>JADMNL010000029.1:136690000-139190000 GCA_016271365.2 Neoceratodus forsteri | reverse complement strand
GGAGTTCATAGCATAAATGTTGCAGAGCATGACTTTCTCCCCTTCTAGATCCCCTTTGACCAGGAGGAACAGGCCTTCCAGATCTCTGGATACTTCTTCAGACTTAAATATATCTCCCTTTCATGTCAGTGTGATTACCCCTCTAATCTTACTATTGTAAGAGCTGCTATATTCCTGGTCCACCAAACCCACCTTAAGCTTGTCTGCCTCCTGCTTTAACGAATGTGATTCCTGTATGAAAGCAACCCCAACATCTAATCTCTTAAGGTGGTCTAATATTTTTCATCTCTTATAAGGGATGCATCCATTTGCCATTCCAGGAAATAAATTTAACTGCATTATTAGCCACATTTCAGGTTCCAGTCATAAGGGAAATGGTGTAGGATAACATATCAAAATGTCTGTGGACATTCCTTCTCTTTACGTGTGCTGTGCTGTGTGCTAAGTTCCTGTCCCTAATTTTGGATTAGCATATTTCTTCCATTGGGCCTCTTGCTGGAGGACCCTCCTGCTGTCATTGTAGGGTTTGTTGAATTGCAGGTGTCAGGGGGAAATTGCTTGGGGGCGGAAGAAGAGTTCGAAGTGCCAGGCCAAGTGTTTTGCCCTCGTTCTCTGACCAGTGGCTCTGGTAGGATACTAACCTGCCCACTTTGTTCTTAGGGATTAACAAGTCTTTCAGTGGGCTAGTGTGCAATGAGTCTGTGGGAAGGCAGGGTATTATGGACATGAATGGGGGGTCTACAAAGTTGAGGTGGAGGCATTTGTTTCATTAGGTCACTGCATGCCTAATTATGGTAGCTGGCTGACAGCATTCCTCTGAGGCTCTGGGGGTGGGATTTCCCCTTGTCAGCCTATATGTTATCAGAAAACTGCACTTCTGATGTTATATGCAGTTTGCAGGCAAAGCTTAACCCAGCACGGGGGTTGTAATTTTATCACAAAAAAAGCATAGCCTTTTTTGGGGGGAGGGTGTTAGGTGAGCATGGGCAGGACGCACTTTGTCACTTGTAGCTGCCCCATCCACCGACTAGCATTGCCACCCTCATACTAGGAGGGCAGCTCTACATTAAACAAAGACTTTGGATTACCCACCTTGCCCCCTACAGCTGCTGCTGAGTCTGCTACTCATTCTGGTAAGTAACCAGAGTTGTGCTCAGGTTGTGTGGTTCTGCAATTGCTATTATGCCCCCATTTGTTTATGCGGGCATCATGCCTGTAATTTGGGTGGATGGCTTGAAATACTAAAAGGATGGCATTATATAGTGGCTTCAATATGAAACTGAGTGCCCCAGTATTACTGGACACATGACCAAGGGGGGAGGGGAAGGTGTCGATGCCTTCAAGAGGGAGCAGTCATAAGGACCACAAGCCTGCTGGTGCTGCCTTATGCTGGTTGCAGTAAGGGGATGAAGCTTTCTTTCTGTCCTACACCCCAGGACCCTGCTGACATATGTCTCAGAACATTTTAGTCGCATGCAAATGGGGATTCTGCAACCAGTCTGGGATTTACATAATCTAGACATCCTCACCCATAATTGCTTAAACAGCTCTGAGTATGTGGGAATCAATGATTCACGCTGCTGTGCTTCTGCAAAGTTCTTCATGGGTGTGCTGGTGTGGAAAAGAAAATGAAAAAGAAAGAAAAAAAAGAAAAGGAGGGAGAAGGGGTCACCTGCATATGTACAGCCCCTAGGATTATAGTTCTATCCTGGTACCTAGAGTTATTTTGTGGTTAGGATTAGAGACAAGTATGGTTTTGAAGCTGTTTGTTTGACATTAAAGGGACAAGAAAAAAAACAGTGAGCTTCATTGGAATCCTGCTTCTCTCCATGTCAGCCTGTCAGTCTGACTCCTGCTACAGTATGTGCTCAGTATCCAAGACCTGCTTCAAGGAAGCTGTCTCCGCAGTATTATAAGTGATGAGGCAGGAGACACGTGGCAAAGTGCAGCACAGAGAGGATTAAGTAAAATTTTCCTGACTGAATTTAAAATAGCATGCACAAACTCGAGAACCTACCTTTACAGTAAGAGAAGTATGTTAAATAAAGTACATAAGGAAAAAACTCTCTCTCTCCTCGTGTTGGCCCCCTGGTCCAGCATCCTCACTGTTAGAGTTAGATCTAGATCTCATGCTCTGCCACAGAGGAGGCTGTCTCACTAGCAGGATGGAGAAAAATGGTTGAGGAGGTCCAACTCAAGAGGATTCAAAGTGGGGTATACAAACAATTTCACAGGTGGTTCAAATGAAAGAAAATAACACCTTATGGCACTCTGAGCATTATAGCGCCAGGTCATTACAGTGCCAAATGCTGGACTTGCAGCCCCCTCCCCAGAGTTCGTATCATTAGAAAGGGGGGTGTAGGGGCGAAGCCCCCCCAAAGAGATGATGGCGACCTATACACTTGGTGCCATAATGACCATGCGCACTGCCACCGGCACTCTACATAGGTGGAACCAAAAATAACTGGCAAAGAAGATCCACACCTAGTACACCTCCACTTAAAATAACTGTTAAAAAAACAACAGATTCCTTGAATCCTGCCCTTCCCCATGCTGACCCCCCATACAGGCTCTTTCTTCAGATAAGCCAGAGGTTTAAGGATAACCTGACTTGGGAGGGAGTCAGGGGAGGAGGGAGATAATCAAATAATGTAATACCTTTTGTCCATGCTGTGGAAGTGATAATCAGTCAGTGTGACATAGTAAGGTAAAGATCTAAAGGGGTGCCAATTAGGTAAGATATTGCAGCAGGGTGGGTTGAATTTCCATGATGTCTGCCCATGTAGGCACAGGTTGTACAGTGTGGGCAAGGGTCTGGACAGGATCAGCAGCTCCATTTGCCTGTTGTCCTTGCTGGGTAGAACTGTGCTTCACTGGGGATTGCAGCCTCCGTTCCAGTCCTTTGGGTGCAGGCTTATCTACAGAGTCCATACTGTCCACCACGCCTCTTGATTCCCTGCTCCTGTCATGACTCTGGGTCCTAGTCCCATGCTGAGATTGACCATTCTGGGTTCAGTGTCTACTGCTTCTGTTGTGTCTTTTTGCTTCAGATACCTGCCAGCCCAAGATTTATGCCTGTGCACCTGCTGTATGTTCAGGAAGGGGCGGAAGACCAGGGCCCTTGTGTGAAGTGTTCTGCCAGGCATTTGTGGCATTAGCCAATGATGCTTCAGACAATGCCCTCCTTCATTCTGGTCAGTTCCTCCATATACAACTGATGGCCTCTTCATGTGCCTGGAAGGCACTGGGTATGCCATATCTATTGATTTTGACAGTTGTGGGATATTGAAGCTGGTAGGCAATACTCAGCTCCTGAAATTGTTTCCCAAGACTCTGCACAGCCTTTCTGCCTGTGTGCTAACTCAGCTGAAAAGTCATTAAATATGTATATACACTATATACAATGTCCATTCCATACTAGTGATCCCCTGTCCCTTGCTACAGCTAGTATGTGCTCCTTTTCAGGAAAACAGAGGAATTTGGCAGTAATAGGTCTTGGCCTGCTACCTTGCTGGGGGGGGGGGTGCGCTAAGGAACTGTGTGCCCTCTCAGCCCTAAGGCCATGCCACAACTTGTGTTGAAGGAGACTGGGGAGATCTTGATGAAAAAAAGGTTGAAATGTCCCTCTGCTCAACACCCTCTGGAAAACCAACAGATCTTGAACTATTCTTCGGATCCCGATTTTCCATGTCTTCAGCCCTGTGCCATCAGAGTCCCTCAAGCTGTTCCAATTCCTGAATTCACCCATGATGCCTGGTATCTCTCTCACTGGTGCAAGAACAAAACTTTTCTGTGTCTCTAACTTTATTAGTCAGGGCTTCTACTTTTTCACCCAGTGCTGTGATGGCTGTTTTAAAAGTGCTGATTTCTTTTAACACCATTTTCAGCACGCCACTGATTTTTGCAGTGTCCATTAGCTGAGGTGAAGTAGGAGTCACCTCCATCACACCCTGAGGGAAACCGCTAACAGCGTCTGACAGGTTGACAAAAATGGTGTTTTCTTCATTCAGGAAAGTAGTAGGTAAACCAAACTTCAGACTTCATTTCAAATTAATTTTTAGAAGCTGGCTAATACAATTTGAGTGTTGTTCTCAGACTGGTTGCATGGATTTTAATTGGAAAGTTTAAATGGGAATAGCGAGCCATTTACCTAAGCGTTCATCCCATTCCAATGCTGCGCATGCACCAGAATCTTTATAATCTTTTAGTTTAAAGAACAAAAATGTATTTTTTCTACAAAAGTTCCCTCCACCTTGCGGGTATAGCCTGCCATCATTTAGATGGCTGTTGGCTTTTCCTCCCTGGATGTTCTTCCCCATCCTCCTCCCTCAGCGTGAGCAGTGCCTGAAATGACACAGCTTCCCCTGTGGCAGGTGCAAGTTCCCTGGCCCACACGCAGGTATCCCTGTGGTGATGGAGCCGCCACCAGCCTTCATCAACCAAGATGCACTGCCAAGCAGCAGTTGTCTTGGTCCTGGCCTCCCTCCCAACATGACCCCTTGGGCTCTCTTTCCAACATGGGTGGTTGGTACAGCAGTGCAACACGCTGCTGCTAGGGCATCAGGGTGGCCACAAAATGGGTTTAACCATCATTTTCCAACCACAAGCTATTATCAGTGAAGGGAAAATAATCTAAAAACAACTTGGGGAGAGACTTGAGGAGCCCAGCTTGTACTCCCAGGAGGATAGGAGGGACAGAGGGGTTATGATCAAGGTCTTTAAATACCTTAATGGGGTAAATAGGGTAAGCCTAGATAGGGTGTTCCAGCTGAGGGAGGCGGGGGCCACCAGGGGGCACTCAATGATGCTGATTGGCAGGAGACTAAGGGGGGAGATAAGGAGATGCTACTTCACCGAGAGGGTGCAGGAACACTGGAACACACTGCCTGCAGAACTGTTGGCTGTAAATAATGTGCAGGGGTTCAAATGGGGCTGGGACAGGTATAGGGGGAAGGTGAAACTGAGTAAAGCTAAAACTGGAGTAGTACTTCAGTCAGGGGATGGGGTTGGAGGGTTTCACAGGGAGGTGGGGAAGGTACAAACGGTGCCCCGAACAGGTGCTGATCCTCGAGCAGACTCGATAGACCATAAGGCCTACTCTGCTAGCATGTTAGTATGTTAGTAACTTAGAGCGTTACCACAACAACTATAATTAGTGTCAGACACCGCAGCTAGTTAGTTCTCCTTGTGTGACACCACTGTGAGTACACAGTATCTATTTAATACAGATAGGACTCACTAGCTCCTTTCTTCACCTCTAGCATTCTGTCTGGGTCTTTTCACCACCGCCATCTTTATTTCTAGATAAGACCTGCCGGGAGAGTATAATAAGCCCCCAAATCAATGTTTTAAAAATAAGCAGACCCTTTTCAGAACCTATAAAATTTCTGATATGGTTATTTCACAGAGCATGGCACAGGTTCTGGCAGGTGACCTGGTTCATCCAAGCAGAGATTTTACAGAGAGGCAGCAGCAGGAAATCAGACTTGCTATGCAAAGCCGTCTTAAAAAGGTGACTGCTCAGTAGCATTGACTTAGATTTGCATTTAAAATTACAAATAATATGCCAGATGGAAAAGGTAGGCAGCGAGGCAGTTTGCAGAAGGCCACCTCATTAATGCAGTATTTTTGGAACTTGGTGCAAAAGGAATTAGTTTGATTAGTCAACTAGTTCCCAGTTGCAGCAATTTCATGGCAAATAAGGTCTTCTTGTACAGAGCCCTTCAGAAATTGAAGTTGTTGAAGGGAGCATGGCAGTGCGCTGCAGATCTGTCTCTTAATGCAATTACCAGACTTTAATAGAGTTACGGTACTAGCACCATTAATAATTGCAAAACTCTGGGCGAGTAACACAAGGATATAATTCGCTCTAATTAAATGAGTTTGTCAAATGCCAGCAATTTTACTTTGACAGCTTATTTTTCCTTGGCAAGAAAAAAAAGTTAAAACAATGGGTAGTATTTTTCTGTCGTGCTCACTCAACTCCTGGGCTGACATGGGCTTCAGAAAAAAAGCATCAGACCTCCACCCTTCATACACATGCTAAAGATTACAAGCTGTGCCCTCTCCCCTCCCTCAATTATCCCTAATTTGGATGATGTATCTGGTTTGCACAAGCTGTTGGGGATGTTTTCAGTTGAAATGCCCAGTAATCGTTGGAGGTGGACAAGTGGTTGTTATCATGCCAGAAGGGCTATTTATAAATACTGATCGCCGTTGTCATTAGTGCTTGACAGACAGTTGCATTCCATTCTGTGAAAGGCATGCCATGAAAAACAACACACAGCCTCTGTTAGCCAGCATATTCTGGCACAATATTTTCATACACATTGTTTTCTGATCAAGCGCTATAACTTTACCTGAGTACAGGTGTGTTGTCACATGAACAGTGCCTATACAGAGGACTGAGAAGCAAAGCTGATGGTTACTATCATGCAGGACACAAAAGAGGACAACCTAACTTTGCTGTGCATGACTAGGACTGAGAAGACTGCTTATGTGTAAGAAGATGATGAGGAAGTTATTAGGAATAGTGTGTGTGTGTGTGTGTGCGCGCGCGCGAGAGAGAGAGAGAGAGAGAGAGTGTGTGTGTGTGTGTGTGTGTGTGACCCTACAAGGGGACAGACAGCATTGTCTGTGTATTGGACTACAGGGTCCACGATAGCACAGCATTATCTCTGTATAATATTAGGACTGTAGGAGATAGCTCAGTAGTGCCTAGCCAGGAGATTAAAACATTCCACTAATCTGTGCCCGTTGCACCCAAAAAGCAGAAGAAGAATTGCCTTCACTTATAAATGCTCCTGTTCAGTCTACCGGTGTACATGCAGCTGAAAAGGCTAAAAAATGATGGCCAAGTGCATATTGGTGCAATCAAATGCATCTGCTTTGTGGTTACTAAGTATTTAATGGGTTGCAGCAATGAATATTACCCAGGCTAAGCAGTTACAAGTGGGGGAGTGATGATGGTCACATTGAAAGGAAGCCATGCAAATCAACCACAGTTATAAGTCCCCACACTGTTCTGTTATTAGCATACATTATAATGTATTAACATCCACTTAAAGCTGCAGTACTATTTAAAAAAAATGCTTTTTAATAATCATTGTGACAAGTCCTTCAACTAACGTACCTGCATTTTTTCCTTCCTTTTTTATTGTTTTATGTTAAGTCTTTATTTTCTCTGCTGTTTTTTAGACACTTGCCAGGTCTGCCATGTTGGATTTGGAGCGTAAGCGGTAATGTCATTCTGCCATTGTTTGTCATTTGACACTACTGGCACACACAGCCTATTGCTTTGCCAGAATGACAGTACACGAGTGACTCAGAAGCCTGCTGCAGAGAAGAAACAGGAACTAGTATGAGTGCTGTGTATGAAAGAAAAGCTATAGTCCATTGTCATAAACACGTTTATTTGTTCATAAGTCAACAGAACAACAATAAAACGTGTCTGTTAAAGAAGAAGCACTGATCAATCACCATGTAATTTTCTCAGCAATAATGTGCTTCAGAAAAAAAATAATATATTCATTTTTCATTTTCTTTCACTTCTTAAGTGAGATACGGGATTCTGAAGTTTCCAAAAGTTCCCACTTCTGTGCCATGCCCACCATAAAAAAATTAAATATCTTGGCGTGATGCCGTACTGTTTACCATCAGAAATATGTGGTATCACCATCCTAATGCAACCACAGAAAAGAATCTAGGATGTACATTTAACAGGTAACTTCAACGGAAGAGATTTTTAAAAATTGTGAGTGGTGGCCATCTTTAATGATGAGTCATTAATTAAAAAATTAGTTTTAAAAGCTGCTTTAAATCTGTGTCAGATGTGTACAGATATGCTGGTGATGTATCTAAAGCTGTCAAAAATCCATATTTGCTAAAAAAATCAATATGATGACATGTTTTGCTGACTAACAAATACTGCTAAATTAATGATACAGCATATTTAGGATATCACAGTACTGAAGCATTTTTCCAGTGTCCAGGAAATCTTTTTGAAATGTAATATTCAGATAAAATTCAGCTAACATTTCATTCATTTGTATTTGTGCCCCTCCCCCATTCCATCCCAAGGATTGTGTAGTATCTTGAATCCATGAGGCTTACAGGATCCGAGGCAGCATGGATTCACAACAGGGAGCTCATGTCAAACAATCCTGATAGATTTCTTTGACTGAGTGACCAGGGAAGTAGATCAGAGTGGAGCAATGCATGAGGCCTACCCAGATTTCAGTAAGGCCTTCAACACTGTTCCTCATAGGAGACTTGTAAATAAGCTGGGCAGCCTAGTGGTGGGTCCAAAGGTGACAAGGTAAGAATTGTTGGGGGATAGGTGACAGAGCGTGGTGGTAAATGGAGTTCACACTGAGGAAGGGAGAGTGATCAATGGGGTGCTACAAGGATCAGTGCTGGGACCAGTCCTCTTCCATGTCTTTATTAGTGACATCACAGGCAGGCTAGAAGGGAAGATATGTCTTTTTGCAGATGACACAAAGATCTGCAACAGGGTAGACACTCCGGGGGGGGGGGATGAATAGAGATCTAAGAAAGCTTGAGGAGTGGTGAAAAGTGTGGCAACTAAAATTCAGTGTGAAAAAGTGCAAAATCATTCACTTGGTACACAAAACCCACGGGGCAGAGTAGAAGACAGGGAGAATGATATTGACAACCACCAAGCAGGAAAAAGACCGGGGGTAATCATATCTGATGACCTAAAGGTAGCCAAACAGTGTGACAAGGTGGTAGGGAGAGCTGGTGGGATGCTAGAGTGCATAGGGAGGGGTATCACCAGCAGAAAGAGGGAGGTGGTGATACCGCTGTATAAATCATTGGTAAGAACTCACTTAGAGTACTGTGTCCAGTTCTGGAGACCACATCTCCAGAAGGACATAGACAGAGAAGAGGCAGTCCAGAGGAGGGCAACTAAAATGGTGCAGGGCCTGCATCAAAAGCTCTATGAGGAGAGGTTAAAGGACCTCAATATGTAACATAGAAACATAGAAACATAGAATTTGACAGCAGATAAGGACCACTTGGCCCAGCTAGTCTGCCCATTTCCCTACCTAATGAATGAGCTGAAGATCCTAGTTAACCAACAGTCTACTTCCTCCTACCCACCACTAGAATTGTCTTATGTCTGCCCCATGCATTCTTAAATGCCCCCACTGTTTTTTTTTATCATTTTATTTATTTGCCTGCTGCAGTGACTATCGGCGGGGGCATCCAACCGCTGGCCCTGACCGCCAGGAGAGCACCAGGCTCACTCACATGATGGGGGATCCGGCACGGCCGTCGCCGATCCGCTGGAGGGTCTCCCCATACCCTATCCAGCCAGACCAGCTCCGGACCCACCCAGTGCAATTCCACGCAGGTTCTCCTGGCGAGACAGGGCATGACCATCAGACTGCATGGTTGCACCCAGCCCTTTTCCACTTTTTCTCCCATTGGGAGTGCAGACGTGCAGTGACATCTGCGCACATACATACTGATGTCCACCGCACTCCCCCCAAGTCACACCAGCGCAGGCAGTACCTCTGGGCGTCCACAGGGGTCGCCAGCAGCGATGTGGTTTCCCCAACCCACCCCAGGACTAGGAGAGCTGTCTCCCAACACTCAATCCTAGTCCTCCCCTGCCGACCCCCGACAACCCAGACTCATTCCCTAACCCGGGTCGCCAGCATAGAGTGAGGTGTGGCGTCCAGTGCCTCAACCATCAGCGCCACCGGGCGGGTTGCCCCCACTGTTTTTGACTCCAATACCTCCTCAGGAAGGCTGTTCCATGTATCCACAACCCTCTCCATGAAAAAATACTTCCTCACATTACCTCTGAGTCACCCCCCTTTATCTTCAAATTGTGCCCCCTTGTTCTTGTACATCTCTTTTGCTGAAAGATGCTACACTCCTGGACTTTGTTGATTCCCTTGAGGTACTTGAAAGTTTCTATCATGTCCCCCCTCTCCTTCCTTTCCTCAACGGTATACATATTAAGCTCCTTTAATCTCTCTTTGTATGTCTTCTGGTGCAGACCCTGCACCATTTTAGTTGCCATTCTCTGGACAGCCTCCATCCTATCTATGTCCTTGCAGAGATTGAGTCTCCGGAACTTCACGCAGTACTCCAGATGGGGTATCACCAACTGTCTGTACAGAGGGATAACAACTTCTTGTTTTCTACTGGTGATGCCTCTCCCTATGCATGCCAGTATCCCACCAGCCTTCCTTACTGCCTTCTCGCATTGCTTGCCCACCTTTAGATCATCTGATATGACTACCCCCAGGTCCCTTTCCATTTTTGTTGTTGTTAGTATCTCACCCCCCCATCGTGTACTCTTCCCCTGGAAGTTTGTTTCCCTGATGTATTACTTTGCACTTCTTTGTGTTGAATCTAAGCTGCCATACATTTGATCATTCCTCCAACCTTGCCAAGTACCTTCTCATCCTTTCCACCCCACCTTCTGTATCAATCCTGTTGCAGATCTTTGTGTCATCTGTGAAGAGACATACTTTCCCTTCCAGTCCCTCTGCAATGTCATTTATAAAGACATTAAAGAGGACCGGTCCCCAGTACTGAACACTGTGGTACTCCACTAGTAACCCCCCTTTCTTCAAAGTGGACTCCATTTACTATTACCCTCTGCGTCCTATTGTCCAGCCAATTTTTTACCCAGACTACCACCTTGGGACCCAGTCCAAGACTGGCTAACTTGTACATTAATCTTTTGTGTGGGACTGTGTCAGATGCCTTGCTAAAGTCTAGGTAGGCCATGTCCACAGCCCCTCCCTGGTCTACTACAGAAGGAAAGGAGGGAGAGATGGGATATGATAGAAACTTTCAAATACCTCACAGGTATAAATAGAGTACAAGGGAGAAGCATTTTTTGGAAAAAAAGATGTTTAAGAACAAGGGATCAGACTTTTAAGTTGGGGGGGGGGGATTGATTCAAGGGAATTGTGAGGAAGTAGTTCTTCACTGAAAGAGTGGTGGATACCTGGAACAGCCTCCCAGCGGAGGTGGTAGGGACAAAAACTGTAACAGGATTCAAGAATACAAGGGTAGGCATATGGGAACCTTATTGGTTGGAAAAGGGATGGTAAAGCCAGAGACCATGTAGAGTCTGTGGTATTATAGTAGGTAGGGAAAATGGGCAGACTAGGTGGGTCAAGCAGTCCTTATCTGCCATCAGTTCCTCTGTTTCTACTCTTTTTATAATTGTAGACATTGTCATGACAACATGGTATGTCCCAGACTTCATCGTCAGCCTTCTGCTTAGCCCCCACTGAAGTCATAATTCACTGTTTGTGAGATCATCGTTATTTAGAATGCTCTGTTTGTGACATCACAGTCCATTGATATGGAAATGACAATCTCACAGACAGTGGATTAGGACTTCAGTGGGGGTAAAAACAAGAGGATGAGATGAAGTCAAGGATTTGAAGATCCTGAAGGGTATTAACTCCAGAAAATTAATAAAAAACAATCTGTGTCTGAATGGTATATTTTAAAATGTTTCCTTGAGTACCAAAAAAAGTTTTAAATGGTTTCCTGTCTACTGCATAAAATGTAATATTTGTTCAATTACCCCATATTATTACACAGTAACAATTGAAATGGCACCACTTTTATTGTTAAAGTGTTACTTTTAATCATTCTGGTGATAAAACTGGGAAGTATAAATAAAAAATACGTAATTAAACAGCGCCATCTAGTTGTAGTTTCTAGCTGCACTGTCACATTACGATGTCATGAAAGGTACAGTAGTTGGAAGGCAACATTCAATAACTAACGTATCCAAATCACTCCTCGCTGTAACAGGAAAGGGTATAATTGTTTTGGATAAAGAAATTTCAGGTCCTTAGCATTTGTCATCTTGATTAAAAGCATTGTGTAGTATGTGTGAATTCATAATTTATAGCATATGGTGGAACGTTGTTCCAATCCAATTTCCATCTCAGCAGCAATGCTGTTGTACCACAGTTCAAAGGTCATAACAAGATTTTACCCTTCTGCGGTACAATAGCATTCCAGCTGAGTTGCAAAGCACATGAGCCACACAATTTAAAAACAGCTGTGATGACAGAAACTGCAGGATCAACCAGATAACATGTTTAATAAAATAACAAATAAAATGTTTTAATGTCTTTATAAGTGACATTGCAGAGGGACTGGAAGGAAAAGTATGTCTCTTTGCAGATGACACAAAGATCTGCAACAGGGTCGATACACACGGTGGGGTGGAAAGGATGAGAAGGGACTTGGCAAGGTTGGAGGAATGGTCAAATGTATGGCAGCTTAGATTTAATGCAAAGAAGTGCAAAGTAATGCACCTGGGAAACAAAACCCCAGGGGAAGAGTACACAATGGGGGGTGAAATACTGACAACAATAAAAATGGGAAAGGACCTGGGGTAGTTATATCAGATAATGTAAAGGTGGGCAAGCAATGTGAGAAGGCAGTAAGGAGGGCTGGTGGGATACTGGGATGCATAGGGAGAGGAATCGATAGTAGAAAACAAGAAGTTGGTAACCCTCTGTACAGACAGTTAGTGATACCCCATCTGGAGTACTGCGTACAGTTCTGGAGACTCCATCTCTGCAAAGACATAGACAGGGTGGAGGCTGTCGAGAGGAGGGCAACCAAAATGGTGCAGGATCTGCACCAGAAGACATATGAAGAGAGACTAAAGGAGCTTAATATGTATACTCTAGAGGAAAGGAGGGGGGGCATGATAGAAACGTTCAAGTACCTCAAGGGAATCAACAAAGTCCAAGAGGGTAGCATCTTTCAGCAAAAGAGATATGCAAGAACAAGGGGGCACAATTTGAAAATAGAGGGGGGACGACTCAGAGGTAATGTGAGGAAGTATTTTTTCACAGAGAGGGTTGTGTATGCATGGCACAGCCTTCCTGAGGAGGTAGTGGAGACAAAAACAGTGGGGGAATTCAAGAATGCATGGGACAGACTTAAGGCAATTCTAGTGGGGGATAGGAGGAAGTAGGCTGTTGGGTACTAGGATCTGCAGCTTATCCATTAGGTAGGGAAATGGGCAGACTAGGTGGGCCAAGTGGTCCTTATCTGCCATCAAATTCTATGTTTCTATGTTGCAGAGGCACAATCAAGTCAAATAAATCCCACAGCTGACAGAATCAACCAGATATTTGCACTTATACAAAAAATCCAATGCAGGATCCCCCAGATATTTAAAATTACTCACAAAATAAAATGGGATTCCTCACAGTAAGTGTCCTCTCACTTAGCAACAAATACAGTGAAAAATTCAAGAATGCATGGGACAGACATACGGCAATTTTGGTAGGGGTTAGGAGGGAGTAGGCTGTTGGTTAACTAGGATCTGCAGCTTATCCAGTAGGTAGGGAAATGGGCAGACTAGGTGGGCCAAGCAGTCCTTATCTGCTGTCAAAGTCTATGTTTCTATGTTTCTATTTTACAGCCACCATGTTTGTTTTTTGTTAAACTCCCTCCCAAATGCAACTGACAACCAATGGAAGTCCTCGCTGTAGACTTAGGGACATCTGGTCCTAACAGCCACACCACTGACCCTAGAAACCAGCATTAAATCCCAGAAGAAGATGCAGCAGCAATTTTTTTTTATTTAGTCTTTGGTAACCGGGTAAGGCCCACTAGGCACAAGTGCCTGTTTTCAGGGGTGACCTGGGAGCACTGGGCGGTTAAGTGGCTTGCTTAGAGTCACACAGTATGCAAATGGAGGTTGTGAGAATCAAACTGAGGTCTGGCCTGCTGGATGTATCAAGCTCATTCACACCTCGTTCCTCTAATCTCTAGGCTATACTTTCCTTTGTATTTTAAAAAAGTGATCAAACTGTTTTTATATTATTTTTAGGGGCACCCCACACTATAAAAAAATATTGAATGTGCAATTTGACGCACAATTAGTGTTTTCTGCCACCTCGGGTTCTGATTCCCGTGGGCATCTTGAGCTTCGCTCTCGAGGTCAGAGGGAATCGGAACCCCTCTGTGGCAGAACACACTGGTTGTGCATAGTTGCCCATCCAATATTCTCAATTTAGTGACTTTAGGAAGCTTAAATACATATATGATTTTTATGTTTGCTTGCACACATGTGCAAGAAACATAGTGCCACCATACAAGTTTTCGTAGGTGTGCCTCCCCCAGTTCCAATGGCCTGCTCCCTTTTGCAGGCATGGCTGCACCGTGCTAATGAATGTCTGAGCTGTCTATGACAGCCATTTAGATGCAGTGGCATACAGTTCTGAGGCAAACACCACCACAGTCATCGGTGGTAACGTGTAGGCAATTTGCGTACTGCAATCAGCAGTATGCAAATTGCCTACACGTATGTCTTCACTGCATCTGAACTGTCATAGACAGTTTGTCGTCATCCCCCCACGAACACTTATGTAGTATGCTGGGAGCCCACCCCAGCATGCTCATGTGCTCCCCTCCACCCCCATACACTGTATGATCGACGAGGTGCCCAATCCCCCGTTGGCTCCACTGTCCCCCCAAACAGACTTCTAGGTGCTACGCTGGGAGCCCACCCCAGCATGGCAAAAATCCTTATGGGCGTCGGGGGGGTGCCTAATCCCCCACTGGCTCCACTGTACCCCCCAAAAGAAACACAGACTTCTAGGCACCATGCTGGGAGCCCACCCCAACGTGGTAAATGTCGGTATGGCCGACGAGGGTGCCCAATCCCCTGTCGGCTCCACTGCCGCCCCCCCAAAAAAATAACCTTCCAGCTGCCACGCTGGGAGCCCACCTCAACGTAGCAAAAGTCCCACATAGTTTTCCTGAATAATAATAAAAAAAAAGGTCCCTCGTTGACTGTCTTGCCCCACCTCCCCCAAAGCATGCCCACCTCTGGCACCCACCTCCCCACACACCCCCGACCCCATACTTACCTCCAGAGCCCAGCGCGATGATCTTCGGTGGACCAGGAACATGTCTGCACTCTTCAAAGCTGACCACCAACTGAAGAAATGCCGGTAAGCTGTATAATGGCATAAATTTTTTTTTTTCAACTTTGGTGCATATCTCTGCCATTCTGGGGAATTTGTTCACCAAATTTTCAACATGGGGTTCTTGGAGCCCCACCTCATGAACTCAGTCACTGTCATTTTGTTATTCTGTCCCAAAAGGTGATTTCATGGTCACTGCATGAAACCACCTTTAGGAGCAAAGTAATGAAATGACAGTGTCACAGCTCATGAGGTATGCTCCCCAAAATCCTATGTTGAAAATTTGATGAAAAAATTCTCAAAAATGACTGTGTTACGAGTGTGCATTGCGCAGTTCCTACTCACGCTCGTAACTTCACGAATTCTTAATATTTTCACTCCAGATTTTCAACATTGCCATTTTACCACACCTTCTTATGAGCAGTACAACTTGTATTTTTCATATCTTGCCTGAAATGTGTTTTCACGCATGTAGTGCACAATGGCGCAGTCGGTGTGCGAAATCAATGTTCAGGACAGATTAAGAAAATCACAGTGACACTGTTCATGAGTAGAGGTCTTAAAATGGCTATGATAGAAATTTGGTGACAAAAGTCCATAAAATGACTGTGTTATGAGCTTGCATTGCGCAGTTTCCACGCACCTTCATAAGTTCACGAATTTGTAATATTTTCAGCCCAGATTTTCAACACTGGCATTTTTCCACACCTCCTTATGAACAGTACAACTGTCATTTTTCACACCCTGGCTGAAATGTGTTTTCACTCTTCCGGCGCAGAAATGCGTGGTCGCTGTGGGAAATCAGTGCTCAGGACAGGTTAAAGAAATTACAGTGCCACTGTTCATGGCCCGGAGGGTCCCAAAATGCCTGTGTTGACAATCTACTGTAAAAATCCCCAAACTAATTGCATTATGGGTGTGCGTTGCGCGGTTTCTATGCACGCTTGTGACTTCACCAGTTTTTTTATATTTTCACTCCAGATTTTCAACATTGCCATTTTTTACACCTCCCCATGAACAGTACTGCTGTCATTTTTCACATCCTGTTCGAAATGTGTTTTTGCACCTGTGGTGCCAAATGGCGTAGTCGCTATGCAAAATCAGCTTTTGGCTAACAAACTGATATTGCCACTGTTCATGAGGTGGGGGGTCACAAAAAACCCATGTTGAAAATTTGGAGTGAAAATACCAACGAACACCTGGGGCATTAGGGTTTCTGAACAATAACACCCCACCCTGTAAAGACTGACAGGCATCAGGTGTGTGACTTGGGATTCTCGCCTGTAATGTTCATGCCTTTCCACCCTCACCACACCCTGCAGCCACTGACAGGCATCAAGGTGTGCCTTGGACTCTTTGGCCCCAAAGTTCACCCCATTCTCCTATACTGCACCCATCTCACCACATTTCCTGATGGAATGGGGTGAGTATAAGCATAAAGACCCCAAAGACACGGCTGACACTGGCCGGTGTCTGGTGGGTACAGTGTGGTGCAATGGCGCAATGCTATGCCTGATGACCCAAAAGCACACCCCAATGCCTGTCAGTCTCTGCAGGGTGGTTATGGGGTTGGCTTCAGTTAAATACTGCGCTACCATTCCTATTATGAATCTCTAACTCCTACACTACCAATGCCAATGCCAGCAAGCAAACATTCGACATTGACAAATGCTTGTCTATTTACAATATTTCAGCATCCTAACTGTACTCTATACTTATATCCTTTCTCACCTTTAACTTGCCCCCACCCCTGCAGGCTGACGTCATGGACTCTAGGGACCATATTTATAATTTAGTGCATGCTCTATTTTTATTATCATGACTATGTAGCTTATATTTTGTTATGGTGAATAAAACCAATTACACAGCATGAAAATGTTACATTCTTAATCGTTTGACGAACACAGAAATGACAGTAAAATGTCAGTCAATCAGTAGATGTAACATGAACACAGTGCTAGCCTTAATACTAGGGACTGTAAGAATTAAAAAAAGTTCTTATTTGTTGATCAGCGAAATATTACATACCCATGTCCAGGGTAGAAGGATCTGGTGCAACAGTTTGAGTATCTTCCTGAACAGGAACCTCCTCCACCTGAGCTGTGGGTAGGGGTCAGAGAGGAAAGAGAAGGAGGTGGGGGTTCTGGGGAGTCTGGGCTTCCCCTTGGACCTTTTCAGTGATCCAAGATATCCTCTTGTTCTGGTCTGTCCTGTCAATTGTTCCTGGCCCAGGTACAATGACGGTACAAATGACCCATTTCTTCACAAAGGTTGCACATTAGGTCATTTGGGCAGAAATTACTTGTATGACCATAATCCAGACAGAGCATGCACCTTATTTTATCACATGTGCCATTAAGATGCTCAGGGGAGCCACACTTAAGGTAGGCCTTGGGCTGTCCAGGGAAAAAACACGAGGGTCTGTCCTTACCCAAACAGAAACACTTAGGGCGATGTTGTAATCCTGTTTCAGTATGTCTCAGCTGCACCCTAAAATGCCACTCCTCTGTTCAAATGTGTTCCTCGTCCATGATGAGATCTGGGTTACCTAACACCTCATATCACTGCATCACTTAGTACTTTACAGTGAAAATGTTCACCCCCTCATGTGACAGTACAAATTGTGGGTTTGTCAGGGGATGGCCCGAAAGGGGTACCACAGATAGATATTTTCAGCAAATTATTTTGGCTCCACAAGTGCTCTAGGATAGCCAGTGTTTTATAGCTGACACCCTATGTACTTTCCCTGGACCCATGAATGATGGCATAATTCTCAGTCGAGTAAATTTAGTCGAGTCCTTAAGGAGTTTATGGCCACATAGATATTATCTGGACGCTGTTCTAAACCCCCTCTATATTGTAAATTAACTGCATTCTGCCATTATTCAAGCTCAGCAGTGTTTTCCAGAAAAAACGTTAGACATACAATCTCCCCTTGCAAGAATTAGGGATATGGGATCTAGAACCTGAAGGACCACTGGGCTGTTGCTGTCTTGATGAACCTGGATTCCCCCTCTCATGCCCCGGCCTAGTGGGTCCCACAAGTGAAGGTAAATTGCTCCCATGAGAAGGCTGAGCATTATCCTTAGGCAAATAGTCAGTACTTACAGGTGCAGAGTTAGTTACTGGAACAGACGCAGCAGTAGTAGGAGCAGCCTTTTGGTAAGCTTGGGGCAAAGTTACAGTACCTGTGTTTTTAGCAGCATGTTGAGTAACAGCACCTGTTCTCTGTAGTGAAGGCATTGGGTCAGCAAATGGCTTTCCCCTCCCAAAATTTTAGCACTGTCATCTATGGCCTCTGCCTTTGATCTACCTGGCTCAGTTGTTTCCTGCACCTTTGATCCACTGTCATCAATCCATGCTGCCATTTGCTGCTTGCAGTCAGCAGCCATTTTTCCCATCCTAGGAAAGTACCCAGCCAGCTGCCCATATGGCTTTCTTGGAGAACCAGGATGCTGAGCTAGTACTCAGTCTACAGGCAGTGTTCATCCAACCTCCTCTGAGGCCCAACAGTTTACCAGTGTCAGCTGCTCCCAACTTGAGGCATGTAGGGACAGTCACCAATGATTCTCCCACTGTGCAGAATTTAACAAACAATTAAGAAACCATAGGCAACACCACATGCGGCAGTTCTACCCTGTATCTCCAGAAACAATCAACCTCATGCCAGAGTTGATGCTACCTCCTGCCTTCTCCCTTTTGTCATGCAATATTGTGGGGGATAATCTCTGAGGCACTCCACCTCCTTACACTTGGGAATTGTGTTCAACTGATAGGTTGCTGATGCACATGTGACTTCAAATGAATTCTGTCCCCTCTTCCCTATGATGCTGTTTCCTGTGTCTCAGTTCGAATTGTGCATCCGATCAGGTTGCGTCACAAAAAACAGCTCCCCAGCAGTTTTTCAGAGTTTCACTCAACTTTAAGGTAAGCAACAGTACTCTACATTCTGCTTGAAATTATAAGATATTTGTAACAGGAAATGAGAGGGGTGTCTATTCTACTCGTCGTGTAAAGCTCAGATTTCTAGATAATCAGGCAGTACTTTTAAACAACAGAAAGTATTGGCATATTTCTGTAGAGGTTGAATTTATACAAGGAATAACTACAGTATTTTAATGATACCACTGACCAGAATCTGGGGGCTCAGCGTTTCCCAGGAACATTGCTTTCTTAATTCTATGTGTCTGTGGCTAAGCAGCTTACCTACATCTCCTGTTAGCAGACCTAGGTTGATTTGTTCATTCTCTGCTGCTGGGTATTACTTTAAAAATTTTGAGCTAGCAGGTCTGGGAGCTAGGGCCACTACCACAGCCATCTATGCCACAAGGGCTCAACTCGAATGGCTGCAAGATACTCGAAAAGCAATTTCTTCCAAGTGGTCAGAGTCACACCTGCTTGACAATATCATTCTCTCTACCAAATACCTCGCAGACATGGCAGTGGACTCTCTGAAGATCAACGCCAGAGCCGCCACACTTCTAAATAGAGCTAGAAGATGTATATGGATGAAGCTTTGGAATGCAGATCCAGAGTCAAAGTCTCTACTACTAAAATTGCCTTGTAGAGGCAACCTGCTGTTTGGAGAAGGACTAGAAAAATATTTAAAGGGAAAGGAGGATGGGAAGGCACTGGGGAAGGACAGAGCAATCAACTCCATGTATCTTCCAGACAGGCAAACTAATCGCACCCACTCCTTTCGAGACAGGCGCAGAGGTCACATGTCATACAGGGGACAAGGCCACAGACCAAATTTCAACCCCTACAACTCATACAACAGATATCGGGAAAGGGGAACACATAGTAGGGCTAGAGGCTCCTACCAGCACAGAAGAAGGGGTCACAACAAACAATGACTATCCCGCCTGCGAAACGCAGCCCAAGATACCGGTCGGTGCCCGATTAAGTCTGTTCACACAAGAATGGACAAAAACCACTCAGGACAAATGGGTCCTGGAAATAATTCAACAGGGTTACGCAATCAGATTTACACAACGACCAAGAATGAACAGGTTGATAACATCACCAGTGTCAAAACATAGGGCTACATCTCAACAGATACAACACATATTGACAGAACTAAGAGACAACAATGCCATCATGGAGGTTCCCCACTCAGAGGATGGACAAGGAGTCTACTCTGTACTTTTCACTGTCCCAAAGAAGACAAGCAACCTTCGCCCAGTACTCAATCTAAAATTTCTAAACAAAAGTGTGAAATACAAGCCTTCAAGATGGAAACAATACGGTCCACCTTAAAAGCACTCCAACCAGGGGACGTGCTCACGTCCAAAGATTTGAAAGACACATACCTCCATATTCCCAGAAGACCATCTCACCAATAATTTCTCAGATTTCACATCATGGGCAAACACTTCCAGTACAAGGTACTCCCTTTTGGACTAGCATCCACCCCCAGAGTGTTTACAAAGGTGTCCATAGTGCTTGCCTCAAAACTAAGGGAGCAGGGCATACAAGTAATACCCTACTTGGATGATTGGCTGATCAGAACAAGATCAGTTCAACAATCAAGGAGGGAGACAAGAACCGCAATTCAATGTCTCGAGACCCATGGCTGGGTTATAAATCAGGGAAAGAGCCAACTACACCCATGCAGAAGGCTGGAACACCTAGGCAACCTCATAGACACTATAGAGGGAAGGGTTCAGCCTTCAGAAAAAAGGGTCTCTACACTAATGTCAACTGTAAACCAATTAAGAAATACAGTACGCCCATCATTAGAGGCCATTTCCCATACACTAGGCCTAATGTCATCCTGTATAGACACCATCCCATGGGCAAGATGGCACATGAGACCACTGTTATCATTCCTCACTCAACAAGGTCCTACATACGACTTGGATTTTACAAAAAGGGTGCAACTTGCTTCAAAAATTGCATGTTCATTAGTGTGGTGGGCAATAAAAGACAACTTACTAAAAGGTATGCCGTTAGACGTACAAACAGACATCCAAATAGACACAGACGCCAGTCTTTCAGGCTGGGGCACCGCAACAGGTAACAAATCAGCACAGGGAAGGTGATCCACAAACGAGTCAAAACTGCCAATAAATGTATTAGAAATAGAAACGTTCAAAGCATTATTGCATTTCATAAAAGAAGTAAAGGAAGGCATGCGCTGATTCGGTCAGACAATCAAGTGACCATAGCATATATCAACAAACAAGGGGGGACAAGAAGCAGGGCAATGCAAAGAGAAGTGGAAAAGCTTATTCCTTGGGCACAGAAACACCTGGCGAGCCTGACAGCAATTCATTTAGCAGGGAGGTTGAACACCACAGTGGACTGGCGCAGCCGACAAATGATTCATCCAGGAGAATGGATGCTCCTCCCACAGATATTTCAATCCATCAACAGTCACTGGGGCCCAATAGAGTTGGATCTGATGGCTTCCCACAAGAACAACCAGTGTCCCAGGTTCTACTCCCATTTTCGGGACCACAAATCCATGGGGGTGGACACACTTTCAGCAACTTGGATCTTCCACATAGCCTACATATTTCCACCCCTTCCATTAATACCACAGGTCCTGAAAAAGATCCGCAGGACCAGATCGAGGGTAATTCTAATCGCACCATACTGGCCCAGAAGGAGTTGGTTCGCCACAACTGTGTCGATGGCACTAGATCATCCCTGGATACTACCACATAGACACGACATTCTCAGTTAGGATCCAATACTTCAGCCCAATCCATCCAATCTCAAACTGACGGCCTGGCTCCTGAAAGGGAGAGACTGCTAAAAGCAGGCTATCACCCTATAGTCATCAAAATGATGACAAATTCCAGACAGAACTCCACTACAATGACATACCAAAGGCACTGGAAAATATTCCATTTCTGGTGCACAGAGAAAGGCATAGATCCATTGACAACGACAGTAGCCGATATTCTACTATTCTTACAAGAAGGTCTGGACAAAGGGTTACTACCAGCATCTCTATGGGTACAGGTGGCAGCGATTGGGGCAGCCAGGGGCACGATAGAAGGGACAACCCTGGGATCACACAGAGATGTTTTACGTTTCCTCAAGGCGACAGCCAACCTCCGTCCAAAAGTCAAACAATGGACAGCCCCATGGGACCTCACTCTCGTGCTTAGGGCAATGACAGACACACCATTTGAGCTGTTGGAGAAGGTACCTCTTCAATGGTTGACACCAAAAACTATATTTCTAGTTGCTATTTGCTCAGTCAGACGTATCAGTGAAATCCAAGCTCTGTCATGCAGAACACCCTTTCTAGTGTTCCACGACGACAAAATCACATTAAGAACTATCCCATCTTTCATACCTAAAGTCGACTCAAAGTTTCATGCTACACAAAGTTATCGAGATCCCAGCTTACATGCCAGTGGAGGAGGAGGTGAACCAAGAACCTCAACTCCAATCACTAGGAATGAAGAAGGTTCTGTCGACATATCTCACCAGGACACAAGAATTCAGATTAACAGACCGCCTATTTATTATTACTCACGGTCGCAGGAAGGGACTGGTGGCTACAAGATCCACTATAGCCACTTGGCTGAAATCTGCAATCACCAAGGCACACAAGGCAACAAAACAAGATCCACCCACTGGTGTCAAAGCACACTCTACTAGGGCTATAGCCACATCATGGGCAGAAAGGAACATGGCTTCAGTGGAAGAGATTTGTGCAGCCGCCACATGGCCTCACCGCATACTTGCACTAGACACTATAGAGTAGATGTGTCTAGGGAGGCAAAGGTAAACTTTGGGAGGGCAGTGCTACTAGCTGCAAGAGCAGAAGGAAAAGAATAGCATTATCGGACTACCCACCCATTTCGGGTACTGCTACTTAAATCGTTACCCAGGTGTAAGGAGGTGGAGTGCCTCAGAGATTATCCCCCACAATGGTAGTTTACTCACCTGGTAAAGGTGATTGTGGGGGTATATATCTCTGAGGCACTCCACAACCCACCCTAGTAGTCAGATCAGATCAGGTATTACTTCAGTCTTACAATGTTTCACCGGCATGCCGTACGGGCCGGTTATTGTTAGTTTGTATAAACAGGAAATAAAAGGACTGTTGTCCACAGAGTGATTAACTCTAACAAAGTGTAGGAATTCTTACATACAATGATGTCAACATGCATAGATCTTTCTTTCTCTCTTTAAAGTAAGAAGGCTACATAACAGGTCAAGAGACCACAATTTTTATTTAGGAACAGCTTTGGAAGACATCGAACTAAGACACAGGAAGCAGCATCACAGGGAAGAGGGGACGGACTTCGTTTGAAGTCACATGTGCATTAGCAACCTATCAGGTGTACACAATACCCAGGTGTAAGGAGGAGGCATGCCTTAGAGATGTATACCCCACAATTACCTTTACCAGGTGAGTAAACTACCATTTTGTGACATGTCATTTACTGCGAAATATTGTGTTGCTTCCTGACTGTCTTCTCACTCACTCTCTCTCTCTCTCTCTCTATATATATATATATATATATGTGAGGCAAAAAACTCCATTTAATGCATTAGTTAGGGTTGTTCCACAGCGACAAAAGTGAGAATTTGGTGTTGGGTTAAGCCCCCAGGACCCCCATCCACGCAGCGCCAGTGCGCGCCATTGAGGTTGCCGGCCCTAACTCTCATCCCATCAGATGTGTGAAGAAGCAGAGGCATAAGAGAATGGGGTGAGAGTTAGGACCAACAACCCCAATGCACACCCCAATGCCAGTTGGAGGTGTGGGGGGGTCCTAGGGGGACTTTCAACCCTAACATCGAATTTCCTCGCTTTTGTCGCTGTGGAATAACCCTAACTAATGCATTAAACAGAGTTTTTTGCCTCTAATTTCCCTTCTTTTTGAGAAGGATAATGAGAAATAGTGAATGTAATGCGGCGGCAGGATGTCTTGTCACATAGTAACACGGTGCCCGTAAACGCAAATGGTAATGCGCATGGTGACACAAAGCGAAACAGAAAGATAATCAGTACTGTAGACAGAAATGGTTAAAATAATGCAAACACAAGCACAAATGGAAATGCGAAGGGTGTTGCATATGGTGCCGTAGACGGGAACAGTAAGTGAAACGGTTACGGAACCACAAGCAGAAGCAGTAAGGGTAACAGCAATGTAAGTGCACAGGCTGGTTTTCCACAAAAGCTGCACAGAGAAAGACAGTGAGCACAAAGAATGTATGCATAATAATGGGTCTCGGAGCAGAAAATGAGGAGTTGGAATACTAAATTGCTTATATCTCAGGAACCGTACGACGTAGAAAAAAAATTTGAAAGTCATATGATTTATGACTTTCCTGGCTAGTTTTGTACTTAACCCCTATTAGCTCCCCTACCCAGCTGGCTCACTGAGCTTGCTCTCCTATTAGGGGGCTAAGCATTTTTCTGATGAAAAGTCCGTATCTTGAACCGTTTCCGAGATACGGGCCCTGAAAGGCGTGCCGAACGCCATAATGTTATCCTATGGGGAAAAAAGAGAAGTTCGGAGTGCCATAACTTTGCCTCCTGTTATATTTTTTCACCAAACCAGTAAAAGGCACATCTGTGGGATGTTGGCTTTCTTCTCTCCAAATTTCAGCCCAAAAGACCAAACCGTTATTTTGCAGCAGGGTGGCAAAGTATTCCTGTAATGCGCCGGACGCCGTAATGTTATCCTATGGGAAAAAGCGTCAACTTTGGAGTACCATAACTTTGCTGCCCTGTAATATTATTTCACCAAAATACTGAAATGCACATCTGTGAGATGTTTGCTGAATTCCCTCCAAATTTCAGCCCAAAAGACCAAACTGTTCTTTTGCAGCAGGGTGGCAAAGAATTGCTGTCATTTTCACACAGCCTGGAAAAGTACTGTCGAACTTTGCGAAAGCTTCGACAGTGTCGCAAGTGCAAAAGTACTTTGCGAAAGTACTTTTTCCAGAAATTTGAAAAACATATTTCTGGGGTGTTTTACCCCAAAATAAAGACATGCCTAGCATTCTCAGGGTCTGACTAGGTGAATACAAAAACATAGAAACATAGAATTCGACGGCAGATAAGGACCACTTGGCCCACCCAGTCTGCCCATTTCCCTACCTACTGGATAAGCTGCAGATCCTAGTTAACCAGCAGCCTACTTCTTCCTACCCCAACCCCCCAGAACTGCCTTATGACTATCCCATGCATGCTTGAATTCCACCACTGATTTTGACTCCACAACCTCCTTCGGAAGGCCTTTCCATGCATCCACAACCCTCTCTGTAAAAAAATACTTCCTTAAATTACCTCTGAGCCGCCCCCCTCTATTTTCAAATTGTGCCCTCTTGTTCTTGCACACCTCTTTTTTTGAAAGATGCTACCCTCTTGGACTTTGTTGATTCCCTTGAGGTACTTGAACGTTTCTATCATGTCCCCCTCTCCCTTCTTTCCTCGAGGCTATACATATTAAGCTCCTTAAGTCTCTCTTCATATGTCTTCCGGTGCAGACCCTGCACCATTTTAGTTGCCCTCCTCTGGACAGCTTCCATTCTGTCTATGTCTTTGTGGAGATTGGGTCTCCAGAACTGCACACAATACTCCAGATGGGGTCTCACCAGCTGTCTGTACAGAGGGATAATAACTTCCTGTTTTCTACTGGTGATGCCTCTCCCTGCCATCCCAGTATCCCCCAACCCTCCTTGCTGCCCTCTCACATTGCTTGCCCGTCTTTAGGTCATCTGATATGACTACCCCAGGTCCCTTTCCATTTTTGTTGTTGTTAGTATCTCACCCCCATTGTGTACTCTTCCCTGGGTTTTTTTCCCAGGTGCATTACCTGCACTTCTTAGCATTGAATCTAAGCTGCCATACATTTGACCATTCCTCTAACCTTGCCAAGTCCCTTCTCATCCTTTCCACCCACCCTGTGCATCAACTCTGTTGCAGATCTTAGTGTCATCTGCAAAGAGACATACTTTTCCTTCCAGTCCTTCTACAATGTCGCTTATAAAGACATTGAAGAGGACCGGTCCTAATACTGAACCCTGCGGTACCCCACTAGTAACCCTCCTTTCTTCTGAGTGGACTCCGTTTAATATTACTCTCTGTGTCCTATTCTCCAGCCAATTCTTTACCCAGGCTGTCATCTTGGGACCCACTCCCAGGCTGGCTAACTTGCATATTAATCTTTTGTGTGGGACTGTGTCAAATGCCTTGCTAAAGTCTAGGTAGACCATGTCCACAGCCCCTCCCTGATCTACTACTTTGGTCACCCAGTCAAAGAAATCTATCAGATTCGTCTGGCATGACCTTCCCGCTGTGAATCCATGCTGCCTAGGGTCCTGTGCCCCTCTGGCCTCTAGATACTTGACAATTCTTTCCTTCAGAAGTGATTCCATCATTTTCCCTATCACTGAGGTTAAACTAACAGGTCTATAGTTTCCTGCTTCTGCCTTGCTCCCACTTTTGTGAAGGGGATCACATCTGCCCTCCTCCAGTCCTCGGGTACCACCCCATCCTCCCATGATTTGTTAAAAGGGTAGTCAGTGGTGTCACTAGTTCTACCCTTAGTTCTTTTAGAATTCTGGGATGAATCCCATCAGGCCCCATTGCTTTGTCCACCTTCAGTTTTAAGAGTTCTTTCAGAACCCTTTGTTCTGTAAATGGGCGGTATCAACTTCTGTATCCAGAGTGTTACTACTGTTTTTTATGTACCTCCCCTCTTCCTTTGTAAATACTAAGCAAAAATATTTGTTTAGTATCTCTGCCTTTTCACAGTCTCCTCTGCCCACCCTCCCTCCCTTTATTAAGCCTCACTATCCCTCCCTTGGTCTTCCTTCGCTCCTTGATGTACCTATAAAGGTTTTATCCCCTTCTTAACTGAGTTGGCTATCTTTTCCTCAGTTTGGGCCTTTGCTGTTCTGACTGCCTTCCCAGCCTCCTTTTGCTTTAACTGATACAGTTCTCTATCCTGCTCCTTCTGCGATTCCTTGTACTTCCTGAATGCTTTCTTTTTCTCTTGAACCTTCACTGCCACTTCCTTTGAGAACCATAGTGGTTTCTTACATCGTCTTGTTTTGTTTATTTGCTTCACACAAAGACTCGTTACCTCTGTGATGGCAGTTTTTATTATTCCCCATTGTTCTTCCACCCCTCCTTAATGCCCATTTGCTAGTGCGTTCCTTAGGCACTCACCCATTTTGGCAAAGTCAGCCCTCCTAAAGTCCAGTAAAAAGAATTAGGTTGCTAGAGAGTCCCAAATTTAAATGCCAAGCATTTTTCTGATGACCAACTGAAAACAAAATGGTGGATTTGCAACAGTAAAAGGGCCATTTGTGCAAGTAAAAACTGCATTTGCGACACTGTCGAACTTTTTGTTAACTTTTCCCATTGACTTATAATGGGAACTTGTTTTCTGAATAACTTTTGAACCGTTTAATACTGTTTCACGAAATCTTCAAAAGGCACATCGGGGACCCTGGCCGCATGTTCCCTGAAGATTTCGGACCAGTCGCACAAAGCGTGCGACCTCTAGAGATGAGCAAAGAATTTTAAAAAAGCGTAAATGTGCGTGCAGTTCATGCTTAATAACTCCGCAGCCATATATCCAAACAGTACGAAAGTTGGCAGATCCCAAGATCTATGGTTCTTGATTGTGTATTCCAAATTTCAGGCAAATCCATTGAATGGTTGTAAAGTTATTAAGGTGCAAATTTTAGGTTTAACACGTAAATGGCTCCTCAACCCTAACTATGGTAGCACATAATATAGATATATATGGATGGGACTTGAAGTCCTATACCACTGCCATTGAAGCTGTATACATGGTATATGACTTTAATTGCCATGATATATGATTTTGACTCTGCAACTCCTGCCTCCTACTTCACTTCCCAAACTACAATGTTCCTCAACACTACAGCCCCATGCCCCGCCCCTCTCAGAAAATCCCTCCTCCTGCATATATAAAACAGCCACATCCCTCAAGGCAGTAGCTCTCACTACTCACCCAAGCCTTCATGCTGCTCTTCCTGATGCCACCATGCAGTTTCACACAACACCATGCTTCTCTGCAGGGTCACTTCAGACTGCCACTCCACAAACCGTCAAACTTGACTGCTGCTCCACAACCAGGCCACCACTCCACAAACTGCCACACCTGATCACCACTCCTCAGCCAGCTCACCAGACCACTGCTTCACAACACACGGGGCACACCACCATGTGGCTGCAGATATAGGTACACAGGGCAAAGAGTCTATTTCTCAGCCATTGCACAGGGACCCCTGCCACCTATGGGTGTAGAGCTGCAGGGCCCTAAGCCAAGATAAGAGCTGTCTTCACTGTATGATACCTGAGCCCATGCAGACAACCCTTCACCTTTCTTTCCCCTGCTGGGGGGTGTTGCATACTAATGCCATCGCCCTACCCAGCTGGCTCACTGAGCTTGCCCCTAAACTCAGCTCACCAGCACCGGATCACAAAGCACTACCCGCTGGGGTAAAGTCTAGCACTACACACAACGTTTCAATGTAATAATTATAATTTTTTTTTATTTTGTCCCAAAATATTTAAGATGGTCATTTTATGACTCCCCTTATAAACATGACATGTGGCCTTTATAGTATATTGTCTGAAATATAATTTCGCACAAGTGCAGAAGCACGTCTCATCCAGAATTCAGAAAATGACACCTGTCACGTTTATGAGGTGGTGTGGAAAAATGGCTGTGTTGAAAGTTTTGAGTCAATATATTGAAAATTAGCAAAGTTATGAGTCAATGTCGAAATATTTCAACATTCACTAATAACTTGGTCATTTTACCATACTTTTACACAACATTTTCAACATAGCCTTCTTATGACACCACCTCACGAACACGGTAGGTGACATTTTTCAAATCACCACCAAAAAGTCCTTTCATGCCACAGGTGTGAAAACACATTTTGGCCAGGATATCAAAAATGACAGCTGTCATGATCATGAGGTGATATGAAAACATGGCTATGTTGAATATTTGGGGCCAAAATATTGAACGTTACCAAGTTATAAGCAAGCATAGAAAACTGTCAATGTCCATTGTTGTTTTTTAATATGTTGACCCCAAATTTTCAACATAGCTCTCTTATAACCCCACCTCATAAACCTGGTAGGTGACAATTTTCAAATCCTGTCCAAAAGGTGATTTCACACAGTGACTGCAAAATCACCTTTCGGGAAGGATTTGAATAATTTCACTGCCCTTGTTCATGAGGTGGGATCCCAAAAAGGCCATTTTGAAAATTTGGTGTATAAATAAAAAATAATATAATAAAAGTTCAAAGTCTATTGAAATACATAAAACCTAATTTTACCTTATTTTCTCATATCGCAGTCACTAGTTCCCACAGAAAGATGTGTCTTAGATTTGAGACTGGATCTATGTCGAGGGACATGTTCAGGTGAGTGAGGTGTGTGTGGGGCACTAAATGGGGGGGGCCAGGGTTTGGATGAGGACGGGGGGGTCAGATCACAGATGGACCATTTTTTTTTCAGGTTTAAGAAAAGTTTGATGAGAGATGGTTTTATTTATTTCATGGTGACCCAAGCCAGCACTGGGGATTGGGCACTCAGGTGTCAGCATGATCTTTGGTAGCATGGGGGGGTACCCCGGTGGCACCAAGCATACATTGGGGAAGGTAGGTGGGTGACCTGAAGGGGGGGCAAGAGAAGTCGTACCGGGGGGTGAGCAACCCAGCCTACTTATTATAGATAGATAGTCAGACAGACAGACAGATAGATATCTTTATTTTTTAACTGGATTCAAAATTAGCCAAAGCTAAATTAGACTGGACTAAACAAAATATTCAGCATCACAGCTGTATTGCAATAAAACGTTTAATTACCAGGCATATAGCCAGGAAACAAAAGCTATACATTAGGTTAGGAATTAAGAAAGAGAGAGCAAGAGAAAGTGAGAAAGAGAGAGAGAGACAGACATAGCAATCACCAGCTCACTGCTGTCACTCAAGCCGGAAGCGCCACTCCAGCTATAACAAACAAAACAAACTCCAGTCAGAGCCATTGGCAGCAAATTGATCTGAGTAAATGTTCATGATGTCAGGAATTAGCATATTGTTTTGTTGTTAAAGGTTCAATTTAAAATTTGTCATATTACATGTAAAATGGCATACAGTATCATATACAAAAGAGACATTAGCAGTCTGATACTAATGTGACACATCCTCAGGATACGAAGAGGCTCATAAAGTTAGAACTGGCAATAAAGGTAATGAAAAGTATAACATCAGACCTGGGACTGTATTAACTACCCACAAGGCATGTTTTCAACAGTTGGTTAGTAGATGAAAGTATTAAAAAAGCATTACATATAAACCACAATATCAGTAAATATAAATTTATATCGAAGTCCATTTTGCACATGTTGGGGTGAAGCACTGAGGATATAAAATGTTTAAGTGTTCATCCACATACATTACTTCTCTTGAGAGACATTTTCTCTAGCACTGTGAATCCAATGAACTCTGTGATACAAAATACAAATGTCAGGCATGTATTCTAAAAAACAATAAAAAGGAGGACACTATTACATCAGATGCTCATTTAGTCATAACCATACAGTGGTTGCCGTAGAAAAGTTTTTCAGTACTGAGGTATACCTAGACGTTTCTCAGTACTGAGGTATACCTAGGAGTTTCTCAGTACTGAGGTATGCCTAGAAGTGTCTCAGTACTGAGGTATACCTAGAAGTGTCTCAGTACTGAGGTATACCTAGGAGTTTCTCAGTACTGAGGTATATCTAGACGTTTCTCAGTACTGAGGTATACCTAGACGTTTCTCACTACTGAGGTATACCTAGACGTTTCTCAGTACAGAGGTATACCTAGAAGTTTCTCAGTACTGAGGTATGCCTAAGTTTCTCAGTACTGAGGTATGCCTAGAAATGTCTCAGTACTGAGGTATACCTAAAAGTTTCTCAGTACTGAGGTATACCTAGAAGTTTCTCAGTACTGAGGTATACCTAGGTATACTGAGGCAGAATGAGGCAGAATCACATTACAGTCAATGCAAATTGTAACTTGAGTGCCTCAGTGGTACCTCAGTGGTACCTCGAGGTAGGCAACTTTTTGATAACTACCACTGTAATACAATAAAAAAACACTTATTGCAAAGCCTGCCATCTTTATATGCAGGAAATAAAGACTGTCTGTAGAAATCTTACAGAAAGTGCACAAGTTCAAGGAAATCATTCACACTTGGGCTATAGCGAGCCCCCAAGGTATAGATCCATTCTGGCTGAGCATCTGATATAATAATAATACCCTACTTTTTATCTAATGTTTTAGAATAGATTCCTGATATTTGGAATCATTGTACTGCAGAGTTCATTGGTTCTACAATCCTAAAGAAAATGTCTCTCAAGAGCGGTGATATATAATTGAATACCTGTCAATTTTATATCCGCATTGCATCACTCCAACATCCACAAAATGGATTTCTATACGATTTATATTTCCTGATATTGCAGTTTATATGTAAAGCTTTTTTTATAACTACATGCACTAACCAACTGTGAAAATATGTTTTTGGGTATTTTTTTTACAGATTTGATATTATACTTTTCATTACCTTAATTGCCAGTTATAATTTTATAAGTGCCTCCTTGTATCCTGAGGATGCATCATATTCATTGTTTTACATTTTTTATTTGTACACATCACTGGTGGTGGATAATATAATAACCAGTTACAGTAGTGCTACAAATATAGCATAAGTTAAAAACAGCGATGTCCGAATGGTGTACCACAGACAGCGACAGGGATAAACTGTGCTGTGCAGTAAGCACTACCCAGGTCGATGTCCTTAGTACTAGGAAGAAGACAAGGGCTGGGAAATCAAAAATGGTGGATGAGCTGTTCCCATGGCAGAGAGGGCTGAGACATAGAGCTGCTTGGCCACAATGGTGGTGGAGATCAGGGTTCTAATCCTGGCATTCAAAATTTTGTTTTTCTCACGTAATTCGACTCCAACTCAGAGTTGATTATTTTAGTTAAGGGAGGTGTGGGGGGACAGAGCTCCCACTAAAGTAAGTGTTTGGACTGGTAGCAGTCGTCAGTGTGCTTTGTGACTGCTACCAGTGGCATTGTCTTTACTCGCGGCATATGTTCCTGCCACTGTTCTGCACAGCTGTTATTGACAGCACTGTTCATACATGTGTTATTCAGACCTAGTGCCAGATAATATAAGGGCATTAAGTTACTAACTCTGATAAAACTCTGCTTCTGGAGTGAAACAGTTGTTTTTTGCCCCAATATGGCATTTATTTATTTTTTTTTATTTATTTATTGAGCATATTAGAATTAAGCCCTTTGAGTCAGAGACTAATTTACAAAGGCTCCACGTCATAGTAAGAACAATACTGTGCAGTGTTTACAATAATACAATTGTAGACACACAAACACAATAATAGTGCAAATGGTAAAATAAGTCAATTAACAGAAATACAGTGATTACAAAACATAGATACTGAATAGTCAGTAAATTGTGCTAACAACATGAGAACAAGAGAAAAATTAGAGTAAACATAGGCCACAAGACAGGAACAATGTGGCCTAGGCCTTTAAGGTCAAAGCAGCTTGTATAGATTATAGAGCCGGACTGGCATAAGGGCACAAGTCCTTTGTCACAGGCCTGTCTGGGTGGTAGGGGCAGTTGGAAGCAGTCACAGACTGCATCCTGATGGATGTGATCCCTAAGAAGGGATTTAAAGTGACCAAGTTTGGAATCTGAGAGTAAGGTTTTGGGAAGTGTGTTTACCCATTGAGGAGCCCTATAGTGAAATGTTCTTTGGCCCAGAGAAGTCTTGCAGCATGGGACATGGAGGGGGAATTTCTCAGCACTATGAGTGTGCCTGGAGATCTGAGCAGGACGAACTAGAGATGAAAGGCAAGGGGGGGTAAGGCCAACCATACTTTTTTTGGCTAGTAAACAGGTATAACATTTTCAGCCTCCCGTCAAAGTTGACCCAGTTAGTAAGGAAGTAGAGAGCACATGTGTATCATATGACCACAGCCAGAGGCCAGCCAGCATGCCTTATTCAAGGAGGCCATGATCTTATTGAGAGCTGTATTGTCGGCTGCGCCATAGATCAGAATCCCGTAATCAACTAAGGACAAGATAGAAGAGGAGATTGCCAACTGCAGGACCTCTGGGGGAAGACAGTGTTTATAGCGGTGAAGTAGGCCAATGCGGATATTGACAGCCATGCAAAATAGGCGGACATGTTCATGATAGGTGAGCGCAGAGGCAGGGTGATCCCAAGGTATTTGAAGGAGCTAACCTGCTCCAAGGTGTCACATTGGGAGTTATGTATAAGTAAGGGGTGGTTACTGTATTTACTCTGGGCATGAGCAAACAACATGGTTTTGTTGTTTTTTTATAGTTAAGAACAAGCCTATGGGAAGCGAACCACGACTCAGCCTCATGGAAGGATTTTTGGAGGGCCAGCTGGAGAGTGGAGGGGTCAGGGTGAGTGCTGAACAGCACCACATCATCTGCATATAGTAGCAGTTTTCCACAGCAGGCATTTGGGAGGGAGTTGAGAAATAAGCTAAATAGCAGGGGGCCTAGTATCAATCCCTGTGGGACCCCTGAGGAGACTGGGAGGGAGGTGGACAGGGTGTGGTTAATCCTTACTTGCTGAGATCTGCCAGACACATAGTCAGAGAACCAGCTTATGGCATCTTGAGAGAGTCCCAGGTGGGTTAGGGAGGATAGTAGCGCAGGAGTGGTGGACAGTATCAAAAGCCTTTGACAGGTCTACACATACTGCCCCGACAAGATGCCCAGCATCTAGTGACATGTGGACTGTATTAGTAAATTCCAGCAGGGCAGTAGTGGTACTGTGACTTTTTCTAAAGCCATGCTGTTCAGTACACAGCAGATTGTAATTGGTTAGGTGATCAGAGAGTTGGGTGGCGATGATTTTTTTCCAGGGCCTTGGAGAGTGGAGGGAGTATAGAGATAGGGCGATAGTTTCCTGGCACAGTACGGTCACCACTCTTGTAGATGGACATGAAAAGGGCAGTTTTCCACTTTGTAGAGAACTGACCAAGGCAGAGAGAGCGGTTCAGGAGAGCTGTGAGGGGATAAAGTACCTCACTGAATGTTAGTCTCAGTAACTTAAGGTCCAGGGAATCATTACTGAATCTGGACTTACTTAGGCCTTTTTGTAAGTAGGGAGCAGCCTCCGGCAGGGAGATTGTTTTGAAATGAAAGGGGGTGTTTGGGGGGTAGGAGTTGGGGGGGGCAAAGAAATTGGTGGGGAGCACACTGCTAAGATCCGAGAAAGAGGCATTAAGTGTGCTAGCAATGAGCATGGGATCCAAGGTGACAGCTCCATTCACTGATATCTGTGAGGGTGGGGCAGTAACAGTTTTTCCATTGAGTTCTTTCAGATTATCCAAGAATTTATGCCCTGAGCCCCAGGAGGAGGTGAGGGTTGCCTGGTGGTATTCAGCCTTGGCCTTGCAGATACTTCAGGTGCATTTGTTTCTGGCCGCCTGGTAACACTGTCTTTCCACTGGCTTTCCAGGCTCCAGGGCGGTGTGCCAGAGCATATCTCTACCACGTGTTTGGTCTAGAAGGATTGTGAGATCCAGGGGGAGTCAGCTCCTTTGATGACTCATTTGGCAAGTGGTGCAAAGAGGTCACAAGATGAGTTAAGAGTGTATGAAAAACTCCAGAGCTGCATCATTGACAGGGGCGGCATTTATTGGTGTCCAATCCCAGTTGGCTAGGTGTAGTTTGAGTTGCCTTAGCTTACCAGGTCTGAGGCGGCGTTGAAGAATAGTTTTGGGAGGTGACTTTTTAGCAGTGCAGGACCAATGACACATCACAGGCAAGTGATCACTCAGGGCATTTGGTAGCACACTAACTTTTCTGAATTTGTTGGGGCGGTTGGTGAGTACAAGGTCAAGAAGTGTCAATGTGCCTGTTCTCGGGTTACTGCTGGCACAATCTGTGTGAGATCCATGGCAGCAATGGTCTTTAAGGGGCGAGCCCACAGTAGAGGACCAGTTAACATTAAAGTTGCCTAGTGCAATGATTTCTGCCTTGTCTGGTAGCTGGGAGACGTGGGTAAGGCCAGACTGGAAGGCAGCACTTTGGTTCCTGGGAGGAATGTATACTGAGGTGATGAATAATGGTGCCCTTGCAGCACTGGTGGTTACTATTAGTGAGAGGGCTTGGGCACCATGTTCCAGGATTGCGGTAGGGAGGACATGCCCCTGAAGGGAGTCCCAGTGGAAGATAGCACATCCACCCCCGCGTTTACCTTGTCTGTCCAAACAGAATATAGAGTACCCGTTGATGGCAACTGCTGAGTCAGGGTTACTTTTGTTAAGTCAAGTTTTAACTTCAACTATAAAGATGATAACAGGTTGCTGTTGGGCTACCCAGCCCAGCAGATTGTCAAGCTTTCTTAGCAAGCTGTAGACGTTGATGGATGCAATGCAGAGTTTACCTACAGATGTTTGTTTAGAAATGGGGGTGGGTGAGGGGCCAGGGTTGGGGTGAAAGTTACCAGAGATGAGGAGGAGGAGGAGGAGCAGGAGGGGAGTGACCATACTAGGCAAAGGCGGTTGCTGTATTGGGGGTGCGTTCACCAGGCTGTTAAGGCAAAGCACCAGCACTAGTGTTGCCATGGTACAGAATGTAGTGGTGGCCATGGCCGGGTCTGAGACCTGTGGACCATGTGGGGGGAGTGCACACCATAGCTAAGGGGAAGAAAGGGGGTTGAAAAGCTGTATAGTTCAGATGGTGCAGGGGCAGTGACATGGACTGTGATGCCAAAGGTATAGGGTTCAAGGCTGGCAAGGGGAACTTTGGATGTATAGTCAGGAACAGGCTGAAGGCATACTAACCATGCAAGGCAAACAGGGAGAAGTGGAGAACGAGGGTTGTGCTAGAGTAGTTGAGAGGCTGAGAAATAGGGTCTAGGAGACAGCACAATAGTGACTCCTAGTGGCCACCTAGTATAACCTGCTAATGAGAAAACAGAGACTTTGTGAAAAAACAGATGGTGTCATGTGACCCATCAGACTCAATAAGTGTCGACAGGCTAACACCCCTCTCTAAGAACTGCAGCAGGAGGTATGAGGGCAATTATCTTTAGGGCTTTCCATGACCGTACTAACCCCTTCCCCCGGTGAAGTGTGCTGTTGTGGGCTGGGGTCCCGGCCTAAAATAGGAGAGGAAAACAAAGGATGTAATTAATATGCACTGTTGGCATAGCATTGCTCCGTGATATTCATTGCACTACTGCACTTTTGTTGTTTTTAGTATTCATCCTATGAATTCCCATATGCTTTTCTATTAAGCGGGTTAAAGTTTTACTGCTGACTATGGAATAACACTGCTTTTTATTTAATGTACAAGTGGCACATACACAAATGTGTAATAGTACAATGAATAGCTGGGAGCAATGCTACAATAGATTAATACAGAAAACAATTAACGTTTCTTTCTAAAACATCACTGGACATGGGCTCCCATTGTTTTCTAATGTTTTTTCCTTGACTGTTGGACCGGGGGCTGGGCACCTAGTGTTAGAATGGAGTGTTGGAAGCACCTTGGCTGTCATTGTTTGATTACTTTTTTTCATTTACTGTCTGACTCTAGGTTTAGGTACTTGGTGTCAGAATTGGGGATGTCTGGTGGCAACAGGGTTGAGCAGCAAGTGGCTACTTGCTTTCATTTTAGTTTACCATCCAACCCCATAACTGGGCACCCAGTGTTGGGGGCAGGGATGGCACTGCGATTTGGCTCCTGGTGACTGCCTAACTGCCTGAATCAGGAACCACCCAGCCAACCATGCCCACCAAATCACCACAGCCCCTCCCCAACCAAGCAAAATAGCTAACCTTAAAAGAGCTGTACTATGCTGTGCTGTTTTCATAAAATACTAGAGCACAGTCTGGTCAGTAATGAGAGAGTGTAGCACTAGCTAGCCACCCTGACCAGCCAGTAACTGCAGCACAGAATCAGACCTCAAGTAAAAGTCCTGCCAGCAGCAAAAACAGCCAAGAAAGAAACTTCCTGCAGAATCAGAGAGACAGAGTTCTGACTGCTTGTGCCTTTTCATTAAGGTAAGTGGCTGAGTTTATTTGAAAATGTCTCAATACTATGGGATGGGGAGGGGAGAGACTCAAAAGAGAGAATGCATGGCCCTCGATCTCCTGGCCTGCCACTGGTGACCAATCCATTGAGGATCATTTTGGTAGGTGGATACCTGCTGTAAAGGGTTGGGATGGCCATTTCTTCTTGTTCGGGTGATGGTGATGGCTTTTCTTCTCCTGCCCCCGGGGGGAATAGCTTTGCTTTTCCTTGTGGGGGGGGAGGTCTTGCTTCTCCTGGCTTAGGGGGGTGAGGATGGACCTGCTTCTTTTGGCTTGGGGGAAGGGTAACTCCCTGTTTTTCCTGGCATTGGGGTGGCCCTGCTTTTCCTGGCTTGGGGGGTGACCCTATCTTCTGGGTCATGTGGCCCTGATTCTCCTGCTAAAGAAACATAACATTCATCATTAGTTCAAATACTCCAAGAAGCAAGCATGAATATGCACATATGCTTTCCATTCCAGTTTCAATAGGTGCCCTGGCTTCCAACTGTAGTGTCTAGCCAGCGCACTGGTAACCAATGGAAGCTGGAGCTGCCACTGTTGCTAGCGTTACATGCTGTGAAACTTGATCAAATAGAAATAAAAAATGTAAATGTGGAGTTGGACATTGGACAGAAAAATTAAATGAAAGAGGGGAGGAATTTGCAAAAAACTCTTCAAAAACACAAGGCCTTTATACTTTTATGTATTTAAAAGCACACAAGAAAGCTAAAGATTAATGACTAGCATAATCAAAGATTAAGACTCAAATGTGTTGCAAAGTAATCTGCGAACAGGGGCAGTTGAAACTGTAACCACTCCCACCTCTATTTCACTTAGAACTGTCTCTGGGCCGTATACAGGCTACATAATAGATGACAAGCCAGTCCGTGAGTCCATAGGTTTGTTTTAAAACTGAAGCCATGTTCTGCATAGACCTGATTGGAATAACAAGGCAGATCCTCACCCCCACCCCTCGTGTCTAGGGGTTTGGTGGATTTGAGTCTCAGAGAGGGAGGGGATCCGACCCTGTGGGTCCTTTATAACTGTAAATAGTACATTTAGGTGGTTACTGACCTTTGTGTATGACTTGGGTTCAAACATTTGGCAGCTGGAGACTGCCGACTTGGCGCAAACTCCACACAGTACCTCAGAATTCACTGTCCATTTGATATTCCTCAGTCCTGAAAAACATGGAGTTAGGAGGCTAATCTAGGCTAAATTGCTAGGCTGCTTGCTATTTTTTTTTGTCAAAGTCAAAATTAATTGTGTAGACCTGCCTAAATGTTTTAGCATTGAACTGTAAAGTGCAGTTGGAAACTGCTGTAATTTAGAGCTGTGAAGTAATTAGCAGTGTCAGTGGCTCAGCAGGTAGCACACTCGCCTCTGAGGCCGGGAGATCAGAGGGCCATGGGTTCAGTTCCCACACCTGGCACTTGGGTTAATATCCCAGTACTGACACTGTAGTGCAGCATGAGAGGGGTGCTGCACTTCTGAGGTGCCGTCTTTCGGATGAGATGTTAAACCGAGGTCCCATCTGCCTGGATTGGTGGTAGTTCAGGTGGATGTTAAAGATCCCATGGCACTTATTGAAAAAGAGTAGGGTAATTTCCCTGGTGTCCTGGCCAAATTTCCCTCATTCACTAAAAATACCACCAACAGCTTAATCTGGTTCAAAGTCAGTTGGCATTCATCTGTATCCCCTTCCCCTGGGTTGTGCCTGAAAATAGGCAGGATTTGTCTAGTGCACTTACCTGGTCAACAAAAACTAAATAAAAATAAAATTCCTGCCCCTCTGCATTCACTCTTTCTCTCCACACTCCTGCCTGCTGCTAAACCCTGCATCTCTCTTCTCCTCCTCTCCTCCCCTTGTAAATTTCATATTCTACTAAATCTCCCCTCTGTCCTCCCTCTGGTGCCAGTTCAAGCTTATTTCTCTTGTCTGTGGCTGCCTCCCCTCCCTCCTGCCAAATTCCCCTCTGTCTCTCCACTGCCCACGCCCATGATTTACTCTCCAGTGTCACCCTTTGTTGTTACTGTGACTCACAATCTGTTGCTCTGCTCCTTCCCTCAGATCTCTCAGCCCCTGATCGGGGAAACATCTGAGCGGCCGGGGCTACCTGGGCCAGCCGTCCACACCACTACTGCTCACCGCCAAGGAACCCTCCTCTTGCTGGTAAGGTCCCAGGCCAAACCGGGAAGTGCTGAAAGGCTTCTATTGGCCGCTGCCTGTTGCTTCCATCTCCTGTTGGACTGTTGTGCTCCACGCGGCCACTGATTGGGCCTGCAATCTTGACTGATTCAAACTGTTCTGCTGGGCTCTGCACCAATAGACTTCAGTGGGTTTCGGAAGAAAATTTCGCCCCCCACCTCCACCTTAATTAAGTAGGCCTTAGCTCTTCCCACTTCTGCCTAGAGAACCGCCATTTCATTTCCTATTGGATATTCTCTCTCTCCTGTACCTCCTCTCTTTACCACCCACTCTCCCTCCTCCCTGCTCCTCCTCCCCTCTACTAATCAACTCAGTCCTCTCACTGCCCCGCCTCCTTTCTGTGCCTGACACCCTCCTTATATCTCCTACTGCACCCATCGCATCCCCCTTCCCCTGTTTCAGCTCCATTCCTGAATCTTTTTTCTCCCCCCTCTCTCAGACTTTTCTCACCCCTCTACTATCCTCACCTCTCTATCTACTATGGCCCTCCCCTCTGTGCCCCTCTATCTGGTTATTGTCTCCTCCCTGTTTCCCATGGCATTCCTGCCTGGAGCCTGCCATCCCAATCTCCCACTGTGCTTTCAGCTGGACAACATCTACCGGCACTCAGGGACAATACCCACTGGGCTATGCCCTCCATATCTAACCACCGCCAGGACAGGCTTGCACCACTCCTGGAATCAAGATGGGGTGATTTACGTTCGCCTGTTCCCACTCTCACTTCTGGCCTATGTTGCCACTTACTGGAATCATCGTTTACAGAGTAGCTTTCTCTCCAATAAGAAACGGTCAAATAAAATCTCCATCAAACAGCTACGCTGGTGCACCCTGAAAATCTTGCTTCTACTACTACTTCTGTCAGCCAATATTCACCCTAACCCTGGCCCCACAATCAAAAGCTCTGACCTCCAGCAGAGTCACTCTGGGGGACTCACCTTTGCAACGATTAACATCTGTAGCCTTCTACCCAAACTTGATGCCCTACAATTATTTGCACACCAACACAACTCTGACATTCTTGTGATTGTCGAAACCTGGCTCACTCCAAAAATACCTGACAGTGCAATTACCCTACCAGGATATAACATATTCAGAATTGACAGGACCACTAAAAAAGGCAGCAGATGTGCTGTTTACCTCAAAGACTCTCTCCTGGGGCACCGTGTTCAACTCCCCGCCTCAGCCTCTACCGCCCAGATACTACCCATCAGAATTCTACTCAGGGTTCACAACAAGGCACTGACTATTACTGCTGTCTACACCCCTCCCAAGGATCAAGGTAAAGGTCTCAACTCCATCCTTGACCTTGTCCGTTCCCAACCACCAGGCACAGAGATAATCCTAATGGTGGGGGAACCGACCAGGGAGGCACGTGTACTGGATGTGGTCCTGGCAGACAGTGACCAGATTGAGGGCCTGGAGGTAAGGGACCTGTTGGTGGGGAGTGACCATGCCACAGTCTGGTTCTGCCTGGACCTAGGAGGGGTAGAAGGCTGCACAAAGACAGAGGTAACTGACTTCAGGGAGGCAGATTTTAAGGAAATGGGAAGGATCCTTAAGGAGCATTTTGATGTGATTGGGTCAGGCATGGATGCTGACAGAAGGTGGGAAATAATCAGGAGAGGGGTGCAGGATGCTACCAGCACCTGTGCCAGAGTAAGACGAAAATGCGGTAGGGCCCGAAAACCCTGCTGGTGGACCAAGGAGGTCCAGGAGGTGATGCGGGGAAAGAAGGCAGCCTATAGGCAATTATAATAAAACAAATTTTTCTAAAATCAATGAATACTTACAAAACATAAACTGGGAATCTAATCTTCTTAATTGTACAACACAACAAGCTTGGGACTTTTTTAAAAACATTGTACATTATTTGGAAAATACCTTTATTCCACCTAAGAGGAAATTTAATAATAAAGGAAAAATCCCCCCTTGGTTCAACAAGACAATTAAAAATCAGATTAAAATAAAAATTAAACTTTTTAGGAAACTTAAGAATAGTTCTGTTCCATTTAAAACTATTCTATTACATAAATACAGCCTATCTGTGAACAACTTAAAAAATTCTATTAAATTGGCAAATAATAAGCTAGAATTTAAACTAGCTCACACAAAAGACTGTCACAAATCTCTTTTCTCCTATATAAATAGTAAAAAGGTGTATCAAGGACCATTGGTCCCATTATAACCAATGTCTCTTCTCTATCTGATATAGAAACCTCGAATCTCTTTAATAAGTACTTTTGTTCTGTCTTCTCTCAAAAATCACCTATTAGTACATTTAAAGTTCACCACATAGATTATCATAGGTTCTATCCTACTGACATTATATAGGCTATCAAAAAACTAAACAAAAAATACTAGTCCAGGCCCAGATGGTATTCATCCATGGTTTCTGATCGAAACCTCTATAAATATTTCTATACCTTTGTCAATTATCTTCAACAAATCCTTACAAGAAAGCATTGTACCAAATGATTGTGGTTTAGCAGTAGTTACTCTCATATTTAAAAAAGGCAATAGAGGTTCTGTGCAAAATTATCGTCCAATTAGCCTGACCTCAGTGGCTGGTAAATTAATGGAACGAGTAATGAAATCTCTAATAGATCAAGATTGTAAAAAATTAGGAATTTATGATTCAAATCAGCATGGGTTTACTCCCAAGTATTCCTGCACCACCAATCTGATATCTTTTTACAATAATATAAGTACTCTACTAGATGTGGGTATCCCTACTGATGTACTTCTTTTGGACTTTAGTAGATAAAGTCTCACATGAAAAACTCATTACTAAAATGCACAATCTAGGTTTGTCACCTGATATTGTCAACTGGACTTTAAACTGGTTGACAAATCATTCTCAGAAAGTCAGAATTAATGATATCTTGTCTGATTCAGGTAGTGTGACAAGTGGTGTACCACAAGGGTCAGTCTTGGGACCAACATTGTTTAATCTCTTTATCAGTGATTTACAAACAGGGCCAAATAACTTCATGGTTAAATTTGCAGATGATACTAAATTGGGGGGCAAGGTTAATAATCAAGAAAATATTTCTGCATTAAAGAAGGATTTGGAAAAATTAACACTTTGGGCAAATGAAAATCATATGCAGTTTAATCAAGACAAATGTTTAGTAGTGCATTTCGTGTAAATAATCCAAAAGCGATATATTATATAAATGGACTACCACTTCACTCATCAAATTGTGAAAAGATTTAGGATATATGTTAATAATAAACTTACATCAAATGATCACTGTGTTAGAACTGCTTGCATGACCAACAGACGTTTGAGGCAAATAAAATGCACTTTTGTTAATCGCACTGAACAATGCTTTATTCCATTGTATAGGGCATACATTAGACCGTATCTAGACTATGGCTCCCCTTTCTGGAATCCAAACCAAAAAAAAGACATAGCAATTCTTGAACAGGTTCAAAGGAGAGTAACTAGAATGATTCCAAGACTAACAAACTTGGATTATCAGAACAGATTAAAAGCTACTGGTCTCTTCTCTCTTCAAACTAGAAGATTAAGAGGTGATATGCTTATGGTTTTTAGTTTAATAAATTTACCAGATCTAATGGAAAAATGTGGTCTAACACTCTCCAAAAGGAGATATGTTCCAAGACTGCATAATAAACAGCTTGAAGTAAAAATTTATAAAACCAGCAAAAGGGGAAACTTTTTTCCAATAAGAGCATCCATTGTATGGAACACCTTGCCACAAGAATTGGTAAAGACAACTAGTGCCACTGTCTTTAAAAACAAATTAGATGTTTGGTTGAGGGATAATTGATAAATAATGTCCCATATAGTGTGGGGAACAGTCTCGATGGGCTCTGGCCTTCTTCTGTTCTTTCATACCAAGTAATACCAAGTAAGTAAGTGCTCAAGGAGTGAAAGGGATCGAAGGGAGTATGAACTGATGGGTAGAAGGGCCACTAGGGTGGTGAGGGTGGCTAAGGCAAGGAAGGAGCAGAACCTGGCCAGGGAAATTAGGAGAGGGAACAAGGGGTTCTTTCAATACATTGGGGAAAAATGAAGGGTGAAGGGGCAGATTAGCAGGATTAAAACAGGGGAGAGATGGGCACAAGACCCAGGGGAGCAGGCTGAGGTATTAAATGAGTACTTCACCTCAGTTTTCACCAAGAAAAATGGGAGTGCTGCATCATGCATGGGAGGAGACAGTGATACTGAGGAGGGGGGGACCCTTACCGATTGGTGGGTCTGGGGAGAGGGGGAGGCATCACTGGCAGGAGGGGGGAAGGCTAAGCAGGAAGAAGAGGTAGTGAGGTGGAAATCACAGCAGAGAGAGTGAGGGAAGCCCTCAGGTCCCTTAAGATGGAGAAAGCACCGGGGCCAGATAAATAACATCCCAGAGTGCTGAAGGAACTTGCGGATGTCCTGGTAAAACCCCTGGCGGAGCTTTTCACCATCTCTCTGAGGACAGGTTGGGTGCCCCAGGACTGGAAGGTGGTGCATATAGTGCCTATCCACAAGGGGGGATCAAGGGAGGGGGCAGGGAACTACAGGCCTGTCAGCCTGACAGCAGTGGTGGGCAAGGTGATGGAGGGCATTGTCAAGGAGAGGCTGGGGGGGACTTGGCAAAGTCAGGGTGCCTGGACAATAGACAGCATGGATTCATCCCAGGGAAATCGTGTCAGAAAAACCTTGTGGAGTTCTATGACTGGGTGATGAGTGCCCTGGACCTGGGTAGACCAGTGGACATCCTCTTTCTCGACTTCAGCAAGGCATTTGACTCTGTTCCTCACAAGGGCCTGTTGGATAAGCTGGGAGAAATGGGGGTGGGGAACCAGATGATCTGATGGATAGGCAATTGGCTCCAGGACCGGGAGGGTCGTAGTTGGCAGGATAGTCTCATCCCCAAGGAGGGTCATTAGTGGGGTCCCACAGGGATCAGTCCTTGGGCCCCTCCTGTTCAACACCTACATCTCTGATATAAGGACAGGTATCAGGAGTGAGATGAGTCTCTTTGCGGATGACTCAAAACTGGGGGCGGTGGTGGATGGGGAGGAGGGAAGGGTGGCCCTACAGGGGGACCTGGAGGCTCTAGAAAGATGGTCTAGAAAGTGGAAGCTGAGGTTCAATGCAGGGAAATGCAAGGTACTGCACCTGGGGGCCAGAAGCTCGGGCCAAGTGTACACCCTGGGGGGGAGGAAATGCTACAAGTCTCGATGGCTGAGATGGACCTGAGGGTGGTGGTGGATGTCAAGATGAACAACTCAGAGACTTGTAGGAGGGCAGCAGCCAAGGCCAACAGGATGCTGGGATGCAATGCTAGGGAGATCACCTCCAGAAGGAGGGAAGTGATACTCCCTCGGTATAACTGCTTGGTGAGGCCACACCTCGAGTACTGCATGCAGTTTTGGAGGCCACACTTAAAGAGGGACATTAAACTCCTGGAGAGGGTCCAGAGGAGGGCAAGCAAAATGATTTGGGGCTTGGGGGACAGGACCTATGGGGAGAGGCTCGAAGAGCTAAATATGTAAACATTGGAAGAGAGAAGGGACCGGGGGGACATGATAGAGGTCTTCAGGTACATGAAGAGGGTAAATAGGGGAAGAGCAGTCAGGGTGCTTTGAAGGAAGGAGGAGGGGGCAACTAGAGGGCATGGATGGAAGCTGGAGGGGAAGATTCAGGGGAAAAAAGGAGGAGGTGCTACTTCACTGAGAGGGTGGTGGAGCCATGGAATGCACTGCCCAGGGGGCTGGTGGAGGCAGAGACGGTGAAGGCATTCAAGAGGGGGTGGGACAGGTACAGGGGAAGGGTTCTGGAAGCAAAATCCAGTGTAGCGAGACTATCCGGAACTGGGAAGGGAGAAGCCAGAGAAGGTGAGGGGGGCAGCAAGGTCAGCTCCTACAGTGGGGGCTGACCAAACAAGCAGACACGAAAGACCGTTAGGCCTATTCTGCTGGCATTTTAGTATGTTAGTATGTTAATGGGCGATTTTAACATAAATTGGTTTGGATCAGATACAGGTGGCTACAAGGATGCCATCTCAGCTGCCAACCTCACTCAGCTGGTCGTCTCCCCCACTAGACTCAACTATAAGACTGGGACAAGCACCCTCCCAGACTGGATACTGACCAGCCACCCATCCCGCATCTCAAAAGTCTCCGTTCTCCCAGATACGCTAAGTGACTACTCCCCAATCGCATGAGAATGGTCTAACAAATTCAGACCACCACCACCCAAACTAATAAACAGCAGACTCCTTCCACGTGGTCAATTGAAGCACCTCAAATTACTCCTTAGACAACAAGACTGGTCACCTATCTTCCATGCATCAGATGTCAACTCTGCGCTTGACTTTTTCATCAGCTCCTTCAATGCTGCCTGTGACGTTTACACCCCCTTCAAAAAGAGGAAAGTAAAATGTCTTAGCAATCCATGGCTCACTGCTGATCTCCTTACATTGCTGAAAGCTAGGGACCACCTCTGGTTTTAGGCCCAGGCCACTGGTAGGCAAGTAGATATACAAAACTACAAACGTGCCTGAAATGACTGCACCAAAGAAATATGCCTGAAGAAAAATAACTATTACAAAGACGCCCTCACAAACACCTGGGGAAAGGGGATGTTGTTCTGGAATAATCTCAAGGAAGTTACAGGAATACTGCCCAAAACATCATCTTCAATGTTGGACATGGATGGGACTATAACTCTTGACCCTTCCACTATAGTTAACACGTTCAATAACGCATTCACTGACCTCAGTAGTGTTCTTCCTCCAGACTTCTTTGATGAAGACCTCCATCCTGCACCCTCCCCACCCCGCCCCTTTTCAAGTTACCCCTTTACTCAGAGCAGTCAGGACACAAAAGTTCATAGATACGTCTCTAAAGCAATTGCTGGATCTAGAATAAGTGGCGACTCACTCAACCTCAAACTGCTGTCCCTTACTCTTGATGAAGTGCTATCTCCTCTAACTTGGATTTTCAACCTCTCCCTCACCCTTGGCCAGTTCCCCGACAGATGGAAATCTGCCACTGTGACACCAGTCCGCAAGAGTGGGGACAAGGCTCTTCATGGAAATTATAGGCCTATATCCATACTACCCCCCCCAAAGCCATTGAACGTCTGGTATCTGACCAGCCAATGGAATATCTGAACAAGTACAACATCCTTTGTAAACAACAGCACAGCTTCAGAAAAGGCCACAGCACCACATCTGCCCTCCTTGAATTCACAGGAGCAATTCACAATTCCCTGGACAATAATTACCTCACTGGTTCGATCTTTATAGACCTGACCATGGTTTTTGACACCGTCCATCATCAAATACTCCTCACAGGACTGCTAAAAGCTGGGCTTTCCCCTGAGTCTACAACTTGGTTTAAGAGCTACCTGGAAAACCATTCCCAAAGAGCGAAAATTGCTGATGTCCCCTCAGATGCTAGACCAGTATGCTCAGGAGTCCCCCAGGGCTCCCTTCTCGGGCCGCTCCTCTTCAGCCTATTTTTGAACAATCTTCCACAGTCTTGTCCAGAACAAATCGTACTTTATGCTGACGATGCTGTCATTCACACCACCCAACAGGACCCCCACCTACTCCAAAAAAAGCTTCAGAAGGGTTTCACCTCCATTGAAACATGGTTTAGTAGTCAAAAGCTGGTTCTCAACTGTAAGAAAACAAAGTCAATGCTTTTCTGTGGCTCCCACAACAAACATAGGCTTCACCCCCTTAATATTACAACCTGCCTTGGTGCTGTCCTCGAACAGGTTCACTCCTTTAAATATCTGGGGATCACCATAGACAGCAACCTATCCTACAGCATCCACACAGATAGCATCACCAAAGCTGCAAACACACGCATTGGTCTCCTCTACAGGCACAGGCAATGCCTTATTTTGGATGCCTTAAGAATAGCAGTGCAGAGCTCGGTGGTCTCTCTAATCAACTATGGTTTGATTAATTATGGCTCTGCAACTGACACAGCCCTCAGGCGTTTATCCTTGGCCCTAAACAAAGCTTGCCGACTCATCACAGTATCCCACCGACTCACCCATACATGTGACCTCTATGCCCAAACAGGGTGGCTCCAGCTATCAAACCGTATCAAGTACTGAACTTGTCTAATGGCTAAGAAAATTATTGCTCCCCCCAGAGTCCAAAGTCTTCTCCATACAGCACGCAACCCCCACCTCACCAGGGCTTCAGAAAATGAAATGCTACACATTCCTCGGTGCCGCTCCACACAGGGCCAAAGATCCTTTGCATACCAAGCTCCTAGCTGGATTAATGGACTCAACAAAGACATCTCCTCTCTGCAAAAGCTAGGCCCGTTCAAAGCCAACCTTCGTCTCCACCTAGCTGCCTCTAACTCCTGCGACTGTCCCTCATAATTTGATCTCCCTTCTAGCACTTCTACTCCTACCCCCTCTCTTCCTCTTCCTACAGCCTACCCATCCCTCCTGTTTTGGCCCCCTACCCCCAAGCACTTTTTTGAGGCCTGACAAATGCCCATGGCTGTCCATTCCAAGCCTCAGTTACCTCTGGCTACCCTGCCCCCTGTAACTCACTTGCCCTCAATGTAATGTATTTCAGCTGCTTAAAAATGCCTGTGCACCATTTCTGCATTGTTACTCAACTCTATGTAATGTTTGTATTGTAAAAGAGCCTTGGCTCAAAGGTACTAGTAATCCTAGACTCTAAATAAATAAAATAAAAAGGAGACCACAGACATGCAATTCTTTTAAAAGATTCGGATTTCACACAACTGTTGGATGCAAACTGGCAAACCATTTATTTTTTGTTTAGATAAAAAGGCTCAAGCCATCTTTTCCTCGAGGTAACATATTGACATAGTGCACTTTTTATGAGCTCACTCGTTCAGACTACAACATTAATTGTGGCACATCTTCTTATTGAAGAAGGGGGATTTGAACCTCCAACCATATCAAGTTATTGGTAGTTAACAACTCATACTAGACAAGCCTGCAGCCCATAGCAGGGGATCAGAGCTTTGTTGATTCCCAACTTTATTTCCATCCCACATGCTTCCTGACTGTAATACTAGTTTCCCTGTTATTTAGCTGCCCTGAGGAAACTTTCTCCCAATTTTCTGAGGTTCTATGAGAGAGACTGAAGATTTCCCCACCAGTGGGGTGGGTAGTAACCTTTTCAACACTGTGGCATATCGCTAAGTCAGGGGGGGAAGCTGGACCCAGTTCTTAAAACTACCCCAGACACATGCACAGTCTCTTAGGCTCCCCTGCACCTGGCACAAACAAGAGAACATCGAGGAGGAGGACCTTCCTTTCAAATAGCAGTACTGCAGGAGAACCAAACAACTTGGACAGCCTTTACTTGCTGGACATAAGGAAGCAAAAAGGACACAAGCTGCCACCTTGTACCCCTCCATCAATCCAGCTGCCACCTGAATGTCGGAGCCCCTTCTGGCAACTACCATTATTCGTGCAAAACTGAGGAGACATCTCTCTCTCTCTCTCTCTCTCCCCTCCCAACTCTCTTCAGAATTGCTGCCCTCCTTTTTTTCATCCTGCCCCACCGGTGGGTGGTGGGAAACTGCTCCATCTTCCATACTTCGGGCAGAGGGGCTAACATTCTTCTCATACCACAGACCCCACCAGCCTCAACATGCTGGGCCACACAACGCCACACTAAACCGCCATGCTGTTCCCTCTCACACACTTTCCTCATGACTTTTCTCTGACTGACTCCCAACTGCCACTCCCCTCATGCTTCATAGACGTGAAACTCCTACCAGCATGTGCACATGACCAGCAGGTGTGCACACACTCCTGGTGCCTTAAAGACACCCCTAGTAACCCCCTGCTATGGCAGAAGGGGGTTAAAAACCATTAAAATACCAGAAAAGGCACACAACATCATTAACTATCTAATTATTATAAATATCATTTTTTTTTGTTTTTTTTTACTTTCTTTCTCACTCCGTAACCCAGGCATCCTTCAGTAGTGCCTACTCAGCTGTGCTTCTCACTCCCTGACTGAGTCCTCACTTCTCTCAGACTCTCCCCTGAATGACTTGGCCAGGTTCAGCCAATGGGGGGGATAACCACCCGGGAGATGGCCCTCCCTCCTTTGGTGGCTCTTTCTGAAATTAGAGGTACCTTACCAGTCTTCAGGTCAGCCAAGGAGAGTCCTGGGTGTGTTGGACCAGCGTTGGGATGTGGGCACACCCCTGAGGCCTCCGTCATCTCACCAGGCTATCAGAGGACTTTTTCATGTGTTGGTTTTTCTCCCACCTATCCCCCACCCCAATGGTGGAACTTGGACGTGTAATGACGTCCAGCATCCACCAAGCTCCACCTTTGCCATATAGCTGCGTCACCTTATGGCTACTCCTGACTTCTGCCAGAGGTCGCACAAGAGTGACACACATCCTTACACCTTCCCCAAGGAGGGAGAGCTGTCCTCTGGATGCTCAATCCCTTCCCGCCCCTGCCAACCCTTGGTGGTCCAGGCTCGTTCCCGAATCCGGGTCACCAGCGTAGCATGAGGTAAGATGACTAGTGCCTTAACCCTCATTGCCACCGGGTCAATGAATATCTTTTTTTTAAGGACATATTTTGCAGGAACTCAACACATATACCACAGAATCAGGTAAATATGTAGCAATAAAAACATTATAAGCACATAATAGGAGCAAACTCTTTAAAGGCAAAATTTTGTAATGGTAAATCAAACTGAAGCAAAGGCTGGAATTTTACAATGGAATGCAGTACTAGAGTGCAGGAAAAGAAGTGTCATTGAAAAGAAATAATCTTTTCATTATTTATGGAAGTTAGCTGTTCCATAGCTATTTATCTTACATGCCCTTAAAATGATGAATGTGTTTCAATAGAAATTACAGCCATTACTGCCTTAAGTTCTTTAAACTGGCACAATTATTTAAGGGGCTCTAGAAACAGTGCTATATACTGCAGGCAGGATTGTACACACAACACACACATATACATACACACACACACCACTGTGGTAAATGGAGAGAACAGTAGAGTAATATGAGTCATGCAGCCATCCAAATTACTAAATGGAAGACCACACTCTCACTGTCCTGTTAAATAGTTCTCAGTCCCCTACTCACAGCAATATGTCAGCATGTTGACATCACCATGCTGCCGTAAAAAGTGTAGCTTTTCATGCTACAGAAGAACCATAGTTCTTTTGTTTGAGTTCACAAATGAACTACAGTTCTTTTGTATGATGCAGCGATCACCAGCTCACTGCTCTCACTCATGCCAGCAACAGCACTCCGGATGTGGCTACAAAACAAAAAAAGTCCTGCTGCTGATCTCATGCTGTTGAGCACATGAAAGAACTATTGTTCTTTTGTATGAGCCCTCGCTAAGCCTTCCACCAAGGTTTTAAGGGATGTCTCAAAACCATATTTTGGAGTCTTTAAAAAAAAACCTCCAGAATCCTGTTAAATGCATCCTGTTTAGCTAGATTCATGCATTTGTTTTTCTCCTGGGGGTTATTTTTGTGGGTTTTCAATTTATTTTTGAAAAAATTTAAAAACAAGATGGCGCACATAGAAAAGCAGAGCTTTTTCTCATGAAAGTAGAATTTCAGTTCAGGAAAGAAGAATCTTCTTTCATGAGCCAGAAAGTCTTCTTTCACATCAGACATATAACTGAAAGACCCTACTGATCATGCTCACAATCGAAATTTCAAATCCTTATAACACAGAAACTGATTAATATTTTTTCACCAATTTAAAAATAGGCCGTTTTTTAGGGCAAGGCCCTTCTACCCTGAACATTTCTGAACAAATTCCAAACCATCTGGGCTGTAGGTAAAATTTTTCCTCTCTTTGCACTATCCAGATCTCGGAATGTGGACATCAGACTATCACAAAACTTGGCAAATCATGAGACGTTGTCCCCCAGATCACACACAAAAGTTCATGCAAGTTCGTTGAAAGGGGACAACAGTATTATGGTGCAAAGTTAGAGTTTTAACATTAAACACGCTATATTTTTAAATATTTTCTTTACAAAAAACTTTGTTAATTCACCAGTTGGGTAACAATGACACAAAAGTAGGGAAATGTGGCGTTGTGTTTGATAGCAGCCTGACATTAAAATCTCAGGTGTCTGCAGCTGTAAAGACCTCATTCTACCATCTGAGGATCATTGCTCAGATTAAACACCTGGTTCCACCTGGTAATATGCCAACCCTGGTTCATGCCTTTGTAACCTCACGCTTTGCGCCTTGATCACTACAACACCCTATACCTAGGGCTATCAGGGATTGATATCCACTGACTGCAGTTGGTGCAGAATGCGGCAGCTAGGTGTTAGCTGGCTTACCAAGATCTTGCCACATCACTCCTGTGCTCTGCGATCTGCACTGGCTGCCAGTACATTGGCGGATCACCTTCAAGGTCAGATTATTGACCAGTAAAGCCCTACACAGATGAGGACCTAGCTACTTGCAAGATCTTCTGCACCCCTACCACCCCCACTCTGTTCCATCGACAAGGGATTGCTAGATGTTCCTAGGGTCTGGTTAAAGAGAACTTTATCAGTTAAAGCAGAAAGAGTCTGGGAAGGCAGTCAGAATAGCAAAGGCCCAAACCGAGGAAAGGATAGCCAATTCTGTTAAGAAAGGGGATAAGACCTTTTATATGTACATTAGGGAGTGAAGAAAGACCAAAGGAGGGATACTGAAGCTTAATAAAGGGGAGAGAATGGGGGTAGAGGGTGACAGTGAAAAAGCAGGGATACTAAACGAATATTTCTGCTCAGTATTCACAAAGGAAGAGGAGGGGGAGTTACCTAAACCAAACAAGAGAAACACTCTGAAGACGGGCTCTATAACAGTCCATTTACAGAAGAAAGGGTTCTGAAAGAACTAATAAAATTGAAGGTGGACAAAGCAATGGGGCCTGATGGGGTTCACTCAAGAATTCTAAAAGAACTAAGGGTAGAACTAGTGACACCGCTGGACTACTCTGTTTAACAAATCATGGGAGGATGGGTGGTACCCGAGGACTGGAAGAGGGCAGATGTGATTCCTCTTCACAAAAGTGGGAGCAAGACAGAGGCAGGAAACTACAGACCAGTTAGTTTGACCTCAGTGGTAGGAAAATGATGGAATCACTTCTGAAGGAAAAGAATTGTTGAGTACCCTAGAGGCCAGTGGGGCTGGGACCCAAGGCAGCATGGATTCATGATGGGAAGGTCATGTCAGACAAATCTAATAGATTTCTTTGACTGGGTTACCAAAGTAGTAGACCAGGGAGGGGCTGTGGACATGGCCTACCTAGATTTTAGCAAGGCATTTGATACAGTCCCACACAAAAGATTAATACACAAGATAGCCAGCCTGGGAGTGGGTCCCAAGGTGGTAGCCTGGATAAAAATTTGGCTAGACAACAGAACTCAAAGGGTAGTAGTAAATGGAGTACACAGTGACGAAAGGAGGGTTACTAGTGGGGTACCGCAGGGTTCAGTACTGGGACCGGTCCTTTTTAATGTCTTTATAAGTGGCATTGCAGAGGAACTGGAAGGAAAAGTATGTCTCTTTGCAGATGACACAAAGATCTGTAACAGGGTTGATACACAAGATGGAGTGGAAAGGATGAGAAGGGACTTGGCAAGGTTGGAGGAATGGTCAAATGTATGGCAGCTCAGATTCAATGCAAAGAAGTGCAAGGTAATGCACATGGGGAACAAAAACCATGGGGAAGCGTACACAATGGGGGGTGAGATACTGACAACAGTAAAAATAGAAAGGGACCTGGGGGTAATTATATCAGATGACCTAAAGGTGGGCAAGCAATGTGAGAAGGCAGTAAGGAAGGCTGGGGGGATACTGGGATGTATAGGAAGAGGCATCAATAGTAGAAAACAGGAAGTTGTTATCCCTCTGTACAGACAGCTGGTGAGACCCCATCTGGAGTACTGTGTGCAGTTCGGAGACCCCATCTCATGAAGACATAGACAGAGTGGAGGCTGTCCAGAGAGGCAACAAAATGGTGCAGGGTCTGCACCAGAGACATCTGAAGAAAGACTAAAGGAGCTTAATATGTATACCCTTGAGGAAAGAAGGGAGAGAGGGGACATGATAGAAACTTTCAAGTACCTCAAGGGAATTAACAAAGTCCAAGAGGGTAGCATCTTCCAGAAAAAGAGATGTGCAAGAACAAGGGGGCACAATTTGAAGATAGAAGGGGGATGGCTCAGAGGTAATGTGAGGAAGTATTTTTTCACTGAGAGGGTTGTGGATGCATGGAACAGCCTCCCTGAAGAGGTCGTGGGGTCAAGAACAGTGGGGGACTTCAAGAATGCATGGGACAGGCATAAGGCAGTCCTAGTGGGGGGTAGGAGGAAGTAAGCTGTTGGTTAACTAGGATCTGCAGCTTATCTGTTAGGTAGGAAAATGGGCAGACTAGGTGGGCCAATCGGTCCTTATCTGCCATCAAATTCTATGTTTCTATGTTTCTAAAGACTTAGGGGGCACGCACTTTCGCTTTTGTGGCCCCGACCCTCTGGAACACTCTACCTCATTGGATTAGAGAGTGCCTGAATGCTGACAGTTTCAAATCTGAATTAAAAACATATTTGTTCAGGGAGCATTCCCTGAGGAGGGTTAAACCTAGTTGTGCCACTATCTGTTTGATATTTATTAAGATGTTTATATTATGTTCTGTTCAGTAGTGTATTCATTTTATTTTGTCTTAGTATGTAAAGTGCTTTGATCTGATGGAATTGTGCTAACAAATAACATTTTGATTGATTGATTGATAGGGTTTCCACACCCCTGACTCCCCACCCCTCAAGCAGCAAAAGGACAAAACATTAGGGTTTTGAGTCTCTGGAGCCTTTGCAAATCAGTGGTGGGGTCTTCCTTGCGGATGTCAGTTCTAATGCTCACCCCTTCCCACCGCCCCTAACCTCCTCTCTGAAACACAAAGTAGAGCTGCAAGCCAGTGCCTCATACTGATACACTCTTAAAAGGTAAAGAAACCTGTCTTGCCACATGTTGCCAGAACAATTTGTTGTAGCTTTCTCTTCACGCAGGGCCCAGAGGAGATCATGTTTGATGTTGTTTGCTCAGGGAATAAGATGGGCATATGGGCTGACAATAATGCTGTGCAGAATGCAGAACTCCGCTGGCAGAATTAGTGCAGAATGACAACTCAATCAGTGAAATTTCTGCCATAATTTCACTGGTTCTTCTGTGAAATTCCACCTGTTGTGATTTGTGGAATAATATTCAGCAGAAGAGCATTTTTCACAAAAAATCATTCCACAACCATTTCCACAGAAAATATTGAGATCTGCAGAATAAAATTCTGCGGAAATGTTGCAAAAACCTCATTCTGCATTTTTCTGCTGTGGAATTCCACCTTTCTGTTTCTGGTGAAATTTGACGGAACTTCAGCAGAATTTCGAAAATTCCATTCTGCCTAAATTATAAAATTCCACACAGCACTAGTTGACAGCACCAAGGAAGATCCCACCACTGATTTGCAATGACTCCAAAGACCCAAACTCGTAATGTTTTTTCATTTTGCTGCTTGGGGGATGTGGATTTAGGGTTGGGAACCCTAACACCACATTTCCCTACTTTTGTACCATTAAGTTAGTCAAACTGGTGCATTAATGAAGTTATCTGCAAAAAATGTCCTTTCTTTTTGAGACAGTAGAATCGTATACTCATTCACGCAGGTCCTGAAAGACCCTGTGCCATGAGAAGATTCCATCCACCTACAGAAGTGCAGGGGATGGCATCCCCCCTGCCCCCCACCAGGGAATGCAAGTTAAAGTTACTGAGGTTAAGCACAAGCATGAAAAAATGTAAACATATGCTCATAACTTTGTAATTTTTACATATTTTGACCATATATTTTCAACTTAGCCTTCTTATGACCCCACCACAAGAACAAGGGTAGTGAAACTGTTCAAATCCGGCCTGAAAGGCGATTTTGCCAATTTACTCTGACATTGTCTTTGGGGCCTGATTTGCATAAGTCTACCACCACGGCTCGTGAGATAGGGTACCAAAAAGGCCATGTTGAAAATTTTGGATCAAAATATGCAAAAATGACAGAGTTATGAATCAAAATCCTAAGCCCCATTAAACTACATTGAATGTTTACATAAAAATACATATCGCAAATAACATGTCAGAAATTACAAGTCACAAGAGTTTTTTTTTTACAGTTCACATTTTTCAGTAAACTCAAAAATCTTCATAGCTCTAAAATCCTATAATATTTTTTCAGAAAACCTAAAAAGCACACCCTTGGCACAGGCCACTTCAACCCTGGGGCTTCAACTGGGCTGGCTTTATAGCACAGAGGTTAAAGTCGTGAGCTGTGAATGAGCTTGGTATATCCAGCAGACCAGTGTTTGATTCCCACAGCCTCCACCTGCATACTCTGTAATTCTGAGCAAGTCACGTAGCCACCCCAGTGCTCCCGGGTCGTCCCTGAAAACAGGCATTTGTGCTTAGTGGGACTTACCCAGTTACCTAAGAATGAGGAAGAAGAAGAACCATGAAAATTTCATAAAAAATTTCACACTGTCTAGCTGTAGGTGAGAGCAAAAAATATGCAAGCTTAAGTATAGGCTATTTTTTCTATTTTTTGGCACTATGTATCTCAGAAAGCAAACAAGATGCTGTCACAAAACTCTTCATGTATTGCAACTCTTACAGCCTGACCACACAGGCCAAATTTTGGTCTATTTTGTCAAACAACACCTAAGTTATTAAGGTGCAAAAATTGGAGTTTAACATTAAACAGCCCACTTAGCCCTAACTATATGGGTGCTACCATGCCCCTGTAATGTATTCTTGGCAAAACATTGCATTAATGCACCAGTTATGGTTCACCTTAACACCACAAAAGAAAGGAAATGTGGTGTTGGGGTTTCCAATCCTAACTCTGCAATCCCCCCTCCCCCAAGCACTGAAAGGGATAATACAACACAAGCAACCAGATACAGCCATCACCAGGTAAAACAAACAACATACAACTCTCTGCAGATAACACAAGAGACATCACAACTCAATCAGTGACCACTGAGCTGTTTTCTGCCTATGGTCCACAAAAACATCCCCCCCCCCACACACACACACACACAAATTTATCCAAACTAGGCAACTGAAGAAACTGGATGCCTCCGAGTTTTCCAGAGCTGCCCTAGCCCAAGACTGGTCCTTCACTGAAAACATTTCTGATATCTACAAAGCACTTGAAGCCTTTAGCAATAAGTTCCTTGCCCTCTTTCATCCTGCTTAAAAAAATCCAGGTTAAGGGTTCTAGCCAAGAATGGGTCACCCCGAGCTTTGCAAACTAATGAGGGATAGGGACAGAGCCTGGAAGTTGTACAGAAAACACAAAAACTCCCAACTCCTCCAGTTCTTCAAAACCCTCAGGAACAGGTGCAAATCTTCCACAAGATCTGCTAAATCCTCCTTCATCCTGGAAAAACAATGTGCTACCCAGGGGAACCTTAGGAGGACCTGGAACATTTTTAGCAACCTTATTGGTAGGGGAATTTCTGAAGATCATATTTGTCTCACCTCTGAAAGGATAACCACCACTGAGCCAAGCAAAATAGCCTCCCTTTTCAACAAATACTTTGGTGACCTTGACCAGTACAAGCCCAGCTTCACCCCTACCCCATTTACCCCCACACACCTCTCAGTCTCCCACCCTAAGTTCCATTTCAGGTACCTAACCTCTGGTGAAGTGGTCAAGTTAATCAGAACAAATGACCCAAGACCATCCAAGGGTTCTGACAAAATTGACTTCAGAGTTCTCCGTCTTGTCTGTGGCTCCCTGGCCATCCCTCTCCCTAACATCCTCAACCACTCCCTCTGCACGGGGTCCTTCTCAAAAGCATGGAAGTGCACCATTATTAAATTTCTTCACAAATCCAGTTCCAAGGATCTAGTATCCAACTACCGTCCCATCTCCCTCCATGCCCCTCTCTCAAAAGGTTTTGAGAAAGTGATCCACAGGCAAACCACGGCATTCCTCTCCAAATACAACCTGCTCACAGAGGCCCAGCATGGGTTCCATGCTCAGTACAATACTGAAACTGCCCTCATCAAGTTCACCTACTCCATAGACAAAGCTAACAATGAAGGCCTCTACACCAGTGCTGCATTCATAGATCTCACCAAAGCCTTCGACCTCGTTGATCATGAAGTCCTCCTCCATACCCTGGCTGGCCTCCATTTCTCACCTGAGGTCTGCCTCTGGTTCAAGGATTACCTAGCAGGCAGATCCCATCACACCATTATTGGCGGTGTCCTCTCTGAATCCTGTCCCATCAAATACGGCGTCAACCAGGAGTCTATCCTGGGCCCTCTTCTCTTCTCTTTGGTCATTATCTCCCTACCTGACATCTGCACCTCCTCCAAACTCATTCTGTATGCTGATGATGCTGGATTGATGCAGCTCTTTTCTGTCAGGACAAAAACCCCAATGCTCTCACTAATAAACCCCAATTTGATTTCAGCAGACTTCACTCCTGGTTCATGTCCAAAGGTCTTGTACTCAACTCCCAAAAAACTAAGTTCATGGTTTTCTCCATCCCCTGCAAACCCCTTGGCTTTGACCTCTCCCTCTATGACAACCTTGGTAACTCCACTGACAGAGTCAGTGAATTCAAGTACTTTGGCTTACTCCTGGATAGCCACCTCAATTCCGATGCTCACACTAGCCTCACAATCAAAAAAGACCACCAATGCCTTGATATCCTTCACAGAACCAAGCATTACCTTAACAGGAAATCCAAATCCCTCTTAGTCTCCAGCTTCCTCCTTCCTGTCTTTGACTATGGTTTACTTGTCTCCTTCCCCCACCTCGCCATCAAAAATTTCTCCAGACTTCCAAGCTCCTACCACAACGCTTTCCACTTTGCCTCTGGTCTCCCTAAACTCACACACCATTATGACCTTTATAAGCTCACTAGTCCACCCTCCTTTGAGGCCCACCTCAACTGCAAGATGGCAACCTTCTTCTTCAAACCCTCCTGTGGACTGCTCCCTGACTGCCTCACCTCTGTCTTCCAGACAGCTACCACCACCAGGACCACTGGACTGTCCTCCACTCTCTCTTTCACTGTTCCTTTCTGCCGGACCTCTCAATGCCAGAAAACACTCTCCTTTATGGGACCCAAGCTCTTCAACTCTCTCCCTCCGGAACTAAAACTCTGTCCCTCCACAAATGCCTTCAAACATAATATCAGGAGACATTTCTCCCTCACCTGCACCTGCTCACAACCCTAACCTGGCTCCCCTTTTCCCCTCTCCCTCTGGTTATCCACCTCTGGCACTTATCCTCTCTTTCTAGCCCTTGTAGTATTGTTATTCCACCTAGGCTAGGTTTTAGATTGTACTTAATTTTTTTTTCATTCCCACTGTTATGTTATATTATATTACATTATATTATATTATATTATTGTTAAACCCTCACTGAATACTTAACATCACCTTGTGTTTGTTAATTCACCAAGGCTAGTTCATGGTTTGCCCTTTAATCTATGTTATCTTGATTTTATGTACCATTGTATTAACCCTCACTGTTAGTTAAATGTTTTAGCCTATGTCATGTCTCATGATTGTTGTATGTAACTGAATGGTTGTGTAAATGGGTAGCAATGCTCACATTCCTTTCCAGTATAACCAATAAAAATGAAATGGATGAAATGACATATATCATCATGGTCCAGCACTTCTGTAGCCATGGATACATTCAACACATACACACCCACTTCAGTGTGCAAAACCTGCTGCCAAACCACTAGTCTTATGCTCAGATTATCCCCTAAAGCATTGTTCTACCCTCAGGCATCCGACACTATACATGCCACAGCTAACTATACTGTAAAACCCCTTTTGCAGGGCTTAAGACCTGATCCATCCTCACAGTTCCCTGTGCCCCATGGACGCTTAGATGCTGGACACTTTGGAAACACAATGTGGTTGAACCTTCCTTTCCAACTCCTGATCTCTATCTTCCTCCTTTCTCTGGCATTGTCTGCTCTCAAGGCAGGAGCACGTTACACTGCTGGCTACTTAACAACCAAGGACTCCCCCTCATGATGGGATTGCTCTCTCGCTTTCTCTCTCTCTCTCTCTCTCTCTTTCACTCTTGTGGCCTTCAGGCCAAGTGGCTTTGCCATCTCTCAGTCTTGGCTCACTCTGTCACTCTCTAATCTCAAACTTGCTATCTCTGGAATGATGTGACCCCATGTCAAATGACTGCCTTCTTTTAGGCTTGGCCCATTCCCCCCTCTTTCTCTCTTTTTCTTGAATGGGCAAACAGTTACACTCTGCATACCTACAAGAGCCTCTGTACTAAGGTGGTTGACTAGCTATTTTGATTTGTATAGTCCTAGTGTATTCTTTCCTTTGTTTGCTGTTAAGAATTTTTCTAAATTTGCCTACTTGTTTTGGGCCCTTGGGGATCTCTGTGCTCGTTTATTTTATTGCCTTTCCTTTCTTTTTCTCATAATGTCCCCTGTCACATGTGACAGTGATGCACTGGAGACCACTGATTCAGTGAGTGCCAGCTGGCTTACTGTCCTGTCTGCAGCAATAGAGCTGTGCTTTTAAGTACCTCTCCTTATCCAATCAGCACTAGTAAAGGCTATTTTCACAGTTTAGCAAACACCTGAAGTATAATTAAGTGGGTTATTCTTTAAGGAAATAGAGTCTTCATGCATTTTAGAATTTGTGGCCTGGGGTGACGTGTGTGCTGTGTTATGCCTGTCAGTGGTTTGATGAAAAAAAAAGCTTTATAAACAAGACATTCACTTCTGGTGGCTAGACCTAGACACATACCTAGAAAACAAAAAAGATTGGATTAGAAAGAATTATTTATTTGGGGCCAGAACAACAGGCTCTTAACAGTACTGTGCTGCTGCGGACAGGACAGTAAGCCAGTAATCACTGAATTAAAAGTCTCCTATTACTATCATTATATCATTATCATCATGGTAAGGAGGTATGGGGGAAACGGAAGGCAATAAAAGAAACAGACATGAAGATCCCCAGGGCCATAAAATAAGTAGGCAGATTAAGAAAAACTCCTAATAGCAAACAAAGGAAAGATGCACTAGGACTAGACACACAATTCAGAACACTCTACACATTTTTTTTTTTTTTTTAATTTTGACTATTACTATCTTAAGATTTAAACAATTTCCAGAGCAGGTGCTCCTGCAAGGCATATACCTACATCAAGACTGCTAGCTTCTCCCCATCATTAAGCCATTGCTGCTTCTCAATCTCTCTCTCGCTCTCCCCCCCCCTTCTCTCCTCTGGCCCTCAGGTCTAGTGGCTCTACCCTCTCTCAGGCTTGGCTCACTCTGCTGCTTTCCAATCTCAATCTTTTCATCTCTTCAGTGATGCAATACCCATGTCATGTGTCTGCCCTCTTTCAGGCTTGGCCCATCTCCCCCCCTTTCTTGGATGGACAAACAGTTAAGATCTGGCTGGACATCCACAAAAGCCTCTATACAAGGCAACTGACTGGCAAATTTCTTCCTTTGTCTAACATTGCCTAAATTGGGCTGTCTAGTACACATACTAAGTATCAGTTAGTAGGCTAACGTGTGAAACAAGATACATTTAGAAAGAAGTATTACCAGTGCTATTATTTTCAATTAATACTAAGCAGAACTCTCACCTCTTCTGTGCCATCACTCAGCACAGCTGCAGCCATCTTAGGATGAGTTTGCAGTGTGATTTTTAAAAGTAAGGCTGAATTATTTAAGACTTTATAAAGCTATAAAACAGAATTTAATACACACATGTTTAAGGTAATGCTTGTAATTATTCTTCATGCCAGCATTTTATCGACCACCTCCTTAAAATGATTTCTGAAACAGCATTCTGACATTTTTTATTAGTTTAGGTATCTTCTAAAGTAGAACTATGGTCAAAATGTACAACACAAATCATGCTGTGTGGAGTGTTTCGGTTTGTGTGTGTAGTAGGAGTGTGCAAGTAATGAACGGTAGCTCCCAAATACCTTGAAGAATAATAATAAGCTTTTCATTACTCGGGATGAAAAATTAATAATCGGCACTATTCTGGGCTATTTGGTGTTTTACTATTTGACAAGAGTTCAAGATCTCCTGAGACTTCCTGTCCAGTCAAAGACCACTTTGGAAGATCACTGAAGGCAGCTAACTTTACTCAGTACTCGCAGAAACTATGAGCAAGAGAGATAGACACTGCTGTGAAAGAGCTGCCTACTTCCACCCACCTGTTAAAATTAGCCAAAAAGCAGAAATCTGGACAGTTGTTGTTCCATTTCAAAATCCCAAGCTGAGAAGGTCAATTTATTTACATCTGTAGTGTGAAAATTAGGCTTTATTCAGGAGAGCTGCTAGAGTGAGAACAATGAGAAACTAAACTAGGGCTGTTTGCTGAGACACATAGGCAGGGTCCAGAGAGTAAACACACAGCCTGTGTGTGTAATAAAACAAAACCAGATAAGCTGTTGTGTTTTAAACAGCTTTTGTCAGCTTAACAGAGTTGGGGAGAGTTTGAAGTGGTTTATCTAGTGAATAGAAATGTAAGTTTTTTTTGTAACTTAGTTGGACTTGACTGAAACAAGGAGCAAAGCAAACAAAGGATTTAGATTCATACTGTAATAGCCTGACTGAAGTGCAATGAACTGTTCAACTGTGCTGAATAAATGAATGTACTGTATTATTATTTTTTTGTGGAGGTCTGAGTTGGCTGACTCCCACCATCACTGCTTCTGGGCAGCTGCCATTTTGTCCTATGCTTGTGTGTAGTACTGTGTACTGTGCACACTTGTGTATTCAGCTTGTTTGTGGCTTTGTGCTAAAGAAGAAATTTAAAAAAGAAATTGTTTAGTCAGGCTTGACTATTGGTGAGGGAGACTTGTTAGTTCACTGGTATTGTATGTTTCATAATAATATAATTAAAATGTGATATCAGGCATCTTTCTGTGAGGAACCAGGGCTCAGGTCCCTCCACAGTCACTTGTGCAACTGTGAGTGCACTGCCATATATATAGCTCTTAACTGGTAGGGTGGGCTAGTTGGCTGACTCCCACCACTCCTGGGTAGCTAATTGCCTTCTAGTTCTGTGTGTGCACACAGTGTGTACTCTAGATAGACATTGTTCCAAGTCTATAGTTTTGTGCCAAAGAAGAAATTTAAAAAATAAATTGTTTTACTCAGGCTTGACAATTTGTGTGACTTGTCAGCTCACTAGCATTGCCACAGTGAGTGATTTCTATATTTCATAATAACATAATTTAAAAGTTAATATCAAGCATCTTCCTGTGAGGAATACAACTAAGCAGAAGCAGAACATACCAGAAAACGTAGTTGGTCCAGCAGCCCCAGCAAAGCTGCAGTAGGTGTACAGCAGCAAGCAGCAGGTGAGGGTGAGCGTACTGCAGAGCAACACAAAATTATATTTTACCGCGTCAAAGCCTGCAGTGTCCAGCACCAGTATGGCTTCAGATGACACCAGGAATAAAGTGCCATTCGAACTACTAGCAGTGCTGCAAGGAGGACATTGTCATTAACTACCACTGATGCTACCAATGTGAATGTGTCCTCTTCATCCTTTGCCACTGCCACCAGTACCACCATCACCTCATCCTTAATAACTACCACTACTCTGATCCACCACCCATCCATTTTGACTGCTAGAACCCCAACTTCTGCTGCTACAGTGGCCCTGCCAGCCACTCCTGCCACTGTGACTGAGAACACTCCTGCCACTGTGACCCAGGCAACTTCTGCCACTGTGACTGAGAACACTCCTGTCACTGTAACCCAAACAACTCCACCCACTGTGACCCAGACAACTCCTACCACTGTGACCTGGACCACTCCTGCCACTGTGACTGAGAACACTCCTGCCACAGTGACTGAGACCACTGCTGCCACAGTGACCCAGGTAACTCCTGCCACTGTGGCCCAGACAACTCCTGCCACTGTGACCCAGACAACTCCTGCCACTGTGACCCGGACTACTCCTGCCACTGCGACTGAGATCACTCCTGCCACTGTGACTGAGACCACTGCTGCCACTGTGACCCAGACAACTCCTGCCACTGTGACTGAGACTACTCCTGTCACTGTGACCCAGACAACTCCCGCCACTGTGATCCGGACCAATACTGCCACTGCAACTGAGATCAATCCTGCCACTGTGAGGAGACCCTTCCTGCCACTGTAACCATGGTGACCACCAGTACTGCTACAGCAACACTGACCCCTACTACCACTGTGGCCCCAGGAAATTACACAACTATTTCCAGTACTGTGCCCACCCCTGCTGTGACACCTCTTGTTTCCTGGTCTGCCTCCAGTACTGCAAAACTTGATAACGCACCTTAGGAGCAGAAGGAGAACTCATCTGGGTCTAAGTACTTTCCACCAGGAGACTGCCCACTGATACGGTGACTGAGGAGGCTAACCTAAGCAGCTTTGATGATGAGGCAGAGTATGGGGAGCACCTTTTATTTATTTATTTATGTATTTATTGGAATTTCAGAAACAACCTTTGAGTAAGAACTCTTTTACAAAGGGTCCACATCCGTTAAACAGTACAAATACAGACATAATTGAATTCACAGTACAAATACAGATATAGTTGAATTAACAGTACAGGAAGTAGCAAAAATATAGAAAACAGCTAAGAATTTCTTATGAGTTTCATTAAGGGTTTAATACTAAGTGCTGTATGACATAAGGAAGTATATGAGAGAGGAAAATGTAGGCTAGGGAGGGAGTGGTTAATGAATGTAGCGTGGGAATAGAGCAGCCCAGGAGGAGCATTGTCACATTGCATTACAGCTCTGGAGCTGAGGAGCTGGGGATGGTGCATGTGAGAGTGTGTGGTAAGGTGAGAGAAGGTGGTTAGAGAGAGAGAGAGAGAGAGAGAAAGGAGAGAGAAGGAGGGGAGAGAAGGGAAGGAGGGAGGGAGACCAAGCAGGGGAAGGGAGGTATCATGAGAGTGGAAATTGATGAAGAAAAGGGGGCTGGGATGGAGGTGAGGGAAGGGGGGAGAGAGTGGGGTGATAAGGCACAAGACAAATGAGAGCGCGCAACCTTGAGAGCCATAAAGCAAGAAAGTTGAGTGCAAAAACTAAACTTCTTGAGGTGACACTGGCAGGAGAAAGAAGGATATGGCCCCTCCACACCTGAAAAAACCTGGCAAGCTACCCATCAGCACTTTGTCCAGCAGCATCCATTCCAACCTGAACAGCCAAGTAGAGCAGGTGCAGGGGCACCAGTGGTGCCAGGGGAAACTGCAGATGCAGGTCAAAATAAGAAAGGTTAGTGGGGGCCAAAACAGTGGTGGTGGTGGTACTGGTGACACCAGTTGATTGAGGAGTGTCAGGAGCAGTAAGAGCATGGTATGGCTGCATTTCATATTACTAAGACCTAGACAGGCATGCATGGGTGGTGGGGTAACCATCTGCTTAAGGTCCATATTGGGACTGATGGCATACCCCACAGGAGCAACCAGGTCATTTGAATACGTGGTGGTGAAAGGTGAGATCAGCACAGGTTGCAAGATCGTGCTCATATACCGTACTCCAGGATATAGCCATAGATTCTTGCAGGAACTTAAGAGTTTCATGGCTGATCTGGTGGTGGGGTCACCTAGACATTTGGTCTTGAATGACTTCAACTCTGGTGTCGATGATGAAACATCCAGGTGATGTCTTTTCTGGGTTTTGTACAGGCAGCTGCTACTGGGACTCACCAGCATGGCAATGTCTTGGAACCTGTTTTTTTCCACTTGGTCTTGGCATTAGCAATGTCAAGATTGATCCAGTCACTTGGTCAGATCATCACATCATGCACTTTCTTTGTGGGGCTCCTCATTTTACCTCCCCAGTGGAGATGGTCAGTTACCACTCTTTAAGAAATATGGAACCTCAGAGTCTCCTTATGGTACTGGACATCTCAGGGCATGGAGACGACTTGTGCAATAGGAGCCAAGGTGTCTGTGGAGGGCTGTAATGAGGTTTATTATGAACAGGGTCAACTCTCTAGCACCACTCTGTGTCCTCCCCTTGATTTTCCGCCACAGCTCATCATGGTTTGAAGGTGATCTGAGAAGACTGGAAATAAAGGTATGAGGGTGGCTCATTTAAACATCCGTAGCTTTCTCCCAAAAATTGACCAACTGTTATTGACTATGCTCAACCTGCAGCTGGATGTACTAGGGATATCTGAAACCTGGCTCTCCTCAAGTGTAGAATTCTAATGTAAGTATATCTGGCTATACGTTAGCTAGACAAGATCACTCCAAGAGGGGCGGTGGTATTGCAGTCTACGTATCCACCAGGATCCAATTCATGACTGTTCTTGCTGTCTCCTCTTCCTCTTCCCATGAGCTGCTCCTTCTTAAGCTTTCCCTTCCCTTCTCTAGTCCCACCTTTATTGCTGGTGTTTACTGCTGCCCTGGTACATCCTCTGCTTTAGTTACTGAGCTTCTTTCCTCTATCTATTCTAACTCCTCGTGTGGTGAGTTACTTATACTTGTTGACTTTAATATAAATTGTCTCTCCCCAATACAAATACATTTTCACAAAATGTAAAGTCACTGCAGCTAACCCAATTGATTTCTGAACCCACTCATTTAAATTTGAAATCCTTAAACCACTCCCTACTTGACTGGGTCCTCGCTTCTTATCCTCACTGTGTAGTGGATGCAGGTATCCTTCCTGATGCCCTTGGTGATCATCACATGGTTTACTATGTGCACAAATTACATCGTCCTAAAGCCCCCCTCCAAATTCATATATATGAGGTATTTTAAGTCTCTTGACTTGGCCTCCATCCTCTCTTATCTTTAGTCTATCGATTGGTCTCCCATCTCCACAGCCAGCAATATAAATTCTGTCCTACTTTATTTTCAGTCTAAATTTTTGGCCATTTGGGATCATCAGAGATAGAACCTATCTGAGTAACTACAGACCCATCTCTATACTTCTGCCCTTATCAAAAGCCCTCAAACGAATAGTGTCCAATCAGGTAATAAACCATCTAGACAAGTATAGCCTACTGTGCCCACAGCAACATGGCTTTCATAAAAACCACAGTACCATTACTGCGCTCATTGAATATACCAACAACCTGTATGATGCACTCGACAGCAGCAAAGCAGTGTGGTCTATCTTCATAGACCTCACCAAGCCATTCAACACTGTGAACCACAGCAGCCTGCTTGACAACCTACTGGCTACTGGATTATCTCTCGACACAGTAAACTGTTTCCAGAGCTACTTGTCTTCTAGAACACAGTGCATGAGAATAAGCGGAGTTGCATCCGACCCTAGGAACATAACTTTGGGAGTGCCCCAAGGATCGATACCTGGCCCCCTGCTGTTCAGTTTAGCTATAAACTTGCTTTCCTCAGCATGCCCAGCTAAAATGCTGCTGTATGCTGATGACTCAGTCATCACTGTGTCAGGTAGCCATCAGACCAAGGTTAAAAAGGGTCTTCAAGATAGTTTCAATAGTCTTGAAACCTGGTTCTTCCACAATAAACTTCTCCTCAACTATAAAAAAACAAAAACCATGAACTTCTCACTCACAATTAACAAGAAAAAGCATGGCCCACTGTCCATCCCTACCTAAAAGGGAGATACTCTCGAACAAGTCAGATCCTTCAAATATTTTGGAGGGTACCTCGTTGAAACACTAACCTTCACATCCTGTATCAACCACATAATTAGAATGGCAAATGTAAAGCTCAGTCTCCTTTACCACAACAGGCAAACAATGACCCCTGAGGCCCTGCGCTTGGTGACATGGAACTCTGTGAGATCTTCTGTCGACTACGGCCTTGTAATCTACAGTACTGGGTGTGACACCGCATTAAAAAAAGTCAAAGTACTACTAAACAAGGCCTGTAGACTGGGAATACATTGCTTGACGCACATCTGTAGTTATACACGGAAACAGGTTGGCTCCCCCTGCAGCTAAGAATCAAATACCAAGCTTGTCCTATCGGAATAAAAGCCCTATTATGGCACACTCTTGTCTCTATGGCTGGAATCTTTCAGCACACTCAGTCTACCAAATCTATTAGAAGCGCAGCCGGCAGTATAGCCTAGAGGTTAGAGTAATGAGCTGTGAACGAGCTTGGTACATCCAGCAAACCAGACCTGGGTTTGATTCTCACAACCTCCACTTGCATACTGTGTGACTCTGGGCAAGTCACTTAACCACCCAGTGCTCCCAGGTCGCCCCTGAAAACAGGCATTTGTGCCTAGTAGGCCCTACCTGGTTACCAAAGACTAAAATAAAAAATGGAGCCATCCATGTCCCCTTCAAACGCATCTCATTTGCCCAGTGGACCCTATCCTATCGGGGACCTCAGTGGTTGAATGAACTCCCGGCCTCTCTCATTGAGTGTGATAAGATAGGCCTTTCCAAAAAGGAGCTTCATATCCACCTGTCCCATGCAAACCACTGTGACTGCCTAAACTAGACTGAACAAGGTGCCCATACCTTACCCCTTTCACCTTACCACCTGCCCTAAAAGCCTCCCCACTCCCTCCCTATACCTCAGTTACCCCAACCCATCCCTACTTACTTCACCTTACAACCCACCATACAAGCCTCCCCACCTTCTCCACCCCACCCCCAACAATATCAACTTAGATTAATATATTTCTCCTATTTTCTATCACTGCTCTGTACTTAGTTACACTGGTCCAGTTTCATTTCATGTCATAACATTTTATTCATAAGAATATTATGAACAGGATAGATGTAATAATGCTCCACTGAGTATAAACTCATTTCCAAGGAGATCCCAATGTGCAATTTTATAAACAGTTTCAGAACACTTCATACAAAAAAATTTATAAAAATGTAGCCTCATCTCAAGTACAATCGACAGACAACATATAACATCAACAAGTACAAAAAAATACATATTCATAACTAACGAAAACTAACTATGGCAACATGTCAAACATTAAAGTGCATTACAACAATGATATGGTTGCACTGATCTTTCAAACAACATTTTTTTACAAAATATGGTTCGACAGCCTAGTTTACAATCTAAGATGAATTGGGATGCTATTCCATAGTATGCTTCCCATAAAAAGATGATACTCCTATTTTAAGTTGCAAAATTCGTATTCCAGACCTTGGGCTGATCTCAAATTTTCTCTTGGCTTCTTAATTTCAGAATTTTCCAGAATATACCCTAGCAATTTTCCTTGTTGTACCTTACTCATATGGGTTAACGTGTGCCAATCTCTCTTATCCGTAAGCCTCATCCAATTTAGTGATTTGTATAAGTGACAGTGATGGGTTTGTCTTGGGACATTAAGTGTGAGACGGGCCATTTTATCATACATTGTATCTGATTTAATCAGACCCATCTTAGGGGCCCCAGCACAGATAATGTCCCCATAATCAAGCACCAGCAAAAGCATTATGTTTACTACACTTAGCCTTATCTCCCGTGACATAAGTGTTTTATTCTATGGCTCACGCCCAGCTTCTTTGCTAGATTGTGATCAGAATTTCTAGATGAGGTGCCCAACTAAGTTCTTCATCCAGAGTAATGCCCAAGTACTTACATTTATTTACTTCTTGAATTTGTATGCCCTGTAGGATCTGGATAACCAAGGGGGCCCCTATACAGTCCATCCTGGAGAACAACATCAATCAATCAATCAATCAATCAAAGTCTTTATGTAACCAGGCGATCACTGTTGAGCAAGCTCATTTTCGAGGTGGACCTGGGTTTGTTAACAAGGAACAAGGGACAATATACATGGGATGCAACACACAAGAAAATAGTAATAATACAAATAAAGTGAGATACAATAATACAGTATATACAAAGTACTAGCAGGTAGCAATGACAGTAGTACAGTATATGTTTGGAACCGAAGACACAGCTAGTTTTGGGTAGGACACAATTTTTCATAAAAGTAAAGAAATATACATATCAGGTGCACCGAACACAAATAAAACCTAATATAAAAAGATACATAGTAATACGGTATGGAGAATTTAGAGCTGGAACCAGGGTCAAAGGAATGTGGAAGGGACAGATATGGGGGTAGAAAAAGGGGAGAGGGAAGAGTCGATTATAGATGTGATCAGTCTTTTAACAGCAGTAATTAGAGTGTACTTGGACTTATAGGAGTCACTATTTAGGGTAGACAGGCACAGAACTCCTTATTATGATGTAGATATAGAGATTTAAAAGCTGCTAGGCTGATGGGGTGAGTTAATTTCAAAGTTTTTTGCAGCTTGTTCTACAGTTGAGGGAGCACAAAGCTGATGGCTGCTCTGCCAATGCGAGATTTTGCTTTGTAAACATAAAGGTAGATATATGAGGTGCTTCTCAGGGCATACTTCCCCAGAGTGCACAAAGGTAAACAGAGAGAGATATACTGGGGCAGTTTATTTGAGATAGCTTTGTATTTCCAAACCGCAGCATTTTTTTGCCGTCTGTAAGCAAGGGATGACCATCCCACTGCTGTGTATAATGCACAGTGGTGGGTTGAGTATGGAAGACCCGTGATAAATTTTATGGCTCTGTGATAAAGCGTATCAAGTTTGGCTAGGGTACCTGCAGGACCCTGACTATATAGAAAGTCTGCGTAATACAATAGGGAAAGAAAGGTAGTTTGAACCAGTTTCAGTTTAGCGTCTCTTGTGAGGAGATTATTAATCCTAAAGAACAGACCAAGTCTTTGTCTAAGTTTCTTTGCCACTTCTTCTAAGTGATCTGTGAAAGTAAGTCTATGGTCTAACGAGACCCCCAGGTACTTGAACTTTGGTACGTAGTCCAACTGCTCACCTAGAATGGTAGTGATCTGCCGGAGTGTCCCAGCAATTGTAGGATTTATTGCATTTTGAAGGGGTGAGAGGAACATTGCTTTGTTTTTTTTTGCATTTAAGAGCAGTTTCTGGTTTATAAACTGATGTTGCAGCAGATTAAATTCATTTTGAAGGGCTTTACAGGCCGCTTCAGGTGTGGGGCTACTAGCATAGAGTACCATATCATCCGTGAATAGGTGTGTTTGTGCTTCTTTGATGGGGGCATCTACGTTATTAATGTAAATGGTGAAGAGCAAGGGACCAAGAATGGAACCTTGCAGTACACCCCTCAATAGGGGTTTTGGTGGAGAAACTTCCCTTTCTGCCTTTACTTGTTGAAGTCATTCTGAGAGGTAGTTGGAGAACCATTTAAGGGATAGGGAATCCAAACCAATGTTCTGGAGGGACGACAGAAGCAGTCTGTGATCAACAGTATCGAACGCCTTGTTTAGGTCCAAGAAAACTGCGCAAAGTTTTTTTTTGTCTAATTCAAGCTGCCAGTCATTTGTCACCTTGGCTAAAGCAGAGATTGTACTGTGCTGTGCTCTAAAACTGGGTTGTAATGGGTTGAGCAATTTTTCTGATTCCAGGTACTTCTGAAGCTGGGAGTTCACTATTTTCTCCAGCATCTTTGACAGGATTGGAAGTAGGGAGATTGACCTGTAGTTATTGAGGTCACTAGGATCTCCTGACATAAACAAAGGGACCACAAATGCATTTTTCCAAATGGGTGGTAGGTCACCCTGGGACAAGGATAAGTGGAAGAGATGAGTAATTGGGACTGAGAGGACACGGTAGCCGACCTTTAAGAAGTACGGGTCAATGAGGTCGACCCCAGCACTTTTCCTAGTGTCCAGCTGAAGGAGAAGATCTTCAACTTCTTTCAGGGAGGTAGGCTGCAGTGAGAAGGATGGACTGGGGATGGGTTTTTCTTGTGTATCCAATCTAAGTTGTTGGCAGAGGATATTTGCGGGAGAGGAGTCAAAGGCTTGCCCTGCAGTGGCAAAATGATTATTGAGAGCATTGAGGATAGATGGTCTGTCGCAGATGACAGTATTGTCGATCAATAATTTAGTAGGTAGGGAATTTACAGTGGTGTTACCTCCAATGCCTTTGATAGTCTTCCAGAATTTGGAGGCATTTCTTGAGGAGCTCTCCAGCTGAGAGCGGTAGAAATTAGCTTTCGCTTCTCTGACCATTTTGGTGCAGAGGTTCCTTGCCCTCCAGAAAGAATTCCAGTCGTTTATTAAATTAGTTTTCCTAGCAGTTCTCCAGAGTACATCCCTACTACGCAAAGCATCTTTTAGGTCTTCTGTAAACCACCGACAGGATTTGTTTCTGGCATGAACTTTTACTATAGGAGCATACTTGTTGAGAGCCCCAAGCACAATTTCTGAGAAAATATCATAAGCCATAGTCAGGGACTTGGCTAGATAGAAGTCCTGCTGTCGCATGGAGTCTCTTAGGTCTGATATATACCCACGGAGATCAAAGTTGCGTATGCACCTTTTAAAGGAGAATTTTGGTACAGTTGTGGATTTAAGAGTGGATCTTACACACGCGATGAAGCAATGGTCACTAATATCACAATGGGAGAATAAATGGGGTTTGTTAACTAAAATGATATCCAAGAGAGTACTGTTATTAGGGTTGAGCTTGTTAGGATGAGTAGATTCATTTATTAACTGTAACATAGACTGTGTCTTGTTAGTATTTAAACACAATCTGCGTTCCCCAAAAAAACTCTGCAGACTTCAAAAGGCCTCCTGTAGGCCATCCTGTATGTTGAGTACTTCTCACAGTTCAGACCACCAATTGTGTAATGTATGCCTGTTACCCCATGTGCCATTTACTCTGTACCTACTCATTATTAATGCTGTATAAATAATTGTTATGTATTGTGTACCTTGTGTTATGTATTCCATTATTATTGACTTGGAGTCTTTGTAAATAGCCTTCTGGCTAAAAGGTATTAATTTGAATCTGAAATAAATGCACCCCTGAGAAAAACTAGAGTGCGAGGTTCTCATCTTCCCTGCATATCGGCTAAGGTACTTACTTGTCTCCATACTAGAGACCTTGCCTGGCGTACTTTTAAAATCTCTGGCTCCCAGTCTTCATTGGCCAAGTACAGACATCTTTGCAACACTTGTATCAAAGTAGTCAGACTTGCAAAGTCTGAGTATTTTGCTTCCATACTCCAAAATAATATTAATAACCCCTCCAAATTCTGAAAGGTTATCCATTCCCTTTTCACCCTACAGACCCAGTCTCCCTCTCCTATTCTCAAGGTTGGTGACTCCCTTATCTCTGACCCTCTACTTTACTACCTGTGCTCTTTATCTTATCCCCTCTTCATCTACCCCCCTTCTCTCCCTTTCTCTACCTTCCTCACCTCCTTCTTTTTCTTTCTCTCCTATCACTCCCTCTGTCTCCCTAAAGGCTCTGCTTGCCCTTAATCCTATGAAGGGAGGTGGTCCAGATGGCCTTGACCCTAAGTTTCTTCTTCACTCTGCACCTGCCATTGCTCTGCCCATTACTCTACTCCCCACTCTTTCCTTTACCTCTGCTACAGTTTCTGATGTTTGGAAACATGCCATTGTCATACCTCTTCACAAAGATGCTGATACCAGTGCTCCTAGTAACTTCCATCCTACATCTCTTCTTCCCACTTTGGCTAAGTTACAGGAACACATTGTTCTTTCTCAGCTCACTTCCTTTCTTGACAAGTCCTTTTTCACACCTTTCAGTCTGGCATTAAGAAATCACACTCCACTTCTACCTCCCTCCTTCATCTCACTGACTCCATACTCGCAGATATGGATCAAGGACTGATTACTTCCACCATTTTTGTTGATTTTGCTAAAGCTTTTGACACTGTGGCACAGACCCTCCTTCTGGACAAATTTAAAGCTACAGGCCTCTCTGATTTTTCACTCAATTGGTTTCATCTTACATTGGCGGGAGTTCTCAAGCTGTCTAGACAGGAAAATCCATTTCATCTCAACTTCCCACTAGATCAAGCGTCCCTCAAGGGTCTGTCCTGGGTCGATTCCACCATGCCGCAGTGGCATGAATTGTGTCGAACAGCATGTCGGCATTGTGCCATCTGGGAAAGCAAGTGTTGGGGCTCTTTCCACCACACTCCACATACTATAGATAACTTACTCTGAGTCAGAGTTGATTCGGGGAGGGGAAATATCCACAGAGACAGCAGTGTTGGATATACCAGGGATCATTGCAGTGAACTGCCGATTTTGTCCCTATAATGGTCTTTGCGGTATTCCCGTCACTGTTTGAATGTGATACTGTCCTGGGTCCTATTCTCTTTCCATTTTCTTAAAAGACCTCCCCACCGTCTGTTCCTCTGTACCCATTCTATGCATGCTGATGACACAATTCTTTTTGCTTCTGGATCCTCTTCCCATGACCTAACATCTCGGCTGTAGTTGGATTTTGACAACATTCAGCTCTGGTTCAAGTCTAACCAATTGTCCTTCAATGCCAAAAAAAACAGTCTCCTTGACTTTTGGTACTAATCAGAGGCTTGCCAGACTTGCTTCTCTCTCATTATTTAATACTCTTGATGGTACTAAGAAGATGGAGACATCTCCTCCTATAAGTACCTCGGGGTCTGCCTTGACCAGCATCTTGATTTCTTAGTGCATATTGATGCTATTCGCCATAAGCTACATCCTAAGCTTGGAGCATTGTACAGAAATAAAGTGAGTATTATGCTTTCTGCCTGCCGAGAAATTGTAGTAAAAATGATTCTACCTATCTTTCACTAAGGTGATTTAGTCTACAGTGGTACCCCTAAATCTTACCTTGCCAGACTGGACCCCCTTTTCCATTCTTACTGTTGTTTTGCTTTAGATTCCCCCCTAGTACTCACCTCTACTCTCTTTACTCTTCACTTTCTCTCCCATCTCTTGATGCTAGGTGCCTTTCCCATTGTGCATCTTTTATATCCAAATTCTGGTTCAGCTCCCTTTCTCTTATCTTAAATCCCTTCTATCCTCTCTACTCCTTCTTCCTTCCACCTTCTCCACAACACTAATTCCCCTTCTCTTTCTATTCCTTCTAGAAATCTACTGTTGGACAATCTGCTTTTTCTTACTGATTTCCTAAACTTTTGCCCTTCCTTCCCCTTTCTATTCATTCTGCCTCTTCTCCTTCCTCCCTAAAGTCTCTTCTTTATGACTTTTGTTCTCCTACCAGCAACTGTCTATGACCTGACTTCTTTTAGAGTGCTGTATATCGTTCAGTCTGATTTTTGTAAAGATTATTGGGTGTTCCCTTAGGGAGAGAATTTTTCTGTTCACCCAGTAAAGAGTGATGGTGAAGTGCCTTCTTAAAAAAAAAAACATCTCTGGACCTCGACATTCCTTTTAATTACAGGTTTGTCTCAATCCCTCCTTTTGGGAAGTTGATCAGGAAGGTGGTGGCAGTGCAGCTGGAACAATACCTGGAAAAATACAACATCTATGAGCCTTTTCAGTCTGGTTTCTGGCCTCACTATAGTACAGAGATGGCTATAGTCAGGGTGCACCAGGATCTCTTTCTAGCAAGGGACAGCAGACATTGTTCCACCCTTGTCCTTCTTGACCTTCTTTGGCCTTTGACAAGGTAGATCATGGGGTGCTATTGGCTCATCTGAGACACTATGTTGGACTTGCAGGGATGGTGCTATGGTGGTTTGAGTCCTACATGTCCAACAGGGTGCAGCAGGTGGCAGTTGGCTCTTTCATCTCAAGCAGCGCTGTGCTCTGTTGTGGCATGCCTCAGGTCGATTTTAGCTCCCATGGTTTTCACTCTGTATAGGTTGCCATTGGGGGAGATTATTAAATGCTATCGCTTGAGTTTTAATTGCTACACCAACGATACCCAGTTGTATCTTTTCCATCATAAATTTTATTATTTTCCAAAAGAACAAAAGTAAACTAACATCCATCATCTTACAGTACTATGTGAAATTACATAGATAAGATTATATACAATAGAATACAGTTCTAACGTATTTAAAAGAAAACATATATACCACATAAAACATTATAAACAACACAATACTACCAAAACAAAAACAATTCATTCTTATGGCCTTTAAATAAAGTGACTCATTTATACTAAATAACTTCTTTATAAAGTAAGTCCCTATCTCAATTTGTCTAAAAAGGGTGCCCAGATTTTATAAGACAAGTCAAGTTTGTTAAGGATACTATAGCTTATATGCTCATTATTGGCCAGTATAGCCATACTGTTGCACCAGTCTTTTAAAAGTGGAATTTTGGGAGATTTCCAGTTTCTTAATAACAGTCTTTTTAGAGTCAATGAAGCCATACAAACCCAATTGCTTTCCAGTATACCTAAATCACAATTATCCGGGAAACATCCTAATAAATCAAGTTTGGGTGATAAGATAAAGGGGGAATTTGTTAGCTCACAACATATCTTATGTGCATCTTTACAAATACCGTGAACAGCTACACAATCCCAAAATATATGAGAGAGACCAGCATTTGCATGGTTACAGTGCCAACAGTTAGCATTTGCCCCAAACCTCTATTATACATTTAAGTGGAGAATAGTAAAAACCATGCAGTATCTTGAACTGAATTAGCCTACCTTGAAGCTCCTTGTGACTCCAGTAAGCCTGTTTCCAGGTGCCCCCCCATTCTTCCAAACTGATAGCTGTACCCGTTCCTTTTTCCCAAAATTCTTTCGCTTTAATCGTAAGTGCTGAAGAAAAGGTGGTAGATGTTAAGAGCTTATGAATGAAGCCTGCATTTCTCCTGATGGTACCCAGTCTAACTAATTGGTCCCATTCTAAATTCTTTTCTCATTGATAGTTATGTACCATGGATATTTTATCAAGTAAGTTCCTTAGTTGTAAGTATTGATAAAAATGCAATTTATGAATCCCATACTTGTTTTGTATCTCTATAAAGGAGAGCAGATAATCAGTTTCCTTATTGATCACATCTCTCACTCTATTGATACCCACCTCTCTTCATCTGTCATTACTTAAAGTTTTCTTATTATATGCCAAGAGGGGATTAAATTAAAGAGGCATTATGTCTAAAGGTTTTTTTTTTATCAGGATTGATAATATTATTAAGCCTCTTTAATGTATAAATAGAAAAAGACAAGCATGGATTATCAACCCATCTATTTGGCTTGGTTAAGAATAAGAAATCAATAAGGATATTTGACCCTAATAAGAAGCACTCCATTTTCAACCACAAGGGAGTATCTGAGGATTGTAGCAAAGCATTAACCAGATGAAGCAGTCTCTGCTTTAGTGCAAAGGCCAATTGGTACCTTTCCCCACCACGGCCATGCTAACCCCCATAATTCTTTGGGAGCTCTTAATTTGTTTGCCCCCAATCTAGGTGGGGATCCATTCCATAGCAGTTCTCTAATGTGTTTCTCAAGAGTTTTAAAAAAATGTTTTCCCAAATGCATTGGAATGTTTTGAAAGGGGTAAAACAACTTTGGGGTTAAGATCATTTTACCCGCATTAACCTTCCCCCACAAAGACAAACTGAGTTTAGACCATCTAGCCAAATCAACAGCAACCTCTTTTAAAAAGGGAGTGTAATTCAATTCTACCATGGAAGTCAAATTAGTGGTTACATTAAGTCCCAAGTAAACAACTGAATTTCGGAACCAACTGGTATCTAGTGTTTTTTCCAGATCTCCTCTGATACTAGGGGAGAGGTGTTTGTGCAAGACTAGAGTTTTATCCCAATTAATTCTAGTCCTGAAATGTCGGCATATCCATCTAACAGGTTATGTAAAGCCTTGCATGAACCGGCCTGGTTAATGCTAATAACAGGTCGTCTACAAAAGCTAGAGTCTTATGCTTCATTCTCCCTAACTTAATACCCCATGTACATTGATCCTTGTTAATGGCCCAAATGAGTGGTTCAAAAGCTATAATGAACAGATAGTGGGAAAAAGGACATCCTTGTCATGACCCACATTGCAGGTTAAAAGGCGATGACAGGACCCCATTAGTGATAATTTGGGCAGTAAGCTTTTTGTAAAGCGACCTACGAAAGAAATTTCTCTCCAAATCCTAATGTTTCTAAGGATTTAACCAAGTAATCCCAAAGACGGGAATCAAATGCCTTATAAATATCCAAGGATAGTATTACATAAGGGTCCATTCTTTTATTTGCTATCCATAGTAAATTAAAAAGTCTTTGCATGCGGTCTAATCCTGACCTACTCTGTATGAAACCAACCTGTTCCTTTCCAATCAATTTAGTAATAATGTTTTGTACTCTTCTTGCTAGTATTTTACTCAGAATTTTATAATCAGAGTTTAGTAGGGAAATGAGCCTGTAGCTGGAACAATCAAGTGGATCTTCACCTTTTTTTATGAATCAAGGCTATGAATGCTTCTTGCATAGTGTTAGTAAGGGAACTCTCATCCTGTAGGCCTTGCAGAATAGAATGAAATATTGGGGTTAAAATGGGAGATAGTGTTTTATACAATTCACCCAGCAGACCATCCGGTCCAGGAGTTTTACCAGCGGGTAAGAAATTAAAGGCCCATTCCACCTACTGCTGCATAATGTCTCTGTCCAAGTCCAAGTGATCTTGATCTGTAAGAGAGGGTAAGTCTAGATTTTTTTAAAAGAGTCAATCCGACCAGTATTACTCTTTCCTGAGCCGGTATATATGTTTTGATAAAAAGAAAGAAATTATTAATTTCACTATTACTAGTCACCACCTTTCCTGATTTAGTCTGAATACCTGGTATTATATTCTGCTGTTGCATTTTTTTAAGCCTTGCTGCTAGCAATTTACTAGTTTTTTCCCCCACTTCCCAATAGGACTGTTTTATTCTGAATAAGGCATATTCTGCCTTCGCTGTAAAAATAGAATTTATATTGAACTTGGGACATGTTATCTCATGCAATAATTCACCTGTAGGTGTTTTGTTTGTTTTGGAAAGGGCCTCTAGTTTTCTGAGCGTGTTTTCTTTGTTTTTAACCTCCTTCTCTCTTTCTCTCCACTTCTGTGATGCATATGCAATAATCTGCCCTCTAATAACTGCTTTATATACTTCCCATAAGGTTGCCCTTGAAATAGCTTCGTTGTCATTATTCTTAAAGTAATCTTTGGTTTCAATTTCCAGAAGTTCTATAAATTTCTTATCTTGTAACAATCAATCAATCAATCATTTTTTTGCCATCTGTAGCTGAGAGAATTCCAGCCAAGCATGAAGTAGAGAATGCAATGGTGTGTGGAATAAGGTGCATTAGTAATGAATCTAGTAGCCCAATGATAGAGGGCATCAAGTTTTCCTAGGAGGGTGCTGTTGATTATTGTACTATATGATTTTGTACCTTCTAATGTCCCATGTACTGTATATGTATATACTGTATAAACTGTAATTTAAGTGTAAGTCTGCACCTATTATGCTCTGTATCTTTTGCTTGTACTGTATTCACATTCTTTCATCTGTTATACACCTGTACCTGAACCAGGTCCACCTTGTAAATGAGCTGTCTCAATGGTGTTTCGCCTGGATAAATAAAGATTGATTGATTGATTGATTGATCGATAGGGCTATGTCTGTCTCTTTTTTATTCAAATACGCTAAGACATTCTTTCTATTAATAGGATTTTCAAGCCCCTTAACATTCCAAGAAACAAATTTGTAATTCATCATGTTTGTGAGTGAGAGACGAACAAAGGAAATTGGAAGAAGAGTTAGGACCTAAATTGATATTCCAAAATATCCAAGAATTACCAGAACTTAAATCTATAGTGATCCTAATATATTTCCTATATAGTGCCCATACAAATGTCAAATAACTTTATAGGGATGTAGTAGTCCTATAAAAGAGGAAATTGTGAAAACTAATACGTACTCAACTCTATCTGTAGTTAAATAATACTGCCAATATATATATATCGGCACCATGCAATTCTGCTTAAAGTTGGACCAGCATAACATTCTGTGGTGATTTGCATATGCAGCCCATGATGCTTTGCATTGTGGGGGCATGTGTGATTTTGCATTTTCTTGAAACTTGGCTTCCAAGCCAAATGCCCTTTGGGGTAACCCTTGCCTCAGTGTTTGCGCACAGAGGTTCTTTGTCTTTTAAATAGTTTTTTATTTTAATGGGTTCACCACAATATATCAAGGCACACTGCCTTAAGGGTACTGGTCCATTCCACTGGGGTGTCAAACAGACTGAGGCATACTGATGAGTCCTGGTAGGAACGGCTACGTGTCTATGTCTCTGTTAGCACCCTTTGCAAACTGTGTGAGAGGCCTTTCGGCACCATGCAATTCTGCTTAAAGTTGGACCAGCATAACATTCTGTGGTGATTTTCATATGCAGCCCATGATGCTTTGCATTGTGGGGGCATGTGTGATTTTGCATTTTCTTGAAACTTGGCTGCCCAGCCAAATGCCCTTTGGGGTAACCCTTGCCTCAGTGTTTGCGCACAGAGGTTCTTTGTCTTTTATATATATATATATATATGTCTGCACAACTATAAACAACTAACACTATATTACCAAAACATAATTAAAAATTATAGTGAGCGTGTCCCCTTCTACTAACTGACCAAAGTGAGGTGATACCACAGATAAATGATAAACTTACCCTAAAACAGGACAATGGGGAAGGATAAACCCACTAAAAGACAGTACTACCACACTTATTTTCTTTAACTTGGCAAAAATAGGTAAGCGGTAATTTTGTTAATTATAATAATGTATGATCTATGAAGTTTAAACAATAATGAAACACAGATAATGTAAACTAAGAATTAAAATGATAATAAATATATGAACAATAATAGTAAGACCAAAATAACTGTCTTAGTAGCAGTGAATTGTAAGCCAATGCTCGTGCTCCTAGTCCACCAGACCTATAGTAAATTAGTCCAAGGTGATCCAAGCACATCTGATAGTGCAGATGGATGTAACATTTCCTCAGTTCCAGTCAGCTGTTAGTAGCATAAATATCATCATATATACAGAACAAAATGGAAGATCTATGAATCATGTGATGTGCAGCGGAAGAGTCATCATTAAAATTAAATATAAAGAAAACAAAGGGATGAATGCCGGAGTCTAAGGTGCCTGCTAGGAAGGCTGAGAGTGGAAGGAAAAAACAATGGTTCCACATCATTCAGTGCTATGCAAAGGACAAACCCAACATACACATTTGATGTGTTCAATACCTAATTTGTTTATAATTTGTAGCATACCAACCTCTAACTAATAAGAGCCTGGGATACCCAAGGTCTGATCCTTAATAAATTATTAATTCCCATATACAGAATAAGCGAGACTCCAGCTAGGTGTATCCAAATAAAAGCCAAATGACATTATTCTTATTCCATGCTCTCCTGCATTCCCAGCCAGTAAATGGTAGAATTAAGCATTTGCATGGACACCTCTCTATGTAAACTTATTGACATTTTAACACCATTCACAGCTACCATCAGACAAAAAAAATGAGGGGGGTCACTCATCATGGGGGTAGGATTGCAGGTCCCTCCGAGTCCTTAACAATACAAGCATTCATCACTGATAATTAAGATTAAATTGTTTACCTTTAATAACAACTTTCCACACAACACCATATTTCTAACACATATTCTTAAAATGGCCAGTAAAAGTGATTCTTTGCTCTTTTAATGAAGCTTTCAAACATTGAGGACCAAAACGAGCCCGCCTACTAGCAGTCTGCTAACATATCCAGTTGAGGTCTATTCTTACTTTTCTGCCCTTCGGGTATCATGCCACTAATGTACCTTTGAATTCAGCCCAGTTCTTTTGCCAGTTTTCATTCTTTTTTTTTATGCACCTCCCACACCCCGACCGGCCACGCCTTCAGAGTGCCTGCACCTTCCTGCCACCCTCCGACCTCCTGCCACCTTCTCCCAGCCCCAATTGCAGCCTACCTTGGGTAGCCCGGCATATCCCTATGCCAGGAGGGTCCTTCTCTTCCCGGGGGAGGAATGGCCTTACAGCCGACATCACATCCCAGGTGCTGTGGGGCTGGATCCGGGCTGGCTCCGGGGCTTTGGGTGGCAGGGGCCAAGGCGCTTGTCAACTGGTCAGAACAGGGTGCAATTTTCCATTTTCTGTGCCCCGGCTACCGCAGTTCTCGGCCTTGCGTGAGCACGCAGGGTATTCCTGGGGTGGGGGCGTGCCACGGGCATGTCGAGGCAGCTCGTCCCCAAGCTCGCCACCAATCCGCCCGCAGGTCCCCAGGCAAATCCCACCCCACTGGGAGGGAAGCATCCAATGGACGCTTATGGAACCCTTCCCTTGCCGGTCTCTGCTCCTGGTGCCAGCTTTCATTCTTGATAAGTACTTCAGCTAAATGCTAACCAGGACCCTCCATTTTTCACACTGGCAGGATCGGGAGCTTGTTCGGCAAAAGAGGAAGTAACTCTGCAGGAAGCCCCATATGTAAACATTCCCCTTTGCTAAAGTTGGTTCCTTTTGTGTCCAAAATTACCTGAGAGTTCAGATCCTTATATCCCCTATTTGAATGATGTCAGAATCACTTCCTTTTTCCAATTCCAAAGTTATTCACGATGAGTAGAATTGCATGCTGTCTCTGCTCCTGCCTCTCTTTCTAGGATTAGTTGCAGTGGTAGCAGGGCTCAGAATGTTAGAAGGACACATGCAGCTCTGGATTTTCTGTTAATTGTGGGTAAGCTTGAGGGGGAATCCTGAATGTTGGCCACTGTAGCATAAGACCATGGAGCTGTGGGTTGTAAAGTTAAACCACCTTGAAATTCCTTGTTAAATCTCTCAGCACCATGGTGAGTAGAATGTTCAGAGGGGGACCCAGCTCGAGGAGCTGTTTGAGTTTGACTAGTACTGTTATATCCTCGCGCTGACTTTGAACTGGGGAGATTGTTGAAAAAGGCAGTTTGTTCTTCAATCAATCAATCAATCAAACTTTATTTAACCAGGCAGTTTACTTCATTGAGCAAGCTCATTTTCAAAATGGTCCTGGACACATAGGACAAAATTGTATATAGTATACAGCAATTCATAGAATAGCAGACAGTATGACAGAGTGTCATAGGATAAAATACAGTATAAGCTGTAGCAAGACATGTATGGCAAGTGCAAAAGAAAAACATTTAAATGCAGTGTATGCTGATAGACATCGATGGGGTACAAAGGGGAAGGAAGAAAGGACATGGAGGAGGGCAGTGGGAAATGAGGTAGACAAGGACACAGGGAAGGGCAGTGGGAAAAGAGGGTGACAGACACATAAGGGAGAGGGAAGGGGGCAGCCTAAGGCACCCAAGGGGGTTACCTCGGGGAAGGAGGGAGGAAGTTGATGGGGTGGTTACCCTTGAGGGATGCCAGCTGACAGGGGGAATAAGAAGGCCAGCCAATCTGGAGTTAGGGGGGTGCCCAGTTGGGATGGATAATGCTTACCTGAAGCAGTCGCATGCTGTTTTCAGGCATCTGTAGAACAGCTGTCTGAATATATAGGGGCTGGGCAGAAGGGAGAGTTTAAGTGCTTTTTGCATGTTACTCCAGAGCTCTGGTAAGAAAGAGCTAATGTCAGTTGATCCAAGATGTGTCCTTGTCCATGGTAGCTTAATGAGGACATGGGAGGAGTTCCTTAGTCCATAGGTACCTTTTGAACATTCAAACAGGTTGCAGATATAGGGTGGTAGTTTGTTAGACATAGCCTGGTAGTGCCACATGAGGGCATTTATTTGCCTCCTAATGGAGAGGGACAGCTAGTCTAGTGCTTGGTACAACAAGCAGTGGTGAGTCTGCAAAGGCAAGCCAAGAATAAATCTCAGTGCGCGATGATAGAGTGTATCAAGCTTTTGGAGCGCATATTGGTGGCAATCACTGTATAGGAAGTTGGTGTACTCAATTAAGGGAAGAAGGGTTGTTTGAGCCAGCTGCTTACTAGCTTCCAGGGTGAGTAGGCATCTTATCCGAGAGACTATACCAAGGCGCTGTCTTCGCTTTTTTGTTAACTCATTTAGGTGAGCACCAAAGTTGAGGTTGTTATTCAGCCAGACTCCCAGGTATTTAAATTTATCCACTAATTCTAATGGTTCACCAAGGAGGGTGATAATCTGTGGAGTACCAGGTGTCCCCGTATTGTGGGAAGAGGATGAAGAGATAATCATGGCTATGGTTTTTTGGAATTTAACAATAGCTTCATATTCAGCAGGTTATGCTGGAGGATGATGAAATCCTGTTGTAGCTCCTTGTAAGCAAGATCCAGAGAGGGGTTGGTTGTATAGAGGACTGTGTCATCTGTGAAGAGGTGAACATTTCCTGCAAGCAGTCCAGAGTCTATGCGGTTGATATAAAGAACGAAGAGGATAGGTCCCAAAATGGAACCTTGCAGGACACCTCAGGGCAGTATTTTTATTGGGGAAGAGTTCACTTTGAGCTTTAATTTGTTGTTCATGATTTGTGAGGTAGCAGTGAAACCACTTTATTGCAGCAGAGGTTAGACCGATGCTACCAAGGGAATCAAGAAATATGGAATGGTCAACTATGTCAAAAGCTTTGCTGAGGTCAAGGAAGACTGCGTAAATGTGCTGTTTATTGTCCAGGGTTTTTAGCCAGTTATTCGACACTTTGGCTAGGGCTGACGTGGTGCTGTGCTTAGGTCTGCAGCCCAACTGGGCTGGGTTCAGGATGTTTTCATGATTCAGATACTCCCTTAGTTGAGAGTTAATGATTTTTTCAAGTAACTTGGATAAGACAGGAAGCAGTGAGGTTGGCCTATAATTATTCAAGTCTGTGGGGTCTCCTGATTTGAACAGAGGGATAATATGCGCAATTTTCCAGCTAGGCGGCAATTCCCCTTGCATTAGAGAACTATTAAATAGATGGGCAATTGGTGCTGTCAGATAATAATGCCCGGCTTTTAGGAAGAAAGGTTCCAATGAATCTGCATCCACTTGTTTAAAGGATACAGGCAGGAACTTGAAGAGGGGGACCCCAACACAGGGGGAATTAGGGTTGGTAACTAAGCCAGCGGTATTTGCGGTACCCAGATTGCTAACAGGTGATACATCAAATGAGAGGCCTGCAGTAGCGAAGTGATTATTGAGCTGATCAAGGTCTCAGACCTGTCTGTGTAGGAGGTGTTGTTTGCCACAATTTTGGCTGGGAGTGGGGTGGCAGGAGAATGTCCTTCAACCTCTCTTAGGATCTGTCAAAATTTGACAGAGCAGTTTTTGTTTACCTCCAGGGCGGACTGGAAGAACTGTGATTTTTCCAGCCTGACCAGTTTGGTACAGGCATTCCTGGCTACCCAGAAGGAGAGCCAGTCTGAGTCAGATTACGATTTCCTAGCCCTTTTCCAAAGGATGTCTCTGTACCGCAGGGTCCTCTTTAATTCTTGGCTGAACCAATCAGGTGTGTGTTTCCTAGATTTGACTTTTCTTAAAGGAGCATGTTTGTTGAGAACCTTTAATAACATATCCTGGAAGATACAGAACGCTTCAGACAAAGAGGGTGCAAGGTAAAAGTCCTGCCACTTAATATTCCCAAGATCTGTCATGAAGGCAGAGAAAAGTATTTTAGGCTACATTTAAACTTGAAGGCAGAGGTGGAAGGGAGGTGTGGGGAACACCTGACACAGGCAACTGTGCAGTGATCACTCAGATTATTGTGGAAGACCCCTGCATGTGAGATATTGTGTGGCTTGCTGATAAGCATAAGGTCAAATAGGGAGCTTCAGTCGGGGTTCTTCTTAGGTCGGGTAACCTCAGGGGTAATCTGGGTTAACCCATGCTCGTTGCAGAAGTCCTTAAGCCTGTTAGTGCAGGCATAGTTCCAGTTAAGGTTAAAGTCCCCCATAATGATGCTTTCCATGTTTGCTTTTTCCAGGAGGGAATGAAGATGAGGCAGTATACACAGGCCAGCTGCTGGTGGCCTGCAGCTTGCAGCTACCAGTGGGGCTATTCCAGGTGATAGGGCAATTTTGAGGGCAAGACATTCAAATTCTTTGGGCATCAATGTATGGACAATGTCGTCGATTAGGAATTTATCTTTAATATAGATGGCAACACCACCACCTCTGGTCAACCTGTCACACCTGAACAGGTTGCATCCAGGGATGTTAAGCATTTTGTCAGGTACAGTATTCTTCAGTCAGGTCTCCGAGAACATTGTTACATTAGACATGGTGTGGAACACCCAGGCTTGGACCTGGTCGAATTTCTTAGCAAGGCTACATAAGTTCATATGCAGAAAGCTTAGACCCTTTAACTGTGGAAGTTCTCTAGGAGCAGCTAGCAGCTGGGGTGGGGGCGGTTTAGTTCCACACTACCTGCACAGAGTAGCAGGAATACTAATAGTTTCCTGAGCATCTTACCAGAAATCTCAGGAAGACTTTACTAGGTTGCTTGACCTGGTCACTGCCTAGGGCAGCAGAGCAGGAGTGAGGGGGGCAGTGAAAGTTAGTCAGAACAGATAATACTATCTTAATGGAGAGGGTAAGGGGGGTCTGCTTTGAAGGTGTTGGGCAGTAAGGGAAGTGAAACACTGTAGTTGTGTACTGATTACTGCCTTTGGTGGGAGTTAACGGGGTGGCAGACACCTACAGGCATATTTTCTGGCCTAAATTCAGGCAGGTTGAGACTTTCATTAAATCCAAGTTTGACTCTATTGTTAGAAGGAGGATGCAGCCATGGAGAAAAGAGTGGGCCGAGGAAACCATCATTGTGGTACTGTGTGGCAGGAGAGGGCGGCACCTTATAGCTGTTCTTGTGTGATAGGCAGTAGCACTGGGCTACCCAGGGTTTAAAAGCTGAGGGTTCAAGAGTACCTTGGCAAAGAGGAGTGTAAGCAACTACAGTAGGCTGTGTATTGCCAGCAAGGTCCGACAATGGCCCTTTAGCCTGCCGACTCCCTCCTGACTCCCTCCTATCCCATATACAGTTCACCCTGAAAACTGTTTCTAGCTGGCTTATGTTGTCTCTCTCCACTATTGACTGTACATATAATGTTTAGTCATCTTTGTGTATTAAGAACGTAACTGTTGTTTACCTTCGTATGTATGTTACCCTACATCCTTTTGACATGGAACCTTTGTAAATGAGCAGTTCCTGCTCAAAGGTATTTGTAATCCTAGAGTTTAATAAATAAAAAAATAAATAAAGGCCCGTAGCCATCAACCGTGGGTAGGAGGAGATTTAAATAGCCAAGGAAGTAGCAGAGCACCTGTGTGAGATAATAAGGAAAAATAAAAAAGAAGAGAACGCAGTAGGAAGAGAACAAGTATTAGTAGAACTATATATATATATATATATAGGATAGCAGGGGTAGGCTCAAATAGGCAGTTATAATAGTAACTATAGAGCAAGTTGTGGGTAGTACTGAAAATACACAGCTGGGGAGAAAAGGGTATGGCTTTAAGGAGACAATGTCTTACAGAAAAGATGTCTTTAAGGGGAGGGCAGGATTAGAATGTGCCAGGAGGGGCTTAGAGAAACCCAATTGTGGGGGCGTATTTAATAGCGGTCAGGGTTGGGCGGGTGGGCAGGAGAAAATACTGAATAGCTGTGCATTGTCCTACAGTGCTGCTGGCGTTAATGCACCTAAATGTAGCTAAATTAAGCTGCAGCAGACACTGACTTTGAAAGCAGTGCTCAAGGACAGAGTTCTGAAAATGGGCCAATCAGCAGGGTACAACAAGGAGGCTCAGCCAATGGGCTTGTCCCACTTGGCTGAAGTTGCATGGAGTGGCGGGTGATTAAAATTTCAGGTTCAGATTCAGCGTACCTGGCTTGTTTGGAGTAGGGCGGAAGGCACTGGGGCAGTTTCCCGGGCACCTCAGGCATTCTTCCCCGCCAGTTTAGGCAGAATGGAGCAGCGGGAGTGCCTTCAGTTACAGGACCCTAGGGGGAAGAACAGACAAGGAGTTAAGTAAGCTACGCAGAGAAGGGTCAGTAGGGGGCTGGCTTCTTAGAACAAAGCCCAGGGCGTGAGCAAAAAAAGGGGAGGGGGAGAGTAGGAGTTAGTGAGAAGTCAGCGGGGGTTCGGGATAGGTGCTAAGTCCAAATCCCTGCAGACAGAGAAGTATTTAGGTTAAGTGGAAGGGGGTGGGAGAGAGCAAGACAGGGACAGAAAGAGAGAGAGAACAAAGCAATAGTTTGAGAAGCATACGAGCAAGTTAACTGATCAGGAAGGTGGGGAGTTTGGGAGAGGGACATAGTAAGATGAGGGACAGAATGAGCCCTAGGGCAATTTACAGCTCATTTGTGCAAGAGCAGGGAAATTTAAGCAACAATATTAAATATCAGGAAAGCAATATACTACTGAAATTTTCTAAACAAGCTGGGAATCTGACTTTAGCGGTCGGGCAGGTTGTTACATTCTAAGAGTATGCAGTCAGTTTAGATGCCTTAGTTACAGTTAGTTAGATCCTTAGTTACAGCTAAAGATGCAGTTTCAATATATCTAGCATGACAGTAGAATTTGCCAGCCAAAATTACACTCTGAATTGTGATAAAATAAGTATGATTCAAATAGTTCTACTTGTAACACAGCAGGAAATTTGAACAGGAAATTTGAAGAGAAACTTCAAATGCTTTTGAGTTTGAAAACCTTTGATAAAGTTCCACGCCTCAGGCACAGAGTTACATTTGACAGATTGCCCATCCCCCTGATGAATTATTAATGTTGCTGCGTATTTAAAGTAGTAACTGACTCCACACTTCTGCAATAAATGTTTAAATTCCCAAAACAACTTCCTTTTAGTCATAATTTCTGTAGAGAAATCTCGGTATATAGATATGTGTTCCCCCCTCCAGCTCAATTTTTTGTGTCTCCTTGCCAAAAACAGAATGTCCTCCTTATGTATGCAATACTTGGCCTAGGTTTTCCATCTTTTGGTCTCAAACCCAGCGATCTGTGAGCCTTCTCAATTTCTAGGTGGGCCAAGCAGTCCTTATCTGCCGTCAAATTCTATGTTTCTATGTTTCTAGTGGCCAGGGCCACTGATGACCAAGAATTTCTGGGAGGAAAGACTGTAAAAACTGTATCATGTTTGGACCTTCTAATCCTTCTGGCACTCCAAGTATTTGTATGTTATTCCAACAGCCCCTATTTTTGAGGTTGTCGACTTTTTCTTGTAGAAAACTGATTTGTGAACTCTGTTTTTGTGTCAGTTGTTCCCAATAACACACTGAATTAGACAATTCCAGGATTTTACTTTCCTTACTATCCATCCTGACTGAGAGTTCCTCTGTATTTTTAGACAGTGTGTTTGTACAGACCTTGATATCCGTGATATCCATTTTTAAACCTGTCAGCATTTCTTTTAACTGAGCAATGTCATCCTTACTGGCCGCGTTGTTTACTTGCTCTAGGATGGATTCTTCTACCGATTGCTGTGTTTTGGTATCGTACGATTTTATACAGGTGGCCTGCATCTTGGGTATGTTTTATTTCAGCCTCTGAGGTACCGAATTATAAATTTGTTCAAAACGGGTAGTAAACGATGTCAGACTATATTAAAATTACGATCCTATGAAACTTAAAGGTTCCGATTAACAAATCTTCCGTTCTGTCTCTGCTACTAATAATATTTTTTCTAATTATCACAAAAAAAAGCTGACAATGAACTGAAGAAAACGATCAGCCCCCCATTCACTCATAGCACCGGCTCGCACCTAGTTGTAAATGTCTTGTGCTCCTGGTAATAGTATGGTTGCCTCGGAATTGAGTGAGTGCCTTAGGGAAACTTAGGACTGGATGGTGGTCAGCGGACTTAGATTAAATCCATCAAAGACAGTGGTGCTATTGGTGAAGCCAGGTCATTTTTACTTATCAGCAATGAGTAGCAGCACTGTCCTACCCTCCTTGGATGGCATGGCACTCAGAACTGCAGATAGGATGAGAAATCTTGGGGTCATTCTGAACTCCAAGTTAACATTAGATTATCAGGTGTCAGCTGCAGTCCACAGTGATTAGACTGACCTAGCAACACTGGTGCATGCCTTTTTTACATCAGAACTGGATTATTGGGACCGGCCCGTCGGAGCAGCGGTAGGGTTACTGCTTTCATGGCGCCAGCAACCCGGTTGAGGAATGGACTCAGGCGCCTGGAGGTCGGCCGGGGAGGAGGATTGAGCACCCAGCGGCCACTCTCCTCCTCCCTCTGGGGAGGGGTGGATGGCCATCCCGCAGCCTCTACCGCCATCTGGGTGACCACGGGTGGAGGTGCAGCGGGACTGCATACAGAAGGGAGGGAGGACGTGGGCCGGAGACCGGAGCGCTTACACATCTCGATGTGCGCCGCCCCTAGGTTTCCCTAATGTGCTCACATCCTGTGGGAGGGGACAGAAAACGGAAAAAGAACCTGTCGTGGAGGGCGGAGACGGGACCCGACTGCCCCAGATAACCCATAACCGGGCTACCGTTGGATGCCGCAGAAGGGACCTCCTAAACGCACACTGATGGACTGGAGGGGGTAATGGGTCTCCCCCCTCCTCCCCACCCGGGGGGGGTAGGCCGAGGCAGCATGGAGGTAGGTCCGAGCGACACCATGGTAGGTACCCGGGGAGGGATTAGGGGAGCACAGTCTAGGGATTCCCTGAAGAAGTTCCACCATTGCAGAGGAGAGGGGCTATAAAAAAAAAAAAAAAGAACTGGATTATTGTAACGCTCCATACCTTAGGTTATCTGTGAAGTTGTTGCATCACTTGTAGTTAGTCCAGAATGTGGCAGCCTGGCTGGTTGCCAGTAACTCTCAGTTCAAGCATATCACACTGGTTATCCATGTTCTGCACTGGTTGCCAGTGCAGTGGATGGTGCATCAACTTCAAGGTGTACTTGTTAACCTACCAGGCCCTGCACAGTGTAGGTCTGGGCTATCTGAAAGACCTCTTCACCCAGTATGCTTCTGGTCACCCCCTCCGTATGGTGGAAGCAGACCTCTTGTTTGTTCCAAGATCTCGCCTAATGTCCTCTGGATATAGGCTATTCTGAGTCACTGACCCAATTCCTGGGAACACCCTTCTCACAGAGGTGAGAGGTGCTCCTTCTCTACCCATCTTTAAGTCACATTTAAAGACTCATTTGTTTACATGGAGTTTTGAGACTGGTGTTGCTGAGTAAATTATTCTACTGCTGTTTTATATTTTTTTAATATTTGTCTTAGTTGATTTTTTCTGAATTGTTGTACTTATTCTGAGGTGCCCAGAGCCCCTGGGATTAGGCACCATATAAATAAAATCACATTATCATGCATAAAAGAAGATAACAGACAGGCAGTGTGCACACTGTGCAGTATGACTATCAGCAAGAGGCAGTGTGCACACTGTGCAGTATGACTATCAGCAAGAGGCAGTGTGCACACTGTGAAGTACGACTATCATCAGGGGACAGTGTGCACATTGCACAGCACAACTATCCGCACGGGTAGTGTGTGCACACAGTGCAGTATGACTATCAGCAGGGGACAGTGTGCACATTGCACAGTACAACTATCAGCAGGGGGCAGTGTGCACACTGTGAAGTACGAAATCAGTAGGGAACAGAGTGCACAATGTACAGTTCGACTATCAGCAGGGGGCAGTGCGTGCACACTGTGCAGTATGACTATCAGCAGGGGGCAGTGTGCACATTGTGCAGCATGACTATCAGCAGGGAGCAGTGTGCACACTGTGTAGTACAACTATCAGCAGGGGGCAGTGTGCACTCTGTGCAGTGTGACTACCAGCAGGGGGCAGTGTGCACATTGTGTAGTACAACTATCAGCAGGGGGCAGTGTGCACATTGTGCAGTATGACTATAGCGGGGGTAGCGTGCACATTGTGCAGTATGACTATGAGCAGGGGGCAGTATGCACATTGTGCAGTACGACTATCAGCAGGGGGCAGTGTGCACACTGTATAGTATGACTACCAGCAGGGGGCAGTGTTCACACTGTGCAGTATGACTATCAGCAGGGGGCAGTGTGCACATTGTGCAGTACAATTACCAGCAGGGGGCAGTGTGCACATTGTGCAGTATGGCTATCAGCAAGGGGCAGTGTGCCCACTGTGCAGTATGACTACCAGCAGGGGGAAGTGTGCACATTGTGCAGTACGACTATCAGCAGGGGGCAGTGTGCACATTGTGCAGTACGACTACAAACAGGGGACAGTGTGGACATTGTGCAGCACGACTATCAGCAGGGGGCAGTGTGCACACTGTGTAGTACGACTACCAGCAGGGGGCAGTGTGCACATTGTGCAGTATGACTATAGCAGGGGGTAGTGTGCACATTGTGCAGTATGACTATGAACAGGCGGCAGTATGCACATTGTGCAGTACGACTATCAGCAGAGGGCAGTGTGCACACTGTATAGTATGACTACCAGCAGGGGGCAGTGTTCACACTGTGCAGTACGATTATCAGCAGGGGGCAGTGTGCACATTGTGCAGTACAATTACCAGCAGGGGGCAGTGTTCACATTGTGTTGTATGACTATCTGTAGAGGGCAGTGTGCACACTGTGCAGTACAACTACCATCAGGGGTCAGTGTGCACACTGTACAGTATGACTATCAGCAAGGGGCAGTGTGCCCACTGTGCAGTATGACTACCAGCAGGGGGCAGTGTGCACATTGTGCAGTATGACTACAAACAGGGGGCAGTGTGCACATTGTGCAGTACGACTACCAGCAGGTGGCAGTGTGCACACTGTGCAGTACTACTATCAGCAGGGGGCAGTGTGCACATTGTACAATATGACTATCAGCAGGGGCAGTGTGCACATTGTGCAGTATGACTATCAGCAGGGGACAATGTGCACACTGTGCAGTATGACTATCAGCAGGGGGCAGTGTGCACATTGTGCAGTACAACTATCAGCAGGGGGAAATCTCTGGCAAATTTAACAACCACCTCCTTTATGAACCAGCAACACCAGCTTTTTAAAGCATCAGGGTCTGTGCCTATGGTTCCGTCAGATCCATCCCATGGTGATGATGCAGGCAGTGGTGCTGACGGCAGTGCCACAGACTGTTCTGCCTCTGAAAAAAATGCTGCTGCTGCCACTCCTCCACCCCTCAACACCAAAGAGTTCATGCACCCCAGCACTCCTGCCAGGTGCCAGTCCTCTGCTATTTCCATACCATCTGGCCATTGTGGAACATCCCCAATCCACAGTCAGTGCCATATAGTGGAAGCATTCCAGGCCAGAACTAAGTGCCAGTCATCCCATCCAACAGCTCAGTGCATCACACAGCTCATAGGTGAAATGGTGGCATTGGATCTGCAGCCCTTTTCCCTTGTGGAAGACACTGGCTTTCACAGACTTCTGTAGCACTTGCAGCCAGAGGACCAGCTCCCATCACGTTCCATATTTTCACACACTGTGATGCCAAAGACATATGACAGTGTGAGAATGGCAGTTGCCACACTACTCTTGGAGGCTGTGGAGAAGTTTTTCACTGCATGTCAGACATCTGGAGCAGTACAAACTGCATGTGTGTGTATCTCTCCATTAAGGAACTGGCCGAGGAACTGACAGCACCGATCAGCCACATTTGCCAGCAGATGTTAGATTGGGGGGGAAGTGCCAGAGGCATGAAGAATTGCCACAGTTATACCACTATTCAAACAAGCATTTGTTAATGCCGAATGTTTGCTTGCTGGCATTGGCATTGGTAGTGTAGAAGTTACAGAGCTGCATAATAGAAATGGCAGTGATGTATTGAACTGAAGCCAACCCCACCACCACCCTGCAGAGAGTGACAGGCATTGGGGTGTGCCTTTGGGTCGTCAGGCATAACGGCCATGCCATTTCACCACACCCTACCCTGCAGACACTGACAAGTGTCACGGTGTGTCTTGGGGTCTTTGGCCCTTATGCGCACCCCATTCCATCAGGAAATACGGTGAGATGGGTGCGGTATAGAAGAATGGGGTGAACTTTGGGGCGAAGAGTCCAAGGCATACCTCGATGCCTCTCACTGGCTGCAGGGTGTGGAATGGTATGAGCATTACAGGCAAGAATCCCAAGTCACACCCCTGATGCCTGTCATTCTATACAGGGTGGGGCGTTATGGTTGGAAACCCTAACACCTCAGGCATTCGTTGGTATTTCCTCAAATTTCAACATAGTTTTTTGTGACCCCCACCTCATGAACAGTGGCAATATCAGTTTGTTGCGAAAGCTGCTTATGCACAGCGACTACGGCATTTAGCACCACAGGTGCAAAAACACATTCCCAACAGGATGTGAAAAATGACAGCTGTACTGTTCATGGGGAGGTGTAAAAAATGGCAATGTTGCAAATCTGCAGTAAAAATATTAAAAAAACTGGTGAAGTCACGAGCGTGCATAGAAACTGTGCAACGCACACCCGTAATGTAATTAGGTTGGGGATTTTTTACAGCAGATTGTCAACACAGGCATTTTGGGACCTCCGATCATGAACAGTGTCACTGTGATTTTCTTTATCTGTCCCGAACAATGATTTCCCACAGCGACCACGCATCTCTGCGCTGAAAGTGTGAAACACATTTCGGCCATGTTAGTGAAAATGACAGCTGTACTGTTCACAAGGAAGTGTGGAAAAATGCCACTGGTGAAAATCTGGACTGAAAATATTACAAAGTCATGAACTTACTAGGGTGCATGGAAACTGCGCAATGCTCACTCGTAACACAGTCATTTTATGGACTTTTGTCCCCAAATTTTCAACATAGCCATTTTAAGACCTCTGCTCATGAACAGTGTAACTGTGATTTTCTTAATCTGTCCGAAACATTGCTTTCGCACACCGACTGCACCATTGTGCACTACATGTGCGGAAACACATTTGGGGTGACATGTGAAAAATGGCAGCTGTACTGTTCATAAGGAAGTGTAATAAAATGGCAATGTGGAAAATCTGGAGTGAAAATATAGAAAATTAGCAAACTTACGAGTGTGCGTAGGAACTGCCATAGCGCCGTTCATAAAACAGTAATTTTAGGAATTTTTCCACCAAATTTTCAACATAGCCATTTTGAGAGCCCACCTTCCATGAACAGTGGCAGTGTTGTTTCATTACTCAGTCCCGAAAGGTGATTTCACGCAGTGACTGCGAAATCACCCTCGGCCCGATTCTTAACATGACAGTGAGAGCATTCATGAGAAGGGTCCCAAAACCCCATGTTGAAAATTTGGTGCAAAATTCCAAAAATGCCTGAGATATGCAGCAAAGTTGAAAAACCCTATCTATCCCATTATACAGCTTACCGGCATTTCCTCAGTTAGTCGGCTTTGAAGAGTGCAGGCGTGTTCCCAGTCCACGAAGATCATCGCTGGGTCAGAGGTAGTATGGAAATTGTGGGGAGGCCGGGGTGCACAGTGGGTGGGCGGGTGGGGACAGAGACAGCGAGGACTCGTTTTCCAGTTCAGGTTATTTTTTTTAAATGACGACGCGGGACGTTTGCCATGCTGGGGTGGGCTCCTAGTGTGGCACAAGGACAGCTGGTGGGGGAGGCATGTGGAGCGGCCGGGGAGTTGGGCACCCCGTCGGCAATAGCGTCTGTTGCCACGCTGGGGTGGGCTCCCAGCGGCACCCCTGAGACCACCAGTGGAGCCCGGCCAGAGTTGGGCACCCCATCGCCTATACTGTGTGCAGCCACGCTTGGGGTGGGCACCCAGCGTGGCATAAGGAACTCTGTTTTGGGGGCGCAGCACAGCTGATGGGGATTGGGCACCCCTGCCGCCACACAGTGTGCATGGGGGCGAGCACGCAGTATGTGTGTGTGTGTGTGTGTGGGGGAGCGCATGAGCGCGATATCTTATCGCTGCTCACTGAAGCGTAGCTCCCCCTTTCAACTGTGCTCCACTGCATTTTGGACTGCTGTCACAGACAGCACCAGCAGGCATTGGAGAACTGCGGCCGCACCTGCAAACACACTGACTGAATTGGAAGAGGGCTGCCACACCTCCGAAAACTCAGATGATGGCACTGTGTTTCTTGCACATGCATGCAAGCAAACATAAAAAGGAGACAAAAAATCTGTGTCTAACTATATACCAATGAGCTTAACATGTCCGCTTTGTAAAATTCTTGAAACATTAATTAAGGACTATCTTTTAGAATACATACAGGTGAACCAGCCGTGTGATAATACACAACATGGATTTACTAAGGGTCACTCATGTCAGACTAGCATGTTGGAGTTTTATGACAAGGCTAGCAAATCCCTGGACCAAGGCAAATCAGTAGATTTTATATTCTTAGACTTAACTAAAGCCTTTGATAAACTATTACATCAATAATTAATGCAGTAAGTACTTTAAACATTGTGGGGGTCCATGGAAACATCGTAACATGGATTCATTCATGGCTCACTAATAGGAGGCAGAGAGTGAGCATAAGAGGAACCTTTTCAAACTAGACAGATATATCCAGTGGGGTGCCACAAGGTTCAGTCCTGGGGCCCTGTCTGTTCAATATTTATATCTCAGAGCTGAATTGTGACCAGTTGTGGATTTGGATAACCATGTTTGCTGATGATTGTAGATTAGGACAGGAAATGGGTCTGCAAAATTCTAATTTTGATTTACAGATAGCACTGGATCACACAGAAAAATTGTGAAATAGTTATAAGCTCCCACTAAATCCAGATAAATGTACGGTCATGCACCTCGGCAAAAATAATCCTAAACATCCATATTTACTAGGTAAAACATCCTTAAAGGTTGTTACAGAGGAAAAAAACTTGGGAATCACTATTACCAATGATCTTCAATTCAAAACTCACTGTATCAAACTCATTAGAAGGGCAAATGGGGGTATTAAATTGCATACTGAGACACATTGCCAGCAGGGATAGGAGGTATTAGTTCCTCTTTTTGGAGCTTTGGTGAGACCTATCCTGGAGTATGGGGTTCAGGTCTGGTCTTCCCACCACAAACATGTGATCATAGCTATTGAAAAAATACAAAAAAGAGCCACAGGAGGAATTAGTGGCTTAGAAGGCACAGATTACCAAAACAGGTTAAAAGAGTTGGGGCTCTTCTCATTGGAATATTAAAAATGGAGAGGTTACTTGTGCCTAATCTATAGAGCTTGTTCAGATCAGGATCTGTGTAATAGGCTAGGGCTGCAATATCAGCAGAAACTGTACTCCACTAGGTCGCACTCCTTCCAGCTGAAAAGTGAGCACTGTAGAACATGGAGGAGAAAAAAATGGTTCAGCCAGAGTTGTAGTATCTTGGAAAGCTTTGCCACTTTCGGTGGTAAACAGCACATCCATGGATAGTTTTAAAAGCAACCTAGACCTCTTTTCAACATCTGCTTTTCAGTAGGTTATGGAGAGCCCTATGGATGAAAGTCTCTGTACACTCCATACTTGCCTATGATACAGCACACTGGTGTGTGCAAAAGTCTATCTCTCCTTTTGCTGATTCCTCCTTCTCTTCTTGTGTCACTAGCTTTCCTTTCATCCGTCCACAATTTGGCAGTCACTCCAGGGCTTCTCTTCTAAATGCGGGCCAAATGAAGAAAGGCTGCATGCCACCGAACAACCTGGCATTCATTCAAGACATGCTGCAGTCATGGACAGTTGGTACCAATCTACATGTTGTTTTTTTCATCACAGATAACAGGGTAAATATGGTGAGAGCAGTCGAGAATGGGAATTTCATCACACTGGTTGTTTTGCCCACACCTTGAATCTCGTGGTTACACCTGTGCTACGTCACAGTTCTGAGGCTAACACGTCTGTATAGCATGCTCCATCTGCACTCATCTTCATCGCTCTATAAATGTGACCAGCTCAGAGAAGTGCAACAGTGGCCTTATTCTATCTCACCATTGCTTAATACAGAATGCAGGTACCAGATAGAATTCTTCATACCTGATGCTGTCTAGACTGCTAGAAGAGAAGCACGCACTTATAAAATGTCAATGGGGAGAGTGTGACATTGGGAGAGTCCTAGGCCACCATGAGTGGTCACCGGTTGATGCCACAGTGAGAGTACTTGGGCAACTTGAGGGGAGCCCCCATGATCTAAGTGAGTTCACTGCCATTCTGAGCTAGGTGATCCCAGCAGTGCACATCCTGGAGACATCCATGGAGAGATATGTGGAGGAGCACAGGGAGATTCCAGATGGGGCAGCGGTACTCACTGAGCACCTCCAAACTGAACTGGATGCAAGCTTTGTGAAAGTGTTGGATAGTCACAGCCACATTTATGCAACCACGCTGGATCACCGGTTCAAATGTAAGATCCTTCACATGGCTATGGACAGGCACGTACAAACATACGAAGAAGCCAGCAGAAGAAAGCCATTTGTTCTATCACGTCTGCTCGTATTGCAGGGTCCACAGCTTGAGTTAATGTCCCTGCCCTCCCTCTCCACTCCTCCCATCCTCCCTACCCATGATCTTTACCTTCCCCCTATGCCTATCCCAGCCTCTCTTAAAGCTGCCCACTGTCTTCAATGAGATGACCTCTTCTAGCAGTGCTTTCCAAAAGTCCACCACCCTCTCTGTGAAGAAGTGCTTCCTGACCTCCTTTTCAAAACTTCCCACCCTCCAGCTTAAGACTGTGCCCCCTCGTGTTATGGTTGCCACTCAGCTTAAAAAGACTCTCCTTATCAACCTTATTTATCCCTTTCAAGTACTTGAAGGTCCCAATCATGTCCCCTCTCTCTTCTGTCTTCCAGGGGGTACATGTTCAGTGCTCTCAACCTCTCCTCGTATGCCATACCCTGCTGACCAGCAACCATATTTGTAGCCCTCCTCTGGGCCTTCTCCAGCAGGTTAATGTCCTTTTTGAGGTGTGGGCACCAGTACTGAACTCCATACTCTAGATGTAGCCTCCCCAGTGACCTGTACCAGGGCTGTATAACCTCCTCTCTCCTACTACTGATCCCCCTAGATATGCATCCCAGCATCTTGTTTGTCTTTGCTGCTGCTTTCTTGCACTGCGTGGAGTGCTTCAGGTCACCAGTGATCATAACTCCCAGGTCCTTTTGTGGGGCACAGAGTCAAAGGCCTTGCTGAAATCAAGATAGAGGATGTCTACTGCTTGGCCCCTGTCTACTGTCTTAGTGACACAGTCAAAGAAGTCAATCAGATTTGTTTGACATGATCTTCCCCCATGAATCCATACTGCCTCGCATCCTGGAGACCATGCTCCTCTAGATGTTCCACATACCTTTCCTTTAGTATGATCTCCATGAGCTTGCCCATAATGGAGGTCAGACTGACTGGTCTGTAATTCCTTGGGTCATCCTTGGGACCGCTTTTGTGGAGAGGCACTACATGTGCTATTCTACAGTCCTGCAGTACCACGCCTGACTCTAGTGAACTATTAAATAGGTCTGCCATTGGCCCTGCCAGCTCCTTAGCCAGTTCCTTTAGTACCCTTGGATGTACTCTGTCCGGATGTGGTGATTTGTCCACCTTCAATGCCAGCAGCCCCTCCCTCACTCTATCCTCCTCTATCACAATATCTGTGCCCCGGCTCCTCTTTTCCCTCCTGAAGGCAATGGTCCATCCTTCTCCCTGGTGAAGATGGAACACAAGTATTCATTTAGTATCTCTGCTTTTCCCCCATTATCCTCCACCCACTCCACTTAAGCCTAACAATCCCTTCCTTCTTGTCCCTTTTATCACTTATATAGCAAAAGAAAGCCTTCTTCCCTTCTTAATTACTTCATCTATCTGCAGCTCCTTCTGTGCCTTTGCTCGCCTGACTTCCTTAGTTGCCTCACTAGCCAACCTTAGGTAATTTTTCCTATCCACCTCTCTCTTGGTCTGCCTGAATTTTCTATAGGCCAACCTCTTTTCCCTTACTGCCTGGGCAACCCCAGAACTGAACCAGCTGGGCACTTTGGCCCTTGAGTTCTTCCCCCTGAGCCGAGCACACTCATCTGTGACAGCCAGTATTCCTTCCTTAATGATGGACTACCTTTGGTCCACTCCCATATCTGCTCTGATGCCTACCCAATGGCTCCTTAGCACTTCACCCATTTTCCTGAAGTCTGCCCTCCTGAAATCCAATATTTTGGTCTTAGTTGGGATGCTTTCCCTGCCAATATCCGAATGGAACCACACTGTGCAATGGTAACTTCCACCCAGTGGCTCCTTGACCATTATTTCCTTTGCATGCTCCCCATTTGTGAGCACCAGATCAAGAATTGCCTCAGCTCTTGTTAGTTCAGTGATGCCCTGAGTCAGGAACCCATTCTGCAGACTTCCAGGATCACCTGACTCCTAGCACATGTTGTGGATGGTATGCTCAAATCCACCTTGGGTAGGTTGAAGTCCCCCCCCCCAAACTACCAGCTCTTCTTTCCCTACAGCTTCCAATATTTGTGAGCTCAGTTTCCTGTCCCTCTCCTCATCCTGACTGGGTGGTCTGTGAACCACCCCCAACCTCACCTTTCTCCCTCTATTGGAACTTAACTGAACCTATAATGCCTCCACCTCCCCTTCTTATGACTCCTCCATTGTGCAAGTTATTCTCTCCCTGATATAAACTGCCACCCCTCCCCCCTTCCCAACTACCCTGTCCTTCCTGTATAGTTTATATCCAGGAATTGCAAGGTCCCAGTCATGGTGTGATGCTGCCCAAGTCTCAGTTACTGCAGCTATGTCCACCTTCTGTCTGCTAATAGTGCCTGTGTAACCCCTAGGTGGCACTATCCCAAGGGCTACTACCCCTGCCTGTTTGACTACGAACAGGTTGAGGGGCCTAGGTCCTAAGGCGGGTGCCTCCACCCAGAAGTCCGGGTTTGTAGTGGTCAGACTAGCTTGGTCACAGCCCTCTGGGGCATTGAGACCCCCTTTAATTCTCTCTAGTGGCTCACACAGTACCCTGGAGTTACAGCCCCAATACCCCACATATACACACTGTTCACTCATATAGATACCACTTACCCTCGAGACTGATTCTGCAGCATGTCTCTGAGGACCCCCTGTGAAATATGGTTAAACAACATACACAGCAAAACACAATACTGATTCCATAAGTACCAACACCACAGACAGTACAGTATATAGTATAACAACAACAAATCTGATTTATTTAGGGGGCAGTAACACGGAAGGGGGAATCAGGTTAATTGGTGGCATTAAATCACAGTACTGTGCACACATACAGGATCTGAAAAGTCACACTCTGGGTACTCAGGTTGGTGGGGACTAGCCAGGTCAGTTGCCCGGGGTTGGCTGGCAGGTGCAGATGGATGGGGCCCTGTAGAAGAAAATATATGAACAACACCCAATTGTAATCCGGAGCTGGATGGCTCAGTCCATGAAGCAGAGAAACAACAAGAATTAGGTGACATACTTGTGATTGAAAACAAGCTGCAGGGGAATACCCTGATTTGTGCTCACAACACCCAAGCTGAGGATAGGATGGAGAATGTCCCTCTGGATTGCCAGAAGAGCAGGGCATGAGGACAAGGTCCTTGTGACTGGACCCCACTGCAGTTGATAGCAAACGGATGTAGTCTGAATTAAGCTGGGCGTTTACTTCCAGCTTCGGCACACAATTCACTGTACAGGGGATTTGAAATAGCGATTCCCCACAAGCACTACGCACATTTATATGTAAAAGGAAAGTACTATACCAGGCAGGCTGCTCCTCAATCCCGATCGCAATTACTGCAAAATACCCAGGAGCACACACAGCAGCTTCAGTTCCTGACAGACCGAGCGTGATTCAGCAATTTCGCCAGTCTTCTACAGGGTTAACCTGGTTTACACACTTCTAGTGCTTCTTTCTCTTCACAACTCGGATTCAGTCCAAACTGGCACTCACAAAGGCTGCAGACCAAAACTCAGAGCCTCACACGCGCTTCCCTCGCAAAACTATACACCACAGAAGCACACTGCTCCTTCTCTCTTCATTGCCAAAACTGATATGATCTTTCCAGTCACAGAACAGGGCATTTCCTTTAGCTCCACACTATTCTGTTGGCTGATTCAGCTGTCACTCACAATAAGACTCCCTCTGTTGGTAGAAAAAGGCGCCAAGGTCAAAACTACATTTCCCAGAGTCACTGGCCATACAGTACATAGGTGACTGGCTCCATAATGAGAGTCCAAGTTCTGATTTGCCAGCAGCAGGCTCCATTTTAAAGGTCCCCCCACACTGATTGGTCCAGTTCAGCAGTTCAAACCCAGAATGGAGGGCTAGGCAAAAACAGTTCAGACTGCAAGGAAAAGCAGGTTAGACAAACTGTATTTTTATTATTACTCTAAACAATTCTTGGCAGATTATTACACCTTTTGAAAGAGCTCCCTCTGCGCATTTAGCAACAGCAGAAACGGAGCGAGTTGACAGCAGCCCGGGCGGGACTCTGGCATTGAAACACACAATCCCCCTTCTAAATTAATTATGTCTGCAAAGCAGACAGCTCTTAAAGAGACAGTACATGGAGGCTCAAATAGCACTGACTTGGAACCACATTTAAAGAGCTCAGACGCCGAACATTGCACAGACTTGGAGCATTCAGGCAAGCTCCTGGAAGACTTTTGGGAACCCCCATTTGCAGGGGGGTTACACCCTTCCTGGCCTGGAAAACTTGGCATCCGCGTCAAGTAAGTACCCCCATAAGGTTCAATACAACCATATACATTTACATCAGTATCACATTAGGCTTATACATTTAATCATCAGTCAACATATCACCTTACCAGAAACACATTTCTGAAACTTTTCAGTACATCACTTTGTACACAGTGTTATACACACATTGTACCATAACTCAGGTTATTACCTCCTGTACATGAAACCTGAAGAGAGGGAGCCCTTCCCTATCAGCTACCTTGGGGCTGGATGGGGCAGGGGCACCATACCTAGAGGGCAACACAAGTAACATGGAGTTAGCACTGATGTTCAGTTTGGGCAGTGAGCTCGGGGACACATACACTCCTTTATGGACAACATTGAGAGGCAAGTCCACAGGCCTCCCAGGGGAATCATAACTGAGGTGCACCACAGGTTTTACAGCTCGACCAGTCTTTCTAGGGGGAACTGTTACAGTCTCTGCACTCTGAGCCTCATTTTCAGCATTATCCTCACTTGTCATGGGAGTCTCCTATGGGGTAGAGAGGCTAGAACTTGGGGCACTTTCAGCTCCAGGAGTTACAATCTCTGAGTCCACAACACTTGGCTCACATGGAGAGCTTTCAGACACTGGCAGTGGACCATCAGGGCACTCAAAATACTCTTCTTGTTCTGGTATATCACCAGTCTGTTCCAGTCCATCATTTTCCTCCTCTGAAAGTTCAAACAGTTCAACCATACACAATGATTCCATATCATCTGATTTGATGGTTTGCACTTCACTTTCTGGGAGCATTGGCTCCAGGGACAAAGCTGGGGGCTTAGACAGTCCAGAAGGCCCAGCTTCATCTCCAGGATTGACTAGGGGATTGCCCCGAAACAACTGACTCAGTTCGTAAGAAAGGTAGTATTCAAAGCCACACTCACTTTCCTCTGACATGGACTGACAGTCATGTTCAACTGGGACTTGTGGAGGGGAACACTTTAACTCAGCTTCTATAGGTGCAGGCTTTCTTGATTTTTGTTTAGCAGCAGCTCTAGTCACTGGTTCAGAGCGGGCATTTTTTTGGGGCTCTGACTCAATCAAGACTTGTCCAATGGGCAGTAAATGATTTCTATGCATTGTTTTCACATCTTTTGAATTATTCTCAGGCCTTACTTTGTACACAGGCAGATCATCTAGTTTGTCCACTACAATGTGAGGGAGATGGTGCCATCTGTCAGCAATCTAATGTTTGCCATGCAGTCCCAAATTTCTTAGCAATACCCGATCTCCCTCCTGGAGTCTCTGTGCTTTCACCTTTTTATCATACCTTTCTTTGTTGGCCAGAGTTTTTTGACAGCCATGGTTTGAGCCAGTTGGTACACATGATTTAGCTACACCTTTAACTTTTGCACATACTGTAAATAGTTGTCAGCTCGAACCCCATCAGGAGAAACTCCAAAACATACATCTACTGGCAGTGGCGCTTCTCTTTCAAACATCAGGTGGTAGGGGGAGAACCCAGTGGCATCACTTTTGGTGCAGTTGTAGGCATGTACCAGGGTGCTAATTTGTTGCTCCATCTAGGCTTGTCCTTTGGGTGGAGGGTGCTTAGCATATCTAGCAAAGTGCGGTTGAAACATTCAGGCTGCAGGTCCCCTTGGGGGTGGTAAGGGGTGGTTCTGGACTTTTGCTCTCCCCACAGAGAAAGCATCTCTTTGATCAGACGACTCACAAAGTCTCTCCCTTGATCAGAATGGATTCTTTGTGGAGCCTCATAGTGAACAAAGAAGTTTTCTACAAGTACTTTTGCCACAGTGGATGCCTTCTGGTCCTTGGTGGGGAAAAGCTTGGGCATATCTCGTAAAATGGTCAGTGACTACCAGCACATTACTAATATTCCTTTGATCTGACTCCAAACTCAGAAAATCAATACAGACCATCTCCATGGGGGCACTGGCGGTGATGTTAACAAGGGGGGCAACCCTCTGGGGCAGGGCTTTCCTCTGTAAACAGCAACTACAAGTTCGAATGTGTTGCTCCACATCAGCCCCCATCTTAGGCCAATAGCATCTGGATCTCACCAAGTCAAGTGTTCTGTCTATACCAAGGTGCCCCATGTGGTTCTGTAAGGACCTCAGTACTGAGTCTCAAAAGGCAGTGGGCAGTACTAGTTGTTGTTTGTCTATTTGTCCCCCTCTGTCTACTGTTTCTCTGTATAGCAGTCTATTGATCAGTTTCAACTTAGGACCTTCCTTGTATAACAATGCAGTTCATAGTTCTCAAATCAGTGGAGCATAATTTAGACACATCTTTCCCTGCATAGAGGGCTTCTAAAGCTGATTTGATCATGGGATGTTGGGATTGAGCCCGCTGAATACTGTCATTGTCCAGCTGAGGCAGTGCACCAATGTCTATTGCAGAAAAGTGGCAATAAGCAGCAGGTATGCAATTTTCAGAGGGTCCCAAACAATCCACCATATAGTCCACTGCGTCCATGGACATTTGTTCCTCCCTGTCAAACTTCTGGCAGAGTGCTCGAATATCAGGTTCTGACAGTCTGACCCAGTCATTCCGGGGAACAGGCCTCCGGGAGAGAGCATCAGCATCTATGTGGTTCAGGCCTGCTCTGTATTCAACAGCATAGTCATATGTAGATAATGCAGAAAGCCACCTATGGCCAGTGGCATCCAACCTAGCTGAAGTCTGCACATAGGTCAAAGGATTATTGTCAGTTTTTACTAGTATCTTAGCCCCATACAAGTACTCGTGGAACTGGTCAACAATGGCCCACTTCAAAGCTAGGAACTCCAACTTATGTACAGGATAGTTCTTTTCGGATGGGGTCAGGCTTCTACTGGCAAAAGCCACTGGTCTCAGGCCATTCTTGTGCTCTTGGTACAATGCAGTCCCCAAGCCTTGCAGGCTAGCATCAGTGTGCAAGACATAGGGCTTCACTGGATCTGCATAGGCAAGGACAGGAGCGTGGGTAAGTTGATATATAATCTCATGAAAAGCAGCTTCACACTCAGGTGTCCATCTAGCTCCAAATACTTCATTAGGATGAAAATACACTCTCTCAGGCTCAGAAGAAACCAACCTCTTATATTTTTTGTTAGTAGGAGGGTAACCGCGAGTAAGATTTAGTAAAGGACGAATCACTCTTGAATAGTCCTTGATGAACCGGCGATAGTAACCACAGAATCCCAGGAATCTTTGCAGTTCTTTTAGATTGTGGGGCTGTGGCCAGGTGGTCAAGGCCTCAACTTTACTTGGGTCTGTTTCTATTCCCTCAGTGGATACTATGTGTCCCACACACTTTACAGAGGTTTGGAAGAACTGACATTTATCGATGGATAATTTAAGGCCAAAGTCTTCCAGTCAGTCCAACACCTTGAACAATCTGCACTTATGTTCCTCCAGTGAGCTGCCAAACACAATAACATCATCTAGGCATACCAGGCACTCTAACAAGTTCATGTCCCCCACTGCACTCTCCATCAGTCGTTGAAAAGTGGCTGGAGCACCTGAAATCCCTTGAGGCATCCTCATGAATTCATAGAAACCAAGCGGACAGATAAAGGCTGTCTTTTCATGATCTTCTGGGGCCATCGGGATCTGGTAGTACCCACTGCAAAGATCCAACACTGAGAACCACTTACTACCATTCAGGCAGTCTAAGGCATCCTGAATGCGGGGCATTGTGTACTGATCAGGAATAGTCCACCGGTTCAAGGTGCGATAATCCACACACATCCTTACTGTCCCATTCTTTTTCCTCACTACCACGATAGGTGAAGCATATGGGCTTCTGGATTCTTGTATTAAACCAGCAGCAAGCATCTCTTGCAGATGCCATCTCACATCATCTATGTCAGCAGGTGCCAGGCGTCGAGACCTCTCACGAAATGGCCTTTCATCATGCAGCCAGATATGGTTCTCAGCTCCTTGCATGCATCCTATGTCCCATTCCTTTAAAGAAAACACCTGGTCTCTCTGGGCAAGCTTCTCACTGATCCTCACTTTCCATTCAGCTGGCAAGGGGGAGTCACCAAAATCAAACAAGTCAGGCATTACTCTGTCATTCTTCCCCAAACTCTTACTACTGGGTAGCACTGCAGTGTCTGCACAATGCACATTAGCCAGGGTGAAACCTCTGTTTACTCGAATCTCTCTGTCAGACACATTGTGAACTTGAACCATTACCCTTTTGGCATAAGCATAGGCTCTGGCAGGCAAAATACTAGGCTTGACCAGCAGTCCCTCCAGCAATTTTCCATTGCCTGGTGCATCCAACATTAATATTTTATTCTTGACATCCTTTCTGATATGGACCTCTCCTTGTAAGGTACACTGGGCATTTGGTGCCAGGATCAGAGACTCAGGATCCTTTTTCCAGACAACTCCAACCAGTTCCTCTGGTTCCACTTTGTCAGCATCTCTCTGGGCATCGTAGGCCTTCCTGATCAAGGCCGGAATTCTTAGAGCTCTACCAGTCCGGGACCCCTGTTTTTCATAACACAACTGTGCCAGCCATCCAAACATATGTGCATTAGTCCCAATTAGTAGAGGAAACCCATCATATAGTCCAGTAGGGGGACACACTAAGGCCAGGGTCTCTACTTGCTCGGCCACTCCGGCCACGAAGGTGGGAAAAGACAGCCAAATTCGGATATATCCAGAGTAGGGGTAGGCCTTCTCACTTAACCCCCAGACATGCGGCCCCTCCAACGGTTGTAAGGGTACATCAGACAAATGCTTCTGATCCTAGTCTTGGAACATAATTGTCACTTGGGAGCCACTGTCTAATACAGCTCTTGTAGACACTCCATGCACCTTTACAGTGGTCTCCATGGAGGGACCCACTATTCTGGACCAGTCTGGAGAGGCGGTAGCGGGGGCCTGGGCAACTGACCTTGCCTCAAAGGGACGTGAGTTAGCATTTTTGGAGCCCTCATTGGGATCATTTCATGCACCTCTTAACCACTGATTTGTTCTCCGAAGCTCTCCTTATAGCCTATATGCAACTTTGTCTGTGTCTTTTGGGGACCAGTATTCTCTCTTCATGTGCCCATCCTTCCCACAGTTATAGCAAAACATACTTTCTAGAGTTTGAGCTGGCCAAGGCATCACACTGGGAACCAGGACGGGGGTACAACTAACTGGAAACCTTGGTGCCATCTCTGTCTGCAGCGTGATAAGCATTTGGAGACATCTCGTCAATTTCCCCACTTCCATGGTCAAGACATCGAGTTTTGAGCTGTTGTCAGCAGGAGATGCATGGGTGGGTACCCCAACCCCCATAGCAGATGCAGTCAGATGAGGGTCGGGGCCTGTACTTGCAGGAGCAGCCTTCATAAAGAGACTGTTTTTTATTTCCCTGAACTCTATCAGCAGTTCACCCCATGGTGGCACACCCTCATTGGTCCCCTCTTCACAAGGACCTTCCGATGCTGTGATCATTTGGGCTGCTCTCACCCCAGAATTAAAATCCCCCTCCTCATCTTCAACCTCCCGAAGTTCTTTTATTAAGTCACAATAGTCCGGTGGGTTATCCCTTCTGTCTGGGAGCCTTAACTGAAGGAGCTGCAATATAGAATGCTTTGCATGTTGTAGTAGGTGCTCCAACCTTACACAGTTTAAGTCACTGGTGGCCACCCCACCTTTTCGGTAAGCCTTCTGCAAAGCTCTTTTCAGATGAGTAACATATGCAGAAAAACTTTCCCCTTGTCACTGTTTTGTACCTTGAAATTTCCACATCAAGCTCCCCCCTGACTCAATGCTCCCAAAATTGCCTTCAAGTGCAGATAGGTACTTCTGGGCAGATGCATCAGGATTTGTGGACCTCAAAAATTTGATGGCCTCTAGGGCAGGACCCCTCAGACTTTCTATGATTCTTTTTCATTTCTCAGCCTCCGCACACTGCCATTCAGGTATCGGGGGGCAACACAATCTATCCAGGTGTCCCAATCATCCTCCCCTTGGGGGGTGGGGAGGGTGCCAGAGAAGATCCTCAACCTTCAGTAAGAGTTGTGACTAATGGCAGGTGCAGAAATAGGAGCCTGCATTGGTTCAGCCACAGAAAGAGGGGCAATAACGGGTGCTGGAGCGGAAGGGGGTGTTGGAGGAGGAACACCCCCTGGTGGCAGAAATAACTTCTTTAAGTCCTCCACAGTTTTCCCTTCCTCCAGCAACAACTTAGCAAATTTCTCAGATAGTGGGTGGGGACCATTTCCCCCCAGGTCTTTACTGTCCTTAGTTATCACTCTCCAGGCAGTGAGGGCTCCCTCTGGGGTAATAGTCTGTGGCACTTTGGAGCTATCTATGGGGTCCTTATACTCTACTAGGGCCATGAAAGTGTGGGTGAGCAGATCAGCATGTCAACCTACCACCACAGGGTTTTGTAAACCTTCCACCTTGGAAAGTGCTCCCTGTACAGTGTCCGTATTGATACCCAGGGGGATGTCCAGGATAAGCATAGCATTTTGGGGGTCGATCTCCTCCCCAGTACACCACTCCACCAACCGGTGCACAGCCACTTCTGTCGGGGTACCCATTTATTTTTTTTAACAGTGGTTCGTACAAGTGGCCACTAGAGGACACAAAATCCCAGCGGTGAGCCTCCAAGATGTAACCCCTAGGTGGCGCTATCCCAAGGTCTACTACCCCTGCCTGTTTGACTATGGACAGGTTGAGGGGCCTAGGTCCTATGGTGGGTGCCTCCACCCAGAGGTCAGGTTTTGTAGTGGTTAGACTAGCTTGGTCTCAGCATTCTGGGACACTGACACCCCCTTTTATTCCCTCTAGTGACTCACACAGTACCCCAGAGTTACAGCCCCAATACCCCACGTATACACACTGTTCACTCACGTAGATACCACTTACCCTCGAAACTGATTCTGCAGCACGTCTCTGAGGACCCCCTGTAAAATAAGATTAAACAACATACACAGCAAAACACAACACTGATTCCATTAAGTACCAACACCACAGACAGTATATAGCATAGCAACAACAAATCTGATTTATTTAGGGAGCAGTAACACGGGAGGGGGAAAATCAGGTTAATTGGTGGCATTAAATCACAGTACTGTGCACACATACAGGATCTGAAAAGTCACACTCTGGGTACCTAGGTTGGGAGGGCTAGCCAGGTCCTTTGCCCGGGGTTGGCCAGCAGGTGCAGATGGATGGGGCCCTGTAGAAGAAAATATATGAACAACACCCAATTGTAATTCAGAGCCGGATGGCTCAGTCCATGAAACAGTGAAACAACAAGAATTAGGTGACACACTTGTGATTGAAAACAAGCTGCAGGGGAATACCCTGATTTGTGCTCACAACACCCAAGCTGAGGATAGGATGGAGAATGTCCCTCTGGATTGCCAGAAGAGCAGGGTATGAGGACACGGTCCTTGTGACTGGACCCCACTGCAGTTAATAGCAAATGGATGTAGTCTGAATTAAGCTGGGCATTTACTTCCAGCTTCAGCACACAATTCACTGTACAGGGGATTTGAAATAGCAATTCCCCACAAGCACTACGCACATTTATATGTAAAAGGAAAGTACTATACCAGGCAGGCTGCTCCTTGATCCCGATCGCAATTACTGCAAAATACCCGGGAGCACACACAGCAGCTTCAGTTCCTGACAGACTGAGCGCGATTCAGCAATTTCTCCAGTCTTCTACAGGGTGAGCCTGGTTTACACACTTCTAGTGCTTCTTTCTCCTCACAACTCAGATTCAATCCAAACTTGCACTCACAAAGGTTGCAGACCGAAACTCAGGGCCTCACACGCGCTTCCCGCACGGAACTATACACCACAGAAGCACACAGCTCCTTCTCTCTTCACTGCCAAAACTGATATGATCTTTCCAGTCACAGAGCAGGGCATTTCCTTTAGCTCCACACTATTGTGTTGGCTGATTCAGCTGTCACTCACAGTAAGACTCCCTCTGTTGGTAGAAAAAGGCACCAAGGTCGAAACTACATTTCCCAGAGTCACTGGCCATACAGTACATAGGTGACTGGCTCCATAATGAGAGTCCAAGTTCTGATTTGCCAGCGGCAGGTTCCATTTTAAAGGTCCCCCCACACTGATTGGTCCAGTTCAGCAGTTCAAACCCAGAATGGAGGGCTAGGCAAAAACAGTTCAGACTGCAAGGAAAAGCAGGTTAGACAAACCGTATTTTTATTATTACTCTAAACAATTCCTGGCAGATTGTTACACCTTTTGAAAGAGCTCCCTCTACGCATTTAGCGACAGCAGAAACGGAGCGAGTTGACAGCAGCCCAGGCGGGACTCGGGCATTGAAACACACAATCCCCTTCTAAAATAATTATGTCTGCAAAGCAGACAGCTCTTAAAGAGACAGTACATGGAGGCTCAAATAGCACTCACTTGGAACCACATTTAAACAGCTCAGACACCGAACACCGCCCAGACTTGGAGCATTCAGACAAGCTCCTGGAAGACGTTTGGGAACCCCCATTTGCAGGGGGGGTTACACCTGCATGTCATCTATCTGGTTTCCAAGACTCCGCACATTCAGACACCTCCCTCCACCTAGAATCTAACCTTCCTTCTCTTTCCTGTATTCTTCTGTTCACATTTCTCCCATCTGTGTGCAATCCTCCATGTATCCTTATGTGTTCTTCACCCCTCCACCCTTTGCTAACTATTTTCTTGCCCCTTCCACCTCCTCCCTCCAGATCTCTTCCATCACTGTGGGGGGAGGTTCACTGATCACCTCCTGTTGGAGTCTGTGAACCTGCATGCCCGCTGCCCCCCCCCCATTCAATAGTTTAAATTAAGTGTAGTGGTTATGTATTTCCCCAGTTTTTCCCTGAGTACCCTCAAACCCTCCCTACTAAGGTGTAGCCTATCTGGTGAAAAGAGTGCTTTGTTTGACCAGATCTCCTCCCAGTCCCCAATACAGATGGACATCTCCTCCCTGCACCATTTCCTCAGCCAGTCATTAAAATCATCTATTCTTCTTTTCCTGGCTGTGCTGGTCCTTGATACTGGTATCACCTCTGAGAAAGCCAGCACACTTCTTTCCTCCCTGCAGATCTTCTCTAACTCCCTGAACCAACTTTGCATTACCTCAACCTCCTTCCCAGCTAGGTCATTGGTTCCTAAATGCATAACTAAATTAGGTTTTCCGTCAACCTCCCTTACTATTTCCCTTATTCTTTGGCCCACCTTCCCTGCTGTCATCCCTGGCATACAATCCACCCTCCTGCTTGCATTTGGGTCCCCTTTTCTTCTCCAGTGAATACCCCTAATTATGGAGTCCCCTATGATTGTCACCCTTGCATCCCCTGCATCTGTGCTCCTTGTCCTTCCTTTCTTACCTTTGGTACTAGCTGCTTCCCAGCCTATCTGCTCCCTCTGCACCCTGGTGAACTTTTCTCCACATCCACAATTTATCCCCTTAACTGTTTTTCCATCTCCCAATCTTCCCTTCCCCTTCATAGGGTTTTTGTGGGCCTACCTCATAAACTGTGACACTGTCGTTTCGTTAATCGGTCCGGAAAGGTGGTTCCATGCAGTGAGCATGAAATCACCTTTCGGGACCGAATAACAAAATGACAGTGACTGGGTTCATGAGGTGGGGTCACAAGAACCCCATGTTGAAAAGCTGGTGAAAAAATTCCTATAAATGGATGAAATATCCACTTAAGTTGAAAAAATCCTATTTATGCCATTATACAGCTTACCAGCATTTCTTCAGTTCGCGGTCGGCTTTGAAGAGTGCAGATGTGTTCCCAGTCCACTGAAGATCATCATACCAGGCTCCAGAGGTAAGTATGGGGTGAGGGGGAGTGTGGAGAGGTGGGTGCTCAGAGGGTGGGTGCGGGGTGCCACAGATAGCGCAGGACCATTTTTCTTTATTTTTACAGGAAATTTAAAAATAAGGACACCAGGACTATTGGCACGCTGGGGATGGGCTCCCAGCATGCCACCTGGATGTTTGTTGGGAAAGGGGAAGTGGAGCCAACAGGGACTGGGCACCCCATCAGCCATACAGTGTGCTGGGGGAACGTATGAGCAGAGGGGGGGATTGGACACTCCCCTCAGCACACAACAAATGGGGGACATCATGCTGATGGGGATTGGGCTACCCTGTTGGCTAATGAACTGGGGAGGGAATCATGCTGACAGGGGGATTGGGCACCCGCGTCTGCTTTTATTTAATTTATTTAATGAAATTTTTCACCAGGAAGGGACACTGAACGGCGGGTGGCGGCTTTCCATCGCCTCGTGGGAACTGTGAGAGGCCGACAGAGAAGCTGTTGCCATGGGGTCACCACACAATGCAGCTTGTAATTGACTGCTGCAGTCAGGGATGCTTCGCAGCCAAAACAGCTGATTGCATAGTGATGGGGTGCTCCCTGATTGCAGTGACCTGTCTCTTTGAGCATAGTGGCATGCTCATTAACTGCCATCATCTACAGCATGCTCCTCTATTCGCCACAGCAGAGACCAGCCCTAGAACGGACTGCTGCCATTTGGTACAACACTGCCACGCCTCTACAACCCACTTTTGAAGGAAGGTGATGCAATGTGTTTCTTGCACATGTGTGCAAGCAACACAAAAAGGTTGACTGCTTTTATTGCTCTTTTAAAATCCTTTCATTTCTTTTTCTTTTTTCACTCATCCACTTTGCTGCCACCTAGCTTATGCTAGGTGCCGTGGCAGTCCAATAGCACGGTCAGGTTTCAATCAGTCAATCAATCAATCAACCAATATCTTTATTTTGCCAGGTGGAACATCATTGAGACAGGCTCATTTACAAGATGGACCTGGGGCAGAACACTTGCCAACAGGGTTTAGACAATAACAAGTTGTAGTACACGTACAATAACAAATACAGATATCATAATAACATATGACAAGTTACATACACTAGAGCATGGCAATGGGCACAACAGGAGGTAGTGCCACACAAATACAATTGCATGGATATAGACATAAAGGCCAATGGGCCAAAGCTTATACAGTAGTCATCTTAGGGAAGGCCACAGTGAGCAGGAATAGCAGATCCTCTAAAGTCACAGTGCAGTGCAAATGAGGGTGGAAAAGTCCTTTGAGTAATTGTGGGGGATAATCTCTGAGGCACTCCACCTTCCTTATACATGGGCTGTGTCCACCAGATAGGTTGCTTGATGCACATGTGACTTCAAAGAAGTCAGACCCCCTTTCCCTGTGGCACAGCCCTTCCCTCATCAGTTCTCATTATGCATCGGTACAGGTCACAGCACAAAAAACTCAATCTCCCTAGAAAATCACCATTCACCACAACAAAGAAGTAAGAGATCATGCTGATATAGCAGATTATTGGCAGCAACTTTAGCTAGATATATGGCAATCGTTCAATGAGCTTGCATCGCAATTTAAGTAATATAGTTAGCTTCAGGAAGCATGCACTGTACTGTTTCAAGCAAAACTGGTAATTCCAGTTTTCAGTGTAGGGTTATGCCTAACAATCTATTACTGGCAACAAATTCTCAGACCCTACGCTTCCTGCACTGCACACCAAGCAGCAATCTTTCTAACCCTCCTTAAGCCTTCCTTGGACTCTCTGCCAGCGAGTCCAAGATGTGTTCTGATCAGATGAAATTCAAGCAGGCTTCTGTGACCCCTGCTAGTGGTCCTAGTTTAGCTACTGCACCCACTACTGTTATGTCTGGGTAGAGAACCCCTATGACTCCTCCTACTAGCAGTCTTAGGGATGATTCTCTCTTATGCCTCACTGTATCTGACTGCCTTGCACCGTGAGATGGATTCATCATTTTGTTTTTTAGCTCCTTACCTCTTGTTTGTGTGGGACAGAAAGCCTGCTCCTTGGGTGTGCAGTCCTCGGGAACCAGCAGTCAAGACATTCACAGAACCAGGGCAAAAAATGGCAACAGCGCGTATTCACACGCTAGCAAGCTCCCGACTCAACATGGCACCATTTCACACCTTCCCCTTCGTTTGTGTATTTGGGGAAGGTGGGCGCCATCCCTGCAATCTCCCCAGCAGCTTCCTCCCTCTTTCTAGTGTCTTCTGGTGCTCCAATGATGCGCTATTTGTGTGACTGGTCCTGCGCGCTCGTGCACATGCTCACACGCCCCCTAGACTCTCACATGTATGCTGCTCTCCTCTGCACATGCGCGAGTCAAGGGAGCGTCGCAAAACCCTCACTCTACACTGTAGGCAGTTTTAGTTTCCCGGTGGCTCACCAGTCATCCCGCGGCAAGGGGAATACAGATTTACACACTTCCTGCACCTCAATCACATCTAGGAGGACTACAAATAAGCAAACAATAAAGGATTGCTTCCCTTAGCGGGGGGGGAGAAAGAAGGAACTTGACAAGCATTTTCCACTCCCTACTGCAGGTACTATGGTCCCTTACTTCCCTACAGCCTTACATTAGGCACATTATAAGACTCCACGAGTATATTAGCTGGCCATACAGCTACAAAATCCAATATGTATACTAACTAATGGCCTTACAGATGGAAAGCCAATATGTATGCTACTAACCCTAACATCATTCATCAGGGCTATTAAGGACTCTCTTCCTAATCTCGCCCATCTCTCTCTCCATCTCTCCACAGACATGGGGAAATCCAAGAGCCACAGACTGTGCAGTATTTTGATCCCAGCAGCCCAAATTGGAAGACTCTGCACCTCCTGCGCAGAGGATCCACCATCCCCCTCACACGATGTTCCGGAGAGGGACACAGCCGGCACTTCCAGCCACTCACCAGACCAGGGCACCTCACAAAACACTCCCCCTTTACAACAACAACAACCATCGTTGGACACAAATTCCATTTTATTTCAAAACCAACAGGTTTTACAACTACAACAACAGCTTATGTCCGCAATGTGGGACAAGCTGGCAGAGCTCACCTCATAAAAATCTACTCCCTCGTCCAACGCTACTACAAAATCAGGACGCCATGCCACCAACTCAAATATTGCCACCACATCAGCAGAGGAGAATGCTGGACAGGCCATCACCAATGATACATCAGATAATGAGGAAGACTGACAATGATCCGCAGTCCCTAATGGCAAAATGGTGCTTCCCAGACCAAATCCCCAGTCTGGTTTGCAGCATCATGACTACAGTGAGGTTCGACACACCCACCCCCCTAACACAATCTAAGCTTATCCCCTCCCTTCAACCATCCCAAAAGACAGCAGACACCTTTCCGGTCTGCGAGGCCATCTCCGAGGTGGTTTCAAAAGAGTGGGAGGCAGCAGACCCAGCCCGCATCCCGGAGAGAAAGTCATGGGACAAGATGTACCCACTAGATGCCGACACCTTAAAAACTTGGTGCACCCCTCCTTCAGTGGACCCTCAGATCGCATCCCTTAACAAGAAAACAGTACTGCCCACCGAGTCGACATCTGCTCTCAGGGACCCAGTAGATAAGAAGTTGGAGGATATCTTAAAGAAAAACTTTAAGCTATCAGGACTTGGGGCCAGAGTTGCAACCATGGCCATCTACGCCACTACAGCACAACTTGAATGGTTGCAGGAAGCTCAAAAGAGCTTGACCACAAAGTCCCCTGAGGCCCTGCTGCTGGAAAACGCCATACTGTCAACTAAGTATCTGGCGGACATGGCAGTGGATTCCCTAAAGATTAATGCTAGAGCAGCCACATCAATCAACAGAGCAAGGAGATGCAACTGGATGAAGCTGTGGCATGCAGACAGTGAATCCAAATCTCCTATTCAAACTACCATGCAGAGGCAATTTACTTTTCGGGGAGGGCCTAGAGAAATACCTCAAGGGCAAGGAAGAGGGTAACGCACTAGATAACGAAAGAGCAAGCAATTCCACTTACCTACCCTCCCACTCACACATACACAACCAGCCCTTTCGTAGGGGACGTGTCATATACAGGGAACAGACCCAAAGGCTATCGTTTAACCCATATCCCTCAAACACAAAGTTCAGAGGAAGAGGGGCTCACAGCAGAGGTAGAGTAACATACCAACACCATAGGAGGGGGCATACAAACCAATGACTATCACGGCCCAGTAATAGGGGCCCGACTATCATACTTTGCACAGGAATGGATCAACACCACACAGGACAAATGGGTCCTAGAGATAATTCAAAAGGGTTACGCAATAGAATTCACCCAAACTCCCAGGCAGGGAAGGTTGATAACATCGTCGGTAACAAAATTCAGGGCCACCCCGGAACAGATGCAGAACATCCTGCTCAAATTAATCACAAACAATGCCATAAGAAGGGTACCCAAGGCAGAGGAAGGACAAGAGGTCTATTCAATTCTGTTCACAGTGCCGAAAAAGACAGGGGAACTTCGACCCGTGCTGGACCTAAAATTCTTGAACAAAAATGTTGCCTATAAACCATTCAAGATGGAGACCATCAGGTCCACATTAAAGGCCATAAGACCAGGTGACATACTCACTTCAATAGACCTGAAGGACGCCTACTTACACATTCCCATAAGACTGTCACATCAAAAATACCTACGCTTCCACATATTACGCCAACATTTTCAATACCAGGTCCTCCCCTTCAGACTTGCATCTGCTCCTCGGGTATTTACCAAGGTGTCCGTCGTACTAGCTGCAAAACTTCGAGAGCAAGGAATACAGGTCAGACCGTATCAGAACGACTGGCTGATTCGGGCCAGGTCGGTAAGCCAGTCACAAGAGAAACAGTAACGGCAATAAAGTGTTTGCAAAACCACGGATGGGTAATAAACATAGAGAAAAGCCAACTGGCACCATGCCAACTATTAGAGCACCTAGGCAACTTAAAAGACACAGCAGAGGGGATGGTAAGGCCGTCCGAAAACAGGGCAAAGACCATAATTGCGGTGGTGCACAGGCTCCTGCAGACAGGACACAACACCATAGAGCTGATATCCCATACACTAGGCCTAATGTCATCGTGCATAGATACCACACCCTGGGCAAGATGGCATATGAGATCACTGCTGTCATTCCTCATAGAGCAAGGCCCAATGTACGACTTAGACTTCTCAAAGGTCGTATCAATTCCTCCAAAAGTAACACACTTATTACACTGGTGGCTAAACAGAGACAACCTCCTAAGAAGAATGCCCCAGACATACAGACAGACATACAAATAGACACAGACGCCAGACTCCAGACTCACTGGATGGGGGGCCACCACCGGGTCACAAAACAGCCCAAGGGAAGTGTTCCATAACCAAGACCAAATTGCCCATAAACGTGCTAGAACTAACAGCAGTCTGCCTCGCACTACTGCACTTCAAAGGGCTAGCAAAAGGAAAACACGTTCTGATTCGATCGGACAATCAGATCACGGTCTCGTACATCAACAAACAAGGGGGAACAAAAAGCAAAACAATGCAAAAGGAGGCAGAAAAACTCATACCACGGGCAAAAAAATTCCTAGCAAGCTTAAACGCTATACACTTAGCCAGAAAGTTAAACACCACAGCAGACTGGTTAAGCAGACAACAGATACACCCATGGGAATGGATGCTACCCAGACACATATTCCATGCCATCAACAGATGCTGGGGCCCCATAGAATTGGATCTGATGGCCTCCAACAAACATAATCAGTGCTCAAAATTCTTCTCCCGATTTCGGGACCACAAGGCGATGGGGGTGGATGCACTCTCCTCAACCTGGACATTTCAAGTTGCATACATATTCCCACCAATTCCAATAATCCCGCAGGTCCTGAAGAAGATTCGCAGATCCAGATCAAGGGTGATACTGATCGCGCCTATGTAATTGCGAACTGTATGTGTATGTGCCTCAGGACCTCCTTGTGAATAAGCTTGCTCAACGGAGTCTTTCCTGCAATAAACTTGAACTTGAACTTGAATGCCTTATTGGCCCAAGAGAGCTTGGTTCGCAATGGTAGTAGCCATGGCATTAGACCACCCATGGATACTCCCATGCAGACAGGACATTCTCACACAGGGACCCATATGCCACCCCCAATCCAACCAACCTCAGACTGACAGCTTGGCTCCTGAAAGGGAGAGACTGTTAGGCATAGGTTACCACCCATCAGTAATTGAAACCATGATCAAATCCAGAAGACTATCCACAACCTCTACATATCAGAGACAGTGGAGGATTTTTTCAAGGTGGTGCTTACAGAACAACATCAATCCCACTTCAGTCATGATCCCAGACATTCTACTGTTCCTGCAACATGGCCTGTACAAAGGACTATCACCAGCTTCACTAAGGGTTCAAGTGGCCACAATAGGGGCAGCAAGGGGTCTCATAGAGGGTACAACACCGGGTGCACATACGGACATTATCAGATTCCTAAAGGTATCCACCAACTTACGCCCAACAATTTGACAATGGACAGCTCCACGGAACCTAAACCTAGTCCTCAGGGCCATGACAGACCAGCCCTTCGAACCCCTAGAGACTGTCAGCCTCAAATGGCTAACCCTCAAAACTGTCTTCCTACTAGCCATCTGCTCAGCCAGAAGGATCAGTGAGTTACAAGCACTATCTTGCCGCTCACCATACTTACACTTCCATGATGAAACAATCGAACTAAGGACAATCCCATCCTTTGTCCCCAAGGTCAATACCAAGTTCCACTCACAACAGGTTATAGAGATACCAGCACAACTACCTCTAGAAGAGGTTGCCATCGACCCCAAACTTGGACTCCTAGCCATGAAGAGGGTCCTGACACTCTATGTCAACAGGACATCATCTATGCACAAAACTGATAGACTGTTCCTCAGCATGCAAGGATGTAGAAAAGGGCAACCAGCCACCAGATCAACAATAGCTGCTTGGCTAAAGACAGCCATCACAGAAGCCTATAGGGCATCACACCACACTCCTCCTACCGACACCAAGGCACATTCTACAACAGCAGTAGCAACGTCATGGGCAGAAAGAAACTGGGCTACAGTGGAGGAGATCTGTGCAGCAGCCACCTGGGCATCCCTTTACACATTCACTAAACATTACAGGGTAGATGTCTCACAGCAACCAAAATCACAATTCGGACAAGCAGTACTGCTGGCAACTAAGTCCGAGTCTACTAACACGAACTAAGATTATTATCAGAACTTTGGAAATTAAGGACAATATCTGAACTTTTGACCCACCCTTTACATGGAACTGCTTTTTAGATATAACCCATGTGTAAGGACGGTGGAGTGCCTCAGAGATGATCCCCCACAGTGGTAGTTTACTCACCTGGTAAAGGTGATTGTGGGGGTATACATCTCTGAGGCACTCCTCAACCCTCACTAAGAAAGACGGAAGTTAAAACAAACTGTTGCCAGCGTAAACTCTATCACATAATGAGGGAGGCCAAGATGATTACTAGCAGTTGAAACAATATGTTATAACGATACTCAGATGGTGACCTTTTTTTTTTGTAGTTTTTAGAGTATTAGCAGTAGAAATAAATAGAAACATAGAAACACAACTGGTATTGTCCAATTTATTATACAGTTGGTTACCATGCCATCATTGTCTAACAATTTAGAAACATTTAATCCTTAGTAGGTACAGCATTGGAAGAATTCAAACTGATGAGGGAAGGGCTGTGCCACAGGGAAAGGGGGTCAGACTTCTTTGAAGTCACATGTGCATCAAGCAACCTATCAGGTGGACGCAACCCATGTGTAAGGAAGGTGGAGTGCCTCAGAGATGTATACCCCCACAATCACCTTTACCAGGTGAGTAAACTACCATTACCGAGACAAGAACTGGCAAAAGGGGAAGGGAAGGGGGGGTATAATGGGTGGGGAGGGTGAGGAAGGAGGGTTAGTGGGTGGGAGGAGCAGAAATTGAAGAGGTTTGGATGTGATGGCCTAGGGAGGAATGACAGTAAGATGGGAAGACAAAGGATGCCTCAGACAATAATTAATGTTAGGACCCATATGTAAAGCAGTGACAGACCTTGATGTTAGGACCTTGATTTGAAGCAATGACAGACCTTGGAGATGGTCCTCAGGAACATAGCTTTGAAGAGGGAGAATGTGACAGGGGTAGTGAGCCTTAGGGATTTCTAAATCTTGTTCCAGGGAGTAGGAAGGGAGAAGCTTATAGAGGCTCTGCCGAAGCGCATTTTAACTTTAGGAATAGCCAGAGATATGATGGCAAGACTTCTGAGAGGATAGACAGCTTAACATGAGACAAGTAACTGTGATCTGAACTTGTCTATTTAAGAATAACTCTGCTGGACCAGTTCCAGCAGACAAGTGCAGCATCTTATAATAACTGGTATTTTACCTCTGTATAGTGATTTTCTTATTAAGAGATCTCAGAACTTGTCTGAAGCAGATTAAAAATGTTGTACCAACCTCTCAGCAATGCTATTAGTTAGATTGTTAGATTCAGAATGGTATTGGGCATTTTAATGTGCTTCAGCCACTTTAGCTGCAAAAATGACTGAAACTTCCCAGAGCCCATTATCAGAAAAGAACAGTTATGTAAGAACTTACTGTAACAGTAGATCTTATATGGGATCTCATTTATCAGGTCACCGCAGGAACTTCCCCGTCGGTGAAGCAGGATCCATACAGAAGATTTTCCAGCAGTACCACCGGGGCTGCCCATGCCGATGTCACTTGCTGACGTCACCAGTCCTACAAAGGCATAAGCAGCACCGCTCCCTCCTCAGTTCTTTCCCATGGAGACTAAGGGAGCATACCCCTTCCATGGGGACCTGAGGAGAAAGAAAGGTACCCAGGCCTGAATAAAAGACTGTATACACCAGATAGCCAGTCTGAGACAGGAACCCCAAACGGGGGATGGTGGGAGGGGAGGCTGACCTGATGACTGAGATCCCCTTGAAGATCTTCTGTTATGGCAAGCTCTTACATAACTGTCCTATCTTCTTCAGAGGTATCTCAGTCATCTGGTCACACCATAGGAATGTGTCCCAAACAGCGAGAAGTAACTACAGAACAGTCTGGGAGGCAGGGACACTGGGGCCTAAGACAGAATGCCCTGACGAACAGCATGGTTGAAGCCTACTCTGGCTTGAGAAGCGATGTCCAGACTGTAGTTCTTGGTAAAAGTCTGACTGGTACTCCAGGTGGAAACAGCAGCTGAGACCCCTTGGAAGCAAGACACAGAGGTAGCCATACACCTTGTGGAGTGAGCTTTGACCGCCCCTGGCAACTCTTTGCCATACTTGTTGTAGCAGAAAACAATACACTTGGCCAACCACTTGGACAAACATTATTTAGAAACTTGAACACCCTCTCTTCCTGGGGCAAAAGAAACAAAAATCTGCTTTGACTTTCTGCATTCATTGGTTCAGAGCAGATAATACAGTGCTTCAAAATTCTGCACACGTCTAGTGTTTGGAGCAGTGCTCCCCCTGGATTGGCACACTCTGGAAAATAAACTGATAGGTGGATAGATTTGTTTAGGGTAAACTCAGACACCACCTTAGGGAGACAGAGTGTACAAAGACACCCTTGTCTTTGTGAAAAATCAAATAAGGCTCCTCACACCAGACAGCCTGAAGCTCAGAAATCCTTTGAACAGAGGTAAAAGCAACCAAAAATAATGCTTTCCAAGAGAGAAAGCAAAGCTTGCAAGTTGAGCTGGCTCAAGCAGAAACAGAAGAGGTTATCAGAGAGCTATCATGATTCTGGCAAGTTTAATAGGCTGATCAGTTTTTTTTTTATATATATCCAGATCTTTTCCTGACCACCAGACAGAACTGTGGGCCACTTGCACTGTTCCATGCAGCTCACCCAGATGCTGATCAGAACAGCTAATATTCTTCAAGTGAAACTACCTCTGGCTGGAAGCTGCAATACTGAACATAGGGTTTGCAAGAAAGCAAGTTGTGCTCACAACAGAGGGAGGTGACCCTTACAATTGTCTTTGGTTTGTAGCAGATATTCTGCAGGTGGAGGCTACTTCTAACTGAAAGGTGAAATAAGGAACTTAGAATTATCAGGAAAAGACAGTCTTTCAAGCAACAGTTTGTTTGTTACAATTCTTAAGATTTTCAGTGCAGGAAGAGTTTAAAGCACAGCTGACTTATTTTAGGGGTGACTGCTTTCAGAGCACAAACCACCAGGCTGTTTTGGGGCTGGGGAGGTTTACCTGTGTCTGACTTGGATGTCTGGATTTTTCTCTGTTTGATTAGCAGGGTATTTTCTCTGTCAAATTGTTGTTTAGGGCATCTTGCTGACAGGAAGGCACTCATCGCAGCAGTGGGTCAGAGCTCTTAGCTGATTGTTTTGTGAGGGCACAGTTTGGGCCCAACCCTTCCACCCCTCACCCCACCCACCCCTGGAAATAGTTCCTTTATACCTGGGGTTCTGACATCATTTCCTCAAGAGTGCAAGGTGCATATCACTGTCATATCCTCTCTAGCACACTGCACTGACAATATAAGTATACACATTGTATAATATATATTTCTATATAACAAACCAATCACACACACAAACACACACAAAAAAGTAGATAAACATGTGGGGAGTGGTGCAATGTAATGGCTGTAGGGCAGCAGTCTTCTGGGAGTCATTCTGGAGGCTGAGATGCTGCCCTATTTGCAGAAAACTCTCTGCCCTGAGAGAGGAAGTTGCCCATCTTCAGGCCACACTGGACAGTAGTAAGGGAACCTTCCCCCAGGCCACACTGGACGGTAGGAAGGGAACCTCCCCCACCCAGGGAGCACCAGAGCCACCACCACTACTTCAGAGGTTGCAAAGAAAGCACAGCAGTTGGACCACAGTGGGCTCAGGGAGGGTGAGGGATGGTGGAACAGAGGCACACCCAGTCAGTTGTTCCACACCACAATCCATACACCATTCTGGGGGAGCATAGCTCCCCTCTGGATGCACCCGCAGAGGAGACTAAGGAGGCTGAGGACAACTGTCACAAGGGAGGCCCACAGGAAGGAGGCAGAGGACACCACAAGGAAAGGAAGCAGCTCCTGGTGGGGGACTCAATTATTAGAGGGATAGAACTGGGGGGAGCAGGGAAAACTAAAGTAAGGTGCCTGCCTGGTGCCATGGCTTGGAGGGACAGGAAGCGCATCCTCAGGATCACGAGAACAGCTGCACGGGAGTCTCAGCTGGACATCATTGTCCACCTAAGGACAAATGACTTGGCTCATCATGAGATTAGAGCAGTGCAGAATGACTTTGTAGAATTGGGGAGGGGCCTAAGACAAGTAGCACAAACAGTATCCTTCTCAGAGGTGCTGCCTGTCAATGACATGAGTGAGGCGAGGGTACTTTGCACCATGCAGTTTAATGAATGATTGAAAAAATGGTGTGGAGCACAAGGGTTTGGCTTCATTGGGGACTGGGGTTCCACCTGGAGGGACACCAGCCTATACTGGCAGGATGGTCTGCATCTGTCCAGGAAGGGAACAAGTCTTTTGAGCAATCGGTTTAGATGCTTCATTGGCAAGCTTTTAAACTAGTCAAGGGGGGAGGCACTGATAAGCAGCAGGAAAATCCCAGCCTCTCCCTACAAAACAGGGTACTAAATGAGAAAATGACCGAGGTAGAAAGGTCAGTGGGGGATGCTGCAACAGAAGGTAAAGCCATCAAAAAATGGAGAGCAATGAGTACCAATGCCGTAGTCTGAGTAACAAGCTTCCTGAATTAGTGGCCTTGATGGAGGAGGAACATCTGGATATCGTGGCAGTCACAGAAACATGGTTCACACAAAACCATGACTGGGATGTAAACATACCAGGATACACTATCTACAGGAGGGACAGGGAGGGTAAAAGGAGGAGGAGGAGGAGGAGCTCTTTACATAAGGGAAGGAATCAAAGCAACAGAACAAAAGGGAAAACAGGGAGGAGAAGAAGCACTGTGGGCAAATTTGGAGACTGGCAATGGCACCACAATACGCACAGGGGTTGTATACAGACCCCTTTCTCAGGGGGAGGAAATGGACAAGGAAATGAGAGAAAGTATACTTAGAATGGCAGAAAAAGGGGAGATATTGCTGATGGGTGATCTGAATATGCCAGATGTTAACTGGAGTGCAGTTGCAGCAGCCACTTCGAAGAGTGGGGTTATTCTAGATGCCCTACAGGGGGCATGCCTTAGACAACTAGTATTGGAGCCCACTTGAGAGGGAGCAATCTTAGACCTGGTTCTCTCAAATGGAGATGAAGAAAGGATCACAGATGTAAAGTGGGTAGCCATCTGGGAACTAGCGACCATCGAACAGTATGGTTCACAATAAACACAGCAATAGAATCAAGCCATACAAAGGCAAAAGTACTGGACTTTAGGAGGGCTGACTTTGCAAAATGGGTGAGTGCCTAAGGAATACACTAGCAAATGTGCAGGAAGGAGGGGTGGAAGAGCAATGGGGAATAATAAAAACTGCCATCACAGAGGTAACAAGCCTTTGTGTGAAGCAAATAAACAAAACGAAACGATGTAAGAAACCAATATGGTTCTCAAAGGAAGTGGCAGTGAAGGTTCAAGAGAAAAAGAAAGCATTCAGGAAGTATAAGGAATCACAGAAGGAGCAGGACAGAGAACTGTATCAGTTAAAGCAAAAGGAAGCTGGGAAGACAGTCAGAACAGCAAAGACCCAAACCGATGAAAAGACAGCCAACTCAGTTAAGAAGGGGGATAAAACCTTTTATAGGTACATCAGGGAGCGAAGGAAGACCAAGGGAGGGATAGTGAGGCTTAATAAAGGGGAGGGATGGTGGGCAGAGGGTGACTGTGAAAAGGCAGAGATACTAAACAAATTTGTTTGCTCAGTATTTACAAAGGAAGAGGGGGAGGTACCTAAAACAAGCAGTAGAAACACTCTGGATACAGAAGTTGATACCAGCCCATTTACAGAAGAAAGAATTATGAAAGAACTCTTAAAACTGAAGGTGGACAAAGCAATGGGGCCTGATGGGATTCATCCCAGAATTCTAAAAGAACTAAGGGTAGAACTAGTGACACCACTGACTACCCTCTTTAACAAATCATGGGAGGATGGGGTAGTACCCCAGGACTGGAGGAGGACAGATGTGATTCCCCTTCACAAAAGTGGGAGCAAGGCAGAAGCAGGAAACTACAGACCTGTTAGTTTAACCTCAGTGGTAGGGAAAATGATGGAATCACTTCTGAAGGAAAGAATTGTCGAGTATCTAGAGGCCAGAAGGGCACAGGACCCAAGGCAGCATGGATTCACAGCGGGAAGGTCATGCCAGACAAATTTGATAGATTTCTTTGACTGGGTGACCAAAGTAGTAGATCAGGGAGAGGCTGTGGACATGGCCTACCTAGACTTTAGCAAGGCATTTGACACAGTCCCACACAAAAGATTAAAATACAAGTTAGCCAGCCTGGGAGTGGGTACCAAGATGACAGCCTGGGTAAAGAATTGGCTGGAAAATAGGACACAGAGAATAATAGTACATGGAGGCCACTCTGAAGAAAGTGGGGTTACTAGTGGGGTACCGCAGGGTTCAGTATTAGATCGGTCCTTCAATGTCTTTAATGCTTACATTGCAGAGGGACTGGAAGGAAAAAGCATGTCTCTTTGCAGATGACACAAAGATCTGCAACAGAGTTGATGCACAAGGTGGGGTGGAAAGGATGAGAAGGGACTTGGCAAGGGTTAGAGGAATGGTCAAATGTATGGCAGCTTAGATTCAATGCTAAGAAGTGCAAGGTAATGCACCCGGGAAACAAAAACCCAGGAGAAGAGTACACAATGGGGCGTGAGATACTAACAACAACAAAAATGGAAGGGGACCTGGGGGTAGTCGTATCAGATGACCTAAAGGTGGGCAAGCAATGTGAGAGGGCAGCAAGGAGGGCTGGGGGGATACTGGGATGCATAGGGAGAGGCATCACCAGTAGAAAACAGGAAGTTATTATCCCTCTGTACAGACAGCTGGTGAGACCCCATCTGGAGTACTGCGTGCAGTTCTGGAGACCCAATCTCCACAAAGACATAGACAGGATGGAAGCTGTCCAGAGGAGGGCAACTAAAATGGTGCAGGGTCTGCACCGGAAGACATATGAAGAGAGACTTAAGGAGCTTAATATGTATAGCCTTGCGAAAGGAGAGAGGGGGACATGATAGAAACTTTCAAGTACCTCAAGGGAATCAACAAAGTCCAAGAGGGTAGCATCTTTCAAAACAAAGGTGTGTAAGAACAAGGGGCACAATTTGAAGATGGGGAGGCAGAGGTAATTTAAGGAAGTATTTTTCACAGAGAGGGTTGTGGATGCATGGAACGGCCTTCCAGAGGAGGTTATGGAGTCAAAAACAGTGGTGGAATTCAAGCATGCATGGGACAGTCATAAGGCAATTCTAGGGGATGGGGGTAGGAAGAAGTAGGCTGCTGGTTAACTAGGATCTGCATTTTATACATTAGGTAGGGAAATGGGCAGACTGGGTGGGCCAAGCGGTCCTTATCTGACGTCAAATTCTATGTTTCTATGTTTCTATGATTGATGGAATCATTGTTCTAAACCCCAACTGTTTTAAAGACTATACAGTGTATGAACATAATCAGGACACCCCATCAACCTGTAATGCTTTAAGCGTTAGTGTACTGCCTGGAATTAGGAGTAACTCTCAGAAATAGTCAGCTACAACTTCTTATATCAAAGGATTGTTTTCTTTTCTGGTTTTCTTATAGAAAATGTTCCACATGACAGTACAAGGTGTGATGTGTGGAACAGCGCTCTACCTGTATGTAGGCTGTCATAGTCAGTTGTATTCCTTCCTACATGTCATTAGCATAGTGACCTCACTAACGGTGACATTCCTAGTGACCAAGAACCTGTGACACATGTTACCAGTCAGGCAGCAGGGCTTATGATATAACAGTGAGTGGTGTCACATGCTGATGATGATGTCATGAGAGAAACAGAACCAGATACAGCGGGCTTGTTTTTCAAAGAGCCCTTAGAGTGACACAATTGTGGTGATGCAGAGCGGTGGCAATCTTAGGGTGTATCAGGGACCCAGCACCGTATTTAAAAAAATAAGAGTCCCTGCATCCAAGACTTGAGATTTATTGCATTTGTAGGGTTGTGCCAGCCAGGTGGCACACCTGCAGAGTTTGGCAAAAGTCTCTGTCTACTCTCTCCCATCCGGTGGAACACTTGAGGGGCCCTAAAGGTGCGGGGGGGTGAATATGTCTGCAAGACAGGGACCAAGGGCATAAGGTGCATGGAGAGAGGCATAAGAAATGACAGGGCATGGCAGCAACGGGAGATTGCTGATGTGGCACCCTGCAGGGGGTGCCCTGAAGATGTGTCAGCAGTCAATTGTCCCAGGTACATGAGGTTGGCAAGACAAGACTGGGACCCAGAAACAGGTGCATGCATCACTAGCACCTGCCTCAGATGTGCCACTTACTACAACACCTTAGGCAGGCAGTAGCCTGCTTCCACATGCGGAGGCAGTAGTACCAGGGCACGGGTCATAGTGCCATGGGGCCTTTCCCATCCATGATCAGCACCCTACACCCTGCAGCCACTGCTGCCTGCCTGTGGTATTCTGGTAAGTGGCCTCTGTGTGGGCTGTGTGCACCTATTGCTGGGTACCGGTCCTGTCAACCCCCTGTACCTGGGCCAATCGGCTGCCTACACATTGGCAGGGTACCCTGCAGGGCACCATCTCAGCACCCTCCCATTGCCACCGTGCCCCTGTTCACTCCTTATGCCACCCCATGCTCCTTATGCCCCCAGTTCCTGTCTTGCAGCCCCACCCCCATTGCTGCTCTTCCCAGCAGTGGCACAGCGCCCTTAGACCATCTCCTGGCTAGTCTAACCTGAGCCCCTGTTGTAACCATGGCAGGGCTTATAGAATCCTAAACAAGGGCATGGTGTAGCCCTGCAGTGGCGCAACCACCTTTGTGATCTGGTGCACAGGTGCTTTTGCCACAAGGGTGGCACAGGGGGGCTTTGCTGCATGACATTCTGATTTCACCGCGCAGTCAGCATTTGAAAATCTGGATTGATACAAACTATGATGCAGGGTGCCACTTGCATCTTACATCTATGGTGCAGGCACCTTGCTTCATAGTTCTCCTCTAAAAATCGAGACCAGTATCTCTGCTTCCAGGTAAACACTGCTTTTCCCATTACACCCAATACTGTTAGGTAGAAAGCCATGTAATGAGCACATAGAAAAAGAAAACCACTTTCAAAATAAAAAGTAATAAGAGATGATTTTTAAACAAGCAGTTGTCACTGCTGAATGTTTGCTTGCATGCTGTTTTACTGGGTCCTGCTTGTACACATTTTTACTATATATTTACCCAAGTCTGACCAGATGAGATGTAATATGTTATTTGCAATGGTGTCCTGGCATTACGCTTTTTTATATTGTATTAGCCCAGGACAGTAGAGGTGAGATGTGATATCTTGTTTTTAGTATGGTCCTGCTTTTATAATGCATTTTTCCAGGATAGATCATCTTAGATGCAACACCTCCTATTCAGTGGAGTTCTGCTGTATGGTCCTGTTTTTATACAGTTTTGCAATATATTTACCTAGGATAACCCATCTGAGATGCAATATCTTATTTTCAGTGGGGTCCTGCTTTGATACCGTTTTGAAATGTATTAACCCAGAATAGCACAGCTCAGATGCCATCTTGTTTTCAGTGGGATCCTGCTTTTACCATGTTGTACACTGTATTTACCCAGAATAGCATAGCCAAGATGCAGTATCTCATTTTCAATGGGGCCCTTCTTTTGCCCATTTTTATAATGTATTTACCCAGGACTGCCCAGCCCAGCTGAAAGACACATTAAATGTTCTTTTTTTTTTTTTTTGAAATTTGAATTTTAATGAGCCAGCAAATATAAATAATAGCAGGTACATTATGAAATAATGATACAGAACTGTTGAAAACACCATACGTTCAGTTAATAAAAACAATTATACATATATATGGCCATATTCTATACAAAATCAATACAAACTTCAAAATATAAACCCCCAACTGGTTATATCATATAGATTACACAGAGTTCCAATACATAATATAAGGAAAAATGTACCTATTAATAAGGAATGAAAATATTAGCAAGATACCGTGGTCCTGGGAAGAACAAGTCACAGAACAAATGAGTCACCTTTTAAAGAGCAGGTTCACAGTTCCCTTCCCCCCAAACATATGTGGCAGCTTACCTGCCCCAAAATGGATTATAGCAAGAAGTTGAATTTATTTCTGGCTGTATTTTCAGAAAAAAACACTTGTAATTTTCTTCATGCCAGCCTGCAGCTAAAATGGACCTAGTTCCTCATATGGAGACACGCCCCCACACAAGTACATTTATTACATCATTAAATGAACGGTGCAGAGGCGTGCTCCATAAACTATAATGGGGCAGTTTTTAAAGTCTTTTTTTTATACTTTTGTGTGCCGAATATGAAAAAGGAAGGCCACTGCTTAGGTAACAAAGTGCTTGTTAGTTGTGAAGAGCCCTTCCTTTGTAAAACCTACATGGTTTGTGACATGGCACAGGGCTGTACACAAGCCCTGCACCACATTTGGAAAATCCTGCCCTGGGGCTCTCTCCCCCTTCTCCATCTGTTGTGTCTCTTCTCTCCCCTCACTCAGCTCTCCCCTCTGTGACGTCACTGCTCACTCCTGCAGCTGGACCTGATTCTGGGCTGCGAGCGACAGTCTGACATCTTCCAGCAATTGCTCTCCCTACACTCTGCACTTACACTCGTGCAGTCCGCCCTTCCACCCTCCACAAATTACAGCCAGCGATCCAGCTCTCAGCTTTATAGTCTCCCTTTTGCACAGCTCCAAATGCATATTAATTAAACACTTTATCAAATGGAGTTTCCCTGCAGCTCATCCTTGGGATACATTTTCAAAAACCCTGAAAGTCATGCAGCTGCGGGAAAAAAATGGCACAAGTGGGTCTCCACTTGTGGAGCCACAGTTTTTCCCGCAGTCACCATATCTGCAAAGGCAAAGCCAGTTTATGACCAGCACCACGATTTATGGCAGCATTTGCCCATTTTTTGGGGCGCAGCTGCTCCAAAGTGTTATGCCTGGTGAGACATCTCCACAGCTGCGCCTGCCACCTGTGTCAGACTGAAGAGAGGAATCCTTGCAGGTGCAGAGATTTCCTAATGCAGCGGAGGCTGTGGAGTGGGACTTAGACCCTGAACCACTGAAAATCCAGCCCTTTGTCTGTTGCACAATTTGTTAATTGATATATTTTTTTTTAACCAGGAGAGACACACCGAGCTGAAAGCTTGTTTACAGATGCAACCTGGGAGCACAAGGAAGTTAAGTAACTTGCTCAGGGTCACACAGTATGCAAGTGGGTGCTGTGGGATTTAAACCCAGGTGTCCAAGTTTGCAGCTCAGAGCCTTAAACCACTGTGCTATACTGCCTCCTAATATGATATACTTAGTTGTGCCTGTTAACTGTATAGTTGTACTTCCTGGACCTTTTTGTACTGTCCTGATTTCCCCCATCCCCTCCCACAGGACACATCTGGAAATGAGTATTTACCAGCGTAGCATGTCTTTCTGCTAAGACTTTTGAAATAAGTCAGTAGTGGTATGGTAGCAAATACAGGATGATTTACTTGTACTGAACATGCTTCTGCTGCAGAATGTAAGTAAGAGGTGTAATGCAATGTTAATATTGCTCTATCATGTTCTACTCTTTTGGCAATTTTTTTTAAAACAAAATGTTATGTAGATGAATTTCTAAGCATAGTATTGTATTCTGGGTTTAAAACAATGTTAAATCCCGTTGTGGTGTAACAGGACCAAAAATCAGCCCATGAGAGGGTGACAGTTGTTTTGTCCGGTGCAGTCAAGAAGCAATGCTTCTCACTAATGTTCTGTGTTTGAGGGCTTACAGTAACACACAAAATGTCTAGAGTGGGGATTGAACCCAGATTTCCAAAGGCAGCAGCTGTGCCACTCAGCTACAGCAAGGAAGACATTGTGGTCACTGCATCTGGCAACTGGCTATACTTAAACCATCTTCTGCACACTTCAGCCTCCACCACCAGTGAGCGAGCTCTCCTGGAGCAGCACTTTGGTACTGGTAGTTATAAAATGAGTCTTAGACTGTTCAGTAAATCCAGCAATCAGATTAGCTGATGAGACCTGTCACCTGAACAGCTCTTGTATAATCTCTTACAACCAGACTGTTATGGATTTTTCTTGAAATGTTTTCAATATTTATTTATACTTTGTGACATTTTATGAGTGAGATTTTACATTCTGTGGAGTGCAGCCTTACTCCAAGATGGGCACTTCTCGGGGGGAGCCTGCAAAATGCACCCGAAGTTTGCAAAACTGGAGTAAGACGTTACATGTTATCCCTTACATAGGTCACTATTCTGATATGTATTTATTTCCATTTCATTTTTTTGTCATGTCTCGATTTAGGAGTCTGCCGGTCTCTACTGCCACCTGCTGGGCACAACCTGATACTGGCGTCTCCTATATCCAGAACAGGATTTTAAGATTTTGAACATGCAATTGCAACCCTGTAGTTTCCGAACAGGACTCAACCTCCAGACTACAAGAGCAGCTCCCCTATCTCAATTAGGAGAAGATGCCCTGTATATTTTGGCCTGATTGTTCACCTCTCTTTGTATGATGTGGCAGCATCGCAATACAGAAAAGATGTCTAGAGAAGTTTTTCATTGCAACATTTTACCACTGGAGGTCTCTCCCCCACAAACTACTTTCTCAACTTCAACACAAGCAGCTTTTTAAAAAAATAAAAAAGTTTGACACAGGAGCATTGGGGCTAAAGTTAACCCATTAGTGTGAAGTGTGCATTCTGGGGCCTTTCATTGAGTGATATGGTATACCCTCCTGGCCACGGCACATTGCACCAGGGTGGCGTATGCATGTGTTCTTTCCCTTTGAACTTGATTGTACTGCCAGGTGGCCAAATGCCAAATGTAGGCCCATATTTTTGCATTGAATTTTATTCTTTTAAATGAGTTTATACCTTTGGAGTCATCTTAACCTAAAAAATGCTCCCTGTAGCAAGCAGCTCTTTGATTAGGACTGTGACGGTGGCTGCAACACAATGATGTTTTCCAAAAGTAGGGTGAAGCACCTCACTATTTCTGTGAGTTCAGTATTTGTGGATTTATTGGAGAAGCCTCTTGACACCTTTCAGTCCCATGTTAAGCCTGTAGCGTTATGCTTATTAATGGTAATTTGCATACATTATCCATGGTGTGTTGCATTGAGATGACACGCATATGTTTAACTTCATGTGAAATAAAATCTGTTTCATAGTTATGTGTTGCAGTCAGCATTCCTGGCTGCAGTGCTATCAAAGGTATCATTTCACCTTAGGTGTTTGACGGTCTGAAAATTAAGTTCACTTCTTTTATTTTACAGCCAATTTACCCAACTGAGATGTAACATCTTATTTTCAGTGGGGTCCTGTTTCTGCAAATTATGCAGCTTTTCTTAGTTGTAATTTTTATTTATTTCACTTTTATTTACCAGATAAGTGCATTAGATGAGCAAACGGCTAGTGTAAGGCATGACCTGGGAGGTTGCAATGGATCACTTTGACCAGGAAAGGCACTCTGCGCTGTGACAGCTTGTTTCAAGGCATGTCTTGGAGTGTGGATTACATGAACCTGTTTCTTTTTTCCTTACTGATGGGTTAAATGTTGGCCAGGACACCAGGGAAAATTCCCTGCTCTTGTGATGCATGTTATGGGATCTTTAACTTACACCTGGGCAGCCACCAGAGATTAGCTAGAGGGGTCTCAGTTTAACATCTCAGGCATCTCAACAATTCTGCATCCCACTGTGCTACACTACAGTGTCAGTACTGGATATTAGCCCAGGTTTCTGAGATGGGAATCTGTGACCTTCTGATCTTCCGGCACCAGAGGTGAGCATGCTGTTTGGCAGATTGAAACACATTAAGGCTAAGTGGCTTGCTTAACAGATTATACAATGAGCAAGAAAGTACAGAATGGTGATCATTCTGATTTGCCACACACACACTTAGATCTTCCTGCCAGTCAGCTGGTGCCCAAGCAGTGACCCTTCCCCTTCAACCTCACTATTATCCCATTGGTTCAGGAAACAAGCAAGTGCACCTCATATTAGTTGCAGAGAGAGCATACTATGTCACCAGGAATTTTGATAGCCGTATGCCTTGAACTTTTGTATTTTTTCTTTTAGTTTTTATTGACTGGTAAAGAATGCTAGGCAATTCTGCTTATTTCCAGCCTTGCCTTTCATGCACTCTGTGATTGTACTGTTCTTCTAAGGGTATAGATAACCTTGCTCAATTAGCAAGTGTGTTGATTTATCTCCCCAGAGGCCAGCTATTAAACTGTTTCAAAGCACATCTGAGCCCAATACAGGACAGGTGAGAAGTGTTCCAAGCTGTGACTATAGGGGTGGATCATAACCCCTTTAGGAAAGGCCACTGTACTGTGTGAGCAGTTTGTAGCGGTGGGATTAGAATCTAAAGACACACCAAGGGAGAGTCAAGTTGGGTGGAGGCAGCATATCGAGGTGACCATTCGGGCAGCTGAAGGGTCGTGAATGGCTGCTAGCACAGTGCAGACTGAGTTCTGGGAGCCCAGTCTGTAACAAGTTGCTTGTGTCTGTTAGGGTTACCACCTGTCCCTATTTTCGCAGGACAGTCCTGATTTGGACAGCTGTGTCCTGCGAAAAAAATGAAAACTACTACTTGTCCTGACATTATAGTAGAAAAAAATATTTTCAGACTTTCCTCTAAATGTTGCAAAAACTATAGTACCTTAACTAAAACACCTTTGATAAGAAACACCGAGAACACCTAAAAACTGCAACACTTAGTCTTAAGTTTGCTTATTTAGAGAAAAAAAGTATCGCATTGGTTGAGGTTAAATATTGTCCTGCGAAAAAATCACGTTTCAGTAAGAAATGTCCCACTTTGGGCTTCTTAAAAGGTGGTAACCCTAGTCTCTGTTACTGAAGCACTGTGGCCGTATCCATCGTATGCATGTAATGTTGTGACTGCACTTGTTTTGGATACCTTTGTAAATAAGCCTGGCTCAAGAGCTTTCTGATTTCTACTGAATAAACTTAATAAACAAAATGATGGGATATGACCCTGGCACCTCCTGGCCCACAGTTCTGAGCTCTAAACACTGGAGCACACTACCTGCACCCTTGTTTTGATGCAGTCTCACTCTATGGTGCCCAGCTGCTTATGGAAAAAATGTTAACATGACTTTAAATCAAGGACACAGACTCTTAGAACAAAGTTGCAAGCTACAGGCTTTGTTTATTTTTATCACTCGCTTATCCCTGCCCAGTCCGCCAGTGGGGCTTCCTAATGCTCAGCAACACCTGCTGGTAGCAGATGGGTAGTGGAGCCCCATAGATGCATGCTAGACTCCAAATACACAGAGACCTGTCCGTGTGTGGGTTCCGCATAATTGCCCGCCACCCTTGCTACCTCTTCCCCCTCTCCTGGTGCAGCCAAAGCCCATGAAATCACATTTATGTATTGATTAATTATTTAATTTGTTGTTAACCAGGAAAGGAGGGCTAGGCAATTCTGCCTATTTTCAGCTGCCTCGCCACTGGTTGGGGGGGGGATTCAGATGGAAACCAACTAAAACTAAACCAGATGAAGCCATTGGTGGTATTTTTAGTGAATGGAGGACATTTGTACACTGGGGAAATTCCCCCACTCTTTTTTGAAAAATCTCATGGGATTTTTAACATCTAACTAAACAACCACCAGATCAGGCAGACAGGACCTCAGTTTAATATCTCATCTGAAAGGTTCATAGAGCACTGTGGACGGGACTAGGATTCCAGTCCTGATCCTTGATCTCGAGCACAAGTGCCAAGTCACCAGTCTAGGGCTTGCTTGCTCCTTTTATAAAAGCAGATTTTTTTCTTCTTTTCCTTTTTTTGCCTTGAAGAGGGATTACTGCTCATTTGCTCTCAGTGTGTTCCACATCATCTCCCAGTGAAAAAGCACACAATGCTTCTAGTGATCCTAATTAACAATTAACACAGAGTGTGCAGCTAATTATGTTGTTCCGTGTAATTAAGAAGCTAATTAGCGCAGTGTCAATTAAGATTTAATTACTAAGTGCTTTGTTAATCCCCTTGGTATTTGTTCAGTTTGTTTCTGTGCCTGGAACCTGCTGTGAGAGGATGTCAGTTCCCAGAAGAAATGAAATATCCATCGTTGTCATGACGTTCTGAATGGAATCTAGGAGACTGGTTACAGAACATATCTCAGTTCTGTACCTGCAGACCGTAGCGGCATGCCGATAGACAAAGCATCTCAACTTGATGGAGGACTCGGGAGTTGACACTGAAAAGTAGCCATAGCTCATAGCAACAAGTTTCCAATGTCACGGGGGTGACATCTTGTGACCACTCTGATTTGGGCAGTGCAGAAAGAATCTTGCAATGTATGGTTTAGCATGCATTGATCTACAGTAGCAGAGGAAAAGTCAAAGCCCTGGGCATGAGTTGCAAACCCCTCACTGATCTTAGTTATCACTGTTGCTGGTCCCATGGCTCTGATGTTATAGAGAGTGATCCAAGAGGCAGCAGCACAGCTTCAGCCCACTAAAAACATAAGCTGTCTGGTGGCACAGTGCTCTGCTGCACCAACATGTGACTGTGTGCTCTGCTGCACCAACATGTGACTGTGTGCATGGCTGCTCCCATATTAAAGACTGGGTAACAACATTAAGGGTTGCCCAACATCAGCTTAACCCACTGAAAACCAAAGTTTAGTGGTGCCACCAGGCACTTTTGTCCAAACTATCTGTGTTACTTACAAAGGGAACTCCTTTATTTATTATTTATTTATTTATTGAATTTTGATGACCGGGTAGGCCCACTGGGCCCCGGAGGTCCCTTTCTCAGGGGCGACCTGGGTGAGACAACAAATTACAGGTAACAGATCAGTACAGTCATGTAATTGTAAAGTATTTAACAATAAGAATACATAGGTTTACAGGTGGCAGGTAGTGTAAGACATGCAGGCAATAAGGACATAGAGGTTACACATAATGAGACCGTTTTACATCCCAAGTTAGTGATTAGGTTGAGAGTGCTCTGGTAGGCAAGCAGTAGCTAAAAGACCTGGGGTTAGCTTCTTTGTGGGCATATTGGAAGGGGGATAAGAGGGACAAAAGTGCACCCCATCTTTAGGGAGAGGTCCGTTATGCAACCAGGATGGCTATGCAAGGTCGGGTCTAATGAGCTACCAGGATGGCTGTACATGGTCAGGTCCTGTAACAAAGACATGTGCTCCTGTCGAGCAGGTGTCCCTTGAGCTTTGTCCGGAAGCTGGAGACAGACACAGCCTCCCATACCTCCAAGGGGAGGTTGTTCCAGGTGGAAGGGGCGGTGTATGCGAAGGACCTGGACCCGGCTTTAGTCCTAGTCTTGGGAACCACGAGGAGAGTTTGGCCTGATGAGCACAGGCACCGTGGGTTGGGTTTCACCCTAATGAGACCATTCAGGCTGGGGGGAGGTGTGGGACCCAGTAGCTTGAATGTAAGGCAGAGGGTTGGGTAGGAGAGGTGAGCTTCCAAAGACGGCCACCTGAGCCTAGATTGGGCCTCGCAGTGGTGAGTCCTCGGGTGTGACATAGTGGCAAAGTGGACTATCTTGTTGTACAAGGTCTGCAGCCTCCCTAACTCCGTCACGGCCACGCCCTGAAGAATCGGGGCCGCGTAGGTGAGCTTTGGGAGGAGTACGCTAGCGGCAATGGCTACTCTAGCTTCAGGGATAATCTGCTCCTTTAGTCTATAAAGGATTCCAAGTTTCCCATGGATGGCTTTGGTGATTTGGTCTATGTGATTTTTTAGTGTGAGGCCTTGGTCCAGGGTAAGGCCAAGGTATTTGGTGGAGGTGACCACCTCAAGTTTTACACCCCCCCTGGACTGGAGTTGTAGAAGATGTGACCTCTCAGATCTCAGGGATCTAGGACCAAAGAGCATTACCTTTGTTTTGTTGGTGTTTAAGACCATTTTGTTCAGAGTGAGCCAGTCCTCCATCTGAAGGATGTCTTCTTGGAGGGCTGTCTCCAACTCAGGTAAAGTAGGGGAAGCTCTGTAAATGACCGCATCATTCGCATACTGGACAACGCTACTGCTCCCGCAGTGTGTATGCAGATCATTTATGAGCAGTGTAAAGAGAAGGGGGCCGAGGATTGACCCTTGAGGAACCTTCTTGGAGTGGAGCTAGCTTGGAGACTTTATCCTCCCACTCTGACCCTCTGGGTGCGTCAGAGGATAACTCTTGAACCAACCCAGTGAATGGGTGTCAGGCCAAGTATTTGCATTTTTGTAGTAGGAGTTGTGTGGTTTCAAGTCAGATACTTTAGATAGGTCAATAAAGACCACCCCTGTGCTGACCCCTCGTCATTATTGCTCAGTACATCTGCTGAGAGTTTAGTTAGCGCAGTATCCATCCCATGCTTGGCTCTGAAGCCATGCTGTGATGGTGAGATTGCCGTGGATTTCTAGGTATTCTCGGAGTTGGGAGTAGACTAGCTTCTCCTGTACTTTTGCAATGACACACAGCAAAGAGATGGGCCTGTAGTTCTCAATGGGCTCCAGTTGGCCTCCCTTGTGTATAGGAATCATAGGGCCTGTTTCCAAAGCTTGGTACAGACCCCTCCATAATAGACCGGTTTATCAGCCAGGTTAGGGGCTTAGCTAAAGCTGGAGCCCCTCCTTGAGATTCTGGTTTGGATCCCATCGGACCCCCAGATCCTCCTCGAGTGTAGGGATTTAAGGATGATCAAAACCTCCTTTTCCCTGACCAGCCTCAGGTGAAACAAAGGGCGGTCAAGGTCTGGGGGCTGTTGAGCATTCGGCTCACTCCTCCTGTCAGGGTGTCCCGTCTTGTAAGCATCCAGGTTCGTGAAGTAACTGTTAAGGGACTCAGCAATGAGAGATCCCCCATCGATTAATTGCCCATTAGCCAAGATTGGACTGGGTGTAGTATTTTTGCTCCCTTTGAGGAGTTCATTAATGTGCGACCTTTAAATGAGTATTGTGCAGTATACTTATTCATACCTGCGTATAAAGCAGGGGGTGGATGTGATGTACCTAAAGTCCTTTTCCAACCTTAAATTACTATGTTATGGGCTGCCCGATAGCCCAGCAGAAGCACTACGTGCTCCCACACTAGTGACCCATGTTCAAGAGCAGACACGGGGCACTTGCATTGGGCAGCCAAGACAGGGGAGGTGATGCCACATGGCAGTGTTCCCAGATGGTAAGGGAGGTGCGCAGGTTCACCACCATAGCTACCCCTGCAGTGGGCTGAGGGTGGTTGTCTCCTCCTCAGGGACATCACTACGAGCATGTATAATTCCACCAGTAGGGCTACTTTCAGGAATCAGGGGAGGAGGTAGTGGAGAAACAATGGCCGAAAAAATGTCACCTGCAGGATGATTCCCCCTACCCATCACAGGCCCCTCTCTGCCAACAGGGCTAGCTCCGGACATCTGGATATGGACACTGGTGGGGGAGGGCAGGTGATCTTCCCCCACTGGTCTCAATATGAGGACCAATCCATTGGGGATGCCCACGGAGAAGGTAAGACCCAGAGAAGATGGGTGATGCTAGATGGGTCAGGGGTGATGGGGGAGGGCCAGAGGCCATTGAGGAGTATAAAATACTGATTAAAAAATTACTATGTTGCTATGATGCAATAGTGGCTCAGTTAGAGCAGGTGTGCTCAGTGGATTAAGAACTCCAGCTACACACAGACATGCAACAAGTATGGTAGTCAAACAGGCCGAGAAAATAGGGAGATGTGCATTGCCCATCAAGTCGAGAAGGAAAATGTACTAGTATGATTGCATCATGTAATGGAGCTTTTTTGGTTCAAACTACCAAGTATGAAATGAAGTTGGAAAATTCTGAATTTAAACATACAGTGATGTACCTTTAACTCTGATACCTTCTGCACCTCTGGAGTGCATGAGTATCTCAGCCACATGAGTTTATCCCCAGCCGCCATACCTGTCTAAGGACGGAGCTAGCAGCCATGCATGCCCCTGGCCACATGGATTAGTTACAGTCACCCACATGGTCTAAACACTCCTTATAACTGAACCTTTACCCTTCCCTTAATCATTTTAGTTGCTTTCTGCTGCACCCTCTCGATTGCTGCAATATCCTTGAGGCAGCCAGAAGTGCACACAGTACTCTAAGCGCAGCCTTCTTAGTGCCGTACTATATCAAAGGACTGAGTCAGCTATCGTGCATGGCCCTGACCCCACTGACTAGCAGTGGTCAACCCATCTTTAGCAACTATGCCCACCTTTGGACTGAGTCAACAGTCCTGCATGGCCCTGACCCTAGTGACTGATTGTGGTCAGCCAATTTTTAGCAGCCAGGCCTACCTTTGAATTTAGCAGCCATGCATACTCCTGGACGATTGCTTCTCACAGGGCCTAATGGCACACAGAGACTAATTTCATGAAAACCACTGATGCAGCGGTGCCTACAGGGTCAAGCACAGGATCCTGCAGAATGCTGCAGAATGTTGCAGAATTCTGTGGGAAACAGTGCAGTTCAATCCCTTTTGTCATGGAGTAATCTGTGACATTTTTACCACTGCGCTTGATCCTGGCAGATGCTTCTGTAAATCAACCCCTGTCCCAAGTTCCACCTCAAAAAATATTGCAATGCTGCACATATAAGGCCTTGCTCATAAACTGTCTTCTCAGAATTATTAGCCTTGATAGCCCTCATCTTGCAAAATGCAACATCTTGTTAGCAATGGGACCCTGTTTTTCAGCCCCACTCTACAGCTAGAAGGAACTAAATCACAAGAAGGTCATTGACTTGCTCAGGGTCACACAGTAAACCAGTGACATAGGTGGGATTTAATCATTGACGTTCCTAGTTGTCAGTCCTCTGTTCTGATCACTGGACCACACTTAATTCCTTTGACCTTGTTTCTATCTGTCACTCTCTCCCCCCGCCCCATAGGCTCAATAAGCCTGGATACTCACCTTGATATCCGAGGGGAGCTACTGAGCAAACACATGTGAATGCGGCCCTTCTGCTGTTCTCATGGGGCTCCACTGTATATGTGCAGGATTCTTCCTGCTTTCCGTTGTGTGTGATTTTGCATAACTTTGAATACCTCGGGTTGCATAACTTTGCATAATATGGAATAAATCACAGTATGATTTTGCTAATTTGCACACATTATGCCTACAGTTCTGCAAATCCCATGCTTTGCAAATCAGGAAAAATATCCTGAGGACCTGAGGCTTTAATTAAAAGGGACAGTCTACATGTTCAAGTCTGGCTCTGAATGTCACCTGCACATAACGCATTTATTTTTCCCTTGTTATGAAATATTTACAGTATCATTGTAACAAAAATTATTTCTATTCAATAAATATTTTCTATTTAATAAAAATGTATTTTAAGTGTTTTACCATATAATGTGTTTGCCACCGTTGCCTATGTCCTGAGCTCTCAGCCCTGCAGTATTCCATCAGAAGCAGCATGATGTAATTTGAGTCACAGTACAGTTTTCCTCTGGCTAAAAGTGGCACACTAAACCCCTTGATATAAAAAACAGTTAATTCTGCCACTTGAGGTTTTTATCTCACTACTTATTAAATAGCCAACTATTGCCAGCCCTTTGGCGCAGTGGTAGGACTACTGCTTGTGATGTCAGCATCCCAGTTTGGGAACGAGCTAGATCATCAGGGAATGACCAGGAGGAGGAGGACTGAACTTTCCAGAGGGCTGTCCTCCACCAAGGAGAGAGAGGATCACCGTGCTCACTATAATACTGCCACCTTGTTGACCACAGGTGGCAGCGCAGCTGAGGGTGCTGAGTGGGAGGGGGAAGGTGTGGGCTGGGACCCATGCTGTGTATATTTTACATATTGCATGTGCATTGGTGCCCCTCATGAGCCGATGGCTTCCAGGAGACCAAGGGGATTAGATAAATGGAAAGTGGCCCTATGCTGGCTTCCAGGGACCTGGTATATCCAGGCTGGTCCCCACTGCCTCATTCATCGCCTGACGCTTGCCACATTTGGGAGTCTATCCTCCCACCCAATACCCAACCCAGAGGGTAAACCAAGGCCTCATGAGGGTGGATGAATGGTGGCTGGGGGGAGGTGTAGAAGAGTTCCAGTGGGAATCAGAGCAGAAAGCGAAGTGGCAAAAAAAAAAAAAAAGAACAATTTCTAGAGGTCTGAGGCTATAAATAATTAAACACCAGTGATTTAAGTGACATCATCAGAATCGTGTGCATTGGAAAGATTAGAAGCATTGAACGTGCCCATGGGCTCAGCCCTATAGTAAGCCTGAACAAGTTTATTTCGATACACTCATGACTGCTACTAATACGTGTCACCAATACTATGCTGCCATTCCATCGATGCAGATTCACTTTCCTTTTCTTAATTTTCTTTTTTTTCTTCTACTGCTTGCCACCAGACCCCTAAACCTGCACTCAATACTGCCATTTTCTATCCTGCTGTTTCTCCTCGCATCCCACTTTGCACCTGTTTAATTAAATTACTGGCCTTTGTTTCTCTCGGAACCTCTGGTGCTTAAGGCTAGATATTCCCAGCAGGAGATCTCTCTCCATTCCCCTCCATGCCCACAATCTTTTATCTTTCTGTCCCGCCTTTGTCTACCTGCTGGACCTCCCCCCGATTTCTCTTGGGGTTTGCCCTTAAAAAACTAACTGCCACCTCTCCCTCCCTCTTTCAGAAGCAGACCATCTCTGGGCTTGGCGACCAGTGGACTGGCTCTGAACTAGCCAGCTGTACCTCACACTGCTGCCTGCCCACCCCCACAAGAGGATACAGGTATGGATATCATTAGGGAAAGCTCGTTTCGAAAGCTGAGCATTTCATTGGCTCACTGTGCCTGCAGCTGCTCCCACATTGGCAGTTTCTGCAAACTCCACTGCTCAATAGGTTTTTGGCTGCCAGTTTAAACTGGGCTAAACTTTACACTCGGCACCTTTTTCTGCCGCTGTGTATGGGTGCTTGTGTTACCTACAGCTGCCCTATATTTGTGTCCTACCCGCCCTCCACGACCCCGCGGTCTCTATTATATGCTCCTGCAATAGGCATAAGCCCCACCAACTTGGCAACTGATTGGTGAGCTGTCTCTGGCGAGCTCCTTAGACTTAAGGGGCAGTCCATTGCTTATTGCCCCTTAGTATGTAGACAAAGCTGCTTCTCCAACTACAGTTTCTAGTGTCACTCTGACAGCCTCACCCCATAGGACACATATCTCTCTCTGCTGTGTGATTTCCCTGCTCCCTGTGAATTAGCACATCTCAGACTGGCTACACCTCACCTCCCACATTAATCATGTTGCCCCTCATCCCTGCACCACTCTACAAAGGCATCCTATGTTTGCTCTGTTGTCCCTATCTGACATAGCCCGTGACAGGTTGCCAACTCCTGAACCATACATAATGGATATTCCCCAGTATTATGCATATAGTACCAATACCTTGTCATTTATTTATTTATTTTATTTAGTTTTTGTTGACCGGGTAAGTGCACTAGACAAATCCTGCCTATTTTCAGGCACGACCTGGGGGAGGGGGATACAGATGAATGCCAACTGACCTTGAACCAGATTAAGCTGTTGGTGGTATTTTTAGTGAATGAGGGAAATTTGGCCAGGACACTGGGGAATTTCCCCTACTCTTTTCGATAAGTGCCATGGGATCTTTAACATCCACCTGAACTACCAACAATCCAGGCAGATGGGACCTCGGCTTAACGTCTCATCCAAAAGACGGCACCTCAGAAGTGCAGCACCCCTCTCATGCTGCACTACAGTATCAGTTCTGGGATATTAACCCAAATGCCAGATGTGGGAACTGAACCCACAGCCCTCTGATTTCCCAGCCTCAGAGGTGAGTGTGCTACCTACTGAGCCACTGACACTGGTTACACTGCTACCCTTTGGGGTAAATCATCTCCCTATAGCTGGGGGTTACCTGACTAATGATCATGTTGGGTACCTGCCCTGTCCGTTCTTCCCAGGATTCTTGTAACTCAAGGGAAGCAGAAACTGCGATGTGCCAAAAGAAGAAGGTGCAAACGTAATGAGATGTGACTGAAGGAATACCTATATAGATTAGTATTATTGCTGCTGCTGCTCTCGGGCAATATTCATCCAAACCCAGACCCTCCACTTATTTCTGCCTTCCCCCTGAAGACTACAGGATCTCTTACTATTGCGTCAATTAACATTCGCAGCCTCCCCCCTAAACTGGATGATCTTAACACCTGGATCTTACAACACAACCCGACATTCTCTCTGTTGTTGAGACCTGGCTCTCTCCAAAGATTGCTGATGCCTCCATTTCTATACCCGGATATACTGTCTTCCGGCAGGACCATCTTACCAAAAGAGTTGGAGGTTGTATGTTATACCTTAGAGACAACCTACAGGGACTGGCCCTGCCACTGCCGAACACGAGTGCTGGTATGCAAGCGTTTGCCATAAAAGTGCTTTTTGGTGCACACAATAAAACCCTCACTATCTTATCAACCTACATTCTACCTAGGCTATTGTCATCTGGCCTTGACTCGCTCCTGGACTGCCTAGGTGCCCTTAACCTCAACTCTGAAGTCTTAGTCCTGGGCGATTTCAATATCAATTGGCTCTCCTTAGATGCTAACACCTTCAAAGATGCAATCTCAGCAGTGCATCTTAAGTAACTGGTCAAAGCACCTACAAGATGTAACTACAGGACTGGAACTCACACCCTTCTGGACTGGGTATTTTCTAATCATCCGGACCACATATCTGACATCACTGTACTAGCTGACGCTATCAGTGACCACTCCTCTATTCTGTTCCATTGGTCTAAAAAATTCTCCAAGCCACCTGCCAAAACAATTAACAGTAGTATCCTCTTCAGTGGACACCCTGAGCTACTAAAATCTGACCTGCAGCAACAAGACTGGTCAACTGTCTACTCCACCTGCAATGCTGACACTGCCCTTGATCAGTTCAGCCACCTTTTCAATACGGTGTGCAACAGGCATGCTCCATTTAAAAAAAGGAAAATCAAAGGCCACTGCAACCCAAGGATCTCTACCAACCTCCTCGGACTTCTTAAATCCAGAGCTCGCCCAACTGGTAACATCGCTGATATCCAGTTGTACAAAAAGGCTAGGAACAGCTGCACCAGAGCTATACTCATGGCAAAGGGACAGTACTACAAAAAAGCCCTCTCTCGGACATGGAATGACGACAGAAAATTTTGGAATAACCTTAATGAAGTCATGGGCAAGGGCCTCAAATCTGCCCCCACCATGCTGTACACTGATGGCAAACCTGTGCTTGATCCCATATCCATTGCAGACATGTTTAATACTGCCTTCTTGGACCTAAGTGGTGTCCTCCCCAATTTTTTTTTAGTCACCATTCCATGAGTTCCTGCACAAGGAAAGCAGAAGGCTCTCATACTCTTTTCCATTTCAGAATCTTCATGGCTGCTGAAGCTAGAAAATACATCCTCAAAGTACTGAGGAAATCAAGATTGGAAAATGATGGAATCACTTCTGAAGGAAAGAATTGTCGAGAATCTAGAGGCCAGAGGGGCACAGGACCCAAGGCAGCATGGATTCACAGCAGGAAGGTCATGCCAGACAAATCTGATAGATTTCTTTGACTGGGTGACCAAAGTAGTAGATCAGGGAGGGGCTGTGGACATGGCCTACCTAGACTTTAGCAAGGCATTTGACACAGTCCCACACAAAGATTAATATACAAGTTAGCTAGCCTGGGAGCGGGTCCCAAGATGACAGCCTGGGTAAAAAATTGGCTGGAAAATAGGACACAGAGAGTAATAGTAAATGAAGTCCACTCTGAAGAAAGGGGGTTACTAGTGGGTACCGGGAGTTCAGTATTAGGACCAGTCCTCTTCAAAGTCTTTATAGCGACATTGCAGAGGACTGGAAGGAAAAGTATGTCTCTTTGCAGATGAACAAAGATCTGCAACAGAGTTGATGCACAAGGTGGGGTGGAAAGGATGAAAAGGGACTTGGCAAGGTTAGAGGAATGGTCAAATGTATGGCAGCTTAGATTCAGTGCTAAGAAGTGCAGGTAATGCACCTGGGAAACAAAACCCAGGGAAGAGTACACAATGGGGTGAGATACTAACGACAACAAAAATGGAAAGGGACCTGGGGGTAGTCATATCAGATGACCTAAAGGTGGGCAAGCAATGAGAGGGCAGCAATGAGGGCTGGGGGATATTGGGATGCATAGGAGAGGCATCACCAGTAGAAAACAGGAAGTTATTATCCTCTGTACAGATAGCTGGTCAGACCCCATCTGGAGTACTACGTGCAGTTCCGGAGACAGTCTTCGCAAAGACATAGACAGGATGGAAGCTGTCCAGAGAGGCAATTAAAATGGTGCAGGGTCTGCACTGGAAGACATATGAAGAGAGACTAAAGGAGCTTAATATGTATAGCCTCGAGGAAAGGAGGAGAGGGGACATGATAGAAACTTTCAAGTACCTCAAGGGAATCAACAAAGTGCAAGAGGGTAGCATCTTTCAAAAAGAGGTGTGCAAGAACAAGGGGCACAATTTGAAGATAGAGGGGCGGCTCAGAGGTAATTTAGAGTATTTTTTCACAGAGAGGGTTGTGGATGCATGGAGCGGCCTTCGGAGGAGTCATGGAGTCAAAAACAGTGGTGGAATTCAAGCATGCATGGGACAGTCATAAGGCAATTCTAGGGGATGGGGATAGGAAGAAGTAGGCTGCTGCTTAACTAGGATCTGCAGCTTATCCAGTAGGCAGGGAAATGGGCAGACTGGGTGGGCCAAGCGGTCCTTATCTGCCATCAAATTCTACGTTTCTATGTTTCTATGTTAGTGGCGACACCCTAGATCTTAAATTTGTCGCACTTGCTTTAGACGAGATATTGGCTCCCCTCACCCATATAGTGAACCTTTCCCTAAGGTACTAGCAATTTCCGCAAAGATGGAAATCTGCAATAGTGACCCCTATGCATAAGAATGGGGTCATACTATACATGGGAACCACAGTTCAATCTCCATTCTTCCTCCATTCTCAAAAGCCCTGGAATGTATAGTGGCTGACCAGCTAACTGACTATCTGCAAAAATATCAGCTTCAATGCCCACAACAGCATGGCTTTAGAAAAGGTCATAGCACCACTACTGCCTTGCTCGAGTTCACGGGCGTTATTCAAAACTCCATAGACCATAGTAAGCTTGTAGGTGCGGTCTTCATCGATCTTACTAAAACCTTTGACACGGTTAATCATGTCCTCTAGGTTAACCAACTTGCTGTCTTAGGTCTCTCCTATGACAGTGTTGACTGGTTTCAAAGCTACCTGCATGGCCGCTTGCAGCAGGTGAAGATTGGCAACAACCTCTCTGAAAATAGACCTGTCCTATCAGGCGTCCCACAAGGATCCATTTGGGACCTCTTCTGTTTAGTGTGTTCCTTAACAAGCTCCCACACTCTTGTCAGGGTTGCACCCTACTGTATGCAAATGATGCCATTCTTATCAGTGATCCCGACTCGAATGTACTTGAGAATCATCTTCAGCTCAACTTTAAGCATATAGAAAGATGGTTCAATGAGCACAAACTAATAAAGAATTACAAAAAGACAAAGATAATGCTTTTCTCCAGTGCTCAAAACAGGCATAGATACCACTCGCTCTCTATTACTAATGACATAGGATCTTCCCTGGAGCAAGTCCAGCATTTCAGGTATCTGGGGCTAATGGTTGACAGTACTCTGTCATTTTCCCAACACATTGATAATGTTGCTAAGGCTATCAACACCCGTATTGGTCTGCTTTACAGGCACAAGTACTGCCTAACCCCAGATGCTCTTAACCTTGCAATTCACAGCTCAGTTGTCTTCCTCATTGATTACAGCCTAGTAATCTATTGGTCTGCCACTGATACAGCCCAGCATTGCCTCACAATATGAACTATGAAAGAAGCCAGCAGAGGAAGACCATTTGGTCTATCAAGTCTGCTCGTATTGCCGGGTCCACAGCTTGAGCTAATGTCCCTGCCCTCCTTCCCCACTCCTCCCATCCTCCCTACCCATGATTCTTACCTTCCTCTATGCCTATCCCAGCCTCTCTTAAAGCTGCCCACCATCTTCAACAAGATGACCTATTCCAGCAGTGCATTCCAAGTGTACACCACCCTCTCTGTGAAGAAGTGCTTACTGACCTCACTCCTAAACCTTCCACCCTCCAGCTTAAGACTGTGCCCCCTTCTGATATGGTTGCTACTCAGCTTAAAAAGAGGACAGAAAATGATTTCTAATTGGTAGCTGTTTACAATGTTCCCATTTACTGACATGCTATCCATAGGCCTAAATGATCCACATTTAAATGTACCTGAATAAAAAGTGATGTGAAAAACTGTATTTTGCATTGTTTTGTTTTTATGGACAGCATTCCGTTACAATTCTCTTCACGGAATCTGTGATCTGGAGTTTTAACTATGTCATGATTTGAGAAAAGAACGCTAAGCATGGTTCTGCTAGGACAAAAGATCATGCTTAGCATTCTATGCTCAAACCGTGACATAATAAACACTCCAAATTATTGGTTCCATGAAGAGAACCCTGCAGAATGTTGTCCATAAAAGGAAAACAATTGAAAGCACAGTTTTTCACATCAGTGTTTATTAACGTACAGTTAAATATACCTGATTGGAGGCAACTCTTTCACTTCTCTTACTAGGAACATTACTAACTGTTGCAAATTAGCACACATTTCCTGTGCCCTTTAAAGAGACTCTCCTTATCAACCTTATTTATCTCTTTCAGGTACTTGAATGTCCCAATCATGTCCCCTCTCACTCTCTCCTGTTTTCCTGGGAGTACATGTTCAGTGCCCTCAACCTCTCCTTATATACCTTGCCCTGCTGACCGGCTATCATCTTTGTAGCCCTCCTCTGTACCTTCTCCAGCAGGTTAATGTCCTTTTTGAGGTGTGGGCACCTGGACTGAACTCCATACTCTAGATGCGGCCTTACCAGTGACCTGTACAAGGGCAGTATAACCTCCTCTCTCCTACTACTGATCCCCCTAGCTATGCATCCCAGCATCTTGTTTGCCTTTGCTGCTGCTTTCTAGCACTGCGTGGAGTGCTTCCAGTCACTAGTGATCATCACGCCCAGGTTCTTCTCCTCCTCTGATGCAGATACTTGGACTCCACCCCGGTAGCACTCTGTCCTGGGATTCTTGGCTCCAAGATGCATAACTTTGCATTTCTTGGCATTGAAGCCAAGCTGCCAGATCCTGGACCACCTCCCCAGCTTTTCCATATCTTCCTGTAGGTCCTTTATCCCTTCAGGTGTGTCCACTCTCCCACAGAGCTTGGTGTCATCTATCAATAGGCACATTTTGCCTTTAATGCTATCCCCAATGTCATTGATGAAGACATTGAACAACACCGGCCCCAGCACAGAGCCCTATGGGACCCCACTGGTTACCTCTCTGGTGCCAGATAACTCTCCCCCCACCACCACCCTCTGGGTTCTGTCCCTCAGCCAGTTTTCCACCCATCTGACCATCTTTTCCCCAACTCCAAGATCCACCAACTTCCTGATCAACCTTTTATGGGGCAGAGTCAAAGGCCTTGCTGAAATCAAGATAGAGGATGACTACCACTTGGCCCCTGTCTACTGTCTTAGTGACACAGTCAAAGAAGTCAATCAGATTTGTTTAACATGATCTCTCCCCCCCCATGAACCCATGCTGCCTCTCATCCTGGAGACCATGTTCCTCTAGATATTCCACCAACCTTTCCTTTAGTATGATCTCCATCAGCTTGCCCACAATGGAGGTCTGAGTGACTGGTCTGTAATTCCCTGGATCATCCTTGGGACCACTTTTGTGAAGGAGCACTACATGTGCTGTTCTCCAGTCCTGTGGTACCATGCCTGATTCTGGTGAACTATTAAATAGGTCTGCTAACGGCCCTGCCAGCTCCTCAGCCAGATCCTTTAGTACCCTTGGATGTACTCTGTCCGGGCATGGTAATTTGTCCACTTTCAATGCCAGCAGACCCTCCCTCACTCTATCCTCCTCTATCACTATGCCTGTGTTCCCCTCCCCCCCCCGCTCCTCTTTTCCCTCCTGAAGGCACTGGTCCGTCCTTCTCCCAGGTGAAGACAGAACAGAAGTATTCATTTAGTATCTCTGCTTTTCCTCCATTACCCTCCACCCACTCCACACCTTTCTTAAGTCTAACAATCCCTTCCTTCTTGCCCCTTTTCTCACTTATATAGTGAAAGAAAGCCTTCTCCCCCTTCTTAATTCCTTCAGCTATTTGAAGCTCCTTCTGTGCCTTTGCTCTCCGGACTTCCTTACTTGCCTCACTAGCCAACCTTAGGTAATTTTCCCTATCTACCTTTGTCTTGGTCTTCCTGAATTTTCTGTAGGCCAACCTCTTTTCCCTTACTGCTTTGGCAACCCAAGAACTGAACCAGCTGGGCGCTTTGGCCCTTGTGTTCTTCCCCCTTAGCCTAATACACTCATCTGTGGCAACCAGTATTCCTTCCTTAATGATGGACCACTTTAAGTCCACCCCATATTTGCTCTGATGCCCACCAGATAGCTCCTTAGAAAATGGCGCTCAATAAAGCCTGTCATCTTCTCACTGGGTCCTCTCAGCAAACCCATACTTGCAACCTTTATGCCCAGGCTAACTGGCTCAATTTCAATGCCAGGCTTAAGTACCAAATCTGTCTGATTGCAAAAAAAGTAAACATTGGTATGATGCCCCTTGGGGTCCATAAGCTTCTCAACCCATATGAAAACCTTCATCACACTAGAAGCTCTGGGAACATACTCTTCAAACCCCCCTGTTGTCAGACTGCCCTAGCCCAGAGATCCTTTGCTAACCGAGCCCCACTCAGGTTTTACTCACTCCGATCTGATATTTCCACAGCACCTACACTGGGTTCATTTAAACACAAGCTCAGGCAGCTGTTAGTGGCCTATGCCAGATGTGACTGTTTCTCCTAACCAATTGCATAGAATGCCCAGCACTTGTGATTGTTGTCTGCTTGTCAGCCCAGCCCCGACTACAGCACTTTACCCTCCTTATTCACCACTCCATCACCCCCCCATTCCCCTCCTGCCTTTCCTCCCCTCTCTCACCCATCCCTCCCTTCCACCTCTCCTCCCTTGCGCTGACAACACCTCCTGGGCTGATCAGTCTTGTCTCTGCCTTAATCCTTTCTCCTGCCCTCCCCTCTACCTTGCCTTTCCCTCAACCTTCTCATTCCTGCCCCTTCTCACCCTTTACCTCCTTATTCTCTACTCCTGACTGAAGCACTTTCCTCTCCTTATTACAACCTCCCCACTCCTCCCCAATCCTTCCCTCTCCCCTGCTTCTCTTCACCTCTCCCATACCTCCCTCCTTTCACTCCTGCTCTCCTTACTCTCACCTACCAGTCATGAATTCTGTGTGAATCCAGTTCTCCTGCCCTCCTTGTAACCTTGTCTCCACTCTACTGTCCCTTACCCACCCCCCTTTTCACACTCACCCCCCTTACTTTCCACTAAGCCTCCAGGGCGGTTATGCCCTTATCACTGCCTACCAGCGTGAATCTGTGAATATGGTTCTCCTGCCCCCTCCCTCACCGTGCCTCCACTCTACTGTCCCTTCCCCACCCCTTTCACACTCACCCCTCACTTTCCACTAAGCCTCCAGGGTGGTTATGCCTCTGTCACTGCTGTCCTCCATTTCCCATTCCCCCTACTCAATCTGGCCCCATGGTGGCTTTCTCTCCGCCTTTCTTCTCTAGCTCTCTATCTGTTTCCCTGTCTGACTACAAATTACCTTGAATGGCATATCTACAATTTATGCTGGCCTGTGTACTGTATATTGCCACACTTGGTTCTGTAGTTATGGAAATTGCTATTGTACAATGTTGATTCATGTATTTTTGTTGACCCTTTGCTCCTGTTTTGTTCTGTACTGTTAATACAACATTATCTTCCCTTGTCTTGATGTGGATCCTATTTAAAGAGCATTCAGCTCAATGGTTATGCGAAATGATAAATAAATAAATAAAATAAAGATGCATAGATGGTATTGGAAAGAAAAAAATATGGACTGGATGTTCAGCCCTGCATTAGGAACTTGCTGCACAATCATGCCGCATCCCTGGCACTTACGCTGATATGTTAGGTCACCTAAATTGTGGTTGGGTATCATCTGCTTTCCAGTAAAATAATGACACATGTCAAATATTGATGTATGTATCATTATAGGGTACATGTTTTGCCATAAGAGTTGAACCACATGAGGACGAGGGCTTTGAACTTCTGGAAGGCCGATTTTGAAAGAATGGCAGTATGCCTCAGGGACACCGTGGCAGGGTTACAGGAACTAGGAGGTGTAAAGGAACAGTGGGCAGCAATAAGGGGGGAACTGAAACAGCTACATGACTTTGTGCCAGAGAGGACAGGAGAAGAAAGAGGCCACTATAGCTCACTCGAAAGGTGGCGGAAAGAGTAAGGGCAAAGAAAATAGCCTTTAGGCAGTACAAAAAAACACAGAAGGAGGAGAATAGGAGAACTTACCAGGAGAGGCAAAGGTAGGTGGGGAAGGAAGTAAGGAGGGCAAAAGTGGCAACAGAGGAAAGGATAGCCAAGTCGGTCAAGAGAGGAGATAAAACATTTTTCAGATACATTGGGGAACAGAGGAAGGCCAGGGGAGAGGTAATCAGGCTACTGGGGGAAGGAGGGGCCTCCATGGAGCAGGACCGCTGAAAAGCTGACATATTGAACAGATACTTACTTTCTGTCTTCACGGAGGAGGGGGTAAGAAATGGGACTGGAATACACAACAAGAGCATGAAGGGTCGGGAAATTGACGTATAACCCCATATCCCCTGGGCTTGAAGGGGGGAGCTGACATTTTCAGGAGAAGAAAGCACAAAAAACAAATGTACTTACTTAACCTCCCTCAAATCAGGTGACCTCTGGGCATCCCATGGCACAAGGTGGACTGGCAAGGCTGTGGATTTAAACTGGTTAGGCAAGTGATAAAACTTTTCAAAGAAACAATGTCCAAATGAAATAGTAAAAGTTTAAAACTCCATACAGGATCCTTTATTTAAAATGATTTCTCCATGGAGGTTGTTGTTACAATTCATCTGGCCAGCACAGACCACAGGGTGGTCATAGGTTCTCATCCCACAGGGGACATTTCATTAATTCACCACAACAATGGCTCTTGTCACTTTCAGGGGCTAGGAATGAAACCCCTGGGGTCTCTTCCAGTTGACTTTCTTCATTCTGCCTTATAGGGAAACACACAGGGCATCTGTATTGGCATTCCATGATTTCCAATCCTGTATTTTAAATAGCAGGAGAAGGTTATGTAACCCCTAGATGGCGCTATCCCAGGGGCTACTACCCCTGCCTGATTTGCCACTAACAGGTTGAGGGGCCTGGATCCAATGGCGGGTGCCTCCACCCAGAGGTCAGGGTTTGCAATAGTTAAACTAACTTGGTCACAGCCCTCTGGGACACTGCAACCCCCCTTTCTTCCCACTAGTGGCCCACACAATATATCAGAATTACCTTCACAGTATACACTTACCCCAGGTCTGGTTCCGCACTGGGACCTCCTGTGAAATGAGATACAGTGCAACAATCACAGTACAGTACTTTAACATAGACAAATACCTCAGGCAGTATAACTTTGCGAAACAAGCAGCTCTGATTTATTTAGGGGATATAACAAGGACAGGGAAATCAGGTTAATTAGCTATCACTCTAATAATCTACCTATGGCTCTGTGCACAGGCCTATCCCTATCAGTTACTGTCCCTGGGTACCCAAGCCCTAATGGCTAGTCCAAACCATGGCAGCTGGTAGGGGCCCTTTCACACAGAGAAAGGAAAATTAAACAGTCAGCAGTACAGTAATTCCATTTGGATTTAATGTGGCAATTCAACAGGGAGCGACCCTGAATTAGTACTACGACCTCCAAATAAGATAGGGTCCTTCAATATCAGCAGGGCTACTCTTGAGCTCCAAGAGACTCTTCACACATTTATATGGTAAAAAAAAAGTACTATACCAGGCAGGCTGCTTCTCTATCCCGATCGCAATTACTGCACAATACCCGGAGAACACACAGCAGATTCAGTTCCTGACAGACCGAGTGCAATTCAATAATTTCTCCAGTCTTCTACAGGGTGAGCCTGGTTTCTACTCAAGAGATCCTTTGATTCTTTTCACAGGACAGATTCAGTCCTAACAAGCAGTTACACAAGCTGCAGACCGAACTCTGGGCCTTACACGTTTTTGACTAAACTGCACACTGAAAAGCACAGGGCTCCTTCCTTCTTCACTGCCAAAGCTCAACTGAAACTCCAACCGACAAAACCGGCACTTCCTTTGAGTTCCTCCCAGTTCTTGACTGGATTGGCTGTCACTCACAATAGACTGCTGCTGTTGGTCCAAAAGGTGCTGAAGTCTAAACTACATCTCCCAGAGTCACTGCTCATACAATCCTCTTGTGGCTGGCTCAGATTATGAGTCCAAGTTCTGATTCGTCCAAGGCACCATTTTAGAGCTAGCTTACCCCACACTGATTGGTCCAGTTCAGCAGTTCAAAACTAGAATGGGGAACTAGCAGACACAGTTCTGACTGCAAAGAAAGCAGGTTAGACAAACTGTAATTTCATTATTACTCTAAATAATTTCTGGCAAACAGTTACATCTTTCAGATAGGTTCCCTTTGCACTCCTAGTGACTGCAAAATGAATTGGCAGCAGCTCGAGTGGTACTCAATCAAAGAAACACACAGTCCCCCATACAAACTAATTATGTCTGCAAGCAGACAGCTCTTAAAGAGACAGTACCAGAGGTTCTAAAAACACTCACTGATAAATGGCTTAAACGCCAAACACCATTCAGGCTTGGAGCATTCAAGCAAGCTCCTGGAAGTCTTTTGGGAACCCCCATTTGCAGGGGGGTTACACCTTTCCTGGTCTGGGAAAGCTTGACGTCCGCATCAAGCAAGTACCCCCATAAGTTTTAACTGCAACCATATACATTTGCATTAGGCTCCACATGTAATCATCAGTCAATATACCATTTTACCAAGAACACATTTCTGAAACATTGCAGTACGTCACTCTTTACACAGTATTACACACATTGTACCATAACTCAAGTTATTACCTCTTGTACATGAAACCTGAAGAGAGGGGCCTTCCTATCAGTTACCTTGGGGCTGGATGTTGCAAGGCACCATATAGAGGGCAACACAAGTAACTTGAGTTAGCACTGATGCTCAGTTTGGGCAATGAGCTCGGGACACATACACTCCTTTATGGACAACATTGAGAGGCAAATCACAGGCCTCCCAAGGGAATCATAACTGAGGTGCACCACAGGCTTTACAGCTCGACCAGTCTTTCTAGGGGAACTGTTACAGTCTCTGCACTCTGAGCCTCATTTTCAGCATTGTCCTCACTTGTCAGGGAGTCTCCATGGGGGTAGAGAGGCTAGAACTTGGGGCACTTTCAGCTCCAGGATTTACAGTTTCTGAGTCCACAACATTTGGCTCGCATGGAGAGCTTTCGGACACTGGCAGTGGACTGTCAGGGCACTCAAAATACTCTTCTTGTTCTGGGTGTATCACCAGTCTGCCCCAATCTATCATTTTCCTCCCTGAAAGCTCAAACAGTTCAACCATGCACAATGATTCCATTTCATCTGATCTGATGCTTTGCACTTCACTTTCTGGGAGCATTGGCTCCAGGGATGAACTGAGGCTTAGACAGTCCAGAAGGCCCAGCTTCATCTCCAGTATTGACTAGGGATTGCCTCAAACAATTGACTCAGTTCGTAAGAAGGATAGTATTCAAAGTCACTCTCACTTTCTTCCGATATGGACTGACAGTCATGCTCAACTGGGACTTGTGGAGGGGAACACTTTAACTTTGCTTCTGTAGGTGCAGACTTTCTTGATCTTTTCTTAGCAGCAGCTCTAGTCACTGGTCAGAGGGGCATCTTCTAGGGGCTCAGACTCAATTAAGATTTGTCCAATGGCAGTAAATGATTTCTATGCATTGTTTTACATCTTTGAATTATTCTCAGGCCTTACTTTGTACACTGGCAGATTATCTAGTTTGCCCACTACAATGTGAGGGAGATGGTGCCATCTGTCAGCAATCTTGTGCTTGCCATGCAGTCCCAGATTTCTTAGCAATACCCGATCTCCCTCCTGGAGTTCCTGTGCTTTCACCTTTTATCATACCTTTCTTTGTTGGCCAGATTTCTTTTGGCAGCCATGGTTTGAGCCAGTTGAGCGCATGAGTTAGCTGGGCCTTTAACTCTGCACATACTGAAATAGTTGTCAGCTTGAACCCATCAGAGAGACCCCAAACACACATCTACTGGCAGTCGAGCTTCTCTTCCAAACATCAGGCGGTGGGGGAGAATCCAGTGGCATCACTTTTGGTGCAGTTATAGCATGTACCAGGGTGCTAATTTGTTGGCTCCATCTAGGCTTGTCCTTTTGGGTGCAGGGTGCCTAGCATATCTAGCAAAGTGCGGTTGAAACGCTCAGGCTGTGGGTCCCCTGGGGTGGTAAGGAGTGGTTCTGGACTTTCGCACTCCCCACAGAGAAAGCATCTCTTTGATCAGACGACTCTCAAAGTCTCTCCCTTGATCAGAATGGATTCTTTGTGGAGCCCCATAGTGAACAAAAAAGTTTTCTACAAGTACTTTGGCCACAGTGGATGCTTTCTGGTCTTTGGTGGGGAAAGCTTGGGCATATCTCGTGAAATGGTCAGTGACCACCAGCACATTACTGATATTTCTTTGATCTGACTCCAAACTCAGAAAATCAATACAGACCAGCTCCATGGGTGCACTGGTGGTGATGTTAACAAGGGAGCAGCCCTCTGGGGCAAAGCTTTCTCTGTAAGCAGCTACTACAAGTTCGAATGTGTTGCTCCACATCAGCCCCCATCTTAGGCCAATAGAATCTGGATCTCACCAAGTCAAGTGTTCTGTCTATACCAAGGTGCCCCATGTGGTTGTGCAAGGACCTCAGTACTGAGTCTCGAAAGGCAGTGGGCAGCACTAGTTGTTGTTTGTCTACTTGTCCCCCTCTGTCTACTGTTTCTCTGTATAACAGTTTATTGATCAGTTTCAACTTAGGACCTTCTTTGTATAACAGTGCAGTTCTCAAATCAGTGGAGCATAATTTGGACACATCTTTTCCTGCATAGAGGGCTTCTAAAGCTGCTTTGATCATGGGATCGCGGGATTGAGCCCGCTGAATACTGTCATTGTCCAGCTGAGGCAGTGCACCAATGTCTATTGCAGAAAGTGGCAATAAGCAGCAGGTATGCAATTCTCAGAGGCTCCTGACAATCCACCATGCAGTCCACTCGTCCGCGGACATTTGTTCCTCCCTGTCAAACTTCAAGTCAGAGTGCCCGAATGTCAGGTTCTGCCAATCGGACCCAATCATTCTGGGGAACAGGCCTCCGGAGAGAGCATCAGCATCTATGTGGTTCAGACCTGCTCGGTATTCGAGAGCATAGTCATATGTAGATAATGCAGAAAGCCACCTATGGCCAGTGGCATCCAACTTAGCTGAGGTCTGCACATAGGTCAAAGGATTATTGTCAGTTTTACTAGTATTTTAGCCCCATACAAGTACTCATGGAATTGCTCAACAATAGCCCACTTCAAAGCTAGGAACTCTAACTTATGTACAGGATAGTTCTTTTCGGATGGGGTCAGCTTCTACTGCAAAGGCCACTGGTCTCAGGCCATTCTCGGGGTGTTTTGGTACAACACAGCCCCCAACCCTTGCAAGCTAGCATCAGTGTGCAGGATGTAAGGTTTTCTTGGATCAGCATAGGCCAGCACTGGAGCATGGGTAAGTTGATATATGATCTCATGAAAAGCAGTCTCACAATCAGGAGTCCAGCGGGCTCAAATACTTCACTCGGATGAAAATACACTCTTTCAGTCTTGAGGGACTGACTTTGGTATTTTTGTGAGTTGGGGATACCCTGAGTAAGGTTAAGTAAAGGCGGATCACTCTTGAATAGTCCTTGATGAGCGCCGATAATAACCACAGAATCCCAGGAATCTTTGCAGTTCTTTTAGATTTTTGGGCTGTGGCCAGGTGGTCAAGGCCTCAACTTTACTTGGGTCGGTCTCTATTCCTCGGTGGATACTATGTGTCCACATACATTACTGATGTTTGAAAGAATTGACACTTATCAATGGACAGTTTAAGGCCAAAGTTCTCCAGTCGGTCCAATACCTTAAATAATCTGCTCTCATGTTCCTCCAGTGAGCTGCCAAACACAATAACATCATCTAGGTATACCAGGCACTCTAGTAAGTTCATGTCCCCCACTGCACGCTCCATCAATCGTTGAAAAGTGGCTGGGGCACCTGAAATCCCTTGAGGCATCCTCATGAATTCATAGAAACCAAGCGGACAGATAAAGGCCGTCTTCTCACGGTCCTCTGGGGCCATCGGGATCTGGTAGTACCCACTGCGGAGATCCAGCACAGAGAACCACTTGCTCCCGTTTAGGCAGTCCAAAGCATCCTGAATCGGGGCATTGTGTACTGATCAGGGATAGTCCGCGGTTTAGGTGGAGTAATCCACACATCCCTTACTGTTCCATTCTTTTTCCTCACTACCACAATGGGGAAGCATAAGGGCTTCTGGATTCTTGTATTACACCAGCAGCTAACATCTCTTGCAGATGCCGTCTCATCATCTATGTCAGCAGGTGCCAGGCGTCGAGACCTCTCACGAAATGGTCTTCGTCATGCAGCGGATATTGTGCTCAGCTCCTTGCACGCATCCTTCATCCCATTCCTTTAAAGAAAACACCTGGTCTCTCTGGGCAGCTTCTCACTGATCCTCACTTTCCATTCAGCTGGCAGCGGGAGTCGCGAAATCAAACAAGTCAGGCGTTACTCTGTCATTCTTCCTTGAACTCTTGCTGCTGGTAGCACTGCAGTGTCTGCACAATGCACATTAGCCAGGATGCAACCTCTGTTTACTCGAATGTCTCTTTCAGACACATTATGAACTTGGACCATTACCCTTCTGGCATAAGCATGGGCTCTAGCGGCAAAATACTAGGCTTGACCAGCAGTCCCTCTGGCAATTTTCCATCGCCTGGTGCATCCAACATTAATATTTTATTCTTAACATCCTTTCTGATACGGACCTCTCCTGTAAGGTACACTGGGCATTTGGCGCCAGGATCAGAGACTCAGGATCCTTCTTCCATACAATTCCGACCGGTTCCTCTGGTTCTGTTTTTCAGCATCTCTCTGTGCCTCATAGGCCTTCTTAATTAAAGCCGGAACTCTTAAAGCTCTACTAGTCTTTGACCCTGTTTTCATAACACAACTGTGCCAGCCTTCCGAACATATGAGCATTTGTTCCAATCAACAAAGGGACACCATCATACAGTCCAGTGGGGGACACACTAAGGCTAGGGTCTCTACTTGTTCGCCACTCCAGCCATGGAGGTGGGAAAGACAGCCAAATTCGGATATACCCGGAATAGGGTAGGCCTTCACTTAACCCCATACATGCAGTCCTTTCTAATGGTTGTAAGTGCGTCTGACAAATGCTTCTGATACCAATCCTGGAACATAATTGTCACTTGGGAGCCACTGTCTAATACAGCTCTTGTAGACACTCCATTCACCTTTACAGTGGTCTCCATGGAGGGACCCACTATTCTGGACCAGTCTGGAGAGGCGGTAGTGGGGGCCTGGGCAACTGACCTTGCCACAAAAGGACGTGAATTAGCATTTTTGGTGCCCTCACTGGGATCATGTGGCCACCTCTTAACCACTGATTTCTTCTCCAAGCTCTCCTTGTAGCCTATATGCAACTTTGTCAGTGTCTTTTGGGGACTGGCATTCCTTTCATGTGCCCATCTTTCCCACAATTATAGCAAAACATACTTTCTGGAGTTTGAGCTGGCCGAGGCGCCACACTGGGAGCCAGGGCGGGGTATTACTAACTGGAAACCTGGTGCCATCTCTGTCTGCGGCGTGATAAGCATTTGGAGACATCTCGTCAGTTTCTCCACTTCCATGGTCAAGGAATTGAGTTTGGAGCTGTTATCAGCAGGAGATACATGGGTGGGTACCCCACCCCATAGCAGATGCAGTCGGATATAGGTCAGGGCCCGTACTTGCAGGCGTGGCCTTCATAAAGGGACTGTTTTTGAATTCCCGGATCTCTCTCAACAGTTGGCCCCCATTGTGGCATATCTTTTTCCTTGTCAGAGCACTCATTGACTGTCAACCTCTGCCCCTGAACTTCACTTGATGGGTCACCCTCAGTCACTCGTGTCGTAGCCACAGCTGTTGGTGCAGGTACCTCCCGAGGTCGCCTTTTCTCAACTCCTCGAATTTCTCTCATTAACTCATCATAGGAGGGTGGGGATTCCAGTCGATTTGCCAGGCGAACTGAAGCAACAGCAGTTCTGAGAAGGGGCAGACTTAAGGATTCTGTCCAGTCTGGTTCGGTCCAGTTCAATCGCTGGCAAACTACCCTTTCTGAGGCATTCTTGCAACAGTTTTTCAACCGAGACAACACAGACAACAACTCCCTTGGTACTGTTGTGCATTTCTTACTCTCCACCAGGTCCTCATCAGAATCTGGGCTCCCATACACATTCTCCAAGGCCTCAAGATAGGCCTGTGCAGTCGCTTCAGGGTTACTGGCCCGTTTAGCACGGATGGTAGCCAGGGCAGGACCTCGGAGTCTCACTAACCCTCTTTCGCTTTGCCTTCCGAGCATTGCCATTCTAGCACTTGGGGCAACATAGTCTATCCAGGTCTCCCAGTCATCCTCCCTTGGGGGTGGGGAGGTGCCAGAGAAGATCCTCAACCTTCGTAAGAGTCGTGACTAATGGCAGGTGCAGAAATAGGAGTCTGCATTGGTTCAGCCACCATTACGGGCACTGGAGCAGGAGAGGGTGTTGGGGAGAAACACCCCAGGTGAGAATAGTTTCTTCAAGTCCTCCACAGTTTTCCCTCTCCCAGCAACCATTCAGCAAATTTCTCCTCAAAGTTTCAGATAGTGGTGGGGCTGATTCCCCGGTCTTTACTGTCCTTAGTTATCACTCTCCAAGCAGTGAGGACTCCTCTGGGGTAATGGTCTGTGGCACTTTGGAGCTATCTATGGGATCCTTAAACTCTACTAGGCCAGGAAAGTGTGGGTGAGCAGATTAGCATGCCGACCCACCACCACAGGGTTTTGTAAACCTTCCACCTTGGAAAGTACTCCTGCACAGTGTCCGTATTGATACCCAGGGGATGTCCAGGATAAGCATAGCATTTTGGGGTCGATCTCCTCCCCAGTACACCACTCCACCAGCCGGTGCACAGCCACTTCTGTCGGGTACCCATTTTTCTTAACAGTGGTTCGTAAATATGGCCACTAGAGGACACACAATCCCAGCGGTGAGCCTCCAAGATGTAACCCCTAGATGGCGCTATCCCAGGGCTACTACCCTGCCTGATTTGCCACTAACAGGTTGAGGGCCTGGATCCAATGGCGGGTGCCTCCACCCAGAGGTCAGGGTTTGCAATAGTTAAACTAACTTGTCACAGCCCTCTGGGACACTGCAACCCCTTCTTCCCACTAGTGGCCCACACAATATATCAGAATTACCTTCACAGTATACACTTACCCCCAGGTCTGGTTCCGGCACTGGGACCTCCTGTGAAATGAGATACAGTGCAACAATCACAGTACAGTACTTTAACATAGACAAATACCTCAGGCAGTATAACTTTGCTGAAACAAGCAGCTCTGATTTATTTAGGGGGATATAACAAGGACAGGGGGAAATCAGGTTAATTAGCTTATCACTCTAATAATCTACCTATGGCTCTGTGCACAGGCCTATCCCTATCAGTTACTGTCCTGGGTACCCAAGCCCTAGTGGCTAGTCCAAACCGTGGCAGCTGGTAGGGCCTTTCACACAGAGAAAGGAAAATTAAACAGTCAGCAGTACAGTAATTCCATTTGGATTTAATGTGGCAATTCAACAGGAGCGACCCTGAATTAGTACTCACGACCTCCAAATAAGATAGGGTCCTTCAATATCAGCAGGGCTACTCTTGAGCTCCAAGAGACTCTTCACATTTATATGGTAAAAAAAAAAAAGAGTACTATACCAGGCAGGCTGCTTCTCATCCCGATCGTAATTACTGCACAATACCCGGAGAACACACAGCAGATTCAGTTCCTGACAGACCGAGTGCAATTCAATAATTTCTCCAGTCTTCTACAGGGTGAGCCTGGTTTCTACTCTTCAGAGATCCTTTGATTCTTTTCACAGGACAGATTCAGTCCTAACAAGCAGTTACACAAGCTGCAGACCGGAACTCTGGGCCTTACACCGCGTTTTGACTAAAACTGCACACTGAAAAGCACAGGGCTCCTTCCTTCTTCACTGCCAAAGCTCAACTGAAACTCCAACCGACAAAACCGGGCACTTCCTTTGAGTTCCTCCCAGTTCTTGACTGGATTGGCTGTCACTCACAATAGACTGCTGCTGTTGGTCCAAAAGGTGCTGAAGTCTAAACTACATCTCCCAGAGTCACTGCTCATACAATCCTCTCTTGTGGCTGGCTCAGATTATGAGTCCAAGTTCTGATTCGTCCAAGGCACCATTTTAGAGCTAACCCACACTGATTGGTCCAGTTCAGCAGTTCAAAACTAGAATGGGAACTAGCAGACACAGTTCTGACTGCAAAAGCAGGTTAGACAAACTGTAATTTCATTATTACTCTAAATAATTTCTGGCAAACAGTTACATCTTTCAGATAGGTTCCTTTGCACTCCTAGTGACTGCAAAATGAATTGCAGCAGCTCGAGTGGTACTCAATCAAAGAAACACACAGTCCCCCATACAAACTAATTATGTCTGCAAGCAGACAGCTCTTAAAGAGACAGTACCAGAGGTTCTAAAAACACTCACTGATAAATGGCTTAAACGCCAAACACCATTCAGGCTTGGAGCATTCAAGCAAGCTCCTGGAAGTCTTTTGGGAACCCCCATTTGCAGGGGGGGTTACAGTTATGGTCCCCTTGGAGTCTCATCTACACAGACCAGCTCCCACTCTTCCCTCTCGTGACTGAAACCCCTGTAAGAGAAAAGTCCAGGTCCACATTAATTGGACAGCCCCACTGGATTTAAATTTTAGTGGCAAGGGAGGCAGAGCATCCTCTGGGAGTCCAAGGAGCCACTGGATCTCTCCCCCCACCCTCTCTCAAGATCTGATCCCCATGTGAGAGGGTCCCAAAGTCCACAACAGCAGGCAGCACTTTACTGACACTTTAAGGGGCACATTTCAAGTACTACCACCCAGCAAGTATGCAGTCTCTGACTTTGTAGGCCCAGGCTAGGTCACACACACATTTCTGCAGGACTGTCACAGATTACTCTCCACGGCAGATAGCATTCAACTGAGCAAATTTTCCTCAGAACATCTTCACTGTGGAAATTGCCACAGCATTTGGTGCCCAAAGAGGGCATAAACTAGTGTCTTCACTGACACTTTAACTCACTGGAGTGGAATAACAGCATCATGACAGACCCCTTTCTTAGAGACAGTCACAACTCTGACTAGAAATTTTCCTTTTAAAACCCTGAAAACCTCGCTATGCTTTGAAACACAGACGTTTGCAACTGGCATAACGTTTTGAATAAGGTTAAATGTCATTTTCTTCTTTCATATTGTTCTAAAGCTGGCAGTCCTTCCCTGAGAAGCTCCTACAAACTCCTAAAACTGGTATTTCTCCTATGGAGAGAGGCACCGCCCTGTTAGGTATGTTGTACTACGGGCCACCGCCACAAACAACTGTTTTTTTACTGACACCAACTCTGAGAAAAAGGTTTTATTTCAGAGGGAGCCTACAGAGCATGCCAATCTGTGTTCTCCCTCCAACTGACTAGAATTTTCAGTTCTTTCAAAGAAAGAGCTCTAGCCCTTCCCCTTTGGAATGCCCAGGGCAGCAAGCTGACTTGGTCTTCCAAGGTCACAGAGGCTGGTATCATAGTAGAGAGCACATGCCCTCTTAAAGAAACACACGCATAGTAACTCCTGATGGGTTGCAGACACTAGCCCCTTCATTGCGGACAGGGTCCTAAGAGAATTGTCCAAGTTAAAAGTGGACCCGGGCATGAACCCCAATGCAGTGCACCAGAGGCTGCTGCAAGAGCTCAGAGAGGTACTGGCTGAGCACTTGGCCACCCTGTTAAACCGGTCTCTGGAAACTGGAAAGGTGCTGGGGGACTAGAGGAGGGCTGATGCTGTCCCACTCCACAAAGAGGGTAGTAAGGAGGAACCAGCAAATGACAGGCTGGTCAACCTCACTTCAGTAGTTGGCAAGGTAATGGGATCGCTTCTAAAGGAAAGAATTGGAGAATACCTCCTGACTTGCAGTCTGCAGGACCAGAGACAACATGGGTTCACAGGGGGGAGATCCTGTCAGACCAACCTGATAGAGTTCTTGAAGAGGTAACCAGGGTAGTGGACCAGGATGGGGCAGTTGATGTGGCCTATCTAGATTTCAACAAGGCCTTCGATACTGTCACTCATAAAAGGTTGGTAATAAAACTGAAAAGCCTGGGGGTGGGGCCTAAAATCATAAAATGGGTGGATAACTGGCTTAGGGATAGGAGCCAAAGAGTGATTGTAAATGGGGTACACTCTGGGGATGGGGAGGGGAGGGTGACTAGTGGGGGTACCACAGGTGTCAGTGTTGGGCCCAGTACTCTTAAATATCTATGTTAGTGAAATAGCAGAAGGACTAGGAGGGAGGGTATGCCTGTTTATGAATGACACAAAGATCTGCAACAGGGTGGACACACAGGGATGGCGGAGAGGATGAGGGAGGACCTAGAAAAGTTAGAAGAGTTGTCAAGAAGATTGCAGCTATGATTCAGCGCAAAGAAGTGCAAGATTATGCACTTGGGGCGTGAGAACCCGGGGGTGGCATACACACTTGTGGGAGAGGTACTAACTGTCACAGGGCAGGAGAGAGACCTGGGAATTATCATTACTGATGACCTGAAGGTGGCGAAACAGTGTGGGAAGGCAGTGGTAGAGGCTAACCAAATGCTTGGATGCATAGGGAGGGGTATCAGCAGCAGGAGTGAGGTAATACTTCCACTATATACTTTGCTAGTGAGGCCACATCTCAAGTACTGTGTGCAGTTCTGGAGGCCCCATCTTCAAAAGGACAGAGAAAGGATGGGGACAGTGCAGAGGAGAGCAACCAAATTGGTGCAGGGTCTGCATCGGAAGCCCCACAAAGAAATGCTTAAGGAATTAAACTTGTACTCCCTAGAAGACAGGAGGAAGTGGGAGGATATGATGGAGATATTCAAATATCTCAAGGGAATAAACAAGGTACAGATGAGAGTGTTTTCCAGAGGAAAAGATGTTCTAAGATTGGGGGTTGCAATATGAAGTTGAAGGGGGGGGGGTTGGATCAGGGGTAACGTAAGGAAATTCTTCATGGAAAGGGTGGTGGATGACTTGAACAGCCTCCCATTGGAGGTGGTAAGGGCTAAAAGAATCACAGGTTTTAAGAGTGCATGGGATAAACACATGGGTATCTTGGATAAAGGAGAAGGGTGGACGACAACCCCCCAGTAATGGCTTGGGAAGCACTATTAGGGGGGAATTTATGGGGAGACTAGGTGGGCCACGTGGTCCTTATCTGATGACAGCGTACATGAATCTATGAATATGTAACACATGTGCCCTATAATGATACATGCATCAGTACCCGACACCCTCTGTTAACACTTCCCGTTACTGGCACTGCCAGTATGCTTAGTATAAGCCTCCCTCACCAGTGACGAGGCCCACCTTCTGGGCTGATTTTCAGTATATATTCTCCAGTATAGCCCAGAAGGTGGGCCTTGCACTAGTGAGGAAGGCTTATACTAACATACTAACAATACCAATAGCGAAAATATCTCTCTATATTCTCTTCAGTTTGTCTTCTCACTATTACCCTCTCTTCCTGAACCAACCTCTCCTTGTTCCTCTCTCTCCCTCCCTTTTTTCCTTTTGTGTTGGAAAGTACCACGGTATATAGTGTTTGCTTGTTTCAGTTACACATGTAACCTCTTGCCTAATTTGCCTTAATAATTGTTGTCCACTTACGGCCTCCCGTAAGCTGTATTTTTGTTTGTTACTGTAATGACCATGATGTGGAATCTATGTAATGAGCCTGTACTCAAAAGTTAATCCGAGATCTTAATAAACAAATAAAAATTAAAGAAATAAATATTTGACACGTCTCATTATTTTACTGGAAAGCAGCATCAAAGGCCAAAATGTGGCAAAACATTTGAATATTGCATTTAAATACCATATACCGTACCAATCTGGATTTCACTCCAGCCACAGTGCAACAACAGCATTGATAAAGGTTAACACAGATATACAGATTTCAATGGATAGGGGCCTCCTGGTCGGGGTCATATTCATGTATTTGTCCAAAGTGTTCGATACTCTGAACCACTTAGCGCTGTTGGACACACTGAGGAAAACTGGCAACTACCAGGTGGCCCTGAACTGGTAGAACACTAGTTTCTTTAGGATCTTACACATGTAACCCCCCTACAAATGGGTGTTCCAAAAAGTCTTTCAAGAGCTTGCCTAATTGCTCACAGCCTGGTTGGTGTTTGGCACCTAAGCCATTTAAATGTGATTGCCAGTGAGTGCTTTTAAAGCCTCCATGTACTGTTTCTTTAAGGGCTGTCTGCTTGCAGTCATAATTAGTTTGAATGGGGGGACTGGGTGTTTCTATTCCCGAGTTCTGCCCGGGCTGCTCAATAATCGCTCCGTTTCTGCCATTGCTAAATGTGCAGAGTGAGCCCTTCTGAAAGATGTAGCTGATTGTTGGTAGATCGTTTAAATAGTAAAAATGTAGTTTGTTCTAACCTGCCTTCTTGCAGCAAGAACTGTTTCTGTCTAGCTCCACCATTTTGGTCCCAGACTGCCGCATGGGACCAATCAGTACTTGAGACTCTCAAATGGAGCCTGCTGAAATGGGGCTGTGTGGAGTGAGACTCTGGGAGTTGTAGTTCCTGGACTGTTGGCACCTTTTTGCACCTATAGAGGGAGCCCTGCTGTGACTGACATCTGAACCGACCAACCGAACCTTTTGGATCTGAGTGAAAGCCCCTGAGCTGTCTGCTGACAAGCCAGATTCGAGTTGGGAGCTGAAGGAGCAGGACCTGTGTGTGTTCGAGCGGCCGTTTTGCTGTATATTTTGCACGGGAGAATCATGGAAGGCCTGACTGCTGGCCTACTTGTCTGATTTCTGCCCTGAGAGGGAGAAGAGGACGTTTTCGGATGGAATCTGAAGTTTGTGTGAAGGAAGCAAGCTGCTGCTGTGGGACCAGGCATAACCTGTAGAAGACCGAAGATTTTGCTGAATGTGATCGGCCTGTCAGGACTCTGAGGCCTGGTACAGTAATACAATTTTACATCTGAATGTGCTATGTGCTGGATGGGGATCACAATCTGATTTCCCCCATTGCTGTAGACTGTGCGTTAGTGCTGGAAGTTGTTTCCCAGCTAAAAAGCGGACTGAATCCGTGCTGCCTGACACAGATAGGCCCAGCCACAAGGGCGTTGCTTATTACCCTGCTGCACAGAAAAAAAACATCGGCAAGGGACCAGCCAGGGGACCAGCCCCTTGCACCTTGCCTGAACAAGCTCAGAGCCAAAGCACCGCATGTGGGTCTTGCCTCCCCTGGCAATCCAGAGAGTTCATCCATCAGCCCTCCTGTGTTTAGCCTGGGTACCGTGAGTAATTATCAGGGTAGCTCCCTGCAACTTTTGTCTAATCAAAGTGTGTCATCTGGTGGCCTTGTGTTTTTCTTTCCACGAACTGAGCCCTCTGGCTCCAGATTACAAATTGTGTGTGCGCATGTTCTTTTTCCATCACAGGGCCCCAACCAGCTGCAATGGACCTGGCTAGCCCCTTTCCCCATCCTGGGTACCCAGAGAATGTGACTGAGTGGGACTCTTAAGTGCATGCACAGTACTGTGATTATTAATGTGTGTAAGCCAATTAACCTGATTTTCTCCCTTCCTTGTTACAGCCCCCTACATAAATCAGATCTTTTGTTATTTGAAACTTACATGGGCTGCGGTGTCAGTATATGTTGAAAGCATTGCATTATAGCTGTGTACCTTGCATAACCTTATTTTACAGGGGGTCCCCGAGGCATGCTGAAGGAATCAGTACTGGGGGTAAGTGTCATATTTATGTGTATGAGGTTTGCATATCTGGGGTATTGGGAAAGTTACTGTTGTGTACTGTGTGGGCCACTAGTGGGAGACAAGGGGGTCACAGTGCCCCAGAGGGCTGTGACCTGGTTATTAAGACTAATACCAACCCAGACCTTTGGGTGGAGGCACCCGTCACTGAACCTAGGCCCCTCAACCTGCTGCTAGCCACGCAGACAGGGGTAGTAGACCAAGGGATAGCGCCACCTAGGGGTTACACACATCACGGTTGGAACATATCAAGACTGGAGTCCCTCAAGGGTCAGTGTTGGGACCGATACTATTAAATCTGTACATGAATGGTGCCAGCCCCCTTATTAAGGGAGCCAGGCACCATTTGTACACCTATGATGTGGTTCTGTATGTAGAAGGAACATCAATTTCTGAAATTCAGATTATTCTCCTAAGAGATTTTGATGTCTTACAGGATTATTTTAGATCACACAAATTAATACTAAATACCAGGAAGTCACAGGTTATGATTTTTGGGAATAAACAGGCTGACATTCCCCAAACATTCCGAATCACAACCTTCTCAGATCATGTATTAGAACAAGTACATTTCTATAAATATTTAGGAGTATGGTTAGATGCACAAATGAAATGGGGGTAAACATATAGACAGCCTAATCAAGAAATTATACACCAGGCTAGGGGCCTTGCATAGACTGAAAGATTGTGTTGCACCACTGGCCAGAAAACATATAGTTAACACCATGATAGTTCCACTATTTGATTACGGAGATGTGGTCTACAGGGGAGGGGGGTGTCCAGGGCGGAATTAGACCAGCTTGACACAGCCTTAAATAGCTTTGCCAGGTTTGCCCTGGACGCCCATAGGTTGATACATCACTGTTTAATGTACCGGGCCCTGAACTGGATAAACCTAATGGAACGTAGGCATTTACATGTAATGCAATTTATTTACCAGAATTTGAAGAAAACAGACTCTGTTTTATTTAGATACTCTATTTGAAATTCGGATTACAAGGACAGATTTATGGACAGCCCAAAACATAGAATTTAATATCTCCGTGATGAGAACAACTAAGGGCAACTCTACTATAGTTACTCAAAGTCCAAAAACTTGGAATAAGCTTCCACTCTTCTTAAGATCTAAGGAAGTAGTCCCATGGAACAGAATTAAGGGCTGACTGCTTCAAATGTTTGCACAACCAAAAAGATGCTGCTCACATTGAATGTTAATGTTTATGTATCTCAAATGCACCCTTTTATATACAAAAAGAAAAATAATATTCTATGGGCTGGATATTCAAACTGCGCCATTCTGAGGCGCAAGCCCTTGCGCTGCGCAAAATAGTTGCGCAGGGGTGTGGCCCAGGCGATTAGAAGCTGATGCGCTATTGAGCAACTCCTTTGAATATCACCCCCCAGCCACAGCCACTGTGCATGGCGCAGTGAAACTTGCGCCACCGCAAGTTGTCAGAGTGGAGCATTCAACTTGCGGTGGCCAAGTACCATTGAGCCATGCGCAAAATCACGATATTCAAAAGGTGACATGCAAATGGGGCCATAATTCATGCAAGGCGCAGGGGGAGCATTTGCATCTGATTATGGCCCCATTTGCATGCCATTAGCATGTAGGTGCGCCGATCCCAGAGGACTTGCGCCTGGCCGCCCTGCCAGGCAGCAGCCGTCGGGGACCGACGCACCCTGCAGCCCGATCGCGGGCAGAATGTAAAAAGAACCGCCCCAACATCTCCCTAATGCCCGATTGCAGACAGAATGTAAAAGACACCCCGAACACTTTCCTAGTGCCGATCACGGGCAGAATGTAAAAGACCCCCCAACATCTCCCTAATGCCCGATCGCGGGCAGAGATAAAGAACCCCGAACACTTTCTAGTGCCCGATCATGGGCAGAATGTAAAAAGAACCCCCTCAACATCTCCCTGGTGGTCTAGTGGACCGTAATGCCCGATCGTGGGCACAATGTAAAATGACACCCCGGCAAACATCTCCCTGGTGGCTAGTGTCCCCCACCCACCCACCCGAAGCCCCACCACCCGCTCCCAGTGACGGCAGCATCCACCGCCTGCCGCCCGCCGCATACCGACTGACTGCCGGTAGAACACGCCCGGTGGTGCAGAGCAAGAACCAATGGGCGTACAGCTCACCGTACATGACAGTCCGAAATCTGGACTGTCATATGCAGGTATAAAACTACTGCGCCCGATAGTTCTTGCTCACCCTGACATCCACAGAGCAATCAATCGGGACGGCACGGAAGCGAAATAAGCTACCGCCACTAACTGCCAAGTGGCGGGGAAACTGAAATAGCAAATGAAAGACGCAACCACCGAAGGTATTTAAAAGCACCGTGAGCGATCAGCCGGCCAGACAACCAGAAGGAAACTCTTTACATTCTGCCAGCGTCAGGCACTAGAGAAAGTGTCGAGGGTTCTTACATTCTGCCCGTGATCGCAGTCAGCCAATCACTGGACCACCGAGGGATGGCAGGCGGGGAGGGGAGCCACATTGATGCCCGCGATCGGCCTGGTGGGGGTACACTATGCCCGCGATCGGGCTGGGGGGGGCACAGGGACTGAGTTGGGGGCCAGCCACGGGTGGCAGCTGCTGTGTTGCGCCCTGCAATGCAGCAGCTCACCTGTGGGTGGCCCTCGACTTAAGCCTTTTTTTTTTGGCTCAAGGTCCTGCAGGCTCAGGTTGGGGGTTGCGCCTGCACAACTCTGCACAGCCCGGCTGAATATCGGGCTGTGCAGTTTATGCATGGTTCCTCCCCCTCCTGTTGAGCATGCATTCATTTGCATTGCGCTGTTGCTCAGCCTGTTTTCAGTTGCACAACTGCCTCCTGCTGAATATCGCAGAATGGCGCAATGTAGAACTTGAGCACGCGCAACCCTGTTGCGCATGGCGCAACCCTTTTGAATATCCCACCCTATGTATTTATACTTGTTGAAACTGTATTGTATTTTATATCATGTGAACGTGGGACCCCATTGTAAATGAACATTTTTTGCTCAGTTGGGCAATCCTATTCCTTTGGAAGTTCTCTCTTTTAGGAATAAACTTTTACAAACAAACAAACATTTTGCTGCCTTCATCCAGCTGCAGGCGCACTCCAAAATAAGGTCCCGCACCTGTGGCAGGACATTCAAAAATGCAACCCTAAAGTCCATGAGGTGTGCCTTGTCATTCCTACTTAGAATTCCTCAATACATTTGGAGCTCCCAGAGCCCTCACCCTCCCTTTTGCTTCTAATCACCTCTTTGTATATATTCCATTAGTAAACAGAGATTGTAGCCATATTGGTCCTTGGACAGGAGTTGCTGGATAGTTTGATATTTTTTTATTGGACCAACATGTCTTGTACAAAGACTGTATAGTACACAAGCTTTCAGGGCCCAGCAAGTCCCTTCATCAGGTGCAATAGCAATCTGAACAGACACAAATACCTGCACAATTCAGCTTCCACCCAAGGCACACACAAAAAAAATCTGTCATCTACAGTCAGGTAATGCCCCCACCACCCTCTGCTCTCCCCTTCTTCAGGAGTCACCAGTGGTCTGTTGTGCCCTCACTCAACTGTCCATCCTCCAGTGCAGTCCATCTCCCATGGAGCCGTGGTTATGCCCCCCCAGTGGGTACGGGGGGGGTGAGGGCCCTTTCACACCGACATGTCTTTTTACCTCATCGGGATGCTGTCTCCAGCGATGGCAGGAGTGTTGAGGGTCAGGAACTTGACACTCCATCTACTGGAAGGCAGTGAGTGGTTTTCCAGTGTTCTGGGCGTGCCGTGTGCCCCTGACATCAAGGCGCTATGAGCGCCGACGTCTGGCACACCTACCCCCTTCAGTCCTCAGGCCTGCTGTACCTCGAGTCTCCACTCGGGGTCACCCAGGCACCGGGTCCAGTACCCAACCTCCCCCCTGGAGAAGGCAAGTGGTCCTAATGATGCTCAAACTTCCTCCCCCGGCTGGCCCTCCAGCTCACGGGCTTGTTCCCAAACCCAGATCGCTGGCGTCGCAAGCGGAAATCCAACTGCGGCATTAGCGGGCCGGCAGTTACAGTCAGGTAATTTGATATTATCATTTCTGGTCGGATGAGATACAGTAACAAGAAACACACCACTTACCTCACTCCATAATTCCTTCATCCAGCAGTGCCACTCCCTAAGACAAGCAGACAGAGAACTGGAACATGCTATACAAATACCACAGTACAATCTACTGGAATACAGGCAATTAAAATCAAACTGATCAGACCCCGCTAGTTGTCACATACCAGTGGCAGCTATCCATAATCTTCTGCTTTACCACGGAACAGTTTACCACAATAAAGTACTGCATACAGCACTTCCCCCTTATGGCAGTGTCATTCAAGGTAGTGTAGCACATAAGTGGAAGGGTTACCTTATTGTGCTTAGGCAATACAATAAGGTTACTCTTCAGCTAACGTACTACTTTGAATAATACTGTTGTAAGGGGAACATTCTGTATTGTAGTACCTTATTTCAGTAAACTTTTTTTTGTGATAAAGTGGAAGACTGGGATGAGTACCACAGTACAGCCCCATAGTAACACCCCTTTAGTAAATGATACAAGAAATAGAACCCATGCTAAGTGGGAAGTAGGGATGGATTCCCTCCAACCCCTCCGAGTGCCTGTTTTTTTCTTCCCCCCTCCCCTAACCCACCCTCTCCTACGTCTGGAATTCTGGGCATAGGTGCGCTCACTAGATTCACCTGTTGCATCCTTAATCCCTCCCCTCTTCTCCCATCATAGATAGATAGATGCTATATTTATAAAGTGCCCCTTTCCAGGGATTTGGAGCGCTGTACATTACAAACAAAACCAATTATATACAATACAAGTACTTCCCAAGCTTCCCCCTATAAAAAAACAATAATTCACAGCCCTACTATTAATATGTCCTTACCACTCACACATTCCTCCACCCTTTTCTCCATGTTCCTCCTCAGACCTCTACACTCATTTATATTCACTTATCTCTCTCAACTTGTTGTAACATTCTCAGCCTATCTAAGCGGATGTTGGTTCATCTCCTGTGCAGGCTCAACCGTATATTGCTATCTTCAGATGCACTTAGGGTACACCTGCCAAGGGTATACTCAAAACTCTGTAAATATACTGCCTTTATGTCTTTTTGCTTTTTTTAACAAATATGTATATTACTTTCTCTATTCTGGTATTTGCAATGACTCTAGTATGTAATGTTTACTGTCTTTAATTATTGAGTCTGTATAACCTTCGATTGTGATGAGCAGCACTGTATGGATGCCCAGGTCCACTTTGTAAATGAGTTTTTCTCAATGGTGTTTCACCTGGTTAAATAAAGATTTGATTGATTGATTGACAATAATAGTGTAACCCCCTTCCCCCCCATTCGCTGGGGTTACTAGAATCCCATCAGTGTTAGTGTTAGGTAGGGAAGGCAGCTGGTGAATATCTAGTTAAATAGATTTTCACCTACTCCCTCTCTGCTTGCTTGGTCTCAGCAGAGAGCAGAGAGCAGAGAGGTGATGTCATTTAGAACTCTTGCAGCCTCATGAGCCACACAGCTTGCTGTGAGTGTGAGGGAGTTTAGAATTTTCAGTCAGTTCAGCTCGGAGATTGAGCAACAGCAGGAGTGTGAAGAGTTTGTCTTCTTTTCTCACCCTAGTTTTGGGAATTCCTTCTACCTGACTTGTGAAGTGGTGGAAACCGTCTCCAGGATTTCCTGTTGCCTCATCCCATGTGGAATGAGGGGGACTGCAGAGGATTCTAGGGGCACTCCCCTGATCCAGCCTAGAACATTTTTGAAGCTGCCTTGTGTGCAAGAACTGTGAGTAGATTTCTTTCTGAGACTTACCCAGGAGAGTACCTGCCTTGTTTTCTTGTAGAGTGACACTCTGATAAAGGGACCCATTTATCCATTTCTGTGAGATTTTCTCAAGAAGATTGTTTTAAAGTTTGCTGACAACAGTGGATGTCCCATATGCGACTATGCCCTTTGTTCAGAACTTTAACTTTACACCCTAGTGATGTTTTCTGATGCTCAAATGTGCCAAACGTTTGAAGAAAGCATAATCTCTACAGTTTAGTATTCGTTGAGGTGTAGCTCTGAAAGAATGGCTGGGTATAGACTTGGAAGCAAAAGGTGGGAGACCCCCATCTGGAGTGACCAATTCAGCACTTCGGGTTCTGTAAGGGTGCCTGTTTTCTTTCAGTGCATATGGCCAATGCCTGAAGATGTTTGCCCCTTGTTGTGGGTTTCTCCAATTTTGAGCCCTAGTGTGCTCTGTCGTGGCCAGTGTGCCACATTCCTTTCTGAAAATCCTATACCCAATGGGAAGTGTTCTAAGTACTGGTCTCATGCCTTTTGTCCAGGATTTTGTGTGTTCAAGTGGCTAGTTCCACATGTTTCCAGATGTTTAATCCAATGCCAAATGGGAACTGTTCTAATTAATGGCCTAGTGCCACTTCCAGGAGAGTTGTGTGTGTTTTCCTTGTGACAAGTACCACATTTCCAAATGTCTAATCCTATGTTTTTCTACAGGTGTGTTCTGCATTGCCTTGTGCCACGAAGAGTAAATCCTTGGGGTCCAACTTTGCTTTCGTGTTCCAGCTTTGTTTCAGAATAAAGCCACACTCTAGAATCCCAACCTGGGATGGACAATCTAGTTACTGCTTCCTGTGTGAATTTACTGGGTACCCCTGTCGGAAGTGCAAACCTAGCATAGCCCTCAGCAAAAGTTATCTCCTCAGGACCTGGGTTTGGTATTGGTCCATTTGTGTCCAGTACACACTTTGTGTTTCTGCAGCAGTTTTGCTTTGTACCCCCACCCCTCTCTTTTCCCCATGACAGAAATTATATGGGAGGTGTGCCTACTAGTTAATAAGGGGTCGTGGGGGGTTACAATAGTATTGCTTAATCACAAACAAGTCAACAAGAACAAAATATCCTTTAAAACACATCATTGGTTCTACGGACAAGAACAGGTATGAGCCTGTCGACCTTGTCTGTCAAACTGTATTTAACAGAAAATGCCAGTGAAACCACCCACAGCAGGCACTTTTTTTTTGAACTAGGAGAGACACACTAAGCTGAAGCTTGCTTACAGGTGTGACCTGGGAGCACAAGGAAGTTAAATGATTTGCTCAGGGTCACACAGTATGCAAGTGGGGGCTATGGGATTCAAACCCAGGTTTGCAGCTCAGAGCTTTAAACCACTGTGCTATACTGCCTGCCTATCTAGCTGATAATTGAAATATCTAGCTGATAATTTAAACTGTTTAAGGATTCACTATCAACGTTTACCTTTGGTATGCTCTTCTGTGCTTCCACCACCCTCTCAGTGAAACATCCTCTCATACTTCCAGTTTTAAAATGACTTCCCTTCAGTTCTTTGTTATGACCTCTTGTCACTTTCTCTTGAGTTTTCAGTTCTAAATGCAAACACTGCATTGTTTCCATACAAGGAGTGGCTTTATAGATTACCAGGTCTACTTTTTTCCTTCTCAGCTCCAGGCTATACAGACCTAGCTCTTTCAACTTGTTTTCAATATGACATCCCTGAAGCCCCCTTAATTATCTGTGTAGCTCTTCTCTGCACCCATTCAACTTTAGTAACATCACATCTATTTTGGGGTGACCCATAGTGGACACAATACTCCACGTGTGGTCTCACAGAGACTCTGTAGACTGGAATAATCACCTCCCTCTCCTTGCTGGTGATATTCCTCCTTATGCAAGATATCATTGTATTATATTTCGATACTGCCTCATCACAGTGTCCTGAATTTTTGAAATCAAGTGGGGATCCAGCTCCCTTGACCATGATGGAAAATCCTACAAGGGGTCTGGGGAATGTTTCGCCCCTACCATCCCCTCATCCCATTGGTGAATCTGTGTGGTAGATGAGTAGGGATACAAAACTCACTTCCCCTCCATTCTTTCTGCCTACCCTTCCTCTACCCTGCCCCAATGTCAGGGCCCTAAGGCTCCTGGGCTCCATGACTGGTCACTCTTCCTCCCCTTCTCCTGACATCTGCTGGCATCATTGGACCCAAAGAACTCCCAGAGTGGCTGGCCCATTGGCACAGTGGTAGCACTACCACTCATGTTGCTGCTGACCTTCCCTCCTCTCATCGCTAAAAATCCTAGAGATGTATAGTTTGACCCCAATGCACATCTTCAAGATCTTCCAGCTAAGACATCTAATTGGCCAATCCTTTGGTACTTTTCCTCAGCCTTCCAAGGTAACACCCATTCTGGATAGCTTCCAGGATTTATCTTCCAAACCCCATTGCATATCCCTATTATATGCCTACCTTCTGTCTGTTGACCACCCAGATCCCCTACCTGGATCCAAAGTATGGTCCTCTCTTTTACCTGACTTAATCATTGACTGGGCTCAGGTCTGGAAGGACCTCTATACCTACATTTCCCAAGACAAGCTCTGACTCACTCAGTACCATATCCTGAAAGATTTATACTACACTCCCGTCAAACTAGCCAAACCTGGCCACCTTTCTAGTCTTACCTGCTCTAGATGCAGTAAGGAAGAAGGGAACCTACTACACATATTCTGTCAGTGTGAAAAAATCATCCCCTTGTGGTGATTAATTAAATCCAGGCTGGACCCCCTGTTAGGTTTGGAGGACCTCTTCCCTGTGAAGATCTGTATTTTGGGCATATACACTAACGTTAGGGTGAAGGAATGTAAATATCTTATGGCTCTAATTTCTATGGTGGTCAAAAAACTGGTGCTCAAACATTGGATATGTAACCCCTCACCCCTGCCTTTTTAGCAAAATGACGGGTGGCATGCTGTTGAAGCTGACAGCAGTACCTGGTGGGGACTGGGTTCGGGGAGGATGAGGTTACTCGGCACAGGGAACCTAGGTTTGGCTACTCTGCACAGGGGCACCCAAGTAAATCCGAACACAGGAAGCAATAACTGTAATGTCCAGAACCAGGAATAGGATTCTACAGTGTGGCTTTTATTCACATCCAAGCTGAACAAACAAAGCATAGATGGACCCCCACGGGCTACATTCCTGGTAATGCAGATTAGAGACAACAGAACACTTTATCACTATTTCCAGCCCTCAGGCTCTGAACCCACCAGGCACACAGCCCGGACTTGCATGCAGCTTTGGGTACACAGCCCGACCTGTACACTACTTGGGTTTTCCCCACTGGCCCGGCTCCCCTGCCGGCCACTTGATCCGCGGTCCATTTTGGGAATGAACCAATTATCCTGTTGTGGCTCCCCAAACCATACTAGAGCCTTCGAATCCTAGAGGGAATTTTCCTTCCAATCCCAGGTCTGGGTACTTCCCTCATCACTGGCCAAGTGCCTGAGGCAAAGTAGAAATCCACAGAGCAAATCCGTAGAGGTGGACCTGGTCACTAAAGATGGGGGGTCTCCCACCTCCAGCTCCCACAGCCCATACCCAGCCATTTCTCTGGAAACTAAACAATTTCTTTACTGAAAACTTGCAAATGTATGTCACATCTCCTCTACATATCATTTTGATCCAATAAGCACTGGACTTGAACCTACTTTTACTTGTTGGCTAAGCCTATTACTCTAGGCCTCCCACTATCTCAGTAGTTCAATCCCCACATTGTCACACAAGTCCCATGTTGAAAAACATAGGCCCTTTCAAGAAGAGCAGACACTCACCCTCCGGTTGCAGGTGCCCCACAGGCGACTCACAAGTCTTCTTGTTCCCCAAAAAAACTCCGGAACAGATAGGCAGCTTCTCCATTACTAGCAGAACTAGGGGGTTGCCCTAGGAATTCGCAGGGAACCCTTTCCTGCCCCCATCCCCGGAGGGAGTGGTCATTGAGATCCGAAAACAGCGGTCTCCACCACTTCCATTATCTTCTGTGTCTCTCTTTAAGGTGGAGACACACACCCTTTTTACCTAAAAGTAGCCCTTTGTCAGGGTTGAGGCTCCTAGAGCCTACACTGAGCTGCTGTGCTGCTTCCTCAGCAAGCTCCCAACACCAACTGACTACTGAATCTGTTCAAACCTCCCAACATTCTACTCCAAACTCCCTTGCTGCAGATTCCATTGTGGCTCATGCGGCTGGATAGTTCTATTGGTGATGTCATCTCTCAGTCTCAGCTGAGACTGGGAACAGAGTGTGACAGTGTGAAACCCATTTAACTGGAGTTTCACAAGCTGCCTTCCCTGCCTACCACTAGGTCTTACTGGGATTCTAATAACCCCGGGTAACAAGGGGATTACAGACAGACCAATTAGTCATATGTTACAATGAATGGTTGAATACACCTCTTAGTGTGTTTCAGGGCTGAATGCCTAATTGCTAGCTCCCATAACAGACTCAATCTTTTTGATAAAAAGTGGGGCAAATTATATGCTTTATATCTGCATTAATGGGTTGTGACTTGATGACTCCCCATACATATCCCATAACGTATATAACTGTTCTCATACTTGCTTAGGGGCACACTCCAGGGGTGGGTTGATTGGAGGGGAGGGGTGGGTAAGTTAATTTTTATGAATGTAATGTCTCAGTATTCTACCATGTGCTGTAACTGTTTTCTTCTTTTTATAAAACCAATAAAGAATTTGAATTTTACAAAAAAAATGATGCTGCTGACCCAAATTCAGGAATGAGCTCGGGCCGCAGGGAGCTGGCCAGGAGGAGGAGGATTCAGCATCCCAGAGGACGCTCTCCTCCTCCGGGGAGGGAGGGCAGCCAACTCTGCTGCTATGCTGCCACCTAGGTGACCAGAGGTGGCAGTGCAGCTGGAGAAGCTAGTGGTGGGAGGGAGGACGTCGGCTGGTGCTGCACCCCACACACTTCCATGCATGCATGCTTTCATACCCTTGCAGCTGATGTCCTGAGGGGTAATGGGAGAAAAAGCATATAACCCCAGCTGGCTAGATGATGCCAGCCAATTGCAGGTCCTGTACCTAGCTACCCAGGCACCACCTCCCACAACCAGATCCGTTCTGCAGTGGGAGGTGGAGAGCCTGCCATCCCCATCAGTGGGGGAAGCTCTGGGAAACACAGGAGGTGAAGGCAAGTCCCAGGGATGCCAGGTGATGGAGATGTGGCAGTCAAGCAGATGGGAGCCAGCTGGAGAACAGGAGAACCAGCATATGATTGAAGAGAAAGGACTCCCACACCTCTTTATTTCTTTCCATTTTCCTTGGTTAGAGCTGATGTGAAGGTGATGATAACGTTATATGAGTTTCCCAACACTTGGATTTCTGGAGAATGGGTGTGTCCTTGCAAAATGTAAGTCAGGGCTCGCAGTATAGCTTAAAGGTTATAACTAGGAGCTGTGAACAAGTTGATACATCCAGCAGACCTGGATTAGATTACCAGAAGCTCCACTTGCATGCTTGTGGCCCTGAGCAAGTCACTTCAAGTTACTTACACTCCCCAGTACTCCAGGGCTGCCCCTGTAAACAGGCCTTGTGCCTAGTGGGCCTTAACCCTTTGCCAAAAAATGGGAAAAAAAAGTCCACTGTGTAGGAGGAGTTTCCCCTGTAGCTCTTATGAAGTGTAACATGATCACAAACTATTGCGTTCATGCACTCTTTGGATTCATATTTGTATAATAACTGGGTTGCATTTTTTCCTATAGGAAAAGCCAGTTGTAATTCACCGTTACAACCAGCTTGTTATAACGGCGAACACACAATGCTCTTTCTCTGAGAAAACCATGAGCCAGAGTGTGTCTCATGCTACACTATCTTCTAACAGGCACTCTTTCATATAGTTGCTATAGCAAGAAAATGTGACTCCAGCAATTATATAAAATAAAACATGGGGTGGTGTGTTTAATGAGAATTTTACACACACCCTCAGTGTTGGATGCTTAAATAAACCCCTCGAGCTTCGCTCTCAGGGTTTATGTAGCATCCAGCACCTTGGGTGTGTGTGTAAAACCCTCATTAAACACATCTCCTTATGTATTACTCTATATATACTGTAATGCTTCCTATAACATTGTGAATGCTGTTGTCTGTGGTTGAACATTTTGAATAAAAACTGATGTCCGCTGTGTTATCTAGGAAGCTCCAATCTTGATGGTTAAAGTGTGTTTTCTGGGCAGCCAATTTACCTATTTTCAATACCCTTTGCGAAGCTGTTCTTGTTAGTAATTTGGGGAACTTATTTGACCAACTAAACAGAATGGGGGAATGATTGCTGAGACTATCTGGAAAGACTGTGGTATAAGTTATTCTTTCTGGCCAGTTGGTGATAATCCAGTTGATGAGAGCGTGACCCCGTACGGTAATTTTGGCACATGGGGATGTTCACAATTTGAGTCATGTTAAGGGCTAGTAGAGCAACTTTATAAGGTGCTACATCAAGGGAAGCCCAGTTAATATTCAAATCCCCCATCATTATTAGTTCTGAGTTCCGATGGAGGTCAGCAAGGTAGTCCTGGATGATTTTGAAATCATTGGGTTGGTCCCTGGGAGGGATAGAAACCAACGCCAGTGTTATTGTTTTGCCATTAGTGCCAAATAATACTTTGAACACTAGGAGTTGGGTGCCACAGTTGGTGGCTATGGGTGGTAGCATTTGGGCCTGTATGTGCTCCTTCAGGTAAAGAATGCAGACCCCCCCACACACACACTTGCCTAGTCTGTCAATCCTGAATTAGGTGTATCCTGGCAATTGGATGGCCAAGTCTGCAGACTACTACAACAAATGAAAGGCTCTGGTACATGTTAAGGGGGTAGTAATACATGTACTACCCCCTTAACATGTGCCAGTCCCTTTTATATGTTGTAATAGTCTGCAAATGCCACCACTGCTGCCAATAGCGTTTAAATGCGATGCATTGCCCTGCAGCCCTTCCCCATTTCACGTCATCAAAACACCGTTTTGTGGGCAGGGCTGTGGCCGCACTCAGTTGCTTCGACCGAAGCAGCACATAGGATCACTGGATTAGTAAGCTAAATGACTAATTATACACAGAACAGAAAAATATAAAACCTAGCTTGTTTAGGTCCTATGACAGGCAGCTACTGGACATGAGCTGCCCACCCCAAAGGTGTCAGCTGCTATTTATTTTGTGTAGCACCAGACTGTGCATTTGAGAAAAAGTAAGGTGCTTCTGGGAGTTCTAGGTTTCTAGTTGCACTGGTGGTGTAGCTGGTAATACAACAGAACAGTATTCTGAACAGTCTGGGTTCAAATCTCAGCTGAAGCACTTATTGTTTTTCTTTTTTCGGTCTGTTTCTGGCTTAACTAATGACCTGTACAAGAGCCTCTTGGTTTTGACAAGTGAAACCTCACCTGATACATCCCAGCATCCAGTTGACTTTCCCATATGTTGTCCCACATTGAGAAGAAGATTTCAAACTGCTACTTGTTATAACAAACCAAGAAAGAAATCATGCCCTGAGGATAAGTGATGTTGGAATGTAAAACCTCAAAACATCCGCACCCACCAACACCGTGCCACCCTGTGTATAACAGCTATTTATTTTTTTATTTATTCATTTGGTAACTGAGTTGGTGCACTGATTCGAAGACCTTTTTCAGGCACGGGCAAGAAACTGGCACAAACAGCATAAAATACAGTCAACAGCATGGATCATACAGGGAATCAGTGTAGGTCAAACTAACAGAGAAAATATAAGGTAAACAGTACCAGGTAAATCAGCAATTGAGCATAGCAATGTATATAACATTTAGGTAAACATGCTAAGGTTGCTCCATCATTCAACAATAGGAATAACAATAGCATTCAGGGTGGGAGAGGAGAGTGAAGCACTGGAGGGGGAGGGGGTAAGGGGGGGCTGCAAGGGAGGTGCAACCGTGCTAGCAGCCTGTGGGCAGATGCAGGTCATGGAGGACAGAAAGTATATTTTAATAGGGAATTTAGATTTAGAGGGGGGGTCAGGGGAATGTAGGGAGGAGGGGAGGTCATTCCATAGTGAGGGTCCAGCTGCTGAGAAGGCTCTTAGGCCCGTCCTCATAGTTATGTTAGGACGTTCTAGTTGGAGGTGGGAAGACTGATGTAGATTGTGGCAGTAGGTTCCGGGCCGGATAAGAAGGGATAGTGGAGAGTAGGCGGGATTGTGCAAGGTATCAACAACGATCCAGGCAAGTGGGTAGGAAAGCCACACTTGTAAAGAGAGCCCGTTAAGGGACTGGTAAAGAAGTAAAGCCAGCCCGGTGGTGCTGAAGGTTGAAGCAATGGACACCATACCTCATGACACACTGGCAACTCATGTTCAGGAACGAGCATGAGCCACTGGGGGTCGGCAGGGAAGGGAGAGGATTGAGCGTCTGACGACAGCTCGCCTCTCCCGGGGAAGGGTGAGCATGTTGTCCTGATCCTTGACTGCCCTCCAGTGGGGGATGCGGGGTAGCACCAGAGCTAGGGAGACACCTAGCATGGCATCATGACACATGTGTGCACGTTCATGGCTATGAGGGGGAGGGAACACAGTAAAGAGGAAAAACGTCTGCCAGCTTCATGGAAGCCCCTCCAGTACACCGGCACTGAGGCCTCACGACTCTCTCAGTCCTGCTGTGGATATCGCTCAGAAGGGGGGAGGATGGCTCTCCCTCCTTCAGCCCTACCACGGGGGGTAATCCGTGAGGGACACAGGGCTCGGGGAGCCGGGGGGGCATAGCGGCAGCCAGGGACTGGTAGGAGGATGGAGGCATGCCGGCATGTCATAGGAGGATAAACATCAGAATAAAATAAAAGGGACTAGTAAAAAGAGCAGTGGTGAGTGAGGAGAGGGGCGTGGAGGGCAAGGTGACATATACAATTGTAGGTAGTGTTCAGGGGGTTCAAGTTGGTAATGGAGTTGAGAGAGTACACCGGGCAGCCATAGTCAAGGAGAGGAGGAGGTTGCCATCGGCAGTAGCAAGGTGGGCTTCCGGTGAGAGGTGGTCAAGCAGGCAACAGCAGAACCCTATGGCTATAGTTCCAGGGCCTTATACCCCCCATTTTGCTATATCAAAGCCTGCACTTTTTTCCGTATTAACTCTAATATTCATACTTTTCGGAGGGGCTCTTGGTTCTCATCATCCAGCTGAACCATGATTAAGCCTGACCACTTCGGCAAAGTGCCCACCTCCATCGGTCAGGTAAAAAGCATCACATTTTAACGTGCCTTGTCAGAGCTGAGGTCTCCTTGCTGTCTCTATATTTTTGAATAGACCTCTCTCTAGGCTTCATTACTTGAAGTGTGCTCTGGCCAATGAATGGCTGACAGGTATCTAATAGGGAGCTTAACAATTAGAAGAAGGCCACAATTCTTCTCTATACAAATCAGTACAAAAAGTTTGCAGCACCTGATCAGTGAAGCAATGTGGTCAGTGTAGGTTAGGGATGGGTCCAGGATTACCCCCAGATACTTGAAGGTGGGAACATTGTCAAGGGAAGATCCATCTGGGGATTGGACAGTGCGAAGGACACCTTTGTGGGCAAGGGCAGAGAGTTTGGGTTTGGAACCAAAAAGCATGGCCTTTGTTTTGGCAGCATTGACCAACAGTTTGTGGTGGAGATATGGCTAATAAAAGTCACTGAAACATAAGCAAGTCCAAATAGATTTAATATTCACATTTCTCAAGTCAGAAGATTAATACAAGTGCTGAATAATGCATATTAAGCCAATGAACTCCCTGACGCCACTGCACACTGAAACACAGGTGCTTTATCAAGGATTAAGTTCTTAGTACACTGTCTGCTTTATAGTGTCTGTTTGTTGTTACTTGTATTTTACTGAGTTTAAAACATCACAGAATGTTTCTCATATAATAAAAAGGTGTTTTTGCAATGACAGCAGATACAGTTGTCTCATACATCATTAATATTGCATAGCTTTATGCCATGCTCGTTCCCTGTCCATATTCACTTTAACCTTGGTGTGCCCGTCTTGCCACATAGTTGGTCTGCTCTCACTCCCCAACAACCAACTAGTTTTCAATGGTGGGTGGGATCCCAGTCACTGCCCAGCTTATCTGCAACCAAGAGTCAGTTGGGAGGGCAGGTGGGATGCTGGGGGGCATATGGAGGAGTATTACCAGCAGAATGAGGGAGGCGGTGCTGTTTCTGTATAGATCATGGATAAGACCCCACCTAGAGTACTGTGAACAGTTCTGGAGACCACATCTCAGAAAGGACATAGAGAGAGAGTTGAAGCGATCCAGAGGAAGGCAACAAAAAGGGTGCAGGGTCTGCATCAGAAGCCCTACGGGGAGAGATTAAAATACCTAAATATGTACACCCTGAAAGGGGGGGGGATATGCTACAGATCTTTAAATACCTCACAGGGTAAACAAGGTACAAGAGGGAAGCATTTTTCAGAAAAAAGATGTTCAAGGCAAGGGGGGCACGATAAGAAGCTGGAGAAGTGTAGGTTCAGGAGAGATATGAGGAATCACTTCTTCACAGAAAGAGTGGTGAGTTCCTGGAACAGTCTTTCAGCAGAGGTGGTGGGAGCAAAACCAGTGGTGGGGTTCAGGTATGCATGGGACAGGCATAAAGGAATCTTAGGGAAAGGGAAGTGTGTGAGTGAATGGGCTGGAGATGAAGTAGGATCTAAGGTGATACTACAGGCAGGGAAAAATGGGCAGACCGGTGGGCCAAGTAGTCCGTATCTACTGGCAAATTCTGCTTCTATGAGTTCCTTCTTCCCCGCTTTTTTTTTTTAATCATTTAACAGTTTTTCCAACCTGCAGCCATAGTCCTGCTCCACATCCAGCCACCGCTTCTCCACTTCACCTCCACCCCCAAAGCTGGTATGCCCAGCTGGCAAACGCAGCTACACCTGCAAAAGGGGCCCCCCTTGTAGCCCCCGCGCCCAGTGAGGAACCATTACCGGCACATGCCATCCAGGCATTGTTGGTCAGTCGGCGAAACTGCGGCCATTAAGCTGCCACGGGCTTGTGCTGCCTTTTTCCTTTATCCCCCAATGGAAGCATGGGCGTGCCATGACGTCAGTGCACTAACATGCAGATGTCTGCCATGCTTCCCCCACTAGGTACCCTCACCTCTGTAGTACCTCCGGGCATCCCCAGGGACCAGCAGAGCGTGGTGTACATCCACCCATTATCCCCAGGACCAAGAAAGCTGTCGTCGGACCTCAATCCTGGTCCTCCCCTGCCAACCCCTGATGACCCAGGCTCATTCCCAAACCTGGGTTACCGGCGTAGAGTGAGGTGTGGCGTCCAGCGCCTCAACCCTCAGTGCCACTGGGCCGGCTCCTTCTTCCCCTCCTTTAATAGATCTCACCAACGCTACTTGAATCCCTAGAAAGGCATTTAACTTTATGGTTCAGTTTTCTTTACTGCTTGTCCTGTCTCTTGTCTTATTCTATTGCTTTGCACTGATTTAATTTGAACAATGTTCAATTACCTTGGAAAGACAGATATGATCCTTATGTACTTAAATTTCGTATCTGAATCAGAATATGAACCTTCGCCAACTCGCTCGTTGACTTCTCTATTTTGTTAGTTTTGACCTAGTTACTTCCCCATCTGCTATCTGAGCCTGAAGGAGAGTCTGCTCTATCCCCCCTCTCATGTTTTAATGCCTGCCATTTGGTCAATTATGTCTGACCCCTCAATGCTCTCCAGAAATGTCATGAGTTGTGACCACTCTGAGTCTGATCTTAGTCTCAATGTAGCTGTGATACTTTCCATTAGTTTAATCTGCTTGATGGCTTCCACCCATTCCTGCATACTCTGAGCTGTTTCTGTTAACCAGGATCTTGTAATCACCTAGATCATAGAATCATAGAAGCTTGACAGCAGAAAAGGACCTTACCAGCCCATCTAGTCACCCTTTTTTTCCCCCTACATCTCGCCCTCCCTGCCAGCCCCCACCTTCCCCCAATACTGTTTTTCTTGTTTTTGTTTTCCTTCTATGCTGCCCACCTTTTAGTTAATTCTCACTGTTAAACCCTTTATTTTGTTGGTGCCAGTCTAATGACTCCCCCAGCTCTCTGTTCCTTTGTGTTCCCTTTCTTTCAGGAAGCTCCCAGCCCACCAATTAACCTTAGCCTGACTTTGTCCCCCTATCTATTTAATACCTGCCCTTCCCTTCTTCTTCTAGGCCGCCCTTGATCGGGCTCGGCAAGGACCTGTGGCATGGCTGGAGAAGTCAGCCAGCTGCCCACTTCATCTCTGCACTGGCAAGCCGCCTATAAAACCCTCCATCCAGGTATGATCCTTGACTTGGATCGGGAAAGCAGCCAGCCTTCCGACTGGATACAGCCACTTGCACTCAGCGTGGGATTGGCTAACTCAGCTGCGGCTCACATCAGGATTGGCTGCCTGGTCTACATAGACCTTGGTACGGTTTTTCTCCCTCTCCTAAACCCACTGCTCTTGTGGCATTCATTTCGGACTGACAAACATTTTATTTTAAGCTTTAGATTGCATTTTTGTGGGTTTTTTCCTAAATGTGTACCTACAGTTTTTAAAACTTAGCTGAAAATGTAGCCTGAACCAAATATTTCACTGTTATTACTGTTGTTCATCCTGCTACTGCTAAACTGTTAAGCTTGTTAACTCTCTCCCCTTGATCTTTTGTTTTTCTTCTATGCTGCCCTCCTTTTAGTTAGTTCTCACTGTTAAATCCTTTATTTCATTGGCGCCAGTCTAATGACTCCCCACCACCCCCTAGCTCTCTGTTTCTTTGTGTTCCCTTTCTTTCAGGAAGCTCCCAGCCCACTGATTAATCTTAGCCTGACTTTGTCCCCCTATCTATTTAATACCTGCCCACCTCTTCTTCTTCTTCTAGGCTGCCCCTGATTGGGCTCGGCGAGGACCTGTGGCATGGCTGGAGAAACCAGCCAGCCACCCACTTCATCTCTGCACTGGCAAGCCACCTAGGAGGCCTTCCATCCAGGTATGATCCTTGGCTTGGGTTGAGAATGCAGCCAGCATTCCAAATGGATATAGCCACTCGTGCTTAGCGTGGGATTAACAGACTCAGCTGCAGCTCACATCAGGATTGGCTGACTGATCTGCATAGACTATGATACGGCTTTTCTCCCTTTCCTAAACCCACTGCTGTTGCGGCATTCATTTCTGACCAACAGACATATTGTCCCACCCCCTCCCAGGCCTCCTTAAATACATGTTAGCCACACCCACTTGAGAGGACATACCCTTATTGGTGAATGCTTCTGCTGCATACCAACATATATAGGCACAAAACCTGTCCCAAGACTGCATTTTATGGAACCTTAAAGTCCTTGCTACTACCTACAGCAGGGTACAATCATCTAGGGCACTTGCTTAGTCAGTTGCCAGTCCCTCTGCCCTGTGTGGGTGTAATATTCCATTATTAACCCTGATTCCTGAGTCCAAGAAAGTGTGCTTGTATTCACCGATATCCCGCTCCGCTGGTTAGAGGTTTGCCAGGAATCTTGTATTACTTACCCGCACTTCAGGACAAAGGCTAGAGGTACACTTGCTATTAATAGTGTGGACAGGCTCAACAATGAAGACAATTTACCTATTTTCATGTGTCTCAGTTTTTCTGTTATGTTACCTTGAGTGTGAACTTACTCCACGTCAGTCCGCTGGTGGCACAACAAAAACTGACAGTACATTGGATTGCCTGGTTATACTTGGCATTACAGATCCATGTATATGGCTACCTGAACTACCACTTCTGGAACCTCCTGTATAGCCACCTTGGTGGACTGGAACCCTATCTATGAGAACAAGAATCAATATGACCCTGTCTTCCTCCCTCTCAGACCCACAGCCTTCACTAAGTTTTTCGGTTAGGATGTTAATTTATGTGATGTTTGGCCCTCTTGGGAATCGACACAATGTCCCTCCCTGCCTGCCTGAATATCAACACAAATGAGAGTGGACTAGATTCCTCCGACTGCTTCTAGATGCATTAAAGAAGCCCCTGTGGTTGCTATTGATATGCTCTGGCAATGTTGAATTGAACTCTGGTCTCCTTGCGACCATTTCATCTCCAGCCGACCTAGTCTGTATCAAAGGAGTAAGCGTCATGCATATTAATGCTTGTAGCCTCCTAAAGAAGTTCACCTCCTTACAAGCATGGATTTTCCATACTAAGCTGGATATCTTAGTGGTCTCGGAATCCTGGCTCAGACTTGATACCGCAGACTATAAGGTGAACATTCCATCCTAAACTATACTCAGAACTGACAGGAAGACAAGAAGAGGTGGGGTTGCTATTTATGTCAATGATAAATTCTCAACCGCTGTTACTGACTCAACCTCACTCCCTAGGGAATTTGAAAGCCTGGCTCTCAAAGTTGAGCTCTCCTCGACTGTCTCCTTCTATGTCATAGGTTGTTATAGGCACCCCCATCGGGGGGGCTTCAGATTTTAGATCACCTAAATAGCCTCCTAGGTACTCTATCAATGGCGTTTATCATTTTGGGAGACCTAAATCTTGACTGATTTTCCAGCACCTCCAAACCCCTCAAAAACATTTGTGATTCATTCGGTCTAATGCAACTTATTACAGAAGCTACGCGTCCCAACAAGAAAAACCCAGACAATAACACCCTGCTGGATCTTAGTGAGCAAACCCCACATTTTCCCATGCCAGTGTGTTCTTCATGGATATCAGTGATCACTGTCTTATTGCTTGTGTGAGAAGTGCCATAAAACTCGCATCTACCTCTAAATTCACTATTAAGAGGAATCGTCATAACTTTGACACTCGTGCATTTCTTTCTGATCTGCAGTACTCAGTGAGCTGGCAATACTTCTATCTTGCCAGAACAGTGAATGTAGCATACAGTATTTTCCAGGGAATAGGGCTTGGGGTATCTGACAAACAAGCAAATTAGGTTAAAACACGCACTAGGAAAAAAGCATGCCCGTGGTTCTCAGCCAACTTGAGGACTGCCTTGCAAAATCATAACCTTCTATGGAAAAAAGCTCAGAGAACTAAACTTCCATCTGAATGGACCTTTTTTACCAAGGCTAGGAACTCTTGCACTAAGATGGTCAGAGAAGCTAAGGCAAACTATTTCTGGGCTGAACTTGACTTGTCCTCCAACTCCTCTGCCAGTTTCTGGAAAACTTTGAAGAAAATCGAAGGTCATAGGTAGCATAACACTTTACCCATAAAAATTACCTCTGGAGACACCGCAACCACAGATAAACAGGTAATTCTAGACCTCCTTAATAATTATTTTGCTACTGCAGGGCTGGCTTTTGACATGTCCTCTGCCAATAACCTCCGTAATCAACTTTGCATACATGACCCGGGAATATCGGCCACCAACGATCATAAAAGCAGGGCTGTATTCTTGTTTCAGCCTGTCTCTCTGAAAGAAGTTGAAGAGCAACTGTTGCTGTTGGATATCAGGAAGAGTGCTGGTGCCGACCTCACTGACCCTTACTTCCTCAAGATTAGTCACCATGTCCTGGCAGTGCCAATTACGCATCTTCTAAACTTATCAGTCTTACAGGGTGACCTTCCAACTTTATGGAAAATTTCTCATATAATACCATTATTCAAATCAGGAGATCCTTCAGACTTGAACAAATATAGACCAATTTCCTTACTCCCAATCCTAAGATATTGGAGAAAATAGTGAGCATACAACTACGGAGTTACCTGGAATCCACAAACCTGCTAAACCATCTGCAATCAGGCTTTATGCCACACCACAGTACAATCTCAGCCCTCGCAAAGGTGACCAATGACTGGCATCATTCCCTAGATACCAAAAACTTGGTATGTGCCATGTTTTTGGACCTAAGTAAGGCCTTCAACACTGTCGAACATGAATTGCTTTAGTATCCCTCTGTGAGCTAGGCCTGGACCCCCTATCCTTGCGATGGTTCTCAAACTACCTTAATGGTCGACAGCAGCAGGTTAAAGCAGAAGGGGAGCTCTCACCACTCATACCCTTATTGAGGGGTGTACACCAGGGCGCCATACTGTTTCCATTGTTTTTCGCAGTTTACATAAATGGTATTGACGTAGGAATTAGTTCAGCCAATATTCATTTATTTGCTGATGACACGGTACTCTACATCAACAGCCCAACCCCTGAAAGAGCTTGCACAGACTTACAAAAGGAATTTAATCAACTGCAGCTACACCCACTGAAGCAAAAACTTCTTTTGAATGCAAACAACACAAAGGCAATGCTATTTTCAACCTTTGCAAATGCTGATAATCCAGTTACCCTAGGACCCCAACCCCAAATTACCACACTTCTCGGTGAATCTCTGGACTTTGTGACTAAGTTAAAATATTTGGGGGTCTGGATCGACCACAGACTCTCTTTCTTGGATCATATCGAGGAACTGTCTAAAAAACTTAAGCAGAGGCTAGGTCTCTTTTCCAGGATCAAACACCTCCTTATCCAGGATGCTAAGAAGAGACTGGTCCAGACAACCTTCCTTTCCTTACTGGACTACATTGATTTCCTTTACTGCCAAGGCCCTGCCTCTGCATTAGCAAAACTTGATACACTACATCATGGAGCCATAAGATTCATCTCTGGTTCTCCATATCTTACTCATCACTGTTCTCTTTATGCAGTAGTAGGGTGGACTTTTCTTAACTTCAGAAGACAAAGAAATGCTGCACTCTGGGCTTATAGAGCAATCCCAAAAAAGCTGTCTCAATACATTTTAGATTGCCTCCCTCTAACTGTGGAAGGCAAGTATGCCTTGAGAAGTTCCTCCCTTATCTCCTTTTCCATTCCCAAGGTCAAGACATGATTTGGAAGGTCATCTATAAGCTGTTTCCTACCTCAATTTTGGAAAAATTTGCAAAAAACTCTAAAATTAGTTGACCCCATCAACTTGTCCACATTCAAAACGCTCTATGAGCGTTCATTCAAGGAGTCTTGTAACTGCTTCCTATAATTGTTGTCTCCTGCTTTCAGGATACTTGGCTCTTGTACGGTGTCCCCTGGAACCTATTAATACAGTAAATCCTTTCCTACTTTTCCCTAATTGCCCTCTTACTACCAGCTGTGGGTCTGGCATAGAAGCTATGTACATTTGCTTTCTCCCTGCCTATTGACATTTGCTGCAATACCAGTAGAGGCACTCCACTCGTTGCCCCAGCTCTTATAATTGTTCTCTGGTTTATTGTCACATGTCCACAGCCAGTAGATGTTCCACACACTGGAGACCCCCCTGCAAATTTACATTCATTCCTTACGCCCTTGCCATACCCTAAATGCTCATGCTTGACTGCTTACAAACTCTTTTCCATTGTGCTTTCATAAGGACTGTTGTGTTACTTACACTCAGTTAGACTCTTGTATATATTGTACATATTAACTTAGGTAGCTACCACTGAACCTATGCCTCTACTTTGTACATTGCTTACTGTACTGTATATTGTATTATTTCAACCTTGATTTGTATTTTGTTCAAATGTTATAGCTGTCATGTAATCTTTACTATGCATGAATCATTTATGTTGCTCAGGTCCATCTTGAAAATTAGCTTGCCTCAATGGTGATTGCCTGGTTAAATAAAGACTTGATTGATTGATTGATTGAATACTCAGCCCCATATGCTTGTCCCATGCCCTCTTGAATTCTTCCACCGATTTAGCCCCCGCCACTCTATCTGGTAGTCTATTGGGGTAGATTGCCCCAATCGTTTGTATTTTGTAGAGGTACCTTTTTTGCTTCCTGAGCAATTCTTGGACCGCAGACCTAATATCACATTCCATAATTCTAATAGGGCAATAATTCCTAGTATACTTTTTATAGCCCTAGATATGTCCTTTCTGTACTGATCTATTTGTGGGCACAGTTATAAATGTGAGGGTGATCTCCTCTCTGCCCACAGCCCCCCAACACTTGTCAGTGAATGAGGCTTTAAAGTGGTGTGTTACAGATGGGGTTCTGAAGTAAGTAATTAATTACACATTTCCATCTGTACCCCTTCCAATCTGGTGAGAACATTGTGGAGTTCACCACTCCCAGATATATTTCCATTTTTTATCATCTAATACTGATGCAACTCTCCTCCATTTTTCCTGGGTATCGCCCAGTGGGTGCAGGCTTAGGTGTATGTTGCACACTTTGAAGATGTGCCCCCTGCCCCCCGGTCTCCGGAGGTTGAGGCTATGTAAGTCACAGGAAGGTTTCTTTCAAGCCTCATGGAGACTTGTAATTCTTCTGTTTTAATAAAACTTCTAAGCTATAGGTTTTTAAGAAAAGTATTTTTGTGCAAGATTAAATATGGTTCTAAGTGTTATAAATGATTTTATCTCTCTGCCTTCAAGGTGGTCCCCAACTGTGCCTAATTCTTTCTCCATCCATCTTTCAAGTGAACTGTCCCATGTATTAGGGTTTAACCCAGGGCAATACTATATTGGGGTGTGTACACTAATCCCTGATTGCTGCATCAATTTTACCAGGGTTTGAAGCCATACCCCTAATGTGTTCTTCAGTCACTTGTTTGAGATCTTGCCACTGTGTTTCTGTCTAACTTTACAAATAGCATGGCTATCATATTCACATCTCCTAGGCTATTTATTTCAGTGTTCAGCCACCCTGTGTCAGTATCATGTCTAGAAAATGTGATCAGTGCTTGGACTTGCGCCATGCTGTAACAAGTTTTAGAAAATGGGCTTATTAATTCTTGGTCTCTGATTGGCTGATAGCCCTGCGAAGGTGGGCATCTATCAGACAACAGAGCCCGGGTCTGAAAAAGTGCCAGTCCCAACTGACCCAATTTCTAAAATCCAGGGGTCAGAACATTCAGTTTTGACCTGCCACCACTTTTCTTTCCACTTGCTTGGCGGGCGAGTTTGAGGCTACTCCCCCACCCCCTTTGTGTTATTTTTACTAAAATAATAAAAAAAAAAAGTAGGAACACATTAAAAGAATCATCGAAAACAATAGTCACGACTAATCAGCTGAGAGAGAGAGCGATATCTCTGGTAGCGCTACTACGAGTGACAGCAGCAGTATTTTCCTCATTTTCCGTACCACAGATGGATGTACGGGAAATGAAGAAATGACCGCTCCTGTCACACATACTAGCGTTACCAGAACTAGCGATCTTTCTCTTCCTTGCCCACCCGCCTGCCACTACCACTCCTCAGCTTGACTCCCAGTGTCAGTACCCCATACCCCATACCTCATTACTGCCAACACTTTTGTTCCATTTCATTTTAAAAATGGAGTTAAGCATCCGCAAGAGAGTTCATGCTGTCTGCACATTTATTTGGGTTTTCTGTTAAGACTTAAGAAACCAGTAAGTATAGACCGTGAGTCTGCTTCCGGATTCTGAATCCCGAGTCACCAACAGTGCTCAACAAAGCACTTAAAGTGTTAGAATAACGGTAAGAATAAGCTGCACTTATGGTAAAAGGAACCATGAAGGGGAGAAAAAAGCCAATGTTTTAATGAGATCCTGCAGCCTTCACAACTGTTGCATGCATTGCTGTCAGTTTGAATTGAATTGCACCAGGTAGCAGAACATAAGTCTCAGTGTAAAAAAAAAATCTATCCCAGGAAGCATGCAGACAGATGCATTAAACAACGTGTAAGCAAATAAATAAAGTAGACTGAACACAGCTGCATCCTTTACTTGCAACAGCACTAGTTGAGGGACTACTTTACAGCACAATGCATCTGTATGTTTTTTTTACTAATTTTGAAGTACTTTTTTTACATTGTGAAAATATTTTATAAAAATGTTGCAAATACCCAATTTTCTAAGGGCAATAATACCTGACAGGGTGGGCGGTATTGGCCTATACTGGACCTTCCAGGGGCTATAAGGCCCGGCGCCTGGGTGGTCGGTATGAGCCAATACGCACTTCAGTATTATGCTACTTAAAGTTTAGATCCCACTGTCCGCTTTCGCCTTTGGAAAACCTTCCAGTTTACCCTGGGCATGCTATTATTCCATATGAACCTCCTGAGCATCCCATGTATCCCTCTTCAATTTGCAGCTGATATTGCCTCCAGGAGAGCTTGAAATAAGAAAAGTACCCTTGGCAGTACATTCAGTCTCACAGTATTGACTGTACCAGATAGGTTCAGAGGCAAGACCTCCTATCTTTTACAGCCTGCTTCTAGCTTGTTAAAAAGTTTACCATAGTTGCATCAGAACAAATTTTGTAGCTGCACTGGTATCTGGACCCCTAAATATCTCATCTCTTTTTTAACCCATTTCAATTGCATCAGGCAGCCTATATTTGCTGGTTTTGTACTTCCTTTCCAATATGCCTCCAATTTATCTGCATTCATCTTAGAACTTGAGGTGGTCCTGTATTGCCTCAGCAAATTCATTAATGGAGTGTAGGCTGTCACAGTGCTAGCTAGGTACAGTAGACCCTGGACTTGGTTGTCCCCACCACTGAAGGGATGTTTCTTTTGTGGAGGATGCAAACACTGTGATGTAATCAAGGTTGGCAGTTCTTTGTTAATCCTAGAACATGACTTGATGTACTCATCACCAAATTTATCAACTGTGATACAACTTATGTGATTTACAATGCAAAATGCAGTAGTGCAAAGCTCTACACTGGCAAAACCAAGAGAAAATTAAAAGACAGAGTGAGTGAGCATGTGAGGGCAGTGTCAAATGTCAACATGGAATATGTTTGGGCACATAGGGCCAGATATTCAAAAGGGTTGCGCCATGCGCAAGTCCAAAATTGCGCCATTCTGCGATATTCAGCAGGAGGCAGTTGCGCCACTGAAAACAGGCTGAGCAACAGCGCAATGCAAATGAATGCATGCTCAACTGGAAGGGGAGGAACCATGCATAAACTGCACAGCCTGATATTCAGCCAGGCTGCACAGAGTTGTGCTGGCGCAACCCCAACCTGCGCCTGCAGGACTTTGAGCCAAAAAAAGGCTTAAGTCGAGGAGCCACCCACAGGTGAGCTGCTGTTTGCAAGGCGCAACACAGCAACTACCACCTGTGGCTGCTTCTTGATCCCTGGCCCCCTGCAGCCCGATTGGGGCATAGTGTACTCCCCACCACCAGCCCGATCGCGGGCAGCAATGTTCCCCCAACACATCCCTGGTGGTCAGTGGACCGATAAGCCCGATCGCGGGCTGAAGTAATAAACACCCCACCTCCCGAATATATTCCTGGTGGTCCAGTGGACCGATAAGCCCGATCGCGGGCTGGAGTTTTCAAACACACACCCCCACCTCCCGATCATATCCCTGGTGGTCAGTGGACCAAAAATCCCAATCGTGGGATGTAGTTGTCAACCCCAACACATCCCTGGTGACCTGATGTTCCCACCACCCACCCATCCACGAGCCCACCACCCGCCCCCTGGCAGAGGAACTGGAGGAGAGTCTGGTCCCAGATGTTGGGAGACACTACAGATTGGGAAGGGGAAGGGTGATGGTGTTGGGGGATTTAAACATGCCAGGAACAGACTGGGGGACTATGACATCCTCGGTGGCCAGGGAACAAAGGTTGTTGGATGTCTTTCAGGACACGTTCCTAACCCAGCAGGTGAGGGAACTGATCAGGGAGGAGCAGATACTGGATGTGGTCCTGGCAGACAGTGACCAGATTGGAGGCCTGGAGGTAAGGGACCTGTTGGCGGGGAGCGACCTTGCCATGGTCTGGTTCTGCTTGGACCTAGGAGGGGTAGAAGGCTGCACAAAGATGGAGGTAACTGACTTTGGGGGGGGCGGACTTCAAAGAAATGGGAAGGATCCTTAAGGATGGGATTGGGCCAGACATGGACACTGACAGTAGGCGGGAAATCATCAGGAGGGGGGTGCAGGACGCCACCAGCTCCTGTGCTAGAGTGAGACACAAATGTGGTAGGGCCCGAAAACCCTGCTGGTGGACCAGGGAGGTTCAGAAGGCGGTGAGGGGAAAGAAGGCGGCCTATAGACATTTCAAGTGCTCAAGGAATGCAAGGGATCAAGGAGAGTACGCTGATGGCTAGAAGGGCCACTGGGGTGGTGAGGGTGGCCAAGGCAAGGAAGGAGCAGAACCTGGCCAGGAAATTAGGAGAGGAACAAGGGTTCTATAGATACATTGGGGAAAATGATGGGTGAAGGGCAAATTAGCAGGATTAAAACAGAAGGGATGGGCACAAGACCCGGGGAGCAGGCTGAGGTATTAAATGAGTACTTCACCTCAGTTTTCACCAAGGAAAATAGGGTGCTGCCTCATACAGGGAGGAGATGGTGAAACTGGGGAGAGGGAACCCTTACTGATTGGGGGGGTCTGGGGAGGAGGTATCACTGACAAAAGGGGGGAAGGCAGTGTAGGGGAATGAGGTAGCGGAGGTGGAAATCACAGCAGAGAGAGTGAGGGAAGCCCTCAGGTCCCTTAAGACAGAGAAAGCACCGAGTCCAGATAAAATTCATCCCAGAGTGCTGAAGGAACTGGCGGATGTCCTGGCCAAACCCCTGGCGGAGCTTTTCAGCATCTCCCTGAGAACAGGGTGGGTGCCCCAGGACTGGAAGGTGGCACATATAGTGCCTGTCCACAAGGGTGAATCAAGGGAGGTGGTGAAACTACAGGCCCATCAGCCTGACCTTGGTGGTAGGCAAGGTGATGGAGGGCATCATAAAGGAGAGGCTGGGGGGATCTGGAAAAGTCGGGGGTGCCTGGATGATAGACAGCACGGCTTTGTCCCAGGGAAATCATGTCAGACAAACCTTGTGGAGTTCTATGATTGGGTGACGAGTGCCTTGGACCTGGGTAGGCCAGTGGACGTCCTCTTTCTTGACTTCAGCAAGGCGTTTGACTCTGTTCTCCATGGGGGCCTCTTGGACAAGCTGGGGGAAATGGGGGTGGGAAACAAGATGAACAGATGGATAGGGAATTGGCTCCAGGACTGGATCCAGAGGGTCGTGGTTGGTGGGATAGTTTCATCCCCAAGAAGGGTCATTAGTGGGGTCCCTCAGGGATCAGTCCTTGGGACCCCTCCTGTTCAGCGCCTACGTCTCTGACATAAGGAAGGGTATTAGGAGTGAGGTGAGTCTCTTTGCAGATGACTCAAAGCTGGGGGCGGTGGTGGATGGGGAGGAGGGGAGGGCGGCCCTTCAGGGGGACCTGGAGGCTCTGGAAGGGTGGTCTAGAAAGTGGAAATTGAAGTTCAATGCAGGGAAATGCAAGGTACTGCACCAAGTGTACACCCGGGGGGGGGGATGCTACAAGTCTCAATGGCTGAGAGGGACCGGGGGGTGGTGGTGGATGTCAAGATAAACAACTTGGAGACTTATAGGAGGGCAGCGGCCAAGGCCAACAGGATGCTGGGGTGCATCGTTAGGGGATCACCTCCAGAAGGAGGGAGGTGATACTACCTGTACAACTGCTTGGTGAGGCGCACCTCGGGCTCTGCGTGCAGTTCTGGAGGCCACACTTAAGAGGACATTGAACTCCTGGAGAGGGTCCAGAGGAGGCAACCAAAATAATCTGAGGCTTGGGGAGAGGACCTATGGGGAGAGGCTCGAGGAGCTAAATATTTACACATTGGAAGAGAGAAGAGACCGGGGGACATGATAAGAGTTCTTCAGGTACATGAGGGGTAAATAGGGAGGCAAAGTCAGGTGCTCGAGAAGGAAGGGGGGGCAACTAGAGGGCATGGGTGAGCTTGAGGGGGGAGATTCAGGGAGAAAGGAGGTGCTACTTCACTGAGAGGGTGGTGGAGCCAAGGAATGCGCTGCCCAGGAGCCTGTGAGCCAGACAGTGGAGGGGTTTAAGAGGTGGGGAAGTACAGGAAGGGTTCTGGAAGCAAAGTCCAGTGCAGAGAGAATATCTGGGACTGGGAAGGGAGATTCCCGAGAGGGCGAACGGCGTAGCTAGGTCAGTTCCCAGGGTGAGGGCTGACCAAATGGGCAGACGCGAAAGCTCGATAGGCCTATTCTGCTGCCATTTTAGTATGTTAGTGTGTTAGTATATTAGTGCCTCAGCACCCATGGATACTGTCCAGGGGTGGTTGAACTGAACTCTCAGTGCCTCAGCACATAGTGATACTGACTGGTGGTCGAGTGGGACTTGAACAGCTGCTAGCTGCACCACATGTTCGGCTGCCTGTGAATGGTCATTGTTCAAGAAACGCAGTGCAGCCATCTTGCACAGATCACCCCTCGCTGTTCTGTTCGAATTTCTTTGTGTGCCTAATGGGGGGATTAATTCTCCTTCCTCTCCTGGATTATAAACTGCTTTGTTATTTGAAAGAAGCTGTATGAAACAATGTTTCCTTTCCCCTTCCCCCGTCATTAATGTAGTCCTGTGTAGGCTGCAGGAGTGCATATACGTAAGCATTAAGCCACGCCGGAGGTGGGCTCTAATGCTGGATTGATGCATGGGGGGGTGGTGCGTGCCTGAGGCCCAGGGCCGGGGCTACCACCCGCCCCCATGCATCAATCGCAGTTAAAGCCCACCGACGGAGTGGCTTACGCGCTTGCAACATGGCGCCGGGGGGAGGGATGTCGGGAGGGGCCTACTCGTCACAGGTACACAATACCAGGCGGAGACAGTCAGAACTTTTGAGGAATTGTACTGCACTTTCAGAGACTGGTGTAACACACATATACATACTGATGTGGTCAACACAGAGTGTCCGTAGAGTGGCAACGGAGGGGGCCAGCCAACAGTACTGTGCTCTTGTGCAGAGTTCCGTGCGGGTATTGCTGTTATACCCGCAGTGGGAGGTCTACCTTGCAGGGTTTCGCCGCTCGGAGCAGCGCTGGATTCGCGCTGTGCATGTCGGTCGCTCTCCCTTCCTGCTGCCTCCATCATAGTCATCCGGCAGCGTGGTCCTCCAGGTGCTCTCTCCATTATGCTCCCCGCGGTGCTCTGCGCTGTGCTGCTGTGACCGGGCGCTTGTCCTTCCCATCACCGGTGGGACGGTCCCATAGAGGAGGTTCACCGTGCCATGGATGGTGACTGTGTGGCAATGGCATCCTGGTGGGTTGGTGCTGTGCCCCCGGAATGATCGCGTCTCATCGCAGTGTGCGACTCGGGTTCCCGCTGTCCCCCCACCCCCCGCTGCTCTGCTTCCCACCTCAGATTCCTAGTAGGGCTGCAGAAGCGCTGATCATTCTGCTCTTCCTCTCACTTCCCCAGAGGACCCAGTGCTGCTAGGCAGGGGTCGGCTGCAGTGGTACTGCCGAAGCTGGCACGGCATATAATATAGTGTCTCGCCCGGCTGCCGTCGTGACCGCCCCTAGCCCTCTGGCTTGCTCCCTCAGAGGTGCACAATTCATGCCATGTTACAAAGATGATTGCACCCTGTTCTTACCTTCAGCTGCAATGTACACAAGCTGAGGCCCCCACACTGCTCTGCCAAAGTGTGTCAGCACTGCCTGGATGCCCCAGCTCTGCTGAGTGAGAGCGGGAGTTTCCTATGTCCTTTGTCCTGGAGATCCTTGTGAATGTTGGCAGTCACATCGTGTGCTTGTGGCACCTTCTGGTAATACAGACCAAATCCAACTGCTTGACCAAGCTAAGGTCACCAAACTCACTTCACTTGTAAGCAACCCCTGTCTGCAACTTTGAGAGGGAGTGCACATTGTTCCCCGAGACTCCTCTCCTGTAGGCACAGGTTTCTGTCTGCTTGGTAAAGACATAACTTCCTCTCAAAGCGGGATGCCACAATATCAGGCTTGTGTATCATATTTGTGTACGTTTTTATCATGCTGTATTGATTATTATGACAATTTGTAGCTGTCTGCTAGTATGTAGTCAGTAACAACTGAGAACCCAGTCATATACGAAGGATTACTGATCCGATGTGGGGATGAGTGGCCCGAGGTGCAGCAGAGGGCCGTCTCTCACCAGCCAATTATTTATTCTAGGAAATGATCAGCTTTGAGCTTGTTATTGTGGTTATTACTCTAATTGCAATAACAATTTTACTTTATAATCTTTTTTTAATTTACCATTTTTAGTTTAAACACTGTGGAGAGTGGTGCAGCACAGGGTCTTCTCCGTCCTATACATTGCTTCCACACAAGCGTGGCTTGGCAGCTGGATCAGTCATTTCTAAGAGATTAAGGACTGCTCCAGTAGCCAATCAGAGGGCTTCTTGCCCATGAATATTTAATTAGATGTAGAATTGTACTTTATATCTCCTCTCTCCGGCTCTGCCTTCCTCAACACATTGGTGACCTCCCAGGTCGAACACCACTTTACCTGAGCTTTGAGACTCACGGCTTTCCCCATGACAGATCATGCTCAGGTCAGCGCCTCAGCAGATTCATTTATGGAGCTATCAAATGGCACCGAGGTATCCAGCATCATCCGTGCTGGACTGGGGCTGATTTGTGTTTCTGTTCCCTTCCCTCAGGACACTGACAGGAAGGGGCTCCAGGCGTGTGCACACAGAGTGTGCCTGTTCAGAGCCTGTTGGCATCTTTCCTCCTGCCAGGGTGCTCCAGCTGCACCACCTTTTGTGACTACTCAGCTGGGGGGAAAATAGCGCAGACAGCTACCTCTTCCTCCTGTAGGAGAGCAATTCTTGGGATGCTTGGTTATCTAACTGTCTGGGCTCAGTTTCCGATTCTAGGCTGCCACCTGCCAGTGTCATGAGCAGCAGTGCTGCTTCTCCACTGACAGGATGGCCCATTTGTAACAGTTCTGTTTTTTTAGGCAAACCTGATTAAAGAGAATCAAGAATCTTGGCCTCACCTGAAGAAGGTCCCTACCAGAGCAGCGGATGTGAGGAAGTCAAGATAGTTTATCATGGTATAAGGAAGCAGTATAGCACAGTGGTTTAAGGCTCTGAGCTGCAAACATGGAGACTTGGGTTTGAATCCCACGGCCCTCATTTGCATACTGTGTCACCCTGAGCAAGTCATATAACTTCCTTGTGTAACCCCCCTGCAAATGGGGGTTCCCAAAAGACTTCCAGGAGCTTGCTTGAATGCTCCAAGCCTGAATGGTGTTTGGCGTTTAAGCCATTTATCAGTGAGTGTTTTTAGAACCTCTGGTACTGTCTCTTTAAGAGCTGTCTGCTTGCAGACATAATTAGTTTGTAGGGGACTGTGTGTTTCTTTGATTGAGTACCTCAAGCTGCTGCCAATTCACCCATTTTGCAGTCACTAGGGTGCAAAGGGAACCTGTCTGAAAGATGTAACTGATTGCCAGAAATCATTTACAGTAATAATAAAATTACAGTTTGTCTAACCTGCTTTCTTTGCAGTCAGAACTGTCTGCCTAGTTCCCCATTCTGGTTTTGAACTGCTGAACTGGACCAATCAGTGTGGGGTAAACTAGCTCTAAATGATGCCTTGGACCGAATCAGAACTTGGGACTCATAATCTGAGCCAGCCACAAGAGGATTGTATGGGCAGTGACTCTGGGAGATGTAGTTTAGACTTGTGCCTTTTGGACCAACAGCAGCAGTCTATTGTGAGTGACAGCCAATCCAGTCAAGAACTGGGAGGAACTCAAAGGAAGTGCCCGGTTTTGTCTGTTGGGAGTTTCAGTTTGAGATCTGAAAGTGAAGGGAAAGAAACCCTGTGCTCTTCAGTGCACAGTTTCAGTCAAAAACGTGTGCAAGGCCCAGAGTTCCGGTCTACAACTTGTGTAACTGCTTGTTAGGACTGAATCCGTCCTGAGAAAAGAATCAAAGGATCTCTGAAGAGTAGAAACCAGGCTCACCCTGTAGAAGACTGAAGAAATTGTTGAATTACACTCGGTCTGTCAGGAACTGAATCTGCTGTGTGTTCTCCTGGTTATTGTGCAGTAATTGCGATTGGGATACAGATGCAGCCTGCCTGGTATAGTGCTTTCTTTTTACCATATAAATGTGTGAGGAGTCTCTTGGAGATCAAAAGTAGCCCTGCTGACATTGAAGGACCATATCTTCTTTGGAGGTCGTGAGTACTAATTGGGTCGCTCCTGTTGAATTGCCACATTAAATCCAAATGGAATTACTGTACTGCTGACTGTTTAATTTTCCTTTTCTCTGTGTGAAAGGGCCCCTACCAGCTGCCACGGTTTGGACTAGCCACTAGGGCCTGGGTACCCAGGGACAGTAACTGGTAGGATAGGCCGTGCACAGAGCCAGGATAGATAGTAAAGATAAGCTTTAATTAACCTGATTTCCCCTGTCCTTGTTATATCCCCTAAATAAATCAGAGCTGTTTGTTTCAACAAAGTTATACTGCCTGAGGTATTTGTCTATGTTAAAGTACTGTACTGTGATTGTTGCACTGTATCTTATTTTACAGGATGTCCCGGTGCCTGAACCAGCCTTGGGGGTAAGTGTATACTGTGAAGGTAATTCTGCTATATTGTGTGGGCCACTAGTGGGAAGAAAGGGGGGTTGCAGTGTCCCAGAGGGCTGTGACCAAGTAAGTTTAACTATTGCAAACCCTGACCTCTGGGTGGAGGCACCCGCCATTGGATCCAGGCCCCTCAACCTGTTAGTGGCAAATCAGGCAGGGGTAGTAGCCCCTGGGATAGCGCCATCTAGGGTTACACTTGTGTTCCCAGGTCACATCTGAAACAAGCTTCAGCTTAGTGTGCCTTCCTGGTTAAACAATTTCCCCTTTCCTGTATAGTGCTGCACGATAATAGTGGTATTGTTTTGTTTTTTTACAGTAATACATGCTCATCAGTGGGGAATGCTGTAATGTTTCATACTGAGTTAGTGTGACATCCCTGCTCCCACAACCATGGTGGCAAGGGATACTGGATAGGAAAAGGATGGCAGGCACTGGCGGGCCCTGTACAGGGGCTGGCCTGAGCATCTGTGGAGCAGTACAATGTTCTAATATTGCAATTAAAACAGATTTACAAATCTGAGAAGGAGGCAGCTGTGCACTGTATGGATTTAGTGAGAAGGCCACAGTTGGGGAGTACTATATATGTTTATATGTGCTGTGCAAGATGTTTCTTGTGGTATAAAAGTGTCATCATGCAGGGGTGTAGCCAGGATTTCAGATCTGCACACTAAGTGGACTCACTGCTACCCCTTGCTAGGGTGAGCTACCCCGTGTAGCCAGACAACATACAACTTCACACCAGGACTGTGTTTGTTGCCTCATTTGGCACAATAAATACAACATTTGTATCCCACGACAGTGGTTATTGCCATGCATGGGTAAATACAAATGCCATGCATCATTCCCTAAGGCACCTACATACCAGCCCAGAGCCTGTAAAGTTGTATTGTCCTTGGGATGCAGAAGAGTATTAGTGACCAGTCCTTCTAGATTCAACTCCCATGAATAAAATTACAGAAAGGTTCAGTATTTTCTTTGTTAGTTTTCATGGAAAAGGGAAGCAGTTCAGAGCCTATTTGCCACCCCTTAAATAAAATTGCACACCATGGAGTACTTGGGTATGCCTGCCTACACCAACGATCACGCAGTTTGGGCAAGAGAAACACGAGTGTAGCTGAGCAGTTTTGTCTGCCCAAACTGTCGGACAACGCTTTTTTTTGGTTGATTTTTTCTTCCTCCGCTACCAGCCGTGCTCACTTCAGGTCCAACCCCGTCACCTTGCTTCCCATGAACTTACCAGTCAGAGCCGCCACTTCCACGCTGCTTTCCCCCATTGCGAGGGGCAGCCGGCCTGCCACAGATCTAGATCTCCAGTGAGTGGTAAGGCCATGCTGCAGGTGCGGGGCCTGGGAGGGGTTGGACCCTCATCATGTTGCTGACCTGGGATTTAACATTGTTGTCCCTGTGAGACACCGACATTGGTGTGCACAAGATGATGCACACGCAGGCGTGTGCACCGAGTCGCTGTTGGCTTCCTCCCCAACTCTTTATGCTGTTCTGTGTGCATTGCCACCTAGTGTCACCCAGGGGGCAGTAGTGCATCAGAACCGACTAGTCTCCTTCCCCTGAAGTGGGAGAGTGACCTCTGGGATGCTTAATCTTCCTCGCCCTGGCTGTCCTCCGATGACCCAGGCATTGCAAGCAGTAGCGCTACCGCTGTGTCATTGGGCCCGGTATCGGGTAATGCAGTACTCTTATACCATAAAAGACATCTTGCACAGCACTTATAAACTTATTGTAAAGCTCTTAAGTTGGCCAGAGTATTTATAAGTTTTACTTTCTGTTTTGTTTTTCTTTTGTCAAGAAAGCGCACGTCTCACTGCTCTCCCCTCCTGTAAAGTGGATTGCTCAATTTTAATGCATGATACAACAGCTATACGCTGAGCTAGCTAAGAGGCCCTGTGGTTCTGATTGCTGATTTGCTGAAATCAAGTAACTGATCTATAATATCAAAACTTTGCTCGTAATTTTCCCTATGGGCAGCACATTTTCAATTGCCAATAGCTGAACTGAGCTGAGCAAAGATTCATACCCTATTATTTTATGCAAGACAATTTTTTTTAATTATTTATTTTTTTAATTCAAGTTTATTGATCATCTAGACATAACAGCTCATTACATCATCTGTTTACAGGCAGGGTCTACTACTTTCATACAACAGTCCATTTTGCGCAGGCATATTACATCATCATTAGTACAAATATTGGCTGATTAATTATATCCTTTTCATCAATTTGTTCTGGCTGATTCAGGTCTTTTCACTCCCCAGCCACAGAGTCCATCTGGTCCATCTGTTTATGTACACTGAGGGTTTGAAATATGTTTTGTGTGTCAGCTCCTCCATGTCCTGAATCTCAGCAACCACTTGCACCATTGGGCCAGAGTCGGGGAGCAGTTGAAGCCATTTCCTGATTATTGCTTTGTGATGCAGCTAGTGAAATGTTCCGAGATAAATTTGGTCACTACCTCTCACCCCTCTGGGGATCAGGTGCTTAGGTGTAGGGGTTCTTCTAAAGTGAAGAAATTTCCCCAGAGCCCCCCTCACCCCTCCCCAGAACTGAGGCAGCTCTGTGCAGAGTCCCAAGACATGTAAGTGCGTGGCCCGCTGCTCTTCACACCCCATCCAGCATCCTGGACTATGTCCCGCATCCCATTTATTCTGTATTACTGGGGTAATGAAGAACCTGGCCCTTATTTTCCACTCAAAGTCCCTCCATCTTTGGGAGTACATGGCTCGATGGGCCTAGAAAAAGACAGACTTCCAGTCCTCCTCCAAAAGCTGCTCCCACCCCATCCCTGAGTGCTCCATATAAGAGTGTGTCCCTTGTTTTTGGGAGCCTAAATCTCTCCCACCACTCCTGAAGCCTGGAGTGTTCCACTGTCCTTCCATATTTTTTGAATGTTGTGTATGCATTTCTAAGTTGTAAATATCCGTAGTGGTCAGAATGCCTCACTTGAAATTGCAGTTTCATGTCTGCAGATTCTCTGCTTGTGTTTTCATTTAGTAGTTGTCCAGGATACTCAGCCAAAGCCTACTCTGTCTCCGGAAGGTGAGGTCTTGCCTGGCCGGTTCAAATTCATCGTCCCAGGCAAACCGTCTGTGTGGCCAGAGTTCCCCTTGGCATCTTTGTTTGACCCATAATCTATGGACTGCTGCTAGTGTATTCCTTACTGAGTGCAGAATTATATTCGTTTCCCTAACTAGGGGTTGGGGAGTAAAAACTCTTGCGTCCAAGGGGGCACCCTCAGTGCCAGCCCTTTCTCTGTCTTTCCAAAGAGTGTCATACCCTGCTGTCATCCACAGGAGGGCGTGTCTTAGGTGAGAGGCTAAGTAATAATCCTCTAGATTGGGTACAGCTCTTCCGCCATGTGCTTTTTCGACTTGTAGGACTGAACTCTTTATGCTTGCTTTCTTGTTGGCCCAAATTAACTTCATTATTGTTCTTTGCGATATTTTTAATTGTTTCACTGGTATCCTGACTGGGAGACACTGGAATAGATATAGGTACCTTGGGAGGCATTCATGGTAATCAATTCTATGCGGGAGTACTGGGGTAAATTCAGGAGCTCCCACTTTCTGATATCTTGCTGAATTTGTGTGTATAAAGGGACAAAATTGTGCACGAAAAGTTGACTTAAATTGTTTGAGATATGGGTTCCCAAATATTTAATTTTGGGGGAGTTCCATTTCAAGGGGATAAGTTCTTTTATTGGGTCTGAGGGGTGTAAAACAGTTTGAGAATTTTAGTCTTGTTTTTGTTTAGGGAGTATGCAGATATTCTGCTGAATCTATTAGAGAGGTCCCAGACCCGGGGCAGGGACTCGTCTGGATTTGTCATGTAGAGTAGGACGTCATCTGCATATAATGAAATTTTGTGTTCCTTCCCACACACGACAAAGCCTTTGATGGTGCGGTCCTCTCTCATTGCCTGTGCCAGGGGCTCAATGTAGATGGCAAACAGTAATGGGGACATTGGGCAGTCTTGTCTGGTGCCTCTGCCCAATGATAGCCTCTGAGAGACTCCTCCATTGACCCTGACATAAGCCTTGGGGTTGGTGTAGAGGAATTTAACCGCTGCCAGAAAGGGGGCTGGGAAACCCATCCTCTCCAGAACCGCAAACAGAAATCTCCAGTTGACTGTCAAATGCCTTCTTGGCATCTAGTCCAAGAAGGCATGCAGGTGTACGGTGTTTGTGTAGTAGATCAATTATATTGATTGTCCATCTGACCCCCTCTTGAGCTTGTCTTCCTTCAACAAATCCTGTTTGGTCTGTTTTAATTATTTGAGCCAGTAGAGGATTTATTCTGGATGCCAGTATTGAGGTAAATATCTTGTAATCTACTTTTAGAAGAGAGATTGGTCTATAGGAGCTACAACCTTTAGAGTCTTTTCCCTCTTTTTGTATTACTGTTATGGTGGTGTAGTTCCATGATGGTGGAACGGGGTCTCCCTCCAGCCAAATTGGGTTAAATGCCCCAGAGATAAAGTGGTGTTATCTCTGAGGCAAAAGTTTTGTAGAACTCCCCACAGAACCCATCAGGGCCTGGACATTTGCTTAAGGTTTTAATTGCAGTACTGATTTCAGTTATTGCAATTGGAGCCATCAGGATTGTACCTGGGCTTCCGTAGTCTCGGGAGCCCCAGGCCCCTCAGGAAATCTGTCATGTCCGCCATGTGGGCAACCTGTTCTGCTTTGTACAGAGTTCTATAATATTTAACAAAGGACTCTGATATCTGTTCCATTTATGCTAGAGTATGCCTGAAACTGGGTCCTTTATACTTGTGATGGTTGCTCTGGCAGCCCTTGGCGTAGGTGAAAAGCCAGTTGTTTAGCGGCCTGGCCCCCACCCCTGGATAGTGTGATCGTTTGAGATGAGTGTAAGAGCTTTTTCTGTTTCTGTATTGTTTAGTTTCTGAATTTTGGCTCTATCTTAATTTCATTATCCCATTCTTTTCCTCAGTGTTGTTTTTGTTGTGTTTCCAGGGATCTCAGGTGTGTTATGATATCCTGTTTTGTTGTTGCCTTTCTTTTCATACAGCAAGCTATGGATATTAATTTCCCCCTAACCATGGTCTTAACAGTGTCCTAAAGGATTTCAGCAGTGGTTCCCGGTCAATCATTTGTTTCCAAAGTCTGTGTTATTACTTTTTTGATCTCTTTTTTAAATTTTTCATGTTTTAGAAGAGTTTTGTTTACTCTACAGTGAATTTTTTTTAATTATTAACAGTAAAAACACAAAACTTTATAGACGGCAGCTATGCTGTACTTGCATGGCACAGTACGGGTTGTTTTGTTGCAGAGGTTCTGGCAGGTACTCAAGGACAGCCGGATTCATTCAGTAACTAATTTACAAGCAGAGGTTTTGTGTTTTAACAGATGTGGTAATAGTTTATTAAGTTAGGAAATACATCTGTTATAGTCTGTCATTGCTCCTAGAGTCACTGGGTTTCACAGGGCAGCAGTGCTGTTAAAATGGATAGGATTCAGCAGGGTCTGATGCCCCAGTCTGATTTAGAGGACAGCTAAATGCCTGAGTATGTGTGCTCATAGACTGCAGATCCCTACTGGTTCTCCAGTAACCTCAGGGTCTTAAGTGCGATATTGCCTCTCCTTAAAATCTTGTTTCCCTTTTCTACTGCGTGTGGCTTCACACTGTCAGAGCAAAGCAAGCAGGGTTTCAGGGTGTAATTTGGTGAGGACAGATACCGGGGTAAAGAGCAAATAGGGTCCTGACCTTATAAGAGATGTGCAAGAACAAGGGGGCACAATTTGAAGATAGAGGGGGACGGCTGAGAGGTAATGTGGAAGTATTTTTTCACAGAGAGGGTTGTGGATGCATGGAACAGCCTTCCTGAGCAGGTCATGGAGCCAAAAACAGTGGGGGAATTCAAGAATGCATGGGACAGACATAAGGCAATTCTAGTGGGGGGTTGGAGGAAGTAGGCTGTTGGTTAACTAGGATCTGCAGCTTATCCATTAGGTAGGGAAATGGGCAGACTGGGTGGGCCAAGCGGTCCTTATCTGCCATCAAATTCTATGTTTCTATGTTTCTTATGTGGGTTGAGTCCTATGTCAGTATAGCTGCATGACTCATATGTGACACTGCCATGTTTTGTTCTTTAATGGGGTCGTGGTGTACTTTTGAAACAATAAAAACAGGATTTCAAAAATAATAAAAAAGAACTGCATAATTCCCTGTCAGTCACATTTCAGACAAGGGGTGCGTGGCCCTATATTGCAAATATGCTTTAGAATTCTGATTAAATCAATGAATAACCTGCCACATAAGAGAGCTTCTTTATTTTAAAATCAGTTGACCCAGAAAAACACCATGTTGGTTTCAGTGGGGTCCTGCTTCGACCACGTTTTTGTGCTGGGAGGAAACACGAACATCATGTGACTTGCTGAAGGTCACACAGTGAGTCAGTGGCTGTAGTGGGATGTGAACTTTTGATCTGGTGTTTAACCATTTACAGTTTAGTGTTTTAACCACAGGGCTGTGTTACTGTACTTAAACCACCAACTGTCTTGCCTAAATTACCAAGTGCAGAAATTCTGTCATGCATTTATAAAAACTTCAAGTATTTCACAATTACTTTATAGTGTATAGTTATAGGTTGCTGTGCATAGAAATCTAGTGTTTCATAAGTAAGCAAAGTAAGCATTAATCCCCAAGACAGGAGGCATTTCCCAGGAATTAATGCAGGTTTTTTTTTTTTGGGGAGGGCACAAGGTCAAGACTGAGTGTTTCCTACATCACCCAACCATGCATTAATTCCTGGGAAATGCCTCCTGTCGAGGGATTAATGCTAGACATGACTGCTATTTACAAGTAGTTGTAGTAGTAAGTATAAGTCAGAAATAAAGAAACATACTATGTGTTGAGGAGTTATTGTTTTTATATATGTATTCTTCCACTTCACATCGAGGAACAAAGTTTGTACAACAATACTTATTCTGGTACATATCAGTAACGTAGAAACATTTATAACAAAACGCAATTGTCTTTAATATATCGCTTACTATTATTAATGTGTTTCATTAATTTTTAAGCAACAATTTTCACATGATTGAGAACTTAGCTCTATGGGTGAAATTTGTTAGTAGCTTCGCGGTGCATTTCTCGGAGAGGTCATTATTTGCATAACAGTAACTGCAGTATAAGTTGCAATGTTGCTAAACATTGATTTAAAACAACTTTTGATATTTTAACACTGCTATTTTATAGCTGAAAGGAGACTTTTATGCTTGTCTAACGTTTTATACAAATCAAGCCACAGAGGTTATTATATTACTACGGGGTTGGTCTAACAAGGACTTTTCGCCCTGGAACTGGTTTCTGATGGCTCGGAAAGCAACATATTTTGCTAAGTGAAAACAGTTAAGATACTATTATTGTGGAACAGCTCAGTATAACATTTAAGATACCTTTTTCCAGTGCTTTCTATAGTGATTCTTTACAGCGTGAGCTTCTTTTCTAGTTCTCAGCGATCTGGAAATCTTTTTACTGTGGTGCTGTATTTGGAGATCCGTGGGAGTGGAAATGTGCGGGACAATTAATAGTAAAATTTGACATCTGGAAAGCATTATTTGTACAGCTGTGAGGACCTGCGTTATCTTCTGCATTATTCCGTAGTTCTGAGGTGCCAGTTGTTATTTCTGTGCTTAGATTTCTTACGATCTGGGGCAGAAGATTGACAGTGTTTGTCGATTATTGTTCTGTGTGAATATTACAGATCTACTGTGTCTATTGGGGTGGTGGGTGGAGGATATTAGTATAATTAAAGAAATGTTTTGCACTGCTGGTTACTTATATTAGTGCAGAACTGTGCATATCTAGGGAATTAATGCACGGTTCTAAAACCGGCATGTGATGTTTTGTAACCAATTATATGACTTTCTGACAGTAGTTACATTAATGCCATGTTACAAATCTTATCATAGCACAGTAGGGACAGAACTAGCATGGTACACTGACGCTTCCTTATACCCTGTAATGTCATACTATAAACAATGTCACAGCTGTCACATAATCAAGAAACAGCATGAGTCGAAAGTGCCGATGGGCTAACTGCAGCACCGAAAAAAAGCCTTCCAACAAACAGTCAGAAAAAGGTTTGCAAAATAAGTCAGAGAGACAATTAAATCACTGCTTAGTGTTTTAATGTGCCAAAAAGACAAACAGGACAATTGGACAAAACCGATTGTCCTGTTTGTCTTTTTGCCACTTACTGTAATCAAGAAGCCTGCATCCAAAACCCAGAAACTCATGGAGTCATTGCTGCCGAGTCACCGACTGCAGCTGCCGCCGATGAGGGACCAGGTCGGAACAGCCAATGAACACGCCTACTCCCAGAGGAGTTGCCGACTGCTGAGGGACCCAGTGTGCTGGGGAGTGCAGACCAGTCCCAGCCAAAGCCGACGGGGACTACCGCCCACAGTAAAAAATATATTTTTTGTTTCCATCGGCTCACTGTATCCTCTCCTGCCCAGCCTAACATCAACATTACCATTTTCATCAAGGGATTGTCAAGGTGACACAGCGACCTCAACAGGAAAGCTCTACTGGTACACTAAAGGAATGACTCCTCTAGCTCGGCTAGCAGGAGGCTGACTTACGATCAGCCAGCTTCCCTACAACTGTTGTCTTCAAGTAAATATTGAAAAATGTTCATGAAACTCCTGCAGTGAACGTTTATGGACTTCAACTGAGACAGTCCATCAATGACATCTGGTGACCGGCTTTTATAATAATGAATGCTGAACACATCATTGCATGCAATGTTAGGGCAAGTCACGTGAGCTTCCTGCTGGTTTCATCCCTCTGCCACAGTAACAGTAGGTGAGCAGAAGTCTGGATTTTTAAAGGGTGACCCCGGCCTTGCGGCAAGCCCTGCATCAAACCCTTTCCACGCACCATACCCGTTTTACTGCAACTGCACAGTTACAACGGTTTGCCTGTTTTATGGTAGCTTCTGCCAAATCTCAGCTGGAAGCTCTTTGAAGATGGTCCCCAGTACTGAAACACACTAGATCATGCAAAGATGGCCAAGCGCATGTCAGTTGCCGCAGGGGACAGAACATCACTTTAGATTGCCGCAAGTCCAGTGCACCATATCTTCAGCGCGCCCAGGGCTCATGGCAATCTGGGGCATTCGAAAATCCGATCTTAAATGTCCATTCTGTATGTAATATAGAGCAACTCCAAGAGATTGGGTTGTGTATTGTGCAGGAGCTGCACTGAGCATGTATATGTTAAAACAGCAAGTTACTGAGAAAATCTGGGCCCTATACTTTTGTATTCCATTTTAGTTTTCCTCTTATCTCTTGTTATCCCACTGTTGAAGTATTCAGTTACTGCCAGAAGGGGAACTCTGTAAACAAAGAGTTCTAAAATCATTAGAGCACTTTACATTGTGGAAAACTGACTAGTTGCTAAGACAAACATCAGCTTTTTCCATAACCCTCCACTAATAAAACACAACAGTATTTTTTTCCACTATTTCGCAAACGTGATTTCCTCATATGGTAATACAGTGAGAACCTCTTTAAGTTTTAAGGGCTCGCTTCAAAAGTAATGCTGTCTGTAGCTTTGAAATGAACTTTTTTGCTCTCCTCAAAAAGTCCTTATGGTTAGTTAATCATTTTCACTGAACTGCCAGTATGTTCTTAAAGCGACAGTAGCTCAAATCACCCAGTAGCCCTGATGGTTACCCCGTCTGAGCATCCTCTGCTGCAGTGGCTGAGCTTCTCATTGCAATAGTGCATGTTAGTGGTGAAAATCTGGACTGATTTTTTTTTATTCATTTTAGATTTACCTTTATCTCCTATCTTGCACCGTACCTTTTTTAACAAGCATTTGTCAATGCCGAATGTTGCTTGCTTGTATGTGCTGTTTAGGTATTTGGAAGTGACAGTTTCATGCCTTCCTCCCAAGACAACCACTGTGTCTTTCCGTTCAGTATTCACAGAAGAGTGGGAAGGGCAAGGGCCACAGCAGTACAGCAGTTGCCAAGGGGGTGAAGAGGTGGACAAAAGAGTCCTGCAGGAGCTCACTAAATTGAAGGTGGACAAAGCGATGGAACCAGATGGCATACGCCCAAGGATATTAACAGAACTGCGAAGGGAGATAGCAGTACCTGTGGCAGCCATGTTCACTGAGTCATTCAACATGAGTGAATTGGAGGAGGGTACATGTGGTCCCTCTACACAAGTCCGGCAGCAGGGAGGAGGAACAATAGACCATTCAGCCTCACCTCAGTAGTGGGAAGATCATGGCGACATTGCTTAAAGAAAGGATAGTGGGGCATCTAGATGCCATCGAACCCAGGACCATAGACAAGATGGATTCACAGTGGGGACATCATGTCAGATAAATCTGGTTGATTTATTTGACTGGGTGACAAGGAAGTGAATCAGGGTGGGGCAGTGGACAACGCTTACCTTGATTTCAGCAAAGCCTTGACACCATCCCATATAGGAGGCTGATAAACTAGCTGGGTAGGCTGGACATGGGGAAAGGGTGGTAAACTGGGTTAGAAACTGGCTAACAGACAGGAGGCAGAGAGTGGTAGTAAATGGTATGCAGTCTAGGGAGAGGGCCACCAGTGGGTGCTGCAGGGATCGGTCCTGGGGCCAGTTCTGTCTAATGTCTCCATTAGTAATATTGCAGAACATCTGAAGGGAATTTTTCACCAAATTTTCAACATAGCCATTTTAAGACCTCTGCTCATGAACAGTCTCACTGTGATTTTCTTAATTTGTCCCATACATTGATTTCAAGACAATCGACCGCGCCATTGTGCGCTTACATGGGCTGGGAAACACATTTGGGTGAGATGCTAAAATGACAGCTGTACTGCTCATAAGAAGGTGTGGTAAAATGGCAATGTTGAAAATCTGGGTGAAAATATTGAAAATTCGCGAACTTACGAATATCGCGAAGGAACTGTACAACGATGCTCATAAAACAGTCATTTTTGATTTTTTCACTAAATTTTCAACATAGTCATTTTAGACCTTTGCTTATGAACAGTGTCACCGTGATTTTCTTAATTTATCCTGACATTGATTTCAAGACATCGACCGCGCCATTGTGCGCCACATGGGCGGAAACAATTTTTGGTAAGATGTGAAAATGACAGCTGTACTACTCATAAGAAGGTGTGGTAAAATGGCAATGTTGAAAATCTGGAGGAAAATATTGAAATTTCGCCAACTTACGAGCCCGCGAGGAACTGCGCAACGACGCCAGAAACAGTTATTTTTGAGTTTTACACCAATTAATATGTTTTTAGTTCTTCGATAAAGACAGCACATGGCCTGCCCGGCGGCGATTTTCGCGCAGTGACTGCGAAATCACCTTCGGCCCGAATAACGCCATGACAGTGACATCATTCATGAGAAGGGGTCCCAAACCCCAAGTTGAAAATTTGGGCAAAAATTCCTCAAAATGCCTGAGATATGCAACAGTTGAAACCCCTATCTAGCCCATTATACAGCTTACCGGCATTTCCTCAGTTCGCGGTCGGCTTTGAAGAGTGCAGACGGTTCCCGTCCACCAAAGGTCGCCGCGCCGAGGTCCGAGGTAAGTATGGGGTGAGGGGGTGGGGAGGCTGGGTGCGCAGTGGGCGGGTGCGGGTTGTGGAGGGGATTGGGAGACGCTACCGACAGTTTTTTGTTTTACAGGTTTTAAAAAATAAGACGTCGGACGCTTGCCACGCTGGGGTGGGCTCAGCGTGGCACAAGGACGCTGGGGGCGCTCAGCTGACGGGGTATTGGGCACCCCATCGGCTATGGCATTTGTTGCCACGCTGAGGTGGGCTCCCAGTGTGGCACAAGGACGGGGGCGTTTCAGCCGACGGGGATTGGGTACCCCTGGCTAAAGGACCGCTTTGCCATGCTGGGGTGGGCCTCAGCGCAATTTACTACTGGGGACGATGCTCAGCCGACGGGATTGGGCAATTCTGGCCGGCTATACAGCGCGGCGGGAGCAGGTGCGTGACGCCCGCGTTGGTTCCGTGGGGGAGCTGCGCAGAGCAGTCGTATATCTTATCAGTGCTCACTGAAGCGAGCTCCCCTTTCATTCATGTTGCATTGCATTTTGGAGCTTGTCATAGACAGCTCCAGAATGCATTGGCCAGGGCCGCACCTGCCAACACACTGACTGAATTGGAGGAGGAGGTGACACTCCCAAATCTCCGGATGATGGCACTGTGGGGCCAGATATTCAAAAGGGTTGCGCCATGCGCAATAGGGTTGCGCATGCGCAAGTCCGAAATTGCGCCATTCTGCGATATTCAGCAGGAGGTAGTTGCGCCACTGAAAACAGGCTGAGCAACAGCGCAATGCAAATGAATGCATGCTCAACTGGAAGGGGAGGAACCATGCATAAACTGCACAGCCCGATATTCAGCCGGGCTGTGCAGAGTTGTGCAGGCTCAACCCCCAACCTGCGCCTGCAGGACTTCGAGCAAAAAAAAGGTTGAAATCGAGGGTCACCTACAGGTGAGCTGCTGTATTGCAGGGCACAACACAGCAGCTGCCACCTGTGGCTGGCCCTCAACCGAGTCCCTGTGCCTCCATGCCCGATCGCTGTCATGGTATTTCCACTGAGCCCGATCGCTGGCAGCACAGCCTTTTCCGATAAGCTCGATCGCTGGCTGAAAGCTTCAACATTGTTTCTATTCTGCCTCATATTTTGTGGTTCAGTGTGTCAGGGCTGGATCGCGGGATGCATTGTCAACTTTCAACATGTCTCTGAGACCCAGTGTCCCCCACCTCACCCACTCACGAAAGCTCTCACCACCGCCCCCCCACAGCGGGCGGGCAGCAGCATTCACAAACTGAACTGTCTTGTACGCGGTATGGGCTGCACGCCCATTGGCTCTTGCTCTGCACCATGGGCGCAGCCCTACTGGGCAGTCAGTCGGCAGGCGGTGGCGGCAGGCAGGTGGATGCTGCTGCCCGCTGGCTGCGGGGGCGGTGGTGGGGCTTCGTGGGTGGGTGGGGTGGGGACACTAGGTCACCAGGGATGTTGGGGTTGACAATTACATCCCCGCGATCGGGCTTATCCACTGGACCACCAGGGATATATTCGGAAGGTGGGGAGTGTTTCATTACTTCAGCCAGCGATCGGGCTTATCGGTTCACTGGACCACCAGGGATGTGTTGGGGAGACACATTGCTGCCCGCGATCAAGCTGGTGAGGCGGGGTATTTAAGCTATGCCTTGATCGGGCCAGTGGGGGGTGGTGGGGGGTTTCACCGCTCTTTTGCCCAGCGATTGGGCTGCAGGGCGCTGCTCGACGGCGCTGCTGCCTGGCAGGGCGCCAGGCACAAGTCCTCGGGATCGGTGCACCTGCATGCTAATGGCATGCAAATAGGGCCATAATCAGATGCAAATGGACCCCCTGCGCCTTGCATGAATTATAGCCCCATTTGCATGTCACCTTTGAATATCGATTTTGCGATGGCGCAATGGTACTTGCGCCACCGCAAGTTGAATGCACTATGCACAGTGGTTGTGGTTGGGGTGATATTCAAAGGAGTTGCTCAATAGCACAGCTCCTTTGAATATCGCTCGACACACCCCTGCAATTATTTTGCGAGCGTTAGGCTTGCGCCTTATGAATGGCGCAGTTTGAATATCCAGCTCTATATGTTTCTTGCACATGCGCAAGCAACATAATAAAAACCAATCCTGAGCCTGCTTTAGGACTTTATTCACATTTGAAATAATAAAAGGAGCACTCCTTTTAATATGGCTTGGACCAGGTTTTGATCAGTGTGCTCTATGGTTTTTCACATCAATTTATTTGTAACTAAAGTGAACTAGCATGCAGCAGACACTGCTCACTGACCGTATGGGACAATGTGTGTACAACAGCAGCTGAGACTAATTAAATAAAGCTGAACCCAGCCATGTTAAAATAGCATTTCTTTTATTATTTTGAATGTAAAAAAACGTGCTGAAGCAGACTCAGAATGGGGAACGATATTGTACAAGACAGGAGATAAGGAGCAATTGAAAATGGAATAAAAAGGTTTAGGTAAAATTTTACTGAAACATGCACTGTGGCTTTAATTTGTTAATCAGTACGAGTTGGTGGAATGAGCCCTCCTGTGGAGCTGACATCTGCTTGCTGCGCAGGCAGTGTGTGTTTGAGGTTGGGGGTGATTGAGATGCACCCTGCATACAGTAGCACAATGCAGAACAAGCCTTGGTACAGCCTTCCATACCCAAATCAGGTTATAGTGGTGCACCAGATAAGAAACGGAATTTTCAAACAATACTCTTCTGTTCCTAATCCTGTTTGAAGTATTCATTGCACTAAGCTGTTCCCTCCCCCCAACTCCTGTTTTCTTCCTCATGCTGTATTTAGGGACTGCTGTGACAGCACTTAATTATTTGGCTGTAAGAATGGGCAAATGAACTGAACACAACTGGTAAAGGTTGCTTGATCACCTTCTGGCCAGCATCGTTCCTTCCATGATAGGCTTGTTGGCTCCCAGTGAAGTGGAGCCTGGGAACCAGAAGCTTCCTCTTAAGCCTGGTTTCCCATGTGGCATTGCAAAGCATTACTATGCATAGCAGGGCAAACGTTCAGTGCTTACTTTTTATGGCTGCATAGCAGAGCTATGCTGAAGTATTGCAAATAAAGAGGAGGAGGAGAGAGAGGATGGCCGAAAAACAGATTTTCCCCTCAACACAGTGGAGTTTTATCACATCATTGGTATTCAGCAGATCACTGCTCTGCTTCTCTTTTTCTCTCTCCCCGCCACCTTCCCTTGCCAGATCTGCTTCAATCTCGATTCCCTTCCAATGCCATCTAAAAAAGTCCCTTTCCCTTGCTGGTCCAGTTCTCTCTCTCCCCAAAGCTTGACTTCACGCTGCTGGGTTAATTCAACTTCCTCCCCAATAACAATGATTCTTCCTCCTCTACCCAGTAGCAAGCGCAGTGTCCAGCAGCCCCTCCCTGCTCTTCTCGCCCCCATCAAGATGGCACTGGCGTTTCAGTTGTGGCAGCCTTCTTGGATGCTGCTCTTCACTCCAGACTCCACTGCCTGTCCTAGGGTCAGGAGCAACTGTTCTGTTTGCCGTCTCCATAGAACTGGCAGCATCTCTGTTATTTTCTGCACCATCCTGCAAGTCGCAGTATCCTGCTGACTCTTCCAACCCAGTTGTGACGCGGCAGACTCTTCAACCCCCATCCCAGTCGCAGCATCCTGCCAGCTCTTCAAACCCCACTGCCTGATGGTGACATCCTGTTGACTGTTTAACCCCCACTACAGCATCCTCAGACCCCCCCCCAATAGTCACAACATGCTGACCTCTCTTAAACCCCCTTGTCCTCTCCCATAACAGCCAAGGGACTAGTCGATGTAACAAGGCCATAGGGAACATTTTTTTTCTTCACATCACAGGAGACTAAACACAACAAAAATAATTTCATGAAAAGATTGAGGAACTAAGAGGAAATGCTTTGCAGCTCCTAGCACCAAATGCATCTTGAGGTGCCGTGAGGGCCCAGTACTGGGACCGGTCCTCTTCAGTGTCTTCATAAGCGACATTGCAGAAGTACTGGAAGGAAAGGTATGCCTTTTTGCAGATTACACCAAAATCTGTAATATGGTGGGCACTCAGGAGGGGTGGATAAAATGCGTAGGGATTTGGGGAAACCAAAGGAGTGGTCAAGTGCATGGCAGTGGGGGTTCAGTGCTTAAAAAGTGTGAAATGATGCACCCATGGCATAGGAACCCAGGAGTTGAGTATGTAAGCTGCTCAGATACCCCATAAAAGAAGCAGTTCTCCGGATAGCAAGGGAAAGGGGTCAGCTTTGGGGGGAGAGGGCAGGCAGTGCAGTTCTTCAAGGACTTTTCTCTGGACCTCTCCAAAAGAAGGAGAACATATGCAGTGGTCAGAATGTGGTTTTACCAGCAAGGAATTTCCACATCTGTAAGATACCCTGCAATGTTACGTATACAAGTGTAACCCAACCCCTAGATGGTGCTATCCCAAGGGCTACTACCCCTGCCTGCTTGGCTAGTAGCAGGTTTAGGGGCCTGAGTTCTGAAACGGGTGCCTCCACCCGGAGATCAGGGTTGGTACTGGTCAAGCTAACCTGGGCACAGCCCTCCGGGACACTGTAACCCCCCTCTTTCCCCTCTAGTGGCCTGAACACTGTACAATAATCACTTTCACAATACCCTGGTACACCACACAAGTACCCACACTGTTTACACTTACCACCAGGGCTGGTTCCTCTGGCTCGACCCTGGGGACCCCCCTGTAAAACAAGGTTATGCACAGCAAATAGCAACAGTACAGTACTTTGAGCACAAACTGGATCCACAGTCAGATTACATGCAGAAAAAGTTAGATCTGATTTATTCGGGGACTTGAACAAGGGAGGGGCAAAATCAGGTTAATTTGCTTAAAGGTTATATCAGTCAAGCAGTTATGCATGCTCTTTGAGTCCCCCCCCCAACACAGTCCTCCTCTGGGTACCCAGGTGGAGAAGAGATGGGCTAGCCAGGACCATTGCCCAGGGTTGCAGCTGGTTGGGGCCCTGTGATGGAAAACACAACATGCACAGTACACAACATTTGTAATCCGGAGCCAGAGGGCTCAGTTCGTAAAAGGAAACGAAATAACAAGACAATCAGATGACACACTCAGATTAAGCTGTTGTTGCAGGGAGCTACCCTGGTATTTACTCACGATACCCAAGACTGGACACAGGCTGGACAAAAATCGAGACTGCAGGTGGTTGATCTGGAATGCCAGGAGAAGCAGGGCCCACATGGGTCACAGAGGCATCGTTCCTGTTCAAGCGTGGAGAAGGGAGCTGATCCCCAGGCAGGTCTCTCGTCGATGGCTTCTCTGTGCAGTTGGTAGTCTGGCTGGGCCAGTCTGGCAAGGCCCAGACCGCATGGAGACAAATTCGTGTAACCCCTCACCCCTGCCTTTTTAGCAAAATGATAGGTGGCATGCTGTTGAAGCTGACAGCAGTACCTGGTGGGGACTGGGTTCGGGGAGGATGAGGTTACTCGGCACAGGGGGACCTAGGCTTGGCTACTCTGAACAGGGGCACCCAAGTAAATCCGAACACAGGAAGCAATAACTGTAATGTCCAGAACCAGGAATGGGATTCTCCAGTGTGGCTTTTATTCACATCCAAGCTGCACAAACAAAGCATAGACGGACCCCCACGGGGCTACATTCCTGGTAATGCAGATTAGAGACAACAGAACACATTTTTCACTATTTCCAGCACTCAGGCTGTAAACCCACCAGGCACACAGCCCGGACTTGCACGCAGCTTTGGGTACACAGCCCGACTTGTACACTACTTGGGTTTTCCCCACTGGCCCAGCTCCCCCGCCAGCCACTTGATCCACGGTCCATTTGAGGAATGAACCAATTATCCTGTTGTGGCTCCCCAAGCCACACTAGAGCCTTCGACTCCTAGAGAGAATTTTCCTTACAATCCCACGTCTGGGTACTTCCTCATCACTGGCCAAGTGCCTGAAGTAGAGAACCACAGAAGAAATCAGAGGTGGACCTGGTCACCAAAGATGGGGCACCCACCTCCAGCTCCCACAGCCCATACCCGCCACTTCTGTGGAAACTGAACACCCTTTACTGAAAACTTTCAAATGTAGATTATGAGTAGACGTCTGTCACATCTCTTCTACATATCATTTTCATCCCAACAAGCTCTGGACTTGAACCTACTTTTACTTTGCTTAGCCCATTACTCTAGGCTTCCACTATTCAATCCCCACATTGTCACACAAGTCCCAGGGTGAAAAACATAGGCCCTTTCAGGAAGAGCAAACACTCACCCTCACGTTGCAGGTGCCCCACAGGCGACTCACAAATCTTCTTGTTCTCCCAAATAAACTCTGGAACACATAGGCAGCTTCTCCTTTACGAGCAGAACTAAGGGCTTGCCCCAGGAATCTGCAGGGAACCTTTTTCTGCCCCCCCCCCGGAGGGAGGGGCACTGAGACCCGAAAACAACGGTCTCCACCACTTCAATTATCTTCTGTGTCTCTCTTTAAGGTGGAGACACACACCCTTTTAAACTAAAAGTAGCCCTCTGTCAGGGCTGAGGCTCCTAGAGCCTTCACTGAGCTGCTTTCTCAGCAAGCTCCCAACTTCACACTGAACTGACTCCCACTGACCGACTGACTTCAAAACCTCCCAACGTTCTATACTAACTCCCTTGCTGCAGATTCCAATGTGGCTCATGCAGCTGCGATAGTTCTATTGGTGATGTCATCCTCAGTCTCAGCTGAGACTGAGAACAGAGGAGACAGTGTGAAATCCATTTAACTGGAGTTTCACAAGCTGCCTTCCCTGCCTACCATGTCTTACTGGGATTCTAGTAACCCCGGGTAACAAGGGGGTTACATTTGGATGCAGTCCGTTTTGGGCTGGATACAGCTTCCAGCAAGCAGAACACAGTTCACACAGAGGGGGACTAACTCACGACCCACTAGCAGCTCATAGCACATTTACATGAAAGGGAATTCTACTGTACCAGGCAAAGCGCTCCTGTAGTCCGGCTACATTTTATGTCCCAGCAGTAGTGACTGGTCCAATTTGCAGTCCAGGACCAAGATAGTGGAGACAAACAAAACAGTCTGCTACAAAGAAAGCAGGTTAGACAAACTACATTATCATTATCACTCTAAATGATTTTCAGTAAATAGTTGCATCTTTCAACAGAGTTCCCTCTCAGATTACTTAGCTGCAATTAGGCAGCTCTTAAAGAGACAGTACACAGAAGCTATATAGACTCTGGTAATCACATTTAACTGCTAAACGCAGGACACCAGCCTGTCAGTGAGCATTTAGGCAAGCTCAAGGAAGACTTTTTGGGAACCCTCATTTGTAGGGGGGGTTACACCAGTGAATGGGGTTTTCCTGACATTTCAATTGCTAGAGGAAGCAGAGCACTACTTGTCAGTGGGACACAATGCAAACACCTTGCCTCTGCTGCCACCGTTGAAACTGTGTGGAGAAGCCCTGTCTATGGAAACTGCTGCAGCACAAGAGGCCCAAATGCCAGATGACAACCAGGGCACTGAACCGTGGCACCAGGCTACAAGGGGCCAACAAAGAAAAGAAACAGAGCCACGGGGGCTCGGAAAGCCCTGCCACCCAGAAAAAGGTCTGGAAGCCAGAGAAGGACTGGGATCGCATCAGATACTAGCACGGAATCACCATGGACCACACCAGTCAAAACTTTCAACAAGTATGAGGCATTGAGAGACATAACTCCAGCTCCACTCACCCTAGCAGCAGATCCTTCCCAGTTGACAATGCATTCATCTTTATAAGATTGATGCAGTCCACCCAAGAGACAGGCAGAGCTCTTCAGTGGTCCACATCCACTATGATATCCCACACTAGAGGCCTGTAATTTTGATTATAGAGGCCGGCAAGGTCCTGCCCTACCTTAATGACCAAGTATGTAAAAAAAATAATTCTCCACTTCCTTAAACCCCCAATTACCAGGCCGAGCTTTCTCCTCTTGACCCCTATAATTCAGAGTTGGAAGCATTCAACTTATAGCCTGAAAAGGCTGCAGAATCCCCCACCACCTGTAAAAGTATTGGGATGGAATTCTCTGGTTCCGTGACATGGAGTAGAAGGTCATCGGCAAACCAAGTAAGCTTGTGTTCTCGACCTGAACTGCAGTGCTCACCACTCCCTTCAGGGGTCAGAATTAAGGTTTGCAACCATTAGCCAGCAGGACTAGCAACTGGGGGGGAATCCACTGTCCCACAGACTTTTCATCTGGCCCAACTAGCATACTTTCCGAACTTACTGAAATGTTACCTTCACTAAGACCAGCCAGCATGGCTAGTTAAAGGAAAATTTTACTAGCCCAATGCAAAATCTACCAGCATTTGGCTAGTGGACTGGTGCCAGTTTCAATCTCTTTTGTTCCCCGCTGTGCCCTAATGTGGATAGCCAGTGGCTCAATGTCCAAGGTGAACAGTAACGGGAAGAGATAGACCCCCCCCGCCTCATCCCTCTTTGCAGTGCAAAAGCCTACAACACTTCCCCATTCACCAGAACCTGCGTCTGAAGGTTCCGGTAAAGAAACTTTTTTTTACCATGTCCACGTATCCTCACCCAACCCAAATCTCTTCAGTACTTCAAACAAATAGGGCCACTCATTGCAATCAAAGGCCTTCTCGTCATCCATCGACAGCACCACCACTTGTTCTAGACCGCATGTTGTGGTAGGATAAATGCCCTTTAACAAATTTGATATGGATGCACTAACAGGGGGAGGAAGGCCAAGAAGCCATTCTTAACAACTGCTTCTGCCTCTGTTCTATATTCACAAGAAAAGGCAGAGGGCCTGCCAGAGAGTGGCATTAAGGCAGTACCCTTACAAAAGTTCTTCGGAATACCACTGTAATTCCACTCATTTACCATTGCAGTACTACTGTGTTTACCACTATACTACCATTAGGGTTTTCATGGTATTACAGTGGTTTGTTTCAATTCCATTGTGATACCATTGTACCACTGTCCTACCACATCAACAAAAATAATCAAAATGTAAACTACCATAGTACAACCATGGTACCACTGGGTAGTACCATTGCACATTTTGTAGCCCCCCACTATGTTGCCATTGTGTCACATTTGGTAAGGGTAAGGGGAATCCCTGAGATGAGGTAGCAAGCATTTACCAGTGAAAGGGTTTGGAAATGTCTAGCAGCCCTAAAGACAGATAAAGGCACAGCGGCCAGGTGGGATGTATCTGAGGGTGCCCAAGGAACAGGCAACAGAACTAGCTGAACCTCTGTTAGGGCTGTTCAGTAGCTCAGTTCAGACACGGTAGCTCCAAAAGACTGGAGGCTAGCAAACATACCACCTATAAGGGGAGGGATAAGGAGCAGAAAGGTAACTACAGACCTGTCAGTCATACCTCTGTTGGGGGTAAACTGATGGAGACACTAGTCCAAGAGGATCTCGTGAACTACCTGGGGAGCAGTGGAATCCGGGATAGTAAACAGCAAGGGTTTGCAGCAGGAAGGTCATGTCAGACTAACCTGTTAGTATTCTTTGACTGGGTAATGAGGGTAGTGGATAAGGGCCACTGCGTGGATTTACTTTACTTCTGTTTCAGCAAGGTTTTTGACTCTGTGCCTCACAGAAGGTTGCTGAAGAAGCTAGCAGACCTGGGTGAAGTGAAGGACACAGTTAAATGGGTTGGAAGGGAGAGCGCAGAGGGTTGTGGTTAATGTAGTTAAATCAGAAGAGAGGAGGGGTCACTAGTGGGGTGCCACAAGGATCGGTCCTGGGCCTAGTCCTTTTCAGTATGTTCATTAGTGACATGGAAGAAGGAATGCAGGGCAAGATGTTTTCTTTGTAGACAACACTAAACTCTGTGGCAAGGTAGAAAGCGAGGAGTGGGTAGAGAGATGCAGAGAGACTTACAAAGGCTAGAGAGGAGGTCAGAGGTTTGCCAGTTGAAACTCTATGCGAAAAAGGGCAAGATGATACACATAGGGAACAAGAACCCTAGGACAGAGTACTGGATTGGGGGGGTAAAGCTGGACATGACCTATGAGAAAACAGACCTAGGGGTCATCATCAGTGCTTCCCTGAAACAATCAAACCAGTGTAATAAGGCCTACAGTAAGGTAAACAGGATGCTGGGTGTATAGGAAGGGTACTGACAGCAGAAGGAAGGAGGTATTACTGCCTCTCTATAGATCACTGGTGAGCCCCACCTGGAGTACTGTACCCAGTTCTGTAGTCCTCACCTAAGGAAAGATAAGGGCAGGCTGGAGGCAGTGCAATGTAGGATGACCAAAATGGTTCAAGGCCAGCAGGACAGAACTTATGAGGATCGGCTCAAGGCACTGAACATGTACTCGTTGGAGGCCAGACAAGAGAAGGGAGATATGACAGAGACCTCCAAGCTCCTGAAAGGAATGAACAAGGTAAACTGTGAGGAACTATTTTGCTTAAATAGCAGATCACAAACACAGGGTCACGAGTGGAAACTGATGGGGGGGTGAGGTTAAAGAGGGGAGTGAGAATGTTTTATTTCACAGGAAGGGTGGGGAGCCATGGAACAATCCATCTGCTGATGGGGGGCACCAGAGCCATCAATGGTTTCAAACTCCGCTGGACAGAGTGAAACATAGAGACATAGACAGTGTTGGCAGAAAAGACCACAGGTCCATCTAGTCTGGCTGGAGTTCCTATCTTCCCTGGGCCTATTGTCCATGCAGGGTTTTATCCCTCCTGTACACCCTCCTGCTCTGCTCTCTACTGTTATTGACTTGAGCAACCACAAAACCCTTCACTCTGTCTTAGCCATGCTTGAAACCATTTATGGTCTGAGCACTGCCACCTCCTCTGGCAGGCTGTTCTATGGCTCCACCTTCCTTTCTGTAAAATAGAACTTTCTCACATCCCTCTTAGACTTCCCCTGCCAGTTTCTACTTGTAACCTCAGGTTCCAGACTCTATTCATGTTAAATAGATCCCTGAATTTCACCTTGTTTATTCCCTTTAGGATCTTGAAGGCCTGTCATATCTCCCCCCACCCCCCGTCTAGTCTCCAGCGAGTACATGTTCAGTGCCTTGAGATGATCTTCATAAGATCTGCCCCTGCTGGCCCTGAATCATCTTGGTCACCCTGTGTTGCACTGTCTCCAGCCTCTCCCTGTCCTTCCTTACTTGAGGACTCCAGAACTGACCACAGCATTCCAGGTGCAGCTTCATCAATGACCTATATAGAGGTAGCAGGACCTTCTTTTCCTACTGTCAATACATCATATCCTATTAACCCTACTATAGGCCTTGTTACACTGGCTTGATTAAGGGAGTCACTAATAATGACTCCCAGGTTCCTTTCCTCTGCCGTAATGTTCTGTTTAACCCCTCCCATCCAGTACCCTGTCTTTTGTTTTTCTCCTTCGTGCATAACTGTGCATTTTTTGGCATTGAATTTCAACTGCCAAATCTTAGACCACCTCTCTAGCCTTTGTATATCCCACTGCATCTCCCTGATCCCTTGGGTTACTGTCTAGCGCTTAGTGGTTGCTCATGAGTGGGGAGCAGGGGACGACAGTGTGGATTAGAACCCTGTATGGACAATAGGTCCCAGGTTTATTAAGGGTTTATGGGCAGACTGGATGGACCCATGGTCTTTATTTGCCATCATTGTCTATAGTTTTGTGTTTCTATGATGACCTTAAAGTGGCAGGGCAGTGAGACAAAGCGTGGGTAGGGCCAGTGGGATGCAGAGATGCAGAGAGCGAGAGAGAGGTATCTCCTAGGAGGAATGTGGTGTTGCCACTATATTGCTCAATGGTGAGACCCTACCTGGACCATTGTGTCAATTCTGGAGAGTCAGCATCTCAGAAAAGGATGCGGACAGGATGTTGGCAGTCCATAAGGGCAAGCTAAAATGGTGCAGGGGATGCACCAAAGCCCTTCAAGGAGATTGAGGTATCTCATCATGTACACCCTGGAAGAGAGGAGAGTGGATTGGGGACATGATAGAGATCTACAGGCACCTCACAGGGGTAAACAGAGTGCAAGAGGAGAGTCTCTTTCAAATGAGAAAGCACATCAGGATCAGAGACCATCTGATGAAGCTGGAGGGGAGGAGTTTATGGGGATGAGGAAGTATTACTTCACTGAAAGAGTTGTAGACAGCTGGAACAGACTGCCAGCAGAAGTGGTGGAGGCGAAACAGTAGTGGGTTAGACATTGGGGTGTATTGGTAAATAGGCAGGGAGGAGGGAGGGTTACTGGAGACCAGGTAGGGTCTGCAGAGACGGACTGACTAGGCAGGGACCATCTGGGCAGACTGGGTGGGCCAAGGTACTTTTCTTGCTGACAACTTCTATGTTTCTTACTATAAGTTACACTTGCTGTCTGTATTTTATCTTTTAATTATCGTATTTTATTGTACATTTTCTGTTTTAAGCAGTGCTCTTCCCTCCCTTACCCTTTTTGAAAGAAATGTCAGGTTTTGCTTCCTGGGAAAATAAGCAAACCTCATATTATCTAATGGCTATAAAACAGCTAATTTGTTTATGAACTCACTTATCTGGTTCATCCTGCTATATTTTTTAGGTTTACAGTCATAAACAGAAATACTGAGCTTGTCCGTGTATGCCCTTCCAGCATCAACATCTTTTCTCCACAGCTGGCATTAGGTTAGCACATTGCTTCTCCATTATACATACAAGTGTATAATGCAAAATTAGAATCTGACATTGGGTTGGAAAAACCTCAAAACAGTAATTATATTATTTTAACCTTTGTTACAGTCTCCCGGGTTCTGAAAATCTGTATCCTATGTTTCATATTTGACTCTGTCATCTGTATAGCCTTCTTTCATTTTTTCTCATACTGTATTTTAAGAGAACGCATTTTTTTATAAGATACGTTTCATTATGCTTTGTTTTTCATTTTATGTTGTGTAATTCTTTAATTGGGAAAGGCAACATGCTGTATGCTAAAACAGCAACACTCAGAAACAGCCGCTCTAGAGCACGGCGGAGCTTTGGAAAAAGTATGCAAGTTTTCATAAGTGAACTTTATCAAGGGGCTTGATGAAACACACACACACTTCGAAACGTTGGGTTGTTTTTTCCCTGCTGCTGCTTGTAAGTATTTTAACATTTATACTGTGTCACTACATATGCCAGCATTGCATTTTGCTGTGTGATGAGGCATGGGGCGGGTGTTCTGGCTCGTTATATGCTAAACCAAACTTGACACTAGCAGAGGCTTAACTATCTGGTTCTGTGGCGCCAAGCCTAGTCTGATTGATTTTATTCAATTAATTGAATTTTACTGCCCATTTGTATTTTATTGTGTTTTAACTTCATCTTGTTTATCTATTTTTGTTAAAGCGCCTTGATAATTTTGAAGGCGCTGGATAAATAAAGTTATTATTATTATATCGAATGTTGCAGCTACTTGGACTGCAGAAAATGAATACGATGGACCCCCATGGTCTTTTTATTATTTAGCATTTTCTGTGTTTTCTTCTCATTAACATATCTGAAAACTGTCTTATCTGATTTATTTTCAAGTTCTGTCTGGTCTTCTGTAACGTGTTTTGCTCCTCTACTTCTGTATTTGGTCTCTCTCTCTGCTGCCACGTATGTCCGTTGTGTCTTCTGCCGCAATTCACATGTTTAATTTGCCTAATTTTTGTCCTTTATTACATCTGGCGCCACCTGTGCCATCCATATTGTTCTGCAGCTCCTGCTATTCCACTTTACCCACCGTGAGATGCACTCATGTTTGAAATTGTTCATGTGATCCTTGAGAAAGTCCTTTCTGTTGCTGAACACAGATGCCCTTAGATTAGTGGTTTTCAAGGCTCAAATCCTGCTGGCCTTAAAGTGTGGCCACCAGAACTTACATAGAAATACAGAAGTTGACGGCAGATAAGGACCGCAAGGCCCATCCAGTCTGCCCATTTCTTTTTCTACCTTATAAATGTGTCATCGGCCTTTGCTCTGTCAATGGCCTATCTATTCATACTCATTTGTATTGCTCCCTTATGCCTATCCCATGCCTGTTTGAAGACCTGCACTGTATTCATATCCACCGCTTCCTGAGGTAGGCCGATCCATGCATCCACCACCCTTTCTGTGAAAAAGAACTTCCTCGCGTTACCCCTTAATCGGCCTCCCTCTAATCTCATGCTGTGTCCCCTTGTCCTGCTATTTTTCTTATATTGAAACATGTTAGACTCTTTCACCTTGTTAATGCCTTTAAGGTGTTTGAATGTTTCGATCATATCACCTCTCTCCCTCCTTTGCTCTGAGGTGTACTTATTGAGCTCCGTTAATCTGTCCTCATATGTTTTCTGATGCAGTCCCTGCACCATTTTGGTTGCCCTTTTCTGGACTGCCTCAATTTGGTTAATGTCCTTGTGAAGGTGTGGTCTCGAGTACTGCATGCAGTACTCCAGATGGGGCCTAACCAGTGTCTTGTAAAGAGGGATTATTACCTCCCTCTTCCAACTTGTGATACTCCTACTAATACACCCCAACATCCCCCTAGCCTTACCTACTGTGGTAGTGGTCTGCTTGAATGATTTCAGGTCATCGGTGATGATGATGCCCAAGTCTCTTTCTTCCTTTGTGACTGCCAGCAACTCCCCTTCCAGCCTATAGGTGGCTTCAGGGTTTCTCTTCCCTGTGTGCATAATCTTGCACTTCTTTGCTTTAAACCCTAGTTGCCACTCTTCCGACCATTTTGTTAGTTTATCCAGATCTCTTCTCATTCTGCTCACCCCATCTGGATCATGTGCTCTGTTACAGATCTTGGTGTCATCTGCAAACAGACAAACCTTACCCTCTAGTCCATATGCAATGTCACTGATGAAGATATTGAAGAGGACTGGCCCCAGGACCGATCCCTGAGGTACCCCTCTTGTGACTTGCATCTCTTCTGACTGTATACCGTTTACTACCACTCTCTGTTTTCTGCCCGTCAATCAGTTTGCCACCCAGTTGACCAACATCTGACCCACCCCTGGCCTACCCAGCTTATTAATCAAGCTTCCATGTGGAACAGTATTGAAAGCTTTGCTGAAGTCAAGGTAGGCGACATCAACTGCTCCCCCTTGGTCCTTCCTTTTGTAAACCCATGCTGTCTTGGATCCTATGCCCCATGGATTCCAGGTGTTGCACTATCCTTTACTTAAGGTGCCTCCATAATCTTGCCCACTACTGAGGTAAGACTGACTGGTCTGTAGTTCCTCTCCTCCCTGCTACCACTCTTATGGAGCGGGATCACATGAGCCCTTCTCCAGTCTTCTGGGACCTTTCCTGTGCTCAGAGACTCACTAAACAGTTCTGCTAATGGCTCTGCTAGTTCCACCCTTAGCTCCTTTAGTACCCTGGAATGTATGCCATCAGAGCCCATTGCCTTGTCCACCCTGAGCTTATCGAGCCTTGTAGGACCCTTTCTTTTGTGAAGGACTAGTGCACCTCCTCCCGCTGTGTCCATGGTGCTGAGCTGTGGGCCCTGTCCTACCTTCTCTTCAGTAAATACTGAGCAGAAGTATGTATTTAGGATAGATGCTTTTACATGGTCCTCCTCCTCACATGCTCCCTTATCCCCTCTGATATTAGCAATACCCACTCTGGACTTACTCATTTCACTAATGGATCTATAGAAAGTCTTGTCACCTTCTTTTACTGTTTGTACTAGTGTCTCCTCGGTTTGGGCCTTTGCCTGCCTTACTGCCATCCCTTCTTCCCTTAGGGAAGTTTGGTATGTCTCTATCTTCATCCTGCTGCGTTCCCTTATATTTCCTGAAGGCCAGCCTTTTGGCTCTGACCTTTCTGCTAATGTTTCTTCTTCTTTGCACTTCCTTTCTCTAACACAATGGGATGTTGCTTCAAGTATTGCATCCTTAATGCTTGCCCACTTTGCCTATACCCCTCACCTGTATTTCTTTTGCCAGGGCTAGCTTAACTCTGTTGGCCACATCTTATCAAAGTCAGCTCCTCTGAAGTCCCATATTTTTGCTTTGGAGTGGGATGATTTAGTTCTAGTGGCCAAATTGAACCATACCATGCTATGGTCACTGGCCCCCAGGTGACCTTTTACCTGGAGATCTTTGAGCCTTTCCCTGTTAGTCAGTACTAGATCCAGGATAGTCCTGTCTCTTGTGGGTTGTTGTGCCAGTTGTTTGAGCCCCCCAGGGAATCCACCATGTGTCTAGTTCTGGCAGATGTTCCTGCTGTCCTGCTGGTATTGACCAATCTGTATCTGGCATGTTGAAGTCTCCCATTATCAGAACCTCCCTTTAGCCGTCACGCTATTTCCTGCTAGCCCCACTCCATATTTTGTTCTTGCTGAGCTCCCTGTGATTCCTCAGCTCCTCATATAACACATTTCTTCCCACACAGTATACAGTAAGTACCTAATGTATTTTCCTTAAATGTATCTCCTATATTTATTTAAAAGATAACAAATTGTCTATTCCTTTACCTTTGTAACTGGAGCATTGAAGAGCTCTGTGACTACAAAAGAGCGTGCTGATGGCTGCATCGTCCATGGTGGTCTCATTTGGGAAATACTGCTATTAGGCTAGCTTTCTAAAATGCTTGGCAAGTTTTCTCATTTGTTCAAAGTCTGCCTTGTGTAGAAGCATGGTGTATGTTGCATCACCGATTTTCTCCTGTGTTCTCTAAAATGGAGTATGGTGATATTATGGTCATTAAATCACCAGGTTTCTCTAATTGTAACTTCTCCAACCAGGTCATCCTTGTTACTATAAGTAAGATCCAGTGTTTTGTGATTTCTAGTAGCAACACTGTATCAGGTAAGATCCATAAGTTGCATACTGCTTCTTTTTTTGTTGTCACTACTATTATTTCCTCCCGCTGCGACACACTCCGGCTTGGGGCATCCAGCCACCGGCTTCACCCGCCCAGAGAGCTGGGTAGCTCAAACTGCACTCAGGAGGATCCGGGATGGCCATCATGCCATCCTGCTGGAGGGCTCCCCTCTGCCTCTACCAGCCAGGACAACCTGGACCCTCCCCGGCAGGACTCCGTCAAAGTCCTCCGGGCGGCTCGGAGCAGGCCATCAAGCTGCATGGTCACGCCCAGCCATTTTTCCTCCAATTGGCTCCTGGAGCGCAGACATGCAATGATGTCCAGGCACAATGTGCCAACATCCACCGTGCTCCCCCTCTATTGTCACCAATGCTAGTAGTGCCCCCGGGTGTCCCCAGGGGCCGCTACAGTGTGGTGAAGTTCCATAGCCCACCCCAGGACTAGGAGAGCAGTCTACAGACACTTAATCCAAGTCCTTCCGGCTGACCCCTCAACGAGCATACTGCTCCTTGACCTGGCTGTTATCTCCTCCCAATCTGTATGTGAGTATTTGAAGTCCCTATTAAATGAAACTGCACATAACCGCGTTCACTACCATGGTGGTAGAGGTCCAGTTAGAGTCTGTATCACTTTTAATAGTTGAAATTATCGTGTAAAGATGGCGCCAAAATGTCCTCTGTTTAAGGCTGCCTGCCTTCTTCTCATGGGCAACCGTTTGCTCCGTTACCTGCAATAAGCTAATGTGCCCAGCTGACTCGGGCATTGGTTGGAAGAGCACATTAACATATTGTTAATACTGTACTTTAGCTTATTGATAATATTGTAGCAGGAAGTTTGAAAGCAGTCTTTACAAGATCATTTAAATGATTAAATGATACTTACATTTTTTTATGCTACAAATGGTAATCAGGCCCTTAATTATTGGTAGGGGAGTCAACATGATTATGTGCAGTTGTCCTTTAAAGGAGAGTTGCGTTAAACCTGTAAGTAATTTTTTTCCTGTTGAAGCTATTTTTAAATGCTGTTTTCTATTCTCTTATTGCTCAGTGTTTACTGACTGTTAAATAAACTCGACTGGTGTTTCTGATTGACACACAGATGGGAAGTATCATTTTAGAACAACAGGATGAAGTTTATGTCCCTTTCAGCCATATAGTTCTATAGTAGATTATAGCTAGAAGGTGCACTCCTGACCAATCAGAGCACTCCTTTCTGCTGAGCGGGAGACACTTTTATTCTGTGAAAGGTATCTCATGCATAGCTGCCTTGGAAATGGGCAGGTTCGGGTAAGATCGACGTCGCTCAATAATATATTGATACAGCCTCCAAGACCACTCTTACAGTTGTAAGGGCAATCTCACTTACATTCTTAGGGTATCAGAACTAATCACCTTCGGTTTGTGATTTTCATACACTAAGAATGTGTGTGAGATCACGCTTACAACTGTAAGAGTGGTCTCATCAGCCGTATTAACATACAACACTGATGCATTTTTGACAACATGGAAGGAACTTAAAAAGGACGTGAACTACATCTATACAGTTCTAAAATGGTCTTTACCAGCAGTATGTAAATACAAAACTCCCACGGAATTTATTGAAAGGACAGTAAAGATGGAACTATATTAGGATTTATAAAATGGGTAAGAAAAATGCTACTCTTCCTTTGGTGAAAACACATCACATGGCCATGTATTATTCACCAACGACCACATGCCTGCACCTTTTTCATATGTGTTTTCCAGTGCTCCCTCTTTTATCCACCAACCTCTGTACATCCTAAGTTTTGGCAGATAAAAGAGGGTGGTGGACAATAGTGGATGGAAGTTAAAGGGTGAGATAATATTCTTGAAAACCTGGACAGGAGTTCAAACTGGCATTAAGTGAGGGTGGCAGGTAAAGTGGGCGGATAAAGCAGCGAGCACTGTGTATTTGCACCCATTTTATAAGTGTGATAACACACTTCAGGGTGTTCGGTCACACTCTAATATCCTCACTTCTTGAGGGTTGAAGGTAGTCAGCTTTGCCCCGTGCCTCATAACACACCCGAGGCATGCATATATCAGAGTGCCGCTGCACATCCTGTTGTGTTATTACTTGCATGAACCAGTATTCGAAAACTGGTTTCCAAAGAAAATACTGTCTTACTTATTTCAGTTCTCTCTTAACTGCATCTTTCTGGTGCTTTCCTAATCTCTTCCTACAGTTTAGGGTTCTGACATTCCTTTTGATCTGGGGATTTCATTTTACAGTTCCTTAGGTTTCCTAGTATCCAACTTGTCTTCTCCCCCTCCCAGAACACACTTGTGTGTGTCAGTCAGTTCCCATAGCTCAGCTCCTCTAACTCTAGAATAATCTTTGTAACCCTGTGCTATTTCCCTTCCTATCTGTGCTAAACCTCTTCTTTACCATGGTAAGTAAACTTGTACAAAGTATTCTAAATGTGGACTCATTTCATTTATGTCCTGTATCTGCAATATCACTTCCTTTGCTCTAATTACTACTCATTCTTTTATGCAGCACAACAGAGGATTAAGCAGTATTATAAGTCTAATTAATTATTCATGAGTCTAGCTAGGCTCTTGATTGGCTACTGAATTGGTCATTAACGTCTTAGAAATGACTGATCCAGCTGCCAAGTGACACTGTGCATGCCTTGCGGCTTACGCCTCTACTTTAAACCTTAAATAATAGGGGTGAGGCGGATTATTATTGCCATTAGACTTATAATCCACAATAACAACCTGAAACCAGTCATTTCCATGGATTAAAAGACCGGCTGAAGGGAGAGTAGCCCATAGCTGCGCCTTGGGCCACCATCCCCCAACCGGTTATTAATCCCTTGGAAATGACGGGCTTCTCGGTCGTTATTGCTTAAATACACAACAGGGTGTGGTATATCGTGAGATACAGTAGTATAATAACTGGTTATCATTTTTTCCCGTTGGGGAAACCGGGTTATAATTCCGTCGTTATAATGACGAACATGCACCCCGGTGTCCTGTTGCACTGGGAATGTGCCAGCTCCTGCTCATCCCTTGCAGAAGCCGGTAGCTGCTAACTTCCTCTTCTCTGCCATCCTGCTCCTCAAGCCTGTGCAGTTCCCTGAAGTAGGAGACAGGAGTAGGGTAAGTTAGTTTTTTTTAAACAAAAATATATGTGGCACAATGTTTATTTTCCATCAGGGAAAGAGAAAAACAACACACTGCTTTACGTCTGGAACCAAGCCCGCAGACCACACTGGAACCCCAATGGTCTGCTGCGGCTCCATGAAGAAATGCATTTAATTTGTATAGTTGCTGTGGCAAAAATGATCCCCAGCAATTATACAAAATAAACGATGGGTAGGGGTTTAAAACTAGATTTACTCCACTTCAGGGTGGGATGTTTGAATAAACCCCTTGAGCTTCACCTCGGGTTTATGTAGCATCCCACCGGGTGTGTGTGTGTAAAATCTCATTATAACTCCCTACCCATCCATTATTCTTTATATCACACCTTGGGTATGTTAAGGCATGAGGCAATGCACACGGCAATGCAAAGTGCTTTCAACCACCCCAAAATGAGAATATTGCTGGATATACCACAGCCTTTCGTGTATCACTGCAATTATAAAATGGCCCAAAGAGTTAGGAAATGGCTGAACTTAATTTTGTTTTGAACCATAATGTACTGAGCTATTGTCACGGGTCTAAGATGACTTCAGCAATTCAGCTTCCAAGGAAAAGTCCTGCTGCAGCCAATCAGCTTCCAGGACTGCTCCTGCCCATTTTATAACTGTCCCTATTTACAGCAGCCACACACTGTTGGGGATAATTCCACTTCCATCTAGTATGACCTCAGAGTCTTTTCCTGGATGGTTACTTGTTTTGGCACCTATATGCAATGCCTTGCAGTTTTTCATATTACGTTTTATCAGCCACCGGTCTGCCCCCTGTGTTTCAGGGTAATTTTGCAGTATTACACCCACCCTCTCAGAGTCCACTAATATCTTCATGCTACCCAGAAGTTTAGTCATGCTGGTTGTGACTCCCTTCTCCAAATTATTTATTAAGGTGTTCAACAAGAGCGATCCCAGAGCCAGCCCCGGTGGTACTGCATCTTGATGGCTTCTCCTGGACCACCTGTCTCGGCTTCCTTAAGAATAATAATATTAAGCACAATTTCCATAGCACCTTTAAAAATTTCAAGGTGTTGAACAAAGTCAGGGTACACGCCTGAGTGATCAAGGAGTGTTAAAAGTTAGTTTATAGAGGTGGTGTCTTATTCTTATGGTTTACTTTTTATGACTCAAGGTCTGCACCTGCCCAGATTACCAATAGAAGTCCGTTCCAAAGATGAGGGCCACAACTGGAGTAGCTCAATCACCAGATGTCCTCTCTGGTAGGTATGTTGTAGAGAATTCATCAGAGGAAAGAAGTTGGCAGGTTGGAAGTTGATGATGAAGTAGTTGTGAAAAGTATGAGGAAGTAAATACATTTTGGCATTTAAAGAGATTCATAAAGAAAAGGCACTATACCCAGCATTTACGTGCCTTACCGCCACAGAAGTCCATCAGTGTGCAAATATCCAAATTTGGTGCAGAATTAAAAAAAATTATTTGCTCTGTAAAATTAGTAAAACCAGGTCCCATGGACTTCCTGGTTATAAGTGCCACTCCTGCTCCACCCCAGTGATCACTTACGCAATGACAAGATGCCAGTGACAGTGCGGGGGGGGGGGCACTCCATTATAAGCAATGGGCGGTGGCTTTTGCTTAAAGATTTTATCTTATCATGGGCACTTAGTAATAAAACGTGGGCACCGGTTGATTAAGAAGGGCCTTTGGATATCTGCACACTGATGGACTTCTGTGGCGGTAAGGCACGTAAATGTCGGTGCAGTGGCTGATCCATTTATCTTGGTGGATCTCTTTAAATATGAACGAGTATTTTATAGTCAACTGAAAGTTATTGAGTTTGGTCAGCAGTAGAGAGGCATGACCAAACTTCCTGGAACCAGTAAGAATTTGGTCTGCAGCATTTTGAACAAGCTAGAGGTGATGCAGGGGTTGGGCCTGGAGACCAGATAGGAGGGAGTTATTGTAGTCCAGATGATTAAAAAAAAAGTAAAATGGTAAACCAGGATAGTGGCAGTTTGGGGACTTGATGGGGGCAGATCTAAACTATGGAACCAAGGTAATAAAAAGCAGAGCAGACAGTGTTGCTGATGTTGGATTCCAGATGCAGTGATTTGGTCAAGAAGGACACCCAAGATTACAGACAGCTGTAGTTTGATAAATGACAGAGGAAACATGACAAAAGCCAAAATTGGATAGCCTGAGGGATTTGAGCCTTGCTGTCATATTACGTACAGTGAGTTCAGTCTTACTGATGTCTAAACAGAATAAATCCGTGATCATCAATGGTCGGATGTCAAAAAGTCGGAGACATCTGTGTTAGGCTAGCTTGCAGAGAGCTGGTAACTGGTGCCTAGATCTGAACGTCATCCGCATAACTTTGATAGGACAGATTGTGAGCTTTTATATGTCTGCTAATAGTGTCATCTGTAGCACAAGTAAGAGAGCTCCCAGTATAGAACCTTGTAGGATGCCAGCTGACACTAGTTTGGACGGAGGTGTAGTGGAAGTAAAGCTAATGGTGTGTGCTTGACCAATAAGATATTAACAGAACCAGCAAAATCCACTTTTACCAGAATTAAAGGAGATCACTAATAGTATAATCACAGCCAAAAATTAAGAAACTAGCAAAATAGAGTGCTTAGGTCCTGTAAGGAAAGGGGGTTAGGTAAATAAGGCAGTTATTAAATGATTTAGCAGATAAACATTTATGAACCGATTTGGCAAGCCCAAAACTCTTGTGCAGTCTGGCAGTAAAGTCCCCTTGCAAGCAAGGTGATTACTAGGCCTCTCCTGAGAGGTATTGCAAGCCCATTCAGCACCCACACACAATATCACATCGATTACCAGGAAAATGCTAAAGAGTATAGTCAAAAACCAACTTATATCCCAAATGGACAGAGATGAAATTAAACATCCCACTCAACAAGGCTTTGTAAAAAATAGGTCCTGCCTTACAAACCAGGATGAGAGGCCACATGAGTTCATGGGTTCATGGGGGGAGATCATGGCAAACAAATCTGATTGACTTCTTTGACTGTGTCACTAAGAAAGTAGACAGGGGCCAAGTGGTAGACATCCTCTATCCTGATTTCAGCAAGGCCTTTGACTCTGTGCCCCACAAAAGGTTGCTCAGGAAGTTGGTGGATCTTGGAGTTGGGGAAAAGATGGTCAGATGGATGGAACAACTGGCTGAGGGACAGAACCCAGAGGGTGGTGGTGGGGGGAGAGTTATCTGGCACCAGAGAGGTAACCAGTGGGGTTCCACAGGGCTCTGTGCAGGGACCGGTGTTGTTCAGTGTCTTCATCAATGACATTGGGGATGGCATTAAAGGCAAAATGTGCCTATTCGGAGGTGGCACCAAGCTCTGTGGGAGAGTCGACACAGCTGAAGGGATACGGGACCTGCGGGGAGATCTGGAAATGCTGCGGAAGTGGTCCAGGATATGGCAGCTTGGCTTCACTGCCAAGAAATGCAAAGTTATGCATATTGGAGCAAAGAATCCCAGGACAGAGTATTACCTGGGTGGAGTCCGAGTGGGACTCCCCTGCACCTGAGTGGCACCCTGGAAGACTAGGCGGCCCCACGGAACCCCCTGTGGCACCGCCCGACCGAACCACTAACTCTGCAGCTCGCCGCATCAGATCCCTCAAGCAGGGACTCCCCTGCGCCTGAGCAGCACCCTGGAAGACTAGACGGCCCCACGGAACAACCCCGTGGCTGCCGCCCGACTCAGACCGCTAACTCTGCCCACCTCTGGAGCTCGCCGCATCGGATCCCTCAAGCAGGGACTCCTCTGCACCAGAGCGGCACCCTGGAAGACTAGGCGGCCCCACGGAACCCCCCATGGCCGCTGCCCGACTCAGACCACTAACTCTGTCTGCCTCTGGAGCTCGCCGCATCGGATCCCTCAAGCAGGTACTACTTCTGAAGCTGCTTAGCACCGGCCCTTCTCCGATTGGTGCAGCATTTGGCTGCTGGACTGTGATTGGTCCTCCCTTCCTGCTCGGCTAAGCTGATTGGAGTGCTTTCTTCCCCTGCTACAGACAGCCGTTTTTCTCTCTGCCAGCCTGTACCTACTAGCCTGCATTTTAAATCTGGTAGCTTGGTGCCATTTCAGGATTTTTTTTATCTTTACTTAAGTTTGTTTAAAAGCACTGCTAATTGCCTGCACTGTTTACATGCTGTTATATTCTCCTGGTTAAAATTCATAGAGATATAATATTACCGTAGCTGTGTATGTTGTAGGTTAGTTCTCCTAGTCTGCTGCCTAACTAATTACAAGCCTCTCCTGCTGACCCTCAGTATTTTTCCACCTGCTCAGCTCCTCAACTCTATTTTATCCACTCGCTTAATTTCTCCCCGTGCCTTGCACCTCCCTCCTGTCTGCATCCTCCTTTTCTCAAGGTTTTCTCGCTCTCTGCCTTCATTCCCTTCCCCCTGTCTCTCCATCTGCTCTTCCACCTAAACTGCTCTGACCTCACTCCTTTGTCCCTCTCTGACCTCCCCTCCCAAACATATTCTCACCTTCTCTCGCTCTATTGTTTCCCTGTCCTTTTTTTTTGTACTTTATATTTATTAGGTTTTCATGTAAATTCACATTCACATTACATTGCATCTTGGAAACAGCTGAAAACACAAGCTCCACATAGGAAATACTTTACACTGCAACTGTATATGTAGGATTTCAGTATCTCCAAGCCTTTCCTAAATTCGGAGGGAAAAAGCTAAGATTGTTATATTTCTAACACTTAAAGTCCAAAACTCTCTGTAGCTGTAGCCCATGAGCAGGTGGAAAGAAAAAATTAATTTATATTTCGAAAGAGTACTCAACAGCCTCACTCAAATGACTATTGGGTCCACCTTACTAACTGAAACTGTAACCTAATGGGGAGAAAATACAAACTACCCCTAAAATGGCAATATAGACTCAAGAAACAGCACTTAGCATCAGTAACGCTGTGGATATATACTGAAGCAGTAGGAGAACACAGATAAGTTCTCCAAAATTCCCACTACTGTGTATCGTTTTCTTTTTTTGTTTATCCAACAGTCTAATATCTTAAGTACTGTGGCTCTGTAATTTTATGACTATACAAGCAATAGATGCTTTTCTAAACTTAACTTGGAGCCATCTATTAACAAGTAAAAACGATTCTGAACAAGGCCACCATGTAAATCTCTAGTGACTCTTGGGATCTGCTACTGCCCAGCAGTCAAGCATACTGAAAACTAAAGTCCCAAAAGTCAATTTCAGGTATCATCTGGGGAGTCATTTTCAGATGTCTGTTCCTGATAGCACAGACTGCTGTGGTCCAAACTACTGACCCATTTCCCATCATCTGTCGGGTCAGTGAAAATCAAGACCTTGTCTTGATGGACGATCCCAAGTTTTGCAGGAAAAAGAACTGCATGTGGTACCTCAAGGTCCCTGAGTTTCCTCCGAACTCCGTCGAATTTCTTGCGATGTTGGCTGGTGGCATAAGATAGATCTGGGAATAGGTAAACTGTATGGCCTTGTATGCTTAGAAGCCCCATTCATTTTGCCAAGCTTAAGATAGAGTCTCTAGTGCCCATACTGTCTGTTTCCACCATGAGCACTCGTGGAGAATCCTCTGGCTGTCTTCCTTGGGCACGAATTATGTACACCTTCATAAACCTCCACTCCGAACAATCTCCTTGTCCTGTTCCATAATCCAGTCCTTGCAAAAGAGCACCAGGTGATCCCCCTCCAAACCCTCTGGAAGGCTGATCAGGTGAATGTTCGAGCTTGTCACTCGATTTTCCAGTTGTTCGAGGTGATTATTCGTGTACTGGGTTTCTCTTGCTCGACCCACCATCGCCGCACTGCATTTGTTGGTCTGCTGCTGAAGTTCTTCCACCGAGGAGCCTAGCTGATCTACCGACGATTCCACCAGGGTGATCCGGCCAGAAAGCCCATCTAGCTTAGTGTTCATAGTCGAAACAGAAGCGATCAATGTTTTGAGCTTATGGCCTAACGACTGTAGGGTTTCTTCCGCCTCGGCACCTGATGAAGTCGTCTGTCCTGTCGACATGGTCCTGGGGCAGCCGCGTGGCCCTGATGTTTCTTTTTTGGATTGCCCATTGTAGTCCAGGTACTCTCCTCTACCTTCTGATATTCTTTTTTCCCTTTTGTTTTTAGTTTTTACTTGTCAAAAAGTACTTTTATAAGTTCAATAATACAAAGCTGTGCTTTCTAGGTCTGCTTAGCTCGGGCTCCACAACGCCCCCCCTATTGTTTCCCTGTCTTAATCCCCCACAGCTCCTGCCAAGTGTCTGCCATAGTCCCCACCCCTTTTGCTCTGATATTTATTCTACCCTCTCCTGCTCCTTCAGGGACTCTCCTGTGCCTGGTGGTGCCCTAGAAGACTAGGCGGCCCCACGGAACCCCAGTGGCTGCTGACTGACTCGGACCCTAACTCTGCCTGTCTCTGGAGCTCGCTGCATCGGATCCCTCAAGCAGGCTACTGCTGAAGCTGCTTAGCACCAGCCCTTCTGATTGGTGCGGCGTTGGCTGCTGGACTGTGATTGGTCCCCCTCCTGCTCGGCTAAGCCGATTGAGAACTTTCTTCTCCTGCTACAGACAGCCATTTTCTCTCTGCCAGCCTGTACCTACTAGACTGCATTTTCTTCCCACCCCTCCTCCGCCCAGGCCTCCTTTAAATACACATCTAGCGCTTCTCTCTCTGCCAGCTCCTGATTTATTGGCTTTCCCACAGGGTGGTTGCTCACTATTCTACTATTTCTCTTCCTGCCAAATACTTCTGACTGTATCCTGTGTTTAGTGTGTTGCTTTGCTCCTTCCATTGTCCCCTGCATCCTCACTAGTCTCTTTGACCTACTGTCTTAACCTAAGGCAATCCACCATGAAGCCAGTCACCCTACTACTTCTTCTTGCCCCACACTGCTGCTGTTTCTCTTTACTGTGTCACCTGTCCCCAGCACTGCCAAAGCCCTCCTTGCTACACACCCAGTGATTTTTATTTTCAAATCTCCTGGTTGTGCTCTACACCTCACTACGCTACTACTCCTTCTAGTAAGCAGAACTTGGATCCTTGTGATTACACATGCCCATAAAAATTGCCACCCCCCTTTAAACACCCTAAGCTCCTTCTTGTGCAAAAGGCTGTGGTATCTACTCTTACTAGCCATACTGCTCTCAGGTGATGTCCAACTTAACCCTGGCCCAATAAATTGTATAACCAATCCCAGCCTTAATGCTAAAGGTCTTACAATCGTCCACCATAATATAAGGAGCCTGGAGAAAGACCTTGCTGAACTACAAGCATGGACCTCCCTCTACAAGCCAGATATAATCTGCCTCATGGAAACTTGGCTCAAGACGCCACCCCAGACTCTCTGTGTACAATCCCATCCTATAACCTCCTGCACTCGATAGACCTCCCCTAAAAGAGGTGGGGCACAGCCATTTATTTTAAAGTCACCTCAACTTTCTGTTATTAGCTCGCCCCAACCACTGTGAGGCGCTTCATACCTCCTCACCCTTGGCTCTAAGAAATTACATATAGTCTGTGTCTACAACCCCCCCAGGAGTGGTCGTAAAGGTCTGGAGGAACTGTTGGATCGAACTGCCATTCACTCTGGAAGAAAGGAAGTCCTTATCCTTGGAGACTTAAATTTAAACTGGTTGGGTAACTCTCAACCCACGTCCCTGTCAAGCATGCAAAGCCTTAATCTCCACCAGCTTATCCTAGAACCTACTAGAATTTCTCCCCACTCTAACACTGGCACCCTGCTTGATTGAATCATGACTAACCACCCTGAGCACTTTGTCGACTCAGGTGTACTAGCTGATGTTATTACTGACCATTCCCCCACCTTCTGCATTTGGGGCAGAAGGGAAGCCTTCACCTACGCAGCCCAGCTTCATTACCTTTCGTGACTATACTAAGTTCAACCCCCAAGCTTTTCTACAAGACGTTGCCTGTACTGATTAGTGCTCTCTTTTTGGAGCTAATGATGCTCAGTCCTCCCTAAACATCTTCTTTTCCCACTTCCTTAGGCTGTAGGAGCAACACTGCAAGCTGGTAACACACTGAGTAAAAAACAGGCAAACTAGGTGGCTAAAATCAGGACTCCTCAGAAAGCTACGCTTAAGAGAGAAAAGCTGGATCCACTACAAGAGATCTGGCCATGCTGCAGATCTAAACACCTACTGAGCCCTGCGTAACTCCTGTAAAAAGGATGTCAAACAGGCCAAAAGCTCTTATTGTAAAGATCTCTTAACCAATTTCTGTGGAGACTCAAAGAAATTCTGGTCCCACATTAAATTCTTTATGGGCTCAACTACACCATACTCCCTAATGACATGTCTGTCAACGGCGACACTGCAACAATCCCTCACCATAGCTAATTTCTTCAATAATCACTTCTCTGACCTAACAAAATACACCTCCTTCCCTGCCAGGTCGCCTCCTCTTATTCCTCCACATGTTAATCACCCAACCTTCTATTTCAAGTCTGTCTCATCCCAGGAGGTACTCAGATTACTTAATAATATACCTGAGGATGCGGCAGTGGGCTCGGACAATCTTGAGCCCAAATTACTGAAACTAGTTGCTCCTATCATTACTGCCTCCCTAACCAAGATCTTTAATCTCTCGCTGAGTCAAAATCATGACCCTGATATATGGAAGATGGCAAGGCTAACCCCTGTTCTCAAGAAAGGTGACCCCAAAGACCCACTCAGTTATAGGCCCATTGCAATCCTGTCTGCTCTTAGTAAAATTCTAGAAAAACTTGTAGCTACCCAAACTATTGAATTTCTCCTTAATCGACCTCCTAAATCCAGCTTAGCATGGCTTCCGAAAGGGACACAGCACCACAACTGCCCTACTCAAGCTTACCTCTGATGTTCTTAGGCCATGGACTCTGCTCTCCTTACTGGGTCCATCTTCATCGATATGACCAAGGCCTTTGATCTGGTTGACCACACTCTTCTTGTTGCTGCACTCAGATCTCTTGGTTTCTCCTCCAGTGTAGTAAACTGGTTCGGTAGCTATCTATCTGACTGAACTCAGTTTGTAAAATATAACTCTACCTCCTCGGTTACGACCACAATTAATATAGGGGTCCCCCAGGGGTCTATATTAGGCCCACTGCTTTTCTCTATTTTTCTTAACAATATTAACTCAAACCTGCCACAGACTGCCTCCCTGCTGTACGTGGATGACATTGTCCTGTACACCAGTGACAAATGTATTGATGATATCAATGAACGACTCTCCCATGACTTTCAACTCATCCAACTGTGGCTAAATTCTCACAGACTCATCTTAAATGAGTCAAAGACCCAAGCCATGCTGTTCGGCTCCAACTGTAAGCTCAAACAAGCCCAAAACGATTTTAAAGTTTCCACCTTAAGTGGTAAATCCATTGGGGTGGTCAGTTCTTTTAAATATCTGGATATTACGCTTGATTCCTCTCTAACTTTCGATACCCACATCCTTCAAACCTGTAAGTCGGTGAATATCAAACTTGGTGTTGCCTATCGAACCTGCTATGCTCTCACCCCCTCAGCTAGACTTGCTATAGCCCATGGAGTTCTACTGCCCTCTCTAAACTATGGCGTTGTCACCTACACAACTGCAAGCAAATCCAGTCTCCGAAAATGGGATGTCACCTGCAATAATATCTGTCGGTATGCGCAGTCCTCTCACCGTCTGAAACACCACTGCACGCTCTACTCTGGCCTTGGATGGCTTCCACCCCACGAGTCTCAGTCTTATGCCTTTGGATCCATAATTGATAGCATTATCAGATCACAAACTCCTAAATCCCTTGCAGGCCTCTTTCAAACACAGTCATCCCTCTATGACCTTCGCTCGGCAGCTTCTGCCCCTGTTCTCGTCCCCAGGCACTCTACTTCTAAAGGTGCCAGTGCATTTGCTTGTCTCGCCCCCCAACACTGGAACTCCCTACCTCTGCACATTCGCCAGGCCTCATCCCATGATGCTTTCAAGAAGGCATACCGGAATCACCTAATCCTATCCTGTAAATGCTCCTGTTGCAAACCACCCTATTCTTAACATCTTCCCTGCGAATCCATGACTCCTGCACTTATTATTAAACTTTGATGCCCTTTGTCTTATGTTTACCAATATATTGTAACTCCTACTTACTGTTTCCCTTGTATTATAGCTTTTACTGTACCTCTACTTGTTAATTACTGTAACCATGTGTGCTGTTGTTCCACTGTTCTTTGTTGTACTCTCCTGGTCGTGCCTGAAAATAGTCATTTCATGGTTAGTGCACCCACCAGTAAACAAAACTAAATAAAATAAATAAAAAAATCAGAGGAGGGGAAGGACCTGGGAGTGATGATCACTAGTGACCTGAAGAACTCTACGCAGTGCAAGAAAGCAGCAGCAAAGGCAAACAAGATGCTGGGATGCATAGCTAGGGGGATCAGTAGTAGGAGAGAGGAGGTTATACTGCCCTTGTACATGTAACCCCTAGATGGCGCTATCCCAGGGGCTACTACCCCTGCCTGATTTGCCACTAACAGGTTGAGGGGCCTGGATCCAATGGCGGGTGCCTCCACCCAGAGGTCAGGGTTTGCAATAGTTAAACTAACTTGGTCACAGCCCTCTGGGACACTGCAACCCCCCTTTCTTCCCACTAGTGGCCCACACAATATATCAGAATTACCTTCACAGTATACACTTACCCCCAGGTCTGGTTCCGGCACTGGGACCTCCTGTGAAATGAGATACAGTGCAACAATCACAGTACAGTACTTTAACATAGACAAATGCCTCAGGCAGTATAACTTTGCTGAAACAAGCAGCTCTGATTTATTTAGGGGGATATAACAAGGACAGGGGGAAATCAGGTTAATTAGCTTATCACTCTAATAATCTACCTATGGCTCTGTGCACAGGCCTATCCCTATCAGTTACTGTCCCTGGGTACCCAAGCCCTAGTGGCTAGTCCAAACCGTGGCAGCTGGTAGGGGCCCTTTCACACAGAGAAAAGGAGAATTAAACAGTCAACAGTACAGTAATTCCATTTGGATTTAATGTGGCAATTCAACAGGGAGCACCCTGAATTGGTACTCACGACCTCCAAATAAGATAGGGTCCTTCAATGTCAGCAGGGCTCACTTGAGGTACACAAACTCTTCACACATCCATATAAAAGCACTATACCAGGCAGGCTGCATCTGTATCGATCGCAATTACTGCACAATACCGGGAGAACACAAGCAGATTCAGTTCCTGACAGACCGAGTGCAATTCACAATTCCTCCAGTCTTCTACAGGGTGAGCCTGGTTTCTACTCTCAGAGATCCTTTGATTCTTTCACAGGACGGATTCAGTCCCAACAAGCAGTTACACAGCTGCAGACCGAACTCTGGGCCTTACACACGTTTTTGACTAAAACTGCACACTGAAAAGCACAGGCTCCTTCCTTCTTCACTGCCAAAGCTCAACTGAAACTCCAACCGACAAAACCGGGCACTTCCTTTGAGTTCCTCCCAGTTCTTGACTGGATTGGCTGTCACTCACAATAGACTGCTGCTGTTGGTCCAAAAAGGCACTGAAGTCTAAACTACATCTCCCAGAGTCACTGCCCATACAATCCTCTTGTGGCTGGCTCAGATTATGAGTCCAAGTTCTGATTCGTCCAAGGCACCATTTTAGAGCTAGCTTACCCACACTGATTGGTCCAGTTCAGCAGTTCAAAACTAGAATGGGGAACTAGCAGACACAGTTCTGACTGCAAAGAAAGCAGGTTAGACAAACTGTATTTTCATTATTACTTTAAATTATTTCTGGCAAACAGTTACATCTTTCAGATAGGTTCCCTTTGTACTCCTAGTGACTGCAAAATGGAGTGAATTGGCAGCAGTTCGAGTGGTACTCAAACAGAGAAACACACAGTCCCCCATACAACTAATTATGTCTGCAAGCAGACAGCTCTTAAAGAGACAGTACCAGAGGTTCTAAAACACTCACTGATAAATGGCTTAAACGCCAAACACCATTCAGGCTTGGAGCATTCAAGCAAGCTCCTGGAAGTCTTTGGGAACCCCCATTTGCAGGGGTTACACCTTCCTGGCCTGGGAAAGCTTGCGATCCGTCAAGCAAGTACCCCATAAGTTTTAACTGCAACCGTATACATTTGCATTAGGCTCACACATGTAATCGTCAGTCAATATATCATTTTACCAAGAACACATTTCTGAAACATTGCATACGTCACTCTTTACACAGTATTACACACACATTGTACCATAACTCAAGTTATTACCTCTTGTACATGAAACCTGAAGAGAGGGGCCCTTCCCTATCAGTTACCTTGGGGCTGGACGGGCAAGGGCACCATACTTAGAGGGCAACACAAGTAACTTGAGTTAGCACTGACGCCCAGTTTGGGCAATGATCTCGGGGACACATACACTCCTTTATGGACAACATTGAGAGGCAAATCCACAGGCCGTCCCAGGGAATCATAACTGAGGTGCACCACAGGCTTTACAGCTCCACCAGTCTTTCTAGGGGGAACTGTTACAGTCTCTGCACTCTGAGCCTCATTTTCAGCATTGTCCTCACTTGTCAGGAGTCTCCATGGGGTAGAGAGGCTAGAACTTGGGGCACTTTCAGCTCCAGGAGTTACAGTTTCTGAGTCCACAACATTTGGCTCGCATGGAGAGCTTTCTGACACTGGCAGTGGACTGTCAGGCACTCAAAATACTCTTTCTTGTTCGGTGTATCACCAGTCTATCATTTTCCTCCCTGAAAGCTCAAACAGTTCAACCATGCACAATGATTCCATTTCATCTGATCTGATGCTTTGCACTTCACTTTCTGGGAGCATTGGCTCCAGGGACGAAGCTGGGGCTTGGACAGTCCAGAAGGCCCAGCTTCATCTCCAGTATTGACTAGGGGTTGCCCGAAACAATTGACTCAGTTCGTAAGAAGGATAGTATTCAAAGTCACTCTCACTTTCTTCTGATATGGACTGACAGTCATGCTCAACTGGGACTTGTGCAGGGGAACACTTTAACTCTGCTTCTGTAGGTGCAGACTTCCTTGGTCTTTTCTTAGCAGCTCTAGTCACTGGTCCAGAGGGGGCATCTTCTAGGGGTTCAGACTCAATTAAGATTTGTCCAATGGGCAGTAAATGATTTCTATGCATTGTTTTTACATCTTTTGAATTATTCTCAGGCCTTACTTTGTACACTGGCAGATCATCTAGTTTGCCCACTACAATGTGAGGGAGATGGTGCCATCTGTCAGCAATCTTGTGCTTGCCATGCAGTCCCAGATTTCTTAGCAATACCCGATCTCCCTCCTGGAGTTCCTGTGCTTTCACCTTTTTATCATACCTTTCTTTGTTGGCCAGATTTCTTTTGGCAGCCATGGTTTGAGCCAGTTGGTACGCATGAGTTAGCTGGGCCTTTAACTTTTGCACATACTGTAAATAGTTGTCAGCTTGAACCCCATCGAGGAGACCCCAAACACACATCTACTGGTAGTCGAGCTTCTCTTCCAAACATCAGGCGGTAGGGGAGAATCCAGTGGCATCACTTTGGTGCAGTTATAAGCATGTACCAGGGTGCTAATTTGTTGGCTCCATCTAGGCTTGTCCTTTGGGTGCAGGGTGCCTAGCATATCTAGCAAAGTGCGGTTGAAACGCTCAGGCTGTGGGTCCCCTGGGGGTGGTAAGGAGTGGTTCTGACTTCTCGACTCCCACAGAGAAAGCATCTCTTTGATCAGACGACTCTCAAAGCTCTCCCTTGATCAGAATGGATTCTTTGTGAGCCCCATAGTGAACAAAAAGTTTTCTAAGTACTTTGGCCACATGGATGCTTTCTGGTCTTTGGTGGGAAAGCTTGGGCATATCTCGTGAAATGGTCAGTGACCACCAGCACATTACTGATATTTCTTTGATCTGACTCCAAACTCAGAAAATCAATACAGACCAGCTCCATGAGTGCACTGGTGGTGATGTTAACAAGGGGCAGCCCTCTGGGGCAAAGCTTTCTCTGTAAGCGCTTACTACAAGTTCGAATTAGTTGCTCCCATCAGCCCCATCTTAGGCCAATAGAATCTGGATCTCACCAAGTCAAGTGTTCTGTCTATACCAAGGTGCCCCATGTGGTTGTGCAAGGACCTCAGTACTGAGTCTCGAAAGGCAGTGGGCAGCACTAGTTGTTGTTTGTCTACTTGTCCCCTCTGTCTACTGTTTCTCTGTATAACAGTTTATTGATCAGTTTCAACTTAGGACCTTCTTTGTATAACAGTGCAGTTCTCAAATCAGTGGAGCGTAATTTGGACACATCTTTTCCTGCATAGAGGGCTTCTAAGCTGCTTTGATCATGGGATCGCGGGATTGAGCCCTCGAATACTGTCATTGTCCAGCTGAGGCAGTGCACCAATGTCTATTGCAGAAAAGTGGCAATAAGCAGCAGGTATGCAATTCCTCAGAGGCTCCCAAGCAATCCACCATGCAGTCCACTGCGTCCGTGGACATTTGTTCCTCCCTGTCAAACTTCGGCAGAGTGCCCGAATGTCAGGTTCTGCCAATCGGACCCAATCATTCTGGGAACAGGCCTCCGGAGAGAGCATCAGCATCTATGTGGTTCAGACCTGCTCGGTATTCGAGAGCATAGTCATATGTAGATAATGCAGAAAGCCACCTATGGCCAGTGGCATCCAACTTAGCTGAGGTCTGCACATAGGTCAAAGGATTATTGTCAGTTTTACTAGTATTTTAGCCCCATACAGTACTCATGGAATTGGTCAACAATAGCCCACTTCAAAGCTAGGAACTCTAACTTATGTACAGGATAGTTCTTTTCGGATGGGGTCAGGCTTCTACTGGCAAAGGCCACTGTCTCAGGCCTATTCTCGTGCTCTTGGTACAACACAGCCCCCAACCCTTGCAAGCTAGCATCAGTGTGCAGGACGTAAGGTTTTCTTGGATCGGCATAGGCCAGCACTGGAGCATGGGTAAGTTGATATATGATCTCATGAAAAGCAGTCTCACAATCAGGAGTCCAGCGGTCCCAAATACTTCACTCGGATGAAAATACACTCTTTCAGTCTTGAGGATGCTGACTTTTGGTATTTTTTTGGGTTGGGGATACCCTTGAGTAAGGTTAAGTAAAGGGCGGATCACTCTTGAATAGTCCTTGATGAAGCGCTGATAATAACCACAGAATCCCAGGAATCTTTGCAGTTCTTTTAGATTTTGGGCCTGGCCAGGTGGTCAAGGCCTCAACTTTACTTGGGTCGGTCTCTATTCCTCTGGATACTATGTGTCCCACATACTTTACTGATGTTTGAAAGAATTGACACTTATCAATGGACAGTTTAGGCCAAAGTCCTCCAGTCGGTCCAATACCTTAAATAATCTGCTCTCATGTTCCTCCAGTGAGCTGCCAAACACAATAACATCATCTAGGTATACCAGGCACTCTAGTAAGTTCATGTCCCCACTGCACGCTCCATCAATCGTTGAAAGTGGCTGGGGCACCTGAAATCCTTGAGGCATCCTCATGAATTCATAGAAGTCGCGGACAGATAAAGGCCGTCTTCTCACGGTCCTCTGGGACCATCGGATCTGGTAGTACCCACTGCGGAGATCCAGCACAGAGAACCACTTGCTCCCGTTTAGGCAGTCCAAAGCATCCTGAATGCGGGCATTGTGTACTGATCAGGATAGTCCGCCGGTTTAAGGTGCGATAATCCACACATATCCTTACTGTTCCATCTTTTCCTCACTACCACAATGGGGAAGCATAAGGGCTTCTGGTTCTTGTATTACACCAGCAGCTAACATCTCTTGCAGATGCCGTCTCACATCATCTATGTCAGCAGGTGCCAGGCGTCGAGACCTCTACGAAATGGTCTTTCGTCATGCAGCCGGATATTGTGCTCAGCTCTTGCATGCATCCTACATCCCATTCCTTTAAAGAAAACACCTGGTCTCTGGGCAAGCTTCTCACTGATCCTCACTTTCCATTCAGCTGGCAGCGGAGTCGCCAAATCAAACAAGTCAGGCGTTACTCTGTCATTCTTCCTTGAACTCTTGCTGCTGGGTAGCACTGCAGTGTCTGCACAATGCACATTAGCCAGGATGCAACCTCTGTTTACTCGAATGTCTCTTTCAGACACATTATGAACTTGGACCATTACCCTTCTGGCATAAGCATGGGCTGTAGCGGGCAAAAATACTAGGCTTGACCAGCAGTCCCTCTGGCAATTTTCCATCGCCTGGTGCATCCAACATTAATATTTTATTCTTAACATCCTTTCTGATAACGGACCTCTCCTGTAAGGTACACTGGGCATTTGGCGCCAGGATCAGAGACTCAGGATCCTTCTTCCATACAATTCCGACTGGTTCCTCTGGTTCTGTTTTTTCAGCATCTCTCTGTGCCTCATAGGCCTTCTTAATTAAAGCGGAACTCTTAAAGCTCTACTAGTCTTTGACCCCTGTTTTCATAACACAACTGTGCCAGCCTTCCGAACATATGAGCATTTGTTCCAATCAACAAAGGGACACCATCATACAGTCCAGTGGGGGACACACTAAGGCTAGGGTCTCTACTTGTTCGGCCACTCCAGCCACGGAGGTGGGGAAAGACAGCCAAGTTCGGATATACCGGAATAGGGGTAGCCTTCTCACTTAACCCCCATACATGCAGTCCTTCTAATGGTTGTAAGGGTCGTCTGACAAATGCTTCTGATACCAATCCTGGAACATAATTGTCACTTGGGAGCCACTGTCTAATACAGCTCTTGTAGACACTCCATTCACCTTTACAGTGGTCTCCATGGAGGGACCCACTATTCTGGACCAGTCTGGAGAGGCGGTAGGGGCCTGGGCAACTGACCTTGCCACAAAAGGCGTGAATTAGCATTTTGGTGCCCTCACTGGGATCATGTCGTGCACCTCTTAACCACTGATTTCTTCTCTGAAGCTCTCCTTGTAGCCTATATGCAACTTTGTCAGTGTCTTTGGGGACTGGCATTCCTTTTCATGTGCCCATCTTTCCCACAATTATAGCAAAACATACTTTCTGGAGTTTGAGCTGGCGAGGCGCCACACTGGGAGCCAGGGCGGGAGTATTACTAACTGAAACCTGGGTGCCATCTCTGTCTGCGGCATGATAAGCATTTGGAGACATCTCGTCAGTTTCTCCACTTCCATGGTCAAGGAATTGAGTTTGGAGCTGTTATCAGCAGGAGATACATGGGTGGGTACCCCCACCCCACTGCAGATGCAGTCGGATATAGGTCAGGGCCGTGCTCAGGCGTGGCCTTCATAAAGGACTGTTTTTGAATTCGATCTCTCAACAGTTCGCCCCATTGTGGCATATCTTTTCCTTGTCAGAGCACTCATTGACTGTCAACCTCTGCCCTGAACTTCACTTGATGGGTCACCCTCAGTCTCTGGTCGTAGCCACAGCTGTTGGTGCAGGTACCTCCGAGGTCGCCTTTTCTCAACTCCTCGAATTTCTCTCATTAACTCATCATAAGAGGTGGGATTCCAGTCGATTTGCCGTGATAACTGAAACAGCAGTTCTGAGAAGGGGCAGACTTAAGATTCTGTCCAGTCTGGTTCGGTCCAGTTCAGTCGCTGGCAAACTACCCTTTCTGAGGCATTCTTGCAACAATTTTCCAGCCGAGAGACATACACAGACAACAACTCCCTTGGTACTGTTGTGCATTTCTTACTCTCCACCATAGGTCCTCATCAGAATCTGGGCTCCCACACATTCTCCAAGGCCTCAAGATAGGCCTGTGCAGTCGCTTCAGGGTTACTGGCCCGTTTAGCACGGATGGTAGCCAGGGCAGGACCTTGGAGGCTCTCACTAACCCTCTTTCTTCAGCTTCCGAGCATTGCCATTCTAGCACTTGGGGGCAACATAGTCTATCCAGGTCTCCCAGTCATCCTTCCCTTGAGGGGTGGGAGGGTGCCAGAGAAGATCCTCAACCTTGGTAAGAGTCGTGACTAATGGCAGGTGCAGAAATAGAGTCTGCATTGGTTCAGCCACCATTACGGGCACTGGAGCAGGAGAGGGTGTTGGGGGAGGAACACCCCCAGGTGGCAAGAATAGTTTCTTCAAGTCCTCCACAGTTTTCCCCTCTCCCAGCAACCATTCAGCAAATTTCTCCTCAAAAGTTTCAGATAGTGGTGGGGGCTGATTCCCCCCCGGGTCTTTACTGTCCTTAGTTATCACTCTCCAAGCAGTGAGGGCTCCCTCTGGGGTAATGGTGTGTGGTACTTTGGAGCTATCTATGGGATCCTTAAACTCTACTAGGGCCAGGAAAGTGTGGGTGAGCAGATTAGCATGCCGACCCACCACCACAGGGTTTTGTAAACCTTCCACCTTGGAAAGTACTCCCTGCACAGTGTCCGTATTGATACCCAGGGGGATGTCCAGGATAAGCATAGCATTTTGGGGTCGATCTCTCCCCAGTACACCACTCCACCAGCCGGCGGTGCACAGCCACTTCTGTCGGGGTACCCATTTTTTTCTTAACAGTGGTTCGTAAATATGGCCACTAGAGGACACACAATCCCAGCGGTGAGCCTCCATGATGTAACCCCTAGATGGCGCTATCCCAGGGGCTACTACCCCTGCCTGATTTGCCACTAACAGGTTGAGGGGCCTGGATCCAATGGCGGGTGCCTCCACCCAGAGGTCAGGGTTTGCAATAGTTAAACTAACTTGGTCACAGCCCTCTGGGACACTGCAACCCCCCTTTCTTCCCACTAGTGGCCCACACAATATATCAGAATTACCTTCACAGTATACACTTACCCCCAGGTCTGGTTCCGCACTGGGACCTCCTGTGAAATGAGATACAGTGCAACAATCACAGTACAGTACTTTAACATAGACAAATACCTCAGGCAGTATAACTTTGCTGAAACAAGCAGCTCTGATTTATTTAGGGGATATAACAAGGACAGGGAAATCAGGTTAATTAGCTTATCACTCTAATAATCTACCTATGGCTCTGTGCACAGGCCTATCCCTATCAGTTACTGTCCCTGGGTACCCAAGCCCTAGTGGCTAGTCCAAACCGTGGCAGCTGGTAGGGCCCTTTCACACAGAGAAAAGGAGAATTAAACAGTCAGCAGTACAGTAATTCCATTTGGATTTAATGTGGCAATTCAACAGGGAGCAACTCTGAATTAGTACTCCACGACCTCCAAATAAGATAGGGTCCTTCAATGTCAGCAGGGCTCACTTGAGGTACACAAACCTCTTCACACATCCATATAAAAGAAAGCACTATACCAGGCAGGCTGCATCTGTATCCCGATCGCAATTACTGCACAATACCCGGGAGAACACACAGCAGATTCAGTTCCTGACAGACCGAGTGCAATTCCAATTCCTCCAGTCTTCTACAGGGTGAGCCTGGTTTCTACTCTTCAGAGATCCTTTGATTCTTTTCACAGGACGGATTCAGTCCTAACAAGCAGTTACACAAGCTGCAGACCGGAACTCTGGGCCTTACACACGTTTTTTGACTAAAACTGCACACTGAAAAAGCACAGGGCTCCTTCCTTCTTCACTGCCAAAGCTCAACTGAAACTCCAACCGACAAAACCGGGCACTTCCTTTGAGTTCCTCCCAGTTCTTGACTGGATTGGCTGTCACTCACAATAGACTGCTGCTGTTGGTCCAAAAAGGCACTGAAGTCTAAACTACATCTCCCAGAGTCACTGCCCATACAATCCTCTTGTGGCTGGCTCAGATTATGAGTCCAAGTTCTGATTCGTCCAAGGCACCATTTTAGAGCTAGCTTACCCACACTGATTGGTCCAGTTCAGCAGTTCAAAACTAGAATGGGGAACTAGCAGACACAGTTCTGACTGCAAAGAAAGCAGGTTAGACAAACTGTATTTTCATTATTATCTAAATTATTTCTGGCAAACAGTTACATCTTTCAGATAGGTTCCTTTGTACTCCTAGTGACTGCAAAAATGGAGTGAATTGGCAGCAGTTCGAGTGGTACTCAAACAGAGAAACACACAGTCCCCCATACAAACTAATTATGTCTGCAAGCAGACAGCTCTTAAAGAGACAGTACCAGAGGTTCTAAAAACACTCACTGATAAATGGCTTAAACGCCAAACACCATTCAGGCTTGGAGCATTCAAGCAAGCTCCTGGAAGTCTTTTGGGAACCCCCATTTGCAGGGCGGTTACATACAGGTCACTGGTAAGGCTGCATCTAGAGTATGGTAGTTCAGTACTGGTGCCCACACCTCAAAAGGACATTAACCTGCTGGAGAAAGTACAGAGGAGAGCTACAAAGATGATAGCTGGTCAGCAGGGCAAGCATATGAGGAGAAGCTTAGGGCACTGAACATGTACTCCCTGGAAGACAGGAGAGAGAGGGACATGATTGGGACATTTAAGTACTTGAAAGGGATAAATAAGGTTGATAAGGAGAGTCTCTTAAGCTGAGTGGCAACCATATCACAAGGTGGCACAGGCACAGGCACAGGCACAGGCACAGTCTTAAGCTGGAGGGTGGGAGGTTTTAGGAGGGAGGTCAGGAGCCTTTCACAGAGAGGTGTTGGACACTCAGAATGCACTGCCAGAAGAGGTTATCTCATTGAAGACAGTGGGCAGCTTTAATCAGGGTGGGGCTCAAGAGGAATGTGAAAAGGCCAGGTAAGGGTGGCGGAGGCACCCTTGGGGTGTCAGGAAAAATCAGTAATAGTGTATGGGGACTGTATTATCAAAGGAATCCACTGGCAAAAAAGGAGTAGCTTTCAAGGGAAGTTGTTTTTATGAGCCAGGGATGGAGGTAGAGCAAGGCACTCCCAAAAATTAAGGAGTGCATTAGACTGATTGGGGGAACCTAACATCATTCTGTACCTAGGTACAAATGACCTGGCTGGGGAGGAGGTGCAGAAGAGATTTATGGAGCTAGCAAGAGGGTGCAAAGGGATGGTGGATTCCATAGCTTTTCAGAGTTCTGCCAGTTCACTGCACCAGTACAGCGAGACAATTGAGAATCAAAGACTTTAAGCACTGGCTGAGGCAGTGGTGCAGGAGGGAGGCTACTGAATGTATAGGGATTGGGGAGAGCACATGGTAGACCAACATCTGTATGCAAGGGACATGTTGCATTTACACGATCAGGGGCTAGGATTTTGATGGGAAAACTGCAGGGATACATAGGCGGAATACATGGGGTGCTTTAAACTAGGGAGAGGGGCGAGCTAGGTGTAGCCCAGTGGGGATGACAGGAAGAACTGACCTAACTCACTCTTCCCCACAGCTATGGGCAAGAGAAGCCAAAAGGGGGGGGGAAGCAGGGCTGGTGGAGGTGTTTGCTAACAGCCCAGGAGTCTAGGTAATAAGATGGGAGATCTACTGGTGGTGGTGGCGGAGAATGACCTGGACCTAATTGCAGTTATGGAGACCTGGTGGACTGAAAACAGCAGTTGGGAGGTGGAAATACCTGGGTATGTAATGCTACAGGAGGGACAGGACAGGAAAAAGGGGCAGTTGCCCTTTATGTAAAAAACGGGATTAGAGGCGTGTGCAGGGGAGGATGGACCAGCAGAGACCCTATGGGGTCACTCTGAGCAAAATGGGGGGCAGTGAAGGTAGGGGTGGTTTACATACCACAAAATCAATGGGAGGAGGTAGATAGGCAGATGGTAAGGGAGATACAGAGGATGGCCAGCAAAGGGAAGTGGTGGTGGGGATGTAAATCTCCCACGACGTGGGTGGGACATCCTGGCAGCAACCACAGAAAGGAGTAGGAGTTGCTGGAAGCCTTGCAAGAAGTGTTCATCAACCAACTGGTAATGGAACCAACTAGGAGGAGCGCCTTACTTGACCTGGTTATGATGAATGGGGACAGTGTCGAGGGGTGGAACTTAGGGAAAATTTGGGCGACAGTGACCATAGGACAGTAAACTTTAGAATAAGAAGAAGTCATGATAAGAGCAATTCTGACACTAGAGTGTTAGACTTTAGAAAGGCAGATTTTAGGAGGATGAAGGCAGCGGTTCAGATGGAGCTAGAGGGGAAGGAAGACTGGGAGGACATGGAGGAGCTCTGGGGGGAAATAAATAGAGGAATACTGAAGGTGACAGAATTGTGCGTTAGGATGGTTAGCAAGAAAAAGAGGGGGAGGAAACCACTTTGGTTCGTAACTGAAGTAAGGAGTGCAGTTAGGGAGAAGAGGGTGTTCAAGGTATATAAAGTGTCGCAGAGGGAGGCTGGCAGGGAGGTATATGAGGAAAAACTACTGGAAGTGGGGAAGGTGATCAGATGGGCAGAAGTTGAAATGGAGGAGCATATAGCAATGGAGACCAAAAGTTTTTTAGATACGTGAGCGACAGAAGGAAGGGGAAGCATGGGATTATGAAGCTTGGGGGGGTTGGGGGCAATGATGGAAGGATATATAGAAAAGGCCGAGGTCCTGAATAAATACTTCGTATTGGTCTTCACAGTGGAGGAGGGGAAGGGGACAGAGTTCGAAAGCAGGGGAGAATGGGTAGTGAGACGGCTCAAGTCCATTTACAGAGTCTAGGGTACTGGAAGAATTAGGAAAACTGTGATGGATTAGACGATGGGCCCAGACAGGATTCATCTGAGGGTACTCAAAGAATTAAGACAGGAATTGGAAGCACCACTCACGAGGCTATTTAACCTGTTAATGCACAAGGGAAGGGTTCCTGGGGACTGGAAGAGGGCGAGTAGTACCCCTGCCGAAGGGGAGGAGCCTGGAAACTACTGCCTGGTTAGACTAACTCTGTGGTTGGAAAATTAATGGAGGCGCTCATTAAGGAAAGACTGATAAAATATCTAGAGGGGGAGGGCCTCCTAAATGGCAATCAGCATGGAGTCACAGGTGGCAGGTCATGCCAGACCAACCTGACTGAATTATCTGACAGACTAATGGAGATATGGGACCAAGAGGGGGCAGTGGACGTGGCCTACCTGGACTTCAGGAGGGCATTTGACACTGCCTCCCCCACCGGAGGCTGATAAGCAAGGTAGATAGTGTAGGAGTGGGGAGCAAGCTCACCAGCTGGTTAGAACACTGGCTGGATGGAAGGACACAGAGGGTTGTGGTGAATGGGGTGCACTCAAAGGAAGAAAAGGTAACGAGTGAGGTTCCTCAGGGATCAGTGTTGGGACCCATACTTTTCAACATATGCATTGGGGACATCACAGAGAGTCTTCGGGAGAAGGTGTGTCTGTTTCCTGACGACATGAAATTTGCAGCAATGGGTTGATATGGCAGAAGGGGGGGTGGAGGATATGAGGGAGGATATGGTTAGGTTGGAGGAGTGGTCAGAAAAGTGGCAGCTACAGTTCAATATAAAAAAGTGCAAAATTATGCATTTAGGGCGAAATAACCCAAAGGAGAAGTACTGGCTTGGGGGGAAGAGCTGGAGGTAACAGAACAGGAAAAGAGACCTGAGGATCGCTATTTCAGACAATACTTGAAGGGCATAAACAAGGTGAGGGTCAACAGCATCTTCAGAATGAGTAAGAATAGTTCCACTAGAAGGCATACCTGCAAAATGGAAGGGGAAGTTCAGAGGGACATCAGGGAGGTTCTTTACCGAGAGGATGGTAAGACCATGGAACAGTCCGCCAGAATGGGTAGTGGTGGTGGATACGGTAGACAACTTCAGAAGAGCCTGGGATAGGTAGATGGGCCTAACGTGCAAGGGGCAGACTGGCAATGGAGGGAGGGAGGGGGTCTTCCTATCGGGGAGTTACGGGCAGACTGGATGGGCCATGGAGTCCTTTTCTGCCGACAGTTTCTATGATTCTGTGATAAACTGGAAGGAATCTGTGTAAGTGTGGAGGAATTTAACATACTCCAGTCAGACCTAAACAAAGTAGAGACTTGGGCAAAAACCTGAGGCATGGAATTCAACTTTTAGAAGTATGCAGTATGACACATGGGTAAACATAACAAAAATAATACTCCTTACAAGGTAGTAAAATAAAGGCAGCCCACCAAGAGCGAGACTTGGGGATTATAGTTGCGAAAAGTTCAACAACAGCCCCCAGTGCTCATAAATTAGGGCAGAAGCAAACAGGGTCCTATGGTCTATCAAAAAATCTATTAAAGCACAAGTCCTCAAATACTGGGCCCCTTACACAAAGTGTATATATGCCCTTTATTAGATTATGGAACATAATTTTGGTCACCATACAAACAGAGCAATATAGTTAAGTTGGAACATGTCCAAAGGAAAAACACAAAAATATTTAAAGGGTTGTTAGACCATCCCTGTATGGACAAGTTAGTTGTTTTAAACCTTATGTCACTCACAATGGCAAACACGGGGTGACTTACTGCTGTTGTATAACCTAATACAGAACCCACCTAATGACTAAATTAAACCTGGATTTCAAACCAAACCACAGTTGAACAAATTAAAAGTACATTCAAGACAGATAAAATAATTTTTCACCCAAAGGGTCATCAGATTATGGAATGGTTTACCTTTAGAGAGTATTACCTGTAAAGCTAAACCAGAGTTTAAAAGCAAGCAGATAAATACCTACTGGAACACCCAAATACTTGCTTTTACCCCTGGAATAGTGGGTAAGCAGCACCAGTGGGCTTCATTGCCTTATTCTGCTTAAAAACCTTTCTTAGTATGAGACGTTACTATAATATCCCTCAGCCTGCTGTATGCTAGACCCCCAGCTACCCTCAGTAGCTGTATCCCACAGTTATATAAACACCTTCAAAGACTTTCCTGTTCAGCAATATATGTTAAACCGCAGTCTACTCTGTTACCGGGTACTCAGGTTACTAACTGTTGCAGGCCTGATGCCGTGTTGCCCAGGATCTTGCATTGGTGCATTTAAATATGCAGGATTGCAATATGAAAACCCCACCCAACGGACTTTTTAGCTAGCATTTTAAAATAACAAGCTGGTGTTCCAACAGAGAACTTGCATCCAAGAAACAGATTGTAATCCACAGAAAACGGGTTTGCAGTACTCTGGCTGGCTAAGCCAGTACTCGCAGGTCTGTTGGTAATGCAGGTGGAAGCTGTGTCAGGATCACGGAGCGGTCCTCTGAGCAGGCCTCAGGTACAGGCTGGCACCGATGGTTCTGTGCAGGCAGTAAACAGCTGGCTTAGTTGCAGGCATATATTGGGCCTGGTCATTCTGACATGGCATCTTTCACTCAGCTCTCTAGCAACATAGTGTGTCAGGATTCAAAATTGGCCTAGACTGTAGTGCTCCCCTCCTCACCCTTCGGCGCACTTGAGGTCCGGGATACTGGGTATCTGTAGACTAGGCTTCTGACCTCACTCATCCCTCAGTCACACCAGACAGGGTAGAAACATGTTATTGCCCACATGTGATATCATCAGCTCTCTGTTTTGCAGCAGTTTTCTCTTGCAACTTTTTCAGGAAGCATGCAGCAACAGCAATCAGTGTGGATTGAACATCAGCAGCTTTCAGTAGGAACAACCAGTCACTTCTGGCTCCAAGTCCAGCTAGCACCTCTGCTCTCCTTCTGCTCACCTTGCTCCTTCGAGTACCCGAGCGGGACTAATTGGAAACTCCTCATTGCAGATGGGGATGTTCCAGCACAGCAAACAGATACTCCACCTTCTGAGTGGCTGACTTGGCTGTCAGTCGCACTTCTGGCTCCCCTAGTGGTGGAAAAGGGTGCCAAGCATTCCACCACTTTGCCTTCCAAAGAGCTTTAGGTTTCTTACAGAGACCGTCAGATTTAGGTTGGCTAATTGGGGAATTGGGGGGGTCGTGGTCATCAAGATGAGTGACATCCATTGTTTGTTTTTAAGTCGAGTCTGCAGGCTGCTTTTGCACAATTTCCTTCAGGTGGATACTGTTAACCTCCGCTTCGTCCAGTTAGCCTTTTGTATTTGTTATACAGTTTGTGTTGGTGTAACAGATGTACACCAGGAGAATCTTTGTTTTAAAGTTTATTATCCATTTCTTTGCAAAGGGGCCTAACAACTGGATAGTGAAGTCTGCAGATGATATAAAACTAGGAGGCTCCGTAAATACACCCAGAAATAGAACAAACTAGTAAATGACCTGAAAAAAAAAACTGAACATAGGGTACAAACAACAAATTATTATTTAATTTACACAAATGTGTCACAATACACCTAGGACATTGTAATCAACAACATAAGTAAGCGATAAGACATGACAGGGTTTTGGTTGTTCTGTGATAACCGCACGCCTAGGTGCATGGTAAGGTACAAAATTAGATATTTACAAAAGCAGCACAAGAAACAACTGCAGCATATCGCACATTTCATTCCGTGCCATGCATTTACACTCGCCCCATGACAAACTGTTCTATAATTGTTTGAAAACTGTTTTCTAAATCCATTTCGGTGAGCACGAATGGGCAGGGGGGCAACATTGGCAACCATTAACGAATAACGAGCGTAAAAGTTTTCCTTCAAGAACTGCACTAACAGCAGGGTTTTAAATAAGCTGAAAAACTGATTGGCAGTGTTACACTTGAAAGTACTAATCAGTTGTAAAATGCATAGCACTTGGCACAGATTGATTAGCAAAAATTTTAAAAGATTATATAGTTGTATTAATGTTGTGAAATGTGTCATGGACTTGCTCAGAAAATGGTAAGCAGTCTACTGCTAAGCACTTCTAAAATGGTTAGCATTACCCCGTTTTGCTTAGCATTTTGCTGTGCTATACCAGCTGTTTAATACCCTGCGGGTCACTGTCCACACTTGTTAGTACCTTCTTTTTAAACTATTTTTACAAAACCACAGTACCTAATATAGAGGATAATGCCTGAGTAACAACCATGATGTAATCACCCCAAGCAGTTGCTAGGACAACCAAGTAAACCTTGAGAGCACAGCTGGAGAGGGTTTACAGTTGTCGTATGGTCACGTCGTGGTTGACCACCGTGCCTAAGTGCATTGTATTTTATAATTATGTGGAAACTAGCCACTGTAGGGGAAAAATACAGTTTTTTCAGTGTGCGTTTGTTCTCCTGCTCAGCTATGAATGCCTCTGGTTTGAATGTTGAGCAACTGAAGTGCAGAAATTAGCCTTGCAATCTATACTGCAGCGTGTCTGTAACTATCTGAATTAAATGTGTGTTTTGAGACGAATGTCCAAGAAGCAGATCTCCTTTCCTTTCCAAGAATTTTGACAGGTGCTGACATTTTATCATGTAATCCCATCATTATGACATAGTTAAGCAAGGTTTACAGCATACCGATATAACAATGGATTTTCAGGTTATAAATTGATTGAAAACAGGAGGTAATAGGCACTGTCCATACATTATGTAGAGAATAATTGATTGGCAAGTGTGTGATATGACTGTTTCATACCGAGGTGTTAGATGACCCATAAACCTTGAGAGCGAAGCTCAAGAGGTTTATGTGGTCATCAGACACCGAGGGGGTGGAAAAATTGTCATAGGCACACACTTGCCTATCTATTATTTTTTATAACTGCTGGTAATTACTGTTATATAGTAAACCTTGAAGAAGTGATGCATGTGTGACAGGACTTGGAAAACAGCAGCTCGTTGGGAAAACTCTGAGATGTGGTGAGCACGCTCTACTTCTGAATTCTTCACTCTGAAAACAGCTGTTTGTGTGGGAAAACTGTGAGTAATGCCTGGTGGATGGGTGGACTGCAACTACTTCTGAACTTCTTCAACACTGAAAATGCGGTTCTGTAAAAATGCTGTAATAACCTGATTTCGGGTTATTACGGTATTTTTTTGGTCTAGTGAAACAAGTTATTAAAGGGGGTCACCAGTAATTTTATAGAGAATAAAGTATGGGTCAGGGTGTGTAAAGAAATTTGACACACACCTGAGTTGTAGGATGCTAGATAAACCACCCTCGGGGTTTGTGAAAGGCATCCCACAACGAGGGTGTGTGTAAAATCGAGTTTGACACCCCGACCCGTTTTTTATTTTATATAATTTGCTAGGTTTCCCTTTTTCACCTCAACAATTATATAAAATAAAGAGCTTGCAGTGCATCCGCGGTGTGGTTTCGTTTTAGCCCAGTGCCGAGATTTGCTGAATTGTAAACCTTTTTTTTTTCTTTTAGTAGGTCTTTATGTGTTTCCAGTGTATGTGGGGGGAAAAAAGAAAAGAAAAGAACTTACCTCGAAGTTCTTCTGGCGGCTCTGTGCCGAGGAGGCAGGCGGTAAGTGGTCTTGACTAGTCGGCGCTGCTGACTGAGCATGCACACAACAAGAAATCATCGCGTGTTTGCCATTATAACGCCCTTTATAATGGCAATTACGCCACGAGTTTCCCTATGGGAAAAGGGGAAGCCGGTTATTATATATTAATAATTTGACTCCATGTTCCAGTTTCATTATCCACCCTTTTCTTTATTGGGTTCTGTGGACTCTGTTAGTGCAGTTCTTAAAGCAGTACTTTTGCACTCTTACTAGTTTACGATAGCCAATGCAGTCACATATCCCCTTAGTGAATTTCACTGAAATGGATTTAGAAAATATTTTTTAAAGAATTATTGAAAATTCTTTCATGGGGTTGAGTGTACATGCATGGTGCGGAATGGAGATGTGTGATATAGTTATTTCTTGCACTACTTCATCAAATATCTCATTTGATGGTTAATATTAGTACAGATCTAAATTGTATAGTGTAAATTCCAGGATGATAATTGTATCAAGTGAGAATATTTTTTTGTATTGTAGATCAAATAAAATCAATCAAATCATACTTTATTTCTAACGTGCTTTTCTTAAATCAAAGTGCATATACAGATTGAAATAACTAATAAACAATTAAAAAACACAAGGAATTAAAGATGGCATGCATATGAATAATATCCTCCCCAATGCTAGGCGAATAAATAAGTTTTCAAGGAGGATTTAAACATCTCAGTGGACAGGCAGTCTCTTATCCGACGAGGTAGAGAGTTCCACAGGGTTGGGGCTGCAAAAGCAAATGCCCTAGCACCTGATGTCTGTAAACGGACGCTGGGAACCTCTAGCAATCCCTCATCGGCGGAGCAGAAAGGGCGGAGGAGGCGGTAAGGTCGCAGGAGGTCTTGCAAGTAACCCGGTCCCTGTCCGTGTAGGGTCTTATAGGTCAGCAACACGACCTTGAAGGTGATCCTCCACTGCACTGGCAGCCAGTGCAGTTTGTGCAGCACAGGCGTGATGTGGCAAGATCTTGACTGCCCTGTCAGCAGCCTGGCCGCTGCATTCTGCACCAACTGCAGGTGACGGAGATCCACCCCCCAGTAACCCTAGGTATAGAGCACTGCAGTAGTCAAGACAAGAGGACACTCAAGACAAGAGGACACAAAGGCATGAACCAACACAGGAAGGTCATCGGGCGGAACAAGGTGCTTTATCCAGCCGGTGTTCCTCAGATGGAAAAATGACGACTTGACAACTGCTGACACCTGTGCTTTAAGTGTCAGTTCATTGTCAAGCACAACCCCCAGATTCCGCATCTTCTCAGAAGGTCTCAACTGGTTGCCCCCCAGCACCAGGCCAGACGGTTGCCCAGGAGTCAGCTTCTCTACCCAGTGACTAGTGTCCACCACCAACACCTCAGTCTTATCCAGATTTAGTTTCAACCAGTTAGCACTCATCCAGTCCTGAATCTTGGCGAGGCAGTTGTTAAATACCGACATAGCACTATTCTGTTTGGGTTCAAAGGACAAGTAGAGCTGAGTATCATCTGCATAGCAGTGAAAACTCAGCCCATACCGCCTTATGATGTCTCCCAACGGCAGCATATACACCATGAACAACATGTGGGACAGTACGGAACCCTGCGGAAACCCACAAGGCAGGGCAAAGGGGACTGAAGACAAAATTCCCCGACATCACCCTCTGAGACCTGCCCATGAGAAAAGAATGGAACCATCTGAGGACCATCCCCGACAGTCCACAGATTAGCCACAGGCATTCCAACAACACCCCATGATCCACGGTGTTGAATGCTGCAGAGAAATCAAGCAGGACCAAGATCGAATGAGTCTTCTGATCCTTCGCTATTAGGAGATCATTTATCACCTGAACTAATGCTGTCTCAGTACTGTGCCTCTTCCTGAAACCAGACTGGAGAGGATCATAGACTTCATGGGTGGTAAGAAAGTTCTCAAACTGCAATGCAACTACTTTCTCAATAACTTTACCCAAAAAGGGTAGGTCAGAGACCGGTCTGTAGTTCGCAAGACAGTCTGGGTCGCTGGACGATTTCTTTTAAAGGGGAGTTACCACCGCCTCCTTCAATGGATCAAGGAACACCCCTTGATCCAGCGAACACCAGACTATCTCCGCGAAGATCGGTCTGATGACATCTATACACCCCACCAGCAGGTGCGTTGGACCAGGATCCAAACTACAGTAAGTCTGTCGCAAGCCCTGAACAATCTTCATGATATCCATAATCGCTGGCCGGTCAAAAACTATCCAGACAGACCGGGTGTCTGTGCCCTCGCGTCGACCTCCGCCATACTCATTTGAAGGAGTTGAACAGATCTCCGACCTGATGGAGGACACCTTATCTGCAAAAATTGAGCAAACTCCTCACACTTAACTTGTGAAAAGGCTCTCCGCCCTGAAGACAAACTGGATTGCACAGTCTGTCCACGATCTGAAAGAGATGAGCAGGTCGATTTCTTACTGCAGTAATCTCCTGGACAGGAACTCTGCCTTCTTATGGGAGATTTCTGATTGATAGTCCAAATAGTGGGCGATCGACCTAAGTCTGTCCTCCTCCAGGCCAGATTTCCACCAACAACGTTCCAACCTTCACCCCACTGTCCTCAACTCCCTCAAAGTCCCATCAAACAAAGGGGACTGAGGACGAAGAGGGAGGGGGCGAACTCGGACAGGCGCTATGGAATCCAGGGTCTCCAGTAGCACCCTATTGTAGCGCGTTACTAGATCTCCTGGATCCAAGCATTCCGATGGCCAACTTGATAGGTCCAGCACTGCCAACAGACCTTCTGGGGTTACACCCCCCTCAAATTGCGGACCAATCTGAGCACTCCTTTCCCCTGCGTGTGAGACACTCTTATTCTGCGAAGAGCATCTCACGCACAGATGCCCTGTTAATGGGCACATTCCAGGAACAGGTTTTTTAAAATATATTATTGATCACTGTCCATCAGTAATATATTAATACGTCCCCCGTCGCCAGTCGTTCCTGTATTAGAGTGGTTTCACTTGCCTTCAGCTTGAGCCAGAACAGCTCAGCTTCCTTCGCTTTTTCTTGCTCCAACTGAAGGAGCGTGAAACCACTCTTATACAGCAACGAGTGGCTCCTGGGAAGTATTAACATACAAAACACATGAGCATATCAGTGCCCTCTTACCTCCATGACCTCCCACTGTGAGGTTATGAATAATACAGCTCAAATTAACACACAGCCTTACAAACTGTAGTGGCAAGGAACAGAGAGAAGATGTAAAATGAAAAAGTAAAACTTGATTATATTCACTGCCTAACCTATCTAGTCCATTGCAATTACTTATGTGCTCATAATTGTTGATGTAATTAAATTACAGTTTGAGCGAAGAAATAACATAGTAGCTGGCCCAGTGGTGTACAGATCTGAGGCACTGGATACCTTACCTTTTGTCACGCCAGTGACCCCTGGTTCAGGAATGAGCCTGGGGTGCTGGGGTTGGCAGAAGGAGGGAAAGGATTGAGCATCTGCTGGACTGCTCTCCTTTCCCAGGAGGGAGGACTACCTCTCCCACTGAATGACTGCCTTCCAGGTGTGGGTGTGGTGGTAATGAGGGTCTGGGTGGCAGGGAAAGGAGGGAACTGCAGGTTCCACAGGGATGCATACGCCCCCACGCAGCGCATCGCATCGGCTTGCATGCCCCAGTGTAGGGATGGGATAGAAAATGAAAAACTGGAAGTAGAAGCAGGACCCATGATTCTCATACCATGCTGCCAGCCTAAGGTGTCCTCAGGTTCCGAGCCAATCAGGATTGTTGCACCAAGGGAGGATGGCCTCCTCCTGTACATATATAAAAAAGGAAAAAGAGGTCGGAATGTGCAAATTAATCACACGATGAAAGTCTCATCACATTATAATACCACTAGTTTGTGAAGAGGGGATACAATCTGGATGGAGGAACTAGAGTCTCATGGATGTAACGTTTTGATTAATGTCCAAATGCTTGTGCTGCTCAAAAACACATATAGTATGTGTGTGTTATGATACCGTCTTTCTTACATATTTTTCACTGCCATCAATAATATCATTTTGCAGATATTGACTGTGGTTAGAGTTTGTTGAAGGTGTGTGTCTGCCTGTCTATGTGAAGAGGATAAGGAGGGCAAATACCATATAATTATTATGTTTTTAAATTTAAGACAGTTGTATTTTTAGGGCCTAGTTGAAAGTTTTAGTGAGTAATGGTGACAGCCAAATTTGTGATGGCAGTCAGGATGTGTGGTAGTATTGATTTTATTGTGAATAGTCTGCTGGATCTTCTTCCAGTGCGGTTGTGCTGGGATATCAGCACTGGGTTCGAGCTCCTCAGCCAATCAGTTTTCTGGATTTTTATACCCATTTTATAATTACTGCATAAATAACAACATCATAAAAATAGTAGAATCAGAAAAGACCTTAGAGTATTAATACATAAGGACTTGAAGTTCAGTGTACATTGAACAAAACTGGTTTAAACATCAAACAGAATATTAACCTATATTAAAAAAAACTTTGTTAGTAGAAATTAACATCGCATTATCCTTCTATACAAATCATATATCAAACTGCATTTGGACTACTGTTCACTAGGAGCCCTCATCTCAAAAAGACATAAATAATGTTGAGAAAGTTCAACATAGGGTAACCAAAATATTCTCAAGACTACAGCATAAATCACATGAAGAAAAAGTTAATTCACTTGGGATTATATAGGTTGGAAAAAGACTCACCAGAGGGGACCTACTGCAGATGTATAAAATATTGAAAGACAATGATCTAACATTACAGTTGGGTATAGAACATCAGACCAAACATTCAGCTTACAGTCGATAACTAACAAATTAAACGAGACAATACAACAAAAAATGAAACAATGACGTCAGTTACACAAAGGGCAGGTAGGTTATGGAATAGCCTACAAAAAACAACAAAACAGAGTGAAACCTTAACAGAATTCAACAACGAGTTAGACAAATACATTCTGCAGCATGGGGTGCAGTTGACCCGCTGATGTGGGAGACAGACTCAGTGAATAAACAGCCTTCTTCTGTCTCTTACCAAGTATTAAAAAATAGTTTAGTTGATGTGGGAGGTGGGTGTGGATTGAGATTGCATTTTCTTTGAATTTTGCAGTCCCAGGGGAAAGCAAGGTGGGTGTGGACAGCAGAGCTAGTTGAGTAACACACTTCCTTTAATCTAAAAAGTCTCTTACAGTATATGGTTAGCCTTTGTTCTGTATAAAAAATCAGCCTGCTCAGAATCCTTGTTGTGCACATTCTAAAGTACTGTTGCGCACATTCTGAACAGTTGTTCTGCACAGTTCAAAAGTCAAGCCACGTTAGAAGCTTCCTGCTGAGCAGATGGCCATGATAACAGTAGGACAGAGCCTGTATACACTCAACCAGTTCAGACCATTTCTGTTGTGAAAGAAATCCCCACAGTTCTAAAGAAATGTCCAGGGTATGATGTCAGTGAGACAGGGTCGATGATGCAGGCAAGGGGGCCAGCTTGCCGAAGGTATTTCTGTATTGTTTTACTCTGAGTAAATCAGTTAGTATTGGGACATTGAACTTTTAGCATCATGTGCTCAAGACTTCCATAACTCACAAGGTCTCAATTGAGGGTGCATGTCTACTTCTACTTAGGGCTTAGTTCTTAGTTAAATAATTTCTGTGTGAATCCTGTCTTGTTCAAAAATGTGTTTTCCATTTCTGTAATGTACTGTATTTTCCTAGGCTGAGTGTTTAATCATGTAACACATGTAAATATTGTGGACTGTTAAATGCTATTTTTATATACTTCATGCTTTCAGTGGCTGAGTTTTTAAGGTATAGATAACCTTGGGTAATTATCAAGCCCGTAATCAATTTTGGAACTGACAGGCTTCTAAGCTGTCTCTAAAGCAAAGTGTTTTTAGCGTGACTAAATTGGGGGGGGGGGGCAATTTCGCTTTGGGAAAGATCATTGTACTGTGTAAGCAGCAGCTGTGGTGGGATTCTGGTCTAAAGATACCCCAAGTCAGAATCAAGCTAGATAGTGGCAGTGTATATACAGGTGACCAGGCATCTGAAGGGTTGTGAAAATTCGTAGCAGTGCAGACTGAATTCTGGGAGAGAACTTGTCTGTGACAGTCGGTGATGTCAGCAACAATCCATTGGTCTCTTCAGGTGCCAAGGGTACCTCTTTTGTCAGCAGCATAGAGCAAGGAATCACTGAAAGCTCCAGTCCTCTTTACCTGCCTTACAACAGCAGTTCCAGTCGAAGGTCGCAGGTACACATGTGAACCCACCTGAGCATCCTGTCGCACAACAGTGGGTTTACAGCAATGTTTCCCTTTTTCCTGTTATAAAGGAGTGAACCAAGGGTTTGAAGAATGAGTGGATACCTTGTGTGATCTTGGGGGAGCAGGTTTGTCCAGAACTAAGGTTAATGTGTTAGTCAGAGCCTCGGGACACTGAATCATTCGTGATTGACTGAGAAGGTTGGTTAATTCATTATTTTCATTTCAACTGGTTTATTGCACCAAAAGTAGATTTACTCGATAAGTTGTCAGATTGGAGTTGATGGATGAAGAATCAACGTGAGAATGAAATAGGAAGTGGTCAGAAACAGCCAAGTCATGATGAGTTATTTATTGGAGAGATGAGAAGTCCTTAAGAAATTAATGACCTTTAATGTTTGTGGGACCTTTAGTGTGTGTGGGCGCTGTTACATGCTGGGAGAGGTTAAAGAGGTTGAGGAGCTCATTAAAGTGTTTGGAGTGGTGATCATTGGCTGAGTCAAGGTGGAATTTACAAATCCTGCGAATTAGAACATGTGGTGATTGAGGTACTAGAATAGACATAGGTTCTGAGAAATCCTTGAAAAATATAATCAGCTGCTTTGGGGGAAGATAACCTAATGCAGTAATGCAGAACAGGGGTTTGGGGAAATGCTGCTTAGCCGTATCTAACTTTCTGCTACCCCAATCCCGTCATTTCTTACTTTGTATAACAGCATCTCATGAGGTACAATATTGAATTCCTTGTCAAAGTCCACATATATAATGTCCACTGCCTTCCCTTTGTCTAGTTCCTTGGTTATCCCTTCAAAGAAGCTTCCAGATTAGTTTGGCTTGACCTTTTCTTTGTGAGCCCCTGCTCACTATTTCTTCTAAGTGCTGTACTGCCCTTGCCATGATTGTCACCTAAAGCACATTACCCACACTCAAGGTCAGACTCACGGGCCTGTAGTTTCCATGGTTGCCCTTACATCAAATCATAAATAAAGGGATGGCATTGTACCTCCAAGCTCCAGGCACCACCCTGTTTGTAGTGATTTCTGGAAAATTCCTCCTAGCATTTTTCTTATGCCGTTTTGCAATTCCTCAAGCACCCTTGGATGCAACTTGTTTGGTTGCCAAAGTTGGTTCACTTTCCACATTTTTAGGAGGCGTGATGTGTGCAAGTATTACTGTCCACTTTGTTCATTACAAATGTGCATTGATAACTGTCCACCTGGGGGCACTAGGAAGCACAACACGTGCATTGATAACTGTCCACCTGGGGGCACTAGGAAGCACAACACGTGCATTGATAGCTGTCCACCTAGGGGGCACTAGGAAGCACGACACATGCATTGATAACTGTCCACCTAGGGGCACTAGGAAGCACGACACATGCATTGATAACTGTCCACCTAGGGGCACTAGGAAGCACGACACGTGCATTGATAATTGTCCACCTAGGGGCACTAGGAAGCACGACACATGCATTGGTAACTGTCCACCTAGGGGCACTAGGAAGCTGACACATGCTTTGATAATTGTCCACCTAGGGCACCAGGAAGCACGACACTGCATTGATAATTGTCCACCTAGGGGCACTAGGAAGCACGACACGTGCATTGATAACTGTCCACCTAGGGGCACTAGGAAGCATGAAGCATACATTGATAACTGTCCACCTGAAGCGTGCATTTCATAACTGTCCTTTTTGGGGCACTGGGAAGCATGAAGTGTGCACTGATAACTGTCCACCTAGGGGCATTAGGAAGCAGGAACCGTGCAATGATATCTGTCCTCCTAGGGGCATTAGGAAGGCAGGAAGTGTGCATTAACTGTCCCCCTAGGGGCATTAGGAAGCAGGAACCGTGCATTGATAACTGTCCACCTAGGGGCATTAGGAAGGCAGGAAGTGAGCATTGATAACTGTCCCCCTAGGGGCATTAGAAAGCATGAAGTGTGCATTTGATAACTGTCCACCTAGGGACACTAGGACGCATGAAGCGTGAACTGGAAATGGTTCTCCTAGAAGCATTATGAAGCATGAGGTTGAGCATTTATAACTGTCCACCTAAGGGCAGTAACATAGTGTGAATTGTCCACTTATTCTTCTGTGGGCATTATGAAGCACGTGGTGTGCTTTTTTATATCTGTCCACTTAAGGGTGTTAAAAAGCATTGCAAAGCATGAGGAATGCATTGGTAACTGCTTGTCTTGAGGCTTTGCAACGTGCAACATATGCATTTAAATGTGGGGGTTTACAAAGCAGGAAGTGTGTATTTATAACTGCTCACCAAGGGACATCACAAAGCGTGAGGTGAACATTTATAACTGCTTGCATGGGGGCATTACAGAATGTGAGGTATGCATTTCTAACTGCCTGCTTAGGGCATTATGAAGTACAAGGTGTGCCGCTGTAACGGTCGCAGATCGAGATGTGCCTTAGTGCTGCTCTGAAGCCAAGTTCAGCAATATCGGTAACTAGTGTTAATCTTTGTATTTTGTGTTATATATTGTTTTGGAAGTGTGTGGCTCTAAATCATTGGGCTGTGGTTAAGAAATGTTAATTTGCTATTAGATTGCAAATCAAAGAACCAGCATGTACACATTTCTTTCTACAGTTTGACTGGAAAGTCATTCAGGTGCAGGTTGTCTGAGAACCAGTTTTTGTAGTTCAATCCCTTTATCTACAAAAGAAAAGTGTTTAGAATTTTTTTTCAAATTCTGAGAGGTTTTAATGACTTTAATTAGTTTTAAAGGCCAATTTAATCCACTAGAAGTTATTTAATCTCAATCATAATGTCAGATGGCAACACTATTGAGCAAGTCAACATATTCAAATGCCTAGGAATCTGGCTTGATGTGTCACATATATACAGTAGACAGATTGAACACATCTTTTGTTGTTGTTATTCTTTGATAACTGGGTAAGGCCCACTGGGCACAAGTATCTGTTTTCAGAGGTGGCCTGGGAGCACTGGGGAGGTTAATTGACTTGCTCAGAGTAACACAGTATGCAAGTGAAGGTTGTGGGAATTGAACCTAGGTCTGCTGGATGTACCAAGCTCATTTTCAGCTCATTACTTTAACCTCTAGGCTATACTGCCAGACCCAATCTTAACAACTGTAAGGATCAACCTCAGCTTTCTTTACTGGTCTAAATACTTCCTCAATGCAGACTTGAGGAAGCAGGTGGTCTCTCCCCTTTCTGCTCCCTTCCATTGACTATGGAGACATCATATACTGCTGTGCAAACAAAACCCCTCTGCTGCCCCTGGACCATTTGTACAAGTTGTGCAGGTTCATCCTTTGCTGCGGATGGTCTGCTTACCCTTGTCTGCTGTATGACTAGTTCATTTATTTGCCTGTGATTACCGGGTTGGTGCATGTCCCTCAAGCAGTGGTAAGTACCACTGGCTTCCTTTGTTGTACGGCTGTGCACATGGAAAAAACCCTAATTACTTCCAAGCCCACCTTACGCAGTCAAGTGGTGCCTACTCACTTCGTTTAATAGCAGTACTTCCCTCCAGTTCCTAGGATGAAGCGTGAATTAGATAAAACGACCTTTGCAGTGACAGCTGGAACAAACTCCCTCTCCATTTGAGGAATGTTTCTAGCTTGCAGAGTGTTCAAGTCCAGTCTATCCAGCCATCTTAGGACTCCCCTGTGTTAGTTTTTGCATAGAATCCACATCTGCCTTACTGTGGTCATGTTGCGTAACAATGCTTATGCTCCTTGTTTGCTGTACAACCCAACTCTGTTAACTAGCTTTGATTACTGTTTTGATGTACTTACCTTTGCAGTTTTTCCTTTCTGTGTATATTTTAGACTGCTTATATCTATTCATGCTGGGCAGTGTTAACCTGTTGACTGATGATAGCCTCCCTGGGACCCACATGAAAACGAGATGCCACATCTTATGGGGTTATCCTAGTTGGTGTAATTTTAAATGACGAAATTTACCCAAAAAGGAGGTTCCGTGTGTGTGTGTGTCTGTGCATGTGTGTGTGTAGTGTGTTATCACTTAGGACTGCATTGTTAGTCTACTGTGCTGCTGTATAGTTCCCCCAGGATAATACTGAAAATTAGGTGAACCGCCTCAGTGTGGATTTTCTGGTGTGCAGAATTTTAAATAAGTAGCTCTGGGCACATTCTGTACCCACTGTTAGTAGTTTCAAGGTTCAGAATATAGACACGGACAGCAGAAAAAGACCAATGGCACATCCAGTCTGCCCGTAACACTAACACCCCTAGACGTTTTGACAATACAGTATTTTTTGTCTGCACTGTCTTCCCCTTTGCTGTCTGTTTTACTACCCCCTCCCACGAGTAACTACTAAGCTCTTACTCTGTCCCATCCGTACTTGAAGCCATTTATGGTTTTGACACCTACCACCTCAGCTGGCGGACTCTACCATGGCTCAGCCACTCTCTGTAAAGTAAAACCTTCTCACATCCCTCCTGAACTCTCTCCCACAAGTTTCCACTTGTGTCCTTGTGTTCTAGAGTCGCTCCTCCTGTTCTAGATTCGCTATTCCTGATGAATAGTTTCTTGTAGTTAATCTTGTTTATTCCTTTCAGGAACTTGAAGGTCTCTATCAAATCACCTCTCTGTCATCTATCCTCTAGGAAGTAGTGTACATGTTCAGTAACTTAAGCTGATCCTTGTAGGGTCTGCCCTGCTGGCCTTGAATCATTTTGGTTCCCCTATGCTGCACTTTCTCCAGCTTGTCCCTGTCCTTCCTGAGGTGAGGACTCCAGAACTGGGCACAGTACTCCAGGTGTGGCCTCATCAGTGATCTCTAGAGAGACAGTAATACCTCTTTCTTCCTGCTGTCAAAACCCTCCCGATACACTCCAGCATCCTGTTTGCTTTACTGTAGGCCTTATTAGTCTGGCTAGATTATCACTTACGATGACTCCTATAACCCTTTCCTCAGAAGTAGTACCCAGCCTAACCCCTCCGATCCAGTATCCGTTCTGGGGTTCTTTTTCCCTGTGTGCATCCCTTTGCACTTTTTGGAGTTGAATTTCAGCTGCCACACCATGGACCATCTCTCCAACCTTTGCAGGTCCCTCTGCATCTACCTTATCCCCATCCTCACTGTCAACCATTCTACAGAGTTTACTGTCATCTGCCAAGAGGCATATCTTGTCCTGAATTCCTTCTCCAATGTCATTGATGAACTTACTGAAAAGGACTGGGCACATGCCTGATCATACCTCTCAACCCCTTGCCTCATAAATCAGGGACAAGGCTTAAAAAAATCAGGGACAAAGGACCAAAATCAGGGACACATCTTCAAAATTAGAGATATCCACCCAGAAAGCTGGTAGAATATGGGGCTTAGTGCAAAATGCATTTTCTAAAGAAGAAAAAAGTCTGTAACTTTAATGCTTGACATTGTTTTGTGCTTACTTTCCCCACTGTTTAGCCACAAAAACACAAATTTTAGGAGGGACAAAGTAAAATTTTGAGGCAAAATCAGGGAACGTCCCTGAAAATCAGGGACACTTGAGAGGTATGTGCCTGATGCCTGTGGCACACCACTGGTGACTTCCCTGTCCTCAGATCTATGTTTACCACTACCTTCTGTACCTTCTGCTGTCTCCCTTCCAACCAGCTTCCCACCCATCTAACTACTGTATGTTCTTCACTGCACACAGGTCCTCTCGCTTCTTCAGCAACCTTGTGTGAGGCACTGAGTCATAATGCCTTGCTGAAATCAAAGTAAAGTAAACCCACTGTATGACCCTTATCCACTGTCCTAGTCACCCATTCAAAGAATACTATTAGGTTGGTCTGACAAGACTTCCATGCCACAAACTCATGCTGTTTTTTATCCTGGAGCCTGTTTTTCTTAAGGTTCTCCACTGGATACTTTTTAATTTAATGTTTCCATCAGTTTACCCTCAACAGAGTCAAGACTGACAGGTCTGTAGTTATGTGGCTGCTCTTTGTCCCCACCCTTGGCAGAACTACGTCTGCTCGCTTTCAGTCTTTTAGAATCACCCCTGTCTGAATATAGCTGTTGATTAGCCCTACAAGCGGTTCAGCTCATTCTGATGCCAGTTCCCTAAACACCATCGGATCCATTTTGTCAGACCTCGGGGCATTGCCTGTCTTCAAAGCTGCATGGCATGTTCTGACCGTTTCACTAGTAAATACATGCTGCCTAATTTCTGGGATCCCCTTTCAGTAACCTTTGTGCCGCTCTCTGTCAAAGGCCCACTGTCCTCCCTAGTGAATACTGAGCAATAGTAATCACTCAGAATGCCTACTTTCTGCTTGTCCTGCTCTGTTACCCTGCCTCCATCTGTTAGCCTAAAAATTCCCTCTCCTGTCTTTCTTTTTCTCCTATCTACTTGAAAAACTGTTTTTACCCACCCTTGACCCTTTCCACATTACACAGTTCTATGTCTGTATTTGTGTGCCTGACAACTATACCCTCTTGGCCTCTCTAGTTCTTCCTTGGTTCTCTCCCCTCATTCTTCATCACCCTGCTTCTGCTTGTACATGATGAAGGCCTTCTTTTTAGCCCCGATCTCTTGTACTTGTTTCTCTTGGTAACCATTCTCAAGGATGACTTTGTTGCCTTGAGAACTCCCCCCCTTATTTCTTCCCATCTTTCCTCCACTTCTCTGATACCGTCCACTCCAGGTAACCCCTCCTGGACTAATTCCTTCATCTGTTGAAGTCTGCACTTCTAATATCCAAAATTCAGCCATTGATAAGGGCTTACTGGTACCAAGGGCCGGCTCTAACCATATGGTGTTATGGTCAGTACTGGACTATAGTGGTTCTTCCAACCTGCACTTTACCTATTCTGAGTTGGTGAGCACCACATCAAGAATGATAGCCTGCCTTGTGTGTTCCTTAACTGGCTGCACCAGCATGTAGTCCTGCAATGTACCTACTGTGACCTGACTCCTGGTACTCCTACCTGCTTGAATGTCCATCTCAGTATCTGGAACATTAGGTTGGATTAAGAGGTTAGCAGATGCTCTAGATCTTGTGTCAGGTCCAGATACCAGTTGTCCAGTCTGATACTGGGTGTCTAGCCCAGATGGGGTGACAGCATTTTTAAATGAAAAAATATGGCCTCACTTGGTTCCTCTTTCTTCACGTCTCACTGGCAGCAATCCCCTTCCGCCAGTGCACATTTGCAAATAAATTATGTTAATAGATCTCACAGTGATCCTCCCTGCTTCAGTACCTTAAGCAGCTACTGGTGACGACAGACCAGTACAGGCATTCCTGAGCAGAAGGGAGGTGTCCAGTATGTCACATCCTTGGATCAGAACACATGTCCTATAATGCATTGCAAAGGACTGTGCAATACATTCTGCACTGAGACTGCTGAGAGTGACATGGCTCTCCCCTCAGCTAATTGATATATGGCAGAAAATAATGTTCTATTTTAAATCAATAAAAGCCGGATAGGTTACGATATGGATCTCATTTATTAGAGTTTTTATTTATATCTGAACTAGTGATGATCAAATTCCAAGTCGAGAGAGAGAGAGAGAGAGAGGGAGGAAGAGTCTTCCTAGTAGCCAATTGCTAACCTAGTAGCAGGTACGTTTCAATACTAGTGCAGAAATGTTTTATTTACAATTTTTCACCAGGAATGATAAGATTGGGACAGTGCTCCAGACTCCTACTGTCAGAGCTGGACAGATAAGTTTGTGAGTTGGTGGTTAAAAAGCAGCATAAGGATACACGATTGCATGAATATACAAGCAGCGCACATTGAATGCTTAGGATATTATAGTATCAGATAACAATTTTTGTGACAAGAAGCACCAGACAAGGTAAATTAGCACAGTAGTAACAGCTGTAAACAACAGAGGACACATATCACAGTTATACAGTTATACACAATACAGGGCAAAATAGGCCCAGGACATAAGTGCAAGGTTGGGGTCAGGGACAGCGTTAGATAGGGCAAAAAGGGAAAAGGTTGCAGCATGCCAAGAAATGACCCACTTTTCACTTGACAGTGGGTCCATAGTGGTGCACTTTATCTGTAACAATAAATGAAAGATGGAAAAGTGAACAATAAAAAAATATTTTTACTTGACAAGTTTTAGCTTTTGTACTGATGAAATAATGTACTTTCATTAGGTTTTGATCCAGTTGTTTCTCATTTTGACCCACATTTTTTTCACCAGTGGGTCTAATTTGGCCCATGTTTTAAAACCTCCAGCGCTGTCACTGGTTGGGGTTATATGCTAGCTTCTTTAGCAAGGCTAAGGCCACTGGTCAGGCATTGGGGAGGGGATAGTGGGGCATGGCAGGTTCAGGGACAGGAGCAATTTGTAGTAAGAAAGTTTGTTAGGGCAGTAGACAGAGAGTGGGAAGAGGAGCAGAGCAGAATTTGTGGTGGAGGCGTTCCAGAGCTTGGGTAGCCAGTGTGAGAAGGCAGCTTGACCGGCAGAGGTCTTCTGCCTTGGGACTGAAAGTTGGCGGGAGTCACTGGATCTAAGATGATGGGAGGGGGGTGGGGCATCTGTGAGCACGGTGGCAAGGTTGGAGGGGATGGACCCAAGCCATAGGTTGGAGACAAATTTAGCACAGTGAGAGATGCAGCGGTTTTCATGGGACGGTAATGCCAAGGCTCGGTAGAGGTTGCAGTGGTGAGTGAGGGGAGAGGCACTGAGAGCAAAGCAGCAGAAGGCATTATAATGTGTGTGTCCAGTTTAGATAGGGTGGACTTAGGGGCTGCACTGTATACAGTGTCGCAGTAGTCGATGGAGGGGAGTACCAACGTCAAGACCAGTTCACGTCGGACTCGGGGATGGAGGCTGCTACGGTTCCTATATAGTGCACTGAGCATGGGGCATAGTCTTTTTTTGAGATAGCATCAGTGTGGTCAGAGAAGGAGAGATGGCTGTCGAGCCAGACCCCCAAGTAACGGAATGAGGAGACATATTCAAGTTTTTGGCCATCCAGGATGGCGAAGTAGGGAAGGGAAGGGAGTCTGGCCAGGCATTGTCATGTGCCGAAGGTCATAGTGACAGTTTTTTTTTTGCATTTAGGGAGAGCTGGTGCGAGCTAAACCATTGCTGTACCTTGCTGAAGTCAGCTTGGAGGTTGATTGTACACATCAGAAGGGAGCCAGTAGTAAGTACAGTATCATCTGCGTACATGTGGATTGAGGAAGTAGAGCAGATGAGTGGCAGGTCGTTTAGGAATATAGAGAACAGAACTGGACCAAGAACCGACCCCTGTGGGACACCGGTAGCTAAGGGAGGGGGGATCGTATTTGAGACTCTAACGGACTGAGTTCTATCAGAGAGGTATGATCCAAACCAGTTTGTACATTAACATACAGTTGTAAGGCAGGTGTTACAAGCAGTATTACAACAGTGCTGCGCATAATAGGTAGAAAGAGTGGACAATAACAAGTGCTGGGTTAATAAGTAAACAAATGCTTGCATGAAAAGAAAGGTGGAAAGGAGAGGAGAGGGAAGGGTGAAGTGGGGGGGGAGGGGGAAGAGTTGTGTTCAAGTTACGTCCAAGCTACAAGATCAACATTAACAAACAGTTGTAAGGCAGGTGTTACAAACAGCATTACAACAGTGTTGCGCAAAGCATGTAGAAAGAGTGGACAATAATAAGTGCCGGGTTAATAAGTAAACAGGTGCTTATATGAAAGAAAAGGGGGAAGGAGAGGGATAATGGAAGAAAGAGTGGATGAGGATGCAAGCCCGGGGGTAGGAGAGGGACCCATGGGTGCATTGGGGTCCCTTACATTCTGAGAGAGATCAAGGGAGGCCAGTAAGGGGAGCAATTTGGGGGAAGGGAGGAGAGCTAGACATTTGGGGGAAGGGTGCACAGGGTAAAATGAAAGTGTCGTAGAGGGGTAGGGTTTATCCAGGGCTTAGAGGAGGGAATTAGGGAGGGACATGGCAGGAGCAGCTAGGAGCAAGGTAGTTATTGAGGGCAGAGCTGATGGAGAAGGCAGAGGCCGGATGCGGTTTGAGGAATAAATTCCAAATTTTGGGAGGCGGTGAGATGCGGATTGGCGATTAGTTTGGCTCGGTGGGGAACTACCAGAGTGTGGAGTCGGTTGATCTAAGGGAGGATGGGGGTTGTTAAAAAGGGGTAGGTGAGGTAGGAAGGGAACTCACCCAACCAGTGCTTGGAGGTGAATTTAGCTCAGTGGGAGAGTTGCTAGTTTGTAAGAGAGGGGAAGGATAGGGCACGATAAAGATCGCAGTGGTGGGTGTGGAGAGGGGGCATCCAGGGCAAAGTGGCAGAAGGAATTGAAGAGGGTGTTCAGTCTGGCCAGGGAGGACTTAGGGGCAGCACCATAGACTACATCACAGTAGTCAAAAATGGGCAGTATCATCTTCTGAACAAGTTCCCGCCTAGCCGTAGGATGGGGCGCAGTTTTTTCTGGATGGTGTCAATATGTCCAGAAAAGTTAAGGTGTTGATCCAACCAAACACCTAAGTACCTGAAGGAGGATGTGTCCTCAAGTAAAGTCCCGTCAAGGGTGTGGAAAGTGGGTAGGGAGGGAAGCCTAGAGAGTCTCTGCCTTGTGCCAAAGGTGATGGAGACAGTCTTCTTGGCATTGAGGAAAAGTTGATGATTAGCAAACCAGAGCTGAACCTTGTCGAAGTCTTGCTGTAAGCTGGTTGTAACCTCAGCAGGACAGGAGCCAGATGCATACAGGACTGTATCATCGGCATACATATATATAGAGGAGGAGGGGGGGGAGCAAACAGAGGGAAGGTCATTTAAGAAGATGGAGAATAGGAGGGTCCCCAATACAGAGCCCTGGGGGACGCCATTGCTAATCGGGAGGGAAGGTGACGTGGCATTCAAGATCTTAACTGATTGGGTTCTGCCAATAAGGTAGGCCTTGAACCAGTTTGTGGCAGATGGAGACAGGCCAGCTGCTGGGAATGAGTCGAGGAGAAGGGAGTGAGAGCCAATGTCGAAGGCCTTGGCCAGGTTGACAAAAATGGCGGAGGTAATTTGGCCATTGTCCATCCTGGTTAGGATGGAGTCTGGGAGCCATAGGAGAGAGGTGGTGGTTGAGTATTTTTTCCTGAAACCAGACTGGAAAGGGGTGAAAAAGGAGGTGTCAGATAGAAAAGAGGTGAGTTGGGAGAGGACAATGTGTTCTTGAAGCTTGTCAAGGGTAGGGAAGAGAGAAATTGGGCGACAGTTGCCAGAGGATGAGGGGTCACCCCTTTGGGTAAAGGGAGGACCACTGCATGTTTTGAGACATTTAGGATTAATGAGAGGGGGTAGGCAATGGCCGAAGCAGAGAGGGAGAGGAGTGTTGGGTCGAGGCTGTCAAGGGTGGCATCTTTAGAGGGGTTGATGGTGAGGAGGGCACTTAGGGCATAATTTGGGGTTACAGTAGCGAAAGAGAAGGGGAAGTGGGAAGGGGTGATGGGTAGGAGGAGAGGGGAAGGATTTCAGTAGCTCAGTGGTGCAGGAGGTATAGTAGGAGTTAATTTCTGCAGCTATGGCTGGTGGGTCAGAAACTAATGAGCTATTCACGTTAAGTACCGGGGGGAGGGAGAGAGGGAGGGAGTGAGATGAGTGGGTAAATAGGGTGTGGACCACCTTCCAGAACTTTGAAGGGGAATTCATGTTGGTGATAAAGGTAGATTTGAAGTATTCAGACTTGCTTAACCTTGTAGCCCTGGTGCAAGCGTTTTGGAGCATGTGGTAGAAAGCGAGATCACTAAGATGCTGGGTAGCTTTAGGACGCTTCCAGACTAGATCTCTAGTCCTGAGACAGGCCAGAAGTTCAAAGGTTATCCAAGGTAAGTGGTTATCTCTGACTCTGGTTTGCTTGAGTGGAGCAAAGGTGTTCCAGTTTACAAGAAAGATTTCTTTGAAGTACTGTAGGCAAGGGCCTTGTCCACCGAGGGGAAGGAGGTTAGGGGGGACCAGTCAGAAGCTGCCTGATTTGTCCTACCCTGCCTGCTGTACTGGTTTATTAATAACCTTACAGTATCATCAGCCCATTGGCACAATGTCAGGGTTGCCGCTTATGACACAGGTGACCCAGGTTTCGGAGTGAACACAGGATGCTTGAGGGCCACCATGGAAGGACGCGTGAGCATCCCACAGAGAGTGCACCTCCTTGGGTGGGTGTGAATCTGTTTCCTGACACATCAGCATCACCTGGGAGACTGCAGGTGGTGCAGGCAATGCGGGACAGCAATGGGAGGGGAGAATCCAAGTTCGAGTTACATGCACCCCTGTTGCATGCTTGTTACAGTGGGTTGAGTTGATGTCTTAGTAAAGAGTTGGAGCCCTGCGCTGGCTGTCTTCTCAGCATGATTGGGTCCCCTGTTACTGAGTTTGGACTTGGAGGAGGAAAAAGGTGCCCCACCACAGTGGGTAAGCTGCTTTGCAGCTGAGCATATGAGAGGGACCGAGGCCAAAGTGATGGGACAAACAGTAATTAAAGGAAAAAAAGACTTACATTCTCTGGTTTTACAGAATAAACTCAAGTGCAGTACAGGGTATAGAACTAGACAGCAGTAGCCAGTCTTGGATACCAGTGTCCGAGGATAATTTTTCTGGCATTGTACAGAAAACAAAACTTACACTGTTCTCATAATCTGCTGCATCTCAGAAAGGCGCTGTGGTGTAGTGGTTAGAGCACTGATCTGCTCATCACACATAAGATGTTTGAATCCCACCACAGTATGTGACTCACCAAGTGACCTTGAACATGTCATGTGACTTTCCTGTACTTCATTTCTCCTGGCTATAGAATCAGGTAGAAGCAGGAACCAACTAAACAATGACACGTTGCAGTCCACATAGCTTTTTTTGGATGACTCGTCTGGAATTGTATTTCTCCCAAAGTTGTTTATAATGCTTCTACAAAGTTAGGGCCTCTAACTGGTTCAACACACTCCCAGTGGATATCACCAATGCACCAAATCTCAGCTCCTTTAAGTACAAACTATGACAGCACTTGGTGGCCAGTGCCTACTGTGACTGATGCACTTAAATTCCCTGCTCACCCTCCTGGCCTCTCCATTACTTATGCACTCTCCCCACACCCCACTCCCTCCCTATTAACTCTCTCCAATATCTCACATCAGCCACCTCAACCTTCTCCCTTGCCCCCCAGATTTCACTCCTCCCTCTCTCATCTTTTTCCCTCCCCTCACCTATTACCCCTGCACCTAATAGCTTTATATTCTCTCTCTCCTTTCTCCCCTGGCCTCCTTAACTCCCTTCTAGTTCTCATTTCTCTCTCTCTCCTTTCTCCTCCTTGCCCATACTAACTCTTCTCTCTCCCCCCACCCATCCTGTTACCCCCACTTACATCTCTCATCCCTTCTCACCTCCCTCCCCTTCATCACCACCTACTCGTCTCCTTCACCACCTACCTTAGCCCTCCGATTCCCCACCCCTCGGTTCTTGCCTGTCCCATACAACCTTATCCTCTCACCAACTACCTATGACCCTGTCATGCACTTGTTAGATCACCTGGCAAAGCCTTTGGCAGCTCATGCATTCTGTAATGTTTTACCTGTTACTAATTCTTTTGTCTTATCTTGACAAAGCCACGGGCAGCTCATGTACTGTAATTGTATTAACTGTTATCTACCTGCCTGTTCTTGTCTATTCTTGTCCATTGTCCAAGACGTGGAACCTTGTAAAAGAGCACTGTTTGCTCAAAGGTGTTATTCAAAATTGTCATTAATAAAAAAATAAATAGACTGCTTCTTCACACAGAGTTGTGGTAAACTTCCACAGCTAAATAATCCAGCTGTGACCCTCCTGGCAATTTGCTGTTGTCATTACCAGGAATCCTTACACATAGTCACACTAGTGTAGTTTCACTTGAAGAAGTGTAAAGTCCTCGGAAAGACCACACTATGGAGTCTCCTCCCCTTGTTGTATCCTCATCTTTGGTAGCTCTTCAAGCCTCTGGTTTCATGTGACCTTGGTTACTTAAGGAAAGTAACTTTTCCAGTGGCCATTATATCGGCCTGACAGGCCAGTGAGCTGATAGTGCTCTCTGTCTATCATGTTTGTGTGGTCTTCCACAAACAAAAAGTTGTGCTGTGCACCAACACAAAGTTTTTGCTGTTGATTGTTTCTGAGTTCCAAATGAGTCAGGCCTTGGAAATGCTGGTGGTTTTTCCACAGCCTTATGAGAGCCCCACAGCTGCATACGTTGGGTGTCATGTGGTTGCTTTTATTCTACCGTCAGAGGACCAAAACTTTCTAGGAGACTACCAAAGAGCTGTTCATGACGGACACTAAGTCATCCTGAGGTCTTCTTCCATCTAAGTTGACCATCTCTCTTTTTTTTTTTAGTTGATGTTGTTTCTGGGAGCCCCTCGCCTTAAACCATTTGACATCCCCCCTCTGCGCCGACCAGGTATCAGACTCCCTCCCCTTCAGCCCCCACGACTTACCCCTCGTGGCAGGGGGTGGGGAGGTACTTAACCACCAGTCCAGATCCAGTTCGGGGGAGGTGCCCTCCCAGCGACGCTGTGAAGGGGGACCATCATCATCCATGGTGAGGGCTCCATTTTCTCTACTTTTCTCCCCCTCTGAGAGAGGCATGCAGGACGTCAGCGGAGAGAGTGCGCATGCGTCCGCATTCACTCCCTCCAGACGTCGGCCCCATCTCTGCTCCTTAATTTTACAGCATCGATGCACTGCCCCCCAGCCGCCGCTAGCAGCCAGTCAATGCTGATCACTGGCAGACCCCCCTGCCCCGGAGAGAGGAGGAGAGCAGTCCCTCAGACCTCAGTCCCTCTCCAACTCTGCCAACCCATGACCCGTGCTCATTCCCGGGCAGGGTTGCGGCATAGCCTGGTAAGGCGGCCAACGCCTCAGCCCTCAGCGCCACTGGGCCGGCATAAGTTGACCATCTCTTGATGGATCGCAGTACTACACACTGGCCTCTCATACACCTCATATGGGTATGCCAGCCCATTAGACCCAGCACATGGCTGCCTTGGCTGTTGCCTCCAAGGGCATTCTGTGTTGTGTTTGTACCTGTATTTTGTGGCAAGGAAACACAAGTACACAAGAGAAACTTATGTAGTTGCAGCTTGATTCGGTTTTCACTTCATGAATCCTGGAACAGAGCAGCACCCTGTACTGTACAGAACCTCTGCTATATATTAATATGGATGTAAGAGTCATCTCATGCACATTCTTATGGTGTGTGACCCGAAAACCGAAGGTCAGCAGTTCTGACTAAGGACGTGAGACCGGATGAGTGGTCTCGGCAGCAGTATTAGTGTACTATTTATTGGTATTGATCAATAATCTATTAAAATTGAAAGATAAAAACCCTACCCCAGATGTGCCCTTTTCCATGGCAACTGCATGTCAGACACTCTCCACAGAGTAAGAGTGTCTCCTGCATAGAGGAAAGGAGCACTGCGATTGGCCAGGAGTGCTCCCTCACTCTAGAATGGACGAAACAACTACAATGCAAGAGAGACCTTCTGGAACAGCCAGTATTCATAACATTCTGATTGGTGAGATTTTGTGTACATTTGGAAAGGGTGTTTAGAGAATCTTTCATGACAGTATTCCAAAGTTTTCATCAGTCTTCCCCTGTGACTCCGATTTGCTTTTTTTTTATTTTATTTTTTTTTTATTTTAGTCTTTGGTAACCGGGTAAGGCCCACTACTCACAAGTGCCTGTTTTCAGGGGCGACCTGGGAGCACTCGGCGGTTAAGTGACTTGCTCAGAGTCACACAGTATGTAAGTGGAGGTTGTGAAAATCAAACTCAGGTCTGGTCTGCTGGATGTATCAAGCTCATTCACACCTTGTTCCTCTAACCTCTAGGCTATACTGCTGCCGGATTTGTAATTCGGACTGTCAGATCTGGGATCATCCTTTTTTCCAAAAAGTGCCTTATACAAATATTGCATTGCCAATTTGTCATCCTGATTCTTGACTAAAAATGTGTCCAGGGAATTACTAACTAGCTTACCACTTGTGTTGCCCCATAGCTGGCCCAAGGCGTGCCAAAGCTGGAGATATCTCCAAAAATGTGCCCGAGGTAAGTGGTAGCAATCACTAAAAGTAGGAAACGAGTGTAAGACCCCAGTAACGAGACCTACCAAATCCCTTAACTTCACCATCCCACAAGCCTCCCACCCAGGCCAGGAAAGCTCTGAGCAGTCTGTTTTCATCTGTTGATTATTCCATGGGGGGAAAACATTCTGCAGACTCCAGCACCATGAGCTAATACTTGGTGAGTTCTGAGACAGTGAGCGGCTAGAATAGAACAGCATTTGGTGACAAATTGGGCTCCAAAATAAATGTTTCTAAGGTTAAGCGCTTGAGATGTTCCACAAGGAGGCAGTATACTGCAGTGATTTATTGCTCTGAGCTGCAAAACCTGGAGACCTGGGTTTGAATCCCAAAGTCCCCACTTGCATACTGTGTGACCCTGAGCAAGTCACTTAACTTCCTTGTGCTCTCAGGTCGCACCTGTAAACAAGCTTTAGCTTAGTGTGTCTTCCCTGGTTAAAAAATAAATTGGACTTGTGACGTCATCACCCTGATGGCTGCCTGAGTCTAGAGCTCTGCAGATCCCACTGACAAATAATCGCATTAGCCCTATCCTACTATAATATCTGTGCCAAAAGTTTTAGAAATGTCCGGGGGACCCAGATCTAGCAAAGCTCCTGGAAAGAACGCACCAAAAAAGTAGAATGGAGATGGATCATTTGAGCAAAGAAGTCTCAGCAGGAGCTCTTCACCGGCTAGCAGCACGGCCTATGACATGGATACAGATCAGGAAACAGAACACTTATCCCAGTCATGCTTTGAAACTTTGCTTGCTGAACTAAAAGCCTTTCGAGCTGAAAACCGAAAAGAATTTCAAGCTCTACAGGGGAGAATACAGGAGATAGAGCAATGGACAGAAAACAACAGAGGGTCATGGGAGCTGAGGAGGAGGTCCGAATGGTATATACAGCAGTAGATTCCCTGGTGGATTTTCAGGAAACCTTACAGGAAAAACTTTTAGATTTGGAAGCCAGATCACAGAGGGACAGTATACGTATATATGGTCTCCCAGAGGGAGCAGAGACTGGGCATATGGAAGATTTTGTAACAGACTTTCTGAGAGATGTTTTAGATGTGGTCCCAACTTTATGGTTTAAAATTGAAAGGGCACATCGAGCACTCACAATGAAACCGACTGACTCCTCTGCGAGACCTCGCTCTGTGGTGCCTAAATTATCTAGTTACAGAGACAAAGAATATTTTCTCCGGACTGCTTAGCAAAAGAAAATTGTAAAATATAATTCAGCCTGCCTTATTTTCAATCATGACTACCCTCTGGATATAGCAAAACGAAGGGCCACTTACTGATCAATTCTCTGGCTCTTCCGGGACTATAAGGTGCGATTTTTAACTCCATGCTCATTGAGGCTGCAGATTTTCTGGGATTCCTGCTCCATTTTGTATGAAACCCCAGAGGCAGCACTGCAAGAACTACAGAAGAGAGGCTGATGTGCCCGGACTGACCAGAACATGGAACATCATCCCCACCCCCCGCGCGCTCCCAATGGAAGAAGGTGGTGTGCACTAAACATAAAGTATGAGCTGAGCAGATGGCATTGAAAACACTCCAGGATGTGAAAAGACTGCTCTGAGGTCCGGACCATATGGAGGAAGATCAACAGGAAAACCAAAACATGGACGCTACCTGAAGGTACCAAGGAAATCTGCTGGAATTAATTTTTTCAGCCTTCGGGCTGCTTGCTATGGGACTTCTCTCACTGAAACGAGGCCCCAGAAAATAAACCCCGGCCCTACCTACCCCCCCGTGTTCCTATATGCTGATAAAACTCCCGTTTCCAGTCCCAAGATTCACCCTCAAAATGCCTGCTAGGTCCTGTAATCTACATATTACTCCTGATGTGCCCATTACCTTCTGTCTCACAGATTAAAAGTTTTAATGTGCCTTGTACATATGTATATTGTTATATATTAGCACTTATGTCATTGTATTACTGTTTATGTTACCCCTGTCATTGTATTGCTGTTTATGCTACCCTTGTCAATGTAATAACACTTGCACTTCTTGACCACTCAGGTCCATCTTGTAAATGAGCCATGCTCAATGATGTTCGCCTGATTAAATAAAGATTTTGATTTGATTTGATTTTTTGATTTGAAACTGTGCTCTGTATCTTAAAATGAAGGAGGAGGGTTCAAAAGTTTTATTTCTATGTTGAATAAATAAGCTACTCCTTAATACAGCATTACTCCTTCGAAGTATGAAACAGAGGTACTTCTTTATGAGGAAATTTAATTTAAATTAAAGTTACAGCAAATCAAGTTGAGTTGAGAAGGGGCAACATGATTATAAGGCTCATTGACTGGTCCATTGATATTGTTCGTCTTACTTCTTGGTTACACTACTACTCCGAAAAGACTTCTTGGAGTTAGATTTGGTTAATCACTCTTCTCTTTCTTTCAGGCATGGACAGACTAGATATAAATGACTCTTAAAATTTAAGTTGCTCCGAGAGACTGATGAAAATTAATTTTTGTTGCTTTCTGCCTCCTTGTTGGGGGGACGTAGGGGGGTGGGACTGGGGAAAATTAGTTGATGTTACATTAGAAAGCGATCCACCTTTTGATGCACCCCATTAATTATTTACCTATGAAACCCACTATCCTGGAAAAATGGTTAATAAGAGGATTGGTACAGTTGTAATAATCCTGAATGTGGGAAGAAGAATATGTTATGAGCTTAGTAACACTGACGGCGATGTTGTTCGGGGTGATGATCACTCTATTTTTTTTCCACCATTTAAGGCCCTGGCTTTTACAGGGTCCAGGGAGGATAAATAGTTTAACGGCTGGTTTATTTAGAGGAGTTTGTTATGTTTATGATTATGTGTTTTCTGAGCTTGGCACTGCAAATAGTATTAAGGATAAACTTGACTATATGTGGAAGAGAAGACTGTTTCTAGACAATAACAAATGGGGTTTTCACCATCACATACTTACCAGAGAGCTTATACTGAAAAATGGCTAATCACACACAACTGGTTATTTGTTCACACAGTGCAAATGGGTTTAATAACCCTATCAAGCGCTGCAAAGTGATTACTTCTCTTAAAAAAACAGAAGCCCAACATATTACTTCTACAGGAAATGCACCTGAGTAGTGCGGAGAATAGTAAACCATCTAAATTTGGCTTTTCTACAGTTGTGGCATCTTCTTATAAAGGTGGAAGACACAGAGGAGCTGCAATATTGATATCCCGAATTACTCCATTCCAGTTGGGGACGACATATGTGGATCCTGAGGGTCGTCTATCAGTGGTCTCTGGTCTCCGGGAGGGACAGATGGTTACCATGGCCTCCCTCTATGTTCCACCGGGATCCAACACTGGAACAATTGAAAACCTCTGCCAAAAAATAACAGAGCACCAACAGGGGATTTTGATTTTAGAGGGAGACCAGAATATGATATACGGCCATTTGGATACATGTAAAGCACAGATCTCCAGAACTGCCATACAGAAGGTGGCAATGATGTATTTTAAAGAAATGCAGTGGACAGATGTGTGGTGCACTTTATACCCAAACAGGAGAGCATATTCTCACTATTCAGCACCACATAAAGTTTACTCCCGTATCGACTACTTTCACATTTCTAAAGAATATTACTGTAGGGTAAGGGATTATTTAATGACTCCATCACCGCTTTCTGATCACTCCCAATTAACCTTCAGACTTGATTGGCTAATGAAGAGACATAATACACTATGGAGGTTTAATAACTTCCTCATGAATTTGAGAGATTTTAAAACCATGGTCGAAGAAAGAATTCCCCAAGTAATACAGGAAACCTCTGCCCCAGACCTCAAAGAGATTCACCAACTTAAATTGTTTCGTTATTGCTCCCGATATATGGGTGCCTTACCTCCGGGGGAGTCTTTGTAGCTCCACATATTGGTAAATATTGCAGTAGTTTTTTTGAAAAAACACTCATAATTTAGTTAAACTGGGTCCTGGAGGACTTCCCAGTCTGAAGAGACGCCCAAGTTCCACCCCCACGCTCAGCAACATTATGACATGATGCTAGTAAGTAAATAAGTAAGTAAAATTTTATTTATATGAAGCGCCCTTCCAAAGCTCAGGGCGCCTTTACAAAAAAAAAAAATAATCATACAGTAACATTAACAGTATTATATATAAAATCAGTCAAACAATAAAACAGTAGCAGTCAATCATTAAGTCCCTGAGAATGCCTGGTTAAACAGGTAAGTATTTAGGGATTTTTTTAAATCCTTCCACAGTCAGGCTGTCTCGTATCTGGCGCAGTAGAGAGAGTTCCACAGCGTAGGTGCCATAAAGGTGAAATATCTTCCTCCAGATGTTTTCAGGAATACCCTGGGAATCTCTAGCAATCCCTTGCCAGAGGATCAGAGTGAGCCTCCCGCAGTAAGAGGACAGGAGTTCTTTCAGGTAGTGAGGTCCCAACTCATGTAGGGCTTTATAGGTCAACAATGCGACCTTGAAGGTGATCCGCTACTGTATTGGCAGCCAATGCAGTTCACACAGCACTGGTGTTATATGACTGGATCTAGGGATTCCAGTCAACAACCTGGCCGTCGCATTCTGCACTAGCTGCAAGCGGCGGATCTCCACCCCCAATAGCCCTGGGTAAAAGGCATTGCAGTAATCAAAACGACTGATGACAAAGGCATGGACCAAGGTAGGAAGATATTCTGGTGGGACCAGATGCTTCACCCGGGCTATATTCCTTAGATGGAAAAAAGGAAGATTTGACTACAGCTGAAATCTGCTAGGGAGAGTGCGGGGGCGCGCTTCATTATAGTGAATGGGTGGCAGCTTTCTGAGTGTTTTTTTATATTGTAACGGTCAGTTTGTGGTGAAACGTGAGCACTGGTTGACTAACAAGGCTCTTTATTTATCTATACTAATATTTGCTTTATATTTGGGGCCCTTGGCCCAAGCCATTAGGCTTAGCCATGAGGAGATCTCGGGATTACAAGGGGGGGGCACACAACATAATCTGGCCTTGTACGCAGATGGTCTTCTGGTCTATTTGACGGACACAGTGTGCCCCCTGGGACCACTCTGGAGTGTGTTGAGGGGCTTTGTAGATACAGTGGGGTATAAAATCAATTTGTCAGAGACAGAGGTTGTGGGATTAACTATACTCCCTACAGCTCAAACTAAAACCAAAATTCCATTTAGATGGTTCTTATCATACATGAAATACCTCAGAGTACAGCTCAGCCCAGTGTATGATCAGCTATTTAACCTCAGTTACACTCCACTATTTGAGAAAACGATAGGGGACATGGAGAGGTGGGGCGTCCTTCCTCTCCCATTAATACAGAGGATTGAGGCAGTGCACATGATATTATTACCACGCTTCTTATTTTTAGCACAAACTATTCCAATTACAATCCCAGACACCTATTATAAAAAAACTAAATAAAAAAAATCACTTAATATATCTGGGGACTGCAAAAACCAAGAATTCGACTATTAGTCCTGCAGCTCCCGAAAAGGAAAGGGGGGCTTTCTCTCCTGGATTTCAAACACTACCATGCATCTGCGCAGGTTAGAACTATATTACATTGGCTCCATCCCCTTTACTCTGCAAAGTGGAAATCTTTAGAAATAACAGAAGAAGATCTCATGAAACCACATAAGGTACTGCTCACTCCTCTTAATGAAATAGCATTGAGAGAAATCAGTAGCCCATATACGGTGGCCACCCTAAATTGCTGGCACTCAGTCCTAACCTCTAGAAGATTTACTAATTGGTGGTCATTATTTTATTCTCTACCACATCTAGTAGGCTTTTTGCTGGCCAAGATGGATGTGGGCTACCGCAGACGGGAGAGACAGGGCCTACACATGATATACCGATTTGTGGAGGGTGGTACTTTCATTACCTTTGCTGGCCTAGAGACCCATTACGGGATCTCTCCTCAAGACAGATTCCAGTATTTTCAAGTAAGGGATTTCATAAAAACACTGAGGGAAGAGCTGTGGACAACCTCCCCCTCTCGCCAGTTGGTCTGTGTCTTAAAAAAGATTCTGGAGGGAAAAGCTCCCTTGGAACACATAATCTCTTACTTATATACTGCAATCTACTCATTGGAGGGGGATTCCACAACCTCGATCCAACGAGCATGGGCCACTGACCTAGACATATTGATATCGGAGGAGATGTGGGACAGATACATGAGCAAAACACATAGGAGCACCTCCTCCCCATGTTGGAGGGAGTTCTCATGGAAGAATGCTGTCAGATTTTTCAGGGTGCCTGCAGTTCAGGCCCACTTCATCCAGAGCACTAGAGCAGAATGCTGGAGGGGATGTGGCGACACCCTGGCTATGCATGCGCAAGTGTCCTGGAGATGTCCCAAACTTCAGACCTTCATCTCTCAGCTGCAGGAGGCTCTGGGGGGCTGTATTCTTGCCCTCTATGAGACTTACCCCCTCTGTTTCTTCTTCTGGAGATACCTAAGAATTATAGACACACACAAGCAATAAAATTATTGCCGATAGCTCTGCTGGCAGCTAAGAAGGCCATCACCAAAAAATGGTTGAGCGGGGAATCACACACACTCTTTCAATGGCAAGACATAATGATTGGCATAAATGATATGGAAAGACTAACAGAAATTATAAATAAGAAACAGACACAGTTGGAGGAGATGTGGAGGAGGTGGTTGTTTTACTTTACCCACCCCCCATAGACAGGATTTTGTACCATAGATAATAATTAAAATGTCTCAGACTTTTAATTAAATGGCAAACATTTAGCAAATATAGAAACTCACTTCTCTCCATCTCCACTTTATCCTTTTGTTTTCTGTTGTGTATTAACCCTCTACTTCCTATACCCAGATGTATATATTATATCAATTTGAAAAATGTCAAGCTCTGTGTATTATTCATTTTCTGATACATAAGGGTATGTCTGGTTTTTAATGTTCAACAAAATACTTATCTATAAATAAAGAAAGTTAAAAAAAAAAAAATTAATTTTTGGCAAGAAATGTACTTTCAATTTCCAAATTAATAGTTGTGCCAGTTCTCCAAAGGAGAATGCCCAGTGACATAATTTAAAGTTAGGGACATTAAAACCACCACAGAGTAGAGGTTGCTGCCGCTTAGTTAAATTAAGACGTGTAGGATCCCCCTGCCAAATTAAAGCTCAATGCGTGTTATTTAGTTCCCTAAACCAGCATTCCCCATTATGAAGAAGCAGATTCAAGAGCACACACCCAGTTTTCAAACTAAACATTCATTTAACTGCCTTCACCCGGCCCCAGAAAGAGAGCACTAATGTGGATATATCCAACGGGATAGCTTCCAACAGAGGGCACAAGTGTTCTTTCACCTGCTGCATTGTGTGAGAGGTGATATACATATCCAGGTACTTAATATGCATGTAAGCAACAGTAATATATAGATAAGCCTCAATAATATTATACTAATCCCAACTTTTGAGCTAGCTAGCTTGCACTTCCCTCTATCTCATTATATACCACAACCCAATACCTTAGCAGGATTTCCTCATTGTAACTGTTACTCTCGACTATTAGGGTATACGTATTAATCCACACTCACCTATTCCTGTTAAACATATGCAGCTGTATTATCTAGTTATATGTTTTCAAGGTATAAAGCATGACTTCCCATGTAATTGCTACTATACTATAAGTAAGGGTAAGTGTCATCTCCTAACTATTTCTGTCAGATGTTTTCAACCGTATTGTAATTGTATGTATATATGTCAGGACCCGGACTACCCTTGTCCTATTCCCCACTGTACCCCTTCCCCAGGTCACACGGGGACGAGCAGTTCTTGCTGAGTGTGCTTTTCCTGGTGAAACAATTTCAATAAATAAATAAATAAGTTATACAAAAATTTCCCAGTAATACAACACTGCTCTCTCAATAATACTGTCCTGAGAAGTGCTAATACTATCATTTTTGTTGATAATACTACAGTTCAAAGGTAATCAACTGTAGTATCAACGGAATTCAGCACCATGAGAGCAGCTACCAGCGCGTGCTGAGCGCGAGCTGGCTTTTCACTTAAAGTGTTTCTCACAGAAAGCTGGCTTGCTACTCACAGGCACTCCACAAAACCCGGAAAAATAGATTCCATCATTGCGGCAAGAAACAGCTTTGGTTCCCACTGCAACATTTATGGGAATATCTGCATTCACATGTGCCAGTTGCCTCCAGCAACAAAGAAATGACACTTTGCTATTTACTGTGACTCAGATTCAGAGTAACCACATTAAACCATAGTAAACAGAAACTGGAACAACAAACTGGAACGATGAAGTAAAGTGTGACTTGGAACTTGCAGTAACAAGTGGAACTGGAATATCAGTTTCATAACAGCAAATGATTGTGGCTAAGAAACAGTTAAGTAAAGTTGAAAAACAGTTTTCTGCGGTGGCTGTTTAAACATAGAATCTGATGGCAGAAATGGGCAGACTAGGTGGGCCAAGTGGTCCTAGTCTGCCATCAGATTCTATGTTTAAACAGCCACCGCAGAAAACTTATACATAATAAATAATCCAGTAAAAGAAAAAAGAAACATTAAAAAGTGCACAGTTCAAGTACTGTCACAAGAACAAGGAGTTATCTGACTGTAATGAGATACAAGCATTTTTTTTAAAGTGATTTATGCATTTTGCTTTTTTGATAATTTGTGAAAACTTATTTAGCAGTTCAGGGCCATAACGTATAAATGAGCATTCAGTTTGAGACAGTCTATGTACGTTTGGGTAGAGTAAAGAAGTCTCAGTATGCCTAGCTAAATAGGCCCCTGTGTGTTTTAAGAGCCTGTCATTAAGGGTGCAAGGAGACCTCCTATGGTATACTGAGAAGGCAAAATTTACTGTATTATACTCAATTGAAAGCAAACTAAAGACTCACCTTTATCAACAACCTTTCACGATCCCTTGATTATGCCTGTACTCTGACTCTGCACAGAGCCTTGTAATTTAAAAAGACACTATGTAAATTCCATTTATTATGGGAATCTAGATTTAGTAGTTGCCATATTGGTCCTTGCAAGAATAGATCCAGAAGCAAATGCTTTGATACCTTTTAATGGGCCAACATAGATGACAACTGCCATGAGCTTCTGAAGAAGGACTGGTTGGTCCGAAAGCTGGAGCACTTTGTTCTTGTTACATCTATGTTGGTCCATTAAAAGGTATCAAATCATTTGCTTCTGGATTTATTATGGGGAAAGATCTCAGACAAAATGGGCAGACTGGATGGCCTTGAGGTCCTTATCTGCCGTCAACTTCTGTGTTTCTATGATTATGATTATTATAAATAAAGCTAAGCAGATTATGCATGTTATTCCCCATGCTTTTTCCCAGGAACAAATCCCACATGTTCCAGTACAATTATGGCAGGGATCAGTAATCCAGGCTGGGTGGTCAGTAGTTTTACCAGAATCTTACAGTCTGCAGAAATCTATGATATTGACTGGTGCCTAGAGCATAACGGGGGATCTTTCCCCAGTTTGGAGAGATCCGCATTTAAGGTTGTACACATGGACTGAGGCAGGCTCCCAGAAGCTTGCACATCTAGAAACACCACATGTAAGAGCTGTATAAGATCAGGAAGAAAAGTCTTTTAAGAATCCACTGGGAGGCAGTCTGTACCATCTGTACCAAAAGCATGCCCCTTAGGAGAGGATCAAATGGACTGTGTGATGTTCTCCTGGGACAGTGGCACTATTAAGGACCTTAACCTGCTCCAGCTGAACTGTAGGCAGTGTACCTCTACCAGGAGCCAAACTGTGTCCAGAGTTGTACCATGCCCTCCTGAGTATACAGGCCACCATAGAAGTTTGCAGATGCCTGATTACTATCCCCAGTCTGCCTCAAAAGTTGTGAACCCTTCCCGAGTCTGTCTATGTGATGCTGCTCAATCATGGTATGTCAGCAACCTACCTGGTCTTTAACCAGACTCCCTAACATGCATGCCACAAGCAAATGATCACAAACTCCTAATGCTGATGTAATGCAGGGTTAATATCCTAGTGCAAAATGATTACAGCAGTCAGTAAGGTACTATGTGTAGTATGCAGGACCTTATGCTGAACTTCTACCTATTCCAAATATGCCTCCCAGTGATTCATACACTGGGCAGAACTAATAATCCAACCCCTAATGAAAGCTTTGAAAGTATCCTGTCAGTTTCAGTGTTTATATGTTTTTATGTATTCCCCAGTACTATTGAGATCAAACTACATATGAATCTCCCTGCATAGTCAGACAAAAAAGTTTGCTTCCCTCAGCAGAGAGACATTGAAGCATCAGAGACAGTGGCCCCCTACTCCCCCCCTTGCTACAGGGTCCCAGATTAAGTCAACGTGACTGGCGCATAGTTTGAAATATGGATGTAACCCACTTCTGTGTGTAATCTACTACCACCTGGTTGGAGATCAGCCACATGACCAGACAGGTGTAGCTGTCATGGAGGTTGGAATAGTAAGTGTGGTCTTGGTCTTTGGGATGTTTGGGGCACCATATATCAGCCAGACTTGCCTCTCCATACACCTCCCTCAAAATGTTTACAGCCTGCTTACCCAACATTTTTGCAGCCTGCTTACCCAGTAGAATTATAGTTTGCTCCTGTCCAAACATTTATCTCAAATTACATAAAATTATACAGTGGGGTATGAAAATCCTGTAACCTCATTGGTCAAAACACATCACATGACCATAGTATATCCTGCAATAACCCATGGCTGAGAAATGACATTTATAAAAAATATACTTAAACACATTTTAAATGTATTTTACACATGGGTCCATTGTATAATCGCAATAAGGCACTCCAGGGTGTGGGTTATTGGTGGAGTTACCCACTTCTTGTGTAGTTAAGTCTCTTGGCAGCACCTCATGACACACCACACAAGGCATGGGTAAATCCCCCAATAACCCACACCTTGTTGTGCCTTATTGCTTAAATGACCTCCCATAAGTATCCAAGCTGTTCCCAACAATGAAAGCTTCTGAGGCACAGTGGAGAAAAAAGAGGGGCCATCCAGCGTTGAACCATATATGTTACACTGGATAACTTCCTGCCCCTCCAACTGCCACTTACAGTCATGTATCTAGTAGTAGTAATAGTAGACTTTATTTATACAGTACCCAATCCCAGGGGCTCTGAACACTGAATAAAAATTCCAACATATCAGTATGAAAAATTAAATATTTCAGAATATACAACCATAATCAGTAAAATTAGGACTGGAGGAGGGCAGACGTGATTCCCCTTCACAAACGTGGGAGCAAGACAAAGGCAGGACACTAAAGACCTGTTAGTTTGACCTCAGTGGTAGGGAAAATGATGGAATCACTTCTGAAGGAAAGAATTGTTGAGTTCCTAGAGGCCAGTGGGGCACAGGACCCAAGACAGCATGGATTCACAGAGGAAAGGTCATGTCAGACAAATCTAATTGATTTATTTGACTGGGTGACCAATGTGGTAGACCAGGGAGGGGCAGTGGACATGGCCTACCTAGACTTTAGCAAGGCATTTGACACAGTCCCACACAGAAGATTAATATATAAGTTAACCAGCCTTGGAGTAGGTCCCAAGGTGGTAGCCTGGGTTAAACATTGGCTGGACAACAGGATACAGAGGGTAATAGTAAACAGAGTTTACTCTGAAGAAAGGGGGGTTACTAGTGGGGTACCACAGGGTTCAGTACTGGGACCGGTCCTCTTTAATGTCTTTTAAGTGACATTGCAGAGGGACTGGAAGGAAAAGTATGTCTATTTGCAGATGACACAAAGATCTGCAACAGGGTTGATACAGAAGGTGGGGTGTAGAGGATGCAAAGGGACTTGGCAAGGTTGGAGAAATGGTCAAATATATAGCAGCTTAGACTCAATGCAAAGAAGTACAAAGTAATGCACCTGGGAAACAAAAATCCTGGGGGAGAGTACACAATGGGGGTGAGATAATAACTACAGAAATGGAAAGGGACCTGGGGGTAGTCATATCAGATGTCTTTAAGGTGGGCAAGCAAAATGAGAAGGCAGTAAGAAGAGCTGGTGGGATACTGGGATGCATAGGGAGATGCATCACCAGTAGAAAACATAAAGTTATCTCTTTGTACAGACAGTTGGTGAGACCCCATCTGGAGTTCTGCATCCAGTTCTGGAGACCCCATCTCCGCAAGGACATAGACAGGATGGAGGCTGTCCAGAGGAGGGCAACTAAAATTGTGCAGGGTCTGCACCAGAAGACATACGAAGAGAGATTAAAGACGCTTAATATGTATACAGTCAAGGAGAGGGGGGACATGATAGAAACTTTTAAGTACCTCAGTGGAATCAACAGAGTCCAAGAGGGTAGCATCTTTCAGAAAAGAGATGTGCAAGAGCAAGGGGCACAATTTGAAGATGGGGGCTCAAAGGTAATGTGAGGAAGTATTTTTTCATGGAGAGGGTTGTGGATACATGGAACAGCCTTCCTGAGGAGGTAGTGGACTCAAAAACAGTGGAGGAATTCAAGAATGCATGGGACAGACATAAGACAATTCTGGTGGGGGATAGGAGGAAGTAGGCTGTTGGTTAACTAGGATCTGCAGCCTGTGCAGTAAGTAGGTAGGTAGGGAAATGGGCAGACTAGGTGGGCCAAGCGGTTTTTATCTGCCGTCAAATTCTATGTTTCTATGTTCTGTGTTTCTATAAATAATATATATAAAAGCTAATTAAGCAATGCTGGTCAGTAGAAGAATTTCAAGCTTGAAGATCCCGAAAGAGGAAGGATTTCATGTTCCTCTTAGAAACCTGCAATGAGGGGGACCTTTCTCAAAGCCCTGGGAAGCCTGTTGCAAAGGGCAGGGCCAGCAGATGAAAAGGCCCTGTCGCTGGCGTAGTTTGACCTCATCCTTGGAACGGTTAGCAGGTCCACCTCAAAGGAGTGGAGGGGGCGAGAGATCTGATAAGGAGTCGGTAGGTCACACAGGTAGCCAAGCCACCTACGGTCAACATCAGCTTCATAATGTCATATTTGGAATTGTATAGCCTGATGCATTAGGATTACAACACTTCTACCTTCTGAATTGCAAGTATTCCAAACACTTAGTCCAACAGGGTTGATACACAAGGAGGTGTGGAAAGGATGAAAAGGGACTTGGCAAGGTTGGAGGAATGGTCAGATGTATGGCAGCTTGGATTCAATGCAAAGAAGTGCAAAATAATGCACCTGGGAAACAAAAACCCTGGGGAAGATTACACAATGGGGAGGTAGTAACAACAACAAAATGGAAATTGACCTGGGGGTAATCACATCAGATGACCTTAATGTTAGCAGGCAATGTCAGAAGGCAGTAGGGAGGGCTGGGGGATACTGGGATGTATAGGGAGAGGCATCACCAGCAGAAAACAGGACGTTGCTATCCCTCTGTACAGACAGTTAGTGAGACACCATCTGGAGTACTACGTCCAGTTCCAGAGTACCCATCTCCGCAAGGACATAGAAAGGATGGAGGCAGTTCAGAGGAGGGCAACTAAAATGGTGCAGGGTCTGCAAGAGAAGCCATACGAGGAGAGACCAAAGGAGCTTAATATGTATACCCTTGAGGAAAGGGGGGACATGATAGAAACTTTTAAGTACCTCAGTGGAATCAACAAAGTCCAAGAGGGTAACATCTTTCAGAAAAAGAGATGTGCAAGAACAAGGGGACACAATTTGAAGATAGAGGAGGGACGGCTCAGGGGCAATGTGAGGAAGTATTTCTTCACAGAGAGGGTAGTGGACGCATGGAACAGCCTTCCTGAGGAGGTTATGGGGTCTAAAACTGTGGGAGAATTCAAGAATGCATGGGACAGACATAAGGCAATTCTTGTGGGAGGTAGGAAGAAGTAGGCTGTTGGTTAACTATGATCTGCAGCTTTCCAGTAGGTAGAGAAATGGGCAGACTAGATGGGCCAAGTGGTCCTTATCTGCTGTCAAAGTCTATGTTTCAACCAGGCCTGCTGGAGTATGGCAGTTTCTTGTTGAGAGATGTATTTCTTGTAAAAATACCATTTTAAAGGAACTAAGCAATGAGAACACGTTTTCCTATTTAAAGAGTGATTAAACCCTTTGACATACCACATTACTAGCTTTTTTTAGCAAAGGATACCTAAACATTATTTTGACAACAAACTATTCAAAAATCTGACTCCGTAGGTGACTAAAGGAAAGGCTGCTGTATTCATTTATGCTAAAATTACATTTATATAATTTACCTAAATGCGGTTCCAGAGCATTTGAAAATTGTAAAATCAGCCTTCTAATTTCAAAAAAACTGTCTTACCTGCTTCCTAAAATGGCCGCCAAATGTGTTATGTGATGACATCATTGGAGCCAAAGTCAGAGAGATATATGGCTCTCTATAGTGCTAACTAGTTCTTTTTTCCCTTTGTATAGAATTGTTTCACCCAAATGGTCAAAACCATGTGCATTATTATGTGTAATACACGTTAGGCTATGGTTCTGTTCATTTTGTTTACTTTAACATGCTGAAATTGTGTTTTAATCCAACCAACTTTCTCTGTGGCAAACCACATTGAAGTATAAATCTTGAATAACCTGGTAGTCTAGTGGTTATGGCAGATCCATGATGCTACAATGGGGATGCTGGGGTCGTGTGCATACTTAATATACACTTTTGAACATTTTTATTAAACGTTTATATTTTCTGCTATTATTCTTTTCTAGTACATTTTTTGACAGAACCTACAAATGTAATCCATAGTTTGAATGTAAACATTTGTTCAATCAGACTTCTTCAACAAAGTGAAATGCAGCAGCAGCAGCAAGCAAGTACATTACAATGGGGGCAGCCACATCCTTCCTCACGCCCTAGATCCACCACTTTTTTGTAGCAGAGTTCTTATGCAGGCCAATGTTAGAGTTCATACTTTCTCGAAAATCAAATATATGCTTGTCTTGTCTTCTTTTTCCATGGGAAATAATAATAATGATAAGAAGAAGAAGAATCAGCATTTATATAGTGGTTTTCATACACACTGTATCCCAAAGTGCTTTACAAGCAATACTAGACTGGTAGTGAAGTGACTGAATGTGTAGTGACAACCAAGTCACATATTAATATCCCCACACAGTCTTGGACAATTGCATGAACTGGTTTTATGACAACAGGGTCAGGTAGTGATCATGGTGCTGGCAGTCCCACATCTTATTTCTCGCAGTAGTCAGCTCATATGTCTCTCATTCTGTCTTCCCTCTTCCCTGAATGTAGCAGTACCTTGCAAGAGTGGCCTTCTCAGTCCCCCTCTGGTATTCATTCTTCACTACTCCTCCTCACACCAAAAACTGGTGAGTTCATCACCCTTCTGCATCATGAATGCAAGTAGTACAGTCCCCGTTTGTTTGTTTTTTTACATCTCAAATATAAACATATCTTTCCAGTAAGTCAGGCTGATAGTAGCAGGGAACAATGGGAATGATGGATTTTCCTATCCTTAAAAGAGCTAGGCTACCTTCAGTTAGGCACTATTAAATGATGGGCGTGCACATCATGATGCATGTCATTTAACAGTGCCTAATCATAGGTGGCTTAGATCTTATATGGGTAGGAAAGCCTATTTTTCCACTTGTACCATGCTGGTATCAGCTTGGCTTAACAGAAGATCACATTTATTATTAATATGCAAAACTAACATGGGAGACTCTACTAACCACATTCATGATCCGGAAGGGTAGTGAACTCACCAGTTTTTGGGGTGGGGAGCAGGTGAGAAGAATGAATGCCAGAGAGGGGCTGAAGAGGCCGTTCCAGCAGGGTACAGCTATATTCAGGTTAGGTGAAGACAGGAAGGAGGACGTTGAGCAGATCACTGTGAGATCTGAAATGTGGGTCTGCCAGCATCGTGATCACTACCTGACTGTGGATGACAGCAGCCAGCAATGACAAATACTCAGAGTGGCAGGGCTGCACCTGAACTGTTACTTAAATTCAGTGTAAGGAGATTACCCTCAGGGGTGTGTGTGGGTGTGTGGGTGGTGGGGGGGAGGTTGAAGTTTGTTAGGAAAGTATTGAGGGAGTTGTGTATAGCTCATTCAAGATTTGGAAGGGTGGTAGCCAGCCAACTCGCATTGTGGAGAAGAGCACAGAAAACTACTGGAGAAGATTTGCTGGGAACTGTCCTGCAGGACTCTGCAGATCACAGATAAAGGAGTAGACTGACAATGGAAGTCAGGTGGATTTGCTCATGGTATTAGTATGCCTCTCCTGCTAATAATAATATTGTCAACCATTGTAAGTGCAGCCCTTATGAGGGCATGGACAGCAGTTTTTCTGGTGGGTCATGATGCGTATTGCTTGGTCCTCCAGGAAGACCTAGTTGTTGGTTAATGAGGCGGGGAAAAAAACACAACGGGGAACTGTACATACTACCTTCACTGTGCAGAAGGGTGGTGAGCCACTCAGTGTTTACTGTGGGAGCAGAAATCAAACATTGAGAAAGTGGACTGAACAGTGATTTGGGAGGCATTTTTTAACAGTGCCAGCTGATGATGCATATTGGTATAGGTGTGCACAACTCTCTGAGGTACAAGATTACCATCTGAGGTCCGATAATTCTCTTCATGAGACTGTAAGCACTTATGCAGACCCAGGCAGTACTAAGGACAGGGCATGGATGGTGGGACATTCAAATAGAAGGCAGGCTAGGTGCAGAGGGTTCACATGGAAAAAGAAAGCCTCATCTGTGGATTATCAGGAGAGCACAAGCTTTGGAATTGAACCAGACTGGCACTTTGCTGTGTGATCCTGAACAACTCACTAAACATCTTTGCGCTCCCAGGTCACACCTGTAAACAAGCTTTCAGCTTAGTGTGTTCCTCCTGGTTAACAAAAAAAAATAAAATTCAGGGCATCACATAACTGCTAGATCTTCAGGTATTTTGAAGTGTTGTACTGTACTGTGATTTGCCAAAGAAAAAGTCAGCTGGATTGCAAAACATTTTCAGCAAGTTTAAGTAAACAAAATGAACAATATCTTAGCCTAACATATGTGTACTGATCAAAATAATCCACGAGTTAATGCATGGTGTTGATCATTCTAGTGCAACAACTCAAAACAAAGTGGGAAAGAAGAACCAGTTATCACTATGGAAATATATGTGGGTCTCTGTCTCTGGCTCTGATGATGTCATCATGACTCATCACTTAACACTCTTGACAGACATCTTAGGGAGACACCAAGGCTGTTATTTGAAAGGGAAAGGCTGATGCTTACATTTTTCAAAAGCTATGGAACTGCATTTATGTTATTTACATAAATGCAGTTTTAGCATACATGTAAACAACAGCCTTTACTTTACCTCTCTATGAAGTCAGATTTTGGAGTTTGCAGTTTTAAAAAAACTGCTTGTTTAGGTACCCTTTAACCTTGTTATAAAGAATTCTGCAATTTACAAAAGAAGTAATGTAATCCAACTGTACAGAGCTGTCAATATTGTGCAACAAAGGCACTGGAAGCAACTTAGAGTACACACAATACATTCAAGTACCAAGTATAATAACGCACGGTGAACAATTATTCAAAGCAGTGAGAACAACATACAGGTTTATGGAAGACCATAAATATTTGAAATAGACACCAACCATGCAGTATATGTATAAATCTGAGATTAAACTGGATCGGTAAGGAAGATGGGGACTACAGATGGAGCTAGTCACTTAGTAGGGGGGTGATGAAGTGGGGGGCATCTGGCAGGCTAATGAAGTGATGGGGGTTATATTACTAGCTTTAAATTCAGGCCACTAACTGACTGACAGCGTAAGGTACACAAGGAAACAATATCCCCTATGTAAGACTGTATTATAGGAAGGTGACTGAAGCTGCACAGATAACAGAACAAAAAACAACGAACACCCAAAACAATACAACACAAAGGACTACCCTCCACAGTTAACTCAGCTACCAAGAGTGAGAAAACTGGGAGACCCCGTGAAGGCTCAGGATGTGCTGGGTGATCTCCCCAGATACCTCTCCCCTGCCACCATCATCATGAAGTGACAGGGAGGCAGAAACAGAACACCCTCTAGCCCACGGTGCAGCCAAATGAACTTCTTCACCCCTTATCACAGGGGAGGACCAGTAAGCACGCCAAGGCTGGAAAAGCCAAGGCCCTCCATGCTACTGCTTGTACCATCACTCAGAAGTCCAAGAGGTGGCCACTCCGCAAACCCACCACCACGGGGCAGGACAGAAAGAAACAAGATACAAGCTGCCCATGTAAGAAGACATCAAGCATCAAAACAGCTTGTCAACAAAAGAATTATAAGTTAGGTCTCCCAATCAGGTGACATTGGAGCTTCATTTCCTGGGCCTCTTTAGGGCTTGCAGCTCCTGATTCGATGCTCTACACTTAGTCACAGCAAAGTATAGTGTCCAGCTCATTCAGTTTGACATACAACACTTAGGAAAACCTATATACAGTAGGCATGTGTTATGCCCTTAGAGGCCAAATACCCTCAGACAATCACAAATTTGTTTACAGTAACTCTGAAACAAAAACCATGTGGTTATTAATGAACTCTCACCCAGGCGAGGTACTTTCTCCAGAAACAGCTCCTTAATGGAACCATAAGGATTTTATCCAGATGTTACAGAAAATCTTACCAGGCTTAGGCTTAGGCACAGTTGTCTGTGAGCTTGCTCAATTTGTAAGTTACAGTGCAGCAGTAATTACGAAGCCAGAAGTAACAGTTTAAAAAACACACAATTATGTTATCACCCTCTGTTCTCCCCAGTAAGCCTACTAATTTGATATTGTAAGGCTGACCAAGATTCTTGAGGCTGTCAACTTTGGCCTGTGTGTGCATTCCCCTGGAATGTAGCGCAGCCTGTTCGTTTTGTGTTGCCTCACTCTGGTCTTCTAACTTGGCAGTCATCTCCTCCACTGCTGAAAAACGACAATAAGGCACTGATGGATTGACTTAGGGTGGCTGTTGTGGATTTAAGCTTTCCCATGTCTGTGGCCAGCAATGCCGTGTGCATTATAATGGTCCCAATGTCCATAGACAGCTGATCTGTAGAAGGCTGCACCATCTTGGGCCTTGCGATCACTCCTGCCAAAGGGAAGCGTTATGTGTTCTGATCTTTCCATTTCCTTTGCGACTGTGGCATTTCATACACGTCTAGGACTGTGGCTGAGGACATGTACAAGGGGTGGTGTGATCAGTTCACATGCAGAAACAAATTTGCTGGTGGATGATGATGGAGTTTCACTCTCTGCCCTGGGAGCGAGAAAACTAGGCAGCCATTTTGTTGGAGCTCAGCCATGTCCCAGTAGCTAGATTTCTAGCCTAGTAAAGAATATGTTGCAATACTAGTGCGCAAACATTTTATTAAAAAATTTTTCCGGGACTAAGATTGGGGCAGTGCTTCGGAATCATACCGTTCTGGTTCATAAAGAATGTTATAGTATCACTGACCAGTCGGCACAATGTCAGGGCTGGCACTCACATTGCTGGTGAGCCAGGTTTCTGGAATGAGTCCAGGACACTGGAGGGCCAGCATTGGAGGAGGAGGCATTCCAGTGATACTTGCCTCGGGAGATATCTGTTCCCACCACACCAACACCAGCTGTGGATCCACAGGAGGTACAGGCATTGGGGATGGTAGTTGGAGGACGCCTGCCTGAGTTACATGCACCCCTGTTCCATGCTTGTTGTAGAGTGTTGAGCCAATGTCTTAGTGTATAGTTTGAGCCTTCTGCTGGCTATCCTCCCAACATGCTTGTGTTCTCTGCCACCAAGTTTGGATCTGGAGGAGAAGGAAGGTGCCTCAGTGCGGTGGGTAAGTTGCAGGGCAGGTAAGAGACTCCCTCCCCAGGTTCAGGCCAGGTGACAGGGCTGAATGGTGGGCGAGTATCTGAGGGGGAGATAAGGCCAGGGTGATGGGAGACTCTAATTAAAAAAAAGAATGTTACATTCTCTGGTTTTAGAGAATGACCTCACATGCATTGTTGGATTAAGAACTAGAAAAGAGCTAGACAAAGACGGTAGTAGCCCGTCTTGGATACTTCACGTTGAAAACAAGTTTTCTGATGTTGTACAGGAAACAAAACAAACATTGCATGTTTCTCATACTACACTACCTCTCAGTAAAGCAGTGTCATCTACTGGTTAGATCCCTGACCTGTTAATCACACATCAGAGGTTTGAATCCCACCACAGTGCATGACACACCATGAGACCATGAGCCAGTCACATGACCTTCCCGTACTTTATTTCTCACAGCTATAGAATCAGGTAGCAGCAGAAACCAACTAAACAATGACATGTTGCAACCCACATGACTTCTTCTGGATGACTTGTCCTGAACTGGATTTCTCCCCAAAGTTATTTATACTGTTTCTTAACACATAGCTAGTGTACATTTTTACAACCACAGTATCCAACTGAGACTCTCTTGGCAATTTACTATTGTAATTACCTGGATTTCTTCTGCGTAATCACACTAGTGCGGGGGCACATTAATTTGTTATGGGCTATTCGCCCCATGACAGTTCGCCCCCTCTCTCTTGTCGATACGGAATACCACAACACAATTTTATTTATCTTTTAACCCCCACCACCAAATACTTGCACAGAAATGCTCACTTTCCTGTAATGGTTCCCAAGAACCTGGAGGGATCTAACTGTCATGGGGCGAATAGCCTATAACGAATAGAGGAGTAGCCTACTGGTGTAGTTCAGCTGAACAAATGTGCAGTCTTCCGAAAGGCCTTTGTCTAGAGTATCCTCCCCTTCTTCTTGCATCCTTGCCCATCAATGCTTCAGAAATCACTTTCTGTTGGAAAAGTGAATTCACTCCTGCAGTAGCTCTTCAAGACTCTGGTTGCATGTGACCTTGATTACATATTAAGGCAAGTAACTTTTGAAAGTACTCTCTGTTGACCCTGTTTGTCTGGTGTTCCACAATGACAAAGTTGTGCTCTGCAGTAACCCACAGTTTGTGTTCTAGGTTGTTTCTGAGTTTCAAATGAATCAATCCTTTGGGCTGCTTATGTTTTTCCACAACCTCAGGACAGCCCCCCAGCTACATAAATTGGATGTCAGGTGGTTGCTTCTGTTCTACTGCCAGAGGACTGAAACTTTCTGGGAGACCACCAAACAGCTGTTTATGACCCAGGCTATATAATACTGAGGTCATACTGGAACCTCTGCTGGACCAAACAACTACAGTTAAAGAGGGAACTTCTAGAACATGCACTACTCATAACATTCTGATTGGTGAGGTTTGCCAGGCTGCCACCTAGTTGTCCGCACGCTTTCATGACCCTTTCCACTTTCAGCCTTCAAGCATACAGGGTAAACACCTTTGCGTCCTCCATTCTGAAGTCCTCATTTCAGTAGCGTGCTTTGTCCCATCCAGCCAAGCACTGCTAGTCATCTTCACTGATATGATTATGAGGAAGGAAACCGGTAGTTATAAGACAGAGTTACTTATTTGTAACTGTTTTTGTACTAATGGTGTTCCTTGCACAACCACATGGTCCACCTGGGCCCCCTGGCTACTGGCTCTCAGCTTTTTGTGTTTATGGGTGAAGCTGCAATTCAGTTGAAGATCTGGAGCATGGAGGGAGGGAAGGAGGAGGAGTGGAGACACATCTTTAACCGATAAGCTTTCTGGGCACCAGGCACATGCTCAGTGGAACTTTTATACTGTGACCATGGAAGGAATACCAGTTGTAAAAATACAATTACAAGTGATTAGTTCCCTCCCCCCATCTCTTTAATCCCATCTTTGGCTAACGTCCCTGACCAAAGCAGGCTGCATTGTTAAATACATTGCATGGCTCTGGCACTGCTTCATGATGCTGTGACAAGTTAAGAGCTGTGGCTGCGGGCAACACTCTGGGGTACTGGATATGCAGGGAGAATACAAATGTATGGGGGGTACATTGCCACGTGAGGAGGGCATTGCAAGCTACTCCATTGGGAGTATATGTGGATGGACTTTCCTGTCTCCCAGCTTGTAGTCACCACTCAACTTCCTAATGTTGCCTGCAGAAATGTGGATGGTACAAGTTCAAGAAAGGAATAGGGTTCAGTTTTATAATTTACATAGTACCTTTTATATACAAGCATCCCAAAGTGTTTTACAAAGCAAGATTCTCATAGTCCAGGAAGGGTATGCACAAAAGCATGGCAGCTGTTCAAGTGCTGGCACATTTCCCATTCATCCATATATAGTACCTGTTAAAACCGGTTTTATAAAATGGATCAAGATGGGCTCCACAAATTCTACTCTCTGATTGGACAAACTAGGTCATTACTTGTCAAGCCTATATATAGTCATGAATGTCTGCGGTTGGATTTCCTGTGCCGTAATGTTTAATACTAAGCTATTTTGTGCCCCACGTGACAGGGTATGCATTCGTTCAGAGATCAGTATAATCACTCTCCCAGTATGTGCTGAGGAGCATTCAGCCAGCGGCCTTGTGCCCCAGCACAAAGGATGTCACGGTTACCGTGTTTCATGATAACCATGATATTTTCATTGACAGTACTGATACTGCATCTGTTTTCCTATACTGCGATAGCTGTATTTTCATGACATACCATGATAGATTGCAAAAATGTATGAAAAATTCAGTTTCGCAGTCTGTTACCTCTCTCCCGCCACATATAGAATGCATAACGTCAAGTCAAGTCACCTTTATTTAAAAAAACACTGTTCCAAAAGAGACCACAGCACTGTACATAATTAAAAATATACAGACCAAATATATAAATAGTAACAGCACACAATTAAAACAGGACTGAAATAAAACAGCAATACATATAAATAAAACCACACAGCTAGCTAGTATTAAATTCTGAATAGGCTAAGCTAAAAAAATAGATTTTTAAGGTGGTCTTAAAACTCTCGATGGTCAGGCACTCTCCTACCTGGTGAGATGGAGAGTTCCACAGGGTAGGGGCCACAGAAGCAAAAGAGCGAGCCTCAGAGTTCTTCACTCACACCCTGGGAATCTCTAGCACTCCGTCGAAGGCAGAACAGTGTGAGCGGAGGGGGTGGTAGGAGCAGAAAAGATCTTGCATGTAGTACAGACCCTGTCCGTGTAGGGCTTTATAGGTCAGTAACCTGACCTTGAAGGTGATCCGCCAATATACTGGCAGCCAGTGCAGGCCGTGGAGCACAGGTGTGACATGGCAAGATCTCAGTAAGCCAGTCAACAACCTGGCTGCAGCATTCTGCACTAGCTGCAGTCGGTGTACATCAATGCCTGGAAGCCCTAGGTACAGGGCATTGCAGTAATCAAGGCAAGAGGTGACAAAGGTGTGGACTAACAATGGAAGTTCATCAGGCGGGACCAGGCATTTAATCTGGACAGTGTTTCTCAGATGGAAAAAAAAGGTCTTAATGACAGCAGACACCTGAGATTTTAAAGTCAGGCCACTATCGTACACAATGCCCAGATTTCGCATCTGATCTGAAGTCAGCAGCTGGTCACCCCAAGCCAAAGCCTGAAAGGTTGCCCCACTGGCAATCCCAAACTATGGTGACCTGGTTCCTCTACCAGCACCTCAGTCTTGTCCGAGTTCAACTTCAGCCAGTTAGCACTCATCCGGCCCTGGATCTCAGAGAGGCAGCTGTTAAATACCAAGACCATTCCACTCTACTCAGGTATAAAGTACATGTACAACTGAGCGTCATCTGCACAGTAGGGAAAACTCAGCCCATGCCACCTTATAATGTCTCCCAACGGCAGCATATACACTGCAAATAACATGGGTGACAGCACGGAGCCCTGTGGAACCCCACACAACAGGGGAAGAGGGGTCAAGGAATAAATTCCCGACACCACCCTCTGAGCCCTGCCAGTGAGGAAAGATCGAAACCAGCTGAGAACTGCATTGGACAGTCCACAGAGAATCCACAGGTGCTCCAGCAGCACCCCTTGATCCACAGTGTCAAATGCTGCAGATAGATCATGAAGAACCAGGATGGACCGGCTCCCCTGATCTCTTGCTATAAGGAGATCATTAAGTACCTGAACGAGGGTGGTCTCAGTACTGTACCTCTTCCGAAACCCTGACTGGAGCGGATCGTAGACATTGTGCATTGTTAAATGGCCTTTCAGCTGCACCGCAACCACCTTCTCAATAACCTTGCCCACAAAAGGCAGGTTAGAGACTGGTCTGTATCTCGCTAAGCAGTCCGGGTCAAGGAAGGATTTCTTCAGGAGGGGTACCACTACCACCTCCTTCAGGGAGTCTGGATCTTTCCATTACATCTGCTACTGTGCTGTCCTGCTGGAAATCAGCACATACCCTCCCTCTATTTAAATCTGGTGACCCATGCGATGTAAACAACTATAGGCCTATCTCCATATTGCCTATCCTTTCTAAAGTTCTCGAAAAACTGATCCATATTCAGTTAAAATCTCACTTGGAAACCTTCTCTCTCATTAACCCAGCTCAATCTGGCTTCCAGGCTAATCATAGCACAATCACTGCACTAGCAAAAGTAGCCAATGATTGGATCTCTGCTATAGATGCTAAGAAGGTAACTGGTGCAGTCTTTTGGACCTCAGCAAAGCTTTGATACTGTTGATCACAAACTATTAGTCAATTGCTTTTGCAAAGTTGGATGCCACATACCATACCACCTAGTGGTTCTCTAGCTACCTAACTGGAAGATTTCAAAGCGTAAAGGCAGAAGGCTTTTTCTGCTGCCTTGCCAGTTACAAGAGAGTCCCCAAGGATCCATCATAGGCCCTATCTTGTTTTCTCTGTACATTAATGACTTAGATGCTAACATATCTCACGTCAATCTGCACTTTTGCAGATGATACTGTGTTGTATACTTCTGGCTCATCGTTATCTGAAGTCAGGGAGTGCTTCAAGTGGACTTAGCACAACAGAGCATAATCTAATAAAACAGCGCTTCTGCTCAATGCTAAGAAGACTAAAGCGATGATATTCTCCGCAGTGCTGTCACAGGTCCCCAATACCCTTGCCCAAGACTTCATTGTCACCACGCTAAATGAGCCTCTGGAAGTTGTAACCAAATTTAAATATCTAGGTATCTGGATCGACAATAAATTATCTTTCAGTGACCACGTCGAAGATGTCTCTAGAAGGTTAAAAGCAAGGTTAGGTTTCTTCTACAGAAATAGGCCTCTTTTCCCCCTTGAAACTTCGAAACAAGCTTGTACAGGCCACTTTTCTCCCCCTACTCGACTATGGCGATGTAATCTATTCCTCCACCACTCTTGCAAATCTAAGTAAACTGGACATCCTTTATCACCGTGCGTTACGGTTCATTACCAACTCCCCTTACCGTTCACACCACTGTGACTTATATGCAGCTGTTGGTTGGACATCCCTTACTACTAGGCGCCTGCTCCATGCTGGGCTATGGACTCTTAAACTGCTCCTGCAGAAATTGCCAAGCTATCTCTCTTCCCTTATTAGTATCTCACATAGTGCATACTAGGTAAGAAAATCTGACTTTATTATGCTTGACATACCAAGGCCCTTGAACTTCCTTTGGTAAGCGTGCTATTGCATATGCCCTTCCCTCCATTTGGAACCAATTACAAACCGTACTGAAACTAACTAGCACAGTTTCAATAAACTTCTACAAATCGCTAAGTTCAGCCAAAATAAGACACCTGTAACTGTCATTAAGTCTCTTCCTTCCCCATGTGTGCCATATTTATCCACTGGTAAGGTTTAATTGATTTGTCATATTAACTGCTTTCCCTTCCCCTTCTACTTCTGGCTTTATCTTTGCTTACACTCCACTGCTACTCTATCAAATCACTCCTCCCCCCCTTATCAGTTGTAGACTGTTGTTTGTTCTAGCTGCCAAAATACTGTATATGTATTGCACACACCAGTCATCATGTTTCATTTATCAGTATGCAACCTGTAAGTCGCTTCCCTGTCTCATATCAGTGTTTACCACCTGTGGTCACCCTATGTGGTACCCTTGTATGTATATCCAGCCTGTATCATGTAACGTGCATTTCATGTATATACTGTTATTACCTATCTGTGTTTGTACTTTGTGTTTATGTCACAGGACCTCCTTGTGAATGAGCTTGCTCAATGGAGTTTTCCTGCAATAAACTTGAAACTTGAAAACTGTTGCCTGTGAACACCAGACTATCTCAGCGAGGACTGTGCTGATGACTTCAACCACCCCACAAGAGGTGCGTTGGGCCTGGGTCCCTCCCAAAAAACCTAAACCAGATGCCATAATGTCGCGAGAACACAATAGCCTTGGTCATATTTTCATGGTCATCATATCGTGACACCCCTCCTCAGCTTTGACTGGGGGAGTGTCTGTATAGCCCAGTGAATGCACACTGTCATGTGTTACTGCCTGTTTGCTGAGAGTGTGTATGACCACCATGCAGCGCCTCATCTGAAGGACAGTAACATCAACAGGAAGCATGACAGTATTATCACTAGGTGTAAGGAGCCTACATAACATACGTCTCCAGGGTGGGACCGAATCTAAAAGCTGGTGGTCCAAAGGCAAGAGTCCTACCAGCTGAGCCACTTTGATACATATTAATCTATATACTTGTGTGTGTTTCTAGCAGCATAAGAATGTTGTCTTGTGCTATTTGGACAAGGTGACCGCGAAGCCAAGCTGAGCAGGTCTGTCAGCCCAAACAGCACTAGATAACCTTCTTATGCTGTAAGAAACACACACATATACAGATTAATATATTAGGAATCAGTCTAGCTGCTTTGAATTGGAAGGAAATCAGACACATTTTAAAATAGTTTTTTTTCTTTGTTTTCTGTCCTGCCTCCAGTTACTGTGTGAAATGGTGTGTCCCATCCCACAGAATGGAGGACGTTGTGACGTTGCTCATAAGATAGGTGCTTTAAACAGTTTCTCTTTTCCATTTTTCCTTTGTGAAACTGTCCAAAATGAAAAACTGTAAGGAAAACGGATCAGTGGTGGATTTCCCTGACTGAGATATAGCAGTGACAGTTTCTAATAGACTCACTTCAGAGGCAGTAAGGGGACAGCGTTACTGTGCCGAGAAAACAGCTGATCGGGCAGTGTGAGGTGGCATCTGTACGCCACATAAGAGGTAGGCTGATTGTAAGTACTGATTGGCTGTAACAGTTAGACCGCTTTATAATGAATGTTGTTGGCGTTTGTTGTGTGTAGTAAGAAAACTACTGCACATTACTTGTCTACTACTCTCTGAATTCAGTGACGTTATGAGGCAACAGTTGCTCATATTTTTATGAATAAAATTTTCCCTGTCACTAACCATTCTCCAGATTTGTGGCTACTGACTATTGTGATTACTAAGTGTGTCTGTTTGTATGTCTATGCGCTGGTGTGCTTCTAACTCAACCATATTAAGAGCCTGGCCTGTTAATAAAGTGACTTTGTATTGAAGAAGGCAAGTGCTGCTGTTGAATGAAAAGTAGGGCAAGGAGAGAATCGGGGTTTTTGCTTGTGCACAGCTGTACAACAAAGAGAGCCAGTGGTAGCCACGCCTGCTTGAAGGACTTGTCTACTTAAGCTGGTCATACAGCAGACTGTGATGATTTCCAGGAGCAGCAGAGTGGTTGTGTTTGCACGGCGGTATATGATGCCTCCCATAGCCGATGGAAGGCAGCAGGAAGTGGGAGACTATCGGCTTCTTTACGTCAGCACTGAGGCTGCGTTTAGACCTGTAGTAGAAGTTCAGCATTGGCCCTATAGTTGTTAACATGTGATCACTGTGCCCACTGTATGTAAGTGTTGCATCAAGCCAAATTCCTAGCTATCTGAATATTTTGACCTGCTCAATCATGTTGCCATTTGATATTATAATTGCAAGTGGATTTGTTTGCTGAATGAGTTAGCAAGTTCTGGGATCCAAACACCATACAGACTTAGTTTTTTCATGCATTAAGAATCAGGTGGCTGTCAACAAATCAAGAAGAGATTGTGGTAAAATGAGACTGCAGTACAGAATTAACCTCAGACATTAAAGCTGCATAGGGCATTAACAAGGTGAAAGAGTCTAACATGTTTCAAATTAAGAAAAATAGCAGGACAAGAGGACACAGCATGAGATTAGAGGGAGGCCGATTAAGGGGTAATGTGAGGAAGTTCTTTTTCACTGAAAGGGTGGTGGATGCGTGGAATGGCCTACCTCAGGAAGTGGTGGATATGAATACAGTGCAGGGCTTCATACAGGTATGGGATAGGCATAAGGGAGCAATACATATGAATATGAATAAATAGGCCACTGACAGAGCAAAGGCCTATGGCACATTCATAAGGTAGAAAAAAAATGGGCAGACTGGATGGGCCTTGCGATCCTTATCTGCCATCAACTTCTATGTTTCTATTTTTCACTGCAGTATAGTATAGTGTCATCTGCATACAATATGTCCTTTCTCCTGCTATCAAAACCCCTCCCAATACACCCCACCATCATGGTTGCTTTGCTTTAGGCCTTGTTGGTTTGGCTAGATTGTTTAACGTGCAACACACTTTAAGTTCCGTTAACTACACTGTAGTTACAGTGTAACTGCATTGTAACTGCATTGCAACTGTAACGCAGTTACATGCAACAAATGTGTAACTACCCCTGCTGCACGTAATGAATGATTACCTACCCCACAGTTACATTGAAACTAACACTTAAAGTGTGACCATTTCAGGAAGTCACGATGACGCCTGGGCCCCTTTCCTCAGTAGCAGTGTCCAGCTTAAACCCTTTCATCCAATATTCTGTCCTGGGGTTCCTGTTCCCAACGTGCATCCCCTTGCATTTTTTGGCACTGAACTCGAACTGCCAGATCTTTGACCACCTCTCCAAGCTTTGCAGGTCCTTCTGTAACTCCCTTACCACATCCTTGCTGTCTGTCCAAACACAGGGCTTAGTGCCCTCTGTTCTCATTCTTTGATTAAAATATTGTTGGTTGCTATCATATACAGTGTTATAGTGTATGGGAAGGTGTCATTGTATGTGGAGATCCATACACAGTAAAATGCAGTTGTGCTGCAGTAGTGACGTAACTACTAAACAGCGAACAATGTTTATTTCTGCTACAGTAGTTAAGTCACATTATGGTCCCGACCAGCTGTTTAAGACTTCCTGGGTTGAAAAAGTGAAGAGAAAGGAAGGGAGCGAGGGGCAGTAATAAAGTGGCAATAGTAGCACAACACAGGATCAACGCAGTCCGAGGTGGTGGGTTTGCGTGGGGTGTGGAGGCAGGTGGCACCAGTGGGCATGATCATCATTCAGTTAGGTGTCTACATAAGTACCACAGTAAGTAAATTAATGACAAATTGCTAAATTCAGTTTCTACTGTTGTTTTGATTTCCTCTACACTATATAAAATAATGTGTAGGAAACCATAGACGGCAAGGCTGTTTACCCACCTCATAGTTACCATGATGACAAGCACCTCTCCCAGTTTTGCTCTCGAGGTCACTCTGACCATCATGGTTACCACTCAATGGGAAAACAGCCTTGCTGTGTATGATTTCCCATACATTATGTAACCAACCAGTCCCCTGAGGCTACTAGAATCCCATCAGGTTAGCCACAGGAAAGTAGTGGGCAGCTGGTAAGGGCTTATTAGGAGCTCCTTATACATGACATCATTGTTTACTTAGCTAGGCTGAGCAGAGAATGGATTATATCATTTAGAATTGCCGCAACAGCATAAGCCGCTTTGGAATCAACTGCTAGGGGGCAGTTTAGAATGTTCAGATGAGAGTTCAGAGTAGTTGGTAATCAGCAGTGGTGTGAAGTGGAGCTCTGAGTGAGCAGCAGTGCTCAGAGTGGGGAGGTGCCTGCCAGCCACCTCCGAGACTGGGTGAAAGACCTCCGGCAGTTTCTCACCCTAGTGTGCGAGACCCAGCAGTATCAGAAAAAGTGGTGGAGACCGTTTGCCTGCAGGACCCCAGTGGGTCATTTTCCACAGAGAAGTGAGAGGGACTTCAATTTCTGTGGATCCAAGGGGCAATCCCCTGAAGATCCTGAAGAGTGTCAGCTGCCCAGAAAGAAACAGCGTGCAGTTGAAGTTATGAGAAGCTACCAGTAAAGGGAAGAGACGTTTTTCTTCCTGCTTCTATGTCTGTATCAAAGGGACAAACAAAACTGCATGTACAGGTTCACGGGACTGTTCTTAGGGGGTTGGTCTGAAGTGTATGTTTCGAGAGATAAGGCTAGAGTGCACCTATCAGGGCCCCTGCATCATCACAAAAATGTGCTGAGTGCTCAGTTTTAAAGTTTCGGAATCCTTTAGCATTTCGTGTGAAATAAAGGCCCATTTAGTGTAACCCAGAAGGAATGGCAGAGACTGGCTGGGGCCGGATTGGGCATAACCCAAGTTTAATCCTCAGTCAGGGCTAACTGGGTCACGTATGGGCACCAGGTTAACCTGGGCATGTTAACGAAGATTATCACGTCAGGACAAATTTGTTGAAATGTTGTTTAAGTGTGTGGCAACTACCACAAGATGTGCTCTTTTTGGAAAGTAAAAGTCCAGAGATTCCTAGTATAGAAGGATGGACAGTTTGAATGTGTGTGTGAGGAAAAAACATGTTCTAAAATGCCCAGTCGTTGTTCCGGAAAGAAAAGTGTTTTGCTCCTGTGTGTACAGTACCAAACATGGTGGACGACCCGTTTCTGTATTTTTTACCAACTTGTGTGAATAAAGCCATACTGTGTAATCCCATTTTCAGTAGTGGACATTACATTTGTGTTTCCTGAGTGTAAATTGTTATGCGGTCCCCTCAGAAGGTAGACCTAGCATAGCCCTGGCACTTCTCTCTGAGAACCTGGAGTAAATATAAATGTTATTTTGGACCCTAACCCCCTCAACCCCTTTAGACTGCCAAACCAGGTATTTGCCCCAGTGTTGGGAGCGATGCCTATTGTTATGCCAGCTTGTGGCCTGTTGCCTTGTCAGTGTACAAGTTAGGGGGGGTCCCGGTATTCGGATGCTGCTCTTGGCCAGGGTATGGGTTGCAATTATTCTATGTTTTGAGCCTAAACCTAATCAATAACCTTCTATCTTTAGGGTGCTCTATAAGTTCCAGATAACTTTCTTTCAAACGCGATACTCTGTTTAGAGCTCAGCATGGGTGTAGTTTACATTTCTATAATACTGCCATGTCATGTTGTGCAGAACTGTTCCTCAATCTCCTTTTAACAATCAACACAACGTTTGCCAAGGCGGCTTCCAATAGAAGTCACTGAAAACACGTACAAGACTAAATAGAAGAACTGGACTTTTTTATGAATCTTATATGTAAGGAGAGTGGAATCTGTTCTGGAGTTTTATTTTTTCATCGAAACATACTCTGGGAAATCTGTTTGGAGCGAGAGCAAGGAAAAGAGAGATCCTCTCAGTAACCAAAGCATCCACAGAAAACTGACCACGTTCAGCATGAACAAAAGCAGAGGGCATTGATTGTGGGACCCTTAATGTTTATATATTTTGTTAACTACTGTTAATATTTTATCAATTTTACTAATACCTCAGGTTTCAGTGTCATACAATATTGAAGTCTTCATCTTTGAAGACACTGCTCTTATGACACCAGTTACAGATTCTCCTCCATATTTACTGTTAAATGATCTAAGTGTAACCACCCAGTCCGCTGGGGTTACTAGAATCCCCTCAGTATCAGTGCTAGGCAGGGAGAGGCAGCTGGTGATTAACTGGTTAAATGGGTTTTTCACCTACTCACTCTTTTGTTTACTTGGCCTCAGCTGAGATGAGACAGATGAGCTCATTTGGAACTCTTGCAGCAGCATAAGCCACAACAGCTGTGAATGAGGGAGTTTTAGAATCTTGAGATGGTAGTAAGTTGAAGTCAGAGTGTACAGTCTGTAGTTTGAAGTGTGAGGAGTGAGAACTGCTCAGCTGAGGGCTAGGAGGACCTGCTTTTTCACCCTAGTCCTGGTATTCTCCAGCCTGCCAAGAGAAGTGGTGGAAACCATTGTCTACAGCAGGATCTCCTGATTTTCATCCCCGGAGGGGTGAAAAGGACTGCTGGTGGATGGATCCTAGGGGCAATCTCCTTTTTGATCCAGGATGTTTTGAAGCTGCCTGAAATGTTCTAACAGTGAGTAGGATCTCACATTTTGCTGCTGAAAGCAAGTACCTGTGATGTTGTGTTCTCTGTGTTCTCTGACTAAAAGGGACATGCACAACCTTTCTGTTCAGAAGCTTGAGACTGTTCTCAGTTTAAAGTTGGCTGACAAGTGTGAGATCTAGAGTTATGACTAATTCCCATTGTTCGGGACTTTAGTTCTCACACTACCAGTGTAGTGTTTTAAATGCTGGATGTGAACATTCATTCAATGATGCATTTACCCAAGTGTGTTCAAGATGTTTAAGGTGTAACTCTGAAAAATGGCTGGGTATGGATTTGGGAGCAAAGGGTGGGCAGCCCTCCATCTGGAGTAACCAGTTCAGGACTACAGGTTCAACAAGGGCGCCTGGTTACTTCGGACATGTGGCCAATATCTGAAGAGAATTTTACCCTATGAAGTGGGTTGCACTAGTTATTTGCCAAATGTACGTTCAGCTGTGGCCAGTGCCACTAGAAGAAATGTTTTGTTGCGGCCAGTGCCACTAGAAGCATTTCCAGTTGTGACCAGTGCCACTGGAGGAAATGTAGTTGTCCTATGAAAAATGGAAATAAAAGGTGAAAGAGTTCTGTCAGTAAAATGCGTGTTCAGTTGTGGCCAGTGCCACTGAAAGAGTGTTCAAAAGTCCTATGCAATATGGGAATGCCAGTACAAGATGTGCAATGTCCTATGAAATACAGGAATATGAAGAGTTTCTGTCAGATACAGTTGTTTGCTGTTCTGCAAGTTCCTAGTGCCACGATGTGTAAACCTTGGGGATTCACCCTTGCTTTAGAGAACATCATTTGGAATAAAGTCATACTCTAGAACCCCAATTTTGATTTGGACAGTTACATTTTTGCTTCCTGTGTGTGGATTTACTGGGTACCCCTCTGGAAGTATAGATCTAGCATAGCCCTATAAAAATGTTCTCTCCCTAGGACCTGGTCTTTGCAAATACCTTATAGGTCATATTTTGCTTTGTACACCCCGGCCCCTTTTGTCCTCTAGAGTAATGCGCCAGGTATACATTCCCAAAGCTAGGGATGGTACCATTTCTATATGTGCATCTAAGTTCCTGAGGTAGTCTGTGCCCAGTTAAGGGTGCCAGGGGCAGCTAACTGAGTAAAGTAGCGTTGGGGGGGGGTCACATAAGGGTTGTGAAAGATTGTCTGACCTTAATAACTAATTGGTCACATTTCCATATATTGTTGGAACTAAAGATTAAATAAACATAGTATTTAACTAATTTGACTTTCTGTTGATTAATGAAAAGATTATATATTTTTGGAATTTTTTCCAAACATCATCAGTTTTGTTTTGTCCATATCGATACATAGCTTGTTTGATTTACAAAGTGTAATAAACAAATCTGTTTTCCTTCGAAGTCCCAGAGGCAATACAGAGATCAATATGTCATTTGTATTTTTGATGGCTAATTTTTATCTCTGAAACTCTGGGAGAATGAATATTTTCTTGGAGTAGTTGTTATCATGTTCATGTAAATGATACAAAGGATTGCGGCCAATAGGCACTTTGTCTGACAATAGTGATAATCCTGTTCGTCAGATTTCTGACTAAGAAGTACCTAACCTCCGCTGGCCCGGTGGTGCTGAGGGTTGAGGTGCTGGATGCCACACCTTGCGCTACACCAGTGACCCGAGTTTGGGAACGAGCTTGGGCACCGGGGGTCGGCAGGGGCGGGTGAGGAATGAGCACCCGCTGGGCTGATCTCCTCTCTGGGAAGGGGGAGGACAGGACATTGCTCAGCATGCCAGCGGCTCCTGGTGGAGACTGGGGGTGCTGCAGCATGCAGGGCAGCACGTACATAGCGTGGGTGACACTTGGCAGGGTTGCCATGCGCCGTAGTGTCAGGGATGTGTACCACACATGGGAGAGGGAGCGCACACCAGAACAGAGAAAACACCGGTCTGCGGGGTAGGTGCTGGCAGCTGCCCCCATGCCCACTGCCGGGTCCATCCTGCCTGGCCTTCCAGTGTCCCCCACCCGGGCTCTCACCCACGAACCGGAGACTGACTGTACAGAGTGCCCAAGAGGAGGGGTGGGTTAAGCTGGGGGTGCTGGTTGAGAGGATTGAGAAGGAGGAGAGAGGAGTCTCAGGTAGGAGGACTTCAGGTGGGGCAGGAACAGGCAGGATGCCTGAGAGAGGCTCTGCAGACCGTGACCGGAGGAACAATAGGTTAAAAAAAAAAAAAAGGAAAAAAGTACCTAACCTGAGACCAGGTATGTTCACATACTGTAGGTGTACTATAATGTCCAACAGGGTTAAATCAAACCCTTTATTATAAAGCTCTTCCCAAAGCAAATAAATACTGAACCGACCTATGGTGTTGGAACACTGCCCCTTAAGTCAGTCAATAAACAGACAATTTAGCTTTCCTAACGTGTATATTGCTATATTAGAAGTAAAACAAAGCCATGCTCATTGGTTGATTTGCCTCTCCTTAATACATCTTAGACGTACATAGAAACATAGAATTTGATGGCAGATAAGGAACGCTTGTCCCACCCAGTCTGCCCATTTTCCTACCTAATGGATAAGCTGCAGATCCTAGTTAACCAACAGCCTACTTCCTCCTACCTCCAACCCCTAGAATTGCCTTCTGTCTGTCCCATGCATTCTTGAATTCCACCACTGTTATTGACTCCACAACCTCCACAGGAAGGCCGTTCCATGCATCCACAACCCTCTCCGTGAAAAAATACTTCCTCACATTACCTCTGAGCCATCCCCCTTCTATCTACAAATTGTGCCCCCTTATTCTTGCACATCTCTTTTTCTGAAAGATGCTACCCTCTTGGACTTTGTTGATTCCCATGAGGTATTTGAAAGTTTCTATCATGTCCCCCCTGTCCCTCCTTTCCTCGAGGGTATACATATTAAGCTCCTTAAGTCTCTCTCTTCATGTCTTCTGGCGCAGACACTGCACCATTTTAGTGCCCTCCTCTGGACTGCCTCCATCCTGTCTATGTCCTTAGGAGACTGGTCTCCAGAACTGCACGCAGTACTCCAGATGGGGTCTCACCAGCTGTCTGTACAGAGGGATAACAACTTCCTGTTTACTACCGGTGATGCTCTTCCTATACATCCCAGTATCCCGCAGCCCCCCTTACTGCCCTCTCACACTGCTTGCCCACCTTTAGGTCATCTGATATGACTACCCCAGGTCCCTTTCCATTTTTACTGTTGTCAGTATCTCACCCCCATTGTGTACTCTTCCCCTGGGTTTTTTGTTTCCCAGGTGCATTACCTTGCACTTCTTAGCACTGAATCTAAGCTGCCATACATTTGACCATTCCTCCAACCTTGCCAAGTCCCTTCTCATCCTTTCCACCCCACCTTGTGTATCAACCCTGTTGCAGATCTTTGTGTCTACAAAAATACATATTTTTCCTTCCAGTCCCTTTAAAGCAACAGTATTAGGTGGCCCGGTGGCGCCGAGGGCTAAGGCGCTGGATACCTTACCTCGCACCACGCCAATGACCCATGTTCAGGAACGAGCACAGGCTATTGGAGGTCAGCGGGGGGGGGAGAGACAGAGCTGGATGGAGCCACCGAGAGGCGGCTCTCCTTTCCGGGAAGGGTAGGTGGTATTCCTCAGCTCTTGTCTGCCTCACAGTGGAGGCCAGGGGGCAGTGCAGGCCAGAGGGAGCACCAGGCAATAGGCCGACAGGTGGGCGGGAGGGTCTGTCACTGGAGCTCTAGTACGCATGCACACCTCCACATGCATGTTCTCTACTCCTGGGGCCCCAGGATAACTGGGGAGGAAACTGGAGGAAAAACCTCCAGCCGCAGGATGACTCATGACCCTCCGCAGGCTCCGCTCCCGGGCCAGGCCAGGCATAACGTAAGCCCCGGTAATTCTGGGATGTCAAGCTGAAGGGGGCGCCAGAAGATACGGCGATAAAATAATCTAAAAAAAAAAAGCAGCAGTACTTATTAGTCAGCAAAAAATGTCATTATATATATATATATTTTTTTTAGGAAAAATTTATTTTTAATGGATACTTTTAAAATGGCTTTTAAAGCTAATTTTGTAATTAATAACTCACATCATTAAAGATGGCTGCTACTCACACACAAAAAAAAAACTCTTCCGTTGAGGTTTCCTATTGAATGTGCATACTAGATTCACACTGTGGATGTGCAAGGAGGGTGCTGCCACATGTTTCTGATGGTAAACAGCACAGTACTGTACCAAGATGTTACATTTCTTTTCCTGGTGGGCACGGCACAGGAACAGGAACTTTTAAAAAACTTAAAAATCCTACATCTTGGGCCATCCGATGGCCCAGCAGGTAGCGCTCCATGCTTTCACGCCAGTGTTCCGGTTCAGGAATGAACTTGGCAGCTGGGTCAAGCTGGCCAAAGGGCCGGGAAAGCACTGCTGCATGGCAACGTCCCAGCTCAGGGAGTGTAGGCACTTGGGATCCGTTGCTCTGGTGACCTCTGCAGTGAGTCAGGGAGTGTAGGCGCTTGGGATCTGCTGCTCTGGTGACCTCTGCAGTGAGTCAGGGAGTGTAGATGCTTGGGATCCGCTGCTCTGGTGACCTCTGCACTGAGTGTAGGCACCTGGGATCCGCTGCTCTGGTGACCCCTGCAGTGAGTCAGGGAGTGTAGGAGCTTGGGATCCGCTGCTCTGGTGACCTCTGCAGTGAGTCAGGGAGTGTAGATGCCTGGGATCCGCTGCTCTGGTGACCTCTGCAGTGAGTCAGGGAGTGTAGGCGCTTGGGATCCGCTGCTCTGGCGACCTCTGCAGTGAGTGTAGGCGCCTGGGATCTGCTGCTCTGGTGACCTCTGCAGTGAGTCAGGGAATGTAGGCGCTTGGGATCCGCTGCTCTGGTGACCTCTGCAGTGAGTCAGGGAGCTTGCTTCTTGACAGGGGCACAGCAGTAGCATGCATGGCCTTCATTGGGGCTGTACTCGACATCAGGAGAGGTGGGCAGGGTGACAAACAGGGAAAAAGAGGAGCCGGCATATGAAGCCTGGCCCAGTCCCTGATCTTCATTGCCACTTAGGCCCAGCAATCTGGATGTGTGGTTCAGGTGGGAGGATGTACTTCCCCTGACTGGCCCTGCGACGGGGGGCAATCCTTGTAGGACTCAACTGGTAAGTCCTGGGGGAGGTATGTGCTGACCAGGTATGGGTTGGGGCTGATGGCTGACTGGCTCCAGGACAGAAAATACTTATGGGGGAAAAAAAATCCTGTATTTTAGTTCAGGAATGAAACAAAACAATAAGAGAATGGGTATATTGATATTTTTTCGAGAAAAACAATGTTGAAAAGAACATATCGTAACTACAATGTACTGCTGCTTTAAGATAATATTTTCAGAAATCCATAGTTCCAGTCTTGAAAGGATTATTTTACAGAAAATGCTTTGAGAACTGCCAATAAGACTGATTGGACAATACATTGGTGGTCAAGTGTTGGACCGGTTCCATGTCACAATAGCGATCGCAAAACAGCGATCGCTATTATGGTGAGTGTATATTGCCGAAAAGCAAATTGGCGATATACATTTGCCAGTGACCCAACTGGAAAAACACAAAGTGTTATGGATTGCAGCAAGGGAAAGCATGTGGGCGTGCCCCCATTACTGTTCATTACATTATGATGGTGATAGTTGGAGATTAATGAAGGCCACTTCACAACTACGAGTGGTGGCCATCATTAATCTCCAACTCACTATCATAATGTATTTAATAGTAATGAAAACGGAATCCCATTCATTTCAATGAGGCGCACCCACATGCTCTTCTTTGCTGCATGTCATAGCATGCCTGAATGTGGAGCGTGTACATGACTAGGGAAGTGGAAGGGATCAGCTGGCCACTTTGTCGGGATCAAACTATGATCCCATCTAGATAAACCTAGGCTGAGAATAAAACTTTAAAAATGCCAGAAACTGACTATCGGCGTCCTAAGGCACCATATCCTAAAAGTGGTACCGTAGGATTGGCAAATCATTTTAACAATTGTATACACTGATCATACTGTGGAAAGTCTTCTGGTAAAAACTGTCCGAAGCTCCATAAAGCAGCATGCCTGAATTTCAAAGGATTAGCGATTGGATCATTTCTCATAAACTTCTTGTAAACTGCTTTAAAACTAAATCCATGTTTTCTCTTTTTCAAGAAATGCCGAACTGCATCAGAAGCTCCAGGTTTGGTTTTCTAGTACATCAGATTTAATAAGAGATAGTTAATTCTTTTAATCATGTGGGATTTTTAATTGTCAGCAAATTACATTTTCATGGTTATCCTGAAGCAATTTTAGTTAAATTAAATTCTTAGCTGGGTGTGATCCGGCAAGCTTGTAACTGTCTTTTAAGACTAGCCCACCTTCAATTAATCTAGAGCTGCACTGTTCCACATTTTGACAACGTAGATATAATTTTTTTAATTCTGCTGCCAAGTCAGTTTTAATTAAACTTGATTCTGTTACCACCCACAGATTGAGTTACTCTGTACTACGTGCTCCCAGACTTATGCATCGCTGTTTTCTTTACTCAGAACTGGGTTGGCTCCTGCTTCACTATAGATGTTTTCATATTATGTGTAATTTAAACTTTTTCATCAAAATTCTATGATAAATTTAAAGAGCACCTTTGTCAATAGTCTGAAGATTAAACTGGGGGCTGCATCACCTCATGGGAATCTCCTCCAGGCTAACTGTGATTTTTTAAGTTCAGCCCCAAAAGGAAGGGAAGGGATCGTAATTTGCCTCAAGGGCTGACGCATGATCCTCTCCACTTACTGACTTGACAATCTGCCCAGCGCTTTGGCGTTTTTGTGATGTCTTTGCGGGTCGACGAGCGCCTCCGATCACTTGAATGGGCGTCTTTATCAAATGTAATTTTCTGATTGTAAATCGGGTTTTAGCACCTACTGATGCAGTGTTCAACTAACAGGAGCCTTGTTAGTTGAACCCTGGCATCAATAGAATAACCCAATTTACAAGAAATTACATTTGAAAAACGCTCCATTCATGAATGGAGTGCACCCCCGCACTCGACCTATAATGACATCACAAAATGTCGGACCATGGGGGTGGACTGGTGAGTCAGGAAGTGGAGAGGGATCGTGCAGCCAGCCTCTCGGAGGCAAATTACGATCCCTTCCATTCCTTTTGGGGCTGAATAAATAAAAGCGCAATTAGCCTGGAGAAGCTCTCCATGAGGTACTGGAGCCCCCTGTTTAATAGTTCTGCAATTTAAAGTGATTTTCCGAGTTATGCCATAGCAAATGGGATTAGTAACCTGTAGGAGTTGTGATTCAATCTCCTACCAGTCAAACTGCCAAAAAGTGCAATTTTTCATGAGAAAAAATGCTTTTATTTATGTGCTGCTTCATTTGCATAACCTGCCCCTTTTTTCTCAGTGCTGCAACCCCCAACTGTGACATCATGCAAGAAAAACAAAGTTTCTAAGCACTGTTGTGAAACAGAGACCTTAGGGTTACCACCGCCCCTGATTTTTTCAGTACAGCCCTGATTTGGGCAGCTGTGTCCTGAAAAAAAAAAAAAAAAAAACACCATGAAAAATACTGCATGTCATGACCATATAGTAGAAAAAAAATATTGTCTAACTTTCTTCTAAATGTTGCAGAAACTATAATACCTTAACTAAAATGCCTTAAAATGATAAGAAACAATATAAACAACCAAAAAAAAACTATAACACTTAGTCTTAATTCTGATTATTTTGAGAAAACGGGTCTGTTGCATTGGTCAGAGTTACACAGTGTTCTGTGAAAAAACATATTTCAGTAAGAAATGTCCCACTCTGGGCTTCTTAAAAGGTGGTAACCCTAAATGAGACCTCTGTTGGTCAGTCTTGGTATTTCAGACAGCCACACTAGCAAAACAGGAGTAGGGAGACAGAAAAATCAGCTATGTACTATATCCACAATGCCTTGCTACATACATACCTACTGTGTACCCCTTTCCCACTACCCCAGGATGCATCTGGGAAACTAGCTTGTCTGCTCAGTATGTCTTTCCTGGTGAAACTTTTAAATTAATAAATAAACAAGTCTACATATTAGGTGCCGCACTGTAGTCACCACTACCAAAACAAACCCTGGTCAGAGCCACCACATCTGCATGAAGGTGTTAAGAAAGCTTGTAGGTGATGGTGGAAAAGGTCTCTGTGTTATGGAGTTCACATAGTGTAGAGTCTAGTATGGGCACCTCAAGGTGAACCAATGTAGTCCATGTTAGGCTTTTGCTGGCTTGGTCAGCATAGTTTCTATTGTACAGTAAATGTTGTATGGGAGGCTGACATAGGGCAAGTTTGCACATTTTAAATATGAAGTCGCTGGTCCTAAGAGTATGTTTCCTTTTACAGACTACATCTTGAACTTAAATAAACAGAACCCAGGAGTGCTTCTTACAGTTGTTAGTGTACAGTACAGAATAATTAAAGAGGATCTTCCCCAGTCACTTTGACTTTCATGCATTAATTACCCCTTCTTGCATTGATTCTGGAATTGTATTTCATTACTGTCTGCTGCAGTTAGTTTTTGCATTCTGAACTGCTAAAAACTGCAAGGTGTACCAGAACTTCTACAGCAAGCCTGGTGTTGCTGTGGGCCCAGGGTTGTACTGCTGACATCACTGTAGGGCAGAGTCAATTTAAAAAAAGAAAAGACAAAGCATTTAGATTTTGGCATAATGCATTGCTAACAGGGTGTCTTGAGGAAGGGGGAACACAGTACAGTATTTACACTGAGTACTGGTAGGTTTCCCTTGCAACTTTTTGCAACTGCATGGTACTGCACAGTGTGAGTCACTCCTCTATCCTACAGTGATGTCATCAGGAGCTAGTAGCCCAGCAGCTGAACAGCAACGGCAAGTGCAGCATGGCTCAAAACAAATCCAAATTATGGAAGGCAGAGTAAACCTTGGCCAGAAATAACAAATGCATACACCTTTTCAGGTCTAGTTCTGCATATAATGACTACAAGCTGTAACTTTTTGGACCATCATGGAAGGTCCTCTTTAATCTGATTCAGTTTCAGTAGGTTAGCATCATTACCCCCACAATACATACACACACAGTTACACACACAATCACAAACACACACATATACACCCCTAAGTGGGGGAGGTCTGAGGGCACAGCACAGCATGTAGGGGATTCGGGGGAGAAGCCCCGAAGAAAACACTTGCAGAGTTCTCTGAACCGCAGCTGACTGAAAATGCAGTCGACTGTCGGTTGTTTGGGCTGTCGAAGCTGTTCAACAAAATGTTGGGTCGATTTACCCTACCGTGGATCACACACACACACAAGATTTCATGATGCATAGTTGGCAGCTAATGGTAAAAACATATCTCACACAAAACACCCAATTTAAATGCTGCAAATAATTAACACACTCTCTTGCACAGCTGCACATCACTGTAGTTCTTTCGGCCAAGGTCTAAGGAGGGAAAGGCAATTGTTGCTCTGATCTCTTTCTCCGTTGACTGCCATGCAGTTAAGCCACAAGGAGTGTTGATGGCAACCTATACTGGCTGAGTCAATCCTCATCACTCACATTCCAGATCACCACCCTGAACAGTGAGCAGGGCAGCTGAGGCAATTACGTGTGATCGATAGCACTAAATATGAAAACTCTTGTCATTTATTTCCCTCGAGACAGACAGGCAGACTGGACATCACAGTGCAGACCAGACAACCAAATGCAAGTCATTCCAAACACACAACAGAAAAACAACAGCAAATCTTAATTACCAAACTGAAGAGAACTTGAGTCAAATAAATGAAAACAGAGGGAAGGGGCCGGGGTAATATGGTCTATTCAGACCACTGCCAGTCCTCCAGAGGCAAACAATTCTGATGCTCAGCTCTGTGCCAGAGTCAATTAACGTTTCCCACTCTTCTGACTCGCCCTAGTTGTTTTTGAACAAGGCCAGTAGTAGGTAGCTATAAATCCGGATTTATCTCCTTCCCCCCGCCCAATTGCTTGCGGAACATTGCAATTTAAGGTTAAGCTATTTCTTTTACACAGATTAACACTAAGAAGAAGAAAATAGTCTATTAGTAGTAGTACAGCACACATCCTATGCAGCCAGCTACTATATGCAGTGCTCCCAGATTGATTTTGCATTTTCCCTGTAACGCCAAGGTGATTTTCCTGAGTTTTACTATAGATTACAGTATATCCTATGGAAGACAAATTGCTACGCTGACTGTATAAAGTACAGTAGTTGAAAAGCCCTATTTTTCTTGCCGCTTGATGCCTTCAAAGGTCCCTTCCCCTGGAGAATATGTTTAGCCACCCAACCCCTCCCACATATAGTTTACTGCACTTATAAACAAACCCTCCGAGCCTCCCACTGTGCACTGTACGCCCTCACCCCTCCGTCCCAATTCATGTGCCTGACTGGAGCAGACTGAGCTGCAGAGATCTCCTTTTTAGCCAGCCTAGCCCCAGGTGACTTTAAAGGAGATAGGAAATGGTGATTAACACATTGTTTCTCATAAACAGCTCCTGGATCACGCACACACACACCCAAACACACAAAAAAATCTTAGCACATTTGTCCCCAGACAATCCAGCATCCTTCAGTTAATGAACCAGAGACTACGACCGCGATTAGAAGGGGTGCAGAAATCCAGTTCGGGACAGGTGCTGTGCCACCGTACTTCATACCTCTGCTGCTGAAGCACTATTGAACTGATACGCGAATCTGTGGAGACACACAACTCTGGGAGGCGCAGTTAGTTTGGCTCCTGTAATGCTCGATCTAAATACAAGCATATTTATCTACACGCTGATCACACTTGTTTATACCCCAGGAATGTGACAGAAAGTAACCACGATCCCAACTCGGGACCACGTGAGGGGGTAAATAGCCCTCGGGAAGAAACACTCAAGACAGTTATTGTAGAGGAATGTAGACAGCCCAATGGGAGAAAACAAAGTTAGTTATCACATTCATTTACAGTGTACTGCAACAAGTTCTTCACCAAGATATTGAACCAGGCGTCCGCGCGCGCGGGTGTGTGTGTGTGTATACTCTGAATTTACAACTGGCCAGCATTTCTTATTTATTTATTTATTATAAAGGGAGTTATTCAGTTTGTTTAACCATATACACTCCTTTCGCTCAAAAAGCATTTTATTATTGTTCGGTAATATTATTCCAAAGGCCTTCAGAATGTCAAGTGTTCAGAAGTAAAGCACAAGTTCGCTACTAGCCACCATTTTACACAACAGAGCATAAAATAGCAATAACATTGACAACAGCAGTAATAATAATGTCATCCATTCACAATAACAGTAATAATAATGTAATTTACACTGAAAAGGAAAGGGTTTACCCATTAGCTCAGAAAGATGATAAGGAAGTTTGTCTTCAAAACTATAACCTCGCAGTCACAGGCCTCCAGATATTAACAGAAAAGTGACTGGTGTGCAGAAAAAAATGGACATGTGCCTTAACGTCACATTAATTATACAAAGTTAACCCAAACTCAGATCAAAAACGGTAGCAGCTGAAGGGTGGTATTTTCAAATGGGAGTAGTTATATGAAGCACACCTGGTCAACACCTCCGTAAAGTGTTTGAAATATGAAAATGCAGTAGGAGGAACATACAGGCATAATGACATTTTGAATAAAGTTTCATCTTCAAATTGCAACAAGAGATATACTATTTTGCACCATGTCCCGGACCATGTAGAAAAAGTCGAATGGACTCGGGCCACCGGGGGTTGGCTGGGGGGAGAAGGATTGAGTGCCCGACGGAGAAGGATTGAGTGCCCGACGGCTTGCTCTCCTTCTTCGGAGAGGGGTGGGAAGCTGGCCCCGCTGCTATACCGTCTCCACCTGGGACGGCCTGCTTGGTGCTGGTGCAGTAGGGGAAAGCAGTAGCTTTAGGGTTGACATTAGCAGAGGACAGGAACATGCATACGTCTCAGCGTGCGTACAGCTCATTGGTCCTCATTGCATGTTGACGTCGGGGACAGAAAAGAAAGGAAAAATCCCTCGCCGCACCTAGGTGACGCTTCTCTCCAGTCATCCTCGCCACAAGTCCAAGGGCAAGACTCCAACATGCTGGCACTCCACTGATGTCAGGGAGGTAAGGGAGTCCTTCCCTGCCCCACCTGGGGGTTATCAAGGGATAATTTCGGAGCTAGCACTCTAGGGGCTGACACCAAGGCAGTGGTAGGGGGCCTGAGAGAGCTGATTGAGTGGAGCGATGAGGGCAGTAGAGGAGGATAAAAAGAAAGTTTAAAAATAAATAAATAAAAATAAAAAGTTAAATTAAGTGTAATATATTATATTTACTACAATGTTGACATGAGTTAATGTTTGCAGATAATGTGATACATTGCACTGGAGAGCATGAGGAGGGTGGGGTGCAGTTGAAGCTGAAGTGTGTTTTAACCAGGAAGACATATGCAACCTTCACAGAGCAAGCATAAACGTTTGATCAACTTCATAATTCCTGTTAGATTAACCGTAGAAATATATATTGACATATTTTTTTGTATGCAGATAGTTACTTGTGTTCCATGGCAGTGTCATTTCATATACTTTACTTCACAAGGAAGAGAGTTTAGTAAGGGTTAGTAATAAAAACGTTAGGCAGTATATTGAGAGAGATCCTCTTCAGTATGAAAACAAAAAATCTCCTCCACTCTCTCGCCTCGCTCACATAATTATGATCCCCTGTCCCTAAGGTTTATTGATGATATGTTTTTTTGCTGCTGGCGACAGTTTGGCGGTGCTAAAGCTGCATTGTTTGGAGCTGCCATCCATATATGCAATCTGTTCAATGTACAGTGTGCTTATGAAAGAAATCAGGCAGGCGCCGAGTTGACCACTGTGCACACAATATGTAGTACTACATTCCCCTTTTGTATAGTGCGGTTTCCCACCGAAATAAATTATTTTTTTAACATTTTAAAGGGGCAGTATTCCATGTGAACTGCGGTGTTCAGCATTTAAACAAATACTTGTTCAACAGTCTACAACGAGGAGTACAATCTTGCATAAAATGTTTAAAGAAAACGAACCTTTGGAATGCACATTTTAAAAACTCCAGTGAGGTTTTTCTAAAGGTTGAGGCAGTTTAAGAACGGCATAAGCCCTTGAGAGACAGGGGCAGGCACTGCGCATCAGACATGTCTCACAAGCATTTTAGCTGAAGCAAAACAAAGAAGCTGTGGTCAGAGTCCACGTCACAAAAAAAATTAAGAGAATGGCAAATTATAAAGATGAGAGACGGATATGGTGCAACTGCACAGGCCACGGCTGAAGACACTGACCCAAAACAAAGTTGTTGGCTGCAAACAAACGGGAATTTGCAGCATTTTTTTTAGAGAGTATTGTTAAAATATTAATTAGTATGTAAAGCTGCAAAATTGCCTACTTCCATGTTTACTTCCGGTGATTGACAGATTGCGCAGTTGTCAACAATAGTGTGTGGCAATGTGGGGCGGAGTTGGGGTGGGTTAAACATAACTCTCCAGGGAAGGGGACCTTTAAAGACATCAAGCGGCAAGAAAAACAGGGCTCTTTAACTACAGTTAGCGTAGTAATTGGGCTCTCCGCAGAAGAAACTATTTTAACACTTTATGATGTTGTGCAAACGGAAAACATTACGTAGGTCCTTTTCTGATGCAAATGTCTGCAGGCTCCGCCCACTGCAGACGTAATAAGGGACTGCACCTCTAAGTAATGAACATTTAAGTCAACTTTACAATTTACCCAGAATTCCTTGTTGCTGTATGTAAAACTCCCTTGCATGACATAATTCTAGTGGTGTGGCAACACAAAAAAAAACTGGAGGGCAGGCAGAAACAAAGTGCTGATAAAACATTAATAAAATGACTATGACAGTTTTTTTTTTTACAAAACAAATTGCAGCTTCAACATTCGAGGCATGGGTGGCGATGGCATACTATGTGAAAAAGGTATCTTCAAAATCACTTTAAAACATAACAGGAAAGGTGCTCTTTAAAGTCAACTATTTGGTTATTTCTGTGTCTCTTCCTATAAGTCACAAAGTATAGACCAGAAACCACTGAAAATTCCTAAAACTGGACTAAAATGTGGCTACACTGTGTTTTTGCTTCCTCTGCTCCAGCCTTATAAAATTGTCTCTCCTTCTATATTAGGGAATCTTTATCTCTTGTTTCTTCAAAATACAATTCATGAATGCACTTTCTGTATCTATCCTAATGTGTGGTCTGTACCAGTGCTCCTACCTGAATTTATGTTTCTGTTTGTGTATTTAAGAATTTTTTTATATATAGCTATTTGTTCCTTGAGCCGCCATTTGCATCTCACTATCAGGGCCACTCTTGGCAACCCCCCAGCTCAGTCTGCTGCTCCCCTCACCACTCTAACCAGTGAGGATCCACGTGGAGCAGGGCCAGAGGGTGCTGACAACCATCATTTACATGGCTCAGGGCGCAGGTTTTCCTTCTCCAGTTTGTCTCGCAGCCCCGTCCACAACCAAGGCTCCCTGCAGACCTCGCGTGCACACTGTTACTGGTTTCCCAGCTGAGGTAGTGCATACAGCAAGTCAGCTCCACCACTGAGCAACACTAGTTCTTTTCTTCCCCATCTTCTCCACAATAACACCCCAAGCAGGCCACATGCAGAAATCTCCATGAGATGGAAAGTGACTGCAGCGGGCTGACAGTTACAGACCATAGGATGAGTAAGGCTCAGCATGCCCCCAGAGTAACTTTCTTGGACACCATAGGTATAAATAGGTATAAAAAAATTACTGAACTGCTGTGCCAAGGCTCGACAGACAGCAATAAATAATGCAAACTGCAAATACACGACAGGCAATAACGAGATCTGGCAAATACAGCAAGAAACAGTGCAACTTATACTCAGTATCATATGCTTATCATATGCTTGTAACACCTTTCTTTGTTTTTCCCACAGGTCTACACCTACAGACCTTGAGATTGAAGAGCTCAATACCTACTTACAGCAGCAGTGGCTAGTAGGCCCCCCGGACCACAGTCTGCTTGCTGACAACTAACTTGCCTTAAGAGTGCACAGTAACTGCCAGGCCATAAAGCCCACCTCAGCCAGTTCACTTGCTCCTTTACCAAAGACGCCACTCTCTTGATACCTAATTAGGCATTACACAATAACATTTAAACCATTGCTATTACTCTATGTAAGAACTGAATTAAACTGTATGCAATGACACTGCAATTAAATTCAGGCTAACAACAGGTTCTAGCAGATAACAGGAGACTCTCCCCAGTCCAAATTAGCAATGAGTTCCTTTAACGTAAAAAAAAAAACTGTGTCTTTCTGAACTAGTCCCTGCTTTTAAAATGAATATGCAATACCACACTTTTAAAGGGACCCTGTCAACCCCTTAGGGTTCAAAGAATCTCTAGTTTAAAAGAACATATTTTGGTCAGCCCAGTGGCACAGAGGGCTGAGGTACTGGATGCCTTACCTCTCACACCACGCTGGCAACCCATGTTCGAAATGAGCCTGAGACGCCGGGGTCAGCTGGGGGGATTGAGCAGCCGTTGGCAGCTCTCCTCTCCCGAATAGGAGAGGCTGTCTCTCCGGCCCTTTGACTGCCACCACATAGAGGAGTGGTGGCGTGGGCACGGGTGAAGACAGGTGCTAGGCCAGGGGTGGGCGGAGCGCCTGTATGTACACGCTAACCTTGACTGGGGCTCCAGGGAAAGGGGAGAAAAATGTGAATAATCGGGGGCTGCGGCTGGATGAAGCCCCCCCACACCAGCTCCGGTGGTTCTGCCGGGCAGAGGAGGATGTGCCCGAACAACCGCAGAAGTCCAGTGTTGGGTGTCCGACACATGCCACCGCCCGCCATAGACTCATTTCCAAAGGCTCCACGTCAGAGCCAGCTCAGTATGTCTTTTCTGGTGAAACTTTTGAAATAAACAAATACATTCCAGTCTGTGAGTGGACAAATTACTAGTCATCCCCAGAGTCAGGACAAATGCTGGAGGCAGATCTTTCTCCTTCATGGCCCCCACCCTGTGGAATAATCTCTCACCGTCAGTACAGGAAGCCCCCTCCCTATCAAATTTTTGCACTAGGCTCAAGGTTCACATGCTAGAGACCAGCACTGTCTTGGTATAGGGTAGTCCCCTTTCTCCCAAATAATCTCTCTGGCTTGTCTTGTCTCATAATATCACTGCTAGTATGTCGAATATGTTCTCTGACTCAATTACTTAATGTGAATTACTGCTTTTACTATGTTACTGTCTTCATTGTTACCTGGGTAGGAGTGTACTACTTCTGTAACAAGTTGTACCAACATTTTGTACCAAATAATATGTCTATGTTCGGTATCCCGGGTCGCCCCTGAAAAAAGTGGCCTTACTGCATTACTGCCATCATTGCAACCTGGTTAGGATTGCACAATCTCTGTAACTTATTGTACCCATTAATATGTACCCCATTACCTGTCTCTGTTTCTGTATCCCGGGTCGCCCCTGAAAAAGGGACCTTTGGTGCTCAGTGGGCTCACCTGGTAATCAAAATTTAATAAATAAATAAATGAACTCTTCACTCATCCATCTGCACTTATCAGCTGGCATTCCTTTTGGAATTCTGCAGCATCGTAGGTCACAGTGGAATTCTTAGTTTGAAAGCTCTGGGGAACTGCTTTTTAAGGCCCACCCCCTTGTCCCATTTTAAAGTTTGAGCAAAAACTGTATACTGATTAAACAAAGCATTACAATTCCTTTAAGCTTGGTTTTAATCATCACAAATAGTTCAATAGGGGGTGTGACCTGACCACCAGCGTGAGTTAACGCAAGTCTCTGGAGCTCCACACATTAGCCTCAAAACTGTTAAAACTTCAGTGAATAATGCGACTACATGCTAGCATCCATCGTTCTGCAATAACTGAGTGACTTTCAGCAAAATGTAAACTGGTGAAGCCAAGAAATCAGCTTCTGACTCAGCTGCCCAAATTGAAGGCCCAGAACACAGGGGCAGCAGCGGGACTCATGGTTCTGCTGGGCCCCAGCAGTGAAACTTCCTTAGCATCTCTACTATAAGTCATTCAGGAGCTAGACAGGAAAATGGAGGAATTAAATAACAGAACAACCTTGCTGGAGAACTAGACTGAAACAGCCCAAAGTGATACCACCAAAGTGAGTGAAAAAGCAGAGAAAGCCCTCTTTACTTGTACTGAGCTGGCCAAGGGAAATCCTACCCTGTAACCAGCTTGAGCAGATTGAAAACCGTAATCGTGCTACAAACATATGCATTATCAGAGTATCAGAAGCTACGGAGGGAGAAAACTTAAAAACACTTTTGCTGGACTGGATTCCTAAAGCTTTGTCCCTGGAAACTTCTTCTACCATTAAACGGACTTATCACATCTCCCCAAGGAGAATCCCACAAGATGAAGCCTCCTCCAGAACAATTCTCATGATCACTGGGGACCTGTGGACAGAGATGAAATCCTAGCAGCTGCAAAGAGGTCAGGAGGCATAAAGATGTGAGTAGTCACTATTAAGTTATTCCTGGACCTCAGCTACAGAACAAGGGGCTTCGACAGAGTCAGAATATTATCGAGAGAGACGGTCATGAACCATTACCTCCTCCTGCCTGCCAGGCTTAAAATTCATTACGAGGGTAAGATTTTTTTCTCCAACCTCAAAGACAAAGGCAACTTAGCACAGAAGATCAGAAAATAATTCTCAGCCTGGATAGATGAAGCAGACTCAGAGGCTGAGATGGACATTTAAATATCTAAATATACTGTAATATGCTGGTAACTGTACAGCACAGGGCTCATACTTTTTTATTTCAATGTGTGTTAGCTGGTTCAGTCCTCCGGCTGATCTTGGGGTGAGGTGTGACAGGGTTTAGTAAGGCCCTGTCCCATTCGTTATGCAGAAAGAGTTAAATGCTGGGATCTGTTCTATCTTTTCCTTTTCTATCTCTTGTCTGTCTGATTGCACAACCAAATATTCTCATGAGACCTAGGAACTGATCACTCTGACCGTCTTGCAGTTCTCCGCCTCTCGCTATCTCTCTGCCTTCACTTGCTGTTTTTGTCTTTTCTCCCCCTTGCATATATGCAGTTATAAAAATATATGTGAATCTTTTTGTGAAACTAGGATCCCTTGGTTTGAAAATATATATAGTTGTACTGTTGAAATGATTATAAAAGCTATTTGGAATTTAGGGGTTAATCTGAGATGCAGTTTGAGCTCCTCAGGCTTGTTTGCAAACTCTTTTGCAGAGCTGTCAGCAGGAGGCCAGCTTGGGATGCTGTTCTATTTGCAAGTCTGCGCTGCAAAGAAACTGACAAGACCTCTGATACATTTTGTGAAAACCAGGGTTATCTCCTTAACAAGCTCAGAATGAAGAGGTTAATTGTCAGGCCAAGACTTGTTATAAAAAAAGCAGCAATCTTTTGCTGGTGAGAGACTGAAACTTGGAATTACAGATACCCTCAGATGAAGGACTTTTGTTTTCTCTGTTTGTACTGTCTCTGTAAATAGTTATACCAAACAATTTTTGTTTTTTATTTTACAGTTATTGATAATAATAAAACGCTACTTGCAAATTTTATAACTGCTCTTGGTTTTCTTATGCTTCCTGATCTGTGCTTTGATGACAGGGGACAGCGGAAGGTTTGGAGACAGCAGGACCGATGTGGACATAAATTACCTTTTTGATGTTCTGTTACTCTTGCGTCTCTGACTGTATGGTTAAGATGACGCTATGGGCGCCTGTCATTTATCACCTCCACGTTCCTTATCCCTGTATAACTCCCCAATGAAAGGCAGCAGCAGGCTCAGTTAGTAATACCTCTTTGATAGTTTTAATACGAACATACAAAAGTTACCAGCAGCAAAACGCCATCCTGGTCTATCTAGGTTGCTTCGAGATTGCAGCTAGCACCCTATTCAGCAGCTGCCCCACCCCTCCCCTTACCCTCCCTTTATCTTTCCCTGTCCACCCCTTCTTGAAGCACTCTACTGTGTTACATGCCACCTCCTCAGCCAGTAGTGCGTTCCACTTTGCTACCACCCTCATCGTAGAGAAATGCCTCCTCACCTACCTCCTGAATCTACCCTACTCCAATCTCATGTCATGGCCCTATATAAAAAAGCTACAACTTTTATGCCATTGTTAACTTGGTAATTTCAAACTAATTTTACAGTTTACATTCTCTTTCCATGTTGAACAGCAACTCGGAGATTCAGGGGCATCCTAAATTATGTTCCCCAATTGTTTAAAATATTGGATGGGTACCTTTACTAATGTTTCTTATGTAACCCCCCCTCCCCCCTGTCCCAGGAGCTTACCTTTTTATTTTATTTTATTTATTTATTTATTTAGTTTTTGCTGACTGGGTAAGTGCACTAGACAAATCCTGCCTATTTTCAGACACGACCCGGGGGAGGGGGATACAGATGAATGCCAACTGACCTTGAACCAGATTAAGCTGTTGGTGGTATTTTTTTTTTTTTTCTATTATCTATTTCTCGCCCCTGTGCTCGCTGGTCCTCCACTTCTTCAGGCTCTAGAGTTCCCCTGACCTCTCCTGTCCTTGCCCAGCCTTCCCCTAGTCCCCAGATCACAGCCGACCTCGGGATATCCCAGTGTATCCTTCACCAGGCGGGTCCTTCTCCTCCCAGGGGGAAGGCACCGGGGGGGCGGGAGGATAGCCCCAGCACATCCTTCTAGGGCCCGGGGATGCTGCTGGGGAACAGGAGGCACCGGAACAGAGAGCCGTCATCCGGAGGGCCAGCGAGCGATTTTCCTGGCTTTCTGTTGGGGGGGCAGCATAGTGACTTCACGGCATATGCCGACATCCACTCCTCCCTCAGTTAGTATTGGGCCATGCGTCCTGTGATACTCCCAGCCTCTGCTAGGAGCCACCAGGTGCCGGACCAGTCCCCTACCCTCCCTGAGAAGGAGAGCTGTCCCTGGGACGCTCAATCCTACCCCACCCCGGCCGGCCCTCCAGTGACCCGGGCTCGTTCCCGAACCTGGGTCACTGGCGACGCTAGGAATCCAACTGCTGCGCCCAGTGGGCTGGCAGTGGTGGTATTTTAGTGAATGTTTTTAGGTTTTGCCCCCTTTGGGGCTCCTGTTCCCTGGGGTTTGGTCCACCCCCATTTCTTTTTTCTCCCCGGTCCCCTGGTGGTCCTGCATCCTCACTCCAGTTGCCTGCATAGTTTTTCTGGACAGCAGTGCCGGGCAAAGTTATTGCACGAAGCTGCAGCATGTTTTATGGCAGTCCGGTGCCGGGCAAGCTTCGGGCATGCACAGAAGCGCATTTTCTTTTAGTCATTTTGGTGGCCTTTCAGTTTACCTCTCTGGGGGTTCCGGTCCCGTGGAAAGACAAGAGAGGGACCGGAGATGTGAACAAAACTGGAGAGGTGGCAGGAGCATTTTGGGAATGCCAATTGCGCTCGAGGATTGGGAGCTGCCTCATGAATATTAATGAGGTGCACTGTGAATAATGTGTGAGCAAGCCTATCTAGCTTGGGGAAAAGTGTTTTAGTACTAGCGACAGGCGGAGAGATAACTAAAGTAAAAATTCCAGTACTGGCGTGTAAGGGCAGGGCCAGGGATAACTCTCAAAATCTGGGAGATTTTGAAAATAAAAATATACATGCTGGCTGAAATAAGGGTATAAAATGGGACTGTGTACAGGCTGCCTGGAGACATGGTTTATTGGCAGCAGCAACTGAGAAAGGGCTAATGCCAAATGTAAATAATGCTTTATGGAACACAAGGGTGGCTACAAAGCTGTGGGAAGATAATAAAATAAAAGTTAGCAGTCTGGCTGCATAAGGACATTAAAGTTGGGATACCGCATATCTGTGTTGGGACTGTTTACATCCAGCAGCCATGCTTGTTTCCATGTGATACCATCCGACAAATGAAAGGGACAGGACTTGCCAAGAGGATTCTGGGGCTTGTGAACAGACCCTTGGAGAAGAATACTGCAAAATATTCTGGTGCTGTTTTAGGTGCAAATGAAGTGTTGAGGGAGCCTTATACATATTCATTTTTCTTAAGGACAGTGGCTCCAGCCAATGGGGAGCCTCAAAAGCTCCCAAATCAGAGAACTTGGAGATTTTGGAGTCAGTTTGGTGGAAACCCCTCCACAGGAGGGGCTCCTGCCGTGGTGGGAGAATGGGGCTGCAAGGTTGGAAGGGCCTTGCCCAGGGTTGCCAGCCAATCTGTCCCCTAGGGCTGATCATGCTTCCCATCAGGAATGGATTGCGAGGGAAAGAATGTGAGAAGCAGCTTTGCTGAAGCAGGGAAAAGCTGCAGGTTCCTGAGAAGAATGTCTGCTGTGGCAGTGAGATACACCATAGCGGTGAAGTGAAGAGAAGATTGTGTCCTGAGCCTGGAAAAAGGACAAAGGTTGTGTCTTGAGCCTGGAAAAAGATGGGTACTTTCATCTGCACCTCAACGGTGAGTCACTGTGTAACCCCTAGATGGCGCTATCCCAGGGGCTACTACCCCTGCCTGATTTGCCACTAACAGGTTGAGGGGCCTGGATCCAATGGCGGGTGCCTCCACCCAGAGGTCAGGGTTTGCAATAGTTAAACTTACTTGGTCACAGCTCTGGGAAGCTGCAACCCCTTTCTTCCACTAGTGGCCCACACAATATATCAGAATTACCTTCACAGTATACACTTACACCCCAGGACTAGTTCCGCACTGGGACCTCCTGTGAAATAAGATACAGTGCAACAATCACAGTACAGTACTTTAACATAGACAAACACCTCAGGCAGTATAACTTTGCTGAAACAAGCAGCTCTGATTTATTTGGGGGATATAACAGGACAGAGGGAAATCAGGTTAATTAGCTTATCACTTTACTATCTACCTATGGCTCTGTGCACAGGCCTATCCCCTGATTACTGTCCCTAGGTACCCAAGCCCAGTGGCTAGTCCAAACCGTGGCAGCTGGTGAGGGCCCTTCACCACAGTGAAAAGAAAATTGGTTAAACAGTCAGCAGTACAGTGATTCCATTTGGATTTATGTGGCAATTCAACGGGGCGACCCTGAATTAGTACTCACGACCTCCAAACAAGATAGGGTCCTTCAACGTCAGCAGGGCTACTCTTGAGCTCACGAGACTCTTCACACATTTATATGGTAAAGAAAGTACTATATCAGGCAGGCTGCTTCTCTATCCCGATCGCAATTACTGCACAATACCGGGAGAACACACAGCAGATTCAGTTCCTGACAGACCAGTGCAATTCAACAATTTCTCCAGTCTTCTACAGGGTGAGCCTGGTTTCTACTCTTCAGAGATCCTTTGATTCTTTTCACAGGGCCAGTTCAGTCTAACAAGCAGTTACACAAGCTGCAGACCGGAACTCTGGGCCTTACACACGTTTTGACTGAAACTGTGCACTGAAGGAGCACAGGGTTTCTTTCCCTTCACTGCCAGAGCTAAACTGAAACTCCAACAGACAAAACCGGGCACTTCCTCTGAGTTCCTCCCAGTTCTTGACTGGATTGGCTGTCACTCACAATAGACTGCTGCTGTTGGTCCAAAAGGCGCGAAGTCTAAACTACATCTCCCAGAGTCACTGCCCATACAATCCTCTTGTGGCTGGCTCAGATTATGAGTCCAAGTTCTGATTCGTCCAAGGCACCATTTTAGAGCTAGCTTACCCCACACTGATTGGTCCAGTTCAGCAGTTCAAAACCAGAATGAGGAACTAGGCAGACACAGTTCTGACTGCAAAGCAGGTTAGACAAACTGTAATTTCATTATTACTATAAATGATTTCTGGCAAACAGTTACATCTTTCAGATAGGTTCCCTTTGCACTCTAGTGACTGCAAAATGGAGTGAATTGGCAGCAGCTCGAGTGGTACTCAAACAGAGAAGCACACAGTCCCCCATACAAACTAATTATGTCTGCAAGCAGACAGCTCTTACAGAGACAGTACCAGAGGCTCTAAAAACACTCACTGATAAATGGCTAAACGCCAAACACCATTTAGGCTTGGAGCATCAAGCAAGCTCCTGGAAGTCTTTTGGGAACCCCCATTTGCAGGGGGGTTACAACTGGAAAAGAGAAAAAGTGAAATGGGAATGGTGAGACAGTAAAAGATACTGTCTAACCCTGGAAAAGACAAAGTGTCTGTAGTAAAAGGGAAAGATACATTCAAGGACTGGTTGTTGGCTGGGCAAGCTGGATTATGGAAAATGGTCTGATGCTGGTCGAGAAGTTGAAGAGAGGACCTCTTCAGCCTGGAGAATAGTGATGCACCTGCACAGTGAGAAAGAAACTCTTTTTGATGTCGTGCTGATTGTGTGTGAGCCAGAGCAAGAGTGATGCTGTATTAAAAGTTGAGAGACTGTGAAGGCAGAAGGATGAACAGGTACCTATCAGGGCAGGGTGCCTGCTGTCTGCTCCTGGGATACAGCAAGAAAAAAGACTACTGTAGTAACTCTGGGTTCTCAGACTCTCCACCCCTCTGGAGTCTGGGAGACGGGGCATAAATAGAGACTGCTTGGCAACACACCGTAGCAGGTTATGGAGGAGCAGACTAAAATGATCTGAAGGTTCCATCCTGAATTCAGGACGAGGTGGGGAACTCACTAACCCCCATCAAGTGGCGCCTGCTGGCTGCAGGGGATCACGTGGCTTGTACCCGAGGGCTAGAGCGCTCTGACCTGTGAAGGAGGTGGGCTGTGGGGCCACTCCTAGGTCTGGGTCCCTTGTGGCTGGCAGGCCTTGCGTATGTGCCCTGCAACAAACCCATAATAGGCTGAAGGGGACATGCTGCAAGATCTCCAAGCAAGCTAAGGTACAAGCTGCTGCCCCTGTGCCCCTTTCAGAGCCAAGAAGTTTTGAGCTCAGATCTACAAGTGTTGTTTCCATCAACCACCAGGACTTCAGTCAGCTGTTACACCCAAGGACTGATTCTGCAGAACCATGAGCAAAACAGGGTGCCCTGCACCTGGGGACTGCAGGTATAGGTAAGCCAAAGTTTAAAATAGTCAAGGAAAGATGTGAAAAGTTTTTTAGTATTCAAGCAAAGCACGCCAGCGTTGGCCAACCAGCTGCACCTCAGGCCTGCAACTGACATCTGGGTACCCAGGACAGAATCCTGGGCTTCATTCTGGACTGGTACCAGTGGGTTTGGGTTATGGGTATACCTGCAGCAGTTAGCTAGGTAGATAGAATGGTGGTTGCATGGTTCTAAAAATGGGTTTGAATAATAAAAGGGAAAGATGATTGGGAAATGTAAATCTTTAAACTGCAAATTTAAACTTGTTGCTTAACCTCTTTCCATTTACCCTGTCCTAACCCTCCCAAGCGTAAATAAATTATGTTACTGTTTTGCAGAAGAACGGACTCCTGAGCCTAATTTTAGTGAGCATGTAATTAGCTGAAATGTGAAATGAGAATTGTCTGAATGTGGGAGGTTCGAACCTTGGTAAGTCCATGTCTGGGGTAACTGTTTGGGGGTGGGTTGGTATGACATCCCAGGGTTGTACTGTGTATATCAGACCCCACTAATATGTACTCTGGGGAGGCACCGCCATTTTATTTTATCTTCTGGAAGGACCCCGTGTAACATAATAGCGACCCAGGCCCCTTAAGCTAGCTAGTGGCCACCCAGGCAGGGGTAGTGGCCCCCTCTAGGATGGCGTCAGAGAGGGACTACACTTGCAATACCCTCTGAAAAAGACTTTTGGAATAGGGCACTACACAATTATTAATGTGGTGGTAATCTTAACTTTCAAGAACTGTTTCCAGTTATCGACCCATGCCATGTGCGATTATCAGTTCAGAAGAAAAGGTGCTGAAGAACTATGGTGGAATGCTATGAAGCTGGAGGGAGTAGATTCAGGAGCGACGCAGAGCATTACTTCTTCACAGAGTGGTAGACTCCGGAACAGCCTACTAGCCAGTGGTGGGGACAAAACAGTGGTGGGGTTCAAGAATGCATGGGATGAGCACAAGGGAATTATAGCGGAATACAAGGGGGCAGGGAGAAAGAGCTGTAGATCAGGTATGGTCTGCAGTTATAGTGTAGGCAGGGAGAAAAGGGCACACTGGCTGGGCCAAGCGGTTCTTGCCTGCCATCAAATTCTGTATTTCTTTTACCTGTCTTCTTGGACTGATAACGACCTTTATTATTACATTTCCTAGGAATGCACTCCATTGAGCTACCACAGAGGAGAGGTGCTAGTGTATTCCTTGTCTGTAATCTCGATCCTATAACCTAACATTTGGAAATTCTTTCTACATGCAGTTGTATTTGTTGTAATGCTCTTAAAATGCAGTAAAGAAAGTAAAAAAAAAAAAAAAAAAAAAAAGATTCAATAGCTAACACTCGTGGCTTTCTACTGAATTTTTTCTATAAAAGTGTGGCCAAGGAGTCCCTGAATCACTCCTCACTAATGTTTCCCAGCTGACAAAAGTCATAGCCTGTCCCATTTCATAATTGTCAATCTTTACAAGGAAGTAGCATTTGAAATTAGCAACACTTCACTTTTAATAGGCTTTTAAAATACAGACTGTTTCAAGTGCTTTTAAACAATGTAAATTTTTCACAACAGGCTCGTACGAGAGGTTGTCGTAAGGTTCCCAACATGAAACGAGCCCAGACTCAAGCATCTGTATTACAAAGCTTAGTGTGTAGTTCTTTGGGGAAGGGGGCGGATAGGAACTGTTTGATGCTTCTTTATATAGGTATAAGATCTGTGCAGGAATATGAATATCAGGCATCTGGCTCAGCAGCTGGCTAGTTTATGTAACTTGTTGTCGTGGATGTTATAGTTACTCCCTTAGCCTTGTGGGCTCAAACAAGGTTGAGGGGCCTGGGTCGTTATCTTCCTGATTGGCGGGGTTCGTATGCAGTTAACTTTGATTTGTGTAATGGCTCCACCCAGAGATTAGGTTTACGTGCGTCTCATGTCAGAGTGGTACAACCTCCTGGGATGCAATACTTACCCACCTACCCATAGTGTCCCCCCAACACATGAAAAGTAACACTGCAACCTTAAGTTCAACAAAAATGCAATTAGTGACTTACTAATGTTGGCTCCTATTCACAAAGATGTGCAGAGCTGGCACATAAAGGTGCACATAGCTCCTCACCCCCAGTAGATCCATGTGGGGACCGCATTCACGAAGCAGCAGTCCCCGCCCTGCTCCCTTCTGTGTCCCCACCCTCTTCCCCGGTGCGGAGGTTCATGGGGGCAGGATTGCAGACCCAGGTCAGGAGCCAATCCGCTGCCCTACCCGGGTCTGCAGTGGATCACTTGTGCCAGTATGGAGCCATCTTGCAGGGGGCGCACAGAGCGCCGGTCATGCTGCCGAGGGGGCATTTGCTGGCCACCGCCCTGGCCTAACCACTGTCCCCCAACACCTGCAGCACCCTCCCAGAGTGTGCCTGATGATCCGCCCCTGCCTGCACTAGCAGGTCTGGCAGCAGCATCTGGAGAGGGTGCGTACCCATTGCGGCTGCCCTCCAGACACATAGCTGCCAGCCTCCTCGTATGGCACTCTGCATTTTCGTGAATGGTGTGGAGTGCTGGCACCCCCACACACAGAGACGGCTCACCCACGTGCGGAGTTCCATGCTCGGTCGGGGATCCAATGCGCGGGGGGGATGTAATATGTCTGTGAATGCCGCTTTTAGGGGGTGCAGTGGGCGAACGGGTGTGTGGGGTGGTTATGCACCAGTTACGCATGCGGTAGCCATCCTGGCCCGCCGTGAATAGGGCCCAATGTGCTCACAAGACTAAATTCAAATAAACAACAAATTTATTTGTGGATATTCAAAAGGATACGGATGCAAACATAAACTGTTTTGCAGAAAACTTTGTAAGCTTTATGAAACCAGGTCTGAAGTTAGTTCCCTGACTAGGTTGACCTCTAACACTTCTAAACAAGTAGTACCTACACCCACCAGACAGTGCAAATACAGTTGCTGTAAACCTTTTTGTATTACCAGCTCACCCGTACTGGGGGCACTACCCACTTTCTACTGTCACCAGCATAAACCCTTTAAATCTTTTGGCAGCTCCTGGTGCTTCACTAGAGTACCCAGCCATGGAAACAGTGCCACGACCACTGGGGTTGCAGCTGGTTGCCCAGTGATGGTACACTTCAAACAAATAAAACACTTTACAAGCACAAAGCGGCATACAGTGAGTTGCTTAAGCAGTAAACTCTAAGTGAGGTGTTAAGTAGATTCTGGCCTGATGGCCAAATATATGAATTTGGTGGCAAACTTTTGTACAATCCTCAGTTACAGAGAAAGCTGAAAGTACTCACGATTCTGGTGTTATCAGCTTCCTCTACATCTTGGGCTCCTCTTCCTCCACCTCTGTAGGTTTCTCTCAAGCAGTTAATAAGATGGTCTGCTGTTTGGTGGGACCAGCTCAGCTGTGCAAGTCTCAGGTGCCTTAGGGCTGGAATAAGGTTTTCTGCTTCAGCAGTTGTCAGACCTCTCTGGCTCCACTCTCTTTCTCCACAGGACAGACCAGTCTAGCAACCAGGTGCCACACATCAGACATACACACACACACACACACGCACACACACACACCTAGGCTTCCAGACCTCAGTGCAGGCCAACCAGTACCAAGCTGCACTACTGGCTGGCCAGTTCCCAGACTGTCTGCAGTCTCAATGCAGCCTCTCTCAAACAACAAAGCACACACAGTATCTATCCACACTGCAGTCTGGCAGCTGTGACACAAGTGCTGGACTGGCATGAGTGTACCTTATTTTACTGTGAAGGCAGAAACAGTCTCTCTTGTTCAGGTGATATTTTTAACAGAGACAGCAAACATACAGTTTTCACTCTCTGCCTTTGGGTTGTAGAAACCTTTTAACTTCAGCTCCTGTAAAGAGGTTGTTGAAGCCCAAGGCAGGCTCCCTTGGATGGCTTTGGCCAGTAGCTACTAGCTCTCCACACTCTGTGAGAGCTAACTGCCAAATGCCAACCTCTGGAACTGCATTCAGAAATTCTCTTGGTCAGAGCAGTATCTAACTGGTCCAGGGGGCTGTCAATCAATGTAAATTGCCTGCAAGGCTTTTACTCAATGCCTTATTGGTGCATGAAAAGGGCGTCAAGCAGCCTGCACAGTCCTTCTCTCATAATCCTTTTGTGTAGCAGATCGAGACCCCTGACCTCCTTATGAGTGTACGCTGAGGTCAAAGTTCACTAAGATGGCTGCACCCATACAATCAAGGAGCACTGGCCCAATGCAAAGTGTTTTTTATACATAGCTCCTGCCCTCATGTAAATGAACTAACCCCAGGTTCTGTTAACACGGTTGTGATCTCCTTTCCAGTAGGGTGGTTGTGAGCATCTGGGATTCCCCTGCCCCGTTGCAAGCACCAAAGTTCTGTTCCTGCTTAGTGATAGGCAGTCCCCTCTGATGTGTGGCAGGAGCCGCGGTGAATACAAGCACAATAGGTGCCAACAACAGAAGTCCTCTCCTTCTCCTCCCAGTGTGACCCTGGGCCCCCTGACGCAACTGTAGTCCCTGTGGTCGAAGCACACTAAGGGAATCTGTAGCTGGGTGACAGATGTAATTGCAGCTGTAACAAGTTGCGGGGGTGGGGATGCGTGGAATACCAGCATCAGATAACCAGCTCACTGCAACTTGCAGACTTCTCTGGTCCCACAGGCTGCAGTCCCAGGGTCCAGGGAGTAAACAGATGATGGCGACAGCAGAGTCAGGTCCATGGACCAAGATAAGCCCCAAAACTGGGGGAGGGGCTCTACACGATTAAAAAGTTAGATATTGAACAATTTCAGGCATTGAGAATCTGTAATGGGTCAGCTCGGTGTTCCCTGACCTAGGTGATTTTAATTGAATGTGTCGAAATGCCACTGCAGGTCAGAGGAATAAAACTGGATCTCAGTGCTTGGACTAGGGTGGCGGCACTGAACAGGGGGATAACCGTCCTTCTAGGAAGATTTTTAATAACTGTTGCTAATATCAGTGGTTTCAGAAAGGGGTGGGCTGCTATGGCACTAGGGTGAGCAAACATTTTGATGACTTGGATCATAACGGACTGGCACTTAGTGATCCGTGTATGTTGGGGATAGTTGCTCCCTGGATTACCGTATGGCCTGTGATGGATCTGCCTTTGATAGAGAAAATTAAGAATGAAGAGGGGTTAGTTTTGAATAATGTTTTAACTAGAGATTTTATTTATGGAATTTTTAGGCACTATTTACGTAGATAGTTAAAAAAGTTGGAGTTGGGAGTAGTTTCCTCAGCAGTGTATGTATTAAGGTTTGGGTGGTCTTCCAATAAAAGGATAAGTGGTCATGCGTCAGGTTTTTTTTTTTTGGGCCCGATCCCCCTCTCTTCAGGAACAGCTGCCCCATGCCCAGGCTTATCCCCCTCGGCAGGGCTGCTGAGGGGGCTTCCCACTCCCAATGGACATCCTGGGCAAGCCCTGGATTACCCCTGGGTGAGGCCAAGACAGCCCCCACCATGGGCATGGGAGGCAGTGGATGGCGGAGCGGGCTGTCATGCGGAGGCCAACATTTTTCACTTGCTTGCTGCCCTGAGGGGCAGGGATGTGCAATGAAGTCCAGCGTCTGCCCTGCCCCCATAAAGTATTCACGCTGGTCGCTTCAATGCCCCAGCCTCTGCCTGGGGTCCATCAAGTGCTGGACACTCATCCTCCCTCCCCCTGAGAAGGAGAGCAGTTCTAAGGATGCTCTATCCTTCTCCACCAGTTGGCCCTCTGACTCCAAGGGTCTGTTGCGAACCTGTTGTCGGGCGCCGCAGCGGAAATCTAACCACTGCGCCGGGGCCAGTGGCTATGCATCAGTTTATGGCAGAGATGATGGTGATTGTACTGGCATTAACCAGGACTGAGGATATCAGGCACCTCTATTCAGTTTTTTTTTTTTCAGATTCCTTGACGCAATTGACTGCACTTGGTTTCTCAAGTTAGGAATTATTTGGTTGCTGAGGTCCCTCATCTGGTACATCAAGTATGTTGTACTGGAATCTTAATTAAGTTTATATTGATTCAATGTTTGGGGAACAGCAATGGGGTATTTAGTGCTTCTGTAACTTGTCGCACTTTTTTGTGGCTTTACTCTACTCCCACCCTTGAGTAGTAGGTATGTAGGTAGGACTCTGTAGGGAATAGAAGGCCGATGAACAAGGGTGAGAAGAGTGCTGGAGAAGGAGGAGGAGGGGAAGGTGGTGGACTAAAAACACTCCCTAAGCAAGGGAGGTGCATTAGTGGAGGGTTTAAGTAGAGGCTGTCGAGGAGCTATTCCCTACACTGAACCTCAGGCTAAGCCCTCCCATTCAATGTTTGGGGAATAGCAATGGGGTATTTAATGCTTGTGTAACTTGTAGTAACTTTTGTGGCTTTACTCTATGCCCACCCATGAGTAGTAGGTATGTACAGTAGGTAGGAATCTGTAGGGAATAGAAGGCCCAACAAGATACCTCCTCCAACTCAAGGAGAGTATGACCTCTGGTACTCAGGAGAGGAACCCCCCCCCCCAGGTGGAGAAAACCACTGAGGATCCATGGCCGGAGGTCTGCCTATCCTCTGGGCATACTAAACGGAGAAGTATCTGGTTCTAGTAACCATAGCTGATTTGAGGAAGGTGAGCTTCTTGGAGATAATGGTCTATCCTCATTCCATGGACAATGCAGCTTGAATGATGATCCTGAGGTTGAAGAGTATGTCTGTTCTGAAGGAACAGCAGAATCCTAAGTGTGGAGCAGATCCAGCTGAAGAATGGCGAATGAAGTCCAGATTTCCAAGGCGATGAAGGATGTGTGTCCAGAGGGCTCACAAGGGCATAATGAGCAGGGAGAGTATGAGTTGATCGATGTGCTACCAGACAGTGGATGGTGGTAAATGCGATGATTTGTAGAGTCACAGATGAATGATCCAATGTGTGAAAGGTCTGACAGTCAAGGTAAAGTCTGGAAGTAAGGAATTCAGTAGTGAGCGATGAGTTGCTAAGTAAGCATCCATGAAGTAGAACATGAGTAAAGAAGAGTCTTTGAGTGCCAGTTGGGAGTACGCCATAAACCGGATAAGTAGACGAATAGAAGAAGATTTGCAAAGACAGCCTGGATGGTAATCGAATATATATAGAGAATGGTTGGAAGTTCGGTATGAGGAATTGGATGGCTTATTTGGGCATGTTGTCATAACTATGTTTGTACACGCTCTGCTGGTACACTGGCTGAAGTATATATGGGTATTTCTAAGTGTGATCATCCGTGAGATGCACTGTGGTGGCTTATACTTTTGGTTTATTGAGAGTACTTATGCTGAAACACTTGAGAGAGCTTGGAGGCAGATATATGGAAGAGTCTGAAGGTTGGATTGGTAGCGACGCTTGAGCGGTGTGGAATGCAATAGGATCTTAGTGCTATGGCTGATTAAGATCGGTTGGGAGGCAAGACTGGGAGAAAAATTTACCTTAACAGTTTGCGGTTCCAGATAAAAATTTGGAAGAGCCTGTCCTTGGTGATAGTCTTTACCAGGAGATTAACATAGGCGATTTGTGGAGGATAAGCTGGAGGAACCACTGGATGGGTGGCTAACTCAACTGATGGTAATAGACAAAAGTGCAGATGATTGTATGAGGTATGGTGATGTCCAGGAGTTAGAAAATGGTGGTTTGGATTGCATAACGTTAATAAACAGATAGGCACTGGAGATCCAACGATGAATGTTCTGGGAAGGTGACCGAGAAGGGCTTAGGACAAGCAATGTCTGTTGAGGAAGTAGGAGTCAAGCAGCATGGTCAACAGAGTCAATGATGGTGGGAGAGGCTGCAAAAGGTAACTGGATGATGTTCCAGGTGGCATGAGGTATCTTGTGATTCCCACTGTCCGTAGCAATGATAATGGATACTAAGTCAAAGCATAACAGAAGAATGTGAGTCCCTTTCGTGTAGTAGGATAGCCTGAGAGACATGGTAGACAGGGAAGTTCACAGTGACTGAATAGACAAGGTTCGTAGGGAGTATCAAATAGAGATATGGGAATCTTTCTAGTGTCCAGTCGAATGAGATTCCGGAATGATTGCGGGGTGCTGACTGGGCAGTATGAAAAACTCTATGATGATGTCAGAGTTTATGAGGCATGTTATCCAAGGGACGTGGGCTAGAAGTAGTTTCCTCAGGTGAAATGAACAAGTGATCCATCGAGTAGTGGATGGGGCTGTTAGAATGGCCAGAGTAGGAGTATGAGATGGATAACGGAAGGAGTATTTGACTGAATAGGAATACTTGGTTGAAAATGAGTTACTAGACCCAAAAGTGCCACAGCAAACAGGACCAGCTCCAAGCCTGCTAGGCAGAGATGAAAAGGCAGCCAGTGAAATAGGAAGGAAAGTCCAGAGTGAATCCAGATGGACTGCAAGAATGATCCAGGGAAGACGATGGGTTAGGCGACGCCGGATGACATACAGTGCAAGGAAGGAACAGGACCAGGTCGGCTCTTCAGCGAACAGCAGCAGAATGCAGGAAGGCAGGAGCAGGGTATCAGAGGATGATCCACAGAAGGCTGAGGAGTGAAGCCAGATACCAAGAGCAAATGATTTGAGATACATGAGTCCCACAACTGATGAAGGCTTCAAACTACGAGAGGAGAGGACGGAAGGTGATGGAGCGAAGAGGGCAAGGTTCCCACATCTGAAGGAGAAAATGAACATGTATAGCCGCTGGAAGGGGTGACCTGCAGCAAGAAAGTCCAGGAGGCAGTCAAACTGGAGTGAGATAGAGACTGAACAAGCAGGCAAGCAAGGGAATTGAGGCCAAAAGGCTCATGCATGATAGTCAGTGGAGGAACAGGATGGAGACTGGTGATGGATGAAGGAAGTCAGGGGAAGCAGAGGGGTCCTGTTTCTGGAGGATGCTGCAATCCAGTAGGCGGTAAATAAGTGCATAGGAAGGACTGATGGGCAGATGTCTGGTCCCAGGTGAGGGATTCGAGGAGAAGACTTGGACCTGACACATCACAAAATGTGTAGGATGGTGGAGGCAACTTCAGTAAAGGTTCATGTCCAGGAGAGAGGAGCAGGCGGTGGTCCAATAGAGGGCATCCAAAGTAGAAACAGATGATTGCAGAAACTAGCCCAATCCCAGTAATCGAGGAGGATAGCCAAAATACGATACTACCAGGCAGAGGTAGGATGATGGAGACAACTGAGAGGATGAGATCTGCGTCCCAGACAAAGTGGCATCCGGTGTGAGCTAGAGATGGTATGGAACCAGGTGGAGTCGTATAATCAGGTATTCAAGCCAGGTAGTCAGAATGTGAAGATCAAGATAGGAAGCCTGTAGGAAAAGTTGGGAGGTGGAAGGCAATTGAGGTAGAAAGTTCCATTCCCGAAGGGAAGTGGCAACCCACATTAGGTATGGGAAGCAGAAGCTGGAAACAGTCAAAGCAGATGGAAGCTCCCAGCCATATAAGACTGCGAAGTAAGACCGTGTATTGAGGCTGATGTCCAGGTAAGATGGAGAAGGCAAGTTGGGCAAAGTCAAGTTCCTGAAATGCAGCAGCATCCGGATAGCAGGCTGAGAATGCGTACCATAGGAGCAGTGGAATGGAGAGTCAGACAACCATCGGTGATGGCCAAGACATCATGATGTTGAACCTGAGGCAGCCAGACGTAAGCAGGATGACAAGGGCTTATGGGTAGAAAAGTTCCGTTCCTGAAGGGAAGTGGCAACAGGTATGAGGCAGAGAAGGCATGGTAAGACTCAGCTGCTTGTAGACATGGCTCCCATCCCTGGTAGTCGGGGCAAGCTAACCTGCACATGATGCTGCCAAGCAGAGGTACGGACAGAGGATGTCAGGTTGGGAAGTAGGAAGTAGTGATTGTAGTGGAATCCCATCCCTGGTAGACAGGGGAAGCCTAACTTTGCTCAGCACCTCAGAAGGCGAAGTTAGGGACAGAGTCCAGAGTACTGCTGGTATGGGCTGGCAGAAGGCACAGACTGGTGCTGTAGACAGAGAGTAGGTTAGGAACTATAATGCGGTATGGTAAGATATACTTAGCAGGAGAGGAAATGAAGGCACATGAGCAGGCATGATGTGGAGAGGAAGGGGTGGCCATGGAGCAGAACAATGCAAGGAAAGGCAGGTCCCGCTGGAAGCAAGGCGCACACAAGGGAAGAGAAATACAGAAATGCGGTAACTGAGGTAGAAGGCAGCAGGGGAGGATATGCGGGAGCAACCAGGTTCAGTAGAGCGACAGCATCCCCCAACTTCCAGGGGAGAGCAGGGCACAGAGTCCAGTATAGGACAGATACAATAAGCATCCGGCCAAGATACAGGCAATGGGGAGATGGAAAACGGATGAGGGTAGTAGGAGATAACACAGCAGTGCAATATGAATGGTTCCAAACAGCAAAGCAATTGCCTGAGGGCAGCCAATGTCTGACCCCTCCTTTCCCAGCACCAAAAGGTGAGTCCCCAGTCCCCCCCCATTCTTAAATGTAGTAGGAATTTACGGCAGGTAGGTAGGGTAGCGCAGATGGTATCATGATCAGGACAGGTAGTAGTGCATTGAGAAACAGAATGTCCAGGCTCTCCAGAACACATGAGGAGGAGCAGGCTGAGCAGCAGCGTTGGAGGGTGAAAGGGAAGGGGTAACTGTGGAACGAGGAAAGGCCCAAAAGGCAGAGAGTGAGTCCAGGTGAAAGTCGTGAACTGAATCCTGTAAGAGCATGCATAGAGCGCCTAATGACAGCAGAAGTCAAGATGTAGGGTGAAGTATGTCGGCACCAAAGTGCGTGAGCTAGAACATGGGAGATATTTGTCTGGTGGGGAAGGAGAAAGTAGTTGTTGGTGAACTAGGGTCCGCAGCTTATCAAACAGGCAAGGAAATGGCAGACTGGGCAGGCCAAGCGGTCCTTATCTGCCTTGACAGTCAATGGTACCAAGTAGCTATGCAAATGACATGGAACTGCCGACTTCGTGCCGCGCCTGGACATTGAAAAATAGTGAAATGCACGTGAGGTCCAGTCTTTTATGAGAGTCTCTGTCCCAGACAAAATGGCATGTTAGAGGTGGCACAGCATCTGAGAAACAAAGCATGATCCAATGTTGGGCGTGATTGAATCAAAGTTGATAGCCAAATGTGCTGAGGAAGAATAAAACAAAACAGAAAACAATGAGCATAAAAGTACTTATGGGAGGGGAGCAGATGCATGGGCAATGGGAGGAAGAGTTCCAGACTGGGAGAAAATTAGCAAACCATGAGAGGCTGGAGAAATCCACTGAAGCTGTGGGTCTATGGGTGAAAGCTGACCGCAGGGCCAGAGGTTGAGCGGACCACTGGGGACGGACAGGAAGTGGGCGTGCTGCAGGAGGGGTGCCAGAGGTACATTAGGAGAGAAATGGAAGTGCTGGGGTGTTTGGAAGAACTGAGGCGAGAATGAGCTGCTGTGGGTGAAAAGCCCAAAAGAAAACAAAAAGAGGGAGAACCCAGCTGCCAGGAGGGACTGGGAAGAGTGGAAGAAATGAGCGGGGAGGCGGAACGGAGCTGCCCAGAAACATAGAAGTGGACGTCAGATAAGGACCGTAAGGCCCATCCAGTCTGCCCATTTCTTTTTCTACCTTATGAATGTGCCATAGGCCTTTGCTCTGTCAATGGTCTATCTAGTCATACTCATCTGTATTGCTCCCTTATGCCTATCCCATGCCTGTTTGAAGCCCTGCACTGTATTCATATCCACCACTTTCTGAGGTAGGCCGTTCCATGCATCCACCACCCTTTCTGTGAAAACGAACTTCCTCACATTACCCCTTAATCGACCCTCTAATCTCATGCTGTGTCCTCTTATCCTGCTGTTTTTCTTATATTGAAACATGTTAGACTCTTTCACCTTGTTAATGCCCTTAAGGTGTTTGAATGTTTCAATCATACCACCTCTCTCCCTCCTTTGCTCTAGGGTATACATGTTGAGCTCAGTAAATCTGTTCTCATATGTTTTCTGATGCAGTCTCTGCACCATTTTGGTTGCCCTTCTCTGGACTGCCTCAATTTGGTTAATGTCCTTGTGAAGGTGTGGTCTCCAGTACTGCATGCAGTACTCCAGATGGGGCCTAACCAGTGTCTTGTAAAGAGGGATTATTACCTCCTTCTGACTTGTGATACCCCTACTAATACACCCCAACATCCCTCTAGCCTTACCTACTGCTTTAGAGGTCTGCTTGGATGATTTCAGGTCATCATTGATGATGACACCCAAGTCTCTTTCTTCCCTTGTGACTGCCAGCAGCTCCCCTCCCCACCTATAGGTGGCTTCAGGGTTTCTCTTGCCTATGTGCATGATCTTGCACTTCTTTGCGTTAAACCCCAGTTGCCACTCTTCCGACCATTTTGCTAGTTTATCCAGATCTCTTCTCATTCTGCCCACCCCATCTGGATCATCTACTCTGTTGCAGATCTTGGTGTTATCTGCAAACAGACAAACCTTACCCTCCAGTCCATCTGCAATGTCACTGATGAAGATACTGAAGAGGACTTGGCCCAGGACTGATCCCTGAGGTACCCCACTTGTGACTTGCACCTCTTCTGACTGTATACCACCACTCTCGTTTTCTGCCCATCAACCAGTTTGCCACCCAGTTGACCAACGTCTGACCACCCCAAGCCTACCCAGCTTATTTATCAATCTTCTATATGGAACAGTATCGAAGCTTTGCTGAAGTCAAGGTAAGCGACATCAACTGCTCCCCGGTCCACCACTCTGGTTAGCCAGTCAAAGAAATCTATGAGATTAGTTTGACAAGACCTTCCTTTGTAACCCATGCTGTCTTGGATCCTGTGCTCCTATGGATTCCAGGTGTTGCACTGTCCTTTCCTTAAGGAGAGTCTCCATAATATTGCCCACTACTGAGGTAAGACTGACTGGTCTGTAGTTCCCTGCCTACTCCCTGCTACCACTCTTGTGGAGCGGGATCACATGAGCCCTTCTCCAGTCTTCTGGGACCTCTCTTGTGCTCAGAGACTCACTAAACAGTTCTGATAATGGCTCTGCTAGTTCCACCCTTAGCTCCTTTACTACCCTGGGATGTATGCCATCAGGTCCCATTGCCCTATCCACCCTGAGCTTATTGAGCTCTTGTAGGACCCTTTCTTTTGTGAAGGGACTAGTGCACACCTCCCTCCCCCCTGTACCCATGGTGCAGAGCTGTGGGCCCTGCCCTACCTTCTCTTCAGTAAATACTGAGCAGAAGTATCTATTTAGGACAGATGCTTTTACATGGTCCTTCTCCTCACATGCCCCCTTATCCCCTTTGAGCTTAGCAATACCCCCTCTGGACTTTCTCCTTTCACTACTGTATCTATAGAAAGTCTTGTCACCTTCTTTTACTGTTTATGCTACTGTTTCCTCGGTTTGGACCTTTGCCTGCCTTACTGCCTTCCCTGTGTCCCTTAGGGAAGTTTAGTATACCTCCCTATCTTCATCCTGCTGCATTCCCTTATATTTCCAGAAGGTCAGCATTTTGGCGCTGACCTTTTCTGCTACTGTGTTTGAGAACCAAAGTGGTTTCCTTCTTCTTTTGCACTTCCTTTTCTCACTAACACAATGGGATGTTGCTTCAAGTATTGCATCTTTAATGCTTGCCCACTTTGCCTGTACCCCTCACCTGTATTTCTTTTTGCCAGGGCTAGCTTAACTCTGTTGGCCATCTTATCAAAGTCAGCGCCTCTCAAGAAGGGAGACGATCACGGCAGCAAAGACAGAACAGGACAAACACAGCAAGGAGAGGGAAGGGGGGAGCAGTAGACCACAAACCAAATGGAGAGCAGAAGGGTACAGGAGACAAGTGCACAGCCCACAAGCCATGCAGGGAGCCCAGAGAACAAAAAACACTCCCTAAGCAAGGGAGGTGCGTTAGTGGAGGGTTTAAGTAGAGGTTATGGGAGGAGCTATTCCCCACATTGAACCTCGGGCCAGGCCCTCCCATTACAGCTCATGCATGTGTAAGGGGAAATAAAGTATATGAAAGGGTGGTGAAAAATAAATCAGTTGGGGCATTTAGTTATAGATATCACCTTGCCACTGGGGTAGAAGAGCTCAAAGCTACAGTAATTATTAAAAAGGGGTTGTGGCACCACTGGTGGGAAGGAGGTACAAAGAAAGATGTGTACTACACTGACTCAGATGGCAAGAGGCGTAGACTCTGTGGGATGGAGTAGGAGAGCTGCAGTGGTATAGAGCTGGTTGCAAACTGGTCACTGCGGCCTCACTTCTTGGTTATATAAGCTTGGAAAATGTGATAATGAGCTGTGTGAGATCCGTGGAGTTGGGGATTCAGATGACCATTATTTATTACAGTGTGTTAAATATAGAGCTGGAAGAAGGGTTCTGTCCTTAGCTGCCGAATTTGTGGGAATTGAAGATTTAACGGTAACAGTCAGAGGTGGGAGAGCTGGTCCCAAAGGTAGTACTTTTGGTTGCGAGACATACTGTTTGCGTGTGCTACACAAATTGTGACAGATACCTTGAGTTTTGTTCTTTGGAATTCTGGCAGGTGGCAGCAACATTCCAGACAGGGTTTCAGCAGCCACTAACATGATAGAAGAAGAGCACCTCCTCCAGGCTGCTTTGCAGTAAGCCTCCCCCACACCACAATGGTTGGCTTCTCCTCCTTTACACCGTGGACACTCCATCTTCTATGGCTAGCAACCCCACCTAAGTGGCCACCTACTGCCACTAAACTGACCACAAAGGTAAGAATATGTTTTTTGTCTCCTACAAATTTGGTGCAGTTCCGTTATTGTTTAGGCACTTTTTCCAGTCAGAGAAAAAAAGTAGTTTTTTCTTTGCAGTTTATATTTGATAAAATGGTTGCCTTGCCTGCAGCACTACCTGGTTTCGTTTAAGCCTGCTTTTGTTGCTATGGTCAGAGGAGTGGTGCGACCTATCCTACCATCTGTCCCAAGCACTGTTACCTGCCCCCATGGGGTCTGTTTTACATATCTGGGCACAGTTTATGTGTTTCCTGAATATTAAATTATACCCCTCCAGAGCCCTCAGTTTGTTTCCTTGACCCCCGGTCTTATTTATTATTTTAATGATGCCGCCCAGTCTCTAATATACTTTCTTGGCACTTAAGCTTACCGATTAAACCTTTTTAAATCACACTTGGTCCTTCGACAATGCACAGGAGTGAAGCATCAGTCACAGGCCTCCTCCACGCTCTAGCTGATCTCAGCAAGCAGCAGCCTATGTTCTCACCGCACTAGCGATTTGGCTACCTTAGGGAATACTCTCCCTTCTCAGCACATGGGACGTCAGAGGTCACAGGGGAACCCTTCAGTGAAAAGTTCTATTTCTCATTCTCTCAGCTGTCTCAAGAGGACAAACACCACTAGCAAACACTCCTGCCACTCAGCATTACCTCTACACACAGAACTGGCTATTGCTTTCTTTAAACCTTATGGACACACTATATAATTTTTTCATACAGATGCTTGTCCTCCAAGTCCCCCTGCCTGTCCTCTTCCACTGGCACACTGCAAGCCTGTCTCCCATCTTCTCCAGGACTTTATATCATATCTTAGGACCCACCAGTGGCAGGTGAGTACTGTGGTCAGTGGTGTGGGGCCTGCGATGGTGCGGACATTATCCTGTTGTCTGGGGGGGTCCTGTTTCATTTTTCTACTGGGGACTGCTAGCATGCAATGACGTACACTTATTGGTGTTCAAAGGCCAGCCCCAAGCATGGGTTCTCTCATTTGCACTGCCACCTGACTTCCACTAGTTGGCATGTATGTAGGGAGATGCAGCGTCCTTCCTTCCTGAGGAATTAGAGTTGCCCGTGGGATGCTCAATCCTCCTTAGCAGCCAGCCCCAAGTGACACAAGTCTGTTTCCAAATCTTGGTTGCGGCACAGCAAGAGGCAGCGCTACTGCTGTGCTACTGGGCCAGTGTATGGGCACACTATTTTAATACACAAACTGCCTGGTGCAGCACTTGGCTGGCCCCAAACCACTGGACCACCAGGGTTAAGCCTTACTAGCCAACTGAGCTATTAAATAAAGGACTGCACCCTTCACATTTAACATGGGTAGCAGATCCCATACACCACACTTAATTCTGCTGATGTGTGGGCAAATGCCCATTCCCTCTTAGCTTGCACCCTGAGGTGGCAACCTACAATTATACATCTTATTTTCACTGAGGTCCCAGGCTATCACTCCTGCAAACATCCTCGTAATTTTTTTCTCTCTCTCCCATGGGTATATATTTACAATTTTAATATGTAAAGCCTGGAACACATGTACTGCAGCTATTACAATGGAGTGCCACCCAGTGGGGAAGCAAGCTTTCTGGCCAACACAAGAGTCATTATGGTGGCAGAACCTCAAAAACATATCTCCTCGCTGGGAGCACTGCCTGCAGTAATGCCATCTAAGCCCAACCCTCCCACCCACCCCTGGACACCCAACCCAGCATCTGAGTCTGCTCCCAACATGGGTCACCAGTATGGGAGCATAATGAGCTACCTACTGTGTCATCCAGCAGTCCCATACCTTCTTGCATTTGACATTTTCTACCCCACTGTCTCCATCTTTCTTCTCCTCCACACCCCCTTGTTCCCATCACCCATGCCTCGCTCCCCTCCAGTTTCCCCACCCATTTACCCCTTGTTTATACTTTTTATGCCATGAATCCATACTGTGTGTTAATACATGAATTTGCAAATTGTGTTTTGGTAATTATTACTGTACTATGCACTTTTGATCTCTCATGCCTGTCGTTAGTTCATGTGTATAAGATGTTACCCCTACCTGTATGTACATTGTGTATTGCAAATTATAAAATGGTCAGGAAAAATCTAGACTTTTGATTGGCTGGAAGCCCTCCTCAGCCATGTCCTTATCAGGACATATCCATTCAGCGGGCACTACTTGTGCCAACCTGAACGCAGCACAAAGACAAATCAATCCGTACCACCGGCAGCTTCACAGGTAGAATGCCGCCTAACTTCAAAAGCTGCACCGCACTGCCACTGCTTTCCCAATACTGGCTCTCACACAGCATCCCACAGCACCACAACAGCTGCAGCAGAGGAGTGCTGGCCCCAATAGACGAAACAGAACAATTCTCCGCAACTACTAAATATTTTATTTACTCACTGACAGTGTGTTCATAGCAGGTCCCGCTGCTCAAAACCCTGCCCAGTGCACAGTGAATATCTCTGCCATCTCCGGACCCGATTCTCCCCCACACCGTCCTCTCTTTCAAATAAGAGCCACAGCAATCAGAAATTCCTGGAAGAAATTGTAAAAAGCAGCCCTTTTCTCTCACCAGAAAACTAAAAACGGGTTTGTTTCTCTTCAGACACAGATTTAGAAAGCGTGAAGCCAGACACCACTGTCTACAATGGCAGACAACGGACACGCTCGCTCCCACTCGCTCGTGCAACGTAAAAAGAAACACAAAAAAAGAGAAACTGGAATTAATAAAGCGAGTGAATGTAACAAAATACATTCAACTGACATGAATTTAAACTTCTTAGCTTAAGTTCGAAACACAGTAAACCCGACCGAAAAAAACTTTCTAAGGCAGCTGCCATTGGACACTCTCAATCTTGTCCTGCTAGCAGAACGAATGCATGGCTAAAGCAGTAAATATAACAAAAGAAAAAAAAAGCATGCTTTTAGTTGTTGCTATGTTGGGGGGGGTACCCGTAGCTGTCTGGTGGGGGGTACCCGTAGCTGTCTACTGGCAGAGATTATACCAAGCTCCTGCATTTACTTTCAGAAAAAGGTCCATAGCAAGACAATGAGAGGGACTACTTTTTTTTGCACTGATCTAATTATATTTCTTTTTTATGTACAATTATTTGCATTTTTTTATTTCTAAAATCAAATTCTTTAATGGTAGCCCATTTTATAAGTGCAATAAAGACGCTCCGAGGGGTGTGGGTTATGGCCTGATAGAGCACTTCCCAGGTACAAAAGGCATAAAACAGAAGTCCCTCGTGCCTCATAACGCACCTGGGGCGTGCCTTATCAGGCCACAACCTACACCTCATCATGTTCTTATTGCTTACTTTTGTCTCCTGTATCTTGTCGTAACACGTTCAACTGGACGTTTGTGAAAATGGGAATTTTTGCTCACATACCTTCCAGTAGAAAATAAAATTGATAGATTTTTTTGCACTACCTGTTTTAAAGCACAGCATTGGCAATGCGACTCGTCTCAGTCGGTTGTATCGTAGATCCATGGTGTATTGATAAAATGAAAAGTTACGTGTGTGTGTGTGCATGTGCAGTGTCAGTGGCTCAGCAGGTAGCACACTCACCTCTGAGGCCTGATTGTGGGTTCTAGACCCACACTGGGAACGTGGGATAAATCCCAATACTGACACTGTAATGCATCATAATGCATTTTGGATGAGACATTAAACCAAGGTCCCGTCTGCCTGTTCTGGTGGATGTTAAAGATCCCATGGCACGTCTCGAAAAGAGTAGGGGAATTTTTTTTATTAAAAACCAAAAAACAATCACAACACAATAAACACCACAGAAAAGAACAAGTAATACAGGCATGAAAACAAAGCTCAGGAAAAAAACAAAAGGGGCAAAACAAACAGGAAACCTCAATATCATGCCATGCATAACTGCAGGGTTCGTTGCACCTCAAAATGAGACATTTCATATTGGTAAATCCAATCCAACTCGCTTATAGTTTAAAGAATAAAAGTCAAAGAACAATGGCCAGCCCGCCTTTCAGTTTTCAACAACTTTTCTTTTATTTTCTTTTATTCTTTACAATAGATCCTATATGACCCAATGTTTCACCTCAATATGCTTCTTCAGGGATAGGATCTAATTTTAAATAATACATAAATCATGTTTAGTGTTTTGATTTCAATAACATCCGTTTCTCACACTGACAACCTCAATTTTTACTAATAAAAATATTTAAAATTATTATAAATTCATGCCACAATGGTCATGTTGCCATACTCTGTCATTTAATATCTAAAGTATAAAGACTTGTACTATTATTTACATGGTAAAAAGCAATTTCATTCAGTGGTCCAGTCAACCTCATTGCAGCCTTCACTGAGGAGAAGGGCTGTGTCCAGCAAACCCACGGTATCCCACTGTGTGCCACAGACCTCTGTTATCAGCCAGGTCATATACTTGTTTAAATCAAGGATACTTATTAATTACTATAATGCATGCTTCCTACGGCAGTTTATTACATAATGCATTTATTCTGGTGGGAGGCCCACATACCTTTAGTATCTGCAATATTGAAAAGATACTTTAGACAGTCTTGTGCAGGACTTAAGAGTTCTCTCTGCTGTTTATATAAACTGACAATGAATCATATTAGGTGTACCCATTCCTGTATTTCAAAAAAATAATATGGAAACATTTACTTAAACACAAATAGCAGTGCTGACCTGTGTCCTTTAAGTTCAACAGGATCTTTTCCTTTTGCTTTGCTAGCTTCACTCTATTCTGATCGGTAACACATTTTATCTTTATTTGAGCTTGTTGCACCTAACGTTCTCAAAATAGGTAGTACACAGAAAAGAAGCTTTTTTTTTTTTTTTTTTCATCTTTATCCTCCTCCTTCCTACCTCCGGTGCCCCCTCCTTCCGTCCGCTCATGTCCCCGGTACCTACCTGGGATCTGCCCCTAGGTGCCCATCTCCTCTCCTCACACAGTGGGAGTCTGTCCTGTAGAGTGGTCAGGTGGACTTAGGGGCGACCTTCATCTAGGGCTGCCTGGGGAGTTTTCACAGATTTCTCCCCTTCGTCCCCACTCCCCTAGGGCCTTGCGCTGGGGCGTCGTCCCTAGTGGTAGCGTGCTTACACCGCCGGGCCTCATCGCGCGGCGTCCCCTCCCGGCTCCGACAAAGCGAAACCGCCTCCATCCCTTCCCTGCCGGTGCTTCCACGGCTCTGGAAGAATACGGCGCAATCGCTCTTGGTAACCCGCCCCTGAGGAGGAGAGCATCCGTTGGGATCTCGATCCTCCTCTCCCCACCGACCCCGGCCACCGAGTCCGTCCCCGGACCCGGGTCGCCGGGCGCCAGCAGTGTGGCGCCCAGCGCCCAACCTCAGTGCCACGAGGCCGCCTAGAAAAGAAGCTTAAAGTGTAGGTCCTCTAACCTTACCAGTAGAGCACTCTCTGCATGTTTAATAGTAAATTCCTTGCAGCCAGTCATTTCTCAATTTTCACAACTATAGTTAAACAGGTTAAGCTGTTAATACCACATATCTAGCAACACAGTCTAAACCATAATTCAGTTCAAATGAGCTTCTGTAGCTGAATTGCAGATAATTGCAGAGGTCTGTGTTCAAGGACCGTCTTACATATAAACTCTACCAGAACCAAGCACAGTGCAACAAAGACCGGACCATTTCGGTGACAGTAATGCAGAACAGTGAAGGTAAGGCACACAAACCTCTAGTTTGCAGCCTAGAACAGGTCTATTTACTGTTAGACAAAAATGTTTACCTGTAGTTTGGGTGAGGGGGTGCTAATTGTCTGGCCTCTGACCTCAGCTACGTGATAACTTGAGGTGGGGCTTAGACAGGGTTGAGGTAGCAAGTGATTTTTGTTTTCTCAGAAGAAGCCAGAAGGGGAAGGAAACAGATTCATTTCAGTGCTTTACAGTAATTGTACATTGCTATTTTTGTTTTAAACTTAGATTGTGGGCTTTTAGTGACACTGTAATTTCTTTGTAGTCTTTACTTAGAATTGTTTTGGGGCTGTTGACATTTTAAAACCTAGTTTCATGTGCTTGTAGTGATGGTGTATTTCTTCGCTGTCTTTAATTGCTCCCTCCCCTGCCCCCAACTCTTAATTATATGCCCTGTTAAATTAATGATATGCCCTGTTAAATCTGATTGACAGAAGCTAAGCACAGGAGATAGTACGGGTTGTGGAGTAGGAGGTGTATAAGGGGGAAGAATCCCCCCCCTCAGCACGACAAATGTTTTGACTCATTTTTTATTTTTATTTTTTTACTTTTTTAAAGAAAAGTATCTGAGGATCAGTGGCAAGAATTTTAGGATAGTAAATTAATAAAAAGGGAACTAGAAGAGCTTCAGTAACAGACAAGTACTGGAATAGCAGTATAAGTGCAGTATAATGTAGGGAGGGGTGCAATGCAGTGGCTGCAGGGCAGCCATATTCAGGCAGACCTTCTGCACACGTTGAGGTGCTGCCCTATCTGCATGCATCTCTCTGGACTGCAGGATGAGGTAGCTAGACTCAGAGCAGAAGTAAACTGGGTCAGAAGTACCATCACCCCTATCCAGAGACCACCCAGTCCAACGCGCTGCCTCAAAGGATGCAGAGAACGAGGAGCACTTGGATGACAGTGGGCTTAGGGAGGGTGAGGGCAGTCAGGCAGAGGCACATCCCAGATCCTATTCCACTCAAGAACTCATATGCCACACTGGCAAATGGGGACAACCAAATAGAGGTACCCAGAGAAGTCAAAGGAAAGGATGTGGAGGTTAGCCAAGGAGGTGACCTCAGTGGGGAGAGCAGTGGATCCCAGAGGAGGAGGAGGAGGAAGGATCCTGGTGGGGACTCCATCATAAGAGGATCCAGCTAGGAACACAGGAGGGGAGGACAGGAGGTGAGGTTCCTACCAGGTGCTATGGCATGGAGGATGGGAGGAAGATCCTAGGGATCGCTGGGAAGGCAAGGCGGGAGGTGAGCCGGATGTCATTATCCACCTAGGTACTAATGACCTGGCAAAGGGAGAGTCAAGGAAGTTCAGGAAGAGTTTAGGAAATTGGGAGGGGTCTCAAGCAAGTAGTTACTTCTGTCACCTTCTCGGAAGTACTACCTGCGAGAGGCATGGGAGAGCATAGGGGTGCATGCACCAGGAACTTTAACTCATGGTTGAAGAACTGGTGCTGTGAGGAAGGGTTTGGATTCAATGACTGGGGACCCACCTGGAGGGATGGAAGCTTGTTCAAGCCTGATGACTTGCATCCATCCTGGAGGGGAATCCAAGCACTCAATGATAAGTTTAAATGCTACATTGACAAGCATTTAAACTAGCCAAGGGGGGTGGCAGACCAGCAAGGAGGGTACATAATTTCCCACCCTCCACAGCTAGTAGTGGAACCAGTGAACCGAAGGAGTGGATATCTCTACAAAGCAGTGTGCAAAAGATGGAGATTAGCACCCAAGAGGTGGATAGGCAGAAAAGGGGCAAAATTCAACAGAAGGGCAGACAACAAGGAGAACCAGGGATAAAGGGCAACCAGGGAAGGGGCAGGAGTAGAACAGCTCAACAGTCTAGGGAGGTCAAATAATGGAAAGCCATGTGTGCCAATGCCAGGAGCCTTAGCAACAAGACGGAGGATCTGGAGGCTGTCATGGTGCAGTCAGACCTGGACATTGTGGCCATCACAGAAACCTGGTGTAATGATAACCATGACTGGAAGATGGCCATACCTGGCTACAACATATGCAGAAGAGACAGGGCAGGTAGGAAGAGAGAAGGAGTGGCACTGTATGTGAAAAATGACATAAGGGCCACAGAGATCCAGGAGGAACAAAATGGGGGAGAGACACTGTGGGTTAAGCTGGAAAGGAAAATAGGGCCAGCCATCTGCACAGGTGTGGTCTATAGACCACCAGCCCAGGAGGAAGAAACAGATAGGGAGCTGATGCTAGCCATCCAAAGGATGGCAGACAAGGGTGAGGTAATGCTGGTTGGAGACCTCAATATTCCAGACATGGACTGCAGCATCCCAGCAGCAGCATCAACTAGGAGTAGGTCTATCCTGGACTCCCTTCAGGGTGCTTTCCTCAAGCAACTGGTCATGAAACCAACTCGGCAGAAGGCAATACTGGACCTTGTGCTCACAAACAGGGACAGTGTGATGGGGGTAACAGTGGGGGAGCACCTGGGAACAGTGACCACCAGTCATTGTGGTTTGAAATCACAGAAGGAGCACAACCAAACCACACAAAAACACGTATCCTGGATTTTAGGGGGACAGACTTTGGGAAAATGGGGAGATGCTTGAAAGAGGCATTAAGGGGAATGGGGCAAGAAGCAGGGGTTGAGGAACACTGGGCAGTATTTAAAATGGGGATTACAAGAACAACAGAATTATGCATTAAGCAAGTTAGCAAGGGGAAAAGGAAGAGGAGGCCATTATTGTTTTCCAAGGAGGTAGCGGAGAAAGTGAAAGCCAAAAAGATTGCATTCAGGCAATATAAAGACACAGGCAGAAGGGGATAGGGAGAAGTACCAGGAGAAGCGCAGGGAGGTCAGTAAGGGAAGCCAAAGCTCAGACAGAAGAGCACACAGCAAAATCAGTGGGTAGAGGGGACAAAACCTTTTACAGGTACATAAGTGACAAAAGGCAAAGGGAGGGATAGTGAGACTGAAGGGGGAGGATGGGGGCTATGTGGAGGTTGACAACAGTAAAGCTGACATATTGAACAGGTATTTCTGCCCAGTCTTTACTGAGGAAGAGGAGGGTAATGAGTCTGAAGGGAGTACAAGGGGTGGGAATGGTGCAGAAATGGACACAAGTCCCTTTACATGAGAAAGGGTCCTGAAGGAACTGGAAGTAATAAGAGTTGATAAAGCAATGGGGCCAGATGGGGTGCACCCCAGGGTCCTTAAAGAACTAAGAGAGGTGGTGGCTGAACCTCTGGAAATCCTATTTAGCCGAGCACTGGAAACAGGGGAGGTACCCAAAGACTGGAGGGCAGCAGATGTAGTCCCCTTATACAAAAGTGGGAACAAAGAGAAAGTGGAGAACTACAGACCAGTCAGCTTCACCTCGGTAGTGGGGAAGATCATGGAAGCACTACTGAAGGAGAGATTGGTGGAGCATCTGGTGGTTAATGAACTACAGGACCCAAGGCAGCATGGTTTCACCAGGGGGAGGTCATGTCAGACCAACCTCATTGAATTTTTTGTCTGCGTGACTAGGGAGGTGGATCAGGGGAGGGCAGTGGACATGGCCTATCTGAACTTCAGCAAGGCCTTTGACACTGTACCACATAGAAGACTATTACACAAACTGGAGAATATGGGTGTGGGCAGGACGGTAGTGTGGAGGGTAGGTAACTGGCTGGGCGGCAGGACACAGAGGGTGGTGGTACATGGCTGTCACTCCACAGAGGGAAGAGTGACCAGTGGGGTACCACAGGGATCAGTGCTGGGACCGGTCCTATTCAACATCTTCATCAGTGACATTGCACAGGACTTAGAGGGCAGAATTTCCCTGTTCGCTGATGACACAAAGCTCTGTAACAGAGTAGACACACCAGAGGGTGTAGACAGAATGAGAAGGGACCTGCAGAAACTTGAAGAATGGTCAGGGGTTTGGCAGTTGAAATTCAATGCAAAGAAGTGCAAGATAATGCATATGGGCACAAAACCCTGGCACAATATATCAGTTGGGTGGTGAGGATATAGCATGCGCCAAGCAGGAACGGATCTTGGGGTTATCATCTCTGATGACCAAGGTAGGGAAACAGTGTGACAAGGCAGCAGGTAAAGCAAATATGATGTTGGGATGCATAGGCAGGTGCATCACCGGCAGGAAAAGGGAAGTCATAATTCCACTATACAAGACACTAGTGAGGCCCCACCTGAGTACAGTGTACAGTTCTGGAGACCTTACCACGTAAGGACATAGACAGGGTAGAGAAGATTCAGAGGAGGGCAACAAAGATGGTGAATGGATTGCATCACAAGTCCTATGAGGACAGGCTGAAGGAATTGAATATGTACTCCTGGGAGGAGAGGAAGGAGAGGGGATATGATAGACATACAAGTATCTTACAGGGAGGAACAGGGTAGCAATACACTATTTTAAGCGAAAAAGATGTTCCAGGACTAGAGGGCATGGGATGAAGTTGGAGGAGGATGATTCAGAGGAAACGTGAGAAAGAATTTCTTCACAGAACAGGTGGTGGACAAGTGGAACACCCTGCAGAGGAAGTGGTGGGGGCTGAAACAATTATGGGATTTATGTGGCATGGGATAGACATAAAGGAATTCTGGAGGTCAGGGTTATAAGGCAACAGACGTCTAGGAAAACATAAAGCAAACTTACAAGCTCAAATGGGCAGACTGAGTGGGCCGCAGGCCCTTATCTGCCAACACTGTCTATGTATGTATGTTTAAAAGTAAGCCGAATACAACTTTCTGTGCAGGCAGAGTGCTGGCTACAAATGAAATAGACACTTGAAAACCTGGCAGTGCATGACACAGCTAGAAATAACCTGAAAGTCTTTTACATCCCTAACTTGGCTAGAAATGACTGTATAGGAACATATAACTATATTCGAATCACTGTATATACAGTATGTAAAGTATTTAATAGCAAGCTTAATATGAACCTTGTATGCAGATAGAGTGCAAGCAGCTACTGGTACCCTTGTTTGAAAACCCAGAAGTGGGTGATGTATCCTGCAAAAGTCAGTAATGTTTTGTTATCTGTAATTCAGCTACAGAAGCTCATTTTGAACTGAATTATGGTTTAGACTGTTTTGCTAGATATGTGGTATTAACAGCTCAACCTGTTTAACAAGGAATTTACTATTAAACATGCAGAGGTGCTCTGCTAGTAAGGTTAGAGGACCTACACTTTAAGCTTCTTTTGTGTGTACTACCTATTTTGAGAAAGTATGGAACACCACAGTGCAGTAATATCTCCCATAAGTACTCATGCTTGACAGCATCAAAAGCCGTCTCCTGATCCAGGGCTAATAAATAACCATCCAAGGACGTTGCTACCCGCTATCCACTACCTCCTTAATGAACATTTAATTGTTAATAATGTTCCTACCAGGAATCACACAGGATTGGGTTGGTGAAACCAATTCCTGTGCCACCAGAGCCAATCTCTTCACAAGCACTTCAGCCAGAATTTTATTTATGTTTTTTATTTACTTGTTTAACCAGGTATAGCACACTAAGCTGAAAGCTTTTTTACAGGAGCGACCTGGGAGCACAAGGAGGTTAAGTGACTTGCTCAGGGTCACACAGTATGCAAGTGGAAGCTGTGGGATTCAAACCCAGGTCTGGTCTGCTGGATGGCACCAAATTTGCAGCTCAGAGCCTTAGACCACTGTGCTATACTGCCTCCTTATGCTATATCCTCCTTATAGTCTGATGTTGAAAGGCTCAATGGCCTCCAAAGAAAATCCACGAAAGTCCTCCAGAACAGAACAAGTAACAGTACGCTTCTTACAGGTCATAATACTAGTAACGTTACAGGTAAGAAAATGTAACTCAGCCATGAGGTTCAGAAGGAGAAAAAGGCACCAAAACCTGAAACAAAAAAGGAAACTAATCATTTCTTCTTTTTCCTCTTTAGGATCTGCAGAGGAAGACGCAATGGAGGAGGCATCAGAGTCGACTTCCGACTCCCAACCCTGCAAGACAATAAATTTATTTTGCACCACGATCTCATCTAAGTCTCTTGACTTTATGTTCAGCGTGGATGGTTTAATCAGTTTCTTAGACCCAGTAACCATCTGGAAAGACTTACTTGCAGCCTAGGTGTAACAGAGAGGTATATGAGATGTGGAGGGCTCCAAAATACAAAAGACGGAGGGTACCTCGATCACAATGGGCACCGTGTCCTGGGGAGGGTGGCTGTCCTCAGGTATCACCACAGATGCATCATTAACCATGGATGGCAGTGGCACCAATGGGGTCTCCACAGGTTGTTCTAAAGGGTGAAGGGTAGGACCCACCACAGGCAGTACTGGGCCTGTCTTAGACTTAACCACTGACTCTGCAGGCTGTTCAGGTGACGCACCACCCAAAGTAGAGGTTACCTGTCTAAGGCGCTCCTTCTGTGCCAATGCAACATAAACATCCTGCTCAGTCCTCTCCACAGGATCCATACTGTTATGGGAGGCTCAAGTACAAGTTCAGAAGGTGTGGCCCACCTCTTCACAAGAGATTACATCTCATGGGATTGTCACACTGCATACTGCTATGACCAAGAATACCACAGAGGCCACATTTGATCTTATCACAAACACAGGTTAAGTGACCTTATAGCCACACCTATAACAGGCTCTAGGGTGGCCGCATAGAAGACCACACCATGATCATGACCCAGAAAAAAAACAGTTAGGCAGGTGTTGTAGCTCCATCCACTTGCTTTTAAAGTTACCTTGTACCGCCAGCCTCCAGTCCAGAAATGTCCACCATCCAAAATTGGTTCTGGAAACCAATAATATCAAATCGCTGCTTTAACCCAAAGGTAACATGTGCCATATTGACCCCTCATTCGAAACAACACTGTCAGTCACTCAGGTTCTGTTAGGGAGATTGCACAGAAGGTTGCCACAGGAGTAGATTTCAACAAATGACACTGCTTCCAAAAACAATCCAATCCACAGGATGTTTAAAGCTAATGTCAAATATGGTGACCCTGATACATGAATTAAAGCATACACTTCATAAATATTGAATTTCGTGCTGTCCTTGATTAGGGTGCAACCAACAAAAGCCTGTCAGGCAAATCACCGTACATTAAAGCAGTGGAAAGTCTCCTTCCTGTGATGTCACCAGACACCGTGAAAGGAGCAGTCTTGTTACATACCATTGGAGAGGCGACGTAGTAGTAGTTGCAACTGGGGAGAAACCATACCAGACATCCCGACTCCAAAATCGCATCTTTTCAGTAGAAAATGCAGCCACAACTGCCTGATCGACCAAGGGCTCTTTCAGTACAGAAATCAGTTACAGTAATTCCAATGTCATGCTGTGCAACATGCAGCATCCGGGCGTCTTCCTCCTCCTGAATTGTGACATGCAACACTCTTTTTTGCTCCTGAAACCGTCGTTCTGCATAAAAATCCCTGCATGCTCCAGGATCCTCCACAACAGCAGCATTCATCTCCATAGTGATGGAGGAAAGTCCTGCAGACTGCATAATGGCTCCCATCTCCTCTACTCCAATAACACTCCTCACATCACAAACAGAGGTATCCATAACTTCAATAGAAACAGTTGTAGTATTGTTCTCTAGTTCTCAGCATGAGGAGGAGACCGCTCCCCAGCCTCATCGACATCCATCCTCTCCAGCTGACGCTCCGAACTGGACATCCGCACAATGACCACAGTGCCCCCTATCAAAGAGTAGGGGAAGTTTTTATTGAGACAAAAGGACCAACAGGGTCCTCCCCACCCAGCCCCACCACCTGCACTTCTCTTTGTGTTGCGACAGTTGCCTCTGGCAGCTCTTGCCTTCCAGTGTTCTTCCCCTTTCCTGTAGCCCATTGTACTCCCTTATCTGCCCTGCCTGTATTATCCGTAAGTATACATTTTATTTACATGTAACTGAGTGTTAATCTGTTTATCCTGCCTAATACTGCATTTGCTCTGTTGTGTTCTGTTGTACTGTCCTGGAACGGACATGGAACCTTTAAAAGAACCTCGGCTCTAAGGTACTTGTAATCCTAGATTTCAATAAATAAGGGTCAGCTACAAGAAAAGCAATACATGACAATTCCAAAAATCAAAGCAGAAGAAGAGCATACATTACACAAGGAAAAACAACACCATGTAGAGAGAAACATCAACCAGCTGCCACCCAACTACCCAAGGACCCTGTACCCGACTAAGATTCCCGGACCAGAAAAATCCTTAACAAATACCCCCAGTCCCCTGTGAGAAAATAACAAAAATCATTAGATAAAATAATGGGGACAGAGAGGGTATCTGGCACTCAAGTGGGGCTCAAAATGATTCCCAACATTACACCACTGAGGAAGAAGACATCCAGGTACCCCTACAGTCATGCCTATACAAAACAGCTTATTCTGTTTCCACTTGATCCACCAAGGCCAACAGGGATATATCAACATTTTGAGTGAAAACACATCTAGCTTACCACAAGTCGTATTTGCAGTAGCAAGAACCAATCACAAAATCCCTGTCATATCTAGCAACTGAAGGGGTAGGGCCCAAATAACATCCTGGTATGTCATAAAGTCCAGCCAGGGTCCTGCCATTTATCTGCTAAGGCCTGCCTAAAGGCAACAGCATATGAGCACACTGACAGGAAGTCGGACATTGTCTCTAAAACCCCTCGCACCCCACCCTGGGGCAATTCCGTTTGTCCAGTTTCCTATGCTTTGCATTCGCTTTAACACTGATCTTTCCATGGCTACTGAGCCACAGAACATCCCACATCTTCGGTGGCATCCTCTTATCAAGGAGGGAACTATGTATCTCTGCAGTATGTGCAGCAGAAAGGCCTGGATAAGAGGGCTGGGACGGGAAATACAACTGTAAGATCTCCTGATATAAGAGTCTTGGTTTCAGTAGTGACAGAAACATTATAGCCGATCTCCACCTCCTCAACTTTTCCAACAGTGACCTCACTAATGGGCACGTACCTCGGAAAAGTACAGGACAGAAGTTCGGTTGGGACTATTGTTCCATAATAGGGGACACCCAGTCTCTCACCTGACTCCAGACCTAGGTCGGTGATCTCATAAACTAAGACCCAAATTCAGCTGGCCCGGTGGCGCTTGAGGTTGAGGCGCTGATGCCACACATCGCTTCCATGCCAGTGAACCGGTTCAGAAATGAGCCTGGCTTATCGGTGGTCGGCAGGGAGGGAAGGACTGAGCATCCATGGACTGCTCTCCTCTCTGGGGAGGGAGAGGGCTGCCATCGGTACTCTGGTGGCCCCTGGCGATGGAGTAACGGAGGTAATCTCAAGAGCACTGGCAAGACCTATGGGGGCGTACTGGGGCTCACACCTGGATCAGAGTACATGCGAAGCGTGCATGCTCTGGACCTTAGGCGCCATTGCACGCCACAGACGCCAGGGAAGGAAACCGAAAAACAGGGCACCAGTCACGGAGGCTTGATGGCCATCTCCAGTGGGGACCAGTTCGGCGCCGAGGGTACATGACAATACTGGATCCTGACCCAGTGGGGTAGAGCTAGGGGAAGCACTCCCATCCACCCCACCGCGGGGGTAGCTGCAGGACCCGACTAGGAGCCGAGGAGAATCCCCAGAGATGGCGGCCTGAGACCCGAGGAGGATGCCTGACATGAGGTAGGCAGACTGGTGGCCCAAGGGTTAAAAAGTATAACTAAAAAAAAAAAAAAAGACCCAAATTCCATTTAACAAGGAGACAAAAGACAGTAACTACCGGATTATTCAAATTAAGACCTCCCTGCGACACAGGGAGATAAAGAACATTCCTTCTAATGGGGTTCAAATGACTCCCATATCATTTGGAAAAAAGACTATAAACCTGGATTCTAAAAGCCAAGGTAGGGAAAAATCTGACTAATATGAAGGAATAATAGAAGCAAAAATCTCTTCACTATTAAAGTCCTCTTCTTCTTTGTTTCCTCACTTTCCAGCATGCAAGATTAGCACACACAAATCAATCTCAGATTCACAGTTTCTGAGTGTCAAATCCCCAGTCCCAAAAATAATATCCAGGATGACAACTGGATCAGAGGTCAAAAGTATTCTCCTAATGGAGGCCACCGGAGGCTGACCTGTACCGAGAAACATTCCTGCACACTTCTGGAGGTTAAATCTCACCCCAGAGATGGGTTGAAAGGAGTGGAGAATTTCTAAGGCCATACAACCCGAGGGGATATCTTGGACCAATAAGGTGACATCATTAGCATATGCCATCAACCATATGTCATGACCTGACGTGGGGCTCACTATGCCCCTGATCTGAGGGTGCATCAAAACTTTTCGAAGCATAGGATCAATACAAAAACAATATAATAGGGGACTCAACGGGCACCCCTGGCGTACCCCACGTTTGAGAGCTATACGCCCACCCTGGTAGCCATTAATAATGGGGACAAGAGAAGCTGAGGCATAAAGAGATCTAATCCAAGAACAAAAAGATCAGGGGAGTCCTACAATGTGCTAATACAGTAAAGAGAAAGTCATGAAACACCCTATGAAAGGCCTTTTCCTGGTCCTGAGATAGAAGAAGCACCACCCCCACCTTTCCTCTGCCCCTGCTGATACAATTCCAGAAGCAAAATAAGATTGTCCATCATGGATGTGTGGGTTAGCACAAATTTGAACCAGTGAAATCACCAGATTCACAGTGATCGCCAGTCTCTTATTTAAAATGATCATAAGAATTTTCAGATCTTGTTCAAAAAGGCATAAAGGTCTCCGATTATTTAGATCAGTGGGTGAACCTTTCTTTGTAAAGAAGGATCTGGATGTCCACTGTAAATGGGTGGGAGCTTCCCATCTCAAGAGGTCATTATAAACCACCGCAAGATGTCTAACATGGTATCCTTCTAGGATTTATAAAATTCTGCCAGTAAACCATCCAGTCCTGGGGCCCTATTCAAGTGTAAACAAGAAATGGCCTGATCAACTTCGGGCGTGACATCCCGAACTAAAGGCGGACAGTTCCACTCTGGAATCACTGTTACCTTAATATGGGAGAAGAAAGAATCCATTGGTCCCTCAGGTGCAGGGCAGCCAAACAGTGCAAACAGGTGACTGAACCAACCCCATGATACCCTCTGTATCGGTCACAATGGTCCCCAAGGTGTTGGCTACCCCCAGATAAATTCTTATGCGTAACCCCGACCTTGCAGCTCTCAAATGGATTGTCCAAACCTGTCAATCCCTCGGCACCACTCAGGTGTTCCATGTACAGAGAAGCACTTTTATCATGTTGAAGGGCCTTCATCCACTGACGTGTAACAGATATCTTGGAGGAATAACCCCCACCAGCTGTCTGATGTAAGGTAAGCAGGTGCAAGAACTGTACCCTCAGAGCAAGATAAACCTTGTATTTGTTGGTAAACTTCCTAGAGGAGAGGCGAGAACCAAGGACCCTCACCTCTGTTTTCGTAGCCATGCACCAATCCACCACATTATCCATAAGACATGTGATAGACTGTCTGGCCCTCGGGAAGTTTAAAACTACAATCCTGAAATAGGTATCTCTCAGGAGAGAGCTATTCAATGTCCAACAACCCTTTCCCAGGACCATCAAGGGAGACTCCCCCAAGCTGTCTCCTAATAAAAGATCATCCGTGATTTCAACCAGAACTAAAGTCATATTGCTCGGAATCAAATGACTGGATAAAAAAAAAAATCAGTTCTGGTGGCTTGTGTAGCCTTATGGAAAGTATTTCCTCCCTCCTTATGGACTAAGTGACATGCATCCCTTATGAACGCTTTGGACAAAACATCATTCAAAGCATTAGAGTCACAAAACATTTTAGTTGTCCCTCCTCTAGCCGACAGGTTCAAACCATAATTAAACCCCCCACCTCAAACATGACATGCCCTAGGTGTAAATATGGCTGGATTAAATGAAACAAATTTACGCTGTCCTTTGTTACTGCAGGTGTAAACATTAATAAAATGAAACCGCATATCCTGAAAAGTTACATCCAAAAGAAGTCCTCTCCTAGGATCCAGGTCCACCAACCTGGTGACAAGAGTAGGCACTGCCCGGAAAGACGATGCCCACCCCATCATAAACATCAGTGCCAATAGACCAAAAGGAGGGGCCCCAACACCAATGCCTTCTGGCTTGGTATATATCATTAACAGTATGAAGGCGTATATCTTGGAGGAAAATATCATACTCAAGATCCTTTAGAATAGAAAATAAAAAAAGCCTCCTAGCTATAGACTCTATGTTATCTGCATTTAATGTAGCTAAGTACATCCTGGGAGCCATGATCTACAAAGGAGGACTGGGAGAAAGAAATGAGACAAACAACATGAAAATGCCATGTAACATCCATAGAGGATCCTTCCACTGCCATAAAACTATTTTCAATCTCTTCTGAATTTTCATCTTCAGTTTAACTTTAGGGTGGTCCTCCTCAGTCTCCGATGTCATCGAAAGTTGGGAAGAGCACATGATGAATACTCCGAATCCACACCAGTTTCTCTGTTCTCTGAGTCATCCATCAACACAGCATACTTGTTATCCAGTGGCAATATACCACCCTCCACCTGCACCGTCTCCATCTCCGCTGCAGCTTTGTGGGATCGTAAGGAGCATTTCCTGGTCTCCATCACCTGTTCGGAAGGGGGGGGGAGGTGGCATAGTCTCATTGTCCATGGACTCAGGTGGCTTCTCTGGAGCCTCCATTGGCACTAGCTCTCCCACTGGTGTCGCCAAGGAGGCATCTTTGGAAGGTGGAGGATGAACTGAGGGCACCTCCATTGCAGGGGACATCACAGCCTGTGGCACAGGGTCTGTCTCTGACTCTTTCACGGATAGACAATCTTCTTCCAAGTCTGGTCCATGAGTTAAGGCGGCTGCAAGTTCTTTACTAACTTTCTGCTGAAGATTACGGTGACCCCGCTCCAAAATTATATCTTGAGTATCTTCATCAGCCTTATTATGTGCAGCCCATGGGCATGCACAGAAGGCGTGTCCAGTTTCTTCACATAAGTTTCAACACAAAACATTGGTGCAATCCAACTGACATGTCCCAAGGATATGCAGAGATTACAATGCAGTTTATCACAACAGTTGCTTAAATGAGCCTCCAAGCCACAGCAAAAGAAGCTTTTCGGCTGGCCCAGGTAGAAACACTGGGCCCTGTCTCAACCCAGATAAAAAACGCTTGGTATCTGTTGCAGGCCAGACGGGAATGATTCCCAACTTTAACTCAAGTGCCAGTGACCAGTCCATAACATTTATGTAGTTCAATATAGGCTCCAGTTTATCAAGCACATCACACCTCTGAGAAAACCAATAGTACATCCTGTACGGACGCCTTCATTTTTCAACATGACTGTGAGGGTACATAGAGCAGGCTTTGTCAAGGGGACCACCTGGAAGGGTGCCCAAAAGGGTGTGTCTTTGAGCTGATTATAAGAGGTCCAAAACCTGTCCAAGTAGACAGGAGATTGGAAACTAGAATCAAAGTAACCATCTGCCGGGGCATGTAGCAGCGCATACAGTTCATGAGGAGGGACACAAACAGATGCTTTCTGGAGACAGCAGCCCACATATGGTCTGGGCTCTAGTCCCCCCTTACAGAATAATCTCACAGCATTCCACTGTTCTGCTGGGGCAGATGAATTAGCAAAGGTGTCAGAACTATGAAACTTCCACCACCTCTTGGCTGCGACAATTCTCCCATGGACTGTCCAGAAGAGGGGAATGGTTTCTTCTGTGTGTTTGGGGGAGGTCAGATCCTTCCTTATCTACCCAGTATGCCCATAACTGTACAGCCTCCCGTGTCCCCAAGCTCTCCCTCAGGTGGGTCCCCGGTCTGATCCATGCACCAAGGTAGAAGGCAAATTCAAAGGGGCAGGGCACTCTGTATGTGGGGGCATGTCAAGAGTACCAGGCAGTGGTGGGACTTCCATATCTCCCACTCCCTCCAGGAAAACTAACATTGGATCTCTTATCGACCATCATATGAGAGTGTTGGACAGCCTCTTTCACCTCCCTGAGGACCTTCTTTCTGTGCTCTAGTACTTCCTGCCTCTGGGTCATAGGTAGGTTAGGGGTGTTCTTCCTACTATCAGTGGGTGGTGAAGGCTGGATACATACATGTGATATGTCCAACTTGCTTAAGAGGGAGATTTGGGTCAAATTAGGAGGGAGATTGGCCTGCTAGTAGGGAGATGCCATAACATCATGAGTTTGTCCTTAAATGGCATCAAAAAAATAAGAAAAAAGTCATTACAAAAATGTAATGTTTTTAATTTTGTCAAGAATAAGCACTAAAAAGAATAAACAACTAGTTATATAAAGTTATCAGATACATTGTTCATCACTGATTTAATTTGTATGTGTCTTTATCTGCCCAAAAACCATGGATGTTTTGGACAGAATTTTACTTAAGCAGGAGATTTTGTTTCCCAGGAGGGAGGGAGGGAGTTCAGTGAAAAAAAACAGGAGTCTCCTCCGTAAAGAGGGAGATATCACATGTATGTGGATACCTCCCTCCATCACAGGTATCACATCTATGAGGTCAGCTACAAAAATTGGGGCCGTCATTTCCCGGGGGCTCTGAGAACGCCAAGACCCACCATATCCCTCTCCCAGCCAGCCTCCCTCAGGGCCTGCACTGGAGACCAATCACTCAGAGGGCAAGCCCCAGGAATCTTGGCCCGAATTGGCCCACCTGTCCCCTAACCCATCCTTTTAGGTTTCTGGAACAAAACGAGGCCTGGCATATCACCTGCAGCATTATTAGGGTTTTTCCATGCCCCAGGATTTGGCGGTGCCCGTAAAGTATCAGCAGAACCTCCTACTCCCAGCTTGCTACAGTATGGTAGAAAAGCAACATCTGCCACAGTCAGTAAGTCCTCACCTCGATCTCCACGTTGTGGGACCAAAATATCAACACTTTTCTGCATACTGTCTAACAAAAGTTGTACCTGTGGTAGGTCACCCCGTGGCCTACCTCAGCTTGCCACAGTCTCCTCCAGGCTTGTAAGGAGGTGAGAAGTTCCTCTCCCCGGTTGCGTCTGTGTGACCCCCTGGAAATACTCCACTTGCCGGTCTTCCAGTTCCTCCATATCCCCACAGTCCAGCATCGCACACAACAGTTCCTCCCACTTATTATGAAGTGCTGCCGACAGACTATAGTCTCCCTCCATCAACCACGGTTCTGGTACCAATAGTCAAGCCCTCCTTGCGCTCCAACTTCTGCCAACTTCCATCACACCGTGATACTGAAAGTGCTCCTCATGCTGTACCGGAGCCATCCACTTGATCCTCTCAGTCATGCAGGAGATGGGCAGCAGACCCTCCTGCTACTCCAGCCGCCAAATCCTCCATCACCATTGGGATCTCTGTGACTCTGGCTCCCCCTGCTGTCATGTAGGGGAATTTCCCTGGTGTCCTGGCCAAATTCCCCGCATTGAAAACAGCTTAATCTGGTTCAATGTCAGTTGGCATCCAGCTGTATCCCCTTCCCCCGAGGACGAGGCTGAAAATAAACAGAATTGCCTAGTCCTCCTTTCCCAGTCAACAAAAATTAAAATAAATAAAAAATAAAGTGTGCATGCACATGTACCTGTTTGGTTGTGTCTATGTGCATGTGTATCTGTTCCAAGCTGTGCAAGTCTGTTTACTCTAGCTCAGGCTTGTTTTTTTTCGTGTCAGCAAAATTTGTCAATGTAGTCCGGCCCGGTGGCGCTGAGGGTTGAGGCACTGGACGCCACACCTTGCACCACGCCGGCGACCCGGGTTCGGGAACTGACTCGGGTCACCGGGGGTCGGCAGGGGGAAGGAGGATTGAGCGTCCCCACGGATGCTTTCCTCCTTCGGGGAGGGATACCTGGGGTGTTTAATGCACCCGACGCCTGGGAGAGCCGGTGGAAGCACCAATGGCAGCTTCCATTGGGGAGCCGAGAGGAGTACGCATCTGGCACTTCTGCAGGCGGCGGCGAAGCATCGCCCACCCGAGCTGGCGCCCCCAGCGGGATGGAGGGAAGGGACAGAAAACTGAAAACCCCACGGCATCTCGATGACGGCCACTCCAGCCACCCAGTCTGCAATCACGGGCAGACCCCACTGTGCAAGGTGCTCCATGGAGGGAAAAGAGGCAGGTAGGAGTCACCAGAGAGGCACTTTAGGGGCAGACTCAGTGAGGGACTGGAGGGCATTGAGCTAGCCCGAAGGAGAGGAGTGGCGAGGGCGACCAGGAGGGAATAAAAAGAGATTTCAAAACAAAAAAAAAAATTTGTCAATGTAAAAAAAGAGTATATTACATACCTGCCCTTATCAGTCCTGGCAGTCGCTCACTTGAAAAAAAAAAATGTATTTTATTAATTTGTTAACCAGGTGGGGGCACTAAGCCAAGGGATCTTTTTCGAGTGCAATACCAGCTACAAAGGCAAAGTACAAAAATAACCAATGTAAAAATTATATAATTACAAACGCAAAATGAGTTAACACAATAACTACATATTTGTCACAAAAAATATTACGCTAAAAAACAAAACAAAAGAAACCCACACACCTGCATGGCGGCAGGGCTACCTACATGAGCAGTGTTTGTACTCAGCACTCAATAAATAGGGAGGACTACACGCTTACTATTACACGGTTTCTTGAATTCAGGTCACCTCATAGTTTGTGAAGCAATTGAAACTGCAAAATGTTAAGTGATGCCCTGCTGCACTAAAATTTCAGTGCAAAATGTGCAGACAGCTGTGGTTCAAACAACAAAAGAAAAAAAAACTTTTCTGGGGTAGTCGTGGCAGAAAGGCTAGTAGCAACATAAAGCCTTTAAAGTCTTTTTTATTTCTACAAATAAACATATGTGCTACAGTCCTGCTGGTTAGTTAGTCAGCCTCACAACAACACAAGGGGACAGAATACACTATAGCCACAAAAAGACATTTGGTTCTCTATTTACACCTTCCTTTGTACGTTTGGTACATCATGAAAGCACACAACGCTTTGCACTTATAATTGCATATGCACTCAAGGTGACCTCGATTAAAGAAAACAAGTTATGGCAAGAACAACGTTTTTCTTTTATTGAGTTATGAGTACAAGTGCTGGTAATCCAGGAAGTCCTGTCGCCGTGCAGAGGCATGTGATTTTAATGTTCCCTGGGGACCCAGGCATCTGTTGTTTGAATGAGCCAAAGCAATGTGTGTGCATTAACTCCGACATACACATTTCATGTTTTATTTATTTATTGAAATGTTTCACCAGGAAGGCACACTGAACAACAAGCTGCTTGTCTCCCGGTGCAACCTGGGGAAGGGGGCACAACAGGATGATTGAATAAAGCACACAGTGTACATTTACAATGCTGAGAAAAAAATAACAATTACATTTGCGAGATGACAAACAGTTAATAATTGACATTCAGCTATTATTTAACCTATCTGCGGATTATACTGACAATTCATTTAGCATACCTAAGAATTAATATATATAATTTTTTTCTATTTTTCTTTTATTGTAGCTTTACATAAACATGTAGTGATACACTCCATACATCAGACAATTCAGATCTAATACAACAATTCAAATCAGTCTAAGCTAGTATAACGCAGTCTAAATGCTTGTTTACGGATTTGGGGGGTATTACCACATAACTTATTAAATCGATAAGCAGGTGTCTCAATAGCTACACTTCCACATGAGATGGGTACAATCCCAACATTAAAATTAAAATGCTTTCAAAAATAATTCAACTACTCAGGTTGATTAAGCCCCAATCCCGAACATGGTGAAACAAGAAACTTTAGTGATCTCATCATTTCAGCTCTGCATTCAATAAAGTTAAACTCTTCAGCAAAGAAAACACACTTCTAGTAATGGTAGAAATAAAATAAGTTATTTTAAGCCTATAAGGTTTAACAACATAATTAGAGGCTTAATGTAGCCCCCCATATGAAAAAAAACTAAGTAGTGTCCATGGCCTAATGAGTAAATGTCCAGATTCCACCTCGATTTATTCTATCAGTTTTTAATTTCAGTCTTTAATCAACAGAAAAGCCCTCCTATAGCCAGACAAAATTTTTAATTAGGACATTTATCTGTTAAGTTCAAGCAGCTTACTACGAGCATTTCAGGTATCTTCCTCCTCCTCCGATTCCTGGTCTGACTCCATTCTGGCATCACCCTCGAGACCTCAAACTCCTGTTGAATCTGCTGGACTCTCCTGCCTGCTTCTTCTGGATCCGTGAATTGAAAAGTCTGTCCTCCATAATAAATCCGCAATCTGGCAGGCATCATTAGAATATGGGAGACCCAAGACTTCTCAGCGAGGCCGAACCCCATCAAATTTCTTCCTACGAGCCCTAGTTGCATAAGAGAGGTCCGGAAAGCAGTGTAGGGTAGAGCCCTCATAATTCAGATTTTCCGTGTTTCGGGCCGCCTGCAATATCTATTCTTTGATGGCGGCATTAAGTGTGACCAGCAGCACCGTGCGAGGTAGACCCTTCTGTGCCCCAGCAGATCGTGGCGAGATACGGTAGGCTCTTACAAATTGCTCCCCAATAGATCGATCCAGCTGTAGGGCCTTAGGTAACCAAGATTTCAGAAAAGTTAATAAGTCGGAGATTCTGAGCCTCCGTAGTCCGATGAGTCACACATTTGAAGCTCTGCTCGCTTTCCAGGGCCTCAAGGCGGTATCTTAGTTTGCCCGCTTCCTGGAGTCTTCGCCAGAAGTCGCCAGTGCTTTAACTGCCTGATTTTCAGCTGACGAGGCAGTTCTAGTAGCAGCCTCAATCTACAGTCCTGCTCACCCAAACGCTGCAAGACCGATTCAATTTTGCCATCAATGGCTTGCATCACCGCCTGAAGTGCCCTCCATGGTGGTTCACCCGAGGTGATGGTAGTTGGAACCAGCGTGGCCTGTTGCTCCGCTGAAGGCTGTTTTCATTCCGCCTGCACCACTTCTATTCGTCTGGCCCCATGTCCGAATTTGGTACCAAACTGCTCCGCCTCGCTTCAGGATTTCAGTATTTACAATTTTAAAACAGTATTTCCCTGCGGAAGGCAGTAATATCGAGGTTTAGTCACAAATGCAGAGCTGATGTAGATCACGCCTTCTCGATAGAAGTGGCTCAACAGCGCCCCAACATATATAATTTTGATTAGAACTGTAGACTGACTCTAGTGAGATTGCACTGCAATTATGCGGGTGATGATATAACAATAGCACTGTGCAGCGAATCAAGGAGGTGGGCAGGGGATGCCAGCGGGGGCTAATAAGATGGGGTAGCATAGCCAGAACAAAAATTAAAGCTAGTTGTGAGGGCAAGTTAACACAGGGCTGGTGCAAGCAGGAAGCAGCAAAGGCAAAACAAAAGTGCAAGTGAAGACCTATGGGAGAGGCTCAAGAGCTAAATATGTGCACACTGAAAAGAGAAGGACGGGAGACATGATAGAGGTCTTCAAGTACATAAAGGGGTAAATAGGGGAGGCGCAGTCAGGGTGCTCCGGGACGAAGGGGCGGCAACTAGAGGCATGGGTAAGCTGGGGGAGACTCAGGGAAGAAAGGAGGATGTGCTACTTCACTGAGAGAGTGGTAGAACCATGGAATGTGCTGCCTGGGGAGCTGGTGGGAGCAGAGACTGTGGAGGGTTCAAGAGAGAGTAAGACAGGTACAGGGAAGGGTTGTGGAAGGAAGTCCAATGCAGGGAATACCCTGGACTGGAAGGGAGAAGCCCGAGAGGGGGCAGCAAGGTCAGCTCCCAGGGTGGGGGTTGACTCAAACGAGCAGACACGAAAGACCACTAGGCCTAGTCTGCTAGCATTTTAGTATGTTATTAAGCAATTAGCACACGTGAACTAATGACTATTTAAGTGCAATGTGGTAGAGAGGAGTGGTGGTAGAGAAGTGGGATGAGGGACTGCAGGGAAGGACAAGTCATGTCTAGAACCTGTCCTCTCCAGGAAGCGGAGAACCCTGCTAGGGACAGCATCTTCATCATAGGTGATGATTCTGAAATGGGGGGTGAGGGAGCAGGGGGGAGAGAGAGAGGGAACAATAGGTTGGGATGGTGGGTAAAGAGTGGAAGGAGGGTAAAAGTGGTGAAGAAGGGAGGGAAGAAGCTTCTCAATTCTGGGCCTCTCCAGGATGCTGAGAACCCTGCCAGAGGGCAGAATCAGGCGAGAATTAGTTGGGGATAAAGGGGGTGGAAGAAACTTGCCTATGTCTGGGCCTCTCCAGGATGCCGAGAACCCTGCCAGAGGGCAGAATCAGGAGAGGATAAGTTGGAAAGAAAGGCTAGAGTGAGTGGGAGAGGGAAGGGAGGAGGCTTGCCCAGAGCTAGACCCCTCCAGGATGCTGACAACCCTACCAGGGGCAAAATAAGCAAGAGCAAGTTTAGACGGGAGATAGGGGGGGGTAGAAGGCCTGGGGAAGGAGCAGGAAAGGCTAGGGAGTGAGGAGGAGGGCATATTTGGGGGAGTTTCAGATTTTTGGGAAATGATGGTGAATCCTGACCGCCCAATGAGAGTGGATCATTGGGGGACCAGCAAGGTATGAGTGTCAGTGGATCTGAGGGAGTGGAGGGGAGAATAGAGGGAGCATGAGATGGGGGGAGTTCTCCAGCCAGAATTTAGAAGTGAGTTTGGCACAGTCAGCCAGGCACCTGTCTGCTAGTGGGAAAGGACAGTGCGAGAAAATGAATTGGTGAGTACGTGATGGAGCATCAAGGGCAAAGTGACAGAAGGAGTTAAAGAGATTGTCCAATCTGGTTACTAAGAATTTGTGAGCAGCACCATAGACTGCATCACAGTAGTCAAAATGGGAGGATCATCTTCTGACAAGTTCACGCCACACTGTAGGAGGGATGCAACTATGATTCCTAAATAAAGCACCAAGCTTGGGGAACAGTTTTTCAAGATGGTGTCAATGTGACCAGAGAAATTGAGGTGTTGGTCCAACCAGACCCCAAGGTATCTGAATGAGGAGGTCCTCTCAGGATTGTCCCATCAAGGGTATGGAAAGAAGGTAAGGACTGCAACCTAGAGAGTTTCTGCCTTGTGCCAAAAGTCACTGACACAGTATTTTTGGCATTAAGGAATAGTTAATGAGAGGCAAATCACAGCTGAACCTGGTTGACGTCATGCTGAAGGGTGGTTGCTACATCGGTGGGGCATTTGCCTGAGAACAGGATGGGTAGCCATCTGGGAACTAGGGACCATTGAACAGTATGGTTCACAATAAACACAGCAATAGAGTCAAGCCATACAAAGCCAAAAGTACTGGACTTTAGGAGGGCTGACTTTGCCAAAATGGGTGAGTGCCTAAAGAATGCACTAGCAAATGGGCAGGAAGGAGGGGTGGAAGAACAATGGGGAATAATAAAAACTGCAATCACAGAGGTAACAAGCCTATGTGTGTAGCAAATAAACAAAATAAAACGATGTAAGAAACCACTATGGTTCTCAAAGGAAGTGGCAGTGAAGGTTCAAGAGAAAAAGAAAGCATTCAGGAAGTACAAGGAATCACAGAAGGAGCAGGACAGAGAACTGTATCAGTTAAAGCAAAAGGAAGCTGGGAAGGCAGTCAGAACAGCAAAGGCCCAAACCGAGGAAAGATAGCCAACCTTAGTTAAGAAGGGGATAAAACCTTTATAGGTACATCAGGAGCCAAGGAAGACCAAGGGAGGGACAGGAGGCTTAATAAAGGGAGGGAGGGTGGGCAAAGGTGACTGTGAAAAGGCAGAGATACTAAACAAATATTTTTGCTCAGTATTTACAAATGAAGAGGGGAGGTACCTAAAACAGCAGAAACACTCTGGATACAGAAGTTGATACCAGCCCATTTACAGAAGAAAGGGTTCTGAAAGAACTCTTAAAACTGAAGGTGGACAAAGCAATGGGGCCTGATGGGATTCATCCCAGAATTCTAAAAGAACTAAGGGTAGAACTAGTGACACCACTGACTACCCTCTTTAGCAAATCATGGGAGGATGGGGTGGTACCCGAGGACTGGAGGAGGGCAGATGGGATTCCCCTTCACAAAAGTGGGAGCAAGGCAGAAGCAGGAAACTACAGACCTGTTAGTTTAACCTCAGTGATAGGGAAAATGATGGAATCACTTCTGAAGGAAAGAATTGTCGAGTATCTAGAGGCCAGAGGGCACAGGACCCAAGGCAGCATGGATTCACAGCAGGAAGGTCATGCCAGACGAATCTGATAGATTTCTTTGACTGGGTGACCAAAGTAGTAGATCAGGGAAGGGCTGTGGATATGGCCTACCTAGACTTTAGCAAGGCATTTACTGTAACACAGTCCCACACAAAGATTAATATGCAAGTTAGCCAGCCTGGGAGTGGGTCCCAAGATGACAGCCTGGGAAAAATTGGCCAGAGAACAGGATGCAGAGGTAATAGTAAGCGGAGTACACTCTGAAGAAAGGGGTTACTAATGCGGCACTGCAGGGATCAGTACTGGGACCAGTCCTCTTCAATGTCTTTATGTTTACATTGCAGAGGGACTGAAGGAAAAGTGTGTCTCTTTGCAGATGACACAAAGATCTGCAACAGAGTTGATGCACAAGGTGGGGTGGAAAGGATGAGAAGGGACTTGGCAAGGTTAGAGGAATGAAACATAGAAACATAGAAGTTGACGCAGATAAGGACCGCAAGGCCCATCCAGTCTGCCCATTTTTCTACTTTATGAATGTGCCATATGCCTGTACTCTGACAATGGTCTATCTATTCATACTCATCTATATTGCTTCCTTATGCCTTCCCATGCCTGTTTGAAGCCCTGCACTGTATTCATAGCCACCACTTCTTGTGGTAAGCGCATCCATGCATCTACCACCCTTTCTGTGAAAAATTTCTCACATTCCCCTTAATCGGCCTCCTCTAATCTCATGCTGTGTCCTCTTGTCCTGCTATTTTTCTTATATTTAAACATGTTAGACTCTTTCACCTTGTTTATGCCCTTAAGATGTTTGATTGTTTCGATCATATCACCTCTCTCCCTCCTTTGCTCTAAGGGTATACATATTGAGCTCCGTTAATCTGTCCTCATATGTTTTCTGATGCAGTCCCTGCACCATTTTGGCTGCCCTTCTGACTGCCTCAATTTGGTTAATGTCCTGTGAAGGTGTGGCTCCAATACTGCACGCAGTACCCAGATGGGCCTAACCAATGTCTTGTACAGAGGATTATTACTCCTCTACGACTTGTGATACCCCTACTAATACACCCAACACCCCCCAGCCTTACCTACTGCTTTAGTGGTCTGCTTGGATGATTTTAGGTCATCTGTGATGATGATGCCAAGTCTCTTTCTTCCTTTGTGATTGCTAGCAACTCCCTCCCAGCCTATAGGTGGCTTCAGGGTTTCTCTTCCCTATGTGCATGATTTTGCACTCTTTGCATTAAACCCAGTTGCCACTCTTCTGACCATTCTGCTAGTTTATCCAGATCTCTTCATTCTGCCCACCCCATCTGGATCATCTACTCTGTTGCAGATCTTGGTGTCATCTGCAAACAGACAAGCCTTACCCTCTAGTCCATCTGCTAGGTCACTAATGAAGATGTTGAATAGGACTGGCCCCAGGACTGATCCCTGAGGTACCCCACTTGTGACTTGCATCTCTTCTGACTGTATACCATTTACCACCACTCTCTGTTTTCTGCCAGTCAACCAGTTTGCCACCCAGTTGACCAACTTCTGACCCACCCCGAGCCTACCTAGCTTATTTATCAATCTTCTATGTGGAACAGTGTCAAAAGCTTTGCTGAAGTCAAGGTAGGCGAATGGTCAAATGTATGGCAGCTTAGATTCAATGCTAAGAAGTGCAAGGTAATGCATCTGGGAAACAAAAACCCAGAGGAAGAGCACACAATGGGAGGGGTGAGATACTAACAACAACAAAAATGGAAAGGGACCTAGGGGTAGTCATATCAGATGACCTAAAGGTGGGCAAGCAATGTGAGAGGGCAGCAAGGAGGGCTGGGGGATTCTGGGATGCTAGGAGAGGCATCACCAGTAGAAAAACAGGAAGTTATTATCCCTCTGTACAGACAGCTGGTGAGACCCCATCTGGAGTACTGCGTGCAGTTCTGGAGACCCAACCTCCGCAAAGACATACACAGGATGGAAGCTGTCCAGAGGACGGCAACTAAAATGGTGCAGGGTCTGCACCGGAAGACATATGAAGAGAGACTTAAGGAGCTCAATATGTATAGCCTCGAGGAAAGGAGGGAGAGGGGGGACATGATAGAAACTTTCAAGCACCTCAAGGGAATCAACAAGGTCCAAGAGGGTAGCATCTTTCAAAAAAAGAGGTGTGCAAGAACAAGGGGGCACAATTTGAAGATGGGGGGGCGGCTCAGAGGTAATTTAAGGAAGTATTTTTTCACAGAGGGTTGTGGATGCATGGAACGGCCTTCTGGAGGAGGTTGTGGAGTCAAAAACAGTGGTGGATTTCAAGCATGCATGGGACAGTCATAAGGCAATTCTACGGGGTGGGGGTAGAAAGAAGTAGGCTGCTGGTTAACTAGGATCTGCAGCTTATCCAATAGGTAGGGAAATGGGCAGACTGGGTGGGCCAAGCGGTCCTTATCTGCCATCAAATTCTATGTTTCTATGTGTCATTGGCATACATATGGATAGAGGAGGGGGGGAGCATACTGAGGGCAGGTCATTTAGGAAGATGGAGAAGAGAATGGGGTCAAGTACAGAGCCCTGTGGGACTCCTGTGGTGATTGGAAAAGGGGGAGAGATGGCATTCTGGATCTTAACTGATTGTGTTTTGCCTGAGAGGTAGGTTTTAAACCAGCTGTGAGCGGAGGTAGACAAGCCAGCAGCTTTAAGGGAGTCAAGCAGCAGGACATGGGAGACATTGTTGAAAGCCTTGGTGGGGTCAACAAAGACAGTAGAAGTGATGAGGCCATTGTTCATCACTGTGAGGATGGAGTCAGTGAGCCTGAGGAGGGAGGTGGTAGTGGAGTGGTTCTTCCAAAACCCAGATTGGAATGGGGGGGGGGGGAGGATGAGTCAGTGAGGAAGGAGGTTAGTTAAGAGAGGACCAGGTGTTCTTGGAGCTTGGCGAGGGTGGGAAGGAGGGAAACTGGGCAAAAGTTAGAAGGGGAGGAGGGGTTTACCACCTTTTGGGAGAGGGAGGACCACCGCATGTTTCCAGATCAACGGGACTGATGCGGCATAAAGGAAAGATTTAGGATTAAGGAGAGAGGGAAGGCAATAGCAGAAGCTGAAAGGTAGAGGAGTTTAGGGTCAAAGTCATCCGGTGGGGAGCCTTTGGAAGGATTGCATGAGAGAAGGTCAGTGTTTCCTCAGGGGAGACTGCAGAGAAGGAGAAGGAAGGATGAGCGTGGTTGGGTGGAGTACAGGATGCAGGAGGGTGGGAAGGGGGGAGGTTTGAGGGGAGGGACTTAAGAAGGACCGTGGCACAGGAGGTGTAGTAGGCGTTAAACTCTTGAGCCACCGAGGCCGGGTCGGAGACCAATGTGTTGTTTATATTAAGCACTGGGGGTGGCGGATGTGAAGGGGGGAGAACAAGGCATGGACCACTTTCCAGAATTTGAAGGGGGTGCTGATGTTCTTGAGGAAAGATGATTTAAAATATTCGGATTTGGCTAGTCTGGTTGCTTTTGTACAGGCATTTCTTAACATATGATAGTTGACATAGTGTGATGGAAGCTGGGAGGTCTTTTGTTTCCTCCAGGTTTTGTCTCGCTCCCTGAGGCAGGTCAGTAACTCAGGGTGACCCAGGAATGGTGGTTACCACGTACTCTAGTGCGTTGAATCGGTGCATGAAAGTTCCAGATACCTAGAAACTTATCTTTAAAGTAGGCAAGGCTTGGTCAACAGAAGGGCAGAGGCAATTGAGGACCAATCGGAGCAGGCCAGCTCATTTAGAAGGGCTTTTGGTCTAGGGAGCTGAAGGAGGAGCAGCAGGATTTTGTCTGGCGGGTTGGTTGATGGAGCTTCCTGATGATGACACATTGTGATGATCACTGAGGGCATCTGGGAGGATGCCTGATTTTATGACTCCAGGGGTGAGAGCCCAGTCTATCAGGAAAGGTTAAGGGTTTTATGATTTAGGCGGATAGGTTCCAGGAAGAGTTGGAGAGATTGAGGGCTGAGAGTCATTACATGTTTTTGAGGTGGCCAGGGACAGCCAGTTTAAGCTTACATCTCCAAATGTAAAGCTCACCTTACGTGAGAGGGAAGTGAGGTAATAAGCTCCATGGTGTCATATTCTTGGATCTGAGGCGACAATAGATGCCCCATGAAGACGTGGATGAGAAAGGCAAGGCAATGTTTACTACAACAGCTTCATAAGCGGAGGGTAGGGAGGATGACAGAATGGTTGAATGCTGAAGTGAGGACTGGATATACATGGCTACACCACCTCCCCTGCCCATCCTATCCTGCCTGATTATGGAGTAACCAGGGATATCTATAGAGAGATCTGGAATTTTAGCTTTTAGCAAGTTTCTGTTAAAATTAGAATGTCAGGAGTGAGGGAGATTACCATAGGTTGTAAAAGTTCAATTTTAGAGATGAGGTTGCAGATGTTTAAGTGAAGTATTTTCAGGCCCTTAGGGAGGACAGAATGGGTGGTGGAAGTAAGTACGTTAGTGGTAGGACTGCAGCTAGAAGATGTGGGTGTGGTGGGGCCAGGGTTAGGGTGAACATTACCTGATGCAAGTAAGAGGAGAGCAATTATGAGGAAATGGAGTTTGGGACATTTATGATGAGCCAAGTATTTGGGGAGTAGTTTGGGGGTGCTGGGGAGTAGATAATTAGGAGGCAGAGGAAGGCAAGGTGACTGCACTGGGACCAAGAGGTGGGGGGAGGAGAGAGAAATGAGTCCAGACTATAAGGGAGCTGTTGAGTTATAGCAAGAATAAAGGAGGGGCTAGGAGAGCGGGGGAGAGGTATTTTAAGATTGGGGAGCTGTGATGTTGGGGTAGATAAAGTTGAGAGAAGAACTATAAGGAGTGAAGCAGGAAAGAGGGTAACAATGGAAGTAGTCAATAGAGCTAAAATAGTTCTGAATATGCAGACAGCAGAATGAGGTAGGTCAGTGGCACTGGCCAAAATATAGTGTTGTTTATAACGGGTACCAGTATCAGCTGCCAGAAAACAGCAAGTTTCTGTGAGAGGCTAAGAGAAGGGCGTAGACACCAAGGAAGGCCCACTAAATGGTAAAAGAAGAGATGGAGCGTGAAGAAGCACATGGGGAATTTGTTTGAGTATGCCTTAGATTCAAGAACTGTGTAATTCTGAGCCAATGAGCAGTGAGGGAGGCTACAGCAGGAGTGGCCAAAGCACATTAAATATTGGCCGTGATTGGGGTGAGCAGGTGGGACAAAATATGCAGGCTAAGAGACAATATGGCTTAACAGACAGCCGTCAGCTTAGCGGCTCTCATGGCAAGCCACCGAGTACAGAAGTCTGCTTCCAGAATGTGGACCAATCGCAGGCACAACCATAAAGTTCGGCAGCCAATAGCAGACCAGCTCTGGAAAGCAGAGCCAATTGGCATCTATGCTAGGGTCCCTCTGAATCCTGGAGAGTATACCTGGTTTTGGTGGAGGCCACCGGGTGAGTGAGGTGGCACAGCTGGGCTGACTTTCCTGATGCCACCTCTGCCTCAAAGAAGTCGGTGGAGCACCTGGTCAGGGGCTAACCTGCACCTCGAGGTGAGACTGAAGGAGGGAAGTGTTAGTAAAATAAGGCTAACAAAGGAGGCAGAATTGGAGCTAAATCGGGGATGGGGGCTGTAACAAAGAGACAGAGCGATTGACTAAGGGGGAGGGGGTAGACTACGCCAGCTGTTTCAGGCAAAGGGGAGAAGGTTGGGGAGGGCTGTGAGCCAGAGAAAATGGGAGGGGAAGGAAAAGATAAAAATTGGCTTGCAGTGAGTTATGGGGAGGTCAGCTGAGTGAGATTAAGCTGACAGGGAGAACGAGGGGAGTTCAACAGAGCAAGGAGAGAAAGAATTTGAAATAGGCTGAGGAGGGTGGAGAATGGGGTGCAGCAAAGGTAGAAGAGACAACACTGGCAGGGAGAGCATCAGGGATGCTGAGGGTGACAGATAAGTGAAACAAAAGACTTCACAATCGAGGACAACTCCCCAGTAGATACCTCCCACAGGCACAACTTACAACACAGTTGGAGATGAGAATACTCTTCCTAGTCCTGGTTAAAATAATTAATACACGAGCCACCTGGTGTGTTGAGGGTTGAGGTGCTGGACACCACACCTGCACCATGCCGGCGACTGAGTTCGGGAGCGAGCTCAGGAGCCGGGGTCAGTAGGGGACAGTAGAGACTGAGCGCCCAATGGGCGCTCTCCTCCGGGTGGGTGGGTGGGTGAGGATAGCTCAGGCACCAGTGGCTCCCGATGGAGATCAGGAGCGCTGCAGTGTGCAGGCTGCACATTACACAGCATGGCTGACGCTGGCAGGGTTGCCATGCGGCGTTGCATCAGGCGTGCCCACGTAGGGAGAGGGGTAGGTCCGAACAGGGAAAACACCGACTCTGAGGAATAGGCGATGGCACCTGTGCCCCATGCCCTCTGCCGGGCTTACCCAGACTAGCCCTTCCAGTTCCTCCTGCCATCCCTCACCTGCAGCCAGAGACTGCCTTAGAAGAGCACCCAAGAGGAGAAGGGCGACCCACCCCGGATGGGTTAAACCGGGGGTGCTGGCTGTGGGGAGTGGAGGAGAGAGGAGGTGCAGTTCTGGGAGCCTTAGGCGGCAGGACACGGATAGAATGAAAGAGAGAAGGTTCCCCGGCTGTGACCAGAGTGAAAGAAAGTCGACAAAAAAAAAATTATTAATACAGATCCCAGGTTTAAACAATTTAAATCAGAGCTCCAGGTTTAAACAATTTAAAAGACATCTACACATTTTAACAGTCCGATTACCTAGATTGTAGTGTAGAATTCTCTTTCCTACAGACTGACTAACACTGGTATCAGTGCAAGGCAGAATACCCAAGCAAATTTAAATGTTTAAAATACAACAATTCTGCAGTGCCCCCACAGTTAAAGCAAAATACAAACAGAGTGATTTCCCACATACAGAAACAAAATATGCAGGCTAAGAGACAATATGCAGCATAACAGACAGCTAAGAACTGTATTTATTATACTGGGAAGTCTCAATGGGCAATGACCCTTTCACATCAGAGCCCAGTGAAAAGAGAAGCAGTTGGGTACAGATGACATATAGTGAACAAAAGACTGAACAAAACCTATAGGGGAGACCATACTCTTATAGTACGTCAGGTACATAAGTGCAAAAGAACTCATTACAGTGGGTGTCTGTAACATTTACAGATAGATGGAGTGGCAAGGTACTGTGCACGTGCTTTTTAAAAACTGGAGGTGAAGTCACTGCAGTTATAGAAGTACACATCTTACTGTACCAATACATGGCCCTGTAAGAAGGAGATCTCGGACCTAGTAGTAGAATCAGTCGTCAATGACATAGGTAACTTTAAAAAGGCTAACCAAGCTGGAGATGGCCAGAAAGATTCAGGAAAGTCAGTGGAAGTGGGGCCTGCCACATGATCATCACAGCCTGGCACATCTGAAGGAGACAGTGGTGAAGAAACTCTGCAATCGGGAAGACTCATGGCAACAGAGACCCATGTGGAACAGCTAAAAATGGGACGTGGAGGAGATAAAGCGCCATGTCAATAAATGAAAGTTGTGGGCTATGGGCAGGGCAAATGAGGCACAATACATCGTTAACAGATTTGAACTTTTGCAAAACCAAATTCAGAGTGCAAACCTCAGTCTTATAGGCCTTCCAGAAGGGACAGAAGGTGATTTCCCCTCTACTATTTATTAAGGAATGGCTGAAGGAACAATTTGAGGCCAGGAAATTTATTGGAGTGGCATTTTGTGAAGGCGTAAGAGTGCACCCTCATGGCAGAATACCTAAAGAAGCCCCCAGCCCTAGTGGTGGATGGACAGCTCTGGACCGGATTTTCAATTTGGCAAAAGGCAAAGTCCTTGAAGTATAGAAGGAAAACAGTCCATCTTTTTCCCAATGTCTCCTATGCAACCAGACAACATAGAAAAGAAACTGATGGGGTGCAGGTGAAACTTAGAGAACTCAATATCCCCACATCATTTTGTTCTGCTAAAACTCCGTCTGGTGCACCAAGATAACATTCACATCTTCACAGATCTGCTTGAAGCTGGTGAATGAGTGGCCAGTTTAGAAGTGCATCATACCAGGGATGCAGCACAACATTATCCTAATGAGGGAGAGAATGGCACTTGGGAGTTTACCATGATGCATCTCCATGAACTTTCACGTAATCAAAGTGGCTGTTCAGCCTGTCTTGTTTCTGTCTTGCAGCTTTGACTGTTTTCATCAGTTACTGAATACTGTGCTGCAAAGGTTTGCTAAGAATTTTGTTTACTGCTGGGGGGGGACTGTCTCCGCCACAAACTATAGGCATATTTTCCATTTTGATGGTGCCGAACTGTGTTAATCTTGCACCAACACTTTAATTAGTGGGGAGAGATAATTCCACCATGATGGAAAAATGACTTGAGCTATATACTGTATGTGGCATCCAACAACTCTACATAGGGCACATCTTTTTGCAGGAGATTTTATGGACACTTATGTAGGAGTAATTGCATCACTCTCAGGCTACAGTTCCACAGGCAATATAATAATTCCAGTTTAAGGCTTGTAGGCATAAATGTTCGTTTAGCCCTCTAGATCACTTCAGCAAATGCCTGGAGGTACTCTGCTACTCTATATCACTGGACTTGTACACCTATGGTCCTGTCATTGTTTCCAAGAAGAGATATGAGTGCTGTATTGGTTCTCTCTGTGAAAATTAATAAAATAATAAGTACATAAAAAAAAGCAGAAGGACTCTAGAAGGGGGACCAGTCAACATGCAAGACCTTCTGATCCCTTGCTGCTTGTCTCGGGTTCTCCGTTCCTCTAAGGGTTGCCTCCCTGTGGTTCCCAGGGCTCCGTTGCGACATTTGGGTGACTGTGCATTCTCAGTTGCCGCACCAACCCTGTGGAGCTCTTTACCAAGAAATCTAAGGGAGGCACTCCCGGTGGAAACCTTCAAAGAAGGATTAAGAACGTTTCTATTTAATCAAGCGTTTGACATGTGAAGAGCAAAATGAACTATTATTGTTTTAACGTATGTTGTTTAGTGAGCAACAGATAGAATTATATATTGAACTCTGCCTCATGTTCTGATATTGGGTGTTGTATTGTGTATAACCTGTATTTAAATATTAAGCACTCCGAGCCTCCGGGAATGGGGCATTATATAAATAAAGTTTCTCTCTATCTCTCTATCTGTCTATCTATCCATCTAGATTCTCTCCCTCTCATAGACCCATGCTGATCCTCAATTCTGACTATAAGGTCTTAACGGTAATGTGGGCCTCTAGGCTCGATCGCATGCTCGCGTCCCTCCTCTGGGGTTGTCCAGCTTAGAGAAGTGCACAACAGTACGCAGCGAGCCTTATTTCGGTTGGATTATGTTTCCAGTAGAGAGATTCCTCTATCTCAGCTTTGGTAAGTCTCAGTGTAGAGAAGGCGGTTGACAAGGTGTCCTGACCTTTCCTATACGACACCCTGTTTACTTTTGATTTCCAGTGGCAGTGATACAGAGGCTGCGGGGACTGTATATGGAACCTTGTAGTGCCTACCTCTGCTACATAGTACCCTTAACAGCCCATTTAAGTTACAGAAGGGCACTTGCCATGTATGCCCCCTTCTTCTTCTCATCCTCTATACTAAGAGCCCTTAGTTGCAGCAATCTGGGTGGAACCAATGGTGGAAGGGACACCAACAGGAGGAATGGACTTTAAAATAGCACTTTTGCTGACAACATTTTATTAATCCTGGCCTCCTGGAAATATTCTTCCAGCAGTGATGGAAATTATAGAAAACCTTGGGGGCATTGGTCTACTTTAAATGAAATGTTGCAATGACAGAGGTACTTTTCTATACTTAACTCCTACCCAGGGCCGCAGTAAAGAGGGGGTAAGTGGGGAAGTTGTCCAGGGCCCCGAGCTCAGGAGGGGCCTCCTGAGGACTGGCATTACCCTGTCATTAGCTGGTTTGGGAAACGGGCCCATTCCAAGTGACTTGTCCGGGGCCCCAGGATTCATAAGCTGCAGCCCTGCTCCTACCCCCAAAAACAGTGATTTACCTTTCTGTCAGATCAGAGGGCATTTAAATACCTAGATATAAAATTAACAAAACAACTGGAACACTTGGAACTGCTCAATTATGAGCTGCTGACCCAACAAATAACTACAGACTCTAATTGTTGATCCCAACTCGTTTAGGGTTCTTTCCTGACTAGTGGTCATATGGCAAAACATATTACCTAGGTCGGTCTGCTCAAGAGCAGTTGATTTACTGTGCAACGGCTAATTCGGTTTGAGAACGGACCGGTCGCTGGAGGGCCGGCCGAGGAATAGGGATGGAGCATCCCTGGGACTGCTCTCCTTCTCCAGGGGAGGGTGGGGACAGTGCCCGGCATGTGACGGGCCCCTGGTGGAGGCCAGGGGTACGCAGCTACCGGGCGCTTGAAGAACTTTTTTAGGGCAGGGGCGGACAGGACGCCATTGCACTGCCTCCGCCTCCTCCACACAAAAAGAGGAAGAAAACCCTGCTCCCGCCACCTCGATGATGCGCCTGTCCGGCTCCAAATTGGCCTCAGGCCAACTCCCGCCTTTCCCGTGTTCACGGAGCCCTTGGCCCGAGGTGCCGTGGCCCCACCCTGGGAGGCAAGCCAGGGGGTTCAGAGAAGACGGCTAATATGAGAAGCCACAGCCAGAGTCCGTGACCAGGCAGATGGTCCGGCGGTAAGGGAGCAGGACCAAAAATACAGAATAAAAAAAAAAAAAAAAAACACCTAGAATACCTATTTTTTTTTTTTTTTTTACAAACCCTCCTGCTGATGCCTGATTCCATTAACTTTTAATCCTGGAGCCAAATAATTTCCAGATCTAGTGAGGGAAGGCCATGTTTTAGGTTCACGATCACAGTGCTGCAGCTCCCACATGACAAATGGGATGTGAACCTTACAAATTTGAAGCTCTATACCCAAGCCACCCAAGTCAAATTACTCTGCCAGTGGACCACCCCAGAATATCAGGCTCATTGGAAACAGAGGATTGTGTATGGGCAACCATACACTACAAGCATGTGTCTGATGCGAGAGGTATCCATGGCAACTAGGAAGCTCAGGAGTGATGCTCAAGAGGCCTGCTGGTGCCATGGATACCTCAAGATTCAAACACAGGCTTGCCTGTGTATGGCTGCTCAAACACAATCTTTTATAGCATATGGGGAACCATAAATTAAAGGTGTTCAGACTTCAGCGAGCATGGCACTTAGTCACACTAACTTTATCCTTTTTTCTGTGCTTGTCACATATTGGGCTAGAGCACATACTTTAAGGGACTGCCTGCTCTGTTTAGCTGTCTGCATCTGGCTGATGTGATACCAAGTTTCTCTCTCATAAATGTGTTGCGTCCTGTCTGATGACAACTACTCCAGTTTCTCCTGGAGTTGTGTGGTCTTCCAGCCTGCTGCCGCACCTGTACCTGATCAAGCACAGAATCTTAAATTGCAGATCAAGCATACTTTGTTGGTGGCAGGCACGCGTGACAAGCTTCTGTGTTGTTGTGCTGCAATAGTGATGTCGCTAATGCAGCACAACAACATTGTGATATCACTACTGCAGCACAACAACGCTGTTCCAGGCATGGATTTTCATGCTGAACAGCATTCAACCATACACCGTATACTGAATTCACTAAGAATGACCTATTTCACCTAAATAATACTAATTCGCAAACCCTTCCAGATATATACCCCACTTACTCACTTCTCACAATTTATGGCAGTGACATTATAACAATGGCCAGCACTATGTAAACAAGCTGCACTAAGGGACTTGGTGATTAGGTGTTGTGCACTTTCATACAACTTCTTCTTCCCTCCCCTCCCAACTCCATAGATCCTATCTTAAGGCAGCGGAGTTGTATGGAACTCACATATGTTAGTCAGTTTCTAAACACTAGAGGAGCTGTTGCCCTTTCAGAAACTCCAAAATGAATATCATTTACCCCACTTAGACCAGTTTCATCACTTACAAGTACGAGACTATCTCCAGAGGCTAGGCAGAGAGATAGCCCAACTCCCTCAGAAACAGGGAATGTTTTCCTGAATCTTGTTGGGCCACATAAAGGGTGAGCTGTGGTCTCATTTGATGGGCACTATCAACAGGGGGCCTGGTAGAATTAATCACAGCAGCCATCTACTCCATACTGGACAAGTGTAATATGGAACTAGGGACAGTGCATTACAGAGAATTATGGTTCAAATATGTAATACCTTCCTACAGGATCATGTTGGCGACCAGCTGGCAAGAATTCTCATGGAATGCCACTCAAGATATTTTACAACTCCAGCAATGATTGCTACATTTTTCTAGAATCAGATATTGGGCAGTGCTGGCATGGTTGTAGGACCTGCTCAGTAGACCAAATGCATGTCTTCAGGACTTGTACAGCAATTGCAGACTATTGGTGTGAAGCAGTGAGGAAACTTGTCGCCAAGTTCCAGATACCCCAAGAGATAAGCCCACCCTTAGTTCTCCTGTCTACCCTGCCCAAGACAGTTCCCTATGAGGCTGTACCCTAAAGTTACTGCTGGTGTTACTGCATGCGACAAAGAATGTACTTGTCAGGCTGTGGCTCATAGATCATATACCCCAGGTGGGTCACTGGAAAGCCACAGTCACCTTGATACACAGAATGGAAAAATGTGCCTATTATCTCAGGGACAAAACGCAGTTATCTGAAGAGACTTGGCATCGATGAGCCTTCCATCAGTTCGATCGTGACACAAACTTTGTCCCAAGAGGGAAGGAGGAAAGCAGTGGACATTTTTGGTTTGAATTTTAAACAAACAATAGTCTCTGTTTTGTTTACCCCAAAATATCGTTAAATGTCAGTTTCAAGATTGGATGCTGCTTTCATTTTTTCAAACTATATAAATACGGTGCCCCTCAGTTAACTATAGTATTCTGAGAGTATCCCAACTACCTGTCTACCCCGTCAGATGTATTTGTAAACATGACCAGACTGATTAGGTTTATTTACTTCTTGTACTATTATTTTATTAATGGAATAATCAGTAAAACGGCACTGATAAAAAACAAAGAATAGTTGTGGATTTGAGCCAGCGTCGTGAATCGGTGGTAGTGTTACTGCCCTCAATGCAAGCAACTCATTTTTGGAAGCTGGCTTTGGTCGCTGGGGTCAGCCACAGTGTGACAGGACTGACTGTCTGCTGGCTTGCTCTTCTCTCCCAGGGAGTTGAGGCTTGTCAGCTTGGCCCTTGAGTGCCAACAGGTTGAGGCCTAGTAGCAGTGGAGGCACAAGTTGCACGAAGGGAGGTGCCACAGTTTGACCTGGTGCTTGTGTGCCTCCACATGGTACGCACCAGCATCTGTGCTGCGGCAGGTGACCCAGGGAAAGAAAACAAAAATGGTGGCTCAAGATTCATGAAGTCCTGCCCACCAGTCCGGGACCTGTGCCATCACTCGGAACACCTTGACCCTCCTCTGGACGTCTGTTTCTTGGGGAGGGAGGATGGCCCTCCTTCCCTCCCCTGGCCCCACCATGGGGGGGGGTATCCATGGTGGGAACTTCAGGTCCAGGTAATTCCTAGTTGCCAGTTCAGGGTGCTAGAGACAGGGCTGATAATAACCCCAAACTGTCAAGGCAGAAAAAGCTTTATAGAAAAAATTAAAATTGTGGAGCAAAAAGCAAAATTTGGTCAGTTTGGTGTTAAGGACTGGACCATTCTGAGCAATCCAGTTGTGGACCTCCTTACAATCTTTGAGCAAAGAAAAGGAAGGGTCAACTAGAGAGCTTGAACTAGAAGATAATCAAATCATTTGTATATAAGGTTTCAGAAAAGTACAGGAATTGTCCGTCCCGGTGACGCTAAGGGTTAAGGTGCTGGACGCCACACCTCGTGCCACGCTAGCGACCCGGGTTCGGGAATGAGCCTGGATTGCTGTGGGTCGGCAGAGGACTGAGCGTCTGACAGACAGCTCTCCTCTCCCGGAAGGAAGGGGGGTCTGTGCTCGGCGCTTGACTGGCCTCTGGCAGAAGCCGGGGGCACGGCAAGCGTAGAGCAATAACTTGGGGATGGGAGTGGTGACGTCGGTGGTAGACGCCATGGCGTCAGGCGTGCCTACCCCTCAGAACAGGGGAAAATCGCGTCGGTCCCAGACAACGAGCACTGTGCAGAGACCCTGACAGCCGACACCTGCCTGGCGACCTGTCGGATGTCCAACAAAAGTTGATTGTATCGGGGTGTATCTGCCCCACCCTGTACCCGCCTGGGGGGGCGTATAGCCAAGGCTCCATGGGGACTTGGCGGGAGACCAGGCAGGTTGTGGAGCGGGGATACTGCGATGTGTCTCCTGAAGGAGTGGAGACCAGATGCCAGAGGAGGAGCATAAATTGTCTAAAAAGAAAAAAAAAAGTACAGGAATCAGGTAACAAATCAATAAATGGGGGAAAAAAGCTGGGAACCTGAAGTAGAATCCTTTGGGAGTTCATGTAAATATAACCCCCCCTACAAATTGGGGTTTACTAAAATGTCTTCCTGGGCTGCCTAATGCCCACTGTCAGGATGGTGTCCTGTGTCTGCAGTAGCTGTATGTGTCTGCATGAGAGGGCTATAGAAAGTCTCCGTGCCTGTCTCTTTAACAGAGTCATTATGCTGTGTTAGAAATTAGTCTGGGCTGCGTCCGAGTAGTTTAGGGCTCATGACCAGCCAGGCGAGTGGTATTTCTGCTCTATTCCACAGTCGCTATATGTGCAGAGGAGCTCTGTTAGAACTGGGTTCATTTACTGTTTGTCTGCCTTATTTATAATAGTATAGAAAGTTGTTTAACCTGCCTTCTCTTGCAGCTTGGACCTTTGCATAAGAGCCACCATTCTGGTTTTGGACTGCCAGAGCTGGACCAATTGAACCTCAGGGGACCTAAATGGAGACTGTCCCCAGAGGTGTTGTGGGACTGAAAATCTGTAGTAACTGTAGTTTTTAAGGTTTGGCGCCTAAATGGCCTGGAGGGGGAGCCCTTGTTGTGACAGACAGTTCCCTCAGCCAACCAAACCTTTTGGATCTCAGAGGAAATCCCCAGAACTGCCTGCAGCAGAGTCAGTTGTGAGCTGGAGTCTGGAGAGTGAACAGCTCGAGCCATCGAGCAGCTGCTCCTGCGTAGGAGCACAGGAGAATCATCTGGAAGGCAGCACTGGCCTGCCTGTCACATCTTCCAGTGAGAAATCCGGTGAATGTGAAAGTTAGACTTAAACCTAATTCCTTTGTTTAAGATTTGAAGCCTGAAGAGAAAGAGAGTGATCGCTGCCTGAATTTGGAACCAAAAACTTGCTCCAGAGGTGATCGGCCTGCCAGGTACTGAAGTGAGTCACAGATTGAGAGGTTTGTGCAGAACTTCTGCTAAATTGCAACTGGACTTTACCCGAACTGTGACTAAGAGTTGTGCTGCTTATAAGTGTGCTGAATGTGCTGTGTGGGTCGTGCTAGCTGGAAGCTGCTCCAGCACTCGCACAGCCTAAATCTGAACTGCCTGCTCTGGTGTGGGCCCTGCCATCTCAGCCTAGACTGCCACTCCCATCGCAGAGACTTTCCGACAAAAGACCCGCTCAGGGATTCAGCTCCCTGCTCAACATCATCGAACAGGTAGTGACCACCTCGGTGAGTTGTGTGGGCCCTGCTTCCCCTGCAAACCAGAACTCCATCCAGAGGTCTTCATCTCGTCAGTCCTGCCTCCTGGTCTGGGTAGTGCGAGTACTAAACAGCGTAGCTCCCTGCAACAAAGCTGCAATCATTGTGTGTCATCTGATTTGAGTTTATTATCACGAACTGAGCCACCCGGCTCCAGATTACAAATACTGGGTTGATGTGCATGTAATTGTTTTCTTTCTTAAGGGCCCCAACAACAGCTGCAACACTGGCCTACCCAGGCAACTCGTCAGGTTAGCCTACATTAACAACTGAGTACCCAGAGTGTGCGACTGTGATGAGAGGGACTCTTGGCATGTGTGTCAACCTAAATCGATCAGAATTAATATCACTTACAAATTATTGCCCCATCCCTGTTCACTTCTGAATAAATCAGATTTTGTTCTTTTGCATTTAACCTGGCTAGTATGTACCTTTTGGTGGGGGTATTGTACTGCCATTGAACTGTTGTATAACAGCTCTTATTTGATAGGGGTCTCCAGGGCCTTTGCAGCTGATCCAGCCCTGGTGGTTCAGAATGTGGGTTTAAAAGTGTTATCATATGGTACATGTGATTATTTATTTGCTGCTATACTGTTTAGGCCGCTAGAGGAGTTGGTGGGGTTATAGCATCCTGAAAGGCTATACCAACAGCAGATTCGCTACCCAGAACCATTCCTCGGTGGAGGCACCTGTTCACCGAACTCAGGCCCTCAACCTGTGCCTAGTCATGCAGGCAGGGGTAGTAGCCCTAGGGACAGCGCCACCTAGGGGTTACATAATTAACAGGCAAAAATATCTGGGTGTTGCCTACAGTCACATGCTGCTTCTGCTCTGTTAAGTAGAGGGGGAACCAAGAGAGACAGCTTGAAAAGGCATTGAATAAATTCATTTTAGAAAAAAGGCTGCAATTAACAAAATCGAAAGCCTTGGTAGGGTCCATGAACACAGCCCCTTTAAGGCAACCAAAAGTTCAGCCAGTAGTAATGCAATGGCACCTCCTGAAGCTGTGCTAGTGATATGCTCATTTAACTGTTAAAAAAAAAAAACACAGTGTCTTGGCTGCCACGGTGGCTTGCTGGCTACTTGGGTTCAGGAGTGGACGTGGGTCACTCTGTCAGGAGGCAGGCTGGGGTAGCTGCAGTGAGTCAGTGTGCCTTGGACAGGGAGACTAGAGGGCGAGTTCTGTCACCATGGCAACCCCCTGCGACTGGGCCAGGGAGTTCGCTCTGCTGCAAGGAACATGCTGTACATGCATGAGGCCATGAAGACAGCTGCACTCACATCAGGGAGTAGGCAGGGTGTTTAAATCAAAACTTTTACTTACTTGACCAGCCATGACTGTAGCTGAATTTTCACTTGTCCTTATTTATTATAATGAAATTAGCTCTCTTTTATACTTGCCCTTCAATGAAATTTATTGCCCTGGACAGGGGGCAATAGGATTTGCATACTCCTGGTGTAGGGAGGAGCAACAAGGAGATAACCCCACACATTGTCTATCTGACAGTCATGGCACAGGTATTTCAGATACAGAATGAGTTCCACGTGGTCTGTGGATTTCCATTTTCAACCACTGGAGACCAATTAGGCTCTGTTGGGACATAATAGGCAGGGAAGAAAACTGGGCAGACTGAGTGGAGCAAACAGTCCTTACCTGCCGACAAATTCTATGTATCTATGTAACTGAAACGCTGGTACAAAATGGAATTTTACTTTTTTGTACCACTTCATCATGAAACAAAAACACTTTGAGGGCAACTCCTCCATTTTGCGACAAAAGTTTGGAAAACCTATCCACTTTGTTTGTTAAAAACATGCTGATTTGCCCTTAATTTTGGGAACAAAATGGAAAAACTGAATTTAAGATTTTACCAAACAGAACTGGCCATTTTGAAAAAGGAAAATCACTGTTTCTAGCAGATATACTGTACAAAACCACTTGCTACGGTAATCTGGTTAAGGACCTCAAAGAGCACTGGAGAGTACATCTGCAAACTGTTCAAAGGAACTGATCAGATTCTACTGAACAGGACAAAATAATGTGTTCTACAATGAAAACAGAACTTAATGAAGTCCACATGAAACTGCAAAAACACTGGGACAATCCATATTTGCTATTACTTGATCAGGCACTCAAAACAAAATTATATAATTATCAATAACTAGGAGATTTCAGCCAATCAGCACACAGAGCTGCTATACCTCGCTCAGGTGTGCGCGTGCTCTCATGCTGAAGTGCTAGAAGGCAGTGCTCCAATTCAACATCGGGAAGGACGCACAATAAAACTAAAAAAAGAACTTAACTTGTTATTAATCACTCAAGCAATTTATAGTACATTAACGGGGCATCCGAGGGATGTCTCTTTGGGGTTTGGGCAGACAGAACTGCTCAGCTTTTCTTTGCTGTCCTCTACCTAAACCACAAGCTCAGAGTCTGTTATACCATAAGAAACACCCCTCGGAGGCTCTATTATCTTATAATATGAAAAACAAGTTGAGGAACCCAAGCAAAGTAAATCTGAGCATGATAGAAGGAGCTATGAAGCTGGGGGAGATCTCGCAGCCGAGGAAGGTCAAGAAGCCACCATGGAAGAAGTGAAACGGAAACAGCTGAAGATTAAACTACTAAAGAATCTAGAAGACAAGTTAATTTTTACGTTAACGCGCATGCACAAAAGGCGTCTTGGAAGAAATGGGACACTTTGGAGGTGTGCCCTCCTCTACAATCCCCTGCTCCATTGAGCATGCGTGAGCAGTCCTGCACCAATCAGGCAGCGGTGCTGTGTATGACGGTGGTCTTCTCTTCAAAAAAACCACCGCTGTGTGCTTCACCGCGTCATGCCGCCCACCCCAGAGTGGCAAACGTCCGCGTCCATCTGCCGGCCAGGGGTGCCCAATCTCGGCTCCACGGCCCCCCAGCATCTTCTGCCACGCTGGAGCCCATCCCAGCGTGGCAAACGCCCCACATCGTCTGCCGACGGGGTGCCCAATCCCCGCCGGCTCCACGGCCCCAGCCATCCTTCTGCCACGCTGGGAGCCCACCCCAGCGTGGCAAACGCCCCACATCGTCTTTTTTTTTTTTAAACCTGTAAATTGAAAACGGTCCCACGGCGCTTCTCCCAGCCCCCCACAACCCGCACCCTGCCTCCCCACACCCCCCCTCACCCCATACTTACCTCCGGAGCTCGGCGCAACGATCTTTGGTGGACCAGGAACACGTCTGCACTCTTCAAAGCCGACCGCGAACTGAGGAAATGCTGGTAACCTGTATAATGGGCTAGACAGGGGTTTCAACTTTATTGCATATCTCAGGCATTTTTTGGAATTTTTGCACCAAATTTTCAACATGGGGTTTTTGGGACCCCTTCTCATGAATGATGTCACTGTCATTGTGTTATTCGGGCCTGAATAACGCCATGACAGTGACATCATTCAGAAAAGGTCCCAAACTCCACGTTGAAATTGGTGCAAAATTCCAAAATGACTGTCTTACGTTAGTTGGCGCAGTTCCTACGCAGGCTCGTAAGTTCGCGAATTTTCAATATTTCACCCAGATTTTCATTGCTGCCATTTTACCGCACCTCCTTATGAGCAGTACAGCTATCATTTTTCACATCCTGCCCAAAATGTGTTTCCGCCCATGTAGCGCACAATGCGGCAGTCGGTGTCGCGAAATCAATGTATAGGACACATTAAGAAAATCACCGTGACACCGTTCATTAGCAGAGGTCTTAAAATGGCTATGTTGAACATTTGGTGAAAAATTCCTAAAATGACTGTTTTACAAGCGACGATTGCGCCAGTTTCATGCCTTTCGTGATTTCTTAATTTTCAATATTTCTCTCCAGATTTTCAACATTGCCATTTTACCACACCTCCTCATGAGCAGTACAGCTGTCATTTTACATCTCACCCAAAGCGTGTTTCCGCCATGTAGCGCACAATGGCGCAGTCGGTGTCGAACTCAATGTATGGGACACATTAAGAAAATCACGGTGACACTGTTCATGAGCAGAGGTCTTAAAATGGCTATGTTGAAAATTTGGTGAACAAATTCCTAAAATTACTGTTTTTACTGAGTGTGCGTTCAGTTCCTACTCTGCGGCCTTCATTAAGTTGATAATTTTCAGTATTTTCACTCCAGATTTTCAACATTGCCATTTTACCACACCTCCTTATGAGCATTACAGCTGTCATTTTTCATCCTGCCAAAACATGTTTCACCATGGTAATGACAATGGCGCAGTCGGTAAATCAATGTATGGGACACATTAAGAAAATCACAGTGACACTGTTCATTAGCAGAGGTCTTAAAATGGCTATGTTGAAAATTTGGTGAAAAATTCCTAAAAATGACTTTTTACAAGCGTCGTTCTGCGCGGTTCCTACGCACTGAAGTTCGCAAATTTTCAATATTTGCATTCCAATGGCTTCCAAATACCTAAACAGCACATAGAAGCAAGCAACATTCAGCATTGACAAATGCTTGTACTTTTTTGTCACTGATTTTTTTAAGCCATGTCCAAGTGCCAAATACCACTGCAAATACCTGCAAGCGAACGTTCGGCATTGATAAATGCTTGTTTGGTATTGACTCAGTAGGAAGCAGTAGTTCAAAACACATCAAAATGAAAAGGCATAAAAGGAAAACTAGGAGAGACGACGGAGGAGGAGGAGGAGGAGGAGGAAGAGGACGACAACCAGCTGGGAGGTCAGTCTAGAATCAATACATAACGATCAAGGGATTAACATCTCCTCACAAATACTGACACAAGACAAGGTACAGGTCTTATCAAAAGGCCTCCTTTCATCCTGGTAACTAAAATAAACCTGTTTTCTTTATAAGTTGACTTGTACAAATTACTGCACAACATAGACTTAAAACATCATATCAGAAACAAGGAATAAACAATACTATTCATAGCATGTATTTGGATAATGTGGCGTTTTGGGGAATTAAGGAGATCTAGAAAGTATCCTAGATATTGCTAATGAGTTGCTGGAAGCTGAGGAGGGACAACGGCAATAATTATTTGGATTTAAGCGGTGAATCTACTTTAATGAAAATGTGTAAGCATTATTGTCTCTGGAATCGGAGTGGGATCCCCCGCCCCGTGATTTACATCAGCGGAACCCAGGCCCAGATCCATTGGGTCAAGACAACAATGTTTGGATTACTGAAAATACTAATCTACACTCCAACATGGGCTGAAGCCCAAAAGTATCTTTTGTCCTACTATGCAAGCCACTCCACTCTAAGGGCCTTGGAACAACTGGTGCAGAGTGATATTAAAAGTCTCCTATCTGCACCTACCAAACCATGTTATAACTACCTGTCCACTGATTAATGGCAAGCCCTATGGGAAATAAAAACTACGCTAAATATATAGCCATTAAACCGATGGACAGGAAGACCAAAGTAAGCAGCATTCATAGCAGCTTCATTATCAAGTAAATTACATAATAACATATTATAACACAAAACAGTGGGGCTCTGAGACAACGTCCTGTATGTAACTGTAAGCTCTCTGTGTACTGTCAGTAAATAAACAATTTAGAACTGGAGGATAGCATGCTATGAGAAGAACAAAATACCGATTGCTGACTTCCGGGAACATAGTAGCTTTACTACAGTAGGAATAACAATTAAGGACAGAAAGGGAGGCTTTCTGACTGCATACTCAGAACCCACCTGATAAGAATTACATTCAACATTGTGATACCTCCTGGGCTGCTTGAAAGTACATAGCACATAGAGTGTTGTATTGTGTACAATTAAATATCCATCAGGAATCAGGTCTGATCTTTAGGGGTAGTAGGGTTGTAGGCAACAAAGAAAATATATCAAACATCCCTAACCATGGCCGATATATGGGATGTGACATGGATGAGTGAGATAGCAGAAATATCTCACGAGCTGCCACTGAACTCTTGATATCCCACGGTGGCTTTGCATGTGCATAATATCAAAAGTTCAATGGCAGTTTGTAGAGATATTTCTGCTGACTCACTCTCACCCATGTCATATCCCATATTTATAACACTGGATGGTGATGTAGGCTTTAAATGTACAGAGTGCCATATGTACAAGCTTATTAAAAATGATACAATAAAAGGAGAGTTCATTTGTGAAAAATGTTATGTAAACAAAAACCTTATGAAATAATTATTAGATCTCAGGGGAAAGACTAGATAAACAAGAGACATCTCAAAATATAATGGAAATTAAAATAAAGAAGAAACAGATACCACAACATTCTGAACAGAGAATGTCAATCAGTAACACCAGATTAAGCAAGAGGAAATGCTCAGATGAAACATTCACCTCTGATAAAGACTGGATAGAGATCCAACCAAACCCCAGAAAGAGAAGGGGAAACCAGGAGTTTGCACAAGCAACTAATACTGAAATACCATTTAGGAACAGTTTCTCGTCATTAGATGATCTACTGGGTATTGAGGAGAACACAGAAAACATACCCTCACCAATATTACCTACAGATGTCAATACCTCTAAAACCATGAACATCCAGTTATGAATACACCTAATGAGGACAACCCCAACACCATCCCCTTAGTTAAGGAGGAGCCATCAAACTTTTGTAATAGGAGACTTAATCCCTGTGCACTGTGATAGATAATGTTTGTCATCCAGATAAGGGTAACAGAGCCTGTAGTAGCTACAGCGAGGCAAAATAGTAGACATAAAACTACATATAGACTCAATCTCAAGTCATCCGGGCTCAAATCCACTTGCTGTAGTGCATGTAGGCACCAGCGATGTAAACACATCCAGCACAGAAGAAATAATAGAACATGCCATTTCATTAAAGAGGTTCTTGACAAATTGGGTAGTGAGGTCTACACCTCCGAAATTCTTCCCATTCCTATAGCAGGCTACTATAAGAACAAGAAAGTTAAAACCATAAACAACTGCTTAAAAAGTGGTCCCTAAAAATAACATCAGATGCTTAGCCCACTGGCAAATGTCTGAGTGGAATTACGGTTTACAGCCAAGATGGAGTACACCTAAGTAGAAAGAGTAGCACAACACTGGGTAAAGCAATCCCAAAATACATAAACCAGTGGTAATCGATCATGTCTGGCTTGGGAGCCAGATGCGTATGAAGCCTTTTCCAAGGAGCCACGACAATCATACACATCATGCATGTAATATGAAACATGACACACGCAATTCAGAAGTGTAATTTGAAACACATTCTATTTTGTTTTATTGTATTTTCTTACAGTTACTTAAAAAACTTTTAATAGCCGCCCGGTGGCGCTGAGGCTAGGTGCTGGAAGCCTCACCTCGCTCTCCCGGCGACCGGTCGAGCCGGACTCGGGTTGCCGGGGGTCGGCAGGGGAGAGGGAAGGATCGAGCGTCCCAGCGGATGCTCTCCTCCCTCAGGGGTGGGAACCATGAGCGCTTTCGCGCTCTGCATCACCCTCGCAGCCGGTGGAAGCACCGACAGTTGAGGGGATGGAGGCGGCTCCGTCAACGGGTCGGGAGGACGCCGCTGACGCGCATGGGGTGTTGGCGTCGCCCAGCACGCCACCTCTCGGGACGAGTGTCCTAGCGACCGACGCCCAGGGGGCGGGACGTAAGGGAAAGAACCCCTGGCAGCCCTAGATGAAGGTCGCCTGTCCCCAGACCACCTGCAGGACAGACCCCGATGTGCGAGGAGGAGGAGGACAAGCACTCTAGGGCAGATCCCAAGGAAGGTTGAGGAGGACATGAGCGGACGGAAGGAGGGGCTCCAGGGTAAGTAAGGAGGAGATAAAGAAAGTAAGTAAAAAAAAAAAACAAAAAAAAAAAAACTTTTAATAAGCCTTTTTGTTTGTTTAACAACCTAAATGCAATTCAGTGCTCAGTTGCCTGCAACATATATAATACTAAAATACATCATGGGTATCAATGTGTGGAACTCCATAACATTAACATGTTGTAGTGCACAACATCACAACATTGAAGAGAGTTCCACACACATAAGAACATCACTTTAACACTTACACTCACAGCACAGCCACACCAGATCAACTATCACTGGCAGAATGAATAAATAAAATGACTGATACAAGCAGCGTTTTTAAAACCAGACACATCAAAGCCCAGCCAGATGAACTATTACTGCACAGCATGAAGCTTAATTATAGTTATAAAGGAAACAGCTCTTTAACAACGAGACACAGCCAAGCCAGAAGAACTATCACTGTACTGAATAACACTGTTTTATCACATACACACACACACCACACACACACACTCACTTTACGTCACTCACACACACAAAGACAGAGCACTGCAAAGCACAATGATGAAAGGATAAGATTATCTAAAAAAAAAAAAAAATGCACCCACAATGCAGCTATGCTCCCTTCTTTGCATGATGGAACAGTGAGATCAGTATCAGACAGCATAGCAAAAGCATGTCCACGGTCCTGTTTATCATGCTGCAACTATTCCGACTGAAACCAGTTGCTAATAAAGAAATTAATTCACAATTACCTACCAGCGGTGCTGTAAAATTGATTCAATTAACAATTCTGGCTTGGGGTGGGGAGGAAGCAGGGTGTGGTGATATGCTCGTCATTTTGGCAACGGATTATTGAGAGCACTGACAGAAATACTGGCTGTCAACAAATTCTAATCACTCTGTAACTGAGAGCACTAAGTGGGTGATGTTTTTCACGGCATGTAAAGAGCCGTAAATACATAAAAACAATAGGCAGTGTTAACGAGTCACAACAAAAACTGTAAAGAGCTGCTTGAGGTTTGCGAGCTGCGGCATGAGTACCACAGGTTTAAACTAACAAACACGGGGCAAGAAGTAGTACTGCTATACATGGCAAACTTACTCCCAAAGTTTTTGCAGCAACTGGACAAGACATGAGACATACCAGGAATAAAGAAAGACACAGTGAAATCATAACAAATAAACAATTACCTAAATTTACTCCTAACAAATGCCATAAGCTTAAATATCATAAAGAGATCGGAATCAGAAATACTGCTACATAAACAAAACACATGTAGACCCTGGTTTGTGATGTAATACCTTGGCAATCCACTACAAGCAAAAAACAGTACACAAATTAAAATAATATGCAAATAATTTGCAATTTGTAGTTGTTCCAGCTTATTTTTTCTACGGTTTTTCCTGGCACAGGATTTTTGAAATTTTCAAGATTGTTCTATGTTGTAACTGCCACACAAGTTCATGACTTACTAAAGATTGTACATGTAAACTCCACATGTACTGTTAATTATGCTGCAACAATATTTCTTTAGAAGTGAACATTTACATACTGTTACCATCCCTTCTGATCTACTGCTTTCTAAGCAACTGTGGGTGCAATGCATTGTGGATGACTGAATAACATTATCTGTCCCAGCCCTTTCTTGGTGAATACACAGCGGTAAAGATGAGCATGCAGCTTCTATAACCGAAAGCAAAAATCACAGACACTGAGATAAACAAAGCAAAATCAAAGAGAGAGGATACTTCTATGGGTGAAAAGAAAAATAAATTGAGAGAAACAAAAAGAAATCAAAGAAACAGACTAACAATAGTAGTCAAAACAAGTATTTGAAAGATGAAAGCAGTAAACGTCATGTTGTTCTATGTCCTGCTGAGTTAGATAGTTTGGAGAGGAAAAAAGTGAAAATAATATTCTGCAAAATAGTTGTTCAAAAAAGTGTTTTTCAGATTGGCTTAACTCAGTACATTTGGAGAAACGGTGCTTGTGCTGCTAGGACTGTTTGACAGCCACCTATTGGTCTGCAAAGGAACTGCAGGAAGAAAACTAAGATGTACCATAGCACACTCCCATCATGCAGTGCAGCCCATAGCTTGTAATACACACAGAGGAAAATCAAAGCACCTAGATTAGAAAGTGAATTGCAAGTTTTGAAAAGTTGTAAAATACGTTTGATGTTAGAAAGCTTAAAGCTTGTAATGAAAGTTATTTTAACAAAAGTGAAATAGCAGCACGATATTTCCAATAGGTGTGTTCCAATTGTTTTGAAATATATGTACACCACATTTAACAACTCAACATGTTGCAATCTAAAAGTAAATCAGTATGATTGTACTCATTTATTCAGAAACTATTAGTCATACAATCATTGCCATATTATAAATGAATTAAACCATTTAAAAGGATGGATCTGTAGTGGAATTAATCCATGGTTGGTTGGTTGGACCCTCCCCAACCATGGATTAATTCCAATAGACCAATCCTTTCTCATGGTTTAATTCTATATATTACTGCAATATCTGAAACCTGGTGGAATGCAAATAATAGTTGGAATAGGGACATAAACTACTACAGAAAGACAGAACTCACAAGGGGGTGGACTAGCAGCAGCATATATTAAATACATACTTACAGCCTATGAAATAACCAATTGCAATACATCAGGGAACCCTAGAAATAATATGGGTCGAGGTAATAAGACAAGAGCAGAAGAAATTGTGCATCGGTGTTTGCTACAGATCACCAGACAACTCTAAACAAGGAAATCATGCGTAATAAGCAATATCAATAACATGGCCCAGAAGTGGGATATTGTACTAATCGGTGACTTTAATTTCCCAGGAATAAACTGGAATGATTTATCATGAAGTAATCACATTGAGCAAATGTTTGCAAACATAATGATTGAGAATGGATTACATCAAGTCATTAGGGGACCACCTAGGAATAACAACATACTACATCTTGCCATAACTGACATGACAGACAGCCTCCACGGAGTTCAAATACGGAATCCACTCTACAGTAGTAACCACAATGTAATAACCTTCAGTATTATAACACAAATTAAGACCATGAGAGGAAGTGCAATGGTAAAACAATATAACAAAGCTGACCTTAAGTCAATTAAGAATATATTAAAAAACCAGGACTGGAAGACTGCACGTAGTAAGGACAGTATTAACTCCTTTTGGACAGATTTTAAAAACAAACTACTAAGCCTAGAGAAAAAGAATGTTCCCTGTAAAAAAATCTAAAATAAAAAAAGAAAGGCACCTCAATAGCTCACAGGAAAGGTTAGTAGACAACTGAATAAGAAAGGGAAAGCCCATAGGGCAATGAAGAATGATAATTAAGCAATAAGGCACGACAGGGTGTGTGTTATCGTGTAATAACGTCACTCCTGGGGTGGATTGACATACCGAGGCAAGGCCGAGTGCTTCCACACCCTGGGTGGCGTGTCTATTACACAATAACACACAGCCTGGAGTGCCTTATTGCTATTATACAATGGCTCGATGTCATACAAAGTAAAATGTTTTTTTTTAATGTTTTTAGTAGATTTTTAGTGAGTTTCTTAGAGAAGAGAAAAAAGGCTCTATGATTACAACCAGCAAAACTAATGCTAATCAGTGACAGTGATGTTATTTATTTATTTTTATTGCATTTGTACATCAGTTTGAAAAACCTTTGAGCCATGGGCTCATTTACAAAGGTACCTCGTCACAAAAAAGACAAGCACAATACAACAGTATGTTACAACAATGAGATATACAACAAATTGGTACAAACCGGTATGTTTCATCAATGCGGCATACAATAAATTGTTAAAGCCAGGCTATCTTCAATTATTGGATGCAGCCACTTAGGTGGCTTTGTCATAGAATTTGGGCAAGACAATCTAGACACAATCACAGCTACGAGTATTAAGTAGGTGATAGGTTATACTGTAATATCGTCACTGTCTCAGGCACACACTGACCAATCAGAATCAAGATTCTTTCTTGCCATTGTATAATTATTATTAGTAATCATAGAGCCTTTTTCCTCTTCTTTCTTCTTACCCTCAGCGACTGGGCTGAGGTAAGTCCAGTGATACTGGGGTGACGGGGCTGGGGTGTCAGTCAGAAGGGGCAACCGAATAAATAACATATGAAAAAAAAAAAAATTAGCTGATATTAGATCTAGAAAAGGTATTTGATAAGGTACTCACAACACCCAATATTAAAACTTCAAGAACTAGGATAAAACACAGAATGAATACATTGGCTCTCCAATAGAAATCAGGTTTCAGAATAAGAGACAGCATGTCCAAACCAGGATAAGTGATGCGTGGGGTCCCCAGGGTTCTGTGTTGGGTCCAGTTTTGTTCAGTATTTTATAAGCGGACATGGGTAAGGGCATCACATTGGCTAATAAAGTTCAGCAATGACTCCAAGTTGGGAGCTGTGGTTAATACAGAGGATCAACAAGGAAGTCTACACAAATACCTTGATAGTGCAGAAAAAGGGGCTATAGATAATAAAATGAACCTTAACTCGAATAAATGTGCAGTGCTACACCTGGGAAAAAATATTGCAAATGTCGATTGCAGCCTCATGGGTAACGTTTTTTAAAAAAGTGGACAGTGAAAATGATTTGGGGGTACTCATTAATAAGGACCTACATTTCGGAGAACAGTACCATAAGATAATCAAAAGAACCAACGCGATATTGCGCTGTATTAAAAATGCCTTCATCTCTAGGGATAGGAATTGTATCCGTACTCTACATACAACCTATGTGAGACCGCATTTAGACTACTGCTCGACAGTCTGGAGCCCGCATCTAAAGAAAAATATCCAAAATATTAAAAGGGTGCAGCATAGGGCAACTAAAATGATGATAGGGCTGAGAGATGTGTCGTACGAATAGAGGCTGCAAGAGTTGGGACTTTATACACTCGAGATGTAGCAATGAAGGGGAGACATGTTACAAATGTACAAAACTCTCAGAGACAAAGAATTAATGGACAACTTAGGAATTAAATTGAGTACTAACAAGGACAACTTCAGATGTCACAACCAACAAATAGCAATCCCAAATGCTGTAAAGAACAGAGAAGATGTTACTTCAAGTATAGGGTGTCTATCAACTGGAATTTATTACCAAGGGAGGCAGTTTCAGCAGGGTCCTTGAATTTATTTAAAAAAAGACTGGACGAACATTACATCAGTATTAGGTAAACATGGCCCCGCTAATGCGGGAGACAGGCTCGATGGGCTACCACCTTCTCCTGTCTTATAAACCCAGTATGGATAAGTGGGGGAGTGGTACTTCCCAATATGTTAGGGAGATAAAAAAAAACAGCTCTCCGATGGTGACTGCTACAGCCAGCCAACCTTTAATCCAGTTGCACCATATGAAAGAATTCTGGATGACTTACTTGAGCATGCACTATCAGAGGATGGATCTGACAGGATGAAAGTACATTTCTTGCAATGACTCACCTGTATGTTCCCACACTACCAAAATCCATAAACCTGAGAGACCCTACTGTCACTCAGCTATATCCAGGATGGTGTCCTCAGTGAGGCCCCCCAGATTTGTGGATTACTTTTTCTATACAGATTTTATCTCCAGGTGCACCATGGTGGCTAGCTCCACCGACCCTACCTCCCTCATCTGTCTGATGTCCGCCAGTCATGCTGAAGTTCATACCCCCACGGACCCCGCCATGGTGGGCCGGAATGGGAGGGCCATCCTCCCCATCTGGTGATCCTGCATCCAGTTTGGAGGCCCAGCGGACCAGCGAAACAGCAGTACGAGGGCAAGCAGGTAGGGCTCCATGAAGCCCATGCTGACCACAGTGTTTTCTGCCAATCTGTTTCCTGCTGTGGCAACTGTGAGTGTATGCACGTGGAGGCATACACGTGGCACGTTACTGCAGCCCCTGTTCTGTGCTGCTCAACTGTGGCACTGCCACCTGGCCTCCATCAGATGGCAGCCATAGAGTGAGATAGCGGGTCCCCCACCGGGAGAGGTGGGCAGTAGGTCAGGTCTCGATCCTCCTCCTCCCCACTGACCCTGACAACTCATGCTCATTCCCGAACACTGATCGCTGGCATGGCAGGAGGTAAGGCATGAATGCCTCAGCCCTCCACGCCACTGACCCGGCTCTTGTGGATTACTTTTAAGTAATTAGTAACCAAGACACCCAGTTTTAGGAGACTTGATGGACCTGATCAATAAAACTGAGAATCTGGAATGGTCTGACCAGTATTGCTGGTTAACAAATAATATTGTCTCGCTGGAAGCAGATTAGGCTACCTGGGGAGGTGGCCCTCCTAAGAGACCTTCACAGCATTACTGAGCTATCTACATATGACTATATCCTTATCTACGTGGTCCTACATGCCCCCCCCACAAAAAAAAAAAAGAAAGGCAATTAGATAACAGTGGACAAATATAGAGTAATGAGTTATTTTTCAATAAGTGTACTGCAATACACTATAGATTTAGCTGCCTATTCTTTTTGGTTCTATTTTTCAGAACATAACATTTATTTATTTATTTAAATTTTGGTGACCAGGTAGGCCCACTGAGACCATAATGGTCCTTTTTTCAGGGGCGACCCGGGGTTAATTACAGTCAACAGTACAATAAGAAGTAGGAACACTTCAAGGGAAAGTGCGCATATACAGACATTTGGAGATTGACAAGTTTCTTTCTTGTTAATTGATTGCACCATGTGATCTCGTGCATTATCTAACCCTTCAGTTTCTGTCTTCACTGCCCCTGATGAAGCCTCCTGGATGAGGCCCTATGTAGGAAGTTTGCCCATGGTTGTGATGGCATCCCACTAAACTCCTAAATTACAAAAATCATTGGTATGTGTGTGCCGATTCTTTTCTTTCTCTCAACAGTCTATATGACAGCCTTGGTTCCTCGACTGCATCTACATCCTAGTGCCTTCTGACACTGCATCCTACCCCACAGTGGACTGCTTGGGGCCCTCCAGAGCCTCTTCTATGGAGGGTAAGCCATGGGTGTAGATGGGTTGGCACTGGGTCCAGGGTGGAGGGTGACAAGCCTGAAAGGTGTATATCTCTAGGACCACAGCATATCCCTGAGAGACGAGTATGGCCAGGGAGAAAGAGCTCTGTGGAAAATCGAAAAGTCTCTGAAGGATCTTACTTGGGAGACAAAAGAGAAATGGGACAAACATTATCGATAACATTTTGATTATCTCCTTTACAGCAGCTGTGCGATGAAACATGTTTTTCAAGTAAGGTAGTTTTAGCTACAATTACTGTAATAAAATAAACAACACCAACAAATTAGGCATTCTCCTTCAAAAATGACACTACTCCATAAATTAGCTTTAGAAACCGCTGGACAGTAGGTTGCTGTCCAGTGGTTTTTTATGTTCACACATAAAGTTTACACAAGTTTGCATTATGTTTTCTAACACTTATTTATGGTGTAGTGTCATTTTGAAGGAGAGGAAGAGTGCCTGAATTGCTGGTGTTTGTTAATTAGGGTTATCGTGATCACCCCATCCTAGTGCACTTTCTAGTTGTCTGACTGAATTAATAAAAATCTGAGCATACCTGTCAAATCTACTTTTTCGGTACCTATGCTCTATGCTTCGCACCATTAGTTTATTTTTTTTATTTTCTTGACCCTAACCCTTATGAGGTTTGCAGTGCTATTCCTGAGCCAAATGTGCTGGCCATCTTCTTTTTTTTTTTTTTTTTTTTTTTAATTTTATGTTTATTGTAGTTTTACATGAACATGTAGTGATACAATCCATACATCAGACATTTCGGATTTAATACATCAATTCAGATCAGGTTACACTAGTATAGCGCAGTCTAAATGTTTGTTTACGGATTTGGGGGTATTACCACTTTACTTATTAACTCGATAAGAATAAATCTCAATAGCTACACTCCTACAAGAGATGGGGACAATCCCAACATAAAAATTAAAATGCTTTCAAAAATGATTCAACTTCTCAGGTTGATTAGTACCCCAATCCCGAGCATGGTGAAACAAAAATCTTTAGTGATCTCACCATTTCAGCTCTGCATTCAATAAAACAAACTCCTCAGCAAAGAAAACACATTTCCAGTAATAATAAAAATAAAATAAGCTGTTTTGAGCCTGTAAGGTTTAACAACATAGTTAAAGGCTTAATGCAGCCTCCCATAGGAAAGAAACTAAGTAAAGTCTATAGCCTAATAAGTAAGTGTCCAGGTTCCACCTCGATTTGTTCTTTCAGGTTTTAATTTCAGTCTTTTATCAACAGTAAAGCCCTCTTGTAGCAAGACTAAATTTTAATTAGGACAGTTATCTGTTAAGTTCAAATAGCTTACTAAGAGCATTTCAGGTATCCTCCTCCGATTCCTGGTCTGATTCCATTCTGGCATCACCCTTCGAAACCTCAAACTCCTTTTGGATCTGCTGGACTCTCCTGCCTGCTTCTTCTGGATCCGTGAATTGAAAAGTCTGTCCCCCGTAATAAATCCGCAATCTGGCAGGCATCATTAGGATATGGGCGACCCCAAGACTTCTCAAAGAGGCCCGAACCCCATCAAACTTTTTCCTGCGGGCCCTTGTTGCATAGGAGAGATCCGGAAAGCAGTGTAGGGTAAAACCCTCATAGTTCAAGTTCTCTGTGTTACGGGCCGCCTGCAATATCTGTTCCTTAATAGCAGCATTAAGTGTGACCAGCAGCACCGTCAGAGGAGATCTTTCTGTGCCCCTGCTGATCGTGGCGAGGGATCGGTGGCTCTAACAAATTGCTCCCCAATAGAACGATCCAACTGTAGGGCCTTAGGTAGCCAAGATTTCAGAAAAGTTAATATATCGGAGATTCTGAGCCCTCCGGTAGTCCGATGAGTCGCACATTTGAAGCTCTACCGCGTTTCCAGGGCCTCGGAGTATCTTAATTGCCCATTTTCCTGAGTTAACTTCGCCATGATCGCTAGTGCTTTAACTGCCTGAATTTCGCTGATGAGGCAGTTCTAGTTGCAGCCTCAATCTTACAGTCTTGCTCACCCAGTCGCTGCAAAACCGATTCAATTTTGCCATCAACTGCTTGCATAGCCGCCTGAAGCGCCCTCCACGGTGGTTCACTCGAGGTGATGGCAGTTGGAACCAACGCGGCCTGTTGCTCCGTTGAGGGCTGCATTTTCATTCCGCCCGTTCCACTTCTGTTTGTTCGCCCCATGCTCGATTTTGGTACCAAAATGCTCCGTTCAGCTTCAGGATTCCAATATTTGTAATTTTAAACCAATGTTTCCGCGTGAGAGGCAATACGGTTGAGGTTTTTTAGTTATAAATGCAGAGCTGATGGAGATCACGTCTTCTCGGTAGAAGTGCTCAACAGCGCCCCCCGCTGGCCATCTTCTTAATTGAGAAAAAAAATGAAGTTAAAACACGTATAAAGCACTCCGATTTTGGTGGAACTAGACAACTTTACTGCCAAATAAAATAGGAAGGGGCCTGGAATCTTTTATACTGAAAAAAGGTAGGGTCACATTTTTTCCCTTAATAACCACCCAGTCCACTGGGGTTACTAGAATCCTATCAGTGTTATTGTTAGGAAGGTAGCAGGCAGCTGGTAGGGAGCTCATTAGGGGCTCCTTACATAATGACATCATTGTTTTCTCAGCTAGCCTGAGGGAAGAATGATTAGGTCATTAGGAACTCTTCCAGCAGCATAAGCCACACTGTGTGGACAGCTGCTCTGGGGAGCTTAGAATGCTCAGTCTGTGGTAGTGAGAGCTTGAGGAGGCGAGAGTGGCAGAAGGACTACCAGTTGGGCTCTGAGGTGAGGGGCCCAACATTTCTCACCCTAACAAAGTGTCATTTCCAGCTTCCAGTGAAGTGGAGACCAGTGCTACAGCAGGATTTCCTGTTTTCTACTCCCAGTGAAGTGGAAGGAACTGCTTGTTCTCAGTGGACTCAAGGGGAAATCCCCTGAAGGTTCTGTGTGTGTTTCAGCTGCCTTGGAAAGGAACTTTGAGAGACTGTGATCTGCTACCCAGGAGAATGCCTTTTTCTTTTTGTTGTTCCATGCCCAGTGGACGGGACAACCATTTGTGAGTAATGTTCTAGGAGACAAGATCTCCAGATAATTTAGGGGAATTGTAGTCTGGGGAGTGTGTGCCCGTAGATAAGGCTGGCTCGCATCTGTCAGTGCCCCTAGTTCACCAAGGAGAGTAAACGTTCTGTTAAACTGTTCACCCAAGAGAGTGCAGTTTGTTCTTTGGTTACCCCAGTGAGTGATGAATTTAAAGTGTGGGACCTCTAGCATTTCAGTGGGAAATGGGGGTTTCAATGGTGTAACCCTGAGGAATGGCAGAGACAGTTGGTTGGGGCCAAGGGTGGGAGGAATGCCATCTAAGTGACTACAAGGCAGCGCTTCCTGGTTCATAAAGGGCACCAGCTATACCTGAGTAAGGGCCAAGCTGCAGGTTTAGGTGTGTGGCTGAGTTTCAATTAATTGCAGCTATGTTCGAAGAAGAGTTCTGAGTGTGTGGCTTAGATTCACTAAATGACACTCATGGGAGGAAGATGTTCGGGTGCGTGGCCAGGTGGCCAATAAATGCGCCATTGGGAAACTGGGAGGAAGATGTTCTTTTTGTGTGCTCATTAACTGTACTGCATGCAAGGAGAGTTTGTGAAATGTACCTGGCCTGCCTAGACCGACCACCCTTTGGGGGTCCACTTGAGCCTTACATTTCCATCTGCTTAATAAAGCCATACTGCACAATCCCAGTTACTGTTCTGGACATTCCGATTATTGCTTCTGGTTGGTGGATTTGCTGGGGCCCCCTCAGCAGGTTAGATCTAGCATATGCCTAGCGGCCTCCACCCAGGACCTGGGTTGTGATTTTTACACAAGATTCATGTTGTTTTGTTCTTGTACCCCTACCCCTCTCTTCCTCTAGAAAATGAGCCAGGTATATATCCTAATGCCAAGGGGGTACCAACCTTTTGTAAAGTAAGTGGTATGTCAGTATGTGGGTACCAGTGTTCCAGATTTTAATGGGGGGTGTGCTAACTAGTTAGAAAGTGATCTGGGGCTTACAAAAATTGGGGACTCGTCTGGTGATATTTAATTTGGGCAAGAGTTACAAAGAATGTGGCTCGTCCAAAACAAATATGTTTTGGGGTGAGAGGCATGCTGAGGGTATGTCTAGCATCTTCCCGTCTGGTCGCGGTGCACCCAAACAAAAAATCGTCTACAAGAAAGCAAACCTGTGCCAAGACAAATGCCACCTGAAAGTTTTTTGATCCCAACTTTCTGTGGAAAAGAAAGAGGAAGAATATGCTGCTTGTGTGTTTACCTTGAAAATGTGGACTGGGCAATGATTGCCCTTGCCTTGTAGTGAAAGCGCTTAAAAAAACTGTTTAAAAGTTACACATTTCCAGAGAAAAGCATTTGTGGACTTAAAGGATAGTGTTTTTTAAGTGTTCAGAAAGTTTCAAGTGCGTACAGTGAAAACTGGGGGAGTCGCTAGGGAAAATGCACCTAGTACTGAGTGAAAATGTCTTAAAATGCTTGCTCTACTGAAATTTCAAGCCGAGGAAAAAGTGACAGTTTTCAGTTTACATTTTGCCTTCTCAATGATCACCATACAGGAGTGCGGCTGAAAGTGAGAGAGACAGCTCATTTGCATGGCGTCATATGATTGGTCCCAGTGCACTTAAGCCCCCGCCCTTGCCCGATTCTCAGCGCTGTGGAACATTCATGGAGGAGCAGCCTTCAGTGTGTGATCAGCGTGTAGTTCATGCAGCCGGCAGGAGGAATCGCTTACAGCAGAAGCGCTTCTGTACCAGCAGTTTTTCTTACTGTTTCGCAGATAAACCGAGCTCAACCCGTATTCCGACTGACTAGAGAGTGATCAAGGCGATCGTGGCGATGATCGGCAGGACTGCCAGCCCATTTCACCCCAGAGGCCTTCCTTGAGTTGGCAGCAGGCCGTATTACATCAACGGTGGAAAACCAGCTACTGCCAGTAAATACCCTGTGCAAAAGTAACTGGCTGTGGTGCTAAGGTCGGAAAACTGCAAGAACTTGAGCAAATGCAGCAAAAGTACTGAAAGAGAGAGTTTTGTGAACATTTAAATCTTGGACTGTGTGTGAAAGTGCTGTTTTCAAAGAAAGTGAACTTTAAGATGAACGATCCCTCTGGTCCAAGTGCTAGTGTAACCCCCCTGCAAATGGGGGTTCCCAAAAGACTTCCAGGAGCTTGCTTGAATGCTCCAAGCCTGAATGGTGTTTGGCATTTAAGCCATTTATCAGTGAGTGTTTTAGAGCCTCTGGTACTGTCTCTTTAAGAGCTGTCTGCTTGCAGACATAATTAGTTGTATGGGGGGACTGTGTGCTTCTCTGAGTACCACTCGAGCTGCTGCCAATTCACTTCATTTTGCAGTCACTAGGAGTGCAAAGGGAACCTATTTGAAAGATGTAACTGTTTGCCAGAAATTATTTAGAGTAATAATGAAATTACAGTTTGTCTAACCTGCTTTCTTTGCAGTCAGAACTGTTCTGCTAGTTCCCATTCTGGTTTTGAACTGCTGAACTGGACCAATCAGTGTGGGGTAAGCTAGCTCTAAAATGGTCCCTTGGACGAATCAGAACTTGGACTCATAATCTGAGCCAGTCACAAGAGGATTGTATGAGCAGTGACTCTGGGAGATGTAGTTTAGACTTCAGCACCTTTTTGGACCAACAGCAGCAGTCTATTGTGAGTGACAGCCAATCCAGTCAAGAACTGGGAGGAACTCAAAGGAAGTGCCCGATTTTGTCGGTTGGAGTTTCAGTTGAGCTTTGGCAGTGAAGAAGGAAGGAGCCCTGTGCTTTTTCAGTGTGCAGTTTAGTCAAAAACATGTGTAAGGCCCAGAGTTCCGGTCTGCAGCTTGTGTAACAGCTTGTTAGGACTGAATCCGTCCTGTGAAAAGAATCAAAGGATCTCTGAAGAGTAGAAACCAGGCTCACCCTGTAGAAGACTGGAGGAATTGCTGAAAATTGCATTCGGTCTGTCGGAACTGAATCTGCTGTGTGTTCTCCGGGTATTGTGCAGTAATTGCGATCGGGATACAGATGCAGCCTGCCTGGTATAGTGCTTTCTTTTATATGGATGTGTGAAGAGGTTTGTGTACTTCAAGTGAGCCCTGCTGACATCCAAGGACCCTATCTTATTTGGAGGTCTTGAGTACTAATTCAGGGTGCTCCCTGTTGAATTGCCACATTAAATCCAAATGGAATTACTGTACTGCTGACTGTTTAATTCTCCTTTTCTCTGTGTGAAAGGGCCCCTACCAGCTGCCACGGTTTGGACTAGCCACTAGGGCTTGGGTACCCAGGGACAGTAACTGATAGGGATAGGCCTGTGCACAGAGCCATAGGTAGATTATTAGAGTGATAAGCTAATTAACCTGATTTCCCCAGTCCTTGTTATATCCCCTAAATAAATCAGAGCTGCTTGTTTCAGCAAAGTTATACTGCCTGAGGTATTTGTCTATGTTAAAGTACTGTACTGTGATTGTTGCACTGTATCTCATTTCACAGGAGGTCCCAGTGCGGAACCAGACCTGGGGGTAAGTGTATACTGTGAAGGTAATTCTGATATATTGTGTGGGCCACTAGTGGGAAGAAGAGGTTGCAGTGTCCCAGAGGGCTGTGACCAAGTTAGTTTAACTATTGCAAACCCTGACCTCTGGGTGAGGCACCCGCCATTGGATCCAGGCCCTCAACCTGTTAGTGGCAAATCAGGCAGGGGTAGTAGCCCCTGGGATAACGCCATCTAGGGGTTACACTAGTAAAGTAATGGATTGAAAAAAAGTAAATTTAACTTTTGCTTAGAAAAAATCAGTTGAAATGCAAAAGAGCCAGACAGAATCCTAGCAATTTTAAACTGAGTGTGATGCAAAGTTACAGTCACCATGTTGGGGAGTAGCCAGCAATGTAAACAAAACAGCGCTATTTTAGACCGGTGGTTTCAAACGCAAACAAAGTTTCAAATGGTTTCTTGCTAAGTGTTGTGGAATACAATTGCAGCAGCCAGGCAGCCTGTTAGCGAATGTTTCCAGTGTGTTAAAACCAAATCTCAGAGTGATTACAACAGCAGTAATTTTGAGACTTGTGTGTTTAAATTGCAGAACATGGCGCAGCAACCCCCCTCACTACACGCTCCATGCCAGGGTGTTGGTAACCCAACAAGAACAAGAACTAGCTAATTCTGAGAAATTGTATGACTGTTCGTCAGCACCCGCCAAGGTGGCTTTGCCGAACTATCTGGTTAATGTGTGTATAGTATGCCTAAAGTCAGGAAGAGATTTTTTTTTAATTCACATTGCACAGACTGTCAAGCGCAATTTGGGATGAGCATGTCAGTTAGCACAAGGGTAGCTAAAACAAAAAGCATCCATTTAGCTCCAACTTGGACACAGACGGGGGACCCTGTACAATCGGAACAACAGCAGCAGGCTGGGTTCAGTAAGACAGACCCCACAGAGTTTGTAAAGGAGTTCTTCGACACTGTCTGTGTCAATGCTTTGCAAGTCCCAGAGGAAGTTAAGTGTTCCACGCTGCAGAGGGTGGAGTTGGACGCTGCAAAGGCAGGTTCAGTAGATCCGTGAGTAGAAGGCCCAAGTCCAAGCCTCGTGGAAGAGTCCGAGGTGGAGGAATCATGTTGTTGGGAGGCCAGTGCCTCCGAGGACAGTGGACAATTTTGGGGTTGGCACAATCACCAGCTCCTGGGCAGAATGTGCGGAAGAAGAGGAAGCAGCAATGGCTTCAGTGGGACCCAGTGAGTTGCCATTGGCCTTGGTTTCCATGGAGCCTCCTGATGTCCGTGTGGAGGAAGGCTCAAGAAATGTGCCCATGAGTGCAGAGGTGGACTGCTTTTGCTCTGCCCTAAGTGTTCACAACTGGCTCAGTCAGGACTGGCCACCTCCAAGCCATGCTTCTGGACTGGAGTTAGTTAAAAGCAGCAAAGAGGAGAGCATTGTTCATAGGTGAGCTGTGGCCAAGTATGGACACTAGTACCTTTTCTACCCTCGACAGATATGGGAAGAAATTGAGAAAGACAGGCATTCCTGGTTGTGGGAGGAAGCTTGTGCCAACCTGCACCCTAGAGTAAACAAGTGGGTCCGAATTAAAGTGTGTAATGAGAGACTGTAATTCTAGATGTAACCCCCTTGTTACCCGGGGTTACTAGAATCCCAGTAAGATCTAGTGGTAGGCAGGGAAGGCAGCTTGTGAAACTCCAGTTAAATGGGTTTCACACTGTCTCACTCTGTTCTCAGTCTCAGCTGAGACTGAGGGATGACATCACCAATAGAACTATCGCAGCTGCATGAGCCACATTGGAATCTGCAGCAAGGGAGTTGGTTAAAACGTTGGGAGGTTTTTGAAGTCAGTCTTCAGTCAGTCTTCAGTGAGTGTGTGTGAAGTTGGGAGCTTGCTTAGAAAGCTGCTCAGTGAAGGCTCTAGGAGCCTCAGCCCTGACAGAGGGCTACTTTTAAGTAGAAGGGTGCGTGTCTCCACCTAAAGAGAGACACAAAAGATAACTGAAGTGGTGGAGACTGCTGTTTCGGTCTCAGTGGCCCCTCCTTCGGGGCAGGAAAGGTTTCCGTGCAGATTCCTGGGGCAACCCCCTAGTTCTGCTTGTGAAGGAAAAGCTGCCTGTGTGTTCCAGTGTTTATTTGGGAGAACAAGAAGATTTGTGAGTCGCCTGTGGGGCACCTGCAACGTGAGGGTGAGTGTCTGCTCTTGCTAAAAGGGCCTATGTTTTTCACCCTGGGACTTGTGTGACAGTGTGGGGATTGAACTACTAAATATTGGGAAGCCTAGAGTAATGGGCTAAGCAAAGTAAAAGTAGGTTCAAGTCCAGAGCTTGTTGGGATGCAAATGATATGTAGAGGAGATGTGACAGACATCTACCCAGAATCTACATTTGAAAGTTCAGTAAGGGAATTGTTCAGTTTCCAGAGAAATGGCCAGGTATGGGCTGTGGGAGCTGGAGGTGGGTGGCCCCCCATCTTTAGTGACCAGGTCCACCTCTATGGATTTCTTCTGTGGATTTCTACTTTACCTCAGGCACTTGGCCAGTGATGAGGGAAGTACCCAGACCTGGGATTGGAAGGAAAATTCTCTCTAGGAGTCGAAGACTGTAGTGTGGTTTGGGGAGCCACAACAGGATAATTGGTTCATTCCTCAAATGGACCGCGGATCAAGTGGTCGGCGGGGGAGCCGGGCCAATGGGAAAAACCCAAGTAGTGTACAAGTCGGGCTGTGTACCCAAAGCTGTGTGCAAGTCCAGGCTGTGTGCCTGGTGGGTTTAGAGCCTGAGGGCTGGAAATGGTGATAAAGTGTTCAGTAGTCTCTAATCTGCATTACCAGGAAATGTAGCCCTGTGGGGGTCCATCTATGCTTTGTTTGTTCAGCTTGGATGTGAATAAAAGCCACACTGAAGAATCCCATTCCTGGTTCTGGACATTACAGTTATGGCTTCCTGTGTTCGGATTTACTTGGGTGCCCCTGTTCAGAGTAGCCAAACCTAGGTCCCCTGTGCCGAGTAACCTCGTCCTCCCCAAACCCAGTCCCCACCAGGTACTGCTGTCAGCTTCAACAGCATGCCACCTGTCATTTGCAAAAAGGCAGGGGTGAGGGGTTACATAGAAGCATGGCAGGACCTTATTAATTAGCTCTGTGAGAGTAGTGGACAAAGCTGGCCGTGAGACATTCTACAATGTTCCTATGGTACGTCCAGATAGGGTGACAGTTTATGTCCCAGATCCTGAGTGGTACTAGCCTTGAAGCTGGTGCCATTCATCTAATATTGCGCCCGCTTGCCAAAAGTGAATGCAGCCATGCCAGCTCAGCCATCTACCACCGAAGAGGCAGCAACCCAGGATGGAGGTGCCTTTCTTTGGTGATCCAGGTCTGCCTGCAGCACGATCCAGGCTTGGCTCCGCAGCATCCAAGTTTGTCTGTGGCAACACCCAGGTTCATCAGCCCAGCAGTCGGAGAAGATTTCCAGTCCAGGTCCAGTAGGAGGTCGTGGAAGCATCTGATCCATAAAACGTAGAAACATAGAATTTGACTGCAGATAAAGACCGCTTGGCCCACCTAGTCTGCCCATTTCCCTACCTAACGGATAAGCTGCAGATCCTAGTTAACCAACAGCCTACTTTCTCCTACCCCCCACTAGAACTGCCTTATGCCTGTCCCATGCATTCTTGAATTCCCCACTGTTTTTGACTCTATGACCTCCTCAGGAAGGCTGTTCCATGCATCTACAACCCTCTCTGTGAAGAAATACTTCCTCACATTACCTCTGAGCCATCCCCCCTCTATCTTCAAATTGTGCCCCCTTGTTCTTGCACATCTCTTTTTCTGAAAGATGCTACCCTCTTGGACTTTGTTGTTTCCCTTGAGGTATTTGAAAGTTTCTATCATGTCCCCCGTCCCTCCTTTCCTCGAGGCTATACATCTTAAGCTCCTTTAGTCTTTCTTCATATGTCTTCTGGTGCAGACCCTGCACCATTTTGGTTGCCCTCCTCTGGACAGCCTCCACCCTGTCTATGTCTTTGCGGAGATGAGAGCTCCAGAACTGTACACAGTACTCCAGATGTGGTCCTACCAACTGTCTGTACGGAGGGCCAACAACTTCATGTTTTCTACTGGTGATGCCTCTCCCTATGCATCCTAGTATCCCCCCAGCCCTCTTTACTGCCTTCTCACATTGCTGGCCCACCTTTAGGTAATCTGACATAACTACCCCCAGGTCCCTTTCCATTTTTGTTGTTGTCAGTATCTCACCCTCCCATTGTGTACTCTTGCCCTGTGTTTTTGTTTCCTAGGTGCATTACTTTGCACTTCTTTATGCTGAATCTAAACTGCCATACATCTGACCATTCCTCCAACCTTGCCAAGTCCATTTGTCTACCCAGCAGCTGAAGATCGTCAGGCCACAGGTCCACAGAGGTGATGCTGACATCCTTTGTCACCTAGAACTGGTAAGAGTCTCTTTTCATTTTAATTTGATTGTTTTCCTGCAATTGAAGATACTAGACTATTTATTTTTGTATATATTACCTAATACTGCTTACAGTAGACAATCAATGTTAGCCTGTTTCTCTTGACTCAGTGTACTCAGCTCTACTCATTGTTATGTACTCTGCTTGTATCTGTATCCTTGTTGTACTCTCCTGGGTCGTTCCTGAAAATAGGCATATAACTTGTCTAGTGTAGCTACCCGTCAACAAAAGCTAAATAAAATAAATAAATACATAGTACTGTAATTTCAGCAGACTATCCATCTAGATTGCAGTGCTAGAAGGCCTTGTGCCTGTTCCAGAAGTGTGCTTCAGCAGGCTCCAGCCTAGGAGAAACTCTTTCCGTAGTGCCTTGGCACTCTGAACTCTTCGTTAGCTTGAATTTGCAGGCCCCAAAATGTTTTATGTTTTCTAATTGTGTACTTTTTTAGAAAATCCTTTTAAAAATGCTTTTTGGGCTTGTGCAGTATCCAGTGGGAGGGTTTGTTTGGTCACTGTTTTTGGCTTTACAGGTTGTACTTGTGTGCAGAAATGTGTTTTTGCAGTGTTTTCTTTTGCAGGTATTCCTGGAAGAAGACAAGAAGACCTGAAGAGGATTTTTGGGACTCAGTGGAGTCCTCTTTTGTGTAGAGTTGCTAGGCTTGTGTAACTGTGTAGTACAATGTCTAACCTTTTCATTTTACAGGTGTGTTAGTGTAAAATGGTTTGGGGTTTGGGCAACTAGTAGGTAGCATAGGTCAGATAGATTTCCCCTAGAGGGTTAGGGGGAAGGCAGGTTGGTGGTCCTGATTCACAGTAGGGGTCACCAATACTGTCTGTAGGACATGCTTCAGGCTGTTTCTTGGAGCCATTGGAGAATCCGTAGATAGTACAGTAGTAGGATAGGAACTGAAGTTTCTTCAGTGGGCCTCTATCCTCCAGTGTTACCTGCCTGTGTCTGGCATATGGTAGGGGAGGACTTGCGCAACCCTCTCATAGGGAGCACAGAGGTAGGATGGCCTGGTACTGGGCCGTGTACTGGCTGTGGACAGCAAGTGGCGAGTGTAACCACCCACTCCCCTGAAGTTACTAGAATCCTATCAGTATTATTGTTACGAAGGTAGCAGGCAGCTGGTAGGGAGCTCATTAGTAGCTTCTTACATAATGACATCATTGTTTACTCAGCTAGCCTGAGGGACGAATGATTAGGTCATTAGGAACTCTTCCAGCAGCATAAGCCACACTGTGTGGACAGCTGCTCTGGGGAGCTTAGCATGTTCAGTCTGTGGTAGTGAGAGCTTGAGTGAGGAGGTGAGAGTGGCAGAAGGACTGCCAGTTGGGCTCTGAGGTGAAGGCCCAGCATTTCTCACCCTAGTGGAGTGTCATTTCCAGCTTCCAGTGAAGTGGTGAGACCAGTGCTACAGCAGAATTTCCTGATTTCTACTCCCAGTGAAGTGGAAAGAACTGCTTGTTCTCAGTGGACTCAAGGGGCAATCCCCTGAAGGCTCTGTGTGTGTTTCAGCTGCCTTGGAAAGGAACTTTGAGAGACTGTTTGATCTGCTACCCAGGAGAATGTCTTTTTCCTTTTTGCTGTTCCATGCCCAGTGGACGGGACAACTATTTGTGAGTAATGTTCTAGGAGACAAGATCTCCACATAATTTAGGGGAATCGTAGTCTGGGGTGTGTGTGCCCGTAGATAAGGCTGGATCGCATCTGTCAGTGCCCCTAGTTCACCAAGGAGAGTAAATGTTCTGGTAAACTGTTCACCCAGGAGAGTGCAGTTTGTTCTTTGGTCACCCCAGTGAGTGATGAATTTAAAGTGTGGGACCTCTAGCATTTCAGTGGGGAATGGGGGTTTCAATGGTGTAAGCTGAAGAATGGCAGAGATTGTCGGTTGGGGCCAAGGGTGAGTGTAATGCCATCTAAGTGCTCACAAGGCAGGGCTTCCTGGTTCATAAAGGGTACCAGTTATACCTGAGCAAGGGCCAGTGCTGCAGGTTTAGGTGTGTGGCTGAGTTTCACTTAATTGCACCTATGTTTGAAGAAGAGTTCTGAATGTGTGGCTTAGATTCACTAAATGACACTCATGGGAGGAAAATGTTCGGGCATGTGGCCAGGTGTCCACTAAATGCACCACTGGGAAATAGGGAGGAAGATGTTCTTTTTGTGTGCTCATGAACGATACTGCATGCAAGGAGAGTTCGTCAAATGTACCTGCCCTGCCTAGACTGACCCTTGGGGGTCCACTTCTGCTTTATATTTCTATCTGTTGAATAAAACCATACTGCACAATCCCAGTTACTGTTCTGGGCATTCCAATTATTGCTTCTGGTTGTTGGATTTACTGGTGCCTCCTCAGCAGGTTAGATCTAGCATATGCCTAGCTGCCTCCACCCAGGACCTGGGTTGGGATTTTACACAAGGTTCATGTTGTTTTGTTCTTGTACCCCCACCCCTCTCTTCCTCTAGAAAATGAGCCTGGTATACATCCTAACACCAAGGGTGGTACCAGCCTTTTGTAAAGTAAATGGTATGCCAGTATGTGGGTACCAGTGTCCCAGATTTTAATGGGGGTATGCTAACTAGTTAAAAGTGGCCTGGGGTATACACCTAATTCATTATAATACAAGTAAGCAATAACCCACGACAGGGTATGGAATTGAAATTAATGAATACCCAGTGCGTTGTAAGGCACAAAGGCAGGAGGCCAAGTGCCCTCACAGCACCGAGGTATTGATTAATCCTCAATAACCCCATACACTGAAGTGCGTTATTGTGTTTATAACATGAGGCATCCCTTTCAGGTGACCAGTACAGAGAAATGCTGTTTTTAAGGCTGGAAATTAGACTTTTTGCTATGTATCCTGCCACAACAGAAAGTAGTTTGGATCTGTACCAAGACACAAAAAGAGAAGCAGCAACGTAACAGGCAGTTGCAGCCAACTTGCTGTGAAAGATATAAGCCAATGTAAATAAGTACTGTGACCCAATTGCACTGTAACAGTGACTGTAACTCACAGCAAGTGCGAGTGCCTTTCACTGTACTGGCTCTCGCTGTGTGGCTCCAGCGCATCTCTCTCACCCTACCCACACAGTTAAGCAAGCAAGTTGTGACTCACTTTCTCTCGCATCTCGATCTGCGGCTATCTGTCTGTGTATCTCTTGCTCCCCACACACTAAAAACAGAGAGACAGGGAGAGAGAGAGAGAGAGAGACAGAGACACAGAGGATTGCGTCTTTCACTGTGCTGGCAGTCGCTGTGTGGCTGCAGTGCGCCTCTCTCTCCCTGCCCACATGGCTAAGTAAGCAAGCCGTGACTGTCTCTCTCTCTCTCTCTTTTTCTCTCTCTTTTGCTCCTACATCTCACTCTCTGGCTATCTCTCTGTGTATCTCTCGCTCCCCACACATCAAAGATAGAGAGAGAGAGAGAGAGAGAGACAGACAGACAGAGACTGTCAGTATAACACAGTTCTACATCAACGTCCTCCTCCCCGTGTGTCTGTCTCTCATTCTGGTTCACTTGCTGTATGCGGAATTACTTTGGCAGATTTTGAGACCAACTTCCTCATCCTGGTGTGTGTCTCTCTCTTTCCCTCTACTTCACTCACTACTTTGGCAATGATTTTGAGAGATCATCCTGGCACACAAACTGCACAGATTAACAACTCTGCCGCTGTCTTGGCTTTCATTTCTCTCATTATTTGACAAGGCTACAGATCCGATGTGCAGACAGGAGGAGATTCTGTGGCTTGTGTGGGAAGGGGGGCCCCCAACACACAGCTGATGGAGCATAACTGGGACAGGACACCGTGAGGAGTTGTCAGAGGTATCTGCTGTCACTGTCTACCTAAATGCTTCACGATGACAGGGACAGGGAAAATAATATGGGGTATGCTACACAAGCAAGGCACTTGAGGACTCAGCCTCACTTGACTATGCATTAATGCACATCATAAACACAGAATTTAGACTTTTCGCTTCTCTGCAGTCAGTAATGGCTGCCTTTCAGTTTGCTTCTGGGGACTATAATGAGTCCTGTTGTGTCCACTGATTCTCTTTCAAGCCCAGTCACAGCAACTGTGCGTATACTGAGCATTAATGCACGGTCAGGTGACGGTGATTCACCAGCTGCCTTGCTTGTTTTTCAGACCCCATGTTATAAGGGAAATAAACCTGACAGCAATCCATCACAACCGCCAGACCAGTGGATGATAAAGTAAGCAGACATTTAGTCACCTCCAGAGAAGAAATGAAAATAACAGGGCAGGAACTTTGAGATGAGAAAAACAGGAAAGAGTATACAGAGTACTCACTAGCAGCATGAGAAGACTTATGTACAAAGTTAGAGAAATCAATGAACTGCATGATACAAAGGCTAGCTACAGAAGCAGGTCGACTAACTACATACTGACTAACCAACAATTTGTCAATCTTAGGTTTCGGACCAGGATAGAGTTAGGGCATTTACAGATGGGCAAAACTTTCTTGGTCTGTTTAAATCTGAAGACTGCAAGGACTGAAAAAATAAATAAATAAATAAGCATTCCTGCCTCGCCTCCACTGTGATTCCTGCCACTCCAGCGGCAGCCACTCACCTGAACATGCTGCTCCCCGACTGCCATACCAGAAGTGGCTTTCCAGATTATGGCTATGCCCTACTAATGATGTCTCCTCAGTAACTGGCAGCCATTGCAACCCCCCAGCTCAGAACACACGGTCACCTGCTGCAGAAAGGAAAACATCTGGGGTACCTGCAGTTACAAGAATCCAGCTAGTGGTCAGGGACCAGATGGATGACAGTCAGACCTTAGCAGCAGGTGGAAGGAGGGAAGTGCTTGCTGTGTCTCTTGCTGGAGTGCCTCTCCAGCTATAGGACAAACCCCACCCCTGAAGTCTCTTCGGTGGTGGCTGCCATAGCAACACCACAACCCGAACACATGGTTGGTTGGCTTTAGCCAGGAAAATGTCTGGGGGGGGGCTTGCATTTACAGGAGTCTAGCTATAAGTGAAAAGTCAGATGGAAACAGATGGACCACAGCAGCGGGTGGGAGGAGGTAGTGTCAGATGTGCCCCTTGATGGGTCCCTTGCTGAAGCATCTCCAGATATAGGGCTAAGCCCCACCCCGATGTCTCCCGTGACTGGCTGCCGAATGGTTACATTCTTTTCTCCATGTTAGAGATGCATTATAAAAATATAGGGCCAGTTGCCAAGACAAGAGGCAACCACTTGCATGCTGGTAACGCTGTCTGCATTCCAGCCAAGAATGTCAGGGTGGAATCTATCAGGAGTATGACAAAGCATCTATATGAATGGTCTCCTCCTAGGGAGAGATTGCAGATATCTTCCCCTTAGGCGGCTCCTGGTTGTGGTTCATGTGGTACTGCGCATGACTTGGGTGACCACATGTCGAGCACACTCTCACCTTAGGATGCTGTCATAGAATGCTCTGAAGGAGCAGAGTGGGACCACGAAAATATGAAACTCGACTGATGGTCTCCATGTGACTGAGACCCCATGCTACCAGACCCTGCTCTATGGAATGCTTGCTCCTCAACCCAGGTCTCAAGAACTCCAAGGTGCTTCTCCTGCCTCTCCATTGGCCAATGTGGGGTTGGAGCCCCCTAGAAAGTGACAGAACCAGATGCCAGAGACCAGGTGCCACCCTGGGAGCCAGAGGCTATGCATCAGTGCCAGTAGTGAGTCTGGCAGACTGAGGTATGGACCGGTTGAAGGACAGGAAGTAGAAAAGCACCAGGGACCATGGGAAGGAGGTGAAAATAATAACAAAGAAAAGATTAGGTATGGAACAGTAGTCTGTTAAATTTAATGTGAATTGTGTGTGAATGCCTTTTTACAATTAAATAGCCAGAAACCAGCACAGACGTCTAAGTTCAAACTCCGAGCCCTGTTTTTAAGAGGATTTGTCTGATTCTGTGCCTATGGCAAAAAAAAAAAATCTTTAGGAAACAGTGTTCCTGACTGAGTCAAAGCCACATGATGGCTATGTGTGATATACAACTTTAATAGCCCAATGAATGCTAACATTTTAGAACATGTCTAAAACAAAACGTTTACAAAGAAATATTTTGAATAAATACTGCCTGGTGTGCTGAGGGCAGAGAAGCAAAGAATGATACTGTTTTACATTTCTAGGTCTCACAAAGCAGCCTGACAAATGAGGGCTTCTTTAACAAGCACTATACAACCCTACATATCTTGGTGATAATCCTAATCTCACTAACCAACATGATCTAAAGTGCAGGTTATTGTCCTGGGGACCAGTTATCAGTGTGATATCACACAGTCAATCCACAAAACTGCTGATTGTAATCAGAACAGCTCCATAAAACTGCCCTCTTTGTGCCCCTCCCCCACTCCTTATGGCTTTGACCTTGGAAGAAATGTGTGGCGAGGAAATATCTGTGTTGTAAACACTGATACGACTACTCCCGTACCCTGCTGGTATTAGTACTACTTTAGAATAACACTAAAGTTATACTGTAACACTAGATACAAGTGTACTGTAAGTATATGTCTATATATATATTCAATTGTAAAAAACGGCATTTGCCATGGAGTCGTCAGGCCTAACTCTCACCCCATTCCACGTGTAAACAAGCTGACATACTACCGTACAGGAGAATGGAGTCAGAGATAGGCCTGATGACCCCATGGCACACCCCATCTGTTGGTGTGTGGAGGGTGGGCGTGGGGTGGGGGTGGTAGGGGTGGGAACCCTAACGCTGAATTTCCAAACTTGTGTTGCTGTGCTAGCAACCCTAACTGATGCATTAACAAAGTTTTTTGCAATGAATTTCCCTTCTTTTTGAGAAAGTGTAATGTAAGTGGTAACTAGTATGTATTTGTGGAAGTGTGGCCTTCTGGCCCCGCGCCCCACTTACATTTAACTACAGCTACCATACCGCAGCCTTATAGTATTTAAAAGGAACCCTTATAACACAAATCTGGCAATCTCTCAGTAATACCGTAGCAACTATGGAAAAATTCCACTGCAGTTGTAATTAAGACTTGAAACCTCCACGCAACCTTAGTTCACCTAAAGGTGGACTAAGCTGTCAGAGCAAAAAAAGTATCTCGAATTGTTTTCGAGATACGGGCGCTGAAAGTCACCGTGGGCATTGCAATGTTATCCTATGGGAATTTTCTCAAATTTGGAATGCTGTTACTATGGGCCCATTGAATAATTTGTGCCCAAACCTCCAAAAGGCACATATGTGGGACCAGGGCTTGCCACTCTGCAAATTTCAGCCCAAAAGACCCAACCATTCAGATGCAGTAGGGTGGCAAAGAATTGCTGTTTTTGGTGCAGTAGTGTTGCAAATTGTGACGCTTTCACAAAAATTTGCGAAAGAATGGGCACAACACTTTCGTGATTTGCAAAAGTGTCACATCCGTTCTGTCACAATTTGCAACACTATGGGGGTCCAATCTCAGAAAAGGCATTTCTGGGGGGTTTTACTCCCAAAAAGGTTGTGCTGTGTTGGTCAGGACCAACTACGTAAACACAACTGTCAGTGATTTACCTAGGGGTCCCAGGCCATAACCCACACCTCAGAATATCTTATTGCGCTTTATTAAATGACCCCACATGTAGAAATTCAAAGTTTAAAAAGAAAACAATAATAGGAAACAAGCATTTGTCAGTGCCGAATGTTGCTTGCTTAGTACGTGCTATTTAGGTATTTAGAAGTCATTGAAGTGCAAATATTGAAAATTCAAACTTACGAGCACAACGACGCCTGTAAAAACAGTCATTTTAGGACTTTTTCACAAATTTTCAACATAGCCATTTTAAGACCTCTGCTCATGAACAGTGTCACTGTGATTTTCTTAATATGTCCCATACATGGATTTCTCACACGACTGCGCCATTATGCGCTACATGGAGTGGAAACACGTTTTGGGCAAGATGTGAAAATGACAGCTGTACTGCTCATAAGGAGGTGTGGTAAATGGCAGTGTTGGAAATCTGGAGGAAAATATTGAAATTCGCAAAACTTACGAAAGGCAGATAGAACCTGCAACGCACGCTCGTAAAACAGTAATTTTACTAATTTTTCACCAAATTTTCAAAATAGGCTTTTTTGGAGCCCACCTTATGAACACTGGCAGTGTCATAGTTAAGCGGCCCCAAAAGGTGATTTCACAGAGTGATGGCTAAACCACTCTCGGGCCCGATTAACGCCATTACAGCAAGAATTATGAGGAGGGGTCCCAAACCCTATGTTGAAAATTTGGGCCCCAAAATTCCCAAAAATGCCTGAGATATGCAACAAAATTGAAAAAACCCTATTTATTCCATTATACAGCTTACCGGCATTTCCTCAGTTCGCGGTCGGCTTTGAAGAGTGCAGACGTGTTCCCGGTCCACCGATGATTGTCACGCCGAGCTCCGGAGGTAAGTATTGGGTGAGGGGGTGGGGAGGCAGGGTGCCCAGTGGGTGGGGGCAGTGAGACTGTGAGGGACCTTTTTTTATTTACAGCTTTTTTTTTTTTTTATAATTAAGACGACGCTGGACGGCCACGCTGGGTGGGCTCCCAGCATGGCTGCTGGAAAGGCTGTTTGGGGGCTTGAGCTGACGGGGATTGGGCAACTCTCTGGCTATAACAAGATTTGCCACACTGGGGTGGGCTTCCAACGCAGCACCTGGAAAGGTTTTGGGGGGGCGCAGCTGTGGAGCCAACTGGGGATTGGGCACCCCTGTTGGCTATAACATTTTTGCCACGCTGGTGGGCTCCCAGTGTGGCACCTGGACAGCTTTGTGGGCGGAGCCAACGGGATTGGGCACCTGGCCGCCATACAGTGTGTGCATGGTAGGGGAGGAGCGCATCAGCACGCAATATCCTGCTGCTGGTGTGTGTGTGTGGGGGGAGAGCTCTGCCCACCGAAGCAGAGCCTCCCTTTCAACCGTATGCCACTGTATTTTGACCGCTGTCATAGATAGCTGCAGCAGTCATTGGAGAACCGCGCCGCGCCTGCAAAACTCACTGACTGAATTGAAGACGGGTGCCACACCTCCAAAACTCGGATGATGGCACTTATGTTTTTGCACATGCGCAAGCAACATAAAATGGGGAAAAGAGATTTTCCATATAGAAGAGAGATAGTCACCAAGGTAAAAGGGTGGGGGGGGGACGAGGATTGAAGAAGGAGGGGTATTAGTGCTGGGGGATTCAATACTGAAAGGGATAAGATGGGGCGTATGGGGAAATGACAGTCACATCTGGGTGGAGTCCATACCTGGCTTAACTGCAGGCAGGGCAGGCAGTCAATTCTATGTGCTAGGAGGGTGGTGGAGGAACCGCATCTGTGGTGCAGGTTACGAGCACGAATGACCTGGCAGGAGATGGTGGAAGTAGTGAGGAGAGTTTCGAGAAATGGGCAGGCTGTGTGGGGAACTGGGGAAATCAGTGGCCTTCTCAGAGGTGCTCCCAGTACCCTGCACTAGTAACGGCAAGGAAGGTAAGGATTGGGAGTTCAGCACCTGGCTGAGGGAATGGTGTCACTCCAGGGATACGGGTTGGTAGGGGCTGGGACAGACTGTGGGACTATGACCTTATGCAGGGACAGGCAACATTTGAGCGGGGAGGAGAAGGAAATTGTGAAAGCAGAGGGCAGGGAACACATAGCTACGAAGATGGATTTAATCTAGGTGGGGGGTGAGCAGTGGACAGATGGTAGGCAGGGATCTCAGAGAGGAACCAAGCGAGCTTACCCCTCAGGCTAACAGGAGGTACTTGGAGCAGTGGCAGGGGGATTAAGAGGGGTATCCCAGAGATGGGAGGGGCAGGGCAGGTTGGAGGGTGGTCTCACTGGATCACGAGAAGCCTTGGTAACAAATCAACACAATTACAGGCTCTCTTGGTAATAGGGAGAGTGGACATTGCAGCCATCATGGAAGCGAGGCCACCCAGTACCAGGACTGGGATTGAAGGTCCCAGGTTATAGGATATTCAGGAAGGACAGGCTAAGGGAAAAGGGGGGGAGGTGGCAATATATGAATGGGAGAGGATAAGGTGCATAAGGGAGGAGGGGAAGGAAAGCAGAACGGAGGCCCTATGGATGCAGTTCCAGGACTTAAAAAGGAGGACATTGAGGATGGGGGTAGCGTACAGGCCGCCAGCCCAAGGGGTTGACCTGGATAGAGAGCACTGAGCAAATCAGAAGGGTCTGTAGGAAAGGGAACACTATGGTGGTGGGTAACTTCAACCTACCGTGGGGTGGATTGGAGCACCCAAACCACCACAAGTGCAAAGGAGCAGGTCATATTAGAGGCATTCCAGGACAGCTTCCTGGAGCAGTTAGTCTGGGAGCCAACTAGATTGGACAGGACTCTAGACCTAGTTCTGCCAAATGGGGAGGCTGTAGGGATCTGGAGGTGTGGGACCCTCTGGCTGGGGTGCCCACTACGGTATGGTTCACGCTCAATATGGGCAGGGAATCAGGAAGTACAAGTACCAGGGTGATTGATGTCAAGGGGGCGGACTTTAAAAGGATGGGGGATACTGTGGGCAGGCATCTGGCGGGTATGTGACCATGCATGGATGCTAGCCAAAAATGGGATATTATTAAGGAAGGGCTGGTGGAGGCTATTGGGACATGCACAAGAATAAGGAGTAAGAAGGGGAGGTCAAAAAAATCCAGCTGGCTGAAGCAGGGGGTCATGGAGGGGTTGAGGGCCAAGAAAAAGGCATTTCAGAGACTCAAGAAATCGTGAGGGGAGGACAACAGGGAGATGTATATGAAGAAGTCCAGGGAGGTCACCATGCTGGTCAGAGAGGCCAAGGCTTCTAGGGAGCTGAGATTGGCGCAGGGCATTAAAAACGGAGAGAAGGACTTCTTTAGATACATCAGTGAAAGGCGGAAAAATAAAGATCAGATAGTGAGAATAAAGAAGGACGGGGGCTGGGTGGAGAAGGGGAGGACCAGGCCGAGGCACTAAATGATTACTTCTGCTCTGTGTTCACGAAGGAAAAAGGGGGGAGGCACCATCTGGAAGAGGAGGGATGGGCGAGGGGGAGGAGGTGACTGATACAGGGATCAAGAGGATAAGGTGCTGAAAGGGTTAAGTGCACTAAGGGGGGATAAGGCACTGGGTCCAGACGGCATTCACCCTAGGGTACTCTAAGGAACTAGCTAACATCCTGGCAGGACCGCTATTGACCTGTTCAATACCTCCTTGGACACAGGATGCGTGCCACTGGATTGGAGGATGGCCCGCATGTGGCACCATTCACAAGGGTGGACCCAAGGACGAACTGGGCAACTACTGACCAGTGAGCCGCACATCAATTGTGGGTAAACTGATGGAGAACATCATAAAAGAGAGGCTGGTGAACTTTCTGGAGAGCAATAGTCTCCAGGACGGTCAACAGCACGGGTTTGTCTCAGGAAAATCCTGCCAGACAACCCTGATTGAGTACTATGGCTGGGTGACAAGAGAACTGGACAAAGGCTGTGTGGTGGATGTCCTGTATTTGGATTTCAGCAAGGCCTTTGATTCCGTGCCACATGGGAGGCTGGGAGGGAAACTGGAATATATAGGCGTGGGAACAAGATGGTAAACTGGAGCACCAATTGGCTGAAGGGTAGGCAGCAAAGGGTGGTGGTGGTGGAGAACTCTCAACACCAAGGGATGTGACGAGTGGGGTGCTGCAGGGATCAGTGCTGGGACCAGTGTTGTTTGGGATTCTCACTGCTGATATCTCGCACGGGGTCTGAAGTAAGATCAGTCTCTTCGCGGATGACACAAAGATGGGAGCGGTGGTGGATGACATCGAGGGGTGCAGGGGGCTGCAGGAGGACCGGATGAAACTTCAGGAGTGGTTGTAGGCATGGCAGTTGGGGTTTAAAGCCAAACAGTGCAAGGTATTGCACTTTGGGGCTAAGAACCGGGAGGAGCTATCAGCTGGGGGTACAGCTGGAATACACCAAGGAGGAGAAGGATCTAGGGGTGCTCATAACAGGGAGTATGAACAACTCGGCTCAGTGCAGGAAGACGGCAGCAAAAGCCAACAGAATGCTGGGGTGCATAGCAAGGGGAATCTCCTCTAGAAATAGGGAGGTGATCCTGCCCCTGTACAGGTCACTGGTCAGGCCGCACCTGGAATACTGCGTGCAGTTCTGGTGCCCATTCCTGAAGAAGGACATCAGATTGCTGGAGGGTGTACAGCATAGGGCGACAAAGATGATCCAGGGATTAGAGGGATACTCCTATGAGGAAAGGCTGGGCGAACTGAACATGTATACTCTGGTGGAGTGGAGGATTATGGGGACATGATCAAAACCTTTAAATGCCTAAAGGGGATAAACAAGACTAATACAGAAGAGATTTTCTGGATCAGAAGGGGCAGGGTCACGAGGGGGCACCAGCTGAGATTGGATTGGGGAGGGAAAATTCAGGAGGAAGTCAGGAGACAGTATTTCACAGAGAGGTAGTGGACAGGTGGAATACTCTCCCTGAGGAGGTAGTAGCCTGTAGCATGGAAGATGGCTTTAAGAGGGGATGGGACAGAGCGAGGGCAGGGGGTAATTATGAAGTGGGGGGACAGCTACAAGGTGAGGGGCTAGCTGCACAATCGAGCAGACTCGACAGACCGTGAGGCATTTTCGTATATTCGTAAAATAGTTCCCCTATGTACTGTCCTGTACAGTACAGCACCCTGTATTTTTTTGCTTGGTCGCCAGATGGACCCCCACACACAAAGTTACTGTTTGGTTAACCCCCGCCACTCTTCTGCTACAAAACATACACACACTGTATGTGCTTTCCATTTTGTGTACAGTTTGATATTGTGCATTTTCATTTTTAGCTTGGCAATGGTCAGCAGTAGATGCCCCACCCCAAGCATACACTGTTTAGGTTAATCCCCCTTCCATCTGCTACAAACATACACACACTGTATGTGCTTTCCATTTTGTGTACAGTTTGATATTGTGCATTTTCATTTTAGCTAGCAATGGGTCAGCAGTAGATGCCCCACCCCACGCATACACCGTTTAGGTTAATCCCCCTTCCATCTGCTACTCACATACAAACACTGTATGTGCTTTCCATCTGAGTACAGTTTGACACTGTGCATTTTAAATGGATAATGGCAGTGTTGTGGGGAGCGAGCATGTCCCTCTTCGGCTCCTGTACTGTGGAGCGTCTCTGTGTTAAACTGGGTCTGGTGTAATGAGCGCGTCTTTGAAAGGAAAACAGAAGATGCAGTACTTCTGTTTTTTCAAGTAATGTGTTCTCGAGTGACTAACTGGGCCTCCGTTCTGGTGATGGTCAGGGGGAGGGGGGCAAATGTACGGGCCAGAGGAGAAGTCGATAAAATGGGCATCAAATGGAGCGTGGACATCAAGGAAGCTGTTGCAGTTTAAAGAACTTAGTGGGACTGCTGTGGATCGGTGACATGACAGAAGGTTTGTCAAGCAGAGCAAAAGTATTTGTAACATGTCACTGGGTGTCATTTTTTATTAAATGCACTGCTTGTTACTGTTTTTGTGGTGGGATACTAGTACTGATTTCTACACTACTGTTACACCGCTCTCCCATGGTTTTTCCAGATGCCAAGTGAGGAACTGCAGCAGGAGGCGGTGGCACACATGATTTTATCATATGCTGTGGTCTGGTTGGCACAAATAGTGCCCGTTGCATAATTATGTCCTGATAAGGACACGGCTGAAAAAACCTTTCAGCCAATCAGGATAGAGAAATTTACTGCCCATTTTATAAATGTTTAGATAGTATGTACAGTTACAACATTTCTCATATGTTAATACCAGCACTGATCCATGCTTGTGATTGTTAGAGTGGTCTCGCATGCATTCTTAGAGCAGCAGTGCATGAAAATAGGCTAAAATTTGATGATGCCTTTTTCTTCCTAATAGATGCCAGATGTCTTCCACTTTATTTTGGTGGTAACATTTTCAGTTTCTGTCATCATTTAGAAATTTTATGAAAGTTTTAAAATAAATATTTTTCAAGAAAAAAAGATGGCCACCTAATTTCTGCATAGAAATTATATTGAGCACCTAAGGAGGGTAAGAATCCAGACAAAAATGCAAATGTACAGTACACAGCATGGGAAACATCCAGAAAACCCAAATCAACAGTTCTGCCAATATTTTTCATAACCATAGCAGAAAATTAGCTTTTTGGAATAACTTTTTTCATTGTACTACTGCTTTGAGGTATGAGAACCATGAACAAAAGGTGAACATGTTCACTCGCATCTGGTCCTGTGTAGTACAGTATGGTTTGCAAGCCCATTGGTCTACACTGTGGACCAACAGGCGTACAAATTATACTGTACGCTGTCATTCGGCAGGTGGCCAGGCAGTATGCAGGTGGGGTGCTGCCACCCACCAATGACGGAGGGGGGTGCTGGGTGGCCGTGGGACCTCTGTGGGTGGGGGGTACCACTGGACCACCAGGTAATTCTTTATTTCCACAACTGCCCAAGATCGGGTGTACGGGGGGGGGTTACCCCTAGACCACCAGGCTTAATCTTACTATCTACAACAGCCTGCGATCGTGTGTACGAGGGGGTTACCGCTAGACCACCAGGTTTAACACTACTATCTACAACAACCCGCGACTGGGCATACGGGGGGGGGGTTACTGCTAGACCACCAGGTTTAACATTACTATCTACAACAGCCCACGACTGGGCATATGGGGAGGACCGCTGGACCACCAGGTATGTCTGTAATATATACAGATACCCGCGATCGGGCGTGCGGGAGCGGAGGCTGCAACAGCCCACCAGGGTGTCCACCCCTGACAGCAGCAGCTTGGCAGGGCGCCAGGTGCAATTTGCCAGGTTCCAGTTCATCGTGATGCAACTGGGGCCATAATGACATGCAAATGGCCCCATTTAAACCGCGGCATATATTATGGCCTCATTTACGCGCCCCCCAGCTGAAACCTCGCGGGTGATCGCTAAGCGCCAGTGCACTAACGCTGCGCGTCCCGTACTCCCTTTGTGTCTTTGCCTTGTGCAATGCCACTGCACCATTCACAGTGTATATGCCCTCCATGTCATATTCAATGGTGCTGAGCCATTGCGCATCACCGCTGAATATCACTTGTTCTGGCCCTGGCGCAGCCCAGTTGCGCTTGTGCCCAGGTCTTTGCACTGCCAGGTGCAGTCTGAATATCTGGCCCCTAGTCTCTATATACGCAGTTTTCCTGGTCCTAAACCACATCACACAATAAGCAAATCAATCCTCCTACAACCAGAACTATCTTCCATCAGTCTCCCTAGATCCAGAACTGATTTTCCATCACAAACATGGCTGTCACCTTTCCACTGTAAAAACTTCAACTGGGCCCTAAATATAAAACTTATATAACCCTTTGTTACCGGGGTTACTAGAATCCCAGTAAGACCTAGTGGTAGGCAGGGAAGGCAGCTTGTGAAACTCCAGTTAAATGGGTTTCACACTGTCTCACTCTGTCCTCAGTCACAGCTGAGACTAGAGGATGACATCATAATAGAACTGTCGCAGCTATGAGCCACATTTGGAATCTTCAGCTCAGAGTAAGTTTAGAACCTTGGGAATTCAAAGTCAGTCTTCAGTTTGTCCTTAAGCAAACAAGGACACCAGTAGTGTCTGTTTACCTCCCTCCCTCGGGGGTGAGAAAAGTTCTTTGTGGGTTCCAGGGGCAATCCTTCTCCCACCTTGGGAAGAAAGCTGCCTGTTTTAATTTAAGTTCAGTCTGTTCATGTATAACAGCAAAGGTTACAGTTTTTTTCGCCTGTGGGGCACCTGCAACGAATGGGTGAGTGTTTGGCCCCATTGGAAGGGGCAAACAACTTCTTTTCTTCAGTTGGATTTCAAGTATTGGGGACTGCTATTTGGGAGGACTATGTCAACTAGGACAAACAAATAGAACAGTCATCTATTTAAAGTGTTAATGGATTTAAAGTTCATTGTAGAGGGGGTGCTTCAGGTCATCCACCGTCAATCTACATTTTAAAGTCTAAAGTTCTGTGTGTCCAGAGAAATGGCCGGGTATGGGCTGTGGGAGCTGGAGGTGGGAAAACCCCCCATCTTTAGTAACCAGGTCCACCTCTACGGATTTCTTCTGTGCTTTTGCTACTTGCCTCATGCGCTTGGTCAGTGATGGGGTGGGTACCCAGACGTGGGTTGCAACTTGAAAATCTCTCTAGGAGTCGCAGACTCTAAGTGGTGTGGGGAGCCACAGGATGGGAACATTACTCCTTGTTGGATGGGAGTCTCCCTGTTTGATGGGAGTTTCGAATTGGAAGTACGAAAACAAAATCTCTCTAGGAGTCGCAGACTTCAAGTGGTGTGGGGAGCCACAGTTTGGGAGTCTCCTTGTTTGATGGGATGTCTTTCCAAGTAGAGTTTGGGTTCATTCGCCAAGTGGACCGTCAGTCGAGTGGCCGGCAGGGGAGCCGGGCCAGTCGGGCTGTGTATCCAATGCGCATGCAAAGTCCGGGCTGAGTGCCTGGTGGGTCCAAAGCCAGACAACTGTTGTATTGTGTTCATTCCTCAAATGGACCGCTGTGTTTAACCTCTAATCTGCATTACAGTTACATAGCCTTTGGGGACCATACAGAGCTTTGTTTATGTTCAGTGAGTTAATAAATAAAGCCACACTGAAAAATCCCAATTCTGGTTCTGGACATTACAGTTATTGCTTCCTGTAGTTGGATTACTTGGGTGCCCTGTGCAGAGTAGTCAAACCTAGGTCTCTTGTGCCAGGTAACCTCATCCTTCCCCGAACCCGTAGATACCATATGTATATCCATGTTACAAAAATGGACATATGGGTTACAATTACCTTAAATAAAAAGTAAAACAAATTAATTTAATGTTTTTTCCTTGATCATTACACTCTCCTTGCACACATAAATTATAAACAATAGGTATTGTTTATAGTTTTCATTACAACTGTTTCTTTGCTGACAGTGAAAAAATCCCCCTTCTATTTTTACCTGCTCATCAGGGAAATCTCTTCTGCTTTCCCTGACATATGAGATAATTGAGTCTGTGGCTTTAGAAAAGGCCTTTGTGTTATGTGTATAGTATGTTAGAAAAGGAACATTCTACCAGTAGAACTGAGCAGAATTTTGAATCCCTGTATTCCATTGTAAACATTCCATGACAAACATTCCATTTCTTGAATGTGGGGAAACAGAGAGAAAAAAAAAAAACAGATTGAAGAAAGTAAGCAATAATACTATATAAACAAAGGGAAAAGGTGGTAAATGACTCACCCTGCTGTTCAGCTTTTAGAACAGAGCAAGCAGTTCATGATGCTATCAGTGAGTGTGGCAGTTTTGAACCACATTCATGCCTGCAGCATCGGGGAACTGAGAAGCCTGTGTTATGGCTTCCTTTTAGTTTTGTCTACAGAGTGAGGAGAATGAAATAAAGTAAGGGGTCTATGTGTCATACTTAGAATGAGGAAAACAGCATTTGTGAACTGTTGTGGCTGGCAGGGGAATATGAAGCTTAAGTGGGGAGGGAGCACACACTTTATAACACTACTTTAATCTAGCACCAATAGGCAGAAGGACTATTTTATGTTAAAGCACAGATTCATGTACATTTTTACTTATTTAAAAATGTGTTTCAAAATAAAAAAAAAAAACTGCTTCTAAAATAAAGAGATATTTATAAGCACAATAAGACACTCGGGGTTGTGCGATTGCGGTGTGACAACTGCACTCCTAGGGACGACCGGCACTAGGCCTTTGGCCTCGTGCCTAACTACACCCCTAGGAGTGCGGTTATCACACCGTAATGCACACGCCGTCATGTCTTATTGCTTACTTGTACACACAGTTGTGATGTCATCAGCCATTTATACACACAGTTGTGATATCATCAGCCGATTTATCCACACAGTTGTTATGTCAGCAGGTCCAACACAGGCACATGGCGCTCATTTAGAATGTTCGGCCTCAGTAGCAGCACTGACCATATTTAAATGCAAATAACTTTAAAACAAAAATAACAGCATGGTACTATCAGCATGAAAGTTGCTCAGCACAAAAATATCTACAAAATGAGTGGCATTTAATTTATAGATACCTTTTAGATTTCTTTATAGTAAGCAAAAACAGCAGAAAATTCAATTTACTTTTCATTTTTGCAAACAAATGTGAATAACTTTAAAGTGAAAAACAATAGCAGGGTACTGTGAGCACGAAGTCTGTCCAGCACAAAAATATGTACAAAATGAGTGGTGTTTCATTTATAGATACCTTTTAGTTTTTTATAATTAGCAAAAACTGCAGAAAATTCCATTTCTTTTGCACTTTTCGATAAACAAATGCAAATAACTTTAAAGTGAAAATAATAGCATGGTACTTTGAGCTATAAAGTTTTTCAGCACAGAAATATCTACAAAATGAGAGGTGTTTCATTAATAGATACCTTTTAGATTTTTTTATAATCAGCAAAAAATGGCAGAAAATTTAATTTTTATTCACTTTTTTGATGAACAAATGCCCCCACCCCCCAAAAAAAGGCAATAACAAAACAATTGTGCATCAAACCTTTTCATTATGTACGGGCCATAATATAAAGTTGGAGTGTCCATAGCAACCGCTTAGCAACAATTATGCTAAGCGGAGCTACACTGGGAGAAAATTATAAAAAATAAAATACTAACTACACTAACCATAAATTAAAAGCATTAAAAACCTCCTATCCGCCGGCTAAATAAACATAGCATCTGATTTTCCACTGTATGACGCTGGAGACCCGGGTTCAGGAATGGACTCGGGTTGTCAGAGAGCCGGCCGGGGGAGAAGGTTGCAGCATCTGTAGACAGCTCGCCTTCTCCAGGGGGGAGGGTGGGGATGTGAGCTGGGCACCTGCTGGCCCCTGGCGGAGGCCGGGAGCATGGCAGAGTGTCAGGGCTCAAATTTCCGGGGCAGTGACGGACGTCGGCATTCGCCTTGACGTCAGGTATGTCACTCTCCAAGGGAGAAAACCAGAAAATGGCTCCCTGGCTAGCCAGATGACGGCTCTCTGGTCTCCTCGCTGCCGTCACCACTTCCCGATCTCCACTTCAGCAGCACCTGGAGCCGATGCCGCAGTGCGTTGGACGACCCCACTGGTGCCTTCCTCTCGGGAGGGACCCACCCCGCTAAGGGTTATGCCGGCTACCTCCAGGGGCTGTGATTTGGGGTAGGGGTAGGTCATGAGGATGGTGGACAGACGGAATAGGACCTTGAGGGCCCGAAGGAGGTGCTGGCCGGGAGGAGCAGAGGAGTATAAAGAGGAAAAAAAAAAAACTCCTATCCTACTGCATAAATGGAATATGCAATAGAAAACTCATGGAAGAAATGATTTATCTGCCCTTGAGCAGTTTGACTTTGGACACCTTACTCGCGTCATACACCACTCGTGAGGTTACCAGAGGTCAAACTGCTCTTAGATTCATAGATGTTGTACGAATCCAGCAGGCAAGGTAATGCCTTTTATGGATTCATCACCAGAGTTACTGGTGAAATCCGTATTTTCTATTTCCCATATGTTTGTCAAGTCTTGGTTTAAATATGTTTATTGTGCTGTTGTCTATGATGTGTTTTGGTAATGCATTCCAGGCTGATATAACCCTCTGTGTGTACTAATAATTTCTCTTATTTGTATAGTTTCGAATTCCTTTTCATTTTTTGTTATGTGATCTAGTATTAATATTGGTTTTATTGTAATTTAGGCCGATGGTCTTAAACATTGATGTTTGATTTATTGCTTAGAAAGTTAAACATAAGTCTCCTCTCATTCTCCTATATTGCACTGAATATAAGCCCAATCTAGTTAGTCTGGCTTTACAGTCGACACTGCCTAAGGATTTGATGTTTTTTGCTGCCTTACGCTGAACCTTTGCTATAAGTTTATAGTATATGGTTAGGGTTTATTGTGGATGGAAATCAATGGTTTTCCAAATCCTGTTGAAGGACAAAGGTCAAAAAAGTTGTACTATCATTCTGACGTCACATCGATAGTACAACAACTTTTGGCCTTTGAGCTCCTATCTGATTGGTGGAAACAGGCAGTGATTAAAAAAATACATTCTAAAATGGCGGATTAACTTAGCAAGCGGTCGTGCAAGTAGACAGTTTGGACACGGATTGCTATAATCGGCTCCGTGTGTCCAAACTCTCAATTTGCAGTGTTTTTTTTTTTGTTTGTTTGTTGTTTTATCTCTTGCAGAGTTACGGCAAAAGCAGAGCAGAACCACAGTGATTAGTACCACTAATATATTCGGGGACATGAACAGAACGTAACTGCAGTAAGCAGGACCGGTATCTTGAGGGCGGGACAGTGAGGACCAGTGCAGAATGTCAGCATGGTATGAACCTTGTGTCCATTTGGGGAACCATATACTATAAAAATAGTGGATAGTTGACTATTCACAACTAAGTCTCTGTTTGTCTGGAGTTGATGATGCCATGGAGATCTCTTGAGCTTCGCCTCAAGGTCTCTATGACATCATCAACTCTTGATGGAAACACAGCCTTGTTGTGGATAGTCAACCATCCACTATTCTATATGTTGTCTCTAACTAAGTGTGGGGCACATATAGAAGAACAGTATTCCAAATGCGGTCTGACTAAATTAGAATACAGTAGAATAAATACCTTTTCATGTCTGCTTTTAATATTTTTCAAAATACATCCCAAAATTTGATTACTTTTCTTAACAATATTTTGTGCAGTTAAATCATTTATTCCACTCATTTCTATTGCATATCCCTTACATATGTTAAAAATCTTCCCCAAACATGCCAATTTCCAAGGAAGCTGTGCATGAGACACTCTTTACAGAATAAGAGTGTTTTATGCACAGAGGAAAGGAGTGCTGTCACTGGTCGGGGGCACTCCCTTGACCTAAAATGATTTTAAGAATGTCTGAAATGTTTAGGAACCAACAATCTTGAATGGCTAAAAATGATGTATGATTTACAACTGCCAGTGTTTTTCCCATTCTTACATCACGTTTCTTTTAAGCAGCCATGTTCTCCTTTAAAGAGAGCAGATACAGGGGTGTGCAAACCATATTGCCCCCTGAAGGACTAGTACAAACAGGGCTGATTTCATTGACAAGAATGAAGGCAGCCGACCCAGTGGCATAGAGGGCTGAGGCACCTGAGCACCTTACCTGCCACCAGTGACCTGTGTTCAGCAACAAGCACAGATTGCCAGGTGTTGGCCGGAAAGGGAGAGGACTAAATGCCCAACGGGCTGCTCTTGTCTCGGGGTGTCTGGACTGCACACTTTGTTAAATGACTGCCACCTGCTGGAGGCCCGTGGCAGTGTGGGTTGAGGAGGGAAGATAGAAGGAGGTGCTGCGCAACTCTGTGGCATGCCGTGTCTTCCTACCTGCACGCTGATGAGCACACCCCAGCATGAGGAAGGGAAACATAACAGTGCAAAACAATGGCAGGGCAGGCATGAATGACGCTTGCATGCCAACTCTCGCCCGCTGCATCACCGGGACCCTGAGCCGCGGACTGGATTGTGCATCGGGGAGACAGCTGTCCACTCCTGACCCCACATAGGGCGAAATCCGTAGGGGTACAGAAGGTTCAGGTAAGTCCCCAGGGAGATGCCAAATGATGGGAGCAGCGGGGTAGAGATAAGGGGAGCACCGCCTGTCCTGGCCATGGGAGGTTAAAAGGAGGATGAAAAAAAAAAAAAAAGAATGGGACCAAAGGGTCGTTTTTAACTGGGTTCTCCTTTGATGTAATTAACTTGTTTAGAAAGAAATATTTGATAGCCCTCCCATCAACGTAAGCCAAAACCTCCATCCCTCCAATGCGCTCTTAACCTCTTGAGGGATAATCGTGTTAGTTTACCATCCCAAATAAAGTCCTTGACTATACTTTCAAGTCTGACTATCCTTTGGACCCAAGAAAAGAACGGATATTGTGACATAAGTAGAATGGCTTTGGTGATATGATAATCTTAAGTGAACCGATTTTGCCCCAGTTTGAGAGATTTTACTTTTCCATCTAGAAAAGTCAGTGTGAATATTCACAACAAGAGAATAAAGGTTTAGCTCAACTGTTTTGTACAAGTCTCAAGAGATTGAAAGTCCTTTGTAACACATTCCTTCAAAGCCCATGTGACTTCTTTCAATGCTTGTTTTAAAAGTCTAGTCCCTGCAATATAGTCATATCCATTATTTTGTGTTTTTCAATTTAACACCAGAAAACAGAGCAACATTTTTTAATATAGGATTATGTGTTAAAGGGACATTAAACATTCAGGGGCCATTAAAATTGTGAAAGCCCATGAAAAGATATTTCAAACAAGGCACTGGACTTCTGTAGGTGTCAGGAGTCCTGAGATATGATTTTCTGATTAATCTGTAAATCAAAACATGGCAGCAGCCATTTTACAATAGAAAGTGATATCACTGAGGGGCAAGCTGCATGTTGTTAATTACAACTTGCCCCTCAGTGACATCACTGTTGGTCTCATGATTCAATGAAATGGCTGCTGCCTTGTTTTGATTTACAGAAGACTTGGGTATTCACAACTCAGGACGCCTGACAACTACAGGTAAGCCCCATACCTCATTTGAAAGATCTTTTTATAGGTTTTCATAATTTGAGTGACCCCTGCAGTGTTTACTGTCCCTTTAATAGCAAGCCATCAATGTCTGCAAACACCTTATTCTGAGAATTGCCAATCTTTATTCATGAATGTCAGTGCTGTTATTAATAATTCTAATTAATGGTTCCATTGCCAAACTAAATAAAAAGAGGGGCAGATGACAACCTTATCTTGTTCCTATAAACAGCATGAAGGAAGTAGAAATCATTTTGTGTGTGATGCTTTCCGCTGTTGGACTTGCATAACTGGCAAAAGTATCTCCTGGACCACAAGCTGCTAGTGTTGTATGTAAAAAGTTCCAGTTCAGAGTACTGACGGCTTTAAGAATGTCTAGAAATAGAATTATTCCTGGGATTTGTTTTTTTTCTGTTAATCATCCAAATAACATCTAGAGGTCGCTCCCATGCTTCCTAGCATAAACCTGACCTGTTCCTTACTTATTAGCTTATTAATTTGATTTTGTAGTCGCCTTGTCAATACCTTTGCTAGAATCTTGAAATCGCTGTTTAATAAGAAGATTGACTGATAACTTTTGCAGCAGAGTAACTTTGGTTTAATAGTTGGGGGGAGAAGAGGGGGACACGACCAGAAGTGGATTTAAAGTAAGTTACTCAAGACTGCATTGATGAACTGCTGGGGAGGGGGAACCTGTCCCCCATCCCCTATAATTACGCCCCTGAACTTTTGCATTTAAATAAGTCCAATCCCTTCTTAGGAATAAGGGAAATATAGGCTCTATTCATCGATTCAGGGAGTGACTTTGTTTTATAAGCTCCAGTTATCACCTCTTGCCACATGTACCATTAGTTAAGGCTCATTTCTTAGAATATTGACTGGTATTCCAACAGAGCCCATTGTCTTACCTGATGGAAGTTCCTTTGTTGCCCATTCAATTTCTGTTACCGACACTGGAATGTCATGCTTGCGTCTGTCCCTATCATTAGGAATGGGAAGATTAGCCTTATTCAAACAAGCATTTGTCAATGCCAAATGTTGTCGCTGGCATTGGCATTGGTAGTGCCGGAGTTAGAGACGCATAATAGGAATGGCAGTGAAGTATTGAAGTGATGCCAACCCCACCCCAACCCTGTAAAGACCGACAGGCATTGGGGTGTGCCATTGGGTCATCAGCTATAACGCTAATGGCATTGTACCTCACCCTACCCTGTAGACACTGACAAGTGTCATGGTGTGCTTTGGGGTCTTTGGGCATTATACTTACCTCATTCCATAAGAAAATACGCTGAGGTGGGTGCAGTATAGGAGAATGAGGTGAACTTTGTGGCCAAACAGTGCAAGGCACACCACAATGCCTGTCACTGGCTGCAAGATGGGGGTGGAATGGCGTGAGGATTACAGCCGATGATCCCAAGTCACACCCCTGATGCCTGTCAGTCTCTACAGGGTGGGGTGCTACAGTTGGAAACCCTAACACCGTAGGCGTGTGTTGGTTTTTTCACTCCAAATTTTCAAGATGGGCTTTTTAAACAACATGAAGTTTTGCTGTACTCTGACAATCTGCAGTTAGCTCCAGCCTTTAAACTGCCCCAGAGAGTATAGGGTTAATTTTCTATGCAGTGCATAGAAGCGTTGAGCTCGAGCTCAGTTGAGGTCTCTGTCTGCAGCCCTTTGAAATCCAACCGTCAGATTCTTTACTCTGCCTCACTGAACAGTCGCTCGGAGATTTCTCCTTCAGCTCGGTTCAAAAGTCGTTTAAAGTGTCGGTTTTAAACCGAAATTATTCCGAATTTATTCCGCATCGTCGGTTCAGGCTCTGTCTGCTGTACCGTGAGTACTAGATAGTTGTTTCTGATTATTGTGTGGAAATTGTAAGTTTGTTCGATCGGTTCGGCTGAACCGATCCTTTATATTGATTTCTTGTACTTTACTTTGGTGTGTGGTTACCGGTCCGCATCGGTTCTAAAAAAAAACTTATTTTAAAGGTTTTTTTCCAATACCTGTGACACAGTTAGGAACCGATAAGGGAGTCTTGCCTGGCGGTTGCCGAAAAAAGGGTAAGTTTGGGTAGGTTGGCCATGTCTGAGAAACCCAAGAAAAAAAATGGGCCCACTGGGTTTCAACACTGCAGTGAGTGTGGGGAAGTCTTTGCCAAGGCTGATCTGCACACCACCTGTGTTTATTGTCTGGGGTTTGAACACCTTGATACAGACTGCCAAATTTGTAAAAATTGTCCTAAGTCTACCCTGGAAAAGAGATTAGGTAGACTTAGAGAAAAGGAGGCTGAGAAGTCCGCTGACCTGGATGGCCAGCCTGGTTCAGTTCCGACCGAACCAGAAGGAGTGCCCTCTGACCAGGGCGATACTTCTTTGGGCAAGAGGAGAGCCAATCCTGAGGGATCAGTTCCTACAAAAAGGAAAAGGAAAGACAAATCAGGCAGTTCGGATCCAGTGGTTCATGTTCCGACCACTGATGAGATTGCCCGAGCGATTCGGATTGTTGAATCGCTTTGCCCGGTTCTGACCGATCCGGCTCCACTAGCTAGGGGCTCGGTTCGGTCGGGTCCACCGGTTCAGGAATATGCCCCTGAAGATTTTTATGAACCAGAATTTGAGGAGGAGGGGGATTATGAACAAGATGATGATTATGATGGAGCAGAAAGTCTGGATGTGCCCATTGAACCGGACATCTCCCACACAGACCTTCTGGTGTTTCCTCCCTAGGCTCTCTGAGTCCCTCCCTACTATATGTTTTACAGGAAAGTGGCTGAAACTCTTCAGCTCCCTACGGAGGAAGCAACAGAGGATCTAGAGGAGCCTGATTTTGTAGAGATGATGGACATCCCAGAGTCCAGGAGGCGGTCTATTCCCTTGCACAAATCTTTTGGGAAGCAGACACAAAAAAATTTAAAGTCTCCTAATTCTGTACCTCCTGTTGATAGAAGAATGGATAAGAGGTACACTTTATCAGGCTCAGACACTGAGTTTTTCTACCAACAATGCAGCCATGTTGGGGTCGTTCAGGCTGCAGCCTGTGACAGAGCTAATGTCCCCTTGGCTTCACACCCCCCAGATAAAGAATCCAGGAGGATGGATGCCTTGGCAAAAAAGCAATACATGGCATCCTCTTTGGTACTCAGGCAGGCTAATTATATGGCCTATACAGCAAGGTACCAGACGTCCAGGTGGGACACTGTACTGGCACTGGCTAAACAGGCCTCCCCCCAGCTGGCCAAGGAGCTGGAGGAGGTGGCTGCGGATGGGACTGAGGCATCTAAGGTACAGTTTCATGCTGCTGTGGACTCCAATGATGTTTCATCAAGAGTCATGGCTACATCTGTGGCTCTTCGGAGAATGGCTTGGCTCAGATGTATTAGCCTCTCACAGGACACCCAGGCTAAGGCCATGGATTTCCTGTGGAAGGTAATTCTCCATTTGGGAGCAGATAGAGAATTACGAAGAAGATAGAGGAATATAGGACCACTTATAAGAGTGCACAGGCCAAGGAGAGGCAAGCAACTCCTCAAAGGCAGCATTCTAGGGGCAGGGGCAGGCCTTTTCATAGGCCTTTCTACCAAGCACAGGCCTCTTCTCCCTTTTCACAGAGGGGGTTCTTCAGAGGGAGAGGCAGAAGAGGGATGAGCAGGGCTGCATCCACTCCTCAACCTAAGGCCCCTGCCAAGCAGACACCCTGATGGGCCTGCCCGGGTTGACTCTCCTATCCCAGAGGGCAGGCTGGCTTACTTCGCCCAGGACTGGGTGTCTGTCACTTCAGACAAGTGGGTCCTGGAAGTAGTAAGCCAGGGACTGGTTCTCAGCTTCAAAAATTTTCCGAAGATGAGAGCCAGATCTTTTCCACCTGCAAGTCTCTCCGAAACCCTTGCCCTAGAGGCAGAGGTTTCATCTCTTCTGGCCTTAGGAGCCATAGAGAGAGTTCCTACCCTACACTGGGGCAAAGGTCTGTACTCCAGGTACTTCCTTACCCCAAAAAAGACAGGGGAGTGGCAACCCATCCTAGATCTAAGATACCTGAACAAACATCTTTTAAAACCAAGGTTCAAGATGGTGACTCTGGGAATAATTCTTCCCTCTCTAAGGCCAGGGGACTGGCTAGCCTCCCTGGACCTCAAAGATGCCTACTTTCACATTCCCATCAGGTGCTCCCACAGAAAGTATCTCAGGTTCAAGTTGCCCTCAGGCCATTACCAGTTCAAAGCAATGCCCTTTGGTCTAATATCAGCTCCAAGGGTTTTTCAAAGTGCCTGGCAGTAGTAGTGGCCTTTTAAGAAGGCAGAGGATTTCCATTTTCCATATCTAGACGACTGGCTCATAGTGGGTCAGTCTCCACACCAAGGCAAGTCAGACCTGCAAGTGACCCAGCAAGTGCTCACTTCCCTGGGATTTCTTCTCAACCTCCCCAAGTCGGTCCTTGAACCAGTACAACTTCTTACCTTTATAGGGGCAGAGCTAGATACTGTCAAACCAAGAGCCCTTCTTCCCCTGGAAAGGGCAAGAGTTCTTATAGAACTGGCTTCTTCCTTCAGCCTTCAGGTGTCCCAACCAGCAAGGCACTTCCTTCAGCTCTTGGGCCACATGGCAGCTTCTACAGCAGTGGTCCAAGAGGCAAGATTCCAGATGAGGGACATTCAGTTCCATCTGAGGGCCTTTTGGTCCCAAAAGAAGGACCCTCTTACCAAGCTGATTCCAGTGACTTGGACACTGATCCAAGCTCTTCAATGGTGGCAGGATCAGGACAATTTAAGGCAATGGGTCCCATTTGTCACTCAGTCTCATTCAGTGGTCCTTACCACGAATGCTTCCCTTTTTGGGGTGGGGAACTCATCTGGGGGATCTCACAGCCCAGGGACTGTGGTCCCCTCAGGAGACCCTTCTTCATATCAATCTTCTGGAACTCAGGGCAGTTTTTCTGGCCCTGCAGGCTTTCTCTCAGTCTGTGCAGAACAAGGTAGTTCAGGTCAGAACAGACAACATCACCACCATGTGGTACATCAACAAGCAGAGAGGCACTCGGTCTACGACCTTGTGCACAGAGGCCATGAAATTGTGGTCTTTGGCTTATTCCCTGCAGGCCTCTCTGATAGCAGTCCACCTTCCAGGAAAGGACAATGTGCTAGTAGATGCACTGAGCAGGATCACCCAGGGCCATCACAAATGGTCCCTGGACCTCTTAGTGTTGAAAGTAATTTTTTCAAGGTGGGGCACTCCAGAGATAGATCTCTTTGCAGCCCCAGACAATCATCAGCTTCTTCTGTTTTGTTGCAGACCCCCAGTCCTGGGCTCAGTCCCTCTGGATGTTCTGATTTTGAACTGGGAAGGGAAATTTCTGTATGTCTTCCCTCCTTTTCCCCTACTATTCAAAGTTCTAGTCAAGATAAGGTCACAACCTTGCAAAGTGATTCTGATTGCTCCAGACTGGGCCAGACAGCCTTGGTACCCCCTGTTACTCTCTAGCACTCCATCTTCCCCTGTCTCTTCCCAGGAATTACAACCTGTTAACCTCCTCTTAGGGGAGGATTTGGTACCCTAATCTTTGGTCTCTCAATCTCAAGGCATGGCTCTTGAAGAGTTAGAGTATGCAGATTTGCATCTGTCTCAGGGGGTTCTGGATATTCTCAAAGCTTCTCGAAAGCCCTCCACCAGAAAGACTTATAACCCAAATGGAAAAGATTCAGCATTTGGTGTTCCAAAACATATCTCTCCAGACACTGATGAATTGCCTACAGTTCTGGATTATATGGTCCATCTTAATGGCCTAGGCCTCAGACCAGCTACTCTCAAGGTACACTTGTCAGCTGTTTCTGCTTCTCTGTCAGTGGGGAAGTCTTCCTCACTATCATCTCATCCTGTGTTCTGTAAATTTTCAAGGGATTGCTTCATAGCAATCCCCTTTAGGGAACCTGCACCTGCCTGGATTTAAATGTTTGCACTGCCCAACTTATGCAACCTCCTTGTAGGCCTATGTCCTCCAGCAGAGCTCAAGAACTTGACTTGGAAAACTGTGTTTTTTGTAGCCATTACCTCTGCCAGACGTATCAGTGAACTGCAGTCCCTGTCAGTGGAACCTGATTTTATCTTCTTTCATAGAGATAAAGTGGTCCTTAGAACCAATAGGAGGTTCTTGCCCAAAGTGGTTTCAGACTTCCACTTGAATCAGTCTACATCTCTTACTATCTTCTTCACTGATCATTCTTCCTCAGGAGAGAGAAGGCTACACAGTTCAGATGTTAAAAGAGCCCTTAGCTACTACACAGAGTGTACTAAGGGTCACAAGGTTTGATTCCCTCCAGTTATTCCTCACTTATGGGGAAGTGGGAAAGGGCAAACCTGCCCACCAAAAGAACCATGCCAGGTGGATTGTGTCTTATATACAATTCTGCTATGAGAAACTGGGAAAGATTCCACCCTCAGGTCTGAGAGCTCACTCTACAAGAGGTACAGCTGCTTTCCTGGCTGCTATCAGGAATATCCCTCTGTTAGAAATTTGCCAAGCAGCCATGTGGAAAACAGTCCATACCTTTACCAAGCATTACTCTCTGGATATCCAGGCTAGGAGTGATGCTTGGTTTGGCACAGCAGTACTTCAGAGCCTATTCCCAAAGTAGGCTCTGTCCCTCCTCCATGGAGGTACTGCTTGGTAGTCTGCAATAGTCAGAATACAGCAAGACTTCATGTTGTTTGAAGAAAAAATTACTCACCTTAGTAATTCTGTTTCTTCTAATGGAGTCTTGCTGAATTCTGACCTCCCTCCCCTCTCAGAACCTGGTTTTTGGGAAGTGGGTGGGCAGATGCAGTGCTGCACCCAAGGGGTGCTTACTGCACACCCTCCTTTTTATTTGGGTGTTTTGTTGTATTGTTATCCTTATTTGGATTGGTTTTTGGTTTCCTGACTTGAGTCTTCCTTTGGGAATACAAAACTTTTGTTGCCAGTTGGCTAGTTAAAAATTTTACAATTTCCACATAGTATAGTTAGTGAGTCTTTGCTCGTAAGAATCTGACGGTTGGATTTCAAACAGGGGCGTAGCTACAAGGGTGTAGGGGGTGCAGTGGCACCCGGGCCCACAAGGTTTGAGGGGTCCAAATCATAATTGTGATGTTTATTCAAAACTGGGGAGGGGCCCTGTAACATCGTCTTGCACCCAGACCCTCTGGGAATTTGCTACGCTACTGATTTCAAAGGGCAGCAGACAGAGACCTCAACCGAGCTCGAGCTCAGCGTTCCATGCACTGCATAGAAAATTAACCCTATACTCTCCAGGGCAGTTTAAAGGCTGGAGCTAACTGCAGATTGTCAGAATACAGCAAGACTCCATTAGAAGAAACACAATTACTAAGGTGAGTAATTTTTTCTTTGTGAGCCCACCTCATGAAAAGCAGCACTATCAGTTTATTAGCTGAAAGGTGGTTTTGCATAGCGGCTATGCCATTTGGCGACACAGGGACGAAAACACATTTTGGGCAGGAAGTGGAAAATGACAACTGTATTGTTCATGAGGAGATGTAAAAAATGGCAACGTTGAAAATCTGGAGGAAAATATGAAAAATTGGTGAAGGTATGAGCATGGATAGAAACTGTGCAACACACGTTAATAACCCAATTATTTGGGATTTTTAACCACATCTTTAACATAGGCATTTTGGGACCTCCCTCATGAACAGTGGCAGTGTGATTCTGTAATGTGCCCGAAATGTTGATTTCGCACAGTGACCACGCCTTGTGTGCCACAGGTGCAAAAACACATTTAGGGCAGGATGTGAAAAATGACAGCTGTACTGTTCAGGAGGAGGTGTAAAAAAATGCCACTGTTGAAAATGTGGCATGAAAATAGTGCACATTTGCGATGTTACAAGGGTGTGTGGAAACTGCGCAACGTACACTTATAACACAGTCATTTTATGGAATTTTGTCACTAAATTTTCAACATACTGTAGGCATTTTAGGACTTCTGCTCATGAACAGTGTCACCGTCATTTCCTGAAACTGTCTGGAAAACTGATTTCACGCAGCGACCGCACTATTCTGCGCCGGAAGTGCGAAAACACATTTTGGCCGGGATATGTAAAATGTCAGCTGTACTGTTCATAAGGAGGTATGGAAAATGCCAATTTTGAAAATCTGGGTGAAAATATTACAAATTCACAAGAGATTCTGGCGTGCGTGGAAACTCGCATATGTGCACTAAATGAAACAGTCATTTGGGGATTTTTCCACCAAATTAGCAACATAGACTTTTGGGAGCCCCCTCATGAACAGTGGCACTGTCGTTTCGTTATTCGGTCCCGAGCGATTCGCGCAGTGACTGCGAAGTCATCTTTTGGGGCCGATTAACGCCTTGACAGTGCCAGAATACATGAGGAGGGGTCCCAAAAACCCCATGTTGAAAATTTGGTGCCAAAATTCCAAAAAATGCCTCAGATATGCATCAAAGTTGAAAAAACCCTATTTGTTCCATTATACAGCTTACCGGCATTTCCTCAGTTCGCGGTCAGCTTTGAAGACTGCAGACGTGTTCCCGGTCCACCGAAGATCATCACGCGGACTCCAGAGGCAAGTATGAGGTGCGCAGTGGTGGGCGTGGTTGTGGGAGGGGCAGGGAGACGCGAGGGCCCGCTTAATTTCCTCACAGGGTTTAAAAAGAAAAACCCTTGCGGGACAATTCTTTATTTTTCAGGGCGATTTGGCACTGGGGTGGGCTCCCAGTGTGCCACCCATGTTTTTTTTTGGGAGGAAGACACTGTAGCTAATGGGGGATTGGGCACCCCACGGCAAACAATGAAAGTGGGGAGGGCAAGAGCGGGGGGATTGGGCACCCTCAAACACAACAAATAGGGGGGTGCATTATGCTGATGGGGCGTGAGCTCCCCCGTCGGCACATACATTTGGGCAGGGCATGCCAACAGGGGGACTGGGCACCCCCAAAGTCAGCAGTATGGCAGGCAGTGTGTCACCATGTTAAGCTTTGCTCGCATTGCAGTGGACCTTTCATTTGATGTGATCGCCATATGAAATATGCATGGTGTGTCGCCAGCATGCAGGTTGATTGGAGAATGAGGGATGCACCTACTGATGCGTGCCCTGCATTCGCCCAACAGTGACCGCACCTCCAAATCTGCTACTACCGCAATATAAAAACTATCTATGCCAGATGTAACACCATTGGGACTACTTTTCTATAATGAAGCATAACATTTTCTAAATTCTGAATTAATGTCTTTGTCTTGAGACTTTAATAACACCTCCTCTGCTTCTTATCCCCCCCCCCCGAAATCCTGCTTCTATTTTGTATTTTAAAGAGGACCTTCCCAGTCACTTTGACTTTCATGCATCAATTACCCCTTCTTGCACTGATTCTGGAATTGTATTTCATTACTGTCTGCTGCAGTTAGTTTTTGCATTCTGAGCTGCTAAAAACTGCAAGGTGTACAAGAGCTTCTACAGCAAGCCTGGTGTTGCTGTGGCCCCAGGGTTATACTGCTGACATCACTGTAGGGCAGAGTCAATTTCACAAAAAAAAAAAAAACAACATACTGACAAGGCATTTAGATTTTGGCATAATGCACTGCTAACAGGGTTTCTTGAGGAAGGAACACAGTATGTACACTGAGTACTGGTAGGCTTCCTTGCAACATTGTTGCAATCGCATAGTACTGCACAGTGTGAGTCACTCCTCTACCCTACAGTGATGTCATCAGGAGCTAGTAGCCCAGCAGCTGAACAGCAAAGGCAAGTGCAGCAGGGCTCAAATCCAAATTATGGCAGGCAGAGTAAACCTTGGCCAAAAATAACAAATGCATACACCTCTTCCTGTCTAGTACTGCATATAATGACTACAAGCTGTAACTTTTTGGACCATCAGGAAGCTCCTCTTTAAGTTTCATTTCTAGCAGCCCCCCAGCCTTTTCTCCCGACTCCCAAAATGTTTGTCTTGTCCAAAATCTACATATTCTGCCTAGTCTTGAGTCTATTCTATTCAGCTCCTAAGTGCTGTCATTTTCTGTAGAAGTTCTGGGGCTTTGGATTGAGCACCTTTACACGGTCTTTCTAGCTTAGCCAGTTAGTTGTTCTTTATCTTCAATCTCCTTCCCTCTTTCTTTCTTATTCTGAGATGAAAAACTGATAACCTTTCCTCTAAGAAAGGCTTTAAAACCATCCCAAAGCAGGCTTGTGAGACTGCACCTGTGTCATTAAGTAGGAAATATTCTTCCATTTCCTTATGTAAAAGTCTCTAAAATGTTTCCACTCTAAAACGAATGACACCATACCATGGTCTGAGATCACTATGGTATCAGTATCAGAGGAGAGTATGTGATTTCCTAAATGTTTAGAGATTAAAAGAAAATCGTCACAGCTATAGGTTGAATGTCTAGGACAGAAAAAAGAAAAATCCCTCCCCGCAGGATTCACTACTCTCCACACATGCACTAATCCACGTCCACGTACCATTCTTTGTAGAACTACCCTAGATTTTGTTGACTTGCCTGTAATGAGCCCCCCAATCCTGTCCAGTATAGTGTCAAAAACCATGTTAAAATCCTCTCCCAGGATACATTTGTAATCTGTACACCCTGACAAATGCATGTAAATTTCATCTAAAAATTCAGCTTCTGCACCACTGGGAATAGACATTACTGGTATCACCTTTTTACCTTTTAGAGCACCCAAAAGTATTTGGAACCTGCCATCTGCATCCACAATATGAAATTCCTTAACAAAATGTACAGCTTTCTTATTAATATGGCAGTACCCCGTTGTCTACTGTTGTAGCAGGAAAATGCCACCTGATCAGTCCCAGTCCTTTTTATGTTTGCAGAAACATAGTGCCATCATCCGAGTTTTCCAGAGGTGTGCCAGCCTCTTCCAATTCAGTCAGTGTGTTTGCAGGCGCGGTCGCAGTGCGCCAATCACTGCTCCAGCTGTCTATGACAGCTGAAAATGCAGTGGCATACAGCTGAAAGGAGAGCTCTGCTTCAGTGAGCGAGCTCCCCACTCAACACGCCTGCGCATATTGCGTGCTGGCTGGCGTTCCCCACGTACATACAGTATACCCGACTGGGTGCCCAATGCCCCGCCGGCTCCACGCCACCCTCAAAAAAAGCTTGGTGCCACGCTGGGAGCCCACCCCAGCGTCGCATGGCCGGACGGGTACCCAACCTGGCCGGCTCCAGCCCCCAAAAATAAAGGTTACAGCTGCCACGCTTGGGAGCTCACCCAGCGTGACACACGCCTGTTGTATGGCCAACGGGTGCCCACCCCCGCCGGCTTCCAGCCCCCCAAACAGCCTTACAGCTGCTATGCTGGGAGCCCACCCAGCGCGTGGCACTAGCCTGTATGACCGACGGGGTGCCCAATCCCGTCGGCTCCAGGCCCCCAAACATCCTTTCCAGCTGCCATGCTGGGGCCGATCCCAGCGTGGCAACGTCCCCGTCGTCTAATAATTAAAAATAAAAACCTGTAAATTAGCGGTCCTCGCAGTCTCCTGCCCCCACCGCACCCACCCTGCGCCTGCCTCCCACACCCCCTCACCCCATCCCACCTCTGGAGTCCGGCGCGGCCCGATCTTCGTGGACCAGGAACACGCTTGCACTCTTCAAAGCCGACCGCGAACTGAGGAAATGCCGGTAAGCTATATAATGTAATAGATAGGGTTTTTCAACTTTGCTGCATATCTGGGCATTTTGGAATTTTTTCACCAAATTTTCAACATGGGGTTTTGGGACCCTTCTCATGAATGCTGTCACTGTCATGGCGTTATTCGGGCTCGAAGGTGATTTCAGTCACTACTGGCGAAATCACCTTCGGACCGATTAACGACGACTTCTGACCAGTGTTTATAAGGTGGGCTCTCAAGAAGCCTATTTTGAAAATTTGGTGCAAAAATTCCAAAAAATGACTGTTTTCATAATGCGCTGCGAAATTCCCACGCAGCATGCTCATAAGTTCGAAATTTTCAATATTTTCACCCAGATTTTCAACATTGCCATATTACCATGCCTCCTTATGAGCAGTACAGCTGTCATTTTTCACATCTCACCCAAAATGTGTTTCCGCCGATGTAGTGCACAATGGCGCAGTCGGTGTGTGAAATTAATGTACAGGACACATTAAGAAAATCACAGTGACACTGTTTATGAACAGAGGTCTTAAAATGGCTATGTTGAAAATTTGGTGAAAAAATTCCTAAAATTACTGTTTCTACGAGCATGCGTTGCAGGTTCTCTGATGCATTTCGTAAGTTCGCAAATTTTTCAATATTTTCACTCCAGATTTTCAACATTGCCATTTTACCACACCCTCCTTATGAGCAGTACAGCTGTCATTTTTCATCTACGCCCACAATGTGTTTCCGCCCATGTAGCGCACAATGGCACAGTCGGTGTGTGAAATCAATGTATGGGACATTAAGAATATCACAGTGACACTGATCATGAGCAGAGGTCTTAAAATGGCTATGTTGAAAATTTGGTGAAAAATTCCCCAAAATGACTGTTTTAGGAACACATGTTCGCCGGTTCCTACACCGCCTTCAGCAAGTTTGCGAATTGTAATATTTACACCAGATTTTCAACAGTGCCATTTTACCGCACTTCCTTATGAGTGCAGTACAGCTACCACTTTTCACATCTCGCCAAAAATTTGTTTCCACATAGTAGCGCATAATGGTACAATCGTACAAAACAATGTTTGGGACAGATTAAGAAAATCACAGTGACACTGATCATGAGCAGAGGTCTTAAAATGGCTATGTTGAAATTGGTGACAAAACTCCATAAAATTACTATGTTACGGTAGGCATTAGCGGTTTCCACGCACCCGTAAATTCATGAATTTGTAATATTTTAAGTCCAGATTTTCACCAGAGGCATTTTCCACACCTCCTTACGAACAGTCGGCTGTCATTTTCCACAACATGGCTGAAATGGTTTTCACACTTTCAGCGCAGAAATCATGAGTCGCTGTGGGAAATCATTGTTCAGGACAGATAAAAGAAAATCACACTGACACTGTTCATGATCGGAGGTCCCAAAATGCCTGTGTTAATCTGCTGTAAAAATCCCCAAACTAGTTACATTACAGGTGTGCGTTGCACAGTTTCTATACATGCTCGTGACTTCACCAGTTTTTAAGATTTTCACACAGATTTTCAACATTGCCATTTTACACTCCCATGAACAGTACCGCTGTCATTTTTCACATCCTGTTCAGAATGTGTTTTGCACCTGTGGTGCCAAATGCGTAGTCACTGTGCAAAAGCAGTTTCGGCTAACAAACTGATATTGCCACTGTTCATGAGGTGGGGGTCACAAAAAAACCATGTTGAAAATTTGGAGTGAAAATACCAGTGAATGCCTGAGGCGTTAGGGTTTCTGACCATAACGCCCCACCCTGTAGAGAATGACAGGCATCAGGGGTGTGGACTTGGGATTCTTGCCTGTAATGCTCATACCATTCCACCCCCACCCACACCCTGCAGCCAGTGAGAGGCATCAAGGTGTGCCTCGGACTCTTCGGGCCCAAACGTTACCCCATTCTCCTATACCGCACCCATCTCACCGTATTTCCTGATGGAATGGGGTGCGCATAAGGGCCAAAGACCCCAAGGCACACCGTGACACTTGTCAGTGTCTGCAGGCTAGGGTGTGGTGAAATGGCACGGTCGTTATGCCTGACAACCCAAAGGCACACCCCAATGCCTGTCACTCTCTGCAGGGTGGTGGTGGGGTTGGCTTCAGTTCAATACTTCGCTGCCATTCGTATTATGCAGCTCTGTAACTTCTACACTACCAATGCCAGCAAGCAAACATTCGACATTGACAAATGCTTGTTTAAGTTGTTCAGCTTCAACTGGTAATAAATGTGTCTCTTGTAAAGAAAAAATAATGATGTCCGCCTTTTTCTTCTGAAGATAAGAGATAACTTTTTTTTCACTTGATTGGGGAACTTAACCCTTTAAATTCAGCGACAGAAAACTGTAAACAGACATTTTAAATTAGGCCTCATGCTATCTACTGTCTCTCAAAATGTAAGAAACAGTTTATCTGAAACGGCATACCTAGCAGATTGCCAAAATGAGAATAGAAACCTAATGTTTACTAAAACCATCAAGAGTGAAAAAACTTATGCAATATTCTTACTAAAATTTAAACTAACTTCTGAAAAAAGAGGAAGGTAAATGAAAATAACAGATAAAGATGCACTGAAGTAAAAGGGAAACACCTCTGCTTGAAAGCTAAGAGGCAAACAGCTGTGACTACTAAAGATTCTTAGTCTCCAAGGTAGCAGCTTCAGTAGTGTACTGGTTTGTTAGCGCAGATCAACTCAGTACTGACTGTATATACTACCTCTAAAATACGCTGCAGTCACCTTAATATCACTAGGTGATTTAGGCAAAGAGGAAAAACATAAACACTTATGGACGGTTTACTTGAAGTGCAAAGGGTATAGTAAGAGGCCATAACTTGAGCTGCAACACTGAAATATCGCCTTGGCCACAGAAGTAAAATATATAAAGACATGAATACTCTACATAATTAAAATTCATGTGAATGGTTTGCACAGGTGTACAGACGCCCTTGCACTCTGTTACAAGTCATATCGTAGGAGGAACTCCAAAATAGGGATACACCCCCAGAAAGTATGCTATTGAAATGCCTGTACACTAACCACAGTTACCCACAAAGGGTTAAATTGTACGACAGGCTTCAGCACATGGCTAAGTAAACTATCTTTGAATAAACCCCCATGTCCTATGAGCTCAGCATATTATATTAAACTGCATCACTCTGTAAAATTAAAAGTTAGCAGAGAAACACAACAGATAATACTTACGAGCTTCTAAAAAAGCTTCAGGTAAAAGGAGCACCTTGCTGTTCTGTAATTCATGTAAGATTAAGCCACTCCCAGCGTAGGTCTATCAGGTATTAATATATGGCTGGGGGTGGGTGGGTTGGACCATGAGATCGAAGGCTGAGTGGTTCCAACCACCCAGCCATACAGTAATACTTGATAGACCCACGCTCTGGAGTGGGTTAATTTACTTGTAACATGGGCAAGAAAAAGGCCTCGGCTCCCTGCATATAATGCGTTCTTGCCCATGTTACAAGTAAACTCTATTGCGTTTTCCAATTTTTCCTTCGGCGACACACTTCGTGATTCTCCTCGAAACAAGGATTACTAGTACATGGCAGAGCGCACAATCAATGTGAAAAAGTCTTACCAGATATGTTGTTTCGGTAATTCAAATTGCTTGGGTGCCGGGAAACACATTTTCTGTTCAGCTATCTCTCTTACATAAATAATAGGAGTTTCTGTTATGCGGCATGCTAAAATGTGCGATTACTTCCGCTGCGCACGAGAACACAAAAGGTTGTTACCGCTGCGTGTGTTATTTCTGCAGATTACATTTAAAAACTATATCGCCCTGTTACTGTTCAACAATAAAAAACTCAGGGGAAAAAACTATGTCTCTTTCACATAAGAGAACGGGATATTTATCGCCTGCTGTCTTAAGACATCTCAAACTTGAACACAGCTCAGTGTACCATGTTTTGGACTCCATTGTCCATTCGGGTGGGTGGGTAGGTCGGAACATTTACAGTTACACTGTCACAAACATCTGAACAGACGAGACAGCGGCGCTACGACCGCATGTACACGTGACATTTTTTTTGTTTCTGAGCTACGGGCATCAGGGTTAAAACATCTACTTCTTTTTTTATTTGACAAGTGCTATGTGTCAGCTGTGGTACTGATCAACATCACCTACTTGGCTTTTCGATATTCTGCCATTTCTATTTGCACCTTTGGCCACTGTGAGTATTGCACCATACATTATTGCTGGCGTGCCCACACATTAATTGAGATTTACTGTATGGGCACAGTCACCACACATGACATATTTCTCCAATCCTGCGTAAGCCTTTTTCTTGTTTATGTTACAATGAATATTATAATACAGATAACAAAATCCAATTGTGCAGAACGGCAAAAACCTTAAAGTTCAGAGCCTAATATTTAGTGTTACATGCATTTCATGTTTAGAAATACTGACTGCTCAGAGCTGCGTACTTGCCCGTGAGTGACTGTCAGAAATGAGGCAGACAGAGTTTACAGTAACAGTCATTGTAGCAGCGGCCCTGAAATGTAGAAGGCTGCAGTTTGATCAGGAAATACATTAAACTGCTGACATGGTCGCGATCCTAAGTTCAACTGGAATTCCAATAACAGACTGGGAAACAAGACCTGCACATAGGACGATGGATGCAAAGTTGGAAAAGTCATTTTAAAAATAGCAAGCAAACTGCCAACCACCTACCACTGTGATGTGTAACAGTGCCTGAATGCACTTACAAAAGTTTCATATTCCAAAAGTAGTGGACCCTGAGGCGCTGCTAGTTTGAGAAAAGGATGTGTTCACAATGTGTTCTGATTTCAGGATCATCCAGAAACCGGACATGATGCTGTAGTTGACACCCCAGAATGCTCTGCAGACTGAATTATGATTACCAGGAGACAAGTTCAGGGGTTTTATAGGGGTTTGAACCTGCATGGCTTTACTATTCATTGGCTCAGAGAAGAAGGTGAAGTAGAACTGGAGCCGTGTCTGCTCTCCTGGCTACAACTACGATTTTGCTACTTTGGATTAGATTTTAGGTGTGAGGAGAACTTGTTTGATTTTGCTCTGGTGGGTAGCTACTTTTCCAAATCAGTTTATCAGTATTATTCTGCGTAAAACCACTGTGTGCTTTTGCAGGATGAGGAAGAGAAAAGGGTGGATTTGACCAGTGTGAAATGTCTAGTTACATACTCAGAATTAGCTAGTATATGTAAGCATTAAGCCACAATGAAGGTGGTATCTAAATGCTGGACTGATGCATGGTTGGGAGGGTTTTGGCCGGGCGAGGAGGCCGAGCTGGCAATGCATCCATCACCGTGGAATGCCACGCGGGTAACAATGTGCTATGTAATGAGCCGTAGCGATGGTGGCGTCCGCCAGGAGGGTGGCTACTGTGCATTCAACAACATAAGACAGGAGTCAGTGCTGTGAGGAAAGAGTTTACTGCACTTTGAATCATCGTGAAAATAACATTTACATACTGATACGGTCAACATAATGAGTAGCTCTACCTAAACAAGAGAGTGCAGCTGCGTGGGTATTACTTTCATACCCGGCGCTGGAGGTCTCCGGTGGAGTGCTCAGTCGCCACGGTGTGTGCATGCATCGAAATTTGCATGCAGCCGCCGGTCACTTGCCCCTTGCCTCCCGCTGACTGGTCCAATGGCGCATCCTATATCCATCTCGGGCTCTCCTATGTCTGAGTTCTGTGCGCCGCTGGTTCTTGTCCCCCCTCCGCGTTTCCATCCGCGCATAGCTGGTCTCCCTGTCGCTGTGCCAATCTTGTGCCTGTTAGACTCGGTCCCCACCTGTGCCCAGTGCTGCTAAGCTGGGGGTCAGGCTCGCTTTGGTACTACCATTTCGGACACGGCATCTATCGTGGATTAATACCTGCTCCAGATTGGATCCAGTGATGCCTTTTGACCAATCGCTGATGCCCATTCCACCTGTCTAATTATTGCCATGTTACAAGATTGTTTCCATCATGAGGGCTGTTTGACTGTTCAAGGTGATTTGAAAAATGTCTGTTGCCACCATTCTGAGGGACACTTTTGAAATGAGAGAATGTATGTAATCCCAAACCTTATCAGCACTGGGGCATGAAACAGGAAGTTTCCCATTAATGTGCATCACTAGTGCTGTAGTGGTATTTCATGAAGTAAGGTACCCAGCCTTTTGCAAACTGTGTCTCACATCACTGGAAGCTCTACGTTTTTCAACAATATCTGCAGAAAAGTCCTCTTATATACTGCTGAACAGGAAGAGGGTCACAGAATCAGACAGATAAGTTGAGCTTGTTTAGTGGGGGGATTTTTAAAATGGAAAAAAGGAAAGAAATGTTTGTGTGATTCAGGACTGTGAGGAATGGAAGGAGGGAGGACGTCAGCAGTGGGAGGACTGAGGGTGGGTACAGAGCTGGATCAACCGGCCTGAGTGGCGGGTACAGTGGGCCACGTGGCTGCAGATCTCTGATAGGGAGGCTGTGGTTTTCAGCTGAACACTAAGATGTTTGCAGTCTGCTCCCTCTTAACCACACCACTGAGCAGGAATAATAAATAATAATAATAACAACTTTATTTGTTAAGTGCAATTCACTAATATCGAAGCGCTGTAGAAAACACACCAAACGCTAAAATATTTATATAGAAAATACAAGATATAAAAGCTTAGTAAAATATTCATGTGTAACCCCCTTGCAAATGGGGGTTCCTAGAAATGCCAGTCTGAGTTTACCTTAGCCCGGTATGGTCTGTCCTTCTCCCGCTGTCTCTCGGACTTCTCCTGACTTGGCCTCTAATTTTTCTGGCTTCCCAGGTCCTGTTTGCTCTTGTGTGTGCCTAGCTTACAGTCAAATGAAAATCCAACCCCTCGGGCTTAAACTGCTGACCCGCGGGCTCTCGCAGTAAAGCGCTGTCTCCAGGGCAGCCGGAGTCGTGACATGCCAGCAGTGCCTTTGACCGGAGCCGCTTTGTCTTAAGGTCGCCTGGACTGTGCCGTGGGTCCCGGGATCCCTTCCACCTATCTGGGACCCGGTGACCGCAGACAGCCTGCTGGGGGACCGCTCAGATGGGAATTAAAGGAGTTCTGACCGGGGCTCATTTGAGTATGCCTGTGCAGGGCCCCGGTCATCTGAATAATGCATAACAATGTATCTGGCTGCCTCCAGGGTAGCTATGTTCAGCTCCAGCCGAAAAGTAAAGAATTAAAATGTTTTACATAATGGAACTGTTGCTGCTTGTTGGGAATATATTGTGCATGTGGGGAAAAGTGTTTAAAGTTAAAATGAGTACCGTTTCCCTGGCAATTTCAGTATCTGGGACTCTGTGTGTCAGCCTATCAGCTGCAAGGGGAGCTTGCATAAGTGCAGTAGTGACAGGAAAAGTAAAAGAGCCATGTTTTTCATCTGTGCAGCGACTGCAAGTACAGCCTTTAAGCTACAGAACTGTGGGGCAAATAATTACTTCTTTCTGGCTGCACCAGGACATTATTCAGGACTGTATCTAATCTGCTATAAGGGACAGTGGGTTAAGCAGCCATTGCCAGCAGTACAGCCAATTGGAATTGCAGCAACAGAAAGCCAGGACTTGTGGGACATTCACTGCATCTCATGGGTAAGCACCCAAGTGCTTATGGGGGCTTACAGGGACATTATTTTAGGTGCAAATTCCACAACCCAATTGTGCCTCGAGTGTTCTGATTGACAGGTCCTTCAGCAACTTGGAGACATGTCACCCCATCCCTGCTACCAATCAGGAGTCGAGCTAGGAGCTCTATAAAGAGACAATGTTGCCAGTTTGTCTGGAGATTCAGAGGGAGATTCAGAGATGCAGAGCTGAGAGAGACAGAGAAAGAGCAGCAGAGCAGGCTCCAGCCTGCTGGGAGCCCCCCATGGGGAAGGGGCTCAGGCTCCAGCCATGCCATCAGGCCTGGGCCACTTAATTCAGTCCTTTCAGTCTTCAGAGGGCATTTGTTATTTCTTCAGTTAACTAGTTACAGTAATTGTAGTTTCTGCAACAGCTAGTCTGGAGGTTGCCAATACTGTCCTCCAGAGACTAGCCTTCCTCCCGTCAAGGGCGATGTGGACGAAGAATCAGATGTCCAGCAGCGGTGAGGCGCTGACCAGACCAGATGACATCATGCAGTGGTGAGAGCGCTGACCAAGTACCTCAGCGGTGAGAAAGCTGAAGAAGTCTTTAGGATTCATTCGATTGTGGATGAGACCCGTGTAGGACCTGAGTGAGTACCCTCGTACCCCCAGGTGCGAGAAGGAAGCTAAGCAAGTAATCTTGGGGGCTCCATGCCCCATTAAGAAATGTGTGCTGTGAAGTGTGAAGTATTGAAGTCATCAGTCTGGGCTACTAACCCCATAAGCGACTGCCTAGTTCAAGTAATGGATGTATCTTGTCTGTGGCCCAAATGGCTAAGTTGCAGGTGCAGCAAGATGCCAGCTTAGGAATCATATAATGTGTAGCCACAGGTTAGAGTCCCATCGTGTGGAGCTGTTCGCCAAGACGCACTTGCCACTTCATGAGACAGGAGGCCCTAGAGCATATTAATGTCTAAGATACCTTAAAGAGAATGTACCTGTGTCTGCACAGAATTTCGTGTAAGAGCGCTTGGTATAAGTGTTAAATGGCTAGATGTGCTGGATAGGACTCCTCTTGTGGATAATGTTCTTGGTATACAGAATGTACTGGATGTGACTGCCTGTGACTAAAGTATGGGATGCTTGATAAAAGTGTTGTTGCCAACTTACTTTGGATGTATGCCTTTTGGTATATAAAGTACTGGATGTGACCGTGTTTAAACTGCGTTTAGGATGCTTGACAGAAGCATCATTCTCATTGTGTTGGATGGGACTTTCAAATATTGTGCTGAATGTTCTGGATGTAAGATCCACATAGTTTGCTCTGGAATGTACAGAAGTCTGCAAGTGCAGGGCAATCCCTGATTTGTTGCTAAAGTGCAGGGCAATCCCTGTTGTGATTGTAAATAGCAATTTGCTGCTTTACAAAAATCTGGTTCCAAGTTGCCCCAACCCTCAAATTAATAGCCGGCCACCTCGACCAGCTGCAACTCCATCAGGACTGCAACATCTTGGACTGTGGTATCTGTTTAACCAGTATGGTAAGAGATTGCGGAGTTTCTGCTGTATCTGGGACTGGTACCAGTGTGGGTATTATTAATTATTATGTTTAACGTCTGATTTATCAGCAGCTAGATAGCCAGGGCTCTGGATGGCTTAAGTCGAATGGTAAAATGTGATTTATGTCTGCCTTTAATATGTAGCCACCCAGCTGGAGGGTTCACCAGCAAAATCCAAAATGATCTCTGTACATGTGTAAATACGGTAAGATAACCTCTACTCCTCCTGTTTCCCTTTCCTAGCTCCTTTATTTCCCCCGAAATAAATATCTTGTTGTTGTTGTTTGAAATCCTGTGTGAGCATATTATTAGAGAGAGCCTTTAATTCAAAATGTTGAAATGTGGGGAGCTGTGTCTTGGGGCATGTCTGGGAAGGTAACTAGTCACCGTGGGTGGTGTAGCAGCTCAGGGGGCTACACCCAGCACCATCTCACCCACGTAAAGCACCCTGAGTGGATGCACTGCGCAAAGGTTTTCAAAAATGTTATGAGCTAGCGAGCCAAAACCCCTTAGACTATGTCCAGGGTAGTAGGTAGGGGTGTAACACTGGAGGGTGGTGCCGTCCAGGGGTTACACATGCAGTATACAGAATCAAGTAATCTAGATTAGAAATTACGAAACGCACACAAATACAGATGCGTTTTTAAAGCAGTTTTGAAGCTCTCCACTGTCTGGCACTTTCGTATCCTACAAGGTGGAGAATTCCACAGGTTAGGGGCAGCATAAACAAAAGCCTGAGTTCCCGAGGTCTTCAAACGCACCCTGGGAATCTCTAGCAATCTCTCATCAGTTGAGCGGAGTGGTCGGAGGGGGCAGTAGGGATTCAGAAGCTCTTGCAGGTAACTTGAACACAAACTGTGTAGGGCTCTGAAAGTCAGTAAACCAACTTTAAAGGTGATCCTCCACTGAACAGGCAGCCTAGTGCAGACAAGCTATAGCACAAGCTGAGAAATAGGGCTGGATCGAGCTGACCCAGACAATAACCTGGCTGCACCATTCTGCACTAGCTGCAAGCGATGGATAGCAACCCCATAAAGCCCCAGGTACATGGAGTTACAGTAGTCAAGGCGCGAGGTCACAAAAGTGTGGACCAGGGTTGGAAGATCGCCAGATGGAACAAGGTGCTTAATCCAGGCGATGTTCCTCAGATGGTAAAATGAGGACTTGACCACAGCTGACACATGTGACTGAAGTGTCAGCATTTCATCAAGTAGATGAGGGATGTGGAACAGGATCAGCCAAATAAGTTAGGCTTGTTTGGTGGGGGGATTTTACAAGGGGGGAAAAGGGAAAGAAATGTCTGTGTGATTCGGGGACTGTGAGGAATGGGAGGAGGAAGGACGTCAGTGGTGGGAGGATTGAGGGTGGGTGCAGAGCTGGACCAGCTGGCTTGAGTGCTGGACACAGCGGGCCACGTGGCTAAAGACCTCCAATAGGGAGGCTATAGTTCCTATTTAATACCCATAAATCCAAGTGCCCCCAAAGTGTGAGTGCCACAAAGCAGGAGTACCGCATCTAACTGTGTGGCATCTAAGGGCATCGGAAGGACATCTGAAGGAAAGACTGCAGGCCACAGGCAAGGAAAGACTGCAGGCCACAGGCCCACACTGCTCAAAGGAGGTAGGTAAGTGTAAAGGAGGCAGAAAGTACACTGTAAGGTGTTGGTGGGGTTTGCATCTGATTTCTATCTAGGGTCAGCTTTTAACTACAGTATATAACATATTAGGAAAGGGCAGCTGGTTCCTATCTGGGATCAGCCCACAAGAGTAACACAGGCATGGGAGTGCAGCTGGTCCCTAGCTAAGGTCAGTTTACATTTGTACTGAGGTTCAAGGAAGCATAAGGAAGGAAGCATAGCTAAGTATAATAATAGAAGAAGTTAAAAAAGTTAATATGTGGAGGGGCATGCATTGAGGCAGGGTGAAGTGAGTAGAGTGGTGGAGTGCATGGGTGGGTGCAATGTTTCTGGAAGTCTCTGGGAGGTGGGGTTCCTGGTTTGCATCATATTAGAAAAGGGGTTTTGCTATGCAAGGTGGAGATGCAGAAATGGTAGGAATATAAAAGTTCAAATGCTGCAACCCCCCAGAATGCAACAGGCAAACTCTGGGGGACAGCGCAAAGAAATCATCAGGATATGCAGTTAGATTCGTCCACAGTGCAGTTTACTATGTGGCACTTAAAAGAGGGCATTAACATTACCTCACGCTTAACCTCTATTTAAAGGCTTTCTCAGGAGTTTGCCTAAACATAAGTTTAGTGTATTCAAATAATATGGTTTGCTTATTGTCATATTAAGCAGCTGAGGGCAGAGGTTTAGCTGAAGCAAGGGATAGGAAGTGTGCCAGTGGGGAAGAGGTTCAGGAAGAAGGTAAGGGGACAGCAAATGTACAGGGTCAGGTGGGAGCACAAGAGGAACAGGAGGGAAAGCAGGAGGCAGATGGGAAAGGACAGCAGTATGGGCAGAAGGTGGGAGGGCCCAGGATGGGAAGTTCTGGTGGTAGTCTTGGGGAATTCAGTGCGAAAAGGGTGAGATGGGGACAGGCTAAATCCTAAAAGGGTAGAATGCATGCCAAAGATGATGCCAGAGAGGGTAGGGCCTCTAGTGGAAACAGTATGTGGGACAGGGAGGAGAGAAACCTCATATTATAGTGCACCAGAGTATGAATGTCCTTGCAGGATGTGAAGTGGGAGTAGTACAAAATAGGTTCAAGAAGGTGGGGAGAATCTGCAAGATAGAAGGGAAGTTGTTAGCCTTCATGGAGATGCTTCTGGTCCTGAGGGCTAGTTCAGCAAGGAAGGAAAGAATTGCTGAATTTAATGAATGGCATTGAGGGTGGTGTGAGGCAGAAGGGTAGAGGTGCTCTGGTGGTTGGAAGGGGGACATGGGATAACAAGAGCCTGTATGCATCGGACAGGTTACAACTAAGTAGAAAGGGCACAAGGGCCATGAACAGAAAGCTGGAGAACTTCATGATTAAAAATCTAAATTTAAACTGATGGATGGGCAGCAGGGTGCTACGCACCATTAGTCACCTAGTGGAAGGCTGATAGCCCCCTGCCCACCCCAAAAGCAGGACAGCAGGAGGAGGGAGGGATGGGAAGAATGGGGGACCAAGGAAAGAAGGGAAGAATGGAGCAGGTCAGGAGTAAGGGGTCCGTAGTCATGGTGGAGGTAGTGTCTCTGAATGCCAGAAGTCTAGGGAACAAAACAGCAGAATTGCAGTCATTGATGGCCGATGGAGAGGTGAATATAGCAGCCATCACAGAGACATGGGCCACACAAACCCGACTGGGATCTAGCAATTCTTGGTATAAAATGTATAGAAAGGACAGGGGACAGGAAGAGGCGGCACTGTACATGAAGGAAGGTATAATTTGCATCAGAAAGGATGATGCAAAGGGCAAACCTGAAGTGTTGTGGGTGCAAATCAATCTATGAAAGAGAGGAAATGAAGGAGGGTGGTCTACAGACTACGTTCCCTAGGATGAGGAATTAAATTGGGTAATGGGGTCCCAGATCATAGTTATGTCCAGCAGGGATGAAATAGTAAAATTGGGGGACTTCAGTCTATCTGGGGTGGACTGGAAAATCCCTACTACCTCCTGCACTGGGGGACAAGTACTGCAGGATGCTTTATAGAGTACTTTCCTGACTCAGGATGTCATGGAGCCTACTAGGGCGAAGGCCATTTTGGATCTGGTCCTGTCCAACTATGTGCACATGTTCAGGAAGTGATGGTGGATGTACTGCTTGCAGGAAGTGACCATAGCATGGTGTGGTTTCACCTAGGCGTGGACAGAATGATGATCAGGACCAAGATGAGGTCTTGGACTTTTGGAGGCTGACTTTGATAGGATGGGAGACGTTCTGCAAGGACACTTTGCTGGGATCGGAGCGGGGAAGGATGTATGTAACCCCAAGGGGGCGCTATCCCAAGGGCTACTACCCCTGCCTGCTTTGCCACCAACAGGTTGAGGGGCCTGGATCCAATGGCGGGTGCCTCCACCAAGAGGTCGGGTTGGAACAGTCAAAAATGACTCGGTCACAGTCCTCTGGGTCACTGCAACCCCCCTTTCCTTCCACTAGTGGCCCACGAATGCTTCCCACACCACCGTGATGACTTACACTTACCCCTGGAATGGATTGGCCAACATGACGCGAAGGATCCCCTGTAAAATAAGATGCAGTAATACCCAACCCATGTACAAGAGGGACACAAACACTCAGTTCAGACAGTATACCTTAGCAAACAACAAATTTGATTTATTGAAGGAAATAACAAGGCGGGGAGATCAGGTTGATTAGCTTAACACTCTAATATATATATATATATGTATGTATATATATATATATATATATATATATATATATATATATATAGCACTGTGCACAGGCCAAACCTATAAGTCACTGTCTCTGGGTACCCAGGCAATACAAGGCTAGCCTATTTGGTGCAGCTGGTTGGTGCCTACAGAAGAAAACAAGTATTTGATACCTAAACTGATTAAGCTGAGCCAGCAGGCTCAGTTCGTGCAGCCAACAGAGCAGCCAGACAAATCTTGCCCTCACAATGAACATCTGACAGGAGCTACCCTGATTTAGTACTCACGACTCCTGCAGAATGATCTCTCTCACACCACTCGCAGGACCGAGCCTGAGATCCAAACATTTCTCCACACATTTATATGAAGAGCAGAGGGGTACCATACCAGGCAGCTGCTGCATACTCCCGATCGCTTTCACTGCAAAAACCGGGCCAAATGATGCAGCTTCACTCGTCCTGACAGACGGAGCGCGACTGAAGCAGATTCTCCAGTCCTCTACAGGGTGAGCCTGGTAGGTAGCTGTAAACGTACAGCCTCCTCCGCCTGCACTCCTCCATGGATTTTGTCTGCTCCTTCTGGTGATGCTATCGTCCGACTTCTTGGCCTGCTACAAGCGCTTCCCGCCCGAAGACTTTCACAGTGCAGGAGCCAGAGCTCCTTCTCTCTTCACGATCACCAATGACTCTGCCCCTCCAGGACAGTTCAGGGCAGTTTCCTCTCAGCCCCAAAGGCTCCGGTTGGCTGCTTTTCTCCTGCCAGTCACAGCATACGCCCTCTACTGGTGCAAAAAAGGTGCCAGCGTCCAAACTACACTTCCCAGAAGCACCTACCATATCCCTTGGTGGCAGGCTCCCCGTGAGAGTCCAAGTTCTGGTTGACTCAAGCGGTCTCCATTTTAAGGTCCCCCTTCCCCAATTGGCCCATTTCAGTAGTTCAGGTCCAAAATGGCAGGGACAGACACACAGAGTCCCAGCTGCAATAAAGGCAGGTTAAACAAACTGCATTTTTATGTTTGCTTGCACGCATGTGCAAGAAACATAGTGCCATCATCTGAGTTTTTCAGAGGTGTGTCAGCATCTTCCAATTCAGTCAATGTGTTTGCAGGCGTGGTCACAGTTCTCCAATCACTGCTGAAGCTGTCTATGACAGCAGTTGAAAATGCAGTGGCATACAGTTGAAGAGGAGCTACGCTTCAGTGAGCAGCTCCTCCCCCACACACACACACAGATCAACTGTGTCGGTTGCCTGATAGGATGGTGTAGTCTTGTCTAGCTTAGAGAGACAAGCCACACATCATTACTTTTATAAACTGTTCCCTGCCAAAGCAGGATCACCAAAATGTGTGGGTGCCTAACAGTCCTTACACATGCCAGCTCTCCAAAGCACACCTTCATGGACTCCATGGGTTCTAATCCTCCAGAAAAAAAATACCTCAGCATTTGATGTGAAAACTCAGACTTCTTTGTATGTGTAATTCCAAGCATTTTCTCTTACTAGACTCTGTCAATGTGAACTCCTCGCTGCTAAAACCTATGCAAACAAACTTGAGCGTACTGTACTACCTGCAGCTGAAGCAAGAACAGCCAGAATGCACAAAGGAGGACATACTGCTATGCATTTCAGAAGCGGCCAGTGGGGGAGGTTTTCATGACTGAAGCACTTTAATGCACCTTTTAGTGCTGTCATATACACACCCCTGTGTGGTAATTCACTAAACTGCACACTTAGTCTGGTAATGCAGCTTCAAAATATTTTTTTCTCTGAATTGCCGTGAGCTGCATTTAGATAGAATCACACAGCTCTTTCTCAAATCAGATGCTCAATGAAGTCACATCACCTTGTGACCCTAAACATCTTAGGGTTGGACATGCCCCTAACAAAATAGCGAAAACTAGGTATAGAAAAAGAAAACACAAATTCAACCGTAGCTCACAATCGAATCCACCCTTTTCTCCAGTGAATCTGAAGCCGCCTAACAGCCCACCCCTGGGTACTCATGCACTCCCTCCACCCACACAACATATGGCCGACAGGGGTGCTGTTGCATTTTATTTCATAATTTCCTGATCCTGTTGCTGCCACCATACTGATACAATAATACTTTCTATGGCTCGAAAACTGCTTGACATTAGCTGAATTATAAATGGCATCCCTGTTTGATGCTGTGGTGCGGAATATGGTGGTGCTCAAATTTTAAGCCAAGTATTACATGCAAATATAGTTGTTGTTGACTCATGTCACTTACCATTTTATACATCTATTGATTTTTCAATTCACTTTTGCTGACAAATGTTGATCGCAGGGATTCTGGTGTCACAATTCAGTTCAGCGACGTGTAACATCTTAGTGCAGATGCTAAGTAACTTTTAAAATGCTGAAAAAGTTAACAGCGATGAAAGTGCATGAACTTCTTTCTTTCGTGTCTGGAGTTGTAGTGGTGTTATTGGCAAGTACATGTCCCTTTGCTCCAGATCTATCAGTGAGATGTCTATTCTGTGCAATGGACAGTGGCTGAATGTTATCAGCCGACAGTTTTCATTTCATTATCAACAGATAAATATTCAGGGCTTTGCAAATGCAACGTTGCTGGTAGCACAGTTTCATGCCCCCAAGTGTCTCATCAGTTAGTGGTTATATCTTAACCGATGATCACAAAAAGTATGAAAAACATTTGCCGCTGAGTGATGTACATGCCAATCCATCTAAGCACCTTTAGGCTGCAAACATAATTTAAACGTATTGGGATTCTGGACCGGTGTATCACTCCTTGGCACAGTAACAGGTTAATAAGTTTAAACACATTCTCAGGACATTGTTTCAATTGCCCCCTCTCCCCACTACAATCCTGGTCACCTGAAATAAACCTGACATTTTAGTATCTGTTTTACATATTGGCTCAGTTAGGCAATCAACGCTGTAAGAACATAAATGGACATATAAATGGGGACTATAAGAACATGGTCACCTGAAATAAACCTGACATTTTAGCGTCTGTTTTACGTCTTGGCTCAGTTAGGCAATCAGTGCTGTAAGAACATAAATGGACATATAAATGGGGACTATAAGAACATGCCGTGGTGTGCTGCCTTAGTCCAGCTGTGCAACATCAGCCTGAAGCTCAGGTAGAGCTTACTGTCTACCACTTTGTTCACCCACATGTACCTGTACCATTTCACATCCTCCCTTGCCTTAGTCCAGCTGTGCTACATCAGCCAGAAGCTCTGGTAGGGCTTACTGTCTACCACTTTGTTCACCCCCATGTACCTGCACCATTTCACATCATTCCTTGATCTACAGTGCATGGATCCTCATTCATACGTCACATATGCACGCACAAAAAGAAAAACGGTCTTCAAAAATTAAGATACATTTATTATGTTTGTTATGTTTGCTTGCACGATGCAAGAAACATAGTGCCATCATCCGAGATTTCGAGGTGTGTCACCCGCTCTTCCAATTCAATCAGTATGTTTGGTAGCGGCCTTAAGCCAATGCATGATGGAGCTGTCCATGACAAGCTCCAAAATGCAGTGGCATACAGTTCAAAGGGGAGCTACGCTTCAGTGAGCAGCGATAAGATATCGCTTGTCTGGCGCGCAGCTCCTCCCCACACACACGCACATGCAGGTGTGCGCGCCCGCACGCACGCACACACCGCAGCCGACGGGGTGCCCAATCCCCTGGCCAGCTGTGCTGCGCCCCCGCCCCCTCAAAGCCCAAAGCCTTCCAAATGCCATTCTGGGTGCCCACCCCAGCGTGGCAATTCATGATATAGCCAGGGGGTGCCCAATCCCCTGTCAGCTCCACTGTCCTCACCCCGAGTACTGGGTGCCACGCTGGGAGCCCACCCCAGAGTGGCAATCAATGCTTTGGGTGACGGGGTGCCCAATCCCCCATCGGCTGAATGCCCCCCAACTGTCCTTGTGCCATGCTGGAAGCCCACCCCACCGTGGCAAACATCCTGCGTCGTCATTGGAAACAAAAAGAACACCTGTAAAGAAAAAACGGTCCCACGTAGTCTCCCTGGCCCCTCTCCCACAACCCGCACCCACCCACTGCACAACCTGCCTCCCCACAGCCCACCTCACCCCATACTTACCTCTGGACCTCGGCGCGACGATCTTCGGTGGACTGGGAACACGTCTGCACTCTTCAAAGCCGACCGCGAACTGAGGAAATGCCGGTAAGCTGTATAATGGGCTAGATAGGGGGTTTTCAACTTTGTTGCATATCTCAGGCATTTTTTGGAATTTTTGCACCAAATTTTCAACATTGGGTTTTGGGACCCTTCTCATGAATGATGTCACTGTCATGGGCGTTATTCAGGCCGAAGAAGTGATTTAAAGTCACTCGCGCCGAAATCATCTTCGAGACCAGTTAATGAAATGACACTGCAAGTGTTCATAAGGTGGGCTCAAAAGCCTATTTTGAAAATTTGGTAAAAAATTTCAAAAACGACTGTTTTACGAGCCGCACAGTAGCGTTCCTATGTACCGTAAGTTCGTGAACTTCAATATTTACACTCCAGATTATCAACATTGCCATTTACCACACCTCATATGAGCAGTATAGCTGTCATTTTTCACATCTTGCCCAAAATGTGTTCCGCCCATATGGCGCACAATGGCGTGGTCGATGTCTGAAATCAATGTATGGGACACATTAAGAAAATCACAGTGACACTGTTCATGGGCAGAGGTCTTAAAATGGCTAAGTTGAAAATTTGGTGAAAACATTCCTAAAAATGACTGTTTCTCGAGCGTGCGTTGTGCAGTTCCTATGCATGCTCATAAGTTTGCAAATTTAATATTTTCACTTCAGATTTTCAACATTGCCATTTTATTACACTTCCTTACGAACAGTACAGCTGACATTTTTCATATGCTGCCCAAAATGTGTTTTCGCACTTGTAGCGCATAATGGTGCTGTTGGTGTGGAAAGCAATGTTTGGGACAGATTAAGAAAATCACAGTTACACTGTTCATGAGCAGAGGTCTAAAATGGCTATGTTGAAAATTTGGTGACAAAAGTCCATAAGATGACTGTGTTATGAGTGAGCATTGCGCAGTTTCCACGCACCCTCGTAAGTTCATGACTTTGTAATATTTTAAGTCCAGAGTTTCACCAGTGGCATTTTTCCACACTGCCTTATTTACAGTACAGCTGTCATTTTTCACAACATAGCCGAAGTGTGTTTTCACACTTTCAGCACAGAGATGCGTGGTCGCTGTGGGAAATTATTGTTCGGGACAGATTAAGAAAATCACAGTGACACTGTTCATGATTGGAGGCACCAAAATGCCTGAGTTGACAATCTGCTGTAAAAAAATCCCCAGCCTAATTATATTACGGGTGTGTGTTGCATAGTTTCTATGTACGCTCATGACTTCACCATTTTTTTAAATATTTTTACTGCAGATTTACAACATTGCCATTTTCTACACCTCCCCATGAACAGTACAGCTGTCATTTTTTACATCCTGTTCGGAATGTTTTTGCACCTGTGGTGCTAAATGTCATAGTCGCTGTGTATAAGCAGCTCTCGGCTAAGAAACTGATATTCCCCCTGTTCATGAGGTGGGGTCACTAAAAAACCACGTTGAACATTTGGAGTGAAAATACCAACGAATGCCTGAGGTATTAGGGTTTCCAACCATAACGCCCAACCCTGTAGAGAATGACAGGCATCAGGGGTGTGACTTGGGACTCTTGCCTGTAATGCCCATACCATTCCACACCCTGCAGCCAGTGAGAAGCATTGAGGTATGCCTTGGACTCTTTGGCCCCAAAGTTCACCCCATTCTCCTATATCGCACCCATCCCACTGTATTTCCTAATGGAATGGGGTGCGCATAAGGACCAAAGACCCCAAGGAACACCGTGACACTTGCCACTGTCTGCAGGGTGGGGTGTACTGAAATGGCGTGGCCGTTATGGCTGACGACCCAAACGCACACCCCAATGCCTGTCACTCTCTGCAGGGTGGTGGTGGGGTTGGCTTCACTTCAATACTTCACTGCCATTACTATTACACAGCTCTGTAACTTCTACACTACCACTGCCAATGCCAGCAAGCAAACATTCGACATTGACAAATGCTTGTTACTGTTATGCTACATACTTCCCAGCAAACAGTTACATCCTTCAATTAGGCTCCCTCTGCTCTCTTAGCGACTGCAGAAGTGGAGCAATTTGAACAGCAGCTCGAGTGGGAGTCCAGCAGTAAACCCACAGCCCCCCCCTTGCAAACTAATTAAGCCTGCAAGCAGGCAGCTCTTAAAGAGACAGTACCAGAGGCTCTAAAAGCACTCATAGCGCCCACATTTAAACGGCATTTCGCCAAACGTCAGTTAGGGAGGGAGGGAGCACTTAGGAAAGCCCCAGAAAGGCTTTTAGGAACCCCCATTTGTAGGGGGGCTACATGTAGAACAGAAATGGGCCATAATAAAGAAGGAATTGAAGAAGGTCACTAACGAGCGTCTCAAAACCAAAAGTAAGAATGCTAAAGCCAAAAAGAAACAGCTGGCTCAGCAAGGAGGTGGCAACAGTGGTGGAGGACAAGAAGGCAGCCCTTAGAAAGCACAAGAGTACTCAGAAGGAGGAGGATAGGGTGGACCGCGCCGCTACATCAAGAGAGGCGAGCAGGGCACTAAGGGAGGCAAAGGCCACAAAAGAGATCCAGCTACCCCAGGGGGGTAAAAGCGGGTGAGAAGGCCTTTTTCAGGTATATAAGGGAGAACAAAAACATAAAGGATGCAATTGTAAGACTGAAAAATGAGTGGGAACGATACAAAGGCTATCCGGATTCTTAGACAGCTTATGTGGCTAGGCACAGACTGGCTGATATGGATGTGCAAAATGCTGAAGCCATGCTTTACTATACTAGACAGAAATACTATGCTCACGGGAATAGAGCAGGGTGCTTGTTAGTCCTGTAACTGACAAAACAGCAGGCAGACAGGTATGTGACCTTAGACTTTAGGATTTAGGGCATTTACAGATGGCCAAAACTTTTTAGGATTTCTTTATTTAGAAGACTGCAGGGATTGGAAAAAAAAAAAGAAAATACATAAACATTCCTGCCCTCGCCTCCCACTGTGACTCCCGCCACTCCAGCGGCAGCCACTCACGTGGACATGCTGCTCCACAGAGCGCCACCTGGAGCAGCTTTCTACATTTAGGGCTATACCCTACTAGTGATATCTCCACAGCAACTGGCAGCCATTGCAACTCCCCCAAACCAGAACACACAGTCACCTACCATAGCTTTAGAGAGGAAAATGTCTGGGGTACCTGCAGTTAGAGGAGTCCAGCTAAAGGTCAGGAATCAGATGGAAACAGACAGGGCTTAGCAGTGGGTGGAAAGAGGGACATGAATGCTGCGCCTCTTGCTGGAGTGCCTCTTCAGAGATGGGACAAAGCCCCACCCCTGAGATCCCCTCAGTGACTAGCTGCCGTAGCAGCCCCGCAACCTATCATGTGATGCTCTGAGGGAGATAAGTAGGTCCACAAAAATAGGAAACGCATGATTGCTTGGCTTCAGAGAGGAAAATGTCTAACTTGGGAAAGGGGGGCTTGCAGTTACAGGAGCCTAGCTGTAAGTCAGATGGAACTAGATGGATTACATTGGCGGGTGGAAGGAGGGAAGTGTTTGATGTTTCCCTTGAGGGTTCCCTTTCTGGAGCAGCTCTCCAGATATAGGGCTAAGTCCCACCCCTGATGTCTCCTCGTGATTGGCTGCCGACTGATTATATACTTTTTCTCCACATCAGAGATGCAGAATAAAAAGCAAAGCGCCCACTCCGTGGTGCCGAGAGGCAAGGTGACCACTCCGCACACTGGTAACCTGGTTTGCACCCCAACCCACAGTGTCAGGCGCAGAAGCCGTCAGGGGGTATGACAGAGTGTTTGTGTGGATGCTCTCCTACTTGGAGATAGTTCAGCAATATCTGCCCTTAGAGCGGCTCCTGGTCGTAGGCATGTGGCATGACGTGGGTGACAACATGCCAAGCACACTCCCACCTGAGGACACTGTCATGGAATGCTTGGAGGGAGGTGAGTGGGGCCACAGAAATATCAAACTCAGCTGGATCAGATACTTTGGATGATAGCCTCCACGTAACCGAGCCCTAACACTACCAGACCCTGCTCTATGGTGCGTGCTCCACATCCCAGAGCTCAAGGATTTCAAGGTGCTTCTCCCGCCTCCATTGGCCAAGGAGGGGTTGGAGCCCAGAAGTGACATAACCAGAACCCTAAGACCAGGTGCCACCATGGGAGTCAGAAGGTGTATTTGGTGCCACCAACGACTCTGGCAGGCAGAGGTATGGACCAGTCGAAACCAGACAGGCAACAGAAAAGCACCAAGGCCATGGGATGGAGGTGAAAATAATAACAAAAAAGGTTAGGTATGGAACAGCTGTTGAACTTGGTGTGCACGGTGAGTGAATGCCTCTTTACGATTAAAGGGCCAGAAGCCAGCATAACTGCAGAGGTTTAGGTTCAAACTTTGAACCCTGTCTTTAAGAAGATTTCTCTGATTCTGTGCCTATGGCAAAACAAAAAATCTTTAGTAAATAGTATCCCTAACTGTCTCAAAGCAACCTGGAGGCTATATGCGATGCAAACAACTTTAATAGCCCAACAAATGCCATAATTTTAGAAAATGTCTAAAACAAAACATGTTTACAATTAGACATTTTGTATGAAAACTGCCTGGTGTGCTGAGGCGGAGAAGCAAATAATGGTACTGTTTTTCATTTCTAGATCTCACAAAGCAGCCTGACAAATGAGGGCGCTTCTTTAACAAGCACTATACAACCCTACATATCTTGGTAATAATCCCTAATCTCACTAACCAACATGATATTAAGTGCAGGTTATTGTCCGGGGACCGGTTATCAGTGTGATAACCACAGTCAATCCACAAAACTGCTGATTGTAATCAGAACAGCTCCATAAAACTGCCTCTCTGTGTCCCTCCCCACTCCTTATGGCTTTGACCTTGGAAGAAATGTGAGGCACGGAAGTCTGTGTTGTAAACACTGATATTACGAGTCCCATACCATGCCTAGTATTAGTTGTCACTTTGGAATAAAACTAAAGTCATGTTGCAACACTGGATACAAGTGGGTCCTGACAAGCATATCCCTATCTGTCTGTAATTTTCTGGGGAAGAATGCTCTGGTATTTATTCCTGAGCTGCTGACTGCCTGTCCAAGTCTAAACGCTTTCGCCTACGTTTATCTTGTCCCATCAACTTTACTTACACACTGGTCACACTGACCAGTCCCCCTCAAGACCATCCCCCTGGTCCCTTGCTGTCATCTTGTCGAGGTGTCACTGGGTACTACTTAGTTCCTCCCTTGGAATTGAGTCTCCCAAGACTACCAGGGATTGTGTCATGCCTTCCTCACTCAGTACTATCCTTCTCACTGGTCCCTTCCAGGGGCTAGTTCTCTCCCAAGTGGTCCCTGACCCCTCTCAGTTAACGGGGACAACTGGAACATGTCTGTCCCCCTGCAGGTGTTTGACTTCACCTTCTCTAACCTCCTGGCACATGATAAGCCACCCTCTGCCTTACCTGCTGCCTTGATTTCAGATGCCTACTGTATCCCTCCTGGTGAGGAGATGCCCAGCCCGTAAGCCCATGACCAGAGGTACCACCTCCAGATGGCATCTCCACTGGCTCTTCCTGGTGATTCTAGCCCTGGCTGGTGACAATGAACTCAGTCCTGGTCCTACCTATTGGCCTCCTCAATACCCGTAGAATGGAGGTTGGGCAAGGGGTTAAAATTTGCTCACCTTAATATTCACAGTCTATTGCCCAACCTGGATGAACTCAGCATCTGGCTGCACACTATAAGCCTGACATTCTTGGCATTACAGAGACCTGGTTAAAACCCTTGATCCCTGACTTAGTCTGTGTGCTTCCTGGCTTTGAGCTCATAAGACAGGATCAGCTGCGAAACAAGTGGGGTGGAGGCATTCTAATATACTACAGGAGTCATCTTAAAGTGTCTCTGGTGAAGCATCAGCAGTCCTCTCTGTCCCCATGTAAGCTGCTCCATGTTATGCTGCCACTTGGGAATACTAAGAAGCTACGTGTTGTATGTACATACAATCCCCCCCAAGGGTGGCCTACTTGGCCTTACCCACCTCCTGGATACCGTCGGTCCCAGTGTCGGAGACAATGAACTTTTAATCCTAGTAGATGTGAACCTGAACTGGGCCAGAGGCAATTCAAAGCAGTTTGAGCCTCTACTTGCAAATCTAGCCCTAACACAGCTTATCCAGGAGCCTACTAGATGCTCGACTAATGGTACCACAAGCTCTCTACTGGACTGGATTCCGTCTAATCGTCCTGAGAGGATGAGCTCTGCCGGAACTCTATCCGATTCCATCTCAGATCACACCCTGGTTTTCTGTGTTTGGAAAATCCCTCCCTAAAATTCCCCACAAATTATTCACATCAGAAATTTCTCTAGGTTTGACCTGGTGGCATTTCAGGAGGATCTGAGGCTCACTGATTGGTCAGGGTGTTTAATGCTCCTGATCCCTCTACTGCTGCCACCCAGTTTCTCAATACCTTTGGTGCCCTGCAGGACAAACATGCCCATATTATTAGGCGGAGGGTAGGGTGTCTGCCACAAAATGGTTGCATGGGAGCCTCTTAACCCATATGTGGGCTAGAGGTTTTAACCCCTACAGATAGGGGTTCCTAAAAGCCATGGGGCTGCCCTAGCGTTCCCCCTGGTGGTTGGTGTTTGGCACTTAAGCCAGTTTGAATGGCTCTGTGAGTGCTTGTAGAGGCTATACATACTGTCTCTTTAAGAGCTGTCTGCTTGCAGACATAATTAATGCTCATGAGGGGACTGTGTGTTTCCCTGCTGGAGTCCCTTTCGAGCTGTAATGTAATTGTCCCTCTTTGCTGTCGCTGAAGCGCAAGGCCACTTTCGAAGATGTAACTATTTGCCTGCAATCATTTAGGAGTAATAGTGAAAATGCAGCTGTTTAACCTGCCTTTGTTGCAGCTGGGACTCTGAGTGCTGTGGCCCTTCCATTTTGGACCAGGACTGTCTGAGGGGTCCAGCAGGAGCAAGGGGCTATCTAAAATGGAGTAAATAGCGACCAACCAGAATCAGGACTCTTAATGGAGCCAGCTGACCAATAGGGATACAGCTAGTAATTCTGGGAAGTGAAGTCTGGACTATGGTGCCTTTTTTGCACCAATGAGGACAGTAGTGAGTAACTGGCATCTGCATCCCACCAATGGGATCAGGTGGTGCCCGAACTGGATTCTCTACCCAAACTGCCCAGGATCAGAGCCGTTGATGATCGTGAAGGCAGAAGGAGGTCTGGCTCCTGTGCTGTGGAAGTCTTTGCGTGGGAAGCGCGTGTGTCAGGCCAAGAAGTCGGACGACAGCATCGCCAGAAGGAGCGGACAAGATCCGTGGAGGACTGCAGGCAGATGAGGCTGTACGTTTACAGCTACCTACCAGGCTCACCCTGTAGAGGACTGGAGAATCTGCTTCAATCACGCTCGGTCTGTCAGGACAAGTGAAGCTGCATCATTTGGCCCGGTGGTGCAGTGAAAGCGATCGGAAGTATACAGCAGCTGCCTGGTATGGTACCCCTCTGCTCTTCTCATAAATGTGTGGAGAAGTGTTGAATTCCAGGCTCGGTCCTGCGAGAGCGATCTTCCTACTGGAGTCGTGAGTACTAAATCAGGGTAGCTCCCTGTCAGAAGTTCACAGTGAGGCAAGATTTGTCTGGCTGCTCTACTGGCTACCGAACTGAGCCTGCTGGCTCTACTTAATCCTCTTAGGAATCAAATGCTTGTTTTCTTGAAGGAAAATATATATGTATATAAGGAATATATATATTAGAGTGGTAAGCTAATCAACCTGATCTCCCCGTCTTGTTACTTTCCCTCAATAAACCAGATTTGTTGTTGCAAGGTACACTGTTTGAACTGCGTGTTTGTGACACACTTTGTGCATGGATTATTGTATAACTGCACCTAATTTTACAGGGGGTCCTCAGCACCAGGTTGGCCATCCCAACCTTGGGGTAAGTGTGAGTCAAAACAATAGTGTGGGAATCCCTGGTGAGCCACTAGTGGGAAGAAAGGGGGGTTGCAGTGACCCAGAGAGCTGTGACCAGGTCATATTTGCCTGTTTCTACCCCGACCTCTGGGTGGAGGCACCCGCCATTGGATCCAGGACCCTCAACCTGTTATTAGCTGAGCAGGCAGGGGTAGTAGCCCTTAGGATAGCGCCCCCAGGGGGTTACAGAGACAAGTGCTGGGCCCGCTTCAAAAGCACCCTTGATCAGTCCATCTTTCAATAATTTAGAAAACTTAGAAACGAGTGCAAAAGAGCCATCAGGGTGGCTAAGAGTGACTTCTGTAAGTCTGCCCTACTTAGCTCTGCCAAGGACCCACATAGGTTCTGGAGGAACATAAAAAACCTTGTCAGTGGCTCCTCTAACTCAGGGGTATCTGACATGATCACTGGTGGCGTCTCTTGCAACAATTGCAAATCATTCTACATTTCTTCGTATTATAAAAGAATTGAATACTCATGTCTGTAATTGTTGATTACTCCTTTTAATGTACTGTAAAATTGGATAAGATCTCTGTCTTTATATAAAGACAAGAGTATTTTTTTATACTTTTTTGTTGCTATATTAGTAATATTTATGCTGTTGTGTTTTGTGTATGTGTTAACAAGGAACCTTATTGTATGTATTTAGATAGGGATTACACAGGTCTGTCTTGTAATCTGTACTTCTGTCCAAATGACATGTATTACCTGTTTAAAAATAACATTTTACCTACCTACCTACCTACCTACAATCTACTCACAATTGCAAATGCTTTTAATTCCCACTTTTCTGACCTATCAGCACTCTCCTCCCTTTTCCCTGCCGGTGAGAGCACCAGTGGCCCCTCAGCCCCTGCCCAGCATGAGATTCACCCCTCCCGTCCATTATTCTGTCTCAGGGCTGTGTCTGTCATGGAGATGCAGAGACTTCTCTCTGGTCTCTCCCTGCACTCCAGTGCTGGCCTTGATAACCTGGAGCCCAAGCTTCTGAAGCTAGGCACCCCCACATTGTCTCCCAGTGGTGCATATCCTCTACCTGTCCCTGCCATGGGGTTATTCCTGACATCTGGAAGGTGTCGAAGATTGTACCTGCACTGAAGCAGGGAAATCCTAAAGTCCCGGATAACTATCGGCCGATTGCCATCCTATCGGCTGTTAGTAAGCTCCTTGAGAAAGCTGTGGCTGAACAACTCTCACAGTACATTCAGGCCCATGAGCTGCTGTCCCCAGCTCAGCATGGCTTTCGAAAAGGGTACAGCACGTCCGCGGCCCTGGTCTCTGTCTCATCTACCATCAGGGCTGCCATGGACCAGGGCAAACTCTCTGGAGCTATATTCATTGACTTGTCTAAGGCCTTTGACCTTGTAGACCATGCATTGCTCTGCACTCAGATGCGGTCCCTTGGCCTGTCCCCTCCTGCCCTGAAATGGCTAACAAACTACCTTCAGGGCAGAGTACAGCTGACCAAATTCAACAAGGTCCTCTCCGATCCTACTCTGGTGACCTCAGGTGTCCCTCAAGGCTTGGTCTTGGGGCCCCTTCTCTTCTCTCCTCTCCTCTCTATTTGTTAACCATCTCCCAGCCACAGTAACAACCTGTAGTGCCACCCTTTATGCGGATGATCTGGTTATCCTGGCACACTCCCGGGACATTGCGACTCTCAATCTCCAGTAGACTGAGGACTTTAAGAATATTCAGTCCTGGGTAACCAAACACAAACTAGTCCTCAACCTGAAAAAAACTCAGGCCATGCTGTTTGGGTCATCAGCCAAGATAAAAGCCTCTCCTGCCCCTCTGCGCATCAATGATGTGGATGGTGCTCCCCTCCTAACTGCAACTTCCATCAAACACCTTGGGGTGACACCTGACCCCCAACTGGACCTAGGGAGTCACATCCTAAATGTCTGCAGAACTGTAAACTGTAAACTGGGTCTGGCCTACAGGGCAAAGAAAAATCTGACATCTGCTGCTCATCTGGCATTTGCCAGAGGTGTGCTGCTTCCCTCGCCAGCCGTTATGGCCTTCGCCAGTTTGCCCGCACCTCCTAGCCTCTCACTCAGTGGCACACGACCCACACACATCTGTCGCTTTGCCCTGGCAGCCCCTCGCCTCACCCTTCACTGCAAGCTATAAGAAAACTAGGCTGGCTTTCCCCGCAAATCACTTGAACAATGGGCTTGCCTATAGAAACATAGACTTTGGATAGCAGATAAGGAATCGCTAGGCCCATCTAGTCTGCCCATTTCCCTTACCTACAGGATAGCCGCAGGATCCTAGTTAACCAACAGCCTATATCTTCTGCCCCCACAAGAATTGCCTTTATGTCTGTCCCATGCATTCTTGAATTCTCCCACAGTTTTAGACCCACAACTTCCCAGGAAGGCTGTTCCATGCATCCACTACCCTCTCTGTGAAATAATACCCTCACATTGCCTCAACCGCCTCCTTCTATCTTTTAAATTGTGTCCCCTTGTTCTTGCAAGTCTTTTCTGAAAGATGCTACCCTCTTGACTTTGTTGATTCCTTGAGGTACTTGAAAGTTTCTATCATGTCTCCCTCTCCTTCTTTCCTCAAGGGTATACATATAAGCCCTTTAGTCTCTCCTCACGGCTTCTCTTGCAGACCCCACCATTTTAGTTGCCTCCTGACTGCCTCTATCCTGTCTATGTCCTTATGAGATGGGGTCTCCAGAACTGGACACAGTATTCCAGATGGGGTCTCACCAACTGTCTGTACAGAGGGATAACAACTTCCTGTTTTCTGCTGCTGATGCCTCTCCCTATACATCCCAGTATACCCCGCCCTCCCTACTGCCTTCTCACATTGCTTACAACCTTAAGGTCATCTGATATGATTACCCCCAGGTCCCTTTCCTGTTTTGTTGTTGTTACTACCTCCCCACCCATTGTGTATTCTTCCCCTGGGTTCTTGTTTCCCAGGTGCATTATTTGCACTTTTTTGCATTGAATCCTAGCTGCCATAATGCGACCATTCCTCCAACCTTGCCAAGTCCCTTTTCATCCTTTCCACGCCCTTGTAGATCAACCCTGTTGCAGATCTTTGTGTCATCTGCAAAAGGCATACTTTTCCTTCCAGTCCCTCTGCAATGTCTGCTGATGAAGACATTAAAAGGACTGGACCAATCTGAACCCTCGCGGTGCCCCACTAGTAACCGCCCTTTCTTCAGAGTGGACTCCATTTACAATTATCTTCTGTGTCCTGTTGTCCAGCCAATGTTTTACCCAGGCTACCACCCTGGGACCCACTCCCAGGCTGGTTAATTTGACTAATAATCTTTTGTGTGGGACTGTGTCAAATGCCTTGCTAAAAGTCTAGGTAGGCCATGTCCACAGCCCCTCCTGGTCTACTACTTTAGTCACCCAGTCAAAGAAATCTATTAGATCTGGTCTGACATGACCTTCCCTCTGTGAACCCATGCTGCCTTGGATCCTGTGCTCCACTGACCTCTAGGTACTCAACTATTCTTTCCTTCAGAAGTGACTCTATCACTTTCCCTACCACAGAGGTCAGACTGACAGGTCTGTAGTTTCCTGCCTCTGTCTTGGTCCCACTTTTGTGAAGGGGAATCACATCTGCCTTCCTCTAGTCCTCGGGTACCACACCATCCTCCCATGATTTATTAAAAAGAGTAGCCAGTGGTTTCATGGGTCAAGTGATCAGAACTGGCACCACCCCCGGGGTTGGCACAGCTTCTCTTACCTCCTGACCCCTCCTCCTACTCCCTTAGGTCTCAGGTCCCAGGGTGCTAAAAGTCCTCTTTACCTGAACCATTATGGGGGATAGGGACTTCGCTGCATGTGCTCCCAAGCTCTGGAACTCCCTTCCTGACCATGTTCATTCCGCCCCCCTCCCACCAGTGCCTCCGGAAGTCCCTGTGGGAGCATCCGAAGTTGGCCTCAGCATGTGAGTGTCCCAAGTCTCCTTAACCCAATGGTCCCTGTGTTGGACTCACACTTGGTTACACAAGATTTACTTGACTACTTACTTGGGAACTTATTTGTTTCTGAGGATCTGCTAATGTTCTCACGTTCATTCCTAATGTTCTTATGCACACTATGGCAAAACGTGCCATTGAATGATCTAGACTATTCATTGTTGTACAGATGTATTTTAACTAATACTGCCACAGTAGACTATCCTATGTTAGACTGTTTCTCGTGACTCAATGTACTCAGCTCTACTCACTGTTATGTACACTGATGTATCTGTATTCCTTGTTGTACTCTCCTGGGTCGTTCCTGAAAATAGGCATATAACTTGTCTAGTGTACCTACCCGGTCAACAAAAGCTAAATAAATATATATATATAGGTATACATAACTATAGTTAGGGTTAAGTAAGCACTTCTATGTTAAACCCCAAACTGTGCACTTTAATAACTATGCAACCGTTAAAGTAAAGTTGTAAGATTACCCATTACCCTGCTGCAGTGATAGTCCGTGGGTGGTAAAATATTAAAATTTAACGCAGTCCTTTTAGCGAGGAAAAGGATCATAACCCTGGCTGCAATGCCTGGCGCCGATCGCTCAAGTTCCTGGTCTGCCTACCATGCTTCCACCCTCAGGCGTTTGTGGCGTCCTGCGAGGAAGGCGGGGCGCCCATTGCCTACTAAGTAGACTGCTTTAAAACCTTTACTTTGCCCATTTAAGCTACCTTTCACAAATGAAAGCCACCGCGCAGCTAGTAGGGGCCCTAATTGGTTGGACGGCTTTCATTGTGAAAAATAACAAACAAAGTAAAGATTTTAAAATAGTCTCCATAGAGGATAATGGAGGCGGCCCGTCTCTCCCTGGCAGAAAGTTCCTAAGCGTCTGGCCTGAGAAGCGTGGTAGGCGGACTAGAAATTTGGTAAGATCAGCTGCAGGCAGTGCAGCCAGGGTTACCATCCTTTTCCTCGCTAAAAGGACTGCATTAAATTTTAATATTACCACCACGACTATCGCAGAGACAGGGTAATAGGCTATGAAGCCCATAACTGTAAGTGCCAGATCTACACCTTTACTTTAAACAGATTTGCACATAATTTGGTATGCACAGTCCTGTGATAGAGCTCTTAATTTGCAAAGTTTCATTTTAATCAGATGTGTGGATTTTGTGCAGTGCCTAGTGAAAAAGTGTGTTTTTATCTTTTATGGCCCATTTTGCTGATTTTTCCTTTTCACGCTGTATTCACTGTTTGGATTTTTGCCTGACATTTTCAGGGTAGAAGAGACGTTGTCCCAGGTGGTGGAGCTAGCCAGCCAAGATGGGCAGTGTATAACTAATCTGCTGCAGTTCCAGCTTCATCCGTCCTATCACATCCGGAATTTCAGCACCTATTTCTACAGGATATTGCTTCGGATTTGCATTCTGCACATCGAGCTGAAGCCTAAAGCTTCTATAGTGAACAAATCGAACAAGGGATTGCAATTATATTGGACTTTGAAGTTTCCACCTCATTGCCACTTCAGGCCTGTAAAACACTCACAGGCCTCCAGGCTCTAGCTGTTAAGCATCCTTGCAGACTGAAGATGGCTCACTCCAACGAGATCTTCAGATCCCCCTTATTCAAACAGTGGAACAACAACTGGGCAACATTACTTCTGTGCTAAACAAAGTGTTACTTGATACGGCTGCACTTATTTCTACTACATCTACTACCAAAAAGGATGTGGGAAAACTCACTTCCAGAGTGGGGGATACTGAACTTCAAATCAAGTGACAGGATCAGATTTTACACGACCAATTTCTACAAGTTCGGGACCATCATAGCCAAATACATTACTTACTGGCCAAGGTTGATGACCTTGAAAATCGAGGGAGAAGGAAGAACATTTGGATTGTGGGACTACCAGAGGGGGCTGAGGGCCCCGATATGATTTCCTTTTTACAAAAAGCCCTTCCACTTATGCTCAAGCTGGATCATCTTTCTCCCTTGGAGCTGGAAAGGGCCTATAGGTCACTAGCCCCAAAACCCCAGCTTGGAGATCGACCCTGGCCAATACTCTGTAAATTCTTAAGGTATCCGATTAAAGAACAGTGCCTGAAGGCTGCACAGGACATTAGAACGCCAGATGGGATGGGGCATCCGCTCAGATTTTCCAGGATTATTCTACGATTTGTCCCGGAGACGGAGAGCCTATGTGCGGTAAAGCAGTCCTCTACAAACTCAACCTACCTACATCTCTAAGATATCCTCGAGCTCCAAGTATTACACAAAGGAGAATATCTTACCTTAAACTCCCCTGCTGAGGTGGAACTTTTCTTGGAGGATACTGGAGGTGATTCTAGCTGCACCAAGACCTTGCTCCACATCCTCGTGGTGAAACTACGCCACCCATGGATACTTCAATTCCACGGACTACTCTCCTGGCGGTTTATGCACGCCCGGCACCAGCCAAAAAGTCTGAATGACAGTTGCACCACAAGAACAGACAATGGAAGAAAATGCTCGGTAAATCAGGGAAGGTCCTTCCACCAGCCGCAGAGGAGCCGCTCAAGGAGCCAGCAATGGGTTCAACAGTTCTCAGGAAGCAACGATTCCTCCGCTTACTCTAGTCCTATTAAATTGTCCAATCGCTATGAGCCGCTTGGGGAGCTGATACCGGGAGCCCTGGTTTTGCCCGAGAATAGAGGTAGCCACGAAGAAGCCATTTGCCCGGTCCAAGTGGATGTGGTGACCGACTGGGCTCCCTTTGACAAGGACTGGTCAGCTGAACCGAGGAGCCCTCGTGAAGACAAAAGTGCCAGGAACATGTTGCCAGCTGCTTCAGTAGGGTAAAAGACCCGGGACTAAAATACACACATGGTCTGCTAAAGTAAGTAGTGTGGTTGTAATCTTTGGGCCTCCCCCGCTTATACTGATTGGGATATCTTTAGTTTAGCTTTCCCCGTGCGAGGTGCCTCTTTACCAAGTGAGGCCCAGTGGCCGCTGTGGCGAGTGTTCACCGAGCTTTCCTGTCTCCTCTCGGGGTTGAGTTCACCCCGATTCTTCAGGATGCCTCAGCCGCACCACTTGCTCAGTATTGACTAATAATACAGTCCAGGACCGGGAATCTGTGCTGGTTTGTTTTCTTTTTCTGTTGGGCAGTTCAGTCTCTGCAATTGTTAATGTGTTAGTGTCTTTAATTCCCTCTGGTGAGGGATGTTATCATTAACAGGACAAGCGAGAAAGTGGTATTGTTGCATTACTTTAGAACTTACTAGTGTCTCTCCGTTAGGATTTTGTACTAAACATCGTGAACCTTAAATGTCTGAATGAGGGTTGTATTTCAGGTTCGAGATTTATCAGCCCCAGACACAATACCCTGACCCAGCTTGTTTGCTGATACCTGACATCATGTCAGCAATTTGGGGCTGCTGCCTTGTACAAACAAGGTGTCTGTGTAACCACGGGATAGCTCCTATGGTTGGTATTGAAATAGGGCCCAAGAAGGCAGATTTGTAGGCAGATTTCTACCTCTGGGGATAAGGTTATTTCATATTAAGCTGTTGTTTATCTGGGTATATTAAGTGTTTAATACGCTACAGTTTTGGTTACAATAATGATTATGGACACACTATACATAATCATAGTTAATGGCATTCAGTTTCTATTTGCAGTGCCCCTAGCCTTTGATGTCTAGGAACATTCATGCATGCCATCAGATTCACCTAGGGGCGCTGATATAAGGGGTTAGACTATAATGTCTGATACAGGGAAAATGAGCAACTATAGGTGACTCTTAGTTTCACTTTTAGGTCCAGGTATAATCCTTTACATTATAATGAAGGAACTTTGTCACATTTCACTTAATACCAATTGTATTATGGCCCCCCTTTTTCGGGTATCTCTACGGGTATAGGCCAGCCTAGGGTGATTATGGGTGCCTTTATTTCAGGATATGGATAGCTGGTAACCTCCATACAGCGTTTTCGATGGTCAGTGTTGCATGTAACATGCTGACCAAGATGTGGGGCTTGGTACCCACACTCTATTCGCAACCCCCCCACCCCCGGGGAGAGTTTTGGGCTGTTAGGAGGTGCTGGACTTCTTTTCCCCCTCCCTGGCCGATAACAGACTACAACCCCATGAGAATCTCAGAGACCTCTCAACATTTCTTTGGAGTAGCCTAAGTAGTTATTCCCAACGTCTTGCCTTTCAGTTAAGGTTTTCCTCTTCACCTTACATATTTTAACCCCTTGTGGTAAGATTTCATTCTGGACACATCTGGCCTATACCAAGGTGGTATATCAGTGTCCTTGTTCCTTCGACATCTTACTAGAGATAACATCAGCTGCAAAAATGATTTCAGGAGTTGCTAAGACTTATGTTGGGCATTTTGTGGCCGTATTCATGGCTGCTACACTACTCATTCTAGGGTGGGGACCCTTAGTTATATATTGGAGTATCTATGCTAAAATTCAACTATCTCTTAGGATGGTTTCAGTGCTTGTTTACAGTTGTTGGCACACAAAATGGATCCATCTTGATAATGGCTAACTTTCCGAATATCACAACCACTACTTGGAATGTTAGGGGTTTGAACTCTCCCATTAAAAGGAAATCAGTTATGGCTCGGCTGAAGAAGCTGGGTACCCAAGTCGCCTTTTTGCAGGAGACTAAATTAAGTTCCAAAGAAGCTTTGAAACTGGTGAGGGATTGGGTGGGCACCGAAGTACACTGTACGGCCAAATCAGCCAAACGGGGTGTCTCCATTTTGTTGCATAAATCGCTGCAATGGCCATCTAAAGAGGTTTATGGGGGGATGATAGTAGGTGGATCATGAAGGTTGCTACCCCCTCAGGTCCCCTGATCCTGGCAAATATATACGTCCACGATGAGGATTCTCCAGAATTTTTCCATGCCATTTCTCAAAAACTCATGGATATTTCTTATGACAATCCGGATTTGCTATTAGGAGGGGACTTTAATCTGGTGTTGGATAGCCTTCTGGACAGATCCAATGCCAGACCAGAGCCCCATTGTAGAGCCCTGCAGGCACTGCAGGAGCTTATGTCTCTACACCAGCTGTCAGAAGTGTGGCAGGTTTTGAATCCCTCAGCAAAGGACTTCACCTTTTTCTCTGCTCCACGCCAAATGGCAAGTAGGTTAGATTTCTGGCTCACTTCCCCTAATCTATCTACAGCTACCTCTGGGGTAGAGATCTTCCAAGTCTATATTTCCGATCATGCCCCTGTCTCCCTTACCCTCTTACCTGCCATCTGAACCTCCAAATCATTATTATGGAGGCTCGACCCCCTCCTATTGTCGGACAAAGACTTTGCCCAGTGGCTCCGAACAGCCACAGAAGAATTCTTTCAGCACAATTCCCCTTCCTTTGCCTCTGCAGCAAGGATATGGGAGGCCTACAAGGCCACCATTAGGGGAGGAATTATTAGCTTCGCCTCACACAGACGGAAGATGAGGAACCAGGAACTTCAGCAGTTAGAGAACACTTTAAAAAGTATGGAGGCTAAATACAAAGAGAAGCCTTCATTGCTTCAGTCACCATCAGTTATATCCGCCCTGTCTTCCATATGAATAAAAATTAACACGCTAGTAAGTAGGAAGGCTGAGCTCTATATTCAAAGAGCCCAACACCGATACCAGGCTGAGGGTGAAAAGGCTAGCAAGTTGTTGGCTTTCCGGTTAAAACAAAGAAGCTGAAAGAACTATTATCAGCCTACAGGACCAGTCAGGGAAGTTCTCCTTAAACCCCTCTTCAATTAACAATTATGACCACCTTCTATAAAACACTTTACTCCTCACACTGGTGCTGGAACGAAAACTCTTACGCTCAATTTATTGAGCTCTTACCCCTCCCTAAGCTCTCTGCTTCACAGAGAGATACTGACCAACCCATCACAGAGAGGAAATCAAGAGCCATTAATAAGATGGCTCCTCACAAAGCCCTTGGGGGGGATGGTTTTTCGGTGGACTTTTACAAACTGATTCAGCCCTTGATTATAACACCCCTGGCGAATATGCTGAACGAAGCATACTCCTGTGGGCAACTTCCTCCCACCCAATCTGAGGCCTTAATTACCGTACTTCCAAAAGAGGGTAAAGATCTCTCCCTTCCGGCTAGCTATAGGCCCATTTGGTTAATTAATGCTGATGCAAAAATTCTGGCCAAAGACCTCGCTACTAGACTGGAGGAATTTCTTCCAGAGATTATTCAACCATCATGGATGGATTTTGTTAAGGGCAGAATCAAAGTTCAGACCATATTCGGGCCCTAGTATCAGTAATACAGGTGGCGGCTTCATTTCCTACCCCAGCGGCAGCAATTACCATTGATTTCGAGAAGGTGTTTGATTCAGTTAGCTGGGAATAATTACATGCTGTCCTGAACACTCTTAACACTGGCCCTTATTTTATCACTTGGATTAAAATACTCTATGTGCACCCTACCGCCAGGGTTCTTACTAACAATGCCATATCTGACCCGTTTCACCTACACAGAGGCACCAGACAAGGCTGTCCACTCTCCCCTTTACTTTTTGTGATTGCTACTGAACCTCTTGCAGCTACCCTAAGGAATCATCCACACATTAGTGGTATTCCAGTTAAAGACAAATGCTACACCACCAAGTTGTATGCCGACGACTGCCTGATCCTGACCCATGACCTACCACACAGCCTCCCACACATCCTGTCTACACTAAAAATGTTTGGTGAACTCTCCGGCTTACACAATAATGTGGCAAAGTCGGAAATCCTTACTCTTAACGATCTTTCCTCGTTGGTTAATGTTGGAACTCAGGGATTAACCTGGGCTAAATCAGACATAAAATATTTCGGCATCCGGCTTACTTCCAAAATCTCAACCCTAATGGACATTAATTTAAAACCCTTTTTGGCCAAACTTCGAACTGCCATGAACAGATGGGCACATCTGCATCTTTCTATGGCAGGTAAGATCGCCACAGTTAAAATGCTGCTTGCCCCTATAGTATATCACTTAATATCTCACATTCCCTTCCTCTTGCCCGATATATGGAACCAAAAGCTAAACACGCTGATTAGTTCCTTTCTCTGGGGTTCTACCTGGCCCAGACATAGTAGGGCCAAGCTAAGGGCTCAAAATCTAAAGGGGTGGAATTGCAGATTTTATCAGTACTCCATTCTTTATTGTAGCAAAGACATTAAAGATGAAGGCTTCAACACACACTGACCACCCTCCAGCCTGGATCCAAATAGAAAGAGACTTTATGAAGGGCCGTCGGTGTCGCTCTTGTGCCATATCTCCTACCCAAACAACATAAGAGTTGACTTTCCATCCAACAGGCTCATTTGGCATGGCAAAACTGGGGCTTAGATCCTCCCACTGTCTTGATTTGGGGAATTACATTCCACTCAGGCAGAATCCCTACCTCTGTATTAACAACTCCCCCTTGAACTGGATGGGATGGGATGGGCTTCTAAAGGGATAAGGAATATTGGGGATCTAGAATCCCCAGGACACTCCGATATAGACTCATTCCAAAGTTTACAAGTCAGGTACTACCTGCCCCATAATGACTTTTGGAAATACCTTCAAATGAGAAGCCTCTACCAATTTTGGGTCAGCAGGAGATGCACCTGTGTTTCTTGTAAAAAATGCAAAACTGCTAAATCCCCTCCACTACCTCTTTTATTTATTTGTTTTATTTATTTGAGCATCAGTTTACAACCTTTGAGCCAGAGGCTCATTTCCAAAGGTACCTCGTCACATTGAGGACAAATACATTACATTACAGGCTCATTGTTACATCACATTGAGGACAAATACATTACATTACAGGCTCGTTGTTACATCACATTGAGGACAAATCCATTATATTACAGGCTCATTGCTACATCACAGAGTTTCAAGTTGTAATAAAATGACAACCAATTAAATTGACAGCCATATATATTTACAAATATTTGTAGAGCGAAGGAACCATTCTAGTTACAGTGGTGCCGCTCATGTGAGCATTGTCTGTATGTGGTAGACTAAGTCACGACTAGTGACAGCTGCAATCACGTGCATTAAATAGCTGGTTCCGCAGTGCGGTTTTGAAGGTGGAGATAGTAGTGGTGTCAGAGATGGCTGGTGGGAGCACGTTAAACCAGGCTGGGGCTCTATAATAGAAAGATCTCTGTCCATGGCTTGTCCTGGTTCTAGGGATCAGAAGAGTGATTTTGCAGGAGGTTCGGGTATTAATCAAGGGTTTGGCTTGGCGGATGGAGGCTGTCAGCCCAGTGGGGATAGCCCGAGAAGGGTTTTTTTCGTAATGAGGCTGGTTTGGTATTGAAGTCGTCTGCACGCCCATTGGGCTCTGCCTGCACCACCGGGCGGCAGCCCCTACCGGCAGTCGGTTGGCGGGCGGCGGGCGGCAGGCGGTGGATGCTGCTGTCCGCCGCCGCGGGGGAGCAGGTGGTGGGGCTTGTGGGTGGGTGGGGTGGGAGACACTAGGTCACCAGGGATGTGTTGGGGGTTGATAACTGCATCCCGCGATCAGGAGTTTCGTCCACTGACCACCAGGGATAAGGATCGGGAGGTGGGGTGTGTGTTTAAAACTCCAGCCCGCCGATCGGGTTTATCAGTCCACTGACCACCAGGGATATATTCGGGAGGTGGGGTGTTTCATTACTTCAGCCCACAATCGGGCTTATCGGTCCACTGGGCACCAGGGATGTGTTGGGGAGAACATTGCTGCCCGCGATCGGGCTGGTGAGGCGGGGTATTAAGCTATGCCCACGATCGGGCCATTGGGGTGGTGGTGGTGGGGTTTTACACTCTTTGCCCGCGACTGGGCTGCAGGGCGCCGCTCCTGACGGCTGCTGTCAGCAGACGCCAGGCGCAAGTCCTCGAGGATGGCACCCTGCATGCTAATGGCATGCAAATGGGACCATAATCAGATGCAAATGGCCCCCTGCGCCTTGCATGAATTATAGCCCAATTTGCCTGTCACCTTTTGAATATCGGGATTTTGCGCATGGCGCAATGGTACTTGCGCCACCACAAGTTGAATGCTCCACTTTGGTCAACTTGCGGTGGCGCAAGTTCCACTGCGCCATGCACAGTGGCTCTGGCTGGGGGGTGATATTCAAAGGAGTTGCTCAATAGCGCAACTCCTTTGAATATCGCCCCGGCACACCCCTGCGCAAACAGCTATTTTGTAAATATGAAAAGTATCCCGTTATGTAAAAAAATATATAGCACTACACAATAATTAAAATTTTCTGTTTGTTTTACAGATTTGAGTTATGCTGCTCATATGTAGAGACCATAAGGATTCCTCATCCATTGTTTTATGATAATATGTGTTGGTATTGTGTTTTCAATACTTTTTGCACGCCAAATACACTTTTGCACATTATATACCAGCAAATACGGTATTGAGATGGTGGAGGAGCTGACACCACCCCCGTTCATGATGTATTTAAGAAGCGACACTTGTGGCCGGCCCTATTTAAAAAGCTCCAAGTATTAGAGTGAAACATTGAGTGTCCTTTTGCTATAATTCTTCACCTTGCTGAATTAAAGGGAAGAAACCCTCAGCCTTTTATTCTGTTTGCCTGTAGTTTGTAGGTATGAACAGTGATTGTCTCTATTGCACCCTCCTAATTGCATCAGGATTTGAATGTAAATGAAGGAACTTAAGTCTGGTGTGAAAATCTGCCTGACGCCATTGCAATGGTCATGACCAGACTCATGTAAGGCGTCCTGGAATTTTATGATGTTTTAGTGCTAAAGCCTGCAGTAGTTATACTGTATTAGTCAGTGCTGTTGCTGTTCTCTCAGTCCCTATCTTCTTGTCTTATGCTGCCCATGAGACTTTTCAAGGCATAGTAACTGCCCTGCCTGCAGTTTTCTGTAGTTTAAAGTGTATCTGAGTTAGAAAAACATATTTTTAGGAAATACAGGGACTTCACAAGACATGTAACAGAACTGAATGAGAGTATAACTTCTGCTGGCTTTTGCACATACACGTCATCAACTCCCATGATACTTTGCATGAGTGGGGTCATCAGCTTTGCAATGGAGACAAACAGGTTTTCACACCAGGGCAAAACAGAGTGAGGTAACCTTATTCATACTTAAATTGGGATGAAATTTGGGGGATGCAACAGAGGGAATCATGGTTCATGCCTACAGACTACACAGATATACAGAAAATAGGTTGAGGGGACTTTCTGTTTAAACATTTCCATAAGCATTGTCAACCTAGCATCTTAGTTGTTGTTTTTACATGGAGTGTGCTAATAGCTGCCCGTGTAACCCCTAGGCGGCGCTATCCCTAGAGTTACTATCTCTGCCTTGCAGGCCTGAACAAGGTTGAGGGGCCTGGGTTCCCAAGATTACCTTCAAACTGGTTCTTTTTCAAGATATTATAATGACACGGTGCCTTCACCCAGAGTGTAGTTTTAAGTGGGCTAGCTTTAGCCTGGTAAACCCCCTCGGATGCTGTACCATCCACAGAGACTATTTGCCACCCCAACACGTGATCCAATAAACATTTCCCCACGTTTCAATACCTGGCACATTTAGAGACTTGATCCTAATAATATGCTTACACCACAGAGATTCTGCAAACCAGCAACACACAGTTTATTTATAGGGGGATAGGGCTTAGGAAAGGGGAAAAAGGAGTTGCGGTTATGCAATACTGTATCAATATATATATATAAAATATGTACAGTCTGATTAAGGGTTCTGGATTGTGCTGGTGAAAACCCTCCAGCTGGGTGGAAATGCTGCTTTTGCAAATCAGAATGTAATCACCCATTATGCCAACTTTAAGATGACCAGAGCCCTGACTGTCTGACTGAAATGCATAAAAATCAGATCACACCAAACGTTATTTTGCATACACTGGTACCAGTCCCTACATTAGTCAAGTCATGTCAAAGTTTATTGGAAGGAAAGTAACTCCATTGAGCAATCTCATTTACTAGGAGGTCTTGAGAGACAAGTAATGTGCAATGCACATACAATAAGCCAAGGCCAAACATATAACAGGAATGCACAGGGCAATATACATTAATATATAGCTTTCTAAGGGAACTATATACAGTACATAGAGTAGGATAACAGGACAATATACATTAGCATACAGCTTTCTAAGGGAAATATATACATGGAGTAGGATAATTTACAAGGTTAAGCCACTATGGAGCAACAGTCAGGCATACAGCTTCACAAGGGAAAATATATACATGGAGCAGGGTAATTTACAAGGTTACGGTATACAATCAGGCATAAACAGTCAGGTAGATGGCATGGTTAGCAGTAGGCAGTAATTAAAACTTCCAATGATAAAAGTAGCGATGAGAAAACCTGGAAATGGTGGTATGGGATTATAGCAGAGAAGAGAAGGAGGAGTCAACCGTGAGTAACAGGGAGGAGGTGGAGAGGAAGGTAGGCCAGGTAGGGATAATAGTGGAGAGAGGGGGAGCCTGTGTTGTCAAGAAGATTGAAGGCGGGGGGGGGGGAGGATGGCCCTGAATAGTGGAGAGAAGGTGGAGTGGGTATGTAGGCTAGGTTAGGTAGCTGTGGTATGGGTGAATAGAGAAGAATAGTGTGGAAGGCAAGTAGGATAGTGGTCAAGTAAGTAGAAATCGAGGCGTGAGGGTGTAGTTCTGATAAGATGGGGATGGGGAGAGGGGGAGGGTAGGTGAGTCAAGGTAAGTATATGGGGAGGGGACCTTAAGTGAGGTAATCCATTATTATTAGTAGTAGTAGTAGTATCATTATTATGATTATTAGATAGGGGGCCCACATTCCCCACCTTAAATTTGGGTACCCAGTTACTAAAAGTCCCTTTAGGGTGCAGGCCTGATGGACGGTGCAGCTGTATTTTGGCCGGCTACATTTAAATAGATCTGAAGCTTTAAAGTTGAAGGCACTTAGCACTTAAACTATATACAGTCTTTTGAAAATATGTTGGGGGGGCGCATTTTGCAACCTGAACAATAGTCAGATGTAACCAGCAGGTACACTGGTTTGAGTCTAATTGTTATTTCTGAACATCCAGCACATTTGTGATTCCTGGTACATTCAGCACATTTATAATCTAAACACATTCAGTACATTTAAAGACTTCTTCAACCAGGGGCCAGTATGGCCACCCTTGTCCATTTCTACTTGAATATGTGGATACTTGTTCCCTAAGCTGGGGTGACCCAGTTTTTTTACATCCATATCCAGAAAAATTGCTTTATCAATACTATTTCTCTACTTGAGTAACTTGAGTATTTAAAGCAGTATCTCCAATTCAGACTTGAGGTCTCAGTCCCACGTGGCACATGGCTGAAGTTCACAGCTTCACAGGGCATCTTGACTAATTATTAATCAAATACTGGACCTCCGAGGCAAAGTCAGGATGAGCCCTGGTTCTCAGTGCTCCCCTTCCAGTCCTGTAGGCTCCATAGCAATAAACACATATCATTACATTTATATTTAAATTGGACCACGCCGGGCCCCTTAAGGCATCTAGGTCCACCCGTGCTGGGCAAGTATTGAGCACAGCAGATGTAGGGTACAGACCAAATGAAACAGCAATCAGTCTCTAGGGCGTGGTCAGCCCCAATAAGTATTTCTCTCTTTCTTGCACTGGTGGGTACAACAGTACTCACTCAGGCTCCTCACAGTAGGAATCTCCTGAAACCTTCAGTTCTCTCACCACTGAGGTAGGATCAGCTCTCTCACAGCTGGCTTGTCGTCAAGTTGCCATGACTCCATTTCTGTATGGATACAGACCCTCTTAAGGTATATTCATAAGCTAAAGGTTAATATGTCCGGCATGGAGGAATCCCTCAATGACCTCTCACCTACTTGACAATTCTTCATATCTTACCTCTCTTATTTCCTCGACATCTTCTTCCTGTTTCTTTGGATTTTCCTACTTTGGTCTACTAAATCTTGTTCTGTTTTCCAATTTCTCTTAGTAAGTTTCACTTAATTTTTGTTTTGTTGTTACATTTAATCGTTTCATCGTTATGAAACACAATGGTTGTTGCCATATTGTTCTTCTACTGCATCGCCACCTTGTGGCCAGGGTCATGACTGAAAATGGTCCTCTGGATCAGTGCACTTACCTGGTTACCAAAAACATAAATAAATAAATAAATTAGAGTTGTTATTAAATTTTGTAAGCTGTTATCATTTCATTTACTTCAAATCACACTACTTAGTCTGATGAGTCGCCATTTAATTTAGTTGTTAAAGATGATAAATGTAATATTATGTTGGCTGTAATGCTTAATTCTTTTGTGTTTCTGAATAGGTATATGTTACATGTCCATATGCTAGTTGTATGAGAGACTTTAACTTAATGATTGTATTTCTTTGTATTGTCTTTCCATTATAAAATAATAAAACATTTTATTGACAAAAAAAGTTGCTGGTCCACGCTTTTCCCACGTGGAAAGGAGAGGTAGCACCTGAAGGACATTTGTTTGGCAACCCCCAGGCTAGCAGGTGCCACTTTATCTAAAGTACTTTAACTTTACTGGCAAAGAAAGCAAACTCCCCCTTCTGGGTGGAGGGGCTTACACTGGATCACCAGGCCCAGTTGCATTGCTGGGGGCCTGAACCCCAACCCCTGTGGGGACTCCTGCTCAAATATCTCTTGAACTGCTCGCACAGCTAGAAACAGTCTTTTATGGAGCTCGCCTGAGGCTCCCTGTTGGCTGAAGCTATTGGTTGCTTTGGCCCTGACTGGCTGGAAGAATTGTCAATCACAGAAATGAATTATTCATAAAGCCTCCTCGATGAACAGGTGGTTTACTGCTTTGGTGCCTGAAATTAGGTCCCTGCGGTTCCCCATGAGCGCCTGGATGCTTCCCATGAGCTTTGGCTAATGTCCCACAAGTCCTGACTTTAAAATCCTAGCTTTCCAATTGGCTGTGCTGCTTTGTAATGGCTGCTGAACACACAGTACCCTTAAGCAGAATCAATACAGTCCCAAATAAAGTCCTGGTGCGGCCAGAATAAGTTAAATATTTGCCCAAATGCCCCACAGTTCAATAGCCACTGGTGTGTCTTTTAGATCACTGCACAGCTTTAATATTTCCCTCAGTCCATTTTCCTGTTGCTGCTGCCAATATTTAATGCCCTTCGTTAGCAGCAGGCAGGCTGCCATTTCTGAGTCCCAGCATATAACTGGTACAGCCTGGTTAAATCAGAAGCAGGCAGGCTGTCATTTCTGAGTCCCAGCATATAACTGGTACAGCCTGGCTAAATCATTAATTTATTTAAACACATTTCCCCCTGTTAACATTTGTTCCCAAACACATTTTCCCTTTCCTTTCAGGGTGACTGCTGCATTTTTCTTTCTTGCAACAGCTGCCGAAACACTGCTGCCCTGGGGGCAGATGGACCCTCATTAATATTCATGATGATCGGGGCTCTGGTTCATTAATATTAATGAGCCTCGATTTTAGACACCCCATGGATTTCTTTAAATATTTTGAGAAACGTGCTCTCATGGCCCTTGGCAAGGTCACCGGGTCCCACTTAGCTGGTGGGGACACCAGGACCACCAAACACTCTCCTGCTTGACCGCAGAAGTGAGCAGTCGAACATCAAAGGTGCCGCTAGTACCTGCATGATCCCCACTGCGCTGGAGTTCATGGGCAGCATGGGAGATCACAGTTTCAATTATTGGAGCCCTGAAGGGCTACATTTACAAAGGGGCTATTCTCTTGGGGCACCAGGGGCACTAAAGGACTGGGGGACCAGAAAAAAATGTATGCAGGCCTTTAAGGAGGTGTTACAGAGGAGAGCAGGATGGGAGCTTTCTGGGCTAAAGGTGAGCCCCCCCCACCGTAGGTCGGCAGGGGAGGAGATGGATCGAGTGTCCAACAGAGTGCTCTCCATCTCCAGAGAGGGGGAGAACTAGCAGCCACCACACACCTGACCCCTAGTGGAGGCTGCAGCTCAATGACATAGTGCCGCAACAGTGTGGGGTGGGAGCATGGCAGACACTTGATGTTGATGCACACGGGAGCATGTGCAACCCCGTCGCAAGCATCATTGCACACCGCACTCTCACAAGGGGGACCGAAAAACAGGAAAAATGCAGTGCAGTAGGATGAAGAAGGATGCCTCACAGGGCCCACTCCTGGCTAGCCACGGCACCAGGCTACACTGGATCTGGTCTCTGACGGGGCTTGGGGAACCCCACCGGCCCCGCCAGGGAGACAAGCCCTGTGGGTATGTGCCGGCGCTGGATGGTGGACACCGGGGGGACAGAGCTGGGGGCACCCTCCAGATGGGGGCTGCATTGAGGCAGAAGAAACATACTAGCAAAAAAAAAAAAAGTAAGCCCCCAAATTGGTATGGGGGTTACACCCATTTTTTTCCTGTTAGTATGGTGCTTACCGTGATGCACCACGACACTGAGCATCCCTTACTGCTGTTTCAAAAGAAAGATATAGTCAAGTTTGCTGCAATTCAAGAGACTGCATCAAGTTAGCAGGACGAGCACAAAATCAAGTGACACAAAACTGAATTTGCAGGCACTGTGTGGATCCAGCGGGTGGGATATAACAAATAAATTCAATAATAATGCATTGATATACATCAATCTTAAAAGTGCCCATTACAACCCCTGCTCCATCACAGAGCAAAATAAGGAATACTTATTTATTTATTTATTGAATTTTGATGACCGGGTAGGCCCACTGGGCCCTGGAGGTCCCTTTTTCAGGGGCGGCCCGGGAGTTGCAGGACTAGTTTGATTCACAATTAATACAGATATAGCATATGGCATGCAACATGTTAACATATATATATACTGTAGCAGTGATATATTACATAGCAGGTTACAGCAATTATTGAAGTGAACAATATAGGAGAGCCTGAGCATTAGCTGGGTCACAATTACCCAAGTGGAATACTTTGGGAGGAGAGACAATACTGCCAGCTCAGTTGGTAGTGATGTAAGTGCTCAGGCCAGCGGGTAGTGTGGAAGTGACAGGTAACGTAGCATTAGCATTGACTCATGGCAAGCATATGTGCCTTGAGTCTTGTACGGAAGCTCACTGGTGATGTAGCTTCCCGAACCACCAGAGGAAGGTTGTTCCAGAGGGAAGGGGCAGTGTGGACAAAGGACATGTCCCCTGCCTTGGTCCTTACCCTAGGGACTTCGAGGAGGTTTGGCCCGAGGTCCGTAGATTGCCAGGATTTTGCTTGGCAGTTATGAGCCTTGCGATGCTAGGGGGAGATGTAGAGCTAATAAGCTTATGTGCTAGGCAGAGCACTGGGTACCTGAGACAGGCTTTGAATGTCGGCCAGCTGAGTTGTGCTAGTGAGTCACAATGGTGGCTTCTAGAGTGGGACTGTGTGGTGAAGTGGACCACCTTGTTGTACAATATCTGTAACTTACTGAACTCCAGCTTGGCCACTCCCTGAAGTATCAGGGCAGCATAGGTGAGTGTTGGGAGTAAGACGCAAGAGGCAATGGCAGTCCTGGCTTCAGGGATCAGCTGATCCTTAAGACGATAGAGTGTACCAAGTTTACCATGGATGATTTTGGTGACTTGGTCAACATGTTGCTTTAGGGTGAAATCTTGGTCCAGAGTAAGGCCAAGGTATTTTGTGGAGGCACCCACTTTGAGTTTGTTCCCCGCCCTGGAAGTGAGTTGTAGGAGTTGTGCTCTGTTTTGGCCAAGGGATCTGGGTCCAAACAACATGGCCTTGGTAGTAATAAGGGCCATTTTATTCTTAATAAGCCAGTCCTCCATAGTGAGAAAGTCCTCTTGGAGGGATGGACCCAGGTCATCCAGGTTCACAGTGGATCTGTAAATCACGGCGTCATCAGCGTACTGGATGACATTACTGTTCCTGCAGTGGTTGTGCAGATCATTTATAAACAAGGAGAACAGGAGGGGACCGAGTATGGACCCTTGTGGTACCCCCTCCTTAAGGGGCAGTGGATCAGAGATTTTGTCCATCCACTTGACCCTCTGAGAGCGACCGGTAAGGTAGCTTTCACACCATCTGAGGGCATGAGTGTCCAGGCCTATGTTACACAAATTTTGAAGTAGGAGTCGGTGATCGACCAAGTCGAAGGCCTTGGAATGGTCGATGAAGGCCGCTCCTGTATTAGACCCTGAGTCAAGTTCTCTAAGCACTTCTGCTGTGAACTTAGGGCGATGTCAGTCCCATACTTGGCCCTGAAACCATGTTGTGCCGGGGAGAGAAGTAGGTGTGCCTCTAAGTATTCACAGAGTTGGGTGTACACCAGTTTCTCCTGAATTTTTGCAAGGGTACAAAGCAGGGAGATCGACCTGTAGTTGCCAGTCAGTTCCACAGGCCCACCCTTGTAAATAGGGACAACATGGGCCTGTTTCCACAGCTCTGGAACAGCCCCTTCCAGAAGGGACCTGTTTATGAGCCAGGTAAGAGGCCTTGCGAGTGCTGGGGCACCGTCCTTGAGTAGTCTAGCTTGGACCATCAGGCCCACCTGATCCTCTTGTTTTCAAGGACTTCAGAAGGGTGAAGACTTCCTTAACCTTAGCTAGCCTCAGATGAAAAGATGGCAGGTCTAGGTTAGGAGGTTCCAGAATGTGTGACTCATTTTTGGACACTGGGAGCCCAGCCTTGTAATCATCAAGGTTCATGAAATGGCTATTAAGGGCCTCAGCAATGAGGGTCCCATCATTCAGTAACTGCCCATTAGCCACTATGGGGCCTGGGGCTGCCTTTCTATTTCCCTTTATCAGCTCGTTGATGTGTGACCAGAATAACCTTGGGTTACCTAGGTTAGTTTTCTGGAGGTGATTGACGTAAGCCCTTTTTGCTAGTTTGATAGCATGCTTACTTTGGTTTCTAAGAGTTCTATAGGTCTCAAGGTCAGCTAGGAGTGTAGAACTCTTGTACTTTTTCCAGGCTTTGTCGCGGCGGATCATCAGGGTCTTTAGAGGGGGAGTTATCCACTTGTAGCAATGGCCTTTAACACGATGGGTCTTCATTGGGGCAAAGAGATCTGTGGCCTTCGTGAGGGATTTCAGAAAGAAGTCGACTGCCTGTCCAGGGTAGGGAGGCGTCGTAGTGGACTCCAGTCAATGTCACTGAGAAAGTTATTATAATGCTCCAGTGAGAATTTAGAGCAGTCTCTTGTTTTGAGGATTCTAGGTTGAATCCTGTCAGCCCTGTTGTTCCAGACACAGAAGATGGGCGAGTGGTCACTCAGGGCATCGGCCATAGTGCCTGCCAGTTAAATATTCTTTAGATTTGACACCAGAGCCCAGTCGATGGTAGAGTGCCTTCCCATTCTATGATTCATTCTGGTATGTTCAGTAATGATCTGGGCGAGCTTTACCTCATGCAGCAGGCCACTGATGGATGATCTAGCCTCTTGGACCCAGTTCAAGTTAAAATCCCCCAGTAGGAGGAGGAGTTCAGACATGACCTCTGTGGCTAGGGCCTTCGTGAGTGTCTCAAGGGATTGGAGAACATTTTTAGGGGGCTACATACACACCTAATGATAAGGTGCTTGGCATCGCCTAGGGTGAGCCATATAAAGATCGATTAAATCTCGGGGGGGGGAGCTATGCAGTATGATGATCTGGGAGGAGATTATGGCGTTCTTCATGTAGATAAACACCCCGCCCCCCCCCCTTTTCGCTATTCTGTCTTTTCTGTAGTGGACATATCCTGGAGACAGCTACTGTGCTCGAGGACCTGGGGTTTTAGCCAGGTCTCCGAAACTGCTAGCATGTCTGGTTTATATAGGTCAAGCCACGCTTATATTGAGATGTTTGCAATTCCAGGGCCCGGAGTCAGTTGGGTATCACCCGCAAGTAGCAGCAGGGCTGTAAGCAGGAGACGAAGGGTTTGGGTAAGAGATGGGAGCCTCACTTTGCTGGGTATACTCCTGGTATGTAGGAGTGACCTGTAGCAGATCCCGTTTCTTGTAAATTCGTAGTCAACTAGGAGGGAGATAGTGCCCGTGGGGGACGGGGGGGAGTAGTAGTGGCTGGTGGGTTGTGCAGCAGGTCCCTGAGGGCCTTGGGTGTTAGGGTCATGTAGGCTAGTGAGCCAGTCCACCCAGAGTATAGACAGAATATAGGTGGTAGCGAGGAGGAGACCTCTGTTTGGTTTACAGGAACTCAGCTTGCCAACCCATGTTAACCGCCAGCTGGGCATCCTTGCGTCAGGGTGCAGACACTGAGGTTTCATGTCTTTGCCTGGCACTAGAACAGATTGGGTCATATGCAGTTTCAGGACAGACACCAGGCAAAGAGCAGTTTCAGGACAGACACCAGGCAAAGAGCAGAGGAGGTAGGCAGAGCAAGGTTCAGGACAAGATTAGTTAGTACTCAAGTAATAAACAGGTTTACTCAGGATATCTTCCTACCCGTTAGCTTTCTAGCAATACTGGCCAGCAATAACAGCCCACATTGTGCCAAACACAATTCGTTAGATAAACATTAACATAGGGATACATTGATTCGTACATTTTGTTAATCAGGCTAGAAACATAGAAACATAGAATTTGACGGCAGATAAGAACCGCTTGGCCCACCCAGTCTGCCCATTTCCCTACCTACTGGATAAGCTGCAGATCCTAGTTAACCAGCAGCCTACTTCTTCCTACCCCCACCCCCTAGAATGGCCTTATGACTGTCCCATGCATACTTGAATTCCACCACTGATTTTGACTCCACAACCTCCTCCGGAAGGCTGTTCCATGCATCCACAACCCTCTCTGTGAAAAAATACTTCCTTAAATTACCTCTGAGCCGCCCCTCCTCTATCTTCAAATTGTGCCCTCTTGTTCTTCCACACCTCTTTTTTTGAAAGATGCTACCCTCTTGGACTTTGTTGATTCCCTTGAGGTACTTGAACGTTTCTATCATGTCCCCCCTCTCCCTCCTTTCCTCGAGGCTATACATATTAAGCTCCTTTCGCAATTAGCAATTAGATTAGTGCAGCACAATTAGGATGAGTCAGATTTCTGACCGTTTGTGAGCGTACCAGCCCAGTTCAAAGCAAGGATTAAGATTCACACACTAGCGAGCAGAAATGTACTGACTCATATGGCACTTGCTTGGTAGTGAAGTGACAGTAAGGAGGAACAAGTTTAAGCGAATGAGTCAAGTGAAACTCCACCTAGTATATCTCCCCATCCCACTCTATTGGCTACTAGGAGCAGTGTACGGGGCAACTGTGCATTTAATGGGAGGAGGGAAAGGGTTGGGTGGAGGGGCAGGAAATTTTGACTTCTAGGAGTCTGCAAGTGGTTTCAGCTTCAAGGGAGGTCCACCCGGCAAGGATCCGCTGGCTGGCGCCTCAACCCTGAGGTACAAGTCCCTTTTAGGAAGAGCGTTGGGGGGGGACCCGATTCAGCAGGTCACCCTCGCCGCCCCTGGTGAATTCAGTCCTGTGGGGGACTTAGCCGTTGTGCGAGGATGCAGCCTTTATTCTGTGGGGCTGCCCAGCATCACAGCTCCCTCACATCCAATAGGTGCGTGTGCCTTTTTTGAAAGTCAAGTGGTGCGATTTAGCACAAAGGCATCGGTGTGGAGCAATTAAATCTTTAGCAGGAATGAGGGCATTGTCCTATTGGCTAAATATAAATATATGGAATAGTGTATGGGAAACCATGCAGCACAATACCCCTGTTGTCAGGGCAACCCTGAGGTGGAAACACAGCCTTGTTGTGCAGGGTTTCCCATACACTTTTCTTTATAGTGTATAGGTCATAATCAGCCTGATCTAACTAAAGAAAATACACAGTGAAAATGTTTCACTGAATTGGTATCACAGCTGAACGATGCTTGCAACCCCCCAGCCTGCCACCCCACCTTTAAGTTAGTGTTCTAGCTTCCTGCACTGGTGATTGCTGTCATTTCCCAGCTCCTTCCATCTCCCCAACACTTTTTAAAAAAATTCAATTTGATTAAAACTGTGACTATGCCTCATGCAGTGAATGGTAAACTATGCTGTTTTGATCACAGCTGAACAACTGACTCGACCACAAGCATGTGAAGTGCAGCCAAATGGCTAATTCGGACATGAGCAGGTGATGTGTGACTGTGAATCAGTGCTTTGATCATGTGATAGACCTACTACAGCACAATGAGATGCAGTTCTTCTGCAGTAGGCACCTCACTGCTGCAGCCCAACCACTTTTTTGAGACTACCAATTTCAATGCTGAATCAGCATACCCAGTACATTATACAGAGAATACTGGATGTGCAACTATGCACAGCCAGTGTGTTCTGCCACAAAAGTGTTCTTATTCCCTCTGAGATCCATGGGAATCAGAAACCCAAGGCAGCAGAGCACACTGGTGGTGCATAACGTTACCCATCCTGTAGTTGTTATGGTATATTGTGTGAAATGTGCACTCATCGGTTCTTTTGCTTTCAAAACAAAACTGATTGTGCAGGCTCTAGAGGTTTCAGAATGCTGTTATACCACAGAAGGGTACGATCACATTCAATGACCTTTGAGCTGTGGTACAACAGCATTTTGAAAGGGATGGAATTCTATACAGAACAGCACTGTACTATACACTATAATGTGAATAAAGAGAGGCTTCCCCTTTTGTGCCTTCAGGAGAAAATGAATTTCATGGGATTACATTTTAAGATATCTTGAATAACTATTATCATCAAAGCATCAGTTAATAAAAGTGGCTTAAATTAACTATGGGAGTATAGCCGATATGAAACATGAGTGAGTTTACAAGTCAGGGCAGAGCACAGCACGTAGCCTTGGGTAACTTCATCTCTGAGGTAGCTGTGCTCAGCTGTTGGGTTCCACAGTGCTCAGGCCTTGCTCCCAAGTTGCTTGCTGTGCACATACTGCCACTGGTTGAGATCATTAGACTGTATGCCATTGCATTTCACTGCTATGCCTATGATAGCCAGTTGTACCTGTCTTGTGCACGCAGTCATGGGATTGATGCAGTCTCTGTGCTAAGAAGCTACCCGAGAGAAATCAATGATTTGTGGGTCTCCAGCTGGCTTTACTTCAACCCTGGTAAGATAGATGTGTCAAACTTAGCAAATATGGGTGACAGTGCAAATGGCATTCCACTCTGAGCTGTCAACAGGGGGATAAATTGAGGGGGGGGGGTGTCACTTTAGACTGCAAGCTATCTCTAGAATATCAGGAGTCAGTTATAGTACACAATGACTTTTTTCACTTATGGAACATCAACCAGATTAAGCCGTATCTAGCACCTGAAGACCTGACTACAATAGTACATACCTTTGTTACATCAAGACTGGATGACTACAACACTCTCTACCTAGCGCTGTCTGAAAATCTGATGAATTGTCTGCAGCTGGCCCAGGCCAGAATGTGGTTGTTTGATTGATAGCTGGGACCTCACGATTTGAGCACATCACACTGGTGCTATGCCATTCTACACTGGCTGCACATTCAGTGGTGTATCAACTTCACGACAGGCTTGTTAACTTACTGTATAAGGCCCTGCAGAGTTTGGCCTCTAGCTACCTTGAAGGGCTTCTATCTATATACGCCCCTGTCCACCTTCCCCACTCTGCCAAGGTGGGTATGCTTTGAGTCTCACACTCAGAGTTATCTGGGGACTGAACCTTTGGGATGACGTCCTCACTGTCTCTGAACATTCTGCCACTCAACAACCACAACACCTCTCGCTGGAGGCTTTTACAGAGGCACATAAGTTACATTTGTCCAAGCTTGCCTATTTGGTTAACAGTTTTGTGATTTATTTTGCTGTAAAGCATCCTGAACCTCTGCATAGGAGGCCAGAAAAATAAAACTGCCTTGCCTGCAGTACAAAAAGATTACAAGTGGAAGAATTACAGACATCAAAAAGAATGCTATAGCAAAGCATAAGTTAACCGGATTTAGCCCATGGCTAGCAGCAAACAAATCACATAGGCTAAAGCTATATCTTAATATCTCATCCTCACCAGAAAACAGAATAATCATGACCTCCTGTAGATTTGCAACATACTCAGGTAACATTCTTAAAGCTGCTGTAGATACAACTGAGATAGTAATGAAGAGGAAACCTGCTATGTAGTTGTGGGATTGGTACCGCTAAGCATGTTTTTTTTATATGCCCTTAGTATGAAGAATTAAGAACCTACTGGCTACAAAGCATGTTAGCTCATGTCTATAAAACACCAGATGAAACAGCAGACTACTTACATAGGGCACAATCCCCAAAAGGTTTCCGTCCCCTCTGCACATGCAGAGGGGTAGGAAGAGATGCAGAGTGCCACCGTGCACAGCATGTGTACCATCTGGGCTATGCATGGCATACACAATGTGAGATGTGTGCTACCTCTGCACCTGATCACACCTATGCACCTTGGTATGTGGGTGAGTAGGACTGGTGTGGACCACGGGGAATGGGCAAGTAGGAACCCATTTCTCAAATGAAACTCTGCAATGCAGGAGGGCATTCAGAGGAGGTGGCTGTTACCCCTGCCTAGAGGCAGCAGTAACTGCTAGCTGCCCTCCTACACCCAGCCAAACACACCACAGATTCTGGGGCCTATCAACCCTCTTTTCTTCAACCTCCAGCCCTAGGAGTCTCTGCGGTAGCCTGGGGCCATCACCGGCACCAGCTAGTGATTTCACACAAATTTATGTTTGCACCAGTGGGAATATAGCAGTCCTGGAGAACTGCTGTATCCTGCAGTGTTCTGCACACTGTGCAGGGAGGGTCCTCTTGTGGACCAGCATGAGCATCAGATTGGATGCCTGTGATCCAGAATCGCTCCTCCACCCCTACCTCCCCTGCCCCAATTGGCAGCGCTACACCAGCAGACTTCAAGGAGAAGTGGTTCTGGAAGTTAGAAGGCACATCAGCAGCTCCAGCCAGAGGGCAACACACCCTAGATATGGGCAAGTCAAACAAGTAGTTGTCAAGAAATGTAGGATGATAATCCAAAATAAATATGTGTGAGCTAAGGAAAAAGGAAAAACTGAATTGCTGTCTTTTTAATGCTCATCTATTAACTCATTATAAACTACTGTGCTAAAGCATACGTTAGGGTTATAGTTTAACACCACAAAAGGAAGAAAATGCTAAGTTTGGGTAAAAAAGTGTCTCCTAAACTTTGGTGAATCTGTGGCACAATGTTTCTCGCTCTTGAATGATCGTGTGACGCAGCACTGGTATTGCCAGACTTTGTCACTGCCTTCCCAGGCAGGCACAGAAACATACACACCGATGCTGCAAGAGAGGGTGCCGAATTCAGGGCAATGCCAACACAGTGCTGCTCATTTGTTCAAATCCTAAGAAACATTACGCCACAGAGTCCTCAAAGCTCTGGAGACTTATTTTTACCATAACATCACACTTCTTTCCCTTTTGCGCATTAAGATTCAGCCCTATCTGATGTTTTCATGCAGTTTTTTTGCAATTAATTTCCTTACTTTTTAAAATGAAATTTAATAGTGGATGCACAGTATTTTGTCTTAACATTGCTGACCAAAGGCCAGCATTGTCAGTATTCGGAATGGCAAGCAGTACATAGTCCCAGTGCCACACTCTTCCCTTACCCCTTCCTGTGCCCTGCAGTCTGGTAGTACAGGGCATGCTGTCCTTCACCCTACAGACAGGCTTTACCCTTGGTGTCCCATCCATGCATGAATTTAAAGTCTGGGTTCTCTGAAACATCCTGACATTTATTTATTTATTTATTTATTTATTTATTGAAGATATCAGATAACATACCTTTGAGTCAAAGACTCCTTTACAAAGGTTCCATGTCATTATATACAGAGGCATCAGATACAATGGCAACAAATACGACACAATATTTACAAAGAAGCTTGTACATTAACAAAAGTGGTTACAGAAAGTTGCAAAAACAGTTACAGAGTAAAGACGGTAATCAGTAAACAGGGTACATACACTGTAGGATGGTGGCACCAGCCATGCCCTGGTAGTTATTTAGTAGTCTAGGCTGGACTGGGGTGTCCATTGTCCAGGTATAAGCACGCCCTGGGGTGGCAGCACCAGGGTGAGGTCCAAATACGAGGGGGAACATGGGTAAAGCAAAAATCAAGGACAGTCGCTGGCTGAGCCTTGAGAGATTAGGTCATGTAGTTGGGACTTGAACGGGCCAAGTCTGGGTTCTGAGAGGAGGGAGTTAGGGAGGGAGTTAAGCCAGCTAGGGGCCTGGTGCCTAAATGTTCTTTGACCGGAGGAGGTCTTGCAGAGGGGTACCTGGAAGTGGGTTGTTGTAGATTGCCTGGTGTGGCAGGAGGACAAGGGTGCCTGGAGTAGGGGAGTAAGGGCATGTGGGAGTAGATCTGCAGTTATTTTTTTAGCAAAGAGGCATGTCTGATATTTGAGCCTCCCGTTGAATTAAGCCAGTTGGTGGAGGCATACAGGGCACATGTGTGTGTGCATCTGGTGCAACCGGGAGCTAGTCTACAGGCCTTATTAAGAGCCAGCCTGATTTTGTTTAGGTGTGTGTTGTCAGCTGCCCCATAGATTATGATACCATAATCTATGAGTGACAGTACTGAAGCTGAGACAGCTAGGTGGAGGGCTTCAGGTGGGAGGCGGTGCAGTAAACCAATACGCACATTAACGGCGGTGCTCAGTTTTCGGATGTGGTCATGGTAGGTGAGCCCTGAGTCTATAGTGATACCCAGGTACTTGAAAGAGGTAACCTGCTCAAGGGGGTCATTGAGGGAGTTCAGTATGCACAGAGGTAGCCCACTGTTCCTGCTTTGGGAGTGGGAAAACACCATAGACTTCGTTTTTTTGTAGTTTAGAACTAGCCTATGCTGAATGAACCAGGATTCTGCTTCCATAAAAGATTTTTGGAGTGCATTACAGAGAGCGGTGGGATCAGAGTGGGAGCTGTAGAGGACGGCATCATCTGCATACAGAAGTAGTTTCTCAGAGCAATCCTTGAGTAGGGAGTTGAGGAACAGGGAGACAAGTAGGGGGCCAAGAATAGAGCCCTGAGGGACTCCCGACCTGACTTGGAGGGGGGAGGACTGGATTTGGGCAAGTCTGACTGTCTGAGTTCTCTCTGACAGATAGCTGGCAAACCAGCCAGTGGTCTCAGAGGATAGGCCAATTTATGTGAGGGAATCCAGTAATAGTGTATGGTGCACCGTATCAAACGCCTTGGAAAGGTCTATAAAACGGCACCAGCAATGTGGCCAGTGTCCAGAGATGTGTGGAGGGCATTAGTGAACTCCAGGAGAGCTGTGGTAGTACTGTGGTTGTGCCGGAAGCCATGCTGCTCAGGACACAGAAGGCTGTATTTAGAGATGTAGTCCGTAAGCTGGGTGGCCACAATTTTCTCCAAAGCTTTGGGGGGCAGGATTGAGATGGGGTGGTAGTTCCCAGGCTGGGTACGGTCACCACTCTTAAGGATGGGTGTAATGAGAGCTGATTTCCATTTGGGGGGAACTGGCCCAGCGATAGGGAGTGATTCAGGAGCATGGTGAGTGGGAGAAGAACTTCATTAAAGGTGAGCCTAAGCAGCTTAAGATCTAGTGTGTCACTGCTGAATCGTGACTTGCTGAGGGCCTTGAGGAGAAGGGGTCAGCTTCACACCGCAATATTGTTTTAAAGCAGAGCAGGGGAGCTGTGGAAGAGGTGGGGGTGCTGGGGGTGGGGGAGAAGAAATTGGGGGGAGAACACTACTAAGGTCAGAGAAAGAGGTATTAAATGTATTTGCAATCAGGGCAGGGTCTGTGATGATAGATCCATTTGCCCAGAGTTTGGAGGGAGGTGCAGAGGAGGCTTTACCACTAAGCTCTTTGAGAGAGTCCCAGAACTTGTGCCCCAAGCCCCATGTGGCAGTGAACGAGGCTCGGTAGTACTCAGCTTTGGCCTTCCGAATATTCCAAGTACATTTATTATGCACCTCTTGGTAGTGCTGTCTATCAGAGAGTTTACCAGTTTCCAGGGCAATATGCCATACATTGTCACAATCACGCATTTGGTCTAATAGGGCTTGTGACATCCAAGGTGTGTCAACCCCTTTGACGGCCTGTTTGCTTAGGGGTGCATAGCGGTCATAGGCAGAACTGAAGGTGTCAGTGAAGTGGTCAAGAGCAGTGTCAATGTCCAAAGCGGTTGTAATGGGGGACCAGTCACTGGTTGAGAGGTATTGTCTAAGGCCCCGAAGTTTGCCAAGTTTGAGATTGCGTTGAGGATAGTTTTTTGGGGGCTTTCTTGCAATATCTGACCAGTGACAAGGCACCGGGGAGTGATCACTCAGGGCATCAGGTAAAACCCTGACCTGGGTAGCTTTATGGGGTGCACTGGTGAGCACCAGATCAAGGAGAGCAGCAGTGCCAGGCCTCTGGTTCAGTCTAGTGACGGTGGTCACAAGTGGGGACAGGTTTTGAGAGGCTGCCGCATCCCTAAAGGGTGCCACTGTGTCAGCTAGCCAATTTATATTAAAGTCCCCAAGGGCAATGATTTCTGTCTTGTCAGGGAGAGACTGTAGGTAGGTGAGAACAGAGTGGAAAGCACTCTTCTGATTCCGGAGAGGAATGTATATAGAAGAGAGGAACAGGGGGGCTCTGTTAGGTGCAATAGTGATTTTCAGAGTGAGGGCCTGGGCCCCATGCTCAAGGGATGGGGGTGGGAGGGCAAGACATTGTATCGAGTCCTGGATGTATAGCGCACATCCACCACCTTTTTTAGAGGTACGGTCGTCGCGGTATAGAGTAAACCTGGAGAGTAAGACCACGGAGTCGGGGACAGTCATTTAGCCACGTTTCTACTACCGAGATGATATCAGGGCGATTCTCGGCAACCCAGCCCTGAAAAGAGTCAAATTTGTTAAGGAGGCTGCATGTATTAAGGGAGGTGATTTTAAGATCCTAAGGAGCAGTAGCCTGGGAGGGGGTTGGGTGGGGCCAGGGTTGGGGTGGATGTCTCCTGACAGGAGGAGAAGGAGCAGGAGGATATGCATAGATGCTAGTTTTAGTCCCTTCTGCACCAGTTTAGGTGCCATCAGGAAGGGGGAGGAGCATCGCAAGGATGTGGGGATGGGTAGCTGCTGTAGAGCAGAAGAGGCAAGGCAAGGTAGAGTCCATTGCCTTAACACGAAAACATCAGTGGGGTGGGATATGGGTACAGCCCATCGGTGGAGTGAGAGTGGTGGCCCCATGGTAGATGTGGGGGTTAGGTGAGAGGCCTGATGAGAGGCGGTTTCAACTCATCATACTGGTGGACGTGTGGCGAGTGACCTAGCAGAATGAGGGAGGCCTGGGTTAGCAGTGCAAGCCAGGAGGCTGAGGCGGCACCAGTAGGCAGAGTCATTATGAGTACCTGGTAGGTGGGGGGGGCCGACGTGGTTAAGGGTGTTAAAAGGGTGTAGTAGGTAGCTGGAGGTAAAACTGAGCCAGCAGTGGTGTGCCAGCTGTGAAATTAGCCGAAGCACAGGGCAATTTTGGTAAAACGCCGGGAAAGAGTCACTGTAATATTGCTTTACTGCATGGAGGGCAATGACACTAGTTCTAATTTAGTGATATCGTTGAAAATGCAGCTAAGGCAAAGGTGCCAGCTACTGGGATGGCTTGGCTGTGACTGAATATGTCACCAAAGGCAGTGGAAGTGTAAGAATTGAAAGGGTATATAGTCGAATTAGAGTGAGGTCTCTAACAATAGGGCAGGTTACAGCAGCAATTGAGAGGAGTTAACTGGAGCAGCTGGAGAAAAAGTTGAGAGCAAATGTGCAACCCTGTGGGTGAGACTGCTTTAAAAAGGGAAGGTAAGAAAGTGGGTCAAGTCAGGTATTGAAGACAGGGAAGCCAACAGCCATAAGAATGTGCAGCAGTGGTGTGACCAATCAGCTGCTAGGCTGAGGAAAGGGGTGGAGCAAGGGTCTATTTAATACTGTGAGGAGGTGGAGGAGGGAGGTGGATGAAAAAATTCAGTCCAGAACACAGCACAGCAAGAGATTTCCCTGAGATCAGGAAGCGCCATACATTGGAAAATCAGCCAAGGAGCAGAAACTGCCAATCAGTGCCTGACTCGTCCACTGGGCATCCAGTCAAAACAGCGGCATTCAAAACCACGAGTTTTGGAGGTCCGGTGCGTACCTGAATCTGTCCAGGTGTCAGTCAGGCGGTCTGTTAGCTGCAGATGGCTCGGAGAGTGCCAGGGCCACAGGAGCAGCTTGGGAAGCCCACAGATGGGCTGTCTGAATCTGTCTGGGGATCAGTCGGGCAGTCTGTGACATGAACAACAACATTCATTTTACTCCTTTTTTTGTGAAATTTATACAAGTATCCTTTGACATTATTATAGCAGGCCCTTCCCTCACTAGAAGATAACTCACTGAGCTCTCAGAGGGAGGGCTGCACAATCATTTCTATTTAACCTGAGAACCAAAGAGGACCAGGTGCTGGGGACCTGTACACAATGATGGGGGCATCAGTAACACACAGCAAGCAATTAGGAATGCCCTGTTCTTGAAATGAGTGTCAGGTAGTTGGTTTTATTCTGTAACAGATGGTGTTAAATAGACAAATTGCCCCATAGAGGCTGCAGGTGCAGAAGGCAGAAAAGCACAGTTTTGTGGTATTGTACACAAAGTCCATTTGGTCCCTGATTAATGGATAAGGAAAAATCTCTTTTGCACATCCCTCTTTTGGGATCACAGTCAGGCTAGTGAATGTTCTGACAGAATTTTGGCATTGCTGGGTTCACCAAAAGCACATTTTTCTCCACAGAGACAGATAACTTTGATACAGATCATGTTCTTACTTTTATACACACCTCACTGTGATGTAACTTTGGTAGTCAAGAAGTCCCTCCCCTTCATCTGGTCAGGGAGGTAGGACCCCATCTTCCAATCAGGGTGATCTACCGCATCTCTTACAGAATAAGTACCATGAAGGCACCGTTTGGATTGTTCTGTCTGAAGCAGTCCTAAATCCTGGACTTTTAACTACTCCCAAACTTCAATGGCATTCCCAGTGAGACCATCCTGGTGGATCCAGTTACTGGGCAGCATCCCAAAAGAAAAGGTCTCTCTAAGTTGGGTGTTAGTACCCACAAATTACTCACGGTTCCTTGGACCAGATGCCTTTCAGGACTTTCACTCCCCACAGGGGCTCCACAGGAGAAAGTTACATCCACAACCCAGTGCTTAGCTACTCTATGACTGAACTAGGTACCAAAAACAGGATAGGAGAAGGTTGCTCCCTCTCCCGAGACTCTCCTCAGTCAGACTTACTCAAACTCTGGGTGAGAAACGGACAATCACTGCAGCATTCCATCATGGCTTATGCTGCTGCAAGGCCCCTTCCACGTGGACCCTCTATCCAGATGATTGATAGGGGTTTCAGGGGAGACCTGGAAGTTAACTGTTTGCTGCCCAGACTAACTACAAAAACTTATTACACTACAGAGGGTTCTAGTAGCCCCCAAAAGTCTCTCACAGTTGGGGGTTGGCACCCACCAATTACTCATGGATCCTCGGACCAGTTGCTTTTCAGGACTGTCAACCCACTAAGGGGCACCACAGGAGAAGGTCACACAGGATTATAGTAACTCCAAGGGGACACAGGGATTACACCAGTATTACTATTACGATTCTTATATTATTTATTATGATTCTTTGGCCCTCCCTCTTTTATTCAGATGTTTGACTGATTAGCCTCCCTTGATCCTGATCTATGCATTTAAATATGGGGCACTGCATGCCATTCACATTGGTTTCAATGCATGAGTTGGACATCATGGGGAAGGCCTATCTATCACTCAAAATCATTTTGATCATAACTGCAATGATTTAGTTAATTGACTGTAGGAAATCCTCGTGTGTTTATATCATCGAGCGTTTATTGATTTTGCGTGCATATTGAATGTTAATTTAGTACATTCAGTCTCTGTACTGACAGACACTGTTGAAGTGTGCTTCAGGGGAGGGGTGTATCTGTGGTGAAGGGAGATTCACAGTGAGAAAGGCAGTCTTTTTAACTGCTGTTGGGTAGCTAGTGTGTTAATATTTGTGTGTTCATGTACACACAGTAGTACTTACAGTAAGTTTTGATAATTTTTTGCTGTTTACTGTGGTGCAGTGCATTTTTTCAGTCGGTTTAAAAGATTTTGTTATAGCGTACTGAACTGTTAAATTTTCTGTGCATTACCTGTGGTGTGTGAGTGTGTGTGCTTGCCTCAAGATAGACACATTTTATTGTGCCACACCGTTATCGCAGCACTCTGAATCTCTTATCTGTGTGCGGTATTTTTACTGCTTCGTTCTATCTAGGTAGTGGACTGGTTCGCAGCTGCCCTCACCACACAAAAGGTATTATTTTTCCAGTTTTGGATTTGTGTGACCACTGGTTAAGGTGGTGCTGTTCCTGTGTGGCTGCATCTCTTGAGTGCGCAATTCCATCTGTCTGTGCGTTGCATCTGTTTAGGGCCCAATCTCCATCTGTAAGCCACATTTGTTGTTTTTTGACTTCCCATCCACCCCAAAGTTCAGAAATCTAAATTTGTTGTGAATTTTCTATGTAATCCAAAAAACGCCTGCAAAGAGACATGCATGCAAAGATGTTTCTGGCCATGGCACTGGTGCCAGTGGTAAGAGTGGCCATGGGCATGGTAGTACTCAGCATAAGGGCATAGTTGATGGCAGTTAAGGGATTTCTTTATGTTTTTCACAGTGCAATCAGTTGCTTCAATGATGGTTGGAGATGCTGTTGTCCCCGCTGGTGGTGGTAGTGAAGTTGCTGATGGCACGAGTGCCCCAAGTTCGACCCAAGACAAGTTAACAGGTTGCCAAAATATTGTGGCGTCTAAAGACATGAATCACAGTATAGCTGATGTCACACTCCCCATCCCCACGGTAGTTGAACATGATTCTGATCCTGACGATGACTCACAATCTCATGTTTCCAGAGCTGTTGAGGTTATGCCTGGGCCATCCAATGATTCAAATGTTGAATAAAAAATAGTGGATGATCATCCTGAGGCTGTGGTTGGAACATGTTCTCCACAGGACAGCATCCGAGCTGAAATTGTGGATGTGGATGATGATTATGATGATGATTTCAGCGACCCCAATTGGGAACCAGAGAAAAAGAAAGTAAAGGTGGCTCTGTGTAAACAGTCTGTTAGAAAATCACCCCCTCCTCAAAGTGGTGATGTAGCTGTGTCTGCTGATGATGATGACCCAGTGATAGTCATAGACTGCGATAGCCAGGTACAGTCCAAGTGTGCCCAACAACAGAAATCATGCAGTACACTCCCCATTTCAGTATCTAAAAAACTGGAGTCCAATATGCAGCATCAGGGACATGTGAAAAGTAGGGACCAAAACCCTCGTTTGGGATTTTTTCATACAAGATGCAAGTGATGAAACAGTGGCAATCTGCCAGCTTTGCAAAGCACATGTGAGGCATGGTGAAAATGGTAGCCATATGAGCACCAGGGGCCAGCATACACACCTGAAGAGCAGGCACATGGCACTGTAGACTTGGCACCAGAGGGGGCTAATGCCATAGTGGGGCGTTCACCCTCATCCACCTCATGAGCATGGTATCCCCTTCCTTGACTGTAAGTAGCCATGTCTGTAGTAGGGGTAAAATAACACCTGAGGATTACTACAGGCATGAGGAGGAGGAGGAGGATTTTGAATTGTCAAGTAGTGGTCAGAGTAGCAGTGGTGGTGGTCTGTGCAGTATTTCTAGTCCAACATCAACCCCTGTGCTTAAAACAGGGAAAATAACATAATTTCTCGACTTGTTACCTGTGTACCCACCATTATCACATGACAAAAGTACCTCACCCATGCCAGTTCACAGAGCAGAGCCATTTGGCATGCCACATGCAAAACAGGCAACAACGCAGCCCATGTTGCACAGTCTTTGTCCAGAAAATGAAATACCCACCAAATCATGCAGTGTCACGTGAACTGAATGCTGCTGTTGCGGAAATGCTAGCAACTGACCTTTTGCCCTTCTCTTTTGTGGAGAATTCCAGATTCTGGCATTTTGCGGCATGCGCCTGTCCCAAATGAAAAGTCCTGTCCAGGACCTACTTTTCCACCAGTGCTGTCCCCGAGTCTTACCAGACTGTGACAGAGTCTGTAAGACATGCTCTTCAACATTCCTCCTCACCATACATTCACTTAAGTATGGATATGTGGACAAGTGGCAAAATGGTGAGTAGTTCCTATTTATGTATTACTGCACATTGGGTGCAGGTAACGAGGGTTGTCTGTCCTGATGGGATTGGAAAGCAGTGTAATAAGGCAGACCTTCATGGTAACAACCTTCAGGGAATCAGACAGCATGCAACAACACTTGCAATGTGCAGTGTTGCAGGGTCCCATACAGGTGAAAACATGCTAGACTTGCTACTGACAGAAACTGATGAGTGGCTGAACCCCCTGTCCCTCAAAGCTGGCTTTATAGCTAGTGACAATGGATCAAACGTTGTTAAATGTATCAGCAATGGTGGCTTTGTGAGGGTTCCCTGCATGGCCCACTGTTTAAATCTTGTGGCACAGGAGTTTCTGCAGCACCCTGACATCAAGCAAATGCTGACAGTTGCACACTCTGGAAAGGCCCATGACCAAATAAGGCAGCTGCAGATTCACAGAAGCCTCCCCTGAGCACCGCCTCAAGCTGGAAGTTGTCACGCACTGGAACTCAACCCTTTACATGGCAGAGCAGTTGTATGAACAGTACACAGCCATCTCGGAATACCTAGTAATGCACACTAGCAGTGACAGTTCAGGAGACTCAGTGTCTATGACAATTGAACAGTGGCGCGCCTCATGGACTCAGTCATATCAATTTTGAGGCCATTTGAACATGCCACACAGGCAGTGAGTGGTGACACTGCATCCATTAGTCAAGCCATTCCACTGCTGCAGGTGCTGAGGCAGACTTTGTTGAATCTGCAGACTAGCCTTGATGTGTCCAGGGATAGGTCAAGCAGTGCATTACTTAAACACATGCTTACAATATTCAACCGCAATCGCCACATTGTCACTATTCAGCAACGTGCAGAATTTGGAATGGCAACAATGATGGACACGTGCTACAAACATGGCATTGCATCCTTTCTGTAGGGGAGGGCCTGATCAGGTTTAAAATCTTACTGGACAACTGGTGCAATTGGTTCATGGGCACAGAAGTCACATGCAAAGTTCTGCAAACCACAGCATGACAAGGCTGAAGGTCACAGTGGAGTAAGCAGATCCAGTAACACGGCTGCGGAGCAAGGGGGGGCGTCAGCAAAACAGGCTGCCATAACCCACTTTGGGATGCCTTGTCTCAAGTAGGAATCTGTGACCGCGATGAATCCCATGAACAGGTGGATGACTCATCATCAGAACTGCATGCAGCACAGAGAATGACTGATGCCTATTTGACAGAAAACATGCATCTGTCAGTACTTGACAATCCTCTGCTGTACTGGAGTGGCAAGGTGAATGAATGCCCAGAGCCGACTTCAGTAGCACTTGAAGTACCTGACCAGTCCACCCTCAAGTGTAAGCGTGGAGAGGGTATTCAGTTCTGTGGGTGCAATAGTGCATGACCGTCATACTAACCGCTCACCTACAAATGTCAGCATGCTGACATTTATAACAAGCATTTGTCAATGCCGAATGTTTGCTTGCTGGCATTGGCAGTGGTAGTGTAGAAGTTACAGAGCTGCGTAATAGGAATGGCAGTGAAGTATTGAACTGAAGCCAACCCCACCACCACCCTGCAGAGAGTGACAGGCATTGGGGTGTGCGTTTGGGTCGTCAGGCATAACGGTCACGACATTTCACCACATCCCACCCTACAGACACTGACAAGTGTCACGGTGTTCCTTGGGGTCTTTGGCCCTTATGCGCATCCCATTTCATTAGGAAATATGGTGAGATGGGTGCGATATAGGAGAATGGGGTGAACTTTGGGGCCGAAGAGTCCAAGGCATACCTCGATGCCTCTCACTGACTGCAGGGTGTGGAATGGTTTGAGCATCACAGGCAAGAATCCCAAGTCACACCTCTGATGCCTGTCATTCTCTACAGGGTTGGGCATTATGGTTGGAAACCCTAATACCTCAGGCATTCGTTGGTATTTTCACTCCAAATTTTCAACATTTTTTTTTGTGACCCCACCTCATGAACAGGGGGAATATCAGTTTGTTAGCTGAAAGCTGCTAATGCACAGTGACTACGGCATTTAGCACCACAGGTGCAAAAAACATTCCAAACAGGATGTATAAAATGACAGCTGTACTGTTCATGGGGAGGTGTAAAAAATGGCAATGTTGCAAATCTGCAGTAAATATATTAAAAAAAATGGTGCAGTCACAAGCGTACATAGAAACTGTGCAACGCACACTCGTAATATAATTAGGTTGGGGATTTTTTACAGCAGATTGTCAACTCAGGCATTTTGGTGCCTCCGATCATTAACAGTGTCACTGTGATTTTCTTTATCTGTGCCGAACAATGATCTCCCACAGCAACCATGCATCTCTGCGCTGAAAGTGTGAAAACACACTTCAGCCATGTTGTGAAAAATGACAGCTGTACTGTTCATAAGGAAGTGTGGAAAAATGCCACTGGTGAAAATCTGGACTGAAAATATTACAAAGTCATGAACTTACGAGGGTGCGTGGAAACTGCGCAATGTTCACTCATAACACAGTCATTTTATGGACTTTTTTCACCAAATTTTCAACATAGCCATTTTAAGACCTCTGCTCATGAACAGTGTAACTGTGATTTTCTTAATCTGTCCTAAACATTGCTTTCGCACACCAACAGCACCATTGTGCGCTACATGTGCGAAAACACATTTTGGGCAACATATGAAAAATTGCAACTGTACTGTTCATAAGGAAGTGTAATAAAATGGCAATGTTGAAAATCTGGAGTGAAAATATTAAATTTGCAAATTTACGAGCATGCATAGGAACTGTGCAACGCACGCTCGTAAACAGTCATTTTTAGGAATTTTTTCACCAAATTTTCAACATAGCCATTTTAAGACCTCTGCTCATGAACAGTGTCACTGTGATTTTCTTAATTTGTCCCATACATTGATTTCGCACACCGACTGCGCCATTGTGCGCTACATGGGTGAAAACACGTTTTGGGTGAGATGTGAAAAATGACAGCTGTACTGCTCATAAGAAGGTGTGGTAAAATGGCAATGTTGAAAATCTGGAGTGAAAATATTGAAAATTCGCGAACTTACGAGCGTGCATAGGAACTGTACAATGCACACTCGTAAAACAGTCATTTTTTGAAATTTTTTCACCAAATTTTCAACATAGCCATTTTAAGATCTCAGCTCATGAACAGTGTCACTGTGATTTTCTTAATTTATCCTATACATTGATCTCGCACACCGACCGCCCATTGTGCTCCATATGGGCGGAAACACGCTTTGGGTGAGATGTGAAAAGGAAACATGTTTTGGGTGAGATGTGAAATGGCAGCTGTACTACTCATAAGAAGGTGTGGTAAAATGGCAATGTTGAAAATCTGGAGTGAAAATATTGAAAATTGCTGATCTACGAATGCATGAGGAACTGCACAACGACACCGTAAAAGTCATTTTTTAGATGAATTAACATAGCCATTTTAAGACCCTCTGCTCATGAACAGTGTCACTGTGATTTTCTTAATTTGTCTGGTGACATTGATTTCGCGACACTCGACCGCGCCATTGTGTGCTACATGGGTGGAAGTACATGTTGGGTGAGATGTAAAATGACAGCTACACTACTCATAAGAAGGTGCTGTAAAATGGCAATGTTGAAAATCTGGAGGAAAATATTGAAAATTACGAACTTATGAGCCCGCGTGAACTGCGAACGCACGCCAGAGAACAGTCATTTTTTTGATTTTACACTACCATAGCGGATTCTTTCGAATCAATACAGCGTCATGGCGATTATTCAGGCCCAGCGGGTGATTTCCAGAGTCACCGCGAGTCACTGCGCCGAATCACCCTTCGGGCCCAAATAATGCCATGACAGTGACATCATTCGCGAGAAGGGGTCCCAAAACCCCATATTGAAAATTTGAAAACATTCCAAAAATGCCTGAGATATCCAATAAAGTTGAAAACCCCCTATCTAGCCCATTATACAGCTTACCGGCATTTCCTCAGTTCGCGGTCGGCTTTGAAGAGTGTCCACCGAAGATCGTCGCGCCAAGCTCCCGAGGTAAGTATGGGGTGAGGGGGGTATGGGGAGGCAGGGTGCGCAGTGGTGGGTGCGGTTGTGGAGGGGGGCCAGGAGACTACGGTGGGACCGCTTTTTCTTTGCGTTTTTTTTTTTTTGACTACGCTGAACGCTTGCCACGCTGGGTGGGCTCCCAGCATTGCACAAGGATGGTTGGGGAGCGCTCAGCCGACGGGATTGAGCACCCCCGTGCCAGCATCGATTGCCACGCGCCAGTGGCTCCCAGCGTGGCACCCAGTACGCTGGGGTGAGGACAGTGGAGCCGACGGGGATTGGGCACCCCATCGGCTATATCTATTATTACCACGCTGGGGTGGGCACCCAGCGTGGCATTTCGGAAGACTTTGGGGGCAGGGGAGAGCAGCACAGCCGGCGAGATTGGGCACCCCATCGGCTATCCCCGGTTGTGTTTGCGTGCGTGCGGGGCGCGCGCTGCGCCTGCGGCGTGTGTGTGTGGGGAGCTGCGCAGGAGCAGGCGATATCTTATCGCTGCTCACTCAAGCGTAGCTCCCCCGTTGAACTGTATGCCACTGCATTTTGGAGCTTGTCATAGACAGCTCCAGCATGCATTGGCTTACAGGGGCCGCGCCTGCCAACACACTGACTGAATTGGAGGAGGTGACACACCTCCGAAATCTCGGATGATGGCACTATGTTTCTTGCACATGCGTGCAAGCAAACATAAAAATAAATGAAGGTCACATACCAAGTCGAACTACCACATCTGTGTTTGTACCCTGTCACAATGATGGTTGTGCTGATGATGTGGGTGAAGCAAACCATCCTGGTGGCAGCGTCAAATGGTCTACCTACCATTGAGGTTGATTCAGTCATGGAAAAAGAATTCCCTAGTGGGCACAATTCCAACCTTGACGACTGTGAGGGCAGCTCCTCTTTGATCAGGATGAGAAGGATGTTGCTGGTAGTGTGTAATGGGTTAAAAGGTTGTCACATTTCTGTAATGTTAACATTTTTTGTCTTTTATAAAAGAAAAACAGTATCCTTGACTCTCATTCCATATGACAGATATGCACAGATAAGGACCCATCATTCTATTTTACCTTCCCCTTGGTAGAGTTTCTGAGTACACTTAACAGAATGCGTACTGCCATTAGCAAACAGTCAGCCTCATAAACACAACTGTCCGTTTGTTGTAGCCACTTAAATCCTGCTGATTAAGTGACATATATCCTCCTCCTGACACTGAAAGACTGCAACACACCATATCCAGCCACCCGTCTTGATGAGAGTGAGAGGCAGTGATATTGTGCCCATGTCCAATGAACGAACCTGCAGCCTGCCACAGTAACCCATCTACATGAATGTGAGAGACAGAGAATGTGTACCTGTGCCCCATACCGAATGAATGAACCCACAGCCTGCCACTGCCACACATCTACATGAGAGTGAGACAGAGAATGTGTACCTGTGCCCATGTCCTGAAGGAACCTGCAGCCACCCACAGCCATCCGTCTATATGAATGTGAGAGACAGAGAATGTGTACCTGTGCCCATACCCAATGAACAAACCCACAGCCTGCCACTGCCACACATCTACATGAGAGTGAGAGACAGAGAATGTGTACCTGTGCCCATGTCCTGAAGGAACCTGCAGCCACTCGTCTATATGAGAGTGAGAGACCGAGAATGTGTACCTGTGCCCATGTCCTGAAGGAACCCGCAGCCAGCCACAGCCACCCGTCTACATGACAGTGACAGACAGAGAATGCGTACCTGTGCCCATGCCCAGAAGGAACCTGCAGCCACCCACAGCCACCATGCTTCTTATTATCAGTAGTTTACAGTGAGTATGTACTAATTTGTCATACTGTGGTTTTCCTTGAACTGTGTGAGTGCTCCCTTAATCATTATGTTTGCTTGCACGCATGTGCAAGTAACATAGTGCCATCATCCGAGTTTTCCAGAGGTGTGTCAGCCTCTTCCAATTCAGTCAGTGTGTTTGCAGGCGCGGTCACAGTGCGCCAATCACTGCTCCAGCTGTCTATGACAGCTGAAAATGCAGTGGCATACAGTTGAAAGGAAGAGCTCTGCTTCAGTGAGCAGAGCTCCCCCCTCAACACACACGCACGATATTGCGTGCTGATGCTCCCCCACTTGAACATACAGTATGGCCGACAGGGTGCTCAATGCCCCGCTGGCTCCATGCCCCCAAAAGCTTCCTGGAAGCACGCTTGGGAGCCCACCCCAGTGTGGCACACGTCCCAGAGGGGCCAATGGGGGTGCCCAATCCTCCGCCGGCTCCAGCCCCCAAACAGCCTTACAGCTGCCACACTGGGAGCCCACCCCAGGAGTGACACTGGCCCTCAGATATGCCAACGGGGTGCCCAATCCCCGCCGGCTCCAGCCCCCCAAACATCCTTTTAGCTGCCACGCTGGGAGCCCACTCCAGCGTGGCAAACATCCTGTGTCGCCTTAATTAAAAACAAAACCTGTAAATTAAAAACGGTCCCTCGCAGTCTCTCTGCCCTCACCCGCACCCACCCACTGCACACCCTGCCTCCCCACACCCCACTCACCCCATACTTACCTCTGGAGTCTGGCACGATGATCTTCGGTGGACCGGGAACACATCTGCACTCTTCAAAGCCGACCGCGAACTGAGGAAATGCCGGTAAGCTGTATAATGTAATAGATAGGGTTTTTTCAACTTTGCTGCATATCTTGGCCATTTTTTGGAATTTTTGCACCAAATTTTCAACATGGGGTTTTTGGGACCCCTTCTTATGAATGCTGTTACTGTCATGGCGTTATTCGGGCCCGAAGGGTGATTTCGCAGTCACTGCGCAAAATCACCTTTCGGGACTGATTAACGAAATGACACTGCCAGTGTTCATAAGGTGGGCTCTCGAGAAGCCTATTTTGAAAATTTGGTGGAAAAATTCCAAAAAATAACTGTTTCACAAGCGTGCGTTTCCACCCATGTAGTGCACAATGGCGCAGTCAGTGTGCGAAATCAATGTACAGGACACATTAACAAAATCACAGTGACACTGTTCATGAGCAGAGGTCTTAAAATGGCTATGTTGAAAATGTGGTGAAAAAATTCCTAAAAATGACTGTTTTACGAGCATGCATTGTGCAGTTCTAAAAGTGGACAAAGATCCTTTGCTTATATTGCTCCATTCATTTGGAATGAAATTCCTCAAGATATTAGGTGGTTGTGTTCTGTCAAAAAGTTTGCCGATGCATTAAGGATGTATTTCGCATCTCAATTTAATTGTAACTGTTTTTTATGAATTTTTTTTATGAATTTTACACGTAACAAAGACATTTTTGTCTGCAATTTGCTGCATTGTATATGTATGTTTGATTATGTATTGTCTGTATGCAATATATGTGGGTCGCACCTGTAAAAGGAACTTGTTTCCAGTGTGCTTACCCGTTAAGCGAATAAACAAACAAACAAACAGTTCCTACGCACACTCGTAAGTTCGCAAATTTTCAATATTTTCACTCCAGATTTTCAACATTGCCATTTTACCACACCTCCATATGAGCTGTACAGCTGTCATTTTTCACATCTCACCCAAAATGTGTTTCCGCCCATGTAGTGCACAATGGCTCAGTCGGTGTGTGAAATTAATGTATGGGACACAGTAAGAAAATCACAGTGATACTGTTTATGAGCAGAGGTCTTAAAATGGCTATGTGGAAAATTTGGTGAAAAAATTCTTAAAAATGACTGTTTTACGAGCATGCGTTGCAGAGTTCCTACGCACGCTCGTAAGTTCGCAAATTTTCAATATTTTCACTCCAGATTTTCAACATTGCAATTTTACCACACCTCCTTATGAGCAGTACAGCTGTCATTTTTCACATCTCGCCCACAACGTGATTCAGCCCATGTAGCGCACCATGGCGCAGTCGGTGTGTGAAATCAATGTATGGGACACATTAAGAAAATCACAGTGACACTGATCATGAGCAGAGGTGTTAGAATGGCTATGTTGAAAATTTGGTGAAAAAATTCACCAAAATGACTGTTTTAGGAGCGCACATTGCGCAGTTCCTACGCACGCTGGCAAGTTTGCGAATTTGTAATATTTGCACACCAGATTTTCAACAGTGCCATTTTACTGCACTTCCTTATGAGCAGTACAGCTACCATTTTTCACATCTCGCCCAAAATTTGTTTCCGCACATGTAGCGCACAATGGTACAGTCGGTATGCGAAAACAATGTTTGGGACAGATTAAGAAAATCACAGTGACACTGGTCATGAGCAGAGGTCTTAAAATGGCTATGTTGAAAATTTGGTGACAAAACTCCATAAAATGACTATGTTATGAGTGAGCATTACGCAGTTTCCACGCACCCTCATAAGTTCATGAATTTGTAGTATTTTCAGTCCAGATTTTCACCAGTGGCATTTTTCCACACCTCCTTATGAACAGTACGGCTGTCATTTTCCACAACATGGCCGAAATGTGTTTTCACACTTTCAGCGCAGAAATGAGTGGTCGCTGTGGGAAATCATTGTTCGGGACAGATAAAGAAAATCACACTGACACTGTTCATGATCGGAGGTCCCAAAATGCCTGTGTTAACAATCTGCTGTAAAAAAAAAATCCCCAAACTAGTTACATTACGGGTGTGCGTTGCACAGTTTCTATGCACGCTCGTGACTTCACCAGTTTTTTTAAGATTTTCACACCAGATTTTCAACATTGCCATTTTTTACACCTCCCCATGAACAGTACCGCTGTCATTTTTCACATCCTGTTCGGAATGTGTTTTTGCACCTGTGGTGCCAAATGCCGTAGTCACTGTGCAAAAGCAGTTTTCGGCTAACAAACTGATATTGCCACTGTTCATGAGGTGGGGGTCACAAAAAAACCATGTTGAAAATTTGGAGTGAAAATACCAATGAATGCCTAAGGCGTTAGGGTTTCCGGACCATAACGCCCCACCCTGTAGAGAATGACAGGCATCAGGGGTGTGACTTGGGATTCTTGCCTGTAATGCTCATACCATTCCACCCCCACCCACACCCTGCAGCCAGTGAGAGGCATCAAGGTGTGCCTCAGACTCTTCAGGCCCAAACGTTACCCCATTCTCCTATACCGCACCCATCTCATCGTATTTCCTGATGGAATGGGGTGCTCATAAGGGCCAAAGACCTCAAGGCACACCGTGACACTTGTCAGTGTCTGCAGGGTAGGGTGTGGTGAAATGGCATGGTTGTTATGCCTGACGGCCCAAAGGCACACCCCAATGCCTGTCACTCTCTGCAGGGTGGTGGTGGGGTTGGCTTCAGTTCAATACTTCGCTGCCATTCCTATTATGCAGCTCTGTAACTTCTACACTACCACTGCCAATGCCAGCAAGCAAACATTCAGCATTGACAAATGCTTGTTTTATAGATGCCTTTGTCACCAATTACTGGCAACTGATTTTGTTTTTTTCCCACAGGTTCCAGTTACAAACAGTGCAACAGGACAGGAGTACTGTAGTACTACAACCACCTAAAGAATATCATTCTCAAGTGAGTATTAATCTTATTTCATCTGTTCTTTTTTGTCTTTCATTTTTTCAAGCCAGTATAAAGCATACAATGGAAGTGACATACAGGCCAGATAATATATTTTTCTTGCACATCTGTCACTGGCTTACTTCAGCACACAATGGTTGTACTAAGTTTTATCCTGGTCATGACAACATGTCACATAATGTAACTTAAGACAGTGGGTCAGTGCGTGCCATACGCACTAAACTTGTTAGTTTGTCTTGTAGTGGCTTACTAATAGCTTGGTATTTCAAGCTGGATATAACAGACAGGGACAGCCACACTTGGAACAGAATGTGTTAGTGCAGTGAAGTCTGAATAATTTCTTCTTCATCTGTTTGCAGTAACATTTAGATGCTGTGTGCTGCCATTGGTGCTTTCTTTAAATCAGAACACGTGCAACTTGTATGACTCTGGAGGATACACAGAAAACCTGTAAAGAAGAAGACAAAACCATTATTGAAACATGTTTTCAAATGATGCCCCAACCCCCGACCCCAAAAAAAGAAATACTTACCTTTCGTGGCTTGACAGTTTTCGTAGAACCAGAGTCAGCAGCAAGCCAAAATGAGCGCAAAAAAAGTAGGACTCTATGACCTGTGAGAGGGAAAAAAGAAAGAAACGATTACATATATACTGTATATATAGAAAGTAAATGTCTGGGTCCCTGAAAAAACATGAGCATGAAACATACAGTAACTTACCAATGGTGGTATGAATACATGACATAGGGCAGCATGTTTCAGTCAGCACAGCAGAATAATGGTCCTCCAGAACATCACATTATGGTTCGCCCATTGGTCATCGGTAGCTTTCATCATTTGGCAACACACTGTGCATTAGCTCAGTCAGCGGCAGCAGCAGGAAACAGAAAGACAACAGCAGCAGCAGGTGCCAGAGTTGTGGCTGTTGGTGCATGCTTTAATCAGTGCATCCTGAATTAATTGTGACTTTTCAGCACATTTTCTCATGTCATTATTCTTCATCGGGAGTCAGGACACTAATACTACATGCTGGATGACGTAGCAAGATGGCAGTATAAGCATGCTACGTTCACATACAGTAATTTTATTTCTGGGGGGGTTTGTACAGTAATTGTGTTGGGTGGTGGTAGGGTATTTTGATTGTGGTTGTTGTGGGTATGCTAAGAAAACAGTACCCAAAAACATATAGTGCATGACAAATACCGCAGCTGTGCATTAATCTGTTGACAATTTTTACCTCTACTTTTCTATGCAATTTTTGATTGGTAATAGTTATTTACTGACTTGTCTATATGATACCCTTGTTTCCACAATTCACAACTGCTGGACTACGTTTTTTCACATATGACATAAACAGCGCTCCTTTTAATCTTGCTTGTGGCATGTTTTCATCAGTATTCACACCGGTTTTTGTACATCTATCATTTCAAATCCTTTCTGTTGGGACTCAAACGAAGTACCATGCAATCCAGCAGAACATGGTACGCCACCATTACATTACGGAGCAGGAGGTGTTCAAAAACAGCTGGGTATACTGATTAGAGCAACAGTTCTGAACAAAATGAAAAGAAGCACTACTGTTATTTCATATCTGAAAAAAGGGAGTAAGCACACTACAAAGAACCCATGACAGAACATGGGTGTGTCAGGGCATTATTGCATGTCCCGGGTGCAATGCATACACAAAGGCTTGCCAGAGTTACTTACACCCAGCTGGGAAGTGCATTAATGCCCTGATAATTACCCATGGGCTGGAGTGGGTTATAGTGCACTTATAAAACAGGCTGGCTAACTGTGAAGAGCAAAAAATAAAAACCTTTTTACAATAAGCATGCCAACTGTTGGTCGAGCGGGGCGTTAATGAATGACCAGGTAACACTTCTTGCCAGATGGCATCGTCACATTTGAACTTTCATTAATGACCTTTTTATAATGCAGAACATTAATTGTGGAAGGAATAGTATCATACAGTACAAACAAGTCAGCAAATAAGGGACAATTGAAAATAGAATAAAACTGTAAAGGTCAAAATTGTTCAAGAGCAGGTGTGCATTGTCAGGTGGTTATTACCAAGTACTTCTCAAACATATATGATAGCTGATGTGCTCCAGTGTTGAAGGGTATTAATAATACCATGCGGTCCAGTCCAGTAACAAAGTTTAGAACACCCTGAATGTGTACTGACAAAAAAACACAGCAGTGTCCAAAACCAGCTGTCACAACCCCCAGGCAGGCACCCCCGTGTTAATTTGGGGACGTCAGTAAATGAATTGAGAGTATACACTCCACTAACATGTATGGGCACAATTTTTCTAGAGCGTCTCGTACTACCTCGTGTTACAATTTACAGAAATCAAAGCGACCGCAGGAGTGGGGTAACAGCCACTCTTACCACAGCAGTCACTTTCAGTTTTCTAAATTGTAGCTATAAACAGCACCAACAGCTAAAGAAAGATCGCACCCATACAGGTCAATGGAGTACACACTTGCCATTCATTTTCTAAAGTCACGAAAGTAACATGGGTTGCCTGCCTGCATGGTAGCGTGCCAGCAGGTTCAGGGAATGCCTCTGTTTTTCTGTAGTTACATATTTGGGTACAATAACTGTTTGACTGGAAGAGGAAGACCAGTTAGTACGGCTCTCAGTCACTGTCCACAGCTTAATGATCCACAATCATTGCAGTAGGATAAATTCCACATAACATTATTTACCACCTCCGCCTTGACACAGCGTGGGTACTGCACAACAACGTTCGGATTGCTATGTGGGGAGGGGCACCTCTATCTATGTGCTAGTAAAATAAACTTTTGGGAAATTTATTCTACTGCAAATGCTGTGGATTATTAAGCTGTGGATAGAAGACTGAGAGCTGTACTGACTGTTCATACTTCAATAGACAGGATCGCATGGTAAATTATTAATACCATCAACACTGGATGAAGCCATCTATCACATATGTTTACAGGGGGATGGGTACCTGACAGTGCACACCTGCTCTTTAACAGATTATTGCACTGCTGCTTTAACACAAACAACAAAACAGGAAGAAAACATTACTGCAAAACAAAAATGTCCTGTTTGTAAAAAAGAGATTATTAACTAGGAATATAAGGAACGGAAGGACAGCATTTTTTAGGCTACTTTCTTTAAACTGTTTTTAGAAGGTGTTTTTAAAATTTTTGTTGGGGGGGGGGGACAAGGTTCGAGAAAGAAAGACAGAACACAAAATGAAAATGATACAGCAAACAAAAACTCTAATGTTCCAAGTTATGGTGAGACAGCAGCAGTTGGAGCATGGAGATAATTTGCAGTTGGTGATCCTCCATATGCTCCAACTGCTGCTCCAGGTTCCCCATCCTGTTGTTAATGTGGTCTACCTCACTCCACATAAGGCCCAAATCAGCCTGAGTGGCAGGCATTGTTGCAGGGTTTCCAGAGTCCCGTGCAGGTTCTGGAGCAGCCACTTGCTCCCTGGCCCTCATAATGCTTCACACCCCGTGCAGGCAGAGGCCGTGCTGCCACCTGTTGCCCAGCAGGTGCATTCCTTGCACATTCTGCAGCACAGTGGTGGTTTGCGAGGTGCATGCGCTGCCCACCTGTCCCCAGATGAGTACCCTGGGCCCATGATGCACAAGCACACTGCGGATCTTGCACATTACAATACTGGAGTCACCGGGCAGTGAAGTAGAGAATTCCCACCCAACAGAGCTGCGAGGCGGACAGGGCACAGACAGGGGGGCCCAGATGTTATGGGCTGCTGGTGCACAACTGAGTGGGTGGACAACCTGCGGCTGCTGCTGAGACCGCTGTGGCGGCTCCTGGATGACTTCCTGCTGCTGCTACTGCTGATCCGCCGGGCCATGGCAGGCAGTGGGGGGGTGCAGTGGCAGGTGCCACTGGTGGGGGTGCTTGCAAGGCACCACTAGCTCCTCTTTCAGGGAGAAGAGCACTAGCACTAAACACTTCTGTAAAAAACACTGTCCCTGGATTTTCAGAGTTTCTTTTTCCTTGTTCAGAAATCCTTTTTTGGCTGGAGAGAACGGCTTCAGCCCCTGCACTCCCACCTTCTTAGTCGGCCATCTTGCCAACCAGCAGCAGGACAAGGCTCCCCCGACAGCTCGGTAGGGGACTCTCCCCTGCATCCTAGCCAACATTCCCCTTCCCATATAACTGGCTGCAATTGACAAAGGCTGTGAATGGATGTTGATACGAACATACAAATGTGCCAGCAGAAACAGACCTCCTGGCCTAACAAATGTCTGCTCGAGTGTGCAGCTAGCGGCCCTAAGTTGCAACTGCCCCACCCCTTCCCCTTTTGACCACCCTCAGCCATTCTCAGCTTCACCCACCTGTACTCTCCCCTGTTCTCTGTCCCATGCCCTTTTAAAGCTTCCCACAGTTTTACATGGTACCACCTCTCTGATAGGGCGTTCCACTTCGACACCACTCTCTCTGCGAAGTAATGCATCATCATCTCCCTCCTAAATCTCCCCCCCCATTCTTAGCCCATGCCCTCTTGTGTCCCTTGCCTTCCCTTCCTCAGTTTAAAAACCCCGTTGGCTCCATCCTTGTTGATTCTCCTCAGATACTTGAAAGTTTGGATCATGTCCCCCCATCCCTCCTGTCCTCCAGGGTATACATATTCAGTTCCGCCAGCCTATTCTTATAGTCTCTTTCCTCTATTTCCTGTATCATCCTCATTGCCCTCCACTGCACTCCTTCCAGTAGCTTGATATCCAGCCTCAGGTATGGCCTCCAGAACTGCACACAGTGCCCCAAGTGCAGCATGACCAGTGACCTGTAAAGGGGCAAGATTTCCTCCCTCTGCCAGGATAAGCACTAGGGGTTGGCGGACAGACCCACCGAAAATCAGAACCCCCGGGATCCAACGCAGTCCAATGGACCTGGATAAATCAGAGTCAATGGGCTAAATGTACCGAGTCCGGGTCCATCGGCTGCAATGTGCTTTAAAAGCACAGTTTTAGTGCATTTTTCTTTGCCTCCTACAGCCTGCGACAGATGGTGCTCTGCAATCCTCCTGATCCCTGCCAGACGGCACTCACCTCATGGCCACATTGCAGGTCATGTGGCTCCTGAATGCTCATGCTCATTTGAGCAGGCAAGGCACTAGCAGCAGGAGATGAGTACCCACTCATGAACAAGCACAAGGGCAGAGAGAGAAACTCGACTGACCAAGTCCAGCCAGACTGACAGGCTAAGCAACCTGTAGTTGTAGGGAACTGCCTGTCAGTCCTGGCAATTGGTCACTGTGGTGGATGGGTGGATCTGGAAGGGTCTGTAGCTCAGTCGGCACGTTTGTGAAAGGCGTCATTTCGGAGTTACCTCACATTGGAAGAAGACGTTTGTGTTGTCTCTCTCGGTCTGAGACTGAGCCGCAAGCAGTTTAAGGAACTGAATTGATTTGTCGCTCTTGTCACAGTTTGTGTCCATCAAAGGAGCCGGAGCATTTCTTTTGGGGGCTATAAAAATTAGAAACATAGAAACATAGAATGTGACAGCAGATAAGGACTGCTTGGCCCACCTAGTCTGCCCATTTTCCGACCTAACAGATAAACTGCAGATCCTAGTTAACCAACAGCTTACTTCCTCCTACCCCCACTAGGACTGCCTTATGTCTGTCCCATGGATTCTTGAATTCCCCCACTGTTCTTGACTCCACAACCTCCTTAGGAAGACTGTTCAATGCATCCACAACCCTCTCTGTGAAAAAATACTTCCTCGCATTACCTCTGAGCCGTCCCCCCTCTATCTTCAAATTGTGCCCCCTTGTTCTTGCACATCTCTTTTTCTGAAAGATGCTACCCTCTTGGACTTTGTTGATTCCCTTGAGGTACTTGAAAGTTTCTATCATGTCCCCTCTCTACCTTCTTTCCTCATGGGTATACATATTAAGCTCCTTTAGTCTTTCTTCATATGTCTTTTGGTGCAGACCTTGCATCATTTTGGTTGCCCTCCTCTGGACAGCCTCCACTCTGTCTATGTCTTTGCGGAGATTGGGTCTCCAGAACTGCACACAGTACTCCAGATGGGGTCTCACCAACTGTCTGTACAGAGGGATAACAACTTCCTGTTTTCTACTACTGATGCCTCTCCCTATGCATCCCAGAATCCCCCCAGCCTTCCTTACTGCCTTCTCACATTGCTTGCCCACCTTTAGGTCACCTGATATTATTACCCCCAGGTCCCTTTCCATTTTTACTGTTGTCAGTATCTCACCCCCCATTGTGTACTCTTCCCCTGAGCTTTTGTTTCCCAGGTGCATTACCTTGCACTTCTTTGCATTGAATCTGAGCTGCCATACATCTGACCATTCCTCCAACCTTGCCAAGTCCCTTCTCATCCTTTCCACTCCATCTTGTTTATCAACCCTGTTGCAGATCTTTGTGTCGTCTGCAAAGAGACATACTTTTCCTTCCAGTTCCTCTGCAATGTCACTTATAAAGACATTAAAAAGGACCGGTCCTAGTACTGAACCTTGCGGTACCCCGCTAGTAACCCTCCTTTCTTCACTGTGGACTCCATTTACTACTGCCCTTTGCGTCTTGTTGTCTAGCCAATTTTTTTATCTACCTACCACCTTGGGACCCACTCCAAGGCTGGCTAACTTGTGCATTAATCTTTTGTGTGGGACTGTATCAAATGCCTTGCTAAAATCTAGGTAGGCCATGTCCACAGCCCCTCCCTGGTCTACTACTTTGGTCACCTAGTCAAAGAAATCTATTAGATTCGTCTGACACAACCTTCCCATCATGAATCCATGCTGCCTTGGGTCCTGTGCCCCACTGGCCTCTAGGTACTCAACAATTCTTTCCTTCAGAAGTGATTCCATCATTTTCCCTACCACTGAGGTCAAACTAACTGGTCTGTAGTTTCCTGCCTCTGTCCTGCTCCCACTTTTGTGAAGATGAATCACATCCACCTCTCTCTCCAGTCCTCAGGTACCACCCCATCCTCCCATGATTTGTTAAGAAAAAAATTAAAAGAGGGACCATAACAGAATCTGAATTGGGGGGAGGAGATTAAAAATAGTGGCTGGTGGTGGGTAGGGTGGGGGTCCGGGGACAAGGCATTTAAAGGTTCTTGGTGGGGGGACAAACACTGTCAGACAGTTGCACTATATTGCAGAATAAGAAAAAAACAAATAAATAAATGAATTAAATTTCTGGGTGTTTGTGCCGGGACTGTGGACTGTGGGAGGCTGGAGGAACTGTAACTTACTGTTATACGACCAGTAGTAGTAGTAGTCAGTCAGAAGCAGCAAAACTATTAAAATATTTTCCTTTAAACTGAAAAAGTAAAAAATGTACCTACTGTACAGGGGTGTGAGTGAGGTGGTGTGTAGCTGTGAGAGCAAGCCTGCTCTGGACCTGGCCCCTGAGTAGACAGGGAAACTTTGAACAATTGAGGACTAAATAAAACTACATTAAGGAAAAAACATTGTTTTTTGTGTGTGTACAGTGCTGGAAGAGAGTTTGGCAGTGAGACCATACCTGTCCTGAGTGGACAGAGGAACTTGGGAACAACTGAAATGACTATTTCAAAAAGAAAATGCATACAGGAAAAAGCACTTTTTGTGTGTAATTACAAAAAAAATCTAGATAGTACTGTGGTGGAAGGGGGAGTGTGGCTGTTAGGCCGAGCTTGTGCTGAGTGGGCAGAGGAACTTGGGAACAACTAAGAGGACTAAATACATACATCATTCTGCGGTATTGCCACAATCCAGAAAAATTTCCTTGTGTGTAATAAAAACTAGCTATTGTGGTGGAAGGGGCACTGTGGCTGTGAGGCCGAGCCTGTAGCTTGTAGAACTTGGGAACAACTGACAGGACTAAATAAAAAGAAAACACGTACTGGAAAGTGTGTGTGTGTGTGTGTGTGTGTGTGTGTGTGTGTGTGTGTGTGTGTGTGTAATAAAAAAATGGAAATCTGCACCAGACAGGGTGAGGCGGAGGCCAAAATGGGGAAAAGTATTGGGAAACATATGGCACAAACAACACTGCACACTGTAACTGGTAAAAGACCAGTTGCTGGCACTTCATCAAGCAGCAGTAGTGGTTCTTCCACAATGCTGTCCAAACAGACAAGACTGCGAGGTGGACAGGGCACAGGCAGGGGGGCCCAGATGTTATGGGCTGCTGGTGCACAACTGAGTGGGTGGACAACCTGCAGCTGCTGCTGAGACCGCTGTGGCGGCTCCTGGATGACTTCCTGCTGCTGCTGCTGCTGCTGATCCGCCGGGCCATGGCAGGCAGTGGGGGGGTGCAGTGGTAGGTGCCACCGGTGGGGATGCTTGCAAGGCACCACTAGCTCCTCTTTCAGGGAGGAGAGCACTAGCACTAAACACATTGCTGTGATTCATACACGCGATGCCACCACGCATATGCGGCCCAACACGCTGTCCTCTATGTGCTCCAGAAGAACCAAACCCACCTCTCTCCATTTTACACAAATAAAAAAATATTAAAAGCAACTACTGAAACAAAAATGAAAAGAGGTAAACTAAGGAATCAGGAGTGGAATATGAACTCAAACTCAAAAGGGGCACAACTCCAAACAAGAAATAGGCAACTAAACTCCAAAACAATCTGCAAATTCTATTGAAAATTCAAACTCTAACTGGCTATCTCTCTCTCTCCCACACAATACAGCTCCTTCTCCAAGACTAGGCATGGTGAAAGTGAAACTATTTCACTGTCTTGCCTAATTAACTTCCTGTCTGCAGCATGTGAGACATCTGATCTGTGGGCTGTTTCAATTCTCACTCACTTTGCCTTTCTGAAAATAAGGCGAAATGAATGCGAAGACAACATCGCAAAGTCATTAAAGGGTGAAGTAGTCCATTTCCAATGGGGACTTCACATAGCCCCAAACGGATGTGAAGTGTGTTACTTTGCCTATACTTCGCTAAGCATGTAAAGCTTCGCTGCATCTCTAGGTGGGAGGTTGCTGGCCAGCACCACACAGCCATGCATTCTGTGGGTGTGCACACACTTGGCATCTGTAGTGCCGGCTTCCGGTGGGGTGGCGGATGTCAAAATGACATGGCTGCCTGTGGATGACAGACCCTTGTATATCCAGGTGCTGTGTCTTCCACTGCCACCACCTGATGACAGGTGTTGCTTGAGGCATATCCTCTAACCCCAATCCCAGCTGCAGAGCTATCCAAAGCATTATGGAGGCAGGGAAGAGTGGAGGGTGTGGGGGGGGGGTGTAGAGTGCCTTGGGGTTCCTGAGAGACACAGGCACCAGGAGCTTGCGTAGCAAGAGGGAATTCAGATTTAAAAAACACTGTTTCAATTGCAGGTTTTAGAACAGATTTTAACACCTGCACATGTCCTCACCACGAGCTGGATGAGTTATGTGAAAGAGAGTTGCCCCTTTTGCAGCATTCAGATTATTTGTGTCAATGTAGGCTAGTATTTTTGCTGTAATACGATGTTAACATGACTAATATTGCCTGTATCTTTAAATGCAGTATACCTTGCATTGTTGGAACCATAAAAGGGGCTAAGTGCTCACAACTACCAACCAATGAGGGAGGCAGTATAGTGCAGTGGTTTAAGGCTCTGAGCTACAAATCTGGAGATCTGGGTTTGAATCCCACAGCCCCCACTTGCATACTGTGTGATGCTGAGCAAGTCACTTTACTTCCCTGTGCTCCCAGGTTGCACCTGTAAACAAGCTTTCAGCTTAGTGTGTCTCACCTGGTTAAACAATTGGGAAAAAAAAAACAATTGGAAATGATGAAGTGACAGGATGCCAAGAAGCACTGGGTAATTAGGTGTTTTGTTACTAAATAAATTCCAACACTAGTTTTCACTGTTTGCTCCAGTTCTTCTGTGTGTGTGTGTGTTTTTTCAGATTCTGGCCATTACGGGTTATCACCCATTCATTTGGACTTTAATCACTGGAATCTTTGTGTGTTTGAGTGCCAATCCTATGTATGTGTTCCAGATTTGAACCCAGGTCTGCTTGGATTACCATACGAACATACAAAATTGTCAGCAGAAACAGGCCTTATGGTCTATTACGTCTGCTCGAGAGTGCAGCTAGCCCTTCATCTCGCATCTGCCCAATCCACCCCCCCTTCCCAGTATGCCTTACCCTTACCCTGTCTCAACCCCTCTTGAAACTGCCCATTGTCTTACAGAACACTGTCTCATCTGGTAAGGTGTTCCATTTGTCCACCACTCTTTGTGAAAAAAAAAGTCTTATCTCCCTGTTGAATCTTCCCCCTCTAATTTCAGTCAATGCCCTCTCGTGTCCTTCCCCTTCTCATCTTAAAAATCCCTTCTGTGTTAGACACATAGAAACATAGAATGTGACGGCAGATAAGGACCGCTTGGCCCACCTAGTCTGCCCATTTTCCTACCTAACAGATAAGCTGCAGATCCTAGTTAACCAACAGCTTACTTTCTCCTACCCCCCACTAGGACTGTCTTATGTCTGTCCCATGCCTTCTTGAATTCCCCCATTGTTCTTGACTCCACGACCTCCTCAGGAAGGCTGTTCCATGCATCCACAACCTTCTCTGTGAAAAAATACTTCCTCTTGTTTAAACCCTTCAGATACTTAAAGGTCTCAGTCATATCCCCCTATCCCTCCTCTCCTCCAGTGAATACATATTCAGCTCACCCAGCCTGTCCTTGTAGGGCTTGCTCTCCAATCCCTGGATCATCTTTGTGGCTCTTCGCTGCACCCCTTCCAACAATCTGATGTCCTTCTTCAGGAAGAGGCACCAGTACTGCATGCAGTACTCCAGGTGGGGCCTAACCAATGACCTATACTGGGGCAGGATAACCTCCCTCCTTCTGGAGGAGATCCCTCTCACAATACACACCAGCATTTTGTTGGCTTTTGCTGCCGCCCTCCTGCATTGAGCAGAGTTGTTCATGCTCCCCATAATGATCACTCCTAGGTCCTTCTCCTCTGTGAAGCTTCCCAACTGTACCCCATTCAAGTGATAATCCCTCCCCTGGTTCCTGGCTCTGAAGTGCAGAACCTTGCACTTCTTGGCATTGAACCCCAACTGCCATGTTTCCGCCCACTACTGCAATTTACTCAGGTCCTCCTGAAACCTCTTCCACCCCCTCTGCATCATCAACCACATCTCCCATCTTGGTATCATCTGCGAACAGACTGATCTTGCTCTGGATCCTGTGTGAGATATCTGCAATAAAAATCCCAAATAACACCTGCCCCAGTATCGAGCCCAGTGGTACTCCGCTCATCACCGAGAGCGGTGACAAGAGGTCCCCCACCACCACCACCACCCTTTGCTGCCTTCCGTTTAGCCAGTTTGTGATCCATTTCACCATTTTGGGTCCCACCCCCACATATTCCAGTTCCCTTCCCCACCCTCCCATGCAACACTGAATCAAAGGCCTTGCTGAAGTCCAAATACAGGACATCCATTGCATGGCCCTTATCCAGTTCCTGTGTCACCCAGTCGTAGTACTCTACAAGGTTTGTCACGATCTGTCCATTTTAAATCCGTGCTGCTGACCATCCTGGAGACAGTTTTCCTCCGAGAAGCTCACTAGCCTCTCTCTTTTAGTATGGTCTCCATGAGCTTTCCTACAATCGATATGAGGCTCACTAGTCTACAGTTTCCTGGTTCATTCCACTGCTCTACCAGTTGAGCCACCAGGACAACAGAAAATGAGGGAATCCAATACAGTATATTAATTTTTCTCAGGAGTTCACAACTTCAAATAACATTTTATTAATAAGGGTGTGGTGTGTATATTTTTGAAATAAAGTTTTGAAGGGCATTTGGGCACTTATTTCTTTCTCATTCATTGCTAGACTAGTAGGATGGTATTCTGAGCAGGCCTGTGTTCAAATCCCAGCTAGAGCACTTATTACTTTCTCACTTTCAAACTATATGTCAAATATATGCACGCTGCCCCTTTGTAAATAAAGTACCCCTGTACTGTCAGCGACTCATTTAGCCATACCCCTGTACTGTCAATAACTCACTTAGCTATACCCCTGTACTGTCAATGACTCATTTAGCTGTACTCCTGTACTGTCCATGACTCATTTAGCCATACCCCTGTACTGTCAGTGACTCATTTAGCCATACCTCTGTACTGTCAGTGACTCATTTAGCCATACTGCTGTACTGTCAATAACTCACTTAGCTATACCCCTGTACTGTCAATGACTCATTTAGCCATACCCCTGTACTGTTAGTGACTCATTTAGCTGTACCCCTGTACTGTCCATGACTCATTTAGCCATACCCCTGTACTGTCTGTGACTCATTTAGCTATACCCCTGTACTGTCAGTGACTCATTTAGCCGTCCGCCTGTACTGTCAGTGACTCATTTAGCCATACCGCTATACTGTCCATGACTCATTTAGCCATACCCCTGTACTGTCAGTGACTCATATAGCCATACTCCTGTACTGTTTGTGACTCATTTAGCCATACCCCTGTACTGTCAGTGACTCATTTAGTGGTACCCCTGTACTGTCCGTGATTCATTTAGCTGTACCCCTGTACTGTCCGTACTCATTTAGCCATACCCCTGTACTGTCCGTGACTCATTTAGCCATACCCCTGTACTGTCAGTGACTCATTTAGCCATACCCCTGTACTGTCAGTGACTCATTTAGCCATACCCCTGTACTGTCAGTGACTCATTTAGCCATACCGCTGTACTGTCAGTGACTCATTTAGCAATACCCCTGTACTGTCAGTGACTCATTTAGCCATACCACTGTGCTGTCAGTGACTCATTTAGCCATACCGCTGTACTGTCAGTGATTCATTTAGCCATACCCCTGTGCAGTCAGTGACTCATTTAGCCATACCCCTGTACTGTCAGTGACTCATTTAGCCATACCGCTGTACTGTCAGTGACTCATTTAGCCATACCGCTGTACTGTCAGTGACTCATTTAGCCATACCCCTGTGCTGTCAGTGACTCATTTAGCCATACCCCTGTGCAGTCAGTGACTCATTTAGCCATATCGCTGTACTGTCAGTGACTCATTTAGCCATACCCCTGTGCTGTCAGTGACTCATTTAGCCATACCCCTGTGCAGTCAGTGACTCATTTAGCCATACCGCTGTACTGTCAATGACTCATTTAGCCATACCCCTGTTCTGTCAGTGACTCATTTAGCCATACCCCTGTACTGTCTGTGACTCATTTAGCCATAGCCCTGTACTGTCCGTGACTCATTTAGCCATACCGTTTTACTGTCCGTGACTCATTTAGCCATACCACTGTACTGTCCGTGACTCATTTAGCCATGCCCCTGTACTGTCAGTGACCATTTAGCCATACTGCTGTACTGTCAGTGACCATTTAGCCATACCCCTGTGCTGTCAGTGACTCATTTAGCCATGTCCCTGTGCAGTCAGTGACTCATTTAGCCATACCCTGTACAGTCAGTGACTCATTTAGCCATACCCCTGTGCAGTCAGTGGCTCATTTAGCCATACCCCTGTGCAGTCAGTGACTCATTTAGCCATACCCCTGTACTGTCAGTGACTCATTTAGCCATACCGCTGTACTGTCAATGACTCATTTAGTCATACCCCTGTACTGTCAGTGACTCATTTAGCCATACCCCTGTACTGTCCGTGACTCATTTAGCCATACAAATGTACTCTCAGTGACTCATTTAGCCATACTGCTGTACTGTCAATGACTCATTTAGCCATACCCCTGTACTGTCAGTGACTCATTTAGCCATACCCCTGTACTGTCCGTGACTCATTTAGCCATACCGCTGTACTCTCAGTGACTCATTTAGCCATACCGCTGTACTGTCAATGACTCATTTAGCCATACCCCTGTGCCATCAGTGACTCATTTATCCATACTCCTGTACTGTCAGTGACTCATTTAGCCATACTGCTGTACTGTCAGTGACTCATTTAGCCATACCCCTGTGCCATCAGTGACTCATTTAGCCATACCCCTGTACTGTCAGTGACTCATTTAGCCATACCGCTGTACTGTCAGTGACTCATTTAGCCATACCCCTGTGCCATCAGTGACTCATTTAGCCGTACTCCTGTACTGTCAATGACTCATTTAGCCATACCCCTGTACTGTCAGTGACTCATTTAGCCATACCCCTGTACTGTCAGTGACTCATTTAGCCATACCACTGTGCTGTCAGTGACTCATTTAGCCATACCGCTGTACTGTCAGTGACTCATTTAGCCATACCCCTGTGCAGTCAGTGACTCATTTAGCCATACCCCTGTACTGTCAGTGACTCATTTAGCCATACCGCTGTACTGTCAGTGACTCATTTAGCCATACCCCTGTGCTGTCAGTGACTCATTTAGCCATACCCCTGTGCAGTCAGTGACTCATTTAGCCATACCGCTGTACTGTCAGTGACTCATTTAGCCATACCCCTGTGCTGTCAGTGACTCATTTAGCCATACCCCTGTGCAGTCAGTGACTCATTTAGCCATACCGCTGTACTGTCAATGACTCATTTAGCCATACCCCTGTTCTGTCAGTGACTCATTTAGCCATACCCCTGTACTGTCCGTGACTCATTTAGCTATACCGTTTTACTGTCCGTGACTCATTTAGCCATACCACTGTACTGTCCGTGACTCATTTAGCCATGCCCCTGTACTGTCAATGACTCATTTAGCCATACTGCTGTACTGTCAGTGACTCATTTAGCCATACCCCTGTGCTGTCAGTGACTCATTTAGCCATGCCCCTGTGCAGTCAGTGACTCATTTGGCCATACCCCTGTAAAGTCAGTGACTCATTTAGCCATACCCCTGTGCAGTCAGTGGCTCATTTAGCCATACCCCTGTGCAGTCAGTGACTCATTTAGCCATACCCCGTACTGTCAGTGACTCATTTAGCCACACCGCTGTACTGTCAATGACTCATTTAGCCATACCCCTGTACTGTCAGTGACTCATTTAGCCATACCCCTGTACTGTCCGTGACTCATTTAGCCATACCGCTGTACTGTCAGTGACTCATTTAGCCATACCCCTGTACTGTCCGTGACTCATTTAGCCATACCGCTGTACTCTCAGTGACTCATTTAGCCATACCACTGCACTGTCAATGACTCATTTAGCCATACCCCTGTGCCATCAGTGACTCATTTAGCCATACTCCTGTACTGTCAGTGACTCATTTAGCCATACCCCTGTGCCATCAGTGACTCATTTAGCCATACCCCTGTACTGTCAGTGACTCATTTAGCCATACCCCTGTACTGTCAGTGACTCATTTAGCCATACCGCTGTACTGTCAATGACTCATTTAGCCATACCCCTGTGCCATCAGTGACTCATTTAGCCATACTCCTGTACTGTCAGTGACTCATTTAGCCATACCGCTGTACTGTCAGTGACTCATTTAGCCATACCCCTGTGCCATCAGTGACTCATTTAGCAATACTCCTGTACTGTCAATGACTCATTTAGCCATACCCCTGTACTGTCAGTGACTCATTTAGCCATACCCCTGTACTGTCAGTGACTCATTTAGCCATACCGCTGTACTGTCAGTGACTCATTTAGCCATACCGCTGTACTGTCAATGACTCATTTAGCCATACCCCTGTGCCATCAGTGACTCATTTAGCCATACTCCTGTACTGTCCGTGACTCATTTAACCATACCGCTGTACTGTCAATGACTCATTTAGCCATACCCCTGTACTGTCAGTGACTCATTTAGCCATACCTCTGTACTGTCAGTGACTCATTTAGCCATACCTCTGTACTGTCAGTGACTCATTTAGCCATACCCCTGTACTGTCAATGACTCATTTAGCCATACCCCTGTACTGTCAGTGACTCATTTAGCCATACCCCTGTGCCATCAGTGACTCATTTAGCCATGCCCCTGTGCCATCCGTGACTCATTTAGCCATACCCCTGTGCAGTCAGTGACTCTTAGAGCTATGCAGTATTTTTTTGCCAGTGTAGAACAAAGGTTACTTCCACGGGGCTGAAAAGAAAAAATAAAACAATGTTATAATGAGATACAACATTTCATTAGTACCAAGATGTTCGTGTGCTTTTTCCTTGACATTTGTTGGCTTGAAGCTGGACATCATTTGCATGCAGAAATGTTGCAACCTGCTGGCACTTCACTGCAGAACCCTTCCATTCCAAATGGTATACTCTTGAACTTCTTAATTGAAACTTCAAGTGTAACAGAATTGAAACAGCACTTGAAACATTGCTCGGTCACGCTTGGCTGGATTTAATGATTGCTGTGCAGGCCAGGGTTAAAATATATACTCTTTGTAGTCAGTGGGTAGTGCCATGTGCCACAGAGTTAGAAACCATTCCCTTCTTGCTTTGTATACAGGCGAAGCACCATCAACTCATTTATGTTTTAATACCTCTAGTGCAAAGGCTGAGGGTTTAAGTACTACTTACTCTAATGCCACAGTGGGATTCTGGGAATTAATTGCTTTAATCTCTGATATTGGTTTCTGTACTATAATAGCAAGGAGAGCTGAGACAAGTCCATGGAGGGAGCAGTCAGTGTTGCTACACATAGCAATAAAAATATACACATTGGGCTGGATATTCAAAAGGGTTGTGCAATGCGTAATAGGGTTGCGCCAGTGCAAGTCAGAAAATGCGCCATTCTGCGATATTCAGCAGGCGGCAGTTGCGCCACTGAAAACATGCTGAGCAACAGCGCAATGATAATGAAGGCATGCGCAACCGAAGGGGGTGGAACCATGCATAAAGTGCACAGTGCGATGTTCAAAGACTTGCGCAATGTGCAACAGTGGAGCAGGCGGAAGTTGCGCCATAGCGGAAATGAGCCAAAATAAAAAGGAGCAAGGAAGAGGCACAAGAATGCTACAGGGAAGCCACATGTGTCAAAGACAGGCACAGAGAAATAGGGAGAAAGAGGGCAGGCCAGGGAAACCACAACACAGAAGAGGGGCAAGGGAAGGTGTGTGGGGCCACAGAGTGCAGAGGCCAGTAGGTGTACCCGGTGCAGGGGAGGTAGCAGTCAGGACAGTGGAGGGGAACAAAGCAACATCAGCTGGAGGGAACACAAGCCAGGGACATGGACAGTGCCACCTTCCACATGGATGCCATAATGAGGGGGGTGAGAAGGCATGCTGCAGGGGGATGTGGCCGTGGAAGGGCCCATCGGCAGTATGCCCCCAACAGGCAGTACTGAGCCCGCACCAGCTTTGAGCTGTACACAGATGTTGAGATTGTGGGCCGGTACCACCTGAACAGGGCAATACTGAGGCGGCTCTGTGAGCTGTGCAGTGATGTGATGCAGGCACCCTCACGACAGAGTCACGCTCTGTCAGTGGAGACAAAGGTAACAGCCTGCATGTGCTTGCTCGCCAAGGGTACCTTCCAGAGACCACAGGGGATACCACAGGCTTAACACAGTCAGCCACATCACGCATCCTCACCCAATTCCTCAGCGCACTGCTGCCACATGCTGCAGAGTACATCCATTTCCCTAGCAGCCCGGCGGAGTGCACAGCAAACATACAGGAGTTCCACAGGGTAGCACGTATGCCTGGCATGCTAGGGGCGATAGACTGCACCCATGTGGCTATCCGCACACCACCTGGCCCTGATGGAGCCGCCTACATGAATTGGAAGGGATATGCCAGTGTCAACTGCCAGGTGGTGTGTGATGCCAGTGGGCGCATCATTAATGTCTGTGCCACGCACCCTGGGGGAGCACATGATTCCTTCATCTGGCACCAGTCGGCACTGTGCCATCGATTCAAGAGTGGGGACATCCCCACAGGTCATCTAGTGGGTGAGTATGTATGTAGAACTGACAAATCGTGGGCAAGGGGGTTAAGCCAGAGGTGCCATGGGTGTGGCTCACAGGGTTTGGGGTAGTCTGAGCCTGAACAAGACACTAACCTCCACTATCTCCACACAGGTGACAGTGGATACCCACTCTGTCCCTGGCTGCTCACACCCTACCGGCGGCCCATGACCCCATCGCAGCAATGCTTCAATAAGGCACATGCCACCACACGCAATGTCATCGAGTGGGTGTTTGGGATGCTGAAGGTGCGTTTCCACTGCCTGGACACCTCTGGCGGTGCCTCTACAGTATAGCCCCTCAAAGGCCTGTGGGATATTCCTGGCCTGTTGTATCCTGCACAACATTGCCAAAGACTGTGGGATAGCCATACAGGTCGAAGAAGGGGACAGCGAAGGGGACAACGGTGATGCCGGTGACGATGGTGATGGGCAGCCCCCCCTTGGCCGACGGGACCCTCGACTGATCCAGCTGGCACAGCTGCACCGGGACACCATCACAGAGGAGCACTTCAGCCAACACAGGTAAGTCATGGGGCCATGTGCAATCACCAGTGACTAGGGCACAACTCACATACACACAGGGAAACACACCAGGGGTGCATGCTGGCAAGGGATGTGGCAGGGCACAGAAGCACACACACATACAACCAGGTGGGGTGAACAGTAACACGCCACATGGACGGACACACACACACACACACACGCACACACAATAGGCACAAAGTGCACAGGGGTCAGGTGCAAAACAGAGCCAGAACACATAAACTAGCAACACACATGTCCACAGGCCACCACGTCCACTGACTGTCAATGTGCATGTGTTAGATGCTGGGCACCATTGTACTTTGTGTACAGCGCAATGCAGGCATCATTATGCACACGTACCTGTGGACCGCAGTCGGGAGGGTGTGCAGGTGGACCATGTGTCTGTGTGCAGGGCCGGGCACCCACCGGTGCACTGCCCACCGAAACACACAATGCACACAGGGCAGCACCAGACAGTGCCCGCACTGGGAGACAGGTCAGTCTTGCGGCACAGTGCCATGTCCACCTCGGATGCGTGGGTGGCCCCGCCGAGACCCAGCAGCACTGGCAGGCTGACCACGGGCTCATGGGGTCACACCGATGGTCCACCAGGGGTTCCACTGTGCGAATGCGACCGTGCCCGCACAGGGGTCTGCAGCACACCAAACATACCTGCACCAGGAGTGCTCGGGATGCCCACAGCTGAACCCGGCGTTGACAGGGTGGGTGTCGCATGACGCCAGGAACGGGGAATGGATAGCGAACTGCGCGGTGTGAGTGACACATGGGCACCTGACTGTGTGCCCATTGTGGCCATGACAGCAACCAACGCCAGTGTTTGCCTGTCAATGGCAGCGGTCACATCCTCCCGCAACTGGACAATCTGTGACAGGATCCTATCGGTGTCCCTGCTATGTGGCTCCTCAACCCACTCCAGAACCACACACAGTGCCTCCACGGATGTTGCAAGCCACATCTGCTGCTGTACTGATGCCTGCAGTAGGCAGGTGTGCTCATCAAAGAGGTCTTCTGCCACCTTGGCATCCTGTCCCTCAGGGTATGGAAGGGCCTGATGTTCAGCACCCGTTGAGGATTGGCGCTGCTCACCAGGGCCAGGTATGGGCAAGTCCACAGGTGGTGCACAGACGCCACCGCTGAACCCTGAACCCCCAGTCCCAGTGGGCGACTGCTGCTGCTGCCCCTCCGCCTGCTGTGCCCAAGGGATCGGTTGTTCTGCCGCTGTGGCCACAACAGTGCCACTGTCCTGACCAGCCACCAGTGCTGCCCCACTTATGCTGACAGGCACAGCCTGGGACTGTGCTGACATGCTGGCACACACATCAGAACCAGCCAGGTCCATGGGCATGAGCTGGCCTGCTATGTGTCCATTCTGTGACACACACATGTCACTGCCCATAACGGTCATATCATCTTCATTGGTGCAGGTCTGTGCCACAGCCACAGTGTGCTGGCATCCATGGACACCAGAACACTGAGACACAGGAAGAGCCTCCCCCACACCTGTCTCAACGACATCAGTGTTGACGGCCAGGCGGACCACTGTTGCAATGCTCGCCGGCTACCTGCGGAGGTGGATGGTCCCTCCACCAACTCCAGATGACTGTCCGCAGTGGACAGGCCCTCCACCGCTGACCTCTGCAGACGCGCAGGATCTGTAACAGAAAGTAAGGTCACATTGCTGCATGTGATCCACCCTCCCCCCCGACAGACCATGACGTACCATGCAGTGATGGGCTACCACCTGTCTGGAAGCCACCTCCTGGAACGCCCTCAATGGCACTGCACTGCATGCATGCAGCGAGCCTGTCCTCTGCCAGCGTCAGCTGCACCACCTCCGGCTGGCCCCCGCCTGTTGCAGCACGTGCCGCCCTGATGGCAGCCACCTTCTCCTTCACCCTCCTCCTGTCGGTACCCATCTTCTTCTTACACTCCTGCACGGAGCGCTGGTGGCTGCCGTGCAGGTTGATGGCACGTGCCACCCCCTCCCATGCAGCAGCATGGGCCTGAGGGGTGCCCCGCCGTCCACTGAGCAGTGGCTCCTGATCCAGGTAGGCCTCGAAGAGTGCCTCCGTCTCGGCCTTGGTGAAATTGGGCCTCCTCTTCCGCCCACCATCATTGTCCTCCTCACCCAGACCTCACTCAGTCATTATTCAGCCTGTATGGATGACAGTGGTTACCTGTGACTGTGCAGTACAAAGCAAGTCCCTGATACCACAGTCCAGAACACCACACAGCATGCAACCCACCAATAAACTGTAGTAACCGAATATGGCCACTGCAGAACAGTGTCGCAGTTTTATAGCACAATCCATGCAAATTAGGTGAGGAGCAACTTTAGTGAGATGCAAATCGCGCTGCTGCACCATTGCATGGCTGATCAGATGATTTGCATATGACGGCTGAATATCGTGCTTTTGCGCTTTGCGCAATTGTGTTGAATGTGCTGAGCCAATGGCACAGTTCTGTGGCATGCGTAGTACACCGCACTGCGCATGCCCAGGTAGCTTATGCAGGCATCTGCCATGCTGATGATGTGCTGTGCATGGTAGGCAATTCAGGGCACGGACACCATTGTGCCAGTGGCACTATGGCGAGGGTCACTACATGGCGCTGTGGCACAACTGTGCAATAGGTCGCTGTGGCAATGGCACACAGGCAACCAATTGCACTAGACACATAGATGTCCGATGGCGATGTGCGTGGCCTTGTGCCAGAGACCCATGACCCTGTGCCCGACCTTTGCCCCCTTGGCGCTATACGTCCGGCATGACTGCACCTCTATCGCGCTGTTCGGTGACAGCGTGATAGGGAATGGCGGTGCTGTACTGCACAGCACTTTCACGTGGGGTGCCATGCTGCAGAGAGCGCCATACTGCCTACTATAGCTTTAGAAATGGCACGCAGGAGAGCCCCTCAGTGGAGTGCCCTTGAGCTGGCCAACCTTGTGACCATTGTGGAGCCACACTATGGCCCACTTTTTGGTGAGGAGGCACTGGACATGGCCAGGACCCAGGTCTGGCAAGAGGTGGCCACTAACCTGGAGGCGGCCACTGGCTGCAGGAGAATGGCAGAACAGTGAGCAACTTGCGCATCTGCGGTCGCGTGCCAGGAGGGGCGTGGTGCCTCGTCCAGGTGGGTGATACGTCTACACACTTGTATGGTCCATATGGGTAACACTGTCTTATGTGTCCAGCACATAGGGGAGGGATAGTCTAGGGTTGGCTGTGGCGGTGTTTACAGGGTATGGGGTGGGTCTGGCTGGGTAAGTGGGCACACACATTGGGGCAGGGGGAATTTGCTTTGGGTTTGTACTGATGTGTTTCTCTCCTTTTGTCTCCCACAGGCATGGCTGAGTGGAGGCGGATGGTGGAGCGGCAGCAGAGGGAGGAGGACGCTGCACAGGGGCATGTTGGGGACCAACCCCAATGCCATTAACGTCCCAATGAGGGTAAGTGCCATGACGCCATGATTGCTATTGCATGCTGTGTGACAGGTTGGGAAGCAGGGCATGGCCACCATCCATGGACATCACTGCCATGCACGTGACATGTGACAGTCAGCACTGTCCAGTGGCACTGCATGTCTGAGAGTGCGTCAATGGTGGTCCATGCATGCACTGGGCACATGGCTGTGGCACTGCCTGCACACTGCATAGCCACGTTACTGTACAGCCTTGGTTGTGCTGTGCTGGACATGGGCGGTGGGTGTGTGCAGTGGTACACATGGCTGTTGCTGCCTGGTTGGGCATGTCTTGTGGACACGGTCACTGTGGGTAAGCGCACACCATCACAGGAGCGTGGCACATGGCTGTATGCCATGCATAATGGGTGGGCTGCAGGGGGATGGACAGTCACACCTATTGACTCTGATCCCTTGTCCTAGGTGTGCGGATACTTCTGCGGATCCAGCAGGCCATCCAGGAGCTTCTGCAGGTGGCACAAGAGTCCCTCTCCATATTGAGGGACTTACAGCAGCATGGGGTGAGGAGGCAGCCCAGGCAACAGCCCCAGGCAGCGGAGGACCCAGCTGGACACTGACATCTGCACGAGCAGCCTGCGACTACCCCCCTTTTGGTCAACCCTCACACCCCACCTACCCTCTCCCATATGTTCACCTCTGCCCCTTACCCACCCCCACCGTGTTCCTGTCCCTCCCCCCCATGTTTGTACATAGTTGTATATAGTTATTTTTGGTATGTTTTTGAATACAAATATTTTGATATGAATACTGTGGTGGTCTCTGATTTGCAGCTGGCTATAGGTACTCAGTTGCAGTGGTGTGCATGGCATCTGGGGTGGTTCAGTCATGGGTATGTGTGTGTGTGCGTGGGGAAGTGTCTCTGGTGTGGGAGTGGCTATCAGTCGGTGTCTGTGGTGTGTGTGTTGTTTCCTGTGCATTGCATTACTGTGTGCAGTGGTCCATGGTGCATGCTCTGTGTCCATTGTGCCCCTGTCAACCCGTCCTTGGCCTGTGCAGCTGACACCCTTGCATGTCTGTGGCCTGCGAGGTCTGCTGCCTTGTCAGTGGTGGCTGTCCCTGCAGGTCATCCACTGTGACCGTCACAATGCTGGGTTGCCTCCTGTCACTCGTGTGGTGCATGTTTGCCTCAGGTGACACTGCAGCCTCCGCAGTTGCTGTCCCACCTCCATGCTGTGGCTTGTGTGTGTTGTAGGGGTTGTGCACCACTGTCTGTGACTTGTGCTCCAGGCATATGCTGGTGGCGTACAGGGCCACAGTTCATGTACTGGGTGGGTGTCACCCCTGTGCCATGGAGGACTGCAGGCTGTGTGTGCACAGTTTCATGGGCCCACACTGGGGCGCTGCTGCCACACTACTGCGTCCCTGTGTTAGTGTCCCTGGGTATGGGTGTGTGTTTGCCCATGCACTGTGTTGCATCCAGTGTGCTGCATGCTTCCACGCACCACTGTGGGTGTCTGTGCTGGCTGCTGTGGCTCATGGTGGGTCGGGATGTGACACTTGTCTACTGTGCAGGGTGCTGTATCAATGGTGGTGGTGGTGTCAGGGGCACACCCTTTCCCATGTGGGGTACCTCTTGTGCCGACACATGTTCGGTCTCTCAGCTGTGCCTCAAGGGGATTGTGCGTGTTGGCACTGTGTCTGGCATTGTTGCATTGCCGTGTGCTCCCACCCACTGCTGGGTGCTCATGGTGGGTCTGGCTTGTATGGTTCTGTGGTACATGAGGTTGCAGTGTGACAGTGGGGGTGGTGGTATGCATGGGGTTTCCTGCAGTGGTGGTCACTGCTCATGGGGGGTGTCTTGGGGTCATGGTGCAGGGTGTGCTGTGCACGGGGGGGGCTGGTGTCGCATGGGGTGGTCCACCCTCCTTGTGTGGCAGTCGCAGCTTGCCGGTGGGTGTGCTGGGGCACCAAGGCCCAGCTGTGCTTTGTTTGCTTGTCCCATGGGCCGGTGGGTATTCCAGCCCTCTCCCAGTTGTGCAGTGCTTAGGGTGTGGGGGTGCATTGTCAGTTCTGCTGTGTGTTCCTGTGCCCATCTGTGGCATGGGTGGTGGGCCCCTACCTACCTCCCTGGTTGTGCAGTTACATTGCTCTGCTGCTGGGGCTCCTGCTTGCGCTTATGGCGCCTGATTACTCAGCTGGGCAGCCCTTGTTGCGCCATAGCGCATCATATCTGCTCAGCTTCCCCTTCCTAGTTGCATTATGGTGCAGGTTGTGCGATATTCAGATGTTGGCTGTTGGCTCAATTTGGCTTGCTCCTTTTTTGAATATCGCGTCTATTGCGCATGGGCTCAATGGACTTGTGCTTGCTCCTGCTATTGCACACTTTTTGGGTGCAGTTTGAATATCCAGCCCATTATGTATCGCATAAGCTAGACATGCAAGTGCAGCAGCTACATAAATGCAAGGGCTGTACAAGGAACATGCAGGAAAAAGGAGATGTTTCCTTGCATAGCCAGGCACCATTTAATGTAGGTCAGTTCCTGTAGTTTCATCACTATAACAGATCACTCAAGTATTCTTAGCCAATCAGCATCTTAGACAGACAGCCATAAGAAGTACTCTTATAGCCATCAGAGTGCTTCTCACACTGTCAAGGAGAGCTGTTTGCCACACAAGGTAAGGCCGAGTTACAAGCATGCCTTCAGCAGCTGCATCTCTCAAGATGATAGTGTTGCCACAGCAACAGGAGAGTAGCTGTGCTCCTGACTAGGAGTTGCTTTGATGACCTGCTGTTCTGAGCCTGAGCCTGTGCCTGTGCTGGGTACAGAAAAAACAATGAGGTAACATTTTTACAGCATTTAAAACAAGCAATTGTCAATGCCGAATGTTGATTGCGTTGGTCTGTTGAGCTCGCTCAGTGGCCCTCTGTCACTGGCTCCGTCTGTTTGTCCCAGTACTGCAGGCTGCTCTTTTGTAGTGGGGTACTGCCTGCATTGGCACCTTGTTCTGCTGAGGAAGAAATATACGCAGCTGTCCCGACAGAGCTCCATTGAGGTGGCTCACTCCCCCTCTCTGACTCGCTCATTCTGTTTCTCCTGGCGCTGCAGGCTGCCCTTTTGTACTGGGCTCCTGCCTGTGTTGGTGGCTTTTTCTACCCACAAAGAAATCCACAGCTGTCCTGACAGAGCTCCGTTGAGGTCACTCATGCTGCCTGTCTCAGTCACTGATTCTGGTTCTCCTGGCGCTGCAGGCTGCCCTTTTGCACTGGGCTGCTGCCTCTGTTGGCGCCTTTTTCTGCCCACAAAGAAATTTGCAGCAGTCCCGATAAAGCTCCGTGGAGCTCGCTCACTCCCCTTCTATGACTCACTCATTCTGTTCTGCCAGCGCTGCAGGCTGCCCTTTTCTACTGGGCTCCTGCCTGCGTTGCTGCCTTCTTATGCCCACAAAGAAATTTGCAGGAGTTACAATACAGCTCTGTTGAGCTCACTCACTCGCTCATTCTGGTTTTCCTGCCACTGCAGGCTGCCCTTTTGTACTGGGCCCCTGCATGCATTACTGCCTTTTTCTGCCCACAAACAAATCTGAAGCAGTCCCAACAAAGCCCCGTTGAGCTCATTGACTCACCCTCCCTCCCTCACTCACTCGTTCTGTGTCTCCTGGCATTGCCCTTTTGTACTGGGCTCCTGCCTGCATTGGCAGCTTTTTCTGGCCAGAAAGAAATCTGAAGCAGTCCCGACACAGCTGCTCCACTGAGCTCACTCACTCCCCCTCTGTCACTCTCGCATTCCATTTCTGCTGGTGCTGCAAGCTGGCCATTTGTACTGGGTTCCTGCCTGTGTTGCCGCATTTTCTGCCCACAAAGAAATATGCAGCAGTCACAGTACAGCTCCGTTGAGCTCGCTCACTAAAGCTCTGTCACTCGCTCATTCTGTTTCTCTTGGCGCCGCAGACTGTGCTTTTGTATGGGGCTCCTGGCTGCATTGGCTCCTTTGTCTGTCCACAAAGAACTCCGCAGCTGTCCCGACAGAGCTCTGTAGGTCGCAGTAGTCTCCTCCTCTCACATCGCTCATTCTGTTTGTCCTGGCGCTGCAAGCTGCCCTTTTGTACGGGGTTCCTGCCTGCATTGGCACCTTTTTCTGCCCACAAAGAAATCCCGGCAGTCCTGATAGAGCTCTGTTGAGCTCACTAAGTCCCCTTGTCTCACTTGCTCATACTGTTTCTCCCACCGCTGCAGGCTGGCCTTTTGTACTGGGCCTCTGCCTGTATTGACACCTTTTTCAGCCCACAAAGAAATCCGCAGCAGTCCTGACAGCGCTTCGGTGAGTTCGCTCACTCCCCCTCCCTCACTCGCTCTCTTATTCTGTTTCTCCCAGTGCTGCAAGCAGCCCTCTTGTACTGGGCTCTTGTGTTGAGGCCTTTGTCTGCCCACAAACAAATCCGCAGCAGTCCCAACAGAGCTCAGTTGAGCTCGGTCACTCCGCCCTCTCACTCGGTCAGTCTTAATCTGTCCCAAATACTGATTTCCCAGAGTGACCATGCTATTGTCCGGCAGGAGTGCAAAAACATATTTTAGCCAGGATGTGAAAAATTACAGCTGTAGTGTTCATAAGGAGTTGTGAAAAAATGCCACTGTTTAAAATGTGGCGTGACAGTATTACAAATTTGCAAAGTTACAAGGGTGCGTGGAAACAGTTCAACGCATGCTTGTAACAAAGTCATGTTATGGAGTTTCATCACCAAATTTTCAACATAGGGATTTTAGGACCTCTGCTCATGAACAGTGCCACTGTCAATTTCTTAATCTGTCCTGAACACTGACTTCCCACAGTAACCACATTATTCTGGGCCAGAACTGTGAAAACACATTTCAGTCAGGATGTGAAAAATGACAGCTGTACTGTTCATAAGTAGGTGTGGGAAAATGGCAATGTTGAAAATCTGGTGTGACAATATTACAAATCTGCGAAGTTACAAGGGTGCATGGAAAGTGCGCAATGCACACTTGTAACACAATCAATTGATGGGCTATCATCAGCAAAGTTTCAACATAGGCATTTTAGGACCTCTGCTCATAAACAGTATCACTGTCATTTTCTTAATCTATCCCGGACAGTGATTTTCCCACAGCGACCGCTCTATTCTGCACCGGAAGTGCGAAAACACATTTCGGCCAGTATGGGAAAAATGACAGCTGCACTGTTCATAAGTAGGTGTGGGAAAATGGCAATGTTGAAAATCTGGAGTGAAAATATTATAAATGCGCGAAGTTACAAGCATGCATGCCAACTGCGCAACTCACACTCGAAACACAGTCATTTTACGGAGTATCATTACCAGATTTTCAACATAGGCATTTTAGGACCTCTACTCATGAACAGTGTCACTGTCATTTTCTTAATCTGTCCTGAACACTGATTTCCCACAGCGACTGCGCCATTCTGCGCCGGAACTGCGAAAACACATTTTGGCCAGGATGTGAACAATGACAGCTGTACTGCTCACAAGGAGGTGTGACAAAATGCCAATGTTGAAACTCTGGCGTGAAAATATTGTAAATTCACAAAGTTACGAGCGTACGTAGCAACTGCGCAACGCATGCTCATAAAACAGTCATTTTTTTGGATTTTTTCCACCAAATTTGCAACATAGGCTTTTTGAGAGCCCACCTCATGAACACTGGCACTGTCATTTCATTAATGAGCACCAAAGGGTGATTCCGCGCAGTGACCGCGAAACCACCTCTCGGGGCCGATTAACGCCATGACAGTTCAAGAATTCATGTATTCCCCAAAACCCCCATGTTGAAAATTTGGTGAAAAAATTCCCAAAAATGCCCGAGATATGCACTAAAGTTGAAAAAAAACAATTTATTACGTTATACAGCTTACCAGCATTTCCTCAGTTCGTGGTCGGCTTTGAAGAGTGCAGACGTGTTCCTGGTCCAGTGAAGATCGTCGCGCCGAGCTCCGGAGGTAAGTATGGGGTATGTGGGGGTGTGGGGAGGCAGGCTACGCAGTGGGTGGGTGCAGGTTGTGGGAGGGGGGCAGGAAGACTACAAGGAACAGTTTCCTTTTTTACAGGTTGTAACAAAAATAAGACATCGGGGGACTGTTTTCTGATTTAACAGGTGCTTTGGCACACTGGGGTGGGCTCCAGCATGCCACCTGTGTGGGAGGGTTAGCCGATGGGGATTATGCACCCCCACCGCAAACAAGGCAAGGGGAGGAGCTGCAGGGCGAGGGGATTGGCACCCCCTCGGCCACAGCAACCGGAAGGGGGTATCATTATGTCGATGGGGATTGGGCACCCCGTCGGCAGGAACAATGGGGGGGTTACAGAATGCCGACGGGGAGTGGGCTCCTCTGTCGGCAAGTAAACATGGTGGGGGGAGGGAGTATATTGTTTGTGAACATGGCAGCAACCTGCCACCATGTTCACAAACAATATCAGGGATCCCACATCCCACCCTGCAATGACGGTTCGCTCCTTCTTTGCAGCGGATGGCTGACGCAGCAATGGCGGGTCCCTGATTGCAGCAGCTGATTTTTTAGAAAGTTGTGGCATGCTGGCTGAACTAGTGTCAGCAGCAGCGTGCCTCGGCATTGGGGGATGGGGGACAAGCCTTTGCAGGCTGTGGGGGCATTGGGCACAACAGTGCCACGCCTCCACAACCTGCTTGTGGAGAAAGCTAATGCAACATGTTTCTTGTGCATGCACGCAATCAACATAAAAATGGATAATAAGAATGTGATCTATAATAAGTTTACAATGTCATTAGGAGAGTCTCTTACAGATATAAAAGAGTCACCTCTTACATCCTTTGAATGCCTTTGGTTCACAGTTCTCGCCACCTAAGAAAGCACAAGGCAGCATTCTCATTTCACTCTTATATCCACAAGAGGCCCTACTAGTATCCCCATAAATTTATACTGTACTACAGGACTGAAATGTGCGGACTGTGTATGACTGGTGCAAGGCTTTGCATGGAAACCTCCCGTACCGTTACATGTTTCTTGTACAACTCATGCACTAAATTTGCATTTATGTCACTTTCATGCCTTGCTTATGATTGTTATGCTCCTTACAGTCCTGTTGGTATGTAGCAGTAAAATGGGTCACCGGGAATGGTACTGGGTCAAAACAGCGAAACAAAAATAGCGACAGTATTAATAGCAAGTCCAATGTAGTGATAGTTAAGACATTGATAGGTAAAACACTGAATGGTCAAAACGGTGAAAGCCCCAGCGTAATAACACCTATTCTATAGAAAACGACACACTTCAGATAACCACACACTTCCAATAAAAACAAAACCTACAATCCAACATTTGATTCAGGGGGGCTTTGCCTTCCCCACATCCCGCACCCCCCCCCCAGTAAACATAAATATCCTCCACGTTGCACAACACTGAACACAGTGCTCAAACAGACAGTGCTGTTGTTCCACAGTCGCTTATTTCGCATGAGCCATTCTGACCTCGCTAACATTGCTGCGCTATTTTTCTCTCGTTATTTTCACTTGACACAGCTGAGAATAACCTAGGAAGAAGAAGGGAGAGCCTGGTCAGTGTTGTTCTCAAAATGGTGAGCTATGCAAACCTTGAGGCTCTCCCTATGTGCTTACTTACCTGAAACTCTCACCTAAACTAGAGCTGTGAACCACAAATGCAGTGATTATGATTTGCTAATTAATCATCACTAGTATTTATGGATCCTGCGCACTTATTCATGAAAGCAAACTATATCTTACAGCCAGATAAATAAAAAATGTATTACCAGAATTAGATTCAGGGGGAGATGGGAAAATGTAACTAATGCTATGTCTTAATTGTAAACCACACACTCTAATATATCTTGTAATAACCCCCTTCCCAATATAACTTCGTATAACAACTCCAAACACAACTTCTTATAATAGCCTTTTTTCAACTTTCTAATAACCTGCAATGCTTCTTCTTGTGAAAGCCCCCCAAAAACTTCTGATAACAGCCCCCAATATGTAAAGAATGAGGCATGATAGAAGGGTGAGGCACTTCAACCACATGAGGTTCACTGACATAGCATAATCTTCACACCACCCTCCACCCCGATGGCGTTGCTTTATTCCACTTATAAAATGTTTTTTTATTATGATTTTTATTTAGCAGTGTAGTAACACTTTAGTTTGGTGCTGTATCTTTGCAGAAGATGTCAACATGATTCACTTGGTAGCACATCCACCTTTGGGTCAGAAAGTCATGGGTTCTCATCCCACACCGGGATTGGTCTCATACCATAAACACTGGCACCTGTGTTCAGTACTAGGCGGTACTGTACTGTTGGGGTGTGCCATCCTTTGAATGAGATGTTAAACCGACGTCCCTTCTATCTATCTCTGGTGCTGTCCTGGTGAGTGTCCAGGTGGAAGTAAAAGAACCCAAGGCACTTTTCGTAAGAGATGGGGAAATTTTATTAATGACAAGAAAGCTATGTACAGTACGCCATGAACAAACTGAGAACAGAAATTCAGTGACATGTTAAACTACCAAAACCCCGTTACCTCAAATTCCAAAAACCTCACACTCTCAGTGCACACCACAAAATCACACTGCCCATCACCAAAGCACAACTACTGACCCTCCACCAAATTCAAGGTGCTCATGTTATTATTCACATTTCATGAAGGATACATGGAAAGAGTCTCCACCAGGTATGACATGTTTCTTTATCTGTTAGTTCCACTAAACCTTCCAAAGGGATACATGTTTCATGTAAAATAAATTGACAACACACCTGCCAATTGGCACGTTATACACATGCTAGTACAACCTGCAGAGTCCCAGGATGGAAACTTTTCCATCCATCCACAAATATTCCATAAACTGAAACAGCATAAGTCATCCCACTAAACTGTGGGAGTTGCCATTTTAGCCAGTAATGACCATAATCTTTTTATATGAGAACAGGAAAAAATAAATGCTGTTCACAGGCCTGTCTCAAACAATATCTCTCTTCTACCTTTTTATGGTGGTGATTGCCTCAGACGTTTATCCTGTCATAACAACAAATCCAAACGGTATCCCACATTTTTTGAGGTATTCACTTTTTTAATAAGTGACTTGTAAGACACGTCTTCAGTATATCCGAAGGACACTGAAACCATGGTGTCGTAAATATTTTTGTATTTAACACATAATGATAGAATTATGTCCTTGTTTTATACAAGATTGTCACTGTACTATTATCCCATTTTTTTTTTATTTTTTGAAATATGCAATCAAGTGATCCGTTTATTAGTAAGCTGCTTCTTAAACACCCCCGACCCAGAAACGCATTTGGAAAACAAATACTGTCCTTGGTTTCATAAAGGGGAACTCACACTTTCCTTGTCCCTCTATTACAGGTAAGAAATTTGCATAATAAATATATATATATATATATATATATATATATATATATATACACATATATATGATCAGGGACATTAATATCCCAGAAAACTAGTTACAGGCCCCGGACCTGCCTTCTGACCCAAACAAGTGTGCTGTATGATTGTGCACTAACTGTGCCATTTCCAAATTGTGAGAAGTTATACAGTACATAGACACATAGATACATAGACACAGTACATTGACACAGCACATACACACATAGACACAGTACATAGACACATAGACACAGTACATAGATACATAGATGCGTAGATACAGTACATAGATACATAGATGCATAGATACAGTACATAGATACACAGATACACAGATACAGTACATATATACATAGACACACAGATACAGTACATAGACACAGTAAATTGACACATAGACACAGTACATAGATATATAGTCACGGTATATAGCTACATAGATACAGTACATAGATACATAGTCACAGTACATAGATACATAGACACAATACATAGATACAGTACATAGATACATAGATGCATAGATACAGTACATAGATACATAGATACACAGATACAGTACATAGATACATAGTCACACAGATACAGTACATAGACACATAGACACAGTACATAGACACATAGACACAGTACATAGATACATAGATACAGTATATAGTCACAGTACATAGATACATAATCATAGTACATAGATACATAGACACAGTACACAGATACATAGACACAGTACATAGATACATAGATGCATAGATACATAGATACACAGATACAGTACATAGATACATAGACACATAGACACAGTACATAGACACAGACACAGTACATAGATACAGTACATAGCTACATAGTCACAGTACATAGACACATAGATACAGTACATAGATACATAGATGCATAGATACAGTACATAGATACATAGATACACAGATACAGTACATAGATACATAGACACACAGATACAGTACATAGACACATAGACACAGTACATAGACACATAGACACAGTACATAGATACATAGACACAGTACATAAATACAGAGACACAGTACATAGATACACAGATGCAGTACATAGATACATAGATGCATAGATACAGTACATAGATACATAGATACAATACATAGTCACAGTACATAGATACATAGATACAGTACATAGATGCATAGATACAGTACACAGATACATAGAGGCATAGATACAGTACATAGATACACAGATACAGTACATTGATACACAGACACATAGACACAGTACATAGACACATAGACACAGTACATAGATACAGTACATAGTCACAGTACATAGATACATAATCACAATACATAGATACATAGACACAGTACATAGATACATAGACACAGTACATAGATACATAGATGCATAGATACATAGATACACAGATACAGTACATAGATACATAGATACATAGACACAGTACATAGACACAGACACAGTACATAGATACAGTACATAGCTACATAGTCACAGTACATAGATACATAGTCACAGTACATAGACACATAGATACAGTACATAGATACATAGACACAGTACATAGATACATAGATACACAGAAGCAGTACATAGATACATAGATACAGTACATAGATAAATTGATAACATACACAGATACATAGATACAGTACATAGATACATACAGTAGATACCCAGATACAGTACATAGATATTGATAAAATACACAGATACATAGATACAGTACACAGATACATAAATACAGTACACAGATACATAGATACAGTACATAGACACAGTACATAGATACAGTACATAGATAAATTGATAAAATACACAGATACATAGATACAGTACATAGATACATAGATACCCAGATACAGTACATAGATATTGATAAAATACACAGATACATAAAGTACATAGATGCAGTACACAGATACATAGATACAGTACACAGATACATAGATACAGTACATAGATACCTATATACAGTACATAGATACATAGACACAGTACATAGACACATAGATACAGTACATAAATACATAGACACAGTACATGTATACATAGATACAGAACACAGATACAGTACGCAGATACATAAAGTACATATATACATAGATACAGTACATAGATACATAGACACAGTACATAGATACATAGATACCCAGATACAGTACATAGATATTGATAAAATACACAGATACATAGATATAGTACATAGATACAGTACACAGATACATAGATACAGTACACAGATACATACAGTATACAGATACACAGATACAGTACATAGATACATAGATACACAGATACAGTACATAGATGCATTGATAAAATACACAGATACATAGATATAGTACACAGAATCATAGATACAGTACATAGATACATAGACACAGTACATAGATACATAGATGCATGGATACAATACATAGATACAGTACATAGAAACAGTACATAGATACACAGATACATAGATACAGTACATAGATGCATAGATACATAGACAGTACATAGACACATAGATACAGTACATAGATACAGTACATATATACATAGATACAGAACATAGATACAGTACACAGATACATAAAGTACATAGATACATAGACATAGTGCATAGATACATAGACACAGTACATAGATGCAGTACATAGATGCATTGATAAAATACACAGATATATAGATATAGTACACAGAATCATAGATACAGTACATAGATACATAGACACAGTACATAGATACATAGACACAATACATAGATACATAGATGCATGGATACAATACATAGATACAGTACATAGAAACAGTACATAGATACACAGATACATAGATAGAGTACATAGATACATATACACAGTACATAGACACATAGATACAGTACATAGAAACATAGACACAGTACATATATACATAGATACAGAACATAGATACAGTACACAGATACATAGATACATAGACACAGTACATAGATACATAGACACATAGACACAGTACATAGACACATAGACACAGTACATAGACACATAGTCACAGTACATAGACACATAGATACAGTACATAGATACATAGACACAGTACATAGATACACAGATACAGTACATAGATACCTAGATACACAGATACAGTACATAGATACATAGATACAGTACATAGATACATTGATAAAATACACAGATACATAGGTACAGTACATAGATACATAGATACCCAGATACAGTACATAGATATTGATAAAATACACAGATACATAGATATAGTACATAGATACAGTACACAGATGCATAAATACAGTACACAGATGCATAACTACAGTACACAGATATATAGGTACAATACATACAGTAGATACATAGATACATTGATAAAATACACAGATACATAGATACAGTACATAGATACCCAGATACAGTACATAGATATTGATAAAATACACAGATACATAGATATAGTACATAGATACAGTACACAGATACATAGATACAGTACACAGACACATAGATACAGTACATAGATACTGTACATAGACACAGTACATATATACATAGATACAGAACACAGATACATAAAGTACATAGATACATAGACACAGTACATAGATACATACAGTATATAGATACATAGATGCATAGATACAGTACATAGAAACAGTACATAGATACATAGATACAGTACATAGATACAGTATATAGATACATAGATACATAGACACAGTACACAGACACATAGATACAGTACATAGATACATAGACACAGTACATATATACATAGATACAGAACACAGATACATAAAGTACATACATACATAGACACAGTACATAGACACAGTACACAGATACAGTAAACAGATACATAGATACAGCACATAGATACATAGATGCAGTACATAGATACATATATACAGCACATAGATACAGAACACAGATACAGTACACAGATACATAAAGTACATATATACATAGATTCAGTACATAGATACATAGACAGTACATAGACACATAGAAACAGTACATAGAAACATAGACACAGTACATATATACATAGACACAGTACATAGATACAGTCCGTAGATACATAGATGCATAGATACAATACAGAGATACAGTACATAGATACAGTATATAGGTACATAGATACAGTACATAGATGCATAGACACAGTACATATGTATACATAGATACAGTACATAGATACATAGATGCATAGATACAATACAGAGATACAGTACATAGATACAGTATATAGGTACATAGATACAGTACATAGATGCATAGACACAGTACATATATACATACAGTACGTAGATACATAGATGCATAGATACCGTACATATATACATAGATACAGTACATACAGTAGATAGATACATAGATGCATAGATACAGTATATAGGTACATAGATACAGTACATAGATACAGTATATATGTACAGTATATAGGTACATAGATACAGTACATAGATACATAGATGCATAGATACAATACATAGATACAGTATATGGCAGCTTAGATTCAATGCTAAGAAGTGCAAGGTAATGCACCTGGGAAAAAAAACCCAGGGGAAGAGTACACAATGGGGGGTGAGATACTAACAACAACAAAAATGGAAAGGGACCTGGGGGTAGTCATATCAGATGACCTAAAGGTGGGCAAGCAATGTGAGAGGGCAGCAAGGAGGGCTGGGGATATTGGAATGCATAGGGAGGCATCACCAGTAGAAAGCAGGAAGTTATTATCCCTCTGTGCAGACAGCTAGTGAGACCCCATCTGGAGTACTGCATGCAGTTCTGGAGACCCAATCTCATAAAGACATAGACAGGATGGAATCTGTCCAGAGGAGGGCAACTAAAATGGTGCAGGGTCTGCACGGAAGCATATAAGAAAGACTAAAGGAGCTTAATATGTACAGCCTCGAGGAAAGGAGGGAGGGGGGACATGATAGAAATGTTCAAGTACCTCAAGGAATCAACAAAGTCCAAGAGGTAGCATCTTTCAAAAAAGAGGTGTGCAAGAACAAGGGGCACAATTTGAAGATAGAGGTGGCGGCTCAGAGGTAATTTAAGGAAGTATTTTTACAGAGAGGGTTGTGGATGCATGGAGCGGCCTTCGAGGAGAGGTTGTGGAGTCAAAAACAGTGGTGGAATTCAAGCATGCATGGGATAGTCATAAGGTCATTCTAGGGGGTGGGGGTAGGAAGAAGTAGGCTGCTGGTTAACTAGGATCTGCAGCTTATCCAGTAGGTAGGGAAATGGGCAGACTGGGTGGGCCAAGCGGTCCTTATCTGCCGTCAAATTCTATGTTTCTATGTTTCTATATAGATATATAGATACATAGATACATTGATAAAATACACAGATACATAGATATAGTACATAGATACGATACATAGATACAGTACATAGATACAGTATATAGATACATAGATACTGTACATAGATACATTGATAAAATACACAGATACATAGATATGATACATAGATACAGTACATAGATACATAGATATTGCACATAGATACATAGACACAGATACAGTACATAGTTACAGAGATATAGTACATAGATACAGAACACAGATACAGTGCATAGATACATAGATACAGTGCAGAGGTACATAGATACATAGATACAGTACATATATACATAGGCACAATACATAGATACATAGACACAGTACATAGATACATAGACAAGTACATAGACACAGATACAGTACATAGATACATAGACACAGTACATAGATACATAGACACAGTACACATATACATAGACACATATACAGTACATCAATACATAGGTACAGTACACAGATACATAGACACAGTACATAGACACAGATACAGTACATAGATACATAGATTCATAGACACAGTACATTGACACAGATACAGTACATACAGTAGATACATAGACAAGTACATAGATACAGAGATATAGTACATAGATACAGTACATAGATACAGTACATAGATACAGATATATAGTACATAGATACATAGACACAGTACATAGATACATAGACACAAATACAGTACATCAATACATAGGTACAGTACACAGATACATAGACAGAGTACATAGACACAGATACTGTACATAGATACATAGATACATAGATTCATAGACACAGTACATTGACACAGATACAGTACATAGATACATAGACAAGTACATAGATACAGATACAGTACATAGATACAGAGATATAGTACATAGATACAGAACACAGATACAGTACATAGATACAGAGATATAGTACATAGATACATAGACACAGTACATAGATAAATAGACACAGTACACATATACATAGACACAGATACAGTACATCAATACATAGGTACAGTACACAGATACACAGACACAGTACATAGACACAGATACAGTACATAGATACATAGATACATAGATTCATAGACACAGTACATAGACACAGATACAGTACATAGATACATAGATACATAGACACAGTACATAGATACAGAGATATAGTACATAGATACAGAACACAGATACAGTGCATAGATACAGTGCAGAGGTACATAGATAGATACAGTACATAGATACATAGGCACAGTACATAGACACAGATACAGTACATAGATACATAGATACATAGACACAGTACATAAACACAGATACAGTACATAGATACAGAGATATAGTACATAGATACAGAACACAGATACAGTGCATAGATACACAGATACAGTGCAGAGGTACATAGATAGATAGACAGATACAGTACATAGATACATAGGCATAGTACATAGACACAGATACAGTACATAGATACAGAGATATAGTCAATAGACACAGAACACAGATACCGTACATAGATACATAGATACAGTACATAGATACAGAGATATAGTTAATAGACACAGAACACAGATACCGTACATAGATACATAGATACAGTACATAGATACATAGACACATAGATACAATACATAAATACCTAGATAAAGTACATAGATACATAGACACAGTACATAGACACATAGATACAGTATATAAATACATAGATACAGTACACAGACATAGTACATAGATACAGTACATAGATACATATATACATAGATACGTAGACACAGTGATACAGTGCATAGATATAGTACATAGATACATAGACTTTGTCAGCAGATAAGGACTGCCTGGTCCATCTAGTCTGCCCTTTTTTTCTACCTTTAACTTATGCTGCACACTGTAGTTGATCTGTATCTTTCCTGCTCTTCCCTTTTTCTAGGGTTCCCTTGTATGTGTCCCATGCATTTTTGAATTCCTCTACCGTTTTGGCCCCTACCACTCCAGTGGGGAAGCTGTTCCAAGCATCCACCACCCTCTCTGTAAAGAAATACTTCCTCACATTACTCCTGATTTCTCCTCCCTCCAACGTCATCTCATGTCCCCTAGTTCTTGTCCATCTTCTTTTCTGACAGATGCTACCCTCCTGTACCTTATTGATCCCTTTAAGGTATTTATATGTCTCTATCATGCCCCCCCCCTTTGCATCTCTAGAGAATACATTTTGAGGTCTTTTCAGTCTCTCCTTATACGACTTCTGGTGTAGCCCCTGTACCATTTTTGTAGCCCTTCTTTGGACTGCCTCCACTCTGTCTATGTTCTTCCTGAGATGTGGCCTCCAAAACTGGACACCGTACTCCAGATCTGGACTCACTAATGATCTGTATAGTGGCATTACCACCTCCTTTTTTTCTGCTTGTGATGCCTCTTCCTATGCACCCCAACATCCCACTGACCCTTCTAACTGCCTTCTCACACTGTCTGGCCATCTTTAGCTCCTCAGATATAATTATTTCTGGATCCCTCTCCTGTTTGGTGGCTGACAGTACCCTCCCCCCCAATGAGTAGTCCTCTCTCGGATTCCCATGACCTAAACGCATAATTCTGCACTTCTTTGCATTGAATCTCAACCGCCATACATTTGACCAATCCTCCAGCTTGCCCAGGTCCCTTCTCATTCTTTCCACCCTCCCTGGTGTGTCTACCCTATTGCAGATCTTTGTGTCATCTGCAACGACGCACACCTTAGCCTCCAGTCCCTCTGCAATGTTGCTTAGGATGACATTAAAGGGAACTGGGCCTAGTACCAATCCCTGAGGCACCCCACTGGTCACCTACCTTTCTACGGATCGAACTCCATTCAGTACTGACCTTTGTGCCCTACTGCTCAGCCAATTTCTAGACTTGTTAACCACCCCAGATCTGACTCCCAGGCTGCTCAATTTGTTTACTAGCCTTTTATGTTGGACAGTATTGAAGGTCTTGCTAAAATCCAGGTAGGCCACATCTACTGCCCCTCCCTGATCAATCTCCCTTGTCACCCAGTCAACAAAATCTATCAGGTTTGTTCGCCAAGACCTACCTACCATAGGGGTGTGTGACAAAAATCTTCCACAGGCGAAATGTAAGCAAAAGTCTGGCTTTCGCTTCCACAAAAGTTCAGAAATCAATTTCCAATCTTTCGCAGACGTTCTGCCTGCTATCCTCCATTGCCCCATTGAAAAATAAAGAAATCCCTGCTGGATAGTAGTGCCCCCAACCCCCGCCAGATTACCCGGCACCCGACGTATTTAATAATCAACCAAACTCTGGTGGCTAGTGGCCCCTATCCCCACCCGACCACCCGCCAGTGTCCCGCCTAGTATTATTAGGTCTGTTAATGCCCCCCGGAGCCATCCCCATCTTACTATATTTTTCCCTGGTGGTCTAGTGGTAGTAAATTCCCTCCTCCCTCCTCCCCAAATACTGATCCCCAGTATTTTAGTTTTATAATGTATTTATTTTCTGGTGGTCTAGTGGCCCCACCCTCCCCACCCCAACAGGTAGTGTCCCACCCATTCCTCATGCTGAAACAGGGTGGGCCACCAGCACAGCCCTCCACTCCTCCTTGACCGGCGTCCCCCTGAAATGTGAATGAATGACTGAGTGCATGCACTCATTCATTCATATTTCAGTGGCCCACCAGCCAAGGAGGAGAGTGGAGGGCTGTGCCGGTGGCCTGCTTCATTTCAGGATCGGGGGACCAGGGTGCGACACTACCTGTTGGGGTGGGGAGGGGTGCCGGGGAGCCACCAGACCACAAGGAAATAAATACATTATAAAAATAAAATACCAGGGATCAGTATTCAGGCACTGGAAGGGAGGGGAATTTATTACAGTGGAGCCCGCTTATAAGCACACCCCATTTGCCACAAAAACATTTTTCTTATAAGCGGGCTATTCTTATACATGGGCTACCTGTTTAACAGGCACATCACATGTAATTTTGCATTCCAACCACAAGGTGAAGCATGCGTGCTGTGAATAAACACTCAGTAAACCTGAATAAGTTTTCTATAGAAAGTTTTACTTGTATGTAAAATGCAATTAAAACAATATTCGTATCTGTACTTTAATAATTTAATAGTGTACTGTAAAAAATATTAAAAATAAATAAACTACCTGAAAGTGCATGTAGTGCATGCAAAGGCAGCAAAGCACAAAAGTGACAGATTAGTTATTGAAATAATCTGTAATCTTAAACTGTCTGGCATTCTTCAGTGACACCTCATCCAAATGTGCATCTAGGGTATAAAAAGATGAGATATCAGCCAACAGCTAACTCAGAATGTGCTGCCATATTTGTTTCATGCAAGTCTTAACTTCATTTGCAGTTGGTGTTTCCTAGATGGCCGCGTTGGTAGACTCCTCACCCAAGTCATCATTCTATGACTGCTCTTCTTTTGGGGTGAGGATGTCTCTGGTTATTTCCTCCTGGGTGATCGAACCCATTGTTTCCACCTCATCATCGCACTGAACGTAATTCTCAAACTCCTCCCGAGTGAGCCCAGATGCCTCCACAGTTTCTTCTCCACCAGCTTCTTGTTCTGTTGTAGGCGCCACATCAGTACACACAGCAAACCCAGCTTTGGTAAAACAATTTTTCATGGTTTCTTGTTTCACCATCCTCCAGGCTACATCGAGTATCTGAATGCAGTAGAGGATGTTAATTTCATGAGCCAGATCTGTCACCCTGGCAGCCCTCCCTGCATCCATTGCCACCAAACGTTTTTCCACCACTTTCTTCTGATAGTGCTGCTTGAGATTTTTTATCACACTTTGATCCATCAGTTGGATAAGAACAGTCGTGTTTGGGGGCAGTGGCATTCCTTCCACCTGCAAAGCCACCAGTTTGTAACAGTGAAGTTCAGACCCATTCTGTCGGCTTGCTGCTGTGCCTTGCTTAGGAGAATATGGCCACTGATTGGTACATCTGCTGTTTGACAGGCGACGAACCATTGAAGTAATGCATTTTCTACAGGCTCATCCTTGCCAGTGTGTTTGTGTTTACAGTCCTCGTTAAGCCCTTTCTCACAGTCAGCAATCAGCTGCCCCTTATTGTTCAGGATTTTAGAAATTGTGCAAGCATTCACCCCAAATTCCTTGGCTATGTCACTGTTTTACGAAAGGATTGCTGAGACAGTCAATTATGTTAAGCTTCTTTGACAGTGTAAAAGCACTGTTCTTTGCTTGCCTTTCAACAGATTGTTAGCCTGTTTCTCCATGTCTTTCACTGTTACTGCCACTTACTGCATGAGTCGATGAATGGGATCTGAAAAGGGTGCGGCTCAGTTAAGCACTTCACATTTTAGCGCCGTCATGTTCAGTGCTTTTCATTACATCGCCATCAATTCTAGCGCTGCAACAATTGACAGGTGCATCACTGCGGCGTGGCTTATTTCAAAGCTTTCTATTGCCCTTGTTCCACACATAGCTTTCTATTTGCCCTTGATCCACACATTGCCAATTAGCCAAGAATCAGCCCATTATTAATGATGTTCACATTGCCCTTGTTCCAAACATAGCTTTCTATTTGCCCTTGATCCACACATTGTCAATTAGCCAAGAATCAGCCCATTATTAATGTTGTTCACATTGCCCTTGTTCCACACATAGCTTTCTATTTGCCCTTGAAGAATCAATCAATGAAATTAGCCCACTATTTAATGATGGGCTACAGCCCTTGATCCACACATTGCATCTGAAACCATGGCCTGCACAGTCCATAGTGCCCGAGGGAAGGAGCTGACTTTGCATGATGACTATATTTATCGACTTGACCAGGTTATTGCTGGAGGTAAAAAAAGGTAACTTTCAAATACTGTATATTTAAAAAATCCTTATTTTATGGAGACAAGAGCCCACAATCTGATAACCCCCCCTTTCTTGTGTAGGAGTTGGCGCTGCACAACAGACAATTGCCTTGGGCGGCTACACACAGATGTATCTAACTGTTCAGAAATTCTGGTGGGAGAGCATAACCATGAAGCAAATCCAGACGCAGCATTCAGAACCAGGTTCCTCTCTATGCTAAAGGGCAAAGTTGCCGAATCCACTGCACCAGTACATAGAAACATAGAAACATAGAAACATAGACTTTGACAGCAGATAAGGACCGCTAGGCCCATCCAGTCTGCCCATTTCCCTACCTACAGGATAGGCCGCAGATCCTAGTTAACCAACAGCCTTTATCTTCCTGCCCCCTACAAGAATTACCTTATGTCTGTCCCATGCATTCTTGAATTATCCCACAGTTTTAGACCCCACAACTTCCTCAGGAAGGCTGTTCCATGCATCCACTACCCTCTCTGTAAATAATACTTCCTCACATTGCCCTGAACCGCCTCCTTCTATCTTTAAATTGTGTCCCCTTGTTCTTGCAAGTCTCTTTTCTGAAACATGCTACCCTCTTGGACTTTGTTGATTCCTTGAGGTACTTGAAAGTTTCTATCATGTCCCCCTCTCCTTCTTTCCTCAAGGGTATACATAATAAGCTCCTTTAGTCTCTCTCATATGGCTTCTCTTGCAGACCCTGCACCATTTTAGTTGCCCTCCTCTGGACTGCCTCTACCCTGTCTATGTCCTTGGGAGATGGGGTCTCCAGAACTGGACACAGTATTCCAGATGGGGTCTCACCAACTGTCTGTACAGAGGGATAACAACTTCCTGTTTTCTGCTGCTGATGCCTCTCCCTATACATCCCAGTATACCCCGGCCCTCCCTACTGCCTTCTCACATTGCTTGCTAACCTTAAGGTCATCTGATATGATTACCCCCAGGTCCCTTTCCTGTTTTGTTGTTGTTACTACCTCCCCACCCATTGTGTAGTCTTCCCCTGGGTTCTTGTTTCCCAGGTGCATTATTTTGCACTTTTTTGCATTGAATCCTAGCTGCCATACGTCTGACCATTCCTCCAACCTTGCCAAGTCCCTTTTCATCCTTTCCACGCCTCCTTGTGTATCAACCCTGTTGCAGATCTTTGTGTCATCTGCAAAAAGGCATACTTTTCCTTCCAGTCCCTCTGCAATGTCACTGATGAAGACATTAAAAAGGACTGGACCCAATACTGAACCCTGCGGTACCCCACTAGTAACCGCCCTTTCTTCAGAGTGGACTCCATTTACAATTACCTTCTGTGTCCTGTTGTCTAGCCAATGTTTTACCTAGACTACCACCCTGGGACCCACTCCCAGGCTGGTTAATTTGACTATCAATCTTTTGTGTGGGACTGTGTCAAATGCCTTGCTAAAGTCTAGGTAGGCCATGTCCATAGCCCCTCCCTGGTCTACTACTTTGGTCACCCAGTCAAAGAAATCTATTAGATTCATCTGACATGACCTTCCCGCTGTGAACCCATGCTGCCTTGGATCCTGTGCTCCACTGACCTCTAGGTACTCAACTATTCTTTCCTTCAGAAGTGACTCCATCACTTTCCCTACCACAGAGGTCAGACTGACAGGTCTGTAGTTTCCTGCCTCTGTCTTGGTCCCACTTTTGTGAAGGGAATCACATCCGCCTTCCTCAGTCCTCGGGTACCACACCATCCTCCATGATTTATTAAAAGAGTAGCCAGTGGTTTCACTAGTTCCTTCCTTAATTCTTTTAGAATTCTGGGTGAATTCCATCAGGACCCATTGCTTTGTCCACCTTCAGTTTTAGGAGTTCTTGCAGAACCCTTTCTTCTGTGAAAGGACTGGGATCAACCCCCTATCAAGAGTGCTTCTGTTAATTGGATTAGGCACTTCCCCTCCTCTTTTGTGAATACTGAGCAGAAATATTAGTTCAGTATTCCTGCTTTCACTGTCCCCTCTGCCCACCCACCGTTCATTCTATTCAGCCTCACTATCCTCCCTTTGTCTTTCTGCTCGCTGATGTACCTATAAAGGTTTTATCCCCTTCTTAACTGAGTTGGCTATCTTTCCTCAGTTTGTGCCTTTGCTATTCTGACTTCCCTCCTGCTTCTTTCTGCCTTAACTGGTACAGCTCTCTGTCCTGCTCCTTCTGTGTTTCCTTATACTTCGAATGCTATCTTTTCTTCCTGACTTTCACAGCCACCTCTCTTGAGAACCATAGTGGCTTTTTCTTTCGTTTTGATTTGTTTATTTGCTTCACACGAAGGCTTGTTGCATCTGTGATGGCAGTTTTGATAATTCCCCATTGCTGCTCCACACCTCCTTCTAGCCTGTTTGCTAGTGCTTTTCTGAGGCACTCTCCCATCTTGCCAAAGTCAGCCCTCCTAAAGTCCAGTACCCTCACTTTTGTATGGCTTGACTCTGTAGCTGAGTTTAACGTGAACCACACTGTTTGATGGTCACTTGTCCCCAGATGGCAACCTACTTCTAGATCTGAGATCCTCTCACTGCCAGTACCCTCACTTTTGTATGGCTTGACTCTGTAGCTGAGTTTAACGTGAACCACACTGTTTGATGGTCACTTGTCCCCAGATGGCAACCCACTTCTAGATCTGAGATCCTCTCACTGCCCCCGTTTAAGAGTATGAGGTCTAAGATTGCTCCCTCACGAGTGGGTTCCAAAACTAGCTGTCTAATGCCTGCCACCTGTAGGTCGTCAAGAATGGCCCTGCTCTTGGATGTGGCTGCAGCAAATGTGCTCCAGTTAACATCTGGCATATTCAGGTCTCCCATCAACAGTATCTCCCCTTTCTCTGCCATTCTAAGAATGCCTTCCATCATATCCTTGTCCATTCCTTCCCCTGACATGGGGGTCTGTACACAACCCCTGTGCGGATTGTGGTGCCCTTTCCAGTCTCCAAGGTGACCCACAGTGCCTCCTCTCCTCCCTGTTTACTCTTTTGTTCAGTTGCTTTTATCCCTTCCTTTACATAGAGAGCTACTCCTCCCCCTCTTCTCCCCTGCCTGTCTCTCCTGTAGGTTATGTACCCTGGTATGTTAACATCCCAGTCATGGTTCTCTGTGTACCATGTTTCTGTGACTGCTACGATATCCAGGCATCCCTCTTCCATTAAGGCCACCAGCTCAGGGAGCTTGTTGCCCAGTACCAGGCATATATGACAAACATGCTCGTACTGCACTTACCAAATCATCCGGTGCAGCCATCCTGACATTTGACTCCACGAGAGCCTCCCTGTATCGAGCAAGACAGAAAAACTTGCCCCCAATTCCTGGTGAGATCAGCTTGATCCCCTGCAAGCTACCAGATGCATTCAGTGACACTCTAAATGGGCAACGTTTCCTGTTATTCCAGCGGCAGGACAATGATGCAATATGCTTTTGCACTGATGAAAGTTTGAGGCTGCTGGCTAGTGACTGAATGGTACATTGACGGGACTTTCAGTGCTGCACCAGTTCCTTTTGCACAGCTGTTTACTATACATGCATTTATCGGTAGTAAGCAAGTCCCTTTAGTATATCTACTATTGGCAAATAAATCCCAGGAACTATACTGTGATGCACTACAGAAATTAGTTTTTGAAGCAGCTGCCAGAGGATTTGACCTTAGCCCAACAATAATCATCTCAGATTTCGAATCTGGCCTTATAAGTGCATTACCGAAGGTGTTCCCCAGTGTAAACCATTGAGGCTGTTACTTTCATTTCTCACAAGCTATAATAAAGAAGTAAGGCGCACTATCACTAAAATGTCTATATCAAAATGAACCTGCTTTTAACCTTGAAGTGAGAAAGCTGCTAGGGTTAGCATTTTTTACCCCCACAGATAGTCCGACTTAATTTTAACAGTTTAGTGACATATGCATTAGCAAGATGGCCAGAAGCAAAATCATTTTATGAGTATTTCCACAAACAGTGGCTTGTAGCCTGCCCGGTGCATTTTTGGAGTGTGTATATGGTTGACTGTCGCACAAATAATGACCTAGAATCATGGCATAGACGGTTTAACCGTTAGGTTGGTAGGTACCATCCTAATTTGTGGCAATTGATAGGGTTCCTAAAGGATGAGCAGGCTCTAACAGAGATGATAATTACCCAGATTATGAAAGGTCATGTAGTTGTGAGGAAGAAATGGAAGTATGTGTCCCAAAACAGTAGACTAGCAGCAATAACAAAGACGTACAATGCTGGTAGCCGAACAGCTGATGAGCTCTTAGAAGGCATAGCTTGAAATGTCAGAGACTTATAGGATTTTACTGTGTTCAGTTTTAGTCTGGAGCTTTGCATTACATGTACAGCCATGGGTTTAATTGGTAACCTTAAATACTGTACTGTGTTCAATTTTAGTCTGGATCATAGCATTCAGTGTACAGCCATGTATTTCTTTGGTGACCATAAATACTGTACTGTGTTCAATTTTAGTAAGGATCGTAGCATTACATCTACCGCCATGGATTTCTTTGGTAACCTTACATGCTGTACTGTATTGAATAAATTAACTTTTTTAAACTAATATCCGATTCGTTAATTAATTTCAGAATGGAGAGCAATGCAGTTAGCGCTGAGATCGGATGGCGCTGTAGTAACACAGTGCTGAATCAGTTACCGCTGAACTGACGGCGCTGTATTATCCAGTGCTAAAATGTGAAGCGCTGAACTGGGCTACACCCTCTGAAAGCAATCACCAGGTAGTACATTTAGCTGATAAATCAAGGCTGGAATGCTCAGAGTGTTGCAGTTAGTCAGTTCCCATTCACACCTAGCTGCATACCATAGAAGGTGTTAATCATGTTAATCTCCAGAGCTGAGGTGTGACAGCTAAGTCAGTGAGGCAGTTCGTTTCACTCACTGAGAGCTATCAGACCTAGCACAGGAGCTGAAGATAAATGTTCTTTTAACCGGGCTGATTGTGATTATAAACGGACTTTCCCTACACAGGAATACATGCAGAAAAATCGGGACATTAGAGCAATGTTCTTATATCACTAACTGATGTTCTTATAAGTGGGCTCCACTGTACCACTAGACCACCAGGGTAAACAAATATTTTAATATACAGGGATGGGGATGGCACGGGGGGGGGGTTAACAGACCAATAATACTGGGCAGGGACACTGGTGGGTGGTCGGGTAGGGGCCACTAGCCATCAGGGTTTGGTTGATTATTAAATACATCAGGTGCCAGGTGATCAGGCAGTGGTTAGGGGCACCGCTGGGGTGGAACATTGGGTTGGGGAGAGTCCATTAGCCACGGGAAGGGGGGGGTTCTTGAGCTGGACAGAATGAGGTGAAATTTGGCCCCAAACATTTGGACGTTTTCTGATCCGCCACTGGTGGAAGCTTGGAAACTTCCACGAAAGTTGCCACATTTCATGAAAGTTTTGCTCAGGCAGAAATAGCAACTTTCGCCCACTCCTAGCCTGCCGTGAAGCCATACTGTCTCGGATCCTGCTGTCCACTGGATTCAAGGTATGTCACAATCCTTTCTTTGAGTAATGATTCCATCTGTTTTCCTACCACTGAAGTTAGGCTGACAGACCTATAGTTAGCAGCCTCCTCCTTGCTCCTGCGCTTATGAAGAGGAACATTCGCCCTCGTCCAGTCTGCTGGAACCTCACTAATTTCTAATGATTTGTTGAACAAGGCTGTCAGTGGTCCTGCTAGCTCCTTTCTTAGTTCCTTTAGAATTCTGTAATTTATTCCGTCCTGCCTCATTGCTTCATCTATGTTCAGTTTTTCTATGTAACCCCTAGGCGGCACTATCCCTAAGGTTACTACCCCGCCTGTATTCCTAAGCACAGGCTGAGGGGTCTGGATTCTGTATTAAGGTGCCTCCACCTAGAGTAACAGTATTGGGGGTGGCTGTCTAGCCTGTCATAGCCCTCTGGGAAGCCATAACCACCCACCAACCTTCCTAGTGGCCTGGAGCCAGTAACAGCAGTAGCTACCTCACAGTCAGTATATAGCAGTAATAATATGCACCCATGCTTCACACTTACCTCCAGGGTTGGATCTTAAGCAATCTCCTTGGAGACCCCCTGTAAAATAAGGTTAGCAAGACAACTGCACCATTTTAATACTGTAACCCAACTAATAATATGTACAATAGCCAGGTTAAATGCGAAACAAAAAAATCAGATTTATTCAGGGGATATGAAATAGGAAGGGGCGTGAATTTAGTTAAATGATTTGTATTCTATTCGAATCAGGATTTTGGTATGTACTTCTCAGTCCCAGCAATACAGTCATACAACACTGGGTACCCAGGATGGAAAACTGGCTAGAAAGAGGCATTGCCCAGGGGTGTCTGGTGTTGCAGCTGATGTTGGGGTCCTTGATGGAGAGAAAAGGCAGTTAGCATGCACAACAATAAAATGATTATTTGTAGTCTTGGCCGGTTGTCCCAGTCTTGTGAAACCCGAGAATTTGGAAAAGGAATTACATGGTACCATAGATAATTATGGGACTTGTTGCAGGGAGTTACCCTGAGTGTACTCACCCTACCAGTTGGCTGGAGACAATGTCCTGGCAAAACGAAGACCTGAGGTTGGAAGCTGATGCACATGGGAATCAGGGCCAACACGACTCACCTCCACTTCACGACCTTTCCCTGAAGGTGGTCGCAATCTGCAGTGCTTTCTGCGCTGGGGCTGGATCCCAAAGTTGGTCTCTCCGAGGACACTAGAGCTAGCACAAAATTGGATGGCCTAGGCCAGGTCAGACAAGGGGCCCAGTCTGGATCAGCACTTTTTTACAAAGTTCAGTTCAGTTCAGTTTCTGGTGGCCTTTCCCACTGGCCGCCAGTTCAACACAGGTACACATGGGCTCCTCTCTGGCAATCAGGAGTCCCTGAGCAGCAGGCATTAATTCAAAATAAACATTCCGCACACTTAAAAGACATAGCATTTCAGTCTCTACCTCTCAATTCAGTTCCAAGCTGGCATGCAATTTCAGTCGATTCGCTGAGCAGAACCTCCAAACTGCAGGCAGGCAGTTCCTGGCAATTAATCTTCTCTTTTCAACCACCAGTAACACACACAGAAGCAACTAGGTCTCTTGCAGGCCCGAATCTCCACAGAGCCTGCTCGGTAGTTCTAGCTGGATGGCGTCTCAACACAGGTCTGCCCTGAACTGCTGGCTGCTCTCTGCAGTCCCTTTCAGTCTGGTCCCTCTGCAGAACTGAACTCAATTCAGACTATCCCTCTTAAATAAAGGCGAGAGATCCTTGGGTTCTGATTGGTTGTTCAGGCTGCCTAACACAGTTTAGGCATCTTAACTGGCTGCAATTAAGGCACCCAAACCTTGTCCCTAAAAATCTCCCACAGGTCTATATTACACACCCAATATACTGTCCCAATTATGTAGTCCCATATGTTTCACAGTCTGGGGCAGCCAAAAGATAAAGCTTTTGTTTACATTCCTCCCTCACACTTGTAGCTCCAACACTTCTCTTTCAAATGAGCCTGCTCTTATGTTTGTAGACCTTTCCCTTTGGCTGTCGCTGCTGCTGTTATACTGTCCCCCTAGGTGTCAGGCAGCTACTCATGGATATTACTTAGGCTTATGAATATTAATGAGCCCCTCGATACCACCTTGCTCAAACTTGTTTTTAAATTACTTAAGTGGCTTCTTAGCGTTTAGATCACCAGCCCCTAATTAGCTTGCCAGGGCACTGGGACCTTCAGTTTGCTCCCCCAATTGACCGCAAACCGAGCAGCCGGTATTTCAATGCGCTCACGGGCACATGCATGGTCGCTGGCTCTTCAGAAACATGCTGGCGACTTGCATTTTCAATTTTAAGCCCCAACAGGGCTAAAATAAAGCAATGGGCTGCACTGGGGGGACCAGGGGAAACAGGGGCACCAGTGGACTTGTGCCAGTGGCAGGCAAACAGGAGAAATACAGGAGGCGTAAAAAGTAAGCCCTATATGGGGGGTTACATCTAATTCCTTTAAGACTCCCTTTACTGTGAACAGACTGGTAACTACACTCCTCCCCTTGGTACTTCTTACACCTAGCTGTGGTCCGTCTCTGTCCCCTTCTACCGTGAACACTGAACAAAAATATTTGCTTAGGATTTCTGCTTTTTCCTGGTCCCCTTCTGCTGACCCCCTCGCTTCCCTTCTTAGTCTCACAATCCCACCCCTGTTTTTTCTCTTCTCTCCAATGTATCTAAAAAAAAGTCTGTTCTTTTTTAATTGCATTGGCTATTCTTTCCTCTGTCTATGCCTTGGCCTTTCGAACTGCTTTCCCCATGTCCTTTAGCTTTTCCAGATACATTCCTCTATCTTCCTCCCTATGTGTTTCTTTGTATTTTCTGAATGCTGTCTTTTTTCCCTTGCCCTCCCTGCCACCTCCTGTGAGAACCTGAGTGGCTTTTTCTTCCTCTTTGTTTTACTTATTTGCGTAATGCAAAGGCTTGTGACTTCCTTTATGGCTCCCTTCAGATGTGCCCGTTGTTCCTCTACATCACCTTTTCCTATTCTACCCCCATGGCTTTTTTCAGCCATGCCTCCATTTTTGCAAAATCAACCCTTCTGAAATCCAAGACCCTTACCTTTGTATGGTTGGATTCCTCTGCTATCCTCACATTAAACCATACCGTACTGTGACTGCTGGACCCCAGGTGACTCCCCACTTCTACATCTGTTACCTTTTCTCTGTTGGTGAGCACCAGGTCCAATACCGCCCCCTCACGGGTGTGTTCTACCACTAGCTGTCTGAGTCCTGCCCCCTGAAGAATGTCCAGGATGTTTCTGCTCCTAGCTGGGGCTGCAGTATGGGTGCTCCAATTGACATCTGGCAAACTGAAGTCTCCAATCAGCAATATCTCCCCTTTTGCTGCCATTTCATGGATTATTCCCACTAGTGCATTGTCCAGCTCCTCCCCCTGTGCCGGATGTCTGTAGATCACACCTACTCGAATGGCAATACCATTCCCCATTTCCAGTGTGACCCACAGTGCCACCCCTACCTCCCTTATGCACTGCACTTCTGTAGCTTTTATTTCCTCCTTAACGTAGATAGTCACTCCTCCTGCCTTTTTTCCTACCCTATTTTTTCGGAACAGAGTGCACTCTAGCATAGCTATATCCCGGTCATGGTTCCCTGAGTACCATGTCTTGGTCACAGAACAATGTCTAGGTCAGCCTCTAACATCAAGGCCATTAGGGTGGAGATTTTATACGCCAGGCTGCGAGCGTTCATGCATATGGCTTTCCACGGTCTGTTAACCCTCTTTATAATTTTTCCTCCCTTGACCTTGAGTTTTACCTCTAGTTTCTTTCCAGTAGGCATACTACTGAGTCCTACTTCCATTTGTGTTTGTTTACCTCCCTTCATGTTCCTGCTAGTCCCTTTTTGCATTCTGTCATTCATTTCTGTTTTGGGGGGAGTTGCGGCTAAGTTCCTATCTTCTAGGGTATCTTTCATAGGGTCCTTTGCCTCTAGCTCCCACTTCCCTAGTTTACAGTAAATGCCAGGTGCACACATCAAATGTTTGGCCCAGTGCTCTTACTTCTTCCTTCATTAGGTGATGTCCATCGTTCCTGAAAATCTTCTCTCCCAGAAGTCTCTCCACGCACCAATGAAGTGGCAGCCTCTTCATTGACACCAGCTCTGTAACCACTTGTTGAAATCTTAGATTTCTTTACTCCTGATCTTCTCTGTGCTACTGCCCTTGCCCCACCCAGGAAGGACATCAGAGAAGGACAGGGAGGTTGTTTGAGTGGCCAATCAGTCTCCTAGTTTAACTAGGTTTCATTTGGCTTCCTCTACTGACTGCCCTGCCAGGTTGTTTGTCCCCAGGTGTACCAGGATCTTCAGGTCCTCTTATTCTTTCTCCACTATCCTTCTAATGTGATCAGCATCACGTTTTGCTGAGGCACATGGGAGGCATCTGACTAGCACCCTTGTACATCCATAGTCACTCAGGTGGGTCTCTACCCCCCACAATGATTACTTTCCTACTTCTTTCCTTCCTGTCCTTTATGTTGCCTCCACCATTCTCCTTATCTAGTTGCAGTCTTGGCCCTTTCACTGGTTTGTTGTCCTCTTCCATTTGGCTGAGATCCTTTTCCCCCATCAGTGGTGAAAAATGGTTTGCAGTTGAGATGGTTGTGGCATGGAGATAGTTTAGTTGATCCATCCTACCGAGTTTACTTCCTCCCTTCTGTACCACCTTCCACCCCCCTGAACTGGATTTTCTCTGTGAAATTGGATGTCTAGGGTGGAACTGATGTTGCAGAATATGAGGGCATGGATTCCAATTTCTGGTCCAACATAGCAGGTCCCACAGCTGAGATATCTCCTTCCATGCTGCATTCAGCTGTGCCTTTAGTTCGTGTAGATTCCTGCAGATGGGACAATGCCCACTCTCCAAAGAAGTCCTCTGTGTATGAGAGCTCTGCACCCATGGCAAGTGTAGATATCCATACCGCCTGTGTTTTTCTTTTCTCTCTCTTTCTCTTCCCCCTCTTCCTTGGGGCTGATCTGCTCTAAGTTGTCCCTAATGCATGAAGTAGTGTGTTGTTTTTTTGTTTGTTTTTCCCCACTTTCCTACTGCCTTTGTGCCCTTACAACTCCTGCCCTTCCTGTTCTGGGACAAGAAGTTCCTGTATTCCTCAGTAGTCTTCTTCTATGCTCATAATCAGACCTCCAGCAGCTAACTGGGGGAGAGGGAGAGCTACTCTTTTCCTTCAAGGATGGTTTGTCTTATGTGTCTCAGTGATCCCTCCTTTCCTGCTCCCAAACAGGAAGTTCCTATTGTCAAGTCAACTCCAGTGCCTATTAAAGTGGAACTGGCTATGGGTGGGAGGCTGGAGGGGAGAGCAATACTGTCTAGTAGTAAGGTTCTAGCTCCTTAGTCAGCTGCCTTCTTAGCCTTGCTCTGATAGCAAGATTCCTCTCTGACAAAACCTAACTAGGGAAGTTTAAATGCAGACACCTGGTTTACTTCTGCCTAAGCCACACATCCCAATTTACAACTCTCTTACTTACCTAGCTAACTGCAAAGATAACAGTTCCCTTCCCCCAACTCAGACAAGCACACTAACTGTAACCCCCTATAAATCGGGGTTCCCAAAAGTCTTCCTTGGGTATGCTTAAATGCCTACTGCCAGGCGAGCGTTGTGTCTTTACAGGTGTAAAAGTGCTTGCATGCGAGTGCCCTGTTAGCCTCCGTGCCTGTATCTTTAAGATACATTATTTTTGTAGTGTATAATTAATCTGGGTAGGGGCCGAGTGTTTCCAAGCTCGAGTCCCACCCGAGCTGCAATAATATTGCTCTGTTCTGCAATCGCTAATAGTACAGAGGGAGCTCTGTTAGAACTAGCAATTGTTTGCTGATTAGCTGCTCTAATAATAATGGTATTGTAGTTTGTCTAACCTGTCTTTCTTTGCAGCATGGACTTTTCTGTATTGCACCAGTCAGTACCCTTTGGGGACCTTAAAATGGGGTCTGTCCCAAGGGGTCTTGTGGGAGTGAATTTCTGTAGGAACTGTAGTTTTTTCATTTTGGCACCTAAATGGACCTGGAAGGGGAGCCCTTGCTTTGACAGACATATGAATCAACCAACCAAACCCTTTTTGGATCAGAAGGAAGTCTCAGTGCTACCTGCAGCAGAGAGTCAGTCTGAGTTTGGAGTTGAGAGAGTGAACTGCTCAAGACATTCGAGCAGCTGCTCCTGCGTAGTAGCGCAGGAAACTGGTGGGAAGGCTGTGTCTGGCCTGCCTGCTTCATCTTCTCTTCTGAGGGATCTACTAGTGAAATTAATCAGACTGAATTCAAACCAGCTTGTGACCAGAAATACCGAATTGTGACTGCCCTGTTATCTGAAGATGACCGAAGATTTGCTGTAAGCGATCGGCCCGTCAAGACATCTGAATCACCACAGAGATCACGGTTTTGCTCAGGAAAACTGAAATTGCAATTGGACTGTCATCCGACCTGTGGTATTGTGTTTTGCTTTACTATAAATGTACTGTAAGTTGTCAGTGGGTCGCGAGTTAGTTCCCCACTACTTAAGTGTGTCACGCTTGCTGGAAGCTGTCTTCAGCACCTATTGAACTAAATTCGAACTGTTCACCCGGCCTGGGCCCTGCCACCTTGGCCCAGTCAGCTACTTCAGACAAAGACTCACCCCGGAGATCAGTCCCCTGCTCAACATCTCAAACAGGAACAACACCTCAGTGAACCATGTCGACCCTGCTTCTCCTGGCATACCAGCTTGTCGACCTACAGTCTCTTTTTCATCCCTCCTGTGTTTTGTATTGGGTACCATGAGTAAACACCAGGGTAGCCCTCTGCAACATCAGCTAAATCAAAAGTGTTGTCATCTGTTTCAATTGTTGTTTTCTTGTCACGAACTGAGCCTCCAGGCTCCGGATTACAAATTGTGTGTGGTTGTGTATGCTTCTTCTTTCCATCACAGGGCCCCGACCAGCTGCAACACTGGCCTACCCTGGGCATCGTGTCAGGCTAGCCCACCTCTGTTTCCAAAGGTACCCAGAGTGTGTGACTGTGAAGGGACTCTAAAGTGCATGCATCTTTGCCTGATTGAATTACTGACTGAGTTACAGAACTAATCAGCCAAATTATGCCCCTCTCTTGTTCATTCCCCTGAATAAATCAGATCTAATTCTTTTTGCATTTAACTTGACTGTGGTTCCATTTTGTACAAGAAGCACTGTACTGTTGTTACCTGCTGTGTCTAACCTTATTTTGCAGGGTGGTCTCCAGGGTTGAACAGGTGAAATCAGCCCTGGTGGTAAGTGCAAACAGAGTGGGGATTTGTATGCTGATTGGGGGTTATTGTAACTGTCTGTTGTTCATTGCTTAGGCCACTAGAGGGGAAATGGGGGGTTACAGTGTCCCGAAGGGCTGTGCCCAGGTCAGCTATGCTACCAATAACCTGTCCTCTGGGTGGAGGCACCCGTTTTTAGTACCCAGGCTTCTTAACCTGCACCTAGTCATGCAGGCAGGGGGAGTAGCCCTTTGGATAGCGCCACCTAGAGGTTACATAACTCTTGTTTTTTGTTGTTTGTTTTAACCCTAATTGAAGGTCTCAATCTACATTGCAGACCCTCTTCTCTAGTAGTAAGGTTCTAGCTCTCTGATAGCAAGATTTCCCCCTCAATGCTGAAAATGTGGGTGTGTGAATACCAGTAGTGGTGGGATTAAGCACTCATCGCTTGGTTTGAACCAAAAGCTGAGTCATGCTGGAGGGTGGATATCAGCAGCGGGACTGAGTACCCATCACCAGAGACAGACCCTGAGAGGGAAGCAGGATGCATGCACAAACAGTGTACTGATGCAGACCCCCCCCTCGAGAATGGCCACATGGTATGCTAAATGAAAGTATTAGCACACCAGGCAGCCACGCTGAATGAAACTATTTCTTATGATTTCACCAAACTAAACCATAACAAAATGGTTTCTCAGAAACACAGCTATCCTTATGTAAGCCCTCCATTGTGGGCTTACCTGATGACTGCAGCTGCTATCTGTCTCGGTTCCTCGACCCATGGGCAGATGGGGGCAGAGGTCCGTGTGGTGTCCAGCACCTCCAGGTTTTTCAGGGGGTGGAGTGGTCCCTGGATCAGCAAAAGCCCAGACCGCAGGGGTAAACAAGAAATGTGGTGGCCTGCGCTTTGCTGAGCATGTACAGCCACCGGGATCAGAAAGTTAAAGGTGCCATGGCTCCATCTAAGTGTTTCTGCTTCGGCCACTGTTAAACTGTTTCCGTGGCTGGGGACCAATAGAGTAAAGCCTCTGGACTTAAGGGGAGATGTTTTCTGCCTCCTTGAAAGGGCATAAGTATAAAAAACAAAAGGGACTGCAGTTTGGGGAAAATGCTAAATAAAGATGGCAGCCACGACTGGACTACAAAACACAGGGGACTGCTGGGATAAGGTGAAGGGACACCAAAAAAGCCAGGTAAGCAGCCACCAATGAGAGTGGGACTGTAGTAAATCAATACATACTGCTGCTTTGCTCGCCAAAGTGGAGATTCAGTTTGGATCCCATTGTGAAAGGAGCTCAAGAGAGACTGCTAGAAGGCCATTGAGCATATACCTGCCCGCCAGCCCAAATGGACAGTACCACCCCAGCCTGTCTCAAACTGCTGACAGCCTGCAGAGTCTATGGGGAGCAGAGAGAGGGACAGACTAGATTCTGGCTTCTGGAACAGAGAATAGTGGAGTTTTGCAGCCTGTAAGCAGAGAGACAGAGTGTGAGCGGAGCTGCAGCGTGGGAGTATAGGCTGCAAGTGCCCAGTTGAAAGTGAAAAGTGCAGACGTTTAGAGCAAGGACTGAGCCACTGTGTTTCCCCCTCAGTGGGGTAAGTTATGGAAGTTTTGCCTGGCTGCAAGCGAAAGACTGTGTGTGTGCTGAGACAGAGACTGAGTAAGAGCCCAGACAATCCTAATCAGAGAGATCCTGAAGTGGAAGAGTGCTGGGGCAAGAGACTGAGCCAAAGCACAGCTACTATTTACACTGCTCCAGGGTGTGCAACAGAGGGGTCTGGGGACCATGCCTGCCTTGTCCCGAGAACAGAGACCAGCAGAGAAGTTGGCAAGAGGCCTGCCTGGTAAACAATGTCTACAGAGGCCTCAGAGGCAGGGGTCAACCTTAACCTTTTTTTTGCACTAGCCAGCAGGGCAAGTGGATTCAAAATTGCACTAGCCCACAGATGGTTGCACTAGCCCTTAAATATAATGGTAAATTTTGATCACTTATACAGGAAACAATGCAAGCAAAGCCAAGAAATACTCTGATTATTGCACATTTATCCTGCTCCCACATTGCTTCCAGCTCCCCAGCAGAAAAGAAAACTGCAGTGCCATCACACACAGTAAGCTCTCCCTGCCCCATTGTTTTGTACCATGGCATCCTCTCTTCCTCTTTCTGCCCCCCTCCACCAAACAGAGAGAGGACATCATAACAGCAAATGTTCAATCAAGCAGTCCCAGCTCTGCACACACAATAGCTGACATCATCATGCACCTCACCACGCTGTCACCACCACCCTGAGGGCAATGAACAGAGTCAGGTAGAGAAAGACACTCTCAGTCCCCATCCTATAGCCAACTGGAGACCTGCACTTCTAAAAGTTTTTGTACAGTCTCAAGTGAGCCAGAAGCACATCTAAGGTTTCTTTGGGGTGGGGGCTAGACAAACCTAAGGGGCATGGGAAATAGAAAACTATGACATTTTTATTTGTAAAAGCATTGATTTTAATATGCTCTGTTCCAACAATAACACATTTTTCTTTAACACTGTCCTTTCATCAGCCCAGGGGAAACAGTACACAGGCATAACATTATACTATCTCTATTTCTGTACAGGATGATCTATGCACCCCAAGAATGCCTATTTCAAGCTTTCAAATTATGTATTTTTATCAAGGTTTATTTTTGTACCATACATGATCCAAAGCTTTGTTTTTAGGCTGAAAGGACATGCTGGGTGGGATAAGGGTGGGACTGTATGGACAGTGATGGCTGGCATGGTCCATTTAGAAGAGCTGGGGACCCCCTACACTTGCCAGTAATGGCAGCTATGGATCTGTGGATGGTCATTTCAGAGTCTGGTCTGCAGTGGTGTCCAGGGAAAGAACAGAGTTAAGAGATTTGGAGGGGAGAGGGAAGTTATGGTGAGGCTGGGATACAATCCACCACCTGCAGGGCCGATCCTGTATACCTCTTTGCATTTTGTCACTGAAATGTTGGATACAAACACTCAAAATGCAGAGAAATGAGGTGCACTGGTCTTAATAATATTGGACAAATTGTTAGAGACTCATTCAGAAGACTGGGACCTAGTGACTTAACAGCACTCTACCCTTGATCACACCCGGGACACTAGCTGAAAGTCTTAACAGTGGAGTGATAATGACTAGCATTGAGCCTTTTGTGGGATCCCTCTCTTTAACTGCCAGATAATTGCAGCTCTTAATGAGCTGTTAATCACACCAGGCCATCTGGAACATTGAGAGAGATTAGTATGAGGACTAGAGCCTGCTAAAGTAGAGACTTTTTTAACTTCAGTAACAGCCAGAAAAATCTGCACTAGTCAAGACGGGCAAGTAGAGAGTTAGCTGCACTAGCCCTGGTCAATTTGCACTAGGACTTGGGCTAGTAAAACAATGTTAAGATCGACCCCTGCTCAGAGGTGAAGATTGGGAAGGCCAGGTGGGCGAAGACCAGTGTTCTTCAACTTCTTCCATCAGCCCTGTGGCTGCAGTGGTGCACCACCAACCTGATACCTCCTTGGTACAGTCAAGCCAGTTTGCTGAAACCCCTTTGGAACTGTCGAACTGTAAGTACCCTGAGCTGTGGCTTTGGGGAGTCTTTATTTAGCTAGCTAGCTATACTGAAATCAGGGGGTTAGGTCCTGGGCTGAACTCTGCCAGAAAACTGCGCCCCGGCCTGAAAGCTAAAGCAAAGTTGTGTTCAGAAGTATTGGTCCAAACGAGTGATCCCTGTGTCTACATCAGCACAGTGGTGAGGTACCCACCAAAATGACTGTATAGACATTCCAGGCAGCTGCCAAGGGAAAGACAGGTGCACCCACAGGTGGGCGGTGGGGATTGTTTGGGGCAGAACTGTTAGTCAGTTATTGCTGCTGCTGTTTTATCTTCCCTTTTCTCCCCTACCCCGAAAATAAAATGCTGTTATTGTGTATGTTAACTGCTGTGATAGTGGATTATTGCAGAAAAAGGGGGAGCTGTCATTGTATGTGGGGAATTGCTTTGGGGCAGTTTATGTATTTTCCCAGAGGGTGGTAACCTGCTATCTGTCTACAGGTATTTCTTGCCATTCCTCTAGGTCAGGAGTTCTCAAATGGTGAGGCCAGCCTCCCTGGGGAGGCCCCAACCTGTTCCAGGGGAGGCTCAAGCAAGTCTGAAAAAGTTCTGTATTTAAATTTTGAGTTTTGTATATTTTGTGTGAAGAGATGATGCAAACTGACAGAGGATAATAGTAGGTGAATTTTATGTATTTATTTACTAATGGGTGACAAGGGAAGGTGAATGAGTCAAGGCTCATTTCAGGTGTACCCGGGGAAGGGTAGGGAGTGAATACATTTCAAAAGGTAACTGCAAAACAATCAAGAAATACACAGTAAACAATAGTGTAAACAAATATGAACAATAAACTAATAATGAGTGGTGGTAATTGATCAATTTGTAGCCTGATGGCAGAACAACCCAAATACAAGGGTTGATCATGGAAGTGCTAAGAACAATAGCAGGAAGGAGCAAAGTAATCCTCGAGAAGTTGCTTAGGATCAGGGAAGGAGGAGGAGAGGCAAAGTATGTAGGAAGGTTATTACATATAGAGAGGAAACAGAGGAAGTAGTCTGACCCAATAAGGTACTGCAACAAGGGGTAACAATGGTTCAAGAAAATAGCAGAGTACGTAGCTTGGCCTGTGGGGGGGGGAGGTTACAATAAGCTGAAAAATAATATTTATTTTATTTATTTGTTATTTAGATAACACCTTTGAGTACAGGAGGTCTTTTTCAAAGGTTTCACATCAGTATAAGACAAAGAACTGAATGTGAGTGAAGTACTCAAAGGGGTTTCAATGTATTCATGGTGTACTGTGCAAAGTACAGTACATGATTTTTCTCTGGGGAGGCCCAAGATTATTTTAATTTTGGGGGGAGGCTCAAAATCTTTTCCATGGATTTGGGGAGGCTCACTGTGACAAAGTCTGAGAACTGTTGCTCTAGGTGGAGGCACCGCACCACCTTTCCAGGTTGGGCCCCTTGGAGATGATTGCTGTGTGGACCACAAGGACCCCAGAATGGCCAAGATGAGTCAAAGGGCTGTTACAACTGGAGGCACTGCAGGGATTTACTGCCCCCTAGTGGTTACTCCACAAGAGTTCAATTTTGAAAATTTGGTACCCCCCCCCCCAGAACACTAATTAGTGAATAGAAGCAATATGGAGCAACAGGAGTTGCTTGATTGGTGCAGGGGGGAAGGCCTGGTCTCAGAGAAGGCAATTCTGGTGACAGGGATCCCCAAGGCACCGATAGAAAGGGCATTTTAGAAGTACTGGAAACTGTACCTGTTATTGGAAAATTGAAGGTTCATGGCCTAAGATATAATTGTAATGACCAGAGTATTATGGCTTTGGTGGGGATGCAGGAAATCTGCCAGCAACCCTCACTGGTGAAGGGGTAGAAGATACCTGGAGCCTGTTTGGCAAGGGGAGTAACCCACCGACTATCCCCATCCCCTTGCCTGCCCCTGTGTCTGATCTACTGGAAAAATTCAGTCTCCCCCCCCAACTCTGTTTCTACGCCACCCCCAGAGAACACTCTCTCTGGCATCCTCAGCCTTCCAGGGCTCTACCTCCCACATGAGGCTCTCGCTCCTTCTCCCTTGCATCCACCAACACAACCCCCAGATCTGAACCCCCCAGATGAAAGGCCACCCTATCTGCCCAGGGCACTCTATCTGTAGTATACAGTGCCGGTTTTTGTGAGGTGGCCCAGAGAGGAGCAGGCCCGGTATTGGGAGTGTGGTCCTGGAGACCGAGGTGCCTTTGCTTATGCCCAGGAGTGAGGATTTTCCTTGTCTTTTCTCCCCTGCAGAGCGTGGTCATGCAATAGTGTCCTGGTGAGAGCATCGACACCTGCCATCGCTCCGCCCCTCGGCATCTGCCTTGCCCTGCGTGAACCGCGCAGCCCCCAGCCACTGCTAGATACCACTCTTTTTTCCCCCCAATTGTTTAACCAGGTGAGACACACTAAACTGAAAGCTTTTTTACAGGCGCAACCTGGGAGCACAGGGAAGTTAAGTGACTTGCTTAGGGTCACACAGTATATGCAAGTGGCGGCTGTGGGATTCAAACCCAGGTCTCCGGATTTGCAGCTCAGAGCCTTAAACCACTGTGCTATACTGCCTCCCCTGGTGTGGTGCAACCCCTGGATCCCACGCCGGAAAGGGAGAGCAGTTCTCCGGATGCTCAATCCCTTCCTTCCCCTGATGAACCTTGGCAGCCCAAGTCCACTCCCGAACTCAGGTTGCTGGCGTGGCGTGAGGTGTGGCATCCAGCGCCTCAACCCTCAGCACCACCGGGCCGACAAATTCAGTCCTTTTTGGCAGCAGAAGGAAAGACTTTTAAGGATGTGCAGTCCCTGCTGCCGATTGGTGTAGTCCCCACAGACTCTGGGCTGACTCAGCCTGCTAGTACTGATTATTACAGACAACTGAGGGATTTCTCTGTCACCCTCCCCACACCAGCTGGAGGAGATGATTATGAGACCTTGGTAGATTATGCTGTCCCTATGCTCCAGGAATGGCAATATTCGGAGGCCAAGAAACAAAAAGGCTGGTAGATAGTTTGAAGGGGCCTATATTGGATGCTATTTGGTCATTGAGGGCCACAGATCCAGAAGCCCAAGTGGAAGAGTACCTTCCCCCATGGACAGTGTATTCGGAAGTACAGAGTCCTGCAATGATCTCTATTGGAAATTCAAGACAACCATGCAGCACCGAGGGGAGTCCCTCTCAGCTTACCTCCACAGATTGGAGAGGGCATTGCAGAAAGTGCCCAGGAAGGGAGGAATAGCTGCAAAAGACCTAAATAAAGTACATCTCGAGCAGGTGTTGAAAGCTGCCTGGTTCTCAGAATTATTGTTGTTAAAACTGAGTTTGAGAGAAGGGCTGACTGACGCCCCCACCAGCGCCCTACTGTGAGAGGTAAGAGCAGCTGAAGAGCAAGATGGACAATGGGAGCAACCCTCTGCTGCCACTGCTAGTATCCAGGTGGCAGATGGTGGAGACTCCCGACCAACTGCTGAACTGCAGAGTTTAATCTGCAAGAACTGAAAACTGCTATGTAACAAGTGAGCAGGCCTGGCACCACCCCTGTGGAGTCAGAATCAGTGGTATCCAGTATGCCTGTGGGTGGGAAAGTGATCACCCCACCTTTAGAATCTGGACCTTGTCCTGAAGAGGCAATCATGCTTAGAGAAGAGTATGCACAGGTAATGGAATTTAAAAGAAGATGGTTGAAAACCTCCGGCGGTCTTATGCCCTGCCGCCTTCAGGACCTTCCCCCAAGCTTCTCATCTACAAGGGCCATCACCAAATACTTTTGCTTCCAGTGTGGAGAAGATAGACATATAGACTGTACATGTGTCCATCCCAAGAACCCCCAGTTGGTGGAGGAGAAGAGACAGCACCAACAGCAGGGAAACTAGAGAGGGGCTCAGTGAGGGAGTGAACTGGGTCTCCAAAATTAGGAAGCTCCACTAAATGGATGGAACCGAATATTCCACAGGGGCAGTAAGGTGTTGCAAGGATTAATTGGGCCCCATGCCGAAGTAGAGATCCTAACAGAAGGAATATGGTGCGTTGCCCTGCTTGACAGTGGATTTCAGGTCACGATAATTCATTGGACCTTTTACGATCAACACCTGGGACATTTGCCGCTCCTACCTTTGTCTGGATTGTCCATGTGGGGGATAGGGGACACAAATTGCCCCTACAACGGCTACTGTAAAGTGATGATTGCCTTCATCTCCAAGGAGGCAGAAGAGCCACCCCAGCTAGAGACTATGGCTTTGATATGCTCTGAGTCCAAGGGGATGAACAACACACATGTATTGATTGAGAGAAATGCGAATATGTTCAGCAGGCTGGCGAAACTTGCCAGAAGAGGGGTGGAGTGGATACCCTGTTGAACCCATCCACTCAAGCAGTAGTGAGTAGAACTGGCCTATCCATGGAAGCTGCTGTGCCACAGCCTGATGTGACAGAGAAGCCTGTTGGTGTGGTACAGAGAGTAGACAGCCGAGAATTAATTTTTCCACCCAACTCTGAATGTAGGGTGGTAGACACTGAGAAGCTTTGCCAAGCCACCTGAAGGACATGCTTTTATTACTGATGCTACCCGAAAAGATAGTTTATCAGAGGGATTAATGGTGCAGCAGGGGGTGCTGCCATCTAAAGAGCCCCCCCCCACCAGGCCAGACAGGTAATGGTGAGAATGAAGAATGAACTGAACAGACCCATAATCATACGAAGAGGCCAAGTACTAGCACACATTTTTATGGCAGACGTTGTCACCGAAGTGAACCCAAGGACCACCCCTGAAGCTGAGACAGAACCAGCCATGTTTGACTTTGGGAATTCAGCCATCCCTGATGGTTATTGGTGGAGTCCAAGCCAAAAGCTGGCCAAGAATCATAAAGTCTTCTCATTCCATGAGTGGGATGTCAGATGCGTCAAAGAAGAGAAGCCTCGGATTCACCTCTGAGATAACAGACCCTTCAGGGAGGGGACCCAAAGGCTGGCCCCTGGGGACAAAGAGGATGTCTGAAAACATCTGCAATAGCTGCTAGAAGCTGGTATAATTAAAGAATCATGGAGCCCCTACATCTCTCCCATCATAGTGGCATGTAAAAAGAATGGTGCCATAAGGATGTGTATTGATTATCACAACCTGAATAAGGAAACCATCCTCAACCAATATACAGCATCCCAAATTGAAGATACGCTGGCCAGTCTGTCAGGGAGTAATTGGTTTTTGGTACTAGACCTCTGGAACAGATATTATCAGATCCCCAAGGCAGAGGAAGATAAAGAAATAAATGCTTTCATCTGCCCCTTGGGTTTTATCAGTTTGAGAACATGCCCCAAGAGATCTCTGGAGCGTCCACCATGTTTCAAAGCTTGATGAAAAAGGCAGTGGGGGATATGAATCTCCTGGAGGTCATTCATATTGGATGATCTCATCATATTTGGCAGCCCCCTCGAAGAACACGAGCACCGGCTGATGAAAGTTCTGGACAAACTGGAAGAGTTTGGTTTGAAGGTTTTGATAGATAAATGCCAGGTCTACCAGCCATCTGTGAAATAAATGGGGCACATCATCTCAGTGCATGGGGTGCAGGCAGATCCTGCTAAGGGTGAGACCCTTACCACCCTGGCCCCGGCCTTATAACTTGAAGATTCTTCAGTCATTCCTCTGGTTCTGCGGGTATTACCAAAGGTTTGTAAAGGACTACTTGATGGTGGTGTCCCTTTGAATGAGCTGACCCAAGGTTACCTGCCAACCAACCAGAAAAAGAAGCACAGGACTCAAAAAGAGGTATCCCAGAAAGAGTACCTTAAGGTGAATGAGCCTTTTAAACACAGGGGGACCCCGGAGTGCAAAGTCGCTTTTAAGGAGATTATCAAGAGACTGTGCAAGACACCCATCCTGGCCTTTGTGGACTCTAACAAGCCCTACATCCTCCACATGGATGCTAGCCTAAACGGGTTGGGAGTGGTGCTGTACCAGGAGCATCCTGAAGGGCTCTGGCAAGTGGCTTTCGCAAGCCGCAGCCTATCACCATCCGAGAAACATTACCTGGTCCATAAACTGGAGTTTCTGGCACTGAAATGAGCCATGATGGAAAAGTTCCATCACTATCTGTACAGTGTACTTTTCACTGTAAGGACAGATAACAACCCATTGACCTACGTAAACACCACGGCCAAGTTGGATGCTACTGAGCACTGATGGCTGTCTGCACTGTCCACATACAATTGCACATTGGAGTATAGAAGTGGAAAGACAAATATTGATGCCAATGCCTTGCCTAGGCACCCACACAACAAGCAAACTGAACCTAGTGTACAGCTGTCGAGTGACACCATTAATGTGCTCCAAGTTCTCAGTGCAAGGTGAAGATGCCCCGAGTAACCCTGACAGAGCCATTGACATACTGGGGGTGTCACAATGCCATTCCCAAAGCATACCTGAATTTCATGGTGCTTGACATATCCTCCCTCCTGTACCTGAGCAAATCCAAACTCCAGCAGGTACAGAGAGAGGAACTTGAATTCCATGATATCATCTGGTCTTTGGAGAAGGGGCTCAACCCCAACCAGATACAATCCTTCCACACTCACGCAAAGATATTACTCTGGGAATGGAACAAGCTGGCTATGAAAGATGGGCTGTTGGTTCATAAAGTACATAGTGTTGAGGACTCCAACCACTCCAAAACGCAATTTGCCCTGCCCTGGAAATATTCCAAGGCAGTTATGGTATCTCGTCATAATGAGATGGGCCAACTGGGCTTTGAGAGAACCCTCAACCTGGTAAGGGCTCACTTCTATTGGCCCCACTTGAAGAAGGATGTTGAGAAACTCTGCAAGGGCTGTTTGAGGTGTACTAAAAGGAAGTCTCTACTCAGACGAGCTACACCGTTAGTTGACATCCAAACCAGTGGCCCTCTAGAGCTCATGTGCATGGCCTTCCTGTTGCTGGAGCCCAATAGAAAGAACAAGTCCAGCATCCTTGTCATAACGGGCCATTACACCAGGTATGCCCAGGCCTACCTGACTAAGGATCAGAAGGCTAGCACCATGGTTAATGTCCTTCAGCAGTTTCTCCATCACTATGGTATACCGCAGCAAATACATTTCAAGCAGGGCAGGGACTTTAAGAGGCGGTTGATGAAAGAATTTTGGGCTGCCTACGGCATAAAGAAGTACAGAATGACACCCTACCACCTCTGGGGGACCCACAGCCTAAACCCTTTAACAGGACTGTCCTCAACATGTTGGGTACCCTGAATACAGCCAACAAGATTAATTGGAGCCAAAAGGTCGGCTACCTTGTCCATGCCTACAATTGTACAAAAAATGATGCCAGCAAAGATCCCCCTTCTTTCTTGTGTTTGGGCATGAGCCAGGCTGCTCATAGATCTATGCTTTGGAGTGTCACCTGATGGCACCTTAAAGGAGTCATATCTTGAATACACCCCCCAAGCTCAGGGAACAGTTACAGAAGCCTACCAGCTGGCAGCAGAGGCAGCAGCTAAGGCTAACCAAGGCAACAAGCAGAGATATGACAAATGGGTGAAGCATCCAGTCCTGCAAGAGGGGGATTGAGTGTTGCTCTGGAATCTAGGCATAGAAGGGAAACACAAGATTTAAGACCGGTGTGCCCCTGACGTCTATTTAGTAGTGGAATAGTTGCCAGATTTACCAGCGTACAAAATCCGACCAAGAACAGAGGAGAGGGTTAGAAAAGACAGTACATAGAAACCCCCTGCTCCCCGTCAGTGAAGTTTGCTCTGACCCAGCTTCTGACACTGGGACCCCTGTTGCGACAAGGCCGAGAACAAGGAGCCAGACTGTACTAAAGAAAAAAGAAAGCGTTGTCTCATCCCAGCTGTGACAAGGAGATCCTGCCACTCTTGAAGATTGACCTTTCATTAAATCTGTTGCAACAGTTCTTCTAATTCTTAGCCTAATCTATTCTTTACAGTTCCATGTCATAACGGCGATTGCAGAATAGTGATCACCATTATGGCTAGTGTACATTGCTGAAAATGAATTTCGGTGATGCACACTCGCGATGAGGATAAAGAGGGCACCTGAGACCTACAGCTGTTTTTTTTTAATGTGGGGGGCATTGCCACCCGCAGCCCCTACTAATGGATTCTCAATCCAGGGGGTGCATGTCGTGCGGGTGAAAAACTTGGAAAAAATACAAAGCCACCTGCTGGCAAAAAACACCTGCACTGCACAGGACCTGAACCCTGCACCTCCCAAGTGACCACCCACCCCACCACACTAGCGGTCCAGCTCGGTAGCTGCCTGCCACACCCCTTCCTACATACCTTCCCTCCCCCAACGCGCGTGTATTTGCATGTACATCCATTCACCCTACCTCACCCACCCCAGTATCCACTCACTACTCTGCCAGGTAGCCCTGTACACAGGCGCCATGATTAAGTTGCCCTTTTTTTAAGCACTTAATCAGTCATCCTGTACATGGTATACCATCCTCTACAATTTCTAGTCCATAAGGCTGGCCACCTATGAGCCCCCCCCCTCCCCTTTCTTGACTATGCTATAGTGTCCTTTTTAATTTTCCATTTCCCCTCTCAGGTCCTCGTACAGGGAGGTTACTGTGGTGACCTCCGAGCTTATGTAAAACAACAGACTGTGTTTATCATTGTCGGATTTAGTATGTAATAGAACTATGTCAGAAAATACCTTGATGTATACCTTATGTTTATGAAATCTGTAAATGTTGAAAATATCATGGCACTAGGTGTTTTGACAAAGTCAAAAAGTACTAGGTGACTGTATTATAGAAATTAAGTTGGTTGTGTTGTTAAATGCATGTAAATAGGTACCATGCATTCCTGCTATAAACTGAGCCAATCTGAAATTTCATGGTGATTTGCGTATATCCCATGATGCTTTGCATGTGTGATGATGTGTTTCTTTGAAACTTGGCTAATTGCCAGTGCCCTTTGGGGTAACCCTTGTTTCAGTGCTTCTGCATTGAAGTTCTTTGTCTGTAGCTTGTTTTGATTTTTTTTTCTTTTTGAGCCACCACCACCCAAGTAAACAATTTTTATACATTTTTTTTTTATTTTTTTTATTTTTTTTGTTTTAGTCTTTCGGTAACTGGGTAAGGCCCACTAGGCACAAGTGCCTGTTTTCAGGGGTGACCTGGGAGCACTGGGCAGTTAAGTGACTAGCTCAGAGTCACACAGTATGCAAGTGGAGATTGTGAGAATCAAATCTAGGTCAGGTCTGCTGGATGTACCAAGCTCATTCACAGCTCGTTACTCTACTGAAGGGTTTTCATTGAAATGTTTAGATCAGTAGATCAGTGAGTCAGTAGGTGCTGACAAGTATACATAGTCTGTTACAGTAAACTGATGTATTGAAGAAGAAATATGCCATTACTGAAAGTTACCTCCTGTATTTTGAATAAACATCACACAGAGATTGTGTGCTGAAACTGAAGTTTGTTGTCTGGTCCATCTATTATCCCACAACCCCACCACACAGGCCTTCCAAAAGGACCACTTTGAACTTAAATATTGGTCCAGCTGTTGCCTTCTGAGTGGCCTGCAAGAAGAGAGATTGTTTTGTCCGTGCCCCCCTGAGAGGACCACATTGAACCTGAATACTGGTCCAACTGAGACTCCCGAGTGGCCTGCATCAGATCCTGATTCAAGTGACACAGATTCTTCTAAGTGGGGTGAGGATATGGCATGTTGGGAGTGTGTGCCAGAAACAAATGTAATCCCTCTACAAATGGGGTTTCCTGAAAAGTCTTCCTTGAGCTTACCTAAATGCTCACTGCCAGGCTGGTGTCCTGCGTTTTAGAAGTTTAAATGTATTGCCTGAGAGTGCCTGTATAGCCTCTGTGTACTGTTTCTTTAAGGGCTGCCTGGATTGCAGTCATAATTAATCAGGGAGGGGCTGAGTGTTTCTATGCTCGAGTCCCACCTGGACTGCCAAATAATCGTTCTGTTCTGCCATCGCTATTAGCGCAGAGGGGAGCTCTGTTAGAAGATGTACTAGTTTGATGATCATTTATTAGAATAGTAATAATATTGCACTTTATCTGACCTGCCTTCTTTGCAGCATGGATATTTCTGTTTATCTCCACCATCTTGGTCCTGGACTGCTGAAATGGGTCAATCAGTACCTTTGGGGACTCTAAAATGGAGCCTGTCCCCAGGGGCTTTGTGGGAGCAAAATTCTGTAGGAATTGTAGTTTTGGACTTTTGGCACCTAAATTAACCAGGAGAGGGAGCCCTTGTTGTGACTGACAGAGGAATCAGTCAATCGAACCTTTTGGATCATGGGGAAAGTCCCAGGCTGCTTGCAGCTACTTTCAGTTTGAATTGGGGAGTGAAAGAAGTAACAGCTCGAGATAGTTGAGCAGTAATCCTGCATAGATTCATGTGGGAGAACTGTGAAAGGGCTGAGTTTTGGCCTGCCTGTCTGCTTGCTGTCCCTGAGAGGGAAAATAGAGTTTATTCGGACTGAATCCAAATTGTGAGAGTGAGATAAGCCACAGAAATGTGACTAGGCTTTAACCTGAAGAAGACCGAAGATTTGCTGAATGTGATCAGCCTGTCAGAATTTCCAGCCACCTTTGAACTCCCAGCTTGTGCAAAGACCCTGTAATTGTGACCGGTTAGCAATCTGCCTAGTGCAGTAGAATTTCTCACATGTAAATGTGCTGTGTGCTGATAGTGAGTCATGATTTGGTTCCCCACTGTGTGTTGAACTGTGTTCTGCTCGCTGGTGGCTGCATCCAGCTCCATCAGACTGAATCCGTATTCATCTCCCTTCAGCCTGGGCCTTGCCACACTGGCCCAGCCAGAATACCTGCTGCACAGAGAAAGCCATCAACAAGAGACCTGCCTGGGGATCAGCCCCCTGCTCAACACTTTGAACAGGAAAGACGCTTCAGTGATTCATCTGGGCCCTGCTTCTCCTGGCACTCCAGCTCAACAACCTGCAGTCTCGATTTCATCCTGCCTGTGTCCTGCATCGGGTATCGTGAATAGACATCAGGGTAGCTCCCTGCAACAACAGCTAAATCTGAAGTGTTGTCATCTGATTGCTTTATTGTCTTTCCTGTCACGAACGGAGCCCTCTGGCTCTGGATTACAAATAGTGTGTGTTGTGCATGTTGCTTTCTTCCATCACTGGGCCCCAACCAGCTGCGACGCCGGCCTACCGTGGGCAACGATCCTGGCTAGCCCACCTTCCTCCTACCTGGGTACCCAGTGTGTGTGACTGTGTAGGGACTCTGAAGTGCATGCATGACTGTCTGATTGATATAGCCTTTAAGCAAATCAACCTGATTATGCCCCACCCTTGTTCAAGTCCCCTGAATAAATCAGGTCTAACTCTTTTTGCATTTAGCCTGACTGTGGTTCCAGTTTGTGCCAAAAGTACTGTACTGTTGTTATTTGCTGTGCATAACCTTGTTTTACAGGGGGTCTCCAGGGTCGAGCTAGAGGAACCAGCCCTGGTGGTAAGTGCAAACAGTGTGGGTAATTGCATGGTGAATAAGGGTCATTGTGAAAGTGATTATTGTATATTGCTCATGCCATTAGAAGGGAAAGAGGGGGAGTTACAGTGTCCCAGGGGGCTGTGCCCAGGTTAGTCTGACCACTAGTAACCCTGACCGGGTGGAGGCACCCATTTCAGTACCCAGGCCCCTTAACCTGCAACTAGCTATGCAGGCCTAGGGGTTACACAAACAAGACTTGGACCAGTGGCAGATGGCCTGTAAGAATTCACAGCCCTCCACTAGCATGGCCCCTACTGAACTTAAACCACCTTTGAACCCTAATGCAGTTCCTTTTACCCCGGTGAGAAGGCCCAGTATCTTAGTGCCCGAAAAGGAAATGGACAATGAAGCGGACATTGAAATAGACAATGCAGTTGACCCGGGCCCCCGTGAGCAAGTTCCTGATGATGGTGTTTTGCCAGATAGTGTTGCCTGTAGAACATGGACAGGTGGGGTGCTCCCTGTTCCTAGGGAAACTGCAACACCTAACACAGCCCTGCCTAGAAGATATGACAGGCTGCACAAGCCCATTATCAAGCTCACCTATGATTCCCTCAGTGCCTCCTCAAATACCCCCCGTATGTCACCCATAAGCATATACTACCCAGCATCCACACCCTTCCCAGTGTCCCCAGGTACTGCTGTGAGGATAAGGTCAATGCGGGGAGATGTGGGGTTATCTTGCCAGTATAACTTGTGGATAGATAGTGTTCGATGTCTAGGTATACAGTGCTTTACTGCAATATTGTCCTGACTGTCTGATGATGATTGGTTATTCTGCTAGACAGGACTCAGAAGTCTAGTTAGTAATGTGTTGAACTGCCTTATTAAACTTACTGTTTGGGGTTTTAATTGCTTGTCAGGACACCAAGCATTTGGTAAGGTAGGAGTGTAAGCCCTCCATTCTGGTCTTACCTGATGTCATCTGTGGCCACTGTCTGTCTTGGTTCCTCGGGCCATGGGCAGACAGGGGCCAAGGTCCAGGTGGGGTCCAGTACCTCAGGGTGTGTTTGGGGGGGGTGGAGCGGTCCCAGGGCAACCTGGACTGTAAGGTAAGCAAAATATGACAGCCCACACTTTACTGAGCATGCATGGCCACCAGGATCAGAAATTTAAAGTAAATGTGATGATTTTTTTTTTTTTAAAGACATCTTGGACTTCATAGCCCACTACCCTGGGGTGGCGATAGCCCCTCTGTGTAAAAATTACTGTAAAGTTTTACTCACTCTGTAAATTCTGAGAAGGGATCATAACTCTGGCTGAACTGCGAGCCAGCCAATCCTTTCCCACTTTCTAGTCTGCCTGCTCCGCCCCCACGCTCCCCTGTTTTGTGAAGTGGTACCAGGGAGAGCGTGGGGATGGGTCCTATATGAGTCTATGAGGCTAGCTTTTAGAATGATTTTTAGAAACTTTAAACTACCTTTTGATAAAAATGAAAGCCACTGCTCAGCTAATAGGGTCCCAGAAAAGCCAAACGTGGACAGTGTGTTGTGCCCCAAAGTGTGGGGGCACCACAGAAATAAATAATTAAACAAATAGGTACCCCTTAGAGTACTGTACAGTGTGGGCATTGCAGTGGAGTAGAGGCAGTGGTTAGGGTCCCCTGTCAGTGTTCCAACCCCTTCTCTTCACAGTATCAGAACAGAGGTGCCTCTCATAAACAAAAAGAGAAAGATTTTTTTTCTCTTTGGCTGCCAGTTCCATTTTAGACCCCAGCCCCTGAGCAGGCAGCATGAGCAGTGATGACCACACACTGGGACTAGTGTCCCTGCCCAGTGCATGTGTTTGTTTTCAAAACAAAAGTGACTGGTGGGCGCAGGCTCGGGGTTCAAGAACTAGAACCTCGAGTGTGGCATTTTAATAAAAAAGTTTGGTTTTTTTTTGTTTTTTTTAAGAGAGTTGTTGTTGCCAAGCCAGGGAAGGAGCAGGATCGAGAGGGGAGCAACAGGAACACAAGGCTTACCTCTGTTGTTGAAGCCGGTTCCACTGGCTCCTCTGTAGTGCCTCTCTTCCAGTCGTCGATTCAGCAGTGTGGTCCAGTCAGGCATCGTGGTCTGTGAGTGCGGCAGTCGGGAGAAGCTAAGTTCCAGAGCACAGTGAGGTCTCAGTTTAGCCCCATTTGTTTATTTTAAATAAATTAAAGTATTCCGGTCCCTTGGCAGTAGCATGTGCAAGAGCTGCATCTTTAGGAGGAACATCGGGACAGAGGCGCATCAGGCGGAGTGCCTATAAGCAGCAAGGACCCATGGAAGCCCTCCCGTTGCCTGCTTGAAGCCCTTCCCTCTGCCGTTTCCTCCCAGCCTCCATTTCTCCACCCTGGGCCGGGGCAGTGAGTCGACAGCAGCACTGAGAGCAAAGTGCTGACCCCTGAAGTATAAAAAGTTAAGATGTTTAAGAGTGCTCATGGTGTGAGACGGCCGAGAGTCAAAGAGTGGGCAGCTCAAAGGATCCAAAATTTGAATAAATTAATATTGATTAGGTGCAGTTATGCCTAAGGGGCAGGGATAAGGGTAAAAAGACCCTGTCTTGAGAAGTTAATATTTATGAATCTGTTCCTCTAGGGGCGGAGCTCGGGGAAGCAGGCTTGAAAGGGAATTACTAAAGATATAAAAGGGGCATCTCCTTAGGGGAGTTAAAGGGGCAAGGCAAGCCCCATTGTTACTGAAAGCCTAGTGAGGGCTAGGGAGTGGAATTAGCAATCCCCAGGTGTCCTGCCTATTCCCCTGACTCAGAATCATAGTTACCTGGTTAGCAGAAAGGGGGGCCAGCATTCTAGTGATTATTCTTTATTTTATTCCTGCTGGCTCCAAGCCAGGGCACTGGGTCAGTGACTGAGGCTGCATTACTGAAAGACGGGTTTTAAATATTTCCGACTTTCAGACTGCCCATAGAGGCAACTGAGGAAGGAGTTGGCTAACAGCTCCATAATCAAGCTGGCACTGGGGTAAGAAGAGTAACTGGGGCCGGCCCGGTGGCACTGAGGGTTGAGGTGCTGGATGCCACACCTCGCGCGACGCCGGTGACCTAGGTTCAGGAGCGAGCTCAAGCGTTGGGGGTCAGCAGGGCCGGGAATTGATTGAGCGCATGCTGGGCTGCTTTCCTCTCCTGACGGAGGGTTCTGGGGATGTCCAACATTCCAGCGCCCCCTGGTGGAGACAGGGGGTGCCGCAGAGCATTGGGCAGCATGTTCAGAGCGTGGCCCGATGCTGGCAGGGTTGTCGTGTGCCAAGAAGTCAGGGGCATGCACCACGCTCAGGGGGTGGGGGGTTGAGGGCACGTAACAGGGGAAAAAGGCCCCCACCCACCACATAGGCAATGGCTCTTCCAGTGCTGCCGCCACACGCCCAACACTGGTTCCCTGTCACTACCCCCCTTTGATCTCCCCGGAGCTGTAGCTCCTCTCATCCCTGGAGGGTCGTGACGTCCTTGAAGATGACAGGGGACACAGCGAACGGTAGAGCGGTTTGGCAAACGGAGTAGCCAGAGAGAGTTCCGGATGGGTGGGAGAGAAAAAGAGTTGAAAAAAAAAAGAAGGGTAATTGGGGCATTTTTGAGTGGCAATAAGATTGAAACTGTGTCTGATCTGTTGCGACCTGCAACTGCCCGAACTGTGTTTTATTGCCCACAATTGCCTGAACTGTGTTTTATTGCTCCTTGGAACTGGTTAATTGCCTCTGAATTAGTTACTTGCCTCTGCTATGGACAATTGCCCCATAACTGGTTATTTGCCTCTACTACTGGCAATTGCCCCTGGAACTGGTCAATTGCCCCGAGCTGGTTATTTGCCTCTGCTACTGGCAATTTCCCACTGGAACTAGTCAGTTGCTCCTGAATTGGTTATTTGCCTCTGCTACTGGCAAATGCTCCTGGAACTGGTCATTTGTCCCTGGGTTGGTTATTTGCCTCTGCTACTGGCAATTGCCCCCTGGGACTGGTCAATTGCCCCCAAACTGGTTATTTGTATCTGCTACTGTCAATTGCTGAGACAAAAGCGGAGCAGCACCAAGACTGCTGGTTGCTCTCTGACAATGTTGAATGTCCACAATACAAAGTCACGGCACTAACCCTCCACACCGTACAAAGTTGGAGTCCCACACAGAGCTTCAGTTTTGAGTACTACAAACTTTATTTTGACATATAACTCCCTCCCCGGGCTTATCTGCTTTCTCCACCCCATGATCCCAGGAGTTCCCCTGCAGTCTCCATCCAGCTTGCAGGTGTTTCTTTGGATGGGCTGGAGAAGCTGGACCTCGGAGTTCGACAACCCGTTTCGCACTATAGTGCAGTTTGCATGGGCTCGCGCATGCACAGTACTGCATTTTTTTTGGCCATTCCTGCGACCAAACAAGCACCTCTCCAGTGGTCCCGGTCCCAAAGTTAAGCTAATCAGAGACCTGAAGGAGGTGCCTTAAGAGCAGCAAAAGTGTTTTTTAGAGGAGCGCCAATAAGCGCTCTTGTTTGGGAGCTGCCTCATATATATTAATGAGGCATGATGAATAATAATGAGGAGAGCCTGCCTGCTACCTGGGGACAGTGTGAAGCAGCATCAGCGACAGGCAAGGGGGAAAGTAAAACGTTACATGGGGACAGCAATTTGACACGGCATTGGGGCTGCTATAACTCTATGGGGCAAATGTAAATTATAAATGTTGGCTATGGCTGCAGGAGGGTTGCAAAGCTGGGATACTATACGCACTGTAGTGAGACTGTATACTAAGCAGCCATGCTGTGATCCTTTGACCTCTAATGGACAGCCAATCAGCTATCTAGGTGCCCAAAAACTGGTTGTGATGACCTATGGGAAGAGGTGTAAACTATTTTCAGGTGACAAGAGACCTTTCCAATCAATAATCATAGAGGGCTAATGTCTATGGATATTTGTGATTGATAACTGGAACCAACCAATCAGAGGGCAGAATTTTTGGGAGCAATCCCAGGGACTTTGGGCAGTCTGATCTGGGCTCATCAAGTCAAGAAAGGCTCAGTGCTGTGTGTGAAAAAGTCTAAAGGCCTTTCACAGGACTTAAGCAGAGTTTTGCCTGAGGATTGAAGGTGAAGAATACGTGGTATTTAAAGGAACTGTGCATCCGTTCTGAGCATTCCAGGCATTTTGTGGAAGTTGCTGTTGTTTGAGGAGCCTCATTGCTGCAGTGATCCTGCACACGTTCAAATGGGCAGACTGGGTGGGCCATAGGCACTTAACTGCCATCAGTGTCTATGTATCTATCTATGTTGAGACTGAGAGGAAACGTCTGGTCTTAGAAAAGAGGTTTGGAATTGTATATAGCCAGTGCTGAAGGTGGATGCTGCAGTTGAATTAGAGAATCAGCGCAAGGAAAAGGGTGAGCAGGTGTCCTATGCTTTGGGAACCTGTTGCTGCGCTGAAAGCCAGCTGTGGAAAGGAACTGTTAAGCTGGAGTCCGAAATCTGTTGCCAAAAGGTACTGAAAAGTAAAAAATCTGAGAACTGCTTTGACTACACACTGGAGCGGTTTCCTGCTCAAGAGAAAGGTGGAATCAGGAATACCCACAGCTGCAACTGAGAGCCAGGTAGGGATTTTGCTAACTCCTACCGAGTGGGGGTCAACTGGCCACAGAGGGCCATAGGCACATGCCTGAGTGCTAGGGCACTCTTGACCTGTGAGGGAACCGGGCTGTGGAGCCACTCCTGGGTCTGGGTCTGAGTCCTCTGTAGTCTGGGGGGCCTTGCGTTTGAGCTCTGCAACAGGCCTGAATAGACTGAAGGGAACAAGCTGCAAGACCTCCAAGCAAAGTGACAAGCAGCCAGACCTTGAAGCAAGCTCAAGTATTCTTATCTGCTACTGCCCCGTTGTTGCTGTCCTCTTTGAACTGAATCTGCAGGTCTTTGAACTGCTGGAAACACTCCACTCCAGAAACTGCCCAGCTCTCCAGAACCATGAGTAACTCAGGGCTTGCCCTGACCAAGGGAACTGGGGAAATGCTGTGTGCAAACAAAGGGTTAAACTTAACTTCTAAAGCCCCACTCCCTAAATATTCTTCAAGGGCCCCAATGCCGGCCAACCCACAGTATCATCCAGGCCTGCCCCATCACAGGGTATCCTCCTAGACTATCCTGGGGCTTTCACTGGTACCAGTGGGGTGGGCGTTGGAGTGTTTTGGCCTACGGGCCCTGTTATTGCTAATTACTCTAATCTTTTCCCTTCACAGCTATCCTGTTCCAGGTACCCTTCCCCTAGCCCTCTCCCAAAATAAAGTTGTGTTTTGTTTGTTGCAGTTGCTGTGTGAAGGGTATTTTGTGAAAGTTAAGGGTCACATATATGTGGTATATGTTATTGGGGAATAACTTGGCATCCAGTGCATGGGATGGTTGGAAGGGGAGGTGGGTAGGTACAGCATCCCAGGGGGTTGTACCAATCAGACACCTGACCCACTGTCAATTTACTCTGGGTGGAGGCACCACTCTATTTTTCTATCACTTTGAGACAGAATTCCCGATCACTACCATAGCAGGACCCAGGCCCCTTAACCTGTGTGGTAGTCAACAGGCAGGGGTAGTAGCCCACTGGCACACGGCACCTGGGCTACAGACAAAAGCGAGTAAACATAACCACAAGGTCTTGGAGAATGAACAATACACAGCTCTGACGTTTCACCTGTCTTTCAGGCTTTTTCAAAGATAATGCCCCCTAGGGGAGAATCACTCTTATAGTCAAACAATTCTGCTACATGACTACCCTTCTTAAAGTGCTATAAATGTACTAATTTACTTATGTACAAAAAACATTTTCAATCTAGTTAAAATCAACACTTATATTGTATCGGATACACAATCACTTATTTCTATATACACTCACCCTTGGAGACATTTAATTAGAGACAGCTATTTTTCAGCATGGGGTCTATGAGGTTCTATAGCATAGGTTTTCTATATTCCCATTTTCATTGCCCTTTGTGCTAGATTAAATAGTTTGTCAGGAATTTTGTGATTCCAGGAAAAATTTTTAAACTACATTATCTGTGGGACATGTAACATTGGGGAATTTTTAATTAAATGTTTCTCATTTATTTTATTTATTTGAAAAACTTTCACCAGGAAAGACATACAGAGCTGCAATAGCTCGTTTCCAGATGTGTCCTGGGGAAAGAGGAAAATGGGATACATTCCATTGTGATGTGCATTTTGTTTTAAAACTGGAGCTTTTAATAGCTGCATCTCCATAGACAGTATATGGTGCCCCGGCTGCTCCTGTCTGAAACGTCATACTGAGACAGGCACAGGTGGTTGTGGGCGCGCCACAGGATCATGAAATGTTGGTGGAAGGGAGACAGGATCAACCAGATACGAAGGAGATATTTTGTGATTTGGAAGGTAAAAAATACATTACTTTTCTAAAACAGCTAATCGGGCCATGCCTTAAACCCAGGCATGGCCTGATTTTTGATGGATGTTTCCCTTTAAACATTCCCCAGTGTTGCATGTCCCACAGATAATGTACTTTAAATTTTTCCTGGAATCACAAAATTCCTTACAAACTATTTAATCTAGTACAAAGGGCAATGAACATGGGAATATAGAAAACCTATTGTACAGAACCTTATAGACCCATGCTGAAAAATATATTTTCCTAATGGCACCAAAGACAGGGGTTGGTGGAGAAAGGGAAAGAGAAGGGAAGGACAGGTGAATTTAGCCCCCAAAGGGGTGGAGTGACCTGCAGTCTCTATAGGCAATATAATAAAACTAGGTTACACCAAGACAGAGTGAAAAGGGAAAAGTATAGATGTGGAAGATATGCCACTTTGCTCACAGTAATTTCTGTTCCTCATGCAACCTATAAGAGGGAGAAAATTACGAAAATTAATTAATTACCATCTATCCTTAAGGAATGGTTTTAACTCTCTCTGTTCATTTAGACCCACCTCCATGTTTGCTTCCAAGGTATAGATCCAACAGAACTCTCGCCTGCTTAATACACCATCCCAGTCTCCTCCTTGAGCCTAATGTTTTATGTTCAATTCCTGTGAATGCCAGTTCATGTTCCTCCTTATTTACTGCATTCGGCATATGGACTGCCCATACATAGTTCAAACTGCCATTCTTAATGGCCTACATATGCTCTCCAATCCTTTCCTTCCACTTTCTTTTGGTCTTCCCTATGTAATATAATAATAATAATCAAATTTATTTAATTAAGTGCCTTTCAATGTTTCAAAGCGCTGTACAATATTAATACGAACAAAACACATATACAAATACATATAGTATAAAATTACGATAAAACAGGAAATGCATTTCCCCATAAAAAAATCTTTAGTGCCTGCTTAAAACTCCCCACCCTCTTGCACTCCTGGAGCTGATGGGACAGAGAATTCCAGAGGGTAGGTGCCGCAACTCCAAAGGCACGCGCACCAGATTACTTTAAGTAAACCATTGGAATCTCCAGCAACCCCTTATCAGCCGAGCAGAGCTGTCACAAAGGGGTGGAAGGAATCAGGAGCTCTTTCAAGTAATCGGGACCCAATCCATGTAGGGCTTTGTAAGTCAATAGACCTACTTTAAAGGTGATCCGCCACTGTATTGGCAGCCAGTGCAGTGCGTGCAGCACAGAGGTGATATGAGGCCTTCTAGATGCCCCAGTCAACAAACGTGCTGCCGCATTCTGCACTAGCTGCAAGTGGCGGATATCAACCACAGGAAGCCCTAGATAAAGGGAGTTGCAGTAATCAAGGCAGGATGTCACAAAGGCATGGACCAAAACAGGCAGGTCACTGGATGGAACAAGGTGCCTAATCCTGGCAATGTTCCTAAGATGGAAAAAGGCCAGCTTGACGACTGCCGATACCTGATGTCAAAGAGCCAGACCATCGTCAAGCTCCATTTCCAGGTTACGCACCCATTCGGAGGTGAGGATCTGGGCCTCCCCCAGGACTAAACCAGAAGGGAGCCCAGTCCTCAGTCCTTCAACCCTATGACCAGGGTCCACAACCAAAACCTCAGTCTTTCCTGGGTTCAACTTTAGACCGCTGGAATTCATCCAATCTTGGATTTATGCGAGGCAGTTGTTCAGTACCGAGATAGCACCAACCTGGTCAGGTGCAAAAGACAGGTAGAGATGGGTATCATCAGCATAGCAGTGAAACCTCAGCTCATACCATCTTACAATGTCTCCAAGGGGTAGCATATATACTGTGAATAACATGGGGGACAGCACCAAACCCTGAGGTACCCCGCAAGGCAGAGAGAAGGCCCCGGATGAAAACAAACCCGAAACCACTCTCTGCGTTCTCCCAGCGAGGAAAGATGAAAACCATCTGAGGACTGTACCCGACAGCCCACAGATGAACCTCAGGCTTTCGAGCAGAACCCCATGATCCACAGTATCAAAAGCTGATGATAAATCCAGGAGAACCAAGATAGAACAGAGTCTCTGATCTTTCACCATCAGGAGATCATTAAGCACCCGAACCAGAGCAGTCTCAGTACTGTGCCTCTTACAAAAACCAGATTGGAGAGGTTGATATAAATTATGGATGGTTAGATGGTTATCCATTTGAGCAGCCACAACTTTCTCAATAACCTTCCCCACAAAAGGGAGGCTAGAGATAGGCCTGTAGATTGCTAGGTTCTCTGGGTCTAAAGAAGCTTTTTTCAGAAGGGGGATCACCACCCCCTCCTTCAGGGACCTAGGGAACTCACCCATATCTAAAGAGCACCGGACAATCTGAGCTAAGACTGGGCCAATGATCTCACTACAACCCAAAATCAGGGAAGTAGGGCCTGGGTCTAAACTACAGCAGATGGGATGTATGTCCTGGATAGTCCTCATAATGTCTACGAAATCCGGCCAGTCAATGGTACTCCAGGAAACTCCAGGCTCTGCGACAGAGCACCGATCAACAGCAACCGTCTTAGAGTGAAGTTGGTGACATTCCCTCTTGATGTTGTCGACCTTATTCACAAAGATGCGAGCGATCTTGTCACAATCAGTTTGTGTAAAAACTCGACGGAGCTGCCAACAGGCTGGGTTGCACAGTCTGTCAACAGTTCTGAAGAGTTGAGCCGGTCGGTTCCGTGCAACAGAAATTTCCCTGGACAGTAATTCTGCCTTCTTATGGGAAATTTCTGTTTGGTAGAGTTTATAATGCTCTAGCAAAATACGGTGATCGGCATCAGCGGCAGTCTTCCTCCAACAATGCTCTAACCTACGCCCCAGTTTCCCCAACTCTGTCAGAGCCCCATCAAACCACGGGGCTCCAGGGTGACGCAGAAGGGGCGAACACAGACAGGAGCAATCTGATCGAGGGCTGAAGATATGGCCCCATTATAGGCCACTACCAACTGCTCAGGATCAGGCAAGACTTGTCCAACAACGACGAGAGGTCAATAACCGCCATCAGGTCTTCAGGGACCACATCCCACAAAGCGCGGTACCTGACCAACGCCACAGGGGCCGACCTACCCAGGGGGCCTCAAAATTGAACCCAACTGAGTAATGATCAGACCAACCGACTGGTTCCACCACTAAATCGGAGGCCTCGATCTCCAGGAGGAAGACCAAGTCAAGAGAGTGACCTCCCTTGTGTGTAGCTGAGGAAACAACCTGTGTAAAGCCCAGAGATGTCATCACCAGGAGGAAATGTTGACCAAAAAGCAAAGATTCATCATTGACCCAGGCACTGAAGTCACCCAGAACCATCAGTCTGGGCGACTCCAAAGCCATGTCGGCGGCGAAGTCTGCTATTTCCTGCAGGAATAGCTTCTCATCACCTGGTGGACGGTAGATGAGGGCGTTCCTGCACCCAATACCAGCTACCACAGTACACTCAAATGACCTGGCCTCCTCAACTGGTACACCAGTTAGGCCCACTTCGGTCTTGAAACAGACCACAACCCCCCACCCCCGCGGTCCAATCTCGGGCGATGTACAACTGAGTACCCGGTGGGAACAGCAGCCTCTAAGAAAGGGGCGGCATTCCCATCCAACCAGGTCTCAGTAATGCAAACCAGATCTGTCCTAGCAACAAAGTCTGAAATAAGACCAGTCTTGTTGCAGACAGATCGGGCATTGCATAACAGCGCCCGAGTTGGACGAGGTTGGCAAGTTGTCCCAACTACCTGCCCTCCCAAACTGGAGGTTCCCCTGGGTATGGGAACCAGAATGGAATCACCATGTTCCAGGTACCATTTCGCCCCAGGGCGTCTTCTGGGCCTAACCATCCCTATGGGAGAGCCCGCTCACTCCACTGTCATAACCCCCCACCCTGACTCCCCACGAGCAATCCCCAACGCCCAACAGCGTTGATAGGTAAGAGCAGGTGGGGGGGAGAAGAGAAGGGGCAGAGGGCATGGAGAGCGGAGGCTGAATAGCATAGGACAGGAGGGGCAAGCAGGCACATCTAGCTGCTCAGTTTACAACACCGTAAATAATATATAAAACCCCAAAGATCACCTCCTATCCTAAACTTCCCACAACTAAATAATCTATACCTACTCCAAATTAAAATAACAGACAACTAAATTAAAATAAACTAAACCGTCTAAATACATAAACCTCCCTAACACATTTATTTATTTAGCCCACAGGTCCTCTCACTACCTGGGGGCCAGCCAAATTTAAACTAACCAAAAACAATTTTATAGCACCCAGGTCCTCTCACTTCCTGGTGCCTGTTAAAACTAAGCACTCTCACTGCTTAGTATACAACAAATAAATAAACATCAAAATAATAATAATAAAATAATAAACAAAAGGAAATAATTTAGAAACCACCCTCCAGATAATATCTCTCACATATATCAGGAAGACAGGTGGATTCACAGATGTTACAGAGCACTCTCACTGCTCACACCATTTCCAAAAAATATATACATAAATCACAAAGTACTTGCAGTCAGCAGAGGTCCCATAGACACTTCCACACACAGCCTTATATAAACTCGGGATACAAGGTTCCGTATACCAGCCCCAGTGTCATCAGAAAAAGCAGTGGACAGTGTAATTCCAGTCTTCCAGTCTCAGGTTTCCAGTTCCACATCCAATTCCACATCAAAAAGGCCACCAGCAGGCCGCAGGTTCCTATCAGCATTTCCAGAGGAAAATTACCCCAGCAAGTCAGTGGCCCACTACTTTGACTCAAGGTTAAGTCAGCCCCCCCAGCTGGCTACCCCAAGAGTCTAGGGGAAGGGGAATAATGGACCGGCCCTCTAACCAGCCCCACTCCCCATCCCTGTGTATAACACTAACCCTGAGGCCCCTCAGGAACCCTGCAAAAACAGCTTTAAAGCCCAGGCCCAAGATCACCCAGTCGCAAATATAAAGATTACATCCAGCACTCCAAAAGTCGGCAAAAAACTTTGTATCCCTTTATCCGAAAGCTCTTCCAAGTTAGTTCACAGGATCACAACTGCCAATAATCCTCCTGGCATCATACACAAACACTCCAAGGGGCATTCTGGGAACACAGTCGATGATCAGGAACTTTGCACTGGGCAGCAACCACCAGGCCCTGAGCTGCTTGATCTCCGCATTCCCCAACCAGTCCACTTAATGCCCAAACACCCCCAAGTGCAAAAGAACAATAAAAGTTCCAGAACACAGTCCAAATGTGATGAAAAAAAAAATCAGACAGTGAGGGCTCAGGGAGTCAGCGTTTTAGGTAGAACAGGGGCTTTGCTGACATCCTTCACAACTCTCCTTGCCCGTACACTTGGTCCCAGCCCACAAACAGGCTCAAACAGAACCGCAAAAGCAAAGACACATTCTTGTACAGCGGAGACAGGTGCACTAACGGCAGCAAAGGGAGACAGATGTACTAACGGTGGCGACGGGAAACAGTAAAATGGGATTAAAACACATAGAGCAGCGATGAAATAAAAAATAAAACAGCAAACAGTGCTACGAGCAAGTGGCTAGCCCAGCGTGGCATGGAGGGGGTGGGAGGCGCTTGAAGTGGTTCTTGATGGACAGCACTGTAGGCAGGTTACGTACTGAGAGGTTACGTACTGAGAGGTTACGTACTGAGAGGTGGAGGGAGTTCCAGAGGGTAGGGAGGTGATGAGTGAAGGCTATTTTACCTGAGAGCATATGGGGTGTGGCCAGGGCAAAGGAATATGCCTCACAGCTACAAGTTGCCATGTACGCCACGTATCTAGTATCATAGTTATGCATTTTTTTGATCATTTGGACCATGAACATCCTGCATTCTCTAACCACAGTGCAATATTTGCAACGGCCACATTTCCTGCATCCATTTGGGAGGGTGGCATCCAGTTTCTTGGTCTCTCATCTACCTGAGCTGAGTGGACTATGTGATCCCTCAGATTTTGGGCACGTTTATCTGCCATTCTAGGGGGCACTTTAGCTGTCTCCTTAAAACGTGAGTCAGCCCCCAAGGACATACCAATTGTTATAAATAATATCTTTTAACAGCCCCTTCCAACTGGAACAACCTCCCCTTGGAGGTACGGGAGGCAGTGTCCGGCACCTGCTTCCGGACTAAGCTCAAGGCACACCTGCTCGACAGGAGCATATGCCTATGTTACAGGACCTGACCATATATCAACGTACCTCCCTCAAAGGAAGGTGAGCACTAATGTAACAATATATCCCCCTTCCACTATGCCCTAAGGAAGGTACCTCATTTCTTTAGCAACTTCTTGCCCTTATCTTGAGCACTCCCAATCTCTACATGAACTTGGTATGTAAAATGTTTTCTTTATGTCTCACTCCTAAGTCTTTCTGCCTGTATGTTCCTCCACTACCTATCCGCTTGTAACCCTAAGAAGTCTTTTATTGTCAAACAACACTGTATTTACCTGAGTGTACTGATCTGTTTACCTGTATGTAATTCTTACCCCCGGGTCGCCCCTGAAAAAGGGACCTCCGGGGCCCAGTGGGCCTACCCAGTCATCAAAATTCAATAAAATAAATAAATAAATATTTTACCTTCCATGATCTAATACTGAAGGTAGTCACAAAATTAATACTGTTCTGTATGTCCCTGTCCCCAGTATTCACCCTATCTCTTTCCACAAGGGGTTCTCTGTCCACACTGTTACATGCTTCTCTAGCTTTACATATTCTAGATTCAGCAAACCCTCTTGCTTTAATGCGCTACTCCAAATTATTCAATTCCTTTTCCAGAATCACTACCTCACTACTATTATGTTTGACTCTTTGGAACTGACTTTTGGGAATGTTCCCAATGGTGTGTCGGGGGTAACAACTGCTAGCCAGTAATACTGAATTTCTGTCAGTTGGTTTCCTGCATAGGGCTGTAGTTATTTCACCATCTCCTATGAACTGTACTTTAAGGTCCAAAAAGGGCACTTCTGTATTGCTGTCACTCTACACAAACCCCAAGTTGGGGTTTGTACCATATAGGTTCTCAATAAACCCCTCTAGCTCTTCTGTGATCCCCCACCACACAATGAAGACATCATCGATAAAATGCTTCCATAACGAGATTTTAGAGTGGTATGGATTAGCATACTTGTTCCAAATGACTCCCACCTCCCAGTGTCCCAGATACAGATCTGCATAGCTGGTAGCGATACTTGCTCCCATAGCAGTACCCTTTAGTTGCTGGAAATATTTTCTTCTAAAGGAAAAATAATTCCCTTCTGGTACATTCTTGTCATTTCTACAAGCAACTCTCTATCTGGTTTCTCCTCCGTCCCCATTTGTCCAGATAATAGCACACAGCCCTCAGACTCCCTTCATGGCGTATATTTGTACACAAAGACTTGACGTCTAGTGTCACCAGCATCAAGTTTTCTTCACGTCTCATGTCCTTCAGTATGTTTAAGATATCTTGTGTCTAACAAGTGTGATCGTAAACTTGTCTCTAGACTGTTGCTGCAATCGTCAACAAACCTGGCCAGGGGTTCTGTTGCTGTGCCTGATTATTATTTATTTAAAAGTTGATTCTTGGGAAAGGTACACTGAACCGAAGTTTGTTTCCAGGCACAACCCAGGAAGGGGGGTGAGGGAACAATACAAGTTAACATAATGAAATACAATTAAATAATATGGATGCAAAGAACAGCAAGTGATAAGCAGGCATACATGATGAAAAAAAGAGCATCAGTTACAGTAAATGCAGTTACAGCAATGACAGGAAAATCATGTATGTAATAGGGCCTAGTAGCTTACCTAGTAATATACAATTTAAATACGAGGCCTTAGTAGCACACTGGTTATAGGTTGCACTAAGGTGCTTTGAAGCAGACATGAGTGCACCAATAAGTGCATTCGAGGTGGAGGACACAGCAACAAATAGTGGACAAACAGGAAACAGGAAAGGGGTAGGAGCTGGGGTACCAGAATAAAGAACAGGGAAAGGTCAGCATTACTGGAGATATCTGGCAATTGGGGAGGGTTGTAACACTGGCATGGAGGGGGTGGGAGGTGCTTGAAGTAGTTCTTGATGGACAGCACTGTAGGCAGGTTACGTACTGAGAGGGGGAGGGAGTTCCAGAGGGTAGGGAGGCAATGAGTGAAAGCTATTTTACCTGCGAGCGTATGGGGTGTGGCCGGGGCAAAGGAACGGTGGTCATGTGAGCATAGGCAGTAGCCAGTACTAGGAGCTGGAAGACAGATAGGAGGGAAGGGTGCTGAATCAGAACTTAGCAATAAGGGTTGTACAATGAGCCAGGTGGTGACTGGCAAGTGAAGGCAAGGAGACTGATTGATAGAGGAGGCAGTGATGAGTGCAGTATGGGAGATTTGAGGCAAATCTGTAGAAGGCATGGAACAGAGGGTCTAGTTTGGCCAGGAAGGATTGTGGTGCTGAACTATAGACCACATCAGCATAGTCAAGAGGGAATGAAAAGTACTGGAGGCTATAGGTTTCCCGGGGGGTGGTCAAGAGTTTTATGTATTTTTGTGAGTACACAGAATATGGCTTTAAGTGGAAATTCAGTAGCTAGAAACTTATTTTCCCTCTCATTTATAATGTATTCAGCGTGCGTATGGTGGGTAATGGAACAATGTTCTTATAGGAACTTCTTCAGCCCCCCCCCCAGGAGGCTCTGGATACAACTTTACAAAATGGAGATAGGGGGCCCTTGAAAAATTTAAAACGATTTCTCTGTAATATAATTTCTTATTTTATTTGTAAAGTCGCCTACGTTTCACCTATAAAATGGGCTTGTTCGTGGGGAATATGTACTTGTAAATACTGTATTCTTTGTTTTTCTGCAAAGTAATTAAAACAAAATATTATTTAATTGTACTCATGTGTACTTACAATGTGCTTCTGTGGTAACATCAAAATGTTAGTAATTCCTCATACCTTAGTAAAAATGCTGACTGTTACTATAATGGTAATATACTTTGCAGGGCTTTAAATAACTGATTAGCAGTTTTTGTCTTGGGACAATACTAACTGTACATAAAGTATTTATATAGGTTTTCTAGAAGTGTTATGTTTGTTAAACACAGTGAGGCAGGTGCTATGCATTTTCACAATGTTTTAGCACTTTTATGAGCAAAACGCTAATCAATTTTTAGAGTTAAATAAAACCCTGCTTTGAAGAACCTCTACTGTCAGCAATAACATTCAATTTTCTGAAAAACATATAAGACAAAATAAATGAAACAATCGCTGTGGCAGTCACTTGTTACTCACAGTTTGTAAAAACTTGTGCTCCTTTATAACTAAATGCACTCTTCGTACCTTTACCAGTTTCATCTGTCAGGTGCAGGAGAAAATGTGCCTTTAAGCACTGAATTCATTTCTGTGGAAAAGTCATGATAAAAAAGTTTTTGTAACTCTCTTTTGAAGTATAAATGCAGTAGGCAATTTTAACAAGTAAAATGGATTCTAATTACTTACTTAAATGCTTTTAACTAAAGTTACTTCCACCATGTCGACCCCTCTGCACCTTAAAGATGGCTGCTTGTGTTTGTTACAACTCCAGGAGTGCTTCTATACCTCTTGTACCCGTTTTGCTCTAATCCCATGATAGGACGTCTCAACGTGATGACGTCACGATCACGCTACCGCGCATGTGCGAACAGACTGCTATAGCAGTCTAATAGCTGGCTCCACCATAGAGCCATGGATTTTGAGCAAAATGGGCACTATAAGACTGCCACTGTGACTTGTGCACTTTCTTTGTCTATTACATACAGATTACTATGTAAATAAGATAATGTGACTACTAGCAACCATACATTACAAATTAAAAATTAAAAAAAAAAACACATGTATGTAAAATTAAACTGAAATAGCATATATATAGGAAAAATCAACTGTAACACCTGTAACCTTCATCTATCAGGGGAAAACTTAGGATTTTTTTGGAGCAAGGACATTGTTTAACATGTTTCTTAAAATGAATATGTGGTTTTATATACCATTAACAAACCTTATAATGAAATAAATTCTTATGTTAAATTATAAATTGTAAAAGGTCATTAGGACAATCTTTAATATTACTGCACAAAGAAATTTATAAAATCCTTCACGTTTACAACATGAAGTCAAAAAATGTGACGTCAAAACTTGTAACAATTTTCTTTGGAACTGTGTACTGTACCTTTCATGATGGGAGGTCATGGGGTCAACTTTTATCAAAATGTCTCATTCAAGGGTTTTAAATACATTTCACTGTATCTTTTGTATAAGCTATATACTTGAATATAAATCTTTGATCAACAAGATAGTATTTTAATGGGTAAAGAGTGCTATCATGTATATAATTATAAAAGGTCAAAAGGTCAACTTTAGAAATAGCACTTAGTGAAATTTTTATTGAGTAATATACTAATTAGAACCATTATAAAGTTCTAAAAGAACTTTATAATAATAACCTGTCTATGTCAAAAGTTCAAATAATTATCTTTTTGAGATCTTTTTTTGTGAAATATTAAAGCTGACCTTTTGCTATAAAGGGTCAACTAAACTGGCCTTACTAGATGTCCAATTTTAAATTCTACTCAGAAAACCTTACATAATGTATTGTAATTTGTTGTAATATTAGACACTATGACCCCTACTATATTTGCTGGGTTAGAAATTTCGAACAATTATTATGCAGCAATAAATCAAAAGGTTGTCCTATGAAATTACTATGCAAACATAACTTTTTTAAGGATGGGATGCATCATTACAATGTCTTGCCACAGGAGAATTTTCATCATGATATAGCAAAAGGTCAACTTTAATATTTCACCAAAAAAGATCTCAAAAACATAATTATTTGAACTTTTGACATAGACAGGTTATTATCATAAAGTTCTTTTAGAACTTTATAATGGTTCTAATTAATGTATTACTCAATAAAAATTTCACTAAGTGCTAGTTCTAAAGTTGACCTTTTGACCTTTTGGGCTTATATAATTATATATATGATAGCACTCTTTACCCATTAAAATACTATCTTGTTGAGCGAAGATTTATATTCATGTATATAGCTTATACAAAAGATATAGTGAAATGTATTTAAAACCCTTGAATGAGACAATCATTCACATGAGGAACTTCTCCAGGTTTGATCCGGATACATTCTGGGAGGATCTAAGGCTCACTGACTGGTCAGGGGTGCTTGGTGCCTCTGTTCCCTTTAGCAGCTGCTACCCACTTTCTCACCACCTTTGGTGCCCTACAAGACAAGCATGCCCCAGCCGTTAGCCGGAGGGTAAGGGGGTCCACCACACGATGGTTGCATGGGAGTCTCCTAGCTCTCATGCGGGCTAGAGACAAGCGCTGGGCCCACTTGAAAAGTTCCCTTGATCAGACCATTTTTCAACAATATAGAAAACTCAGAAATGAGTGTAAAAAAGCTATTAGGGTAGCAAAATGTGACTTCTGCAAGTCCGCCCTACTTAGCTCTGCCAAAGATCCAAGACGGTTTTGGAGAAACTTAAAAACTCTTGTCAGTGGCCCCTCTAACTCAGGAGTATCTCACATGATTATTGGAGGGGTCTCCTGTAACAATCCCCACACGATTGCTAGTGCCCTCAATTCTCACTTCTCTGACCTATCAGCACTCTCATCACTCTTCCCTCCTGATGAGTGTACTACTGGCCCCTCTCCCCCTGCATGGTAGGATGCTCACCCTTCCCATCCATCATTCTTTCTCAGGGCAGCGTCAGACAAGGAGATGCTGGGTCTCCTCTCCGGTCTCTCCCAGCGCTCCAGTCCCGGCCCTGACAACCTGGAACCTAAGCTTCTGAAACTAGGTGCCTCTTACATTGCCTCCCCAGTAGCCCACATCCTCAACCTGTCCCTTGCTTCAGGGGTTATTCCCGACATCTGGAAGGTGGCCAGGATTGTCCCTGTACTGAAGCAGGGTAATCCCAAAGTTCCGGATAACTATCGTCCGATGGCCATCCTATCAGCTCTCAGCAAGCTCTTAGAAAAAGCTGTGGTTGAGCAACTTTCAGAATACATTCAGGTCCATGAGCTGCTGTCCCCAGCCCAGCATGGTTTTCGTAAGGGGCACAGCACGACCACAGCCCTGGTCTCTGTCTCTACCAGCATCAGAGCAGCCATGGACCAGGGGAAACTCTCTGGAGCGATATTCATTGACTTGTCCAAAGCCTTTGACCTTGTAGACCATGCATTGCTCTGTACTCAGATGCAGTCCCTTGGCCTGTCCCCCCCTGCTATGAACTGGCATGACTACCTGCATGGCAGACCACAGTGGACCAGACTCAACAAAGTCCTCTCTGATCCCTCACCGGTGACCTCTGCCATCCCCCAGGGTTCGGCCTTGGGACCCCTGCTCTTCTCCCTTTTTGTTAACCAACTCCCAGCCACAGTAACTAACTGCAGTGCCACTCTTTATGTGGATGACCTGGTTATCATGGCCCACTCTTGGGACATTGCGACTCTTAACCAGCGCCTGTCCAAGGACTTTAACAACATACAGGCCTGGGTAACCAAACACAAGCTGGTTCTCAACCTGAAAAAAACGCAGGCTATGTTATTTGGATCAGCAGCCAAGATCAAAGCCTCGCCTGCCCCTTTGGGTGTCAAATGTCCAGACAGAACTTCCCTCCCAACTGTGAACTCCATCAAATACCTTGGGGTGATGCTTGACCCTCAACTCGACCTGGGGAGTCATATATTAAATGTCTGCAGAACAGTAAACTGCAAATTGGGGCTGGCCTACAGGGCCAAACATAACCTGACACCTGCGGCTCATCTGGCTCTTGCCAGAGGTGTACTACTTCCCTCCTTTAGTTACGGTCTACACCTATTTGCTTGAACCTCCAAAACTCATCTTACTCAGTGGCACATGATGTACAACAATATCTGCCGCTTTGCTCTGGCCGCCCCCTGTCTCACCCAAAATTGTGAGCTTTATGACAAACTTAGCTGGCTCTCTCCAACTAATTACCTGGACTTTGGGCTGGGATGCCTCATGGGTAAAGTGATTAGAACTGGCATCCCACCGGGAATGGCATAGCTTCTCTCACCTGTCGACCTCTCCTCCTACCCTCTCAGGTCACAGGTTCCTGGGATGATAAAAGTACCCCTTACCCAAACCCTCATGGGGGACAGGGACTTTGCTGTATGCGCTCCTAGGCTCTGGAACTCCATTCCTGTAAAGGTTTACTCGGCCTCCTCCCATCAGTGCTTCTGAAAATCCCTGTGGGGGTTTCTGAAGCTGGCCTCAGTGCGCGAGTGTCCCAAGCCTCCCTAGCACTATGTCCCTAGCAATTGGACCTACGTGCTCTTCTATGGACCTGCTAATGATACTTTGCTCATCCTTCTTGATTCAATTTCTTACCAAGGCACTTGACTGCACTATATTTGTCTAAGTCCAAATACTGGAGATTCTACGTACTTTACTACTGTTTGTCATGGGAGTTCACTACGTGCCTAACTGTTTTTGTGACTCAATGTATAATGTTATTCAATGTATTCCTTTACTTGCTGCTCTGTTCTGATGTTTCTGTATTACCTGTTGTACTCTCCCAGGTCGTTCCTGAAAACAGGCATAATACTTGTCTAGTGTACCTACCTGGTTAACAAAAGCTAAATAAATTTTGATAAAAGTTGACCCCATGACCTCCCATCATGAAAGGTGCAGTACATAGTTCCAAAGAAAATTGTTACAAGTTTTTGAAGTCACATTTTTTGACTTCATGTTGTAAATGTGAAAAATTTTATAAATTTCTTTGTGCAGTAATATTAAAGATTGTCCTAATGACCTTTTGCAATTCATAATTTAACATAAGAATTTATTTCATTATAAGGTTTGTTAATGGTATATAAAACCACATATTCATTTTAAGAAACATGTTAAACAATGTCCTTGCTCCAAAAAAAAACTATGTTTTCCCCTGATAGATGAAGGTTACAGGTATTACAGTTGATTTTTCCTATATATATGCTATTTCAGTTTAATTTTACATACATATGTTATTTTTTTGATTTTTTAATTTGTAATGTATGGTTGCTAGTAGTCACATTAACTTATTTACATAGTAGCCTGTATGTAATAGACAAAGAAAGTGCACACATCACAGTGGCAGTCTTACAGTGCCCGTTTTGCTCAAAATCCATGGCTCTATGGTGGAGCCAACTATTAGACTGCTATAGCAGTCTGTTCGCGCATGCGCGGTAGCGCGATCATGACATCATCACATTGAGATGTCCTATTGTGGGATTAGAGCAAAACGGGCACAAAAGGTATAGAAGCACTCCTGGAGTTGTAACAAACATAAGCAGCCATCTTTAAGGTGCAGAGGGGTCGATATGGTGGAAATAACTTTTGTTAAAAGCATTTAAGTAAGTAATTAGAATCCATTTTACTTGTTAAAATTGCCTACTGCATTTTACACTTCAAAACAGAGTTACGAAAACTTTTTTTTATCATGGCTTTTCCACAGAAATCAATTCAGTGTTTAAAAGCACATTTTCTCCTGCACCTAACAGACCAAACTGGTAAAAGTAGGAAGAGTGCATTTAGTTATAAAGGAGCACAAGTTTTTACAAATTGTGAGTAACAAGTGACTGCCACAGTGATTGTTTCATTTATTTTGTCTTATATGTTTTTCAGAAACTTGAATGTTATTGCTGACAGTAGAGGTTCTTCAAAGTACATTACCATTATAGTAACAATCAGCATTTTTACTAAGGTATGAGGAATTGCTAACATTTTGAAGTTACCACATAAGCACATTATAAGTACACATGAGTACAATTAAATAATATTTTGTTTTAATTAATTTGCAGAAAAAACAAAGAATACAGTATTTACAAGTACATATTCCCCGTGAACAAGCCCATTTTATGGGTGAAATGTTGGGGACTTTACAAATAAAATAAGAAATTATACTACAGAGAAATCATTTTGAATTTTTCAAGGGCCCCCCCATCTCCATTTTGTAAACCTGTCATTTATAAGTCGCTCATAATGTGCCCACTGGATAAATTCATCCGCCTGCTTTTTAAGGTGGTGTATGGGATCCGTACTGACAAGAAAGTACAGTTATGTAAGAACTTACCATAACAGTAGATTTTCGAGAGAGGCTATTGCAGTAGGTATTCACAAGTAGGGACGAAGCCATCAGGCATCAGGACCCCACAGAAAAATCTATAGCCAGCAGTCTCTGGTGGTCCTGACACCCACCCTTCCATTCTTTCCCACCAAGCATCAAAGGGCTGACAGAAAAAAAGAGGATATGGTCCCATATCTGAAAGAGAAGAAAATGAGGGGATGGAGGGAGGGAAGGTAATACCTACTGCAACAGCCTCTCTCGAAGATCTACTGTTGCGGTAAGTTCTTACATAACTGTACTATCTTACTTTGAGAGGGCTCTTGCAGCAGGTAATCACAAGTAGGACTGAGTCCCAAGCAGTCTGGAACAAAAAGAAAGCGAGAGGAGGAAAAAAACATCCACAAAGGCTGAGCTTCTAGACAGGGATCATGAAAGGATTCCCTACAGAACAGATAGCCCAAACCTGCTCTGCAGCAAGAGGCAGTGTCCAAACTGTAATGTTTCAGAAGGTATGAATGGAGTCAAAGTTAGCATTGCACAAATCTCAGCCAGCACATTTCTTGAACCAAGTGGCAGAGGTCACAGACCCTCTAGTGGAGTGGTCTTTGACCTGACCCAGAAGGGTCTCGTGATACTTGTCGTAACAGAAAGTGATACAATTGGCCAACCATTTAGAAAGGCATTGCTTGGAAACTGGTTTGCCCTCTCTCGTGAGCAAAAGACACAAAGAGTTGGTCTGTTTTCCCAGAATTCTATGTACATCCAGGGTATGGAGGAGATACTCCCCCTGATTGGAGTGCTCTGTGAAGAAGGCTGGAAGCTTGATGCACTGATTCAAAATAGATTCACCCACCACTTTTGGGAGAAATTTAGGATTACTGCGCATGGCCACCCTATCCTTGTGGAAAATCAAATAAGGGATTTTACACATCAAGGCTTGCAACTCAGAAATCCTTTGAGCTGAGGTGATGGCCACTAGAAACAAAGTCTTCCAAGGAAGAAACTTCAGCTCTGCCTCTGCTGCAGGTTCGAATGGAGGCAGAGTAATCTTCTCGAAGATGAATTTCAAGTCCCAAGGAGGAGCAGGGTTGCAGATCGAGGGTCTTAAGTGCAGGACCCCTCGCAGAAAAGTCTTCAATACTTCTAGCTGTGCAAACGCCTGCTCCCGAGAGGGACGTGGTACGCCAAAATGGCTGCCATATGTACTTTTATTGATGAATAACTAAGGCCCAAGCTGTACACATGCCTAAGGTAGTATAGAACCTTATTGGCTGGACAAGAAAAAGGTTCTATGTGTTTAGAACCCGCCCAGATGGTGAAGCGCTTCCACGTCATGACATAAGTGGACCCGGTGGAAGGCTTTCTGGCCTCCACCAGGGTGTCAGCAACTGCGGGGGGGGGACTCCAAAATGAGCTTTAGCTATGTCTGAAAGAGCCACGTGTAAAGGTGAAGAGACTTGAGGCCTGGATGAACCAGGGTCCCCTTCTCCTGGGTCAGCAAATGTTGTGACAGTGGTAGAGGAAGAGGAGGTTCCTCGGAAAACTGTCTCAGAAAAGAGAACCAGGCTTGCCTCAGTCAAAAAAGGAGCAATGAGGATCACCCTCGCTCCTTCCGAACTGAGCTTATTGAGTACCCTCAGGATCAAACGTATCGGAGGGAAGGCGTAGACGAATCTGTCCTTCCAGCACAGAGACCTGGTCAAGTTCCCACTCATGAGACTTGGTGGACGAGTGACTTAAGGCATCCATGAGCGTGTTCTCCATCCCCGGCATGTGAACAGCCATTAGATGAAGGCTGTGCTGGGACGCCTAGTGACAGACTCTCATGGCTTCCCGGCAAAGGGGATAGGAATGAGTTCCCCCTTGTTTAACGAGGTACCAGACAAGACACATGTTGTCTGATTGTATGAGAAGGTGACCGGGAAGAACAACCGGGAGGAGAGCCTGGAGGGTATAAACGACTGCCCTCTGCTCAAAGATATTTATATGGAGCTTTTGTTCAAACTGAGACTAGCTGCCCTGAGTCCGGTGGGGCCAGAGATGGGCATCCCAACCTGCCCCTGATGCATCTGTCATCAGGGTCTGGGTGGGAGGGGTGGTACAGAATGTGATCCCCAGATTGAGATGTTCTGGAACCATCCATCATTACAAGTCCCTGACCATAGGGTCTGACACCAGGATTTCGTGATCCAGGTCATCCTGAGACTGGTCCCATTGAGACCGCAGGGTCCACTGAGAGATCCTCATGTGGAGACAAGTGAGTGGGATGGTCAGGATGGCAGCCACCATCAGGCTAAGAAGACGAAGGGCTTTCCTGGCTCTGACCCTTCTGAGACTCGATAAGAACCAAGCTTGGTTTGACAGCGTTTCGGCTCTATCCGGGGATAAGAAAGCCTTGCCCAGAGTCGTGTCCAACACTGTCCCTATGAACTGAAGCCATTGACAAGGGATCATATGGGACTTGACAAGGTTGATTGTAATCCCCAGGTCAGAGAATACTTGAAGGGTGAGGGAAAAGGAGCCCAAAAGTTCTTCCCTGAATGGGGCTGCCAGAAGCCAGTCATCCAAATAGGGGAAGACTTGGACCCCCCTGGTTTGCTGGAAGGCCGTCACCACCACCAGGCATTTGGTAAATACTCGGGAGGCCAAGGGTAGACCAAAGGGAAGGGCCTTGAACTGGTAGTGGGCACCCTGAAAATGGAGGTGTCTGCAGTGGGAGTGGCAAATGGGGATATGGAGGTAGGCATCCTGCCTATCCAGGCGCATAGCCACAGTCCCAGCCGAAGAATGGGGAGAAGGCTCTGGAGGGAGAGCATTCGAAACTGTTTATACTCCACAAACTGACTGAGGGAGCTGAGGTTGAGAATGGGCCTCAGGTCCCCCGTTTTCTTTGGTACTAGGAAGAAGTGAGAATAGTAACCTGTCCCCTGAAGGTGGGGGGAGGAATGGGTTCTATTGCCTCTTTTAGCAGAAGAGAGTGGATTTCTTCCAGTACCAACTGCAGATGAGTGTGGGAGTACGATGAGGGAGGGGGTGGTCTGTGAGGTTTTTTTTGAATGAATTCTATTGAGTGTCCTGCTGTAATCAGCTGGAGCACCTAGGCATCTGCCATTATCCTCTCCCAACCTGGTAGACTGAAGGAGAATCTCCCCCCTACTGGTTCCTCTGAACTGGGCAGAGGCAGTGGGAGAGGCAGGGAGTCAGGAGGTGGGGGGCAGAGTAACGGCCGAGGCCCCAGGAGTGTTCTTGCTGGGGGTGGGCCTTGGCAGCTGATGCAGCTTTGTATTTGTTGGGATGCTGGGGTTGCATCTGCTTAGGCCTTTGGTGGTTGGGATGCCGAAAGGACCGTTTCTGCCTCTGAGAGGGTTTGTACAGACCTTAATGCCAAACCCTTCTCCTGTAATTTGGTGATGATGTCCTTGACATCACCACCAAACAGCACAGACCCTCTGAAGGGAGCATCATGGATGGCCAATTGTACATCAGGGGCCAAACCTGACACTTGGAGCCAGGCATGATGCTGTAAGGATACAGCGAAGGCCAAGCTCCTGCCTGCAGTGTCCACCACGTCACATGAAGCACGAAACATGTGTCTACAGGCCGAGCGTGTGGAGTGGACACGACCTTCCAGTTGCTGCTTTGTTTGCAAATCTGGAAGGGAGTTCAGTTTTGATTCCATCTGACTAAGGATAGCCTTCTGGTAGTCCCATATGTGGCAGACATAATTGAGGGTCCTCATGCCCAGAGTGGAAGAAGGGTAGACCTTCTTCCCATACTGGTACAGAAGACGGGACTCCTTGTCGGGGGGACGACGAGGTGAGATGCTTAGGGTTGACTGATCGGTTGCAAGTGGCGCTAATCACAACTGAATTGGCCTTGGGGTGAAGGAGCAGGAAATCCTTCCCCTCAGGAGCCTGATATAGCCTGTCGGCCATCCGAGGAAGGGGGGACTAATGAGAAAGGTTGTTTCCAAATAGCGGAGACAAGATCCTTGTGAGGCTCTATCCAGGGTGGAATCAGAGTGGGAAAAGTCTCCGGGAGGTCCAGATGGGCTGTAAGCTTCTTACGCTGCAGATCTGTCTCCACTGATTGCCACTCGCAGGCAGCCTGGATTTTCTTTGGTAGCTCCAGAAAGGAAAGATCGTCCAGAGGGGACTTCAGAGAACCTTGCGGCCTGGGTCTATCTGAAGCATGGGGCTCATCCTCTAGGTCGGAGCATCCAGAGTCCAGATGTAGACTGCAGTCCCGCCCAACCAATGCCTGGCTTATCGGATGCAATCTGACCAGTAGGCCTGAGTTTAGAGGCTGTAGTGGGAGTATGGGCCTCCTTTGCCCTGGAGGCTCCCATCGGGCCTGAGCACAAGACTCCGATGTAGGAGAAAAAGAAGAATCCTCCCTAGGAGGAGGCAGATCGTCCTCTCTGGGGGTTCCCCGGGGAAGCGTGCCTTCCCTGGCCACAAGAACCAGATGGTTCAGCTCTGGTATCAAGCAGAGGTACAGGAGCCTCTTCTCACCGACACATGGAGTCCAGCATCTGCACCAGCATCGGTAGACATTTCTCGACCTCTTGGGTGATCTGTGTTTTGGCTTTAGCCCACCATGAGGCCAAGATCTCCCTCAGGTCCACCTGAGGCTGTGCGGTAGGTGGAGGGGGGGGAGGATGCAGGGGGGGCTCGGACATGGGTAACTTGGGAACCTATAATAGGAGTACCCATAACCTGGTGGCGGGAGGCCCGGCATCAGGTATTGAGGCACCGGATACTGTGATATTGGGTATGCTGGCATCGGGTATCCTGGTGCTGGGGGCTCCGATGGAGTCAAAGGTCCCAGTGTCAGCCCTGCAGGCAGACCGGAGAGGTCAGGCGGAGGCCCGAAGGGCATAGGGCCTGAGGGGGACCTGCCAGAGGGTTCGGGAGCCCAGATGGCTCTGATGATGTATCATCAGGAAGCAGAATGCTGGAGGGTGACGTCGGGTTGTTTGACATCGGGTATGGCATCGGGGGGGGGCAACCCCGATGGCAGCATTTCAGACTCCTTGATCCCAGCCTGGGAGAAAGGAGTGAGCTCTTCGGAAGGAACAGGAGGAGACGCAGGAATCTCAGTGGGCAACGCAACGGGTGTGTGTTGCGGCAACTCTCCGGCATCAGACATGGAGGAAGAGCCTGTCTCCGGGTTGCCAGCTGGGTGGATATCGAGAGTACTGATGACCGATTTATCAGTCGTGTCTGGGCGGACATCAGCGGGACTGACGCCCGGCTTCTCGGATGCAATCTGACCAGTAGGCCTGGGTTTAGAGGCCATAGTGGGAGCACGGGCCTCCTTTGCCCTGGAGGCTCCCATTGGGCCCTAGCGCAAGCCCGAGAGGGGGGGGTCAACTCTGGCTTAGAAACCACTAAGGTGGCCGTCGAAGGATGATCCCCCAGAAGAGAAGTTACCTGGAGGGCCGCGACTCCAGCCGAAGTCGCAGCCGCTGTGGATGGCGTGCCCCGGTCCCAGTGTTTCTCCTTCTCCCTCTTTTTCTTATGATGGCCCTCAGGAGAAGTAGATGCCTGCCTCAATTTCTTCAGTTAATTTTCCATGGATTACATTTTCTTTTTGAGTAAATGGGCTTCCAGGTACTGCTGCCTTCGTTTCCGGGTAGCAGGATTGAACTTTTGGCAGTGCTCACACTCCTCCACGCGGTGGTCTGGGCCCAGACAGAAGAGGTAGAGGGAATGGCCATTTTTATGAGGGATCTGGGATCCACACGAGTCGCACTTGTCTTTATGCGATTCCAATGGTGATGGGGATGACATGCACAGTGAGGTAGTGATACACAATTATCAGAATAATGTAGAAAACATCAAAAAGACTTATACTTATCCAAAATGGTGAGATAAGCGAGTACTGTTCTTCCGCGATGTACTATCACAAGCCAACAGTGGGAAAGAACTGGAAGGCAGGCATCGGGACTACCCCCTTTATACTGACGTCGGCTGATGCCGGTCACTTGATGTGGGGGTGGTCCCCGCCAGAGACGGCTAACTAGAGATTTTTCCGTGGGATCCTGACACTTGATGGCTTAATCCTACTTGTGAATACCTACTGCAAGAGCACTCTCGAAGTAAAATCATAGAATCCTTCATTCGCTAGTTGCCTCTCAACTTCTGCTAAATAACCTGTCACGTTCTGGATTACCACACTACCCCCTTACCAACCGGTTTGATTACAATATTTTTGTTGTTTCTTAATGAATTTACAGCTGTTTTTTTCTTCCATATTGACATTGTAGTACCTAGGTACAAAATCCTCCCTTCTCAAACTCTCCAAGTCTTCTTCACACAATTTCTGAAATGTTGTTACTGCAGGGGGCAGGGGAGGACAAAAAGTGTTAGGTTTACTCCCTCATTACTTTCTCCGTTCTCATCACCCACTTGGGACTGTATATCTGTAGTATCTACTAACGCTCACAAAACATCTTGTGTGGGTATAATGCTTGGCATTTCTGTGTCAATTACATTAGGAGAGTCAACAGTACTTAAACTTTCCTCCATTACACCCATATTGCTTCCTTCTGTGTAAAAACATTTCAGCCTCAGAACTCTGCAAAGGTGATATAAATCCGTAGTTGTCTGAAATAAAATACAGATCTGAAGTGGGGGCAAACAAGCGTCCCTTATTTAAAACACTTAGTTCGTTCTCATTTAGGATGTAATTAGATAAGTTAATAATGTTCTTCCCACTGGATTCTGCTCTCTCTAACAATGTTGTTGGTATCTCTTCTTCGGGGTCTGAGCTCCTTGATCACCTCTTTTCTCATCTGGTTCTCCTTGATTTAATTAGTATCTGCCTTTCCTCATGTAGTCAGTTTCGACTATTGTGTTCTTGCTCTAAAAAGACATCTGATAAGTTAGAGTCATTATTTGCACTTGTATCCGAGGCACTAGTATAGATTAGGCCACCGGATGCATTCGCAGGTACAGTTTGTTTCAGGATTGATTTTGGCTCACAAATTCACTCTTGTTTCTCTTTGTGGCTGACTTTTTTTCTTATTCTTCAGCTAGCTGAATATATGCCCATTCAAGTAATCATTTTCTTCCCTATGGAATTTCTTCTTTTTAGTGGCAAACTCTTTTGAATCTTGGAATTTAATCTCATGCTAAAGTTCACCTTTAAAGTCGTGAAATTGACCGTGGGTGGAAAAAGTCTGCAAGTGTTCCTCCTTCCCCCATAAATCCTTTCAATCTCGATCTGCATTTTTCTTGATTTCCTTAGCATCAACTCCATCCACTTGGTGGACGCCTCATGGGCTGTCTCCCTCCATTCTTTTATAAATCCCTAGTTGTCTGTGCCAAAAGTTGAATCCTTTGTGATGCATAAACCCTTCGGGATCCTTTTACCTTGTAAGTAAGCCTCGATTGATTTGATCTGCCAGTTAATTCTCTGTGCTTTCAGTGTCGCCCGTTCTTAAGTAAAGAATGCACTCCAGATATTTCCCACTGTGGATTCTGTCCTTTCTGGTGATTCCCTTGAATCATTTCTTTCAACTCCATTTGCGCCCATACCAAAAGGATTTGGGTCATCCAAATTCTGAAATAGGTTCTCTGTAAATTTATTTTATTTATTTATTGAAAAGTTTCACCAGGTAAGGTACACTGAACAAACAAGTTGCTCATCTCCTGGTACGACCTAGGGGAGAGGGTGGTGGGAGTTACATAGTGTCAATGAGTACACGCAAATTACCCAATAGCATACGCAAACATAAGTTCTAAGTGAATTACTCATTAGCATGAAAAAAAATATTTACAGGGTAGAGAAGTTAAATCCTGTAACAGTGAACGTGTGGTGAGACAAACATAAAGTAAAGTAATATCAAGTGTGACCAATGACCTAAACTATTCGGACTAAATGGCACAGAGCAACAAGAGGTGAAATAACAAAGTGGTAGAGAACAGAGCTAGAGACCAGGGCTAACTCAACAGGCTAAGGAGATAGACCAATTTAGAGAGGGAGAGAGATTATTTCAAAAAACCATTACACAACTGAAGCCGAAATAGGCACAAAAACTGTAATCGCATCAATTTGGTTATGGTTAGGCAAACAGGGCATCAGTCAGGATGTGGGACAAGAAGGGGGGAGCTAGGAGCAAGTGCAATTTACAGAGAGAAAATTATATAGAGCTTGATTTAATGAGCCAGGTGAGGAAGAGGATCGGATTTGTGTAGGAAGAGCATTCCACAGTTTAGGGAGACGATAGGAGGAGGAGGAGGCCTGTCCACTTGAGATGGATCTCCAGGGAACAGTCAGAGCTCTGTGGTCATGGGATCTTAGAAGTCGAGAGGGAGTGGGTGGGGGGAGATTAGGGAATTAAGATAGGGAGGGAGTGTACCAAGCCAGTACTTAGAGATGAAATTAGCGCAGTGATGCAGATGCCTATTTGTTAGGGATGGGAAGGCTAAAGCTCGGTGCAAGTGACAGTGGTGGGTAAGGGGAGGTGCATCCAGAGCAAACCGACAGAATGAGTTGAAAAGAGTATCCAAGTTAGCTAAGGAGGTGGCAGGAGCAGAGCAATAGACGATATCACAATAGTCAAAAATCGGGAGGATCATTTTTTGGATCAGTTCACATCTTGCCTGTGACAGGAGGCAGGAATGGTTTCTATATAAGGCACAGAGTTTGGGGCGAAACTTTTTTATTATGGCTTCTATATGGGCCGAGAAGGCGAGATGTTGATCCAGCCAAATGCCCAGGTACCTGAAAGACTCAGTGGCAATTATAGTTGCCCTGTCGAGGGTAGTGAAGGTGGGGGCAGAAGGGAGCCTTGACAGATTCTGATGCATGCCAAATGTCATGGACACAGTTTTCTTGGCATTTAGGAAGAGTTGGTGAGATTGAAACCAGCTCTGGACATTACTGAAATCATGTTGGAGCCTGGAGGTGACATCCAAGGGCGAGGACCCAGAGGAGAAAAGAACCATATGATCAGCATACATATGTATAGAAGATGAGGTACAGATGGAAGGAAGATCGTTCAGAAAAAATGAAGAAGAGAATCGGGCCTAGTATGGACCCTTGGGGGACTCCAGAGCATATAGGTAGAGGAGGGGAGATGTAGTCGGATATTTTTACAGACTGTGAGTGGTCGTTTAAACCATTTAATGGCATGTTCAGACAGCCTGGCTGATGAGAGGGAGCAGAGCAGGAGGGAGTGGGAAACGGTGTCAAAAGCTTTAGTAAGATCAATAAAAATGGCATTGGTGATGTGACCGCAATCCATGTCTGTCAGGATCGCATCAGTGATTCGAAGTAGTGAGGTAGTAGTAGTAGACTGATGTTTACGGAATCCAGATTGATATTGGGTGAAGAAATTAATGTCGAAGAGGTATGAGGATAGTTGGTCAAGGACTAGATGTTCTTGTAGTTTGGCTAACATCGGGAGGAGTGATATAGGGTGGTAGTTCTCAGGGGAGGAGGAGTCGCCACACTTTAGGAGAGGGAGGACAATTGCATGTTTCCAATCAAGGGGAATTTTGGCTAAGTGAAATGAGAGATTGAAAAGAGCAGTGAATGGGGGAGCAATGGCAGAGGCAGACAGGTTTAGTAACTTCGGGACCAGTCCATCAGGGGAGCTACCTTTGCTCGGGTTAAGGGCTTCCAAGGCCATCAGCATGTCAGTTGTCAGGATTTTAGAGAAGTAAATGTAACCCCCGTTACCCGGGGTTACTAGAATCCCAGTAAGACCTAGTGGTAGGCAGGGAAGGCAGCTTGTGAAACTCCAGTTAAATGGATTTCACACTGTCTCACTGTTCTCAGTCTCAGCTGAGACTGAGGGATGACATCATTTAGAACTGTCGCAGCTGCATAAACCACAATAGAATGTTGCAGTTGGAGGTTACAGTAGAACGTTGGGGAATTTGAAGTGGAGTTCAGTAGAGTCTGTGCAGTAAGTAGAAGAGGTGCTCTGCTGTAAGCAGGCCCTCAGAGTTCTAAGCTCTGTCAAAGAGCATATTTGTGTTGTATAGGTGTGTGTTCTCACCTGAAGAGGAACAAAAGAAGAGCACATTGAAGTGGTGGAGACTGCTTTCAGTGGTTCAGGGCCCCATCCCTGCCAGGATGGGGAGAAAGGAATCAACCTGCTTCCAGGGGCAACCCCCCTGGTCTGGCTAGGGAAAAGAAGCTGCCTGATTTAAGTTCGTGCTGAGACACCAGAAGCTCTGGACGAGAGTTCTTTGAGGAGAAAACGCCTGTGGAGCACCTGCAACTAAGGGGTGAGTTCGCTCTGCTAAACGGCCATGTGTTTTCACCTGAATCAAGATGAAACTAAAGAGACTGTTACTGCGGGGTCAGGAAAAGACAGCCAAGTACAGTTTGGAAGATGTGGGGATTGGACTGCTTAACTCTCTGGGGGGTTCTAGAGTAATGGACACAGCCTCTTATTAAATATGTTCAAGGTCAGCACAAATGAGATGTAAAGACAGTAAACTGAATATGAATACATTTAAAAAGAATCTACACAGCAAAGTGTTTTACGAGGTGTTACAGTCCAGAGAAATGGCCAGGTATGAATTGTGGTAGCGAGAGGTGGGAGACCCCTTCATCAGTAGTAACCAAATTCACCTCTATGGATTTGCTCTGGGACACCTGCTGCTTTTCTCTCAGGTACTTGGCCAGTGCCTGATGAAAGTACCCAGATGTGGGATTGATGAGGAAGATTCCCTTATGGAGCAGAAGTGCTCATAGGTGGTTTAGGGAGCCATCAGTAAATGGTTCCATGCTATATGGAAAGTGTCCAAGTGGCTGGCTAGGGAGCTGAGCCAGGAAAAACCCAGAGCAGCGTACAAGTTCGGGCTGTGTGACCAGTGTGTTTCAGAGCCTGAGGGCTAAAGTGATGAGGATGTGTTCTGGTCTCCTTAAATCTGCATTACCAGGAGTGTAGCCCCCGTGGGGGTCCATCTATGCTTTGTTTATTCTGTTGGATGTGAATAAAAGCCACACTTTAGAATCCCACTTCTGGTATTGGACAATACAGTTATTGCTTCCTTTGTCCGGAGTTACTTGGGTGCCCAGTGCAGAGTAGCCAAACCTAGCCAATGTGCAGAGTGACATATTTCTCCCCAAACCCAGCCCACCAGGTAGAGCTGTCAAGATAGAAACGGCATACCTGGGTGGGGGGTTACATAAAAACTATGAGATGGGGCTGGTGGACTTCTAGTGGGTGCGGAGGTAGACTGGTTCATGGTTGGAAGGGAGCCTAACAGAGCAGAAGCGCATGAGGTAAAGTGCAGGTTGAAAGCTGCGGCAATGCTATGGATAGGTTATTTATATTAGAGTTAAAGGTAGAGCTGAAGTACTCAGCCTTGGCCAAACGAGTGGCTTTTGTGCATTTGTTTCTGAGAACCCGGTAGGCCTCGTAATCTTTAAGAAGCTTTGAACTTTTATGGAGCTTTCAGGCTGCATCACGTGCCCTTTGGCAAGCAATGAGTTCTGCAGAGATCCAGGGGAGGTGGTTTCCACGGACTCGAACCCGGCGTGTCGATTCCAGACTTCAAGAAATCGGCCTCTGATGTAGTTGGCAGTGACATCTAGGTTGCTGGCAATAGATATGGGTGCCCAGTTAGGGTTGGTCAAATCATAAAGAAGTGGGGCAATGTTCAGGGATTTGTATGAGCAGATTTGTAGAGTTTTATAGGGGACTTTGACTTTGTGAATTTTGCTCACCAGGAAAGTCATGCAATGGTCACTGAAGGCATCTGCTAGAGTACTGGATTTAATGACCCTATGGGTGTGAGTGGTAAGGGCCCAGTCAATGAGGGAGTGGTTTCCCGTCTTGTGGTTTAGCCTAGTCAGATCTTGGATAATTTGGGTTAGGTTGAACGCATGTATAGCATTTAGCACTTAGCTGGGTATGGTAGTCCAATTTATGTTGAAATCACCCATAATATATAATTCTCCATCAGAAGAGTGGCTAGCTAAGGTGGTTATGAGGTCAGTAGCAATTCTGGGTTGTGAGCCAGGACGGCAGTAGGCATCTGCTACCAAGACAGGTTTGGAGGAGGGGAGAAAGATTTGCAACAGCAGGGCCTTGTAGGCTTTTGGTATAGCACTAGAAAAGACGGAAGTGAATTGGATGGAAGAGGAGACATAGATAGCAACCCGGCCTCCTCTCCCAAGCCGGTCCTGACACGATATTGTGAAGCCAGGGAGAGTAAGAGACAAAGTCCTGTTGTTCTCCCTCTTAATTCAGTTTGTCCATCCAAGCCTGTATTGGTGCTAGTGCTTGGCGCAGCTGGTTCTGAACTCATGCTACCCCCGGCATCACACCTTACTGTACCTGCACCTACTGGACTTGCTCGCAGTGAATTGTTCAATTAGTGTGTCAGCCTGTGCACAGCTCAACTAATACTTGCAGAGACAAAAGAAGAGCCACATCAAGGCTGCTGGGGTGTTCTGTGATAATGTTGAATGTTCACAATACAAAGTCATGGCACTTACTCTCCACACTATACACAGTTGAAGTCCCACCCAAGCTTCAGTTCTGAAAACTCCAAACTTTATTTTGACAAAAGCAAGCAAAAACCACCATGAGGGTCCTGGGAGAATGAACAATACACATCTCTGACGTTTTACCTGTCCTTTAGACTTTTTCAAAGATAAAGCCCCTTGGGGAGAATAGAAACATAGTCTTTGATGGCAGATAAGGACCGCTTGGCCCACCTAGTCTGCCAATTTTCCTACCTATTGGATAACCTGCAGATCCTAGTTAACCAACAGCCTATTTCTTCCTACACCCCCACAAGAATTGTCTTATGTCTGTTCCATGCATTCTTGAATTCTCCCCCAGTTTTAGACCCCACAACCTCCTCAGGAAGGCAGTTCTATGCGTCCACCATCCTCTCTGTGAAAAAATACTTCCTCACATTGCCCCTGAGCCATCCTCCCTCTATCTTCAAATTGTGTCCACTTGTTCTTGCACATCTCTTTTTCTGAAAGATCCTACCCTCTTGGACTTTGTTGATTCCACTGAGGTACTTAAAAGTTTCAATCAAGTCCCCCCTCTTCCTCCTTTCCTCAATGGTATACATATTAAGCTCCTTTAGTATCTCCTCGTATGGCTTCTCTTGCAGACCAGGCACCATTTTAGTTGTCCTTCTCTGGACTGCCTCCATCCTGTCTATGTCCTTGCGGAGATGAAGACTCCAGAACTGGACACAGTACTCCAGATGGGGTCTCACCAACTGTCTATACAGAGGGATAACAACTTCCTGTTTTCTGCTGGTGATGCCTCTCCCTATACATCCCAGTATCTCCCAAGCCCTCCCTACTGCCTTCTCACATTGTTTGCTAACCTTAAGGTTATCTGATATGATTACCTCCAGGTCCCTTTCCATTTTTGTTGTTGTTACTACCCCCCCCCCCACTGTGTACTCTTCCCCAGGGTTTTTGTTTCCCAGGTGCCTTATTTTGCACTTCTTTACATTAAATCCAAGCTGCCATACTTCCAAACATTCCTCCAACCTTGCCAAGTCCCTTCTCATCCTTTCCAGCCCCCATGTATCAACCCTGCAGCGGATCTTTGTGTCATCTACAAAGAGGCATACCTTTCCTTCTAGTCCCTCTGCAATGTCACTTATAAAGACATTAAAAAAGACTGGACCCAGTACTGAACCCTACGGTACCCCACTAGTAACCCCTTTCTTCAGAGTGTACTCCGTTTATTATTACCTTCTGTGTCCTGTTGTCCAGCCAATGTTTTACCCAGGCTACCACCCTGGGACCCACTCCCAGGCTGGCTAATCTGTGTATTAATCTTTTGTATGGGACTGTATCAAATGCCTTGCTGAAGTCTAGGTAGGCCATGTCAACAACCCCTCCTTGATCTACTGCATTGGTCACCCACTCAAAGAAATCGATTAGATTCATCTGACATGACCTTCCCACTGTGAATTTGTGCTGCCTTGGGTCCTGTGCCCCACTGGCCTCTAGGTACTCAACAATTCTTTCCTTTAGAAGTGATTCCATCATTTTTCCTACCACAGAGGTCAAACTGACAGGTCTGTAGTTTTCTGCCTCTGTCTTGCTCCCACTTTTGTGAAGGGGAATCACATCCACCCTCCTCCAGTCCTCAGGTGCCACACCATCCTCCCAAGATTTGTTAAAAAGAGTAGTCAGTGGTGTCACTAGTTCTCCCCTTAAGTCTTTTAGAATTCTGGGGTGAATCCCGTCAGGCCCCATTGCTTTGTCCACCTTCAGTTTTAGGAGTTCTTTCAGAACCCTTTCTTCTGTGAAAGAACTGGGATTGACCCATCCAGAGTGCTTCTGTTAATTGAATTAGGTACCTCCCCCCCCTCCTATTTTGTGAATACTGAGCAGAAGTATTCATTCAGTATCCCTGCTTTTTCACTGTCCCTCTCTGCCCACCCACCATCCATTCTATTCAGCCTCAATATCCCTCCCTTTGTCTTTCTTCTCTCCCTAATGAATCCTATAAAAGGTTTTATCCCCCTTCTTAACCGAGTTGGCTATCTTTCCCTCAGTTTGGGCCTTTGCTATTCTGACTGCCTTCAGTGCTTCCTTCTGCCTTAACTGGTACAGTTCTCTGTCCTGCTTCTACTGTGTTTCCTTATACTTCCTAAATTATATCTTTTTCTCCCTAACCTTCCCCGCCACCTCTTTTGAGAAACATAGTGGCTTTTTCTTTCATTTGATTTATTTGCTGCACACAAAGGCTTGTTGGATCTGTGATGGCAGTTTTGATGTTTCCCCATTGTTGCTCCACCCCTCCTTCTTGCCTGTTTGCTAGTACTTTTCTAAGGCACTCTCCCATTTTGACAGTCAGCCCTCCTGAAGTCCAGTACCCTCACTTTTGTATGGCTTGACTCTGTAGCTGAGTTTATCGTGAACCACACTGTTTGGTGGTCATTTGTTCCCCAATGGCTACCCACTTCTAGATCTGAGATCCTCTCACTGTCCCCATTTGAGAGTATTAGGTCTAAGATTGCTCCCTCCCGAGGGACTCTTTATAGTCAAACAATTGTGCCACATGACTACCTCTCTTAAAGTGCTATACATTTACTGATTTACTTATGTACAAAAAACAACATTTTCAATCTAGTTAAAATCAACAAACATATTATACTGGTTACACAATCACTTATTTCTATATACACTCACCCTTGCCAGATGCACTCAGTGACCATCACATGATCTACTGTGTGCGCAAAATCCATCACCACAAAGCCCTGCCACACATCCTCCTTCTTTGCTCTTTTAGGACCCTTGTCTTGTCCTCCCTCCATGAGGATCTTGTTGGTATTAACTGGTCTCTGATTGCCAAGGCCTCCTCTGTCAGCTCTGCCCTGAGCTACTTCAAGACCCAGTTCTTGCATGTTTGGGACTGGCACACTCCTATCAGAAAATCAAGGGTCAGAGGCCCTCATCTCCCCTGGGTATTGGCTGAACTGCTGGCCTGTCAGCGAGCTTGTGACTTTGCATGGAAGACTTACAAGGCCTCAGGCATTCTAGGTGATATGGTTAAATTTCGGACTCTCTGTAATGCCTGCACTAGGGCCACCAGACTTACCAAAAAAAAGAGTACTGCTCAACCACTTTCCAGGAGAACGTTAACAGCCCCTCCAAATTCTGGAAAGTAGTACATGCCTTATTCTCCCCCACTTCTCAACCCCCTCCCCCAGTCCCAAAGATTGGTGACATCACTATTTCCGATTCCTCCTCTGTCGCCAATGAATTCAAAACTTTCTTCACCACCTGTGCTTCAGCCCTTCTTGCATCTCTTCCCCTGGCAGCTCCTTCTCTTCCAGCCCCTTCAGCACCCTCTTCCTCTCCACACTGTTTCTCCTTCTCTCCAGTGTCCCCTGCTGGTACCCTAAAAACACTCCTGGCCCTTAACTCTCATAAGGGCAAAAGCCCGGATGGGCTTGACCCAAAGTTCCTGCACCTCTCGGCCCCCTGCCATTGCTCTCCCACTCACCTTCTGAATCTCTCCTTTACATTTGCTTCTGTCCTTGATGCCTGGAAGATTGCCATAATTGTCCCACTCCCTAAGGGGGGGGGCGCAGCTCTTCAAACCCAGGTAACTGCTGCCCAGTTTCCAGTCTCCCAATCCTTGCAAAACTGCAAGAGCACCTTGTTCTGGTTCAGCTTTCTTCTTTTCTTGGATCCTCCTCCTTCTTCACCCCTTTCCAGTCTGGTTTCTGGAAGCCCACTCCACTATGACCTACCTACTCTGGCTCACTGACTCCATTCTCTCTGGCATGGATCATGGACGTATCACCTCTGCCATTTTTTGTCAGTTTGGCCAAAGTTTTCAACACTGTTGCCCACCTCTCTTCTCCTCAATAAACTTGCAGTGGCTGGTCTATCGGAGTCCGCCACTAACTCATTTCAGTCCTGCCTCATGGGTAGGCCCCACCCAGTCAGGACTGGTGACTCCATTCCCCCCCTTCCCATCAATATTCAGTGCTTGAACAGATTCTTATCTCCATTTTTCTGAATGACTTACCTGCCACCTGCTCAACAGCTGATATCCACATGTACGCAGATGATACTGTCTTATATACTTCCAGTACCTCCCCCTCTGATGTAGCGACTGGCCTCCAGCTCGCTTTCAATAATGTCCAGAGCTGGTTTCACACAAATCAACTGTTCCTCAATGCTAAAAAGATGGTCTCCATGACTTTTAGCACCAGGCAAAGGTTAGCCAGGCTTACAGCCCTCCCTACCTTTCACACCCTTGAGGGGACCCCTTGGCAGGATGTCTCCACTTTTATATATCTCAGGCTTTGGCTAGACCAGAACCTAGATTTTGCTGGACATGTGGATGCTATCCACAAAAAAAAACTGCATCCCAAACTTGGTGTTCTCTACAGACACCATGGCTGCATCCCCCTTCAAGCCTGCTGTGAGATGATCCAGAAGATGATCCTCCCAATGTTTGACTTTGGAGATATAGTTTACAGTGCTGCTCCTAAGTCCACCCTCTCCAGACTGGACACCCTTTTCAACTCCTTCTGTTGCTTTGCCCTAAACTGTCCACCACATACAAATCACTGTGACTCTTACTCTGCCCTCTCCTTCCCTCCTCTTGGGGATAGATGCCTTGTCACTGTGCCTCATTTATTTATTTATGTAAGCCATTGGTAACCGGATAAGTGCACTGATCTGATGGACCATTTTCAGGCATGACCCTGGCCATAGAAGTGGCTTAGATAACAGTAAATATAGGATACAAGTATATTACAGTACTACAGCAGAAGTATAATGTTAGTTGGGAAGTTCTGGCTTGGCTCCCTTCCCCATACCTAAACACCCTCCTCTCTACCTCCCCTTCTCCCACCTACACTCTCCGTGACTCCCCTTATAGGACTCTTGCCCTCCTTGCCCGTACTTCAACTTCAGGATGGACTGCCTTCTCCTACCATTTCCCAAATATCTGGAACTCCCGCCCTTTAAATATCTGCTCTACCCTGCCCTCTAACTCGCTGTCCTATCTTCTCAATAACCACATTTCCCCTTCCTACCCCTACTCTTGAACATATGCCTTTCCTTATTACTCTTTTCTCTTAATTCTTCACCTTCTCCCCCACCCAATCCCTTACCCTCTTCTCTATGTTTTATCTTTCCCCATTTTTATTCTATATCATTCTCCCCTCCAGTTCCTCCACTTCCTTAGACAGGCTCTTCCCCATGTACTGGCTAAGTGGGCTTTGTGTTGTTTACTCAGTTGTGTGGTTCTGCCCCTGAGTATCACAGTTTCTGTCCTTTATTATGCAGTGAATATATTTTGTCCTTAGCATTATTGACTTTCAGTATATGTCATTGGGGGGAATTGCTTAATCAGGAAAGGCACAATGAGCTGAAGCTTGTTTCCAGGTGCGACTTGGGAGCACAAGAAAGTTAAGTGACTTGCTTAGAGTCACATAGTATGCAAGTTGGGGCTGTGGGATTCAAACCCAGTTCTCCAGGTTTGCAGCACAGTGCCTTTAGCTACTGAGCTATGCTGCCTCCTTATAATTGTTTATTAGCTGCAATTTGATTTTGTTTATTGCCCTTCAATCATGTTTTAATTTTTGTCTTATGTACGATTGTCATGCTTATTTCAGCTCTGTTTCACATACTTCATATTCTAAATGTATCCCATTTTCCCCTTTCCCCCAGGATGCAGCTGGAAATGAGCTATTGCAGCTGTGTATGTCTTTCCTGGTGAAACTTTTTCAAATATATAAAATAAATAAAAAATTCCCCAATGTTACATGTCCCAAAGATAATGTACTTTATACATTTTTCCTGGAATCAAATAATTCCTTACAAACTATTTAATCCAGTACAAAGGACAATGAAATTGTGAATATAGAAAACCTATTCTATAGAACCTTATAGACCCATGCTGAAAAATATCCGTCTCTAATGGCACCTAAGATTGGGGGGTTGAAAGGGAAAGGGAAAAGAAGGGAAGGACTGGTGAATTTAGCTTCCAAAGGGGCAGAGTGACCCGGAAGGGGAATTTTTAATTACATGTCTCTATGGGTGACTGTATATAAAAAATAATGATTGTGTATCAGGTACAATATGTGTGTTGAGTTTAACTAGATTGAAAATGTTTTTCTACACAAGTAAATCAGTAAATGTATAGCACTTTAATAGGGGTAGTCTTGTGGCACAATTGTTTGACTATAAGAGTGATTCTCCCCTAGAGGGCATTACCTTTGAAAAAGCCTGAAGGTCAGGTGAAACATCAGAGCTGTGTATTGTTCGTTCTCCAGAACCCTCGTGGTTGTTTTTACTCGCTTTTGTCAAAATAAAGTTTGAAGTACTCAAAACTGACGTTCTGTGTGGGACTCCAGCTTTGTATAGTGTGGAGGGTAAGTGTCATATTTTATTGTGTACTGGCAATTGTCCCTTGGAACTGGCCAATTGTCCCCCTGAAACTGGTCAATTTCCCCTGAAGTGGTTCCGAGTGTACCAACCACCTACAATTGCCTTAAAACCGTACACCTGTACTGAACCTCTAGCAACTGCACAGAACTGAAAGTACTGTATGCTGTGAGGGTTTACAGTAAACCTCCCCCCTCCCGACGTTTCCTGAGCTGTCACAATCTTGGTACTGAAAGGGGGAAGGAAAAGCTGTTTCCTTTTTGTTACGATGTTGAGTTTCGTTTTACTTTGTAGGCTTTTTTAAAAGTAGAAAATGGTGTTTGGCGAGCGGGCGGGTGGCTGAGCTCGAGCATTCTTCTACTGTGCTATGTGAACCACGGAGCAGGACTTAATGGCAGTTGGAGGTACGATTTCTGCTTTTTGAAAGTTGCAGGCAGAGTAATGGGGCGGAGGGGGAGAGAACATTTGCAGTTTGATGGTACTCTCTTTGTGGTTAACGGATGAGCAGGCACATGTTCACATTGAAAGGCTTTAGCCGCAGGCCGGGGCACTCAGGAGAAAAACTTAAAAAAAAAATTAACAGTGGGTTCTTTCTTTATTTGAGGAGCTATGGATTAGGAAAAGGACGAGAAAAGGAACGGGATGAATGAAGGATGTAGCACATGTGCCTGTTTGTATTTGGGGAGGGGGCACACATCATAGCTGAAGGCTTTTAGTGCAGTTGTAAGCTGTGGAGCGGTGGTATGATTTTTTACTGTTATATGGGTCATGTGTGCCTGAACTTGACACAGTGATGTTATTGTTCAATAACATCACTGTCCAAGGCACACACTGACCAATCAGGACACTTTGCCATTGTATAATTGCTGTTATTTGCCATTGGTAGCAAATCTCCTCCAAACCCAATGTGATTCTTTGATGGCTGATTTGTTATTTATCCTGGTTCTTGTTCCAGATACTTCTAGGTCTTCTGTTTTCACTCAGCTTTTGACACCCCGTTTGTTATTTTTCTTCTCTTTTAAGTATTACCTGCATCGTCCTGATTGCATTCTCATTCCTGCTAGCAGCATTAATCCTCTTCCGCTCATCTGATCCCGACAGCCCATTGGAAGGGTTCATGCCGAAGAATCTCCAGTAGTTCATCTCATCCCTGGTGGCCCATTGGCAGGTTGGTGCCAGACATCCTCTTCAGCTCATCTTATCCCGGAAGCCCATTGGAAGGATTTGTGCCGAAGCATCTCCTGCAGTTACTCTGTTTCCAGCAGCAGACTGGCAGGTTTGTGCTGGAACCTAGTTCTGTTTGTTCTTTTGTCCCAGCAGCCCAAGAGAGGGGTTTTGCCAATGAACTCATGGCCTGTTTACCAATCCTCTCATAAATCCCAGTGGCCTCTCCTAGGCCCATACTGATATGAACATACAAACATACGAAGAAGCCAGCAGAAGAAGGCAGTTTGGTCTAAAAAGTCTGCTAGTATTGCAGGGTCCACAGCTTGAGCTAATGTCCCTGCCCTCCCTCCCTCCCCACTCCTCCCATCCTCCCTACCCATGATTCTTACCTTCCCCCATGCCTATCCCAGTCTCTCTTAAAGCTGCCCACTGTCTTCAATGAGATGACCTCTTCTGGCAGTGCATTCCAAGTGTCCACCACCCTCTCTGTGAAGAAGTGCTTCCTGACTTCCCTCCTAAAACTCCCACCCTCCAGCTTAAGACTGTGCCCCCTTGTGATATGGTTGCCACTCAGCGTAAAGAAGCTCTCCTTATCAATCTTATTTCTCCCTTTCAAGTACTTGAATGTCTCAATCATGTCCCCTCTTTCTCTCCTGTCTTCCAGGGAGCACATGTTCAGTGCCCTTAACCTCTCCTTGTATGCCTTGCCCTCCTCTGTACCTTCTCCAGCAGGTTAATGTCCTTTTTGAGGTGTGGGCACCAGTACTGAACTCCATACTCTAGATGCAGCCTTACCAGTGACCTGTACAAAGGCAGTATAACCACCTCTCTCCTACTACTGATCCCCCTAGCTATGTATCCCAGCACCTTGTTTGCCTTTGCTGCTGCTCTCTTGCACTGTGTGGTGTGCTTCAGGTCACTAGTGATCATCACTCCCAGGTCCTTCTCCTCCTCTGATGCAGATACTCGGACTCCACCCAGGTAATACTCTGTCCTGGGATTCTTGGATTCTGATATGCCAGTTTGTGTTACAAACAGGATTCTTTGTTCTCATTCCCCTTTCTTCTTCTTCTCTTCCACCTCACTTCCAGCTTGTGCACATGAAGACCATCCCCAAAAGTGGAATCAAAAGTGCATTAATCTCTTGAACTTACTGTAACCTTGCTGCGCTTTTCATTATAGAAAGAACTTTCGGAGCTAGTGGTCAACCAACCGTGATTCATTTACTCAGTTTAACATAAAGTACAGTGGTTTTAGGCCAAGGTGCACCTTTTTTAGAGTTTATGTTAATTATTTATGTGTTATTCCTGTTCAGATAATAATAATGCTGTCCTTACACCCTGTCATTGTCACTGTTGGTATTTTCCTCCATGACGTGTCCTCCTTCCCCTCCTGTTAAATGAACTTCTTTGTTTCATTGGATCTCTGTGTATGACTCCTGCCTCTCCTTGGGTGCCTCCATCCACCCACCCACCCACCTAGGAACCTATAGTATCACCTCGCCACAACACCTGCTTGGGAGTGACACTGGTGCTGGTAGTAAGACAGTTACATCCACATCTCAGAGTGAAGAACCAAGAAGACTACCAGAGCACCACAAGTGTGCCCCAGAGAAATCCCGAGGACATTTCGAAAAGATGCATGAATGTATGTCTGGGTGACATGTTCTATCAATGTGAGGGTTCTGCAGATATTGTCCATCATTTGTTGTTTATGGATAAAATAGGTTGATCAAAATGAATCAGTGACAGTAGCATCTGATCTAGCCAATGTGCCTATATCGCTATAAAATGTTTCACATTTAACATTGATATTGGATGATAGGAGGATGGACAGGATGGGGCCTTATCCAGTTTAAAAATTGCCGACAGTGTTGCAAGTCTCCAGGAGGGGGGAGAAGCGTTACCATCAGCTACAGCTAGCAATGCCCAATGTAAATGAGGAAGTAGGTAAGCACTTGTACCATTCAACTAGATAACTGTCTGGTCCAGGGCATTTCTGTCTCTTTGCAGTCACCAAAGCTATGTGTAGTTCTTCCTGGTCATTTGGGATTGTACGTGAAGCTTTCTGAGAGTCAGAGAATGTAGCTAATCAGAGTTGGGAAAGAAAAGTGGAAACTGTGGCTCTGTGTAGAGTACAACACTTGATAGCAGTCCTAGAGAATATCCTGGCCAAGGGATTCATGAGTGCAGTGACTGGTAACTGGGTCCCAAAGACTGAGAACACAGGCTGCACATCAATAGGCCTTCAACCTACGTGCCAAAAGACGGGTACCCCGGCTCCTCCCTTACAGTGAGATTGTCTGAGATAATGCAAGACGTGCTGGACCTGTTCATCTAGTATGGCTTGAAGCTCCAGTTTTACTGCCTTGATCTAATTAAATATAACCCAGTCCCCTTTGGAGTAAAAAAGTTGCAAAATATGCAACTGACTATGGAGAGAATCATATATCACTGTCCATCTGCACCATTAGATAGAATAGGAGACACTGGGCCCAGTTCTCAAAGCTCCTGGCACAGCGCAAGGGACTTGCACCATAAAGAATGACACAAAGTGCCCCTTGCGCCAAATGATGCACTGGGCGTGATTCTCAAAGGCAACCTGCATCAGTCACAGGCTGCCTGCCCTGATCTGTACTCGTGCTGCCCATGCACCACAAAAGTGGCTGCGGCTTGGGCACAAGGGGGCATGTAGCAGATGCAAGCTGCCACATACCCTAAAATAGGATTCACTAAACTCACCGGAGGACAATTTTCTAAGTACCCTTAGACCAGCCAGGGCTTGTCTAAAGGTACTTAGAACAATGTCCTCTGCAGGAGTTCAGCAACGTGAAGCAATGAGCCACATCCACCTCCCCACAAACACACACACACACACACACACACAAACACACACACACACACACCCACACACACACACAAACACACACACACACATACATCCACACACACACACATACACATCCACCCACACACACACACACACACAAACACACACACACACACATCCACCCCCACACACACACACACACAAACACACACACACACACATCCACCCCACACACACACACACACAAACACACAACACAGACACACACATCCACCCCCCCCACACACACACACACACATCCACACACACACCCACACACACACACACACACCCCACACACACACACATACAAACACACACACACACACATCCACCCCCACACACACACACACACACACACACACACACACACACACACACACACACACATCCACACACACACACACACACACACACACCACCAATATGCCCATAGAGGAGTACGTTACTAATGAGATTACCTGGTGGACTAGCGGTCCTCCTTTCCCAATCCCAATGTTGCCTGTAATAATAAATAATAATCTGCTCCCTGTCCTGGTGGACTAGCGGCCCCCCCACACACACCGATCTCGATGTTGCCTGTAATAATACATAATACTCATCCCCCTGCCCTGGTGACATATTGGCCCTCCATCCCAGCAGGTAGTGCCCACCATCCCACTCCACCCCATCCCGAATCAGAGCCTGTGACCGGCACAGTCCACCTCTCACCTCCGTGACCAGCTGCGTACTGAACTGTCAACGAGCACATACAGTAACATACACATGCTTATTGACTGATCAAAGAGTAGGTACATATGTACAGTAGGTGCTCATTGACAGTTCAGTCTGCAGCTGGCCATGGAGGGGAGAGGTGAACTGTGACGGTCACGGGCTCTGATTCAGAATGGGGGAGGAGGTGATGGGTACTACCTGCTGGGATGGGGGGGTGTGGGGCCACTATACCACCAGGGCAGAGGGCAGAATATTATTTATTGCTACGGGCAACATCAGGATCGGGTTGGGGGGGCAGCTAGTCCACCAGGGCAGTGGGCAGAGTATTATCTATTATTACAGACATCAGGATCAGGAAGGGGGACCACTAGTCCGCCAGGGCAGGGGGCAGATTATTATTTATTATTATGGGCTACATTGGGATCGGGAAGGGGAGACTGCTAGTCCAACAAGGCAGGGAGATGATTGTATTTATTGGTATGTGCAACATCAGGATCAGGAAGGGGCACCACTAGTCCGCCAGAGCAGGAGGCAGATTATTATTTATTATTATGGGCTACATTGGGATCGGGAAGGGGAGACTGCTAGTCCAACAAGGCAGGGAGATGATTGTATTTATTGGTATGTGCAACATCAGGATCTGGAAGGGGCACCACTAGTCCGCCAGGGCAGGGGGCAGATTATTATTTATTATTATGGGCTACATTGGGATCAGGAAGGGGAGACTGCTAGTCCAACAAGGCAGGGAGATGATTGTATTTATTGGTATGTGCAACATCAGGATCTGGAAGGGGGACCACTAGTCCGCCAGGGCAGGGGCAGATTATTATTATTATTATGGGCTACATTGGGATCGGGAAGGGGAGACTGCTAGTCCAACAAGGCAGGGAGATGATTGTATTTATTGGTATGTGCAACATCAGGATCTGGAAGGGGACCACTAGTCCGCCAGGGCAGGGGGCAGATTATTATTTATTATTATGGGCTACATTGGGATCGAGGGGAGACTGCTAGTCCAACAAGGCAGGAGATGATTGTATTTATTGGTATGTGCAACATCAGGATCTGGAAGGGGACCACTAGTCCTGCCAGGGCAGGGGCAGATTATTATTTATTATTATGGGCTACATTGGGATCGGGAAGGGGAGACTGCTAGTCCAACAAGGCAGGGAGATGATTGTATTTATTGGTATGTGCAACATCAGGATCTGGAAGGGGGACCACTAGTCCGCCAGGGCAGGGGGCAGATTATTATTTATTATTATGGGCTACATTGGGATCGGGAAGGGGAGACTGCTAGTCCAACAAGGCAGGGAGATGATTGTATTTATTGGTATGTGCAACATCAGGATCGGGAAGAGGGACCACTAGTCCGCCACGGCAGGGGGCAGATTATTATTTATTATTACAGACATCAGGATTGAGAAGGAGGACCACTAGTCTGCCAGAGCAGGGGGCAGATTATTATTTATTATTACAGGCTACATTGGGATTGGGAAGGGGAGACTGCTAGTCTGACAAGGCAGGGAGATGATTGTATTTATTGGTATGTGCAACATCGGGATTGGAGAGGGGGACCACTAGACCACCAGGCCATCTCATCTATACAGACACATATCCTCCCTGGTTGGTTCCTAGTTCCCAATATAGTCAAAGCCTTCCCCCATGCACTGTGCCTTCAATCGTTAAATCCCTTGTGTGGAGCGCCTTTTCCCTCTCCCAGGCCATACAATGGTAGTACCTCAACAAAAGACCCCATGCCTACCACATGCTTCCCTGACCCTTGCTAGGTCATTTGTCCTCAGGTGGACAATGATGTCTACCTCCCTCCTATCTCTTGCTGCCTTAACGATCCTCTGGATGCACTGTCCATCCCTTCAAGCCAAAGCACTTCTCAAGTATGTTACCTCCCTCTCCCTTCCTCTCCCTGCTCCCAAGTCTATCCTCTTGCCAGTAGAGTCCCCCACCATCAGCTGCTTCCTTTTGGGTTGGGGTCCTCTTCCTCTCTCCTTGGGGCCTCCCTTTCTGAAGACTCCCACTTCCTCCCTTCCCACTGCTATGGGTGGCTCCTCTTGGCTGCCCTGTCCTGCCAGTACAGTGAAAGAATTCTGCAGTGGTACAGGTTGAGGAGCATGTACCCTTCCCACCACCCCCACCCTCCAAGAGCCCACCAAGGTCCAAATGTTCTGCCTCTGCCTAGTCATCCTCTGAGGGAGCAGTGGCAAACTTGGTGCCCCTGGGTGGGGAAGAAGGTTCTCTGCACCCTTGCCAGTTTGGCTCAGAGTCCAGCAACCTCTGCCCTCAACCCAGAGAGGTGAATACAAATGGGATGGTATCTCAGTCCCCACAATGTTTCTCGAAAGACTGTGGCCCCACAAACCTGTTGTACTGCACCACTCCCATGAACTGCCAGAGGAGGTGATTTCACTGGCAACCGTGGGCAGTTTAAGAGGAGGTGGAACAGGGTCAGAGGTAAGGTCATAACTGAGGGGAAACAGGGGAAGGAGAGAAGGAGGCAATCTGGGGGGATAACACAGGTGTTTGGAGTGTGCAGCTGCAGTACGTTAGACTGGGAGCTGCACACTTGAGCAGACTTGATAGACCGCTATGGCGTGTATCTGCTGGCATTTTCATATGTTTCTATTTATGATCTTTCCTTCCTTTATCCTACGCCTATTTAAACTTCCCTGTACCATACCACCTCCTTTCTGCTCCTCTTGTATTCCTGCCTCTCTCTCTTGTTGCCTGCCTGGAACTTATTTGTTATTCTTCCCTAGACAGGGTGCCTCTTGTTTTCCCTTTTCTAACACACCTACCTGTACCTAACTTGCCCGAAGTGTTTACTACCCTTACCTACTTGCCTGATCTTCATTTCTTACCCTACCTTTTCACTTGCTTGCAACTTATTTGTTGTCCTACACTAGATGGGGGGACTCTAATTTTTCCCTATTCTATCCCTTCTACCCGAACCTACCTCAACCTCACCCTACCAACCTGTAGTTACCTTACCTCTTGTTGTTTTTTCTAGTACACTGTAATCACTAATGTGTTTTCTCCTACCTTAGTCTAATGTCTCCCCTGCAGAGTCTACTGCACACTGCAGTGTGGATGCCTGCAGACACCTTCAGACAGATGCTCCACTCTTGCTATGTGCCAACACATGGCCAGTCTCAGAGTAACCCTTCAGTCAATAATAAACACACCAGTTCAAAAAAGCTCTTTATTCCCTCTGCCATTTAGGCAACAATACCCCCTTGCACTTCTACCTGTGCCACCATTGCCAGGGAGCGTTCTTTCCCACATTCCGGAGGAAATAAAACTTTATATGCCGGCCTGGTGGTGCTGAGGGTTGAGGCGCTGGATGCCACACCTTGTTCCATGCCGGTGACCCAGGTTCGGCAATGAGCCCGGGTCATTGGGGGTCAGCAGGGAAGGACTAGGATTGAGCGTCCAACAACAGCTCTCCTAGTCCTGGGGAAAAAGGGTCGATGCACTCTGGTGGTCCCTGGGGACGCCTGGAGGTACTGCAGTTGCGTGGGTGCCGAATGGGGGGGGGAGCACGGCAGATGTCTGCAGGCTAGTGTATGGACATCATTGCATGTCCGTGCTCCCATCGGGAAGAACAGGGAAAATAGCAGCACAAGTCCGCAGCAGCTTAATGGCTGCTGCTTCACCGGCCCGACGATGTCTGGAATGCGTGTGCTGGTAATGGATCCTTGCCGGGCACGGGGGCTTAGGGGAGCCTCTCTTGATGGTGTAGCTGCCTATGCCAGCTGCACACGACAGCTTCGGGGTCGGAGGTGGAGGAGCGGTGGCTGGATATGGGCAGGACTGTGACTGCAGGTGAGAAACCATTCAATGCTAAAAAAAGAAATAAAACCTTATACACAAGAGCCCCGTGTAATATCCTATTTATGCCATTGGGTTGATGGCCCAGAGGAATAGTTTGATACTCATTCAGAAGGTTAGGTGCAGGGGATGGAAAGAATTAGGGTTCAAAAACCCCAATGCTGGATTTCCTTACCTTTGTTGCTTTCATGTTTAAATTTTTTTTTTTTCAAATTTAAGAAAAAGGGTCTCGCCCACATGACTATCCAAGTGGTAGTTTTTAATTTCATCCCAAAATATATTTTCAGGAATACTGAATTGACCTATTTATCTAGAAAGAAAACGAAGTCCCAGTGCAGACAGGATTGTTATGGGGGGAGGGGGACTTGGTTGTTTGTTTGTTTTTGTGTTCCATAAGGACAGAAGACAGTGACCAGTCAGGGAGGTGGCAGGTCTGTACTTGTCACCCACTGAGGGACATAAATACTGTACGTACCAGGGTGGCTATAAGGGGGAGAAGTGTGACATGGGTTTTGTAGGGTGGGCAAGGGTGGAAGATGGTTTGAATTGTATGGGTTCAGTGGGGTAATACAGTGGGAGGGACATTACTGAGAGTGAAGTGTAAGAGACGGGTTTTTGTGCTGGGGTGTATGGTACCAACAGGGTTGGGCACCAACCACAAGTGAATTTACTGTTCAGTACTGTGGACACAGTTGACAGAGTTTTGTACCCCACCACCAGTAATACTAGGGATCAGGGTGGCTGGGGGTTACTAGCAGTGGGGTTGGGCACCTAACTACTCTTGATTTTACTAATTGGGGAGGTACCAGCAGTGGGGGGTTGGGCGCTAGACCACTGGTAATATTAGTGATCAGGGGTACCTCTCAGTAGTGGGGTTTGGTACCAGACTGCTGGTGATTTTACAGATTGAGGATGGGGGTACTGGTGGCTGTGCTGAACACCAGACTGCCAGTAATATTAGTGATCAGAGGGCAGGGTTTCCAGCAGTGAGGTTTGGCAGCCAACTGTTATTGATTTTACAGACTAAGGGTAAGGATACTGGTGGCTGTATTGGACACCAGACTGCCAATAATATTAGTGATTAGTGGGTAGAAGGTACCAGCAGTGAGGTTAGGCACCCAGCCATCAGCAATACTAATAATCCAGTGGGCAGTCAGTTCTGCCATTTTAGTGGCCACTGTGAGTCATACACATGGTGGAACTACTCACAAAACTGATGAACCTGGGGCAGAGCCTTACAGAATCCAGCTGTAGAAACACAGAAATTGATGGCAGATAAGGACCGCTAGGCCCATTCAGTCTGCCCATTTTCCCCTACCTACTGCAAAAGCCACAGACCCTACTTGATCTACTGCCTTACCTTCTCGTTCCTATCACTAGGGTTCCCCTATGCCTGTCGCGTGCATTTTTGAATTTCCCCACTGTGTTTGCCTGTGCTACCTTTGCTGGGAGTCTACTCCATGCATCCACCACCCTTTCCATGAAGAAATACTTCCTCACATTACCCCTTAGTCTATCCCCTTCCAACCTCATGTCACGACCCCTCGTTCCTGAACATCTCCTTTTTCTGAAAGATGCTACCTTCTGGTACCCTATTTATGCCCTCTATATATTTGTAGGTTGCTATCATATCTCCCCTGTCTCTCCTCTCCTCCAGGGTATACATACTGAGGTCTCCCAGTCTCTCCTCATATGACTTTTGGTGCAGGCCCTGCACCATCTTTGTTGCCCTTCTTTGAACTGCCTCCACCCTGTCTATCTCCTTATGGAGATGTGGCCCTCAGAACTGGACACAGTACTCCAAATGAGGTCTCACCAGTCATCGGTACAGTGGCATCACCACCTCCTTTCTTCTGCTGGTGATACCTCTCCCTATGCACCCCAGCATCCCAACTGGCTCTCCCCACAGCCCTGGCACATTGCTTGGCCACCTTTAGGTCATCAGATATGATTACCAGTCAAATCCCTTTCCTTTTTAGTGAACGTCAGTATCCCCCCAATCTGTAATCCTCCTCTGTTCTTGCACCCCAAATGCATGCTTTTACACTTTTTCGCATTGAATCTAAACTGCCACACTCTAGACTATTCCTCCAGTTTTCCTAGGTGCATAGAATGTTAGAAAACAGACTGCACATTTGCAAACTGCAGAACTTTTTTTGTTTTAAATTTTTAATCTAGGGAGTTTTGAAGAACACCAGCCAGCAAATAATCATTCTTGGGATTACCTCTAACTAACCTGAAAGTTTCATATTTCAAATCTCAGCCATTTTTGTGCTACAGGTGAACAAAAAAGATCTTAAAAATATATTTTAGGTATAATCCCCCCTACAAATGGGGGTTCCCAAAAAGTCTTCCTTGAGCTTGCCTAAATGCTCACTGCCAGGCTGGTGTCCTGCGTTTTAGCAGTTTAAATGTGATTGCCAGAGAGTGCCTGTATAGCCTCTGTGTACTGCTTCTTTAAGAGCTGCCTGGATTGCAGTCATAAGTAATCCGAGAGGGAGCTCTGTTGAAAGATTACTTGGTATTATTTGGTATGAAAGAACAGAAGAAGACCAGAGCCCATCGAGACTGTTCCCCACACTATGTGGGACATTATTTATCTATTATCCCTCAACCAAACATCTAATTTGTTTTTAAAGACAGTGGCAATAGTTGCCTCTACCAATTCTTGTGGCAAGGTGTTCCATACAATGGATGCTCTTATTGGAAAAAAGTTTCCCCTTTTGCTGGTTTTGTAAGTTTTTACTTCAAGCTGTTTATTATGCAGTCTCAGAACATGTCTCCTTTTGGAGAGTGTTAGACCACATTTTCCATTAGATCTGGTGAATTTATTAAATTAAAAACCATAAGCATATCACCTCTTAATCTTCTAGTTTGAAGAGAGAAGAGACCAGTAGCTTTTAATCTGTTTTGATAATCCAAGTTTGTTAATCTTGGGATCATTCTAGTTACTCTCCTTTGAACCTGTTCAAGAATTGCTATGTCTTTTTTTTGGTTTGGATTCCAGAAAGGGGAGCCATAGTCTAGACACGGTCTAATGTATGCCCTATACAATGGAATGAGGCATTGTTCAGTGCGATTAACAAAAGTGCGTTTTATTTGCCTCAAAAGTCTGTTGGTCATGCAAGCAGTTCTAACACAGTGATCATTTGATGTAAGTTTATTATTAACATATATCCCTAAATCTTTTTCACAATTTGATGAGTGAAGGAGTAGTCCGTTTATATAAAATATCGTTTTTGGATTATTTACACCGAAATGCACTACTAAACATTTGTCTTGATTAAGCTGCATATGATTTTCATTTTCCCAAAGTGTTAATTTAAAACGATGTAACTATTTGCTGAAAATCATTTAGAGTGATAATGATAATGTAGTTTGTTTAACCTGTCTTCTTTGCAGCAAGGACTGTTTGGTTTATCTCCACTATCTTGGTCCTGGACTGCCGAATTGGACCAATCAGTACTGGTGGGACCTAAAATAGAGCCGAACTACAGGAGCTATCTGGAGTCAAAATCTGTAGGAACTGTAGTTTTGGACTTTTGGCACCTGAAGGGGGAGCCTTTGTTGTGACTGACAGACAGATCAGCCAACCAAACCTTTTCGATTCAGGGGAAAGTCCCAGGCTTGCTGGCAGTTGAGTCAGATCTAAGTTGGGAGCTGAAGAAGCAATAGCTTGAGACAGTCAAGCAGCCGTCTGAGTAGTTTCACGCGGGAGAACTGTGGAAAGGTCTGAGTTGTGGCCTGCTTGTCTGCCTGCTGCCCCTGAGAGGGAGAGAAGAGAATTAGTTTGGACTAATTCCAAGTTTGTGAGAATGAAATAAGCCACTGATTTTTTTACCAGGCTCATACCTGAAGAAGACCGAAGATTTTGCTGAATGCGATTGACCTGTCAGGATTTCCAGCTGCTTTTGAATCCCCGGTTTGTGCCGAGACTTTGCGATCATGACCAGAGAGCAGTTTGCCTGGTACAGTAGAATTTCCTTACATGCAAATGTGCTGTGTATTCAAAGTGGGTCGTGATTTGGTTCCCCACTGTGTGAATTGTGTTCTGCTTGCTGGTACAGTAGAATCCTTTACATGTAAATGTGCTGTATATTGAAAGTGTGTCGTGATTTGGTTCTCCACTGTGTGAACTGTGTTCTGCTTGCTGGTACCATAGAATCCTTTACATGTGAATGTATTGTGTATTGAAAGTGGGTCGTGATTTGGTTCCCCACTGTGTGAACTGTGTTCTGCTTGCTGGAAGCTTTATCCAGCCTAACCAGACTGAATCTGCATTCATCTCCATTCAGCCTGGGCCATGTCATGCTGGCCCTGCCAGACTACCCCACTGCAGAGAGAAAGCCATCGACAAGAGACCTGCCTGGGGATCAGCCCTCTGCTCCACGCTTGAACAGGAATGACACCTTGGCAATTTGTGTGGGCCCTGCTTCTCCTGGCACTCCAAATTAACCACCTGCTGTCTCGATTTTTGTCCAGACTGTGTCCAGTCTTGGGTATTGTGAGTAATCATCAGGGTAGCTCCCTGCAACAATAGCCTAATCTAAAAGTGTGTCATCTGATTGTCTTGTTGTTTTCTTTCCACGAATTGAGGCCTCCAGCTCCGGATTACAAATGGTTTGTGTTGTGCATGTCATTTTCTTCCATCACAGGGCCCCAACCAGCTGCAACATTCCTGGCTAGCCCACCGTTCTCCATCTGGGTACCCAGGGTGTGTGACTGTTTATGGACCCTGAAGTGCATGCATAACTGTTTGATTGATACAGCCTTTAAGCAAGTTAACCTGATTATGCCTCTCCCTTGTTCAAGTCCCTTAAATAAATCAGATCTAACCTTTTCTGCATTTAATCTGACTGTGGTTCTAGTTTGTGCTAAGTGTACTGTACTGTTGCTAGTTGCTTTGCCTAACCTTGTTTTACAGGGGTTCCCCATGGTCAAGCTAGAGGAAACTGCCCTGGTGGTAAGTGTAAACAGTGTGGGTACTTGTGTGATGTACAAGGGGTATTGTGAACATAATTATTGTGCAGTGTTTAGGCCACTAGCAGGGAAAGAGGGGGGTTACAGTGTCCCAGAGGGCTGTGCCCCAATTAGCTTGACCACTACCAACCCTGACCTCCGGGTGGAGGCACCTGTTACAGAACCTAGGCCCCTTACCCTACTACTAGCCAAGCAGGCAGGGGTAGTAGCCCTTGGGATAGCGCCACCTAGGGGTTACATCTTGGAGGCTCACCGCTGGGATTTTGTACCTTCTAGTGGCCAAAAATGACGAATTACTGTTAAAGATTAATGGCTACCCCAGTAGAAATGGCTGTACTTCAGTTGGTGAGGTGGTGTACTGGGCAGAAGATTGACCCCCAAAATGCTCTACTTATACTGGATATTCCCCTAGGTACCAGTAAAGACACGGTAGAGGGAGCACTCTCCAAAGTTGAAAGTTTAAAAAACCCTGTAGTGGTGGGTCGACAGGCTGATTTGATTACCCAAACTTTCATAGCCTTGGTAGAGTGTAGTGACCTCGTGGACAGCTCTAAAGTGCCACGGACTATTGCCCCAGAAGGGGTGCCAGTTGCCTGAAGAGTGATAACAAAAGACAGTAAAGACTCCAGGGAGGATGAGTTCCCACCATTATCTAAGACCTTTGAGAAGAAATTTGCTAATTTGTTGCTGGAGGAAGGGAAAACCGTAGAGGACTTTAAGAAACTATTTCTGCCACCTGGGGGTATTCCTTCCCCAACACCACCTTCCACTCCAGCATCTGTTACTACCCCGCCTTCTATGCCCATGCCAATGCTGACCCCTATATCTGTACCTGCCATCAGTCATGACTCCTACCGAAGGCTGAGAATCTTCTCGGACACCCTCCCCACCCCACAGGGGGAAGATGACTGGGAGACCTGGATAGACTATGTTGCCCCCTTGGTACCCGAGTAGCAGTGTGCAGAGGCTGAGAAGTGGAAAAGAATCGTAAAAAGTTTGAGGGGTCCCGCCGTCGAAGCCATTAATTTTTGAGGTCCACAAACCCTGATGCATCTGCTCAGAAGTACCTATCTGCACTCGAAGGCAATTTTGGGAGCATTGAGTTGGGAGAATTTGATGTGGAAATTCCGAGGTACCAAACAATGGAAAGGGGAAAGTTTGTCTGCGTGTGTTACTTGTCTAGAAAAAGCTTTGCAGAAAGCTTACCGGAAAGGTGGGGTAGCCATCAGTGACTTGAACCATGTGAGATTGGGGCACATATTGCAACATGCAAAGCATTCTAAATTGCAGATCCTCCAATTAAGGCTCCAGGATAGGAGAGGTAACCAACGTGACTACTGTGGCTTGATAAAAGAACTCTGGGAGGTTGAAGGGGAAGAGGGAGATCGTAATTATGGGGTGAGTGCAGCTTAAGTGATCATAGCACCAGAAGGCCCTTCCGAAATGGAGACCACTAAGTGTGTCCCACCGTAGGCTAAACGGTGGGGAGTGGAGTTGCTGAAAGAAGTCAGCAAGGTACAACGGATGTTCTCACTGAGGTATCCCAATGTTGACAAAGACCCTGGCTCCTATCAGGACATGACTGCCATGGGAGTGGGGGGGGTGCATCCTCAGGCATCTGCTACTGAGGGTAGCTTTTCGGCTGAGCTCAAGGAATTGACTGCCACCCTAAAGGAACTTTTGAGACATGGCACACTATCAGCAGGAGCCAGATCACAGTCTCCCATCGGTGCTCCAGCATCCCCCGCAATGCTCTCTCCAAAGATACCCCGAGAGCCTGTCATTTGTCACAATTGCGGCAAGGATGGTCACATGAAGAGGGAATGCATTCTCAGAGGGACTTAGAGAGAGTGGTGAACCGGCTTCAGGGGGAGTTTCGGAAACTGAATCAGTGGTCAACGGGTGCATGAAATGATCTCAGTGAAGACTTCGAACATCCTAATTCAAACCTCTTTGTGGCTAAATCATCTGTCCAGGCCCCTGCTGCTGTCCCTCCAACTGATCCAAAATAGTGGGCCCTTCAATGGAGACTAATGTGGCTGTGAATGGTTTTCCTACTCGGGCTGTGCTTGACAGTGGGTCGCAAGTGACCATTGTGTTTCAGAACTGGTATGACAAACACTTATCTGATATGCCATTACAATCCCTGGAAGGCCTACATGTGTGGGGGCTGAGCGACAAGTCTTATCCCTACTTAGGATATATCCTTTAGTTGTCTTTTCCTGCAACTGTAACTGGTGTGGAGGAGCAAGTAGAGACACTGGCCCTAGTGTGTCCCCCCACCAGACTGTATGATGGGGTTCCCCTGTTAACTGGAACAAACACCCACATATTTGGGAGGCTAGCACAACTCTGTCATGAGAAACAAGGTCGACGGGCTGGAATGGCTCTAAGAATTCCAGCTCTGATCAAGAGGGCTTATAACTTACAACAGAAACCCGAGGAAGTAGACCAAGATGAACTGGTGGGGATCATGTGGAAGAAGGATCCCGATTCAATGGTACTGGCCCCTAACGCCCAGTGTACCATTCAAGGGGAGGTCCACCTTCAGAAAGATGTCAACAAAATACTGATGTTGGATGCACCAGGCAATGGAAAATTGCCAGAAAGATTATTGGTCAAGACCAGCATCTTGTCTGCTCGTGCCCATGCCTACGCATGATGAGTGATGGTCCAGATTCACAATGTGTCAGATCAGGAGATCCGGGTGAACATAGGGTGCACCCTAGCTACTGTACACTGCGCTGGCACTGCAGTGTTGCCCAGCAACAAGCACCCTGGCAAGAAGGAGAGAGTGACCCTAGACTTGTTTGAGTTTGGTGACTCCCCATTGCCAGCTGAATGGAAGGCTAGAATTAACATGGGACTTACTCAGAAAGACCAAATGTTTTCATTGAAGGAATGGGATGTGGGATGTGTCCAGGGTGTGGAGCATCACATACGCCTGCACGATGAATGGCCATTTCGAGAGAGGTCCCGACACCTAGCCCCAGCAGACATAGATGATGTGAGAAGACACCTGCAGAAAATGCTTGCTGCTGGCATGATACAAGAATCCAGGAGCCCATACACCTCTCCCATTGTGGTTGTGCATAAGAAGAATGAGTCTGTGAGGATGCGTGTTGATTATCGAACCCTGAACCAGCAGACCATCCCAGACCAATACACTATGCATCGTATACAAGATGTCCCTGGACTGCTTGAATAGGAGCAAATGGTTCTCAGTGTTGGATCTTCGCAACAGATACTCCCAGATCCCAATGGCCCTGGAAGACCGTGAGAAAACAGCCTTCATCTGTCCATGAGGATTCCATGCATTTGAGGATGCCACAGGGGATATCGGGCACCCCGGCCACCTTTCAGTGACTGATGAAACGTGTGGTGGGAGATATGAATTTGCTGGAATGCCTGGTGTACTTGGACAATGTCATTGTGTTTGGGAGCACCTTAGAGGAGCATGAGAACCGACTGTTTAAAGTCCTAGACCAAATGGAAGACTTCAGACTCAAGCTGTCCATTGACAAGTGCCAGTTTTTCCAAATCTCCGTGAAGTATGTGGGGCACATAGTATCTACAAAAGGGATAGAGACTGATCCCAGTAAGGTTGAAGCACTGACTACTTGGCCCTAGCCCCATAATCATAAAGAACTACAACATTTCCTGGGGTTCTGCGGCTACTACCGCAGGTTCATAAAAGACTATGCCAAGGTGATTCACCCACTCTTGAACCTTACCCAGGGTTACCCTCCTACCAATCGTAAATACAAAAAAGGGGCCATTAAAGAACCAGAAAAAGTATACTTCCACCCAGGTGAACTCTTTGGGCCCCGCTGGATGCCCAAATGTGAAGCAGCCTTCTATGAGATCATATACCAGCTCACCCATTCCCCCATCCTCGCCTATGCTGACCCCACCAAACTCTATGTGCTACATACGGACGCTAGTCTGCAGGGTCTAGGAGCGGTGCTGTATCAAGACCATGAGGATGGCCTGAGACCAGTAGCTTTTGCCAGTAGGAGCTTGACCCCGTCTGAACGAAATTACTCTGTGGATAAGTTGGAGTTCCTTGTGCTAAAATGGGCCATCGTTGACCAGTTTCATGACTACCTCTATTGGTCAAAGATATTGGTGAAGACTGACAATAACCCATTGACCTATGTACAGACTTCAGCTAAGTTAGATGCCACTGGGCACCAGTGGCTTTCTGCATTATCAACCTATGATTATGCTGTCGAATACAGACCAGACCTGAACCATACTGATGCTGACGCCCTATCACGAAGGCCCACTTCCAAGAGTGATTGGGTCAGGCTGTCTGAACCTGACATTCGAGCATTGTGCTAAAAGTTTGATAGAGATGAACAGATGTCTGCGGACACTGTGGACTGTTTAGCAGATTGCTTGGGCCCTGCTGACACCTACACACCAGCTGCTTATTGCCACTTCTCTGCTCTAGATATTAGTGCACTACCTCAATTTGACAATGACAGCATTCAGTGGACTCAGTCCCAAGATCCTATGATTCAGCCAGCACCTGATGCCCTGCATGCGGGGAAAGATGTGTCTAAGTTACATTCCACTGACTTGCAAACTGCTTTGTTGTTTAATGAAGGCCCCATATTGAAGTTGCTCAATCAGTTGTGGTATAGATAGACAGCAGATCATAGTGGCAAAGTAGACAAGCAACAATTGGTCCTGCCCACGGCCTTTAAAGATTTGGTACTGAGGTCCCTCCATAATTAAAATGGGGCACCTCGGTATTGACAGAACCCATAACCTGATACGATCTCGCTTCTACTGGCCCAAATTGGGGGCTGATGTTGAGCACCATGTAAAGACTTGTAGTTGTTACCTGCAAAGAAAATCCCTGCCTCAGAGGGCTGCCCCCCTTGTTAATATTACTACCAGCACCCCCATGGAACTAGTCTGCATAGACTTCTTGTGTTTAGAGCCTGATCAGTGGAACACTGGCAATGTTTTAGTGGTTACGGATCATTTCACATGGTATGCACAAGCTTTTCCCACCAAAGATCAAAAGGCATCTACCATGGCCAAGGTGCTAGTGGAAAATTTCTTTGTCCACTATGATGCCCCCCAGCAGATCCACTCTGACCAGGGCAGAGACTTTGAGAGTCGACTAATCAAAGAAATGCTCTCTCTCTCTCTATGGGGGTGCGCAAGTCAAGAACCACTCCTATCACCCACAGGGAGACCCTCAACCAGAACGTTTTAATCACACCCTTCTAGACATGCTGGGCACCCTCTATCCAAAAGACAAGCATAAATGGAGCCAACAGATTAGCACCTTGGTACATGCATACAATATACCCCTACTGCCTTATGTTCGGGAGAGAGAGGTCTGGCTGCCAGTTGATGTCTGTTCTGGGGTCTCTCCAGATGGGGTCCGAGCCGAAAACTACTTGCAATATGTACAACAACTGAAAGCTCAATTGAACCATGCCTATCAACTGGCCCAGGCAATGGCCGCCAAGAGAAATCTAGCCAACAAAGAGAGACAAGATAAAAAAGTAAAGGCTCAAGAGCTTCGACCTGGAGACCATGTGTTACGCAATTTGGGACTGCATGGTAAACACAAAATTGCTGATCATTGGCACCATCTTCCCCATGTAAAAGTTGGAAAGTTGGATAATTTACCTGTGTACAAGGTGTGCCCAGAGAGTAAATCTGAAGCAGTCAAGACCATGCACTGTAACCACTTGTTACCTATTGACCAAGTCATAATTGTGGCTGAGATTGATTCCCCTGGGCCAGTGACCTGTTCTGCTGCAAGAAAGAGACAGAGCCAACCTACCGCAGTGGTCACAGATTTAAGGTTTCCTCCGCAGCAGACCCAGAATGATAGTGACTGTCAGTCTACTTCTAATGAAAGTGAGTGCGACCATGCCTATTACCTCTCTTATGAACTGAGTCAGTTGTTTTGAGGAAATCCTATGACTAATTGCAGGGATGAAGCTGGGCCTTCTGGACTGTCTAACCCCCCCCCAGCTTCGTCCTTGGAGCCAATGCTCCCTGAAAGTGAAGTGCAAAGTATCATGTCCGAAGATGTTGATTCCCTGTGTATTGTGGAACTGTATGATTTGCCTGAAGGAGGGGCTGATGGTTTAAGTCTTTCTGGTAACATACCAGAACTTGAAGAACACTATGAGAGTGCTGACAACCCTCCTTTAGTGCCTCAAAGTTTGATTGTGCCTGAGCCTTCGCAAAATGAGTCAAGTGTTATAGAAACAGAGCCTGCAGAGCAAGGAGCCAACAGTGCCCCAAGTTTGGACATTCCCATCCAGGCAGAGGCACCTCTCACAAGTGATGAGAGTCCCCAGACCAGTGCTGAGAGTACAGAGACTGTAGTTGTCCCCCCAGAAAGACTGGCCAAGCTGTCAAGTCAGTAGTACGCTTCAGTTATGATTCTCCCAGGAGGCCAGTGGATTTGCCTCTCAATGTGGTCCACAAAGGGGTTTATGTTTCTCAGAGCTCACTGCCTAAACTGACCCTAAGTGCCAATTCCAGGTTGATTGTTCTATCTTCTACGTATGGTGCCCCTGCCCCATCTAGCCCCAAGTTAGCTAATAGTGAAGGGCTCCCTCTTAAATTGTTCAATGTACAAGAAGTTATTGCATGATTCTTCATAGTAATGTGTAAATTACCTGTGTGAAACATGCATAACGTATTGTCAGAATGGATATAGTATTGTGAAGTGTAGAGAATATGTATAGTAAAAGGTATAAGTTTACATTGACTGATGCATCAGATGTCACTTGCATAACATGCTAATGGTATAAATGTCTCGTATAGTTTGCATTTGCAATATTGTGATGGTACAGACTTGATGCGGATGGCACGTTTTCTCCAGGCAGGGAAGGGTGTAACCCCCCCTACAAATGGGGGTTCCCAAAAAGTCTTCCTTGAGCTTGCCTAAATGCTCACCACCAGGCTGGTGTCCTGCGTTTTAACAGTTTAAAGTGATTGCCAGAGAGTGCCTGTATAGCCTCTGTGTACTGTCTCTTTAAGAGCTGCCTAGATTGCAGTCATAATAAGTAATCTGAGAGGGAGCTCTGTTGAAAGATGTAACTATTTGCTGAAAATCATTGAGAGTGATAATGATAATGTAGTTTGTCTAACCTGCCTTCTTGCAGCAAGGACTGTTTTGTTTATCTGCACTATCTTGGTCCTGGACTGCTGAATTGGATTGATCAGTACTGGTGGGACCTAAAATGGAGCTGGACTACAGGAGCTGTCTGGAGTCAAAGTCTGTAGGAATTGTAGTTTTGGGCTTTTGGTGCCTTTTTGCACCTGAAGGGGGAGCCTTTGTTGTGACTGACAGACAGACAGTTCAGCCAACCAAACATTTTTGATTCTGGGGAAGGTCCCAGGCTTGCTAGCAGTTGAGTCAGATCTAAGTTGGAAGCTGAAGAAGCAACAGCTTGAGACAGTCAAGCAGCCGTCTGAGTAGCTTCGTGCGGGAGAACTGTGGAAAGGCCTGAGTTGTGGCTTGCATGTCTGCCTGCTGCCCCTGAGAGGTAGAGAAGAAAATTATTTCAGACTAATTCCAAGTTTGTTAGAATGAAGTAAGCCACTGATTTTTTACCAGGCTCATACCTGAAGAAGATAGAAGATTTTGCTGAATGCGATTGGCCTGTCAGAATTTCCAGCTGCTTTTGAATCCCCAGTTTGTGCTGAGACTTTGCGATCATGACCAGAGAGTGGTTTGCCTGATACAGCAGAATTTCCTTACATGTAAATGTGCTGCGTATTGAAAGTTAGTCGTGATTTGGTTCCCCACTGTGTGAACTGTGTTCTGCTTGCTGGTACGGTAGAATCCTTTACACGTAAATGTGCTGTGTATTAAAAGTGGGTCGTGATTTGGTTCCCCACTGTGTGGACTGTTCTGCTTGCTGGTACTGTAGAATCCTTTACATATGAATGTGCTGTGTATTGAAAGTGGGTCATGATTTGGTTCCCCACTGTGTGAACTGTGTTCTGCTTGCTGGAAGCTTTATCCAGCCTAATCGGACTGAATCCGCATTCATCTTCATTCGGCCTGGGCCATGCCACGCTGGCCCTGCCAGAGTACCCCACTGCACAGAGAAAGCCATCAACAAGAGACCTGTCTGGGGATCAGCCCCCTGCTCCACACTTCAACAGGAACAATGCCTCAATGATTCGTGTGGGCCTTGCTTCTCCTGGCACCTGCTGTCTCAATTTTCGTCCAAACTGTGTCCAGTCTTGGCTAGCGTAAGTAATCATCAGGGTAGCTCCCTGCAGCAACAGCCTAATCTAAAAGTGTGTCATCTGATTGTCTTGTTGTTTTCTTTTCATGAACTAAGCCCTCCGGCTCCGGATTACAAATAGTGTGTGTTGTGCATGTTGTTTTCTTTCATCACAGGGCCCCAACCAGCTGCAACGTTCCTGGCTAGCCCACCGTTCTCCATCTGGGTACCCAGGGTGTGTGACTGTTTATGGACCCTGAAGTGCATGCATAACTGTTTGATTGGTACAGCCTTTAAGCAAATTAACCTGATTACGCCCCTCCCTTGTTCAAGTCCCTTAAATAAATCAGATCTAACCTTTTCTGCATTCAATCTGACTGTGGTTCTAGTTTGTGCTAAGCATACTGTACTTTTGCTAGTTGCTTTGCCTAACCTTGTTTTACAGGGGGTCCCCAGGGTCGAGATACAGGAAACTGCCCTGGTGGTAAGTGTAAACTGTGTGGGTACTTGTGTGGTGTACAAGGGGTATTGTGAAAGTAATTACTGTGCAGTGTTCGGGCCACTAGCAGGAAAAGAGGGGGGTTACAGTGTCCTGGAGGGCTGTGCCGTGGTTAGCTTGACCACTACCAACCCTGACCTCCGGATGAAGGCACCTGTTACAGAACCTAGGCCCCTTAACCTGCTACTAGCCAAGCAGGCAGGGGTAGTAGCCCTTGGGATAGTACCACCTAGGGGTTACATACGTATTTCCAATCTTTAAGACCTTTCAAACCACCCAGCTGACATCGCCAAACTGCAGTATCCAGAGATCCCAAAACCTATAATGTGTAAGTCTAATGTTAGGATATTGCAGCCAGAGACAGACGCAGTATTAAGGTACAGAAGTTGGGGTTTAACACAGAACTGCCTAACCCTAGTTATAGTGGCGGAGTCTGTGCATGTATGAGTGTGTGCATGTGAGTGCAGATAAACCCTAGAGTTTCTAAGGTGGCAGCATCAGATTCTCTTAAAAGTAATAACAATACAAGCAAGCAAATAGTTAAATAGATAACACTTAAGAAGCAGTGGGGTCTAGTAGTTAGAGCAGAAGCCTGGGAAACAGGAGATCTCAAGTTTAAACTCAGCTAGAGTAAAACAGTCACTGTGCGACCTTGGGCAAGTCACTTGACCTCCCAGTTCTCCAAGCCACTAATTTGCAGAAATTGGTAAAAGCAGGATCCTACTAAAAATAAATGTTGCCTCTCAGTTGGGCTAGCCTGCTTAAATAAATTGTAAAATAAGAATATATATATTTATTGTGGTCCACATGGACTTCACATCCAGTATGTCAAACAGGGAACTGATGAGACTGTTTAGCTGAACAGGTGCACCGAAACAATAAGTGTCTGGCAAACTTACTGTGCTGTGACCTTGACAGTGAGAGGAAAGTACAGTCATGTGCCCCCTGCATCTTGTTTTCAACTGCAAAACAGCTGTTGGGAGTGTTATCTTAGTGTGAGTGTGTGTGTGTGGGTGTGTGTGTGTGTGTGTGTGTGTGTGTGTGTGTGTGGAGGGGGGGGACTGGAAAAGTGAAGGTCAGCAGAAGCGAACAGAGGAGAGGGACAATATCTTAGCTAACACCATTGTAACCAGTGCGGTGATAGACCAGTTCTAGGGAGCTGCAAGCCTGCTAACTTGGGAAAGGTTCCAGGAATGACAGAATATGGCAACTTAAGAGAAGAGGTGAAATTAAAAGAGGAAGACATGACAAGAAGTTGTCTAGATGGTAATACTGACCCAGAAACTTCTGAAAAGTTGCCCAAAATGAAATGAAATGAATAATAATAAAAAAAAAAATATCACAAGAGCTCTGACCAAGAAAGTACCAAGACTTTCACATCTTGAAACTTCATAAATTATTCTCCTGGGCTTCTGTGGAATTGTTAATTTCATGCAGCTCCCCCTTGTAATTTCCCTGCCTGGGCTGTCAGCCTAACTGCCTGTTCTCCCATTACTGCTGCCAAAATACAGCAAGACAGGGTATGATTATCCCCACTTACAGTAGCCATCAGATCGCAGGCACACTCCCCGCGGGATGACACACGGCCTGTCAAGGCTTCATTCACGCCATTAATAAGCATCATTAGCGTCGGCTCTGAAAAGCGATATTAGCCGCTCTGCTCATTTCAACATGTCATATATTTTAATTTAAGACCAAAGATAGAACACAGGGAAAAAAAGGATACATCACTCCCTTTGAAGCAAGCTTTCTCGTACAAGGAGAGCACTTTTTAAAAAAGATACCATGGTGTGTGTGTGTGTGTTTAGGGGGAGCTAGTATCTGCATAATGAAAGTGGCAGGATTTTTTACAGCTTTATCCCTTAATAGGGTTGGTGCAAACTCACTGACACACTGACCCTTGATATTCTGACATCTCAGGCTTGTGTTTCTGGTCACCCTGCAGATGACTGAATGAAATTTCTTCCTGAGGGTGCTATAGGGATCTGTTTGCTCTTGAGATTTTGTTTTTGTAAGTCCTATCCATCCTTGCTGCGGATATGGCCTCCAGAGACACCACTGTTACCCCATGCACTGTTGCAGGGCTGGGAGGCAGTGTCTGGGGCCCACAGAGCTTCCCGCATACTGCCATTCACCAAACTTGCCATACACAAAATGTTGCCAGTGTCTACAAGGGGCAAATTCTCCCCTATGAAAGTGGCACACAAGCAGATTATGCAAATCAACTGTCCAGATGTTAGTGATCACACATAGGCTGTGTACCAACTATTAATGTACTGGACTGTGACAACCACAGGGGTTGTGACCAATTTCATGGCCCTTGCCCTGGTCACATAGCTCTATCACTGAAGTCTTCCCCCACTCCCCTTGCCCCATAACTTGATGGCCACTTGATAGCCATGCTTATATAAATATACCATCCCTCGCTCACCTTTCCTGGTGGTCCAGTCGCCCTAGAATCTTGTATACTGTATTTTTGAACCACACTGCTGGCATCCAGTGGATAATCCCCCCCCCCAGCCCTATTTCCTCCACTGAGCTTTGTGAGTGGCACTGTACACTGCCTAACCCTTCAACCCTGCCAGAAGAAATGATCTGGATTGCAAAGGTATGACCTCTAGGAGTCACTCACTATGCCTTGGGATTGGGGGGGGGGTTGAGGGCAGCAGGGAACCACTGTTCATAGCATAGCACATCCCTGAATAGTGGCACCCTCACTGAGGCAAACTCCCCTGCCCTTTGCTCTGTGCTGCCACACTGACACACAGGTAAACATTTGCAACTCCTCTGTGTATACACAAAGCGAGACAATGCAGAAGTGTGCCAAAAGTGATCCTTGTGACCACTTTGTGACACCTAAGTGCAATTCTGTATGGGATCCCTAGTGCCCAAGTGCTAACTCAACATTGCTGACATGGTCTGTGGTCAATGACCATGTAGTCACTGACCTCTGGGTTCCCCATTCCTACTTTGTACAAGGGTGGGGACATATCTCATATCCAAAGCAGAGAGCCTCCTCTCCTCCCAGGCACAGACAAAATTTAATCCAGCGCTGCCCTGCTATTTTGTAGATGCAATGAACCCCCCTAAAAGAATGGTGTATTTGCCAAGAAAAAGTTCTCCTTACAGGGGTTTTACTATACAAAGGGGAAGAAGAGTTCCCTTTATGTGCAATCATGATGCAGAATGATCAGAATAAAGTGACTTTATCAAAGAACTACTACTTGGCATGGCTGACTGATAAAAAGACTTAAACACTGTCAGTGTCAGTGGCTCAGTAGGTAGCACACTCGCTTCTGAGGCCGGGAGATCAGAGAGCCGTGGGTTCAGTTCCCACATCTGGCACTTGGGTTAATATCCCAGTACTGACACTGTAGTGCAGCATGACAGGGGTGCTGCACTTCTGAGGTGCCGTCTTCGGATGAGAGCGTAAACCGAGGTCCCATCTTCCTGGACTGGTGGTAGTTCAGGTGGATGTTAAAGATCCTATGGCACTTATCGAAAAGAGTAGGGGAATTTCCCCGGTGTCCTGGCCAAATTTCCCTCATTCACTAAAAATACCACCAACAGCTTAATCTGGTTCAAGGTCAGTTGGCATTCATCTGTATCCCCTTCCCCCGGGTCGTGCCTGAAAATAGGCAGGATATGTCTAGTGCACTTACCCGGTCAACAAAAACTAAATAAAATATTAAAAATAAACTTTTGTGAGTGCTCACATTTCTAATTAGGTGGCTAAAAAGCTCCTCGAAAGTACTGGACAAAAGTGTAGCATATAATACAACTGTCCTGTCTGAAACAAGTATTATAAGCAACAAATAATTAATTGTATAGAGGGAGTTTCTCTGTTTTAATGCACTGAAAAAAATTAACTTGTACCACAAAATGCATATGCCAGGGGATTAATTATTAAAGTGTATATCTTATAGATTGAGGGATTGCTCCCAACCAATCAAAGTGCTCCTTTCCTTTGCACATGAGCGCTCCTTATTCTGTGAAGGGTGTCTTATACACAGCTGCCATGGAAACAGGCATACTCAGAGAAGATTTTTAAAAATGTTAATATTTTACTGATCAATCTTGATCGATAATATATTAATACCACCACCTACCTACATCCTTGGGGTATCAGAACCGCTCACCTTTGATTTGCGGTCCTCGTACCCTAAGAATGTGCAAGAGACCACTCTTACAGCCATGAGAGTGGTCTCGGCAGTGGCATTAATAGAGTAGAGCACTATATTTCTGGTGACAGTGTGGTGCCACATGCATAGGACAATATAGCAGAAGATCCTCGTTTAAGTCTTAGCCATGATCTAGCCACTGGCTCACTGTGCAACATTGCATATACCATTTAACTTTCTTGTGCTTCAGTCTCAAACAGTAAACAAGTTGCCCAGAGAGTATGTATTCTCTCTATTGGAATTAGAAAGGGAAGGGGAAATAGTTTAACGAGGAAAGACACACTAAGCTGGAGCTTGTTTCCAGGAGAACCTGGGAGCACACGTTAAGTGACTTACTCTGGGTCACACAATATGCAAGTGGGGGCTGATGGGATTCAAACCCAGGTCTCCAGGTTTGCAGTTCAGTGCCCTTAACCATTACGCTATACTGCCTCCTACATTAAATGAGATATACTGAGAGAAGTAAGCCATTCAACCCCAGGGGTGTAGCCAGAAATTTTAAACTTGTACTCAAGAGTTACTGGAACTATTGCCCCCCACGTAAACACAAACCAAAAGATGTGCTGTCCCCCCCCACACACACAAACAGTGCCCCACCCTTTATCTTAGTCAACAATATGTAGTAAACAAATGAAGTCCAGTGTGCCCTCCAATCTGCCCAAGCAGGCCTGTAATGGAGTATTTTTTTTAGTCTCTCATGTCCCAAATAGGGGCTCTTAGTTATCTGGCCAAAAGGTGAACAAGCCAAACCACTCCGTCAAAGTGGCCCCAATCGGTTTGGTGCTGCACTTTAATGTAAAACGTACCTTGCTGATCTGAATTAGAGTCCTGCTGTTTCATTCTCTGTTTGCAAAGACAATACTCCAGCTTCCTTGTCTCACATTTATAAAGTGCAGTCTGCTAGGTGTGGCTGGGAGCAAATCACTAGTGATCACAGCTTTCCTCTAATCATAAACCAATTCAATGTGTGATCTGCTCAATCCTGGCTTTATACATTTATTTAATTGTTTTTAGAGGGGCTCCTGGTTGTGACCAATATCAAACAAACAACTGAAGTCCAGTGTGCCCCCCCAGGCTGCCCAAACAGGCCTGTAATGGAGGATTTTTTTATTTTCTCATGTCCCAAATAGGGGCTCTTAGTTATCAAACTTTGGCCAAAATGTGAACATGCCAAACCACTCCGTCAAAGTGGCCCCAATCGGTTTGGTCCTGCACTTTATATAATATTTGACGGAGTGGTTTGGCTTGTTCACATTTTGGCCAAAGTTTGATAACTAAGAGCCCCTATTTGGGATATGAGAGATTAAAAAAATCCTCCATTACAGGCCTGTTTGGGCAGTTTGGGGGTGCACACTGGACTTAATTTGTTTGTTGATATTGGTCACAACCAGGAGCCCCTCTAAAAACAATTAAATAAATTTATAAAGCCAGGGTTGAGCAGATCATACATTGAATTAGTTAACAATATGTAGTAAGCCAATGATCCTAACAGACTCACATTTTATTTTCTCTAACACACACTACCAGTCAGACAGAAGCTGGCTGGATTTTAATTAGTGTTTAGGATACATTGTAATAAGTATGCAATAAGACAAGCCAGGGTGTGTAATTATGGGGGAATAATTGCACAGCCTGAGGGTGTTGTTAAGCATGAGGCGTTTGTGCTGAGTGCCTTTAGACACCCAAGAGCAAAGTGGACTTATGCCCGCGTAATTACACATCCCTGAAGTGTCTTATCACACTTATAACAGGAGGTCAAAAATGTTTCACTTGTTTCAAGCAAAAATGGACAATAGAGTTTTAAAATAAAATGGTACTCAAATCCATTTTTTATTGTATGCAAGAAAACGTAGTCCCTGTAAACATTAAGGAAATTGGCACCGCAAACTGTAATCCCTTCCAACTGTTAGGGAAACTTACTACAGTCCCTTATAATACTAAGGGAAATAACTTGGTCACTGAATAAAATTCATTGTTCAAACCTGAACACCGTTACTCAACGTACTGACTGAACTCGTTGTCGTTTCTTTTTTTTTTTCTTTAATTAAAATGGAAAACCATATTAACTGTAATGTGACAGTTCTGCAGTACAGTTCTGTTGCGGTTTCACTTTTCTCATTGTTCGGTACTTTTGTCCTGTTTTCCTTCTGTTTTCTTTCACTTTATTTTTGAATTCATTGGTGGTGTTCGTGGCCACAGTTTCTCCCTTCTGAGCTGTTTCAGCAACAGCGGCAACAGCAGACTTGAATTGTTGATGTACTTGTAGTCTTGGCTCTCTGCTGGCGGCTCAGTTTTTCATGTCTTCATCAGCTGGCATGTATTTCTCCTCGGTCGCAGTGCCAATCTGAAAACAAGGCCCTGTGATGTTATTTCCTGGTGCTTTGTTTTCTCGAGTTGCACTGCTGTTAGCTGCATCTTATTCGGGTTAATGGATGGGGGATCTGGAATCAGGTAGTGATTCTGTACATAGGCTCTTGGTCTGAAGCAAGTACAGGGGTGCAATTATGGTCTCATAATTACACTCTCTTACTGGTCTCTCAGCCAATCAAAATGCTTACACTTTTTTGTCATCATGTTATAAGCCTCTGTGCCACATCAAGGTAGCCAGCTTTACTGAGGTCCAAAGGAACAAACCCTGTGGGGTCAGACTCACGGCGTATAGCCCCCACTCCATCCCACCTCCACTCACTGTGATCAGTCACGTGTTCATTGAACACTTGAGTACTTGCTGGCTGCTGCGTAATCCCCCAGGCACAAGAATAGAAAAGGCAGCTTCATTATTATTATTTTTTTTAATTGTTTCACCAGGAGAGACACACTAAGCTGAAAGCTTGTTTACAGGTGTGCCCTGGGAGCACAGGGAAGAAGGTAAGTGACTTGCTCAGGATCACACAGTATGCAAGTGAGGGCTGTGGGATTCAAACCCAGGTCTGTAGATTTGCAGCTCAGAGCCTTAAATCACTGCATTGTACTGCCTCCCTTACTCCCACTCTGTCAGTGTTTGTTACCCTGATCTAAGTCTTGTGTTGCCCCTGGATTTTCCAGATTTTACTGTAATCAGCAAAGTGCACTGAGTATACCTGGTGACACCTATGGTCAACTCAATGGAACTAACACAGTGAAACAACTGGCTGCTCACTCACTGTGATAACTATATCTGTTTCATTGCTGGCCAAAATGGAGCAAATACTACCCCTGCCCCAGCACTTCATGGTATACCACTTCTTCAGGGGACTGGTCTTAAGTCTTATTCATTATACATCTCACAACTGTTTCCCCAATATCTTTGTATTTCAAGGGGCTCCAGCCCTATTGTATTCTTTATCCTATTCTTTATTTATTTTATGTATTTGATAACTGGGTAAGAACACTGGTCCCAGGGATTGTTTATAGGCATGACTCGGGCCATCTAGATGGCACATACAGACAGTTGTGTCGTAATACAGAGACATCTTTTTTTTTTTTACTCTCTTTATTCACCTACATAACCGGGGCATCTCTCAGGCTATTCTCACTCAGCTTCTGCAGCTCCATACCACCCGTCTGAACCTCTTTCCCCAATGACTACATCAGGTTCAGGACCCAGGCTCTCCTGCCTCCGTGGGGAGGCCCAGGGTCCCCGGGGGAAAGTCGAGGATTGCGGCCAACATTAGGCGTGTGGGCCTGGGCTACTGGAGGATGCCATCACCTCACCTGACGGTAGGGGCTTTTCTTGTATTTTCTCCCTGCACCTCCATCCCTCTCTTGGAGCTTGGATGTGCAATGACGTCCCTACGTCAGCTGAGGCTCCACCCCTGCCTTACGGCTGTGCCGCAAGTTCTATGGCTCGCTCCTGACTGCCACCAGAGGCCACTCAGGAGTGATGCATTCCCTACACCCTCCCCGGGAAGGGCAAGCAGTCCTCCAGACTCTCCATCCCTTCCCACCCCTGTCGACCCCCAGCGGTCCCGTCTCATTCCCGAACCCGAGTCACCAGCTTGGCACAAGGTGAGACGACTAGTGCCTTAACCCTCAGCACCACCGGGCCAGCAGAGACAAGTGTTTATACAGAGAAAAACAAGACGCTTATTCTTCCACTTTCAAGCATTATGCTGTTTGTGACTCTTTTCATTTTTTTCTCTGCATATGAGCTGAGCAGATGGCACAGATGTACATCAGTTCTCGCTGCTATAAAACTGATTACAAACAGCAATGCCCAGCACCCACTCCCACCTTAAATACACAATTGAAACCTCCCATGTTCTACTCCCTGCAACAGTTCAAGTTGGGGGGAGAAGGAATGATCCATTAGCTCATCCACCCACCATGTACCCCAGCCATTGCCAGGGGTTGAATTGGGCAGGAGCTCAGAGGACTCCATTCCACCACCTCTAAAAAAGATTATATGGCAGTTCCACCACCTCTGTCATCCACTGACTACTATGGAAGAGTTGCGCCACCTACAAATGACAGTTCCACCACCTAATAATCTAAATGCGAGCCCCTCACCTAAACATTTCCAGTTTAGCCGCTGGCCATTCTCGTTCATTGCAGCAGGCCAGGCCTAACTGTAGGTGCAGTAATAACAGTTGGATGGCTCTGGGTGACTGTAACAGCCACTACCAGGAGCTGAGCACAGTGGCTGCTTTAGCTCACCTGACAGAGTTCTCACTTTTGAACTTGAAGGCTATGAGTTAGAATCCTTCTGTGATGGATCTACAGAGCACAAGGGAGCTTGAACTGAGCCTATAGCTGTCTTGGAAAGTCACCTACTGACTTCTTCCCCACTGGCCATAATCCAAGAAGTTGATGTTATTACTGCAGGTAGATTTAACATGAGGAATGGACTGCTACCATACAGAATGAGCCCAGTTATGACAGCATTCCCTACCAACCCGCCATCCATCAGCACAGAGTTCATCACCTGGCCTGGTCAGGTCGCCGATGAACAGAAACGATTAGGGATCCCTGAAGGCCCAGCATACTTCCTTACCAGCCACCCAGGTTTGGAAGCAAACCCGCATGCTGGTTTGGGCAGCGGACAGGGCTGGGATTATACTGTAGCTCAGTAGTGCCCCCAGATGGGAAGGGATAGTGTAACAACCACTGTGGTGGACCAGGAAACTTGCCTCCTCCACAGGGGTGTCACTGCAAGCATGTAAGGCCTGACAGGGTACTGCCCAGTGTAAGGGAGATGGAAGGATCTGGGGACAAGGGAGAAAACCCAAGAAAAAATTAGTCCAGGTCAAAACCGTGAAGGAAGAATGGCGCAGTCAAAACACGTACTGCGTGGACACCAGAAAACTAGCGTGGTCAAAACACATGCTAATATAATAAACAAACTTCGAAACCGCACACACTATAATGTCAGCGTGGTTTTCGACCATGCATTGCCTCCTTCACGGTTTTGACTGGATACCAGAAAAAAAGCATCTCTCCCAGCAATCTGTATGACCACAGCTTGTACTTTCAGGCCCTACAACATGCAGATCCCCACTGGCACTGACAGTGGGGAGAGCAGCAGATGGAGCAGGGAGGTCACCAGTACAAGGGGCTTGATAAAAAGTTGAGGTGATGGCTCAGGGAGCACAATGCTGTATGGTACAAAAACAAGAACAGAAAAGGTTCAGAATTAATTTCTAAAAACTACTGCTGATCAGTCTGGGTCTGGGACATCTCCTAGTTTTGGGATGAAGGCTGGCTCCCCTGAAGAAGCCTCGGTCAGAGGCAATACCTAGGGGTGTTGTCATAATATGCTCAGTCCTGTGCCAACCAGCATCATCCAGAGTGTGATGGGGGAAGCTGGTCCCAGCTCCCTTTTGACTGGAAAGAGAATTTTCTCGGCTTGGGCAATGCACCAGTGGGCTGGAGGCGCAAGAGATGAATTTTGGTAGAAACAATGGTGGCACACAGGCAGAGGCATGCCAGAAATACAATTTAGCTGAACAAAAATATATGTGAAATTTTTTGCTAACAAATTCTGCTGCTTTAATACAGCGTACAGTATATTCCAACTGGGCTCGCAGTATACCCTAGAGGTTAGAGTAACAAGCTGTGTGTAACAGCCGCTTTTGGACTCATCTCGGCTGTTCTCTCAGGAATCCCCCCCACCCCACCTTTGGTGGGCAAAGAGTCCTTTTTATCAGTTTTCCAGCAGCTCCTTCTAATTGGCTGAAGCAGTTGTCTAACTGAACAACTTAATATTCATTTGCCTCACTTCATCCCCCATTGGATCCTCGGTTGGGCGCCAAGAAATGTCCCTCACTTTCTCCCAACAGTCCACTTGCGGTCCCAAAAGTCCCTCTGAAACTCCTGGCTCTCTGATTGGCTGTGGCAGGGATTAAAAGCTGACAAGTATGGCTGCAGTACACACAGTCCCCAGCAAAGTCCCCACCGTCAAAGTCTTTTGTAATCACACTGTATATTTTTAACATTTATTTTTCCGCAACATCCAATAGCAGCCCCTCTGCCCTTTAGTCCGACTACAAAGTTTAATATTTTTATTTATTTATTTCAGTTTAAGTCAATCCCTCCGCCTGTCACTGCCACTGATAACTGTACTCTCTAGGCAGCACACAGGCTCATTAATATTCATAAGTGGTCAGTAATATGTATGAGACAGGTCCTAAAGCACTTATTGGCGCTCTTAAACTAAATAATTATGGGGCTCCTTAACCACCTCTCTTGTATCTCCAGACCCCAAATGACAAAATCTGGGGGTCGGAAGCACAAACAGAGCCTTAGATGTGCTGCGGCAGTGGCAAGAAAATGGACTGGCACACCGCATATGCATGGACCACCGCTCACACATTCGTGCTGCAAGCTGCACAGCTGTTCCATGACTTTTGCTTCTCTGGCCCAAAACTGACAGGGAACATGGCAGGGACCAGACGGAGAGTTCAGGGACACCAGGGACACAGAACAGGAGGCAGTGAGGATGAGGGGAAAATGGGAGGCCAAAAAGGTAAGCCCAACAAAATTGGGGACTTACATGTGAATGAGCTTGGTACATCCAGCAGAGCTGAGTTTGATTCCCACAGCCTCCACTTGGATACTGTGTGACTCTAAGCAAGTCACATAACCTCCCTAGTGCTCTTGGGACACCCTGAAAACAGGTAATAGTGCCTAGTGGGCCTTGCCCAGTTACCAAAGAATTAAATAAAAATGACCATTTCAGAAATACAGACCTACATGTGGGGGGCCACCAATCCTTGCATTTGTGTGTTGGGATGTGCTGAACATTTTCAGCTGGTCCCAGCTGAAACCAGAATGCTGCATCCATTCCTGTTATGGTTTAAGAATAAATAAAAGCACGGACTCCACTGCTTTGTAGCTGGTTCTCATGGAATATGTCCTACATGTTGGTTCTGCTAGAAGTGGGTTCCTTCTCTGTCTGTCTTGTGCTTTGACAGCTAAGGGGTGGACATCACAGCTCCGAGTGAAGTCTCTCAATCTGTGGAATCTTGCATGGAAGCCTCTCCTTATATTGTATGGTGAAATACATAGACCCAACTCATGTGAAATAATATTTAGCATTCATCTTTATTTCAGTGTCCAACTCCTTATTAATCAGCCTAGCTGTATAAATAACAGAAGCAACCTCTTAAGCAGTTACAACTCAAAGTGGGGTCATCCAAGGCCCAGTAGTACAGGGTAGCGCTACTGCTTACTACAGCAGAAACTCAAGTTTTGGAACAACTCGGGTCCCTCAGGGACTGCCGCCGGGTCTGGGAGGGAGGGAGGACTGAGTATCCTTTGGACAGCTCTTCTCCTTCATGGATGGGGGGGTCAGTGTCTCCTACTGGTCAGCTGCCACTTAGAGGGAGCTGGGTGTCAGTACAGCAGGACAGCATGCAAGGACAGGGTTTTACACTCTGGGACATCTTCACTGGGGACATCTCTGCAGAGGTGGACCTCACACATCACGTCATTACACACGTGTGGCCCCTTGGGAGAAATTAGAGGAGAAACCTTCCACCATGGCTAGATGGTGACCCAGTTCACCGCAGGCCCCACACCAGTGACTGGGCACCTCCAACTGGTCTGGTATCAGAGGACACCTAGAGTTCAGGTAAGACCCAGAGATGTTGGGTGGTGGAGTGGGGGTGGCAGGGCCAGTCTAGATGGGAGCACGTTGTCTAACAAAGAGATAAAGAAAGGATTGGGGGGGAAAAATAAAAAAAAGACAAAGTGGGGCCATTCAACTTATTGAGTATGAAGCAGACAGGGAATGCACAGGTTTGTGAACCAGTAGGTCCCAGGTTCAAATCCTGCCACAGGCACTAATTCACCGTGGGTCATGTGCGTTAGTCTACCTCACTGTAAAACTGAGTAAACTCTGGACTTCATAAAAGCCAAATGGTGCAATGCATCATGGGTAAATGAAATGAAAAACACAAATGCTAGCTTCCAATATATAGTGAAACATGGCTTTATGGGCCCAAATTTTATGTGTGAGAGAAAAGAATCATTCTTGCATACAGAAAACTGGGAAGGCTGCCAAATCATGAGCCGCTGATGTCATGGTTGCAGTCCTGCCTACAGCAGCAGTTTTGTAATGTCTAGTTGGCAATGACCTCTGATTATGACTATCAGTGGTTGCACAATATGTGCTAAAGCAGGGCACCCCCCCCCACACACACACACACAACCAAAAGCATTTAATAAAGAAATATATTATCTAGGGACAAGTATTCTTGAGGGTCTCTGCACAACACATCTCTTTCATGTCTCCCAAGCACCAGCTCCAATTCTAAGGATGAACAGAAATGAAAATCACCATGAATGAAAAGGAAACATCAGACTCGGGCTTGGTGCTGTGCCAAAGTGAACCTTCCACTCTGCAGACCCAAAGGTTGATCACATATGTTTGTCAGTTTCTATCTCAAGCCCTAGCGGACAGTAGCCCACACATCACAGAAAACACCCGACACAATGTATCACCACTGACCGTGTTACTATGTGCAGGGAACCCTGAGGCACTGTTATGTCCATAATTATGGTTAAGTCAGGAATAGTTACAATGGTGTTGCAATAATAGCTCACTCACTGTCAGTTAGGCATGGGAAAGATGGCAGGGAGAATGTGGGTGAAGCAATTGGGGGAATGTATTTTGGGCGCACGGGATTTCGGGCACGCAGGCGAATAGTGTGTTGGGAACATGGGGCCCTAACTGTGGTCCTCCTTCCCCATTGAGCGCAGGGTAGGGGATATTTATATTTGAGGAGGGTGTGGGGGGGATGCCCCCCCAATTGGGCCAACATGTGGTACGGTCAGCTGGGTGTGCGACACAATTGCCTGTCGCGCACCTTGCTGTCGGTGTGTTCATGGGAAATCAGAGCCTCATCATCAGGGATACTGTACACACATTTTCTCCAAAAAATTAGATTTATTTTTACAAGATGCAGGACCCCAACCTCTACATTAATTAGATATGAAACTACCTAATTTAAAATATATCTAAGCAATTAAAGAGACAAGGCACCTTATGTGGTCTCAATAATATCCCAGATTAAAGATTCTTTTCAAGTACAAAAAAAAAACTTTTTTTGTGAAGTTTCTGATCTTAAAAGGATAGTACAGCTGAGCATAGTAAGGACATGTTTATTCAATTAGTTGGGGTAAAGGGAAAATATAATAAATATAGCTTATTAAATACCCGGAGCTAGATAACTTTCACCCTCCTGTTGAACTTATCATTCTTCCCACAGTTCTATTACTGTAGAACTAAGTAAGGAATAACCCACAATCTGTGGAATAACCCATGATAGGCTGTACAGCAACTGCATAATAATTGCATGTCCTGGGTGGGTTTTGCAGCATGAGGCCTAGCTGAGGGCCTTCAACAACCAGAAAGTAAGATGTCACCACATGCCAGCAGTGGTTATTCACATTCATGGAAAGAATAAAAGTGTTACAAAAAGATACGACATGATCAGCCATTGGCAGGCCATGGATAGAACATGCTTGGTTACGGATGAGCCACTGTCAATCACAGAAAAAACAAGGCCAAGCAAGGACAGATCATCCTCAGTGATGGTCGATCCATGTGTTAGGAGAGGGAAACACATCCAGTGACCCAAGGAGGGGAATCGTCTCAGTCAGGGAGGAGGTTTTGTGGCAAGGCAATCCGAGGAATCTCTGTATTTGGGTTCAGAATAAACAGGAGTGTCCAGTATTCCATTTAAATCTTGTCAAAAAAGAGTCCTTCAATAAACTTCATTTATTTAATTTTGTTAACTGCCTTTGTTGATAGTTATGTCATTTTCTGTTAGCTATTTTATTGTTTGTTCTGTTTGCTGGCTCTGTGTTGACTGTGGGGTGCTCAGAGTGAAACGTTCTCAAATGTATACCATATAAATGTACCCCCACCCTTGGGGGCTTACTTTGACTGCCCATTTATCCCGTTCTCGTCCATTTTGTCCCACTGCCTCCTATTTCTGCCACCTCAACCCGAGCCTTTCTGGTGCCCCAGTGTTCCCCATTCAGCCCCAGTACCTTATTTAGCCCAGTTTGGGATTAAATCTTTATTCACAAGTCACCAGAACTTTCAGTCTGCAGCCGGCGATAGCGCATGCACACTGTGCACCTTTCTTCTGGTGACCGCCTGATTTGCGGTCGAATCGGAAGGGCGTTTCTTGGTCCCAGTGCCTTTCTTTGCCTAAATGGGCACCGGTGACATTGAGGAGGCTAGGAGAAGCCTCAGAAGTTAATAAATTAAAAAGTTTAAAAACAGGGCATACAGCGGGGCTTGTAAATATTAATGAGCCCTGCATTTTTTAACACCCAACCTCTCCATTAGCTCCTTATATTATTTTGCCACTAGAGGGAGCCTGATTAAGTTCGAGCAATTTGCTCCCAATACCTCACTTGTCACATTTTACTGCTCTCTAGTAGCTGTTTTCACTTGGTGATTCATATTAAAGAAGCCCTCTGCTGTCTCTTTCCTCTCTACCTCACTCCTTTCTCTAGTCAAAAATGTCCCCTCCTCCCCTCCTAGCGCTCCTCATGAGAATACTTTGCCTTCCTATCCTCTTTGAGCTTTACTGCTTGAACACATCAACAGCTTCTGCCAATACTTATACTCAGTCTGACTTCTACTACTCCAACATGCTTGCTACTGCCACTCCACTACCTCAACCCCCCTCTGCTCTCATCAGCAAGCGTATTAGCCCAATAGTCAGATACCTTCACCTTCATCTGAAGCCGCCACCCTGCATGTCTATCAGGGCGTACCTCATCACCCCGCTATGGTTACTAACCCTATCTCTTATACTATCCGGCAACATTGAGATCAACCCTGAAACATAGAAACATAGACTTTGAAGGCAGATAAGGACCGCTAGGCCCATCTAGTCTGCCCATTTCCCTACCTACAGGATAGGCCGCAGATCCTAGTTAACCAACAGCCTATATCTTCCTGCCCCCCACAAGAATTGCCTTATGTCTGTCCCATGCATTCTTGAATTCTCCCACAGTTTTAGACCCCACAACTTCCTCAGGAAGGCTGTTCCATGCATCCACTACCTCTCTGTGAAATAATACTTCCTCACATTGCCCCTGAACTGCCCTCCTTCTATCTTTAAATTGTGTCCCCTTGTTCTGGCAAGTCTCTTTTCTGAAAGATGCTACCCTCTTGACTTTGTTGATTCCCTTGAGGTACTTGAAAAGTTTCTATCATGTCCCCCTCTCCCTTCTTTCCTCAAGGGTATACATATTAAGCTCCTTTAGTCTCTCCTCATATGGCTTCTCTTGCAGACCCTGCACCATTTAGTTGCCCTCCTCTGGACTGCCTCTATCCTGTCTATGTCCTTGCGGAGATGGGGTCTCCAGAACTGGACACAGTATTCAGATGGGGTCTCACCAACTGTCTGTACAGAGGATAACAACTTCCTGCTTTCTGCTGCTGATGCCTCCCTATACATCCCAGTATACCCCGGCCCTCCTAACTGCCTTCTCACATTGCTTGCTAACCTTAAGGTCATCTGATATGATTACCCCCAGGTCCCTTTCCTGTTTTGTTGTTGTTACTACCTCCCCACCCATTGTGTATTCTTCCCCTGGGTTCTTGTTTCCCAGGTGCATTATTTTGCATTTTTTGCATTGAATCCTAGCTGCCATACGTCTGACCATTCCTCCAACCTTGCCAAGTCCCTTTTCATCCTTTCCACGCCTCCTTGTGTATCAACCCTGTTGCAGATCTTTGTGTCATCTGCAAAAAGGCATACTTTTCCTTCCAGTCCCTCTGCAATGTCACTGATGAAGACATTAAAGGACTGGACCCAATACTGAACCCTCACGGTTCCCCACTAGTAACCGCTCTTTCTTCAAGTGGACTCAATTACATTACCTTCTGTGTCCTGTTGTCCAGCCAATGTTTTACCAGGCTACCACCCTGGGACCCACTCCCAGGCTGGTTAATTTGACTAATAATCTTTTGTGTGGGACTGCGTCAAATGCCTTGCTAAAGTCTAGGCAGGCCATGTCCACAGCCCTCCCTGGTCTACTACTTTGTCACCCAGTCAAAGAAATCTATTAGATTTGTCTGACATGACCTTCCCACTGTGAACCCATGCTGCCTTGGATCCTGTGCTCCACTGACCTCTAGGTACTCCACTATTCTTTCCTTCAGAAGTGACTCCATCACTTTCCCTACCACAGAGGTCAGACTGACAGGTCTGTAGTTTCCTGCCTCTGTCTTGGTCCCACTTTGTGAAGGGGAATCACATCCGCCTTCCTCCAGTCCTCGGTACCACACCATCCTCCCATGATTTATTAAAAGAGTAGCCAGTGGTTTCACTAGTTCCTTCCTTAATTCTTTTAGAATTCTGGGTGAATTCCATCAGGACCCATTGCTTTGTCCACCTTCAGTTTTAGGAGTTGCAGAACCCTTTCTTCTGTGAAAGGACTGGGATCGACCCCCCTATCAAGAGTGCTTCTGTTAATTGGATTAGGCACTTCCCCTCCCTTTTTGTGAATACTGAGCAGAAATATTCGTTCAGTATTCCTGCTTTTTCACTGTCCCTCTGCCCACCCAACCGTCTCATTCTATTCAGCCTCACTATCCCTCCCTTTGTCTTTCTACGCTCGCTGATGTACCTATAAAAGGTTTTATCCCCCTTCTTAACTGAGTTGGCTATCTTTTCCTCAGTTTGGGCCTTTGCTATTCTGACTTCCCTCCCTGCTTCTTTCTGCCTTAACTGGTACAGCTCTCTGTCCTGCTCCTTCTGTGTTTCCTTATACTTCGGAATGCTATCTTTTTCTTCCTGACTTCACAGCCACCTCTCTTGAGCACCATAGTGGCTTTTTCTTTTGTTTTGATTTGTTTATTTGCTTCACACAAAGGCTTGTTGCCTCTGTGATGGCAGTTTTGATAATTCCCCATTGTTGCTCCACACCTCTTCTAGCCTGTTTGCTAGTGCTTTTCTGAGGCACTCTCCATCTTTCAAAGTCAGCCCTCCTAAAGTCCAGTACCTCACTTTTGTATGGCTTGACTCTGTAGCTGAGTTTAACGTGAACCACACTGTTTGATGGTCACTTGTCCCCAGATGGCAACCCACTTCTAGATCTGAGATCCTCACTGCCCCCGTTTGAGAGTCACGAGGTCTAAGATTGCTCCCCCACGAGTGGGTTCTCAAACTAGCTGTCTAATGCCTCACCTGTAGGTCATCAAGAATGGCCCTGTTTTTGGATGTGGCTGCAGCAAATGTGCTCCAGTTAACATCTGGCATATTCAGGTCTCCCATCAACAGTATCTCCCTCTTCTGCCATTCTAAGAATGCCTTCCATCATATCCTTGTCCATTTCTTCCCCTGACATGGGGTCTGTACACAACCCTGTGCGGATTGTGGTGCCTCTTCCAGTCTCCAAGGTGACCCACAGTGCCTCCCCTCCTCCCTGTTTACTCTTTTGTTCAGTTGCTTTTATCCCTTCCTTTATCAGAGAGCTACTCTCCCTCTTCTCCCCTGCCTGTCTCTCCTGTAGGTTATGTACCCTGGTATGTTAACATCCCAGTCATGGTTCTCTGTGTACCATGTTTCTGTGACTGCTACAATATCCAGGCATCCCTCTTCCATTAAGGCCACCAGCTCAGGGAGCTTGTTGCCCAGACTATGGGCATTGGTACTCATTACCCTCCATTTCCTGATGGCCTTACCCCTTTTGTCCCATCCCTGTCCTTCTTGCCTTTGTCACTTTCTCCATTTACCCTGCCCTTCTCCCTATCGACACCTCCATGTTGGTGTTTGCCACACTTACTACCGTGATTGTTTGGTGGGGCTAGGATTTTCCTGCTCCTTTCAAGTGCCTCCCCCCTTGGCTAGTTTAAAAGCTTGCCAATGAAGCATTTAAACCTATCACCTAGGATCCTGGTTCCCTCCGGACAGATGCAGCCCATCATGCCAGTATAGGCTTGCATCACTCCAGGTGGACCCCAGTCCCCAATGAAGCCAAATCCCTGAGCTCCACACCAGTTTTTCAACCACTGATTGAATCCCATGGTGCGGAACACCCTAGCCTCTCCTATGCCATAGATGGGCAGCACCTCCGAGAAGGTTACCGTGCATGCTGCTTGACTAAGGCCCTCCCCAATTCCACAAACTCTTCCTGCACTTCTCTAATCCCTTTCTTAGCCAGGTCATTTGTCCCTAGGTGGACAATGATATCCAGCTCCCTCCCCTGTGCAGCTGCTCCGGCAATCCTGAGGATTCGCTCCCTGTCCCTCCAAGCCATGGCACCAGGCAGGCACCCTGGTCCATCTCTGCATCCTGTCATAACCTTGCCCCCCCCCCCGGCCACCACTCTCCCTAAAACCGATGGGCTAACTTTCGCCCACCTGAATGCTAGGAGCCTTATGGCCAACCTCCTGACCTCCAGGCTTGATCTATACTAACGTCCCGGACGTCCTCGCCATCACAGAAACCTGGCTAAGCCCACAGTGCCTGACTCTCAGTGCCACTTTCCTGGATACAGCATGCTTCATATCGACCGTCCTGGACTAAAAGGGAGGTGGCCTTGCCTCTACTTCAAAACTCACCTAAACATTACCCTTCTGCAGGACCCTCCTACCAAACTGTGAAATCCTGCACTCCTACTGCTTCTTGGGGTGTAAAGAAACTCCATATTTTGTACTTATATCCCCAAAAATGCTACACAAGGCATCACTGAACTCCTAGGGCTTCTGCCTACAGTTACAGGCAAGAATGACATTATCTGTCTTGGTGATTTTAACCTTGACTGGTCCGAGAAAACTCAGCTAACCTATCCTCCTTAGCTAGCAAGGCAAATCTATCCCAGCTCATACATGAACCACAAGGGTCTCACGTAGAACAGCTGTGCCACCCTCCTTGACTGGATACTTACTAACAGGACAGAATATGTTGCCTCAGCCGATGTGCTACCTGACACAATTAGTGACCACTATCCCATCTACTGTGTCTGGAACACTGTCATTCCTCCTCCCTGCTAAAACTGTAACCTTCCTAATCTCTCCGCCTAAGTCATGAGGACTTAACTGACCTTAACCAGGTTGACTGGTCCCCTCTCTATCAAACAGAGGACATTAACATAGCCACAGAATATTTCAACTCCATCCTCCTCTCTCTTCAAAACCTTCACATCCCGGTCACCACACGTAGGATGGCAGGGAAAATAACCAAGTGGCTAACACGCCCCCTGCTTCAACTTCTCAAATCTAGGGACAAACTTTGGTCCAGGTGGAAGATCTCCCACCTCCGTGCAGACTTTGAAGACTATCGTGCATTATGTAACAACTGCAAAAGACAAATTCGTATTGCCAAAAGCACCTACTATAGGAACCTACTAATAACATCCTCTACAAATCCGCGCAGGTACTGGTCCATAATTAAGGGCATTCTCGGCAACGACAAGCAACAGAATCCAGCTGACATGAACATTCAAGGTGTTCACTGCACCAACCATGACACCATTGCCAACGCCTTCAATGCCCTTTTTTCTTCTCCACCAGTCGCTACTCTAACTAGCCCACAACCTGACTGTCCCTCTTCTCCTCCCTCACCCCTCCCACCCCTCCCTTTCATTCTGGCTCCAACCACATACCTTGAAGTTCGCAAGCTACTTAACTCCCTTCCGGCACGCGGGGGTCAAGGGCCTGAGGGCATCCATCCTTGCATACTTAAGCAGTATGCACCTTGGCTGACCAGACCTATCACCTGGCTTTTTAACCTCTCGATTCGTATGTCTACTGTCCCATCCACCTGGAAAACTGCCAGAACCATCCCTATACACAAAAAGGGCGATGTCAAACTCATGTCCAACTACCGCCCTATATCTCTTCTGCCCACTCAGTAAGCTGCTTAAAAAATAGTCCACCACCAGCTTGCTGCTCACCTTGACATGTTTAATCTTCAAACCCGTCCAACATGGTTTCCGGCCTGGTCACAGTACCACCTCTGCACTTACACAACTTACAAATGACATCAGATAATATGGACCGTGGCCTACTCACTGGGGCCGTCTTTATCGACCTGTCTAAAGCCTTCGACATGGTACACCATCCTCTCATGCTAAAGAAACTCCAATCCATTGGAGCATCTGACCAAGCCTCTCCTGGTTCCATAGCTATCTTGACAATCGGACTCAGGCAGTAGCATTTCACAAGGCCCTTTCTCCCCAAACATCTCCCGTGGAGTTCCCCAGTGATCCACTCTTGGACCTCTACTCTTCTCCTCTTCCTAAATGATATTCCCACCATGTCTCAGCATAGCTGCACTCTCTATGTATGCAGATGACCTTGTTCTCTCTACTCTGGGTCAAAATCGGTTGCTGCCATCAACTCCACTCTCACTAATGACTTCCAATTTCTGCAGACCTGGCTCTCTAGCAACCACCAAGTCCTGAACCTAGAAAAACCTGTGCTATACTATTCGGATCCTCTAAGAAACTGTCTGCCCCTGCAACAGGCTCCGGGTTCAATGCCTTGATGGCTCCTCATCTTAAACACTGAGTCCTTCAAGTACCTTGGGGTCACTTTGGATCCCACACTTGACCTGTCTCAACATGTCAATATGGTGTGCCATGCGTCAATGCTAAAATTGGCGGAGCTTATCGCGCGCCTGCTCCCTCACTCCTTCCGCTAGACTTTCTGTTGCAGAGGTATTCTCTTACCTCAGCTCCAATATGCTCTGCCCCTCCTCTTTGCTGCAAACTCTGCTACACTCCACAAATGGGACACTGTCTACAACAACATCTGTAGATTCGCCTTAACTGCCCCATCGCCCACCCATCATTGTCTCCTTTACGCTGGCTTAAATTGGCTGTCACCTAAGGATATTCGCGCCTACCCTGGGCTGCTTTATCGACTCCTGTCTAGACCTCCTGCCCTGTCTATCTTGCCAACCTCCTGACTCCTGCCTCACACACCTGCATCCTCAGGTCTTCCTCTGTCCCCATGCTCTCCACTAGACCTTGCATGACAAAAATGGGTGAACAGGCATTTGCCCATTTTGCTCCCAAATTCTGGAACTCACTCCCCCTTATGGTGAAAACTTCAGCCTCCCATCGAGAATTCAAAAACTCACTGTTCACCCACCTTCTAGCCTCTGGCCAATGCAATGCTCTTAATTTGCTTTGTCCCACTGTAGGCTGTCGGGTCTGACCCTGAGTACTACACTAATGTTCTCCCATGCAATATGCTTGTCTAGGTGGCTATGAACCTTGATGTCTTTACTGTCCTCAGCTGTCTTATGGTTACCCTAATTGCTTTATTTTACATCCTTATTATGATCTATGCTTAAAATGTACCCTTATGTAACTATTACTGTGCTACCCAATGTATATCTTGTTTTGCTCCTGTACACCTATATTATGTCTGTGCATTTCTGCATATTGTAACCAATGTCCTGTGCTCTCCCGGGTCGTGCCTGAAAATAGGCAGGTCTGTTGCCTAGCGCACTTACCTGGTTACCAAAAGCTAATAAATAAATAAATAAATATTAATAAGGAGCCGTCTGCCTCCTAGTGGCACAGTACTGCGGCAGCAGCGACTAGAAAACTACCGAGAATTAATGTATAAAAGTAGGCTCAAATAAAGGGCACTGTCGGGGCTACATGAGAGTGGGGAAATTATTTACTAAAAGTAATTTAACTGGCTGCATCAGAACTTTAAACAAAAGGACTGTGTGATCTACTTAAGGACTGTGTACAGCAGCCACCATCTTGCTGCCTATTAACCAATCAGGAGCCTGGATTTCGGCCAGAGACTTATGGGAAAGTCCCAAAGACTCTTGGGGGGGGGAGTTACAATTTTGGGTGCCCAAATGCTGTCCAATTAAAAGACTTAAACTGCCAATGACAGCTTGGGCAGCCAACCAAAGTTCAGGAACTTTGGTCCTCATTAAAGAAGGGACAGTTTGAACTGGGGGCAGTCTGTTGGAGTTCTCCTCTGAGTTTGAAGGAGTGCTGGTGGGCTCTGTTCGAGTCAAGAGAACTCAGTGCTTTGTGAGACCTTGCTCAGGATTTAACCTTAAGTCACTTGGTGAGATAAAGGAGCAGAAGCCCTGCCAAATGAGAGGAACTGTGCTGCTGTGACAAACATTCCAGGCATCCTGCTGGATTTTGCTGTCTGGAGGTCTCTACTGAAGCTATCCTGTGAATGTTTGGGACTTGTGAGAAACCTGTATTGCTAGAAGAGAGCCTTGCTGGAACTGGGTGCAAGCCAGAACAGAGGTGGGTGCCTTCTGAAACAAAAAGTCTGCCTGAGAACTGTGTCATGTAGGACACAGGAGGAAGTTGTTCTGAACCATGAGAGACTGAAAAGGGACACTGAAGCAGGTGTTCTATGCTCTAGGACCCCGTCACTGTATCCGTGCTTAAGGTGTGTGAGAAAACTGTTGCTGTGGGCTGTAAACTTGGCTGCCAAATGGCACTGGCAAGAGGGATGGTCTACTAAATCCCTGGCTGCACCCTGAAGCTGTCTGCTGTTCAGAAAAAGAAAAAAACAGAGGTTCTCCACTGCACTTAGAGCCAGTTGGGGAAACCACTAACCCCTGCCAAGCGGGGTCTGCTGGCTACAGGAGACCAAAGGTTTATTCTCGAGTGCTAGGGCACTCTGACCTGTGAGGGAGTGGGGCTGTGGAGCCACTCCTAGGTCTGGGTCTTCTGTGGTTGGTGGGCTTTGCACAGAGCTCTGCAATGGGCCTAAGAAGGCTGAAGGTGACAAGTGACCAGACCTTCAATCAAGGTGACCATCCAAGCTGCAGTATCTTTCGCCCCACGTCTTCCAAGTTTGTCCATCCATCGGATCTAAAGTTCAGCTGGGCCACCAACCTTTGAGCTTCAGCCACCAATCCATCAGGGACTGATTCGCAGAACCATGAGTAACCGCAGGAACTTCCCTGCATCTGGGGGGATGTGTAAAGTTATTTTGTCCACAGCTATCCTTTGTCCAGGTACCCCATTCCTAACCCCTCACCCCAATAAAGCTGTGTTTTGTTGTTGGAAATTGCTGTGTAAAGGGTGTTTTATGGGTCTCAGTTAACAAGTGGGCATGTTGTGTGGATTTGGGGTACTGCATGCAAAGTAAAGTGTTTTATTGCAACTTTTGGACGTTGGGTCACTAGGTGGGCCATGGGTAGGTACAACTTCCCAGAGGGGTGTGTGCTAACATAGCATCTAACCCATATATTTATTTATTTATTAGATCATTGGTTTACAGATCTTTGAGTCAAAGACTCATTTACAAAGGCACCTCATCAAGAGAGCAATACATCACAGCAAACAAAACAGTACAGTACATAATGCTTAGATTAAAAAAGCAACCAGTGTTACAGGCATTCACTGGTGGTACATGCTTAGTAATAGGTAGATCACAATAGACATAATATAGGTACACAAGTACCATGTCAGGTAGCAACCAGAGATATTTTATTACATTAGTCAGCAGATGTTGCCTGAGACCCCAGGCATATACAACAAAAGTAGACAGGGCAGACCCAGCCTAGGTGTGAGGGTAAGGGCCAGGTGGGGGATTATGTGCAGTTGCAGCAGCGAGTGCTTGTCAGATGGCTTCTGAGGGAGACCTTGAAAGGACCAAGCTTAGTGGAGTCAGCTATGTTGACTGGGAGGGAATTGAACCAGGAGGGAGCCCGATAGCAAAAGGATCTCTGGGCCATAGAGGTCCTTACCCTGGGGACAATAAGGGAGGTTTTGACAGTGCTGCAGGTGGAGACTGGGGGGGGGGCACGCTGCAGGGAGGTGGTGACCCCAGGGGAGGGAGAGCCCTAGCATGGTCTTTTTTACAAGAAGGCAGGTTTGGAAGCAGAGTCTTTCTTCAAGGTTGAGCAAGTTGGTGGTGGAGCACAGCAGGCTCGTATGGGTGCGCCTAGGGGCTCCCAGTATTAGCCTGCAGGCCTTGTTTATAGAGAGCTGGATTCTTGCAAACACAGTGGTGTTGGCTGCAACATAGATGGGCAGCCCATAGTCGATTAGCGACAGGACAGAGGAGGTAATTACCAATCTAAGGGCCGCTTGTGGTAGGCAGTCCATATGGCAGTATAACAGTCCAATCCTGACATTGGTGGCAGCAGAAAGGGCACTGATATGGGAATGGAAGGAGAGTGCCAAATCAAAGGTAATGCCCAGATGCTTGTAGGAGGAAACCTGCTCAATGGGGTTTAGTGTGCTAGGCTGTATCACGAGAGGGGCACCACTGGCTTTGCTTTGGCGATGTGAGAAGAGTATAGCTTTGGTCTTTTTTAGGTTCAGGACTAGCCTTCCTGATGTGAACTAATGCTCAGCTCTATCAAAAGCTTGTTGGCTGGTGGCCTGGAGTGTGTTGGGGTTGGGGTCAGAGGCGAAGAGCACAGCGTCATCCACACAGAGGAAGATCTTACTTGGGCAGGCCAAGGGGAGGGAGTTGAGGTAGAGACTGAAGAGGAGAGGGCCTAAAATGGAGCCCTGAGGAACCCCAGAGCAGACAGGTCGTGTGTCAGATAGGGTGCTATTAATTTTTACACACTGATTTCTGGCAGAGAGGTAGCTGGTGGACCATGCAAGAGGGCCGGGGGAGAAACCAAGGCATCTGAGGGAGTCAAGCAGGAGGGGATGGCAAACCATGTCAAAGGCCTTGGAGAGGTCAATGAACATGGCACCAGCAGGACTTCCAGCATCAAGAGCAGAGTGCAGGAAGTTGGAGAATTCAAGTAGCGCAGTTGTGGTACTGTGACCTGCATGAAAGCCATGCTGTTCAGGGCACAGGATATTGTGCATGGCCAGGTATTTGGCAAGCTGGTTGGCAACTACTTTTTCAAGGGCCTTAGAGAGTGGGGGGAGGATGGAGATAGTTCGATAGTTACCCGGGGTCGCTCGATCACCGCTCTTTAGGATGGGAGTGATGATGGCGGTTTTCTATGTGCTGGGGAACTGCCCTAGGCACAGAGAGCAGTTGAGCAGCTCAGTAAGTGGGACCAGGATAGCATCCAATGTCAGACAAAGTAGTCTAGTATCTAGTAGGTCGGTGCCAGTGTTGTTACTACTAACGGCTGTTTGCAGAAGGGATCTAGCTTCCAATGGGGAGATAGTATGTAGGTAGAAAGGAGGTCTCTGGAGAGTGGGCATGGGTGCTACTGGGATGGGGTCAAAGAAGTTACTGGGCAGGACTGAACTCAGATCTGAGAAAGTGTGGTTTAGGCAGTCTGCAATGCCAAGGGGGTCAGAGCAGACAGTTCCATTAAAGGAGAGTTGAGAGGGGTTGGGGAGCGGGATTTCCCATTCAGCTCCTTTACATTATTCCAAACATTTCTAGCCGACCCCCAGGAGGAGACAAGAGCGAATTGGCAGTACTGGGCTTTGGCCTGTCGAATGGCCCAAGTACACATTGCACTCGGCGTTGTATGCTTGCCTATCAGCTGGCTTGCCAGATTCCACGGCAATGTGCCATAGGTTGTCTCTCATTTTAAGTTTGTGAAGGGGGTAACCCAGGCGTGCTTTGCTTTTTGTGCAATTTTCAGTGAAGGGGCATAGAGGTCACAGAGTGTTAAAGGTGCAAGTGAAAAATCTAATGCCTCGCCTATGGATGGTGCCTGATTGGGGGCCAATCCAGTTGTGAGAGGTATAGTTTAAGGCGACGCAGGCCGCCTGGGAGTAGGCGACGTCACTGGGTGGTTTGTGGTGCAGGTTTGTTGTTGGCAGCGGACCAAGAGAATACGACTGGGGAGTAGTCACTAAGTGAGTTGGGAAGTACACCGATATCAAGCACCCTCTGGGGGCAGTTGGTAATGGTGATATCCAGGAGGGTGCTGGAGCCGGTAGAGGTGCTGAATCTAGTTGGGGTGGTGACAAGCTGAGACATGTCAAGGGCGGCAAAGATATCTCTGGTTTGGGAGGTCGTGGCAGAGAGCCAGTTAATATTCAAGTCACCAACAATTATCTGGGCCATTTTGGGCGGTAGGCCAGAGAGGTAGTCAGCAAGCGCCTGCATGGCAAGGTCTTGCTTCCTGGGGGGAATATAGGTAACGGTGAGAAAGAGTGGGCCCTTACCAGGGTTGGGGGAGATTTTTAGCATGAGGGCTTGCACCCCGTTATCAAGCTTGGGTGGTGGAAGTGCATGTCCAAGGAGGGAGTCACGGATGTAGACAGCACAACCACCTCCATGCTTCCCCACCCGAGCTTCCCTAAAAAGGGTGTAACTAGGAAGGGAGACAAAGGATTCAGGGGTGGATTTGGATAACCAGGTTTCGACGAGTGTGACAATGTCCGGTTGGTGCTGAGTAACCCAGCACTGGAATGCAGCAGCCTTCTTAAATTCATTTAAGGAATTCTCTGGGTGGAGGCACTATGTTAATAGTACTATAGTTAGGATAGGGCCCCTTGTCACAGTCAGATCTGAACCCAGACCCCTCAGCCTGCATGCAGGTATGCAGGCAGGGGTAGAAGACCACTGGCCCCACGGTGCCAGGGCTACATAAATAAAAACAGCATCTTCATCATCAGTGTCTGGAGCAGTTAAGGTTTCTTTTGTGCAGGTACCTAAAGTATTCTGATAACAGAATTCTGAAGAGAGGGAAATTTATATATATATATATAATTTTTTTTTTTTTTAGTAGAAAGAATGTGATACTACTAAGAAAAGCCTCCAGCTGCATGTAATTCCTGAGGCTGAGGCACCCGATTATTTTATACAAGCACACCCTCCCTCCCAATTCCCTGTTCTTTGCCAGCGTGAATATTCATCAGGCATGGGCCTTGTTCACAAATACTAATTATTCTCTAACCTGACCAGGAATGGAGAGTGATTAATGAGATAAACCTCTCAGGTATTTGGAAACAGAAAGCATGAGACAGAGAAAGACTCTCCAAATACTGTACATCGACAGGCAGGAAGTAGGACTCAAGGTTTCTTTCTGTCACAATAGATGTTGGAGGACAAAATATAATCTTAACATTTGGAACTAAAGTGTGGCCCAATGGTTGGTATAGAAAAGTGTAGACCAAAGAACTAGGATTTAAATCCCACCACCATCTCTACTCCTATCAGCATAAGTGGCTCAGTGGGCAGTATGCTCACCTCTGGGGCAGATGATCAGAATGTTATGGGTTCTAGCCCAACACCAGGCACTTGTGGTAAGTACCCATGACTGACACAGTAGTGCAGCATGAGGGGGCTGCTGAAGTGCTGTTTTTCAAATGAGGCCTTAAAATGGGATTCCTTCTGCCCATCTCCGCTCACTGTCCGGATAAAAGTTAAAGATCTCATGGCACTTACCGAAGAAGAGTAAGTCAGTTTCCTCTCTATCATAGCCAGCACTCCCCTGTCAGAAAAGTAGGTCCACATAACTAACCAACCAGGGTGCACCTGGAAACAAGCTGTCACAGATTAGTGTGCCTTTTCTAGTCAGATCAATAATAAATAAATAAAATACATAAATCCTTGTCTCAGTGCATCATGTTGGAGCAAGCCACTGGATACACCTTTGCTTCAATTCTTCCAGCTATAAAAACCAGATAGAGAGAGAACCACTCTTCCTCAGAGCACGTAACTCTTCTTAGTTGGATCTTACCATAATGATGTCCCTAATCAGTGAACTTTAGCAGCTTCTTGGTATGAAACTATTTTTCAAAGATGGGTTACAGACACTGTGGTAAAGCTTTTTTTTTACAGTACATCCCCAAAGAAAGCATTGTGGGTAGCAGTCTGTGGATCCTTGTGAGGGAGGTGAGCTGAAAAGGATTCAACAGAACTAAAAGTCATGTGACCATTTCTACATCCAGTCTACTGCGGCCCAGAGCTATAACCACAGACATCCAATATGTTTCATGCTCCATTCTGGTGCATTAGAGCAGCTCAGATGCAGTTGCAGGCCGAGGCCAGGTCAGCCCTGAGAAACAATGACAGTTAGTGCATTTATTGTGCAAAGCAACATGGGTAGCAACACGCAAAGCTGGGCTGGGAGCTGCGACCTGACCCTGGTACTTTTCTTTTAGAGTGCCAGCCCAGTGGCACTGAGGGTTGAGGTGCTGGATGCCACACCTCGTGCCATGCTGGTGACCCAGGTTTGGGAACAGATTCGGGCACCAGAGGGCGGCAGAGGAGGGAGAGGACTGAGCATCCAGAGGACTGCTCTCCTCTCCAGGGGAGGGTTTTGGGGCTTGTACAGTGCTTTAGCGACCTCCGATGGAGACAGAGGGCACTATAGGGGCTGACACAGTTCGGGGTGGAGCAGCGGTGGATGTCAGCACGTCCATGTTCCAGGGGGAACTTAAGCCATAAAAGCCCTAGCCCTGGGACTGGCAATGGCTACCTCCAGTGCCCCCACCACCACACACCCAATACCAGGCTCAACTCTCCTCTCTTCCGATCTTCTATCCTGCCTGGGCTGATGCACTAGATTCCAGACAGAGCACTGGGAGTGGAAGGTGGCCCAGCCTCAGGGGGCTCAGAAACAAGGGGTACATTGGTCTGAGATAGGTGGGGGTGTCTGTCCCTGGTTCTTGGAGGGTGGCTTCAGGTGGGTGGTAGAACAGCAGAGGTGTGTGGGGTCAGTCTGAGAGAGTTCCTTGGAGCCAGAGAGAAAAAGAGTCGACAAAAAAAAAGGTTTCCTTTTAGAGTTTATTGATACAGAATAGCCCAGCTGAGATACAATATCTTGCTTTCACTGGGGTCTTCCTTTTTGTCAATTTGTTACACCTGGAAGGGCCTGAAGTACTGAGTGGATAAGTATCTCGCTCAGGGTCACACAGCAAGTAAGGCTCAGGCGCAGGAGGGCTTTAAACTTGGGTATTCTGGTCACCAATGGGTGACTAAACACTGCCCACCACTTACAGGACAATTTTGACCCCTTTGTTTTTATACTCCAACCTCAGGTTGTCTTGTTTCCCCCCCCCCGCCAGACCATTAACATCCCAGCACGGACCTCTCTGAGCAGCTTGGGGGCCCAAGAGTACCGTCTGTTATTGTGACAGACCTGTGGCTTTCTACCCCTGTAGTTTTCTGCAGCTGCTTTCCACTCACATTGCATCACTTCATCCCAGGAACAAGCCCAACCAGCAGCGGCTTCTGCTGCTTCATGAGGGGAATCTTCTGGGCCCACTGCAGAAGGTCACTGCAGTTAAGGAACAGCACATCCCTCCCTCACTCAGGGGCACATTGCCACAAGCAGAATTCCTCAACTAAAGCCACCCAGTCAGTGACCAATGTCCTAGGATCGCTCCCGTGCCTGAGTTTCCAGTGTCAAAATGCAATGCGCTACTCCTGGGCCCTTGGGCTGCCCTGATATTGGCCCTTTTAATCTAAAATGGTGCTTTGATAGTGTCATAATCTTGATTTTGTTTTTGTTAAAGACCTCCCTGGGAGGCCTGATTTGTTTTTATAGTTATGTTTTGCTCATTTAAAAAAAAACATTACAAAACACACAGCACTATAGAGGTGATTTGAAAACAGGTTTGATTTAAACAAAAGTTATGTAAAGAAAACCTGGGGTGCCATATGGGTGTGGTAAAGCAAGAGCCAATTTAATTGTACTAAATGCACTCCTGATCTGTGCACAATGCTAGCAACATGCTAAAGTGCTATTATACTAAAATATACTTTTTTAAGAAACCTTGACCTTGATATGAGGTCTTAAAGTAAAAAATCACATTTTGTTTTATCAGACCATCTCATATGATCGCACACCCATTTTAGTTTAAAAGGGTCAAAAGTATCATGGGGGAGTTGACAGTGTCCTTTCAAACTAACAGCTTCTCAGAATGTTCAGATTACAAATGTCTGAACCCAAAATAAACAAACTCAAATTCACTGAGCTTGTTAGCATATGCAAAGGCCACTGTGCATGCAGTGTGTGTGTGTGTGTGTGTGTGTGTGTGTCTTTATGCGTGTAAGTGTGGGGGATTGTGGGATTATACATGTAAGTGTCAATATGGGTGTTTGAGGGTGCAATTGTGTGTGGGGATGCTTGTGTGTGTGTGTGTGTGTGTGTGTGTTTGTACTTGCAGGTGGAGGACTGGGTGGGTGGGTGTGTATGTGTGCATGCAGTTTGAGTGTCAGTGTGAGAGTGTGTGTGTGTGTGTGTGTGTGTGTGTGTGTGTATTCGTGTATATGTGCCTGGGTGTGGGGTGGTGTTTGTACATGTGGCTGGGGGAGTGGGTGCGTATATGTGCATGCAGAGTGTGTGTGTGTGTGTGTGTGTCCATATAAGCAATAATACCAGACAGGGTGGGCGGTATTGGGCTATACTGGACCACCCCCAGGGCCATAATGAGGCCCAATGCCATGGTGAAGGGACTTACAGCCCTTGGAAGGTCCATTATAGCCCATACCGCCCACCCTGTTGGGTATTATTGTGCTTAGGATGGGTATTTGTAGATTATGTTAAATAAAATGAAAAAGCATGTAAACATTATTTTTTTTTAAATAATGTGCCTGTAAAGTAGTCCTTCCACTGGCTGAATTGCCAGTAGAGGGCACTGCTGTGTTAGTGAGTTCCATAAGGCACTTTCAGCTAGTGTTCTGTGACAGGGCAACTGTTTATGTTTTTTCTTAAAACGTGTCTGGTGTGCTGTGGCAGACAGCATTTTCTGACTGGCAGTTTTCTTGTTTGTTTATGTGTGTGTTCGTGGTCAGGCAGAGCAAAGGCAGAACTGAGACATAACGGGATTAAGCGGTTGCAGTGCTGCTCCTGCCTGCCATTATCCCACTATCCCTCAGGCCTGTTAATGCCGACAGCAGACCCAAGTGCCGTGCAGCTATGATGACACTAGGAGATCAACAAAGTAAGTGCTTTCATGGTGCTACCAAAAAGGTGACTTTTTTCCAAAGAAAATAAGCTTACTATAGTAGCCTGTTAGCGGGTGGAGGTAAGAGCGAGTACGGGGAAGGCAACGCTGACCGCATTGAGGAACCCAATCCACAGAGCAGTCATGAATCGGGAAATGCTAATGTCCGATGAATGAAAGAAAAAAATACGGGAGTATTTTTAAGCTGTGAATGAGTGCCATTAAGTAGTTTTTTTGCATCATAAATGCCAAGAGTCCATCACAGGCAGGTGTATCTCTTGCTAAGTGAGACACCAGCATGGCGGCTATTTTAAATAAAAAATTCTATGGACACAAGGATGTTAGACTGTAATCAGGCAACACAGACTTAGACTTATTATTTTCCTGTCTCTGTTGTCTGATACCGGACCGGCTAGTTTGCTGGCTTTAGCCAATTAAAATGAAGATTTCTCCCCGCCCATTTTCTAATCATGTATATTTGCATGTGTGTGTAAGGTGGCGTTTGTACATGTGGTTAGAGAAGTGGGTTTGTATGTGTGCATGCAGTGTGTGTGTGTGTATGCACATGTTAAAAATTAAGATCTGCAAACCTTGTGTTGTAATTAGGGCCTAACATCACAGTGCAGCTTTCTGGTTGCTTCTTTGTTTTCCTGAACAACCCAGAACTGAAGCCAGTACCACCAGACTGGAGGCTGATTGGCTGTCTTTGTGAGTGCAGTGAGGGCTCAAATCAAGATCATGGCAAAACTTAAAACAAAATACATGCAAATTAGACAAGGGTAATTTTCATCGAAGTACTTTTCTTTTTCCTTTTTTTTTTTTTTACCCGGGCCATCATTTTGCACTTTTCAAGTATCAAGTTAAATTGGGCCTCAGAGAACAAAATAGCATGGCAGCTCAGTAGCTTCAAAAAAAAAAAGATACCTTTTAGTTCAAATGTCTCTCTCTCTCTCTTCCTCCCTGAGACTTTCAGAAGTATCTCTTAAGACAGACTGTTCACTTAATCACTCCAGAAAAGGACTCTGAGCCGATATAATATTATAATTAATTAATTCACTTTAAAAAGGTATTAAATTCCTTCCCCCTGTGGATATTAGCTGCATTCACTGACCTTTCGAAAATCACCCTCTAATTGTAACCAGGTTCAAATACATCTACATACCGACACTTTTACATCAATAATATCTTCCAGGACTTCGCTGCAGCGTTAAATGTTGAATGAATTTCCATCTCCCCCCATCCCCCGAAAAACGTCAGACGCAGTGGAGCTGGGGAAATTGAATGGCACGTTAAGCGCTGCCTGGTTTTATGAAAAAAAATCTAAGCTGATTTTTTTTTTTGTTTCACAAAAATAATTTTTTTTCTTTCTGTGATTCTGTTTGGTGCTGTTGAAAGGTGAAATTAATGGTTCTAGAGACTGAAACCTTGGCTTCCTGATACTGAAAAGAATGAAATGCTGGTGAATCATGAATTGACACTATGGACAAAGCCCTTTGTCTATCTACAGATCAGGTACTGTGCAGCTGATCACAGTGCAAGCTTCCCCACACTGTGATAAATTTCGCATTGTCAGGTAACACTAAAGAGGAAGCCGTGTATCTATCCACAGATCAGGTTCTTTGTGACTGGCTGCAGTGCAAGCTTCCCCACAGTGTGATGACTTTATTATTATTAAACATCAACTGCAGTGTTTTTAAAATACATTTAATATATTTTATTTGCTCACCATCAGAACAACCAGTCCACATGCACTGCAAGAAAAGTGCAGAACTGTCATTTCTCATGTCCAGATGCTATTTACTGCCTTATTTGAAGCTGTGTAGCTCTCTACAGATCAGGTGCTTTATGGCTTGCCACAGTGCAAGCTTCCCCCCAGTGTGATGAATTTATTATTATCAAGTAACATTGAAGAGAAAGCTCTGTGTCCATCCACAGATCAGGTACTGTAGGGGTGCTCACACTGCAAGCTTCCCCACACTGTGATGAATTTAGTGTTATTAAGTAACACTGGCAATGAATCCCTCTGTCTGTCCAGCTGCAGTGAAGGCCTTCCCATAATATGATGAGTTTCATACTAGTGAAACAGTAGGCACTTTTACACACAGGTTTTTAAAACGGAATCAGCGTTACCTGTGTGGCGCCGTTGTACTCTGTTGCGTTCAGTTTCCTTTCTACACACTGTGAGTATTCCGGCAACCCTGTCTCCATTTGTTTCAGCTCCCGCAGAGTTTGCTGCTCTACACATGTTGTTTTCTGCCTTTGTTCCGGAATGGCTATTTTACACAGCACGACAAAACGGAACACAACGGTGCAAACCGCAAAAAGCAGAGATTGCAGTTTGGACGAACGTTCGCCTAGGGACCGAAACAGATGCAATTTACACACAAGGGATGTAACGGAATACTGTTTCCGTAACAGTTATTCCGTTACATAAACCTGTGTGTAAAAGCGCCTAGTAAGTGACAGCGGAGATGAAGCCCTGCACCTGACCACAGATCAGATACTCTGCAGTGCAAACTCCTTCACACTGTGATGAAGTCAATGCCGGCGAGCCATGATGCGGTACTGCAGAGGAACCCTGTGAATAGCCACAGATCAGGTATTACACTGTGGGCTCAGTGCAAGCTTCCCTGCTCTGTAAGGAATTTAGTATGATCAGTGGTACTACAGATAAAAGTTCCATGCGTATCCGCAGATCAGATATTGTGAGGGACGCTGCAGTGCAAGTTTCTCCGCACTCTGAGGAATTTAATGTTTGTGAACCAGCAAGTGACACCGGATGTGAAGCCCTGTGCCTATTCACAAATCAGGTATTCTCCTCTTGGTTGCATTGCAAGCTTCCCCATGCAGTGATGAATTTAGTAAAGTAACACTGCAAAATGAGCCCTGTGTCTGTCCACAGATCAGGTACTGTATGGTTGGTCTAAGTGCAAGTCCCCCCAATGTGATGGAATTAGTGTTATCAAATACTTGCATAACTATTTATGTAAAATCCCATTTGTAACAAACTAAAATTATATTGTTTCCTATGTGTATCCACTGTTGTATCTATATTCCATGGCTCTTAAGTTGTATGTTGACATTAATGTAACTAATTCCGGGTCGCCCCTGAAAAAGGGACGTTTGTCTCAGTGGACTTAACTGGTTAACAAAATTCAATAAATAAATAAATAAATAACACTGGAGAGTATGCTTTGTTTCTGTCCACAGATCATTCTGTGTCGGTGGTTGCAGTACATGCTGCTCCACGCTGATGGATTCAGTATTATCAGGTAACACTGGAAAGAAAGCTCTGTTTCTGTCTACAGATTTTGTACCATGTGGCTGGCACAGTGCAAGCTTCCAAACATCGTGATGAACTGAGTATTGTCATGTGACATTTTTATTTTTTATTTTTTTTGGTAACTAGGTATGGCCCACTAGAAACAAGTGCCTGTTTTCAGAGGCAACCTGGGAACACTGGGTGGTTAAGTGACTTGCTCAGAGTCACACAGTATGCAAGTAGAGATTGTGAGAATCAAACCCAGGTTTCCTGGATGTACCAAGCTCATTCACAGCTCGCTACTCCAACCTCTAGACTATACCGCCAGCCCAAATTGGTGCCAGAACATTGGTGGCCAGCCTGTTCATGTAATGGCAATATTTCCACTTGTGACACGGGTGACCTGGGTTTAGAAATTAGTGCAGGGCATCAGAGAGCAGGCTGGGGATGGGGGGGGGCATCAAGAACGCAAGAGAATGCTCTCTTCCTGTAGAGAGGGAGGTACATACACCCCATTGCACTACCTCCACCAGTTGGGTGACCACAGGCAGCAGTGCAAGTCAGGCAGACTGCAGTACGCAGGAAAGGGGAGAGTGCACACTCGAGAGCATCTGGTGTGCTGGCATCAAGGCAGCCATTCTCAGAGGCGACTGCCATAAAGGAGTAAAAGCCATGGACCGGGTAGGTGATGCACCCCAGGCTCCTTACGTCCCCTTTCAGCTTTCTCCTTCTGTCTTCATGGATGACTCTAGGGTTCATGTATAGAGAGAGCAGTTGGATTAAGTGGGGAATGACTGTCAAGGTGCTGAAAAGCAGACCATGCTCTGGGGGAAAGGCCACAGGGGCACTGCAGCAAAGTGTCACAGGAGCCCTGGAGTCCCAAGAGAGCCAGAGGTCAGACCTGCATCAATGGACAGGAGGGTACTCTGGTAACAGCAGAAGGAGGTCCTAGTCAGAGGGCCATGGGAGGTAAACAGAACTGAAAAAGAAAATCAAGTGACAATGAAGATGAAGCCCAGTATCTAACCACCAATCATCGATTGTGTGGTTGTAGTGTATGCTTCCACACACTGTGATGGAGTCAGGGCTGGCGAACAATTAAGTGACATTGAATCGGATTATTGGAGCCTCCCAGCTGTGACTTGAACTATAAGCAGGGACATCCTGAACTCCCTGCAGGGTGCATTCCTCAGGCAACTAGTCAGCGAATCCTCTCATCATAGAATCATAGAAGCTTGACGGCAGAAAAGGACCATACTGGCCCATCTAGTCTGCCCTTGTTTTCCCCTCTACACCTCCCCCTCCCCGCCAGCCCCTGCCCTCCCCCCAATACTTAGCTCCATATGCTTGTCCCATGCCCTCTTGAATTCTTCCACCAATTTAGCCCCCACCACTCTGTTTGGTAGTCTGTTTCAGGGCTCCACCACCCTCTCTGTGAAGAAACGCCCTCTCACATTGCCCCTGTATCTTTTTCCTTGCAGTCTGTGGCTGTGCCCCTTAGTTTTTGACCCCCTCCTTCCTCTTAAGTAAATCCTCTTCTCCCACTTTATTGAGCCCCTTTACACGTTTAAATGTTTCAATTATGTCTCCCTTTTCCCTTCCTGTCTCCAGCGTGTACAGGTCCAGCTCCTTACACCTCTGCTCTATGACTTTTCCTGTACACCCTGCACCATCTTGGTTGCCCTTTTCTGAACCCTCTCCAGTGCATCTATATCCTTGCGGAGATGTGGCCTCCAGAACTGAGCCCCATACTCCGGGTGCGGTCTCACCATGACTTTGTAAAGGGGCATTATTACCTCCCTCTTTCTACTAATAATGCCCCTGCCTATGCATGCCAGCATTCCATTGGCCTTTCCCGCTGCCCTGCTACATTGGATTCCTACCTTAAGGTTCGAGGAGACTATCATGCATCAATACTGGACCTGGTACTTACTAATGGGGACAGTGTTGCAGACGTCAAGGTGGGAGGCCATCTGGGGACCAGTGATCACCGTACAGTGTGGTTCAATATGAGGATGGCTGTGAAATCCAACCACACAAGGGTGATGGTCCTGGATTTCAGGTAGGCAGATTTTATAAATATGGGTGAATGTCTCAGGGATGACCTGGAAGAAGGGATGACCTGGGTGGGGTGGAGGAACAGTGGGCGAAGCTGAAAGGCGGCCAGGGTGAAGACAACAAACCTCTGCATCAAACAAGTGAGTAAAAGTAAGATGAAAAGGAGACTACTATGGTTCTCAAAGGAGGTGGGTGAAAAGGTAAAGGCTAAAAGGGTAGTATTCAGAAGGTATAAGGAGATGCAGAGGGAGGAGGATAGGGAGGTGTATCAGGGGAAACAGAGAGAAGAAGGGAAAGCAGTAAGGAATGTGAATAAACAAACTGAAGAGGCAACAGCCCTAGAGGTAACAAAAGGGGACAAGACATGTTTCAGGTACTGTATGTAAGTGAAAAGAGGAAGACCGGGGGAAGGATTGTAAGGTTAAAAAGGGATGGGGGGAGACATTGCGGGGGGGACCAGGAAAAAGCAGACATCCTGAACAAATACTTTTATTCAGTGTTCGCAGTGGAAGGAGAAGGAGAGGAACCACAAAAAGTAACAGGAGCTCTGTAGGGAGGGAGGTGGACACTGGTCCTTTTTCAGAGGGGAGAGTCCTCAAGGGACTCACTAATCTGAAATTGAACAAAGCAGTGAGATCAGACAGGGTACTTCTTAGGGTACTGAGGGAGCTCAGGGAGGTACTGGCTGCACCTCTGACAGTCCTATTTACCAGCTCACCCAAAACAGGAGTGGTTCTGGAAAACTGAGGAGGGCAGATATAGTCCCACTTCACAAAAGTGTTAGCAGGGAAGAGGCTAGCCATCACAGACCAGTCAGCCTGACATCGGTGGTGGGAAAATTAGTGGAATCACTGCTGAAGGAGAGGATAGTAGACTATCTTGAATCTAATGGGTTACACGATCTGAAACAGCATGGATTCACAGAGGGAGATGTCAAATGAATCTGAGAGATTTCTTTGATTGGGTGACCAAGGAATTAGATCAGAATGGAGTGATAGATGTGGCCTACCTAGATTTCAATAAGGTACTCAACACAATTCCACATAGGAGACTATTAAACAAGCTGGGTAGCTTGAGTGGGTTAAAAGGTGGTGAACTGGGCAAGAAATTGGTTAGAGGACAGGTGGCAGAGGGTGGTGGTAAATGGAGTTCACTCAGAGGAGGGAAGGGTGACCAGCGGGGTGCCTCAGAGATCAATGCTGGGACCTGTCCTTTTTAATGTCTTTATAGGTGACATTGCAAAGGAGCTGGACAGGAAGATCTGCCTCTTTGTGGATGTCACCAAAATCTGTAAGAGGGTGGATACTTGGGGGGGGGGGGGATGGAAACGATGATCAGAGTCCTGAGAAAACTTGAAAAGTAGTGAAGGGTACGGCAGCTGGGTTTCAATGCAAAAAAAATGCAAAATAATGCACTTGGGGCACAGAAACCCAGGGACAGAGTACAAAATGGGTGGAGTGTTACTGATGACCACCAAGCAGGAGATCAGGTGGTCAGGCGGTAGCCTGTGATGAGGGCGCTGAGGAGAGGATGCTGACAATAATGGCGACCCGCTCCCCAGCACATTGCAGGAATGGCTTGAGGGATATGGTGGCCGGATGGGGGTGGGCGACTATAGCGACATCCTGTCGCTATACGCACGCGACGCACGGGGTGGGTGGGAGGCATGCACAGCGAGGGATGGGTGGTGGTGCCATGGTTGGTTGCCGCTGACCCCTGTGGTGTGGTGGTGGGTTGCCTGTGTCAGTCGGCAGGGTACTGGGTTTGGGTCCGGCGCTGGTGCATTTTTGTTGCATCCGCACAAACCTATTTTTTTTTTGCGGCCACCCTCTCGAGCTATGCACCCCACTACAGTTCAGAATCCTTTAGTAGGGGGGTGCAGGGGATTTAAGCCCTGGGGGTGTGTGGGGACGAAGCCCCCAAGAAAACATTACAAACGAAGTCCCCGGCACCCTTTTGCTGTGCGCCGGGATGTCAGAGGGCCAAAATAAATTTTCGGCACCCTTGACTTCTGCATAATAGAGATTGCCTTTAGACTTTCTCCGTTATGACAGAGATCCGGCCAGGCAGTGTGACAAGGCAGTTCAGAGGGTTTGCTGGATGCTGGGGTGCATAGGGAGAGGTATCTCCAGCAGAAGGAGGGAGGTGGTGCTGCCTTTGTATAGATCGCTGGTAAGACTTCACTTAGAATATTGTGTATAGTTCTGGAGGCCATATTTCCGGAAAGACATAGACAAGAGTGGGTGAGGTCCAGAGGAGGGCAACTAAAATGGTGCAAGGTCTGCATGGAAAGCCCTATGAAGAGAGATTAAAGGAACTCTTTATGTGCACCCTGAAAAAGAGGAGGAAGGGGGGATACGATAGAGAACTTTAAATGCCTCACAAGGGCAAATGAGGAATAGGAGGAACCGAACCCTGGCCCAGTGAATAGTAGAGTGTTGTCTCCCTCTGACCCTTGCTGGGCAGGTGCTCAAGGTCTGAAGATGGTTCATATGAATATCAACAGTCACAGGCCCAAAATTCAGAAATGTGAAGTTTGGGTTAGCCTCTATTCACCTGCATCATTGGTGTCACAGAAGCATGGGTAAAACCTTAAGCCTTAATGCATGAAACTGAGCTCCAAGGCTACAATGTATTCAGGAAAGACAGAACAGGAAGAGATGAGGCGGAGCACTGCTGTACACAAGGTCCACTATTTATGCCACGGTAAACTCCTCTGTGACACTGGCCAGTTCATCATGTGAATACATATTTGTCAATCTTCTGCTTGGAGCTGTTAAAATATTCTGTATTACTTGTATTTACAGTCCTCTTAAACTGGCTAAACCTGCTCTGGACTCCCTCTCCAACCTCCTCTCCGAAGAGTCCTTAGGCTTGTTTTCAGGTGCGACTCTGCAGAGGGGTAAAAAGGGAAACAAGTGCAGTACAATTACAGCAATGCAATTCAAAGTCAACAAGTTTAACACAGGGGAGCTGGTACACTCTGAGGAAAACAGCAGTCAAAGGCAACAACCAAGATTCATCACTGTGGCGGCCGAGGGTAAGAGTAAGTAAACATAAAAGAAGGGGAGACAGATTGGGCTCGATTCTCAAAGATCGATGCAAGCTGTGCAAATGGCAGCTTGTGCTGATCCCTGGTGAGCCTGAAACCCTACACCCGATTCCCATATGGGAGGGGTCCCGGTGCCAAACACCCACAGGTTGCTCCAGCCACTCCCATGCGCCACACATTCAGTGCATGGGAAGAGTTTGGTGGAGGATGCAGCATGGGGCCATGGACCACCCACCTCGCTGCACAGCAGAGGGACACACATTATCCCCAGGGAACTGACAGGGGCTACATTGCTGGGAGGGGGGACAGGTGGGGGGGAAGGTACTATGCCCAGGACATCCACAGTGTTGCCACCTGGCATGCCTGCTGCAGGTCCAGTAGACAGGCGGGGCATACGTCAGGGGACTGAGTGGCAACGTCCCTGGTGTGGTCTGCACCTGGCCGCAAACTGCTCTCTTCCACTGTGTGTCGGACAGCTTCCCACTTGTCCAGGCCAGCCCCTGCTCCCACTCCATACTGTCTGCAGGGGTGTCGCAAGGGATGTTAGACCACCTGTTGGGCGGTCTAAGTCTGGCTGGGTCCAGCTGAATGTCAGAATCCCATTTAAGGGGATGTTGCAACCTGTGTCTGCTGCAGGCCCCCTAGTGCCCTGGCGCATCCTCGACCTTGGCGCAGGCCTGACACACAGTAGGTCTGGTGCACAGGGTCCCCAGTTTGCCACAACTGGCCTTCCAGAATTGGAAACTGCAGTGTTTGACATGAGGTGCCCCTTGCATCAATTCTGTTTGATGCAGGCATCTTGGGTCACATTCAGAGTTTTGAAAATCAAGCCCACTAGGTTTTGGAGGAGAGGGTGGATAAGGAGGCAGGGTAGGGGTGAAAATGCAGCCAATGAACTGCAGCGTGCATAGAAGCAGTTCTGCAGCAGGTGAAAGTATGAAGTAACAAAAGGGCAGCATCTGGAGGGCTGAGAGACAGGAAAAGGAGTATAAAGATGCATAATACTCGGTGACTTCAACCTAGAGTGGCTGAGCAGTGATGAAAATGGTTACAAATATAAAAAAAGCACACATTGAAACAGATGTGCAGGGGTATCCTATAATAACGGCAAGTCAAAACAACGAGCCCAAAATCGAAGCCAAAACGACAGCGTGGCCAGATATGATGAGGATTTTTCATCGCAATCGCTGAAAGCGGCAACTATGGCTTTCTCCTCCCGAGTTGCTTCCCTTTGAGTTGGTTATGATAGTAACGGTGGTGCAGGGGTTGGGGGGGGGCAAAGCCCCTTACAGGAAGCCACCTTTACATTTTTGTTGTTTCAGCGATCGCTGGGTTGTACCCCTTGCCATATGTGGCCATGCTCTTTTGGCTTCACTGACTTTGGGCTTGCTCTTTCTGATTCACCCAAATCACAGAGAACTGTTTTAACCTGTTTTTAAGCATGAACATTCATTTTAGGCATGTTTGCGAAGTTATAACATATTTTTGTAAATTTCATTGCAACACCATTTTATATAAGCATGAAGACACTCCAACGGTATTGGTTGTATTAGGTTTCCTGCATATCCATGGGCTGAAGGCACAAGGCTGCAATGCCTCTGGGCATGTGGTAAACTTTGAACAACCAATAATGCTCCATTGTGTCTTATTGTTCGATTAAACTAATGTGTTATTCTTAATAATTAGCATTAAACATATATGTTTTATTTCATACATTCTGGCCAGAAAAGGCACACTGAGCGGAAACTTATTTCCAGGTGCATCCCAGTAGCACAGGATGGTTAAGTGCCTAGGGTCACACAGTATGGAAGTGGAGGTTGCTGGGAATCAAACCCAAGCCTGCTGAATGTACTACATTTATTCACAGCTCACTGCTCTAAACTCTAGGCTATGCTACCATCCAATAAGTAAAGTATAACACATTCTGGGATGTGCAGTTGTGCTGAGCTATAAGGACACTTTTAGCGCACTGCAACGCATGAGGCACAGCCGAGTGCTTAGAACCACCAGATATGTCTGTATAGCTTGCATTGTCTCATAGGTCACAACTCCCTTCCCTCCCCTGAAGAAATGACACAAACAATGTACTTGGAGGAAATTACCACAGCCATGAATTTATTAAACAGCCAACGGAAATGTGTAAAATGATGTTATATATCATTATGAAATGGGTAGAAAGAATGCTGAATTCTGATTGGCCAAGAGCTGCTTTCAGATGGGCCGTTATCCCAGCACAATGGCCCAGCTGAAAGTATTATGTTTAAAAATGCATAACATTTTCTAACAAGCAGTTGTCAATGCCGAATGGTGATTGCGTTGGTCTGTTGCGCTCGCTCAGTGGCCCTGTGTCACTCGCTTGTTCTGTTTCTCCCGGTGCTGCAGGCTGCACATTTGTACGGGGCTCCTGGCTGCACTGGCAGGTTTTTTTCTGCCCACAAAGAAATCTGCAGCTGTCCTGACAGAGCTGTGTTGATGTGGGTCACTCGCCCTCTGTCAGTTGCTCATTCTGTTTCTGTTGGCACTGCAGGCTGCCCTTTTGTACCGGGCTCCTGCCTCTGTTGGCAGCTTTCTCTGCCCACAAAGAAATGTGCAGCAGTCCTGACACAGGTCCATTTAGCTACCTCACTCCCTCTCTCTCTCTCTCGCTCATTCCATTTCTGCCGGCGCTGCACGCTGGCCTTTTGTACAGGGCTCCTGCCTGTGTTGCCGCCTTTTTCTTTACACAAAGCAATCTGCAGCAGTCACGATAGAGGTCTGCTAAGCTCGCTCTCTCTCACTCTCTGCCTGTCTCACACGCTCATTCTGTTTCTCCTGGTGTTGCAGGCTGCTCTTTTGTACTGGGCTACTGCCTGCATTGGCAGGTTTCGCTGCCCACAAAGAAATCTGCAGCTGTCCCGACACAGCTCCATTGATGTGGGTCACTCTCCCTCTGTCACTTGCTCATTCTGTTTCTCCTGGCGCTGCAGGCTGCCCTTTTGTACTGGGCTCCTGCCTCTGTTGGAGGCTTTTTCTGTCCACAAAAAAATCTGCAGCAGTCCTGACACAGGTCCGTTGAGGTAGCTCACTCCCCCTCTGTCATTCGCTCGTTCCATTTCTGCCAGCGCTGCAGGCTGGCCTTTTGTACTGGGCTCCGGCCTGCATTGCCGCCTTTTCCTGCCCATAAAGAAATCCACAGCAGTCACGACAGAGCTCTGTTGAGCTTGCTCACTACCCCTCTCACTCGCTCGTTGTGTTTCTCCCAGTGCTGCAGGCTGCCCTTTTGTACTGGGCTTCTGCCCGCGTAGGCACCTTTTTCTGCCCACAAAGAAATCCGCAGCTGTCCCGACAGAGCTCTGTTGAGGTCGCTCACTCCACCTGTCTCACTCGCTCATTCTGTTTCTCCTGGTGTTGCAGGCTGCCGTTTTGTAGTGGTCTCCTGCCTCTGTTGGTGCCTTTTTCTGCCCACAAACAAATCTGCGGCAGTCCCGACAGAGCTCCGCTGAGCTCGCTCAGTCCCCCACACTCGCTCATGCCGTTTCTGTCAGTGCTGCAGGCTGCCCTTTTCTACTGGGCTCCTGCCTGCATTGCCGCCTTCTTCTGGGCACAAAGAAATCTGCAGCAGTCATGACAGAGCTCCGTTGAGCTCGCTCACTCACTCCCCCTCCCTCACTTGTTCGTTCTGCAGCAGTCACAATACACTTCCGTTGAGCTCACTCACTCTCCCATTCTCAGTTGCTCGTTCTGTTTGTCCCGGCACTGCAGGCTGCTCTTTTGTACTGGGCTCCTGCCTGCATTGCCACCTTTTCCTGCCCACAAAGAAATCCACAGCTGTCCCAACAGAGCTCCATTGAGATTGCTCACTCACTTCCCTGTCTCACTCGCTCATTCTGTTTCTCCTGGCGCTGCAGGCTTCCCTTTCGTACTGGGCTCCTGCCTCTGTCGGCATTTTTGTCTGCCCACAAAGAAATCTGCAGCAGTCCCAACACAGCTCTGTTGGCCTCACTCACTCCCCCTGTCTCACTTGCTCATTCCATTTCTGCCGGCACTGCAGGCTGCCCTTCTGTACTGCGCTCATGCCAGCGTAGTCACCCTTATCTGCCCACAAAGAAATCCGCAGCAGTAACGATAGAGCTCTGTTGAGCTCTCTCAGTCCCCCATCTCTCGCTTGCTCATTCTGTTTGTCCCACTGCTGCAGGCTGCCCTTTTGTACTCAGGCCCTGCATGCTTTGCTGCCTTTTCCTGCCCACAAACAAATCCACACCAGTCCCAACAGAGCTCCGTTGAGCTCACTCATTCCCCTTCCCTCCCTCACTCGCTCGTTCTGTGTTTCTCGGCACTGCAGGCTGCCCTTTTGTACTAGGCTCCTGCCTGGATTGTCGCCTTTTTCTGCCCACAAAGACATCCGCAGCAGTCCCAACAGAGCTCAGTTGAGCTCGGTCACCCCCCCCACCACCACCAGTCGCTCGATCCTAATCTGTTCCAAACACTGATTTCTGACAGCGACTGCGGTATTCTGCACCAGAAGCATGGAAACCCATTTTGGCCAGGATGTAAAAAATGACAGCTGTACTGTTCATAAGGAGGTGAGAACAAATGCCAGTGTTGAAAATCTGGCGTGAAAATATTACTGATTTGCAAACTTACAAGGGTGCGTGGCACCTACACAACACACGCTCGTAACACAGACATTTTATGGAGTTTCATCACAAAATTTTTAACATAGGCATTTTAGGACCTCTGCTCATGAACAGTGTCAGTGTGATTTTCTTATTATGTCCTGAACACTGATTTCCCACAGCAACCGCTATTATTGTGCTCCGGAAGAGTGAAAACACATTTCTGCCAGGTTGTGAAAAATGACAGCTGCACTGTTCATAAGGAGGTGTGGCAAATGGCAATGCTGAACATTTGGAGTGAAAATATTGCAAAGTTATAAGGTAATGGTGCTAAAGTTGAAATCGGCGTAATGCAATATTCAGAATATTACCTATTTATGGACTTCGCTACCAAATTTTCAATATAGGCATTTTAGGACCTCTGCTAATGAACAGTTGTCACTGTCATTTTCATAATGTGTCTCAAACATGGATTTCCCACAGCAACCACGCTATTCTGCGCCGGAACTGTGAAAACACATTTCGGCCAGGATGTGAAAAATGACAGCTGTACTGTTCATAAACAGTGCAGAAGAATGGCAATGTTGAAAATCTGGAGTGAAAATATTATAAATTCATGAACTTACGATCGTGCGTGCACACTACGCAATGCACGCTCGTAACACAGTCATTTTATGGAGTATCGTCACCAAATTTTCAACATAGGCTACACTGCCCCGGAAGTGCGAAAACACATTTCAGCCAGGGTGTGAAAAATGACAGCTGTACTGTTCACAAGGAGGTCTGGAAAAATGCCAATGTTGAAAATCTGGGGTGAAAATATTGCAAATTCGCAAAGTTACGAGCGGGCATAGCAACTGCGCAACACATGCTCGTAAAACAGTCATTTGTTTTATTTTTCCCACCAAATTTGCAACATAGGCTTTTTGAGAGCCCTCCTTATGAACACTGGCATTCGTCAAGCTTAATCAGTCCCAAAAGGTGATTTCACGCAGTGATCGCGAAAATCACCTTTGGGGCTGATTAACGCCATGACAGTGACAGAATTCATGAGAAGGGGTCCCAAAAACCCCATGTTGAAAATTTTGTGCCAAAATTCCAAAAAAATGCCTGAGATATGTATCAAAGTTGAAAAAACCCTATTTATTCCATTATACAGCTTACCAGCATTTCTTCAGTTCGCAGTCAACTTTGAAGAGTGCAGATGTGTTCCCGGTCCACCGAAGATCATCACGCCAGACTCCGGAGGCAAGTATGGGGTGTAGGGTGGTATGGGGAGGCAGGGTGCGCAGTGGGTGGGCACGGATTGCGGGAGGAGGGGGTCAGGGAGACCGCCTTGGGACCATTTCCTTTTTTATAGGTTACAAAAAAAAAGACATCGCGGGACCGTTTCTCATTTTGCTGGGGCATGTGGCATGCTGGGGTGGGCTCCCAGTCTGCCAATGGAATCTTCCTTTTTGGGGGGGCAGCTGTAGCCGATGGGTGATTGGGCACCCCAGTCAGCACACAACAAAAGCTGGGGGGGGGACATAATGCCGATGGGGAGTGGGCTTCCCCGTCAGCAACATAAATATTGCAGGCACTGCAGCCGATGGGGATTGGGGCCCCCGTCGGCAACTAAACACGGTCGGGGGGGACACATAGTGCCGAGGGGGATTGGGCACGCCCCTCGGCAACGGAGGTTAATATTCTTTGTGAACACGGCAGCAAGCCACCGCCATGTTCACAAACAAAAGTTCCCGCCCTGCAATGACGGGTCACTCCCTCATTGCAGCAAATGGCTGACACTGCAATGACGAGGAGGCCCCTGATTGCAGCGGCTGATTTTTTTCAAGTTGGTGGCACACTGGCTGAACTAGTGTCAGCAGCAGCATGCCACAGCATTGGGGGAAGCAGAACAAGCCTTTAAAGGTTGTGGGGGCATTGGCCACAACAGTGCCATGCCTCCACAACCTGCTTGTGGAGAAACCTGCCGCAACATGTTTCTTGCACATGTGCACAATCAACATAAAAATGAGCCATTTCATAATTGCAATAAGGCACTCAAGGGGGTGTGTTATGGTGGTTTACAGCCCTTCTCAGGTGGTGGAAGCCCTCGGCTACACCTCATGCTTCAACCCACTCCGAGATGAGTCGTTATCCCACAATAACACACCCCCTGTCATGCCTTATTGCTTAAATCAAGCTGGTGTGACGTGCGCCAGGTAGTCGCAGCTAATCATTTTGATAATCATATCAACCAAACTATATAGGCCCTCCACTTCCCTTTGAAGGGGGCCGATACATTAGGTATGACCTCACAAGGGACTCTGGCCTCCGAGGTAGAAGTGATGGCTTTTTGTGGACCGGTTTCCAAGGTACCCTCCCCTCATCAGAGGGTGCAGCCAACAGTTGGCTGAAGTCCTAGAGATAACATTGATCTATGGCTGGCACCCTTAAAGAGAAGCTGACGCCTTTAGGTGAACTTTAACAAATTGTAATACGCAGACCAAGTTCAGCATGTATTTTACATTAGTTTAGTGTTTCTCCTCCCCATTATTTATTACTAAGGTCGTTTGTATGAAAGCAGGATCTTTGCTCTTGAAGATTTCATCTGTTCGTGTTCCTTTCTCCCTACCTGAGGTAAAAATGCACTCCTTGTGACATCACAGTTACACCTATGGCAACAGATTGTGATGTCACAACAGAGAATTATGATACGAAGTAGGGAATAAGCTATAGAGGCAGATGAACTCTAAGGGAAAAGAGCATGTATTCATGCACATTTCTTCAGTAATAAACAACAGGCATGAGAAATCCATAGACTATACATGGAATGCAAGCTAAATTGTACCTAAATGTTATGTTTTTTGAAAGATATATTTGAGGCAACAGCAGCTGTTTAATGGTACCAGCCACCAAGGCCTTACTTCTCCCCGGCCTTAGGGCAATCTGCCTGAAAAGGTGCATCATACCCTGTTCACCCCTCTGTACAATCCAGCAAGACTACTATGCCTCCACATGATGAGCATCCTTCTGTTGCTTAACTGCCAGATGAAGAAACAATGTTCGCCCCCCCACCAAGCACATCATGCCATAATTTCCTCCAAAACATGTTGAGGGTCTGCTAAACACCTATCATTACCTAAATCTGATAAATAGACTCCATCTTTAGGATATAATTACGGAACCTTTGTCATGATCCCATCATGCAGCAACACAAGTCCATCAATGGAGTCCATAACTCGTCTCATGGCCACGTTCGTAAACTCAATGAGCTTTCTCAGTTGTGCTGCGATTTCGTGCTTGGTGCCAGTGCTGACCTTGTATCATGTGTGCCCATATAATTTGCAGATTTGGCTATTCCCGATGCAAAATTGCTAAGTCCTCTTCCATCATCCGCCACAGTTCCAATGACATCACCATTCCCAAATTATTTCCTCCTAGGTAGATTATCAGTGGATCTGGGGGGCTATGGCAGCAAGCTTCTGCTGTGATCCATGAAAACAAATCCCCCAACTTCATACCCCTCCAGCCCATCCAACAAACTCGTGCTTGCTAAAGATCCGACCCAGTTACAATAGCGCTTCCTGAACAGCGCACTTGAAACCATGCTGCAGGAACTGCGTATGTCTGAATAGCGACAGGGGTAGAATAGCATGCGTGAAAACCACTACTCCTGTCACTATTCAGGCAATGTTGTGAAGGAAGATAAGTGTAATCCCTAGGCGGCACTATTCCAAGGGCTACTACCCCTGCCTGTATGGTTACGCATAGGTTGAGGGGCCTGGATTCAGCATTAAGGTGCCTCCACCCAGAGTAATAGTATTGGGGGTGTCTGTCTATCTTGCTATAGCCCTCTGGGAAGCTTTAACTACTCACCAACCCTCCTAGTGGCCGAATACCTGGTACAACAATAACTTCACAGTCAGTATAACACAGTAATAATATGCACATACTCTTCACACTTACCACCAGAGTTGGACTTGCAGCAATCTTCCTGGAGACCTCCAGTAAAATAAGGATGGCAACACAACTACACACTTTTAATACAATAACCCAGCTAATAATATGCACACTTTTTTTCCCCAATTGTTTAACCAGGAGAGAGAGAGACACTAAGCTGAAAGCTTGTTTACAGGTGTGACCTGGGAGCACAGGGAAGTTAAGTGGCTTGCTCAGGGTCACACAGTATGCAAGTGGGGGCTGTGGGATTCAAACCCAGGTCTCCAGATTTGCAGCTCAGAGCCTCAAGCCACTGCGCTACTGCCTCCCTCACTAGCCAGGCTGAACATGGAAACAGACAATCAGATTTATTTAGTGGTCGTGAACAAGGAAGAGGGCGTAAGTCTAGGCAAATGATTGGCAGTCTTATTTGATTCAGGTTTGGCATGCACTTTTCTAGTCCCAAATGACAGTCATACAACACTGGGTACCCAGCATGGAATGTCTGAGTAGCCAGAGGCGTTGCCCAGGGTGGCCGGCATTGCAGGTGATGTTGGGGCCCTTGGGGGAAAGAAAGGGCCCACTCCTTTTCTCTCTCTTCCTCAATACCCTTCCCCTTGCTTGCTCTGGTCAGATGCTACTCTATGGGGATGACACAATCATCTTTTCTAGCCACTCCACCCCCACAAAGTAATTCCAAGGTTCTTCACCAATCAGAATCCTGGTTCTCCCACCACAAACATGTATTAAACTATAAAAAGACGAAAGTCATGTTGTTTGCTAGCACTCACAACAAAAGCAAAAGCCTATCTCTAAACATTCTAAATATCCAGCTCCTATTCCTAGAGCAGGTTAATAATTTTAAATGCCTAGGCATCACTCTGGACCCCACCCTCTCATTCAACGGGCATATTAACCTGGTTTGCAAAAATGTGAACGCAAGGATTGGCTTACTTTATAGACACAGGTCCTGCATGACTCCTGATGCTCTGTGGCTTGTCATTACTAGTTCAGTTCTGTCCATAATCGATTATGGCTTAGTAATCTATGGCTCTGCAGTGGACACTACACTTTGCTAAATTAGTCGCCCTTAACAAAGCCTGTCATCTGGTTGTTGGTGGAGATCGACTCAATCACACCTGTGACCTATATAAGCAAGCAAACTGGCTAAATTTCAAAGGCAGGCTTGCTTACCACACCTGCCTGCAAGCCAGGAAAATAGCCTTGGGTCTCTCGCCTCCTGAAACCCTTCACCTCCTAACCCCTGCCCCCACCCCCAGGTCTACCAGAAGCTCTTCCAAAGCCACCTTCCTGGTACCGTTCTGCAGGACTTCCCTAGGGCAGAGGGCATTTATGTACAGGGCCCCCTGTTGGTTAAATGAACTGCCACTGGAGGACTCCTCAATAGTTAAAGTAGGCCCTTTCAAACATTACGTCCAGCAGCACCTCCTTGATGTGGGTAGTTGCGGCTGCCCCTAACCCCACCTCCCCCCCTTCTATTTTGGGTTCTCCTTTTAATTTCAACATTGCTCACTGACAAGGTTAAGTCTGACAGCTTCATTAATTTAACTATAAGTCTACTGTTTTCATCCATTGTAACACTGCTTATTGTATCTAGTTGATTTTTGTATGTTATCTGTAACTGATCTGTAAATCTGAATGTCCTTGCTCTATTGTTAATGTCTGCTCTGTTTTTGACATGGAGCCTTTGTAAAAGAGTCTCTGACTCAAAGGTTTGTAATCCCTTTTTTTTTTTTTTTTTTTATAATTCAAAGTTTATTGAATTTTTATGTATAAAAACATACAAATAACATTTCAGCATCAAAAAACACAGTAAAAGAAGTAAACTATTCACAAATAAAGCGTAGCTAATGCAAACTTCTTGTTAAGAGTAGCTAATTAGAATTAGCAATTCATCAAACATATAATTGGCTAAAAACAAATAATTATATTAAGTAAGAACAAAATAGGAATTGATAAGTTTCAATACTGAAGTATTCCCTAGACTGTACTCTAATTAACATTATTAAAAATCAGAATAAGGACTTACTGTACAATTATCAACTAGTATTGTGTCAGAGAACTAGAAATAAAAGACTCCCACATTTCATTAAACTTGTCTATATGGTTGGAGTTAACATAAGCAACCCTTTCAAAACTTGCCCTTGCGGCTAGATCTTGCAACCGCTCTTTAACCAAAGGGATATCAGAACTATGCCAGTGTCTAAGGATGATAGTCTTAGCAGTAATAAGGGCTGCTATTAACCATGACTTTTGATTTTCTGATAATCCCTTAAAATCCATACAGATTCCCAGAACTACAGCTTTAGCTAAATATATTAAGTTGGATTTAATAACCTCATTGCATACTGATAACGTACTATTCCAGAAGGGCTGTATACATGGACAAGACCTTAAAATGTGTGAGAGGTTGCCCTGCCCCTGTGAACATCTCCAACATTTGTCCACTGTGGAAAGGCCCAGTTTAACCATTTTGCTAGGTGTATAATACCTTCTGTGTATTATTTTATATTGCATAAGGTTTGTAATTCCGATATCTCTCATAAATAAATTAATAAAACGGGCACTTAGCATGCACAATAACAACAAGCATTTGTCAATGCCGAATGTTGATTGCGCTGGTGTGTTGAGCTTGCTCACTGCCCCTCTGTCACTCGCTCAGTCTGTTTCTCCCGGTGCTGCAGGCTGCTGTTTTGTACTGGGCTCCTGCCTGCATTGGCACCTTGTTCTGCCCACTAAGAAATCCACAGCTGTCCTGACAGAGCTGTGTTGAGGTGGCTCCCTCCCCCTCTCTCACTCACTCATTCTGTTTCTCCTAGCGCTGCAGATGGTCCTTTTGTACTGGGCTCCTGCCAGTTGGTGGCTTTTTCTGCCCACAAAGAAATCTGCAGCAGTCCCAACACAGGTCTGTTGAGCCTGCTGAGTCCCCCTATCTCACTCATTCATTCTGTTTCTGCCAGCACTGCAGGCTGCCCTTTTGTACTGGACTTCTGCCTGTGTTGGCACCTTTTTCTGCCCACAAAGAAATCCACAACTGTCCCGACAGAGCTCCATTGAGGGTGCTCACTCCCCTGTGTCACTCACTCATTCTGTTTCTCCTGGCGCTGCAGCCTGCCCTTTTATACTGGGATCCTGGCTCTGTTGGCACCTTTTTCTGCCCACAAAGAAATCTGCAGCAGTCCCGACAATGCTCTGTTGAGCTCGCTCAGTCCCCTTCTCAGACTCGTTCATTCCGTTTCTGGTGGTGTTGCATGCTGCCCTTTTCTATTGGGCTCCTGCCTGCATTGCCGCCATTTGCAGCAGTTACAATACAGCTCCGTTGAGCTCGTTCACTCCCCCTCTCTCACTCACTCATTCTGGTTTTCCTGCCACTGCAGGCTGCCATTTTGTACTGGGCCCCTGCATGCATTGCTGCCTTTCTGTGTCCACAAATAAATCTGCAGCAGTCCCAACAGAGCTCCGTTGAGCTCACTCACTCCACCTCCCTCACTCGCTCATTCTGTGTCTCCTGCCACTGCAGGCTGCCCTTTTTGTACCGGGCTCCTGCTTGCATTGGTGGCTTGTTCTGGCCAGAAAGAAATCTGAAGCAGTCCCGACACAGCTCCATTGAGCTCGCTCACTCCCCCCCTCTCTCACTCACTCATTCCATTTCTGCCCGCGCTGCAATCTGGCCTTTTATACTCTGCTCCCGCCTGTGTTGCCGCATTTTCTGCCCACAAAGAAATCCGCAGCAGTCACAATAGAGCTCCGTTGTGCTCACTCACTACCACTCTGTCACTCACTCGTTCTGTTTCTCTTGGCACTGTAGGCTGCGCTTGTGTACGGGGCTGCTGGCTGTGGTGGCACCTTTGTCCACAAATAAATCCGCAGCTGTACCGAAAAAGCTCCATTGAGATCGCTCAGTCTCCCTCTGTCATGCGCTCATTCTGTTTGTCCTGGCGCTGCAAGCGGACCTTTTGTGTGGGGCTCCTGCCTGCATTGGCATCTTTTTCTGACAACAAAGAAAGCCGCAGCAGTCCTGATACAGCTCCATTGAGCTCACTCAGTCCCCCGTCTCACTCACTCATACTGTTTCTCCCACCGCTGCAGGCTGACCTTTTCTACAGGGCCCCTGCCTGCATTGACACCTTTTTCTGCCCACAAAGAAATCCGCAGCAGTTCTGACAATGCTCCGGTGAGTTTGCTCACTCCCCCTCCCTCACTCACTCTGTTGTTCTGTTTCTCTCACTACTGGAGGCTGCCCTTTTGTACTGGCCTCTTGCGTTGGGGCCTTTTTCTGCCCACAAACAAATCCGGAGCAGTCCCAACAGCTCAGTTGAGCTCGGTCATTCCCCCCTCTCACTCATTCCATCTTAATCTATCTCAAACACTGATGTCCCACAGCGACCGTGATATTCTCCATCAGGAGTGCAAAAACATATTTTAGCCAGGATGTGAAAAATGACAGCTGTACTGTTCATAAGGAGGTGTGAAAGAATGCCACTGTTGAAAATGTGGCATGAAAATATTACAGATTTGCGGAGTTACAAGGGTGCGTGGAAACAGTTGAACGCACGCTTGTAACAGTCATGTTATGGAGTATTGTCACCAAATTTCCAACATAGGAATTTTACGGCCTCTGCTCATGAACAGTGCCACTGTCATTTTCTTTATATGTCCCGAACACTGATTTCCCACAGCGACCGCGTTATTCTGTGCTGCAACTGTGAAACCACATTTCACTCAGGATGTGAAAAATGACAGCTGTACTGCTCATAAGGAGGTGTGAAACATTGCCATTGTTGAAAATGTGGCATGACAATATTACGAATCTGCAAAGTTACAAGGGTATATGGAAAGTGTGCAACGCAACTCATTTGATGGGCTATCATCACCAAATTTTCAACATAGGCATTTTAGGACCTCTGCTCATGAACAGTATCACTGTCATTTTATTACTCTGTCCTGGACAGTGATTTCCCACAGCGACCGCTCTATCCTGCGCCAGAACTGCAAAAACACATTTTGGCCCGGATGGGAAAAATGACAGCTGCACTTGTTCAGTAAAGTGTGGGGAAAATGGAGAGATTGAAAATCTGGAGTGAAAATATTATACATTCGCGAAGTTATGAGCGTGCGTGCAAACTGCGCAACACATGCTTGTAACACAGTCATTTTATGGAGTATCGTTACCAAATTTTTAACATAGCCATTTCAGGACCTCTACTCATGAACAGTCTGTCATTTTCTTAATCTGTCCCGAACACTGATTTCCGACAGTGACTGCGCTATTCTGCGCTGGAAGTGCGAAAACACATTTCTGCCAGTATGTGAACAATGACAGCTATACTGTTCACAAGGAGGTGTGACAAAATGCCAATGTTGAAAATCTGGCATCGAAATATTGCAAATTCACGAAGTTACGTGCGTGCATAGCAACTGCGCAGTGCACGCTTGTAAAGTCATTTTGGGGATTTTTTCCACCAAACTTGCAACATAGGCTTTTTGAGAGCCCACCTCACGAACCCTGGCACTGTTGTTGAAAGACCGGCCCCTCAAAGGTGATTCTGGGCGCAGTGACCGTGGAAATCACCTTGGGCCGAATAACACCATGACAGTTCAAGCATTTATGAGGAGGGTCCCAAACACCCATGTTGAAAATGTGGTGAAAAAATTCCAAAATGGCTGAGATATGCACTAAAGTTGAAAAATCCTATTCATTACATTATACAGCTTACCGGCATTTCCTCAGTTTGCGGTTGGCTTTGAAGAGTGCAGACATGTTCCCCGTCCACCAAAGATCGTCGTGCCAGACTCCAGAGGTAAGTATGGGGTGAGGGGGGTGGGGAGGCAGGATGCACAGTGGTTGCGTGCGGTGGTGGGTGGGCACGGACACTACAAGGGACCATTTTCTGCTTTCGGGGAAAAAAGCAAAAAGACTTTGCTGGACAGTTTTTCTTTACAGGGGCATGTGGCACGCTGGGGTGTTCCCAGCGTGCCACCAACAGCTTTTGCGGGGCCAGCACAGTCAGACGGGATTAGACACTTCGTTGTCACACAAAGGGAGTCATTATGCCGACGTGGGATTGGGCACCCCGTCAGCAGGAATAATGGCACGTTGGGGGGGGAGCCAACGGCTTTCTGCTGGTGGGGGAAGCAATAGCCAATGGGGGATTGAGCACCCCCCTTGGCACACAAGGGGGGGCTTCATTATGCCGATGGGGCTGGGCATCCTGTTGGCAGAAAATGAAAGCGCAGGGGTGACAGAATGCCAACGGGGACTGAGCTCCCCCATCGGCAAAATGAACAGGGGGGCACCGAAGCCAACATGGATTGGGGCCCGTCGGCACATAAACACGGTGGGGGGGGTTATATTGTTTGTGAACACGGCGGCAATACACCGCCATGTTCACAAACAATATCTGGCTTGCTAGATCCACCCTGCAATGACAGATCGCTCCCTCATTGAAGCGGATGGCTTACGCTACAATGACGAGGCGGACCCTGATTGCAGCAGCAGCTGATTTGTCACAAGTTGGTGCGAACGTTCCAAACTTGTGTCACCAGCAGCCTGCAATGGCATTGGAGGAAGCAGGACAAGCCTTTGCAGGCTGTGGGGGCATTGGCCACAATAGTGCCGTGCCTCCACAGCCTGCTTCTCAGCAAGCTGTGCCAATATTTTTCTTTCACTGCGCGCAATCAACATAAAAAGGATATTTGTAATCCGAGCTGGTTGGCTCAGTCCCTTGCAAACCCAGAAAGTAAAAGCAATCAGATGGAACCACAGATGATTTAAACACACTTTTCGGGGAGCTACCCTGATTGTACTCACACTACCAGATTTCTGCAGACAAGCAAGCATTATGGAGACCTCGTGGTGTTCACCGATGAGCATCGGGAAGCAGGGCCGACACGACACACCTCCTCTTCACGGCCTTTCCTCCAGGTGGCCACAACCTGCGAGTTGTTGAATGGGGACTGGATCCCCGAAGCTGGTCTCTAACCAAAACAGTCTCTGGTGCAGGGTATTCGGTTTGGGCCAAGTTAGCAAAGGCCCAGGCAGAGTAATTTGGCAAAGTTCGTCTGTCTTCTTGCTGGTGAAGCCTCCAGCTGGCATGACAGACTGGGTCATAGGCAAGCAGGACTCAACACATTAAACATATTTAGCACATTCAAAATAAGCAGCACCAACTTTGTACAGTTTGGATACAGTCCAGTTGCCAATTCTGCCGTTTCACTGAGCAAACCTTTCAAACCAATGTTCGTCTCACACATAAGCTGGGACGATCACTTCACAGGAGCAAATCTTCGGTCCAAAACGCAAATGGCACTGATAAGTTTCTTTTCTTCTTTCTGACGCAGTTCCAGGCTGGAATTGGACAGGTCCAACTTCTGCATCAGGCAGTTTAATGCAGCAGAAAGTGGCAAGGAGGCAAGGTAGGCCTCTTCCCACCAATTCCCCTATGCTCCATTCAGGGAGCAGCTGCTCAAAGGCTCGAGCTGTTCACACTTTAACCTCCAACTCTAACTGATCCACTGTCTCTTGTCACACTGGGGACTTCCCTTGTAAATCCAGCATTTAGGCTGGCTGAGGAAGCTGTCAGTCACAGTTAGGGCTCCCCCTCTAGGCTAGTTTTGGCACCAACCTAAAAACTACAAAAACTACAGTTTTCCTTTCCATGAGGCACTTTAGCCAGGAGCCATTTTAGGTCCCCAGAGTTCTAATTGGACCAATTACTGGAAGTCCCAGACCTAACATGTTGGCTTCCATTCGAAATACACAGCTGCAAGGAAAGCAGGTTAAACAGACTTCTCTATTTCTAATATAACAGCATAAAAACTGTAAATACGCACAGTTCTCATACAAGTTCCCTCTGCACTATTATCAACTGCAGAGTGGAGCGAAATAGAGCAGTGTCTGGCCGGTTGCAAGCCCTAAATTACTCGGACTCAGCACAGACCATTCACTACACATAGATTAACTAGCCTCTTAAAGGGACAGGTGTGGAGGCTCAACAGGGCACTCGCACGCAAATAAACAGAATCACTCTGAGACGGAACACGAGCCTGGCAGTGGGCACTGAGGGGCCCAGGAAGACATTAAGGTAAACCCCAAATTTGTGTTGGGGGGGTTACATAAGGATGTTAAAAATGCAGAAGCTGGCCAGGCTGCTCCCATGGTGGAGAGGGCTAAGGGAGAACCAGTGTAGGCAGCAGAGAGCGGGAGACCAGGGTTCTCTTCCTGGTCTGCCGACACATGCATTTGTACTTTTCCACACAAAGTGTAAATAGTTTTTTGCTATCACCTGTCATAAACTGACTGCCCCCGAGTTTCTCCCCCCCCCCACCGAGATCCGTAACCCTCTAAGTTAGTTATATTAGTTAGGGGGGGTGTGAGGGGAAGAGCCCTCCATGTTGGGGGGTGCAGCAGTGAAGCCCCCCCACAAAACAAAGTGTTCATGTTTTCTGGCAATGGTAGCAGTCGTCTGTATGGATTTGGACTGCTACCATTGGCGCTGTTGTGCTGAGGCGATGTTTAGTCCTGGCGCTGCTGCTGACATCGCTGTCTATAAACCGCTGTTGCTGACAGCGCCTTTGTTGTTGGCGCTCCTGTGCCCTAGTACCCTGAGGGTCCATACGAGCATACGAAAACTGCCAGCAGATACAGACCAGACGGTCTATCAAGTCTGCTTGAGTGTGCAGCTAGCAGACCCTTATACTGCAGCTGCCCCTCCCCCCACCTTCTCCTTCGAGGTCATGCCCCTGCTTGCTGACCGCACTCCCTCCTTTGTCCTGTTTGTGAACAACCTCTCAACGCCCTCTCATCCATATTCATGAAGAGATTCTGGCCCCCTTGGAACTGCCACGCTCTCACCGCTGCCCGGTACACAGAAAAGTGGCCACAGGTCCACACTCGTTTTCCCTGGGAGTCATGGCCAAGGCCCCTAGAATTCTACGGCCGCAGAATTTTGCACAGAACTTGCAACCTACCACAGAACTTCTGCACTGCCGCAGAATTCACTGTTCTTAGTGATTCTTTATTAATAATTCTGTTTATCCATAGAACCTGGTTCCCTTCCCCTCGTTTTATATCCAGAACCCCTCTATACTCAGCATGTGATGTTATCAGTGCTATAACATCATATATTAGCTAATGAAATGGCTGCATTCTGCCACAGGAATGAATAGTCACTTATCTACCACAGCTCCCACTGCCAGAGATGGTGGCACAGTACATCAGGCATGGTGATATTTGCTCAACCTGCACTACAGCCTAATACAATTTTCAGTCTTGCGTTATGACACGAGGCCAACTTAATCAAAACCTTGTCAATAGTACAGATCTGTTAAGTCCATACCTTACTTTGTACAAACTTATTTTTGCCTTTAAGGTACAGAGATGCCATCTGAAATGAATAGCTGGTAAAATGAATTAACCTGTCATTTTTAAGAAAAATAAAGTAATTATGCCCAGAAAAGTGGGATATAATAATCTGTAAACCTTTTGAAAGAATAGGCCAGTTAAATAAATAATTGCACTGTACACATTTTTGCCAGGGTTATTGATTACATGTTGTCATTGGTTGATAGAATCACCTAAAAGTTATTGAGAAATGCTGTGTGCAGGGCCAGCTGTTCGGCCAAAGGGTATCATGTTATGTTCCCATGCCTGCAACTCAGTTCAGAGATGAGCTCTGGGAGCTGGCTGGGCAGCACAAGGATTGACAGAACACATCATTGCTCTGAGCCTGGGAAAGTATGGCGCAGTGTTCTGTCACACAGGGGACACATTGTGATGGGCCAGAGAGATTTATCTCACAATGGGTTTGCATGTCATGGCCTGATGGTGTGATGTAGTGTGTCAGGGGGAAGCAAGTGGGCATGAAAAATGAATTTAGCAATATCTCCTCTATATTGTTTATTCCATTTCCAAAGGAACCTGTATGAATAAGAATACAATTTCATGGAAATTTTAAAAAATAAATATATATATACATACACAGTATCTCTCTCAATATATATATATATATATATATATATATATATACATATATATATATATATATATATACACACATATTTGTATGTATGTTACAGATTGCATATAAATATATAAGCAATGCACAGTGGCGACCTCCTGAGTGGTGTAGACAGCATGAATATAGAAATACCATATTTATCACATAAGGTCCCCTCTGTGTATTTCATTTATGCAATAGGCTAGGACCTTAAGGGATATATATATATATATATATATAAAAAGGCATAACATTATTTCTGTAAGTCTTTTGTTTTTTGAACTAGTGTTACTGTGCTTTCCCCCATCCTGATTGCTGTAACAATTGCCATGGACGTGAAATCAGGATAACAAGCTATCACTGTGATGTGGTAGTTCGTTAGTGCTGCAGAACTTCCGCAGAAATTACAAACCACGGCCGCAGAAGTTCTGTGGCAAATGGTAATCTTGCCACAGAACTTGGTCCCAGTGTGCCGCAGAAAAGTAGGGGCCTTGGGCATGGCCCGCCAAAAAAAAACAGAAACAGAGAGGCTAAAACAATTATGGTCACACGTAACTTTCAAAAGCTTGGGACTTCACAGGAACTGGATTTGTGCATCTTTCCAGCCCTCTACCCTAGCATGTGAGGCAGTACCTATGTGAATGAAGTGAGTATTGTACTCCTGTGAATCAACCCCCCAAGGCTCACAGGACATTGCCAAGTAAATGGCAGTACTGGAATACAACAAGGGGAGACCCGTTCTATAGTGGAAAAATGCCTCCCCCCCCCACCCCGTTATTTAACTGCTGGAGATAGTATAAAACCCAGCCCTGGATGTCCCATTGAACCCCTGCAGGAACCAGAGACCACACCAGCAGTCCTGCCCCCCCATCTGCCTTACTACGATATAAGTGAATGAAATGAAAACCCCCTCGGGGGTCACTGCCACATCATCCTCACCCAGTGTCACCGGGCAATATTGATGATTTGCTCATCATCTGGGTTACCTCAGATACACTGAAAACCCTGCAGAAGGATACCAAGAAGGCTATCTCAAACAGACACGCCTGTGAAGCGGTTGAGCAAACCCTGGGTAGCATGTTCATCATATTGACTAACAAATCTGGGCTGACTTGGTTGCAATGTATCTTCCCGTCTTGGATCCCTGCATCTTGTGTACACGGCAGGCCTGCCTGGTATCCCATGCAATTCCTGCCAAGTGTGGCTTCACTACTGCTGGTGTAGACCCTTGCTGCTTCATGTTCAGGAGGTACAAGCACAGTTGGTCTTCCAGAATCTGCCAAGCATTGGCCCAGCTCAGCTGCTGCCTCACCCCCAAGAAGCTCTCAACCCCCCCCCCCCGATAGGCCACACCTGAAGCAGTGGCACTAAAGAAAACCTGAGTAGTTCCCAGGCTTCTGTGTCATCAGAGGTATACTGGAACTTCCAAGGGGTACATCTCTGCTTTTGGTGCTAGCTCTTGGAATCTCTCCCTCTATAAATGGGAAAGAGCGATAGCAACACTGTTGTCAGTACCAGACACATGCACTGCTCTGAATGGCATATTCAGGGCCGGACACCTCAGAACAAAAACCCTCCTCAGATTTTCCATCGGGCCTGTGCCCCCTAACTGCCCAGTACTGATGTATACCATCCATGTGTTGTCCATCCTGAAATTCACCCGCTTATCATGAAAATGATCTACCCAGATCACCAACGCCACTACAATGTGGAAAAACTCCAGTAGTGTTACTTGACAGAGCAAGCCTTTATCTACCCAGGACTGAGGCCAGCTTGCTGCGCACCAGGCACCCCTGAAATAGGGCCCTGAAACCAAAGCTTCTGCAAACATCTGTGAAGAGCTCCAGCGCTTGATTCATGACCACTGTCAACCAGATGGTCACTCCATTAAAACATGAAAGGAACACCAACCATACCTTGAGATTGTCCTACATGGACTCGGTAACCTAAATCCTGTGGTGCGGCTTGTTCGCACATGGCCAGCTGGCGAAGGAAGGTTGTTTGCCCCATTGTGATGACCTTGCAAGCAAAATTCAGATGCCCCTGAACCTGTTGCGGGTCCCACAGGGTAATTATACTTGCCTCTACTACCTTGTGCAGCAAGCCCCACAAGGTGCTAGTCTTCTCTTGTGCTAGCCTTGTGGTAGCAGTACAGAAAGGTGCTGAATTTCTCAAAGACCACACACACCACGGCACAACTCATGGGCATGCAGCTATCAATATAGTACTGGCCCTCAGATTTCATACCCAGCAGTTCCCTGTTCATGGGTGCACTGGTAACAGGTGGAAGACCAATTCAATATCTGCCTTTCACAGTAAGCTCCCCACCCTGCCCCCCTCACAACCTCAATGGTTGCACTGAACAGGGCATATGATACTGCTGTATCATTCAGGTCCATGAAATGGGTGACAGAATCACACTCCAGGTATGACAGGTGATCGATCATTCTAAATTCACCTGGAGCATCCTTTGGCATCAGCCCTATAGTTGATATCTGGAGGTTGGGGCATGGTGGGGACACAAACTGGCCACTCACCCTACCAGCCGCTATTTCCTTTGCCAAATTAGCCCTAACAATGTCCATGTGATCCCTGGCAGATTTAAGGTTCTCTATCTCGCAAGCTTTGCATGGACCCTTCTATGGGATCCTAAAGCCTTGCACAAAGCCCTCCACCAGCAACCGCACAGACAATTTGTCCGGATAACCTACCAGCCATCATTCAACATGCTCCACCGTTATGGGGCTGAGAGGCTTGCCTTGCCACTTCAGCAATGGCCGTGGGCTGCTCGCCTTGGTGCACAGAACGAACGGGTGGTTCCGCCTGCAGGTGAGGCACTCATGTCTGTATTGACATTACTCTGTGTTGGATGTCCCATGGTTGTAGTGATAACACCAACTCCCCTTACTCCACCCCCCTTCCTGCTGTTCCCTGCTGTGTATCCTTTTTTGGGAGACCGGGCCCGGTGCACCAGGAAGCCACTGTCTGAATCCTGGATGCCCCACTGGCCTCAATAGACAATAACAGTGGAAGGCACAAACTCCCTCAAACCTGACTGAAGTTGTTCTGTTTCCTCCTGCGGAACTCCTCGTCATATTAAAGCCAGCACCAGCCCATTTCACTAGTAAGCATAGCATTATTACAGCAGTAATAGTTCCATAGCCCTTGAGCTCTTTGTGGACACAGCTCTGTTAACAAACCTGTATAAGTCACAAAACCCGCTGCCCAATTTTACCATGTGCGTCGTATGACCCCTTACCTCTGGTGCTTCATCCCATCTTCCAACAGAACACCCCAGGGTGCATGATTTCTCTTACAAAATAGTAAAACATATTAAAAAAATATGTAATAGAAAATCCTCCATGAGCTCTGAGGTGACTGGCTTTGCTGTGATAACTGGGCAGGCACAAAGCGCTCTTGGCCAATCAGACCGCTAGGATTTCTTCACCTATTTTATGAAATAGCTACATTCAGGGCACAATATGAAGTATTTTTAAAAGTTTGGCAAAGTCCACCATTTTGTGGACTTCAACCAAAACACTAACTTGCTCAGTCAGTAGTAGAGTGTGCCCATGGTAACCAGCTAGCAAGCTGTTCCACATCCCTGAATTTACATGCACAGTATAGTGTGTCTACTCAGTCTTGAAAATACGTAACATCAATTTTTATTTACATATTTAAGGTTGTTTTTGACTAGGCACATGCTCTAGACCATAGAAACATAGACTCTGACGGCAGATAAGGACCGTTTGGCCCACCTAGTCTGCCCATTTCCCTACCTACTGGATAAGCTGCAGATCCTAATTAACCAACAGCCTACTTCCTCTTAACCCTACTAGAATTGCCTTATGTCTATCCCATGCATTCTTGAATCCCCCCACTGTTTTTTACCCCACAACCTCCTCGGGAAGGCCGTTTCATGCGTCCACCACCCTTTCTGTGAAAAAATACTTCCTTGTGTTGCCCCTGAGCTGTCCCCCCATTATCTTTAAATTGTGCCCCCTTGTTCTTGCACATCTCTTTTTCTGAAAGCTGCTACCCTCTTGGACTTTGTTGATTCCCTTGAGGTATTTGAAGTTTCTATCATGCCCCCTCCCCCTTTCCTCGAGGGTATACATATTAAGCTTCTTTAGTCTCTCTTTGTATGTCTTCTGGTGCAGACCCTGCACCATTTTGGTTGTCCTCCTCTAGACTACCTCCATCTTGTGTCCTTGCGGAGATGGGGTCTCCAGAACTGCACGCTGTACTCCAGATGGGGTCTCACCAACTGCCTGTACAGAGAGAGATAACTTCCTGTTTTCTACTGGTGATGCCGCTCCCTATACATCCCAGTATCCTCTCAGCCATCCTTACTGCCTTCTCACATTTCTTGCTTACCTTTAGGTCATCTGCTATGACTACCCCAGGTCCCTTTCCATTTTTGTTGTCGTTAGTACCCTCCCCCCCAATTGTGTACTCTTCCCCTGAGTTTTTGTTTCCCAGGTGCATTACTTTGCACTTCTTCGCATTGAATTTAAGCTGCCATACTTTTGACCATTGCTCCAACCTTGCCAAGTCCCTGCTCATCCTTTCCACCCCCCTTGTGTATCAACCCTGTTGCAGATCTTTGTGTCGTCTGCAAAGAGGCATACCTTTCCTTCTAGTCCCTCGGCAATGTCACTTATAAAGACATTAAAGAGGACCGGCCCCAGACCAGAATCCATTTTTCAGTCATGGCCCAAATGTACAGCATGAATATGTTAAGTAAACAGAAACAGAGCACATACAACCATGGAAATACAACAAGATGCAGTAGATGCTTTTCTAACAACGTATACGTTCATAAGCTCTGTCAGATGGGTGAATGTAATAAAGGCTCTCTAATTCTAAGCTTAAAGCAAAAATATGTGGGAGAATGTTTGATGTCCAGTGGAAGGGAATTCCTAAAATGAGAGTCAACATAAGTAAAAGACCATTGCTACATTCCACCAGAAGCCTGACTTTCCTCATCAAGTTGCTTGTCATTAGAATACACGGTTCTAGTTACAGGGACTGATTGAAGAATACTAGGCATAAATTACAACTCTGCTTCTTTTAACAATGCCAGATCCTCCTTTTTATTCAAAACTAAAGGAAGACTGACAATCTCCCTTGTTATTAAGTTACAAACCACTTTCCTGGCTTTCATTTTCCTTCTAACAACAAGGCAAAGGAGATGCTGCTTCCACGGTGAGGCATGGCCAGTGATTGGTCAGGGCTCTGTGTGAAAATTGGGGGCAGGTAGGCACTGAATGCATGTAGGAATGTTAGAACTGAGCGTTCAGATCTGCCGCTGCTACTGAAGCTCATTGCTTATCCTTGTAATAAGCTCGCCTCACTTAAATGGAGAGAAAAAGGTCAAGCACTCATTGAACTCGCAGTCTGCACAGCTCAACTGCCCAGCCCAGCACAGAACATCTGGGGGCTTGATGGCTAACTAGTGACTAAGAATCTCTCTCTCTCGCTCTTTTTCTCAGTAGGAATAGTGACCTAACTGGATTGCCCATCTGTGGGCACTGGTGGCAGCACCTGGCGTATGTTTGGGTTGGGTGAGGCCCCACCTCACCCCAAATGCAGGGTCATTTCCAGGGTGTGTATGTCAAGCCACTTCTCTTTGAATTTAACTTTCTTTTCTTTTGAATGAGACAGCACAGGTTCTTGTATTCTGTTCTTGTCCACTGAACACATGGCACTGTGGGATTTATGTGAAATCTTACAAACTGGGATAAAGATTTGCTCTCGAGCTGGTATAAAATATATCTGGCTGCCTCCCACATATTTGGCTTCAAAATTGGGTGGTACAACATAAATCCAGTCATTCGTACTCACAGTGGGCTTGAAATACACAACACAGCTAACTTTACAGGGAAACTCAAATTTATCTCTCTTTTTACGTTCGCTTGCGCACATGCTCAAGGAACGTTTTGGGAGAGTAGCACACTTTGGAGGTGTGCCTCTCCTGTTCAATGCACTGCTCCGTTGAGCAGGCATGGTGGTCCTGCATCAATGGGTGCGGGAGCTGTGTGTGACAGCGGTGGTCTTCGCTTCAAAGAAAAACACCGCTGTCATACACAGTGCTGGTAGGCCTCACGCCTCCCCCCCCAAAGCTTTGGTGTCACGCTGGGAGCCCACCCCAGCATGGCAAATGTCCCGCGTCGGCTCCACGTCCCCCCCAAAGCTTTGGTGCCACGCTGGGAACCCACCCAGCGTGGCAAACATCCCGCTCTGTCTGTTTTTTTTTTTAAACCTGAAAATAAAAACGGTCCCACGGCGCTTTCTCCCAGCCCCCTCCCACAACCGCACCCACCCACTCGCACCCTGCCTCCCCACACCCCTCACCCCATACTTACGGAGCTCGGCGCGACGATCTTCGGTGGACCGGGAACACGTCTGCACTCTTCAAAGCCGACCGCGAACTGAGGAAATGCCGGTAAGCTGTATAATGGGCTAGATAGGGGTTTTTCAACTTTTGCATATCTCAGGCATTTTTTGGAATTTTTGCACCAAATTTTCAACATGGGGTTTTTGGGACCCCTTCTCATGAATGATGTCACTGTCATGGCGTTATTCGGGCCCGAAGGGTGATTTCGCAGTCACTGCGCCGAAATCACCCTTGGGCCCGAATAACGCCAGACAGTGACATCATTCATGAGAAGAGGTCCCAAAACCCCATGTTGAAAAATTTGGTGCAAAATTCCAAAATGACTGTTTTATTTAGCCGGTGTTGTGCAGTTCCTACGCGCAGGCTCGTAAGTTCGCGAATTTCAATATTTTCACTCCAGATTTTCAACATTGCCATTTTACCACACCTGCTTATGAGCAGTACAGCTGTCATTTTTCACATCCTGCCCAAAATGTGTTTCCGCCCTGTAAGCACACAATGCGCAGTTGGTGCTAAATCAATGTATGGGAACATTAAGAAAATCACCATGACACTGTTCATTAGCAGAGGTCTTAAAATGGCTATGTTGAAAATCTGGTGAAAAATTCCTAAAATGACTGTTTTACTGGCGTGCATTGCGCAGTTCCTACGCACGCTCATAAGTTTGCGAATTTTCAATATTTTCACTCCTGATTTTCAACATTGCCATTTTACCACACCTTCTTATGAGTAGTACAGCTGTCATTTTTCACATCTCACCCAAAACGTGTTTCCGCCCATGTAGCACACAATGGCGCAGTCGGTGTGCGAAATCAACGTATGGGACACATTAAGAACATCACAGTGACACTGTTCATGAGCAGAGGTCTTAAATGGCTATTTTGAAAATTTGGCGAACAAATTCCTAAAATAACTATTTCTGGCGTCATTGTGCAGTTCCTATACGCATTTCGTAAAGTTTCGAATTTTCAATATTTTCACTCCAGATTTTCAACATTGTCATTTTTACCACACCTCATGAGCAGTACAGCTGTCATTTTCACATCCTGCCCAAATATGTTTCACCATGTAGTACAATGGCTTAGGTCGGTAAAGCGCTAAATCAATGTAAGGGACACAGTAAGAAAATCATAGTGACACTGTTCATTAGCAGAGGTTTTAAAATGGCAATGTTGAAAAATTTGGTGAAAAAATTCCTAAAAATGACTGTTTTACTGAGCTATGCTGCACAGTTCCCACGCACTCATAGGTTTGCTAATTTTCAATATTTCCACTCCAGATTTTCAACATTGGCATTTTACTACACCTTCTCATGCAGCACAGCTGTCATTTTTCACATCCTGCCCAAAACGTGTTTCACTATGTAGCGCACAATGGCGCAGTCAGTGTGAACTCAATGTATGGGACACATTAAGAAAATCACAGTGACACTGATCATAAGCAGGGTCTTAAAATGGCTGTGTTGAAAATTTGGTGAAAAATTCTAAAATGACTATTTTGGTCAATGCGCTCGCGCCCGGTTTCCAGCACACTCATACCTTCCAGAATTTGAAATATTTTCAGTCCAGACTTTCAACACTGGCATTTTTCACACCTCCTTATGAACAGTACAGCTGACATTTTCACATCCTGGCTGAAATGTGTTTTGCACATCCAGCGCACAATGGTGTGGTCACAGTGAGAAATCAATGCTCAGGACAGATTATGAAAATCACAGTGACACCGCTCATGAGCAGAGGTCCCACAATGCCTATGTTGAAAATTTGGTGACAAAAGTCCACAAAATGACTGTGTCATGAGCGTTCATTGCGCAGTTTCCATGTACACTCGTAAGTTCGAGAAATTGTTGTATTTTCACTCCAGATGTTCAACATTGCCATCCCTTCACACCTCCCTATGAATGCTACAGCTGTCATTTTTCACATCCTGCCCGATCCTGTGTTTTTGCACATGTGGAGCACAAACGGTGGTCGCTGTGGGAAATCAACGCCCAGGACAGATTAACAAAATAACAGTGGGACTGTTCATCAGCAGAGGTCTCAAATGCTTTTATGAGGTGGGGGTAACAAAAAGGTCATGCTGAAAATTTATTGTGCAAATACCAGCAATCGCACAGGGCATTAGGGTAAACCACCATACGTGCCAAACACCACTGCAAATACCTGCAAGCGAACGTTCGGCATTGACAAATGCTTGTTTTTTCCGGAATAGCCAGCAGTTACTGTCACAAATATTTGACAAATGGAAATGATGCTTTCTCCTGCATCCCACCATGCTGTCTCCTCTGCTCCACACTCAAGGAAATCTGCTCCACAACCCTTAGGACTGTGAGAACAGTTCTGTAACCTAAATATCAATTGTAAACCCTTGGGATGAATTTACATGGGAGCTTGGTGCATCATGTTTGAGGTGGCTACTGGGGAAAAAGCATTATTGCCCTCTACTGGTCAGGGACTGTAATGGATAGGAATGTAACAAATGTAGAGGGAATTTACAAGCCTCCTACAGAGCAAAATGACTTTTAACAGTAACAACTAATACATGTTTTTTTTTTTTTTTAGTCTTCTCTCCTGAGGGCTGGCAGCTGCTGCTCCATGCATCCCTAACATCCAACCCTGTACCAACCCAAGGTCTCTCCGTGGCTTATCCCCCCATAGCAGGGTCACCTACAGCACCTCAGCCCCTTGAAACCCTGTACCAACCCAAGGTCTCTCCGTGGCTTACCCCCCATGGCAGGGTCACCTACAGCACCTCAGCCCCTTGAAACCCTGTACCAACCCAAGGTCTCTCTGTGGCTTACCCCCCATGGCAGGGTCACCTACAGCACCTCAACCCCTTGAAACCCTGTACCAACCCAAGGTCTCTCCGTGGCTTACCCCCCCCCCCATGGCAGGGTCTCCTACAGTACCTTAGCCCCTTGAAAGGCAGGTGGAGCTACATGGAAGATTTTATGGATCAGGTGGTGTCTAAACGCTGGGGAGATGGCATCAGGGTTGGGCACTTAGAGCTCCAGAACTCATTTTCTCAGCCCCTTCAGTTGGCTCCTGTAATGATAGAACATAGCCACACACTAGTGTTGCTCGGATAGTATCCTACCAGATTGGATACCACCTGTTTGGCTGGATAGCAGATAGCCTAGGATGGTATAGACATCCAACCAAGGATCCACTGTAAGTATCTGTAACCCCTAGATGGCACTATCCTAAGGGCTACTACCCCTGCCTGCATGCCTAGGCGCAGGATGAGGGGCCTGAGCTCGTTGAACGGGTGCCTCCACCCAGAGGAATGGTTCTGGGGTAGGGTAACTGCTGTTGGTATAGCCCTCTGGGACGCTATAACCCCCCACCAACCCCTCTAGTGGCCTAAACAGTATAGCAGCAAAATCTTCACATGTACCATATGGCGATAATGACCTGCTCACATCCCTTGCACTTACCACCAGGGCTGGATCCTCTGCAGCTGCCCTGGAGACCCCCTGTAAAGTAAGACCTGTAATGCAACAGTTCAATGGCAGTACAATACCCACACCAAAAAGGTACACACTAGCCAGGATAAATGCAAAAAGAACAGAATCTGATTTATTCAAGGGGAAGTGAACAGGGGTGGGGCATGAATCTAGCTGATGACTGACAGATCTGATTAATTCAGGCTGAACATGCATGTACAGTGAGTCCCTTGTATGCAGCTACACAACCCAGGGTACCCAGTTGTTAAGGCTAGCCTGAAGTGATACCTGGGGTAGGCCGGTGTTGCAGCTGTTGTTGGGGCCCTTAGGAAAGAAAACAATTACATGCACATCAACCCAGAATTTGTAATCGGAGCCGGGTGGCTCAGTTCGTGATAATAAACCCAAACAAGGAAATCAGATGACACACAATGATTGCAGATTTGTTGCACGGAGGTACCCTGTTTGGTACTCACACTAACCAGACCAGGAGGCAGGACTGACGAGATGAAGACTTCTGGATGGTGTTCTGGTTTGCTGGGGAAGCAGGGCCCACATGACTCACCGAGGTGGTCGCTGCCTGTTCGATGGTGTTGAGCATGGAGCTGAATCCCTGAGTGGGTCTTTCATTAGAAAATGACTCTGCAATGGGAGCGGCAGTCTAGGCCGAGATGGCAGAGCCCAGACCAGAGCAGGCAGTTCAGATTTAGTCCGTGCGAGTGCTGGAGCAGCTTCCAGCTAGTATAACACACTTGAAGGTGGGGAAGCAACTCACGACCCACACAGCACATTCAGCACACTTATAAGCAACACAACTCTTAGTCATAGTTCGGGTAAAGTCCAGTTGTAATTTAGCAGAAGTTCTGCACAAACTTCTCAACCCGTGACTCACTTCGGTACCTGGCAGGCCAATCGCTTCTGGAGCAAGTCTTCGGTCCAAAATTCAGGCAGTGATCACTCTCTTTCTCTTCAGGCTTCAGATCTCAAACAAATGAATTAGGTTTAAGTCCAACTTTCACATTCACAGAATTTCTCACTGGAAGACGTAACAGGCAGGCCAGCGCAGCCTTCCAGATGATTCTCCTGTGCTCCTACGCAGGAGCAGCTGCTCGATGGCTCGAGCTATTCACTCTCCAAACTCCAGCTCACAACTGACTCTGCTGTAGGCAGTTCTGGGGATTTCCTGTGAGATCCAAAAGGTTTGGTTGGCTGAGGGAACTGTCTGTCACAGCAAGGGTTCCCTCTCCAGGTCCATTTAGGCCACAAACCTTAAAAACTACAATTACTACAGATTTTCAGTCCCACAAGACCTCTGGGAACAGTCTCCATTTTAGGTCCCCTGAGGTTAGATTGGTCCAGCTCTGTCAGTCCAGAACCAAAATTGTGACTCTTATGCAAAAAGTCCAAGCTGCAAGAGAAGGCAGGTTAAACAAACTTCTATACTATTATTAATAGGGCAGATAAACAGTAAATGAACACAGTTCCTAACAAAGCTTCTTTGCGCATATAGCGACTACAGAATGGAGTAGAAATACCACTTGCCTGGCCGATCACGAGCCCTAAACTACTCGGATCCAGCCCAGACTAATTTCTAACACAGCATAATGACTCTCTTAAAGAGACAGGCACGGAGGCTTTCTATAGCACTGTTATTCAGACACATATAGCTACTGCAGACACAGGACACCATCCTGACAGTGGGCATTAGACAGCCCAAGAAGACATTTTGGTAAACCCCAATCTGTAGGGAGGTTACACACTTCCCTGCCTGGAAAAACATGGCATCTGTGTCAAGTCTATTCTTACTATAACATTTCATACGAACACAATATATGAAAAGATATATAACCCCCTACAAATGGGGGTTCCTAAAATGTCTTCCTGGGCTTGCCTAATGCTCATTGCCAGGCTGGTGTTCTGTGTTGTAACCATTTAAAAGTGCTTGTATGTGAGTGCCCTATTAGCCTCCGTGCCTGTCTCTGTAAGAGGCAACATTTTTGTGGGCTACAATTATTCTGGGTGGGGGCAAAGTGGTTTCAAGCTTGAGTCCCACCCAGGCTGCAGTACAGCAGCTTCATTCTGCCATCGCTAAGTGCACAGAGGGAGCTTTATTAGGATCTGTGATTGTTTGCTGATTATCTGCTTTGATAGTAATAATATAGTAATTTGTCTAACCTGCTTTCCTTTGCAGCATGGACTTTCTGTTTTGCACAACCATCTTGGTTCTGGACTGCCAGTTTGGACCAATCAGTACCTTTGGGGACCCTAAAATGGAGACTGCCCCCAGGGGTCTTATGGGAATGAATTTCTGTAGGAATTGTAGTTTTTACTGCTTGGTGCCTAAATGGACCTGGAGGGGGAGCCCTTACTGTGACAGACAAATGGATCAACCAACCGAACCCTTTGGATCACTGGGAAGTCCCAGAGCTGCCTGCAGCAGTGAGTCAGTGTGGAGTTGGAGTTGAGAGAGTGAACAGCTTGAGTAATTCGAGCAGCTGCTCCTGCGTTATAGCTCAGGGGAATTAACAGGAAGGCTGTTTCTGGCCTGCCTGCTACCATCTTCTCGAGTGAAGAAGTCTGCATTAATATCTCAGACTTTACCTGAATTTGCTGTAATTGTGACCAGAATCCTGAATTGTGACAAAGTGAAATTAGCCTGGTGTGGACCGAAGAATTGCCTCGGTGTGATCGGCCTGTCAGGACTTGAGACAATCGCAGAGTGTATGGTTTGCTCAGAGACACTGTTGATTGCAACCGGACTGTCATCCGAACTGGGGTATTTGCCTGTCCTTTACTATAATTGTGCTGAGTGTGCAGTGTGGGTCGTGATCTGGTTCCCCACATTGCTTGAATGTGTCACGCTAGCTGGAACCTGTATCCAGCACTTTACCGGACTGTATCAGAACTGTTCACTTGGTCTGGGCCTCACCATCTCGGCCTAGACTGACGTTCACGCTGCAGAGAATCATCCGACGAAAGACCTGCTTGGAGATTCAGCTCCCTGCTCACCAGCATCAAACAGGATTCAACCACCTCAGTGCATCATGTGGGCCCTGCTTCCCCCACCAAACCAGCAAATCATCCTGAGGTCTTCATTTTGTCTATCCTGCATCCTGATCTGGGTAGCGTGAGTAAACATCAGGGTAGCTCCCTGCAACAAAGCTCAAATCAAAGTGTCACCTGATTTAATTGTTTTGATTGCTCATTACGAACTGAGCCATCCGGCTCTGTAATACAAATTGTGGGTTAAAGTGCATGTTGTGTTTTTCCTTCCTAAGGGCTCCAACAACAGCTGCAATGATGGCCTACCTCGGGCAATGCTTCTGGCTAGCCTGCAGATCAACTGGGCACCCAGAATGTGTGCGACTGTGCTAGAGGGATTCTTAGAGGCATGCAAGCTTAGCCTGATTAAATCAGATCCAGAATCAAACACCAGATTACTGCCCCTCCCTTGTTCATGTCCCCCAATAAATCAGATCTAAATCTTTTTGCATTTACACTGGCTATTGAGTACCTTTGTGGTGGGGATACTGTGTTGCTATTGCCTTTCTTCATTGCAGGTCTTGTTTTGCAGGGGTTCTCCAGGGCCAGTGCAGCTGATTCAGCCCTGGTGGTAAGTGTGACAAGTGTCGGTCTAACATTGCATTCTGGTGTTCATTGTAACTGTCTAATTGCTGACCAATATAGGCCACTAGAGGGTTGGGTGGGGGTATCAGTCTCCCAGAGTGCAGTACCCAGAGCAGCTATGCTACCCTTAAACCAATCCTCCGGGTGGAGGCACCCATTCACAGAACTCAGGCCCCTCAACCTGCGCTTAGTCACGTGGGCAGGGGTAGTATCCCTTGGGATAGCGCCACCTAGGGGTTACAGATACATACATGTTTCATCTGGTATATCTCAGTAGTTTAGAATTCACATTTTTCACATTAAACAGAATCACAATTTCAGTAACATTACTATATTTTATCATAGCATTTCACCTTATTTCCATCTCTAACTTTATACCTCTTGTTACACTGAATGGGCACCTTAACTTGGGTGGAGGCTTTGGTTTGGGTACAGGCAGTGAACACAAGTTTGGGCAAAGAATTGGGCATGACATACACTCCTTTGTGCACAGCATTCGTGGGCAAGTTAACAGGCTGTCCAGGAGTGCCTTAAGATTGGTTTTACAGATCTTTCTGAGTGACATGGCAACACTGGCACTTCTTGTTGTTGAAGTTCACTGTCACTTGTCAGAGGTATTTCCGCAAAGTCAAAATCATCCAAGACACATCTTTTTGGCTCTCGAATGATATTTGCATTAGCATGAAACAGTTCACTTAGCACACTTAGTTCATTAGCGCTTGCATGGTCGCTTGTAGGTTCACTACTTGCCTCATTGTGTTCAGGTTCCCTGATTGCCATCAATTCCACCATGCAGAGAGACTCGGCCTCTTCAAGCTCCACACTGCATGCATCACTTTCTGGGGTTCAGGTGCCATGGATGAATTGGGATCTGTTAAATCAGCTGGAGGTTCAGAGTCATCACCATAGTTGATGGAAGGAATTCCCTGGAACAGTCTCCCAAGTTCAAAAGATGGGTAGAAAGCAGGAGAGAATTCACTTTCGTCATCACTTTCAGCATTTCCAACATCTGCAATATCCGCAGGATTGAAGACATTATTGGGAGCAACAGGCTGGGAAGCAGGAGTCTGCTGATTCTGTTGCTTGGCCCGAGCAGCAGACCCAGTTACAGGGAGCCGAGGAGCTTCAAACTCTTGAACAGTATTGATTACTATTTGGACGATAGGTAACAGGTGATTCCTGTGAATGGTTTTAATAGCACGAGGGTCCCCCTCTGGACGTACTTTATACACTGGCAGATCATGCAGCTTCCCAATTACTATATATGGAACATGACTCCAGCGGTCAGCTATTCTGTGTTTGCCTGGAAGTCTCAAAGTTTCTCATTAGTACTCTGTCACCTGGTTGGAACTCTTGGGCCTTAACAGGTTTGTCATGGTGAGTTTTGTTAGCCAGGTTTCTCTTTGCTGCCATGGTGTTTGCAAGCTGCAAGGCATGGTCTAGTTGGGCTTTTAGATTTTTGACATACTGCAGGTAATTGTCTGATTGCACACCATCAGGAGACACTCCGAAACATACATCAACTGGAAGGTGAGCTTCTCTGCCAAACATAAGGTGGTATGGTGAAAAACCAGTAGCATCGTTCTTTGTGCAATTATAAGCATGGACGAGGGCGCTGATTTGTTGGCTCCACTTTGATTTATCTTTGGGTTGCAGACTGCCCAGCGTATTGAGTAGGGTTCTGTTAAATCTTTCTGGCTGTGGACCCCCCTGAGGGTGATAAGGGGTTGTTCTGGATTTTCTTACACTCCATAAAGACAACAGTTCTTTAATAAGCCTGCTCTCAAAATCCCGGCCTTGATCCAAATAAATACACTGAGGGGCGCTGTAATGTACAAAAAACTTTTCAACAAGGACTTTGGCTACAGTTGAGGCCTTTTGGTCTTTGGTTGGGTAGGCCTGTGCATATCTCATGAAGTGATCAGTGACTACCAATACATTTGCAATGCCTTTGGAATCTGGCTCAATACTAAGAAAATCAATACAGACAAGCTCCATGGGCGGACTTGTGACAATATTGAGCAGAGGGGCTGCTCTTTGTGGTGGAGCCTTGTGCTGAAGACACCTACTGCAGGTTTTAACATGCTGTTCTATGTCTAGGCCCATTTTAGGCCAGTAGAAACGTGAATGGGCCAGATCAACAGTTCTCTCACTACCCAGATGTCCCATTTGGTCGTGCAAAGCTTTTAGGACAATATTTTTGAATTCAGCTGGCAGTACCAGCTGTTTTCTTACAATTTCACCTTGGCTGTCAGTAAGTTCTCGGTACAGTAACTGAGCTTGCTCCCCTCTCGAAGAAGTAAGGCAGTCTTGGGGACACAGGACCGCATTTTTGAGATATCTTCCCCTTTCTGTAAAGCATTAAACACTGGCCTGATCATTGGATCATAGTACTGTTCCTTGCAGATATCAGCTGGAGTTAGCTGTGATAAAGAACTCAAGTCTAAAGCTGCGAAGTTACAGTAGGCCACTGGTATGCACATTTCTGGCAGTTCCAAACAATCCACCAGACAGTTCACAGTTTCAAAGGACACGATTTCTTCTGGGTCAAACGTGTGGCATAGGGCTTTTACAGATTGCTCAGGGATAAGAACCCACTATAGATCAGAAGGAGGTCTTCATGAAAGAGCATCGGCATCTATGTAGTTTAGGCCTGGTCGGTACTCCACCACATAATCATAGGTTGCTGGAGCAGAAAGCCGTCTGTGTCCAGTAGCATCTAGTTTAGCAGTGGTTTGGACATATGTTAATGGACTGTTATCAGTTTTGACCAAGATTTTAGCACCATACAAGTATTCGTGAAATTGGTCAACTATGGCCCACTTGAGAGCGAGAAATTCTAATTTATGCACTGGATAGTTTTTCTCTGAAGATGTTAGACTTCTGCTACCAAAGGCAACAGGATGCAGTCCTTCCAGATGTTCTTGATAGAGTACTGCTCCGAGACCACTCAAACTGGCATCTGTATGTAACACATAAGGCTTGGATGGATCAGCATAAGCAAGTATGGGAGCGTGAGTCAGTCTGTAAACTATTTCTTCAAAAGCAATGTCGCAATTGGGCATCCATCTCTGCCCATATGGCTCATTTGGTGTGAAATAGGTCATCTCAGCATCTTTGTCAGTGCCCTTCTTAAACTTTTTGTGCATAGGTGGATACCCTTGAGTTAAGTTTAGCAGGGGGCGGATCACCTTGGTATAGTCTTTGAGAAATCAGTGATAACAGCTGCAAAATCCAAGAAACCTTTGGAGTTCTTTCAAGTGGTTGGGCTTTGGCCAGCTGGTTAAGGCTTCCACCTTACTGGAGTCAGTTTAGATGCCTTCTGACGACACAATGTGACCACGTATTTGACAGAACTCTGGAAAAACTGGCATTTGTCAATGGATAACTTTAGACCAAACTCTTCAAGTCTGTCCAATACTTTGAATAAGCGAGCCTCATGCTCCTTAAGAGTTTTCCCAAAAACTATGACATCATCAAGGTAGACGAGACATTCCAAGAGATTCATAGCTCCCACTGCACGCTCCATTAGTCGCTGGAATGTTACTGGTGCACTCGATATGCCTTGGGGCATGTGAAGAAACTCATAGAAGCCCAAGGAACAAACAAATGCAGTTTTTTCCAGTCCTCAGGAGCCACTGGGATCTGATAGTATCCACTTCAGAGGTTGAGAAAAGAAAACCATTTACTCCCATTTAGACAGTCCAGGGCATCCTGTATATGTGGCACTGTATACTGATCAGGCACAGTTCTTTTGTTGAGGGTTGTGTAATCAACACACATGTGAACAGAGCCATTCTTTTTCCACACCAAAACAATTGGGGAAGCGTATGGGCTGCATGACTTTTGTATGATGCCAGCCACTAAAATCTCTTGTAGGTGACGTTGGACATCGTGTATGTCGGCAGGAGCGAAGCGTCTAGATTTCTCTGTGAAGGGTTCCTTGTCATGCAAGCGAATGTGGTGTTCAGCGTCCATGACACAACCAATATCCCATTCCTTGAGGGAGAATATTTTGGTTTGCTGGGCCAGCTTGTTACTGATCCTGGTTCTCCAGCTGTTGGAAAGAGGTGAATCCCCAAAATCAAACATATCCGGCGATACTTCACATCCTTTTTCAGCTCTGCACTGGGATGGGAGCACAGCAGTGTCGGCACAATAGACTTTAGCCAGGATGAAGCCTCTGCGTACCATGATGTCTTGGTCTGTAACATTTTGTATTCGTACCACCACTCATCGGGCGTAAGCATGAGCCCAGGCCGGAAGCACGCTGGGTTTAATCAGCAGTTCTTCTGGTAATTTTCCCTCTTCTGGGGCATCTAGCATCAAAATCTTGTTAATGACATCTTTCCGCAGCCGTGCTTCACCACTGATACTGCATTCTGCATTGGGAGGTAACGTAACAGTAGCAGGATCCTTCTTCCAAACCAACCCCACAGGCTCATCTTGGTCACCTTGCTCAGGGTGCATGTGCTTCTCATAAGCCTTTTGGATTAGGGCGTGAACTCACGGGGCTCTTCTTGTTTTCCTTCTCTGCCTTTCTTCACAAAGCTGGGCCAGGCACCCAAACACATGTGCGTTGGTGCCTGTCAGTACAGGGATACCATCATAATGTCCGGTGGAAGGGCAGACCAGGGCTAACATCTCCACAGAATCTCCTACTCCAGCCACAGAGCAAGGGAAAGAAAGCCACACTTTCAAATAGCCAATATAAGGATACAACATTTCAATTAACCCCCAACACATGCAGTCCATCAACAGGTTATAATCGGTGGTCAGATACATGCTGCTCATAACATTCTTGGAAGATTATTGTTACTTGGGACCCGCTGTCTAACACTGCTCGAGCTGGAATTCCGTCTATGTGCACTGTAGTATCCGTGGAAGGGCCCACCAATTTAGACCAGTCCGGAGGGATTTTAGTAGAAGCCTCAGCAGATGATTTAGCCACAAAGAAATTGGTACAGTATTTGGATTTCCTGAACCTCCGCTGCGATCATTTCTTGAAGTCCTCGGCCATCGGTTTGCTTTTCAGGGCTCCCCTTGGAGTCTGTTTACCACCCTCTCTAAGTCCTTTTGAGATCGGCATTCTTTCTTCATATGCCCATCCTTTCCACAGTTATGACAGATTATAGACTCTTGGGTCGGTCCTGGCTGAAACATTACATTAGGAGCTGGTCTCCATTCACAATTTGAGGGTTGAGCAGAGTACACATTTGGTGTTGCAGCTGAAGCACTAACAACAGGAAATCATGGTTCGACCCCTGCCTGCGGCATTGAAGGTGATGCAATATGCCTCAACAGTTTTTTTATGGTGGCAGTCAATTCACTTATCTCCATCTTGGAGCTGCCCTCAGTAGAGGATGCCTGAAAGTGCACTCTCACCCTCATAACAGACATGCTCAGAGAGGGACCAGGGTCATTGTCCGTGGGAGGAGCCTTTGTAGAGGCGCCCACTTTCATTTCTCTGACTTCTTTCAGCAGCTCATGTCTCAACAGCTTGGCCCATGGTGGAATATCCTTAGCAGTCTCTGAGTGCTTGTCGGGTGTCAGATTCCACCTTTGAACCTCACTCACCTGATCACCCTCTGTCACTTGGGCAGCAGTAGCAGATATGTGAGAAGGCCCCCCACAAGGCCGCCTTTGCTCAACCCCCCTGAATTTCTCTCATTAATTCATCATAGGAGGGAGGTGAATCCAGCTGGGTTGCAAGTCGTAACTGAAGCAGTAACAGTTCAGAGGACGGGGCAGACTTAAGGATCCGACCCAACCTAGTCTGATCTAACTTGTCTGAGGCCACAGTACCCTTTCTGAGGCATTCCTGTAGCACCTTTCAAGTCGAGGTACCTACACTGATAAAGGCTTCCCTTGGCATTGCTGAGTGTTTCTTACCCTCCACCATAGGTCCTCATCTGAATCTGGACTCCCGTACACATTTTCCAATGCATCTAAATAGTCCTGTGTAGTTGCTTGGGGGTCAGTAGCCTGCTTGGCATGGACAGTAGCCAGAGCAGGACCTCAGAGGCTTTCACTCAAACTCTTTCTCTTCTCCGCTTCACCACATTACCATTCGGGTACCAAGGGGGCAACATAGTCTATCCAGGTCTCCCAATCATCCTCCCCTGGAGGGGTGGGAAGAGTGCCCGAGAATATCCTCAACCTGCAGTAAGAGTCATGACTAACTCCGGGCACAGGAGTGGATGTCAGTACTGGTGTGGGCATGGGAGCTGATGAAGGGACAGGTGCTGGGGCTGGCATGGGCAGCAGGGAAGAAACTCCCTCAGGTGGCATGAATAATTTTTTAAAGTCTTCTATTGTTTTACCCTCCTCCAAAGACAACTTGGCAAACTTTTCCTCAAAGGTCTCAGGTAATGGTGGTGGCTCATTCTCTAAGGGGTCCTTACTATCTTTAGTCACCACCCTCCAGGTGGCTGGGGACCCCTCAGCAGCAACAGTCTGGGGCACCTTAGTTCTGTCCATGGGGTTGCTACACTTCACTAAGGCCATTAAGGTCTGGAGAGTCAAGTCAGCATGTCGGATTACCACCGCAGCTTTTCCCAAGCATTCAGTTTTTGAAAGTGCCCCTTCCACAGTGTCTTTACTAGTGCCCAGGGGTATATCCAGTGTTAACAAGGCATTGTGGGGGTCAACCTCATGCCCTGTACACCATCCCACCAACTGATGCAAAGCCATTTCTACAGTGCTACCCATTAAAATTTTTGCAGTCATTCTTGATTTTGACCACTGGGGGGGTGCTAATCCCAAGCTGTGCCTCCAAGATGTAACCCCTAGATGGCATTATCCTAAGGGCTACTACCCATGCCTAGGCACAGGTTGAGGGGCCTGAGCTTCTTGAACGGGTGCCTCCAGCTGGAGGAATGGTTCTGGGGTAGCGTAGCTGCTGTTGGTATAGCCCTCTGGGATGCTATAACCCTCCACCAACCCCTCTAGTGGCCTAAACAGTATAGCAGCAAAACATTCACATGTACCATATGGCGATAGTGACCTGCTCACATCCCTTGCACTTACCACCAGGGCTGGATCCTCTGCAGCTGCCCTGGAGACCCCCTGTAAAGTAAGACCTGTAATGCAACAGTTCAATGGCAGTACAATACACACACCAAAAATGTAAACACTAGCCAGGATAAATGCAAAAAGAACAGAATCTGATTTATTCTGGGGGAAGTGAACAGGGGTGGGGCATGAATCTAGCTGATGATTGACAGATCTGATTAATTCAGGCTGAACATGCATGCTCAGTGAGTCCCTTATATACAGTTACGCAACCCTGGGTACCCAGTTGTTAAGCATGCTAGCCTGAAGCGATGCCTAGTGTAGGCTAGCATTGCAGTTGTTGTTGGGGCCCTTAGGAAAGAAAACAATTACATGCACATCAACACTGAATTTGTAATCCGGTGCCAGGTGGCTCAGTTCATGATAATAAACCCAAACAAGGAAATCGGATGACACACAATGATTGCAGCTTTGTTGCAGGGAGCTACCCTGTTTAGTACTCATGCTACCCAGACCAGGAGGCAGGACCGACGAGATGAAGACTTCTGAATGGTGTTCTGGTTTGCCAGGGAAGCAGGGTCCACATGACTCACCGAGGTGGTCATTGCCTGTTCGATGGTATTGAGCAGGGAGCTGAATCCCCGAAGGGGTCTTTCCTCAGAAAATGTCTCTGTGATTGGTGTGGCAAACTATGTCGAGATGGCAGGACCCAGAGCAGGTAATTCAGATTTAGTCCGTGCGAGTGCTGGAGCAGCTTCCAGCTAGCATAACACACTTGAAGGTGGGGAACCAAATCGCGACCCACACAGCACATTCAGCACACTTATAAGGAACACAACTGATAGTCACAATTCAGGTAAAGCCCAGTTGCAATTTAGCAGAAGTTCTGCACAAACCTCTCAATCCGTGACTCACTGCGGTACCTGGCAGGCCAATCGCTTCTGGAGCAAGTCTTCGGTCCCAAATTCAGGCAATGATCACTCTCTTTCTCTTCAGGCTTCAGATCTTAAACAAAGGAATTAGGTTTAAGTCCAACTTTCACATTCACAGGATTTCTCACTGGAAGATGTGACAGGCAGGCCAGCGCAGCCTTCCAAATGATTCTCCTGTGCTCCTACGTAGGAGCAGCTGCTCGATGGCTCGAGCTGTTCACTCTCCAAACTCCAGCTCACAACTGACTCTGCTGCAGGCAGTTCTGGGGATTTCCTCTGAGATCCAAAAGGTTTGGTTGGTTGAGGGAACTGTCTGTCACAGCAAGGGCTCCTCCTCCTGGTCCATTTAGGCACCAAGCCTTAAAAACTACAATTACTACAGATTTTCAGTCCCACAAGACCTCTGGGGACAGTCTCCATTTTAGGTCCCCTGGGGTTAGATTGGTCCAACTCTGGCAGTCCAGAACCAAAATGGTGACTGTTATGCAAAAAGTCCAAGCTGCAAGAGAAGGCAGGTTAAACAAATTTCTATACTATTATTATCATTAAGGCAGATAAACCGTAAATTAACACAGTTCCTAACAGAGCTCCCTCTATGCATATAGCGACTGCAGAATGGAGCAGTAATACCACTCACCTGGCCAGTCAGGACCCCTAAACTATTCAGACCCAACCCAGACTAATTTCTAACACAGCATAATGACTCTCTTAAAGAGACAGACACGGAGGCTTTCTTTAGCACTGTTATTCAGACACATACAGCTACTGCAGACACAGGACACCATCCTGACAGTGGGCATTAGGCAGCCCAGGAAGACATTTTAGTAAACCCCAGTTTGTAGGGAGGATACATATCAGAAGTATCCATGGATCCCATCCGGATCCAATGGATCTGACCATCAGATGAAGTTGCATCTGATGGATCCGACCTCGGATTCATTGCTTGGATCCTTCATAGGATACCAGCACTATCCAACGGAGGGTAGTCAGATCCACAAAAACACTAGCTGAGCACCACTACTACACACACATCTAGTTATGGACCAACATGGGGTCTCAGAATACCTCCCCTCTCCCTGTTCCGAAGTGACCCTCTCTCCTTGCATCATCTGTGCAGAGCATCAACACACGTGTGAATGACTATGGGCCAACCCCAAAAAAGACACTGCAGGAACAGAACTACAGGCCTGCATCTCCATGAGCACGCTCTTTGCTAAAAGCAGCACTTTCCTTCCAGCCACAGAAGAGAGGGACTAGAGGTCAGAGTGTGAACCTGTGTCACCAATCCCTGGGCTAGCCGGTTGACCCCAACTAATACAGTTCTCTTTGAGCTGTGTTGTGCAGACTTCTGGGACACAGCCAGGATCCAGCCTAAGCACTGCACGGACTGCAGTGACAGTAGGGCCCGCATTATAAAGGGCCACATGGGGTGTAATTCACTACAATTTGTTGTTCTGCTGTACTTTTCTTGTAGTCTGTCTGACAACTTCAATCTACTAGCTAAAGTGGGTCCCTTATATAAACGACTCAAATGGGCTTTCAAAGGTATTCATGGCAGCTTGGGTTTGTTTTTTTCTAACTTTTAGAAACAAAAGGATGGGAGTCATCCTTGCTGGAAGGCTACTCCCTGGTATACTGATGATGCTACTCTACCTAATTGTGTGTGGGCCTCTGCCAGCACCAGTGGAGAGCAGGAGGGGCCCTGAACATTTTTTTAGAGAAGCATTAAACTTTTTTTTTTTTTCCAGAGACATGTCCACTGAGCATTTTAGGCCATTTAGATTTTGTTAGAGAGATACACTTTTTGGGGTGCCCCCCTGAACCTGTCCCTGAGGGCCAATTAAAACTTTGTTGCAGGGGTGGCCCATTGAACCTTTTTTGTTGAGGCCTAATGATAATTTTTGCTAGGGGCTCATTTAATGTTGAGGGCTGGCAATATAGTCTAGAGGTTTCAGTGATGAGTTGTGAATAGGCTTGGTATATCCAGAAGACTTGGGTTTGATTCCCACAACCTCCACTTGCATACTGTGACTCTGAGCAAGTCACTTAACTTCCCCAGGTCACACCGGAAAACAGGCTCATGTGCCTAGTGGGCCTTACCCAGTTACCAAAGAATAAAAATAAAATAAATGTTTTTTATTGGGTGGGTCCACTGAACATTTTTTTGTTGGAGAATATTTGAACCTTTTTTGCTGGAGGTCAAGTAAACATTTTTTGTTAGAAGCCCATTGAACCTTTTTTGTTAGAATGCCAATAAAACCTTTTTTGGGGGGCATTACCCTCTTCCTGTTGGGGCCAACTGAGCCTTTCTTTTTGCTGGTGCACATTAAACAATTTGTCAGGTGGTCCATGTGTAGCCACCCCACCACCAATTTGGGGCTTACCTTAAGTGTCTCAAGTGTATCCCAGGGCTCCAGTAATGCCCACTGCCAGGCAGACGTCTGTTGGAAACAGTAAATCCATGGTTGTCTGGTTATCCTTTTGATCTGCGTGAGAGTGCCATGATGTGCCTCCACGCCTGTCCCTTTAAGTGACACTGCCAGTGTGCTGTAAATGGCCTAGGCTAGGGGTCTGAGTGCCTCAAAGCTTGCGACCGGCTGGGCATCACCTCGTTTTGCTCCACTCTGCTGTCGCTGTTAAAGCAGAGGGAGCTCTAACTAGTACTGTAAATATTTACTTCTAATGTGTTGCTGTATTTAAATTAGAGTACTCATTTTAACCTGCCTTCTTGCAGCTTATGCATCCAAATGGGAGTCACCATGTTTGGTCTGGGACTTCCAGGAATTGGATCAACTGGGACACAGATGATCTCAATGGGTCCTTAGTTCAGGTGCCTTGTGGGAGAAACTGTGAACTCTTAAGTTTTGGCACCAAAGAACTCAATGGGAGCACAGGATTGTGACTGACAGCTCCCCTCAACCATTAGAATTGCAGGAAAAACGGACTGGTTGGAGAACTGTTATTCAAACAGTGGAGTGCAGCTCGAGCTCTTCAACTGAGAGGAGCTTCTGTGGAGAGTTCGTCCCAAGACTCCATGGTGTAGGAGCTGTTCAAGCTCGTGGGATTCTGGCCCAGGAAAGGCTTAGTTTCCTCTGGCATGTGTCTGCAGTCACAAGTTTGGGAGTCAGTCCAGAAACTGCTTTCTGCAGGTTAAAAGGTTTGTGCGGCAGAATGACTGTAATTGCAAAATGGCCTGAAGCTGAACTAGAAGTTGAGAAGTGGATGCTGTTTTCATTAAATGTGCTGAATGCCTGAGGTAGGCCAAGGCCTAATTTTTTTTTTTTTTAATTGGGACCGGTGTTAGGGAAGCAGGTATTTGAGGGGCTAAGGGTCCTTAGGGTTGATAATGCTCTAGGACCAGAAGGGTTATATCCCAGAGTGCTGAGTGAACTGGGGCAAGAACTTGTTTGGCCCATGATGGTCTTGTTCAACCACTCCCAGGAGACTGGGGTAGTTCCAATGGACTGGAGGAGGGTGGATGTGGTCCCCCTGTAGAACAGTGGGAGCAGGGATGACCCAAAAAAGTGCAACCCATTTAGTTTGACATCAGTAGTGGAAACTATCATGAGGAAGTATCTGGTGGAATTTCTTGATGCAAATGGGCTCCAAGACAGGTGGCTCCATGAAGGAGAGGCCATGGTTAGACTAATCTGAGTTCTTCAACTCTATAACAAGAGCAGTGGAAAGGCGCCAGACAGTCAATGTACTGTAACTTGAGTTCAGTAAGGTATTTGACTTGGTACCCAGTAGACAGCTTATCAAGAACCTTGGGGACATAGGGGTTGGGACACTAGTGTCATGACCTGTTCAAGCATAGCATTGGATCTGCAACTAAGGGACACAAATATAAACTGGTGGTGTGTGTGTGGGGGGGGGGGGTTCTATTCAGGAAAGATATAAAAAAGTACTTCTTCAAAGGAAGGATGGTGGCTAGATGGAATGGTTTGCCAAGGGAGGTGGCAAACGCCAAAAAGGTGATAGATTTCAAGACAGTATGGGACAGCTATAAGGGGTTGCTGAAACCTACGAGAGTGAAGGGGGTGGAGAACTTGGAAAGGGTATAACTACCTATGGACATTCAGCCTAGGGTGGGTTGGTATGGCTCAGGTGGGAAAACATGAGGAGACAAGATGGACTATGAGTCCTTTTCTACCAATGCTTTTTTATGTTTCTACTTAAATCACAATTTGTAGTGAAAAGGAAATAATGTGATCTACTGGGAATTGAACCCAGGGCTCCAGAACACCATCCAGGTGCTCTGACCACTGAGTTACAGGCTCACATGACGGAACCCAGATTCACAGACACACTTTCTTTCTCTGGTATTGCATATCCCACAACTAGGAATAACCACAATGGCAATTAGGTGATTTTTGGTGCAGTATTGGAAACTGCTAAGCAATTTAAATCAGTTTGTAATGAGAAAGAAATAACATGGCCTACTGGGAAGTGTCCCACCGCCTGCTCTAACCACTGGGCTACAGGGTCACTTGGTTGGACCTAGGATCCCGGATACATTTCTTTTCTCTGGTACTGCATATCCTGCAACTCAGAATAACCACAATGACAAATATCTTTATGTTTCTATTTGTAATTTTTTACCAAGAAAGGCACACTAAGTTGTGACAGCTGGTTTCCACATGCATCCTGGAGGTGGGTAATACTGTCCCATTTTAAGGGGAAATGTTGGCCGAATGTCTGAGGCATCTCCCCTACTCATGATACCTGACATGGTATCTTTAACTTCTACTCAGACATCTACCAGAGATGGACAGAAGAGCCCTCAGTTTCATGCCTCAGCACCTCCCTAGTGCTGTACTTCATTGTCAGTATTGGATATCTGCCCACGTTCCAGGTGTGGGACTAGAAAACTCACTTGTTTTCTTGGAGTTTTGAATCTGATGCTGTTTCTTAAAGTTTTATAATATTTCATGTTTTATCATCTTTGTTGACTGTAGGGTGCCTAGAACACTTAGGATTGAGCACTATGGTCCCTATGCACAAATGGGGTGGAGTGGCTACGCGCGCATATTTGGGGTGCATAACCACTCTGCACCCATTGTGTTCCCTACATGGCATGCTCAAAGGGGGGGGGTGTGCAGACCCACTGCACCCAATCCCCCATATCCACGGACAGCTTCACACTGGGGGTGTTCAAGGGGCGTGCCAGCACTACACAGTATTCACTAACCTGTGTAGTGCTGGCCACATGGGCGTGAAGGGTGACGCAGGGTATGCCAGGGTAGATCCTGCTGTAACCCACTGTGCACCCCCACGGACACAGGGCTCCAGTCCCCGGGGGACCAGGACAGGGCACACCATGCTGCCGCTGGGCAGCAGGGGCAGCTGGAAGGGCAAGCACCTGGCAATTTCAGGAGTGGCGGCACCAGGATGGGATGGTGCCATGTGGTTCTGGGTGCCTGCTATCAGCATGCACAGCCCCGGACCCATGCCTCCCTACGCATGGGATCCACTAAGGGTCCCAGGGGAGCATCCCATTGGATGCCCACCCAGGATGACGACTCCTCCCCCAGCCGCCCTGCAGAGTCCTGTGTGCCGGGGGGGGAGGAGCCACGGACAGGTGGCCAGCACTGGTGAATGCCGGTATGGGCACACCTGTCCATAGGCGTTGGGCCACAGGTGGGGTACATGACATTTCCATGTACCCACACCCGCTTAGTGCATAGCGCCCAATATGAATACAATTGCCTTGGCTTGCCTTGCCTTGAGCCTATGACCTTCAGTCTTCCCTCTCAAGTGGCTAGTGTGCTACCTACTGAATCAATTGATCTAGCAAACAAAAGGTTTTTTGGGGGGGGGGGCAGTAAGCATCTTTTGTTGCTTGCCCACTAAACCTTTTTGTTGGGGGAGCCATGGAAAATTGTTGTTAGGGGTCAACTGAACCTCTTTCCGTGGTGGCCCATCCAACTTTATTGTTGGTGCCCAATGAACCTTTTTGTTGATGGGCTTATTGAACTTGTTTGTTGGACCCATTAAAATTTGTGTTAGGGTCAACTGGATCTTTTTGTTGGAGCTTATCAAACTTTTAGTTTGGGGTCCATTGGACCTTTTGGTTGGGAGGCTAATAAACCTTTTTGTTTGAGTCCCATTTAACCTTTTTGTTGGGAGGCCACTGCACCTGTTTGTTCAGGACCCATTTAATTTTTATGCTGGGGCTAACTGAACCTTTCTGCTGGATGGGTGCTTTGAACCTTTTTATTGGGGCCCACTGAATCTCATTTGGTTGAGAGACCCATCAAATGTTATTGTTGAGGCCCATGTAACATTTCTGTTGGGGGCCTCATTAACCTTTTTGTTGGTGGCTCATTAAAACATTTTATTGGGGTCCCACTAAACCTCTGTTTTTGGGGCATATTAAACCATTTTGTTAGGGGGGCTATTAATATTTCTTTGCTGGAGGCCAGTTGAACCTTTTTGTTTACTGAACTTTTGGTATGAATGTCCGTTGGAGCTGCATTCTTGGGGACTCATTGAACCTTTTCTGATGGGGGTTCTTTGAACCTTTATGATGGGGGCACTATAAGCCTTTTGTTGAAGGTCCATTAATCTTTCATTGTGGTTCACTGCATTTTATTGTTGAAGGGCCCATTGACAATTATTGTTGGGGGCTCATTGAACCTTTTCTGATGGGGTCCCTTCAATCTTTATATTGTGAACCCAATAACCCTTTTTTTGGGGGGGGGGGCTCCATCGATCATTTTGTTGTAGCTTGTTGCACTTTATTGCTGAGGGGCCCACTGGACTTTATTGTTGAGGGCCCACGGAACCTTTTCTGTTGAGGGTCATTTGAATCTTTGTGTTGGGGCACATAAAGCCTTTTTTGGGGCCATTAAACCTTTGGGTTTGGGTCCCACTGGACTTTATTGTTGAGGGACCCATTAAACCTTTTTGTTGGGAGCCTATTAAACTATTTTGTTAGAGGCAAATTGAATCTTTTTGTTGGCGGTATTAAACCTGTTGGGTGGTGACTGAACCTTTTTCTTTGGGTGGCCATTGAACCTTTTTTGTTGTGTAACCCCATTTGGGAGTTACAATAGTATGTTTCTTTAAGAGGTTGGTTGACCTCTACAGTGGTGCCAGTTTCTGTGCCCTTGAAGGACTGGGTCAGCTGGATTGCCCTGGACATTCCAAAGGAGAGGAGTCAGAGTTCTGTGCTGGACAGCAGAGCATATTCTGAGTCAGTTGGTGGGAGACAAGAGATTGGCACACAGTGTCAGCTCCCACTGTTCTGAAAATCTTCTTAGAGTCTGGCATCATGAAAACTACTAGTTCTTGGCGGCAGCCATTGAACAAGGACATTTAAGGGGGGGGGGTGCCCCTCTCCTGAAGGAGGAACATTTTTTTTTAGAGATTTTTAAAGGTTCTTCAGTGTGAAAGGCTGCCAGTCAGTGAATAAAGGGAAGATATGAGGTGATATTTAATATTATTTCAAGTGTGAAGCCAATGGCACTCAGCTGTGCCTCAAGCCTCAACCGAGGTGGTTATTTTCAGGATGCCAATTTCCTGAGAGCAAAAGGGAAGGCAACAAATGTGTTGCTGGATGCTTCTAGCCTTAGAGTGTTTGTGATGTACCTGTGTGGGCACCAAAGCCATGCTCAGTTTTGGGCACAGAGGGCCCCATTTTCAAAAGGTTAGCATGGCACAAACCTGGTTTGTGCCATGCTAACCTGGATTAGCGCCAGATGTCAGGGGCATGCCCATATTCAGAGGGCACATATGCACGGCACCCCCCCCAACAGCACCATCACGCACAATATTGTGCTGTGCCTATGCAAATGAGGGTTCCCACATGCATATGCAGCACAGCACAATATTGAAAGTGTTTAGAAGCAGTAAACAACTGCCAGCAGCAGCGCAGTTTAACGTTACTAAAACCCAGCCCTTAACAGTGTGCAAACCCATCTGCCCACTGTCTTGGACTGGGTACCCAGGTGGTTCAGCAGTCCCTCCCCAAGTCCCGATCCATCTGATGATAATACATCCCTGATTCCCTGGTAGTCTAGTGGTCCCCCCTCCCCGAGCCCCAATCTGTGTCATAATCATAAAACATTCTCCGATTCCCTGGTAGTCCAATGGTCCCCCACTACCCAAGCCTCGATCCCATTCAATATAAATAACATCCCCCCATCCCTGGTACTGGTATCCTAATGGCTCCCTACCCCGGTGGTGACCCCTACCTCCCAATCTGACCCAATGATTGGCACAGCCTCTCCTCACACCACCACAGCCAGCTGCAGATGAGCGGGTACTGTATACTGTAGGTGTCCCCGTACAGTTCAGTCAGCAGCTGACCATGGTGGTGTGAGGAGGACTATGCCAGTCATCGGCCCCGGTCATGTTGGGGGGGAGTGGGATGGTGGGTTACCTCCTACCGTGGTGGAAGGGGGCCACTAGATTACCAAGGATGTGGGGATATTATTTATGCTGAATGGGATCAGGGCTCAAGGAGGGAGGACCACTAGACTACCAGGGAATTGGGGAATGTTTTATGATTATGACACGGATCGGGGATCGGAGAGGGGGGACCTCTAAACTACCAGAGAATCAGGGAATTTTTTGTGATTATGACACAGATCAAGACTTGGGGAGGGGGGACCACTAGATTATCAGGGAACAGGGGAATGTTTTATGATTGTGACACGGATCAGGGCTCAGGCAGGAGGGACCACTAGACTAACAGGGAATCGGGGATCTTCCTATTATTAGTACATGGATTGAGGCTTGGAGGGGGACATGCAATCAGGCTGGGCGCTCACATGAAGATGAGCCCATAATGGGCATGCAAATGGCCCCATAGTGCCATGCACGCTCAATGGGCTCAACTGCATGTTTGGGCTGAATATCACCCATGGGCGCCATGGTGCTAACCAGCGTGTACCGCGCTGTACTCCTATGGACGGTCTTCATCCCCACACCCTGGTAGTGCTGCGCCAAACATGGTGACCACTTGCTGTTCACCACGCTACAAGGGTCCGATATTCCAACAGATAATGCGGTCAGTTCAGATCATGCTATCTGTTTGAATATGGTGCCAGAGCCGGCCGGTCGGACCTATTTTTTCACATGGTGCACCTTTTTGCATGCACAGCTGACCAGCTCTGAATATGAGGCCCCAAGTCTGTGATTCTAATCACAGTGAAGAAATGGGAAGAAAGAGTAAAGGAAATGGAGTGAATCTTTAGAGAATACTCACTGGATCTAAATTTAATCGCGCTGTTGCCATACCAGGAGACTATGATTATTAGCCGAGTGGCTAGTGATTCCCAATCTACCTCGCTGGGGCAGGAATATAACTGCATAAGAAAATATCAGTCTTTGGGACATCTAAATGCTTCTGTGAAACTGTGACCCCTAGGCCCTGGGCTAACCCAAATGGAAGTATGGACCAACGCCACTGCTAACAAACTGTTTTTGTTCTCGATGCCCTACAGAAGGCATGCTTTAGACAGCTAGTGTTGGAACCCACTCAGGAGGGAGCAGTCTTAGACCTGATACTCTCAAATGGGGATGGAGAGAGGATCTCGGATTTGGAAGTGGGTAGCCATCTGGGAACAAGCGACCACCAAACAGTGTGGTTCACGATAAACACAGCTGTCGAATCAAGCCATGCAAAAGCAAGAGTATTGGACTTTAGGAGGGCTGACTTTGGGAAAATGGGAGAGTGCCTCAGAAAAGCACTAGCAAACGAGCAAGAAGGAGGGGTGGAGGAACATTGGGGAAAAATCAAAACAGCCATCGCAGAGGCAACAAGCCTTTGTGTGAAGCAAATCAACAAAATGAAGGAAAAAAACACCATGGTTCTCAAAAGAGGTGGTGGGGAAGGTTGGGGAGAAAAAGGTAGCATTCAGGAAGCATAAGGAAACACAGAAGGGGCGGGACAGAGAACTGTACCAGTTAAAGCAGAAGAAGGCGTGGAAGGCAGTCAAAATAGCAAAGGCTCAAACTGAGGAAAAGATAGCCAACTCAGTTAAGAAGGGGGATAAAACCTTTTATAGGTACATTAGGGAGTGAAGAAAGACCAAGGGAGGAATAGTGAAGCATAATAAAGGGAAGGGGAGGTGGGCAGAGGGTGACAGTGAAAAAGCAGGGATACTGAATGAGCACTTCTGCTCGGTATTCACAAAAGGGGAGGTGGGGGCTGTACCTAAACCAAACAATAGAAGCACTCTGGATAGGGGGGTCGATACCAGTCCATTCACAGAAGAAAGGGTCCTGAAAGAACTCCTAAAACTGAAGGCGGACAAAGCAATGGGGCCTGACGGGATTTACCCTAGAATTCTAAAAGAACTAAAGGAAGAACTAGTGACGCCACTGACTACCCTTTTTAACAAATCATGGGAGGATGGTGTGGTACCTGAGGACTGGAGGAGGGCAGATGTGATTCCCCTTCACAAAAGTGGGAACAAGACAGAGGCAGGAAACTACAGACCTGTTAGTTTGACTTCAGTGGTAGGGAAAATGATGGAATCATTTCTGAAGGAAAGAACTGTTGAGTACCTAGAGGCCAGTGGGGCACAGGACCCAAGACAGCATGGATTCACAGCGGAAAGGTCACGTCAGATGAAAATAATCGATTTCTGACTGGGTGACCAAAGTAGTAGACCAGGGAAGGGCTGTGGACATGGCCTACCTAGATTTTAGCACGGCATTTTACACAGTCCCACACAAAAGATTAATAAACAAGTTAGCCAGCCTGGGAGTGGGTCCCAGGGTTGTAGCCTGGGTAAAACACTGACTGAACAACAGGACGCAGCGGATAATAGAAAATGTAAATAGTAAACGGAGTCCACTCTGAAGAAAGGGGGTTATTAGTGGGCTACCGCAGTGTTCAGTACTGGGACCAGTCCTCTTTAATGTCTTTATAGGTGAAATTGCAGAGGGACTGGAAGGGAAAGTATGCCTCTTTGCAGATGACACAAAGATCTGCAACAGGTTTGATACACAAGGGGAGGGTGGAAAGGATGAGAAGGGACTTGGCAAGGTTGTAGGAATTTTCAAAAGTATGGCAGCTTAGATTCAATGCAAAGAAGTGTAAAGTAATGCACCTGGGAAATAAAACCCCAAGGGAAGAGTACACAATGTGGGGGAGGTACTAACAACAACAAAAATGGAAAGGGACCTGGGGGTAGTTATATCAGATGACTTAAAGGTAGGCAAGTAATGTGAGACGGCAGTAAGGAGGGCTGGGGGGATACTGGGATGCACAGGGAGAGGCATCACCAGTAGAAAACAGGAAGTTGTTATCCCTCTGTACAGACAGTTGTGAGATCCCATCTGGAATACTGCATGGAGACCCTGTCTCTGCAAGGACATAGACATGATGGAGGCAGTCCAGAGGAGGGCAACTAAAATGGTGCAGGGGCCCATTGAACTTTATTGTTTGGTGGCCAATAAACCTTTTTTTAGAGATCCCACTGAACATTTCTGTTGAGGGCCCATTGGAGCTTTTTGTTGGAGGCCCATTGAACCTTTTTTATTGGGGATCCATCAGCTCTTTTTGTTGGGGACTGATTTAACTTTTTTGCTAGGGGTCCATTGAATATTTTTTGCTTGGGGCTGATTAAATCTTTTTGTTTGGGGCCAACAGAACTTTTTTATTGGGGGGGGGGGCTCACTGAACCTTTTCCATTGGGGTCCTATTGAACTATTTTGTTCAAGGCTAAGCAAATCTTTTGTTATGGGCATTAAACCTTTCTTTGGGGGACCATTGCACTTTATCATTAAGGAGCCCATTAAACCTTTTAGTTGCAGATCAAGTGACATTTGTGTTGGAGACCCACTGAACCTTTTGTGCTGGGGGCTAATTGAACCTCTTTGTGCTGGGGGCCTATTTAACCTTTTTGCTGGGGTCAATTGAACATTTCTGTTTTGTGGCACTGAACTTTTTTGTTAAGGGTCTATTGAATCTTCGTTTGTTGAGGGGCCCATCAAACTTATTGTTAGAGCCTATTTATCATTTTTGTTGTGGGCAAATGAATTTTATCGTTGGGACAATTGGGCCGATTTTTTGGTAGCCTAGTAATCATTTTTTGCTGGGGATCATTGAACCTGTTTTGTTAGGAGCCCATGGGACATTTTTGTTTGCAGGGTACTGAACATTTTTGAAGATGGGCCCATGGAACTTTAATGGTGAGGCTTGTTGAACCTTTTCTGTTGGGGACCCCTCTGAACCTTTATGCTAGGATTTTATTAAACCTTTTTATGTGTCCCATTAAACATTCTGCTGGTGCCCATCGCAATTTATTGTTGAGGGGATGATTGAACTTTACTGTTTGGAGCTTGTTGAACCTATTCTGTATCGGGCCCTTTGAACCTCTATGTTGAGTTCAAAGGGCCCATTAAGCTTTTTTGTTAGGGGCCCATTACACGTTTAGCTGGGAGCCTATTCAACTTTATTACTTAGGGACTTGTAAAACCTTTTTATTGAGGTCCATTGACCCATTCTGTTGGGGCCCGTTAAATTGTTGTTGGGGGTATTAAGCCTTTTCTGTTGGGTGCCCAACCATTTTGTTGTGGCCCATTAAATTGTTGTTGGGAGGTATTAAGCCTTTTCTGTTGGGTGCCCAACCATTTTGTTGTGGCCCATTAAATTGTTGTTGGGCGTATTAAGCCTTTTCTGTTGGGTGCCCAACCATTTTGTTGTGGCCCATTAAATTGTTGTTGGGGGTATTAAGCCTTTTCTGTTGGGTGCCCACCCATTTTGTTGTGGCCCATTAAATTGTTGTTGGGGGTATTAAGCCTTTTCTGTTGGGTGCCCAACCATTTTGTTGTGGCCCATCTGACTTTTTGGTTTGGAGGGTTTTTGAACCCCTTTTTGTATAGAGCCCCTTGAACCATTTTGCTGTGGTACATTAAGCCTTTTTAGTGGCGACTCATGGAAACTCTTTTTGTTGGAAGTCCACTGAACTATATTGTTAGAGGGCCAATTAAACCTATTTATTTTGTTGCAGGCCCATTGAACTTTATTATTTGGGGCTCATTAAACCTTTTTTTGTTGGGGACCACTAAATCTTTTTATCTTTATTTTGAGGAGCCTTTTGAACATTTTTGCTGGGAGCAAATTTATGTTTTTCATGTTGGTGGCCATTGAACCTTTGTGTTGATGGCCCATTAAACCATATTGTTGTAGTCCCATTAAGACTTTCTGTTGGGGACTAGTAAAATATTTCTATAAGGGTCCATTGTATTTTATTTATTTTTTTGTTTAGTTTTTGTTGACCAGGAAAGGAGGACTACACAAATCTACATATTTTCAACCTTGTCGGGGTACAGATGGAAACCAACTGAAATTGAACCAGATTAAGCTGCTGGTGGTATTTTTAGTCAGGAGAGCAAATTTGGCCAGGACATGAGGGAAATTCCCCTTTTCTTTTCGAGAAGTGCCATGGGATCTTTAATGTCAACCTGAACAACCAGCAAAACAGGCAGAGGGAACCTCAGTTTAACAACTCATCTGAAACACGGCACCTCAGAAGTGTAGCACCCCTTATGTTGCACTACAGAGTCAGTATTGGGATTTACCCCAAGTTCCTGGTGTGGGACTAGAACCCACAACCTTGCAATCTTCTGGTCTAAGGGGTGAGCGTGCAATCTGCTGAACCACTGAGATGTATTTTTCATTTTACTGTTGAAATTGCAGGCAGCAAACAGCTAGTGTTAATGATAGGAAATAGGAGCTCCCTTTGTGATCCAAATTGCACTCCCCTTCTCACCCCCCAGCCCCTCCCAAAAGCTTCTCTGTACTAAATCAGCTGTGTTTCTGTCTCACCTCCACAGAATCTAAGTTGGTGCCGCCCCACAGCAGCTCGCCTTTGGAGAAAAGAAAAAGCAGATGCGCCACTCCAGCAGCACCAGCTCTCGGCTCCGACTGAGGAAGACCGGCCCGGCGCATTATGTCGGCTCCCCACCGCCCCACCACCACCACCCTTGGTCCGCTTGGAGTTATATAAGCGGAGTCACGTGACAGTTGAAACTAATCAGACAAGTTTCCCATTAGCAAGCTATCATTTCTCCCCACTAGAGGCCGCCTCTGCACCATTTACTCTCCTTCTCGCCAAAATGATGCTTTATCTAGCTTTGTGCCTACTCCTCCAATTTACTCTCTCCTCCATAGTGCCTACCTTTTTTACTCCACCCCATCTAGGCACCCCTTTGACTACCCCTCCGTCCTTCTCATTACTGCCCCTAGCCGTACCTACTCCAATCCCTCTCTGGCACTCTCCCACCCCTCAACATCTATTCTTTTCCTCCCTTCCCTTCCACCCCTCCTCCCTCCTTTCACACCCACATCCACCTTCCCCTACCATCCACCCATCACTGCTTCACTCACACCTGCTGAATCTCGAGGCCTGTCTCCGTTGCCTAAACCTAAGCACTCCACCCACCAGGCACAACACACGTAACAATAAGAAACCCTCTCCCGTCCCCCTTCCACTACTTCTACTGCTCATAGCAGGCGACATCCACCCCAAACCGGGCCCCCTAACATCCACTCGAACCACGCCAGCTCCAGCTCCCCCTTCAGCCCTGCTCTCAGATTCTCTCCCCAAGGGCCTCCGTATATTCGATATTAATGCAAAGAGTTTGCTCCCTAAATTAGATGTCCTCTCTGTCTGGGTAAACCAGTATAAAGCTGATATATTCTGTGTCACAGAAACCTAGCTATCCACCAAAATCCCCAACTCCTCGCTCAATATCCCTGACTACGTCATCTTCCAGCAGGGCCATGGCAAGCATGGCAGGGGGGTAGTGCTGTATGCCAGGCTATCCCTAACTTGCTCCATTACCTTTAAGGAATCCTGTCCCACCTCCCATGAATCTCTAGTAGCCCTCATCTCCTTTCCCTCCTCCTCTCCCCTCTATATCGGGGTTCAATAGGCCCCTCCAAGACCCCCCCCCGACACCCTCATCAAGGTGATCACTACAATCTCCTCGATCACTAAAAATGGTGAACTCACTCTATTAGGTGATTTCAATCTCGATTGGCTCTCCCCCAGCACCAAAGCCACTGCTCTTAGGATCGAAGCCCTGAACCTCTCCCAACAAATTCAGGAACCCACCCACCTAAATCACTGGTCTCATAATCACTCCCTTCTGGATTGGATTCTAACCTCCCATCCACATAGAGTCACCGCCTCAGGCACCCTCTCCGACACCCTAAGTGACCACTGCATCACGTACTGCATCCGCAAAATCCACTCACCTCAATCCGGCCCAAAATTCATCTGGTCTCGGCCGCTACACCTCCTTGATGAATCCACACTACAGTACGACCTCACAAATGCCGACTGGCTCCCAGTCATCGCCTCCCAAGATGTTGATCTTGCCCTATCCCACTTCAGCAGCATCCTCCTAAGCACCTGGGACCACCAAGCTCCCCTCAGAAAAGCTAGAGTTATGCGTTACCATCACCTCTGGATCACCTCTGACCTCACCACACTATGTCGGACCAGGGACAAGGCATGGAAACAGTATAAAGCTTCCCTTGTGACCTCCAGTTCTACAAACGTCGGAAATAAATGCACCGACGTAATTCGGAAGTCCAAAGCCTCGCACTTCAAAGAACAACTCACCCGTAACAATACTTCCCCAGCATCCTTCTGGAAGGTACTAAACTCCCTTATGGCCCCCCCACAAAGGAAGCCAGCCCAGTCCTCAGCTTAAATGGCAGAACAGTTAGAGACCCGGCTTCTGTAGCTGAGCTCTTTAACACGTTCTTCACCTCCTGTGCTCCACCAAACTCAGCCCCTCCACCCAACCCCACTACTTCCATCCCCCCCCCCCAACTCCGGTTTCTTCTTCCCCATCTTCATGCTCCAGGTCTACTCTGCAGTCACCACTCTAAACCAGTCCAAAATCAGCCCAGATGGTTTACACCCTAGACTACTCCACATCTCTGCCTCAGCCTTCACCGCTCCCCTAACACACATACTCAACTTCTCCCTCTCTACCGCCACGGTCCCCACTGCCTGGAAAAAAGCCCAAATCCTTCCCCTGCATAAAGGCAGAGACCTCTCCCAACCAGGAAACTACTGACCCATCTCACTCCTTCCATCCCTCACCAAAATCCAAGAATCACTCATGCTCCCCAAACTATCACCATTTCTCTCCTCAAACAACTCCCTCTCCCCTTTTCAGTCAGGCTTCAGAAAACATCACTCCAACATCACCACCCTGCTACGAGTAACTGACTCCATTCTCACTGCCATGGACAAAGACCAAACCACCTCCGCCATCTTTAGTAACCTGGCAAAATCCTTCGATTCAGTCTCCCATCCCTTGCTACTCAGCAAACTAAGTTCCTTCGGCCTCGCTCAGCCTGTTATCAACTGGTTCCGCTCTTACCTCCAGAATAGGCAGCAGTCTGTTCAAATAGGGGACACTCCCCCCCCCCCCGCTACCCATCCTTTCAGGCATCCCACAAGACTCTATCCTTGGCCCCAGCCTTTTCTCCCTTTTTATAAATGACCTCCCCTCTGCCTGCCTCACCTCAAATGTACATCTATACGCCGACGACACCATCATCTTTGCCTCAGGCCCCACCCATGATGAACTGCTCCCCAACCTTCAAAACAACTTTAACAGGGTCCAAACCTGGCTCAAAAAAAATAGCTCAAACTAAGTGCCAAAAAAAACGGTAATTATGGCATTCGGTACTAGACAAAAGCTCGCCTCCCCACCCACGCCACCTCCTATCTGCACCCTAGAAGGCTCCCCCTCAAGATAGTGCCTGCTTCCAAGTACCTGGAAGTCTGGCTGGACAGCCACTTCAACTTTTCCACCCACATCGAGGCAGTCTGCACCAAACTCCGGCCTGCCTCTAGCTCCACAAAGCCAGCCTTCCCCTCTCCACCCGAAGTGAACGTGTATGTAAGACCATCTTACTGGTCATGAACTATGCAGACATCATCTATGGTTCTGCCCCAGCCTCATCCCTCTCAAAACTCGACATCCTTCTCAACTCCTTTTGTCAGTCTGCTACAGCCTCTCCTGTGCTTACTCACCACTGACTCCTCTACTCCTCTCTATCCTTGACACCACTCTCGCACAGGAGGACCATCCACAGTGCCTCCCTCTTAGCTAAATACTGGCTAGGCTCCCTTCCTTCCTACCTCTCTTCTCGCCTCTCTCTTACCAGTTACTCTGGCTACCCGCTCTGCCACAGAGGTACACGCACTTTCCAACTCTCACACCCTCTCTCCGCCTCGGGTCAAGCAGCCTTCTCCTACCACCTCCCCCTCCTCTGGAACAATCCCCCCAACCTCCAACAGGCCTCCTCCCTCGCAGCTGTTAAGCTGCTATTTAGGCTCCTCCCAACCCCCTCTTGCCCCAGTTGTTCTCAGGGTCCCTCCCTGTCCCAGGTATAGCCGTTTGATGGATGGCCCTCTTGGTAATCTCCTGAGGCATACAGCTTCTCCTTTCATTATCTGAATACTCAATATCCAATCCTGGTGCTAACCTAACTCATTCCTTGTCTCCAGTTCCAAAGCTGCATTTTCAAACCTCTGATTAATGCTCTTAAATCATACTTACTTATGCTGATTATGCAATTCTACTAGACATGAAAGTCCCGGTTGATGCAATTAACTGTGCTGTCATGCTCACTGCTGTAGTACTTTATGTCTGTAACTAGAACCTCCTGTATTTTTCTTTGCTTGCTCTCACTGTACACCTTGTACCCGGGTCGCACCTGGAAACAAGCCTCAGCTCAGTGTGCATTTCCCGGTCACCAATTTTAAATAAATAAAAATAAATAAAATAGCTGAGGTCCATTGAACCTTTTTGTTGAGGTCCCAATGAACCTTTTCTGTTGAGTAACACTGAATCTTTTTATTGGACCCATTAAGACGTTTTGCTGTGAGGGGTATTAAACATCTTTTTGGGTGCCTATTGGACATTTCTGTCAGGGGACATTGAACCTTTGTGTTAATGGCCCATTAAACTTTTTTGTTGGAGTCCCATTAAGACTTTTTTTCTCCATAGGTGTGTTTATCCTCCTTCGGTAGGCCACTGCTACCGTCTGCCACCCTACCATTCTCCGGGGCTCTTTCGGGGTCTTGTTACACTCTGTGTGCCCAGCGGACCCTCTGGAGCTGGCCTGGAGGCATCATCCTGCGGCAGCCCCCGACTTTTTCCTGGTTTTCCCCTGATTATCCCGAGGCCCCAGACAGAGAGGTTCATGTGCATGGAGGCGCATAGGTGCCCTGTTGCTCTGGTAATGGCCTCATCCTTCCCACCCCATTGACCTAGTGCCAGTGGCTTTCCTCAGCTGCACTGCCCCCGGGCCTCCACCACGATGCAGTCAAGCACTGAGGGAGCTCAGGCTCCCTCCTCAGAGAGCTCTTCCTGGTGGCAGCTTATTCTGCTCCCCTCCGTGCCAACCTCCGACGGCCCAGCGCCTCAGCCCTCTACTCCACCAGGTCGGCCCCATTAAGACTTTTTTGAGAGACTAGTAGAACATTTTGCTCAGTGTATTAAACCTTTTTATTTTAGGACCAATTGTATATTTTTATTTAATTGCTTTACTTTAGATTTCATTGACTGGGAAAGAAGGGCTATGCAAATCTGCCTATTTTAAGCCTTGTCCCGGGGCATGGGGACAGATACAGATGGAAATCAACTGAAATCAAACCATATTAAGCTGTCAGTGGCATTTTTAGTGAGTGAGGGGGGGCAGGATTTGGCCAGGACACCTGGTACATTCCACTACTTTTTGTTGTCTGGGGCCCAATGCACCTTTTCTATTGAGGCCCATTGAATCTTTTTGTTGGGGCCCATTAAGTCTTTTTGCTAGCGGGTATTAAAACTCTTTTTGGGTGCCTATTGAACCTTTTTGTTGGGGGCCATAGAACCTTTCTGATTGGGCCTATCTAACCTTTTTCCAGGGACCCATTAAACTTTTTGGTTGGGACCTATTGGACCTCTTTTGTTGGGGCATGTTGGAGTACTTTGTTGGGGGGCTATTGAACCTTTATGTTGGGGAAGTTGCACATTTTTTGTTGTGACCCACTGAACCTGTTTATTTGAGGCTACCCTCTTTTTGTTAGTGGCCCATCAAATCATTTTGTTGGAGGGCCCCTTGAAACTGTTTGTTAGGGAGGTACAGGGCTTTATTTGAGGGGGGTTGGAGATCATCAAACCTTTCTGTTGCGGATCCCATTGAACCTTTTTACTGGGAAGCCATTGAACCTTTTTTGTTGGAATGCCCTTTGAACTTTAATGTCAGGACGCCCATTATATCACTTTTTGGGGGCCCTACAAACCTGTTTGTTAGTAGCCCACTGAACTTTATTGTTGGGGTGTTTTGAGCTTGGGGCCCATTGGTGAAGGCCTTATGGATGGGGGACCACTGGTGCTTTATTTATTTGTAATTTTGACCAGGAGGGGCACACTGAGCTCTGACAGCTTGTTTCCAGTTGCATTCTATGGCTGTGTTATTCTTACCAAATTTATTGATATGTGGAATGTTGGTCAGGGGACCATGGAAACTCTTTACTCTTACGATAAGTAGCATGGGATCTTTAGTTTCTACCTGGACATCCACTAGTGATGAACACAGGGGGCCTTTGTTTAACTCCTCATCAGAAGGATGGCACATCAACAGTGTAGCGCTCAGTGTCAGTATTGGATATGGCCCAAGTTCCTGGTTTGGGACTAGAACCCATGACCTTCCAATCTTGCATTTCCAGAGACCAGCATGCTACAGTGTCTACTGAGCCACTAACTCTGCAAAAACATTTTTGTTAGGGTCCAGTATTGAACTTTTCTGTTGGTGGAGCCATTGAACATTTTGTGTAGGGGTCCATTCTACATTTTGGTTGGGGCCTATTATTCCTTTTTGTTTAGAGCCCTAAACCTTTTTTTTTTGTGACCCATCAAACTTTTTTTGTTGGGAGCCCATCAAAACTTTTTTTTTGTTGGGGGCCTATTTAAACTTTTTTGCTGGGGTCAAATGAATATTGTTGCTTATGGGTAAATAAACTTCTTTTGTGGGAGCCAGGTGAACCTTCTTTTATTCATGGGCATATCAAACTTTATTGTTGTGTGCCCAATTAGCATTTTTTTGAAATTCAACTTAAAATTTTTGTTAGTGGCCTATTAAACCTTTTTGTTGGGCTTCCAATTAATCCCATTTGTTCGGGACTCTTTAAATCCTTTTGTGCTGGAGATCACCGAATCACTTTGTTGGAGACCAATTGAACCTTTTTGTTTCTGGACAAAGAACCTTTTTGCTGAGGTGCCCTTTGAAATGTATTGTTGGAGGACAATCGAACATAATTGTTGGGGGCTCACTGAACCTTTTCTGTTGGCCCCATTTGAACATTTATGTTGGGCGGACCATTAAAATTTTCTCTTGGGATCCAATGAAACTTTTTGTCAGGGTCCACTGCACTTTACTGTTTTTTTTTTGGTTGGTTGGTTGTCTTTTCATCATCTGGTTCTTTGTGCCGGCCTGCCCCCTTCCTGATACCTGTCACTGCCCTCCTCAGGAATGTACTGTCACACCACTTACTGAGAACTATAGCTGTGGTGGGTGGCCTGCCCTGTCATTTGTTCGAGAGCCTGCAGGGTTGCCGTCATCCTTGGTAGATCAGAGGTTTTCCATCTCCTGGTTTTCTCCCTGAGGATACCAACATGCAATGATATGCATGCATGCATGGCGGCATCCAGCAGCTGTGCCTCTCCTTTTCTGCATAGGCCCATTGTGCTGCCAACTGGTCTCCATGAGATGACAGTCTATGAGTAGGATGCCATATCCCTGCTCCCTGACAGAGGTGCTTTCCTTGGAACACTTGATCCTGCCTCACCAGCCAGCACCCAAGTGACCTGAGTCCATACCCAAACCCAGGTTACCATCGCTGCAAGCGATAGCACTGCCACCGTGCTTCCAGGCTGGCACACTGTATTAGTGAGGGGGCCATTAGACCTTTTTTGAGTGGCCCATTGAGCTTTATTGTTGGGACCCATTAAACCGTTTTGTTTTGGCCTATTAAACATAAAAGGAACATAAGAAAAGAGTCTGCCCATGGTGGCTATCCCCCCCCCCACCCAGTTATTTTTCTGTCTAAGTTGCCCACAATGCCTGTTCCATGTGAGCTTGAATTCACTTACTGTATTTGATGCTACCACTTCTGACAGCAGGCTGTTCCATGTGTCTATTACTCTCTTGGTGAAAAAGTACTTTCTAGAGTTGCTTTTAAGCTTACCTCCCACCAGACGCAAGTTGTGCCCTCTTGTTTGCGTTGCCCTGTTTTCCTGGAAGAGGTTTCCCTTCTGAGTTGTGTTAATTCCCCTGACATATTTAAATGTTTCTATCATGTCCCCTCTATTTCTTCTCTGCTCCAGAGAGAATAAATTCATCTCCTTGAGTCTTGTTTCAAATGGCTCACGGTGCAGCCCCTGTACCACACGAACATAAGAAATTGCCAGCAGAAACAGGCCTCATGGTCTATTGAGTCTGCTTGAGTGTGCAGCTAGCCCCTCATCACACAGCTGCCCCTCCCCCTTCCCAGTATCCCTTCCCCTTACTACATCCCTACCCCTCTCGAAACTGCCCACCATCTAACAGGACACTGTCTCGTCTGGTAAGGTATTCCATTTCTGTCTGGTAAGGTGTTCCATTTGTCCACCACTTTTTCTGTGAAAAAATGTCTCCTCATCTCCCTCTTGGATCTTCCCCCCCTCCAATCTCAGTCCATGCCCTCTCGAGTCCTTCCCCCTTCTCATCTGAAAAATCCCTTCTGTGTTGGTCTTGTTTATCCCCTTCAGAAAAATTAAAGGTCTCAATCATATCCTCCCTATCCCTCCTCTCCTCCAGTGAATACATATTCAGCTCTCCCAGCCTGTCCTTGTAGGGCTTGCTTTCCAATCCCTGGATCATCTTTGTGGCTCTTCGCTGCAGCCCCTCCAACAATCTGATGTCCTTCTTCAGGAATGGGTGCCAGTACTGCATGCAGTACTCCAGGTGGGGACTGACCAATGACCTTTACAGAGGCAGGATAACCTCCCTCCTTCTGGAGGAGATCCCTCTTCCAATACACCCCAGCATTTTGTTGGCTTTTGCTGCCACCTTCCTGCACTGAGCAGAGTTGTTCATGCTCCCCATAATGATCACTCCTAGGTCCTTCTCCTCTGTGGAGCTCCCCAACTGTACCCCATTCAAGTCATAATCCTTACCCTGGTTCCTGGCTCCAAAGTGCATAACCTTGCACTTCTTGGCGTTGAACCCCAACAGCCATGTTTCCGCCTACTCCTGCAGCTTAGTCAGGTCCTCCTGCAAACCCCTTCCACCCCTCCACATCATCAACCACAGCCCCCATCTTGGTATCATCTGCGAACAGGCTGATGTTGCTTCGGATCCCGTGTGAGATATCTGTGATCAAAATCCCAAACAGCACCGGTCCCAGTACCAACCCCTGTGGTACCCCACTTGTCACCGCTCTCAGTGCTAAGAGGTTCCTCCACCACCACCTTTGGCTGCCTTCCCTTTAGCCAGTTTCTGATCCATTTCACCATTTGAGGTCCCAACCCCACATATTCCAGTTTCTCCCCCAACCTCCCATGCGGCACTGAATCAGAGGCCTTGCTGAAGTACAAATACCATCTTTGTAGCCCTTCTCTGTACCATTTCTAAATGGTCAATGTCCTTTTTGTGTTTGTTTGCACATGCGCAAGAAACATTTCGGCACAGCTTAGAAGACAAGTGGGGTTTTGGAGGTGCGGCACTATGGGGGCCAATGGCCCCAGTGCCTTTTGAGGCTTGGCCCTCTTTCCCCAATGTGGTGACATGCTGCTGCTGACACTAGTTCAGCCAGCGTGCCACCACCTTGAAATGTTTTTGCCGCTGCAATCAGGGGCTGCTTCATCATTGCAGCATCAGCCATTCCGCTGCAATGAGGGAGCGACCCATCATTGCAGGGTGGTACCTTGCCCTCTGCATGCCCCAACCCAGTTCATTTGCCAATGGGGAGCCTCGTCCCTGTCGGCTTAATGTCCCCACCCCCAAGCTTCTGTTGTGTGCCAAGGGGGTGCCCAATCCACCTCGGCATCATGCATGCCCCCAGCAGTCTTTCTTTGCCGACGTGGTGCCCAGTCCCCGTCAGCTTCAGTCCTCCCTTCCCAGTTCAATTTGCCGACGGGAGAGCCCACTTCCTGTCAGCATAATGCCCCCCCCAATTTGTTGTCTGTGGCTCTTGCCCCCCCCACTCGGTATGGTCGATGGGGTGCCCAATCCCATCGCTACAGCCTCTAAAAACATCAGGTGGAACACTGGGAGCCCACCCCAGCATGCCAGATGTATCTGTGAAAAAAAAAAAAGTCCCGCAATGTTTTTTTAACCCTGTAAAACGAAAACAGTCCCTTGTTGAGTCCGTGGCCCTCCCATACCCGCCACCACCTCTGCACACCCTGCCTCCCACACCCCTCCCAACCCATACTTACCTCTGGAGCCCAGCACAATACTCTTCGGTGGACCGGGAACACATCTGCACTCTTCAAATTGCAGGCATTTTTGGGAATTTTGGCACCAAATTTTCAACATGGGGTTACTGGAACCCCTCCTCATGAATTCAGCCACTGGCATGGTGTTATTCGGTCCCAAAAGGTGATTTCACGGTCACAGCGCAGAATCACCTTTCAGGACTGATTAATGAAACGACAGTGCGGTGTTCATGAGTGCTGGGCTCTCAAAACTATGTTGCAAATTTGGTGAAAGCATCGGCTGTTTACAAGTGTTGCGTTGTGCTGGTTTCCCACGCTCGCCGTACCTTCTTTGAATTTGTAATAGTTTCACTCCAGATTTTCAACACTGGCATTTTTCACACCTCCTTATGAACAGTACAGCTGTCATTTTCACATCCTGACGAAATGTGTTTTCGCACTTCCAGCGCAGAATAGCGTGGTCACTGTGGGAAATCAGTGTTTGGGACACATTAAGAAAATCACAGTTACACTGTTTATGAGCAGAGGTCCTAAAATGCCTATATTGAAAATTTGGTGACAAAAGTCCATAAAATGACTGTGTTATAAGCGTGTGTTGCATAGTTTCCATGTATGCTCGTAAATGCGCAAATTTGTAATATTTTCACTCCAGATTTTCAACATTGGCATTTTGCCACACCTTCTTATGAACAATACAGCTGTCATTTTTCATATCCTGCCCGAAATATGCGTTTGCACATCTGGCGCACAATGGCGCGGTTGCTGTGGGAAATTAATGTTTCGGACAGATTAAGAAAATCATAATGACAGTATTCATGAGCAGAGGTCACAAAATGCCTATGTTGAAAATTTGGTGAAATAATTCCACTAAATGACTGCAGTACGAGCATGTGTTGCGCAGTTTCCACGTACGCTCGGAACTTCGAGCATTTTTAGTATTTTCACTACAGATTTTCAACATTGTCATCTTTTCACACCTCCTTATGAATAGTACAGCTGTCATTCTTCACATCCTGCCTGATTTGTGTTTTCGCACATCTGGCGCAGAATGGCACGGTCGCTGTGAGAACTCGAAGTTCGGGACACATTAACAAAATCACACTGCCACTGTTCATGAGAAGAGGTCCCAAATGCTTTCATGAGGTGGGGGTCACAAAAAGACCATGTTGAAAATTTGTGGTGTAAATACCAACACATGCCCGGAGCATTAGGGTTTCTAACCATAATGTCTCACCCTGTACAGACTGGCAGATATCAGAGGTATAACTTTGGATCACCGGCTGTAATGCTCATGCCATCCCACCCCCACCCTGAAGCCAGTGACAGGCATCGAGGTGTGCCTTGCACTCTTCAGCCCCAGACTTCACCCATTCTCCTGTGCTGCACCAATTTCAGCGTATGTCTTTATGATATGGGGTGACTGTGAGGCCGAACACCCTGAGGCACACCTCAACACTTGTCAGTGTCTACAGGATAAGGTGAGGTGAAATGCAATGAGCATTATGAGCAACGACCCACAGGCACACCCCAATGCCTATCCATCTCTGCAGGGTGGAGGTGGAATAGGCGTGAGTTCAATACTGCACTGCCACTCCTATTCTGCATCTAACTCCTCCACGTCCAATGCTAATATCAGCCAGCAAGCAAGCATTCGACATTGACAAATGCTTGTTTAGGTTAGGCCTACAGAACTGGACAAAGTACTCAGGAGTGGCCTCACCAAGTATCTGTACTGCAGCATGATTACCGCCTGCTTTCTGCTTATTATACCCCTGCCTATGCATCCCAGGATGCCACTGGCCTTCTGTGCTCCTTTTTTGCATTGTTTTCCTACCTTTAAGTTGTCGGAAATGATTACGCCCAGATCCCATTCCATCTTTGTCTCCTCTAATTGATGCCCATCCAGTACCTACTTATTTCCTGGGTTCAGCTTTCCCAGGTGCATTATCTTACACTTCTTGGCATTAAACTTCCCACTTCCTGGCAGCTAATCCCAATTTTTCTTAGCCGTCCTGTTTCTGGATCCCTGCCCTCCTTAATCTGTCTTGTCCCTTGTCCTCCTCCCCCACCTTCCACTTTTAATTGACAAGGCCCTCCTCTTCGTGGGGCTGCTTCCGTATACCTACTGGGCTTCTCCCTTGCCAAACTTGCTATACTGATACCTAGCCTCTACAATCTTGCTCTAAACGTGTTCATTGTCTGCCAAATAGAGCAGTCTGTTGTAATTTTATTCTGTAACTATTTTGTTTATTCAATGTATGTATTGACTGAAATTGTGTTTTTCTTGTATCAAATCAAATCAAATTTTATTTATAATGCACTTTTCAAAATTGTCAAAGCGCAGATACAACACAAATAAACAACCAACAAATAAATATACATTTAAAAACAATTAAAAGACAATGGGTTGGCCTAATCAAATGCTTTCTCAAATAAATAGCTTTTTAAAGATGCCTTGAATTGCTCTGTGGACTAGCACTCTCGCATCCGACGAGGTAGAGAATTCCACAGGGTTGGGGCCATAAAAGAAAAAGCTCTGGCCCCAGTTGATTGAAGACGAACCCTGGGAACCTCTAGCAATCCCTCGTCGGCAGAGCAGAGTGAGCGAAGAGGGTGGTAAGGCCGTAGGAGATCTTGCAAGTAGTCCGGCCCTGACCGTGTAGGGTCTTATAGGTCAGCAGTGCGACCTTGAAGGTGATTCCCCATCGCACTGGCAGCCAGTGCAGTTCGCGCAGCATAGGTGTGATATGGCAAGTTCTTGGCAGCCCCATCAACAACCTGGCCGCAGCATTCTGCACAAGCTGCAGGCGATGGAGATCCACCCCCGGCAACCCTAGATATAGAGCATTGCAGTAGTCAAGACGCGAGGAAACAAAGGCGTGGACTAATACATGAAGGTCATTGTGTGGAACATGGTGTTTTATCCGGGCAATATTCCTCAGATGGTAAAAGGAAGACTTGACAACGGCCGACACCTGCGTCTTCAGTGTCAGCTCGCCATGAAAATTTATGCCCAGATTTCGCACCTGTTCAGAAGGTCTGAACTGTTATCCCCCAACACAAGGCCGGGGGAAAATCCAGAAGACAACTTCTCTGCACAGTAACCCAAGTCCACCACCAGCACTTTAGTCTTATCCGGATTCAGTCTTAACCAGTTAGCACTCATCCAGCCCTGAATCTCAGCGAGGCAGTTGTTAAAGACCGATAGAGCGTCATTTCGTTTGGGTACAAAGGACATATAGAGCTGAGTATCATCTGCATAGCAGTGAAAACTCAGTCCATAACGCCTTATATTGTCCCCCACCGGCAGCATATACACCGTGAACAACATGGGGGAAGCACAGAGCCCTGCGGCACCCCTCAGAACAGAGCAAATGGAGCTGAGGAAAATATTCCTGATACTACCCTCTGAGTTCTGCCCGTGAGAAAAGATTGGAACCATCTGAGGACTGTCCCTGACAGTCCACAGAACAGCCGAAGGCGTTCTAGCAACATCCCATGGTCCACAGTATCAAATGCTGCAGAGAGATCGAGGAGAACCAAGATCGAATGGCTCCTCTGATCTCTCGCTATTAGGAGATCATTAAGTACCCGGACCAATGCCGTCTCAGTACTATGCCTCTTCCTGAAACCGGACTGGAGAGGATCATAGACTTTATGGGTGGCAAGAAAGTCCTCGAGCTGCAATGCGACCACTTTCTCAATAACCTTGCCCAAAAAGGGCAGGCTAGAGATCAGTCTGTAGTTAGCAAGACAGTCTGGATCAAGGGAAGGTTTCTTCAAAAGGGGTGTCACAGTATCCTCTTTTAGAGACTCTGGAAACACCCCTTGGTCCAAAGAGCACCAGACTATCTCAGCAAGGATTGGTCTGATCACATCCATACACCCCACAAGGAGGTGTGTAGGACCAGGATCCATACTACAGTAAGTCGGTCGCAAGCCCTGGACAATCTTCATGATATCCAGGATCGCTGGCTGGTCAAAATCCATCCAGATAGAGCTAGGGCCTGTAGCCTCGCATCGACCACCGCCATGCTCATTTGAACGCAAACTGTGGATCTCTGACCTGATCGACGACACCTTATCATCAAAGAACCAAGCAAACTCATCACACTTTATTTGTGAAAAGGCTCGCCGACCCCGCAGACAGGTTGGATTGCACAATCTGTCCACGGTCCGGAAGAGCTGATCAATTTCTTGATGCAGCTATCTCCCTGGACAGGAACTCTGCCTTCTTACGGGAGATTTCTGATTGACAATACATGTAATGGGCCATCAATCTAAGTCTGTCATCTTCCAGACCAAATTTCCGCCAGCAGCGTTCCAATCTTTGCCCGACCCTCCTCAACTCCCTCAACATCCCATCAAACCAAGGGGACCGAGGGCGGAGGGAGAGGGGGAGAACACGGACAGGAGCTATGGAATCCAGAGCCTTCAACACCATATTATTATAGTGTACTACTAAGACATCTGGATCCATGCACTCCACAGGCCAACTCGAAAGGTCCAGCACCATCATCAGACCCACAGGGGTAACTCCCCTCTGTAACTATTTTGTTTATTCAATGTACGTATTGACTGAAATTGTGTTTTTCTTGTATGTAATACTTGTTCTGTGTACTTTGACGTGGAACCTTTGTAAAAGAGCTTCGGCTTGAAGGTTGTATCCGAATTATCAAATAAATAAAACTTTAACTGCCAATTCCTGGACCATTCTTCCAGTTTTCTGAGATCAGCTTCCACACCTGAGGCTCCCTCCTGTTGTTTCCACCCTACTGCAGAGCTTTGTATCATCTGCGAACATACAAACCTTCCTCTCCAGTTCATCAGTGATATCATGGATAAACATGTCGAAGAGGATTGGACCTAGCACTGACCCCTGTGGGATGCCACTGGTCACTCCTCCCTCCCTTGATAATGACCCATTGACCAAAACTGTTTGGGTCCTGTTCTGAAGCCAATCTTTAATCCAGCTGACTATCTTCTGACCAACTCCTGTGTGTTCTAGTTTGTTAGCTAGTCTCCTGTGGGGAACAGTGTCAAAGGCTTTGCTGAAGTCCAGGTACACCATGTCCACCGCCTCACCCTGGTCTACTGTTCTGGTAACCCAATCGAAAAATTGATCATGTTTGCTTGGGACGAGTGCCCTGCTGTGAAGCCATGCTGCTTGGGGTCAAGTTTTCCACTTTCCTTTAGGTAATCCACTATTCTCTCCTTTAGCAATGACTCTATAATTTTCCCTACTATAGAGGTCCGGCTGACTGGGTGGTAGTTTCCTGCCTCTTCCTTGCTTCCACTTTTGTGCAAGGGCACTACTGTTGCCCTTTTCCAGTCTTGAGGTACTCTGCCGCTTTCCAGTAACTTATTGAATAGCTCAGCTAGTGGAGTGGCAATTTATTCCCGAAGCTCTTTTAGTACTCTAGGGTGGATACCATCTGGCCCCACGGCTTTATCCACCTTAAGTTTACTTGGCTCTTCTAAGACCCTCTCCCTCGTGAAGGGACTTGTGTCAACCCCTCTACTATTTTGCTCCGTCTTACTTAGTGGTGGTCCTTTACCTCTATCTTCTATCGTGAAGACTGAGCAAAAGAATCCGTTTAGCAACTGCTTTGTCTTCATCTTTCTCTAATAGCTGCCCTTCCCTCCTTTATTGCTAGTTGGACTACTCCTCCTTTACTCTTTCTTTTTTCTCGTACGAGGGGCCTTTAATTGTATTACTGGGGCCTATTAAACCTTACTGTTCTGGGGCACATTGAACCTTTTTGTTTTGAGGAGGGCTATTGAACTTTTTTTGGTACCCACTAAACTTTATTGTTTGGGGCTCATTAAACCTTTTTTTTGGTACCCCATTAAACTATGTTGTTGGAGCCAAATAAACCTTTTTCATGAGGAGCCAATTAAGTACTTTTATTAGGGCCAATTAAACTTTCTTGTGGGGAGCCCATTAAGCTTTTTATTGTGGGCCCATCAAACTTTTTTGTTGGGATCCAGATAACCTTTTTTTTTGAGGGGCCATTGAGCCTTCATGTTGTAAGCCCACTGAACATTTTCATTAGTTGGCTCATTAAACATGTTTGTTGGGGGGCGGCATTAAAGCTTTCTTGTTTGTGTATCCTTTAAACATTTTAGTGTGGTCCAGTAAACTTTTTTTGCTAAGAGACCCATTGAAGCTTTCTGGGTAGCCCACTGAACCTTTTTCTTTGTGGTCTATTAAACTTTTTGGTTGGAAGCCCATCAAACCTTTTTGTTTGATTCCCACTAAACTTGTTATCTGATTAAGTGATCCTTTTTGTTGGCATGCTCATTGAATCATTTTCTTGATGGCTCATTCAATAATTTTCTTGGGGCCCATTGAAAATTTTTGTTGGTGGCTCATTAAACCTTTTGTTAGGGCCCATTGAGCCCTTTTGTTGTAGTACACCTTTGTTTGGTATCCTATGCAGCCCTTTTTTGGGGGGGCCCATTGAACCTTTTTGTTGTGGGGCATTGAACTTTGTTGTTTGGTGACTCATTAAACCATTCTGTTCAGGGCCCATTGGGCCTTTTTTCTAAGGCCAGTTGAACTGTTTTAGCGACGGTACATTAAACAATTTGTTGGGGCTCCTTGAACTTTAGTATTGTGGGCCATCAAACCTTTTCTTGGGGTCCCTCTGAACTTACTGTTGGGGCACATGTTACCTTTTCCTTTTTGTTGGGGGCCAGTTGAACCTCTTTTGTTGGGGGTACCATTTTAACCTTTTAGGGTGGTCAAGTAAATCATTTTTGTTCAGAGGTCCATTGAAACTTTTTGTTGAAGGGCCCATTGAACTTTATTGTTGGAGGCTCATTAAACCTTTCTCCTTGGGTCCATTGAATTTTATTGTTGGATCCTAGAAAACATTTTTCTTCAGGGCACATTGAACCTTTTGGTTCAAGGCCCATTAGAATCTTCCTATTTGGTGCCCACTGAACTTGTTAGTGAATCCATGGATTTGTTTTGTTGGGGGTCCACTGAACCTTTTTGTTGGGAGTTAACTGAACCTTTTTTGGTGGCCCACTAACATTTTGTTGGGGCCCACTGAAAATTAGTCATTGTGGGCCCATTAAATCTTTTTTATGTGGTGCTCATTAAACCTGTTAGTGGATCTATTAATCTGTTTTTGTTGGTATACCCATTGAAATGTTTTAGTGAAGGCCAATGGAGCATTTTTTGTTGAAGCCCATTAAACATTTCATTGGGATCCACTGAACCCTTTTGTTGGGAGCCCATTGAAACTTTTTGTTGGGCCCCATTCAACTTATTTTTTGCCAGGGCTCAGTAAACATTTTTGTTGGGAATGCATTAAACCTTTTTGTTGTCCCATTTGAAGTTTATTACTGGGGCACGTTTTACCATTTTGTTGGGGGCCCATAGAACCTTTTGTTGGGCCGATTAAAACTTTTTGGGGCCCTATGGGACCTTTTTTATTGGAGGCATTGAACCATTTTTGTTGGGAGGTAATTGAACCATTTTTGATTGGTACCCTTTGCTCTTCATTGTTGGGGGGCCATTGAACTTTTTTGTTTGGGGCTCATTAAACAATTTTTGGTGGTTAGTCCATTGACCATTTGGTGGTGGGCGCATTTTTGTTTGGAGGCCCATTGAACATTTCTGTTTCTGTTTGAGGGAATAGAACCTTTTTGTTGGGAGTGGATCTTTGAACTTTTTACAAGGAGGCATTGAGCTCCTTTTTTAGGAATCCCATTTAACTTTTTTGGAAGCTCAATGAACATATTCTGATGGGAAGATTCTGAATGTTTTTGTTGGAGGAACCCATTAAACAAATTTGTTAGGGTGCCAATTGAGAAGGTTTGCTAAGAGGCCTACTGAACTTTTGCAGAGAAGTCTAACGTCCATGTCAAAGCACTGTATAGGTTCTGTGGTTTTAATTTTTTTTTCAATTCTGTGTTTACCTCTCTGGCTGCCAACTGGCTCCTATCTGACCACCGTCCTCCCCCACCAGCCACATCACCTGCCTTACCTAAGAACTTATCCCAACCTTTTGCTCCTTCACAGCATATTCCCCCAAAGGCAGTGTCCGCAGGGGGTGCAACCTCCCATCACGGTATGGATCTGGTTAGAGGTGGATGCCCAGTCAGCAGCTCCGGGTCTACAGAGGGCTGGACATCATTCTTCAGGTTGGGGGGTTTCCGTCAGTTTTCTCTCAGAATTACTGGCATGCAATGACACATGTATGCACACGCAGTTGTGCACAGGTATGTATTAGTGTCCAGCCACATTCCTTCCCTGCTGTCTGCCTCCACTTTGCTACAGTACCATCCAGCTTGTGCCAGGTAGCAGGACAGTAGTAGAGGAGGTAATCCCCCAGCCATAAGAAGGAGAGCTCTACAATGGGAAGCTCATCTTTGCTTCCCCTGCTGGCTCCCAGCAACCCAAATCTGTTCGCAGCAGTAGCAAACGGAAGTGCTCTGGTGCACTACCTGGACAGCATCCTTCTGGTTCTGGTTCTAATTTTATCTCATCACATTTTCTGTCATGTTCTGGTGCATCCACACAAAAGTCAGACCTTGATATAACAAACTGTGCCCACCCTTGTACAGTGCTTTAGTCCCCAGCAGAATTAACATACTAACATACTATTTGCCAGCAGATTAGGCCTCACGGTCTATCGAGTCTGCTCGAACTTTAGATCCTTAGTTGGGTGCCGAGGCCCTCCCATCCCTTGTGCTCCAGAAACTCCTATCATCCATCCCAACCCCCCGGGACAGGCCATCATCTGATACATCCACTTTCTGTGTCTGTCCAACCCTCTCTTGAAGCCCTCCACTGTGGATCTCTGAACCAGCTCGCCAGGCAGTGCATTCCAAGGGTCCACCACCCTCTCAGTGAAAACCTCCTCCTCTTCCCCTCACCTTCCACCTTCCAACTTCAAACCATGCCCTCTGGTGATACCTCCCTGCTTTAGTCTAAGATCCCTCCATGTTTACCCTATTTATTCCTTGAGGTACTGAAGACCTCAATCATGTCCCCTGTCTCTCTCTCCTCCAATGAAAACAGGCAGAGCTCCTCAAGTCTGTCCTCATCGTCAAATCCCCTAGCCCTCGTATCATCTTAGTTGCCTCCTCTGTACCCTCTCCAGGAGCTGTATGTCCCTCTTCAAGTGTGGTCTCCAGTACTGTACACAGTACTCAAGGTGTGGTCTAACCAGTCCATTGTACAGCGGCAGAATCACTTCCTTGCTCCTAGAGGTGATCCCCCTTACGATGCATCCCAACATCCTGTTTGCCTTGCTAACCGCTCTCCTGCACTGCTCAGAGTTATTCATACATGCATCCACCATGACCCCTAGGTCTTTTTCCCCTATTGAGGCCTCCAGCACCTCCCCTCCCAGGGTGTACCTGTGTTTAGGGTTTCCCCGACCAAGATGCAACACCTTGCACTTGGTGATATTGAAATTTAATTTCCATGTGTGAGCCCAGCTTTCCAGGGTGTCCAGGTCCCTTGCAGCCAACCTCCCTCTTCTCCCTCAACTACTGCTCCCATCTTGGAGTCATCCACGAAGAGACTCATTTCACACCCTATACCCTCCCTGATGTCTGATATGTATGCATTAAACAGGATTGGACCCAGGACTGAGCCCTGAGGTACCCCACTACCAACCTCTCTAGGGTTCGACAGCTCCCCACAGACCACTACTCTCTGGGTGCGTCCAGCTAGCCAGTTTTCAATCCATCTGACCATCAAAGGGCCTACTTCTAACCCCATCAGTTTCTCCACCAGACCATTGTGGGGACAGAGTCAGCAACTTGCTGAAGTCCAAGAATAATACATCCACAGGCTTTCCCTGTCCAGTTCTGATGTTACCCATTCATAGAACTCCACAAGATTGGTTTGACATGATCTACCTGGCACAAACCCATGTTGCCGACTATCCAGACCTCCACCTCCTCCAAGTACACCCCAATCGTTCCTTTAGTATACTCTCATTAATTTTCCCACCACCGAGGTCAAACTGATGGGTCTATAGTTACCTGGTACTTCCTCGACCCCCCTTTATGGATTGGCACCACATGTGCCTCTCGCCAATCCTAGGTACCCTCCTGTCTCAGTGACCTGTTGAAGAGCTCCGCCAGGTGCAGCCAGTATGTCCGCCAATTCCCATAGTACTCTGGATGAATGCCATCCTGCCCAGGAGATTTGTCTTTCTTTAGGGCCTTGAGGGCTAACCACACCCTTTTGGTGGAGATAGCATCATCCGTCCCTCCACCTTACTGGCCTTTTATCCTTATCCAGATGTGACACCCTGGGGTACCTCTCCCTCCTCTTGCTCCATTTCTGTTGCTCACCTGATCCACACTGCCGCTTCTATCCCTTAGTGCCTTGCTTTGTAGATATCCCATCCCCTCACTAGTGAACACAGAGGCAAAGTACTCATTAAATACCTCTGCCTGGTCCTCGCCTCTTCCACCCACCCTCCTTCTGATCTCAATCTGCTGAGATGGCCCTTAATTTTCTCCACTCCCCAATGTACGGAAGAACCCTTTTCCCTCCTTGTATCCCTGTGCCAGCCGCTGCTCTTTACTGGACTTTGCTCCCCTCACCATACGGGTGACTTTTCTAGATGCAAGATGGTACATTTCCTTATCCCTATCCCCTCTTGTTGTTTTATATTTTTTGTAGGCCACCTTCTTTTCTCTGACTGCTACCTGTACCTCACTGGACCACCAGCATGGTTTATGTGACCTTGCTCCCTTACGTTTCAACTCAGCGCAGATCCTGACTGCCTCATGAAGTCCCCGTTTTATGACCTCCCATCTCCTTTCCACACTTGTCATTGATGTAATCCCCTTCAAGTGATCCTTGAGAATATTTCCCATGCCCTCAAAGTCTGCCCCCCTGAAGTCCACTGCCAGTGTCCTAGATCTCACCCCCTCCCCGCATGCTTATTTGAAACCAGACAGTATTGTGGTCGCTCCCAGTCAGGGGATCCTGTACAAGCAGATCCCCATCTGCCAGAACCACGTCCAGGGCATGCCCCTCCCTTGTGGGCTCCATCACATGCTGTGTTAAGAACACATCCTGGAAGCCATCCAGCAGCCTCTGCTCCTTGGCCACCTTAGAGGACATGGTTCCCCAGTTTGTACCTGGCATATTAAGGTCCCCCATCAACACCACTCCTTCCCCTTTTGGTCCACACTGGACAATGATGTTGTCCAGCAAACCATCCTCTAGAACATCACTTATCCCGGGGGGCCTATATACTACACCCAGCTTGACATTATCTCCTGCTAGGGATCGTAAGGTGACCCATAAGGCCTCCACGTTTCCCTCTGCCTCTTCTACCCTAGCAATTTCTATGTCATCTCTAATGAACATAGCCACTCCACCCCCTCTGCCCTCCTTTCCATCCTTCCTAAGCATAGTGAACCCCCGTACGTTTAGGTCCCAGTCATGGTTTTTGTTGTCCCACGTCTCCATGACCACCGCCACATCCACACCTCCCTCGAACAGCATGGCCTGGAACTCTGGCAACTTGTTTCCCAAGCTCCTGGCATTTACTAACACCAACCCCCACCCCTTATCCCTGATCCTCTTTGTCGAACCCCACCCAGATTCCTTATACTTCCATCCTCCTCTGCTCCTCCTGAAACCTCCACCCCCAGTCTGTTTCCCCTCCTCCCTTGGGCTTAGGCTACTCCCTCATCTGTAGGAGGGCTGGTCAGCCCTCCTTATCCCTTCCCCCTCACATTTAAGCCCCACCTTTCTTGAATGTAGTCAGCCATCCCTGTTTAAGGACTTCCTTCCCTAATGGGGCAAGATGAAGCCTGTCCTTGGCATATAGTCCCTTATCCTCCCAAACTCCATTCCAGTTCCCTAACACCCCAACCCCTCTTCACCCCACTTCCTGAGCCAGTCATTAACCTCTGTGAGCTTCATTTTTTTCTCCTGGGGCCTTTGGTACTGGCAATATCTCGAAAATGTGTTGCATCCATTATCGACAGACTCTGTGCAAGTTCTTGGAACCTTGCTTGGTTTCCAAAGCAGCTATTTCCCTCTAGATCGTTGGTTCCCAAATGCAGAAATCTGGTTTCCCTCCACAATCCTAACCATTTCATACACCATGAACTTTGCTCTGTGCACTGTCAGCCCAGAGATACTCACTACCTTCACCTGGCTATGGTATCCACCCCCTGTCCCTCCCACTGGATACCCCTAATCATCGAGTCTCCCAATAACAGAACCTTAACACCGCCATCATCCTTATGGTTACCTCCACTATGCCCTCTCAGCCCCCTTCCCCCTTTATTCATGATCTCAATTCCATGGGAGTCTTCCTGCCTTATTAGAGACCCCCTTGTCACCCTCCCCTTTCTGCCTCCCTCGTTATTTTGCCCACTTAACTCAAACCCCTTCTGAATAGGTGTCCCCTTTAACCCTCTCTTATCCGAACCATTTATCCTGGCCCTGATGGTTTGCCCTTCCCCCACACCGCCATCCTCTCCCCTTGTAATAGTACCCCTGCCTCCAGAGGCTTTCTGTGGGTCCCCTTTAGCTAAGGCCCCATCCTTGGTACCAACCCCCCCTGCTGAAGGGGGGCTCCGCTCCCACCTCCTTGTCTCCCAGTTTCTCTCCAATCATGCTCTCCTCCCTCATGTCTGCAATATGTTGCATCTCCCCCATTTGCTTAACATTTATGTTTCCCCTTCTCCCCCGGGACTATTTCTATCCTTTCCATTGCCAGTCTGTGATGCCCTATGGGTATCCAACTCCCTCCCCTGGCCTCTGTATAAGTTTCCTCATTTCCACCAACCCCTTCCTCCCCCTCTAGGTTGCTTAGTAGCTCAAATTTATTGTGACACTCTATGTCAGCCTCCATCAAGTAACCCGAGTTTCCCCTGACTGCACCTCTAAACTGCCCTCTTCTTCCCCTCTTGCTCTGTTCACCTTAGGAACTCCCTTCCCACAGTCTGCTGTTTTAGGCTTCGCACAACAGCCCCTCCTGACTCTTCCCCTCCACTCTCTTTGTATTCAGAATGTTCACCCATCATGCCTCCTTAGGCCAACATCCCTATCTAAGGGAACTCTGTCCCACTACCCTCCTGCTTGCTGTAACATAACGTCCTGTAATTTCAGAACGTTGCCCCAGCCTCCCCTCAGCCCCACCCTTCTGCTGCCCATATCCACACCCCTTATCCTTGGACACCCCCCAGCTCCCCCAGCTTACTCCTTAACCAATATACCTCACTCCTGATACAAGATAGCTGTCTACAGAGTGGGCAGCCTCCCTCTCTCCAGGCCCAATTGAGAATTATTGCCATCCCACAGCCTGTGCAGCCTACAACCCTTCCAAAGATGCCTGCCATGGTGGAATATGGACACCCTGTTTATCCCCCTCTGTTTATAATGGCACACCCCCTTTTCTCAGTCCCTTTCCCCTGGAATACAGTTTCTCTCTGTACTGACTGCAGTTATTTACAAACCCAATTTCAACCCCACCAATAAAGTTCCCAAGTCTCACAAACACATACAGTCCAGTGTGTGTTCGGTCCCACTAACAGTGTGTGTAAGCAGACATCAGGTACCGTATGATGTCACAGGCCCACCAGCTCCTATTGCTTCAAATTTCAGTCCCAAACAGAAATACTCAGCCCTTCAATCCCAACCCCCAGTAGCTTTTCAGTATTTAAGAAAACACATTTAAATTTCACTCTAATTAACACTGCCAAACAACTGTTCCCAAGCCTCCAAAGTTACAATATCACAGCCCAAGTAACAGTTCTAACTCAAGGTAATAATTTTTAACACATAGAACTAATTTCACTTACAAAACTATTCAAATATTTCAGTTAAAACAGAATATAACCCCAGATCTCTGTCCTTACCAGCCTTCTACTTATGTTCCCAAGTGAACAATGAAAGCCAAGGTAATTCCTGTTAAAGACAAGGTAATTCCAGTTAATGAATTAAACACGTTTGTGTTTGCTGCTTTTTGCTTTGGTTGCTGGAATAATAAAACCTGCCTCAGGTAGCTTTTAGTCCTTCTACAGCTTTGCATTTTAAACTCTCTAATGACAAAGTTTTAGTTAATCTTTTTCTAAAAGTGCTGACAGCTGCAACACTAAAATTAATCAGCAAAATGCATATTTTATTTGCTGACGTGTTAAAATTTTCTACAGCCAACTTTTTTTACAAGTTTAAACTAAGAACTTATTTCTTAGTACAAAACCTCAATGTAAACAACCCTCCCTCCCCAACAGAAATGACCTAGGAGTGATTAGAAGTTTTCCATAAATTTCAGCATTCTGAGTTGTACTCGGGTATTAAGCTATTAATGACATTTGTATGATTAAAATAGAATTCAGATGTTTTATGACAAATTATGCATTCATCAATGCTTCCCGTTGCCACATAATCAGGCCAAGAGCAGAATGAGATGGTCTTCCATTAATCACAGTGATGTTATGAGAGTTACTATGTTGATGCACTAGGACATATTGGGGAAGGGGATCGGGACACAAACCTTCTGAAAAGTGGCATGGGGAATAACTTGAACATTCCCTGAGACTCCCAAAGGACTGATACTGGTAAACATTCAGGAAAAAACAGTTAGTAGGAAGCCTCTGGAGGAAACAAACAATATTACTGGAATCCCAGACACTTATTCAATGATTCATTTCATTCTATAGTTTCAGTTGTTTTACTTAATTTGCATAATTTAATCATGTCTTTCATATAAACCCTTAATTTTTCATTCATCTGCTGTTGTTTGTTCAGTTTCATTCTTTCTTTGCTCATGTAATTCTTTCATAAGTTTAATTTCAAGGTTTAATTTTTACTCATTCAGTTCCTTCATTAATTGCTTTAATATTGTTTTGCTTCCTTCTATAGTTCTCCCACGTGTTATTGATTACACTTTTTAACCAGTATTAATCTCATTTGATGTCACGTTCCATTACATCTTGGCTTATTCTTTCATTTTCCCCTTGATTTATTTTTGCCATCATTTCACTATTTATTTAATTTCTAAAGTCATTTATCCCCATCAGTAACAGAACTAAGACCTCCGCAAATACAGCACTATCCTTACAGAATCTGACCAGTGAAAGAGAAACATCAGCTATTGCTGTAGGGAGCAGATCGAACGCAGGTGTGGAATGAGAGTAGCATTCCTAGCAGCCAGAAACCAGTCCCTTTCTGTGGGGTTTGTAACATTGCAGACCTAGGGCCCCATATTTAAATACAGCCAATAGTACCACACAAAGGACTGTGCAGCACGCTAATTAGTATGCTGCCATTCCAGAGGCAGATATGTACATGCACTGTGCTCCAGTCTGGCATGCACTGCAAGTACCAATATAGGACTGTGTAGCACTGTGCAAAGTGTAGAAGCACAGTGTGCTACAGCTTCCTGCTGGCAGTAGACAACCAGAAGAGAAAAAAGGGCAAGAGCATCCCCAACAGATCAGCATCTTTGCTCCTGTGTTCCATATTCAAATGCCAGCCGGCTAATGACCGCACAAGGCATGCAAGGCACTAAGGGGGCATTTGCATGAAATGATGTGGCTATTAGCAGCTCTGCCCAGTGCCTCTGTGCTATTGTATGCATGGAGGCACTGCGCAGAGAGGCAGCTGGTGTCCCCTCATGCACCGGAACCCCATACTAGCCAGAGTGATGTGAAGATATAATCCCCCAATGACATGTTTGACAGCAATCAGGAGTGTCATCCCCACAGTTTGGACTAACCTTCAAAATTCCTTCAACCTCACCAGCATAGTTAGCCTTGGTGTTTTCAAATCACTTACAGAAAATGTATGCAATGTGTTATGTAACTGTAATAGCCTAACTGTATGATCACCACTTTATTCTGCATTTTTTTGGTACTCTGTGAAGATATAAATTCTTCCTGAAATGCATATATGTATATTACATACCTGAATCAGTGACTACCTCCTATATAAGTGGAACCCCTTATTCAAATGTTATAATTTACAATAAGATATGAATTATTACGTATCCTTCTTCACTGTATTCTATTCACTGATCTGTACTGTAGTGTCTATTTTCTCCACTAGTTTCTTGTACTATGTTCATAGCCGCCTTGCTATTGTATATTGTTGTGTCTGGTTTTCTTGTATGCTGTCCTACCCAGGACCTCCTTGTAAATAAGCTTGCTCAATGGAGCCTTTTCCTGGTGAAACAAATACAGTAAAGTAAACTAAACTTGCCTGGTGGTGTGGAGGGCTGAGGCATCGATGCAGCGCCTTACCTCCTGCCACGCTGGCGACCCATGTTAGCAGTGCGAGTGGGTCGCCATGAGTCAGCCAGGAATGGAGAGGATCAAGCATCCAGAGGATAGCTCTCCTCTCCTCTCCTCTCCCAGGGAGGGGTGGGACTGGTGACCGGTGTTTGCCTGATACCTAGCAGTGGCAGCACTCTGGTCCCGTACATCAGGGGGGCAGAGTGGACACCAGGCGTGCAGAAGCGTGTGCTGCTCAGTCACTGGCGTCATTGCACATTACTGTGGGCATGCTCAGGGCTGGGGAGCGGGGAACCACAAAAAGCAATAAAAAAAAAACAAACCACACAGCCACCAATGAAGGAATCACAGGTGGGGAACCGGATTAGCAGATATGCCCGCCACAAAGCCCCAGGCAGTGGGGGCGCACAAACAAATACACACAAAAAACCTAAATAGTAGTCTAGTGTCCCCCATCCTCATTTCATTTCATTTTCATTTTTTTCATCTCATTTTTATTTGTTATATGGGAAAGACATGTGAGCATTGCTGCCCGTTTACACAAGCATCCAGTTACAGTACATACAACAATCATGAGACACGACATAGGCTAAAACATTTAACTTACAGTGAGGGTTAACACAATGGTACATAAAATCAGGATAATATAGACTAAAGGGCAAACCAAGAACTAGTCTTGGCGAATTAACAAATACAAGGTGACATTAAGCATTCAGTGAGGGTTTAACAATAATATAATATAACCAAGGAAAACAAAAAATTTAAGTGCAATCTAAAAACTAGCCTCGGTGGATTAACAATACTACAAGTGCTAGAAAGAAAGGGTAAGTGCCAGAGGTGGATAACCAGAGGGTGAGGGGAAAAGGAGAGCCAGATTAGGGCTGCGAGCAGGTGCAGGTGAGGGAGAAATGTCTCCTGATATTGTGTTTGAAGGCATTTGTGGAGGGACAGAGTTTTAGTTCTGGAGGGAGAGAGCTGAAGAGCTTGGGTCCCATAAAGGAGAGTGTTTCCTGACCTTAAGTAGTCCGACAGAAAGGAACAGTGAAAGAGAGAGTGGAGGACAGTCCAATGGTCTTTGTGGTGGCAGCTGTCTGGAAGAGAGAAAGGTGAGGTAATCAGGGAGCAGTCCACTGCAGAGTTTGAAGAAAAAGGTGGCCATCTTGCAGTTGAGGTGGGCCTCAAGGGAGGGTCGACTGGTGAGCTTATAAAGGTCACAGTGGTGTGTGAGTTTAGGGAGACCAGAGGCAAAGTGGATAGCGTTGTGGTAGCAGCTTCGAAGTCTGGAGACATTTTTGATGGAGAGGTGGGAGAGGGAGACAAGTGAACCATAGTCAAAGACAGGAAGGAGGAAGCTGGAGACTAAGAAGGATTTGGATTCCCTGTTAAGGTAATGATTGGTTCTGTGGAGGATACCGAGGTGTTGGTGAGCTTTTTTGATTGTGAGGCAAGTGTGAGCATCGAAATTGAGGTGGCTATCCAGGAGTAAGCCAAGGTATTTGAATTCAGACTCTTTCAGTGGAGTTACCAAGGTTGTCATAGAGGGAGAGGTCACAGCCAAGGGGTTTGCGGAGGCTGAAGAAAACCATGAATTTAGTTTTTTTTGGAGTTAAGTACAAGACATTTGGCTGGTAACCAGGTGTGAAATCTGCTGAAACAGAACTGGAGTTTGTTAATGAAAGAGTTGGGGTTTTTATCCAGACAGAAAAGGGCTGCATTATCAGCATAGAGAATGAGCTTGGAGAGGTGGTGCAGATGTTAGGCAGGGAGTTAACGACCAGAGAGAAGAGAAGAGGGCCCAGGATGGACCCTTGGGGGATGCTGTATTTTATAGGGCAGGATTCAGAGAGGACATCGCTAATAATGGTGAAATGGGATTTGCCCGTTAGGTAATCCTTGAACCAGAGGCAGACCTCAGGTGAGAAATGGAGGCCAGCCAGGGTACAGAGCAGGGCTTCATGATCAATGAGGTTGAAGGCTTTGGTGAGGTCTACAAATGCAGCACCAGTGTAGAGGCCTTAGTTGTTTAGCTTTGTCCTTGGAGTGGGTGAACTGGATGAGGGCAGTTTCGGTATTGTGTCGCGCACAGAACCCATGCTGGGCCTCTGTGAGCAGGTTGTATTTGGAGAGGAATTCCGTGGTTTGCCTGTGGACCACTTTCTCTAAAATTTTGGTGAGGGGGGCAAGGAGGCAGATGGGACAGTATTGGATACTAGATCCTTGGAACCAGATTTGTGAAGAGGTTTAATAATGGCGCACTTCCAAGCTTTCAGAAAGGACCCCATGCAGAGGGAGTGGTTGAGGATGTTAGTAAGATGGATGGCCAGGGAGTTACAGACAAGATGGAGAACTCTGAAGTCAATGTTGTCTTCACCCTTGGATGGTCTTGGGTCATTTATTCTGATTAATTTGACCACTTCACCAGGGGTTAGGTAGCTGAAATGGAACTTAGGGTGGGAGACTGGGAGGGGTGCAGGGGTAAACAAGGTAGGAGTGGTGCTGGGCTTGTACTGGTTGAGGTCTCTGAAGTATTTATTGAAAAGGGAGGCTATTTCACTTGGCTCAGTGTTGGTTGTCCCTTCGGAGGTGAGACAAATATGTTGTTTGGAAATTCCCCTACCAATAAGGTTGTTAAGAATGTTCCAGGTCCTCCTAGGGTTCTCCTGGGCAGCACACTGTTTTTCTAGGATGAAGGAGGATTTAGCAGATCTTGTGGAAGATTCCTGAGGGTTTTGAAGTCTTGGAGGAGTTGGGGGGCTTCCTGTTTTCTGTACAACTTCCAGGCTCTGTCCCTATCCCTCATTAGTTTGCAAAGCTTGGGGGTGACCCATTCTTGGCTAGAACCTTTAACCCAGATTTTTTTAAGTGGGATGAAACAGTCGCAAAGGGCAAAGAATGTATTACTAAAGGCTTCAAACGCTTTGCAGATGTCAGAAATGTTTTCAGTGAAGGACCAGTCTTGGGCTAGGGCAGCTTAGTAAAACTCGGAGGTATCCAGCTTCTTCAATTGCCTGGTTTGGATGAATTTGTGTTGGCAGCTGGGGGGGGTGTGGACCATTGGCAGAAAACAGCACAGTGGTCACTGACTGAGTCAGGAAGAACTCCAGAGGTGGTGACATGAGAGGGGTGTGAGGGACTGAGATCCGGTTTTGTAGTTGGTTCTGGTAGGTTCAGTGATGAGCTAAGGCTAAGTGTGGATTCCTTGGTGGAGTCACAGTGAGGGGACAGCCAGTTTAGGTTGAAATCTCCTAGGATGATCCAATCTCTCCCTTGGGAGAGGGAGGTCTTGATATCAAGGAAGAGGTCGAGATCACAGGATGAGGAGGAGGGTGGCAGGTACACCACACTGACTGTGACCATTTTATCCACTACAAGGAGGAGGTTAATCAAGACGGTCTTGAGGGAGCAGGTGGTAAGTGGGGGGTCAAATTCGGTGGCAAGGAGGTGCTTGGCAACCCAGATGAGGCAGCCTCCCCCATGCTTCCTCATCCAGTCTCTTCTAAAGACTGAGTAACCTTCAAGGAGTATTTCATTGGGGGGAGATGTCCTCCTTCAGCCAGGTTTCGGTGAGAGCAATGACATCAAAAGTGTTAGCCATCACCCAGGACTTGATTAAGGTTTTTTTTGCCAAAAGGCTTTGCATATTAAAGTGAGCAAAAGTGCTCATCCAATCCCCAATGGTATGTTTGGCATATACATGGTGGGGGTCTATGTGATAACGGCGAACGCCTAAAGGCGATCACCGTTATCACTCAGTCAGAGTGCTGAACACATTTTCGGCACTCTGACAACCCTGGCGCACTCAGCACAATGGCACCAGGCCCCCCGCACTTCATTTAAGGATTCTCAACTCCGGGGTATGTCGGGGCTGGAAAGTAGTAAAATAAAAGCAGCCCGGCCAGGTGCAATAAAAAATTGCACCAGCGCCCGACCAACCTGGTACGCCAGCCACCAAGCCATTAACCAATCCCTGATGCCACGATGCAGCTCGACCGGCAACTGCACGCCACTCCTAAAGCCTCCCCACCCCTCCCAGCCCATGCTCGCTCCCACCCACGCATGTATGTATAGTGACATCCTGTCGCCTAGTTCGCCCACCCCCTCATCCGGTCACCCTACCTGTTGGTCGCCGTGAGTGGATTGCGCAGGGAAGCTGTCGACGTAATGGACGGCACCCTTCCTCATGCACCCACTTCACGGGTTACCACGTGGTGGTAGTCTAGTGGTACCCCCTCCCCTTGCCCAATTGGTGATGGCATGTTTGATATATACCTGGCAGTCTAGTGGTATCCTATCCCTCATCCAGTTCCTGATGGCATGATTGACATATACCTGGTAGTCTAGTGGCACCCCCATCCTCTCCCCATCCCAAATGACATGTTTGACATATGCATGGTATTCTATTGACCCCATCACCTAATTCTAATGGCATGTTTGACATATGCCTGCTAGTCTACTGGTCCCCCTCTTCCACCCAGTGCCCAGTAACATGTTTGAAATTTACCTGGTAGTTTAGTGGCATCCCCTCTCTCACCCAATCCCCAATGACATGTTTTACATATGCCTGGTAGTCTAGTGGTGCCTCCCTCCCTTGTCTGATCCATCTGCATGACAGAAAACCTCCCTGGTAACCCCTGGTCTCTCCTCCACTCAGTAGCCTCTTGACCCCTTCCTACTCAGTGCTAACCCAGCCACCAGATGGTGGCCTGCACTTACCCTTTGCGCGTCTTCCTTGCCGACCACCATCTGCCCAAAGCTGTGTATTGATAGAGGATGTCTGGCTCAAAATAAACTAAGGCCCGGATATTCAAACTGCGCCAGGATGTGGTGCAAGCCTGGGCACAGCTCAACTTTGTTGCGAAGGGGTGTGGCCTGGGCAATATTCAATGGAGCTGCGCTATGGCACAGCAGATTTGAATATTGCACCCTGGCCACCCCCACTGTGATTGGCGCAGTGGCACTGTGCCAGCACAAGTGGCCAGAGTGGAGCATGGAGATGCGCTAGCGCAAGTGCCATTGCGCCATGCACAGCACCTGCGATATTCAAAGGGGACATGCAAATGGGGCCATAATTTATGCAAGGTGCACATGGGGCCATTTGCATGTCATTATGGCTCCATTTGCATCCCATTAGCATGCAGGTGCGCCGATCCCCGACGACTTGTGCCTGGCACCCTGCCAGGCAGCAGCCATCAGGGACCGACGCTCCCTGCAGCCCCATTGCGGGCATTTGTCAAACAAAACATCCTCATCTAACATCCCTGGTGGTGCAGTGGACCCCTATGTGCCCGATCGTGGGCATCGGTATAATAAACCCTCCCAGTCCAATATCCCTGGTGGTCCAGTAGACCGATCGCAGGCATCTTTTGAAATCACCCCCCCCCGCCAATATCCCTGGTGGTCCAGTGGACCGCACTCTGCCCGATCGTGGGCATCTGTAAAACATAGAGCAGTCCTGTTACCCTGGTGGTCTAAGTACCCCTCCCCACCCGCCCACTAAGTCCCACCGCCCGCTCCCCGATCAGCCGGTGGCGGCAGCACTCCCGCCTGCTGCCTCGCCACCGTCGACTGCGAGCTCGACAGTCAGGCTGCACGCTCACCGGTTCGCTGAGCGTGAGCCATCGGGCATGCAGCTCCATACAGATTAATAAGTCCAGATATGTGAATGAATCATTCACATATCTGGACTGGTAGTACTGGAGCTGCACGCCCATTGACTCATGCTGTGAACCAATGGGATGCAGCCTACCGTCAGCCGGCAGGCGGGTGGCAGGTGGTGAGGTGCTGCCACCCACCGCTGACCGGAGGAGCGGGGCAGTGGCCCAGGGATGGTGGGAGGGCGGTACACTAGACTCACCAGGGTAATAGGACTGTTCTATGTTTACAGATGCCCGCGATCGGCAGAGTGTGGTCCACTGGACCACCAGGGATATTGAGGGGTGATTTCAAAAGTTGCCCATGATCGGGCAGCGATCGGTCCACTGGACCACCAGGGATATTGGAGGGGGTATATTATACCGATGCCCGAGATCGGGCACATAGGGGTCCACTGACCACCAGGGATATTGGAGGGAGGTGTTCATACGGGATGCTCCACGGGGCATGGGGTGCCACCAGGTGCGCAGGAACTGAGGCCACCCACAGGTGGCAGCTGCTGTATTGCACCCCTGCAGTGCGGCAGCTCACCTGTGGGTGGCCATCATTTGTTCCTTATCTGGGGGGCTTAACTTTGTGCAGGTGCAGGTAGGGGTTGCGCATATATGACTCTGCACATCCCGGGCTGAATATCGGGCTGTGCAGGTTATGCATGGGCACGCACCCCCACCTGTGCCTGCATAGATTACTGATGTGCTCCAGCACATTGGGATTTGTGCGGCGCACTTTTCCCTTTTGAATATCATGCTGGGGCGCATCAGTGGGTTGTGGGTTGCGCAACCCTTTTGAATATCTGGGCCCAAGTCCACAAAAAGAGGTATTAGGCTGTTATCCTCCGCTCTCAACGCTGCTGAGAATGAGTTCTCTGAAAAAGTGAATAGTCAGGTAGGGAAAAGAGAGAGATTTTGAATTCAGTGTTGGGTTTCAGAAGCAAAACTGGGCAGAAATATACAGGCCCTCTGCTGCCCCTCCTCTCTATGGTGTTTGGAGTGATTGCTTCTACAACTAATTTTTGTGTTTAACACAATGGCCAGTTTCTCTCTCTGCAGCTGAGAGGCTCAAATGGCATTAAGTATGGGAGTAAAAGGCAAAGTCAAACTCCAGAAAGCACAACATTTGTAAGCAATAAGTCATGACAGGGTATGGGTTTCTTTCCCTGAGCCACATACCCAGGCGCACAGTGAGGCATGAGATGCTTGAGTGAAGTGCCTTTAACCAGACAGAAGTGTGGTAAAGTAAAGAAAACCCACACCCTGGAGTGTTTACTGCACTCATACAATGGTTAACAAAAAAATAAATTGTTTTACTATTGAGATTTTTTTTTTAAATCAAAGAAACCTTAAAAAGTTAAACAAAAAGTGCCTGTTGTGACTGCCATGCCACTTATGTCTTATGCCACTTGAGGGAGCTATGTGGTTATGTTTGGCAGCTGAGGCGAAGAGAGGTTTCTGTCCTTCGCTTTCTCCTCCCCTCACATCTATCTTTCTATATCTGTGAATCTACCTATGTATCCCTCTACAGACAGTATCTATATATCTACAGTATCCATCTACAGACAGTATCTATCTATGTATCCATCTACAGACAGTAGCCATCTATCTACAGTATCTATCTGGCTATCTATCTATCTATCTATCTATCTATTCATCTACAGACAGTATCCATCTATCTATGTATCCATCTACAGACAATATCTATCTATAGTATCTATCTACAGACAGTACAGGTATATATCTATGTATCCATCTACAGACAGTATCTATCTATGTATCAATCTACAGACAATATCTATAGTATCTCTTTTATCTATCTATCTACAGACAGTATCTATCTATGTATGTATCCATCTACAGACAGTATCTATCTATTTATAGTATCTATCTGTCCATCTACAGACAGTATCTATCTATAGTATCCATCTATGCATCCATCTACAGATATTATCTATCTATCCATCTACAGACAGTATCTATCTATCTATCTATCTATCTATCTATCTATCTATCTATCTATCTATCTATCCATCTACAGACAGTATCTTTTTTTATTTAGTTGTTTAACCAGGTATAGCACACTAAGCTGAAAGCTTTTTTACAGGAACAACCTGGGAGCACTATCTATCTATCTATCTACAGACAGTATCTATCTATCTATCCATCTACAGACATTATCTATCTATAGTATCTATCTATCCATCTACAGACAGTGGCTATCTATCTATAGTATCTCTGTATCCATCTACAAACAGTATCTATCTGTGTATCCATCTATCTATAGTATCTATCTACAGACAGTATCCATCTACAGACAGTATATATCTATTTATAGTATCTATCTATCTACAGACAGTATCTAGCTAGCTATCTATCATCTATCTATAGTATCTTCTATCTATCTATCTATCCATCTACAGACAGTATCTATCTATAGTATCTATGTATCTATCTACAGACAGTATCTATCTATGTATCCATCTACAGAGAGTATCAATCAATATATTTATAGTATCTATATATCCATCTACAGACAGTATATATCTATGTATCCATCTACAGACAGTATCAATCAATATATTCATAGTATCTATATATCCATCTACAGACAGTATCTATGTATCCATCTACAGACAGTATATATTTATCCATCTACAGACAATGTCTATCTATCCATCTACAGACAGTATCTACCTATCTATATATATATCTATGTATCCATCTACAGACAATATCAATCTATGTATCCATCTACAGACAGTATCTATCTCTCTATCTATAGTATCTATCTATCAATCTACTGACTGTATCTATGTATCCATCTACAGACAGTATCATCTGCCCACCCATCTAGCTACCTACCTATCCATCCATCCACCCACCCACTCATCCATCCTTCTATCTATCTATCTATCTATCTATCTATCTATCTATCTATCTATCTATCTACAGACAGCATCTATCTATCTATCTATCTATCTATCTATCTACAGTATCTACTGACCCATCCATCCAATCCACCCACGCACCTGTCTGTCCATCCATCCATCCATCCATTCATTCTTTGCAAAAAACTTTAATGCACCAGTTAGGGTAACAACACCACAAAAGTAGGGAAATGTGGTGTTAGAGTTTCAAACCCTAATGCCCCCATCCCCAAGCAGCAAAAGGAAAAAACATTAGGGTTTTGGGTCTCTGGAGTCTTAGTGAATCAGTGGTGGAGTCTTCCTTGGGGGTTGTCAGCCCTAATGCCTGCTCCATTCCATGAGCAAACAATATCACACATGATCTCCATTCTTCACACAGGGCCCACAGGCCCTGTGTGAAGAAAGGTACAACAAATTGTGTTGGCAACCTGTGGTGAGACATACTTCTCTACCTTTGAAGAGTGTATCACTATGAGGCAGTGGCTTAGAGCTGTACCTTGTGCTTCAAATTAGCAGCTACAGGCTGGGGGGAGGGGGAGCATTAGGGTTAACAACTCCTAAGGAAGACCCCACCACTGATTCGCTAAGGCTCCAGAGACCCAAAACCCTAATGTTTTTTCCTTTTGCTGCATGGGGGTGGAGGTGGGGTGTTAGGATTGGAAACCCTAATGCCACATTTCCCTACTTTTGTGGCATTAAGTTACAATAACTGGTGCATTAACAAGGTTTTTGGCAAATAATTCCCTTTCTTTTTGAGATAATGGAATTGTGTTCTCATTCACACAGGTCCCTTTGCAACCTGCGTGAACAGATGCAGATGCCCTGTGAGAAGAGGAGACTCTGTCCACCTACAGAAGTGCAGGGCCCAAACATTGCGGGCCCTACAATTTGGTGCAATGACAGATGTGAAGAATTCATGGGGCTGTCTGGTGGACTGTGGAAGTGCAGGACCCTGGGGGCCTTGCACTTCTATGTGGCCACAGCTATAGCTGCACAGGGCAAAGAGTGCATCTGTCAGCCAATGCACAGGGTTCTCTGCCCCCCAAGGAGGGAGAAGTCCAGGAACCTATGACAAATGGACAGTTGTCTTCACTATATGGTACCCAGACCTGTGCAGACAACCCAGAACCTTTCATTCCCTGATTGGGGGGGTTGCATAACAGCACCATTCCCCCTACCTCATCCAGCTGGGTCACTGAGCTCAACCCCAAACTCAGCTCACCAGGACAGGACCACAAAGCATGCCCATTGGGGTCTAGAGCAGCACTACATACAAAGTTTGTTAACAACTATATATTGTTTTTTTGTTTTTTTTATTTTGACCCCACATTTTCAAGATACTCATTTTATGATTTGCTTTATAAATACAACATGCACCATTTGTAGTATACTGGGAAAATGTAATTTCACTCCAGAAGTGTGAAAAACACATCTCATCCAGGATTTAAAGAGACACATCACATTTATGAGGTGGTGTGAAAAAATGGCTATGTTGAAAGTTTGGAGTCAAAATAGTGAAAATTAGTGAAGTTATGACTGAACGTTGAAATACTGCAATGTTCATTCATAACCTGGGCATTTTACCATATTTGTACACCAAATTGTCAGCATAGCCTTTTTATTACCCCACCTCATGAACCCGATAGCGAAAATGCTCAAATCCTCGCTGAAATGTCATTCTGCGGCATTGAAATGTAATTCTGTGCCACAGGCGTGAACACATGTTTTGGCCAGGATTTGAAAAATGATAGCTGGTGTAAAAAATGCCTATGTTGAAAATTTGGGGTCAAAATATTTAAAATTACCAAAGTTACGAGCGAGCATAGAAACTTTCAATGTATATGCATAACTTTGCCATTTTTACATATTTTGACACAAATTTGTTTTCTTTTCTGTTTTTTAATTTTTTTTTATTTTTATGAGGTTCAGTTCTAATGGGAATGATAACACTCAGGTAATTATTATTCTGATATTTTTTTAATTCATCAGTATCGACTTTTCCCCAGTTACGTTATTCCGTATTAATTGCATTACAACCCCCAACTCTATGCTGCTCTGTCTGAGCCAGGATTTCCCATAAGTATCTTATTTAATTATGATAATGTATTTAGCTATTATATATTTAATTACTTTGGGTTTAAATGTGTCCATTTTGTAACAGTAGGCTAAATGGGTTCCATATTTTGTCAAAATGATGTGCTTGACCAATCTTTAGATAATGAATTCTTTCTAATTTCAAAGAGTCCACCATATAATTCAACCAAGTTTCGATGACCGGAGGATTGGGGTCTTTCCATTTTACTAGTATGCATTTCTTGGCTACTGCCACAACCATCACCAAGAAAATTTTTTGATGTTGATCTAACTTTTCTGAGTTATCTTCCTGTGCGAGTAAAGATATTTGTGGAGTAAATTTTAGTTGTTTTTTTAAAGGTCGGATTAAATGTGTTGAGAATTTTTGACCAGAAATATGTGAGGTATGGGCATTGATGGATAAGATGTATTAGGGTTCCAGTGGTATGCGGACATCTTGGGCTTTTGTCATATACATTCACATTCATTTTGTGTAGTTTATAAAGTGTGTAGTAAGCTCTATAAATTGAATGTTTTTCATTTTACAGGTTTTAATCTTTAAATTCACATTAGATAGAATGGAACTCCATATTTCTTCAGAAAATTCTACACCCAAATCCATTTCCAATTTCTTTTTTAATAACTTTAAATCATTTAAAATTGTAGGGGAAAAGTTAGCATATAATTTCAAAATGAAGTTCTTGTTTTCTTTTTGCGAGATTAATAAGTCTAGTATTGGTGTGAATTGCAATTTTAAACTTCCATTTGTTTTAGTAATATAACTTTTCATTTGTATGTATTTATAGTAATGATGAGCCAGAATACTGAATTGTTCTTTGAGTTGTTTAAACGTTTTAAATGTGTTATAAAAAAAGTTGCCCATGTTCATTTAGACCCAATGTTCGCCATTCTTTAAATATTTTATGTTTTATTGCAGGAATAAAGTTATATATTGGTGTACATGATGTGACCCCTATTTTAAATTTTAATAATTTGTGAATTTCATCCCATGCTTTTATTGTTATATATGTAGCTAAGTTACCTTTACTTTTGTTTTATTTAAATAGTACCCTAAAAACAACAAATTGATAAGTTTATCAAAACCATAATGCCTTGTCTCCAGTTCTACACTTTTTAATGGTTGTTGTTCAATATTTAGCCAATTCCATAGCTCTACTATTTGTGCTATAAGGTAATATTTATAAAAATCCAGTAGAGAGACCTCCTCTATCTTTAGGAAGCAGTAATTTCTCATATGAGATCTGAGGTTTTTTATTCTTCAATAGAAATTTTACAGTGCATTGTTTTGAAGATTTAAAAAAACACTACAGGTACCTCTGTTGGAAGTGTTTGAAAGATCTACAAGACCTTTGGGAGAACGTGCATTTTTATTACATTCACCCTGCCAATTAATTGTTAATGGTAATGTTTACCATCTATTCAAATCGGATTTTAATGCTTGAAGTAGGTTTTCCAAGTTGCAAACATGCAGTTAAGTTATTCATTAAATTGATCCCTAAATATTTAAATAATTCAACCACCGGACATGGGGTGGGATATTCAAAGGTGTAGTGCATGGTGCAACAGTGTTGTACCATGCACAACCCACTGATGTGCCCCGGCGCGATATTCAAAGGGGGATGTTGCTCTACGCAATTCCCAATGCGCCAGGGTGCACCAGTAATGTACGTGGTGCAAGTGTGGGGGGCATGCCCATGCATATGCGGCACATCCCGATATTCAGCCCGGGATGTGTGGCGCATATGCAGGCACAAACCCGCCTTGCGCAACACAGGGTGGTGCAAAGATGTGCCTGTTAAAAGCAGGAACAAATCCTGGCCACCCACAGGTGAGCTGACGTATTGCACGGTGCAACACAGGCCACCCACCCACTCAAAGCACAGACCACATGCTCCCTGCCCAGGAAACATTATGCCCCCCCATCACCCACTCACGGGCATTAAAATATATTATCCCTGGTGATCCAGTGGACCCTACCCCATCGCCCGATCATGGGCTTATGACAAATGAAACCCTGGTGGTCCAGTGGACCTGCTCCCCTGCTCAATCATGGGCAACTTACATAAACATTTCCCTGGCGGTCCTGTGGACCTGATCCCCAGCCCAATCACGGGCTTTAGGTGTACAAAGATCCCCTGGTGGGCCAGCGGTACCCCCGACCCACCCACTCAGACCCACCACCCCACTCCCCTGGTCAGTGGCAAGTGACAGCTCCCCACCCGCAAGCCACCGGCCCACTGACAGCATACTATGTCGCTGTATGCCCATTGGTCCCCTGCGTGGGCCAATGGGCGTGCAGACTGTACCGTACTACCCAGTCCCAGAATGTAAATGGTGGGGAAGGGGGGTACCGCTGGCCCACCAGGGGATCGCTGTACACCTAAAGCCCATGATAGGGCTGGGGATCGGGTCCACTGGGCCACCAGGGTTTCATTTATTATACACCCACAATTGGGTGATGGGTTGGGGTCCACTGGACCAACAGGGACATTACCATTCACTAAAGCCTGTGATCGGGCATTGGGGCATGTTGCCTGCCAAGGGGCAGGGGGCGTTGGTCGACGACGGCTGCAGCCTGGCAGGGCGCCAGGTGCAAGTCACCGGAGATCGGCGCCCCTGCATGCAAATGGGGCCATAATGACATGCAAATGGCCCCATTTGCACCTTGCATGCATAATGGCCTCATTTGCATGCCCAGCGCTGAAAATCATGGTTGCTGCACCTAGCGCACCCCCACTTGCGCATCCCCCTGCTCCTCACTTGCCACTTGCGCTGGCACAGTGCCACTGCACCATGTGCAGTGCAGGTGGCCCCAGTGCCATATTCAATGGTGCTGAGCCATGGCACAGCACCATTGAATATCGCCGGGACCATGCCCTGGCACATCCCAGTTTCGCCGCGCCCAGGCTTGCGCCCCTGCCTGGTGCATTCTGAATATCCCACTCATGGGCAATTATTTAATACTTGATTAGTAGAATTAGGATAAAATTTTAATATTAAGGATTTTTGCCAGTTAATCTTGTATCCCAAGAAAGCTCCATATGTCGCTGTTAGGTTAATAAATTCTTTTAAAGACTTACCTGAATCCCCCATATACAGTAAGGCATCATCTGCATGCAAATTAATTTTATGTTCCATGAAGTCATGACTGATGCCTGATATTTGTTTGTTGTTTCCTATTCTTTTTGCTAGTGGGTCAATCACTGAAGCGAAAATTAGGGGTGGTAGAACACAGACCTGTCATGTGCCACGGGTTAGATCAAAAGAGGACTAGATTATATTATTTGTTTTTATTTTTGCTTTAGGTTGATTACAGAGTGATTTAATCCAATTAAGAAAGTTGTTTCCAAAGTTCATTTTTTTAAAGGTTTGTATCATAAAGTTCCATTCCACTCTGTTGAAAGCTTTCTCAGCATCTACTGCAAGGAGGTATGATTCTGTTTCATTAACACTTGAGATAACGTTAATGGTTCTTCTAATATTTTCTGAGATCTGTCTACCTTTAATAAATCCATTTTGATCTTGATGAATTAATCTTGGTAGTGTCCCCTCCAACCTGTTAACCAGTCTTTTAGCGAAGATCTTATAATCAGCGTTTAACAGGGAGATTGGTCTATACGATTTGCACAATTCTGGATTTTTTCTGTTTATGAAATAATAGTATCTAAGCTTCAGTACATGATGGTGATATTTTGTTAGTTGTGTTAATTATATTATAATGTCTGGTAAGTGCCTATTAACCACCATAATCAGCAGTCACACAGCTTTGTTATGCACTGTTTAGAATTTTAAAAGTTGTTAACCACACTTCAGAACTTCCAAACAGTGGCATAACAAAAAAGAATGCACCAGAGTTCCATAATTCTCACACATAGAATGCAAACAGTGATTTTTTGACCATACACTATGAAAGATGATGGCTGGGGATTGGGTGACAACCACGCTGGAATCACCTCTCGTGGTTGCTAGGGCTACAGTAAACCTCTCGAGCTGCGCTCTCGAGGTTTACCATGTTGCCCTAGCAACCACTCAAGGTGATTACAGCATGGTTATCACCCGATCCCCAGCCATTATCCTCTATGAAACTTTTTGTAAGAGGAGTAATCACAATTTCCTTATATTTTTAAAAGAATTCAGTCTGAAACCCATCCGGGCCAGGAGCTTTTCCCATTTTGAGGTTATCAATTGCATACTCAACCTCCTTTTCTTCTATAGGGTTGTCCAGGAGAATTTTTATTTCTTGTTTAATTTGGGTAAGATTAGTTTCTGCTAAGAATTTTTCTATTTCACTAATTTGTAAACAGTTTTGAGAGGAGTACAGTTCCTGATAATATGCTTTAAATATTGTATTTATCTCTACTGGATTATAATGTGGTGAACCTGCTGTGTCTCTGATCATATTAATATGATTGTGTTCTTGGTCTTTTTTTAGCTGCCAGGCCATCAATTTTAGCGGATTATCTGAAGAAATGTAATAATTGGACCTGGTATGCAGAATTTGTCTCTCAGCTTTATCTGTTATTAGTTTACTGTATTCTTCTCTCTTTTGTGTCAATGATTTGAAGATTCTTGTGTCTAACCCTGTGGCATGTACTTGTTCTAATAATTGAATTTCGGAGTTGTTTTTGTTGAAGCTCCCATTTCTTATTCCTTATCCCTTTTAAAGCTTTAAATCTACCCCTTAACCAAGCTTTGAATGAATCCCAAATAATGAAAAGATTGGTTTCCTGTTCTGAATTATTTATAAAAAATGTTTATTTCTTGTAGAATTATAAGTTTCTTCATTATTTAAGAGTGTGATATCCATTTTCCATGTCACAATTCCCTGTTGATGTACTTCTTATTCAATGTCTAATAAACATGGGGAGCAGTCAGAAATAACTATCCCTGGATAGTCCACTTTATTAATTCTGTATTGTAATGTTTCAGAAATAAAAAAAAAATTGATACGTGAATAAGAATGGTGCATTGGTGAGTAGTATGAATATTTGTATGCATAATTGGATGTTGTTGGGTTTAATTCTTTCCATAGATCAATACGTTTTAAATCTGTCTTGAAATGATTATTTACTTGTATGGAAGAGTTTTAAGTTATAGGCAGAGTTGGAAGTTCTATCTCTTTTGTGTAAAGTTAGATTAAAGTCCCCCCCCCCCAATTACATATGGAGTATTAAAGGTTGACATTTGTAAGAAAATTTCAGTGAAGAAAGATGGGTTAGTGTAATTGGGCCATAAATTGTGGATTATGTATAACTAATTGAGCCAATCTTAATGTCCATTGTGATTGGTTGGCATCCCATGGCACTCCAGACATTACCTCATGGTTTATATGTTTTTCTCTAACCCTGGAGGCCTCTCGAGGCATTTATTTCATTTGCCGGAGGGAATTCTTCGCGTTTCTGGCCAGCAGCCCTACCCTACAGGCCCAGGCAGCGTGCTGCCTACTCCATAGGCCACGCGGTCTCTCGGGCTTCCTCTAGCAGGCCCCTGCCTCTAGAAACGCTCCGCGAGTCGCCTCTGCTCCCCGCGACTCCGTGGTCCTACTGCAGCCCTTCGCTATCCCTCAGAGGCCTCCCTCCTCAGGAATCCTTCCCCGTGAGTCGCCCCTACTCCCTGCGACTCCGCGGCCTTATTCTGGGACCTTCCTCATCCCTGTGCGATGCGCCGCCATTCCTTCTGGGCCCCAGGCCCATCTTTCTCCTTGCGGCACCCCCGGCCGCCACGCGGCCACTAGAACCAGCCCGCAGGCCTTGGCCTGCTCTTCTCCTCCGCGAGTCGCCTCTGCACAAAGTTAGATTAAAGTCCCCCCCCCCCAATTACATATGGAGTATTAAAGGCTGACATTTGTAAGAAAATTTCAGTGAAGAAAGATGGGTTGGTGTAATTGGGCCATAAATTGTGGATTATGTATAACTAATTGAGCCAATCTTAACATCCATTATTATATGTCTCCCACTCTGATCCAAAGTTGTTTTGGATATAATGGGTTGAATTTTCCTTTTATGGAACAAAATGGCCACTCCTCTTGAATTAGAATTAAAGTAAAAATAAATCCTTGGTCCCCATTTCCTCCTGAACCACTGATACTCACTGTCCTGAAAGTGTGTTTCTTGTAAGAATATGCAATTAACTTATTTTTTCTCCAAATAATTAACAACTTTATTAATTTTGATTCTTTGCCTTAGGCCCTTAACATTCCATGATGCGATTTTTAAGATATTAGTAATTTATTTTGTAATTTTCATTCACCTTTAATACTGAATCCTGGATCATCAGTATCTTTTTTAATATATTGAACCTTTGTAGCTTATTTTTTATGCCAGTAAGGCATCTGCATTTTTTATTTTTGTGCACCTCTGTTACCATCATACAACACTCAAGTGCCCTTTCCCTCTGCATGGAGAAAAAAAAAATGTCTCCATCTCTTCCCACCCCCCCCGTATTAGCTGAGGTGACATATATGTCACCTTTTTACACCTGCAGATGCCTGGCCAGGGCTTTCTCATTTTATATTATGAGATACTGCCCTTCTTCCTTTTTATTTATTTTTTTTTCTTTTTTTCCTTTTTCCTTCCCCTCCCCTCTTTTTTCCTTCTTCCCTATTTTCTCCGTCTTTTCCTTTTTTCTTTCCTCCCCTTTTGCATTATCTACCTTCACCTTGTTCTTTCTCCTGCTCTTTAGATTAGAGACAAAAACTCATATATATATATATATATATAAATTTCTTACATATATGAAAATCAATGTATCTTTGGCTTCCTCGTTCCAACTTCTCTTAATAACTGAACAATGCAACAAAGTTTCCTTGACCTCCCTTTTTGAGAGGAGCTAAATTAATCCTTGCATATTTCAGAGGACCGAATATTAAACCCAAGAAAGTAAGCCCTGAAATAATCCCCTATCTTTTTCCTCCTGTAATAAAAAAAATTTACAGATAAATACAGGAAGGGTTGTCTTTAAGCAATATGCCTAAGAGGGTATTATGAGTATATTATGGGGGGTGATGGCTCTAAAAATCATTATAGCAATGCCATATTAACCCCCCATTTCTTTCCCTTTTTCTCTTTTCTTTTCTTCATTTTCCTTCCCCTTTTCCCCTTCACATTCACCTTTCCTTCTTTCCCATTTCTCTTCTCTCTTTTTCTCATATTACATTTACTCCATAGATCTGCATGCATTACAGATCACGAACCTGCTATCTCTTACTCCTTGTCTGGGGTAGAACTAGAATATAGTTTCTGTTGGTATGGATGGTGTCATTGTTGCCTTGAGGGAGATTTTACAGGATTAGGATCTTTATTATAGGATTTTTCAAAGGCCTCCTTTGCTTCCTCTGCATCATCAAAAGTTACCAATCTGCCATTAACCACCAAGCGTAGTTTAGCTGGATACATCACAGTGAACCTGATACCAGAATCATACAATTTCTTTTTCACAGGAGTGAATATTTTTCTTTTGTTAATAGTTTCTGCTGATAAATCTGGAAAAGCATTAAAATGAATGTTCTGGAATTGTAAGCCTCTGTCTGTTCTTGTTTTCTGTAAAACGGATTCCTTATCTTGATATCTATGTGGTTTTAGATAGACGGGTCTGGGGTAACCTTGCTGTGAGTTAGCAAATCTAGACACCCCCTTCCCCGTGTGCCCGATCCAACATTATTTTTTGATCAGGAAAAAATCTACCCATGGCCATCAGACTTTCAAAAAATGATATTGGGTCTCCTGTGCCTTCTAGCCCTTCCGGCATGTTACAAAGTCTGATATTCCCTCTTCTGGACCTGTCCTCCATTTCTGCTACTTTTTGCATCAAGATTTGTAGTTGTTTGTCATGAAGTGTTTGGGTTTTCAAAATGGGCCTCTTAATACCTTTAATGATTGAAACTCTTTCTTCTAACTCTTGGGTTCTAACGGTCAGGTTAGCAAATTTCTCCATGAGGTTGTTAACTGAGTCTGAAATGCCTTTAATTGAGAAATTTATTTCTCCCAATGCTTTCAGCATCCCTCAGTGAGGAGACCACACCCATTTATTTCTGTTGTCTCAATTGATTGTGATTTGCTTTCGATCTCTTGTTGCTGTGTTTGAGTAACATTAGCAGCTCTGTTTGATCCTCCTTAACTTCAGAAGCTAGTACGTAGTCATTCAAAGATCCATTTCTAGATACCATCTTGCTTTCCATTTTTTCTCTACCCCCCCCCATTCATAGATACATAGATACATAGACAGTGTCGGCAGATAAGGGCCTATGGCCCACCTAGTCTGCCCATTTGAGCTTGTAAGTTCAGTTTGTTTTCCTAGAAGTCTGTTTCCCCTTACCCCTGCCCTCTAGAATTCCTTTATGTCTATCCCATGCATTCTTAAATCCCATGATTGTTTCAGCTCCCACCACTTCCTCTGGCAGGGTGTTCCACTTTGTCCACCACCCATTCTGTGAAGAAATTCTTTCTCATGTTTCCTCTGAATCGTTCTCCTCCAACTTCATCCCATGCCCTCTAGTCCTGAAACATCTTTTTCGCTTAAAAATAGTGTTTTCCTGCACCCTGTTCCTCCCTGTAAGATACTTGTATGTCTCTATCATATCCCCTCTCTCCCTCCTCTCCTCCAGGGAGTACATGTTCAGTTCCTTCAACCTGTATAGGACTTGTGATGCAACCCATGCACCATCTTTGTTGCCCTCCTCTGAACCTTCTCTACCCTGTCTATGTCCTTACGTAGGTATGGTCTCCAGAACTGTACACTGTACTCCAGGTGGGGCCTCACTAGTGTCTTGTATAGCGGAATTATGACCTCCCTTTTCCTGCTGGTGATGCCCCTGCCTATACATCCCAGCATCCTATTTGCTTTACCTGATGCCTTGTCACACTGTTTCCCTACCTTGAGGTCATCAGAGATGACAACCCCAAGATCCCTTCCTGCTTGGTGCATGCTATATCCTCACCCCCAACTGATATATTGTGCCAGGGTTTTGTGCCCCATATGCATTATCTTGCACTTCTTTGCATTGAATTTCAACTGCCAAACCCTTGACCATTCTTCAAGTTTCTGCAGGTCCTTCTCATTCTGTCTACACCCTCTGGTGTGTCTACTCTGTTACAGAGCTTTGTGTCATCAGCGAACAGTGAAATTCTGCCTTCTAGATCCTGTGCAATGTCACTGATGAAGATGTTGAATAGGACCGGTCCCAGCACTGATCCTGTGGTACCCACTGGTTACTCTTCCCTCTGTGGAGTGACAGCATTTACCACCACCCTCTGTGTCCTGCCACCCAGCCAGTTACCTACCCACCACACTACTGTCCTGCCCACACCCATATTCCCCAGTTTGTGTAATAGTCTTCTATGTGACACAGTGTCAAAGGCCTTGCTGAAGTCCAGATAGGCCATGTCCACTGCCCTCCCTGATCCACCTCCCTAGTCACCCAGTCAAAAATTCAATGAGGTTGGTCTGACATGACCTCCCTGGTGAAACCATGCTGCCTTGGGTCCTGTAGTCCATTGACAACCAGATGTTCCACCAATCTCTCCTTCAGTAGTGCTTCCATGATCTTTCCCACTACCGAGGTGAGGCTGACTGGTCTGTAGTTCCCTGCTTCCTCTTTGTTCCCACTTTTGTATAGGGGACTACATCTGCTGTCCTCCAGTCTTTGGGTACCTCCCTGTTTCCAGTGATTGGCTGAACAGGATAGCCAGAGTTCAGCCACCACCTCTCTTAGTTCTTTAAGGACCCTGGGGTGCACCCATCTGGCCCCATTGCTTTATCAGCTCTTATTACTTCCAGTTCCTTCAGGACCCTTTCGTGTAGGGACTTGTGTCCATTTCTGCACCATTCTCACCCTTGTACTCCTTCAGACCCATTACCCCCTCTTCCTTAGTAAAGACTGAGCAGAAATACCTGTTCAGTATGTCAGCTTTATTGTTGTCATCCTCCACATGGCTCCCATCCTCCCCTTCAGTCTCACTATCCCTCCCTTTGTCTTTCTTTTTTCACTTATGTACCTGTAAAAGGTTTTGTCCCCTTTACCCACTGATTTTGCAATGTGTTCTTCTGTCTGAGCTTTGGCTTCCCTTACTGACTTCCCTGCCTCCCTTTGTTTCTCCTGGTACTTCTCCCTATCCCCTTCTGCCTGTGTCTTTTTGTATTGCCTGAATGCAATCTTTTTGGCTTTCACTTTCTTTGCTACCTCTTTGGAAAACCATAATAGTCTCCTCTTCCTTTTCCTCTTGCTAACCTGCTTAATGCATAATTCTGTTGTTCTTATAATCCCCATTTTAAATACTGCCCACTGTTCCTCAACCCCTGATTCCTGTCCCATTCCCCTTAATGCCTCTTTCAAGTATCTCCCCATTTTCCCAAAGTCTGCCCCCCTAAAATCCAGGATACGTGTTTTTGTGTGGTTTGGTTCTGCTCTTTCTGTGATTTCAAACCACAATGACTGGTGGTCACTGTTACCCAGGTGCTCCCCACTGTTACCCCATCACACTGTCCCTGTTTGTGAGCACAAGGTCCAGTATTGCCTTCTGCCGAGTTGGTTCCATGACCAGTTGCTTGAGGAAGGCACCCTGAAGGAGTCCAGGATAAATCTGCTCCTAGTTGATGCTGCTGCTGGGATGCTCCAGTCCACGTCTGGTATATTGAAGTCTCCAACCAGTACTACCTCACCCTTGTCTGCCATCCTTTGAATGGCTAGCATCAGCTCCCATCTGTTTCTTCCTCCTGGGCTGGTGGTCTATAGACCACACCTGTGCGGATGGCTGGCCCCATTTTCCTTTCCAGCTAACCCACAGTATCTCTCCCCATTTTGTTCCTCCTGGATCTGTGTGGCCCTTATGTCATTTTTCACTTACAGTGCCACCTCCTCCCTTCCTGCCTGCTCTGTCTCTTCTGAATATGTTGTAGCCAGGTATGGCCATCTCCCAGTCACGGTTATCATTACACCAGGTTTCAGTGATGGCCACAATGTCCAGGTCTGACTGTACCATGACAGCCTCCAGATCTTCCATCTTGTTGCTAAGGCTCCTGGCATTTGCACACATGGCTTTCCATGATTTAACCTCCTAGACTGCTTCACTGTTCTACTCAGCCCCTTCCTTGGTTGTCATTTATCCCTGGTTCTCCTTGCTGTTTGCCCTTCTGCTGAATTTTGCCCCTTTCTGCTTATCCACCTTTTGGACACTAATCTCCATCTTTTCGCACACTGCTTTGCAGAGATAGCCACTCCTCTGGTTCACTGGTTCCACTACTAGCTGTGGGGTGAGCAAGTAGGTACCATCCTTGCTGGCCTGCCACCCCCCTTTGCTAGTTTAAATGCTTGTCAATGTAGCATTTAAACTTATCATTGAGTGCTTGGATTCCCCTCCAGGATGGATGCAGGCCGTCAGGCTTGAACAAACCTCCATCCCTCCAGGTGGGTCCCCAGTCACCAATGAATCCAAACCCTTCCTCACAGCACCAGTTCTTCAACCAAGAGTTAAAGTTCCTGGTGCATGCACTCCTATGCTCTCCCTTGCCTCTCACAGGTAGTACTTCTGAGAAAGTGACAGAAGTAGCTACTTGCTTGAGACCCCTCCCCAGTTTCCTAAACTCTTCCTGAACTTCCTTTGGCTCCCCATTTGCCAAGTCATTAGTACCTAGGTGGATAATGACATCCAGCTCACCCTCCCGCCTTGCCTTCCCAGTGATCCCCAGTATCTTCCTTCCATCCCTCCATGCCGTGGCACCTGGTAGGCACCTCACCTCCTGTCCTCCCCTCCTGTGTTCCTAGCTGATCCTCGATGGAGTCCCCACCAGGATTTCGCCTCCTCCTCCTCCTCTGGGGTCCACTGCTTTCCCACTGAGGTCACCTCCTTGCCTAACCTCCACATCCTTTCCTTCCACTTCCCTGGCACTTTATTTGGTTGTCCTCATTTGCCAGTGTGGCATATGAGTTCTTGAGAGGAATAGGATCTGGGATGTGCCTCTGCCTGACTGCTCTAACCCTCCCTGAGCCCACTGTCATCCAAGTGCTCCTCGTTCTTGGCATCCTTTGAGGCAGCTGCATTGGACTGGGTGGTCCCTGGATAGGGGTGATGGTACTCCTGACCCAGTTTACTTCTGCTCTGAGTCTGGCTACCTCATCCCGCAGTCCAGAGAGATGCATGCAGATAGGGCAGCACCTCAGTGTCCAGAAGGTCTGCCTGAATATGGCTACCCCACAGCCACTGCATTGCACCACTCCCCACATTATACTGCAATTCCACTACTTCTCTGCTACTGAAGCTCTCTTAGTTCTCTTTTTATTTATTTACAGTACTAAAAATCCTGTAACTGATCGTCAGATATATTTTTTTTTAAGGAAAAAGAAACCAATAAATAAATAAATGAGTCAAAACACTTGTTGTGCTGAGGGTGGTCTTCTTCCCCCTTATGCCCCTCCTACTTCACACCTCTTACTATACCCTGTGTTTAGCTCCTGTCAATCAGATTTATCAGGGCATATAATTAAGAGTTGGGGAAGGGGGGCGAAAATTTGCAGCAATTAAAGACAGCACAGAATTACACCACCACTATGTTTTAAATTTTCAACAGCCCAAAAACAATTATAAGTAAAGACAACACAGAAAGAAAGTATAGTGTCACTACAAGCCTACAATCTAAGTTTAAAAGAAAAATACCAATTACCAGTTACTCTAAAGCACTGAATTGAATATGTTTCCTTCCTTCACCTTCTGGCTTCTTCTCAGATGCATTTATTAGGATATTTGATTCTCTACTCGGAGTTACTGAATGTGAAGGGTTTGTGTTACCAGCATCCTGCACAGTCGCAAGTGTTGGCCATCGTCAAATCCTCTTTTTACCACCTGAGGAATATCTCCAGAGTTAAGCATCTTGTTCCGTCCGGTGACCTTCCCATGCTGATCCATGCCTTTGTGTCCTCGCGCTTGGACTACTGTAATGCCCTATACCTAGAGCTTCCGGGGGTAGATATTCACCACTTGCAGCTGGTGCAGAATGCAGCGGCACGGCTACTGACTGGAACTCCCTGGTCCTGTCATATTTTGCCGGTGCTGTGCAAACTGTACTGGCTGCTGGTACAGTGGCAAATCACCTTCAGAGTTGGAGTTCTGACTTATAAAGCCCTACATGGACTGGATCTGGACTACCTGAAAGAGCTCCTGTTCCCTTACTGCACTGGGTGATTGTTCCGCTCGACTGATGAGGGGTTGCTAGAGATTCCAAGGGTTTATTTAAAATCTTCTGGAGCCTGTGCATTTGAGCACGTTGCCCCTACCCTTTGGAATTCTCTACCCCGTCAGTTACATGAGTGCACAACTGTGGAGGGATTTAAATTGGCTCTAAAAACTTTTTTAAGGATTCAGGCCTTTGGCGAATAATTAGAATATTATTTTATTGCTTGTTCTGTATTTTATATTATTTATAATAGTTGTGACGCACTGAAGCTATTTTAATTGTTATGTGCGGCGCCTTGGCATTTGAAAGGCGCCATATAAATTAAAATGAATTGAATTGAATTTAATTGACTTCTGTTTAACTGACATTGCTTCAGAAGCTGCTAATGTTATACACTCAATATTAGCAACAGTTATCTTTGTTGGCAATAGTAAGAAATTTTACCCAGTCCTGAAAGGGTTTAACATTTACCAGCGTTTCTGCCAGAGGGGGAAAGAAGGGTGGAGCTTACCGACCTCAGCTGCTGAATAGAGGGGGGAAGCACAGGTTCTGAAGCTGCTTTAGCTCCTGCTGGTTCTTGGTCGTCGCCCACTTCTTTTGAGTTTTTCCTCCAAGAACAGGTAATACCCTTCACTGGATGACTCATCTTTGACATCCCACTTGCACCATTAGGCATACAGGGCGGTGCCGAGTCGTGCTACACCAGTGCAAGAAATCTGAGCCTATGATTTGTTTTACTTTATTTTGATTCTCTTACGCCGACACACAATCGAGCTGATATAGTCTAGGGATTAACTTTGTTACACAAGAAAAATGAACCAGCAAGAGGTTGGTGGAGCACATCTCCCCTTAGGACTGCTCTGCCACCATTAGCACCAGCACCGGTGATCCAGCATCCTGCTCAGCTCCTCCTCTCAACACAAACTGATGTTAACATCTCTCTCATATGTGTCTGATATCTTACCTAAAGTTGGACCCAAATTTTTAACATAGCCTTCTTATGACCCCACCTCATGAACAAGGACAGTGAAAATGTTTAAATCCCACCGGAAAGGTGATTTCGCCAAGTGACCATGAAATCACCTTTTGGGCATGATTTGTGTAATTCCACCACCATTGGTCATGAGCTGGGGTCCCAAAAAGGCCATGTTTAAAATTTGGTGCCAAAATATGCAAAAATAACAAAGTTATGCATCAAAGTGCAAAACCCCATTGAAATACATTGAACCAAACTTACCTTAGTTTCTTATATTGCAATCAGTGGTTTCAGCAGCAAGACATGTCTTTGATCGGAGAGTGGATCTTCACCCGTGACCTGTTCAGATGAGAGAGGTGTGGGGTGGGTGCTGAGTGGAGGTGGGGTGGGTGGGGTGGTCAGATCCAAGTACATGCTTTCTTTTTTCAGGTTTAAGAAAAAGAAAAAAACATTGAGGGATGGTTTTCTTTATTTCACACAGGGACAGCGACTGGAAGGTAGAGGGTGCCACTAGACACCAGGGAAAGCTAAATTCATTACAGGGATGGCAATCAGAGGGTGGGGGGCACCACTAGACAGTAGGGCACCATTACATATAGAAAGGGACAGGAAAGGGGAGGGTGACACTAGACACCAGGGAAACATTGGCTCACTACTCTCACTGCAGCCTGCAACATGAGTTCCAGCTGCGGCTGCAGAAGTCAAGAAAGTCCTGATGTTCTCATACAGAGAATGCGAGTGAACGGCTCCTCTTGCTAAGCTGGGTACCCTGGATTTTGGGTTCCCAGAAAAGATATTTCTGGCAACTTAAAAAAAATACCAGAATCTAGCTATATGGGTCCTGTTTAGCTAGGTTCAGATGTCTGTTTGTTTTTTAAATACATAATGTGTATGTATTTTTACTGTTTGTAAGTTTAAACAGTTAAAAGAAAATGATGGCCATCTCGACTTTTTCCACCACAAGTAAATCATACAAATAACCACTCGCAATATGTTTTTTTACCTTTGATAGTTTTTTTTTTACCTTTCGCGATAGTTTTTTTTTTTTCGAGTCGCACATTAACAAAAAAAAATTGTTATGACTTTAAACTGTTATAATATTTTTTCACCAAACGTTCCAAAGGCACACCCATGGCATGGGCCCCTTAAACCCTGACAAAATTCCAAATGGTCTAGGCTATAGGCGAGAGCAAAAAATACACAATACTAAGTATAGGGAAACCAAATCTGTGTTTTTTTTGTTTGTTTTGTTTTTTCATTTTTGGCACACTATATCTCGTGAACCATACAAGATACAGTCACAAAACTTTTTAAGTCTTGAGACTCTGACAGCCTGACTGTGCATGCCAAATTTTTGGCTATTCTGTCCAATGACACCAAAGTTATTAAAGTACAGAATCTGTTTCACAGCGTGGGTTCTCCCTAGCCCAGAAACCCCAATCTGGACAATCTTGGAGCAGTCCATGACTTCCCTCCACTTGGATATGTCCATGGTTTCTCAACCCTCACTAATTACTCAAACCAACAACAGCTCGATTTTTACCAGAGCTATAATGGGCAGCTGGCACAGATTTCTTGCGTGACCAGAAAATGCCTTTTTGGTGAATTGGATTGAGATTCCAGCACAAAACCCTGCATTCACACCCTCGCTGGTAGACACCACCTTCCACAAATGGAGCACCCGAGGGCTATCACACGCTCATCAGTTTTATGAAGCAGGTGTATTTCAGACATTTGCACAACTCCAAGAAATAAACCATCTTTCACACCAAGATTTCTTCAGATATTTACAGATCAGGACACTATCTACAGCAAAAACTTGGTCTGGATGTCTCCCAGAAGGAAATCCCATCCTTAAATAACTTAGTAAATAATCTCCCAGACTTTAACACCCAGGGTCACCTGATATCTAGGGCAAATTCGGTCCTTCAGAGCTCTGTTCCACATCAGTTGGAACTAGTGCAGTTTCACTGGGAGGTGGAGCTCTCTGCAGAGTTTTCTCCTTGAGATTGGTTAAATATATGGAGGAGACAGCATAAAACTACCAACTCCTACACCTGGAGAGAATTCTCCTGGAATGTTGCCATCAGATTCTTTTGTACACCTCAAATTACAGCTAAATACTCAGCCTCAGGGGATTCCTCATGCTGTAGACTGTGGTTGAGAAGTTTCCATACACTCACATGTGTTCTGGTCCTGCCCAGTGTTGGCAACATTCTGGGCTGGGATTGGGAACATGATCAGGGAGCTGTTCCCCCATCTTGGACCCCTCACCCTGGAAACAGCTCTACTCCTCCTTTAGCCTGAGCAAATGAAACATAAACAACACAAATATCTTTGGGATATCTTCCTGACTGCAGCCAAGAAATGCATCGCTAGATGCTGGCTCAGTCCAGTGCCCCTCCGACGCTGCCACATGGGAAAATATTATTTATGAGATCTATAAGATGAAGAGTCTAATGGCCAGACTACAGGATAGGACCCAAGAGCTAATGACTTATTGGAACCGATGGTTTTTACATATTACACAGTCAAGAGAGGATATTGTTCCTTGAGAGAGAGAGAGAGACCAGATTTTTCCACCATCTAATTTTTTCTCTCCTTGTTTCTTTAGGCTCAGCTGTACTATTTAACCGGCGGCCAGGCCAGGCAGATAATAGTTAATATTGAAAAGTGTTCTCCTCACGCCCCCCACTCATTTTACTATTTGCCCTTCCTCTCCAACTAGCTAATGTCCAGTATAAAACAGACTATTAATTTTGGGATTAGGAGAGGAGACTGGATATTACACAACATGGGCATTACTTTATTTATTGTATAAATTGACATTATGATCTATATAGCTGTTTACTGCTATGATCATTACATGTAAATTAGACATGACAGATGCTGCTTCAATGAATCTGTACCTACTATGTGCTGAATGAAAAATGGAAAAATAAAAAGTTAAAAAAAAAAGGTACAGAATTTGGGGTTTAAGATGAAACCGTCTATTCAACCCTAACTACAGTGCCCCTATAATATCTTTTAAAGTCATATTAACTTGTAAGGCCTCATTTGACCCAAGGTGAGGAACACTGGGTGTTTTATTTTTTTAGTAGGTCCAGGCTTAAAGCAGCCTGGAATCTATTATAGTGAAAAAAGGTAGGGTTAAATTTTTGCCCAGTTTAGTTGCATTGTTGCTTTAATTTTTCGATATAAGGTGATGTAAACAAATCAAAATCTCTCAGATAAAATTTATGTAACTGACTATTTTGTAGGACAATTTTTTCAGTACATTCCACAACATTAGCACAGCTACTTTTCTCCTCAATATTATTTTGACAGTGGTTTGTAATTACAACAGCATGACCAGACTCATTCCTGTGCCCCCTAATGCTCGTTATCTAATCTTGCTTCAGCCTATATGAGCATAATAACTCTGATCTGCTGAGCTGTGGCCCTCTCAAATCCTCAAGATCTGTAAGGGGACCTCAACCAACTTTACTGCTTGCACAGATGCATCTGGTTGTTCTAGATCTTTTATTTGTTCAAGTAGGGGGTTGTGTGACACAATAATAGGTGAATGAGGTAATCGTTGGGTTACAAGTCTGTTTAACCATCTTTTTATTGCCTCTCCATTCCCATTGATTACAAGGGGACTGAATGCATTTATTACTAGGAAACTGGAGGTAATTCATTTTTTTTCTTTTTTTGCCCCTGGTGCAGTAAGGGTATTACAAACTTGTTTTTACTTCCATTTTTTTGCTAGCTTTTTTGTTACATTGCTGCTTATTGACTGCCATTTGTTTATGTTGTGCCACATTCTTTTATGACTAAAGGCTAAAATATCATAGCAAATAAATAATAAATAGTGTTATAATTTGCCAGTTAATTATTCCGACAATTATATTTTTTTTAAATAAACCAGTTCCTTAAATGCTTTGTCCTTCTATAGAAAAAGGTTTTTGTGCATTTGTACAGCTAGTGTATAGGCAATCATTACTCCAATCCAGTATCCAAAAATGCCTCCAGTACTTAAAACAGCCTTACTGTGGCGTGGTTCTTTCCAGTGTCGCTGACTTCCTGGGCAGCTCTCACCGCTGCGTCCGCTTCATCGCGCTTGCGCTAAGAAGTTCTAAGTTGCTGTACTGCAGTAGTGACGTACTTAGTGCAGCACAACAGCAATTTGATGTCACTCTTGCAGTACAACAAGCTGATTCTAGTAATCGAATCTCATACACAATCACGTTTTCCCATATACTATATAGAGGATTGTGTATAAGCAATCATACACAACAAGGCTGTTTTTCTTTTTCCTTTATTTGTTTATTCCCTCCTCGGCTGGGTGGTGTTGCCTATGGTTCCCCCCATCCGACTGGACCCACAGCATCACACCATTCCTAGTGCTTGAGCTCGACCCCTCCTCCACTCCTCTCGCAGGCTGCTTCATGGCAGGTACTTTTCCCACCACCATGGAAGCTCATTGTCAGGATAAGGAAGAAGCATCCCTAGTGAGAGTGGCACCATCAGGACCAGACATCACTGAGTGCCAGAGGATTTTCGTGTACTGTTCCCCCACCCCCCCAAGGCACAGGCTTGCAATGGCATCAAGGACGCTGCCATGCATGCTTCCACACACTGCACATCCGACACTGGCCTGCGCTGACCCCACAACGAACCACAGCATGCACTGACCCCCAGCCACCAGCAGGAGCCAGCAGAGCTGCGGTTGTCCCCCACCCTCCCCCAAGGAGGAGAGCAGTCCCTGGAATGCTCAGTCCTCCTCTCCCTGGCCAACCCTCCGACATCCGAGGTCACTTCCGACCCTGGGTTGCTGACGTGGCTTGAGGTGTGGTGTCCAGCGACTCAACCCTCAGCACCACCAGGCTGACAAAAACAAGGCTGTTTTTTGATCGAGAATTTTCCATGGTAACAAGACACCTCAAGAGCACAGCTTAAGAGGACTCATTACCAAGGAAACATTGAGATCAAAAAACAGACTTGAATGTGTATGGTTGCTCATACACAATCTTTTATAGCGTATCGGCAACCATTACTCTGATCCAGTATCCAAAAACTGCCCCAGTACTTAAAAACCTTACTGTGGCGTGGTTCTTTCCAGCGCTGCTTATGTCCTGGCCAGCTCTCATCACTGCAGCCACTCCATCGCATATGCGTTAAGAAGTTCTAAGTTGCTAAGCTGCAGTAGTGATGTACCTACTGCAGCACAACAGCAATTTGATGTCACTACTGCGGCACAGCAAGCTGATTCTAGTATTCGAGTTTCATACACAATCATGTTCTCCCATACACTACTGTAGCACCCCCCTTCCCCAATCATCTAGGGGTACACTGTTCTGGGGAAGGGGGCCCACAGCACAGAAATCTCACCAGACTTTCTCAGTAAAATTGTGGAATGCAGCCTACCTTGGCACATCTTCTGATCACCTGGACCCAAGGCTTCTCTGGCAGGAACTGGCATTTACACCCCAGGATTCACAGAAAAGAGGAACCGCCACTTTAGTTCTTCTCCATATCTCAGCCTCTTGGACCCTCACCAGCCCCGGAGATGCGAGGATGCAGGATCTCAAATGAACCTCTGCAAGCAAACTCATAGGGACTTTTAAAGCTTAAGGATTATTATTTTATTAAATTCTTATTTACAGATAAAAACTGGGACTCCAAATTTCTTTCCCCAAACAGTTAATTTTATTCACCTGAGACCCAGATGATCAGCAGGGTTCAGGGGTCCATTTGCTTAAAAATAAAGCTCACAGCTCCATGGGGCCAAACCTTTTACAAGATCCTGTTTTGGAGAGAGACATTTCTTTCAAACCAGGTCTTAGGCAGAGAAAGATTTGTTACAGCTCAAGACACAGTGAGAGTTCTTTTACCCAGGATGCAAAGACTCTTAGATAACCTGGACCATGAAGCTCCCTAATGTTATCCATGGTCCAGCACCACTGATTATACCCCCACCTCACAGACAGCAACACATATGTAGGTACATGTACTAACCTTAGGGCAGAGGCACTTATCGTATAAGCATAAGTGTCAGGATCTGTGTTCTACTGTATTTTACTAATGCATACTATGCTCCATTATGGTTTACCAATGTATCTTAGTCCTGGAAGATGCTTTCCATTATATTTTTACTGTATTATCATAAGTTAGGCAACAGTGCCATCTTTAGTGCTTGTGCATCACTGTAACTACAACTGACCTTGAAGACATATAGAGATCCCTTTGTTCATGCTGTCTCTGCAAGCTAAGCAACTTCTTATGCCAGTTAGAATGGTTACTCATGCCACCTGTTACTGTCCAATTATATACGTTTTATGTATCTTCTTTAGTAGTAACCATAGCAATTATCAGGGTATAAGACCCCTTGCGGCATGTAGCTTCTCTGAGATGAGAGACTGCACCTACTTAGGTAAGGAAAACTGGAAGCTCTCCCAGTGTATTCACTGCTGGTAGTACGCCTGTATTATCATTTACCTGTAATAAATTACATTTATTACATGTGCACCACTTGTCTGTTGTCTCTTCCTTTGTGCCATTCCACCAAGAACCTGAGAAAGGTAATTTTATTACCAACTTACATTTTGGGGATTGTGTGCAGGTTGGAAGTTTCAAAAGAAGATTCCATTCAATTTATTTTGAATGTCGAGTAGTGTAGTACAACTTTTGCCTACTTGGAACTACTCATGCTTACAGTGTTAGCGATTGTGGTGGACTCACTCAGTCTTGGTCTCAGGTGTGGCAGGCCCACACCAGACCTCCTTACACTCCCTCTGGAAGTGACAGCGTACCACCTTAGCATCACTGTTCACCCACTGGGGTCAAGGATTTTGTCCAATTTTCTGACTGCTCATTTGTTTGTTTGTCTACCCCTTATTTGTCATGTCTGAACTTTGCACTGAACTGAGACTGGATGTCTCAAACTACTTCACATCCAATGGCGGATGGAGAGATTTCACGCTGGATGCAAAATCTGCATACAATAACCAAAAAGTGCAACCTTAAAAGTCTTTTGGTTGCGGCTCTATATAATGCTGTTGAGGGTCTCACAGCAAGGTGTGCCTCCCTTGAACTGCAAAATGTGTCTCCAAAAAAAGATATGGGCTTGCAGGTATCAGAGTTACAGAAAAAGGAACCGAAACTAGCGGAGGAGAAAAAGTCACTTCACAATGCCAATAACAGACTGCTGCATTGTACTCTTCAAGGCACTGAGTGAGAAATTTGTATGTTAAGAGATGATTGTGAAAGGCTGAAATGTGATAAGAAACAGTATATTTGAATGATATTCTGAGTGATATGAATGAGGATTTGAGAGAGGAGAATGCTGAGTTGAAAGAGGAGTATCAGAGAGTGAACCATGAGTCGGAGAAAGAACTTAGTGAAAATGTAGAATTGGGCACCATGTACAGAGTGTTGCAGCATGAGGTTGAGAAAGGTATTGAGCAGGGCACTGCAAGAGTTTGTCACAAGAAGTGTAGAGAAAAAATGGCAAAGTTGCACCATCAGCGGGAGGTTCTTGCCGGCCACGCTAAGGCCATGAACGGGTTTCAGTATACACCCATTGAGATTGCGTCATCCGGTGATGTTGACTCTGACTTTGATGATGAGGCATGCCACGTCACACGCAAGTCCAACCCCTGAAGTGGTGTGACCTCTGTCAACCATCCCCAAGATGGCACCTATTTCAGCATGCACTCTGTGTTGCCATGTCTACGCAAACATGGTGGAAGCCATGTATAATGCCAAGATGGCAGCCCCCATGACACAGGCGGAGGACCTGTATTCTGTAATGTGCTTCCCCTTGCTCATCTCAACAGGGGAGACACGGCGGAAGTTCGAGGCCTAATTCAAGAGGCTCTCAGTAACATCAGTATACCAGAGGACCAAAGGAGAGCCATCCGGGAACAAATTGATAAAATGTTCAAAGAAACTGTTACTCAGGATCATGCGTACAAGGCAGTAGCAGACGCAGCAGGAAGCGGAAGCTGCTCTTCACAGCGCCATGGAAATTATTGAGCTGAATGTAACTACACATAATTCCAACCCCCTACAAGTTACTCACTCTGTCCAGCAGATTGCCCAACCTATCAGACAGATGGGCCCAACTGACAATCTCAGTCGCCATTTGGAGAAGGTGCACTCCCTCTATGAGAAGCTCTCTCTCCAACCTGAGTACCAGGTTTAAGTCTTGTGACAGATGATCGAACCTACCCTCTGGGCCAAACTCCCAGAGACCATACGCAACTCCAACTCCCTTGTCTATGATGACATTGCTGTGGCCCTCATCACCGCCAACTCCCTGGATGTCGTAGGAGCGTGCTTGGCCTACAAGGTTAAGCAAAATGTGAAAGAAAGCCCCACGGTCTACCACCAATGGTTATGGCTCACATACTACACTGGCAAGTGCCTAGCAAGTGAACTTGCGACTAAGATCAGATTGAGTACAAGGATTTGTACATCTGGAACATGACTCCGGCTTTACAGGATAAGGTTGAACTTAATGTTTAGCTGAATACCTACCCCTTTGCAAACATCCTTACACAAACGGAGCATGTCTATCAGGTCTACCTCCGCAACCTTGCTTCTGGTAAAACCAACAAGGCTGCAGTACAGCCTGCCCCCGATACGCCTACTCACTACACAGTGAAAGGCACTAACCAGAAAAATGATGCCCCTTCTGACAAGCAGTCACACAAGGGGGGGGCGCTGGAGCTATAAAAACAACTGAAATAGAGACAGGAGCAACTGGAAAAATCCGAAAGCCCAGCAGTATAACCGCAACTGCAACGGCCCCACCTATCGAAGTCTCAAAGATGAAAATGAGACCCTTCACAAATTGCTGGAGAAGATCCATGCTGAAAGAGTGGCTAAGCCTATGTTAACTGTAGCAGCCTTCACTCCAGCCACTGGACAGCTATGAGGTCAGGGGAATCCTTTCCTGCCTTCGGCTGCCGAACAAATGAACAGCCAGGGGAAGAATCCTTTTGTGGCATCAGATACTGGCCAGGACGATGTGACGACCAAGGAGGAACCATCCATGCGGCCGCTGTCACGCCTGTAACATCACAGGTACATCTGTATCCTGTGCAAGACATCCAGGAAGCCTTGAAAGATCCTTGCAGGCCTTAGGTTTCAGGAACAGGATGATGATTACGATTCTGAAAATGCAGACTGATAATTACAGGCCACAGTCCAGATAGTGAGTGACTTGATTGTTGACACAAATGGATGGCCTTGTGTAAAGGCCACGGTCAGGGGCCACCAACTTACCATGCTTCTGGATACCAGAGCAGCTATGTCAGTCTTCCATGATGAGGACCCAGTCTCATCTGACTAGTCTACCAGCTGGAAGACCAGTGCCCAGGGTGTAGATGGTACCAAGCTACACATCTACCGATCTGTTCCTCTACCTGTGGTGGTAGGTCACCTCAGGACTGATTTTGTCTTTGACCTCATGGTCTTGCATCATCACCCCAGCATACTGGGAATTGACTTTCTAGCACTACATGGCCATGTAGTGGACTTAGCCAACAGGCTACTTCTCCAGATCAAAGGACAATGTCATACTGTCACCATTCCAGGTTCACACGTGGTGGCAGCCATCTTCCACAACAACAAGGAGTGTGACATCATGGCTTTGTTCAAAAGTCATGACCTGTTTTCTAAACTTGCACCCTTGCTGCAGAAACACCTTGACATGTTTGCCACCAACAAGCACAACCGTGGTAGGATGCACACTACCACTGAAATCACAGGGCCTCACCCTGTGAGGCAGAAGCAGTACCCATTCCCTACTGAAGCCCTGCCATCACTGAGAGAGACCATCCAATCACTGCTACAGCAAGAAGTGATTAGGACCTGTGCCTCCACTGTTAATTCACCTATTTGGCCTGTGAAAAAGTCAAATGGAGCTTGGAGACTCACAATTGATTACAGGAACTTTAATCAAGTTACCCCCAGTTGCGCCCCAACAGTAGCATCAGCACCTGATGTGCTCAAGCTGTTGACACCTGACAAAAAGTGGTTCACAGCTCTTAACATTTGTAATGGGTTTTGGTCACTCCCTTTAGCACAGGAATGCCTATATAAATTTTGCTTTCACCTTTGATGGATGCCAGTACACCTGGACTTGCCTTCCCAAGGGCTTCCATAACAGCCCTTCCCGCTTCCATCTCCACATGGTGGATGCACTGCAGGGGTTCTCCACTCCCCAGTGTCTCCTGCAGTACATGGATGGCTTGCTTTTAGCAACCACCATGAAAGAAGATCATTTGGCCCTTCTATATGAACTTTTGTCTCTCCTCAAGAGAGCTGGCCTCAAGTGCAGCCCCTCTAACGCATGACTGTGTGAGAAAGAGGTCATTTTCCTTGGCCTACACATCACAGACCAAGGTAGAAGCCCAGCTGTCAAAAAGATCCAGGGCTGGAGACCACGTGATGCAGTTCTTTGAGCAGCAGCTCTCCACGACTGCTCCCTCCACCCAATGAATATTTCTTTACTAAACCTATTTTAATCAGCATTAAACAGTTTATTTCTTGTACTGTGTGCTTGCCATTACCTTGCAGAAGATCCCTGAGCACAGTTATGGAAGCAGAGATGTGTCTGGCTTTGCCAAAGCACACTCCCGACAACCCCAGAGAAAACCAGCAGGAGAGCTAAGGCCCAATCAGGTGCCACTGGAAGATCTACTACTACTACTACTCAGGCCTCAGATGCTCTCCACTCACTTGACCGCTCCTGCCACAATTTCATCCCTGTGAGGAACTATGATCTCTCACTACTGAAGTTAAGCAGATGGCTACAGCTACTGAAGACATCTCCACGAAGATGGCAGACAACGAATCACGCCTAATTTCCCTGGAGAAAAGAACTGATCAGATGAACAGCGAAACGGTAGATAACAGGCACCAAATAAAAAAGTCAGAGGCCAAAATAGAAGATCTGGAGGGTAGAAGTCACAGAAACAACATGGTGTTAATTGGTCTCCTGGAGAAAGAAGACAGGATGAATACTATCCTCTTTATCCAGAAGCTCATAGAGAAATTAGCCAGTCCCTCTCCTTTCGGTGCTGCATATACCATAGAATGAGCACATAGAGCCCTCAGGCCAATGCCACCACCTGGTTCCACCCCACGTCCCCTTATTTTAACATTTTTGAATTTCCAAGAAAAACAACATTTCTTTGGGAAAGTGAGAGACCAACAGGAGATTCAATGGGAAGGATCCAGACTCCGTGTTACCCAAGACCTGCCAGCAATGGTCAGACAATGCAGGACCCAATTTCACTGCATCATACTGAAACTGATCACTGAAGGGGTGAAATTTAAGATGGGGGTACCCAGCCCTACTACAGGTGCAGATCGCAGGGTCCTGAACCACTTTTGAGGAAGCAGAACTGGCACAGACAGCTCTGCAAGCAGCCTTCCCGGATCTGTTCCATGCCCGCTTATCAGGGTCAGGTTTAAGAATTCTTTGCCTTGCTTATAATGTTAAGGGGAGACTTTCCTGTGTACAGCTGATTTAAGAAAGATCGGTGGTGTAGTGCTCCCTAGGAGAGTTAACCTCAGACACATCCCAGTTTGGAAAGTGTAATTAAGTTTAAATGAGGTCCCGTTTTTGTTTCGTGATGCCTGTGTTGAGACCTCTATATTTCTCAGTGTTGGTGCACATATTTCAGGCTCGTCTTTGGAAGAGTTGGGGGCCAGACTTGAAAAATATGTTAACGTAGCCTCCACCCCGATTAACTTTTCATTTTAGGTCTACATATTGTACCAGTTTTGAGGAACGTATTTTTGTGCACAGTCACGAGGCTACAACAATCCCCCCTTTGGTTTAAGACAATTCACTATCGCATCAACTAGAGGGACTATATGCTACATGTTTCATCTCTCCATTTATCTAAAAATTGTTTGTGACTTGTACAACAAGATTTCTGCTGTACATTACCTTTTCCTACTTCAGTTTCTTTCAATGTTAATAATTTTATGTTGAGATTGCCTGCCACATTTTGGGACTCTCTTCAGCATGGGACAATTTTTACCCAAGATTTGGACTTACAGGAAATTACTACACTGGTTCCAGTGATCAGGGGGACCAAAAGCGCCCTTACATGTTTTAATTTAATACCTTTATGTTGGCTTCTGTAGGTATAGATTTTGTGCTTGTTATTAGTATGGTCTATAGTGTATGATTCAGGGCACTTGCAATGCTTCTTAAGGTAGTCAATCTCATAGGGTTAAATTGGTCTGGATTTATTGCTGGGTGGTGGGAGGGCAGGAGTGGAGGAAAAAAAGGCTCTGCAGAACACAGTTCGTAGCAGAATGGGGAGAAGGGAGGGCTAGGTTAGCTTTACATTTTGGGGAAACTGTCTGGATATTTCTAATGACTGTGGGGCATGAGAACAGGGAAGGGAGGGTAGTATGGGGGAAAGAGGGTGGGGAGTAGCACAGAATTGACACACCAAAAGGTACCAAATCCATTCTCCTTTATTTTCACACTAAAAGCCCCCTGGTTTGGTTTTGTTAAGGAGAATGGCTAGTAACTTGCAGATAGCTACTTGGAATGTGAAAGGGGTCAAACAGAAGCTTAAGCAGTACAAAGTACTGAAACACCTGAATATCTTATCAGCTGAAATTATTTTTATACAGGAGTCCCATTTGCTGGACTCTGAAGTGCTCCAGTTGCGGAGACAACAAATAGGACAAGTGTTCTCTGCTGAAGGCACTACTAAGAGTTGCAGAACCATGATTCTAGTAAACAGAAGAGTCCCATTCTCCCCTACTCAGGTTGTTAGAGACTCCCAGAGAAGATTTATGTTGGTTCGTGGCATGATTCATACCACAGACTTACTTTTAAGTAGCATCTATGGGCCCAGTCTGGATACTCCAGGGTTTTTCACACAACTCATTAAGGCCTTAACCCCTTTCATATCGATCCCAATTATCCTTGGGGGTGATCTCAACCTAGTTTTTGATCTGGCATTGGACCAGACTGGCTCCCTCCGAATAAGGCTCTCTCCAGCCCAGCGGGCACTCTGTGAGCTGATGGACCAAGTAGGTCTGTGCGATATATGACGTGTCCTTCATCCCTCTGATAGAGAATACATGTACACCTCCCCAGCCCACAGATCCTCTTCCCGCATAGATTATTTACTTCTCTCCCAATCGCTTCTCCCCGGGGTTTTAGGTGCCATGATTCATCCTGGCCCTCCCTTGGACCACTATTTGGTTGTAAGTCAACTTTCCCTTTCGTCTTTACCTAGGAGAGAGTCTCGTTGGAAGATTAACGACCAGTTGCTGAAAGATCTTGGAGTAATTCAACCTATTTTAGAATATATAGAGCAATTTGTTGAGGCTAGCCACAGATCCACTACAAGGCCTGATGTGGAATGGTGTGCCTTCAAGGCCTGCCTAAGAGGGATTTTGATTGATTTAGCATCCAGGAGAAAAGGAAATAGGGAACAACAGTTGTTACATATTTTGTCTCAAATACAGAATATAGATGTGAAATTGACCCCACAGTCCCCTGACAGGAATGAACTAAACTGAAAGCTGCCTACCTAGAGCTCCTGAGAGAAAAAGCGGAATGTGACATACTGAGAACTAAGGCATCCTATACAGACCAGGGTGAAAAGGCAGGGCGCTTATTAGCTCTCAGAATAAAGCAACAAGAATCTTCCCGTTTTATAGCATCGATACATTCTCAGAATGATGGCTCTTTGAAAACATCTCCAGTTGATACAATAGCTGAGTTTACTAATTATTACAAATCATTATATGGACCAATGCCTAATCAAGCCTCTGAACAGATATTGAATAAGTATCTCAAGGAGTCCAAATTGCCGCGCCTTTCTGAGACACAACAGAAAGCACTACTATCTGCCATTACTGCAATGGAATTGGCTGAAGTAATTAAAAACCTCCCCACAGATAAGGCCCCAGGGCCGGATGGGTTTTCATCTAGCTTCTACCAAAAATTCAAAAATCAACTTATCCCTCTCCTTCTCTCTCTATATTAGCACATACTCTCAGGAGCAGTAATTGACCCCACTCTCTTTGAAGCCCATATTGTCCTCTTACCCAAACCCGGTAAGGCTCCTGAATTGGTTACAAGTTACCGACCTATTTCCCTCCTTAACCAGGATATAAAAATTTTGACTAAATTACTTGCCAATCGTATTAATATAATTCTCCCAGATCTTACTGGACTAGAACAGGTGGGTTTTATTTATTTATTTAAGAGTTTTACCAGGAAAGCATACTGAGCGGGATACCGCTCGATTCCAGATGCATTCTGGGGGAAAGGGACAATGGAGCATACAAATAATAGTCACAATGAAGTTGTACATGTATACAGTTACATTTACATACAGATAGTAGAATAGATATAATATGCATACATGGGTATGTAACAGGCAAAGAGGAATAAAGCCAATAAATACAGCCAATTGCATGGCAAGGTATGGTGGATTAGTACAATTGGTTATGCAATTGAAATAAAACACAGTAGGCAAAGAAATACACAAAATAAAAATTGACACAGTTCTGTGAGGAGACTGCATGTGTCACCCCTAACTCTGCTCTACCTAAACATAAATTCTAGATGGGGATGGAGTGCTATGAGCACTGGGCAAGGAGTACGGGGAGCTGCACAGCAAGGGGCCCTAAATACGAGAAAGGGACCTGGGGTACCTGCTCCTTGGTGGCCCTATGTACAGGTGCACGTTGAGGAGAAGTGTGCCTTGAGGAGGTGATTTAGATGTGAAGTGTTGGTAAAGTCACGAATGCCTGCCAGTAGTGCATTCCAAAGTTTAGGCATGAGGTATTTGAAAGCCGCTTGGCACTTGGATATGGACATACGTGGAACATGGAGAAGCCGGGAGTTTCCACTCCTGAGGGAGTAGGCGGGCTGTGATAGGGCTGAGAGGGCAGATTTAAGGTGGGGGGGAAGGGACTGTGCCCAGAATTTCACTGTGGTCCTGATGCTGTGGACATGTCTATGATCGTGGCATGACGTTAGATCAAGGGAACTGTAGAGGTCACAGTGATGAGTCAAAGGGGAGCAGTCAAGGGCAAAGCGACAGAAGGAATGGAAAAGAGGATCAAGGCTGGCTAGGGCAGACTTGGGAGCAGCGCTGTAGACCATATCCCCATAGTCAAGTATAGGAGGATCATCTTCTGAACAATTTCCTTACGGGTTACCAGAGGGATGCTGCCCTTGTTCCGATATAAGGCTCCTAGTTATGGGCGCAGTTTTTTGTGGCTCGAGTCAATGTGAGTGGAAAAGTCAAGGTGCTGGTCAAGCCAGACCTCGAGGTATTTGAAGGAGGTGCAAGTCTCTAAAGCAGTCCCCTCAGTGGTGAAGAAAGTAGGGGTAGAGCGGAGCCACGAGAGCCTTTGCCTCGTTCCAAAAGTTAGGGAGACTGCTTTATTGGACTTAATAAAAAGCTGGTTTGAGCGAAACCAGTGCTGTACCGCACTGAAATCCTGCTGGAGTATAGCAGCCACATCTGTGGGGGAGGGGCCTGATGCATACAGTACGGTGTCATCAGCGTACAGGTGAATGGATGTGTGTGGGCAGACTGAGGGTAGTTCATTTAGAAAAATAGAGAAGAGTATCGGGCCAAGGACCAAGCCTTGTGGGACCCCAGTAGTGACGGGAAGGGGCAGGAAGTGTGAGGACCAATTCTTACTGATTGTGATCTACCTACCAGGTATGAGTGAAACCATCTGGTGTTAGCACCTGAGAGTCTGGCATTAGAGAGTTTGGAGAACAGTGGGAGTGGGAGACTGTGTCGAAAGCTTTTGTGAAGTTGACGAAAATGGCTGAGGTGGTGTGCCCTTTATACATACCAGTGAGGATGGCGTCAGTGAGCCTTAGCAGGGAGGTAATGATGGAGTGTGATTTGCTGAATCCTGATTGGTAGGGTGTGAAGAAAGAGGAGGAGGAGTCAAGGAAGGTGGAGAGTTGGGCTAGGACAAGGTGCTCCTGTAGTTTGGCTAGGATGGGGAGTAGGGAGATAGGGCGGTAGTTTCCCAGTGCCAAGGGGTCACCCCCTTTCTGGAGGGGGATGACAGTAGCATGCTTCCAGTCAGATGGTATGTCGGCAAGAGAAAATGAGAGCTTGAACAGCGTGGCCAGTGGTGTGGCAATGGCTGAGGCAGATAGATGTAACATTTTGGAATCAAGTCCTGAATGGCATTTACCTTTTGAGGGGTTGAGTGACCGCAGGGCTTTTAGCACAATGAGCGGGGTAACCAATGAAAAGAGAAGCCGGTAGCCTAAGAGGATGTTGGGGCATGGGAGGGTGCAGACTTTGGGGGGGTGCGGTACAGAGGCTAGAAGAGAGGATGCACACCTGGTTCAGAGACAATGGAGCCTTCTACATTTAGGGTAGGAGTGGGAGGCTGGGCAGGGGAAGAGAAAAGTGGCTTGATTGTTTATGAAAGGGAGATCCTCATCAGGCCACCTTCGTACCCTTGCTCATGTCTTCTGGTATCCAGAGATGTTCCTTTTCCCACAGCCTTGGTGTCTCTGGATGCCGAGAAGGCATTTGACAGGGTAAACTGGCACTTCCTATTCTGGACACTCAGAGCTTTTGGTTTTCCATTGGATTTCCAGAAATGGAAACATGCTTTGTACCAGTCCCCAACTGCCCGAGTGACTGGTAATGGGGTGATTTCAGAACTTTTCTCGCTGCAATTGGGTATGAGGCAAGGCTGCCCCTTATCTCCACTGCTCTTTAATCTTTATCTTGAGCCACTTATCCGCAGACTAATGGAATGCCCGAAGATCCAGGGCATTACTATACAATCTCAGGAAGTAAAGGTCTCTGCTTAAGCAGATGACTTCCTCCTTCAGCTTTCCCATCCGGCCACATCCATCCCTCCCATGTTGGAAATTATTGAAAAATACAGTCAAGTATCTAACTATAAACTGAATGTCAGTAAGACAGTCGTCTTCCCCCTCAACCACAGAATATTCAAACGACTATCCTAGCACTAGGGTTTTCTTGGAAACAGGATTCTTTAAGGTACCTCAGAATCTAACTCACAAGAAATTCAACACGTCTGAAACTCAGTTTGGATTCCCTTGTGCATATTATTAGTCAGGATCTTGATCATTGGTCCGCTCTCCCGATCTCACTCTGGGGAAGGATCAACTTACTCAAAATGAATGTTTTCCCTCACCTTTTCTACACTCTCAACCTACTAAATAGTTGGCTCCCATTGTCCTGGTTCAAAAAAGTATATGGCCTTCTCACTAAATTTATCTGGTCCAATAAAACGCCAAGAATAGCCTTTCACAAATTAGTTGCTCCTAAATCCAGAGGGGGATTACGTCTCCCCCACTTGCGCCTTTACTTTTGAGCCAGTCATGCCAATAAGTATCTCAGATGGCTCTCCTCGGATGCTCCCCCTTATCTCTCATGTTGGCTTAAAACTGAATTAGCCCACGTTTGATCTTGTGGTTTATACCCTGCAGCACTTTTGCACATTAAAGAAAGTTCTCTCCCTTCCAGTTTAAAAGCCTCCCTGAGTGCCATATCAGTAAAGGTTCACTCCCAACTTTGCCTCTTTCTTACGTACAACCACACTGCAGATTTAATGCAACTCATATGGGGAAATCTCAACTTTAAAACTGATAACAAACTTCTTCTTTCCTGCTGGCTACCTTACCTTGGGGATGGTCTGCTCACCAACTGTATCGCAGAAGGTGGCTCTTGGCTTTCCTCTGCAGAGATTATGTGCAAGTTCAGTATCCTAAACACTCACATTTTTAAGGTCTTTCAATTGAGGCACCTTCTCACAAAGGTGTTGGGAACAGACCCCTCCCCAACTGCATGTCCACCCTTCCGGAGGGAACTGTGCTATTTAGCGGGCCTTCCACAAGCCGTTTCCAAGACTTATGGGATCCTATTTGACTGGATCCACCCGGGCTGCTTCGACCCCAAGGCCTACTCGTCTACCTTTTTTTTCAAATGACTATAGATTGGCCTGCCCTATGGCACAACTGCCATAAATGTGTTACTTAGGATAGGCTGAAGCTCATGCAGGTATATGTACTCCATAACTTGTATTATTCCCCACAAAAGCTGGCCAGATTCGGTTTAATATCCTCACCCTTATGTATGCGTTGTCATCAAGAGGAAGGCACATTATACCATATCTTCTGGACCTGTTCTAAGGTGGCTTCATTATGGGCCAATATCCAACATAGAGTAGACCCTCTTCTAGGTCTAGCAGATCTGTTTACTCCCGAAATTTGTTTGCTAGGTGATTATACTGGGATCTCAGTCCTTAATCATAAATACCACATGGCCTTTATCTCTATGTCCGCCAAAAAATTGGTACTCAGGCATTGGAAGGATAATGATGAAATTTCTTACATTGAATGGCTTTATGAGCTGTTAGTCAACCTCAGAACAGAGAAGGTGATTGCAAGCCTTACCAACAGGCTGGAAAGGTGTAGAAAAATCTGGGACCCCTAACATACCTTGTATTCCTTATAATCAACACGTATTGGTACCTCTCAATACATTCAAGTCATTAAGTTTGTTTTTTCTGTGCTGGGGGGTTGGGGAGGATGGGGGAAATGGGAAGGGGGAAGGGGATGGGAAGGACAGCTTTATCATGACAATATATCTCTGTTCAATATCTCATGTCAACTTTGTACCTGTCCTCTGTATGGTAAACTTTTCAATAAACTTTGAATTGAAAAAAGGAAAAAAAAAGATAAAGGGCTTGCAAGATCTGCCATTTCCTACTAGCGTGGCAATACTCAGATGCTTTTTAGGAATGGCAAACTACTCCAGGGATTTTTCGGAATTGTTTAACCAGGTGAGACACTAAGCTGAAAGCTTGTTTATAGGTGTAACCTGGGAGCACAGGAAAGTTAAGTGACTTGCTCAGGGTCACACAGTATGCAAGTGGGGGCTGTGGGATTCAAACCCAGGTCTCCAGATTTGCAGCTCAAAACCTTAAACCACTGCGCTATACTGCCTCCCTGATTTTGCCTTGAAGGCTGCTCTCTTGTATGAACTTCGGAAAAAGTATGTCCCATGGACATGTGGCGCCCACTCACACTGAAGCTGCAACACAGCTCAAGCAGGCCTTAGCCTCAGCCCCAGCACTGATCAATCCTAATCCAAACCTCCCATTCCATTTGGAAACTGCAACTTCTGATGTGGCCATGTCTGCAGTGCTGGCACAAAATTACAATGGGTACTTTAGGCCCATTGCCTATGCATCTCAGATGCTATCCCCAGTAGAGAGGAAATACATTTTCTGTGAAAGACCACTCTTGGCAACCTATTGGGCTGTCAAACATTTCATGTACATCAGTACAGGTATGCTATTGTCTTGCATACCTGCCAAACCCTCAACATTTTGCTTTCAGACAAGGTAAAAGATGGTTCAGTTTCCAACACCAGACTATCCCACTGGTCTTTGCTTCTGCAGGACAGGGACATCAAAATGCTACCTACAAAAATGCCATTCATCTTGGCTCATGGCCTACTCTAGACAGGTAAGCCCCATGACTGTGCACTCGAACCTCCTGACTTACTTGAACCGGGACCATTCTTACCGGCTACATCAGATGTTTTAGAAGACACTAGCATGTATCGTGTCTTTACAGATGGCTCCGCCTCCTATGTGGATGGAGAACAGGTAGCAGGATTTGGGGTGCTCATAACAGATAAAGATGGCAATTTCAGGTGCATCTCCAGAAAGTGCACTGTTATCTCCTCACAGTATGCCAAGTTGGCAGCTGTGGCCTGTGCTCTGGCGGTCATGCCCCATGGTGACAAGGATGCCATCATCTTTGCACACTCTAACTGGGTCTGCTCTTCCCTTACTGAGTTTCTACCATTCTGGGAGAAAAATAACTTTACATCCTCTGATGGCACAGCGTCAAATACAGGGATTTGTTTGTGTATATACACACCCTGACACAGCAGTTTACTCACAAGCTGTACATCCACAAGTTAAAGGCTCACTGCAAATCTGACCCTTACCATGAATTCAATGATCGAGCTGACTTGCTTGCTTGCCAAAGCAGGAGCTTGGGGGGGGGGACATGGACAATGACTCACCCAGTAGCTGTGGCAGTTATTTTCATAGCTGCCAATACTAGACAGAAACCAGTACCAGAACCTCCACTGGACCTTTCTGCTGCACAGAAATCTGACCCAGAACTAAAAAATCTGTTCAAATTCTTGGACGAAGCAATTGAACAACCACTACCTATTGGTAGTCCATGCAAGAGACACCCTGACTATATACACTTGTCTAGTGATCAGAAACTCACCTGGTATCGGAAAGAAGATACAGGTGACAAACTGTGGGTTGCACCACAATTTTTGCAAACCGAGTTCATCCATATGGCTCATGATACCCCTACTGGCAGACACCAGGGGGCAGACAACACCCTCCAGAGACTCAAAACTGTCGTCTGGTGGCCTGGTATAGCAAAAGATGTACAGCACTATGTGGACAACTGCACAGTGTGTGCCCAGAACAATCCAATTTCTGTGAAAAGAAATGTCAAATTGTTGCCACAAAGGCAAACTGGACCATGGAATGTGATACAAATCAATGTCATTGGCCCCTTGACCAACTCCAGCAAGAACAAGTATGCACTTCTCACAGATTTGTTTTCTAAGTGGATAGAAGCATTTCCCATGAAGAATGACATGGCAAAACCAACTGCCAAGATCCTGGTGGATCAATTGTTCTCCAGGTGGTTCCTACCCCTAAAGGCAGACTCAGACCAGGGAACCAGTTTTAAAGCTGAGCTGATGAAGCAGACACTCCAACTCCTTGGAGTAGATCAGAAATTCCACACCCCTTACCATCCTCAGTCCTCAGGCCAAGTAGAAAGAGCCAACAGAAGAATCAAACAGATGTTATGCAAATTCATCACTGACAATCCCAAAGATTGGGATTCCCTCTTGCCACTACTACTGATGGCAATCAGTGGCACTCCTGCTGCAACTACCCAGTGCACACCCTATGAGGTCATGACTAGTAGAGCCATGAGATTACCTGAGAACCTGTTGATTGCTCTCCACACCCCTACTGCAGATAGAGTATCTGTAGATAAATATGTTGAGAAGCTTCATGATGACATCATGAAGATACACCTGTTCACTGCCAATCAAACGGGTAAAGCTCAACAAGCTAAAGCCATTTTGATAAGCATGTCAAAGAAATTGACTGGCAAGTTAGAGACCAAGTTATGCTTCTCCAATACAGACAACCAACTCATTCATTTGCCAGCAAATGGGAATGCCCATATCCCATTGTCAACAAACTCAGTCCTGCTGTCTATCAGGTACAAGTCAAACAGCAAAAACAGACCACCGACAAGTGGTTCCATGCTAATCAGCTCAAATTGTACACAGGTGACTAAACTTACTTTTCCTAACCCAGTTAGGGCAGAATAGTACCCTTCACTTAACAAACCTTTTCTGTTTTCCTTCAGGTACACAGGCAAGATGGCTATATTGCACCTCCTCATCCTGGTGGGACTACATTCTTTGACTGAATCTCAGAACAAACCCCTATCAACTGCACATAAACAATGTATAGAACATTTTCTTGGCAAACTTGAACACTCAGCCCCAGTGGGAGTTCATATTAATGTGCCCAACAAAATGATTACTGTTAAGGAAGGCTTATACACCTATCTTAATGCCATGGTAGTAGACCCTGATAAGTCCTCACTCTCCATACAATGGGAAACTGATCTTAATGGCTACACACTCCCTGTAGCTCGTCTATCCAAAGGTACATTCCATGGATGGCCAGACACAGACATCTCACAAAATGGTACACTCTCCATTCGACAGACTTCTCCTAGACATACTGGTCATTATAACCTTACTGCTCTCATAGATCCTGCCTGGTGTGATCGCCTCACCTCTGAGGAGACATGCACTTTCTGTCTTCACAACTACGTAGCTACTGAAGCCCTGTTTCTTTCTGTAGTCCCACCCACAGAAGAAGAAATGACTGACTGCCTTCCCCAGGAGGATGGCCCTCCTAGTGGTTTGACTTCCACATCCTTTCCAGGAGCTCTGATTAATAATGTGCAATTTATGCATGTCCCAGTTATTTTCAATCTTACACATTAGAATATGGCTGAGACTGGTCTCTGTCACATGACAAACACTTCTAAAGTTTTCAGTATGATGCTTACAGACATTGTAGCTGCTTACCAAACCCGCACTAATGATCCAGTTAGTGGCCTCATACCACTGATCATGTAGGGGTCTTTAGACCCGCCCCTAATGCTAAAGCTCGACCACGCACTAAGAATGACACTGCAGATGTTACTGGTGCAGCAGGCACCATTTCTTGACCTTTTTGGCTCAGGCATGTCTATCTGGAATAGAGCAGATATAGCTGCTATTAAAGCACAGACACTTAATTTTCAGCAAGCTGTTAAAAATTATATTCTACCCCCACTGTTAAATGGTGTAGATGGTTTAAGTCAGGAAGAACTTTTTTTTTTTTTTTTGTGTTATTTTTTTCCCCCCTCTGTGCTACCGCTCCCAGCCACTCCTTCAGGCTGTGCCAAGGCATCTCCAATCCATCCTATTCCCGTGCCCCATTCCTCACATTTGCAGTCATCACCAGAGTAACCTGGATGTAACCCTTCGCCGGGCGGGTCCCCCCCCTTCTGAGGGGACAGGCACCTGCGCAGCAGGCAAGTGCATTACTTGGCCCTGGGGTACTGCTGAGGGATGGAGGCTCCCGGGACATTGACAGCATCGGACCACCAGGCGGAAGTCATCCAGTCGAGTGCAAAGCCAGTTTTTCTGGTGATGTTCCCTTCTTGCTCGCTTCAGCGTTACCCTCCGGTCTCCACCTGAGGTCACTGCAGAGCAACGCACTCCCACAACCCACCCCAGTAGAGAAGCCTCCGGATGCTCAATCCATCTCCTTCCCTGCCTACCCCCGGCGCCCCGAGTCCATTCCCGAACCTGGGTCACCAGCGTGGGTCGAGGTAAGGCGCCAGCGCCTCAACCCTCTACACCACAGGGCCGGCCCAGGAAGAACATTTTACTGTGTGCAACATGTAGGAAATTGCCAAAGGGATCAATGATACTAAGAATAAGATTAATGAACTGATTTTTCAAAATAACAAGGAGGCAGACAAGCAATATATTGCCCGTGAACTTTTATGCTCGGCTTATGGTTCTTATGTAATTGCCACCATTAACAATCTCTTCAGGAACTTGGAAACAGGACACATTCCAGATCTTATCAATGATAGAAGAATGGCTAAATGGTATTGTCCTCATTGCAAATCTAATGGCTGCATCACTATTTGTTTAGCAAATTCTGTTAACATTTCTATGTCCACAGCTAGAAACCTTGGGTATGTCGCACGATATCCAAATCAAGCACCTTGTTACTTTACTAAGACATGCTCAATACATGACAATATGTTTATTACTTTTACTACCATCACCATGACTACTGTCAGTGGCTCAGTAGGTAGCACACTCGCCTCTGTGGCCGGGAGATCAGAGTGCTGTGGGTTCAGTTCCCACATCTGGCACTTGGGTTAATATCCCAGTACTGACACTGTAGTGCAGCATGAGAGGGGTGCTGCACTTCTGAGGTGCCGTCTTTCAGATGAGACGTTAAACTGAGGTCCCATCTGCCTGGATTGGTGGTAGTTCAGGTGGATGTTAAAGATCCCATGGCACTTATCGAAAAGAGTAGGGGAATTTCCCCGGTGTCCTGGCCAAATTTCCCTCATTCACTAAAATTACCACCAACAGCTTAATCTGGTTCAAATTCAATTGCTTACCATCTGTATAACCCCCGGTCGCCCCTGAAAAAGGGACTTCTAGGCCCAGTGGGCTTACCGGGTCAACAAAATTCAACAAACAAACAAACCATGCTCTGATCCACAAACCTGTATCTTTGACAAGTTGGCTGCTATCGATTCCGTCGGACACCTGGACGATGACATCTACCGAGAAAGAACTGAGCTTCCCTACTTATTGGTTTACCATTCTGTGCTCCAAGCCTGGGTGGCACCCCACAGAAACTGTGGCACCAAGAAGGGATATTATTATTACCTGTACCACTGTGACGTTTTTGATATTGTGAAACCTGTGTGTGGGTACTCACCGGAACATCTCGACTGGTCTTATACCTTGGGTGATGAATTGCTGTCCAATCTGACTGATGTTGACGAGGATGACAAATCTGAATCTCCACAAGCTGCACCTTCTGCACCTGACGCCGAAACAGCTCCATCCTGAAGCCACCTGGAAGAGATACATTGCTTCACTTCATGGCTCACCAACCAGTCTTTTACCTGTCCCATACGTCTACAGTGACGGAGGGTTCCCACTGTAAGAGTAACTTATAATTCTGATGGGCAGTATTATGTAGTGACAAATCATAAATCCTTTGCTTATGGTCAAAAATCTTGTGCTATTTCAGCTCCTAACTTCTGTTTTACTCCACAGCAGATGACAACAATTGGTCACACTGTGATCACTCTTGTTCCTCTCCCCGAACCAGATGTTACTGATACCAATCCGCTATACTTGCTTGCCTTGTCTCAGTATTTGCCTGTGTTTAACGCGCACATTGACCCTTTGCCTCTTTCTTTGAAATCTCTCTTAGCTAGAAAAGATTTGCATTTGATTTATATTAGCAATAATATTTCTAAGGCCGGTGATGCTCTTAATGATCTTATTCATGATGGTGATTTAAGTACTGCTCTATCCAATACTTGGTTAGAACTGACTTTTAAAGTGTTTGTTATTATCCAAGTATTTTTGATTGTTTTTCTAATACTAAACCTTTGCTGTCTGCGACATACTATAGGACAAACCAAGAACATCTCGAATTCCTTTACAAGGCTCGTGCCTCAAGCTTGTAAACAACTTTTTACTTCCATCCCACTACTTTCCTGTGGTTGTTGCCTTTTCTTCTGAAGGCAACAAGGGGGGGGAATGTTATCCATGATTGTACCCCCACCTTGGGGACAGCAACACATATGTAGGTATATGTACCAACCTTAGGGCAGAGGCACTTATCGTATAAGCATAAGTGTCAGGATCTGAGTTCGACTGTATTTTACTAATGCATATTATGCTCCATTATGGTTTACCAACGTATCTTAGTCCTGGGAGATGCTTTCCATTGTATTTTAACTGTATAGTCATGAGTAAGGTAATAGTGTCATCTTTAGTGCTTGTGCATCACTGTAACTACAACTGGCCTTGGAGACTTATAGAGATCCCATTGTTCATGCTATCTCTGCAAGCTAATTATCAGGGTATAAGACCACTTGCAGCATGTAGCTTCTCTGAAACGAGAGACTGCACCTATGTAGGTAAGGAAAATGGGAAGCTCTCCCAGTGTATTCACTGTTGGTAATAAGCCTGTATTATCATTTACCTGTAATAAATTACATTTATTACATGTGCACTACTTGTCTGTTGTCTCTTCCTTGTGCCATTCCACCAAGAACCTGAGAAAGGTAATTTTATTACCAACTTACACTAACTTCAGATCCTTCTGGCACTGGTAAGTACCTGCCTTAAAGCTTCACCTTATTCTCTTTAGGGCTCTTCACTTCTCCCAGCGAGGAACTCCCTCACTCTCTTCCTTGAGAAGAGAAAAGCTTCTCCATAACCCATTCCCTGGCTCTCTTTCCCAGCCCAAGGGACATGGATGGTGCAGCCTGCTAATACCCCAGCTGCCACCACACCTCACAAGCTCTCTGCAGCCCTGGTCTTTTTCCTGCCTACACTGGCTCACCCAGGCCCACTCCATTCTTTGCAGGCTCTTGATCTCCTGGCTACCACCGCAAGGCCTCCCATGCTCAAACCACTGACCCAGGTAGTTCCGACAGCCACAAAAATTATACCTCACATATTCCTCCTGTGCCCGAGAAGAGCTAACTGGCACGGGGAGCCTAAAGGGGATCCATACCTTGGAGATCTCGCTCTGGCAAATTAATTTGGCGCCATGAGGCCTGTCCCTCCAAACAGACCCCACATCTGGTAAGTACTCCACAAGCCCCTTCACTTACACGTGAGCTGCCCTGCCACTGGGAAAGGAGCAGAGGGCTGCCACCAGCCCCCTCTCTCTGCAGAAGCACTGGCACTAGTCCTGCAGCCCTGACAGCCCAGGGAGTTAGGCCACTGACCTGAGTCCCATAGCTGTCCCCTGGGGCCTACCCTACTCCACCTGAGATCACTCTCCACCCCAAGTGACCCGGGACCCAAATGACCACATATGTGGCTATCTACCACTACCCTTGGTAGATCAGAACCTGGAACTTCGCTGCTGAACTGGCCATCCTGCCTGATGGAAGGGGGACCCCCCCTTCACACTGCCCTGCTGCAGTGCCTGCCAGTCTCTTCGCTCTCTCTCTCTCTCTCTCTCTCCCCACTGAACCCTCAAACTCTCTCTCTCTCTCCCTCTGCTCCCACTATATATACCCAACTTCTCTGCTGCCCTCAAGTGACGGCCAGATGAAATTACTTCCCCCAGAGCACTAAAAGGCCTAACTCTCCAGGGGAAAAAGGAAGAGGGAGGGGTCCCTAACTAAACATAAGCCCCTCTCAACTGAGAAGGGGGCTTAGACTATAAACAGTTTTTATTTTCACTGTAATCACTGCTTGTGTCTAAGTACAGTATTACAGTCCATCATGGTCTTGTCTGAATTACCGAATCATCCTGCATCAAAGCAGTTGTAGAAAATTTGCAGACTTTTCTACCCAGGGAATATGACTATATATTGTGTGGAGTACTAAACGTTTAAACAAAATATAAACATAAAAATATGTGCAACACACACAGTGGAATAACCTACATGGAATAACCTACAGTAACTACTAAAATCCAGAACAAGAAACAAAGAATCCTTTAGAGTTCTTATATCTTTCAGAACCTGCTATATCTAAAATGTATATCTAATTCAAAATTTTTTCTGTAGAGATTTTTCTGCTCCCTGGCAGGCTGGACAGCTGTGTCAGCCCATTCCATAATCACCGACCATCCCAACCCCCCCTTCCACCTCCCGGGACTGAGCGGACCGTTGGTGCTCTCGGGGAGTGCTTCATTAAGCCCAGCCTCTGTATTTTCAACCTTGCTTTTCTCCCCGGGGCCCAGGGATGTGCAGTGGGCATGATGTCCGAGCTCCACTTCCATGGAGATAGCCCCAGTGTCCTGAGCTTGGGAGTCACCTCCCTTATGATGCACATGAGCTGCCATCCAGCCACTGCTGGGTGGCAGGAAAACAGCTTGCCAAGCTAACCCTTCCCCTCCCCAGGAAGGACAGCTATGCTAGGGATGCTCAGTCCTTCCTCACCCTGCCGGCCCCGTGCAACCCGAGTCCGTTTCTGACCCTGGGTAGCTGACATGGCAGGAGGCAAGGCAACCAGTGCCTCAGCCATCCACACCACCAGGCCAGCTTATCTAATTTAAAATTTAAGTCCATTATAATTTGAATTAATACCCCTTTTATAAACTTTACACAGAAAACTCAAGATGCCATATTACTGTGAATTATCTAAATGCTGTACTTACATCTTTCAGTAATAAAATACTGAGGACACGAATTGTGCACAAAGTAAAATCAGGCACCTCAATCTGCTTTCTACTATGCAGTTTCACAAACCACAAGCTTCTAGCTCCACTCAGAGTGTGCCAAAAGGCTGATCACCCAGTATTTACCAGAGTTTGGGTACTCAAAACTGTTTAAATTAAAGTCTATAACTTATCAGTTAAGCTGATAATACTCTTTGACTGCTTCTGTCTTCTGCATCTTCTGTAATCAGTGGCTACAGTGAGTCCGGGCCTTACCTCAGCCAAACGGCTTTTACAGCTGCATACTGTGATGTCACCATGACATCAGTAATGTAATAGCCTACATACGGAAAGGTGCCAAATTTTAAAAATAAATTTTAAAGATAAAACATACCGCAAGAAAAATTAAAAATAGTTCAGTATCTAATCAAGAAGCCTTCTCGGGAATTATTTACAAAGTATTGGGTTTATACAACTGTTTCTGCTCTAGTTTATGCAGTCTCTGCTTTAGAAAACTCTAAAGCACTGAACACTCTGTTTTACAAATGGTGAAGACAACATGGAGTTTATAGTGTATGTGGAGTTATGGTCCCTTCTGTGAGCTATGCAGAGTTCACATTTGTAGTCACCACTGAGAAACTTAGATATCTGTTACACTTAGCATAACACCTCTCGACGTACCACCACTTTCCATGCACTCCACAGAACCCCATTCTAGCTCTCAGGTTGGTCCTGTCTCTCCTGTTCTGCCGTATAGTCTGTATCCTGGTATTCTCTCTAATCTCCAGTACTCCAATGAACCAGACATCTCGAGTGATTCTGCTTTGCACTTGCTCATGGATCACACAACTCTCAGTCTAATGGAAAAGAATGAAACAAACACGAGGTTCCAAGTGCAAGTATATCTTTAAAATTGATAAAAACATAAGAAATTGAGCAGGTGATCCATAGGCAGCAGAACATACCCGATTCATAGTAAGTCAAGCCTTCGGTGCAGTTTGCTGCACAGCTGCTCCTTAGCCATCTTAGCATATGAACACCATAGCCCTAGCAGTTGTCAGCCCCAACACCATGAGATTATATCTCTTATACAGTAAGAAGCACCCGGGTTAAACTGAGCAGGAACCTATAGGAACTCAGTTCCACCGCCTGTGAAATGTATGATAGTTCCACCACCGCTGTCATCTTTCCCTGTTGACTACTATAGGAAAGTTTGACTACCTCAAAATGACGGTTCCACCACCTAGAAATCTATGTATGAGTTCACCCCACCTAAGAATTTCCAGTTTAACCACTGACATCACCTGCAGTACCTGTAAACTTTCAAGGGGGAGAAGTTGTAAGCACCAGAGAAGCCAGGGTACTGAGCTGGGCAGTGGTTACTGCTGGGGGCTGCCCTGGAGAGACAGATGCATAAACAATACATTAAAAAAGTATACAAGACAAGAAAAACTTCAGCCTGGCTTTAATGCTCTGCTGAACTGACTTTCGTAAAGCAGGTTGTTACTAAATGAAAGCAAGTCTAAATCCATTATGTTTGGCACTCAGGAAAAACTAGGGTACATAATAACATAATATTTGATCCTGGGAAAGAATTAAGGTCCATCTTGTCTGTTTCACCTGTTGCACAAGTGTGACTGTACCCAATTTGAGTATGGATACAGTACTGCCATGCTTAGCTGCCAGAATGCTACCTCTGCTCATACTGTGTAACCCTCAATGCCATTTTACCAAACGAAGGAGGCGGGAAGAAGAGTAATTACCCCCCCAAGAGTCTTACAGATTGGGAATGGAAGGGGTTTGGGGAAAATTTCTGACTTTTGAGATGGGATACTAAACTGAGGGAAAAAATACTGCAGCTGTGGATAAACCAAAGAACACGAATGTGCAAGAAAGCTTCATAACAAGACAAAGTGAAATAAGAAATAGAAAGCAGAGCTTCTGTCTGCAAAATGAAACTAAAACTGACGCTATAGAGCAGTTACCTCAAGTCACTTGTAACAAGAGAATTAAGCTGTACAGAACCACTCCCCTGATGAAGTGGAGTCAGTCTCACCACAAACTATTGGGATCAAATGTTGTGGCAACATAAACAATAAACAAGCACCCAAGAGCAGAGCTGTGTGAAACAAACAGTATTTGGCACAAATACTCCCGAATATGGCAGTATTTTGGTTGCTTAGAGAAAACCCAAATACTGGCATATTTCAGCAAGTGTATTTGCTCTGTACTAGCTGCCACCCGATTGCTTGAGTTTCTTACTTTCTTCCCTGTACTGTTTTGTAGGACATGAGCATGACAGTCGTGGGTGCACAGAGTGGGAGTGACTGCAAGCAGAGCACAAGCAAGACAGTTGAAGCTGTTGTTGCCAGACGAGTGTGACAGTTTGCAGGTGCACAGAGTGGGAGTGACTGCTAGCAGAGCACAAGCAAGACAGTCAAAGCAATTTTGCCAAATGAGTGTGACAGTTGCAGGTGCACAGAGTGCGAGTGACTGTGAGCAGAGCACAAGGAAGACAGTCGAAGCTGTTGTTGCCAGACGAGTGTGACAGTTGCAGGTGCACAGAGTGCGAGTGACTGTGAGCAGAGCACAAGTAAGACGGCCGAAGCTGTTTTTGCCAGACGAGTGTGACAGTTGCAGGTGCACAGCATGGGAGTGACTGCGAGCAAAGCACAAGCGAGACAGCCGAAGCTGTTGTTGCCAGACGAGTGTGACAGTTGCAGGTACAAAGCGTGGGAGTGACTGTGAGCAAAGCACAAGCATGACAGTCGAAGCTGTTGTTGCCAGACGAGTGTGACAGTTGCAGGTGCAAAGCGTGGGAGTGACTGTGAGCAAAGCACAAGCATGACAGTTGAAGCTGTTGTTGCCAGACGAGTGTGACAGTTGCAGGCGCAAAGCGTGGGAGTGACTGTGAGCAAAGCACAAGCATGACAGTCGAAGCTGTTATTGCCAGAATGAGTCCCCCCACACACACACACGGCACGAGTTCTTTTGCTGCATGTGTCATTTGCGAGCACAGAGCGTGAGTGTGTGGGGAATGCAATCTGGTACAGGCAGGAGAGAAGACTCAGAGAAATAGCGGGTGGCAGAACGCAATAGGGCAACCAGAATGATTGATCTGTGTATGGGCTTCTGCAGGCAGTCACTTCACAGCTCTAGGCAGAACGACTGACATCTATGGAAGCAGCCAATAACTGGTTTGGACAGAATAAGCAACATAAGACAGATCTTATGATTGGCTGTGGAAGTAATGCAGATCATTTAATCAAGTGCTGTTCTCTAGTGTAAGGCAGAACAGGGCATGTTGCTAATTCTGGTGTAGGCTTTTATCAAGGAAACATCGCATAGCGCGTGGCTGTCAGAGTTTGTCCAACCGCCATTAATCACAAGAAATAAAGCATATATATATATAGGACAGTCTCAGTTGCAGGAAAGGCATTTAATGGAGCATTCTGATTTCACTGGGTACGTTCTTTTTCTGCACTTCCCCTGTAAGTGATATGAATGGTAGCTGTAAACACTCGTGTTCTGTATTTTTTATCTATAGTGGAATATCAGTTGCTGTATATGTCTAAAACCTAAAAGAGGCATGAAGCGTGACGACAGCAAAGTAAAAACTACTGCTGCACATCATCATATTTTTAGTATGTTGCAGGTCCACTGTGTCATGTGCACAACTATAATAAATCTATGGAAATATCTCATTAGACGTGCTCTTTAGACAGAACAGTAGGGAAATGGGAGTTATCTTTGCTGTTGCTGGAATGATGCAACAGACAGAGCACCTTTGCTTTCGATTTTGTACTTGGAGTTCTATCCTGTTAACACTCTGTTTTCCCAATGTTGTGTCTAGGAAGTGTACAAATACATTATGGCGACAGCATTCGGAGGGTGGGGGGGTGCCACCAGACACCAGGGAAATGGTGGCTCACTGCTCCCACTGCAGCCCACAGCATGAGTTCCACCTGCAGCGGCACAAGTCAAGAAAGTTTTGCTGTTCTCACAGAGAGAACACAGGTGAACAGCTCCTCTCACTAAGCTGGTCACCCTGGTTGTTGGGTGCCCAGAAAAGGTATTTCTGGCCCTTATTGCTCTTAATTACAAAAACAAACATCAGAATCTAGCTAAACAGGGCCCATTTAGCTAGATTTTTTTTTAAACCAGGAGAAACACACTAAGTTGAAAGCTTGTTTACTGGTGCGACCTGGAAGCACAAGGAAGTTAAGTGACTTACTCAGGGGTCACACAGTATGCAAGTGGAGGCTGTGGGATTCAAACCCAGGTCTCCCGGTTTGCAGCTCAGCGCCTTAAATCACTGCGCTATACTGCCTCCTCCTCATTTGTTTTTTTAAAATGACAGAATTTTTATGTATTTTCCATACTTGTTAGTTTGAGGAGAAAAGCAACAAGTTTGCGGTTTCCCAGCACAAAAAAAAATGCTTCCTGCTGTGAGAAGCAAGTGGTGAGAAACCAAAAAAGGGTCCTGCAATATCCCATTTTCATTTCGCACCAGAACGTTAACTCAAAAAACCTACCACGTATGCTCAGAATGGAAATCACAAAACTTTAAAGCCTTATAACTCTAACTATTTAATATTTTTCCACCAAACCTTTCAAAGGTACTGCCTTAGGATATGACACATGTGCCCTGCAATTTTGGGGAAAAAATTCCATTCCATGTAGGCTGTAGGTGAGAGCAAATAAACCCATGTTAAGTATAGGAAAAAAATTAGCCAGCTACAGAAAAATGACATATGCGGATCTCAGAAGCTGCACAAGCTGTCTTCACAACTTTCCACAGATCAAGACCCTGCCTCCTAGACAGCACATGCAAAATTTCAGTTGATTTCATCAAAAGGTGCCAAAGCTATTAATGTGCAAAGTTAGGGATTTAAGACTGAATACCCTACTCATCCCTAACTATAGTGGTGCTATTGTGCCACTGTGATATATTCTTTGCAAAAACCCTTTGTCAATGCACCAGTTAGGATAACTTAATGCCACAAAAGTAAGGAAATGTGGCGTTAAGGTTTCCAGCCCCAATTCCCCCCCCCAACCCCCAACCCCAAGCAGCACAAAGGAAAAACATTAGGGTTTTGGGTCTCCGGTGTCTTGGCGAATCAGTGGTGGAGTCTTCCCTTGGGGTTGTCAACCCTAATGCTCACCCCATTCCATGAGCAAGCAACATGACACGTGATCTCGTGTGGGCCCTGTGTGAAGAAAGCTACAACAGATTGTGTTGGCAGCATGTGGTGAGACGTACTTATCTACCTTTGAAGAGTATATCACTATGAGGCAGTGGCTTGGAGCTGTACCTTGTGCTTCAGATTAGAGGCTACGGCTAGGGGAAGGGGTAAGCATTAGGGTAGACAAACCCAAGGAAGACCCCACCACTAATTCCCAATCCTCCTCTGACCCCACTGCTATCCTACTAAGATCTCCCAACTATCTGCCTACCATCCATTTGCTAAGCTTCAAAAAGAGAACAGTGCCATTGCCAATAGATAAGTCAGATGCCACAATCACTAATCTTGTGCCCACTGTTAAATATTTAGAGAACCTGGCTGAACCCCAAACTAAACAAATCTCATACCTAGTGGAAAAAAACAGATGATCTTCACAAAAGGTGTAAGCTCCCTTCCCCCATTGTCTAGGGGTATGCGAGATGTTACTCGAGGGGGAGGCCCTTGCAGCCAGAAACACAGCCCCAGAAAATTAAAACTTTTTACCTAGGTTCCTAGAAGATGTCTTCAGGGGGTGCAGGCCATACTTAGCAACAAGGGGATGACAGCAGTTGTGGGGGCAAGCTTAGTTAATGCGTTCACATGACGCCATAAATAAAATCCACTGTCCACGCCAGGTTAAAAGAAGAAAGAAAATTAATTAATTGCATACATTTGATTCCAGGGCACCATTTGTCTTGCCCCAGCGATCCTGGAGACCCATGCACTTTTCACTCTTCAGTTGTATAGGCCTCCAGACGCTTCCTGTGCAGGCCAAAGTGCCCCGAGAATGGGAGACAGGCTGCCACCACTGTTCTCCCTGCAGTAAGGACTGCCACCACTTCTCTGCCCCAGCAGCTTGGCAAGGGCTTTACTCACTCTCACCCACGGACGAAGGCAAAAGGGACCCACTTGCACCACCCCACCATGGTGCCAGAGTTCACAAGGTGGGCCACAGATTTTCTTCCCAGGCATTGGCTCCCCCGAAGGCACAGGTGGTCCCAACAAGAGGTTCCAGACCCCAAACGGACTGCTGATCACTACATTTCTCTGCCAGTCTTCGAGGGCAGAGAGTTGGTGGCAAGTAGCTCACCCCGGCCCTGAACCTCTGCCCTCATGGCCAAACTTGCACACAGGTCACCTTCTTTCTCCTATCTCTCTCTCTCGAACCTCTCCCAATTCATACCAAAACCTCCCTTTAATACCATTGGGCTGAGGCCCCCACTGCTGGCAGGCAGGGCACCAGCTCCAAACACTGTGGTTACAAATAAATTAACTAGTAAGTTCCCAAAGGGGGCTTACACTCCCCCCCAAAAAAAACTCATCTCTTGGTGAACGCCTACCAGTGCCCCCTTTGACCCCCCCCCCAGAGGGGAGATATGCACACTTCCCTCCCACCACCACCACCACCACTGAAAGCCAGGATAGTACCACTGGAACACCACCGCAACAGTGGAACTCAATACCTCCCTTAATTTAGGGCACTACTACTACTACTACTACTCATTCACTTCTACCAAGTTACTACATATTTTGCATTTAGATTCATGAGGTTTTTTGGTAGTTTTGTATATAATGTAGACACAGTAATATGTCACTGTCGCTTTAAGATGCACACTATAAAAGGTAGGTGTTTTCCACAAACGTCAGCCTCTGAGAAAGCTAATTGTGAAACGTGTTAGGTGACGTGGATGTGATGTGGGAATGTCCCTCAGCTGCTGCAGCAGCAGCAGAAGCAACTGTTGGTCTGGTCTGGTCTGTTACACAGGCTCATTTTCTGTGCAAACTGTGGATGGTGGACGAACTCCATAGGAACTTATATACATCAGTGGCAGAAGTGTTTTTTTAATGCCTTTTTCTATGAGTAAAAGAAACATAAAAAGGAGATATTGAGCCTGTTAAAATCTTTCTAAGTGGACCTGGGAGCTTACGCTTGGCTAAGTGTTACCTTTAAGTAAATGCTGGTACTTTTCCTTTAAAAATTATGCAGCTTTAACCGAGCACTGCTTTATCCCCGGTGTGGTCACACACTTTCTCTACTTTAGCAGATGGCTAGCACCCTTCCCCACAGAAACTACCCACTGGATGTAGTTTCCTCCTTCTTCTCCTCCTCCTCCTCCCAGTTTTCCAGGCTTGTAGTGTCTGTGCTCACCATGGCTGAGGTGGTGGTCCAACTACAGGCAGGCTGGTAGGGAGGTGCAGGCTGGATGGAAGGAGGTGCTCCACAAATGGCACAGCTCACACAGGCTGGCAGCACTTTCACATGTCCTCTGGTTCTGTGGCAGACCACACATTTTTCCTGGTTGCTACCTTATTGTGCCACCTCCCATAACCAGGACAGGAGGGAAGTGGGAACAGTAACCATCTTGTTCCTATTACCAGATGCTTCTGCCATCTTTCCTTTTAGTCCTCACTCCTTTCCTGCTGCTAAACATATAGACAGTCTTTAGTCAGCAGATTTCCCTCAAGCTGTTAGCACTTGTGGCATAGTTCACTGTGGCTCTTCACAAAATGGCGTTTCTGCTCCTCACTCCATGACCTCTGGCCTCAGCCTTGCCATCTCCAACCAATGGCACACTGTCCCCAAAGTTCTGCATACATTAAATGTATGCTACCTAATCCACGCTGGCAGAAAATGGCTCTGTATTGAAGGTACAGAATCTCACAGGTCAAAGATGGCACCTGACAGGAAAGAAATCTCCCACACTGCTGTAACCCCCAAGTCAACAATCCAGGAACAAGTTCTTGCATCCCCAAACAATCATTAAAATTCTGGACGAGCCCCCACATTGTAAGCCCCCCTCCCATTGTCTAGGGGTTTGTCAGATGTTACACAAAAGGGAGGGGAGGGGCATTTGCAGCCAGAAACACAGTCCCAGAAAATGAAAACTCATTATCTGGGTTCCTAGAAGATTCCTTTGGGGGGGGCAGGCCATACTTAGCAGCGAGGGGATGACAGCAGTTGTGGGGGCAAGCTTAGTTAATGCATTCACATGATGCCATAAATAAAATCCATTGTCCACTCCAAGTTAAAAGAAGAAGAAAGAAAATGATTTAGTTGCATAAATTTGATTAAGTCAAGAGTGGTGGATGCTTGGAACAGCCTGTCCCAAGAGGTTGTGGGGGTGAACACTGTGGGGGGATTCAAGAATGCATGGGATAGACACAAGAGAGCCCTGACTACTAGAGTGTCAAAATAGGTCTAAAACAAATGGGCATACTAGATGGACCTAGCGGTCTCCTTCTACCATCAGCTTCTTTGTTTCTCTGTTTCTAAGTCACTCCATGGAGCGTGGGGTGCAAATCACATGGTGGGTAACCCTCAGGGCTCAAGGCCCAATGCAGTCAGCAGCAAACTTTCATTTCCCAAAAGCTCCAGTACCATAGTGCTCCCTCAGGGCCGAACAGGCTCCTCTAATCCTGGCAGCAGCAACATTAATGGGCCAAAAGCAGGGCCACACAGGATCTTTTCTCCCAATACCACTCCTGCACCAAACTTGCTTTTCAATTCTCCAAACACAAACTACATTGGCCACATATACTACACTAGCAGCTACAAGATATAGAGTAGCTGTCTACTCCCAGCGCCAGTGGTTCAAATCCAGAGGTCCCACGTGGATGGTCTTTGCAAACAGCAAACAAAGTCCCCAAGAGAAATGCCAGGTCCCCTCTATCCAAAGCCAGTGCAGCTCTGAGCATCCCAGGGCACTATCTGTCTTGCCACAGTGATCCTGGAGACTCAGGCACTTTTCACTCGTCAGCTGTATAGGCTTTCAGACGCCTCCTGCCCAGGCCAAAGTGCCACCGGAATGTGAGACAGGCTGCCACCACTGTTCTCCCTGCAGTACGGACTGCCACCACTGTTCTCCCTGCAGTACGGACTGCCACCACTGTCCACCCTGCAGTACAGACTGCCACCACTGTCCACCCTGCAGTACAGACTGCCACCACTGTTCTCCCTGCAGTAGGGGCTGCCACCACTGTTCTCCCTGCAGTACGGACTGCCACCACTGTTCTCCCTGCAGTACGGGCTGCCACCACTGTCCTCCCTGCAGTACAGACTGCCACCACTGTCCTCCCTGCAGTACGGGCTGCCACCACTGTTCTCCCTGCAGTATGGGCTGCCACCACTGTTCTCCCTGCAGTACGGACTGCCACCACTGTTCTCCCTGCAGTACGGACTGCCACCACTGTTCTCCCTGCAGTACGGGCTGCCACCACTGTTCTCCCTGCAGTACGGACTGCCACCACTGTTCTCCCTGCAGTATGGACTGCCGCCACTGCACTGCCCCAATGGCCTGGCACACAGCTTTATTCACTCTTGCACATGGAATTGAGGCCGAAGGGACCCACCTGCACCGCCTCACCATGGTGCCAGAGTTCATGAGGCAGGCCACAGACTTTCATCCTGGGTTCTGGCTCCCCCGAAGGCACAAACAGTCCCAACAAAAGGCTCCAGACCCCACACAGACTCCTAACCGCTACACTTCTTCACCGGTCTTCAAGGGCGGAGGACTGGAGTGGCAAGCAGCACACTCCGACCCCGAACTTCGGCCCTCACAGCTAAACTCACACGCAGGCCACTTTCTTTCTCCTTTCTCCTCTCTCTCTCTCTCTCTCTCTCTCTAACCTCTCCCAATTCACGCCCAAACCTCCCTTTTATATCACTGGGCTGAGGCCTCCCTACTGGCAGGCAGGGCCCCAACTCCAGACACTGCCACTACATATAAATTAACTAGTAAGCTCCAAAAGGGGGCTTACACAGGAGAAGGAGGAATAACCTAAGAATAGTAGGGGTGCCTGACAGAGAGAAAGGGAACAATATGATTATGTTCTTGCAAAACTTTCTTCCTGAGATACTAGGCTACCAGTGGCCCTGGCCATTAGAAACTGAAAGGGCACACAGGACTCTTGGCTCTAAGCCACAACAGAGTGCTAAGCCGCAGCCTACTATTACATATTATTTATGCCACCCTATTAAGCAGGCGATCTTGAGAATTGCCAGGGAGAGGAAATCGCTAACCTGGTGAGGGGAGTGCATACTACTGTTTCAAGACTTTTCCTGGAAGGTTAGAGAAAAGATAAAATCTTTTTTTGAAGCAAAACAGCATCTACAAACAAGCATTTGTCAATGCTGAATGTTGCTTGCTTCTATGTGCTGTTTAGGTATATGGAAGTCATTGGAGTGCAAATGTTGAAAATTTGCGAACTTACGAACATGCGTAGGAACTGCGCAACGCACGCTCGTAAAACAGTAATTTTTAGGAATTTTTTCACCAAATTTTCAACATAGCCATTTTAAGACCTCTGCTCATGAACAGTGTCACTGTGATTTTGTTAATGTGTCCCATACATTGAGTTTGCACACCGACTGCGCCATTGTGCGCTACATGGTCGGAAACACGTTTTGGGCAGGATGTGAAAAATGACAGCTGTACTGCTCATAAGGAGGTGTGGTAAAATGGCAATGTTGAAAAATCTGGAGTGAAAATATTGAAAATTTAGAACTTCTGAGCCTCTTTGAACTGCATAATGCTGCGCTAAATAAAACAATGTCTTAGGAATTTTTTCACCAAATTTTCAACATAGCCATTTTAAGACCTCTGCTCATGAACAGTGTCACTGTGATTTTTTTTAATTTGTCCCGTACATTGATTTCGCACACCGACTGCGCCATTCTGCGCTACATGGGCGGAAACATTTTGGGAGAGATGTGAAAAATAACAGCTGTACTACTCATAAGAAGGTGTGATAAAATGGCAATACTGAAAATCTGGAGTGAAAATATTGAAATTTCGCGAACTTACGAGCCTGCGTAGGAACTGCGGAACGCACGCTTGTAAAACAGTCACTTTTTGGAATTTTGGCACCAAATTTTCAACATGGGGTTTTTGGGACCCCTTCTCATGAATGATGTCACTGTCATGGCGGTATTCAGGCCCAAGGGGTGATTCTCAGTCACTGCACAGTCAATGCGGGAAATCACCCTTCGGGCCCGAATAACACCATGACAGTGACATCATTCATGAGAAGGGGTCCCAAAAACCCCATGTTGAAAAGTTGGTGTAAAAATTCCCAAAAATGCCTGAGATATGCAACAAAGTTGAAACCCCCTATCTAGCCCATTATACAGCTTACCGGCATTTCCTCAGTTCGTGGTCGGCTTTGAAGAGTGCAGACGTGTTCCCGGTCCACCGAAGATCGCTACGCGGAGTCCAGAGGTAAGTATGGGGTCGGGGTGGGGAGGCTGGATGCGAGTGGGTGGGTGCGGGTTGTGGGAGGGGCGGAGACACGCCGCTGGGACCGTTTGCTTTTCAGGTAAAAAAAAGACTGGTGGATTGCTTGCCACGCTGGGTGGGCCCCAGTGGCACAAGGACATTGGGGGTTCAGCCGACAGGGATTGGACACCCCCATCGCCATGGAAGTTATTGCCATGCTGGGGTGGGCTCCCAGCGTGCAAAAGGACAGGGGCATTCAGCCGACGGGATTGGGCACCCCGTCGGCAAATGGAATTGTTTGCCACGCTGGGGTGGGCTCCCAGCGTGGCACAAGGACAGGGGCGTTAAGCCGATGGGGATTGGGCACGCCGCCGGCAAAGGACTGTTTGCCACGCTGGGGTGGGCTCCCAGCATGGCACCTGCTACTGGGGGGGGCAGGGACGCAGCTCAGCCGACGGGGATTGGGCACCCCGTCGGCTATACAGTGCGTGCAGGGGCGCGCACGGCAGCGTGTGGGGGGGAGCTGCGCGTGAGTAGCCAATATCTTATCGGTGCTCACTCAAGCGTAGCTCCCCCTTTCAACTGTATGCCACTGCATTTTGGAGCGTGTCATAGACAGCTCCAAAATGCATTGGCTTACAGGGGCCGCGCCTGCCAGCACACTGACTGAATTGGAGGAGGAGGTGACACACCTCCGAAATCTCCGATGATGGCACTATGTTTCTTGCACATGCGTGCAAGCAACATAAAATGGGAATTCAATATCACTTTAAATACCCAGCAGCCCTGCTCACGCACAAAGTGAGGGGGAGCTCTGTTACTTGTGAATCGGTGTCTGATGTCTGGGACCATTTACAGCATTTATAAGACATACACTCTACAGGTGGCTCTGCGGCTCGCTCTAACGGCCATTTCCATTTAAAGCAGCAGTACTAGCTAAAACAAGCATTTGTCAATGCCGAATGTTGCTTGCTTCTATGTGCTGTTTAGGTATTTGGAAGTCTTTGGAGTGCAAATATTGAAAATTTGCGAAATTACAAGCGTGTGTAGGAACTGCGCAACGCACGTTCGTACAACAGTCATTGTTAGGAAATTTTTCACCAAATTTCCAACATAGCCATTTTAAGACCTCTGCTCATGAACAGTGTCACTGTGATTTTGTTAATGTGTCCCATACATTGAGTTTGCACACCGACTGCGCCATTGTGTGCTACATGGGTGGAAACACGTTTTGGGCAGGATGTGAAAAATGACAGCTGTACTGCTCATAAGGAGGTGTGGTAAAATGGCAATGTTGAAAATCTGGAGTGGAAATATTGAAAATTCGCGAACTTAAGAGCCTGCGTAAGAACTGCGCAACACACGCTTGTAAAACAGTCATTTTTTTGAATTTTTGGACCAAATGTTCAACATGGGGTTTTTGGGACCCCTTCTCATGAATGATGTCACTGTCATGGCGGTATTCAGGCCCGAAGGGTGATTTCGCAGTCATTGCGCAGTCACTGGCGAAATCACCCTTCGGGCCCGAACAACACCATGACAGTGACATCATTCATGAGAAGGGGTCCTAAAAACCCCATGTTGAAAATTTGGTGCAAAATTCCCAAAATGCCTGAGATATGCACAGTTGAACCTCCATCTAGCCCATTATACAGCTTACCGCATTTCCTCAGTTCGCGTCAGCTTTGAAGAGTGCAGACGTGTTCCCGTCCACGAAGATCGCTCGCGCCAGAGTCCGGTAAGTATGGGGTGAGGGGTGTGAAGCTGGAGTGCGCGGTGGAGTGCGGGTTGTGGGAGGGTGGGAGGCAGCTGCGGGACCATTTTGTTTTATAGGTTTAAAAAAAAAAGACGTCGGGGCTGTTTGCCAGCTGGGGTGGGCTCCCAGCGTGGCACAAGGACGGGCTGCTCAGCCAACGGGGATTGGGCACCCCGTCGGCTGGGTGACCGCTTGCCACGCTGGGGTGGGCCTCAGCGTGGCACCAACTACTGGGGAGATAACGCAGTTCAGCCGACGGGATTGGGCACCCGTCGGCTATACAGTGCGTGCAGGGGCGCGCACGCCTGCGTGTGTGGGGGGGAGCTATGCTTCCTATCGCTGCTCACTGAAGAGTAGCTCCCCCTTTCAACTGTATGCCACTGCATTTTGGAGTGTGTCATAGACAGCTCCAAAATGCATTGGCTTACAGGGGCCGTGCCTGCCAGCTCACTGACTGAATTGGAGGAGGAGGTGACACACCTCCGAAATCTCCGATGATAGCACTATGTTTCTTGCACATGCATGCAAGCAACATAAAAATGGATCTTTTACAACTTTTTGTTCCCTGTGCTCCATTGCGCACTAACCTGGCAATAGAAACGTAGAAACTGTTGAACTGTCCTATCACCCAGTTTTCTGCACTGTAGTTGATATCATTACTTTTATCCTTGGCACTACAACCACCAGTCATGACCCTTACATGGCACAAACTCTAACCATAACAGATCCGCACTCGCAGATGCATGGTTGGACTCCCCCTAGCAACCCTAAATACCCCTGCCCTGTACTCCCATTGCGAGGCTTCACCTGGGCACAAAAGAAAATAACTGAAGTTCCTTCTTTGCAAAGGGCACATCTTCTTAGAATTCAGGAACTAAAGGAACTTGCAAAACGTCTGCTGCTACTGCTATTACTAATCTCAGGCAACATACACCCTAAGCCTGGCCCTCTTCAACAACTTATTAATGGCAGAAATAGGTCAAGGACACCATTGTTGGCTTGCATCAACAAATGCAGCCTACTCTCTGAACTAGACACCCTTAATGCCTGGGTTACACAGCACAACCCTGATGTTCTGTCAATTGCAGAAACTTGGCTCGTGCCCAATCCCTGACAACGCCATTTTAGTACCAGGCTACTCTGTCTTCAGACAGGACAGACTAGCTAAAAAAAGGTGGTGGCTGTGCCCTATACATAAAGAATGGTCTGTTGGGCCATGTGCTGTCCCTGTCCTGCACTGGAAACAATATGCACGTGCTCACTGTCAAGATATTACTTAGTGCACATAATAAAGTGCTCACCATCACCTCTGTCTGTATCCCACCCAAACAGTCTGCCCAGGGTCTAAATTCCATCCTTGACTGCATACACAGCCTGGGACACAACTCTGAAGTCATAATGTTAGGTGAGTTCAATACTAACTGGCTCTCCCCTGATCCAGGTACCTACAAGGATGCCGTGGCAGCTGTCCATTTCACCCAGTTAGTTGAGTCCCCCATCAGGGTGAATTACAGGACTGGGACAAGCACTCTTCTGGATTGGGTCCTCACTAATCACCCGGAACATATCACCAATACAAAAGTACTACCTGATTCCATTAGTGACCATTCTCCCATCATGTGAGGTGAGGTGCCTACCAGGTGCCATGGCATGGAGGGATGGAAGGAAGATCCTGGGGATCACTGGGAAGGCAAGACGGGAGGGTGAGCTGGATGTCATTATCCACCTAGGTACTAATGACCTGGCAAATGGGGAGCCAAAGGAAGTTCAGGAAGAGTTTAGGAAATTGGATGAGGGGTCTCAAGCAAGTAGCTACTTCTGTCACTTTCTCAGAAGTACTACCTGTGAGAGGCAAGGGAGAGCATAGGGGTGCATGCACCAGGAACTTTAACTCATGGTTGAAGAACTGGTGCTCTGAGCAAGGGTTTGGATTCATTGGTGACTGGGGACTCACCTGGAAGGATGGAGGTTTGTTCAAGCCTGGCGGCTTGCATCCATCCTGGAGGGGAATCCAAGCACTCAATTATAAGTTTAAATGCTACATTGACAAGCACTTAAACTAGCAAAGGGGGGTGGCAGGCCAGCAAGGAGGGTACCTACTTGCTCACCCCCCACAGCTAGCAGTGGAACCAGTGAACCAGAGGAGTTGCTGTCTCTACAAAGCAGAGTGTGCAAAGGATGGAGATTAGTGCCCAAGAGGTGGATAAGCAGAAAAGGGGCAAAATTGAGCAGAAGGGCAGATAGCAAGGAGAACCAGGGATAAAGGACAACCAAGGAAGGGGCTGGAGTAGAACAGCAAAACAGTCTAGGGAGGTCAAATCATGGAAAGCCATGTGTGCAAATGCCAGGAGCCTTAGCAACAAGATGAAAGATCTGAGGCTGTCATGGTGCAGTCAGACCTGGACATTGTGGCCATCACTGAAACCTGGTGTAATGATAACCATGACTGGGAGATGGCCATACCTGGCTACAACATATTCAGAAGAGACAGGGCAGGCAGGAAGGGAGGAGGAGTGGCACTGTATGTGAAAATGACATATGGGCACACAGATCCAGGAGGAACAAAATGGGGAGAGATACTGTGGGTTAAGCAGGAAAGGAAAATGGGCCAGCCATCTGCACAGGTGTGGTCTATAGACCACCAGCCCAGGAGGAAGAAACAGATAGGAGTTGATGCTAGCCATCCAAAGGATGGCAGACAAGGGTGAGGTAGTACTGGTTGGAGACTTCAATATTCCAGACGTGGACTGGAGCATCCCAGCAGCAGCATCAACTAGAGCAGATTTATCCTGGACTTTCAGGGTGCCTTCCTCAAGCAACTGGTCATGGAACCAACTCGCAGAAGGCAATACTGGACTTTGTGCTCACAAACAGGACAGTGTGATGGGGGTAACAGTGGGGAGCACCTGGGGAACAGTGACCACCAGTCACTGTGGTTTGAAATCACAGAAAGAGCAGAACCAAACCACACAAAACACGTATCCTGGATTTTAGGAGGCAGACATCGAAAATGGAGAGATACTTGAAAGAGGCATTAAGGGAATGGGTCAGGAATCAGGGGTTGAGGAACAGTGGGCAGTATTTAAAATGGGGATTACAAGAGCAACAGAATTATGTATTAAGCAGGTTAGCAAGAGGAAAAGGAAGAGGAGACCATTATGGTTTTCCAAAGAGGTAGCAAAGAAAGTGAAAGCCAAAAAGATTGCATTCAGGCAATACAAAAATACACAGGCAGAAGGGGATAGGGAGAAGCAAAGGGAGGCAGGGAGGTCAGTAATGGAAGCCAAAGCTCAGACAGAAGAACACACTGCAAAATCAGTGGGTAGAGGGGACAAAACCTTTTACAGGTACATAAGTGAAAAAAGAAAGGCAAAGGGAGGGATAGTGAGACTGAAGGGGGAGGATGGGGTCCGCATGGAGTATGACAACAGTAAAGCTGACATATTGAACAGGTATTTCTGCTCAGTCTTTACGAGGAAGAGGAGGGTAATGGGTCTCAACAGAGTACAAGGGGTGAGAATGGTGCAGAAATGGACACAAGTCCCTTTACACGAGAAAGGGTCCTGAAGGAACTGGAAGTAATAAGAGTTGATAAAGCAATGGGGCTAGATGGGTTGCACCCCAGGGTCCTTAAAGAACTAAGAGAGGTGGTGGCTGAACCTCTCTGGCTATCCTGTTTAGCTGATCACTGGAAACAGGGGAGGTACCCAAAGACTGGAGGGCAGCAGATGTAGTCCCCTTATATAAAAGCGGGAACAAAGAGGAAGCGGGGCACTACAGACCAGTCAGCCTCACCTCGGTAGTGGGGAAGATCATGGAAGCACTACTGAAGGAGAGACTGGTGGAACATCTGGTTGTCAATGGACTACAGGACCCAAGGCAGCATGGTTTCACCAGGGGGAGGTCATGTCAGACAAACCTCATTGAATTTTTTGACTGGGTGACTAGGGAGGTGGATCAGGGCAGGGCAGTGGACATGGCCTATCTGGACTTCAGCAAGGCCTTTGACACTGTGCCACATAGAAGACTATTGCACAAACTGGGGAATATGGGTGTGGGCAGGACAGTAGTGTGGTGGGTAGGTAAGTGGCTGGGTGGCAGGACACAGAGGGTGGTGGTAAATGGCTGTCACTCCACAGAGGGAAAAGTGACCAGTGGGGTACCACAGGGATCAGTGCTGGGACTGGTCCTATTCAATATCTTCATTAGTGACATTGGCGCAGGACCTAGAAGGCAGAATTTCACTGTTCGCTGATGACACAAAGCTCTGTAACAGAGTAGACATACCAGAGGGTGTAGACAGAATGAGAAGGGACCTGCAGGAACTTGAAGAATGGTCAGGGGTTTGGCAGTTGAAATTCAATGCAAGGAAGTGCAAGATAATGCATATGGGGCACAAAAACCCTGGCACAATATATCAATTGGGGGTGAGGATATAGCATGCACCAAGCAGGAAAGGGATCTTGGGGTTATCATCTCTGATGACCTCAAGGCAGGGAAACAGTGTGACAAGGCAGCAGGTAAAGCAAATAGGATGCTGGGATGCATAGGCAGGGGAATCACCAGTAGGAAAACGGAGGTCATAATTCCACTATACAAGACACTAGCGAGGCCCCACCTGGAGTACACTGTACAGTTCTGGAGACCTTACCTACGTAAGGACATAGGGTAGAGAAGGTTCAGAGGAGGGCAACAAAGATGGTGCATGGATTGCATCACAAGTCCTATGAGGACAGGTTGAAGGAACTGAACATGTACTCCCTGGAAGAGAGGAGGGAGAGAGGGGATATGATAGACACATACAAGTATCTTACAGGGAGGAACAGGGTGCAGGAATACACTATTGTTAAGCGAAAAAGATGTTCCAGGACTAGAGGGCATGGGATGAAGTTGGAAGCAGGATGATTCAGAGGAAATGTAAGGAAGAATTTCTTCACAGAACGGGTGGTGGACAAGTGGAACACCCTGCCAGAGGAAGTGGTGGGGGCTGAAACAATCACGGGATTTAAGAATGCATGGGATAGACATAAAGGAATTCTGGAGGTCAGGGATAAGGGGCAACAGACTTCTTGGAAAACATAAACTGAACTTACAAGCTCAAATGGGCAGACTGGGTGGGCCATAAGCCCTTATCTGCCGACACTGTCTATGTATCTATGTATCTATGTGCTATTGGTCAAATAAATTCACTAAACCACTGGCCAAAACAAATACAACTAGAGTATTGACCCATGGCCACCTTGAGCCACTAAAATCACACTTGTGTCAGCATGACTGATCGCCTGTCAGTGCTGCTGCCGATGTGGACACTACTCTTGATTACTTCATTAATAGCTTGAAAGCAGCCAGTGATATCCATGTCCCCTACAAAACACATAAAGTCAGGGGCACCTGTAATCCTTGGATCACAGCGTGTCTTACTGATCTCTTGAAATCCAGAGATCATCTATGGCAGTGCGCTAGGGCAGTGGGTCGGCAAGTAGATATTCAAAACTATAAAAAAGCCAGGAAGGCCCAGACCCGAGCCATCCACTCTCAAACAAAAACAGTGCTATTGGGATGCACTTGCCAATACCCGGAATGATGGCAGGAATTTCTGGAGGAACCTCAAGGAAGTTACTGGAACTGATCCTAAATTGGCTCCCGACATGCTCAATATTGATGGTACCCCTATTCTTTTTTTTTTTTCCTCCCCCTTCTCACCGCCGTGCTTCCTTTCTTCAGGAGACTCTGTAGTGGCCTTGTACGTCCCTGCTCCTCATGCCAGGTGTCAGTGCAGTCCATCCCCCCGCATGGAGCCTTGGTTATACCCCCCAGGCGGGTACAGGACGGAACCCCTTTACCATCCCGACGTGTCTGTCTTTCATCGGGGGGATGCTGTCATCAGGCGCTGACAGGGGCACTGGGATCGGGGCCTGGAGCTCTGTCTACAGGGAGCACTGTGCTTTTTCTGCTTTTCTGTCCCTCCAACAGGGCGTTGGCACGCTAGGGAAAGCCTAGGGGCGGCGGGCGCCGTTGGAGCGTGAAACCTCGGCTCGGTCATGTCCCCCTCTCTTCTGCAGCCCTGCTGCACCTCCACCCGTGGTCACCCAGGTGGTGGTATAGTGGCGGGACATGCATCCTACCCCACCCCAGAGGAGGACAGCTGCCTCTGGGCACTCAATCCTCCTCCCCCGGCCAACCCTCCAGCAGCCTGAGTCCATTCCCGAACCCAGGTCACTGACACCGTGAGTGGTAACCCTACCACTGCACCAGTGGGCCGGCTGGTACCCCTATTCTTGACCCCTAACCATCGCCAACACATTCAACTCTGGCTTTACAGACCTCAGCAATGTACTTCTCTCCAATTTCTTTGATACCTCCTCTGCTACTGCTGACAGTGCGCATTCAGCACTACCTCAGACACATCCTCCCTTCTACTTCAACGTGGTAACCAAAGGTGAAGCAAAAAAATACTTACTTAAGGTCTTGGGGAAAACCAGATTCAACAGCGATACGCTCAATCTGAAACTTAGCATGGTAACTACAGACCAATATCCATCCTCTCTCCTCTATCCAAAGTCAATGAATGGATAGTTGCCAAACAACTGGTTGATTATCTGGAAAAATGTCAGTTGCAATGTCACCAGCAACATGGATTCAGGAAAGGGCACAGCACCATCACAGCCCTGCTTGAATTTTCAGGCTTCACACATACTGCACTTGATCAAGGACAGCTAGTTGGTGCAGTTTTTATAGTCCTCACCAAAGCCTTCGATACTGTTTGCCACCCATTGCTAATTGATCAACTATAAGTATAAGCAATAAGTATCTTGCACAGGGCTTTCAAAGGGTACCACTCACTGGTTTTCAAGCTATCTAACTGGCTGCTCTTAGCAAGTGAAGACTGGAAATGTCCCTTCCGACAAGTAAGCTGTTCCCTCAGGTGTTCCCCAAGGATCCATCCTGAGTCCTCTCCTGTTCGGCAGTTTCCTGAACAAGCTCCCCAGTTCCTGCCAAGATCATATCCTTCTCTATGCGGATGACGCTGTTATCTACGCCAGAAGTCCCAACCCCACACAATTTGAGAACCAGTTCCAGCGCAGCTTCTCGGATAGTAGATACAAGCTTATCCTTCATTATAAAATGACCAAAGCAATGCTTTTTCATGGTATGCATGGCAAGCACACATCTTGTCAATTTACAGTCAGAAACAACCAGTATACTGCCTTGGAACAGGTTCAGCACTTCAAGTACCTTGGGGTGACCCTAGATAACACACTATCCTACGCACACCTCAAAAACAATTTTGTGAAAGCAGTCAGCGCATGTATCAGTCTGCTGTTTAGGCATAAGACCAGTCTGACTCCTGAAGCCCTCAACCTGGCAATCCAAAGCTCTGTTGTCTCTAGCATTGACTAGGGACTTGCAATCTATGGATATGCCACCAATATGGCCCGCCACCATATCTCAATGGCACTAAACAAGGCCTGTAGACTCCTCAATGGTGCTGATCTCCTTTTGCATGCATGCATGTGACATCTATGCACAAGCAAACTGGCTCCAATTAAAAGACAGACTTGTGTACCAGACTTGCCTGTATGCAAAGAAGGTACTCCTTGGTCTCATGTCCTTGGGGGTTCAAAGGATCCCCACTCCTTACTGCGGTGCCTGTCATACAAGAGGCTCTGATAGTCAGACCTTCTTGGTCCCCCACTGCCACGTCACAAGGACAGCGTTTCTTTGCTGCCAGAACACCCCTACAGTTTAACACTCTGCATAACGACATCACTTTCACTACCATGCTTGGTGCTTTTAAGCGAAAAATCTCATCAACATCTTGTATCAACTGTTACCTGTGTCTGCTTCCACTAAATTCTCACTCTGGTCACCAGACTCTGCATTTATTAACCCACCCAGTGCCTTAGAACTTACCTCCTCCTCTTTTTTGCCACAACTTGATTTCATCCATTCACCCCCCCCCATGCCCTACCTCACATTTCTCCTCCCCTCCTCTCTGCTTTCACCCTCGCGCTCCTACTCTGGTTCACCACCCCACCCTCTATTCCTACACTGCATCTCCCCACCTCCCTTTCTCCCTCCCTGTGCCCCGTCACCTGTCAATGCACTTATTGATCTTCCCTTTGTTCTCCATCCCGTTTGCTCTCCCTCTCGTACCTTTTCTCTCAACCACTGCCCGGTCCCCTGCCCTGCACCTCCCTTATCTCCTTCCCCCATTACCAGCCGCTGCAATTATTCATTTATATTGCGCTCCTGCCCTCCCTACCTTCCTTTCTTTTGTCACAACCTGATTGCATCCATCTATTCTGTCTCATACCCCCTCTCTTTTATTCCCTCTTCTGTCATACTCCTCCTCTCCTTCTACGATATCTCTTCCGCACTCCTACTCTAGCTTCACCTCACTAATATGCGCTCATCTCCCTTTCACCTGCTATCCCTTCACCCCTATTTCACATTTCTGTGCTTCTTCTAACCCAAACACCTCCCTCCATTCCCCTACCTGTCTTTGACAACACCCTCTGGGCTGATTATCTTTTCTCTTTCTCTTGTTTAAATTGCATGTGTCTGCTGCTTGTTTTCTGTGCACATTTCACCTCACCTTTTTACTGTGTACAACTGCCTCCTGATTATCTCTGTTGTTCTTGTCTGCTATGACAGTTTAACGTGTCATTTGCCTGCATGTGTATCATGTTTGTACTGTGTAATCTGACGTGGAACCCATGTAACGAGCTTCCTGCTCAAAGGTATTTAATCCGAGATAAGGACTGCTTGGCCCATCTAGTCTGCTTGTTAACCCTATATTTGACCCTATCTGGTCAGTGGCTTCCCCTCCCTCTACCCGACCTCTAAGGTTCCCCTATGCCTGTCCCAGACATGTGTAAATCCCTCCACTGTGCTCACTCCTATCACCTTCTGTGGCAGACTGTTGCATGTGTCCGCCACCCTCTCTGTGAAGAAAAACTTCCTCACATTCCCTCTTAACCTACCACCTTCCAATTTCATATCATGCCCCCTCGTTCTTGTACTTGTCCTGTATTGGAAGGTTTCTCCTCCCTGCACCTTGTTAATGCTCTTCAGGTACTTGAAAGTTTCTATCATGTCCCCCCTCTCCTCCAGAGAATACATATTGAGGTCCTTCAGTCTCTCCTCATAAGGTTTGTGGTGCAAGCCCTGTACCATCTTAATCACCCCTCTCTGGACCATCTCCATCCTGTCAATGTCCTTATGAAGGTGCAGCCTCCAGAAATGCACACAGTACTTCAGGTGGGGCCTGACTAGTGTTTTATACAAAGGCATCACTACTTTCCACCTTCTTCTAGTGATACCCCTGCCTATGCACCCCAGCATGCTGCTGGCCCTTCCTGCAACCTTGACACACTGCTTTGACACTTCCAGGTCATCAGAAATAATAACCCATAGGTCTCTTTCTTCCTTGGTAATTGTCAGCAACCCCAACCCCCCCCTCAATCTTGTAGCTCACCCCAGGGTTCCTTTGTCCTATACTGAATGACAACAGGTATCAGCCTTACTGAATATACCTTACACCTACTATATCTCTTACCCTTCTTTATTTCTCATACTACATAGGTACCTTTATTGCACCACAGGTGCTTAGTTTCAGTAACAGTAAACATTACAGATACTTAGTCTTGGAATGAATGTATATTTCTCTGAGGTTCAAATACCAGTAGAGGCTCACCAATCGGACCACTCCCCAGACCTCCTTGTGTTACCTACCTTCCACTGCTTTGTATGCCTATCTCACCTACTCATTTCCCCCACCTGTCTCTTATGTTCCTTGCTCATAAGGCAGCACCAAATTCATTACAAATGTATTCACTCTAGGTTCCGGCTGTGTTATCTTATAGTGCATTGACTATCTGAAAGTTTAGCCTCATACTAGCCCTGTCTATTACCCATACAGGATGCTACTCCTCTGTAACCTGTAATGAACATTATCTTATTCTGAACACTGTAGTGGTGAGCTCTTATTATGTACACTACAAAGAACAATCCTTACTCTGCAAGATCGTGATCTCATAACCCTTTTAATCATTATACGCATATTTTATGCTCGATCTGTACTTGATTTTGCATATACTGTTCTGTATTTGTTATGTATATATATATATATTTTTTTTATTTAGTTGTTTAACCAGGTATAGCACACTAAGCTGAAAGCTTTTTTACAGGAGCGACCTGGGAACACAAGGAGGTTAAGTGACTTGCTCAGGGTCACACAGTATGCAAGTGGATGCTGTGGGATTCAAACCCAGGTCTGGTCTGCTGGATGACACCAGATTTGCAGCTCAGAGCCTTAGACCACTGCGATATACTGCCTATATTGTTCTGCACCTTATATAAACTCTAGTTTATGTATGATTATGTCTAGAAATGTATGTATTATGTGGTTATGTACTGCTATTGTGTATTTTACTGCCCAGGTCCACCTCGAAAATGAGTTTCCTCAACGGTGTTTCGCCTGGTTAAACAAATATATGATTGATTGACTGATTGATTGTCCCAGGTGCATACATTCGCATTTCTTTAAAGTAAACCTTAATTACTACACCTCAGACCATTTTTCCAGCTTCCTCAGGTCCCTCCTCATTGTCTCCAGCCCGTCAGGAGTATCCACCCTGTTGCAGATCTTGGTGTCATCTGCAAACAAGCAGATCTTTCCCTCCAGTCCTTCTGCAATATCACTAATGAAGATAATGAAATGGACTGGCCCCAGGACTAATCCCTGAGGTACCCCGCTGGTCACCCCTCTCTCCCAAATTGAATCCCGTTTCCACCACCCTCTGCCTCCTGTCTGTTAGCCAATTCCTAACCCAGATTGCCACCTTGTGCCCTATGCCTTGACTGCCCATCTTGTTAACCAGCCTCTTATATGGGACAGTGTTGCAGGCCTTGTTGAAATCGAGTTAGCGATGTCCACTGCACCCCCCATTTACTTCCTTCATCACCCAGTCAAAGAAATCTAACAGATTCATCTGACATGACCTCCCCAATATGAATCCATGTTGCCTCAGATCCTGGGCCCCGTTGGATTCCAGATGTCCCACTATTTGTTCTTTAAGCAGTGCCTCCATGATCTTCCCCACTACTGAGGTGAGGCTGACCTGCCTATAGTTCCCTACCTCCTCCCTACTGCCAGATTTCTTACTTGGTTTTGCTATACTATCACCCTGTAATTTGCTCCATTTTCCTTTGGTTTGTTTACTTTTGTCACACCCGCCATGTTGAATTGAAACCTTCTACTGCCAACCGCGAATGCGCATGACTTGCAGTTTCTACACAGGAACAGTGGGAACACGCAGCACTGGGTCTCACAGAAGTAAACAAAAGACGTGATGCGATGTGAGGGGGGAACTCAGGTGCAAATTAGGCGCCAGCCATATTTGCTGTTGATCCACAACAATGGAAATACATTTTAAATGTCTAAAAAACTAAAGATCACTAGAAAAAAATATTCACAAATATGGAAACCAGGACTGTGGCTGCATGCTTCCAGCCAAAAAGCAGACTTTTGATAATCATGTCCTGATTATCCAGTACTGCTGCTTTAAACACTGTGTGTGGCTCATCAAAGTTGGGCCCTTCTAACTCTGAATCTCGCCCCTCCCTTCAATCTTGCCAGCCACACTCCTCAGATACACCATCTCACATGATTCCACTATACCGTAACCCACCCCTATTGTCTCCACACCTCACCTTTACACCACAGCTATCAAACACCAAAATAAGCAATCCTGGTCAGCAGAGATCTCAAGAAAATCCAGACCTCCAGCCAGATCCTCTTATGATGTTCGGAATCCATCCCAAGCCACCCATCCAAACAAACAAATCAGAAGCAAGAACAGCCAACATTTTTCGTCTGTCCCATCTTCACAAACCTCCCCTGAATCGAATGTGGATCGGATGTATACAGATTCCTCCACTCTCCCAGCAACATCAGAGCCTCCTCTACATGTCAGAACTAAAGGTTCCAGATCCTCACATGCACCTGTACTACTTTCTGCTGCAGCACAAGTGATTTGCCCTGCATGACTTCTGGTCTGACGACCCTTCAGCATCTATGTGGACTCTCTCTCTCTCTCCACCCTATAGATCTTCTTGCAAGATAACGACTGCATCCACAAGGTCAGGCAGCGTTACACGTTACTTTATGACTTATGAATATTTGTACTTCATCTGGCTGCACTTATCCTTAACTGGAACCTTTAGTGTCTTCTGACCACAAAACTGCTTCTCTTTATACTGTTATCTAGGACACACTTAGAATCATACTCTTTGTCTTGCTTTTTATTAACCCATAAATGCAAATTTAATGTCACTTATTGCATTCTATGCATCCCTGCCAATATGAGTACAATAAGTGTTCATCTGTGTCATTATCAGATAGCATGTATGAGTTATAAACCTCAGCTATGTGTGGGGCCTTTACTGTGGAAACTGATCAATCTTTTATTGGGTCAGCTTGGACCCTCTGCTTCAGCTAAAAATCACTAAATTCTATGACTAGCCTTGGGGCTCTTAACGTAAACGATACATATTGCTATAGCAGTTTCAAGCCATAAGCAGCCTCTTACTCACAACTATACTTAGCATTTCTCCATTACTAAGCACCCACTGGCATGTTGCCTGGCACTGGCAGTGAATCCCAGGGAGCTGAGATGGTGCTACTAACCAGCTGATAAGGTTCCTTGTAATCTTCAGCACTAGGTACCATGGCTAATCCTAAGGATGCAGGTAAACAGATACTCCGAGCACCCCCCAGAATCATATTATATTATAAATATTATATAGAGCCCTCTCCTTTGATTTAATTTGTGGAAAATATTCTGAACATCAAATTCACTACCTCCATCCATTCCCCACACATACCTGTGCCTTCTTAGTCCCCCCAACCCCCTCTCCTAGTCAAGTTCTAGCACAAATTGCATGGTTGGCTTATGATACCATTTAAAAGAGCAAGGTTATTTTATTGGCGTGTTGTAAAATGTTACGCTGATTGTATTGTTTTTTTTATTTCTTTAAAACAATAAAAAAATTATGAAAAAATCAGGGATGTGGAGTTAATATTGATTTTATTGCTAACAGACTTCTGAATCTTTATCCAATGCAGTTGTGCTGACATAACAGGATGGGTAAGATGGCCCTCAGCTGTCAGGTTTCACGATTTTTTTAAATCCATTTTATAACTGCCAGTAAAAAACAGTTCTAGTGTTTTAGGGATGATTTAGTAAGTGTTGAATCCAGGTAACTCTAGGAGAAAGGGGTAGTATAACTACACGCTGACTGGCCTGTCCTTGTCCTAATCCTAGGTACAGTAAAGCACAATAACGTTTTCCTAATAAGCAAAAGAAAACAATATTATTTTAATGCAAACAAATGACAAACACAGTAGGAAGATAAAGGTGTCTAAACAGATCACCACATATTCAATTGTATTAAAAAAAAGACAGAGCAAGTATTATGTTCCCTTTAACAAAATCTGTTTCCCCTGTGCTGTATGTTGTAACTCAAGATCGAATGATTTGTTGCTGTTTGCTAAAATATTTGCACTCTATTGGTGTGACTGTAAATTCTGATGTCTCTCATGGGTCTCATACTGTAAGGCATAGTTTTGTCAAAAAACAATAAAATATGTTATTTATCATGAAATTATAACATATGTTTAAAACTGGATTGTGCTTTTGCATTCAGTTTGGTGGGTTCACTGGGGGATGGTGGACAGAGTTAGGTTAAAAAATTTAGCACTACATTTTGGTCTGACCTGAAGAAGAAAACAGTATTATCTCTCAAAAGCTAGTCCCAGATATAATTTTGTTGCTCCAATGAAAGGTATCGCCTGCAACATATATTTTTTTTCTCTTCTACATCATCACCTGGACTAACACAGCTACCAAATTTTTTTTAGAATCCCATAGCCCCCACTTGCATACTGTGTGACCCTGAGCAAGTCACTTAACTTCCCTGTGCCCCCAGGTTGCACCTGTAAAGAAGTTTTCAGCTTAGTGTGTCTCACCTGGTTAAACAATTGGGGGAAAAAAAAGAAAAGATAATCTAGAATACAGAGGGTTAACTCTGAGATGCAGTTTGACCTCCACAAGCTTGTTTACAGAACTGTCAACAGTAAACCAGCTCTGGGACAAAATGTATTATTTTTTTGCACTTGTTAAGATTAGATGTGCCCTTCAGGTTGGTCTCAGAAAAGAAACTGACAAAGTGCTGGTGCATTTTGAAAAACATGAGCTGCAGTTTACAACAGCAGGATGCAGAGTTTAAGTTGCCAGGCAAAAACATCTGATAAAAACAGAGCAATGCTTTTCCAGGGAGAGACTCGGAGGATTTTTCTTGATTGTGCTGCCTTTATGAAGAGCTATCCTGTACAATTTGATTTTTTTCAGTTTTATTGTTATTGATAATAAATACATGCTACTTGCAAATTTTAGGACATCTCCTGGTCTGCCTATGTTTCCTGACCTATGCCTCTATGGTGGTATTAAAAGTGGGATTTACACCATGCATGCTCTATGCTAGGGGCTTTGTGTGTGAGTACTAGACCTGGTATGGGGGAAGCATATAAAAAAGGTATGGATCCTGCAACAGCAAGTGCAGGAGTGATTATCAGAAGAATGGCAGCAAAACTAGAAGTAGAAACAGAAGTCCAAACTCAGACTGTACAGCCAGCAACAGTGATGAAAGAAGAGCAGGCAGGGACAGAACCTGAAAGCATGTTTGCCTTCTTCAAATGGTGGGCTATACAACAAAGAAAGACTGAGAAACAGAGCAGAGATGCAGTGACAGGAGCAATGATGGCCAAATGCCTTGCAAGCTATCATAGCTGGAGGATCTGGCACAGGTCCAGCAGCTCAACAAAACACAAACAACTTAAAAGGCATTACATTTATAAAGTTGTGTCCCTTTGATAATATCAAAGCATGCCTGACAACTTCTGAAAGGGTCACCAGAGCCTGCCAATTGCTAAAACAGTAATGGGCAATCAGGCTGGTACCTTATCTGACAGGTAAAGCCCAACTTGCCTACAGCAATACAGGCACTGCACAGTCAGAAAAATATGACTTAGTGAAAAGAGAAATCCTTTAAAGATATGACATATCAAATGAGACCTACTGGCAGAGAGTCCAATCCCTGACATACCACTCGGTTGTCAATCCTTGAGAAGCCTTTACCCAATTTGGAGAAATCCTCATTAAATGGCTCCAACCAGAAGGCAAAACAGTTCCACAGACCATGATCTGTGGAACTGTTTTGCCCTCTGGTTGGAGCCATTTAATGAGGAGTTCTCAATGAGGCAATTCTCCAACATCCTTCCTACAGACATGCAGTTGTGGATAAACAAACACCGACCAGAGAATGGGGAAAAGGCCATTTCTTTGGCTGAGGACTATAAGATGGCCAGACAGACAATGCAGCAATGTAGTAATAGGAAAACTAAGACTCTCGTTTTCCCAGTTTAACTCCAGATCAGAGAAGAACTATGATGGGGTAACAAACCTGCACCCAAAGAATTTATTTGCTAGAACTGTATTAAGCGAGGCCATATAGCATGAAACTGCCATAAAATAAGAAGGGCAATACTGGATGAAATTTGGCCTTAGCAAATTAGGGCATGTATTTAATAGATGTCAAGGTATAATGAGTCAAGACCGTGAAGGGACTTATAGATTCAGAAAGCAGACAGACCCTGGTGCATATTGAAGTTCTGGGAAAAAATCTGTGCAAAAGGACTAGGCACTGGGGTCATCTGCATCCAAGGGGACTCTCAATACTATCCCACCACCCAAGTGACTCTGAACCTTAATGGGGCATCGAACCAAATGAAAGTGGGTATAGTCACAAAGTTACCTGTACCTGTGATTATTGGAAATGACTTTCCAAAATTTGCTAAGTTGATCACAGAGGGATTAAATGCCGCTGTTTCCACAGCTATGATAACATGAGCACAGGCAAAGAAAATTTCAGATGATGGGGACTCTTTTCCTTTTGGTGATTTTGATTTAAACTTGTTTGAGCCCAGCTCCAAGATCCAGAGGTCCATGAAATAAAGGAGATGCTTGAGAAAACAGTGGCAACAAAAGACTGATGGACATAATGGGTTGATATTTTATTTTATTTATTTGTTAATCGGAGAGAATCGGAATTACAATCCTTTGAATCATAGACTCCTTTGCAAAGGCTCCATGTCAGTACAGAAAAACACAAACATTACATAAAATAACAGTAATACATTGTTCACACGGCACAGTGTTTTTACAGTACAAATTAGCTACTGCCTCAAGGGCCTAAGTAGACCCTGTGTCATAGTTGCTAGACAAGTCTGGTTACAGATTTGGAGGGTCTTTAGCAGGGCCCTGAGTCAGAGTTTATTTACAGCAGGGTTGTGGGACCTTTATTTTTAACTACACCTTCTTTTGAAAATACAGACAAGGGGGAGGAGTATTGGCTACAGCCACAATCACCAAAATCAAGAAGGAGGTTCATGCATGGCAGGATTAACCTGTATGCAATTATACCATGGTGTTGGGCCCCCGAGGTTCAGGAAGGCCCCCACTGTTAACCTATTCACATTTACTTTCTTTAATCCTGGCTGTACTGGATGACCGCCGATGGGCTGAATTGCCCAAAGAGCACCCCCCTTCTTGGAGTCAGTGAGCCCCCCGGCCGCACTGAGTCAGCCTAGTGAGTGGAGACCCTCCCCCCACTCTGAGCAAGTGAGCCTCTCAGTCTCTCCGAAGGGCAGCTCCGACTTCACCTCTGATCCACCCTGACCCCACAACACAACCAATCATGTCCATCAGAGGTCCTTTGGAGGTGTGGCTACCGGGGAGCTGGAATCAGTGCGTTCGTGTGCATGGCATCAGGGTGTGTGGATGGGCAGTGATGAGGAGTAGAGGAGGAGAATGAGAGAGAGCTGTGGTGGTCAGTTGTTGGTGCCGGTGGCTAGTCTCATCTATCAAAGAAGAAGAGTCTCTTCCTAAAGACACAGAAACAGAGAGACAGAGTCTGAGCAGGCCGCGGGGGGTCACCTGGAGTTGGATTCAGCTGCAGTGCAGCATCGCATGCTGCTGGTGTTTTCCATGTAGCCACTAGCCAGGATCAGTTAGTGCTGCTGCTAGTTGGGCCTTTGGTCCTGCTGTGACTGTGAGGAATCCTCCCATGCCGTGCCACACTGCAGGGCCAAGTCATGTCACCGCCGCCTTCGTGATCTTGAGGAAACAATCAAGAGGACAGACTGGACTCATTACATTCACATTCACATCAGTCAGGCCACACCAGGTATGTTGTGTTGACTAGTCGTCTGTGCTCTGCAGTGTCCAAGCCATTTGTGCTGCAGAAATAACTCATTTTATTGCATTGGAGAAACAAACTAAGTTATGGTTGCCTCTGGTCATGGACTGTCTGTGAGTGTTCCATAACCTGAGTAGTGTATTGATGAGTCTTTAATAAGATTTGAGTTTGGCACTGAGTGGACCATGGGGTGCTGATAAGTCACTTGAGGGGAACTAACTTGTGGGACTTGCTCTTGCTGGCACAGTTTTGTCTTGGTTTGATTTGAGTCATATACATTACTGGGAAGTTGCAGGAGGCTGCTCTAGGAAACTTAATCTCTGAAATGACTGCAGTCAACACCTGCAGGTCCTGCAGGGTTCTTAAGGCTCAATCTTCTTGGCACAACTCTCTTTAGCTGCTTTGGCATCAATGACTTGGAGTGGTGGCAAGGATGTGGCAACTCAGCATTGGCAGCAAAGCAACTTTTAAGTTGACAACAAAACTATAAATGACAATGGAGATGGAGGAGAGGAGGAGACAGTGGGAGAACAGACAGAATTGAGGACAAAAATAGCTGCACAGAGGGTGACAGTGGCAGATGCATTGTGGAGACAAGGAGCTTGAGCATGTCTCAGGTTTGGAGCTTGAAGGAGTCTTGAGCAGGGAAATGATGTGAGGGAGCGGTGAGCCCCATTAACTGCTTCAATACATGATTCAGTTTTTTGGCTTTGGCAGAGAGAAAAGGTATTTAAGGAGGCATGAGCAGGGAGATTGTGGCAGCTACAATCCCCATTTTTTATTAAATTATTTATGTGGAATTTGAATTTGATATCTGGGAAGGAAGGGCACACTAATTAAAGTCTAATGTCCAGGTGTGTCTCGGAGGAGGGATGAAAAGAGGAAGAAAAGAGGATCCATAATTAATCTATAATTATTAATAACAAAAATAGTTACACGGTACAGTAGTGACAAGGGAAAAAGAAGACAAGTTATAGGTAACTAAAAAGTGAAAATTTACAAAATGTTAATACTGTACCGATAAAATATTTTTTTATGCAGTAACTGGTCATTCTGAATTGTGTTGTTTATAATCAAGGGCATGTGACCTGTCAAGTCATGTGGCATAACACAGCATTATAAACCACATCCTGCTTGAGTACCCTCGTCATTGTTGCCTTGCCAGCCCGGCACCATAGAAGAGTGGGATGTTTGCATTTAGGGGCCCCCAGGCCACAAAAATGACTTGGAGTTAGACCCCCACTTCCATTAATCTGGCCATGGGTTCATGATACTGGTTTGAATAGTTCCAGACTAGGGGCCAGGGAGATGGAGGGTGGTAGGTTGTTGAGCCAGAGGGGAGCACGATAACAGGAGGACCCTTGTCCTAGTGAGGTCCTACAGTGGGGAACAAGGAGGGAGGTAATTGCAGGGCATCTAGGGGCCCTCCTGTGTGGGACTGGCTGGATGAGGGGGTGTGGGCCTCTGGGTGCTAAATTCGTAAGTATTTTTTTGGCTTGGAGGCAAGTGTGATATTTGAGCCTCCCTTCGAAGGTCAGCCAGTCTGCCAGCTTTTAAAGCTCACACGTGTGTGTTAATCTATCACAGCCTGTGGCCAGATGGCATGCCCTGTTAAGGGCTAGGGTGATGCAGTGAATGGTGGTTTGGTCAGCGGTGCCGTAGATTATAATCCCGTAGTCCACCAATGAGAGGACTGAGCAGGATACAGTGAGACATAGGGCCTGAGGGGGTAGGCAGTGCTTATGTCTATATAGAATCCCCAGTCTGGTGTTTACAGCAGAGGTGAGGTGTTTAATATGTTTGTGGTAGGTGAGGGACATGTCAAGCGTGATACCCAGATATTTGAAATTAGAGACCTGTTCGAGAAGTAGGCCATGCGAGTTGGAGATGTTTAGGGGGGCATGACTGAGGGGGCTTTGACGATGGGCAAAGATCATGGATTTTGTTTTGTTGTAGTTAAGTACTAAGCGATGCTCAGTGAACCAGGATTCTAATTCTCTAAAAAAACCTTGCAGGGCAGTTTGGAGGGAGTGAGGTTGAGGGTGTTTCCAGAAAACTATTGTGTCATCCGCATAGAGTAAGAGCTTCCTGCTAGGATTGAGGGAGGAAGTTCAGGAAAAGAGTGAAAAGCAGCTGCCCTAGGAATGGGCCCTTGTGGGACATCCGTTAGGACTGGTTTCTTGGTAGAGAAGGTGGTGTTGATTTTGACCTGTTGGGTCCGGCCGGTGAGATAGTCTGAACCAGGATATGGCCTCAGGGGAGAAATAGTAGGAGGGAAGACAGTGGACAAGTAAGGCGTGATTGACAGTGTTGAATGCTTTTGTCAAGTTGACATAGATAGCACCTGTGACTGATCCTTGTTCCAGTGCCTCGTGTATGTAAGATGTAAATTCTAGGAGGCAGTGGATGTGCTGTAACCCTTCCTGAAACTGTGTAGTTCTTGGCAGAGCAGATTATGTTTGGCTAAGTAGTCTACAAGTTGGTCTGACACAATTTTTTTTGAGAGCTTTAGAGAGGGGTGGTAGAATTGTGATGGGCTGGTAATTACTAGGGCAGGTGGGTTCACCATTCTTCAGGATTCGTGTTACAATTCCTTTTTTCCATAACATAGGGAATTGGCTAAGGCATAGTGACCAGTTAAGTATTTTGATAAGATGTGGCAAGGTCACATCCAGAGTTAGTCAGAGAATTTTGAGGTCGAGGGAGTCACTGCTATAGCACGAGTTTACCAAGACTTTGGAGAGGTAGCGCATAGCCTCCCTGCAGGAGATAATTTTCAGCCGGAAAGCGGGGGACCTTCATGTCTGAGGAGCCCAAGGGGCAGCTGGGGGCAGGGTCAAAGAAGTTATGCGGGAGTATGAAACTGAGGTCTGAGAAGGTGGTGTTTAGAGTACTGGAGATGGTAGAGGGGTCCTGGGTTAGGTCCCCCTCGACTTGAAGCTGCGCAGGGGCAAGGGAGACAGTTTTCCCGCAAAGTTCCTTAATATTGTTCCAGACGTTTTCCCCTGAGCCGCATGTGGAGGTGAGGGATTGTTTATAGTAGTTTGCCTTTGCTTGCCGGATAGCCCAGGTGCATTTGTTTCTCGATGCTCTGCAGAGCTGTCTGTCCTGGGGTGATTGGGAGTTTAGGGCCCTGTGCCAGAGGTTGTCTCTATGGAGCACTTGGTCAAGCAGGGATTGTGATATCCACGGGGTATCCCCGTTTTTTATGATCTGCTTTGTGAAAGGGGCAAAGATGTCACAGGACGCGTTAAAGGTGGTAATAAAGGAGATGAGGGCGGTGTCTACCGCTTGAGCAGTATGGATGGGAGACCAGTCACATGAAGTGAGGTATGTTTTGAGGCGTGAGAAGGCACCTTTTTAGAGATGCCTTTGGACTGTGATTTTAGGGAGGCTATGTGGGAGTTTTTTAGACCACCAGCAGGCGACTGGGGAGTGGTCACTTACTGCGTCAGGGAGTACTTTAACCCTGGAGAGGTTGGTGGGGTGGTTAGTAAGGATGAGGTCGATGAGTGTGGAGGACCCTGTCCTGGGGTCTAGTCTGGTAGGGGATTGGACAACCTGGGTGAGATTGTAAACAAGGATGGCGTCTTTGTAGGTCATAGATGTGGGGAATAGCCAATTCACGTTGAAATCACCCATTATAATTATTTCGCTCCTTGGAGGGACATGGGTGATGCTTTGTCAGTATAGAATCAAAGGTTGGTTTTTGGTTCGTGGGGGGGAGGTATACTGACATAATGTATAGTGTTTTGCCAGGATTGCCACGGGTGACCTTTACAGTAATGGCTTGGGCACCATGGGCTGGAGGTGGAAGTGGGACTGATAGGGCGTGCAGATGTGTTTTAACATAGATGGCACAACAACCTCCCCACTTGCCTAGCCTGTCTGTTCGGAAGAAAGAGTAGCCATTGAGGGTGACAGAGGCATCAGGGATATTTTTTGAGAGCCAGGTCTCTGATAAGGCAAGGATGTCTGGGTCATGTTGTGCAAGCCACCCCTGGAGAGGAGTGAATTTCCTGAGTAGGCTACAGATATTGATGGAGGCCAGCAGTAGGCTGCCATGTCTAACCTTCTTGGAAGGTCCGGCTGCAGGGGGTCCTGGATTGGGATGTATATTCCCTGATAGTAGGGGGAGGAGGAGAGTATGCCGAAGAAGTGCTATCCAGTGCAGTTTGGGTGAAGAGCAACAGAAGCTAGGAGCAGTGTGTTTTTTGGTGGGCCAGATCATTATTGGGAGGGTGCGGACAAGTTTGACTGTGAGAGCTGGAGCCAAAACGGGATGTGGTCCACTTGGGGGGGGGGTGGTCAGGTGGCGTGAGAGAGTGGAGTTTCAAGGTGGTCCTAATGATAATGCATCTAATGTGGTGGGTATAGTTGTTGCTGAGTTGGTCTGAGTGTATAGGAGACAGATGGTACACTGTGGTGGGTACTGCACGGTGGCCATTTGATAACCAGTATAATGTGTCCCATAATGATGGGTCTTGCACTGTGGGAGTGGGAGGGAGGAGAGAAAAATATGGGAGTACTAAGGTGCTTAGGATAAGCACTGACATGTAGGTTTTCATGTTTTTACTGACTGAATTATTTAAAGGCACTTGGATGGTATGGTGACCTCTAGTGGTGGTGAGCAAGTATAGGATGCTGATGGCAAAGTGGGCTGATAGGTTCTGAACGACCATGTGATCCTGGCTATATATACACGAGTGTTGAGCAAGGGTGGTGGTGGGGGCAGCGGGGCAAACGGTAGAACACAAGAGAGAGCTTTGTGGCAGCGTGCGAGCGGTTACTCAGTCTGGCTCCTCAGGGCTTTGTTTTCTGAAACCGTACCTGCTCGCCTTCGGCTTGGGGGAGGGCAGGTTCAACTCCTTCATGACCTCACTGCAACTCTAGTCCAGCTGTGGACAAAGGACAGGTAGAGAGGAACAGGGTTATGTAGGGTAGGAGACTGGGGGAGGGCTAACAAAAACAGAGCAGTTTCAGGAACGCACCAATTGCTGCCATGGCGCCAGAAAGGAAACCGGAGCACAGCTATGGGGTTGCTGAAACTGCGCTGACTTACAACTCCCGATTATGAATTTAAGTGTGGGCACTCTCTAATACTCAGCACTTGTAGAAAAGCAGACCTGAAGCCTTGAATGTAGGTGAATTTAATAATCCTAGCACAGTTAACATAAGCACAATTTCACTCAATTTACAAGGCAGGTAGAACAGGCAGCCCAAGTGAAAATAGGTGAGCTATGTTAAGTATAAGATTAGGTTTCTGTTGCTGGAGGACTGGCTTCTTAATGTTAGATTAAATTAAAGGCAGGTATTACTGAGGGGTTGCAAAGCCCGTAGGGCAGGATTTACAATGGGCAATTTTTAAATAGTGTAATTGGCACCAAAAAGCAAACAATCTTAAATGCAGTTACAGGCTACTAATTACGCAGAGTTTTTTGGGCAAAAAGAAATAAAATAAACAGTCTCCATCTGTATGGGGACAGAGAGTAAATCCCTTTAACTTTTTTAGTCTTAAAGTCTTTTAGTCTTAAAGTCCAACAGTTAAACGGTAGAACACCAGAGAGAGCTTTGTGGCAGTGTGCGAGCGGCTACTCAGTCTGGCTCCTCAGGGCTTTGTTTTCTGAAATTCTTACCTGCTTGCTTTTGGCTTGGGGGAGGGCAGGTTCGACTCCCTCATGACCTCACTGCAACTGTGTTCCAGCTGCTCGCTTTCAGCTTGGGGGAGGGCAGGTTTAACAACCTCACTGCAACCGTGGTCCAGCTCCAATGGCTGCAGTCTCTGTCTCTCTCTCTCTCTCCAGTAGATTGTCAGCAGTGGGAATTAAAGTACTGGACTCTGGTGAGGGTCAAAGACTTGAAAGGGTCCCCTTCTCTTTTGGGAGTTGGACCTCTTTTTTCTGCTATTACCTGTCCTTTTTCTAGCGCTTGTCGGGGCTTGGGGGAGGGCAGGAGATCCAGACTGCCCGCACGACCTTCTGGAGCTGTCCTGTTTCCGGCGATCGTCTGGGCTCGGGGGAGGGCAGTGATATATATATATATATATATATGTATGTATATATGTTGAAATTAAACTGATAACTGATTGTGAATTTGTTTCTGAGCTACCTAACAATGTTTCTCTCCAGTGTTATTTTAAGCAGCTGGGGTGAAACAAAAACAGGTTGAACCACTGTTTAAAAAGTATAATGGACTACTGTACAGAGTTTGTGTTAATCCTTAGATGCAGGAAAAGATAGAACAATTGGTCATACCAAAGATATGTTGAACTCGGTTGTTACAGATAGCACATGATAGTCCTATGGCTGGTCACTCAGGGAAGGACCACACCCTTGAAAGGTTGCTGTACAGAGTTTACTGGCTTGGGATTCATGAAGATGTTGCTTCCTACTGCGGTGCTTGTGTTGATATCAGAAAGTAGCCCCAGTGACTAAAAAAGACAAGGTGTCCCAACCCTTAATAGATATGCCTTTTGAAAGATTTGCAATAGATGTGGTTGTCCCCATGGAGAAAAATACAAAGGATAATCTATTCATTGTAGTAGCATGTGACTATGCTACTTGATACCCAGAGGCAATTCCTATGCGTACTGTAACAGCCCCAAAAGTGACAGCAGAGCTCACCAAGAATATTCAGCATTGTGGGCATACTTAAAGAGATTATTACTGATCAGGGTAGTAAATTTGGGGCTGCACTGCTGAAGGAACTATATTAACTACTAGATATCATTGCTGTAAGAACCTCTCTGTACCACCCTCAAACACAGCCTTGTTGAGTGTTTTAATCAAATTCTAAAAATGAAAACAGGCTGCCTAGGATTCCCCTTAGGCTCATTATAGCCAGGAACTTCTCTGGTTTCTCTGCTGAGGCCTTCCAGAGTTCACTGAGAAACGCTGACTGGGCACAACTAAGACTGCTAGGGAGTATTGATGAAGCTGCTCAGTACTTCCAGCATACATTCTCGGCGGTGGCCAATCTCCATGCTCCAGTAAGAAAACGACAGGCAAAAGGTCAGTGCCATACATGGATATTGCGCAAGATGAAACCCCTAATGATAAGAGGTAAAGCTTGGAAAAAGGCCAGGTGCTCCACTAGCCCAGCAAACCTAGCCAACTACAGGTCCCTGCAGAACCAGTGCAAGAAAGCCTCGAAATCTGCTAAAAGAGACTACATCAAAACCCTTCAGCAGGATACCTTGTCAGACTCCATGTCCTTCTGGACCAGTATCAATTCCCTGCTAAAAAGCACAAATACACCTTAGCAGGGCAATATAACCTGCAACGGGCTAACCTTTATTGGCAGAGCAGAGGCCACCGTAGCCTTCAACAGCTTCTTCACGGACTTGGGTACTTTCAGAAACAATCGCCTGCACCACAACCAGAATCCCCTAGTCACTGAAACGCAGGACCCTCTGAGCCCCCACTTCCACCTAAGGACCGTAAGCGTTAAAGAAGTGCTATCCCTCCTGCAATCCTTAAAACCCATGGGATCACCAGGACCTGATGGACTGGACTCTTGGCTGCTCAAGGCTGCTGCCCCTGCCATAGCCTTACCTGTCACTCTGCTAATAAACCGATCCCTGCAGGAGGGAGTAGTCCCCAAAATCTGGAAGCAGGCACACATGGTCCCAATCCATAAGGGTGGGTCCAGAGATACATAGACCCATCTCTATCTTCTGCCACCTTGCCAAGATCCAGGAGAGGCACGCGTACGGCCAACTAAGGGATTACCTGGAAGTCAACCAGCTCCTGGCCCCATCTCAACATGGTTTCCAACAAAAGCATGGGACTGACATGGCCCTCATCAGGCTTACCTCTGATGTCCTAGCTGCCTTGGACAAGGGCACCCACACGGGGGCAGTCTTTATAGATCTGACCAAGGCCTTCGACCTGGTAGACTACCTACTCTTGCTAGCCAAGCTGGTTACATTTGGACTGGACCAACACTCTCTGAACTGGTTCTGCAACTACCTGACTGGCCACTCCCAGCAGGTCAAATGGAGAGGTGCTACCTCCGACTCACTATCTTTAAACAAGGGGTTACCTCAAGGCTCCATCTTGGGCCCACTCCTGTTCTCCCTGTTTGCCAACGACCTCCACCACCACTGTGGAAGCAGCTCCGTAGTGCAGTACACTGATGATGATAATAATAATAACTTTATTTTTAAAGCGCCTTTCAAAAATATCAAGGCGCTTTACATCAAAACCACAATATACAATATCAATTTTAAACATATAAAAATAAATACATTAAAACATCACTTAGTTAAAACAAGCCATGCGATCACCCATACGATCAGCAAATATTTACAGATAATTATAGTTAATCATCCAGATTGGCCAGGTCCCATAAATAGGTTTTTAAATCTTTCTTAAATACCTCCACGGAGGTGCACTCCCTTAACCGGCGTGGTAGAGAATTCCAAAGAGTGGGTGCGGCATAAGAAAATGCTCTACTACCAGAAGATTTTAAATTCACTCTTTGAATCTCTAACAAACCCTCGTCGGCTGAGCGGAGCTATCGGCCGGGGCAGTAAGGCACCAGAAGTTCTTTCAGATAGGTCGGACCCTGATCATGAATGGCTTTAAAAGTCAATAAAATGACTTTAAAGGTGATCCGCCATCAGAGTAGGAAGCCATGCTTCTTGCGCAGCACCGCGGTAATGTGACTGGATCTCCTTGTCCCAGTCAAAACCCGGGCTGCAGCGTTCTGCACCAGCTGAAGGCAACGGATTTCAAACCCAGAAAGCCCAAAGTAAAAGGCGTTGCAGTAGTCCAAGCATGAGGACACAAAAGTGTGGACCAACATTGGTAGGGAGTCAAACGGAACAAGGTGATGTTCCCTGGCAATATTCCTAAGGTGGTAAAAGGAAGCCCTGACAACGGCCGACACTTGAGAGTGAAGGGTCAGCCTATCGTCTAGGACAATCCCAAGGTTGCGCACCTGTTCAGAGGTCGAAAGTGACACACCGCCAAGAAAAATTCCAGAGGGCGTGCCATCATGCGACCTTGCTATCTGACCACCCTGGTCCACCACTAACACCTCTGTCTTCTCTGAGTTCAACTTTAACCAAATAGAATCCATCCACCTTTGGATTTCTTCCAGACAGTTATTAAACAGCGAGAGTGCTCCATCCTGGTCAGGTGCAAAAGACAGGTATAGCTGGGTATCATCTGTATAGCAGTGAAACCTCAGCCCATACCGTCTTATCATGTCTCCGAGGGGCAGCATGTACACTGCGAATAACGTGGATGACAGCACTGAACCCTGAGGCACCCCACACAACAAAGGAGTTGAGCCGGAGGAATGAACCCCTGACACAACTCTTCGTGATGTCCCAGTGAGGAATGAGGTGAACCATTGTAAAACAGTTCCTGATATTCCACAAATTAGCCTCAGACGTGCTAACAACACCAAGTTATCCAGTGTCAAAAGCTGACAAGAGATCAAGAAGAACTAGAATGGAACGTCTCTTCTGATCTCTCGCCCTCAGAAGATCATTAAGCACCCGAACCAGCGCAGTCTCGGTGCTGTGTCTTTTATGAAAACTGGATTGGAAGGATTCGTAGACATAATGGATGGTTAAATGGTCTTCCAATTGGGCTGCCACTACCTTCTCAATAACCTTCCCAATAAAGGGAAGGTTAGAGATAGGTCTGTAGTTTGAAAAATAGTCTGGGTCCACAGTAGCTTTTTTCAAGAGGGGTGTCACCACTGCCTCTTTCAGGGAGTTAGGAAACTCACCAAACTCTAACGTGCACCAGACTATTTGCATCATAACTGGACCGATGGTCTCAAGACAACCCAAAATTAGGGGAGTTGGCCCAGGATCCAAACTACAGCTTGTAGGCTGCACACTATGGATGATCCTCATTATATCCACGATTTCCAGTTGGCAAAAGGAACTCCAAGAGAATTGAGGTATTGTGAACTCGCACTGTTCCACAACATCACCCTTAGAGATTGCCGGACGCAAGCCCGCCCTGATGTCAGCCACCTTAGTTGCAAAGAACCGAGCGAGCTCCTCGCACTCTACTTGCGAAAAAGCTTTTCGGACTTGCAGACAGGCTGGGTTGCACAGTCTGTCTACAGTCCGAAACAACTGAGCCGGTCGATTCTGTGCAACTGCAATCTCCCTGGATAGGAATTCTGCCTTCTTATGGGTGATTGCAGATTGATAGATAGAATAATGTTCCATCAATCTAAGGTGGTCGGCATCAAGGATGGATTTGCGCTAACAATGCTCTAACCTTCGCCCCTGTCTCCGCAACTCCCTCAGTGCCCCATCAAACCAAGGGGACCTGGGGTGAAGGAATAGGGGGAGCTCACGAACAGAAGCAATAAGATCCAGGGCCCCCGTAATGGCCGTATTATAGGCCACCACCAGTGCCTCTGGGTTACTGCTAGTCAACACGAGGGATGAGAGGTCAAGGACCGCTACAAGGCCCTGGGAAGTAATATTCCATAATGGGCGGTACCTGACCATCTCCCAAGGGGAAGGCTTTCACAGGGGGGTGTAAAAATTGAACCTCAAGGTGTGATGGTCATACCAGGCGACTGGTTCCACCTTCACATCAGATGAATCAATCCCTAAGAGGAAGACTAAATCCAAAGAGTGCCCAGATTTATGTGTAGCAGTGGAAACTACCTGCATAAGGCCCAAAGAAGACACAAGTTGGAGGAAGTAATTACCAAATTGTGAGAGTTCATCGTCGACCCAGGCGTTAAAGTCACCCAGAACCATCAATCTGGGCAACTCAAACGACATATCGATGAGGAAGTCTGCTACTTCCTGTAAGAAGCTTTTCCCATCTCCGGGTGGACGGTAAATGAGAACGATTCGAATGCCTACACCTGCTACAACTGTACACGCAAACGATTCAGCCTCACCTACTACCACTGCTCGTGGAGGCCCAATCTAGTCTTAAACAGACTGCAACCCCCCCATTACCCCCGCGGTCCAATCTCAGGTGGTGTATCACCGAGTACCCGGCCGGAATCATGGCCTCCAATATGGGGCCTGAATTTTCATCCAGCCAGGTCTCAGTGATGCATGTCAGGTCAGCCGAACTAATAAGAACAGCTAAAATAGCGGTCTTATTCTTAACAGACCTGGCATTGCATAACACTGCCCGAGTTGGACAAACCTCAGAAGCTGTCCGGCCTATCTGCCCACCAAATTCAGTATTGCCCTTAGGTATGGACACCAGACACGGGAAACCCCGGTCTGGATTTCATTTCACCCCAGGGTGCCTTCTGGACTTAGTAACCCCGATACGGTGGCCCCGCTCTTTCATCCTCTCTTGTTCACCCACCCCCGCCCTGCTCACTCCCCTACGAACAATCCCCAGCGCTCTACAGTGCTGGTACCTCTCAAACTGTAGAAGAGGAGTATTTATTTATTTAGCTTTTGTTTACCGGGTAAGTACACTAGACAAGTATTATGCCTATTTTCAGGAACGACCTGGGAGAATACAACATGAGGAACAACAGTCAAGGAGACATGGCAAAGAGAGTACAGTTTTTTGTCACAGTAAACAAACATGTAGGAAATAACATCATTTGACGCTAGGGGAAACATATAGTAGTAAGCACATTTCAGATTATACACTCTAGACTAGCTAGTTCAACTGACAGATATATACAGGTCATCATACATAGGAGTGGAGCATAGCTCAAGGACTGGATTGGTCATAATATAACTTATAACATTGTCGTATACACCCCTAGGCTAGTTGGATCGCGGACAGGTACATACAGCTCATCACATTTTTCTAACTATGCATATGCTAGACAGAAACAGAAACACTTGGTAGTACAAGTTTCTACGAAGTGACCAAGGTGCAAAAAGTATAAAAAGGGCAGAGGGCGTGAAGAGAGGAGGATGAATAGCGCACCACCATGGAGCCTGCCGGCCAGCACATGATTTAGCTCAAACTAAACAATATACAATAAATATCTAACTAAACTAATCTAAAAACTCTAAATACCTATAACAGAATTACTAACAATTAAAATCCTGAAATCCTCCAAAACAATAATAACTTAAGCAATAAACCCAACCCAACAAGACCTGCAAAACCACCCTCCTCCCTGACTGGATAGAATTCAAACCCAGAAAAACAGAATATAATAAAATAAATAAAAATCCTCTCTCACAGGATAGAATACATACACAAATATAAATTCACTCCCCCACCCTCTCACAGCCGAGGGAAAGGGAGAATTTTGGTCACTCCCACTACCCAAGATACACACAATAATCAAACAAAAATGGAAATAAACATAAACAACACAATAAAAACAAAAAGAAAAAATAAATACAGGTGTCCTGGTCCTCTCACCAACCAGGAGACTGAAAAAACAATAAAAAGTCTGTGAAAGAAGTCAACCAATGGTAGGAGAAGTTGTAGCGAATCCAACAGCAGCTTCAAATAAATCAATTAAATCCAAAAGTCGTGAAGGGTCGAGAACCAGCAGACTATCGAACAAATTGCTAGTACATTTCTGTTCACAGCAAAAATTCCTGGTATCAGTAATTAATTTACAAGTGGAGATAAAGTTCTCTCGGTTCAGATATAGCCAGCGCCAAGTCAGCCCAGGCCAGGTCGCGGTATGTACAACCGCTCATCCCCACTTGGAATGCAGGAAAAAGCCCAACCTCTGCCAGGCAATTCTGGCAACTCCTGGAAGCCCTGAGAACACCAACCCTCCAGTAAGCACACCCGACCCTCCCAGGGACAAACGGCCATACCCCGCAACCCACCTCAGGTCAGCTGGACTGGCTAAACCTCTCCTCCTTCTCCAAAACTCCACACACAATAGATCAAAGCAGGGCTCAAACACAAACCAGATCCAGGCAAATGGTCGCTCAGTTATCCAAAATTTGCTATTGCAACCAAATAACTCCCATGTATACACACAAGTCTTCCATACGGCAGCAACCAGCTCGATAAATCCGCTGTCAGCACCCACAAAAGCCCCATAAAAAGTACCTTGGAGACTCCAACAGATCCAATGAACAGAAAGCTGGAGGCAGTAAGCAGCTACACTCCAAACAACCCCCTGACTGCTGTCCCTTGAAAAACTGAGGCAGGTGGCACCTTTGCTGTGAACTCACAGTGTTTACCCAACAATGGCAAACTTTATGTAACCCCTCACCCCTGCCTTTTTTCCAAAATGACAGGTGGCATGCTGTTGAAGCTGACAGCAGTACCTGGTGGGGACCTGGGTTCGGGGAGGATAAGGTTACTCGGCACAGGGGGACCTAGGTTTGGCTACTCTGCACAGGGGCACCCAAGTAAATCCGAACACAGGAAGCAATAACTGTAATGTCCAGAACCAGGAATGGGATTTTTCAGTGTGGCTTTTATTCACAAACTAGCTGAACACAACAAAGCATAGATAGACCCCCATGGGGCTACATTTACTGGTAATGCAGATTAGAGACTACAATGCGGTTCACTGGAAGAATAAACCAATTATACTGTTTTCAGGCTCTGGAGCCACCAGACACACAGCCCGGACTTGCACATGCTTTGGGTACACAGTCCGACTGGCCCGGCTCCCCCGCCAGCCACTTGATTCACAGTCCATTGGAAGAATGAACCAATTATCCTGTCGTGGCTCCCCACACCATTTAGAGTCTGCGACTCCTAGAGAGATTTCTTCCTTACTTCTTATGACTCCCATCTCACAGAGAATTCTTCTTACACTTGTTGTGGCTCCCCACACCACTTAGAGTCTGCGAATTCTAGATAGATTTTCCCTTTGCAACCCCACGCCTGGGTACTTCCCTCATCACTGGCCAAGTGCATGAGGCAAAGTAGTAGCAACCAGAGCAGAAACTGTAGAGGTGGACCTGTTACTAAAGATGGGGGTTTGCCCACCTCCAGCTCCCACAACCCATACCCGGCCACTTCTCTGGAAAACTGAAACTTCTGAATGTAGATTAAATGATAGATGAACTGTCGCATCTCCTCTACATATTACCTGAATTACCCAACATTCTAGCATTTGACACTACTCCACTTGTTTGGCCTAGTCCTATAGGCTTCCCAAATTGTAGCTCAATTCCTAGATTTCCTCACATGTCCCAGGTTGAAGAAAACATTTTTGCCCTCTCATGTTAGAGCAAACACTCACCCTTTAGTTGCAGGTGCCCCACAGGCGAATCCCAAATCTTCCAACTTGTCAAAAGAAAGGCTGAACTGAATAGGCAGCTTTTCTTCCTCTTGGCAGAATTAAGGGGATTGCCCCAGGAATCTGCATGGGGATCTTTACATTCCCCCCCCCGGACAGAGGGGCACTGAGACCCGAACAGCGGTCTCCACCACTTGAGCACACCTTCACTCTTCGAAACCAAACTGCAGACTCTCCTTTGACAACTCCCAACGTTTATCTAACTCCCTCTGCTGCAGATTCCAATGTGGCTTATGCAGCTGTGAAAGTTATATTGGTGATGTCATCCCTCAGTCTCAGCTGAAACTGAGAACAGAGTGGGACAGTGTGAAACCCATTTAACTGGAGTTTCACAAGCTGCCTTCCCTGCCTACCACTAGGTCTTACTGAGATTCTAGTAACCCCGGGTAACAAGGGGTTACACTTGCCCTTGACCAGGAAAATGACTGTCCGCAGTCATTATTTACCCGGCCTTAGGCCATCCCATCCTATGTGCTACTTGTGGAGGGGGGTGATCAGGCCCCCTCCTACCATGTGCAAGCACAGGCAGGCAACACTAAGGGCCTAGAGGCCTGTAGCTGACATGTCAGCCTCTACTCTATCTACTTACTATGGACACCTAGTGGCTCTGGTAGAACTATCCAGAGCATAGCCCTGATAGATCAGCACTGCAGTCCCAATGGCCATTCAGGACTACAGCCTGTCTATCCCCCCTAACCCTCTAGGGAAAACCTATCTGCCTCTAACATAATATCCCAAAACAAAAACAAAAACAACCTGGGGACCTCCCCGACCTTGGGCAACCTGCAACCACACACCATTAAAATACTAATTACTGCCTCCTCCCTACTCCCACAACCACACCTGTGGAAGGAAAGGGTTAATACAGCAATAACCATAACAATAACAACACAGTACTTTAAATTTCTACACAATAAAGCACTGATGAGGAACTCCGATGAGCCCTCCTCCTCTTCTTGTCTTCTCTTCTGTCTTCCCAGGAACACCTGTAAGAAAAAGAAAGACAACACACGCCCTAATCGGCATACACAGTCTACCTAAACCCCACCATCAAAACACTGCAGAATCCCAAAATATTTTGTTTTTTTTAGAAAAAGGTAGAAAATAGTATTTACATTAGAATACAACAATGACATTATTTACAATACACATTTGGGGGATGGAGTGCCCTAAAGTCCCAACTAGTGACCACAAGGCCCGAAGGCTAGTCCAATAAAGAGTCTCTCCTGGGCCGGAGCCCGGTGAAGCACAGTTCTAACAGGCCAAAGTCCCGAAGGGGAGAGTCTTTGCGGACAGTTCACACATTTTTGAAGTCTGTAGTGCAGGGTGTGTACTGCAATGTCATAAAGGTAGAAAAGTTCGGACTTACCAGCCACTTGTAGTACAAGACTCGGCACCAACCTGCACCTCTGACGAAGACTCTCCCTGGCAGCATTTCTTCCAATACAGCTAGGTGGACATCTTCCGGGAACCACAGGAGGGCACATCTGGGAACAGCTGGGTTGATGTCATCTCTGGAGACGGAATCTTAGAACAGGAACAAAAAGAAAACAGCTGGTCTGACATCATCCGATTACCAGGCAATGAACAGGAAACAGCTGGGCTGGTGTCCTCTCTGGATCTGAAGTCATCTGGTGGGCCAGTCGATGGATGCTGGGAAGGACAGTACACTGTAGACTGATGAATGTGGGGCACCTGAGTCCTGGATATTCATATTGGCGGATCAATAAGGGCACTTCACAGTCTGGTGCGTCAGTATTGACTACCACTGCTCGGCTCTCCATTTTGTAGGCACGGGCTTATTTGCTGGGAGGTCCTTGCACTGAGGCCAATAGTACCGGGGGTCAGGAGCTACTTTTCGTGGAACAGTCTATTCTTTACATGCTGGTTGGCCCCAGGATGCACACTTTTCATTGCTTCATCCCAGATCCAGGATTTCCTGCATTTCTCAACCTCCTCCCAGACTTTTGAAGGAAAGGTAGGAAAGGTCATACCATACATCTCATTTGCCTTCCTACGAACCAGTCTCTCCTCTTTACTTGCTTTGGTCAATCTGAGACTGCTGGCCTGGCTTGGGGGTGGCCAGTCCTGGTTCTGCCAGCTTCACATCCTTAAGGAAATTAGAAACGGATCCCTGACTTCTTCCTCCTGTAAAGCCAGGGCAGTGGCATCACCACTTTCTTCAATACACTCCTCCAAGGCAAGATCTTGAGGCTGTGTACCTGTTCCTTTCTCACAAGGCCACATAGGTTCCCCCTCATCTTCGTCTTCACTGAGGATCTGAGCCCAGGAGTGAGCAGTCGTTCTCACCCCAAGACTATCCATTCATCACTAGGAGCGGAGGTCGACACCTCCCATTCAAAGGCCTCCCGCATCTCATCTTCACCTGCGAGACTTGGGCTAGGCCCCCCCACCCAGGGGTCTATTGATGCTTTATCCGAACTTTCTTTCTGGGATCCAGCATCCAAAACTTCAACTTCTGGTTCTGTCTCTAACTCTGCATCCTCTAGCTTTGTGCCACACTCCCCCGAGGGGCCTTCCTCCACAGGCTCCGCCTGGTGCTGTGTGCTGCCAACTGCGGATTCCTGAATTTTTGTCCATGTGGGGGCCAAACGAATTGGAGGCGCTTTATACAAGCCATATTTTTGTAGGCATCCAGCACAGTGAGGAATCATGAAGACGTCCCTTCCAGCACTAAAGCATATTTGGCATACACGCACTGGATAATTAGGAATCGCCACATCTGGGAGGCAGTTGCCTCCATAGCACCACTTTTCAATCATCTCTCAGTCTATTTACTGCTGTTGTTACTGCAACCCGGCATGATCCGGTAACCAGCTGGTCCTGAGGCCATAACTGCAGAAAATAAACAAAAGTTCACTGTAACTGAAAGTCCCACTTTATTGAACACACTCTCTAGCTGTAAAATGGCTCCTCTGCTGCTGTGTTTACTTTACTACCCCACCCTGTAATGGCGGCAGCAGCACTCCTGTGCGTCAACATTTAGAATCTGGGTCAAGCCACTGCGCACCTGATTTACACAAGCTACTGATAACTTTTACTCAAACTGCACAACTTGCTCTGATCTGGCTCCAAACACATTTACAGGATTTTCCTTGGACTTTTCACATGCTGGTAACATTTATTTTATTCACAGTCCCTTAAAAGCTTCAGGTTTTTAGCACAGGATTGCCTGCTTTTACTAGTGTTGCATTTTGCTACAACCCACAGTCTCTCTCTGGCTGCAAACTTTAAACTGAGGCTAATTTCATTACTATGCACACAGTCAATGGCTTAACAGACTTGCATTTGCTGGCAGGACTTTATTCAGTCGTTACTTGCAAAGCTACTACACTGCTGCACACACATTTTATATGGCATAGGCTGAAAATCACTGTTTGTGCAGTTTCTTGGATGTTTACTTACTGTTATCAGTAGCAATTTGCTGTGATGTGGAAAAACAGCCTGCAGCCAGTTCTTGAAGGCCTCAGTATACAAACGGGCGGGCAGTCCTAACGATCATCGTTTTAAACACCAAACTTGCAATTTTGACAATCAATTAGCGGGTTTAGCCTGATTTTAAGCAAGAAAGTCAATTTTTAAACTGTTTACAATGCTTTGAACACTCCGTGACGCTCCTCCACTGCCAGTACACGCACTCCACTCTCACTCCCTCTCGAATGCTGAGGCAGTCTCTGTAGAGCTGGCTGAGGGGCGGGACTGATTGCAGCCAGACCAACCACATGACACCATGCAAATAAGCCTCTTCTTCCTCGCAAGGACTCTTCTCCTCACGGCGATCGTCGAGCAGACAAATTTAAACTGCAGAATGCAACTTTTTTTTTTTCAACTGACTCCACGGCGGGAACCCATTTCAGTCATATAACATAGCCATTTACTCTGAAGTCTCTCAATTCACTCAGAAAGCATTTCCACGTCCAGGGCATAATTTTCTTTTTGCTACCCCTAGTCTTCCACACTTTCCTTCACAACAGTTCATTTTAAAAGCATTTCAAACGTCCAGGGCACAATTTTCCAGTTGCTACCCCTAGTCTTCCACACTTTGATTTACCACAGTTCATTTTTAAAGCAGGCAAAAACGCTGTAAACTATTTTGATGCAGGACAAGGGCACACTCTTTGGCTTTACAGATCCTTTGTAAACAGTTGGCGATTTTAAACAGCAGCACAAGATTCACAGCACACAGCAACACACACTAGGGAAATTGCTTCAGCTTTTTGGGCTACCCACTGCCAGATAGCCAAAACACTAGCCCCCTTGCCCAAGCACCTTCCTTCCCAACAAAATCCAAAGCGGTGCCTCCATTTTTGTAACCCCTCACCCCTGCCTTTTTGCCAAAATGACAGGTGACATGCTGTTGAAGCTGACAGCAGTACCTGGTGGGGACCTGGGTTCGGGGAGGATGAGGTTACTCGGCACAGGGGGACCTAGGTTTGACTACTCAGCACAGGGGCACCCAAGTAAATCCGAACACAGGAAGCAATAACTGTAATGTCCAGAACCAGGAATGGGATTCTTCAGTGTGGCTTTTATTCACAAACTAGCCGAACACAACAAAGCATACATAGACCCCCATGGGGCTACATTTACTGGTAATGCAGATTAGAGACTACAATGCGGTTCACTGGAAGAATGAACCAATTATACTGTTTTCAGGCTCTGGACCCACCAGGCACACAGCCTGGACTTGCACACACTTTGGGTACACAGCCCGACTGGCCCGGCTCCCCCCGCCGGCCACTTGATTCACGGTCCATTGGAAGAATGAACCAATTATCCTGTCGTGGCTCCCCACACCATTTAGAGTCTGCGACTCCTAGAGAGATTTCTTCCTTACTTCTTATGACTCCCCATCTCACAAAGAGAATTCTTCTTTACACTTGTTGTGGCTCCCCACACCACTTAGAGACTGTGACTCCTAGATAGATTTTCCCTTTTGCAACCCCACGTCTGGGTACTTCCCCCATCACTGGCCAAGTGCAAGAGGCAAAGTAGCAACCACAGCAGACATCCATAGAGGTGGACCTGGTTACTAAAGATGGGGGGTTTGCCCACCTCCAGCTCCCACAGCCCATACCCGGCCATTTCTCTGGAAAACTGAAACTTCTCTGAATGTAGATTAAATGGTAGATGAACTGTCGCATCTCCTCTACATATTACCTGAATTACCCAACATTCTAGCATTTGACACTACTCCACTTGTTTGGCCTAGTCCTATAGGCTTCCCAAATTGTAGCTCAATTCCTAGATTTCCTCACATGTCCCAGGCTGAAGAAAAAATTTTTGCCCTCTCATGTTAGAGCAAACACTCACCCTTTAGTTGCAGGTGCCCCACAGGTGAATCACAAATCTTCCAACTTGTCAAAACAAAGGCTGAACTGAACAGGCAGCTTTTCTTCCTCTTGGCAGAATTAAGGGGATTGCCCCAGGAATCTGCATGGGGATCTTTACATTCCCCCCCCCCCCGGAGGGAGGGGCACTGAGACCCGAACAGCGGTCTCCACCACTTGAGCACACCTTCACCCTTCAAAACCAAACTGCAGACTCTCCCTTTGAAAACTCCCAACGTTCTATCTAACTCCCTCTGCTGCAGATTCCAATGTGGCTCATGCAGCTGCGAAAGTTCTGTTGGTGATGTCATCCCTCAGTCTCAGCTGAGACTGAGAACAGAGTGAAACCCATTTAACTTGAGTTTCACAAGCTGCCTTCCCTGCCTACCACTAGGTCTTACTGGGATTCTAGTAACCCTGGGTAACAAGGGGTTACATTTAAAACTTCCAAGAGGTCTTTCAGAGTTATACCATGTCCTCCAGATCACCAGGTCCATAAACCACAGTCTCCCAGTCTCAACGGCGGTAAACTTCAAAAAACTTATAAAAAGGTTTTTCAGGATTTCGCCGAGCCCTCCAAATCGCCGGATCCATGAACCACCGGCTCTCGGCTCCCAACTCCCGACTCCAAAAGGACTCTAAATGTGGAAAAAAGTAAAAATATATCAAAAAACAAAAGAAATATCAACGTAAAAACTATAAAACACGAAACACTACAGAGCTATACACACAGCTAGCCCAGCATGGCTGCCATCTTGAACAAAAAATGTTTTTAAACAGTTTCAAACTGTACTCTATAGAACTGCGCCGCACCTGGATGATCTAGGACCCCTTCTCAGTCTGACTTCACCCAGGTGGAAGCTTGGTTGGTCAAGAATGGCCTGGTCCTTAACCCAAACAAGACCAAAGCACTCCTGTTTGGTCCAAAATCCCTGGTTCCCTCCCGGGCACATCTTCTGCCATTGGTCACTACATCTGGCTCTACAATCGAGGTGGTCCAGTCCTTCAGATACCTGGGTCTTACACTAGACCAGGGTCTCACTCTAAAGTCTCACGTGGCTCTGGTCACAAAAAACATCCACCAAAAACTCAGGCTGCTCTACCGCCTAAGCGCTAACATGATACCTGAGACAAGACTGGCTACCGCTCAGAGTGTCCTCCTACCTATACTTACCTATGCGGCCCCAACCCTACTCGGCATTGCAAAACTTGACCATGGTAGACTGCAGACATTATACCACAAAATTGTGCGATTCGCCACAAAAGCCCATCCGAGAACCCACCACTGTGAAGCCCTTGTCTCATTCAAATGGCCCACCCTCTACCTTAGGCTCTAGTGCCCCCTATTAAGCTGGACATATAAGCTCCTCTCCGACGATCCTCCTGCAGGGCTAGTCGGGCTACTCGCCCCAAAGCAGTCTAGCAGGCCTCTCAGCACTTTGGGCAAAACACTTCTAGAACTGCCCAGGTCCAGATCTGCAGCCGGCAAAAAATCCTTTGCCCACAGAGCCCCTACACTGTGGAATAAGCTCCCCTGTCAACTCCAGGAAGCCCCCTCCCTAGCAACTTTTCAGATGAGACTGCACATTCACCTCCTAAACCACAGCTCCTACGTTTCTCCTGAAGGCTAGCCAATCATGCCCCATGTAGTCTGGCTACAGAAAGTCTCACTGCCCTAACTGGCATCAAGCTGCCACTGTTGATTTTGTGAATATGCACTATAAATTAGCTGTCCTCTTCTATGAAATCCGGTCATTGCCGATGTAACTCTGTACACCATGTCCTATACTGTATTGCTTGCATATTTTGTTGTACTACTTGTTGTTACTTCTAAACTAATTGCCCTAGGTCTAACAGCTGCCACTGTGGCTGTGCTGTATGTCACCACCTTCTTTTATGAAAATTGTACTCTGTCATTGTATCCCTGTATGCAATGTACTACTCTGTATTACTTGTCTGTATTTGATCTGCTCTATGTAACTAACTCCGGGTCGCCCCTGAAAAAAGGACCTTCAGGGCCCAGTGGGCCTACCCAGTTAACAAATGTAATAAATAATTAAATGTTAAAAAGTTCTGCGAAAGGTGTAGGGAAAGACTGGGACCAATACTAACCTTACCTGCTCATTGTTACAGAGAAGTGCCAAAAGCATCAACAGGTTTTTCACTCTTTGAAATGTTGTATGGTAGACAACCTGGGAGCTACTAGGTGTAATAAAAGAAACACTGGAAGATAATCCGACTCAGAAAGAATCCGTTACATCTTGTATGTGTACACTGAGAAAGAAACTGGCAAAATATATCAAAATTGCTCACAGTAATCGGGAAGAAGCCCCATAACAGCATGGGGTAAAATAAAAAAAATTTGAGCTAAGTGAAAAGGTCTTGTTACTCTTAACCCCTATGGAAAATAAACCGTTAATGAAGTGGCATGGCCCTTATAAAGTGATTAGGTGCACTGGTACAGTTAACTATGAGACTGACACCCCTGACAGGAAAAATCCTACCAAGACATACCATGCTAACCTCCTGAAGAAATGGGTTGAAAACACCAAAGGTTGCTTTGTTAGTATTACCAGAAACTGCTAAAGAAAATATTGATATAGTTTATGACAAACTGTAACAAATTGTAACTTGTGATGCTGCAAAGGTGCATGTTTCCTTACCCATGGTACAAACTGCAAAAATGTGTAACTTGGTAAAGACATTTAAAAGTACTTTTTCCATCATGCCAGGCTGAGCAAAAGGAGTTGAGCATGTAATTGTGATAGAGAATGCTCACCCTATGTAGCATGTGAAAGCAGTTAAGTGCGGACATGGGTAAGGAAACACAAAAATGAAAGAGTTGGATATCACCGAAGAATCAAGAATTGCATGATCATCACCAGTGGTGACTATAAATAAAAAAGAAGGGGGTGTAAGAATCTGTCTTGATTTTAAAAAACTTACAGTAATCACATGTCCGTATTTGACACCTATCCTATACTCAGGATAGATGATTTGGTGGACAAGTTGGGATGTGTCAAGTACATCAGTACCCTCAATCTCACTAAGGGTTGCTGGCAAATTCCCCTAGCTAAAGAATCCAGAGACAAAACTGCACTTTCCACTCCATTTGGATTCTATCAGTTTACCACCATGCTGTTTGATTTACATGGCACACACGCTACATTCCAGTGGTACATAGATGTAATTCTAGCTTCTCATACTAGTTATTGTGCTGCTTACCTAAATGATGTTGTGGTGTACATTTCAGACTGGAAAAGCGACCTGAACCATCTACAATCAGTTATCCAATCTATCAAAAATGCAGGTCAATCCATTAATCCTACCAAGTGCACACTCGACATGCAGGAAACCAGATGTTTGGGATGTATTTTGGGAAATGGAGAAGTAAAGCCAGAGATTTCCAACATAAAAGCTGTAGTATCAGTCCTGTCCCTAAAAATAGAAACATGTCAGGTTAATTTTAGATCTGGCTGGTTACTACCAGAGATTTGGTCCCAACTTTGCCCAGTTAGCTACTTCCCTCATGGAACTCATGAAAAAACGGTACCCCAATAATGAGAAATCGTCCCCAGAGTATGATGAGGTTTTCAGGGCATCAAGGCTGCATTATGTTTTGCCATGTTTTAAGAAGTCCAGACTGTAAGAAACAGTTTCTGTTGCAGACGGATGCATCAGAGGTAGGCCTAGGTGCAGTCCTGAGTCAGAATATATATGGGAAGGAACATCCCATTCTGTATATCAGTAGGAAACTGCATGACAGGGAGAAAAATGACTACGCTATTGAAAAAGAAGACCATGCTATGAAATAGGCAATGGAGTCCCTTCAGTTTTATCTGCTAGGAGTTGACTTCGTACTTATAACAGATCACAGTTTTCTCTGTTGACTTAATAAAATGAAGGATACAAATCCTAGACTCACAAAGTGGTACCTGGCACTACTGACATTTAAATTCACAGTGATGTACAAACCTGGAAAAGAGAATAACAGTACTGATTTTATGTCAAGATATGGTTCCAGAATTGAGAATTCAGAAGGTTGAAAAAAATGTGAGCACTTAACTGACCTATTTGTGGTTAAAGGTGCTATGAAAAAAGGGATACTACATATACAAAGAACTGTAAATGTTATAAGGTAATGTTAACAAAGAAATAAAAGAAAGTTCTGGAGATCTTTTTGGGAAAAAAAAAGTTCCCTCTTAAAAAGGGGCATGTGTGATAGGATTGGGTAAGACCCTGATCCATTAGTTATAGAGAGAGGTTTAAAAGCAAGGGTCTATTTTGCCCTCTCCTATTCTGTCACTTGTCTGTCTTTTGCCTGTCTGACTGAGCAATCAACTTTTCTTGTGGCACCTAGGAGTTTGCCACCCCGAAGGTTCCACAATTTCCGCCATTATCTCTCTTCCTTCATTTGCTGTTTCTATTCATTCTTTCTTTCTGCCCTTGCTTCTCTGTGGTTAAAAAAGTGCATGTGTATCTTCATGTGAAACTGGGATCCCCTGGTTTGCAAATGTATATATATTGTTGAAATGATTGCAGAAAGCTATTTGGGTTTATCAGTAAAGATAACAGTGGAAACCATCTCTGGGACAAAATGTTTTATTTTGTTGCACATCTTAAGACTACATGTGCTCTTCAGGCTGGCCTCAGGAAAGAAATTGATAAAGTGCTGGTACATTTTAAAAAAACATGATATGCAACTTACAACAACAGGATGCAGAGTTTGAATTGCCAGGCAAAAACATCTGATATAAACAGAGCAATGCTTTTCCAGGGAGAGATTCAGATGGAGGACTGCTCTTGTTTGTATGGCCTTTATGAAGAGCTATCCTGTACAATTTTATTTTTTTCTGTTTTATTGTTATAATAATAAAATGCTACTTGCAAATTTTATAACTCTTTCTGATCTGCCTGTGCTTCCTGTCCTATGCCTCTACAGTATGACAGGAGACAAGCAACAATGGTAGCACTGGGCAGCATCTCCAGGTCTGCATGTCAGGAAGCTCAGGGAGTAAGTCAGGAGTTGGGCAGGAAATGCAGCAGCAGGTGGGACTGGTGTGCACTTCAGCTGGGGATTTAGTTGGAATGTGGGCAGGAGTTGCAGCAGTGTGTGGGAGTCTCTGATTCGGATTTAGTCAGGAGGTGGACATGAGTTGCAGCAAAGGTAGGGATACGTTTGGGCTACGAATGGAGTCAGGAGGTAGGTGAGAGTTTATAGCAGTGGACAGAAGCTGTGGGTCAGGCCTGGAAATTGTTGGGAGGCAGATAGGAGTTTTAGCAGTGGGCAGGATCCATTTGGCAGGGTGGATGATTAGTTGGGAGGTGAACAGAATATTAAGCAGTAGACAAAAGTTATTGTTGAGGTGGGGATGAAACCAGAAGGTGGGCAGGAGTTGGTTCAGTAATACGGCCCTGTGGGATGCAGCAGACCCACTGAGGATTGCACTGGACCACTAGCTTATTTCACACAGGACTCTGTGGGCAATATGTAAAGTGTTGACCCATCGGATATAGCACTGGGACTGTAGCTTGCTTTGTATGAAGGCAGAGAGCCATTGGTCAGGGGCACAGACCAGAATTTGCATGTGTATGAAACATCAGACCTGTTAGGCACTACTCCACACCTATAGCTTGGTAGAGAATGGGGATCAGTGACAGTAAGGGTTGCTATTTACACATTTTTGATGTGTTGGCCCTGTGTGAGGTACCAGATTACTGATACATGGTACTGTACTAGCTTTATCTTGGGTCATGAGGGTAGGAGATGGGGAGGATGTTAGGCTTCACAACCCAAACAGCACATGTCCCTTTTTATAATTAATAATATTATTCATTTTCTCATTACTATAAAGACTTGTAAAAATTTGTGTTACATATTACAGCAATAACTGTTACATTTGAGTGAAATTTACATGACAGTAGTTATCACAAAGTAAACATTCTTGCCACATCTTTTATGGTACTCCATTCCTCCTACATCCTTGTTCTCACTAATTAATTTGGAAATGTTTAGGTGGGGGAACTCTCACTTCAAGATTTATCTGCTGGCAAACTTTCATCTCTAGGTGGTGGAACTCTTCTATAATATTAAATGAGGAAAGATGACAGAGGTGCAAGAATTCGCACACAATTTTTATAAGAGGTGGGGAACCGAGTTCCTATGGGTTCCTCCCAGTTTAATCATTGCTTTTTCTGTGGTGTGGAGGGGTTGTGGGATAACAGATGGACCAGAAACATAACTTCAGGCTCAACACACTCTCTCTGTGTGATGTTTGTTTAAAACACAGTGGATAACCTTAAGCAATGGCATATCCCTTCTTCAGTACATCAGTTTGCAGCAACGGACTATGCATGTCCTTCCTCCACACTTAGCACCTTCTAACCCACTGATCTACTGATCTATCTCTTTAGTGAAAATTATTTTGTTCTCTATGTTTGTCTTGTGTGTTTGGGTGATGGGGAGCTCAATGAAGAAAAACTCAAAAATAAGTCCAAGACAAAGAATCTTGGTGCAGAAGCACTGAAGCAAGGGTTACCCCAAAGGGCACTGGCAATAAAGCCAAGTTTTCAAAGAAACACAACCTCACACAAACCCCCATAATGCAATGGCATCTATATGCAAATCACAATGGAATTTTAGGCTTGTTCAGCTTAAAGCAGGAATGCATTGTCTTAAAGGACCTCTCAGACAATCTGTAATTTATATGTATTTTAAATAACACAACTAACTTAATTTTTATAATACAGTCCCCTAGTAACGTTTTACCTTTATCAAGTACACCTAGTGCTGTGGTATTTTCAACATTTACAGGTTTCATACACATAAGGCATATACATCAAGGTATTTTATAACATAGTACTATTGCATACTAAATCCAACAATGAGGAACACAGCCTGTTGTTTTACATCAGCTCAGAGGTCACTACTATAACCTCCCTGTATGAGGACCTGCAAGGAAAAGGAAAATTAAAGAGGACACTATAGCATAGTCAAGAAAGGGGAGGGGGCACACACAGGTGGCCAACCTTATATACTAGAAATTGTAAAGGATAAATTAGGCTAAGAAATAGAATAACTGTTGCAACACATTTAAGAAAAGGTTGGTCCTCAAGAGTGGCAGGATCTCCCTGTCACATATGGGAAGGGGTGGGCCTGAGGACATTTATACAGGCCTATGAGCTCTGTTTCATCCTCTTTGATCCTTATAGGGAGGGAGTGCTCCTGATGGGATCCTATAGTATGTGGAGTCTAGGTATGGTTGTCACAAGGAGGGGTATTCCTCCATTTTGTCATTGATTGAGAATGATACCTACTCATAGCTGGCAGTAACAGAACATTTCCAAACATGTGGGCATTGGCTTGACAACCCTAACAGCACATTTCCAACCTTTGAGGGCATCGGGTTGAAAACCCTTCCAGCACATTTCCACAGTTTATGGGGTTTGAGTTTTCTGCAGTAGTAACTCTAACTCTGCATTAACCTAATTTTTACAATGAATGTCCTTAGTTTTTGAGAAATTGAAGTAGCAACTTGCTTTATCAGTGCCTTCAGATCTGGTGCATGAGTCCTAACTTTTTTTGCAAAGGGCCCTGCATGCCCTGCACCAAAGCATGAGAGGAGACTTAACTTTCTTACTATTTAGTTCATGTATGACTTAAATTGTACTACAAAATGCATGCACTGTATTTTTGGCCACATTCTCGTCCACTGTCTTGTTACTCAGCTTTAAACATTTTGAACTAAGAAAGTATTCTAATGATGGTTATGTTCAAAATCTTCAAACAGCTTGTAGATTTTCAAAACCTTCATGAAGGATTTCTGTATGAACAGTTTGTATTTAATTAAAATATCTTATTACGAATTTATTTGTTTTTTTAAAAATACATTGTATGTCTCATCATACCCATTCCTCACAAACACTAAAGTATCATTCTTAACATTTTAATAAGATGTAATTACATTAATGTTTTTGTTCCTTTTGTCTATGTGGAACTTTAGCAGTAAAAAGGACTTCACACTGTACATACGTTTTGGAAACTGCCATGAGATGATTATGTTCAAAATCTTTGTGCAGCATATACATTTTCAAAACCTTTATGAAATATTCCCCATGGTCATACTGGGCCAAGACAGTACGGTTGCCCCCAGTCAGGCGCTGTTTTCCTTGCAGTATAGATATACCTGCTGTAGGCGGATCGTGACCTCTCCCCCAGGTCCGGGTTTTCAAGTCTGCCTCCATGCCAACTAGAGGGGTCACGAGCCCTTCAGAAGAACTCTGCTCATCACTGCCTCCTTACCACTACGTCATCTCTTAGTGATCCTCCTGAGACACCGCCATGACTGCGACAGATTAGCATTTACAATACCCTATTTATTCTCACCTATTTGGTTTCTTCCACTGCTACCTCGATTTAACACCCTTTTGGAGGATTTGAAAAACCCAAGAAAAACCATTATACAAGGAAAACAGGAAAAGCCACTTCCGAACCCTAGTGGGTCACCCATACTGAATCAAAAGAGGGGCCCTAACTCCCTGACCCCACAACCCTGCTTTTATGAGGGCGGAGGGGGTGGGTAATCTCAGGGGTAAGAGGAGAAAGAGGATGGGCAGCTGGCTCTGTCTCAATAAATTCCTCTTTCTCCTCTCCTCCACAGGATGTGACCCTCCCTCCCAAGTGGGAGGCCCTGGTGGTCCCACGTCTAATCCCTGGACCTAACCTAAGTCCCCGGGACCACCTCTCTTCCCCCTTCCCCCCTCCTTCCCAGATCCAGGGGAGGATGGCCTCAAAGTACAACTGCTGCCATCTGTTGCAGCCTCTGCATTGTCTGGTAGCCCACCACATCCCCTTTTCTGGAAAGAGACACACTGGCAAATGTCTTGGAGGAAATGGCCGAAGCCATGCATTTATTGAATAATATTCCAGATAAACAGCAGCAAGCAAATCCGGGAGGATCAAATACCCCATGGTTGTACTGGGCCAAGGCTGTACAACCGCCCCCCGTCAGGCACCGTTTTCCTTGCAATATAGCTATATCTGCAGTAGGTGGACCGTGATTCCTCCCCCAGATCCAAGTGCTCAGGTCCACTTCCATGCCAACCAGAGGGGCCACAAGCCCTTCAGAAGAACTTGGTTCATCACCGCCTCCTTACCACTATGCCATCTCTAAGTGATGCTCCTGAGATGCCACAGGATGGATGTCCGGCCCCCCCAAGCTGCCTGCTCACCCATTCCTCCAAGACCTTCTCCAGTGCCCCAGCCACCACTATAATCCCTGCTCAGTCAGTTGATCCATCTCGGCTACCATGATCTGACCAGCGGCCTGAATCTATGTTTCACCACGGTCGCCCCAAGTGCCTGCATTACCGCCCTCACCTCCCGGTTGACCCTGATGCATGTTTTGTTGAGAGGGGCCACCCCCTCCCCGTTCAGCCACCTTGACCTCTGGATCAATTGGGACCAGATGAAGATGGTCAGAGGCCACCAGTCCCTAATGGTTCGAAAGTCCTTCTTCATGGCCAGCAGCACATCTACCATCTTCCGCCGTCCCAGGTCTTCCCCTCCAAGATGAACCACCAATATCTCCGGGATACTCTGGGCCTGCTCCACCACTCAGAGCAGGGGGATCAGCTTGTCCCAGCACATATGTTCAGACTCCAACCATCGGATCTGAACCCCTGTTCGACCATTGTTATAGAGCAGCCACCCTGCCCAGCCGCCACACTCACTGCAGCTTGTTGTATGAAGGACTGGCTGTAAATCCAAATCAAACCATTGATACTGAGGGAATCCTGGAAGAAACAAAAGTTGTTATTGTAAATGTGGGCACACATACCTCAAGAATGCTGGGACCTCCAGCACCTGTATCTGCCCACCCCAGGCTCCTAGCATTCATGGCTGCCCCGATCCTGAAAGAGTGCATACCAAACTCCCTAGGGTTCAGCCCCACTTCTTGGATCACCCTGGTCAGGACTGCTCTAAACTGGTAGGCTGTGACGGGTCTACCATCTGTGTGTTGGAAGAAGGCTTCACCCCCCTTTCTTGGGGTTAGCTTCCATGTAAGCCTTCACTCTTTCTAGAATATTCTATGGCACCCCTGGCAGAGCCCGCACCAGGCACCAGCAGCCCCTCTGCCCCTGATCAGTTTTACTCCTGATAAGCCTTAACCATACCCCACTCTGGATTGTTGTAATGTCCCCCACCTCCAGCCCAATGATGTTTGAAAACTGGTTGGGCTGTGTTAGCTCTGATATCCTGAAGGCCCAGCAAAAGGTGAACAGGAACATGGTGTCAAACAACAGTGCCTTGAACGGGGTCCAGCAGACTTTGGGGAAAGCCCTCCATATACTCTCCAGAATAGCCGGGGTAATGGTGTGCCTCGTGTCTTGGTGAGAAGCCACTGACTTCCCCCACCTTTCCAGTACCTTACGTATCTTGCAAACCTTTGCACTGTCAGTAACACCCAGGGCCCTGGAGAACTAAGACAGGCCAGCAAGGTGCATAGCCACTACCCTGGGCGTGTCCCTATCTTGCCTTGACAACACAATGTGTGTGCACAGCTGGTCCACCGGAATGGGTCAATCTTCCGGCCACCCCTGCTGAGCCTGCACCCCCAGGTAGTGTTCCACCCCCTTTCTATATACTTCCCTTGTCTTCGGAGCAATGGAATTGCCCATGCATTTCCAAGTCGAGATGTTATTACCCTCCAAAAAAGGGAGGGCACCATCCATGGCTCCTGCTCCACTGCTGGAGCCAGCTCCCGAAAGCATTGCCACTGTAAATGAGACAAAGCATCAGTAATTCCCTCATCAACCCCAGGTATGTGTGTGTCCTTAAACAAATGTTCAGCAGCAAGCATTTTGTTCTATAAAGATTTTTTTTTTTTTTTTGAGGATGCGCATCAAGCCCCCCAGCGGGACCCTTGGCCCCAAGTGCCCATTGGTGCCATGTCCCACCCCCATGATATCCTACTGGAATAATATCAACATTCTAGGCAAGGCACTACAGACCACCTACACTTCCCCCCCCGCCACCTTTCCTTACCCACTTACTCCCTGGCTGTGGTTGGTCCCATGTGAATTTCAGGCTCCTCATGTCCTGGCCCTCCCCCGCTTGGGCCCATGTATTGGATCCTGAAACCCACCCTATCCCTATTTACCAGCAGGGTGGCGGCTTCCCAGTCTGGGAACAGGATCAGCCACGGGCTAACCCTGCCCACCCATCCCTGGGTGGGCAGGTTTGTTGCCCTGTGGCTTTCCCTGCTGCTTGTGCATTCCCCTGAACCCTCCTCTGGGGGAGCGTGGGGAGCTGCACTGAATGAAGGGGGCTGCAGACCACAGACCAAGCAGATGTGCCAAAAATGACATGACTCCCGATTACACTTAGCTTGACTGTAAGCACAACATGTCTGCGTTCGGGCCCCCCCATCTGCCTTCTGTGGCTGGGCTGGGCTCATCTCAGTGGCAAGTCACTGTCAGTGTGCACCCCCCCATGCATGACATCCACCAGGAGGGTCATATCCACCGTGCCCCACCCCAGGGTGCTGTCCTCCTGGTGCCTCCTCCTAAACACTTCGTCATACTCCAGCCATACCATATCATCCTTCCTGTGGTGCATGAGCATGAACATCCCCAGACCCTGGTCTTTTTCTGTCTGCAGAAGAGTACCTGCAAAGATGGGGAAGGCCGCAATCCAATTTTCAAAGGTGCGAGGCACCTTTGGGGGTTTCTTTTCAGAGTCCTCGCATTTCTCTTTTTATTTCTCTTCCCACTCCACTGGCCTATTCAGCAAGGAGAACATGTCCACATACTCACTGTTCCCGATTTGCTGCCTAACCTTCTCCATGAGATGGGATCCCAACAGCTTGTCCAACCCTGCATAGGAGCTAGGCTGGGGAGGGCGGATCTCGGTGGAGAAAGGCACAGGACTGTCTACTGGCCCCACACCCACATCCTGCCCTCCTGCCTTCTCCACCACTGCTGCCATCAGGTACAGCAGCTTGTACAATTTTGCTCCCAGCCCTTCCTGCCCCAGACCAATCTCAGCGGCACCCCCTCCCGGGTACGTTTGGTCCCCTGGGAGGCTCGCCACTCACTGGGAGTGGCTTAAGCCAGAACGTTGACCACTTCTTCAACCCGCTCCTCTAGGTCGAGGTCTGCGGCCCCTAGAGCCACGCTGAGTACCTGACGTGCATCACAATCACTCAGCCATCTTACTTCCTCACTTTGTTTACCTCCCGTAGGTGTTCTGGGTATCTTGGCCAGAGGCGCCCCTCGACCCTGTACCGGTCACTTCTTGGATGTCGCCCCTGTAGCTGCTGATGTCGATGGGCTATCTAGCCTCTCCAGGCAGGCTTCCAATCATGCTGCCCCTTTCTTCCTGTACATGTCTCACAGCTGTAACTCTAGGCCTCCGCGGCCTTAGCTGACAGTTTTCTCTGAGAGCAACAACCCGCCCCTGCCCCTGTCCCCTTTGCATGGCAGGTGGGCTGCCTTGCTCTGCCCAATTGTACCAGAAATCCCCTAAGGCACAAAGGTAAATCTAATTTGCACTTCCCAGCACTGCCGAACTGTAGGCTAGCTAGCCCCCTGCTGCCTAGCCTTCCCAAAGTCTGGTCCCCCCATGCATGACTGAGGACACCCCATTCCTTCCTAGCATGCCCTGGCTAGCTCCCGTGACTGCCCCCCCACCAAATCCACAGATTCCCCGGAATGGACTATGCTTGCCTCATGTGGTGGAGTCCCATCCTGCTTAGGATTCCCCGGAATGTTAGTTATTTCTTTGTTTATTTTATATGTATACATACATAAGAAATACAAAATCACACATGCCCCCATGATGCAAAGCATCATGGGCTGCATATGCAAATCACCACAGAATATTATGCTGGTTCAAATTTAAGCAGAAATGCATGGTGCCAACAGAAGACACAGACACGTGTTTTGTCCACTGGTACACCCCAGTGGAATGAACCAGCTACCCTAAGATGGTCTATCTGGGTTATGTTGTGGTGAACACAATTAAAACAAAAAATAAAAGACAAAGAACCTCAGCGTGGTGCCAAAAGGCCTCTCACACAGTTTGCAAAGGGTGCCAACAGAAGACACAGACATGTGTTTCATATGCATATGCAGCCCATGATGCTTTGCACTATGGGGGCATGTGTGATTTTGTATTTCTTAGAAACTTGGCTTCCCGGCCAATGCCTGTTGGGGTAACCCTTGCCTCAGTGCTTGCATGCTGAGGTTCTTTGTTATATATATGATAATTTGGGGCAAAGCCATCACTTCGGCAACTCAAGGTGTACCTGAACCATTCCCAAAATGGCCACTAAGATTCTCATGGGACCTCGGCAGCCAACCAATTTTCAAGCCCCTGACCACGTGACTGTCGCTGGGCCCAATGGCCACACTCCCTATGCTGCAGCTGTGGGCCCATGCCTGAAAACGTCCTGTGGAGATCACTGACATGAGCCAACACTTCCCCACCTGTCCCAAGCACTGCCACCAAAAACAGATGCCAACAGGCCATCTGAGCGTCCCACGCCAGGCACGCAACAAGAGCACTGGGACTGCTGTGGCCAAGCGCATGGCTGAGGAACAGGCCATGGCAGCAGAAAGAGGGCAGCAAGTGAGGTGGAGCCCCCCCTGAACTGCCGAGTGGATTTCAGCCCCAGTAGGGCCCCTCCTGGTAGGCCCTCACAAGAAAAACACGCCACGCAGTGTGACAACGAGGGATGTATCGCCCCCACCCCCACCCACTGGAACCAAAGCTCCTGCAGTCAGGAAAACTGCATGAGGCTATGGCCCCACATCTGCTGGAGCAGGAGCACTGCATGAGAAGACAACTAACCAACGACCTCTCAGGTGGACTGGACCACGCCGGCCAGGTAGGGATTCTGCGCCCCCAGGACCCAGCTGTAGAAAGCGGCTGAAGGTTTCTTCTTTTTTTTTTTCTTTGCCTGGTGTAAGCACGCCCCACCCCACCCACCCCACAACGCTGGCCCGGGGACCCAACCCAGTGACCCGTCTTGCCCTGCCCCAGGGGATAACACACGTTGCCCCTGGCAGGTACCAGTCTGCTCCACTGTACTATGCCCACATACCTGAAACAGGAAAATACCTTTCTCCTTTAAGTCTTTTTTTTTTAGCATGCCTGAGGTGCCTGTCTCTCTCACACTTCCCTGTGTCCCCCCCCCCAGCCCCCTAGGCATAAGAGACCCCAGGCCTACAAGGCCTTTACCTTGTTGCCTGACAGGATGTCCTAATCCTCGAAGGGTAAGAGAAGAAAGAGGACAGACAGCTGGCTCTGTCTCAATAAATTCCTCTTTCTCCTCTCCCCCATAGGATATGACCCCCCTCCTAAGTGGGAGGCCCTGGGGTCCCACGTCCACTCCCTTGACCTAACCTAAGTCCCCCAGGACCACCTCTCTTCCCCTCTCCTTCCCAGATCCAGGGGAGGATGGCCCCAGACAAAGTGCGGCTGCTGCCATCCGTTGCAGCCTCTGCATTAATAATGAATAACTTAAAAATGTATTAATATTTTTTCACCAAATTACCAATAGGACCTACTCCTCCACAACATCTAATGAACCTCTGAGTTTCATAGCATAACTCCTTGTAGTTTGTTTCTCTAGCAATTGGTAAACATTCTGGCTCTAAAACTAACAAAAATACATAAATGTAATATTTTAACTCAAAAATTACCAAATGTACCACATCATTGGACCCCTAGGACTGCGATAATGCATGCTACATTTCCCAGTTCCAGGATCTGAGTTATAGCATCCAAAAACAGGGGTTTAAGTAGAAAACCCCATGCAACCCTAACTTTTGGGTCCGTACTGTGTACACAGAGAGACTGTGTGCGTGTGTGTAAATTTACCAGAATATAGGTATTAGCACGGCTCAGTTGTAATAATCTGCCTATGGGCCAGAAGGTCACGAGTTCTTCTCCCACACCAGGGTTGGACTCATACCTTAACTGCTAGCACCCAAGGGCAGCAAAGAGAATGCATGTTGTCAGGGCATGCTGTCCTTCAGATGAGATGAATCGGACTTTATAAGATCCCATGGTACAGTACTTCTTGAAAGTAGCAATGGAATTTCCCCAGTGTCCTGCCTAACTTTCCCCATTCACTAATCAATGAACAGTTTAATCTGGTTCAAGTTCAGTTGGTTTGCATCTATATACCCTTCCCCTGGACAAGGCTGAAAATAATAATAATAATATAATAATAAAATCTATTTGTTATAGCGCCTTTCATGTTTCAAAGCGCTGTACAATCATAATAAAAGCAGAATACAATAAATACAATAAAATCCGGAAAATACAGACTAGGCAGCATTGTCTAGCACTCCTTTCTGGGTCAACAAAAATGAAATAAATATATGATCTTCAGCTTAATATGACTGATCCCAAGCTACTGTAGCATCGCCAGGACTGGATCAAAGGCTTTACACCAATCCTTCGTTAAGTGTTGTATATACAATCAGGGCGGAGGTGGCCGGGGGTCATCATCCAGGTGTAATTTCCCTGTGCTCTTGCTGCTACAGTACAAGGAGATGGGAAAAAAGGGTACATGACACATCCGGGCAGTCTGTTCTCCTGTGTGGTGAGCTGCAGTACTGTATAGGCCCTCATAAAGCATGTCTAATGTTTCGAGCTGGAGTAGGTAGATAAGAACGATAGCTGTAAACTGCCTTTACCTATTATCTTCAGCTATTTCAGGCATGTAAAGGAGATGAACGTTCATTCCCTGTGTAGTGTTCCTGAGGGGCTCAAAGCAAATATGCAAAAGTTTGTTCTCCTTTACAAGTCCAGTCATACCCACCAGAGCACGAGTAGCTGAGTGGAACACATCCTTGGCATGTGAGAATACTAAGTCTGCCTTTGTTTCCATGGTGGACAGTAAGAGGTTCAAAGAGTTCACACTCCTTTCAAATCCTTCAATGTTTGAAGGGTGGCCTTATGATTAGGCTCATTACTATCATTGGAGGTGCTGCCATGAGGGAGAGTAAAGAGAAAGAATAATAATTATTTATATAGTGCTTTTCACACACATTGTATCCCAAATCACTTCACAAGCAATGAGAGACTGGTAGTGAAATGACTGTAAATATGTAGTGGCAGCCATTTTGCACATCAGAACCCACACACAGCCTTGGACAACAGCATGAACACGATTTAAGGGATGGGGAATGCTGGCTAGGACACTAGGGAAAATCTCCAATTCTTGGGAAAAGTGCCTCGGGTTCTTTTACTTCCACCTGGACACCCACCAGGATGGTGCCAGAGTTGGGTGGAAGGGACCTTGGTTTAGCATCTCACCCAACGGATGGCACACCCTGCCAGCACAGCATCCTCCAGTTCTGCACTTGGGTTCCAGCATATATGGCATGACCCCAATCCTTGTATGGGACCAGAACCTACAAACTTCTGGCCCAGAAGATGTGCTACCAAGTGAGCCACACGGACACTCTCATTTATGCCTGGGCCTGTGGAACTTTCAATGCTTCTGGAGGATGTCCAACTTGCTCCAGTCTAGCATTAATAAATAAAACAGATAAAAATAAAAATGTTCTTTTGTTGATCTCCATGTAAGCCCTCCTCCTGGCCAAGGAGGTTTTGAGGGTGGAAAATGGCTGTCAGGGAAGGGTGCATACCATAAACATATATTTCAGTTTTGGGACCATTTCCTTTCACACTTTATATAGCGGACATGCATACTAATCTAACTAGCTGTGTGCCTAAATGTGCAGACCACACTAAACTGGGTGGTGCTGCACTAACCACTGAGGGCACAGAAAAGGCAGGCGAGGATGTGGATAAACTGAACAAATGGGAAGAGGACTGGGGAATAGAATTCAGTAAGGGTAAGTATGTTGTAGTACACCTTGGGGAAAAACAACAAGCAAGCTGAATACAGATTAGGGGGCACTGTATTTAACAAGGTTAATGAGGGAAGGGATTTGGGAGTTTTGCTACAAATCTATCGCAGATTCACCAATAATAGTGAGCTGGCTACAGGAACAAGAGGAAAGTGCACTCTGACAGGCTAGTGCTCCAAACTCAGTAGTAAAGGTAATCAGTTGCAGGCTTGAAGTGATATTCAAAACAGAAGCACTCTATTAGAAATAGGAAACCACGTAAAAAGGCAGATTTAAAACACAGTGTGAACACAAGTAGGTGCCCAGGTGCTTCACTATTAAGAGCTTTGATGAGGTTGCCCCTTGACAAGGCTGTTAGTAGTGAAGCGCTGTGGCACCTACTTTTGTCCACACTGTGTTTTAAATCTGCCTTTTTCCATGGTTTCCTGTTTCTAATAAAGTGTTTCGATTTTGGATATCCTCTCAAGCCTGTGAGCGATTATCTTTACTACTGAGTTTGGGTCACTAGTTTGTCAGAGTGCACTTTACCCTTCCTGTGTCTGTACATCTGGGACCAGCAACCCCACAGCTGTACCAGCACTGCCAGAGTGCAAATTCTCCCTCTGGGGCTGTTCTTAGGATTTCTACCAGAACCACGCTGCTGCATACACAGGAAGCAGGCCAGCGTTGGAGGTACCTAGTATAAGTTACTGTAGTATAGATCTGATCACAGATTGCTTGTTTCCCCACAAAGGTTTTTATCCTCCTAGGCAGGTGTGGGTGGCTATCTGACCTGTCCCTGTTCCCCAATTGTTGTCCCTTACCTCTCTCCTGATCTGGAAATGGGTACCCCTGCAGAAACCCCCCACAGTGGGGCAGGAGAGAGAGAGGGCTATCCTCCCTCCTGGCAGACAAATCCAGTGAGACTTCAGGACCAGGGTAAAAGGGCAGACCACCAGGACACAGGCAGGGCTCCACAAAGCCCAAACCCTAATCTTTTTTCCACTTTTCTTGCCCTCCCTCCCTTTCTGTACTGTGGCACCAATACATGCATGGAGGCACACATATCTGATGTCACTGCAGCCCCCCTCCCCGAGTCGCTCACACCTGTACTACCACTGGGCCTCCACTTGTTAGCAGTCATGGGCCAAGACGACTTGGCCATCCTCCCCAGCAGAGGACAGCAGTCCCTGGGATGCTTGTTCCTCTCCCACCCCGCTGGCCACCAGCAAACCATGCTCATTCCCGAACACAGGTTACTGATGTGGCAGGAGGTGAGGCACATATCTGGAATGTGTAGTACGGTATGGGCTGCATGCCCATTGGCTCACGCTGTGGACCAACGGGCATACAGCCCTGTCGACGTGTCAGTCGGGGCGGCAGGCAGGTGGGGTGCTGCCACCCGCCGCTGATCGGGGGGGAGTGGGGTGGTGGGGATCAGTGGGCGGGTGGGGAGGAGGGTCTGCTGAACCACCAGGGATATGGGGGTCGGTACTAGTTCACTTAAGACCGCGATCAGGCAGACTTCGGTCCACTGGACCACCAGGGATATAGGAGCAATCTGTTTATTCACACTTAAGCCCGCGATCGGGCAGACTTCGGTCCACTGGACCATCAGGGATATAGGAGCAATCTTTTTATTCACACTGAAGCCCGCAATCAGGCGGGCAGCGGTCCAGTGGACCACCAGGGATATAACAGTAATCTTTTTATTCACACTGAAGCCCGCGATCCAGAGGGCAGCGATCCACTGGACCACTGGGCATATAAGATTAATCTTTTTTTACCGAAGCCCACGATCGGGCGGGCAGTGGTCCACTGGACCACCAGGGATAAGGGATTCTATTTCTTTTTTTACTGCAGCCCGTGATCGGGCTGTGGGACACATTGCCGCACTGCAGGGGGCATCGGTCCCTGACGGCTGCTGCCTGGCAGGGCGCCAGGCGCAAGGTGTTGGGGATCGGCACACCTGCATGCAAATGGGGCCATAATGACATGCAAATGGCCCCATTTGTGCTTTGCATACATTATGGCCCCATTTGCATGTCAATCTTTGAATATCGCGGTTGTTGCGCCTAGTGCAATGGAACTTGCGCTTAGCGCATCCCCATGCTCCACTCTGGCCACTGGCACTGGCGCAGTGCCACTGCGCCATGCGCACTGCAGGTGGCCAGGGTGCGATATTCAAAGATGCTGAGCCATGGCGCAGCTCCGTTGAATATCGCCCAGTCCACGCCCCTGCGCAGCCTAGTTGAGCTGCCGCCAGGCTTGCGCCACAGCCTGGCGCAATTTGAATATCTGGGCCTAAGTGTGAGACTGGACATTTGTCCAAGCAAGGCAGCACGGTCCAAGAAGTTTAAGCTTAAAAAGTACCCTCTGGTGTCCTCAAAACCTTTAGGAACAGAGAACAGGAGCAGACTGCAGCTCATTGTGCCAGACATTTTATGTTACAGCTATTTTTTTTCTTTTTTTTGGAACTTAGCTTTTATTAAATTTTTCCTTTCAGTTCCATTTTTACATTTTTACAGGAGTTAATGAAGAAACACACAAATATTTCAGTGTTGACATATCGGTTACAAATATTATATGAGTTCATACTCTCATGTATACATAATCATTAACCTGAATCATTCCATTTTATATCTTGCAGGTTGGGCAGATTACCTATGCCTCTTTCCGGTTGGTGAGATTCACCAAAAGTGTTCTCCATCCCGCACAATCAGAGAGCCACAGGGTCCACTCCAGCAACTCACCACTTAAACATTCTTGTCCTCATCCCAACCAGGGCCATCCTAGTAAAACTGGACCTTGTAAAAACAGACAGTTGTTTTGTGTATTTCTTATATCTCTCCCATATTCTCCTTTATCTACCTTATATTACAGTTTGTTATAAGAGTCACATTTTATACCCTTATAATTGACTAATTAATTTCCAGAACATAAAAAACAAGAAGTAACTAGAAAATAAATTAAGTTCCCCTAAATAGGGGCTAATGTAACAATACAAATAATTTTCACAGACATCTCATGCCTGGGGTTGGGTCTATTAGGTATAGGACTGGGGTTACAGGAATTTCCTCCATCAAGGAGGATAATGGACTTTCTACCTCTATTTTAATAGAAATTATTCTAATATTGGTATGCCCTTTTTGGTCTCCCCATATTCAAAGAAGGGAAGCCACCTCTAATTAAATTGGTCTGTCTGGAGTCCGAGTTGGGCTGTTAATGCCTCCATTGTCTTGTTGTTGTTCACATTTGACCACCACATAGAATAAGATAGACCACTTGACGTTAGCCAATGTTGTGTGACTGATTTTAAGGCTGCCGCAATCATAATGAAGAATAGGTATTTTTGTGCCTTTGAGCTCACTCCTGGGGCAGGGAGGCTCAATATCATGTGGGGAAATCCTGGTAAGTTTTCTAACTGCAAAATTTCTTTAACAGCTAAGGCTACCTCAGTTCAATAGCCTCTTATCTTAGGGCAGCTCCAAAAGATATGGAACTGGGAGCCTTTGTCTTCACATCCCCTCCAGCACCTGTCAACATGAGAGGTCACGTGCTTAGAGGAAATATCTGGTGTGATAAAGTACCTAGTTGATATTTTCCATCTGAACTCCCTCCATACTGGGGAGTTTGTTGTTTTGTGTATTCCCTGCCAGATTTGACTCCATGCTTTATCTGATATTGGGCTCATGTACTCAGCTTGCCATTTATTTTCTATAGATTGAGTATATAAGGAACCCGAGCCTTCCTGTAGTGTTTGATATATATATATACAAAATGAATCTCTTTGTATCTGCCATATAACTTTTCTGATATATACATCAGTGGGGGAGCAGGATTACCTTGTATAGCACAGACCCCAGCAGTACTGGTTATGAAGTGTCTACACTGGAGGTATCTGAAGAGATTTTTGTGAGGAATCCCAAACTCCTCTTGAAGCATTGCAAATGATTTGACACCCTCTTCATTAACCATTTGATGTAAATATTTGAGCCCTTTATTTGCCCATCGACTCCAGCAAGGAGCAGTGTGGCTAGCCGGAAATTGTGGTAAGTACTTCATTGGAATATATTTCCACGTAGGGCACAATATTTCCCACCACTGCCTCGTGTTAAGCCAAATCTTAAGTGTGTTTTTCATCCAGACATTATCCAAATCTTTAAGATCTGAGGCTTTAATTACCCAGGTTAAAAAGTTTAATGGTATCTGCGAGTGAGCCCATTCCTCTAATCCGTACCAGCCTCCCCCGTTCTCTGGCCTCAGCATTTTTAATATTGGAGCTGTCTGTCCAACTAGGTAATATTTTTGTAGATCCGGAACTCCCAACCCTCCTTTATCCTTAGCTTCTGCCCACATGCCCCATCTTTTGCATGGACGGCGACCTGCCCAAATGAAGTTAGATAGTTTTCTTCTCAACTCCCGCCACTCTGCCCTATGAATTGGAAGGGGAAGAGTGGAGAACAAGAATATAAATCTAGGCAAAATGTTCATCTTTATTGTTTCTACTCGGTTCATGAAACTAAGAGGGAGGTTTTGCCATCTGTGCAGGTCCTCGAACACTTTTTCTTTTAATAACTGGTAATTATAAGGATGAAGCTTAGCCAGATCAGTAGGCATAGATATCCCCAAATATTTAATTTTATCTTTGACCCATTTAAAAGGTAGAAGATTTTGTAGTTCTCTTTGCGGAGGTCCATCAAGGCTCAAGATTTCTGTTTTTCCTATATTCACCTTGAAACCAGATAACTCCCCAAAGTGGTTTAGTAGTCGAAGTACCTCTGGGACAGAAGTCTCTGGTTTTTCTAAATATATTGCTGTGTCATCTGCATACAGAGAGATTTTATTCTCTATACCATTGATATTTATACCCTTAATATTGGAATTCTCCCGGATAGCCCGAGCCAGAAGCTCCACTGTGAGGGCGAACAATTGCAGGGACAAGGGACATCCCTGTCTTGTTCCTCTTTTTATATTAAAAAAGTCTGAATTCGTGCCATCGGATTCTGATAGCACAAGGTTACCCACCTAAGGAAATTACCCCCTACTCCCATCCTTGACATTACCTCTCTCATATATACCCAATTCACCTGATCGAACGTTTTTTCGGCATCTAGAAATATTGCCATTGGATTTGAATTTGGAAGGTGTTTGTGTGTAATAATGTTTAATAGCTTCCTGATGTTGTCTTGTAATTGCCTGCGTGGGATGAATCCTGTCTGATCTGGGTGTACTAGCAATTCTACATATCGTTGTAATCTGGATGCAAGGATACGGGTTAAGATTTTTAAATCCTGGTTAAGGAGAGAGATCGGTCTGTATGGGTCGCAGTGGGATCGGGGTTTTCCGGGTTTCGGGATGACTGTGATCAGGGCTTCTTTCCATGACTTCGGGAAAGTGTAAATATGTACTAATCGGGGTGCTAATGTTTTACTCAGCTTCTTATACCATTCAGCCGTTAGGCCATCTGGACCAGGTGTTTTCCCCGTCGGCAGATTTTGTAAAGCCTTCAGAGTCTCCTGAGTGGAAATTGGGGCTGAACGTGCTTCTTGTGCACTCAGGGGTAGGGTTGGCTAGTTGAGAGAGTCCAGGAAAGTCATAGTTTCTTTTCTGACCCATTGCTCCGTTTTGTTCTCCGTATATAGTTCTCTGTAAAATGTTCTGAATTGAGAGGCAATGTCCTTTGGTTTAGATCAAAATTTATCTGGGTCTGATATGTCTCGTATAGTTAAAACATGTCTTTCAGCTTGTTTTTTCCAGAGGCGAAAGGTCAGCAGTCTCAGTGTCCTCCCACCCATCTTGTGATATTTTTGATTGGAGAACCTGAGGCATCCCTCTGCCCTTCTGTCCTCCATTTCTTGTAATTCTGAAATAGTCTGGGTTAGATCTTTCAGGATTTGTCTGGACCATGTATTTTTTTTATGTTTGGCCTCCAATTCTGCTAGTTTCTCTCTTAGAACCACCTCTCTAGCCCTCACTTGTTTTTTCTTGGCTGATGCATAGCTAATTATCTGGCCCCTGACTACTGCCTTTAAAGTATCCCGCCAGATCATTGGTGAGCAGTCTTCTATAGGTGAGTCTTTTTCAAGATTTTCTATTGTTGTAATCATAAGTTTATTAAAGGGTTCCTCATTTAGTAATAAGACATTAAGTCTCCTCAAGGGGGATTTACTTTCCATTCCGAGTGATAATTTAGTGGAGATTGAGCTATGGTCTGATAGAGTAATTGGATGTATTTTGGAGTGTACAAATAAATGTAGGTCTGTTTTAAATGTAAGGAAAAAAATCTATGCGAGAGTAAGAGCTCTGCGCCCTTGAAAAAAAGGAATAATCCCTTTCCCCCATGTGCTGCAATCTCCATACGTCTACCAGCCCAGCTTCTTCCATCAGTGCCCTGAGTTTTTTTGCTCGCAGCCTTATTAGTGTGCTGGTTGCCAGATGAGCGATCCACCTGTGGGGAAATTACTGTGTTAAAATCTCCACCTAGTAACAGTTGGCCCTGGGGTAGACCTGACAATTTATTGCACACCTCTCCCAGGAACTTTTCTGTGCCCACATTCGGGGCATATATGTTTACCAGATGTAGCATTTTATTTTGTATAAGGCATGTTACCCCTAACATATCTGCCTTGATAGCCCTCCTCTGTGGAATGTATTTTCAAGGGGCTATTACGTCTAATCAAGATCGCTACCCCAGCTTTTTGGGCTGCCACCACCTGACCCACCCACCTCCTTAGTATGCTCCAGTTCTGAAAGGTGCGTTTCCTGCAAGAAGGCCACGTCACATCTCAGATGTTGAAGCTCCGTTAGTAATCTAGTATGCTTGACTGGAGAGTTAACACCCTTCACATTATATGAGACAATATTCACTGAAGACATAATCTATGTAGAAAAGTTTCAACTCTGAACCCAAACTTCATCCAAATCTTGCCCTTTCCTGTCCCCTTTTGTCCAATCTGTACGACCCATAAATTAAAAACTTGAAATGTCAAAACTTTAAGTTGCAAAATGCAATCTACAAACTTAGTACCCATCTGAGGTACTCTCTTAACAACGTTAGAACTATATACAACATCATCATACAATTTCTAATGACTTCCATGTGAATCCCACAGTTGTACTGTGGGGGGTCAACTTATCGACCCAAAAAGTGCCCCGTAAATTTTGGGGCAAAAGATATAGGTTAACCCCCAAAGGGGGAATTCCTACCACCACTCTTTAACCATCACCAAAAGAACAATGTCAAGCTATCAATAATGAGATCAGATTCCCCCCGCTCCATCTTTCATTTATATCTTTGTATATCCCCTGCAGCATTCTCCCCTCCGTTGTCTCCATCTCTCGGTTAGTATAATGAGCTCCCCCGATTCCTAACTTCGCCCTTATTGAGCATCACAGGGCCTTGTTGTGATAGCCCCGTCGATCCCAGAGTTACCCCCCGCCGACTTGGTCCTGATATCAGTTATACAGCTATTGTTTTCTTGCATCTGCATGTCAGGAGGCAGTCCCTCCTTCCCCAAATATCAGCAGTCCCCCAATTATATGGTGTCTCCTTCCCTCCCCCATTCCAAGAATTCACTGGGGCTCCAACTATGATGTTCTCCCCCTTCACTTACTTCTGCGCGTCCTCCTCTCAAATCAATCACTTAGCCTTTGCAAACCATTCACCCTCCTTCTCCCATTTTCCAGGAGGAATCGTACCTCAAAAGCCAAAATGGACTCCCCAAACCGTTTACCACTCTAGCAAACCATGCCACCAATCCTTCCAAAGACTAAAAAGAACTGGATGACAGATCCACAGCGTGTCATTTAGCCAATCGATACCAATGTCCCATCACAGCGACCCTTCATACGCGATGCACCCACATCTAATATCCTTCTCTTCTATGCCTTCACCCCACACATCCTGTAAAGTTGTTGTCCCCTCAAATTCGGAGTGCAATCTGAATTCAGGCATGGCTGGAGGACACCAGGCAAAGAAAATTCTATAATCTCCTCACATTTGTCTATATGCCTTCGGTCCCACTTCCCGATAGGTATCAAATCCCACTCCTTCAGCCCCTCTGTCCACTGGTTTTCCAGCTTTCAATATGGGGATCTATCAGATAGTGCTTCCGGTTTGACTCTGTCATGATAACTATCCTCCCTAAAGTCCAATATTACCTCTGCCGGCTCCCCCATCTCATAGGCATCAGCATCCCATCCACTAGACAAGCCCCTGCTTACAACTGCGTCGGTCAATATGGTGGGATTAGGAGACATGACACTGGGTTCTACAGAGAGAATGGAACCAGGGAACAACCACTTTGTCTTTAGCCAATCAGGATTCCTTATGAGGCTGTGTCAAAAATGAGTCAAAACCCTATCCCGAGAGAGAGAGCGCTTCCTTATTAAATTAGCTTACCCCTCAGTACCTATAAATGTCCCCTGAACTTAAACTTATTACTTTACTCACTGTAACCCCTAGATGGCGCTATCCCAGGGGCTACTACCCCTGCCTGATTTGCCACTAACAGGTTGAGGGGCCTGGATCCAATGGCGGGTGCCTCCACCCAGAGGTCAGGGTTTGCAATAGTTAAACTTACTTGGTCACAGCCCTCTGGGACACTGCAACCCCCCTTTCTTCCCACTAGTGGCCCCACAATATAGCAGAATTACCTTCACAGTATACACTTACCCCAAGGCTGGTTCAGGCACCGGACATCCTGTAAAATAAGATACAGTGCAACAATCACAGTACAGTACTTTAACATAGACAAATACCTCAGGCAGTATAACTTTGTTGAAACAAACAGCTCTGATTTATTTAGGGGATATAACAAGGACAGGGGAAATCAGGTTAATTAGCTTATCACTTTACTATCTACCTATGGCTCTGTGCACAGGCCTATCCCTACCAGTTACTGTCCCTGGGTACCCAGGCCCTAGTAGCTAGTCCAAACCGTGGCAGCTGGTAGGGCCCTTTCACACAGAGAAAAGGAAAATTAAACAGTCAGCAGTACAGTAATTCCATTTGATTTAATGGGCAATTCAACAGGAGCGACCCGATTAGTACTCACGACCTCCAAAGAAGATATGGTCCTTCAATGTCAGCAGGGCTACTTTTGATCTCCAAGAGACTCTCACACATTTATATGGTAAAAAAGAAAGCACTATACCAGGCAGGCTGCATCTGTATCCCAATCGCAATTACTGCACAATAACCAGGAGAACACACAGCAGATTCAGTTCCTGACAGACCGAGTGTAATTCAACAATTTCTTCAGTCTTCTACAGGGTGAGCCTGGTTTCTACTCTTCAGAGATCCTTTGATTCTTTTCACAGGGACGGATTCAGTCCTAACAAGCAGTTACACAAGTTGTAGACCGAACTCTGGGCCTTGCACACGTTTGACTGGAAACTGTGCACTGAAGGAGCACAGGGTTTCTTTCCCTTCACTTTCAGATCTCAAACTGAAACTCCCAACAGACAAAACCGGCACTTCCTTTTGAGTTCCTCCCAGTTCTTGACTGGATTGGCTGTCACCACAATAGACTGCTGCTGTTGGTCCAAAAGGCACATCAAGTCTAAACTACATCTCCCAGAGTCACTGCCCATACAATCCTCTTGTGGCTGGCTCAGATTATGAGTCCCAAGTTCTGATTCGTCCAAGGCATCATTTTAGAGCTAGTTTACCCCACACTGATTGGTCCAGTTCAGCAGTTCAAAACCAGAATGGGGAACTAGGCAGACAGTTCTGACTGCAAAGAAAGCAGGTTAGACAAACTGTAATTTTATTATTACTGTAAATGATTTCTGGCAATCAGTTACATCTTTCAGACAGGTTCCCTTTGCACTCCTAGTGACTGCAAAAATGGGGTGAATTGGCAGCAGCTTGAGTGGTACTCAATCAAAGAAACACACAGTCCCCCATACAACTAATTATGTCTGCAAGCAGACAGCTCTTAAAGAGACAGTACCAGAGGTTCTAAAACACTCACTGATAAATGGCTTAAACGCCAAACACCATTCAGGCTTGGAGCATTCAAGCAAGCTCCTGAAGTCTTTTGGGAACCCCCATTTGCAGGGGTTACACCCTTCCTGGTTTGGGGAAAGTTTGACGTCCGCCGCAGGCACTCATAAGTTTCAACTGCAACCATATACATTTGCATTAGGCTCACACATGTAATCATCAGTCAATACATCATTTTACCAAGAACCATTTCTGAAACATTGCAGTACGTCACTCTTTACACAGTATAACACACACATTGTACCATAACCAAGTTATTACCTCTTGTACATGAAACCTGAAGAGGGACCCTTCCTATCAGTTACCTTGGGGCTGGATGGGGCAAGGGCACCATACTTAGAGGGCAACACAAGTAACTTGAGTTAGCACTGATGCTCAGTTTGGGCAGTGAGCTCGGGACATACACTCCTTTATGGACAACATTGAGAGGCAAATCCACAGGCCTCCCAAGGGAATCATAACTGAGGTGCACCACAGGCTTTACAGCTCGACCAGTCTTCTAGGGGAACTGTTACAGTCTCTGCACTCTGAGCCTCATTTTAGCATTGTCCACACTTGTCAGGGAGTCTCCATGGGGTAGAGAGGCTAGAACTTGGGGCACTTTCAGCTCCAGGAGTTACAGTTTCTGAGTCCACAACATTTGGCTCGCATGGAGAGCTTTCGGACACTGGCAGATCATCTAGTTTGCCCACTACAATGTGAGGGAGATGGTGCCATCTGTCAGCAATCTTGTGTTTGCCATGCAGTCCCAGATTTCTTAGCAATCCGATCTCCTCCTGGAGTTCCTGTGCTTTCACCTTTTATCATACCTTCTTTGTTGGCCAGATTTCTTTGGCAGCCATGGTTTGAGCCAGTTGGTACGCATGAGTTAGCTGGGCCTTTAACTTTTGCACATACTGTAAATAGTTGTCAGCTTGAACCCCATCAGGAGAGACCCCAAAACACACATCTACCGGTAGTCGAGCTTCTCTTCCAAACATCAGGCGGTAGGGGAGAACCCAGTGGCATCACTTTTGGTGCAGTTATAAGCATGTACCAGGGTGCTAATTTGTTGGCTCCATCTAGGCTTGTCCTTTGGGTGCAGGGTGCCTAGCATATCTAGCAAAGTGCGGTTGAAACGCTCAGGCTGTGGGTCCCCTGGGGGTGGTAAGGAGTGGTTCTGGACTTTCACTCCCCACAGAGAAAGCATCTCTTTGATCAGACGACTCAAAGTCTCTCCCTTGATCAGAATGGATTCTTTGTGGAGCCCCATAGTGAACAAAAAGTTTCTACAGTACTTTGGCTACAGTGGATGCTTTCTGGTCTTTGGTGGGGAAAGCTTGGGCATATCTCGTGAAATGGTCAGTGACCACCAGCACATTACTGATATTTCTTTGATCTGACTCCAAACTCAGAAAATCAATACAGACCAGCTCCATGGGTGCACTGGTGGTTATGTTAACAAGGGGCAGCCCTCTGGGGCAAAGCTTTCCTCTGTAAGCAGTGACTACAAGTTCATGTGTGTTGCTCCACATCAGCCCCCATCTTAGGCCAATAGAATCTGGATCTCACCAAGTCAAGTGTTCTGTCTATACCAAGGTGCCCCATGTGGTTGTGCAAGGACCTCAACACTGAGTCTCGAAGGCAGTGGGCAGCACCAGTTGTTGTTTTTCACTTGTCCCCTCTGTCTACTGTTTCTCTATATAACAGTTTATTGATCAGTTTCAACTTAGGACCTTCTTTGTATAACAGTGCAGTTCTCAAATCAGTGGAGCGTAATTTGGACACATCTTTTCCTGCATAGAGGGCTTCTAAAGCTGATTTGATCATAGGATCGCTGGATTGACCCGCCCGAATACTGTCATTGTCCAGCTGAGGCGGTGCACCAATGTCTATTGCAGAAAAGTGGCAGTAAGCAGCAGGTATGCAATTCTCAGAGGGTCCCAAGCAATCCACCATGCAGTCCACTGCGTCCGTGGACATTTGTTCCTCCTGTCAAACTTCCGGCAGAGTGCCCGAATGTCAGGTTCTGCCTAATCGGACCCAATCATTCTGGGAACAGGCCTCCGGGAGAGCATCAGCATCTATGTGGTTCAGACCTGCTCGTTATTCGAGAGCATAGTCATATGTAGATAATGCAGAAGCCACCTGTGGCCAGTGGCATCCAACTTAGCTGAGGTCTGCACATAGGTCAAAGGATTATTGTCAGTTTTACTAGTATTTTAGCCCCATACAAGTACTCATGGAATTGGTCAACAATAGCCCACTTCAAAGCTAGGAACTCTAACTTATGTACAGGATAGTTCTTTTCGGATGGGGTCAGGCTTCTACTGGCAAAGGCCACTGGTCTCAGGCCATTCTCGTGCTCTTGGTACAACACAGCCCCCAACCCTTGCAAGCTAGCATCAGTGTGCAGGACGTAAGGTTTCTTGGATCGGCATAGGCCAGCACTGGAGCATGGGTAAGTTGATATATGATCTCATGAAAAGCAGTCTCACAATCAGGAGTCCAGCTGGCCCCAAATACTTCACTCGGATGAAAATACACTCTTTCAGTCTTGAGGACGCTTGACTTTGGTATTTTTTGTGGGTTGGGGATACTCCTTGAGTAAGGTTAAGTAAAGGCGGATCACTCTTGAATAGTCCTTGATGAAACGCCGATAATAACCACAGAATCCAGGAATCTTTGCAGTTCTTTAGATTTTGGGCTGTGGCCAGGTGGTCAAGGCCTCAACTTTACTTGGGTCGGTCTCTATTCCTCGGTGGATACTATGTGTCCCACATACTTTACTGATGTTTGAAAGAATTGACACTTATCAATGGACAGTTTAGGCCAAAGTCCTCCAGTCGATCCAATACCTTAAATAATCTGCTCTCATGTTCCTCCAGTGAGCTGCCAAACACAATAACATCATCTAGGTATACCAGGCACTCTAGTAAGTTCATGTCCCCACTGCACGCTCCATCAATCGTTGAAAAGTGGCTGGGGCACCTGAAATCCTTGAGGCATCCCTCATGAATTCTAGAAGCCAAGCGGACAGATAAAGGCTGTCTTCTCACGGTCCTCTGGGGCCACCGGGATCTGGTAGTACCCACTGCGGAGATCCAGCACAGAGAACCACTTGGTTCCCGCTTAGGCAGTCCAAAGCATCCTGAATGCGCGGGCATTGTGTACTGATCAGGATAGTCCACGGTTTAAGGTGCGATAATCCACGCATATCCTTACTGTCCCATTCTTTTCCTCACTACCACAATGGGGAAGCATAAGGGCTTCTGGATTCTTGTATTACACCAGCCGCTAACATCTCTTGCAGATGCCGTCTCACATCATCTATATCAGCAGGTGCCAGGGCGAGACCTCTCACGAAATGGTCTTTCATCATGCAGCGGATATTGTGCTCAGCTCCTTGCACGCATCCTACGTCCCATTCCTTTAAAGAAAACACCTGGTCTCTCTGGGCAAGCTTCTCACTGATCCTCACTTTCCATTCAGCTGGCAGCGGGAGTTGCGAAATCAAACAAGTCAGGCGTTACTCTGTCATTCTTCCTTGAACTCTTGCTGCTGGGTAGCACTGCAGTGTCTGCACAATGCACATTAGCCAGGATGCAACCTCTATTTCTCGAATGTCTCTTTCAGACACATTATGAACTTGGACCATTACCCTTCTGGCATAAGCATGGGCTCTAGCGGGCAAAATCCAGAACTCGACCAGCAGTCCCTCTGGCAATTTTCCATCCCTGGTGCATCCAACATTAATATTTTATTCTTAACATCCTTTCTGATACGGACCTCTCCCTGTAAGGTACACTGGGCATTTGGTGCCAGGATCAGAGACTCAGGATCCTTCTTCCACACAACTCCGACCGGTTCCTCTGGCTCTATACTTTCAGCATCTCTCTGTGCCTCATAGGCCTTCTTAATTAAAGCCGGAACTCTTAAAGCTCTACTAGTCTTTGACCCCTGTTTTCATAACACAAATGTGCCAGCCTTCTGAACATATGAGCATTTGTTCCAATCAACAAAGGGACACCATCATACAGTCCAGTGGGGGACACACTAAGGCTAGGGTCTCTACTTGTTCGGCCACTCCAGCCACGGAGGTGGGGAAAGACAGCCAAATTCGGATATACCCAGAATAGGGTAGCCCTTCTCACTTAACCCCATACATGCAGTCCTTCTAATGGTTGTAAGGGCAGCCTGACAAATGCTTCTGATACCAATCTTGAAACATAATTGTCACTTGGGAGCCACTGTCTAATACAGCTCTTGTAGACACTCCATTTACCTTTACAGTGGTCTCCATGGAGGACCCACTATTCTGGACCAGTCTGGAGAGGCGTAGTAGGGGGCCTGGGCAACTGACCTTGCCACAAAAGGACGTGAATTAGCATTTTGGTGCCCTCACTGGGATCATTTCGTGCACCTCTTAACCACTGATTTGTTCTCCGAAGCTCTCCTTGTAGCCTATATGCAACTTTGTCAGTGTCTTTTGGGGATTGGCATTTCCTTTTCATGTGCCCATCCTTCCCACAATTATAGCAAAACATACTTTTTGGAGTTTGAGCTGGCCGGGTGCCACACTGGGAGCCAGGGCGGGGGTATTACTAACTGGAAACCTGGTGCCATCTCTGTCTGCGACTGATAAGCATTTGGAGACATCTCGTCAGTTTCTCCACTTCCATGGTCAAGGAATCGAGTTCGGAGCTGTTATCAGCAGGAGATACATGGTGGTATCCCACCCCATAGCAGATACGGTCGGATATGGGTCGGGGCCCGATTTGCAGGCGTGGCCTTCATAAAGGGACTGTTTTGAATTCCGGATCTCTCTCAACAGTTCGCCCCACTGTGGCATATCTTTTTCCTTATCAGAGCACTCATTGACTGCCAACCTCTGCCCCTGAACTTCACTTGATGGGCCACCCTCAGTCACTCGGGTCATAGCTGCAGCTATTGGTGCAGGTCCCTCCGAGTCGCCTTTTCTCAACTCCTCGAATTTCTCTCATTAACTCATCATAGGAGGTGGGGATTCCAGTCGATTTGCCAGGCGTAACTGAAGCAACAGCAGTTCTGAGAAGGGGCAGACTTAAGGATTCTGTCCAGTCTGGTTCGTCCAGTTCAATCGCTGGCAAACTACCCTTTCTGAGGCATTCTTGCAACAATTTTTCTAGCCGAGAGACATACACAGACAACTCCTCCCTTGGTACTGTTGTGCATTTCTTACTCTCCACCATAGGTCCTCATCAGAATCTGGGCTCCCATACACATTCTCCAAGGCCTCAAGATAGGCTTGTGCAGTCGCTTCAGGGTTACTGGCCCGTTTGGCACGGATGGTAGCCAGAGGCAGGACCTCGGGAGGCTCCACTAACCCTCTTTAAGCTTTTAAGCTTCCGAGCATTTGCCATTCTAGCACTTGGGGGGCAACATAGTCTATCCAGGTCTCCCAGTCATCCTCCCCTTGGGGGGTGGGGAGGGTGCCAGAGAAGATCCTCAACCTTCGGTAAGAGTCGTGACTAATGGCAGGTGCAGAAATAGGAGTCTGCATTGGTTCAGCCACCATTACGGGTACTGGAGCAGGAGAGGGTGTTGGGGGAGGAACACCCCCAGGTGGCAAGAATAGTTTCTTCAAGTCCTCCACAGTTTTCCCTTCTCCCAGCAACCATTTAGCAAATTTCTCCTCAAAAGTTTCAGATAGTGGTGGGGGCTCATTCCCCCCCGGGTCTTTACTGTCCTTAGTTATCACTCTCCAAGCAGTGAGGGCTCCCTCTGGGGTAATGGTCTGTGGTACTTTGAGCTATCTATGGGATCCTTAAACTCTACTAGGGCCAGGAAAGTGTGGGTGAGCAGATTAGCGTGCCGACCCACCACCACAGGATTTTGTAAACCTTCCACCTTGGAAAGTACTCCCTGCACAGTGTCCGGATTGATACCCAGGGGATGTCCAGGATAAGCATAGCATTTTGGGGTTCGATCTCCCTCCCCAGTACACCACTCCACCAGCCGGTGCACAGCCACTTCTGTCGGGTACCCATTTATATTTATTTATTTTTTTTTTTTTCCTTAACAGTGGTTTGTAATATGGCCACTAGAGGACACACAATCCCAGCGGTGAGCCTCCAAAATGTAACCCCTAGATGGCGCTATCCCAGGGCTACTACCCCTGCCTGATTTGCCACTAACAGGTTGAGGGGCCTGGATCCAATGGCGGTGCCTCCACCCAGAGGTCAGGGTTTGCAATAGTTAAACTTACTTGGTCACAGCCCTCTGGGACACTGCAACCCCTTTCTTCCCACTAGTGGCCCACACAATATAGCAGAATTACCTTCACAGTATACACTTACCCCCAAGGCTGGTTCAGGCACCGGACATCCTGTAAAATAAGATACAGTGCAACAATCACAGTACAGTACTTTAACATAGACAAATACCTCAGGCAGTATAACTTTGTTGAAACAAACAGCTCTGATTTATTTAGGGGATATAACAAGGACAGGGGAAATCAGGTTAATTAGCTTATCACTTTACTATCTCATCTATGGCTCTGTGCACAGGCCTATCCCTACCAGTTACTGTCCCTGGGTACCCAGGCCCTAGTGGCTAGTCCAAACCGTGGCAGCTGGTAGGGGCCCTTTCACACAGAGAAAAGGAAAATTAAACAGTCAGCAGTACAGTAATTCCATTTGGATTTAATGTGGCAATTCAACAGGAGCGACCCCAATTAGTACTCACGACCTCCAAAGAAGATATGGTCCTTCAATGTCAGCAGGGCTACTTTTGATCTCCAAGAGACTCCTCACACATTTATATGGTAAAAAAGAAAGCACTATACCAGGCAGGCTGCATCTGTATCCCAATCGCAATTACTGCACAATAACCAGGAGAACACACAGCAGATTCAGTTCCTGACAGACAGAGTGTAATTCAACAATTTCTTCAGTCTTCTACAGGGTGAGCCTGGTTTCTACTCTTCAGAGATCCTTTGATTCTTTTCACAGGACTGATTCAGTCCTAACAAGCAGTTACACAAGTTGTAGACCGGAACTCTGGGCCTTGCACCGTTTTGACTGAAACTGTGCACTGAAGGAGTACAGGGTTTCTTTCCCTTCACTTTCAGATCTCAAACTGAAACTCCCAACAGACAAAAACCGGCACTTCCTTTGAGTTCCTCCCAGTTCTTGACTGGATTGGCTGTCACTCACAATAGACTGCTGCTGTTGGTCCAAAAGGCACCAAGTCTAAACTACATCTCCCAGAGTCACTGCCCATACAATCCTCTTGTGGCTGGCTCAGATTATGAGTCCCAAGTTCTGATTCGTCCAAGGCATCATTTTAGAGCTAGTTTACCCCACACTGATTGGTCCAGTTCAGCAGTTCAAAACCAGAATGGGGAACTAGGCAGACAGTTCTGACTGCAAAGAAAGCAGGTTAGACAAACTGTAATTTTATTATTACTGTAAATGATTTCTGGCAATCAGTTACATCTTTCAGACAGGTTCCTTTGCACTCCTAGTGACTGCAAAATGGGGTGAATTGGCAGCAGCTTGAGTGGTACTCAATCAAAGAAACACACAGTCCCCCATACAAACTAATTATGTCTGCAAGCAGACAGCTCTTAAAGAGACAGTACCAGAGGTTCTAAAAACACTCACTGATAAATGGCTTAAACGCCAAACACCATTCAGGCTTGGAGCATTCAAGCAAGCTCCTGGAAGTCTTTTGGGAACCCCCATTTGCAGGGGGGTTACATCACCAAAGTTAAATTTCTCAACCTCTTTAGCCTACCTTCTTACTGTTCTTCACTTGTTTGCCATTTCTTATTATCCTCCCCTCCCCATGGAATCCCATCTGCTCTTGTTTCTTTTGCTTGCTTTCAACTCTAAAACTCAGGAAGTAAGTCTCTACACATTTTTTATTTTCCTACTTTACATTAAGATTTCCAGTCCAGTCTGTTCTTTGGAGCAGTCTCCTTTTAACAGCTTATGCTTCCAATTTCCCTCACGACTCCTCTCAACGGCATGGCGACTTCGCAATTGATTGTTTCTGGCTGGTGTCCTCATGCAGGTGTTGCTTTGCCCTTGAAAGTAACTCTCGAATGTCTGAGGAGGTCTCTTGGGGATAAGAACTGGGAAATACTCTTTTCCTGTTTTTGGATGTAGGGACCTTAGACCACATTTCTGATTTAAGTTTATTTTCCAGCTTCTGCATTTCCAGGTCAGGAAGAGGTAGGTCCAAGTTCTGTAGCACTTGTAAGGCTTCCACCAGATTGGAGAATATTCTTACGCCAGTATCCAGATGTATTTTGATTCTGGCTGGGAACAGCAATTGGGCTTTAATCCCTTTCTTGAGCTTTAACTCCCTGATGACGTATTTAACTGCTTGACGTTCTGCCTGCAGAGCAGACAAAAAATCTTGATCAAAGAAAATTAGAGTCTTTATACTTGAGGTCTCTATGTCGCCACGCTTCTTGCAAAATCCAGTCCTTACTTTGGGAGAAGATTATCCATACAATCAATAAGCACGGCCTTGCAGTGGGGTCTTGGGGTTTCACCATGAGAGAACGATGCACTCAGTCTATATCCAGTTTAATATCTGAGGGCAGAGAGAGGACCAATCATAAAACATGCTGCACAAAATCGACTGTTGAAGGGAATCCTTCTTCCGCATCCTCTGGTATACCATGAATTCTGAAAGTGTTCCTTCGAGATCTGTTTTCTAGGTCCTCTAGTCGACACTGGGTTTCTCTGTCTCTTTGCAGCAGAAGTAGGACTAATCTGTCCGAGCTCTCCTGGGCCTCTGAAACCAGGTTAAGGTTAGTAGTATTTGTCGATACCTTTTTATTTAGAATCTGCACATCTTTTTTAAAGTTTGCAAGTGATGCATGAATTCTAGTGACTGTAGAAAGGATTTGTTGTAGGGTCCGCTGCATATTTTCAGGATCAGCTGCCTCTAGCATTTCGTGCTCTCCGGAGGATTCTGAGGGCGTTCATCTGTGATGTGACTGGGCCGCAAACTCCTCCATATCCTCATCTAGTACCAATTGTTTTAGTTTTGCAGAGTTGGTTGAAGTTTTTAGACTTTTCCCGCGTTGTTGCTTCCCAGCCATCGTAAGCTATCAAGGGGGTCGATCTTTTTTTAAAAAACAAGCCGCTTAATTAACAGGAGATAATGAATTTTGCTTGGCGGGAGCGGAGCTGCTAGGATTTGCTTGCAGACATCCTGGTGACATCACCGGAACTATGATACAGCTAATAAAGGAAGACACTGAAACTTATGAGCAGTTAAAAACTGAAACTGCTGCACTGAGGAGTGAACTGATAAAGCACAAACACAACTGTGAATCTGAAGCCCTTGATAAAGACCTAAACAAACAAAAAAAACATGAGACAGAAATAATTAAGAGAAAACTAGGAAAACTAAAAAGAGACAGTCAGAATTACTGGGAAGGCTGGATTTTTTTCCTGAGGAAAAGACCCCAGATTTGTTAGTGGGGGGAGATCTAAATCGAGATCCAAACAACAGTCACAAAAAATAAAGCCCATCACAGAACAAACAAGCACTGTCTCGAGTGACTCAAGTGAAAATTCTGTAGTAGAACAAAAAGGTCCCAGCACCTCCAAAGCGATAGGTTGTTTTTTTTCTCTAAGAGACAAGGAAAAAACACAAAAACAAGACTAAAAACAAACAAAAATTCAAAAAGGGAAAGGAAAAAACAGAAGAGGTAAAAGTGGCAGAAGGAAGTGTCAGTACAACTTGAGACGGCAGTCACGAAGTGCACCTAAATGAGTAACTTAACTAACCACAAACTAACAGATACACAGATCTTACTTCGAGTAAGGCTCCTGCAGCAGGCCACACCAGCAGAACTAAGCTGTCGGGTGCCAGGACCACACAGAAAACTTATAGCTAGCAGTCAATCATGGGGGACTGCCCACCACCAACATCAGCCTATCCTATAAAGATGGGCAACCCCCTACACCTACCTCAGTTCTTTTCTCGCCACGGACCCATGCATGTCGGACCTCAGCAGATGCCTCAGCTACTGTTGACTGCCATTTCCCATACTTGCGGCGCTTTTTTATTTTTCTTGAGTTTTAAACATCGATTTTCAGTGTTTTCGTCGACGAGTTTGTCTTCACCAGCCTCATCTTCCGACTGCTCCACTAAGTGTGCCTGCAGCAAACAGATTCCTGAAAAAGACAGCCACTCTGCATGTCTCACCTGCCTAGGCCCCAGCCACAACTCTGAAGCCTGCCAGATTTGACAGAAATTCAATCAGACTACTCGGAGATGTCATCTAAAAACTCTGGAGGGCCATCTTTTGAAGCAGAAGTTGGTCACAACAGAAAAGGAGCTGCAGACCAGGAGCTCTTCGGCCTTGCCAGCACAGTCCGTAGGGGCCTTCTCCTCTTCTCACAAATCTAGTGGGAAGCACAAGCACAAAACACCAGGACTGGGATTGGTTTGCTTCTTGTTTGCCGTCACCCCACATACCCTCAGCCATGACAGAGTTATCTTCCCGTGGGGGTCAGCCCTCTCTTCTACCGGGTTCCTGGTGGCTCAGTCGCCTGCCCTCATTGCTGTTTCAGGTGCAGCTCCTCAGGGAAGGGGACTTCATCTCCTGCTCCCCAGCCCCTGACTCTCAGGCCCATCTCTTCCATGGGCTCTCAGCCAGGTGGCTCAGCAGGTGTTTGTTCATTGGGCGCCAGTTCTTCCACTGTCGCTCCCCCGGCCATGGTGCTCGCTTCATCAGTGCCCACCTCAAGGCGGCACCCACAGCAGGCTACTGCCGCTTCTTCTTCTCCTCCATCATCGCCTCTGTCTTTGCCATGGGGTTCTCCTTCCTCCCAGGCACCTGCTTCTCTGGCTAGGCTTGCATCAGCAGACCCTTCCCCCAGATGCTCCCGACCAAAATCCACTGGGCCGCTGCCAGTACCGCCACTGCCACAGCCTGTGGGCCAAACACTGGCATCATCCCTGCTGCAACCCACGCCACACTTGATGCCTGCTGGGCCAAAGCCAGATCCTCAGCTGGTGCCAGGTAGCCCTATTCTTGGGTACCCAACACTCGCCGTCGTACCCTTACCTAGCATCTTCCTATCCCTACCCACCTGTGTACAACCTCCCACCCCAGTGGACTATAATGCCCTGTTCTCAGTGTGGTGGTCCTTTGTCCAGAGGCAGACCCCCATTCCTCAAGGGCCGCCTCCAGCATCTCCACATCTGCCCCAAGACCTGCTACCTCAAGATCCGTGCCAGGTTGGACCTAGTAAACCCCGAATGTTGGGGTCTTCCGGGTCTCAACCCGATGACGGCTCTGGCTCTTGCCACGATGAGCATCTGCCACCGGTGTCGGACCCAGACAGCGAGACCAATGAGGATGACTCGGATTGTTTCATTTCATTTCATTTTTATTTATTAACCAGGTAAGGAAAGCTGGGCCAAAGCCCTTTTTCAGGTCCAACCCGGACCAATAATATAGGAAAAAATACATTAAATGACTATATATTTATATAAGAAATATAAATACTCAAAATAACAAACAAACAATACACATATATATAGCACTTCATCTATCAAAAACAAGTACAATTTAATAAAGATAAATACTTTTTATATCTAAATTTAAAAATTGAATACGATTTAACTAATCTTAGAGAGAGAGAGAGAGGTAAATCATTCCATATTCTAGGAGCTTGACAAGCAAAAGAACACTCCATGTCTTCCTCCTCGCCAGTGGAGTCTTCAGACAGGGAGGACCCTCCCAAGGAGGTTCCTAAATCCTCCCCAACAACCCAACTTTTATGGATGTCATGGGCCACATCCAGTCCATCATGGACTGGGAAACAGAGGAGCAGGACCCGGAAAGGTGCCGCCTGGTCGTGTATTTAAGGCAGCGGGATGCCCTCCCCATGGTAGTGCCACCCATGATTGACTCCTACAAAGATGTCACAAGGGCAGCATTGAATCACCCCTCCTCTACCCCTCCATTGTCCAAGAAGACAGATCATCTTTACCATGCCTCTGCTGGTAAATTCATCTTAGGGGGTCACCCCAAGGCCAATTCAGTGGTCATAAATGTAGCGCATGATCATACCAAAAAGTCCAATCACCTTAGTGCCCTTCCCCCAGATAGGGAGTCTCAGCAGCTGGACCACCTGGGTAAGCAAGTGTTCACGGCTACTACCCTGGCTATCCGGGCCATTAATTACCTGGCCCATAAGGTCAAATATCAAAATGTCTTCTGGAACCAAGCCAGAGACCTGGTACAGGCATTGCCCGAAGACCCCACCAAGACACAGCTTGCCCAACTCTTGAAATCGGCCTTGGACAGTCTCTGGGCTGCTTATGATGCTGTGGATGTCTCTGGGCATGGAGCGGCTGCTGGGGTCTGCCTCCAGCACCATTTTTGGCTTCAGGTATCCACCTTTGCCTCGGACGTGCAAGCCAGCATTTTGGATGCCCCACTCCGGGGCTCTGTACTTTTTGAGGGTGATGTCCAGGACATCATCTCCATCCTGCAGGAGTTGGGGCAAGTCCTTAAGTCAGTTCATTCGCTCTATCACACTCAGCCTAGAGCAGGCCGACATCAGTCCTTTCATCAGTCCTCTCGTAAGCAGTCCTGAAGCCAGTCTGCCTAGGGCCAGAACAAGCAAAAGGCCATGGCACCTCTTGCAGCTGCTGCAGCCAGAGCCCCTCAGGCACCTGTAGCCACCCTGCCAGCACCCGCCCCCACCTCTTGACTCCTTAGCCAACCCCCTCCTCTGGCTGAGGCTCTGAAATAGGCGGTTGGGGGTCGGTTCTCCCTCCACCTAGATGGGTGGTGAGGAATGACCACAGACAATTGTGTGCTTCAGATCATAGAGTACGGTCACATGCTGGAGTTTCTAGAGTACCCTCCAGAAAATCCTCTGGTAACCTCCTCTTACCCCGGCCCACCTGTCCCTCATCTGGGAGGAAATTCAGATTCTCCTCCAAAAAAGAGCCAGACAGCCCACCCCTCTGGCTCAGTGGGGAAGTGGGCTTTACTTCCACTTCTTCCTCATCCCCAAAACGACTGGGGATCTGCAGCCCATCCTGAACTTGAGCCATCTGAATCTGTACATCAAGTACAAATGCTTCCAGATGGTCACTCTCAAGGGGTTGTTACCCTTTTTGCACTGGGGGGATTGGCTCTGCTCTCTGGACATGCAGGATGCTTACCTCCATATCCAGGTCTTTCCTGCCCATCATCACGTCCTCTGCTTCCAGTTTCAGGGAGCCCATTTTCAATTCTGGGCTCTCCCCTTTGGCCTTTCTTTGGCCCCTCAGGTCTTTACCAAGTGCCTGGCAGTAATTGTGGGTGCTCTGAGATGGCAGGACGTCAATGTGTTCCCCTTTCTGGATGACTGGTTGCTAGCAGCCCCCTCCAGGAACCACCTGGTTCAGACTCTGGAATACACATTCCATCTTTTTCAGGCATTAAGGATCACTGTCAGTCTGCTGAAGTCCTGCCTCCCCCCTTGCCAGCACCTTCAATACATAAGAGCGATCCTGGACACCAGTCAGGGCAAGGCCTTTTTGGCCTCGGACAGGGCAGAGCGACTGATGGAGCAGGCCCCTTCTGGTTTTCTCCAGTCTTTGGGTCCCTGCCATGGTTTTCTGCACCTTCTGGGCCACATGGCAGCAGCCATTGCCACGGTTCCCCTGGCCTGCCTGCATATCCGGGTGCCTCAGTGGACCTTGAGGGTTCAGTGGGACTAATGCATGGATGACCTGGACCAGTGGGTCATGGTCTCCAATCCGGTCTGCAGAGTTCTGCTGTGGTAGCTGGAGCCGGCTAACCTCCTTTGGGGTTCCCTTTTCAGCTCTTGAACCCCCATCAGATTCTCACGGATGCATCCAGCCTAGGATGGAGTACTCATCTGGCCAACCACCAGACCTAGGGTATCTGGATGGAATTGGAACACGGTCTCCATATCAACATCGGAGATGCAAGCGGTCTTCACGCTCTGCAGGCCTTTCAGACTCATGTCATCCCCAGTCCACTGCTGGTGCAGATGGACAACATGTGCGTGGTATATTACATCAACAAGCAGGGGGGAACTCACTCTTAACCCCTGTGTCAGGAAGCAATGAGAGTCTGGTATTGGCCATCGAGCATGGTCTAGGGCTCTCAGCCATACATGTTCCAGGTGTTCAAAATGCCTTCGCCAACAGTCTTAGCCGCTCCAAGTTATGGTCTCACAAGTAGGAGCTTCTAACCTCGGAGGTCGATAATCTCTTTAACAAGTGGGGTCATCCACAGCTGGACCTGTTTGTATTCCCACTCAATATAAAACTGCCCCTTTTCTGCTCGCTCGATTCTGGGCCTGGAGTTTTCTGGTGAGATGCATTGTCCCTCTCCTGGAAGGGGAGGTTTCTGTATGCCTTTCCTCCCTTCCCACTCCTACAGAGGGTTCTGCTCAAGGTCCAGTTGAAAGGGGCGGAGATGATTCTCATAGCTCCCTTCTGGTTGCATCAGATTTGGTTCCCCTTGCTGCAACAGTTGGTGGTGGAACCTCTGGTGCTCTTGCCTCACTCTCCCGAGACCAGGGCACCTTGGTCCATCTGGACCTCAAGCCCCTGCATCTCCATGCATGGCTTACGGACCTAGCTTCTGCCCACTTTGGGGTGTCCTCCAGGGTCACAAACATCTTGATGGCTGCTAGAAAACCCTCCATCAGGGCCACTTAGGCTATGAAATGGAAGCATTTTACCCTTTGAGCTGCTGCTCACCATTTGAATCCCTTCACTTGTCTGGTGAATCAGATTTTAGATTACCTTCTTTCCCTTTCAGACTCCGGTTTGGGGTACTCCTCAGTCAAGGTGCATCTTTCCACCATACCTATCAAGGACAAAGCTGTTGCACAGCTCGAAGTGTCCCGCACCTTCCTCTGGGGCATTTTGCCTCTGAAACCTCTCATTCAGGACCCAGTCCCTACATAGGACCTCAATTTTATGTTGAAGAAATTCACTTTACCTCCCTTTGAACCAGCCACGAGTTGTGAGCTGCACTTTCTGTCATGGAAAGCGCTCTTTTTAGTTGCTATTACTTCTGCTCGAAGGATCTCCGTGCTTCAGGCTCTTATGTATAAGGAGCCTTATTTGGTTTTTCACAAAGACCTGGTGTCTTTGTGTACTAATCCTAAGTTTCTACCCAAGGTGGTGTCGGAGTTTACATTGAACCAGTCCATTCACCTTCCAGTTTATTTTCCTGAGCACTGTAATCAGGGGAAGGCTTTGTTCCGCACTTTGGATGTACATAGGATTTTACAGTACTATATGAACCGCATCATGCCTTTCAGGAAATCTGACCAGTTGTTTGTTCCGTTCTTCCCTGAGAGAGGGGACTCCTCTTTCCAAACAGTGTTTGCCTAAGTGGTTAGCGAATTGCATTGTTTATTGCCACCGCAAGTAAAACAAGGCCCTTCCGGGAGGGGATTAGGGCCATTCCACCAGGGGTATGGCTGCCTCCACAGCCTGCTCCAGAAATGCATCTGCTGCGGACATCTGTGCAGCTGCCACCTGGAGTTCTGTCCACATCTTCACCAAGCATTACAGTCTGGACACCACCTCTAGGCACAGGGCCAATTTCGGCCTAGCAATACTTCAGGGCCTGCTCTCCTGAGCTCTTGGCTGCTGATCTGTCCTCCTCCTCCTCCCGGTGTTGTTCTCCTGGTCATGCCCAGTACTACTTGGGACTCAGTTCTACTGGTGTGGCCTGCTGCAAGAGCCTTCCTCAAAGTAAGATAATACAGTTATGTAAAAACTTACCGTAACAGTAGGTCTTCGAGAGAAGCTCTTGCAGCAGGCCCTGCCTTCCTTCCCTCCTCCCTCCTGCTGTTCTTGTTTCTCTCGCACTACTTTTGCCTGTCTTTTGGCTCAGGGAACCTCCCTCAGTTCTCCATTCGCTGCCTTTGGGGCCCTCCGCCAGAGAACTGAGGTAGGTGTGAGGGACCGCCTACCTTTATAGGACAGGCTGACGTCAAAGGCTGATGTCGGCGGTGGGCTGTCCCCTGTGGTAGACTGCAAGCTAAAAGTTTTCCATGTGGTCCTGGCACCTGATGGCTTAGTTCTACCAGTGTGTCCTGCTGCAAGAGCTTCTCTCGAAGATCTACTGTTACGCTAAGTTCTTACGTAACTATTTTATCGGTATTGGTTAAAGGACTGCTGTTCATACCACAGTCTCAACCTGACAAGCTTCAGATTAAAATAGACATCTTCAAACGTTTCCAGAAAATCCATCTTAAAGGCCATTTTCTGGGAAATCCTCGGACCTAAACAAATGTGGAATTCACTAGAGCCGTGCACACACAGAACTATGACGGGTGCACTTGGAAAAACCGCCAAACACACAAAAAGGAGGCACTCTAAGTACAAAATAGCATCTATCACAATCCAAAACTTTACTTTGCAGGTTGGCTCACATAAAGCAGAAACAGTAGAGCAAACCCCAAATAAACTATGGGATTGCCACCAACGCTATTTTGTACCTGGTGTGCAGTGCCAAACTAGCATGGGCATCACTATTCAGCAAACAAATAATCTCATAGCTGAAATCATAGTTACGTTACTAATCAGTTTCAGTCGCCTTCTTCTAGCACCAGTCTAGTGAAAGCTGAACCTCAGGAACAATCCTACAATGACCAGTCTGAAAATCTAAACCAACAGTGAACTGAACAAGAGCTGGACAGTCATGATTCCTTAAATACATTTGTTTCAACAGCGGATTCATGCCTTGGCACACGTGCGCCACCCCCTTTGATATCTTCCCCCGTGTAATTTAAAGACAAGCAACAGACACATGGGGAAAGACACATGCCAGTTGCATGTTGGAAAACTAGCAAGGGGTCAGTGCCGGTGACAGCTGGTCTCAACTCAGAGCTGACAGAGACCGAAATTTACAACTGGGTTGATACATGGATTGGTCCAGCACTCCACTCATGTGTGTTTCACATGCACACAGTGTGGACACTGGAGGCTGGACCAATCCTTATGGATTCTGGCCTGAGGGATGTTTTCTTTTCAAATTCCTTGGCATGCTAGCAGTCCTGAGGGTGTATAAGATGGCCTCAGGGACTGCTCTGGTCCCACTGCTGCCTTGCTAGCTGGCTTATCCCCCCAGTTTTGCTCCATTAGAGCTGCCGACTTGTTTCCCTGACTGCCTCTGCCTGCTACCATTTCCTGTTGAGTGCTGTTGCCAGATCATCATCAGAGGGCTGCTAGTCTGAGTGCAGGTAAGTTAGACACTTAATTCTGCCAACCTGCCTCTGTTGCTTAAAAGTTTCGGCTGCACAACTGAGCATGCCTGTATTGTCCAATCTGTCATTTTTTTTTTTCTCTAACTTGCTTTGTGCACAGACTCAAAGCTTCCAGACTTCCAAACCATGTTTGCCAAAGCACCGTGACTGGCCAGTACAAAACCAAGCTTGCAGGCTTGCCACTCACTCGCTGCTGTTCTGTTCCTGATTCCCACTCTGTCCCTGCCTACAGCCTGCTACAGAATGGTGAGCCTGTGCCTTCCAGCTCATCAAATCCAACAACTACGTAAGCAATAATACCAGACAGGGTGGGTGGTATTGGGCAATACTGGACCACCCAGGGGCATAATGAGGCCCAACACTGCAGGCGGAGGGCCTTATAGCCCCTGGAAGGTCTGGTATTGCCCAATACCGCCCACCCTAAAGGGTATTATTACGCTTAGAAAATGGGCTATATGTAATATTATTTGTGAAATATTTAAAAAATAAAAAGCAATAGTAAAAAAAATTGTAAAAATTAACTTATAGTTGCTTTGTCATGAAAGTAGTCCCTCCACTGGTATACAAACATACGTATTTGCCAGCAGATAAAGGCCTTATGGTCTATTGAGTCTGCTCAAGTGTGCAGCTAGCAACCCTTATACTGCAGCTGCCCCTCCCTCCCTCCCTCCCTCTTACCCTGTCCCATCCCCTTTGAAGCAATCCACTGTTCTACAGGATATCACTTCCACAGGCAATACATTCCACCCAGACACCACTCTCTCCACAAAAAAGTGTCTTCTCATTTCCCTCCTGAACCTTCCCCTTCCAATCTGAGATTGTGACCTCGAGTGTCCCTACCCCTTCTTAATTTGAATAGTCCCTCCGTGCCTGTCTTGTTTATTCTCTTCATGTACTTGAAGGTTTCAGTCATATCACACCTGTCTCTTCTCTCTCCTGATGAGTACATGTTCAACTCCCTCAGTCTGCTCACATAGGGAATGTGCCCTAGCCCCTGGATCATCTTTGTTGCCCTGCGCTGCACCCCCTCCAGTAACTTAATGTCCCTCCAGGTATGGTCGCCAGTACTGCATGCAGTACTCCAGGTGTGGCCTAACCAGTGACCTATATGTAACCCCCTTGCAAATGGGGGTTCCCAAAAGACTTCCAGGAGCTTGCTTGAATGCTCCAAGCCTGAATGGTGTTTGGCGTTTAAGCCATTTATCAGTGAGTGTTTTTAGAACCTCTGGTACTGTCTCTTTAAGAGCTGTCTGCTTGCAGACATAATTAGTTTGTATGGGGACTGTGTGCTTCTCTGTTTGAGTACCACTCGAGCTGCTGCCAATTCACTCCATTTTTGCAGTCACTAGGAGTGCAAAGGGAACCTATCTGAAAGATGTAACTGTTTGCCAGAAATCATTTACAGTAATAATGAAATTACAGTTTGTCTAACCTGCTTTCTTTGCAATCAGAACTGTGTCTGCCTAGTTCCCCATTCTGGTTTTGAACTGCTGAACTGGACCAATCAGTGTGGGTAAGCTAGCTCTAAAATGGTGCCTTGGACGAATCAGAACTTGGACTCATAATCTGAGCCAGCCACAAGAGGATTGTATGGGCAGTGACTCTGGGAGATGTAGTTTTAGACTTGCGCCTTTTGGACCAACAGCAGCAGTCTATTGTGAGTGACAGCCAATCCAGTCAAGAACTGGGAGGAACTCAAAGGAAGTGCCCGGTTTTGTCTGTTGGGAGTTTCAGTTGAGCTTTGGCAGTGAAGGGGAAAGGAACCTGTGCTCCTTCAGTGCACAGTTTTAGTCAAAACATGTAAGGTCCAGAGTTCCGGTCTGCAGCTTGTTAGGACTGAATCCGTCCTGTGAAGAGAGAATCAAAGGATATCTGAAGAGTAGAAACCAGGCTCACCCTAGAAGACTGGAGGAATTGCTGAAAATTGCACTCGGTCTGTCAGAACTGAATCTGCTGTGTGTTCTCCGGGTATTGGCAGTAATTGCGATCGGATACAGAGGCAGCCTGCCTGGTATAGTGCTTTCTTTTTACCATATAAATGTGTGAAGAGGTTTGTGTACCTCAAGTGAATCCTGCTGCCATTAAGTGACTTTTGCCTGTGACTGTTTACTATATAAATGTGTGAGGAGTCTCTTGGAGCTCAAGAGTAGCCCAGCTGACATTGAAGGACCCTATCTTATTTGGAGGTCGTGAGTACTAATTCAGGGTCACTCCCTGTTGAATTGCCACATTAAATCCAAATGGAATTACTGTACTGCTGACTGTTTAATTCTCCTTTTCTCTGTGTGAAAGGGCCCCTACCAGCTGCCACGGTTTGGACTAGCCACTAGGGCTTGGGTACCCAGGGACAGTAACTGATAGGGATAGGCCTGTGCACAGAGCCATAGGTAGATGAGTAGAGTGGATAAGCTAATTAACCTGATTTCCCTGTCCTTGTTATATCCCCAAATAAATCAGAGCTGCTTGTTTCAGCAAAGTTATACTGCCTGAGGTATTTGTTCATGTTAAAGTACTGTACTGTGATTGTTGCACTGTATCTTATTTCACAGGAGGTCCCAGTGCGAACCAGTCCTGGGGTAAGTGTATACTGTAAAGGTAATTCTGATGTATTGTGTGGGCCACTAGTGGGAAGAAAGGGGGGTTGCAGTGTCCCAGAGGACTGTGACCAAGTTAGTTTAACTATTGTAAACCCTGACCTCTGGGTGGAGGCACCCGCCATTGGATCCAGGCCCCTCAACCTGTTAGTGGCAAATCAGGCAGGGGTAGTAGCCCCTGGGATAGCGCCATCTAGGGGTTACATATACAATGGCAGGATCACCTCCCCTCTCCTTAAAGATATACCCCTGGCAATACAGCCCAGCATTTTGTTGGCCTTTGCAGCTGCCTTCCTGCATTGCATACCTCTCAACTGCTATGAATTCTGCATAGCACTATGATTTTCACACTCAGATTTACCCTTGCTCCTCACAGGTTTACTGATAATGTTAGAGCTGTTTCTGGACCCACAAACTATTAAATCGTTGAACTAAGTTGATAGAAACATTCACTGTCACTACGTACATGGGTCCCACTATCTGTAGACATAATATTGTTTAAAATAAGAAAGTGATAAACATTCTGGTCCTTTGCTATGATTTTTGAAGGTCAATGCTATTGCTGAGAGTTTGAGAGGTGTGCTGCATTGTGTAGAGTTGTTCATTGAGCCCATTATAATCACCTCCTGACCCTTTTCCTCCTCTGTCATGGCTAGCTGACCCCCCAGCTGGTAGCTCCTTCTTGGTTTCTTTGCCTCAAAATGTAACACCTTGCACTTTTTGGCACTGAACCCCAACTGCCAGGTGTCTGACCAGGTCTCCAGTTTTGACAGATCATCCTGCAACCCATGCCACCCTCCCAGGAAATCCAATACTGTTCCCATCTTGGTGTCATCTGCAAACAAACTGATCTTGCTGTTGATGCCCATTGAGATGTCTGAGATGAACAATCCAAACAACACAGATCCCAGCACTGAGCCCTGGGGTACTCCACTTGTCACTGCCCTCGGAGATGAGCACTCCCCTCCCACCACCACCCTCTGCTGCTTTCCCTGTAACCAGTTTACTACCCATCCCACAATTTTCACCCCTGCACCTGTACCTGCCAGCTTACTACCCAGCCTCCTATGTGGCACCAAGTTGAATGCCTTACTGAAGTCCAGAAACAGGACATCCACTGCATGGCCCTTGTCCAACCATCTAGTTACCCAGTCATAGTAATCCACCAGGTTGGTCTGACAGGATCTGCCCGTGACAAACCCATGCTGCCTAACGTCCTGTAACCCACTGGTCTCCAGAAGGGACACCAGCCGCTCCTTCAGGATTGTCTCTGTCAGTTTTCCCACTATGGCTGTGAGGCTTACTGGCCTGTAGTTTCCCAGTTTGTCTTTGGGACCGCTCTACTTCCGAGAAAGCTACTGATCTTCCTGCCTCCCCAGATATTGGTCCTGGCTTCTCAAACCTCCCCTGAACTATCTCTATCGTCCCTCTCACGAGGTCATTTGTCCCCACATGCAGAACTATATGTGGTTTCACCCTACCCCTCCTAGCAAACTTTAGAACAGACTGACCCACCCTTTCCACTGTCATTACTGGCATGGCCTCCATCCATATGTGACTATGCCTCTCTTCCTTGCTTCCCCATCTGACTCCTCTTAGTATTGAGTCTCCCAGCACTAGGATATCACCCTCTTTTCCATGAGCCGCATTCCCTGGTCTCCCTTCATCCCAACCCCTTCCACCGGACTCCCCCTCATCCTCCAGCACAGTTGTTCCCCTTCAGCCCCAGTTGAATCATCCCCAGTTGTTCTCCTGCCTGTTCCATGTTCCGCCAGTCTATTTTTAGTTCCTCCTCTGATCACACCCTCTATCACATCACCCAGTCCTGCCAGTACTGCACTTCGATTTTTTGATGCCCCCTCACTACCACATACTCCCGCCTTCCTATTACCAGCCCCCCCTCGCTACTGCTTCTATGTCTGTTATGTCCCCTTTCCCCATTTTTCTCCTTTTCTGCTCTCTTTTGACCCCTGACCTGTGTCCCCCGTCTCGGTTCCCTATCTGCCACCCTTTTCCCGCTTCTTCCCCCTATTGGTTCTATTTGTTCTTCCTCCTCAGTTCCCCATCTACTTACTCCACCTTTTGAGTTGCTATCCACTACAGCCCACCGTTCCCTTCTTAGCTCCACCTGTTGACCTCTGATCTCATTTTTAAGCTGCATTATTTTCCTGCACACCAAACAACCCCCACTCTCCACAAAGTTCTAAGAAAGATTGGCGCTCCACAGTTGTTACAGCCTACCACCCTACTCATCTCTCTATTTGCCCACCAGCGTCCTCCCACACTCTCAGAAGGAAGCCCATCACACCCCCATGCATCCTCCATTCGTCCATTTCTAGTTTTGTTCATGTTCCACCAGTACAGCGAATATTCAAGCTAAAAAGATGTATATACTATCTGTTAAAACTATACTATAATTAAAAAGTTATTACTATTTTCTTAAATCCAAGATTATCATGCACTTTTCTTATCCCTCTGTCATTTTCTTTTTTTCACAATAATTTATGCCCAGCCAAAAACAGTTTTGCAATGTAATATTTACAGAATATAATTTAGATACCTAAAAAAAAACAGTTTCTCATATCTTTAAATAATGTTTTAAATTTACAAGGACCACCTACAAGTGGTACCTAATTGCTCCACCCCTTTTAGCTGAACATTTAATATGTGAGATGGAGGGCGGTGAGAGGGTGGGCCAAAAACAACCTGAGTGAAAACAACTTGAGTGCCCAGTGTAGCTCCTTAGTGCCTCTCACAAACAGTAATGGTTACTTATTGCTGTAAGTTTCAGTTTCATAATCCACAATATATTTTAAGTCCTTACTTACTATACCTACCAGTAGAGGGCATTGCAGAGTTTATCAGTAGTTTTATAGGTTTCGTACAAGTGTGTACAGTATGTTCCTTCCTTAAACAAATCAGCATCCCCCGGCCCAGTTACTTGGGTTCAGTCTTTTGTGTGTTTGTTTCATTTTACATTCGCTTGCACGCATGCGCAAGGAACGTCTTGGAAGAATGGGACACTTTGGAGGTGTGCCTCTCCTGACCAATCCCCTGCTCCCTTGAGCAGGCGTGGCGGTCCTGCACCAATCCGCACCAGTGCTGTGAATGACAGTGGTGGTGTTCTCCTCAAAGAAACCACCGCACGATGCTTGCACAGCATCACGGCCCCCAAATCTTTTCTGCCACGCTGGGAGCCCACCCCAGCGCAGCAACGTCTCTGCCGTTTCCTGCTGACGGGGTGCCTAATCCCCGTCGGCTCCACGGCCCCAGCCATCCTTTCCACGCTGGGAGCCCACCCCAGCAAACGCCCCGTGTTATCAAAGTAAAAAAAAAAACCTGTAAATTGAAAACGGTCCCACGCAGTCTCCCGCCCCTCCCACAACCCGCACCCACCACTGTGCACCCTGCCTCCCCACACAATTTCTCACCCCATACTTACTCTCCGGAGCTCGGGCGCGACAATCATCGCCGGACCGGGAACACGCCTGCACTCTTCAAAGCCGACCGCGAACTGAGGAAATGCCGGTAAGCTGTATAATGGGCTAGATGGGTTTTTTTCAACTTTGTTGCATATCTCAGGCATTTTTTGGAATTTTTGCACCAAATTTTCAACATGGGGTTTTTGGGACCCTTTCAGATGAATTCTGTCACTGTCATGGCGTTATTCGGGCCCGAAGGGTGATTTCGCAGTCACTGTGCGAAATCACCTTTCGGGCCTGATTAACGAAACGACAGTGCCAGCGTTCATAAGGTGGGCTCTCAAAAAGCCTATTTTGAAAATTTGGTGGAAAAATTCCTAAAAACGACGGTTTTACAAGCGCATGCTATGTAGTCTTTGTACGCACGCTGTAAGTTCGCGAATTTTCAATATTTTCACCCAGATTTTCAACATTGCCATTTTACCACACCTCCTTATGAGCACTACAGCTGTCATTTTTCACATCCTGCCCAAAATGTGTTTCCACCCATGTAGCGCATAATGGCGCAGTGTTGTGTGCAAATCAATGTATGGGACACATTAAGAAAATCCCAGTGACACTGTTCATTAGCAGAGGTCTTAAAATGGCTATGTTGAAAATTTGCGACAAAATTCTAAAATGACTGTTTTACTTTAGCTGCAGGTTATGCAGTTCCTACGCATCGCCGTAAGTTTGGCGAATTTTCAATATTTTCAGTCCAGATTTTCAACATTGCCATTTTACCACACCTCCTTATGAGCAGTATAGCTGTCATTTTTCACATCCTGCACAAACGTGTTTCCTACCATGTAGCGCATAATGGTGTCAGTGTGCAAAATCAATGTATGGGACATATTAAGAAAATCACAGTGACACTGTTCATTAGCAGAAGTCTTAAATGGCTATGTTGAAAATTTGCTGAAAAATTCCTAAAATGACTGTTATTTACGAAAGGCTATGCCAGGCAGTTCCTACGCATCGCGCTCAGAGGTTTGCGAATTTTCAATATTTCCACTCCAGATTTTCAACATTGCCATTTTACCACACCTCCTTATGAGAAGTACAGCTGTCATTTTCACATCCTACCCAAACGTGTTTCCTCCATGTAGTGCACAATGGCGTAGTCGGTAAAGCGAACTCAGTGTATGGGACACATTAAGAAAATCACAGTGACACTGTTCATGAGCAGAGATCTTAAAATGGCTATGTTGAAAATTTGGTGAAAAATTCTAAAATGACTGTTTTATTTAGTGTATGCTATGCAGTTCCTACGCATTGTAGAAGTTCGCGAATTTTCAATATTTGCACTCCAATGAGTTCCAAATACCTGAACAGCACATAGAAGCAAGCAACATTTGGCATTGACCAATGCTTGTACTTCTTTGTCACTGATTTTTTAAGCCATGTCCAAGTGCCAAATACCACTGCAAATACCTGCAAGCGAACGTTCAGCATTGACAAATGCTTGTTCTCATGAGTGAGACCATGGTCTAACCCACTCATCAGGGTGATTTGCACACTCCCCCCCTTGGATCCAGATACAGGTGGCTGAGAGTGGCAGTGTGATCGTGGAAAATGTACAGAGGTATACAATGTTCTACTGGTTAGCATTTTTGTTTAAACAAAAGACAAACGGATGTTTCGATGGAGTGGGAGTGGAGCCAGTGTGACCGACTGACTTAAGTTTACAGAACTGCTGTCTTCAAGTAGCGCTGAGCACACGACATGCTAGTGCTACTCATTTAAAAAGAGAACGTTTTCCTTTTCTTTTTCACTGCCAGAGAATTGTGGCTAAATCGGCAGTATGTGGCAGCTCAGTCTGCAGCCTGTGTTTAGTTTTTCGTATGCGCTCTCCTGCTGGTGGCAGTTTGTGATTTGGGGGCTGCTACTGTGGAAGCTGCTGTCGGCATGCTGTGTAGAGGGTGGCAGTGTCCATGTCCTACTATAAAGCACCAGGGATGACGGGGATCGAGTATGAGTAAGTGAAAACAACCTCAACGAGAAAACTAGATTACCTGGGGCATACTTTATTACTTTAAGTGTGAATGTTGCCAGGGGGAGAGGGGGAGATCGGTCGCTCGTCTAGTGCTCGCTTAGCAAACACAAAAATGGCAACTGGTCAGTCTGAAAATCAGGGTGCCCAATGATACCCTAAGTAATGGGGCACCCCAAATTGGCACTTGTCTTTCACCGGGCATCTACTGAAAAATAAATGCATGTCTGACCATGGCTTTCAGCCAGTCAGGTTGCATTATTTTTCAAGCCCATTTTCTAAAGCCACAAGTATTCGTGGTGACTTGGCCCCCTCCCAGACGCTCAAAACCTCAGTATGGAGGGACGAAGGTACACCAGAAAACCACTGTAATTTGTTGTTGAGGTAATAAAATGCCATTTCCCTGGGAATGTCTACATTTAAACAAGACTCAGCCCCTCTAGCCTTGTCATACGGATTTATTTGCAGTTTCCATATTTTGTGCCATATGGTACCCTTAACAGGGAGCATAAATTACATCACAAAGTATGGCAAACAAAGTACTGCAGGGTTCCCTGCAAAAACTTTATAAATACAGGGGACAAATAAAAAAGCACTGCTGTATATTCCCTTACAAACTTTTTTGGGGTGTCCTGGCTCCTTTATTTTTAGTTTTTCTTTTGTCTACCTCTCTAACAATCAGGGTTTTCTTTTTTTGAAATAAATCCCCTTATACAAGTGGGGATTGGCAGCACAGCTGTTAAAGGACAACTGTTATAAAGGCAAGTTATTTTAGCAATGTCCCAGCTGCATGTCTTTATTGTGTAAATCTCCTGATTGTTGGCTGTAGCATTGTAAGATAGTGAGTAAAGGGAAAGAGCCACCTCACAGGCAGCCACGAATGGTCAAAAATTAAAGTGTTGTATTAATGCAATGGAACTGAAATTGTGCTGGGCATGCCAGTGTGGCTCACAACAGTTGACTGTTACCATTCTTGATAGTGACTGCTTCCAAGGAGGATGGAAACTGGATATAGAAAAACAAAAGATGCTAACCTGTGCAGACAGAGTGGATCAATATTATTAATATTATAATTATGCACATGTTAGCTTCATTTTTTTCAATATCCTATCAGTTTGTTTTAGGATTCTTTCACCAGACAGAGATGATGTGTTAATGGAGGATTTGAACACAAATCTGTCAGCGGCTACTGTTTTGTACAGAAAATATTTTAGCCAGAATTCTGCTAAACATGTACTCCGCCAACCTGCTTACTACTTTTTCTCATCTCGACAGATGATGCAGCCATTACTGTTTGCAGTTGCTTTGTGGTGGAAAGAGAACTAGGAGATTTTTTGAGAGGGTAGTCAACACTTTGCTCCTGAAACCTGGGGGGAGGGTCTGGGGGTAAGCCTCCCCAGGAAATTTTGAAAATAGGCCTAAAATGCACCAAATGCCATTTCACAAATTACATTTTCAAAATTTCCTGGAGAGGGTATGCCCCAGACCCTCTACAGAAGTTTGGTTTTCCTGGCCAAGTGAGCCACCCCTTCTGCAGATTTCTGGATCCACCACTGTGTTTGACATTAATGGTCATGAATTTGTTTAGCTTAGGAAATCGTTATTTAAACCAAAATCTGACTTCTGTCCTCACAGTACCAACCCTCCCATGAAGGCATTTGAAAAAGTGATGCTACAGGAGACTGATAAATTGTTTGAAGCAGAAGCCCACTCCCCCTTTGTCTGCAGAGACCTAAGAGACAAAAAGGCTATTGGGGAGTTAGAAAACCTCCCTAATGTTATAATCAAACCTATAGACAAAGGGGGTAATGTGGTTCTGATGACAGCTGATTACTGTGTGTCCAGCATGAATGAAATGTTAAAGAGAGAGACATTTTATAGGAGACTGAACACTAATCCTACCGTCACTTTTCAGAAGAAACTTTTGGATTTATTACAAACTGCCAGAGACAGTGGTGACATAACCGAAAACAAGTTCAGGTATGTGTGAACCAGCGACCCCATTACAGCTGTGATTTATACTGTTCTAAAAGTGCACACAAATCTACAAAAGCCTACGGGCCACCCTAAATAATTGCAGGAATGGGGTCAATGACAGATAATTTGTTCTCTTAGATCTGTTCCTAAAAACCAGCGTGGAAAAACTAGACTCTTATTTCAGAGATAAAATGCATAGCCTAGAGAAATTCAATGATTTTGTTTGGGAACGAAATTACTGGTTCCTTGGAACTATGTAGAGTTTCTGTACACCTGCATAGGTATCAGCTAGCTGTAAAAGCTATTTAATACTTCTACAGAAAAAAAGTCTTATAAAATCAAATTCCCACCAGCTTAATTTTAGAAGCACTTGAATGTGTGCTCAAACACAATTTCTTTCTTTCATCTTGTTTTACTACAAATCCCAGAATCCCCTTCAGCTGATATTAGAGCAGCAGGCAGCAGTGGAAGATTCAGTAGCCTGCAGTGCATGTTAGAGTTTACATAAGCTCTGAATTTTGTTTGTTGGTCCTGCTGTCCTCCTTGGGTCAAATACAGTCACAAAGGACTGTACTTAGCCCCTGAAGAAAAGCAGACCTGGAAAACATCTGATCAGAGATTATAAAAACTCTAACATGCCTTGCAGACTATTGACTCTCCCACTGCTGCTTACTGCGCTGATGTCAGCTGCAAGGGATTCTGGGATTTGTAGTAATGGAAGATGTCAGCCTAGAAAAAACAAAATTAGTCTGATACAATCTATTATACTATAGTAAACAGTAAGTAAATTGAAATGTTTTGCACCTGTAACCCACCTCAGGGGGTTTGGGTGTACTAATGTGCCCCGGCCAAGTTTTGACCTAATTAATTAAATATTTATAGAATCCACTTACTGGTGGGGTCTCTGCAGGTCAGAGGTCACCCTGGTGTCACAGCTATAAATTGAGGATTTTGGCGTGGTTTGGGGTAAGTTTTCACACCGTGGGAATGAGTGGCACTTGGGGTTGTAGGGACAATTGCCTGCTCCTGCATCAGATTATGCAGCTATCAGGGAACCCTCCACCCACCGGCTGTGGATGTGGTCGTGGGTGCGGTTCCCACATGAGATTGCTGACTCCTAAGGACTTTTCAGAACCAGCCCACCATTTGCCCACTATGCACCCCCTCGAACCCCTGGGTGCAGATGATACAACCACAGACCAGCCAGCAAAAGAGCCAGAGGAACCAGTTTCTCCCCTGTCCACACCAGAGAAGCCCAGTGCAGCATCTACTGAATTATTGCTGCTGGAGGGAGCAAGTCATGTTAGTGATGGAGACCTGGAGAGGGACATTCCAGCTTAGCATGGGTCACTATACCTCACCCTATAGAAAGATTGGTCCAGTTTAGTGGACAAGTGTCAACGAAGGAGAGAATTGTATGTGGGCATAGTAAACAGGGACCCACAAGTGAGGAGATATAGGGAGGGGAAATGGCTGCCGGACAGACAGGCCCCTCGGTCCGGCATCAGACAACTACCAGAATGGTCACAAGTGGAACGTACCATTCACAAAAAGATCCACCAAGATTATCCACAGTTTATCTACCCCTACAACCCTGAAAGACTGTGGGATATAACTGAAGAAAACTGGAAAGGACTTGGTATATTGGGGACCCTAGATAAATTGTATAAGAAACACCGTCTAGGCCCTGACAGTACAAATGATGCCCTCCAGATGATCCAAAACATTGCTGAATCAAAGTGTGCCAACTACGCATGGTAAGGCCTCACTTTATTCAAGACGTATGCCCTGGTACAGGATCTGCTAAACACTGCATCTAGTATAAGTAGCAGTTTGGGACTCTGCACCATGGTGCTGCTAAATGAGGGGAACATGAAGATTCTTTTATTGCATTTTGAATTTTGCAACAAAAGTTTCAAATATTTGGCTGCTTCATATTGCATGCTATTCGAAATGTTTTTGAACACAAAATGTGTGAGAGTGCATTAACGTGGGTGATCTGTTTTTTTGGGCTCAGCAGCTTCTAGGCAGTTTGGCAGCAGCAAGCTTTGAATGATCAGTTAGGGTAGTGTAGTAATAGGACTTGGACACCACCTCTGTGGTGCCAGGCAAGCCACCCTGTGCATTGCAGTAGGTGGTTTGCTAGTGTTTGGAGTTGAGACGCCCAGTAATAGGTCCAGTATGGTAGAAGCACCACTTGTAGTTGACAGGAACTTTGCCGACCTCTCGCACAGCGATGGCACAATACAGACACCGATATTGTCCCATCACGAAAGAGAGTGTTTTTTGCGGGGGGCTATGCCCTCTGCACCCCCCCACGCAGGGGGCTTTCCCCCGCACTCCCCCCATTTCATTATAATCAACTCCAGGTTGGAGTTCCGGGGAGGGGACAGAACACTGGGAGAAGCCACATTGGTGAAAACAGACCATTGCAGTGACTGTCGCTGTAATGATCTGTTTTCAGGTTTCGCTGTCATGGTGTTGATCTCAAGTGGGCCACCACAGTATGATTGGGTTGGGGCCATAAATAGGGGATTTTGGCACAGTTTGGGGTTGGTTTCCCCCCCGCCATGGGACTGAGCAACGGTGGAGTTGCAGAAGCTGGGGTGATTAGCTGCTCCTACATCAGATTATGTGGCTAGCAGGGTGGTCAGGGTGACAACGGTGGCAGTCTGGACATGGCAGCAGCTGCAGATAAGGGTGAATGGCTCCATGGGTTGGGGGGATTCGAACCTGTGGCCCCGAGGTTGGAAGAAGACCGGGAGCAGAGATGACGGCCTGTGAGTGTTGGTAGATACACAGCCAGGGTCGAAACCACCGATCTGGAGATCACCGCCATGGAGGGAAAGTGCAGACTGGCAGGTGATTGGTGGAGAGAGGAGCTGGCAGTTCCAGTCAATACGGCCAGCACAGCTGTGTCCAGTATGGGAACATCTGCCCCAGTGTGTCAAGGGAAGAGTCGCTCACCTGTGCCAGAGAAGAGAGGGAGAGAGTTGAGGAGGAGGGAGAGTGCAGGTCAGAGCCCCATGTGCAAGGGTTTCCCTGGCCTGCCACCTCGCACATTCGTGATGGAATAGGAGCCTGTCTTTCCGCTTAAGTTATAGAGCGGTTCAAATTAGCGTGAAGAACAGATGCTGCTGCCTAGTATTTAGGGGTCACCCGGCCCCTCGGAGTTTAGTGCTGCTGACTGTAATGCCAGCTTGGCCACCTGGCCCAGGGAATAACTATATTTGGTGGAGGGTCAGCTCGGCCACAATGAACCACTGCAATTAACTCCATTGTGGACTCACGGGTCAGAAGAATCAAATTTATATATAGTTGTGAACTGGCCCAGTTTATTAATTAAAGATGGGATCCCACATTCCGGCCTTATTCCTGTGTGGACCTTCAGTTATTTGAATGCTCTGAGGTTTTAACTTGGAAGTTCCCTTACAGCCCAGCACCAGATATGCAACCCCACTTGCATCAGAAGAATCCTGTCAACACAGCCAGATTCTGGTAAGATGTGCTTCAAATGGCCTGTATGTTTCTGCTATTTTGGGGGCCCCCTCCCTGTTATTACCATCTGGTATACCCCTAAACAAGGGGATGGGGGGTTTACACACACAAAGTGCACATTGGGATCAGCCCCACACTTGAGCGTGGGGGCCCTTTGTGCTGACGGTTCCCCTTCAATAGTGAACTGTCTAGAACAAAAGCTTACAGAATACTAGGGTGTATTTAAAAGAACTTTACTAGCTGACACAGGGATGCGATACTGCCCCAGGCTGTACCAATCCTGAGCAAGAAAACAGCTGGACTACTGCTCACAGTTTTGATCACCTTATTCTAAAGGTGATGTTAATCTAGAGAAGATGCAAAAAAGATTTATTAAATACATTTACGGATTACAGGATATGGATTAGGAAGCAAGATTACAAACAATGGATTTGCACAGTCTACAAAGAAGACACACCAGAGATGAACTTATTCTGTCATACAAGATTCTAAGAGATGTTTTACTATGTGCTATGTGCAGAAATAGGATTTAAACTTAATGTCAGAGTGCATTACATAAAAGGATGCAGCCAGCAGCTGGTAGGGGTTTATTACAGAACTGCCAATAGGGAGGTTTATTTTACACAGAGGGTTGTAAGACTCTGGAATAAAGTGCCACATGAGGTCATCGTCATAGTCACAGATGCAGACAAATTTAAGGAATTGCTAGACAATTACATGGACATGTCTGTGAAGTTTAGCTTGCCTGAACAATGGGGAGGTAGATTCGACAGATCTAAAGGTCTTCTTGTATCTCTAAAATCAATAGCAACCTTAGTAATATTTCAGGATCAGCAGATCTGGGAGTGAAGGGACTACCAAATGCTGTGCTGAAGCTTAGCTCATCACTGGCTTAGAACCATGACTCCTCATGGTCCCCTGTCAGGTCATCACAAGTGGAGACTGACATCCATCCAGTCCCCATACTATCATCAGTTTCTACTGCCTCAACCTTGTCCTCCTCCACTGATTGAGAGTAAACTGGCCTGCCACATTACACACAAGGCTGGAGGTATAGCTGAGGTGTATCAAATGTAATCTTTACTCACAAAGTTGTTCATATACCTGTATGTTACTATGTTTATTTTGTGGTGCAATGGCACTCATTTCAGTATGCATCCCAAACAATTTACTGTGTGGTGCCACGGCACTTGTCTCACGCTCAACACAGCACTTGACTCGGCGGTGCCATGGCACTTGTCTCACACTCAATACAGCACTTGACTTGGTGCCACAGCACCTATCTCACACTCAGTACAGCACTTGACTCAGTGGTGCCATGGCACTTGTCTCACACTCAGTACAGCACTTGACTCAGTGGTGCCATGGCACTTGTCTCACACTCAGTACAGCACTTGACTCGGTGGTGCCACGGCACCTATCTCACACTCAGTACAGCACTTGACTCGGTGGTGCCACAGCACCTATCTCACATTCAGTACAGCACTTGACTCGGTGGCACCATGGCACTTGTCTCACACTCAGTACAGCACTTGACTCGGTGGTGCCACGGCATTTGTCTCACACTCAGTACAGCACTTGACTCAGTGTTGGCATGGCACTTGTCTCACACTCAGTACAGCATTTGACTCAGTGGTGCCATGACACCTGTCTCACACTCAGTACAGCACTTGGCTCAGTGGTGTTACAACATCTGCCTCACACTCAGAATGGGCCCTTGGGCTTTGAAATGCAGTCCCATTGCACTTCAACACTCCCACCCAGGAATTATTTCCTCCACTTCTGGAAAGTTGTTCACAAGTTCCACCACAAGGGCAGATGGGAACCCTTTGGATCACCACTCAAGTCCCCTACCTGTTCCCTCGGATACCAAGGTGTGGACAATCAAACAAGTCCCCAACTCTTACCAATTTCTTCCTACTCTAGTACTGAACTTCAGCTTCTCTTCAGTCTCCACTGATTGCAGCTTGCTTTGAGGCCTACCCAAAAGGGTCCAACACTCAGTCACTTTGTGGATCTTCAGACTGGTATCCATGGGATAGGGCTCCCCAGGGACCCCAATAAACACAAGCTCGCACTGCAGCGGTGAGGAATCCAGTGCACCCACATAAAACACAGTCACAGGTTTTTTTATTTTCCTACCGCACTTCAGAAGTATTCCTTTAATTCACCACAAACTTGATATCTGGCAATAGCAGTAATCCACTACAGTCCAATATTTCCAACAAATACAAAAAATCAAACGGACAACTGGAACTTGAACTTGCAGCAGGTGTACTTTGCAGCCTTGCTCGGAAGGAGAGTTGCCATGTGCATAATAATGTAATGTGCAGGCACGCAGCTGACATTTCAGCCACGCCTTCATCAGAGCTAGAGACCAATCACTATCTGCCAGGACCATTCCCCAAGACCCAGAATACAAAATGGTAGCCATTCCCCACTTTTACATGCCTAAGCTCCTCCCACAATCTTACTGAAAACCTTAACCCTTTACTCGCTATACAGTCTCTACACTAGTCTAACAGCCCTTTACACTACAGAGGTTTGGTAACGATATTTTCCTGCTAGTAGATGGGAAGGGCTTTTATATCCAGATAAATTGGGGCCCCTTTTTTGCTGTCAACAAGCCCGGTATTCTTCCAAGCAGGATGTAATCTCTGGTCTTTTCTTCTGGATTGCAGGTAAGAGTGCTCCATGTGCTATCAGGTCCCCAAAACTCTGCCTGCTCAAGCACACATTTGTTCCCTAGATACACTGACTGTGATTCAACAATGTAACAAAAGAACAGAAGCAATATTACACTGGAAGTTGGCACATGTGCCTAACGACGACATCATCCCCTACATCTCAATTGTAATACTTGTTTAGATAAGACTCCCTCATGTGCTGTCTAATCCAGCCGTACACTCCTGCAAGCTTCATGCATGTACCACTGCTTCTGTTAGTCCATCCCCCTTAGCCTCTTCATGTAAAATATTTTTTTCGGTCCCCCCCCCCTCCAGATTGATTACCCTGAATGTGTAGGCCATATCCTCTTGCTACAACTCCCTCCCCCCCTTAAATTCCAGTTCTAAATGTAGGTATGTCATGTGGTCCTTTGAGAACCTCTACACTGTAATCAGGTCTCGTCTCACCCTCCTCCTTTCTGAATATAAAGTACATGTAACCATACTGTGATCACTGCCCCCTAGTGGCTCTATGGTTTGTACCTGCTGCTATCATCCCTCATGTCACTAAAAATCAAGTCCAGGCTCAGCTAATCAGCATAGCGGTAGAGTTATCACTTATGGTGCCTGTGACCTGGGTTCAAGAATGAACCAAGGTTGTTGGGGGCCAGCTGATGGGGGGGGCTATTGAGTGTCCCACAGGATACCAGCCTCCTCAGGGGAAGGAGGGTCACTGCCTTCATTACAACACTGCCACTTGGATGGCCATAGGTAGCTAGGCCGAGAAGGTACTGCGGGGGGTGGGGGAGACACCATCCAGGTTCTGCACCAGTATGCAGGTTCTGCACCAGTATGCAGGTTGTGCACGTGCTTGGAGCCCCATGCATGCCAGGCATCCCAAGGGAAGTGAACCAAAACAGTGAAAAAACCCAGGTGTGCACAGGAGGGTCCACAGTGCGCTTGGGCCCCACTCCTCACCACCAGACACTCCTCCACCATCGAGTCTCCTGCCCTCATACTCAGCAGGTAGAACGTGGTACCTCAGGGATAAGCTGGGGGCCAAAGGAGGGACCCTGTTTCCCTGGAATACAGCTGTGTTTACTGTAACCATGTTCTCGTCATTGACTGCCTTATCACTGTGTATGTTATCTGGGGTGGAACTGCTGTATTTGCTGGGGGTCTGCATGAGGAGTGATCACCGTGGGGAGGTACAGCGTAGAAAAACAGGAAAACCCTCAGCACAACCATGCTCTAAGGTGCACTGCTCAGACAAAAACCAGGGAGCACAAACATGTCCATACACTAGAGTAATAAGCAGATGTTTTATTAAATAAAGTGTATCAAAAGTGCATACAGAGGAGAAGACACGGTAATGTCAAATGTGCCTGGGGTTTATGCCCATGGTTTCGGGGTTTGCTCGATCTAGCACTTTGTATTCACGTTTTAAAAAACTGCTTGCTTCTCTTGTGTGCGCATGGCTTTTTGATATGTAGGCAGGTGCAGCATCCCACTGAATTGTACTGACATATCACCAGGCCTATTTAAATCCACACATTTCTTTTTCTTTTTTTTTTAATACAAACCCGTCTCATGGCTGAGACGAGAACCCAGAAACCACCAAAAGCATGTACAGCAGCCCATTGGTGATGTCAGGTAGTAGTGCCTTGCCGAGACTTGGCGTGCACTGGATTCTGTTTGTTAATTTCCCATATTCCCAGGATATGCAATACCAAAGAAAGAAAATGTGTCTGGGAACCCTACATCCAGCCATGTTAACCTGTAGCACAGTGGTAGAGCACTGCAATGGTATTCTGGGGGCCTGGGTTCAATTCCCAGTAGGTCACAATATTTATTTCTCACAACAATTTGTGTTTGTTAACTGTATTTGTAATGCAGTTTTCCTACACATTTGCAGTCCAAGACTTTCCTAGTTCGGGCTGCAATGGACCATCCTTGGACTGAACATTTTGGTGCTTTGCAGAGGTTGTGAACCTCAAAAAGTGCTGTGGGGATTATATAATGTATTATTTTTCTGTTCTTTATTTATTATTTATTATTTATTGAATTTTGTTGACCGGGTAGGCCCACTGGGCCCCGGAGGTCCCTTTTTCAGGGGCGACCCGGGGGTAAAAAAAATAACATACAGGTAAGCAGAAAGTACATACAGGTAAGCAGAAGCAGTACAAATTAGGTACGTTCCATATTGTTTAACAGTGAAAGACACACATTGGGTAACTTCCATAATGTTTAACAGTGAAAGACTTCATGTTCTTTGTTATTGTGCTGCATTTAATGTTTACAAGAGCACACTCCTCTTCTGTAGTTGGATTATGAAGGCTATTAAAATGATTTAAAAAAAGCACACACATAAAAACAGCAAATGAATTATCAAACCAGAGCTGCCTTAGTCTTGGAGTCCCTCACCCCCACCACTAACTGATGCAAAAAAAGAAATCCCCAGACCTTGACTTCAGGGTTTGCCCTACCCCTGAATACAGGAGAAAGGGCGCCAAAAAAATAAATAGATTCTCTGAGATACTTCCCGGCATTTGTCAGCCTCAGACAGCACTGAAATGAGTGAGAATAAAAAGAAGACATGAGCGAGATTTTAGCGTGCTCCAACTGTGATGTAAAGTGAAGCAAGACAGCTTAAAGTAGCTTAAAACAGAGGGCAAAGGTGAGCAAGTCTTGCTCTAAATGAGGGGAGCCCTGGCAGGTGTCAGAGTTTAACATAACATCCCCGCCCTCAGCAACAAAAAAAAAAGTAGCACATGAAAAGAAATTCTTTCCAGCGCTTCTCCTGCGTTTTTTAAAGCTGGTCATTGCATTAATTGGATGAAGGTTAAGAATCTGCAAGGTCGTTCCAATCTACAGTACGTGTGACCTTCAGATTAATCCTCTATGCCAACACGAGAGTATGTCATTAAATGAGCCCCCACCTTCACATTACAGCCCCCACCAGTTCCCTTTCTTCTCTCTTCGCACACATTAATTGCTCATAAGTTGATTTGATCTCCCTATTCTGTGAGCAGTAAATTGCCCTCTTATTTCACCATTTTTATTCTGTTTTCTTAATTAGGCCTTTAAAAATCTTCTGGGGCCCGAGCCAGGCTGCAGGCCTCATCCTGGGAATAAATTTTGATCTCTGCCTGATAAAGAGCAAACGCACCCTGAGATTGAACAATGTCATTTACCCCTCCCCCCCTTCCCATTGCTATTCTCTTGACATGAAAAGGCTATCAATCTTTCTCAGCGTTAATATGGGAAATAATTCATACATTAGACTCCTCTTCATTTGGCATTCATGGTCCCCAGATAAATCAAGTGGTTTGAAATGTCTTGAATCACTTGGCCTCTTTCTTTTCCTTTATGAAATAAAAGTTTCTAAGATTCTATCAGCCTTAACTCTCTGAGTCCCTGTGCAGTTCAGTCCAAATTAGTTTAGGGTTCAAAACCTGTGTGCTCTTATCCATAGACACAGAGAGGATCAGCAGGATGACAGTGGTGACCAGTCATCAGAGTGTTGCTATAGTTACAGCTGTTTACTTCCTACATAGCCAAGGAAACTACTGATATAAGCAAAGAAACAGAAAAACAAGAAGCATTCTGGTCAGTCCAGCAGCTCAAAATCACCAAGGACAACAGTAAACTGTCAGCCACTTTCTTAATGTCACAGTTCAGAGTAAATCTCATAATTCACATCCAGTCGCGAATGATCAGACTTACCCACCTATCGAATTTAATGTAAAACCACCTGTTTTTTTTCTTATCGAACCGTGGCATTATACTTGTACTTTACGCTCTCTAAAACACAAATATCCATGGCTCACGGGGCTGCTAGCAGGAGTCCAATTGGGGATAGTGTTTAGGCCCTGGATTGACCAAAAGTAAGATGGTTGCGGGGGAAGTAACAGATGCTACCAATGAGAGAGACACTTATGTGGATGTGTCTCAATTCTCAGAATAGGCAGAAATCTTTGGGAGCAGCCAACAGAGACCTGCCAAGTCAGGGAGATGTTCCTGCAGTACACTTTAAGGCTCCCAGTGCTGAGCAATGAAAACAGCAACTGCATGTTATGCAAGCAACAATACCTGACAGGGTTGGTGGTACTGGACAATACCAGACCACCCAGGAGTGTAATGAGGCCTGACACCACAGGCAGAGGGCCTTATAGTCAGTGGAAGAGCCAGTGTTGCCCATACCGCCCACCCTGGAGAGTATTACTGCGCTTAGAAAATGGGCTACATCTGTCATTTTTTATAGGATCAGAAAAAAACTAAAGTAATGCTATAAAAAATAATTACAAATGCATTTTTAATCCTTTTCTTGTAAAGTAATCCCCGTACTGCAGTGTAGCCAGTAAGAAGGCACTGCAGTCTTTGGTAGATGTTTCTTACCTGAGGTGTGCTTTTTTCCCCCTCCCTATCTGTATCTTTTTTCTTGTGAAGGCCCTGCAGTTGTTTTGTTTGCTGGTAGTTCTCACTGCTACATTTCTGGTCCCTTTCTGTATTGCTGGCTCAATAGCGATACCAGCAGTACTTTCTCCGTTTGTGCTTCAGAAAATGGATGCTCAGTGGTGGCTTGCCATGAGCTGCAGAGGAGTGGGCAGGCACTAGGAGGACAGGGACGAGATAAGGCTGAAAGCATGGAGTGTCATAGGATGCTGCTTTAAGATATATAATATATATATATTTGCCAATTTGGCACAAGGGTTACATATACACACACACATATATATATATATATAATGAAATAATGAATGACATTGAAATAGTAATAGAGTTGGCTCTATAGCTGAGTTTGTTATGAATAGTCTAAAAGAGAAAAAAAGCAAGTTTTTTTTCTCTTTAGATATTTCCTGAAGAAGACCTAAGGTCGAAACGAGATTTTAACTCTATTTTCTATTTTCAGCGTGCATTTAATATAACCATTTTGTTTTGCTTTTAGACCACATGCTGACGCAGCGCCTTGTTTTTGTTTTTTACAATATATATATATATATATATATATAGGTATGAGAGTGATATGGGAAAATATTGTTCTTTTCTAGAGTGACCTCTGGATATTCAGAGTATCCAGAGGTCACTGTGCAGGAGTGAAAATATTTTCCATATCACACGAGTGCACATCATGTATCCGATTTATACAATAGGGGTGTGATAAATGTCTTTATTTTGCTATGTTGTGATGTCATCAGCATTTATCACACTGGGGTGAGAAAGTGGGGTGAGAAATAATATATATATATATGTGTGTGTGTGTGTGTGTGTGTGTGTGTATTTATGCAATAGGGGTGAGCTGATAACCAGTGAGATATGCAAGTATGCAAGCAATAACAAACGATGAGGTGTGGTTTATCGCCTGATAAGAGCACACCCAGGGGTGTACTAAGGCACGAGGTGCTTGCGCCGAGTGCCTTATGCCACTGGGCGTGCTCTTATCAGGTGACAAACCACACCTCGGAGTGTGTTATTGCGCTTATAAAATGGGCCCACAGTAAAGAAGTTTATTATAAAAAATGCACAGAACTGTATATAAAATGTTCAAGAAATATGGTTTACCAGTGGAAAAAAGAAAAAGTAGTCCCTCTCATTGTCTTGCAATGTAGATTTTCATTCAGTTAACAGAGGAGGCTGGTGTGTCCACTGCCCCCCACCATTTAAAAAAAAAATTTTTTGCCCTTTTTGGTTGATGTTTTTGTTTTATTTGTCTCTTGCCTCTTTATTGAACTGTATCCTTTTTTTTTATTACAGAGCTTGCAAAGCAGCTGTTTAGACTGTGGTTTTCGGTTTGGGCTTTTGAAAATATAGCTGTTTGCCGCTGATGAGATATCAAGTCATTTTTATTCTGGGGATAGTAATGGGGGTGCAATATTAGAAAGGAATTTATGTTTTTTTCACACACCTGCATTGCATGGCAGCGAGCATGTCTGTCGGTTTTTGGTTTTTTTTTTATATTACAGAGCTTGCGTAGTACCGAGGGTATCTTTCAGCAGACGTTTAGATTGTGTTTTTTGGAGGTATTTGCCGCTGATAAGATATCAAGTCATCTTTATTCTGGTGACAGTAATGGGGGTGCAGTGTCAGAGAAGAATTTTTTTTTTTTACACAACTGCATTGCGTGGCAGCGAGCATGTCCATCGGGAGCCGCCATACACTGGTTTCTGGGTTCCAAGTTTGAAAAAATTTAGCGCTAAGGAGCTAGCACCTTCTTTTCTCATTTTTAGAGACTGCAGGATTGCTGAGGACTTTATTTGTTGTTGTAGCTCCCATTTTGAGGGACAGGATCCGTCTGTGTTTCCTGTCACTTCGGACTACTGATTTCCCGCTGCCGCTCGCTCAGCTGTGCCAGGCTGTCTTTTTCTTTTGGCTTGGCACAGCTCAATGATTCGCTGTTGAGAAGGGGCAGACTGGCAGGTGTTAGTGCCAGTTGGATAAAATACCAGGGATTAAGGACACGTCTAGGAGGGTGAAACAGCCAATCAGTGGATTCATTTTTTTTTGCCCATTTTATAAATCTGATTATTTCTCACCCCAGTGTGATAAATGCTGATGACATCACAACATAGCAAAATAAAGACATTTATCCAAAGGTCACTCTAGAGGACTGAAAATATTTTCCCATATCACACTCGTACCCATCATATATATATATAGGGGATACGTGATGGGCATGAGTGTGATATGGCAAATATTGTCACTCCTGCAGAGTGAGATATCCAGAGCTCACGATGCAGCAGTGACAATATTTGCCATAGCACACGATCTGCACATCATGTATTCAATATATACAATAGGGCCAAGAGTTTAAGAAGTTTTGTTATGCTCTCTTGTGTTCTGTTCCTGTGTATGTGTTTGCTCATTCTGTGTGTGAGCTTTTCTGAATGGGATGGCAGTGTTATAAACTCTGGGAGACACACGAGTGTGTTTTGCAATGCTAAATGAGTTAGTTTTAGGTAGGAGTGAGAAACATACTTTTGTGAGGCTGTATTGTTTAGAAGTCTGGCTGCAGTGAAGCTGAGAGCATCACAGTAATTGTAGTGAGCTGAGAAGCAGAGTGTCAGAACAGCTGATACTGTTTTCAGTGGTAATTAAGTTAGCTGCAGGCAGAGTGCAGAGTGTTCTGTGAAATTGTGCTCTTAAGGATTCTGGCTGTAGTCAAACTGATAGTATCACAGTAATTGTAATGGGTGAGAATCAGAGTTTGAGGAACAAGTGAGAGTGTGTTTCAGCGGTAGTTGAGTTAGCTGCAGGCAGTAGTTTAGACTGTTCTGTGAAGCTGTGCTGTTTAGAATTCTGGCTGCAGTCACAGTAATGAGCTGGAAGTTGGTCGAGGGGGTAGGTGTGTTTTGTAATGCTCACTGAGTTAGCTGTAGGCAGCAGTGAGAGCTCTGAAGTAGTTCTGCATTTGTGTCTATGGTAACAGCACAGGTGTTTCTTGCATGCTGAGGAGAAAGCTGCCTAGACTAGAGTGATGACCTTTTGTGACCTGTGTGTGTAAATGGCTGATATCATCACAGTAGAGCAGAGGATAAAAATATCACACTGCAGTGGATGATGCACTGTTTTATCTCCCTGATCCCTACTGTGTGTGTGTATATATATATATATATTTATATATATATATGTATGTATGTAAATATATATATATATGTATATGTGTGTGTGTGTATATATATATATATATATGTGTGTGTGTGTGTGTGTGTAACCCTCCTGCCAAATTGGGGGGTTACCAGTAGGATACCCTGTTGGCATTGGGAGGAGTGCGTGCACTGCCAGGCTTGTCAGGGGCATGGCTTGGGCAGCACAAGGGAATTGAAGTGCACACTGGTGCAAGGAAAAGCTGTTGGGTGGGGGAGTCGAGGAGTTGTCGAGAAAGAAGGAGCGTGAGGTGCCAGCTTGAAGGCCTGAGGGAGGACTTCCAGTCAGGGCCGGGTAAGCCCAAGGCCGGGGTGGGGAGATTGCCCCACAGCCCCCAGAATCCTTGCCACAATGCCATTGTGGGTGTAAGAAGGAAGCCTGCAGTCAAAAAGGTAGAGAGAATGGCTGGGCACCATTTGGGACTGTAGTTCGTGAGGTGGCTGCCAGGAATAGGGACCGTGGTCGTGGTGGCAGTGACTCATCAGAGAGGCAATTGTGGCAGTGCAGCCCCCTTGCCCTCCGTGTCCACCTCAAGAAGTGTTGGGAGGCTGTTTGGACATTTCCTGTGAAGGCAGTTTATGGGGCAGTCGCCTGTGCGAACCCTGCCCGAGGGTCGGCAGGTGGCCCGCTCCTGTGTGAAAGGACTGTGCCCTAGGAGTAAGGAACCCCCCCCATTCCGAGGTCAGTGAAGTCAGTGTGAAGTGCACCCCACTCCCACAGGTGGGGATTTAGAAGAGAGACATTGAGGAACACTGGTAGTACTTCTGCCAATAGATTTGGAGCCCCCACGGCTCGGCCTACAAGGGAAGAGTGTGTAAGGGTACAGGATCAAACCCCAGTCCTCCAAACGAATGTGCCACGGCGTCTTGTCATGGAGAAATATTGTGGAACTGTAACAATGAATTGTGCACGCTCCATGGAGTTTTATTCTGTTTCAGCCTGAGTTTTTTAGTACAAAAATAAAATGCTTGATTGCACTCGAGTCATGCCTGGGTCGAAATCTCTTGGTGTCCTGAAGTGTGTGTGTGTGTGCGCTGTTGCCCTAACCAAATGTTTCCACAGAGACCTGCAGTGAGTGTAGCCACCAGCCGTGAAGGGAAGAAGTGAGCCATCTGCCTGCATCTTGACGGAGATCGCGCCGTCAACTGAGGAATCCCTAATTTCTATAAAACAAAGATACTGTGCAAAACCCTGCTAATTCTGTGTGCTGCTCAGTCAAGCTGGTGCCCTTCCGTGTTCCCAGAGACAGTTCCATCTAACCCCTAGACAGGGAAGGGAAGGGACTGGCTTCCTTTGAAGCGATCATCACTGGGACTGAGAGCAGTGGCCTGCTGCCTGCCAGACTGAAAATACTTAAATTCCCCAGGGCAGCAGTGAGGAAATACCAAAGACTGTTTATTTTACCAAAGTGAGAAATATCAATTGCAAATATAAGCAGGGGAAAAGGTTATTTTTTTTCTCTCTCTCTCTTTTTATACTGTATGTGTGTATATATATATATATATATATATTTTGTTATTACAAAAAAAAAGAGGATTCTCTTCCTGGATGTGCCCCATTTTGGCTCCCACTGTACAGTAACACCTGAGCAGCGACTGACATGGTTGCCCACCCGACAGCGACAGTTCGACAGTGAGGTCCCCTACAGTGACTACAGCACCATGCCGCTGTAGGGAACCTGCTGAAACCTGGCACTGTCTGTCAGGGGTCCTGCACCCCCCCCAAATCAGCTCTGACTCGGAGTTGATAAACCTTGAGTGGGGGGTTCGGGAGGGCAAAGCCCCCGAAGTAAACAATCCAGCCACTAGAAACCGGCAGCTGACTGCAAAATGCGGTCGACCTGCCAGTTTCACCGGGCTGCTCGCCATTAATATTTGTTTAACACCTGTCATGGATCCCGACTGACATGCTACTGCTATAGGTTGTTTGAAAGAAAAATTCTTTTTTTTAAAAAGAGGGAAATATTCTAGTGCTTTTCTGTGTGGGATTTTTATTTTATTTTATGGCTAAGTGTAGTTGGTGGTCATGGTGGGAGTCGCTGGGGGCATGTGGAAAGCGGGGGGGGTCGCTCAGTAAATGACAGGAAAAATCTTCAGATATCTTCAAAGTCCAAAGTGGCGCAGTGATACCACTTTGGTACGGAGGTAGGCTGGGCTGGCACTTGTTATCTGCAGGGTTGTACTGTTACTTAATGTACCTCCTGCTATGGCTCTCAGCCCATGAGAGAGCTCAAACTAGCCAGCTCATTTTCTAATGTGTAATTAGGTCTCAGAGGAGCAAATTAGTAGGCTTGTTATTGAATTAGCCATAAAATATATAAACTAAAAGATAGTCAAGTACGAATCACAAGGTAATAATGGGTTTACTCTATATGTAGTCAGTTGGATTCCAGAAGACTGCAGATGCAACATGCAAACCATGCTTCTCCTAACGTGTACACAATGCTGTCTGGTACTACAAATAAGATTGCCAACAAGAAGTGGTCTGAACACATCATTTAATCAGACATCAGGAGATACTGGAGGCACAGTCACCTGTTGCTCAAATCTTAAATCAGCAAGAGTTGTTACCTGGCTAAAATGTCATCGTATACGGTAGTTGTTTGAGCAATGAGGCATTTCTGACATCCTTATGCAGCAGGCAGAGTCCCCCCCACCACCACCACCACCACCACTCCCACCTCAGGGAACTGTTGGAGATTCAGAAAAGATTGTCACTCAGCCTACTCAAATATTGTCCCCATGTAAAACACCAAACAAGGAATATTAAACACACACACACACACATCAGAATCCCCAATCGCCCATATTTGCCCAGTCCCTCCAGGTGGGGATGGTGGATCAATACAGTTTATTTATTTGTGATTTCTGATTAGGAAAAGTACACTGAGCTGTTTTTTTTTTTAATTATTGTTTTTTATTGATTGTAAGATAAAAAAAATGCAATTGCATTAACATCAATAAATTCATACAACAAAATCACATCTACAATATATCATGAGAGTATAACAACAACCATTAAATGTCAGGATTAGATCTAGGATAAATCAACAGTATAGAGATACGAGGAAGTGCAAAAACAGGATCACGCCTGGTACTAAGGTCAAAGTATTGTTATGAGAGATTACCAATACCTTTAGGTACTATCGGAAAGGAATGGCTGCCAGATTGTATGGAACAAATCTAATTTAATGAGTTGTAACTTATTCATTGATTTGCATCACATGAGGTCACGTATATCCCCCATTCTTCTGTCAGTGAGTCAGACTGAGTGTGAACACAAATACCAGGGGCAAGTCCATGAAACTGGCGGGTTCATGTTTAAGAGAGACACCAGGAAGTACTTTTTCTCCGGATAGGGTGGGGGGGTGCAATAGGCTGCCAGAGGAAGTGGTCTGCACAAAATCATTGGGGGGATTCAAACGAGGGTGGGACAGAAGCAAGGACTGGTAAAGACTGCACCAGAAAGGTGGGGAAGGGAGAGTGAAGAGCCTGTTGGGCTCTGTCATTCAACAGTAGTTAGGTAGGAATGGGCAGACATGACAAAACAATGGGCCTGATTCTGCATCTCAAAAAGCCAGAGCGCAAAAGTGGCCACAAAGAGCAAATATGCTATTTAATGGTGCTTCTCACAAGGAGACAATCATCTGATGCACCATAATGCTCTGCCACTTCCTCGGGGAGGTGGCGTCTTCGAGCAAAGTACCAGTTTAGAAATCATACAGCATGATCCTAAGTTAATTATGCATAATCGATGCAATAACATTTATTGCAGCCTTTTGTTACAAACTGTTACCAAACAGCAGGGATGCATTACCTTCGATTTAACAATTAATCACTCATATTAAGATGAGAGAAAAACAGCTCATCAGACAAATCTTCTGAAGGTACTCATCTTTTTAAAATGGTGATAAGTTAATAGTGAAGAATAAAAAGGCTTTAAAAGAGCTAGGAAAAAAACAGGCAACAGTTATATACTAGCCTGTGATGCAAGCAGTGGGTGGCTAAGCCAATGACAATGTTAGAGCCATCAGAAAAATAAAGTATGGTAATTCTGACAGAATTTCTTCTTTATATCTAATTAGATATTTAGGAGCCTTTCCAGGCATCTCATTGGCTACTGGGTTGGTCATTAAGCTACCAATGGCACATTCCATCCTGATGCCTAAATGCTCGTGCCACAACGCTTGGCTCGAGGTGACAGAACCCAGAGGGTACCCCTAAATGGGGAATATTTAGAAGTTGGGGGTCCCCAGTGGGGTGTCACAGGGATCGGTCTTGAGGCTGGTCCTTTTCAACATTCTTATTTCTGATACTGGAGTGGATATCCAATGGAAAAGTCACCTCTTCACAGATGATACCAAGATCTGCGGAAGAGGTGGCAGTGAGGAGAGGGTAAGAAGTATGAAAGTGGATCAAGAAAGGCTGAAAAAGTGGTCAAGGGTTTGGCAGTTGAAATTCAATGCCCAGAAGCAAAAGGTAATGCACAGAAGGGCAAGAAATCCAAGTTCTGAATACAGAATGGGGTGATGTGGAGTAATGCAGAAGAAAGGGATCTGTGGTAATAAAATCGGACAGTTTGAAGATAACAGCACAGTGCAACAGGGCAGTGGGGAGGGCAAATTGGATTCTGGGATATATAGGAAGGGGAATTAGCAGTCAGTGGAGTGAAGTGATGCTGCAGCTCTACAGGTCCCTGGTTCTTTCTCAGGCAGAGTGCTGTGTGCAGTTCTGGAACCCACACTTAAAGAAAGACAGGCACAGGTTGGAAGCGGTGCAAAGGAGGGTAACCAGAACTATCCAGAATCCAGTGCCAGTGGAATAAGACTTACATGGAGAGGCTATCGAATTCTGACATGTAGACACTGAAGCCAAAAAGAGAGAGGGAGATATGACAGAGAAGTACAAATGGCTCCACAGGATTAACAGAATAGACAGTGGAGCGTTGCTTACACTGACTGGGGATACCAGCAACAGGGGGAACTCAATGAAGCTGGCGGAAGAGATGTAAGTGGGATGTCGGTAACTATTTCTTCATGGAATGGGTGGTTGAGGGGTGCAATAGGCTGCCTGAAGAGAAAGCCTGTGCAAAATATGTGGGAGGATTCAAGCATAGGTGTGATAGACATATAGGGCTTGTGAAGACAATGGAAAAGGGGAGGGAGGAATGCGGGCATGATGTGCCCCCAGGGCTCTCTCAAAATCAATTTAGCCAAGGCGCCATGTGCCAGTGGGCTACTACCCCTGCCTGTTGACTACCACACAGGTTAAGGGGCCTGGGTTCAGCTGCGATGGTAACTGGGGGTTCTATCCCAAAACAGAAGTAAAATAGCATGGTGCCTCCACCCAGAGTAAGATAACAGAGGGCCAGGTGTTTGTTTAGTACAACCCCCTGGGATGCTGTACCTACCCATCTCCACTCCCAGTCACCCCACACACAGAATATCATGTTGTTTACCAATACTGTAAAACACATATACTTATAGCTAATAATATGCTCACAACACAGAAATTGCCAAGAACAAAACACAGGTCTATTTTCAGGGGTGGCGTAAGGTAAGGGAAGGGGTACCTAGACAAAGGATTACTGTTAGGGAGAGAAAATGTTTGATTGGGTTAACAGGGCCTGTAGGCCAGAACATCCACATGCCCACCCCCACTGGTCCCAGTGCAAACCCCCTCTTTCCTGTCTGTCCTAACTGGGTACTCGGATTTAACACAGGCCTGCTAGATGCCATGGGTTGGCTGGCATTGAGGCGCTTCCTAAGATGCTGGCTGTTTTAGATTTACTCCCCTTTTTGTAGAGCAAGCCCTGGCTTACTCACGGTTCTGAAGAACTGGAATTCGGCTACTGGCACAGTAGATCCGGGCAATCCAGAAACAACCGCTCCAAGGGGCAGCAAGCAAATGGGCAGTGACCACTGGTCTGGAAGATGAAGCAATGGCTAGCAGCAGGTCAACTTTGGACTTGCTTGAAGAGTCTTGCAGCTTGTCACCTTCCAACTTGCTTAAAGATTCTTGCAACTCATCACCTTCAGCCCACCAAGCAAGCCAGATTACAGAGCCCAAATACAAGGCCTACTAAGCCACAAGGAACCCAGACCCAGAAGTGACCCCACAGTCTGGCTCCCCTAATTAGTCCAGAATGCCCTAGCACTCAGGCATATGCCCGTGGTCTCCTGCAGACAAGTCTGCCTCACTCATTAGTGAATTGCACTTTCCCCTACCTGGCTCCCAGTTGCATCTGTGAAGATTTTGCAGTTTTCACCTTTCTCCAGAACAGAAGCAAACAGCTCCGGTGTGCAGCAATATGTTGTTCGATTTCCACCTTCCCAGTGGCTTTTGGCTAGTAACTTGCAGTCTCTGAATTGGACCTCCACCTTTCCACGACTGGATTTCAGCAAAACAACAGGCTCCCAAACTCTGGATACCTGCAAACCTTTATTTCTCTAGTGTCCTTAGATTCAGGCAGAGTGCCAACTTTAGCTCTGGCACACACAGTTCCAAATCACCCTTTTCACAGGCTCACTGCAAACACTGGATCTCCAAACCACCAGGAGCTTTCACCAAATGTCTTGGACATTTAGCTGCAACACAACACTTCTTTCAGCCAGAACAAATTCCTTCTTCCTATTTCCAGAAAACTGACCGATTGACCAATAAAGTCCTGGAACAGGCCTCCTGCCTTTTCCACCACACAGTCTGAGCCCTTCTTGACTCGATCAGATCCCAGATCAGACTGCCGCAACTGCCCAATGTCCCTGGGGTTTCACACGAAAATCTCAGCTTCTGATTGGTTATATCCTGCTGACAATCACAAATATTAATAGTCATTAACCCAGTTCGATTATTGACTGGTAAATGGGTTTTGGCACCTGTAATAAAGTTCACACCTCTCCCATAAAGCAGTTCACCAGTCTTTTGGCACCTAAGCTATTGATTGGTTGCTACAGGGGGTCAAAGTAGCAAAGATTGCTGCTCACACACATAGTCCCATACAGTTTTATAGCAGTCTCCACTTCTAAATGCTTTGGCAGCTAAAAACTACAGTCTTAGTCTTTATTTTCCCCAAAGTCTTGTTGCAGTCTTTGCCCCCTATTAAGCAACTGCAGATTATGTTTAGGCACAGTGTCCCCTGGCTGTCACTGGCTTTGAAACACACAGTCCCCCTAAAGAGTCAAGCAGCTCATGAATTATGCATAACACCTTATTAATATTCATTTATACCCTGAGAATAGAAACGTGTATTGGCGCTTCTAAAATAACATTTCTGGCCACTTCTTTTACACCTCCTCCAGGTGTCTAACCCCCGATTAGCTTAGTGTGGGGGTCTTGACCACTGAGGAGACACTTAGGCAACTGCAGGAGACGCGAGAAAACAGCCAGGCACCATTATGCATGCACGGCCACCGAACTTGCTCGTCCGGCCCTAAAGGGCAAAAATACCATGCCGAGGGCTGGACGGAGATGTCAGGACACCCCAGGAGCTGGACTGATGATGGAGGGCACCGAACAGAGTGAGAGCAACAACAGGCTCCTGGGACATCCAGGTAAGTTCCACCCACGGGGGGGGGTTACACTATATAGCCCCCCTGCAAATGGGGGTTCCCAAAAGTCTTCCAGGAGCTTGCTTGAATGCTCCAAGCCTGGATGGTGTTCGGCGTCTAAGTTGTTTATCTGTAAGTGCTTTTAGAGCCTCTGGTACTGTCTCTTTAAGAGCTGTCTGCCTGCAGACATAATTAATTTGGATGGGGGTCTGTGTGTTTCCCTGCTTGAGTCCCACTCGAGCTGCTGCCAAATTGTTCGCTTCTGCTGGCCACTAAGTGGGCAGAGTGAGCACTTTTCAAAGATGTAACTGTTTGCCAGAAATCATTTAGAGTAATAACGAAAATACAGTTTGTCTAACCTGCTTTTCTTTGCAGTCAGAACTGTGTTTGCCTACTCCCCCATTCTGGTTTTGAACTGCTGAACTGGACCAATCAGTGTTGGGGGACCTTTGAAATGGAGCCTGCTGCTGGCAAATCACAACTTGGACTCTCATTGTGGAGCCAGCCACCTACGTACTGTATGGCCAATGCTTCTGGGAATTGTAGTTTGGACTTCGGTGCCTTTTTTTCCACAAGCATGGGGAGTTTACTGTGAGTGACAGCCAAACCAGCCAACTTAACTGGAAGGAACTCAAAGGAAATGCCCGGCTCTGTCTACTGGAAAGATCAGATCAGTTTGGGCAATGAAGAGACAGGGAACTGTGTGCTTCTTCGGTGTGTAGTTTTAGTGCGGGAATCACGTGTAAGGCCCTAAGTTTCGGTCTGCAGCTTGTGCAAGCACTTGTTCAGGCTGAATCCGACCTGTGAAGAGAATCAAGGAGATCTGAAGAGTAGAAACCAGGCTCACCCTGTAGAAGACTGGAGAAATTGCTGAATCGCGCTCGATCTGTCAGGAACTGAATCTGCTGTATGTTCTCCCGGGTATTGTGCAGTAATTGCAATCGGGATCGAGAAGCAGCCTACTTGGTATAGTACTTTCCTTTTACATATAAATGTGTGTAGTGCTTGTGGGGAATCACGTTTCAAATCCCCTGTACAGTGAATTGAGTGCATGAAGCTGGAAGTAAACCCCAGCTTAATCCAGACTACATCCATTTGCTCTAAACTGCAGTGGGGTCCAGTCACAAGGACCTTTTCCACATGTTCTGCTCCTCCTAGCAATCCAGGACAATCTGCTTTCCATCCAGTTCCCAGCATTGAGTCTGTGAGTACAAAGCAGGGTAGCTCCCTGCCATCTGTTTATCAAATTGCAAGTGTGTCATCTATTTGTTGCTGTTTCATTTCTTCATGAACTGAGCCATCCGGCTCTGGATTACAACTGGGTATTGTGCAAGTGTTTTTCTATCACAGGGCCCCATCCAGTTGCACCGATCCTGGCTAGCCCCCCCCCCCAATCCTGGGTACCCAATGAAAGTGACAATTTTGGACTCTGAACATGCGCACAGTACTGTGATTATTAAGGTGTCTAAACTAATTAACCTGTTGCAGCCGAGGGCCCCGGGGGTAGGAGAATGGAAGGATATGGTTGAATCCATACATTTGATGGAAAGGTTAACGATCAATCTTAAACAAAAGCCACAGATATATCAACAGAAGTGGACCAGATGGTTACTCCATGACAGTGGTTAAGAGAGAGAGATGCCTGAACTGCACTAAAAGAGATATTTACCTTTTACACCGGAGTTAGAGAATGTCCCCCGATTAACTCCTGTTATAGGTGTTTTCTGGATATGAGACAACTAGTTATAAATAGTGAAAGGACGGAACACATCCCAGACAATAGCACCTACTGTTACTGTTCTAGCTAGATTGTAGTACAGTTAACTACTGTGAACCAGAAGTACTGTAATATTTCTGTGATGTTGTCAGTGCTAGGGGTTTTTACCCCAAAGAACAACATGTGAATCATGTAAATGATGTAACAAATGCTGACAAATGAAAGATAATAAACTAAGTATAAAACAAAATAACCGAATTAACCTGATTTTCCCCTGCCCTTGTTATGTTCCCCTAAATAAATCAGATCTGTTTGTTTCAGCAAAGTTACACTGTTTGACGTATTCATTTATGTTAAAGTGTTGCACTGTGGTTTTTGCATTGTATCATCTTGTTTTACAAGGGGTCCCCAGAGTCAAGCTGATCGAACCAGTCCTGGGGGTAAGTGTATATTGTGAAGGTACTTCTGATATATTGTGTGGGCCACTAGTGGGAAGAAAGGGGGGTTGCAGTGACCCAGAGGGCTGTGACCAAGTCATACCAGACTGTCTTAGCCCCGACCTCTGGGTGGAGGCACCCGCCATTGGACCTAGGCCCCTTAACCTGTTAGCTGTTACACAGGCAGGGGTAGTAGCCCTTGGGATAGCGCCACCTGGGGGTTACATCTTGGAGGCTCACTGCTGGGATTAGCATCCTCTAGTGGCCACATTTACAAATTACTGTTAAAAAATAAATGGGTACCCCAACAGAAGTGGCTGTACACCAGTTGGTGAAGTGGTGTACTGGGGAGGAGATCGACCCCCAAAATGCTATACTTATCTTGGATATCCCGCTGGGTACCAGTACGGACACTGTAGAGGGAGTACTTGCCAAGGTCGAATGTTTACGAGACCCTGTGGTAGAGGGGCGACAGGCTGATCTGCTCGCCCAAACTTTCATGGCCCTAATAGAGTGTAAGGACCCTGTAGACAGTTCTAAAGTGCCACAGACTGTTACCCCAGGGGAAACCCTGACTGTCTGGAGAGTGATAACCAGGGACAGTAAAGACCCCAGGGAGAACGAGCCTCACCCATTATCTGAAACTTTTGAGGAGAAATTTGCTAAATTGTTGTTGGGGGAAGGGAAAACTGTGGAGAATTTAAAGAAACTATTATTGCCACCTGAGACTGTTCCTCCACCAACACCCTCTTCCCCTCCAGCACCTGTTATTGCCCCTCCTTCTGAGCCAGTGCAAGCTCCCATGTCTGTACCTGCCAATAGCCATGACTCTTACCGCAGGTTGAGAATTTTCTCCGGCACCCTCCCCACCCCACAAGGGAGGATGACTTGGAGACCTGGATAGACTGTGTTGCCCCTTTGGTATCTGAGTGGCAGTGCAGAGGCTGAGAACGGAAAAGAATCCTAGCGAGCTTGACAGGTCCCGCTCTGGAAGCCACTAAGTCTTTGAGGTCCACAAACCCTGAGGCATCTGCCCAAAAGTACCTAACTGCACTTGAATGCAATTTTGGGAGTATTGAGTCTGGGGAGAGCTTGATGTGGAAGTTTCAAGGTACAAAACAATGGCCAGGGGAAATTTTATCTGCACATGTTACTCATCTGGAAGGAGCGCTACAGAGGGCCTACCGGAAAGGGGGGGTGGCAGCCAATGACTTAAACTGTGTGAGGTTGGGGCACATATTGCAACACACAAAGCACTCAAAATTGCAGCTCCTTCAGTTGAGGCTTCAAGACAGGAGAGGTAACCCACCGGATCATTGTGAGTTGATTAAAGAAATCCAGGAAGTTGAGGAGGAGGAGGAGGATTTCTCAGAGCCCTGCATAGTTGTAGCTGCTACAACCTCTGCTCCAAGGGCGGGATCGGCTGCTGACGGCCAGGGATCACTGAAACTCCATGATGAAAGTGAAGGATTAAGTGCCTGCCAAATGGGGATGGCTGTAAATACCCTGCACTGGGAGGAGTTGCTGAGAGAGATTAGGAAAGTAACAGACAGTCCCATCATGAAGGCCACTCCTATGAGCACGGGCACTGACACTTGCCCGACTGCTTCTGCTATGGGGTTGGGGGTTCCAACCCCGGCACCTCATGTTGACAACAGTTCGAAACTTGATGCACTGACTATGGAAGTGAGGGAACTGAAGAGATGTCTCCAAATGTCCAACCCACTGCTGGCTGAGATGGCACCAAGGTTTTCTATCGATAGTACCAATGCCGCAGTCCCCACAGTGATGCCTCAGTCACTCCAAACTTCAGCAGACATATTTTGCCATAATTGTGGGAAGGATGGGCACATAAAGAGGAAATGCCGGTCTCAGAAAGACTTAGAGAGAGTGGTGAGCCGGCTACAAGGAGAGCTTCGGAGAACAAGTCAGTGGTTAAGAGGTGCACGAAATGGTCCCAGTGAGGGTCCCAAAAATGCTAGCTCACGTCCCTCTGTGGCAAGGTCAGCTGCCCAGGCCCCCTGCCCTCTCCAGACTGGTCCAGAATAGTGAGTCCCTCCATGGAGACCACTGTAAAGGTGAATGGAGTGTCTACAAGAGCTGTATTAGACAGTGGCTCCCAAGTGACAATTATGTTCCAGGATTGGTATCAGAAGCATTTGTCAGATGTACCCTTACAGCCATTAGGAGGACTGCATGTATGGGGGTTAAGTGAGACGGCCTACCCCTACTCCGGGTATATCCGAATTTGGCTGTCTTTCCCCACCTCTGTGGCTGGAGTGGCAGAGCAAGTAGAGACCCTGGCCTTAGTGGGTCCTCCTACTGGACTGTATGATGGGGTTCCTTTACTAATTGGGACTAATGCACATATGTTTGGACGGCTGACCCTCAGAAGGGAAGATGAAGCAGGCAGGCCAGACACAGTCTTCCCACCAGTTTCCTGCGCTACTTCACAGAAGCAGTTGCTGAAATGTCTTAAGCAGTTCACTCTCTCAACTGCAAACTCAAACTGACTCTCTGCTGCAGGCAGCACTGGGACTTCCTTCTGATCCAAAAAGGGTTTGGTTGGTTGATTCATATGTTTGTCAAAGCAAGGGCTCCCCCTCCAGGTCCATTTAGGCGCCAAAATGAAAAAACTACAATTCCTACAGAAATTCATTCCCACGAGACCCCTGGGGACAGACTCCATTTTAAGGTTCCCAAAAGGTACTGATCGGTGCAATACAGAAATGTCCATGCTGCAAAGAAAGGCAGATTAGACAAACTACAATACCATTATTATTAGAGCAGCTAATCAGCAAACAATTACCAGTTCTAACAGAGCTCCCTCTGCACCATTAGCGATGGCAGAACAGAGCAATAGTACTGCAGCTCAGGCGAGACTCGAGCCTGGAAACACTCGGCCCCTAGCCAGATTAATTATACACTACAAAAATAATGTCTATTAAAGGGACAGGCACAGAGGCTAACAGGGCACTCGCATGCAAGCACTTTTACACCTGTAAAGACACAGAACACCCGCCTGGCAGTGGGCATTTAAGCACACCCAAGGAAGACTTTTGGGAACCCCCATTTACATCTGCATCAAGTCCATGCTCACAACAGTGTTATTTGAAGACATTATACTTATACAAAATAAATGCTTCATTACCATTTCTATACATATCCAAAATAGCTTATACATATGATTATATATATTATGGAAACAGTTATGCAGTTTTCATACATTCAATAATGATTTCACCATGAGTCACACAATAATATTACTGTACTCATTCATGTTATAGTTTCTTGCATTCTAAACAAAATAGATGGGGTCCCATCCCTATCAGCTAACTTGGGGCTAGACGGGGCAGGGGCACCATGTCCTGAAGGATGGACAATCAACTTGGAAGTAGCGGAGAGGCTTAGTTTGGGCAGTGAGCTCTTTGAAACATAGATACCCTTGTGGACAACATTTAGGGGAAGATCTACTGGTGTTCCAGGGGAGTCGTAGCATAGATGTATTACGGGTTTAACCGCTCTCCCAGACTTCCTTGGGGAAACAGGTACAGTCTCTGGAGTACCAGCATTTGCATCAGACTCTTCTTCAGTAGAAAGGGGTTCCTCTGCACTGGTCAAAGTCTCCAGCAGCGGAACATTATCGGCTCATTATTCTCTCCTGAAGAGGGCCCAGGTTGCTCATCCTGAAGGAACTCTTGGATCACTGAATTTTGTGGCACTGAAGGGGCGCTGTCAACACTGTCATATTGCTCTGCAAGTTCTGGTGTGTCACAAGGGAGCTTTTCCACAGCAGATTCCTCCTCAGGTAATTCAAACAGTTCCACTAGGCACAAGGAATCTGCTATTTCAGACGTTATATTCTGTACCTCACTTTCAGGGGGCATTGGTTCCAGGGAAGAAGCTGGGGGGTTAGGCAGCTCTGAAGGCCCAGCTTCATCCCCATGATTCTGCAGAGGATTGCCTTGAAACAACTGGCTCAGTTCATAAGAAGGATAGTAGGGATTGTCACATTCACTTTCATCAGAAATGGACTGATAGTCATCATCATTCAGGGCCTGCCGGGGGGGGGGAGGGCATTAGGTCTGGAACAATAGGAGCAGGTTGACTCTGTCTCTTTTTGGCAGCAGTACGAGTCACCAGCCCGGGGGGAGTATTGGGTGTTGGTTCAGCTTCAATGATCACTTGACCGATGGGCAGTAGGTGATTGCGGTGCATAGTCTTGACAGCTCTAGAGTTGTTCTCAGGGCGCACTTTGTACACAGGCAGTTCATCCAGTTTACTGATCACTGTGTATGGAAGGTGATGCCACCTGTCAGCAATTTTATGCTTTCCATGCAGTCCCAAATTGCGTAAAAATACACAGTCTCTGGGCAGTAGCTCTTGAGCCTTCACTTTCTTGTTGTGCCTCTCTTTGTTGGCAAGGTTTCTCTTGGTGACCATTGTTTGAGCCAGTAGATACACATGGTTCACTTGAGCTTTCAGTTTCTGCACATATTGTAAATAGTTCTCAGCTCAGACCCATCCGGGCAGACCCCAAAGCAAATATCTACAGGCAGCCGTGCTTCCCTCCCGAACATGAGACGATAGGGAGAGAATCTAGTAGCATCACTTTTGGTGCAATTGTAAGCGTGTACCAAGGAGCTAATCTGCTGACCCACTTAGACTTGTCTTTCAGATGGAGAGTACCCAATATGTCCAGAAGGGTTCTGTTAAAGTGTTCTGGGTGGGGGTCCCCTTGAGGGTGATAGGGAGTGGTCTGGACTTTTGCACCCCCCCCCCGGCAGAGAGAGCATTTCTTTGATTAGTCTTCTTTCAAAGTCTCTTCCTTGGTCAGAATGGATACATTGGGGTGCACCATAGTGGACAAAGAACTTTTCTACTAGCGCCTTGGCTACCGTAGAGGCCTTTTGATCCTTAGTCGTGAAAGCGTGTGTGTATCAGGAAAAGTGATCGGTTACTACCACTACATTGCCAATGTTCTTTTGATCAGGTTCTAGACACAAGAAGTCTATACAAACCAGTTCCATGGGGACACTGGTAGTGATGTTGACAAGTGGGGCAGCTTTCTGGGGCAAAGCTTTCCGCTGGAGGCAGCGACTGCAAGTTTTGACATGATTCTCAACATCTGTACCCATTTTTGGTCAATAGAATCGAGATCGTACTAAGTTGAGAGTCCAGTCAATACTGAGGTGTCCCATGTGGTTATGGAGGGACCTCAGTGTGATGCTTGGACAGCTGGTTCTGATCACTGTATCATTTTTTGTAAAATAATAATGGGTTATGGACTGTCTGTCATGAGAGATGCTGAGAAATCTGGTGCTCTTGGAATGACGTTGCTCACCCCCCCCACCCAGGTTTCAGCTGAAAGATGAAAGCCATGAGAAAATGCTGAAACAGCATGTTAGATCATACACACACAGCTTTTAGATACAAGATGTTACATGGCAGGCCAGAAGCTAATTACAGACTTTTCTAGGTTAATTATAGCTTTAGCTGCTAAAAGGGAAATCAGCTTCCTTTTTATGACGTTTCAAGAGGAGGAAGCCAGGTTTAGTAAACTGGTGCGAAATCATAAATGCTCATGTCTTGGAAGGGGGAAACTGATCAATAGATCAGAGAAATGTCATCTGAAGGACGAGTCATGCTGAGGATTGCAGAATTTAATACTTGGAAAAGACATAGGCCCGGATATTCAAACTGGGCCAGGCTGTGGCGCAAGCATGGGCACAGCTCAACTTGGCTGCGCAGGGGTATGGCCTGGGCGATATTGAAAGGAGCTGCACCATGGCTCAGCAGCTTTGAATTTTGCACCCTGGCCACCCCCAGTGTGCATGACGCAGTGGCATTGCAAGTGGCCAGAGTGGAGCATGGAAGTGCGCTAGCGCAAGTGCCATTGCGCCATTCACAGCACCCACGATATTCAAAAGGTGACATGCAAAAGGGGCCATAATTTATGCAAGGTGCACATGGGGCCATTTGCATGTCATTATGGCCCCATTTGCATGCAGGGTGCGCCGATCCCCAACGACTTGTGCCTGGTGCCCTGCCAGGCAGCAGCCGTCGGGACCAACACCCCCTGCAGCCCGATTTGTTTAAATGAAAAAAAAAATAATCCCGTCCAATATCCCTGGTGTTCCAGTGGACTGCACTCTGCCCAATCGCGGGCATCTGTTTAAATAAACCCCCCCAGCCAATATCCCTGGTGGTCCAGTGGACTGATTGCTGCCCGATCGCGGGCATCTGTAAAATAGAAAATGTCCTATTACTGTAGTGGTCTAGGTACCCCCCCTCCCCACCGCCCACTGAGCCCCACCACCTCTGCTCCCTCCCCGTCAGGCCGCGGGTGGCAGCACCCACCCGCCTGCCACCCGCTGACTGACACCTTGTGTAGGGCTGCATGTCCATTGGTTCACAGCGTGAGTCAATGGGCATGCAGCCCTCCTCTACACATTTCACATTCGGGCATGGGGGAGCACTGCCAGGTGCAGCCGGAACTCAGGTGGCCACCCATAGGTGGCAGCTGCCGTGTTGTGCCCTGAAATGCGGCAGCTCACCTATGGGTGGCCATCAGTTGTTCCTTTTTTTTGGCTTAACTTTGTGCTGGCACAGGTAGGGGTTGCACATGAATGGCTCTGCACATCCCAAGCTGAATATCGGGCTGTGTAGGTTATGCATCGGCATGCCTCCCTCCACCTGTGCCTACGCCCATTACTGATGCACTCAAGCATCGGGATTTGTGCAGCGCACTTTTCCCTTTGAATATCGGCTGGGGCACATCAGTGGGTTGTACATGGCACAACAGTGTTGCGCCACACGCAACCCTTTTTAATATCTGGGCCCTCCTGTTTTTATATAGATATATATTTTTTATATATTCTGACAGGGAGGAGCTAGGTGACCTCATGCAGAATAGGTGGGGAAAATCAGCTTTTAAAACATTATTCTGTTTTCCTTCAGACACTTCTATCTAGACTCTGACAAAGAAACATATGTGAGCACTTTAAACAGATATTTAGAAAGAGAAACAAATCTAATTACTGTAGCAGGAATTGCACTGTTTAAAACCGTGTTCTTTTAAAAGATTTGTATGTCTTGTGTTATAATAGTTCTGTATTTTATGTTTTACATATTATTATCTATTTTAGTAAAACTCTTATTAGAGCATACTTGGTCTGTCTTTGAATTTCTTTCATTTGTAAGAAAAGTATATATGGTTATAGCAGACACTAGGCATAAGCTTGAATGGTGATACCAAACCGGAAAGAGAAGTGTTTTAAATCTGAGGTCTTCAGAAAGAGAAGCGTTTTAAATCTGAGGTCTTTAGTAAAGTTTTTAAGGGTTCATTTCTGTACACCTGGTTAGGTGCCCATAGGCAAAGACATATGGCCCCCTGAAGACAGAATTATTTGAGCCTGTACACTGGGTACGCTAGCAAGAGGTTCACAGTTTGAATCCCTCCAAGACTGGAGACCAAAGGTTGATCCGAACTCACAAAACAGACAAGAGGGTACCTTGTTCTGTTAAACTGTTCACAAGACTGCACTCGGAGGCTGGCACTTTGGGATTAGAGGGCTGACCTACTGAGTGGGTTTGCGACACTCGGTACCAGCTGTTTGAAGGCTGTGGGTAGGACTAACTGCTGCTTGTCCACTTGACCTTGATGATCTACTGTCTCTCTATTTAATAACTGATCTCGTAACTTTAGTCAGGGGCCTTCTTTGAATAACAGTGCAGTTCGTAAGTCAGTACCCGCACACAGGGCATCAAGTGTGGGCTAAATCATGGGGTTGTGGGACTGAGCCCACAAAATACTGTCACGTTCAAACTGGGGCAAAGCACTGATATCTAATGCAGAAAAATGGCAATATGCGATAGGTATGCAAGAATCGGGGGGCCCCAAACAGTCCACCAGGCAGTCCACAGTGTCTGCAGACAACTGCTCATCTTTGTCAAACTTTTGGCACAATGCTTTAATAGAAGGTTCAGACAGCCTCACCCAATTGTCTTTGGAACTTGGCCACCATGAAAGGGCGTCAGCATCAATATGGTTCAGTCCAGGCCGGTATTCAACTGCATAATCGTAAGTTGACAAGGCAGAAAGCCACCGATGCGCAGTGGTGTCCAACTTGGCTGAAGTCTGTGCATACATTAGAGGGTTGTTATTAGTCTTTACTAATATCTTGGCCCCATAGAGGTACTCATGAAAATGATTGACTATGGCCCACTTTAGAGTGAGGAACTCCAACTTGTGCACGGGATAATTCTGCTCAGAGGGTGTCGGGCTGAGACTGGCAAAGGCCACAGGTCTCAGGCCATCCTCATATTCTTGATATAGCACAGCCCCAAGCCCTTTCAGACTGGCATCTGTGTGCAGGACGTATGGTTTGGTGGGATCAGCATATGCAAGGACTGGGGCATGGGTAAGCTGATAGATGACTTTGAAGAATGCCGCCTCATACTCGGGGGTCCAACGGGTTCCAAAAGGTTCACCTGTTTGAAAATACACCTTGTCTTCTTCTTTGAGGGACCCCTTCTTGTATCTGTGGTTGGTGGGAGGATAGCCTTGGGTAAGATTAAGGAGCGGCCAGATTACCTTCAAATAGTCCTTAATGAATCGGCGATAGTAGCCACAAAACCCCAGAAAACGCTGCAGCTCTTTCAGGTTGGTGGGCTGGGGCAAAGTGGTCAGGGACTCTATTGGGGTCTGTCTATATCCCCTCAGCTGACACTATATATCCCATATATTTTACAGACACTTGAAAGAACTGGCACTTGTCTATGGATAGCTTGAGGCCGAATTCTTCCACGCGATCGAGGACTTTGAACAGTCTGGCCTCATGTTCTTCTAGCGTGCGACCAAAAACAATGACATCATCCAAGTACACTAAACATTCTAGCAGATTCATGTCTCCTACTGCATGTTCCATCAACCTCTGCAAGGTAGCAGGGGCACCCGAAATCCCCTGTGGCATCCTCAGAAATTCGTAGGACCCCAAAGGACAGATGAAGGCTGTTTTCTCACGGTCCTCCGGGGCCATTGGGATTTGACAATATCCACTGCAGAGATCAAGTACTGAGAACCACTGACTCCCTTTCAGGCAGTCCAGGGCATCTTGTATGTGGGTCATGGTGTATTGATCTGGGACTGTCCATTGGTTAAGGATCCGATAACCACACACATCCTCACGGACCCATTTTTCTTGCACACAGCTATGATGGGACTTCTTGACTCTTGAATAATTTTGGCAGCGAGCATCTCCTGTAGGTGCCGCAGAACACAGTCTATATCAGCTGGAGCAAGGCGGCAGGACCGCTCTCGGAAAGGTCTGTCATCGTGCAGCCGAATATTATGCTCAGCACTATGGGCGCACCTCACATCCCATTCTTTTAGCGAAAACACTTGGTCTCTCTGGGCAAGTTTCCTACTGATCTGAGTCTTCCATTCAGCAGACGGGGGGGGGGAGATCATCAAAGTCAAATAGGTCTGGAGTCACCTCCTCCTTCTCGCCAGAATATTTGTTGGTGCGTAATACTGCAGTGTCTGTGCAGTGAACTATAGCTAGTATACACCCTCTGTTCACTCAGACTTCTCTATCTGACACATTTCAAATCTGGACCATCACTCGTCATTTTTCATTTTATTTTTATTTTAAACATTTGTTTACTGGGTAAGTACAATAAGACAAAGGCCGTTTTCATGTACGACCCGGGGACCAAATACATATACAGTCAAAATGCTTACAATTAACAAAAACTCACATCACAATACAATACAACATTAAACATACATTACCAAATTACAAATATACAAAATAAATACATATAAAATAATCATTGAAAACAGCAACAATGCAATTTGTCAAGAAAATAATTTCTTAACCTAATTTTAAAAGTTTGATGACAAACATTCTCATATAAAACAACAGGAAGCTCATTCCAATTTTTAGCAGCAGAGTAAGTAAATGAACCATCCCCCATTTTAGTCTTAGTTTTTGGGACCTTTAACTTAATTTGTTGATCAGAGCGAAGTTCCCGTGAATTTATTTTAATGTGTAAAAGTGAATATAATGGAGAATGTGTACTTTGACGAAGAACTTTATCTGTTAATAAACATAGACTGTATAGACAACCCATCCTGGGAGGAAGCCAGGCAGATAGTCTATACAGTTCACAGTGATGAGTAGAATAGGACAACTTAAAAGTAAATCTACAAATACCATGAAACACATTAGTAAGGAGAGATAACTCTCTATTAGACAAGTTTGTAAAAAGAAATGCATTATAATTCAACTGTGGTAATAAGACACCCTCTGCTATTGCACGTCTTGCTGGTAAAGTCAACAGGGATTGAAACTTGAATAATACACTAAGGGCCAGATATTCAAAACTTTGCCCTGGGGCAAAATTAGCACTGCCTGACGGGCAAACTTAGCCCAGAGCACAGAGCAAGCTATATTCAAAAGGAATAGCCCAGGGCAAACAGCTTCCGAATATAGCATGGTAATGAGGCCATGCAAACTGGGCTGGGAGTGCAGGGCAAACATAGCCCTGGAATAAGATAGCACTGAATAAAGCAACCAGGAAGTGCAACCCACAACAACAACACAGTACACAGCAACGTGAGGGCAGGTACAGATGAACTACGTGGCCAATGTGTGTGCCAGCAAATGCATGGACTCAGTACAGCTGCAGGAAGCAGCAGATGTGAAAGAACAGTGATCAAAACTGTATAATATTCTATTACCGTTGCCTTGCCTTACGTAACACGGGCATTAGCGGCGAGCTAAAGCAGTTAGCCGAGCAAACACCTTTGTCCGGAGCTAAATGTGCCATATTCAAAAGTGTATGCAAATGAGCCTACTTAGGTAGTCTCTGGGCAAACAACCGGATTAGTATCTCATTATACCCTGATTTGCATGCAGTTTGCCCAGCGTTACTGCAGGGTCCCACAGAGCCACCTGTAGGTCAGTCTGGAAATACAGGGGCTGACCAGGTCCAACCGCAGCTCCACCTGTAGGTCAGTCTGGCAGTGCACGATGATAGCTGCAGGCTACATGTAAACAGTACAGCACAGCATAGCATACTGTACCCCAGGGGACAGGACAGCATAGGCACAGGTGGTGGTGGTGGTGCTGCATGCAACTGTCACATTGTAGGGCATGCTACAGTGCACAGCAGAAACTACAGTAGCAAGGGGGCCAGTAGTGTGTGGACACAGCAATGCCTATGGTGTGTAGGGCAGTGATCATGACTGCACTATACACAGTGAGAGGCCCAACCCAGTGGATGTTTACTGACACTGGACATTACTGTTACGCTGTTGTGTGACCCACAGATGCTGCACCTGTGGCATGGATGCTCACAGTGACATGTACATTCCTGGCTTTGTGTGCTATGGCAGTTGTACAGCTGTGAGGTATGTGGCCGGGGGGGGGCATATATTATCCAAAAGGCACACTGGTGTTGGGGTATTCCCAATACTGACCCATGTGCACTGCATGATGTGTATCAGCCTTGTGGCCACACCTGGTCTGTAGCACAGCCTCGCCACCCATACATGCTCCCCTCAACATCTTCCATGCCCACAGTGCTGCATGTGTGTGCTGGCATCTGTTGGTGTCCACGGAAGTGCGGTCCACAGGTGTGTGATGTATGGCCACACTGCCGTGCTGTCCACTGGTGGCAGGGTCACCACTTACTGCCTGGCATGGCTGGGACTGGTGGCAGATGATGGCATCATTGTGATGCCATCAGTTAGCAGCATGCTTCCTCCATGTTTGGCTTTATCTATGTGTCATATTTATTTGTTAGGGTCGCGTAAAACCCAAGCTAAACCCGCGCAAACACTGCACAAAGCCATAGTGTCGCACAAAGCTGATTGCCCAGGATTAAGACAAGCTTTTCCTGGGCGGTAATGTGCACCGCGCTTAGTGTCGCACTAGGTCACGCAAAACCATTTAGCGCAGCGCTAGTCATTGAATATAGCATTGCGCCTGTATTCATGTCAGTTTGCCCCTTGCATACATTATAATTTTGCCCGGCGCTAATGCAGTTTGCCCGCACTATTTGGCCTTTTGAATATAGCAGACCTGTGCTAAACCCGCGCAAATGGTTTTTGCCCGGCGCAAAGTTTTGAATATCTGGCCCTAAGTGTCTGATTTATCTGATGAGAAATAAATTTTACATGATCAGAAAATTTTAAGTGTTGGTCTAACAAGACTCCAAGATATTTAAATTGTTTTACCTGCTCCATCCCATTACCCAACAAATCAGGGATGGACAAATTCTGAGATCTATTTAATGTAATTCTAGATCCAAAAAGCATACATTTTGTTTTCGAATTATTTAATGCCAAACAATTCCCGTTTAACCACCCACATGGAATAGCAAAGTCCTTATTTAAGGACTTATTTATAAGTTCAACAGAAATTGAACTTTTATACAAAATTATAACATCCGCATAAATCAGGCAATGTGTATCATTCAATAAAGATGGAACAGCATCTACAAATACTGTAAACAACAAAGGGCCCAAAACGGACCCCTGGAGCACCCCCTGTAACAAAATGTTACTAGCTGAGAAAGCTCCATTTAGTCCTACTTTAAGTGGACGATCAAACAAATAACTATGAAACCAATCAACAGCAATCTCTGTCATACCATAACTTCAGAGCGTCCTAATCAGCAAAGGATGACTTACTAGATCAAAGGCCTTGGACAGGTCCACGAACACAGCACCATTGAGCAAACCCTCATCCATAGCTACACTGGTGTGGTTTGTGAACCTGGCCAAGGCCGTCCCCTTCCCATGATACTTACGAAACCCGTGCTGATCAGGAGTCCTAAGGTCATTATCTTGTAAATAGGCAGTAAACTGCTCATTCACAAGTCTCTCAAAAATTTTACCCAAAGGTGGCAAAAGAGAAATAGGACGATAACTGTCCATGTCCATTCTATCACCAGATTTGTAAATAGGTTTGATTACTGTCTGTTTCCATACATCAGGGAAACATCCAGTAAGCAAAGACAAATTGTAAATAGAAGTAAGTGGATAAGTAATATATTCAGAAATCAATTTTAAAAAATGGGTTTCAAGTTCACATGCACTTGAACAAATTGGCATATGTTTCAAAAGATAGTAAACCCGATATGGTTCAATAAATGAAAAAGAAAAAGAACTAGATTCAGAAACAACATGAGATTGTCTATCTGTACGCAGGTCCTGAGTAAAGGCCTGCGTATACCTAGACAAATCAAAGAATTTGTCCAAAAAAGAATCACAGATAACCTGCACATCAGAAATCACCTGACCATCCTTACTAAACGGCCCAATAGAGTCTTTCCTTGATGGATTAATTAAAGAATTTATAGAAGACCAAAACCTTTTCGGATTATTTAAACTAGAAGTTTGTAGGTTCTGAAAATAACTAGATTTACTTTGCCTAATTTTTATTTTACATTAATTTCTAAGCTTCCAATAGCTATTAAAATCTCTCATTGACTTAGTTACCTTATACAATTTCCAAGCAGCATCTCTCAATTTAATTAAATGTAACAAAGGGGCAGTAATCCATTTATTAAGGGAGCCTCTAACTCTCCTAACCACTCTAGGAAAATATTTATTTTGTAACCCCAAAAGGGTGGAAGTAAAATAATCAACTGCAATATTTACATCCGGGATTGCATCCAGATAAGTCCAATCAATATTCTGCAAATCAATGAGAAGATCACCACTGACTTCATTAAAAAACTTACGATATGATATGAACCTAGGAGGCAATTTAGGTCTTTTAGATCTCCATATGCAATAAGTGGCCAAATGGTCACTTATTACATCAGGTAGTACACCAACACCAGAAATGTTTACCTGTTTATTAACAAGAACCCAATCTAAAATTGTATGATTCTGACTATTCATATTCGTACGAGTAAATGAGTTAATGAGCTGAGACAGTCCAACATTGGTCAATAATGTATCAATAAAAGGATCATTTATAGGATCCCAATGAATGTTAAAATCTCCAGTAATCAAAGGATCACTACCTGATTGAATAGTTGCTACAAACTCTAAAATATCATCCAACCCTTTCTTAGCAGTTTTTTGGGGATTATAAACTGTACAAAGTCGCAACTTTTGGCAACCACCCACCCAACTTCAATTCCAATAACAACCATTCAAAATCAGATTTATGTTTATAAGCAGGAAAAATTTCTACTAATTGTAATTCAGATTTATAATACACCATTATACCCCCTCCTTTCTTTTTTCCAGTCCTGTCTTTCCGTATTACATTATAACCTTCAAAAGCAACAAGATTATCTGATACTGAAGGTTTCAACCAAGTTTCAGTTACACTAAATATGTCTGGGTCATAAGTAGTGAGCCAGGCCTCAATTTCAGCTTGTTTAGACATAAAGCTTCTAACATTTAAATGAGTTATTCTCAAACCTTTAGTTTGCCAATAGTTGTCATAATTTCCTTCATTTGAAGTTAAAGGCCCAGGGTTTGTTTCCACATCACCGGATAAACGTAGAATACACCACATAGTACCAAGCAACAAGGAAACAAACTATATTTTCACACTACAGCTTGACAGAGGGCAGGACAGGGGTAAATGGAAAGATGGACAAGGGCAATAAGAGCAGGGGTGGGGTAAAAAAGGATAAAGCCAACATTAAATGGAGGGCAATGAGTACCAATGCCCATAGTCTTGGAAACAAGCTTCCAGAGCTAGTAGCCCTGATGGAAGAGGAACACTTGGATATTGTGCAGTCACAGAAACATGGTACATGGAGAACCATGACTGGAAATGTCAACATACCAGGGTACACAATCTACAGAAGGGACAGGGAGGGTAAAGAGGAGGTGGAGTAGCTCTCACATAATGGAAGGGATCAAAGCTACAGAACTAAAAAGTAAAGGGGAGGACAAGAGGAACTCTGGGTCACCTTGTAGACAGGGAATGGCATCACAATCCGCACAGGGGTTGTATACAGACCCCCGTCTCAAGGGGAGGAAATGGACAAGAAAATGATAGAGGGCATTCTCAAAATGGCTGAAAAAGGGAAGATACTGTTGATGGGGGACTTGAATATGCCAGATGTTAACTGGGCAACATGGACTGCAGCCACATCCAAGAGCAGGGTCATTCTCGATGCCCTACAGGGAGCATGCCCTAGACAGTTAGTGGCAGAACCCACTCGGGAGGGAGCAATATTAGACCTGGTGCTCTCAAATGGAGAGAGGATCACAAACTTAGAAGTCAGCAGACATCTGGGAACAAGCGACCACTGCACAGTGTGCTTCACAATAAACACAGCCATAGAGACAAGCCATACAAAGACAAGCATACTGGACTTTAGAAGGACTGACTTTGGCAAAATGGGTGAATACCTGAGGAATGCATTAGCAAATGGCCAGAAAGGAGGGGTGGAAGAACAATGGAGAAAAATCAAAACTGCCATCATGGAGGTAACAAGCCTTTATGTGAAACAAGTAAAGAAAACAAAGCGGAATAAAAAAAACACTATGGCTCTCAAAAGAGGTGTCAGGGAAGGTTAAGGAGAAAAAGGCTGTATTCAAAAAGTATAAGGAATCACTGATGGAGCACGACAGGGAATTGTATCAATTAAAGCAGAAATAAGTGGGGAAGGCAGTCAGAAAAGCAAAGGCCCAAACTGAGGAAAAGAAGGCCAACTCAGTTAAGAAGGGGGATAAAACCTTTTATAGGTACATTAGGGAGCATAGAAAGGTTAAGGAAGGGATAGTGAAGATTAATAAAGGAGAGGGGAGGTGGGAAGAGGGAGACAGTGAAAAGGCAGAGATACTGAATGAATACTTTTGCTCAGTATTCACAAAAGAGGAAGAGGAGGAGTTACCTAAACCAAACAGTAGAAGCACTCTGAATAGTGGGGTTGACACCAGTCCATTTACAGAAGAAAGAGTCCTGAAAGAACTCCTAAAACTCAAGGTGGACAAAGCAATGGGGCCTGACGGGATTCACCCTAGAATCCTAAAAGAGCTAAGGGAGGACCTAGTGACACCACTAACCACACTTTTAACAAATCATGGGAAGATGGGGTGGTACCTGAGGACTGGAGGGAGGGCAGATGTGATTCCCTTCACAAAAGTGGGAGCAAGGCAGAAGCAGGAAACTATAGACCTGTTAGTTTAACCTCAGTGGTGGGGAAAATGATGGAATCACTTCTGAAAGAAAGAACTGTTGAGTACCTAGAGGCCAGTGAGGCACAGGACCCAAAACAGCATGGATTCACAGCAGGAAGGTCATGTCAGATGAATCTAATCGATTTCTTTGACTGGGTGACCAAAGTAATAGACCAGGGAGGGGCTGTGGATATGGCCTACCTAGACTTTAGCAAGGCATTTGATACAGTCCCGCACAAATGATTAATAATCAAGTTAGCCAGCCTGGGAGTGGGTCCCAGGGTGGTAGCCTGGGTAGCAAACTGGCTGCACAACAGGACACAGAAGGTAATAGTGAATGGAATACATTCTGAAGAAAGGGGATTACTAGTGGAGTACCTCAGGGCTCAGTACTGGGTCCAGTCCTCTTTAACGTCTTTATAGGTGACATTGCAGAGGGTCTGGAAGGAAAGGTATGCCTCTTTGTGGATGACACAAAGATCTGTAACAGAGTTGATACACAAGGGGGTAGAAAGGATGAGAAGGGACTTGGCAAGGTTGGAGGAATGGTCAGACATATGGCAACTTAGATTCAATGCAAAAAGTGCAAAGTAATGCACCTGGAAATAAAAACCAGGAGAAGAGTACACAATAGCAGGGAGGTACTAACGACAACAATAAATAGAAAAGGGATCTGAGATTGTAGTCATATCAGATGACCTAAAAGGTGGAGTAAGCAATGTGAGGAAGTCAGTAAGGAGAGCCAGGGATACTGGGATGCATAGGGAGGGGCATCACAAGTAGAAAAAGGGAAGTGGTTATCCCTCTATACAGACAGTTGGTGAGACCCCATATGGAGTATTGTGTGCAGTTTTGGAGACCTCATCTACGCAAGGACATAGACAGGATGGAAGCAGTCCAGTTGAGGACAACTAAAATGGTGCAGGGTCTACATCAGAAACCATATGAAGAGAGACTGAGAGAGCTTAATATGTATACCCTTGATGAAAGGAGGGAAAGGGGGGACATGATAGAAACTTTCAAGTACCTCAAGGGAATCAACAAAGTCCAGGAGGGTAGCATCTTTCAGAAAAAGAGATGTGTAAGAACGAGGGGGCACAATTTAAAGTTAGAGGAGGGACGGCTCAGGGGTAATGTGAGGAAATTATTTTTCACGGAGAGAGTGGTAGACGCATGGAACCACCTTCCTGGAGAGGTTGTGGGGTCTAAAACAGTGGGGGAATTCAAACATGCATGGGACAGACATAAGGCAATTATAGTGGGGGGTTGCAGGAAGTAGGCTGTTGGTTAACTAGAATCTGCAGCTTATCCAATAGGTAGGAAAATGGGCAGACTGGGTGGGCCAAGTGGTCCTTATCTGCCGTCCCAGTCTATGTTTCTATGTAGATGTTGAACAAAAAACCCCATTTCATACACATTTCTCCTACTAAGACTACCCAAATTCCTTACAGTTAAAGAATGACTGGAGGTAGAGACACTTAATAAGTTTGAAAATGTATAGTCAGTAGATGAATAAACATAAACATTTACCAATATAGGGTCAGTACAATATGTGAGACCATGATCTAACAAGAATAACCCCGTACCACAAAACATCAGAAATATCTGAAAGCCCCACATATTAACTGACTAATAAATCAGTAAATAACCTAATATAATACTTGCAAAATTATCTAATAACAGTGCAAAGTTTTTTTTACATGCAGTCTCCCCGCAGTCTCCCTCCGTTGACTCCCAAAAGTGACTTGACCACTCCTGCATACTTCCACTCACGCGCACAGCCGCTCCGCGGACAGCCGCCAATGTTAGTACAATTTTATTGAAAAATCAATTAGCAGTCTCCGCCCCTAATTAGGTGTCTAGCCGTACTCGCCCACCCGGTAGGCCCCTCGCTTACCAAGAAACCGGGAACAGATGTCACAAGCGGCACACAGCTTCCCAGGCTATCGGGGCACAAGTCAGTTTCTCAGCAGATGTAATAAAGCCTCCCCAACCAGCTGCAGGCAGGAGAACAGGGCAGAAGATGCAGTGTGAAATTGTTATAATTAGCAGCAGCAGTCTCAGGTAGTGCAAGAACGCAGTGCTTTTAAAGTGCAGTCTCCGCCCCTAATTAGGTGTCTAGCTGCACTCGCCCACCCGGTAGCCCCCTCGCCTACCGAGAAACCGGGAATAGATGTCACAAGCGGCACACAGCTTCCCAGGCTATCGGGGCACAAGTTAGACAGGGAACTAGTGGGACAGATCAGGAGGACCTGCAAGAAGGGTAGTGTGGTGATTGTGGGGGACTTCAACATGCCAGGAGTGGGACTGGAGCACCCCAACAACCAGGAACAGAAGGGAACAGGTACTGCTGGATGCCTTCCAGGACAGCTTCCTGCTGCAAATGGTCAGTGAACCAACCAGGTTAGGAAATACCCTTGACCTTGTGCTGGCAAATGGGGACTTTGTGAGAGAACTTACAGTGGAAGAACCGCTGTCAGGGAGTGACCACCGCTCAGTATGGCTCACATTGGATATGGGCAAGGAAAGAGTGGAATCTGGCACAATAGTGCTGGACTTCAGGAGGGCCGACTTTGGGAGGATGAGGGAAGTGGTAAAAGGGGTACCTGGCCAGAATTCAGTCTAGTATGGACACTAACCAGAGGTGGGAGCTCATAAAGCTGGGGATAGTGGAGGCAACCAAAACCTGGTGCAAAGCCCAGAGCAAGAAGGCTAGGGCTAAGAAACTGATCTGGTTGAGCAAGGAGGTCATGGAAAAGGTAAGGAGGAAAAGAGCTGCCTTTAGGAAGTACAAGAAAACAGGAGGGGAGGACAGGGAGGAGTACTTGACAGAATCGAAAGGAGGTGACAAGGGCAGTAAGGGAGCCAAAGCATCTACGAACTCAGGCTGGCACAAGGCATTAAGAAGGGGAGAAGGACTTTAAGCACATCAGGAGAAAAGGAGCTGTAAGGACCACATAGTAAGGATTAGGAAGGAGGTGGGGTTGGGTGGAAGCAGGGTGCGATAAGGCGGAAGCACTAAATGAGTACTTCTGCTCAGTATTTATAAAGAGAGAGGGGTGACACCAAGGTGGGAGAAATGGCAGGCAGGGGAAGTGGTGACAGATGGGGAAATCATGGAGAGCAGAGTTCGAGAGGGTTTGAAGGCACTGAGGGTGGACAAGGCACCAGGCCCAGATGGCATCCACCCCAGGGTACTGAAGGAGCTGGCAGAGGTCCTTGCAGGACCTTTGGCAGACCTATCTAATGCCCTCACTACATTCAGTGTGTACTTCAGGACTGGAGGATGGCTCATGGGTGCCCCTCCACAAGAGTGGCCCCAAGGATGAACCGGAAACTACAGACCAGTGAGCCTCACATCCATCGTGGGTAAGCTAATGGAGACTATCCTGAAGGAGAGGCTGGTGGCCCTCCCAGAGACCAAAGGACTACAGGACAGCAGACAGCATGGCTTCACATGGCAGATCCTGCCAAACCAACCTGGTTGAGTTCTATGACTGGGTAACTAGGCAACTGGACAGGGGCCATGCAGTGGATGTCCTGTATCTGGACTTCAGTAAGGCATTCAACCCAGTGCCACATGGAAGGCTGGGAAGGAAGTTAGTAGGCACAGGGCGGTGCAAAGCTGGTGAGATGGGTAGGAAACTGGCTGCAGGAAGGCAACAGAGGGTGGTGGTGGGTGGGGAGCTCTCACACCCAAGGGCAGTGACGATCGGTGTTCCACAGGGCTCAGTGTTGGGACCAGTGTTGTTTGAGATATTCATTGCAGACATATCATGGGACATCAAAAGCAAGATCAGTCTGTTTGCTGATGATAGCAAGATAGGCGCGGTAGTGGATGACCTAGGGGGATGGCAGGGGTTGCAGGATGATCTGGCAAAGCTTGAAACCTGGTCAGACACCTGGCAACTGGGCTTTAATGCCAAAAAGTGCAAGGTGCTGCATTTTGGGATGAAGAACCCAAGGAGGAGTTACCAGCTAGGGGAGTGCAGCTAGCCCAGACAGAGGAGGAGAAGGATCTGGGTGTGCATTACAGGGTCAATGAACAACTTGGCACAATGTAGGAAGGCAGCTGCAGGCCAACAAAATGCTGGGTTGTATTGCAAGGGTATATCCTCGAGGAGGAGAGGTGATTCTGCCACTGTATAGGTCATTAGTTAGACTATCACCTGAGTACTGCATGCAGTACTGGCCCATATCTGAAGAGGGACATTAAGTTACTGGAGGGGGTGCAGCGCAGAGTGACAAAGATGATCAAGGGGCTGGGGGACTTATCATATGAGAGGAGGTTGAAGGAGTTGAACATGTACTCACTGGAGGAGAGGAGAGACAGGGGTGACATGATTGAAACCTTTAAATACATGAAAGGAATAAACAAGACAGGTACAGAGGGGCTGTTCAAAGTAAGGGAGGGGAGGGCCACCAGGGGCCATGATATGAGACTGGAGCGAGGAAGGTTCAGGAGGGAGATGAGGAGACACTTTTTTACAGAGAGGGTGGTGGCTGGGTGGAATGCATTACCTGCTGAAGTGGTATGCAGTAGAACAGTGGACTGCTTCAAACAAGGATGGGACAGGACATGGGGAAGGGTTAATGAAGGGGAAGGGTGGAAGGAAGGGGCAGCTGCAGAATAAGGGGTGCTAGCTGCACATTCGAGCAGACTTGATAGACCTCTAGGCCTTTATCTGCTGGCAAATTTCGTATGTTCGTAAGTCAGTTTCTCAGCAGATGTAATAAAGCCTCCCCAACTGGCTGCAGGCAGGAGAACAGGGCAGAAGATGCACCGTGAAGTTGTTATAATTAGCAGCAGCAGTCTGAGGTAGTGCAAGAACGCGGTGCTTTTAAAATGCAGTCTCCACCCCTAATTAGGTGTCTAGCCGCACTCGCCCACCCGGTAGCCCCCCTCGCTTACCAAGAAACCGGGAACAGATGTCACAAGCGGCACACAGCTTCCCAGGCTATCGGGGCACAAGTCAGTTTCTCAGCAGATGTAATAAAGCCTCCCCAACCAGCTGCAGGCAGGAGAACAGGGCAGAAGATGCAGCGTGAAGTTGTTATAATTAGCAGCAGCAGTCTCGCATAGGCATAGGCATGGGCTCGGGCAGGTAGGATACTGGGTTTAACCAATATCCCCTCTGGCAACTTTCCTTTCTTGGTGCATCCAGCATTAACATTTTCTTTTTCATGTCTCTTCTAAGACGGACTTCTCCATGAACAGTATACTGAGTACTGGGTGGCAATATCAAGGAATCAGGGTCCTTCTTCCAGACAATTCCAACGGGCTCATCCTGGTCTTCTGCCAAAGACTGCGTCTGCAGGTCATAAGCTTTCTTGATCAGAGCTGGTATTGTCATTGCCCGACCAGTCTGTTGGCCTTGTTTCTCTTGGCACAACTGCGCTAACCTCCCAAACATGTGGGCATTGGTTCCAATGAGTAGGGGGACCCCATCATACATCCCTGTAGAAGGGCCCACCGGGGCCAGCATCTCTACTTGTTCATCTACACCAGTTACAGCCACAGGAAAAGACAGCCAGAGCCGGACATATCCTAGGTAGGGATAAGACGTGTCACTCAGGCTCCACACATGTAGGCCTTCTAGAGTTTGTAATGGCACATCAAATAAGTGTTTGTCATACCAGTCCTGGAATACAATGGTCACTTATGACCCACTGTTGAGCACAGCCTGAGCATGGATACCATTGACAGTCACAGTAGTCTCCATTTAAGGGCCCACCAATTTGGACCAGTCTGGAGGGACGGTAGCAGGGACCTGGAGAGACGATTTAGCCACAAAGAAGTTTGAGTTAGTATTTCTTGAGCCCTCACTGCAGTCATTTTGGGCACCCCTCAGCCATTGTTTTGCTTTTCGGAACTCCCCTTAGAGTCTGTTTACTACTTTTTCTAAGTCTTTCTGAGACCGGCATTCTCTCTCCATATGGCCATCCTTTCCACAGTGGTGACAAATGATAGACTCCTGGGTTATCCTTGGAGAGAACATTGCATGAGGGACTGAAGCAGTAGCAAGGGATCGGGGTCCAATATCTGTTTGCAGCGGCGAGGGTGGTGCAACATGTCTTAACAGTTCCTTCAATTCTTTGATCTGAGCCTGGGAGCCACCCTCAGTAGAGGATGCCTGAGGGTGCACCCCCCACCCCATGACAGTCATGTTCTGAGAGGGACCAGGGTCTTTGTCTGTGGTGGAGGCCTCCATAAAGGCACCCATTTGTACTTTTCTGACTTCCTTCAGCAACTCGTCTCTCCACTGCTCAGCCCATGGTGAACTATCCTTAGTGGTCTCCATTTCAGAGAGGTCTTCCTGTGCCATGGTCACTTGGGCTGCACCCACCCCATAATCACAAACTCTTTCTTCACCTTCAACCTCCCTGAGTTCTTTTATCGGGTCGCAGTAGTCAGGTGGGTTATCTCTCCTATCCTGGAGCCTTAACTGCATAATCTGCAATTTAGAGTGCTTGGCGTGTTGTAGTATGTGCCCCAGTCTGACATGTTTCAAGTCACTGGTGGCTACCCCACCCTTTCGATAAGCTCTCTGCATGGTCCTCTCTAGATGAGTAACATACGCAGACAAACCTTTCCCTCTCCATTGTTTGGTACCTTTGAATTGCCACATCAAAGTCTCCCCTGACTCAATGCTTCTGAAACTGCCTTCGAGTGCAGACAGGTACATCTGAGCAGACGCCTCAGGATTCGTGGCCCTCAGAAATCTAATGGCTTCCAGGGCTGGACCCCTCACACTTTCCAGGATCCTTTTTCACTTCTCGGCCTCTGCACACTGCCACTCAGGTACCAAGGGGGCAACATAGTCGAACCAGGTCTCCCAGTCATCCTTCCCCTGTGGGGTGGGGAGGGTACCTGAGAACATCCTCAACTTGCAGTACATGTCATGACTAACTGCAGGCACTGGGTGTGGGTGCCAGCACAGGTGCAGGCACTGGAGCCGGTACTGGAGTGGGCAGGAATAACTGCTTAAAGTCCTCTACGGTCTTCCCTTCCTCCAGTAACAACTTAGCAAATTTCTCCTCAAAAGTCTCAGATAATGGTGGGGGCTCATCCACCCTGGGGTCTTTACTGTCTTTTGTTATCACTCTCCAGGTGGCTGGGACCCCTTCTGAGGCAATAGTCTGTGGCACTTTAGAGCTGTCCACGAGGTCACTGCACTCTACCAAGGCCATGAAAGTTTGGGTGATCAAATCAGCCTGTCGACCCACCACCACAGCATTTTTTAAGCTTCAGCTTTGGAGAGTGCTTCCTCTACAGTGTTCTTACTGGTACCCGGGAGGATATTAAGTATAAGCACAGCATTTTGGGGGTCGATCTCCTGCCCTGTACACCACCCCACCAAATGGTGTACAGCCATTTCTACTGTGGTAGCCATTAATCTTTAACATTTTGGCCACTCGGGGGGGGGGGTGGCACTAATCCCAGAGGTGCCTCCAAGATGCAACCTCTAGATGATGCTATCCCCAAGGGCTACTCTCCCTGCCTGTGTGATTAGGTGCAGGTTAAGGGGCCTGGGTACTGAAAACGGGTGCCTCCACCCGGAGAACAGGGTTATTGGTAGCATAGCTGACCTGGGTACAGCCCTCCAGGACACTGCAACCCCCCCTCTTTCCCCTCTAGTGGCCTAAGCAATGAACAACAGACACAGTTACAATAACCCCTAATCAGCATTCAAATTCCCACTCTGTTTGCACTTACCACCGGGGCTGATTCCACCAGTTTGACCCTGGAGACCCCCTGCAAAATAAGGTTAGACACAGCAGGTAACAACAGTACAGTGCTTCTTGTACAAAATGGAACCACAGTCAAGTTAAATGCAAAAAGAATTAGATCTGATTTATTCAGGGGGAATGAACAAGGAAGGGGCGTAATTTGGCTTATTAGTTCTGTAACTGATTCAATCAGGCAATCATGCTTGCACTTTAGAGTCCCTTCACAGTCTCACACTCTGGGTACACAGTTGGGAAAAAAGTGGGCTAGCCTGACACGTTGCCCGGGGTAGGCCAGCATTGCAGCTGGTCGGGGCCCTGTGATGGAAAGAAGGAGCATGCACAACCACATACAATTTGTAATCCGGAGCCTGGAGGCTCAGTTCATGACAAGAAAACAACAACTGAATCAGATGACAACACTTTCGATTTAGCTGATGTTGCAGGGAGCTACCCTGGTGTTTACTCACGCTACCCAATACGAAACACAGGATGGATGAAATGGAGACTGCAGGTCGACAAGCTGGCATGCCAGGAAAGGCAGGGCCCACACGATTCACTGAGGTGTCATTCCTGTTCGAGATGTTGAGCAGGGGGCTGATCCCCGGGCGAGTCTCTCATCGATGGTGACCTCTGCATCTGAAGTAGTTGACTTGGCCAAGGTGGCAGGGCCCAGGCAAGGTGAACCGTTCAGATTCAGTTTGACAGGTGCTGGAGACAGCTTCCAGCAAGCGTGACACACTTAAGAAACGGCAAACCAAATTACGACCCCCTGACAGCTTACAGCACATTTATAGTAAAGCAAAACACAATACCACAGGTCGGATGACAGTCCGGTTACAATTTCAGTTTTCCTGAGCAAATCCATGATCTCTGTGGTAATTCAGACATCCTGACAGGCCGATTGCTTACAGCAAATCTTTGGTTTTCTTCAGGTAACAGAGCAGTCACAATTCGGTATTTCTGGTCACAAGACGGTTTGGATTCAGTCTGATTAATTTCACTAGCAGATCCCTCAGAAGGGAGGATGAAGTAGGCAGGCCAGACACAGTCTTCCCACCAGTTTCCTGCACTACTACGCAGGAGTAGCTGCTCGAATGTCTTGAGCAGTTCACGCTCTCAACTCCAAACTCAGACTAATTCTGCTGCAGGCAGCACTGGGACTTGCTTCTGATCCAAAAAGGGTATGGCTAGTTGATTCATCTGTCTGTCAAAGCAAGAGCTCCCCCTCCAGGTCCATTTAGGCACCAAAATGAAAAAACTACAATTCCTACAGAAATTCACTCCCACGAGACCCCTAGGGACAGACTCCATTTTAAGGTTCCCAAAAGGCACTGATTGGTGCAATACAGAAATGTCCATGCTGCAAAGAAAGGCAGGTTAGACAAACTACAATACCATTATTATTAGAGCAGCTAATCAGCAAACAATTACCAGTTCTAACAGAGCTCCCTCTGCACCATTAGCAATGGCAGAACAAAGCAATAGTATTGCAGCTCGGGCAGGACTCGAGCCTGGAAAAACTCAGCCCCTACCCAGATTAATTACACACTACAAAAATAATGTCTGTTAAAGGGACAGGCATGGAGGCTAACAGGGCACTCGCATGCAAGCACTTGTACACCTGAAAAGACACAGAAAGCCTGCCTTGCAGTGGGCATTTAAGTACACCCAAGGAAGACTTTTGGGAACCCCCATTTATAGGGGGGGGTTACACTCACTTCCTTTGCACAGAGGTTTGTTGCCTTCATTATGCTATCCCTTAATTTGTCCCAGTGCTCCTTCATCCCACCTAGGCCATCGCTCCCTGCTAGATCACCTCTGATGCATATACCCATGTTTTTTAAATTTGCCCTCCTGAAGACCAGGACCCTCATCCTTGTGTGGTTTGTTTCTGCTGCCATCCTTAAGTTGAATCACATTGTACAGTGATTGCTGGCCCCCAGATCTGTTCCCACCTTGACGTGTGCAATACTGTCCCTGTTTGTGAGCACCAAGTCCAGTATTGCCCCATCACGAGTGTGCTCCCTGACTAGTTGCCTGAGAAACACCTTGTGCAGGGACTCTAGGATGTTCCTGCTTATAGCTGGGGCCGCGGCTGGGAGGATTCAGTCTACATCTGGCAGATTAAAGTTCCCCACCAGCAATACCTTCTTTTTGGCATTGTGCTGATGTTTCCCCCCTCCACTGCCTTATCCAGTTCTTGCCTCTGGTGGAGGTCTATGTATGACTTCAGTATGAATAGTGGCTCCAGTTCCTGTTTTTACGGTGACCCACAGTACCTCCAACCCCCCCAGGTTACTCTATCACTTTGATACCCTCCCTTACACACAGCATAACAACTCCTCCTTTCCTCTCCCACTCTGTCCTTCCTGAAGTGACTGTAGCTTGGTATGGCCATGTCTCAGTCATAGTTACCTGTGCACCATGATTCAGTAATGGCCACAATATGCAGGCCTGCCTTCACTATGATGGCCTCTAGATCTGGAATTTTATTTCCAAGACTCCTTGAATTTGTAGACATGGCCATCCACACTTTGCTTGCACTCTGTCTGTAGCCCTCTTCCTCCCATTGTGCCCCGCCTCCTTTTCCCCTTTCCTTTTGCAACTGTGTTCCCATCCCCCTTGTCCTCTGCTTCACTGCGGTTCCCATTATCCTGCTACCTGGGGGATTCTCCTCCCCTTGGGTCCTCCCTTCATACTGCTTCAGTCTGTCCAGGGGGGCAGTTTATGCCTCCCTTTTTCTTTCTGCCACCTCATCAACTAGTTTAAATGTTCATCAAAGTGACATTTAAACCATCCATTGATGACTGCGGTTCCCCTCTCAGACAGATGCAGGGCATCACCTCTATATAGGCCCACATCTCTCCAGGTTGGTTCCTCAATCCCCAATGTGGCTGAACCCCTGTTCTTTGCACCATTTCTTCAACCACAAGTTGAAACTCCTGATGTGGAGTACCCTATCCCCCTCGGTGGTGGAGAGCAGGCAGCACCTTGGTGAAAGCCACCGTGCATGCGCATTACTTGCCTCAGACCACTCCTTAGTTCCCTGCACTCTCCCTGCACAATCTCAGCCCCATCCCTTGCCAGGTTATAAGTCGCCAGGTGGACAACGGCATCCAGCTACCCCACCCTTGCCTTGCTGCCATAACTATACTTAGGATCCACTGCCCATCCCTCCAAGCCATAGCACCAGTAAGATACCTTACCTCCCTCTTTCCCCCCCTTCCTGTTCCCAAACCTACCTCTCTGACAACAGAGTCCCACACCAAAATCTGCTTCTTCCTCTACCTCCTACTTTGGGGTTTTTCCTAAGGAGAACCCCTACATTTTCCCTTGTCACTACTACGGGTGCCTCCTCCTGGCAGTCCTTTCCTGCAAGAATACAAAGGAATATTGTAGTGGCACAAGCTGTGGAATGTGCCCCTGACTTGCCACCCCCACCCTCCCAGAGCCCACCACGGGCCAGCCAGCCCTCATTCTCCTAGGCAATATCTGGGACGACAGTGGTAGACTCAGTGGCCCTTGGATGGGGGAAGAGGTCCTCCAGATCCTAGCCAGCTCAGCTCTGAGTCCAGCGACCTCTCGGGCCCGACCCCTGTGCTCCCACCCTCTGAATGCCAGTGTAGCTCACAAACAGTACAGGCAGTTAGAAAAGTGGATTCACTTGTCTTTCAGGAGGATACTGCAGAGCCTCTGGCCTACCTGGGTTTTACTTGGTTGTTCGATCAGCAAATCGCTTTTAATGTTGGCACTTACTACTGTGTTCAAGAAGACTACACTGGACTGAAGTCTGAAATGACTTAGTCCTTCCTCTTTCCTCGACTCCTTGACCTGTTCTCCCTCTGACTCCAAGTCAAGAGTCCACTCCTGGTCTGGCTGACTGAACCAGGTGACGCAGACTACAGATGGGAGACCGCAGAGGCTAAAAGAAAGAAAGTGCGCAGAGTTGTGCTATGATTCAATCTTGGTCTTCTCTCGAACTGCAAAATAAATGGTGGCTGGCACCAAAACTCCCGAGTCCCAAGAACTGCATGCTAAGTGTGGCTGACACATGCATGCGTACTTGTGATATCATGTGTGTAACCCCCTTGTTATCCAGGGTTACTAGAATCCCACTTAGAACTAGTGGCAGGCAGGGAAAGGCAGCTTGTGAGACACCAGCTAAATGGGTTTCACATTGCCTCACTCTGTCCTCAGTCTCAGCTGAGCTGGAGGGATGACATCACCATAGAATTCTCGCAGCAGCATAAGCCACATTGGAATGATGCAGCAAGGAGTTACAGTAGGTTGGAACGTTGGGGATTTTAATCAGTCTTCAGCTAGACTCAGTGAGAGGAGGAGGTATGCTGCAGTTGGCAGCCCCTCAGAGCCTAACTCTGTTATAGAGCTACAACAGGAAGAGGGTGTGTGTTCTCACCCTACAGAAGGACACAGAAGAAACTGGCAGAAGTGGTAGAGACCGCTCTTTGTGTTGTTCCAGTGCCCCATCCCTGGAGGGATGGGGGGGGAAGTCCAGCATTTCAGGGGCAATCCCCTGGTCTAGCCTGGAGAGGGAGAAGCTGCCTGACAAAAAGAGAATTTGTACTGAGGTACCAGATTTTGTGTTTTGTGAGAGAAGCCCTGGGGCACCTGCAGACCATGGTGAGTCTGCTCTGACATGGAGCCCATGCCTTCACCAAGACAGTTGTGTAAAAGTATCTGCCTACTGTGGGGTCAGGAAAGGACTAGCCAAGTACAGTACTTTTAAACATGTGTATGACTTGAAATGCATCTACCATTGGGGGTGTACAGGGATGGACATACCCACTTACAGAACGTTGCAAGTCAGGACACCAGCTACATAGAGAGTAGAATGTTAAATGTGATATACATTTCAAGATAGCATCTACAACCAGAGAGATTCGAAGAAAGGTGTTGACTCCAAATGAATGGCCGGGTGTAGATTTGGGAGCAAGAGGTGGGAGATCCCCATCTGGAGTAACCAAGTTTACCTCCACTTGTTCGCTTTGGGCACCTATAGCTTTCTCCCAGGCACTTGGCCAGTGTCTGCAGAAAGTACCTCAGATGTGGGATTAAGGATGAGTTTTCCCTTTAGAGCTAGGAAGTGCTCATGGGTTGGAGAGGGAGCCACCATCAAATGTCCATGCTATATGGAAAAGTGTCCTAAGTGCTGGCCGGGGTGCCATGCCAGGGAATCCAAGAGAAGAGTACCAGTTCGGGCTGAGAGCCCAGTGTGTTCAGAATCTGAGGGTTAATGTGTTGTGAAGAAGATGTGCTCTGTCCTCTGTTAATCTGCATTGCCAGTGAGTGTAGCCCCGTGGGGGTCCATCTTCGCTTTGTTATTCCTGTGCTGCAGTGAATAAAAGTCACATTCTAGAATCCCACTCCTGGTTTGGACATTGCAATTATTGCTTCCTGTGTCCGGATTACTTGGGTGCCCCTGACCCGAAGTCAAACCTAGCCAAAATGCTGAGCGAACAGTTTTCTCCCCGAACCTACGTTAACCGGGTAGGGCTTACAAAAATAGAGGCCCTGACCATGAGTTACATGTGATAACATGACATCACAAATATGCAAATAGCGGGGGCACTGTGGAGCACACCTACCGACCAGACTTGCCTTGGATCTGCTCTCCATATCTACAGAGTATTCAACTCAAAATAAAACACAACTTTCGACGATTTTATTCAAAAAGTGACTGTATCTGAATCTACAAAAGGTGCTGAATCTTGCAGTCTAATTTTTATAAAGATGGGACGTACTAACAAGGGTCCTGCAGGCACTGCAAAGTTGAGGCCTGTTGAGCCAGAACAACACGAGGCAACCACCCAACCTGTAACGGAGACAGCTCCTCCATGGACGGCGTTCCAACGCTCGATGCAAGCAACAGACAACAAGATCGAGTCTATTTTAACTCGATTTGCAGAACAAGAGAGCAAGATTGTGGAGGCTAATAAAATGGCCTCCTCTGCACAAATGATGGCAAATCAAGCACTGAATACAACTACGAAGCTGGTCCAGGAAAACGCACAGCTGTGATATCGACTGGAAGCCCTTGAGAATTCGCAGAGGGGCTTCTAATGTTAGGATCATAGGCCTACCTGAGAACTGTGAGGGAGATAGCCTCTGGTTTTTCCTCCAGGAACGGCTTCCAAAGGCATTGAAGCTTGGCTCAGAGACTGGGGCGAAACATTTCCTGCATGTATACTGGATCTCCCCTAGATCAGCTGTGGTTCGAGACAACGTGCCCAGAATGGCTCTAGTGATTACTGCCAGTTCAGGGATCCGGGATCTGATTCTAAATGCTGCCAGAGAATCGGGGAAGCTTAACTTTCAAGGGGCTACAATAGACATGTTTCCCGATCTCTTGTACGCCACGAGGATGTGACTTAAGAAATTTGATGGTGTCCGGGCCAGACTCCGAAGTCTAGGGGTGGCCCACTCTTTGCTCATGCCTGCTCACCTCAGAGTGTTTTATGGGAGAAAGACATATCAGTATACCGACCCAACTGAAGCAGGGAAAAAGACAGAGGCTATAGTGCTGGAATTTGGCCAAGCAGCAGCTCCAGACTTATCCGAATCTGAAGAAGAAGAGGAAGAGACCTGAAGTGCCACGATTATGGACCTTTTTTACTCTCTATCAGAGCATTAATGTCAGGTTCAATGTGCTTACTTTGAAAATTTGAATAATCTGTTTATTAGAGGGAGTTCTACAAATCTAATTAGCTCTGGGATGCAGATTATATTAGAAAGGAAAGTAAGCTGAAATGTGCTGAACTGTAAGACCTATTGCTATGTGTAGCACTGGGGTTATTTTTGTTAAAAAGATGCAGTTAATCTTTCAGTTTATACATTAGACTAATGTAGGGTGTTTAACAAAGTTGGATCTGTGGATCGAGAGGGCATTTCTGTTGTGCACGAATAAATATATAGGGACATATGTCTGGGTAGAGGACCACATCAGTACAAGTTGCTGCATCTTTAAGGTGTTTGGATTTCCATATTTCAATGTGAGGTCACCCAAAGTCTTGTGGGGTGCAGCATATGTTGGACTTTTATACTTCTCTCGGACATTTAATTTTATAAGATATACCCCCATATCCGAACATCAGATTGTATAGACTAATTCTCCTGTGTACATTTGATGTATTATGATGCAAAATTGTGATCTCTTACATGAGATACCTGTATGCTATTGTTTCAAGTAAAACAATAAAATATAAGTATAAAAAAAAAATATGCAAATAGCGCGCTGCTGTGGTGGTGATGATCATGACTCATTCACTGATGAGGGCAAGGCATACTCCTTGGCACGGCATCGCCATGTCTGGATTATGACCACCGAAGGCAAACAGTGTGTATTGTTTTGTTTGTTTTTGATGTTGACTGCTTGGCGCCTGCAGACACACACCCAGCCCAGCCATGACAATCTTTTAACCTCACCCTCCCCAACTATGGTGACAGTGGAGATTATCGGACCAGTGCTATGCAAGTAGCGTAAATCTTTCGTGAATACAGCACCTGCTTGTGCTTATTATTAATGTTGGTTGCGTACGTTTGTTTGAGTTGGGGGGCTTCGCCCCGACACCCCTGTGTTTTTTTTGGTTTTTTTTTATGAGGGTGTTGTGGGTGAAGCTCACCAACCCAAATAAACTGTTAAAAAAATAACCCAAAGACTGATTTGAGAAAGTTGCGTAACTTGATCCCACGCTAATAGCGTAGGTCCGTTGGTGATCTGATAGTCTCGCTAATAGCATAGTTCCATTTGTGGTCCGATAATCTCCACTATCTCCACAACCACTGACTAGAGGGGAGGAAAGTGATTAAATGAAACCAAAAAACAAAACAAAACAGAACTTGGAGCAGCCTAGTGACCCCCCCCCCCATCGGGGTCATAAGCACTCCCCCTGCTGAATATCTGCCATAATTCTCCCAAGCCCTTGGGAGTTAATGTGGCTGACAACTTATCTGTGTCCTTAGCAGTCTCCACAGTGACCATCAAACTTCCCAAAGCAGGTTCTTGCATCAGCCTGTGTACCATTATCTTGTCCAGGCTTTCTATGGCTCCTATCAGCACATCCATGGTACGCTCACAACTAGTGTCCTGGGGTATCTCTTGGACCATAAATATCTTCCTTCCATCCAGACCCTCTTCTCAACACCAATTTACTACTTCCTGGAAGTCTGTGATGACCTTCAAAATTTTGCAGGGGAGACAACTTTCTTAAAATCACAATTCTTACATGAAACAGCATGGTGAACATTCCCACGCTGGCTCGTCTTTCTAAAATTCTTGAGCGAATGGTTTTTAATCAAGTTATGGCTTATCTTGACAATTACAAGGTCTTGACTAATGTTCAGCATGGATTCCAATCTAAACATAACATAGAGGCAACCTTGGGTGAGGTTCACCAGCTGCATGCGTAGGCTTTTGATCTTGTTGATCATGGTTTGGTTTGGGATTCTTTACTTAACTGTAACTCTCCCTCAGATATTGTACAGTGGTTTAGTTACTTAACGAACAGGTCTCATAAAACCTCAGTTGCTGGTTGTCTATCTCAGTTCTGTTCAATTCTATGTGGTGTTCCACAAGGATCAATTTTGGGTCCCTTGCTTTTCTCACTCCTTTCTAAACTTGGTCTCTCAATCCTATAAGAATTCTGAAACCATCACGTACGCTGATGATGCGGTTATACGAGGGATGGGCCCAGTTTTGAAAAATGTTCAGAAAAGCTTACAGGACGATTTTATGTCTTTTCAAAAATGGCTAGTGTCAAAAAAATGATATTGAACACTAAAAAAACAAAATTAATGATATTTTCAGGGACCAGGAAAGAACTAGTAGCCAGCCAAGTAGTGACTGACCAGAAGGAAGAACCGATAAAGATTGTTGATAATTTTAAATACTTAGGCTTAACTGTAGACAGTCATCTTACATTTGAGTCACACGTCACATCAAACACATAACTGGTGTAACACCTCAAAGGCTGGGACTGTTTTTTTAGAATTCATAATTCTTTTGTGCCTGAGTTCTGTAGCCTGTTAGCCCAAGGTCTACTATTTTCTGTAGTCGATTATGGACTAGCAGTCTATGTCTAAACTGAAGGTCACTTAGAATAGTATTTATTGTTTCATTACAAACTTACCTAGACAAACTCACCATTGTATACTGTATAAGGCTTCTGAAACCCTCTCTTTGGAGGACAGGTGTAACCTGCAAATGTATTACTCCATAAGGGTATACTTGATCAACTACCGCAATCTGTTTCTTCTTTATTTCAAAGAGCAGTTAATAGTTAAGGCAGTAGATCCCAAAACAGAATAGTTTTTAAAACACCTTTGTTCAGAAAATCCTTTGGTCAGAAATCCATTTTATTTAAAACTCCAGTTTTTTTTATAATTCTCTTCCTAGCGGAATCACAAATTGTCAAAAGTTGAAAACATTTAAGGTTAGACTTGAAAAATGGTTATTCAATAGAAGTACCTGTTCCTGTTCTTAATGGCTGTTGATTGTGTTTATGTTTATCATAAGTTTGTTATACATTGTATATATCTTGTTACTGTTTATTGTATTTACTTCTTGATTTGTTCATTTTAGTCTACACATGTCGCTTGTGAAAACAGGTATTCATGCTGACAAGCTTACAAGTATAAAAAAATAAAAAATAAAATAAAATGAAATTAAATGAACAGGAGATCCCAGCAGTGCCTCCAGTGTACACCTGGGGACTTTTGGTGTACCCCTCTCCTCCCCTTCATCTTCCTGAGGGGGCAGCCTGTGTTCTTGCAGGTGCATGGTCAGTTCCCCAGTTTACTCATGTTTTGATGATCTCAGAGGGAGGGTCTTCCTACAAAGAGCTCCACTTTGTCTGCAGTAAACAGTGTTGCTCCTCTCTGCTGGGCTGCATCTCTGTCTCTCTCTCTCACAAAGATTTGGGATCATGTCCCTTTGTAGAACTGGATCCACATTCAAATGGTCTCGACCACCTCTTGGGAAAATACAGCTTGTTACAGAGGCCATGACCCCCAGCCCCTTATGAGGCAAGGCCCCAGTCTAGGCTGTCAGACACTAACCCTCTGTCTGTGAGAGCTAGCTGGCACCTGATACCTGCAGTGACTGTGAACAGAGACAAAACACAGGCCTCCTTATCACTGCCCCTCCAGAGCTCTGGCTGCAACCCTTTCTGATTTTAGATGGTGCGCCACAGTCTCTGGGCCTGCTGCCTTGGAAGAACCCTGGCAGGGAACAGCTCTAAAGTAGTTCTAGCCTTTTTCCAACAAGCACATCTTTACTGTGCTTCACAGAAGTTACACTCAGTCTATTTTCTAACCAACTACAGAGTTCCATTCATGGCTGGTTCAGTTGTGGTGCCAGTGTGGCCATCCCTGGAAAAGATGAACACAACAGGAGGAGTCAGCTCAGGCACAAGAGCCCTTCCAAAACAAAATCTTATGATAGACTCACTCACCAAACAATAATTGATTTATTACATAGAATCATAGAAATTTGTCTGCAGAAAAGGACCCAAATGGTCCATCGAGTCTGCCCATTTTCTTCCACCTACTCATCACCAATTTCACAGACCCTCCCCTTCCCCTCTCTAACTAATGCTATATGTCTGTCCCATGCACTCTTGAATCCCTCCACCATTTTAGCCCCCACCACCTCCTCTGGTAGTTTGTTCTAGGCCTCTACCACCCTCTCTGTGAAGAATCGCCCCCTCACATTTCCTCTAAATCTTCCTCCCTCCAATCTTAGACTATGCCCTCTAGTTTAGTCACCTCCTTTCTTTTAAACAAGCTCCCCTCCTTCACCTTCTTGATATCCTTTACCTACTTAAAAGTTTCAATTATGTGTCCCTTCTCCCTTCTGGTCTCCAATGGGTACAGATCCAATTCCCTATACCACTCCTCATATGGCTTTCCCTGTATACCGTCTATGCACCATCTTGGTAGCCCATCTCTGAACTCTCTCAATCCCACCTATGTCCCTTCATAGCTGCGGTCTCCAGAACTGGACCCTGTACTCCAGGTGTGGCCTCACCATGACTTTGTAAAGAGGCATCAGAACCTCCCTTCTTCTGCTTGTTATGCCCCCCCAAAGCACACCAGCATTCCATTTGCCTTCCCGACAGCTTTGCTGCATTGGCTACCTACATTAAGGCTGCTTAATACTATAATCCCCAAATCCCTCTCCTGTTTGTTTTTTTCATTTCCTCCTCCTCCCCCCCAGAGTGTAAGCTGCTAGCGGGTTTTTGCGCCCTAAGTGCATCACTGCACATTTCTTTGCATTGAATTTCAGCATAACCAGTGTGTGACTATGTCAACATTTCAAGCAAAGGCTCTTCACAAGAGCCAGCACTAAAGAAAAGATCTATGTAATGATAACTCAAATTATTAAAGCAGTAAAACAGGGACACAAAAGACAAAATAATTACCTGTACTGTACTACATATAGGCTGTAAACTTAAAAACATGACGGTTACTACAACATGCTATTGTGTGGTTACTCAACTCACAATGCTACCACACTTTTAAAAAGATTTTATAGAAAAATTTAAAAACTGCGATGCATAATACATGCCATACTCATAACAACCATTGAAATTCATATTTTTTCACTTAACGAGCAGTGTAGATTATGTTCATTCCAGAGTACATCAAATGTAATTCTCTATATATATATATTTCTCAGTTTGTTAAATTTTAAAACAAAACTAAAGTTGCTTACAAATAAAGTAAGCCTGTACCTGGTTAGATTTATAAGTTGTCTCACTTAATGAACATAACACTGCTTTTCTGTGATGAAGAATAAACAGAAACTCAGCAATACTGAACAGCTTCCCACGATTGCTGTTGTCAGTATCAAGAGATCTCTAACTCGGAGCCTCCAGTGCTGGTTACACATAAACCACACCATAATGCTGAAATCAGAGTGACCTTTCTATTTTATTCTATTAACAGTTTTCTATTAAAAGACAAATGCAAATGGAGTGCCTCTTCTTAATACTTCCCCTTCTCTTGCCATATGTGCCTAAAACAAAACTGCTGTTTTGGTACCCATACACTGCACTCAATACTTTAATGTCGACGCCTGTCCAGTGCGGCTCACGAGGACATCCCGTGGGCCTATATAAGGCCAGGCACTCCTGCAGCTTGACACACAGGATGCCGTGAGGTGCTGCCAGAGATAGAGAGTGAGAGACTTACACAGTGCTTCAGGAAGTTTTGCACAACAGTGTTTACACTGAAGTATTGAGTGTAGTGTATGAGTACCAAGACAGCACTGTTTGTTGGTTTCAGGTACACATGAAAAGAGCAGGGGAAGTGTCAGGCAGGCGCTCCATTCAAAACAGAATATGCTCTGTGGACAGCTGATCCCTCTTGCACAAGTGCTGAAGGGTTGAATCCTACAAAAAGATAGGCCATCCATTTAGAGTGAGATCCAGAACCTTTGACAGGACTGGATTCCATAGTGTTTCTTCTGCCACATCTCATCAGGCAATGGGAAACTCATCGAAGGAAGAGATTTGAAAGATTTCTCCATCATCTGTCTCCAGTATGGTTTTGCATTGCAGGCGAGACAGTGCGTCTGTATTGGTGTGGTCCTAGACTCTTTGATACTCTATATCACACTCATAGGCCAGCATGATTAAGGCTCAGCACTAAATGCTGAGGGCAGAAAGCATTGTTATGGCTGTTTTCTGCCCTAGCATGGCCAGGAGGGGTTTGTGGTCCATGAAGAGCATGAATTTGTGGCCATATACGAATGTATAAAATTTATGACACACAATATTACGCTCAGTGCTTCCTTTTCAATCTGTACATAATTTCCTTTTGCTGGAAGACAGGGCCCTGGAATGGGAAGACATGAGAAAAGCACCAACTCCCAAGGCCTTGCTGAAGTCCAGATAGGACACGTTCACTGCCTTCCCCTAATCTAGTTCCCTGATCACCCAGTCAAAGAAATCCATCAGATTCATTCAGCATAATGCCCCCCCCCCCCAATCCATGTTGCCCATGGTCCTGCAGCCCACTGGATTCGACATACTTAACCAGTCTTTCCTTTAGCAAGGTTCCCATTAATGTCCCCATCACTGATGTAAGACTGACCAGCCTGTAGTAGCTAGCCTCCTCCCTGCTGCTGCTCTTATGGAGTAGAGAGACGACGTCAGCTATTCTCCAGTCCTCTAGAACCGTGCCTGTTTCCAATGAGCTGTTGAACAAGGCTGTCAGTGTTGCAGCTAGAGTTCCTTTGATGCATCCCATCTGGTCCCATAGCTTTATTCACCTTCAGAGCTGCAAGTCCCTTCCGGATGCTTTCTTCTGAAAACTGATTTGTGTCACCCCCCCATTCCTGCTACTCCCTGGTGATCCATCACCCCCCCCACCCTTCTAATCATCAGTACCCCTCCCCTTGCTCTCCTCTTCTCACCTACATATGAGAAGAAAATCTCATCTCCCTTAGTGACCCATTTTGCAATTCTTTCCTCTGTCTGTCAGGGGTAGTGTTAAGGATTTAGTGTGGTGCGCTCCTGTGAAACAGAGGAGCACACTTGACTGAAATTGTACCATAAAATATGTGCTCCTTTAGACAATGGGTGTGCTCCTGCCTACTGTTAATTTACAAATTATTAAATTTTCTGACAGTAAATTAACCATTTCTGATAGTACTATAGGTTTAAAAGTGCAAAATCATGTAAATGGAGCACAGAAACCCATTAAATATGTACTCCCTAAAGGAAAGGAGGGGCAGGGGACATAACAAAAACGTTCAAATACCTTAAAGGTATTAATAAGGTACACAAGGGTAGCATTTTACATAGAAAGAGATGCTCGAGGACAAAGGGTCATGCCATGAAGCTGAAGGGGACAAATCGAAGAATTTCTTTTGTACACTGCATCACCTTCAATCTTTGTCTCTGTCTGGCTGTGTGTGTGTGTGTGTGTGTGTGTGTGTGTGTGTGTGTGACACACACAAAACTCAATTACTTTGCCACACAGATTGCCCCGCTCAGGCAAACCCCAGAATGTCCCAACTCCTGATTTTGTTTTTATAATATTTAAAAAACATTTTTTATCCCATGCAGCCAGACACTTGTCTCAGCCACCACTGACAGTCCTGACTTTCGCTGGCATCAGGTGTGCAATCAACTCTTGTCCTCGCCACACCCACAAACCTGCTATTCCAGCAGAAGCTACACCTCCATTTTCCAACACAACAGAATATTGCTCTTTCCAGGAAGTCGGCTGAAAAGAAAAAAATATATTACCATGGTTGCCCTGCACATGCACAGTCAGTATGGGTGAGGCAGGGCAAGTCATTCTGGGACATGTGGATGTAGTACAGTCTCAGCACGACGATCAATGATGCAGAATGGACCATGCCCTGAGTGCACTGCAGCAGCAGCACAATGGAACTAACTTTAGATTTCAAAATCGTGCTCCTAATGTAAGCAAACGTGCTCAGAGCATGGAGCACACCCTTAAAGCTACCCATGCTGTCTGTACCTTTGATCCCCTCATCACCTTGCCTGCTTTCCTCTGCTTTACTGGGTATATCTCCCTTTCCTCCCTCTGAATTTTCTTATACCTCCTGTATGCCACCCTTTTTTCCTTCACCAACTTTGCCGCTCCCTTAGAGAACCATAACAGCCTCTTCTTCCTTCTGCTTTTATTCACTTCCTTCATGTAGAAGTTACTTGCTTTAGTTATAACCTCCCTTATTTTTGCCTACTGTCCCTCCACCCTCCTTGGCAATCTCCGTTTTGAGGCAGTTTCTGAGGCAGTCCTCTATTTCTTTAAAATCCACCCTCCTAAAGCCCAGGACCCTCATCCTTGTGTGGTTATCCTTTGTTCCTGTCTTAACTCATTGGGTCCAGTAGACGCTATATGGTGTCGGAACTATCATTTACAGAACCTGACCCAAAATGGCCACCGGGACTCAATGAGTTGATGTTAAACCACACACTGTACAGTGATCACTGGTACCCAGGAGAGCACCCACTGTGATGTCTGCAATGCCGTCCCTGTTTGCGAGTGCCAGGTCCAGCACTGCCCCATCCCTAGTGGGTTCTTTGACTAACTACTTGAGAAAATCCCCTTGTAGGGAGTCAAGGATGGCTCTGTTCCTTGTGAAAGCTGCAGCTGGAAGGCTCCACTTCACATCCGGCAGACTGAAGTCACCAACTAGCAGCCCCTTCTCCTTAACACCATTCCGATTATGGCTTCCCAACTGTCATATCTAACTCCTTTCCTTGTGCTGGAAGTCTGTACGATACCCAGGTGTGAATAGCGACCCTGGAGACTATCTCAAGGGTGACCCATATCATCTCAAGCCCTTCATTTTCCTCTTGGTGCCCCTGTACCTCCATGCCCTTCATTCCTTTCCTCACATATAAAACAACCCCTCCTTCCTTCCTCCCTGCCCTGTCTCTCCTGAACATAGAGTTGCCCAGTATGGACATGTCCCAGTCATGGTGTTCAGTGCACCACAACTCCGTAATGGCTACTCAACTCAGGTCAGCCTCTACCATGATGGCTTTCAGGTCTGGAATTTTGTTTCCAAGACTCCATGCATTAGTTTACACTGCTGTCTATACCTTTCTTCCCTCCCTCCTGCCCACTGCCCTGCTTCTCCCTCTCAATCCTGAATGTGTTTTTACCTGAAGCTCCCCTTGATTTTCCTCCGACCTTTTCAACATCCTCATTCCTTGTCTCCTTCAATCCTCTGCCCTCCCTTACCTCAGTTGTACCCCTCTTCCTTCTGTCTTGTCCCCATCCCTGCTTTTCTGCACCCCTGCCCTAGGTGAATCCCCCCTCAAGCCCTTCCCCCGCTTCGCTATTATCCAGGGGGTCAAGTTTTACCTTACTTTGTTTTACTGTCCCCCCCACTCTGATTAGTTTAAATGCTCATCCAAGAAGCATTTAAACCTCCCACCAAGGACTGCAGTCCCCTTCCTGGAAGAATACCGACCATCTCCCTTACAGAGGCCCATATTCTCCCAGGCAGGCCCCCAGCCCCTGATGTAGTTGAAGCCCTCCTCCATGCACCACATCTTAAACCAGTTGTTAAATACCCTGGTGCAGAGTACCTTTGCATCTCCCTGGCTGCAGACAGCTAACACCTCAGAAAAAGCTACCATGCATGCTATCTGCTTTAGGCCCCTTCTCAACTCCCTGAAGTTACTCTGCACTACCTCTATCCTGTCCCTTGCCAGGTCATTTGTCCCCAGCTGGACAATGACATACAGCTCCCTCCCATCTCCTGCTGCCCCAGTGATCCTCTGGATATGTTCTCCATCCCTCTAAGTCAAAGCACTTCATCTCCCTGTCCCTCCCTCCCCTTGATCCCAAGTCTACCTCCTTAACAACATAGTCCCCACCAGCAGCTGCTCCCTCTTCAGTGCGGGCCTCTTTTCTCCCTTTTGGTGGCCTTCTGAGAACCCCCACTTCCTCCCTTCCAACTGCAAAGATTGCCTCCTCTTGGCTGCCCTATTCTGCCAGTACAGTAATGGAATTCTGCAGTGGTATAGGCTGTGGAACATGCACCCTTACTACCACCCCCACCCTCCCAAAGTTCACCTAGGTCTATCCACTCTGCCTTTGCCCAGGCATCCTCTGGTAGAGTGGCAGCAGACATGGTGACCCATGGGTGAGACAGAAGGTCCTCTGTGTCCTTGCCAGTTCAGCCCAGAGTCCAGCAACCTCTGCCCACATCCCAGAGAGGGGAACACAAATGGGAAAACACCTGTTTCTGGAAGCTGACCTGAAAGATTGTGGCCCCATGACCATTGCACTGCACCACTCCCATGACCTCTCCTTCCTTTGCCTAGTGTCTATTCAAACTTCTCTGTGTAACCCCCCTACAAATGGGGGTTCCCAAAAAGTCTTCCTTGAGCTTGCCTAAATGCTCACTGCCAGGCTGGTGTCCTGCTTTTTAGCAGTTTACATGTGATTACCAGAACCTGTATAGCCTCTGTGTACATGTCTCTTCAAGAGCTGCCTAATTGCAGCTTAAGTAATCTGAGAGGAAGCTCTGTTGAAAGATGTAACTATTTACTGAAACTCATTTAAAGTGATAATGATAATGTAGTTTGCCTAACCTGCCTTCTTTGTAGCAAGGACTGTTTTGTTTGTCTCCACTATCTTGGTCCTGGACTGCAAATTGGACCAAACAGTACTGGTGGGACCTAAAATGTAGCCGGACTACAGGAGCTGTCTGAATTCAAAATCTGTAAGAACTTTAGTTGGGAGTTTTTTGTGCCTTTTTTTGCAACTGAAAGGGAGCTCTTGCTTTGACTGACAGCCAAATCAGCCAACCAAATCTTTTGGATCTTGGTGAAGTCCTGGACTGCTTGCAGTTTTCAGTTAGTTTTGAGCTGGGAAGTGAAAGGAGAGGAGCTGAAGTGATCTGAGAGCAATTCTGAGTGGATTCGCATGGGAGAACTATGCAAAGGCTGAGAGTTTGGCCTCCATGTCTGCCTGCTGCTCCTGAGATGGAGAGAATTGAATTATTTTGGACTAACTTTGTGTGACTAAAGTAAGCTACTGAAGTGGACCAGGCTCAACCTGGAGAAGACCAAAGATTTTGCTGAATGCGATCGGCCTGTCAGGAGTTCCAGCTACCCCTATGATCCCGGTGTGTGCAGAGACTTTGCAATTTTGACCAGGGAGCGCTTTGCCTGGTACAGTAGAATTCTCATACATGTGAGTGTGCTATGAGCTGCTAGTGGGTTGTGAGTTAGTTCCCCACTGTGTGTACTGTGTTCTGCTTGCTGGAAGCTGTATCCAGCCCAAAACGGACTGTATCCGAATCTGTCTCCATGCGGTCTGGGCCTTGCCAGACTGGCCCAGCCAGACTACCCACTGCACAGAGAAGCCATCGACAAGAGACCTGGCTGGGGATCAGCCCCCTGCTCCATGCTTGAACAGGAATAATGCCTTTGCGACTCTTGTGGGTCCTGCTTCTCCTGGCATTCCAGATCAACCACCTGCAGTCTCAATTTTCGTCCAGCCTGTGTCCAGTCTTGGGTACTGTGAATAAATACTAGGGTAGCCCCCCTGCAACAACAACTTAATCTGAGTGTGTCATCTGATTGTTTTGTTGTTTCGTTTCCTTTACGAACTGAGCCCTCTGGCTCCAGATTACAAATATTGTGTACTGTGCATGTTGTGATTTCCATCACAGGGCCCCAACCAGCTGCAACCCTGGACAACGGTCCTGGCTAGCCCATCTCTTCTCCACCTGGGTACCCAGAGGTGGACTGTGTGGGGGGACTCAAAGCGCATGCATAACTGCTTGATTGATATAACATTTAAGCTAATTAACTTGATTTTGCCCCTCCTTTGTTCAAGTCCCCTGAATAAATCAGATCTAACTTTTTCTGCATGTAATCTGACTGTGGTTCCAGTTTGTGCTCAAAGTACTGTACTGTTCCTATTTGCTGTGCATAATCTTGTTTTACAGGGGGTCCCCAGGGTCGAGCCAGAGGAACCAGCCCTGGGGGTAAGTGCAAACAGTGTGGGTACTTGGGTGGTGTACCAGGGGTATTGTGAAAGTGATTACCGTACAGTGTTCAGGCCACTAGAGGGGGAAGAGGGGAGTTACAGTGTCCCGGAGGGCTGTGACCAGGTTAGCTTGACCACTACCAACCCTGGCCTGTGGGTGGAGGCACCCATTTCAGAACTCAGGCCCCTTAAAGGGGCACTGTCAGCTTAACCCCTCCATTTTTAGTCAGCTGTGTGCCTTTTGGCACACACCTAATTAATTATCACAGCAGAATAAGCCCATGAACTTTGAAATGCAGCACATACCTTAAATATAAATATTTCGCAAAGTTAGACTTTCTCTCGGGTCGTCCAAAACTCAAGTGACACCGGAAGCATAATCCCATTGAGGATGCGCACCAGGACCGAGCGCGGTCACAAAGCGGCATTTTATGCCAAGCTGACTTTAAGAGTATGCTGCCCATATGAACGGGTATGTCGCGAACTGCTCCTGCTAATTTAAAATTAAAACCGAGCCCTGCATTGGCTCGCACTTACTTTTTAAACCGATAAGTCAAATCCCGCTCATGTATGGGCGGCACATTTTAAAGCATGTATGGGATCTCAACATATCTGTGTTCCAACCATGCCGTGGATTTCGGCATCGGTATTTGTGCTGCATTTCAAAGTTCACGGGCTTATTCTGCTGTGATAATTAATTAGGTGTGTGCCAAAAGGCACACTGCACAAAGATGACTAAAAACGGAGGGGTAAAGCTGACAGTGCCCCTTTAACCTGCTACCAGCCAAGCAGGCAGAGGTAGTAGCCCTTGGGATAGCGCCACCTAGGGGTTACATCTTGGAGGCTCACCGCTGGGATTTTGTGTCTTCTAGTGGCCAAATTTGCGGACTGCTGTTAAAAATAAATGGCTACTTCAACAGAAGTGGCTGTACACCAGTTAGTGGGGTGGTGTATTGGGCAGGAGATCAACACCCTAAATGCTATACTTCTCCTGGATGTTCCCCTGGGTACCAATAAAGACATTGTAGAGGGAGTATTTTCCAAGGTTGAATGTTTACAAAACCCTGTGGTCATGGGTCAACAGGCTAATCTGCTCGCCCAAAATTTCATGGCGTTAGTAGAGTGTAAGGACCCAGTAGACAGTTCCAAAGTGCCACGGACTGTCACCCCTGAAGGAGCCCTCACTGCCTGAAGAGTGATAACTTAAGACAGTAAAGACCCCAAGGAGAATGAGCCCCCCCCACTATCTGAGACTTTTGAGGAGAAATGTGCCAAGTTGTTGCTGGAGGAAGGGAAAACTGTGGAGGACTTAGAGTAATTATTCCTGCCACCTGGGGGTGTTCCTCCCCCAACACCCCCTCCCGCTCCAGCACCTGTTACGGCCCCACCTTCTGTGCCCATGCCAATGCTGGCCCCTATATCTGTACCTGCCATTAGTCACGACTCCTACCGAAGGCTGAGAATCTTCTCTGGCACCCTCACCACCCCCCAAGGGGAGGATGACTGGGAGACCTGGATAGATTGTGTTGCCCCTTTGTTACCTGAATGGCAGTGTGCAGAGGCTGAGAAATGGAAAAGGATCATAGAAAGCTTGAGGGGTCCCGCCCTAGAGGCCATTAAATTTCTGAGGTCCACAAACCCTGATGCATCTACACAGAAGTACCTATCTGCACTCAAAGGCAATTTTGGGAGCACTGAGTCAGGGGAGAACTTAATGTGGAAATTTCAAGGTACAAAACAATGGCCAGGGGAAAGTTTGTCTACATATGTTACTCATCTGGAAAGAGCGCTGCAGAAGGCTTACTGAAAAGGTGGGGTAGCTGCCAGTGACTTAAACCATGTGAGGTTGGGGCACATACTGCAACATGCAAAGCATTCTAAATTGCAGCTTCTTCAATTAAGGCTCCCGGATAGAAGGGGTAACCCACCGGACTATTGTGACTTGATAAAAGAACTCCGGGAGGTTGAAGATGAAGAGGGGGATTGTAATTCTAGGGTGAGTGCAGCCCAAGTGATCACGGCATCGAAAGGCCCTTCTGAAGTGGGGACCAATGAGGGTGTGCCACCATGGGATGAACTGCTGAGGGAGTTCAGGGAAATAAAAAACAGTCTCTTTATGAAGGCCACTCCTGCAAGTACATGCATCAACCCTTATCCAACTGCATCTGCTATGGGGTTGGGGGTGTCCACCCAGGCGTCTCCTGCTGACAAGCAGCTCGAAACTCGATGTCTTGACTATGAAAGTAAGAGAATTGATGAGATGTCACCAAATGCTTACCACACAGCAGACAGAGATGGCACCAAGGTTCTCAGTTGGTAGTACCACTGCCCCAGCTACCAGTGTGATGCCTCGGCCACCCCAAATCCCAGAAAACATATTTTGCCATAATTGTGGGAAGGATGGGCACATGAAGAGAGAATGCAGGTCCACAAAAGACCTAGATAAAGTTGTATATAGACTTCAAGGCAGGTTTCGGAGAATGAATCCATGGTCAAGGAGTGCCCAAAATGACCGCAGTGAGGGTTCAAGAAATAGTAACTCAAATTTCTATGTGGCTAAATCATCTGTCCAGGCCCCTGCTGCTGTCCCTCCAGACTGGTCCAAAATAGTGGGCCCTTCAATGGAGACCACCGTGGCTGTGAATGGTATTCCTACTCGGGCTGTGCTGGACAGTGGGTCGCAAGTGACCATTGTTTTTAAGGACTGGTATGACAAACACTTTTCTGCTGTGCCCTTACAATCTCTGGAAGGCCTACATGTGTGGGGGCTGAGCGACAAGTCTTAACCCTACCTAGGATATGTCCGCCTCTGGTTGTCATGTCCTGCAGCTGTAACTAGTGTAGAGGAGCAAGTCGAGACACTGGCCTTAGTGTGTCCCCCTACTGGACTGCATGATGGTGTTCCCCTGTTAACTGGGATGAACGCCCATATGTCTGGGAGACTGGCACAACTCTGTCACGAGAAACAAGGGCGACGGACTGGGAGGGCCCTAAGAATTCCCACTCTGATCAAGAGGGCCTATGATTTGCAACAGAACCCCAAGGGAGTGGACCAAGATGTAACCCCTAGGTGGCGTTACCCCAAGGGCTACTACTCCTGCCTGTTTGGCTAGTAGCAGGTTAAGGGGCCTGAGTTCCGAAACGGGTGCCTACACCCAGAGGTCAGGGTTGGCAGTGGTCAAGCTAACCTGGGCACAGCCCTCCAGGACACTGTAACCCCCCTCTTTCCCCTCTAGTGGCATGAATACTGTACAATAATCACTTTCACAATACCCCTGGTACACCACCAAAGTACCCATACTGTTTGCACTTACCACCAGGGCTGGTTCCTCTAGCGTGACCCTGGGGATCCCCTGTAAAACCAGGTTATGCACAGCAAATAGCAACAGTACAGTACTTTGAGCACAAACTGGAACCACAGTCAGATTACATGCAGAAAAAGTTAGATCTGATTTATTCAGGGGACTTGAACAAAGGAGGGGCAAAATCAGGTTAATTAGCTTAAAGGTTATATCAATCAAGTAGTTATGCATGCGCTTTGAGTTCCCCCACACAGTCCACCTCTGGGTACCCAGGTGGAGAAGAGACGGGCTAGCCAGGACCGTTGCCCAGGGCTGCAGCTGGTTGGGGCCCTGTGATGGAAAACACAACATGCACAGTATACAATATTTGTAAGCTGGAGCCAGAGGGCTCAGTTCGTAAAGGAAACGAAACAACAGGTGGTTGATCTGGAATGCCAGGAGAAGCAGGACCCACACGAGTCACAGAGGCGTCATTCCTGTTTAAGCGTGGAGCAGGGGGCTGATCCCCAGGCAGATCTCTCGTCGATGACTTCTCTGTGCAGTGGGTAGTCTGGCTGGGCCAGTCTGGCAAGGCCCAGACCGCATGGGGACAGATTCGGATGCAGTCCGTTTTGGACTGGACACAGCTTCCAGCAAGCAGAACACAGTTCACACAGTGGGGAACTAACTCACAACCCACTAGCAGCTCATAGCACATTCACATGTATGAGAATTCTACTGTACCAGGCAAAGCGCTCCCCAGTCACAATCGCAAACTCTGCACACACCGGGAGCTTAGAGGTAGCTGGAACTCCTGACAGGCCGATCGCATTCAGCAAAATCTTCGGTTTTCTTCAGGTTGAGCCTGGCCCACTTCAGTAGCTTACTTTAGTCACACAAACTTGGATTTAGTCCAAAATAATTCTCTTCTCTCCCTCTCAGGAGCAGCAGGCAGACATGGAGGCCAAAAACTTAGCCTTTGCATAGTTCTCCCATGCGAATCCACTCAGAATTGCTCTCAGAATCACTTCAGCTCCTCTCCTTTCACTTCCCAGCTCAAAACTAACTGGAAACTGCAAGCAGCCCGGGACTTCCCCAGTATCCAAAAGATTTGGTTGGCTGATTTGGCTGTCAGTCAAAGCAAGACCTCCCCCTTCAGTTGCAAAAAAGGAGTAAAAAAACTCCAAACTCAAGTTCCTACAGATTTTGAATTCAGACAGCTCCTATAGTCCGGCTACATTTTAGGTTCCACCGGTACTGTTTGGTCCAATTTGCAGTCCAGGACCAAGACAGTGGAGACAAACAAAACAGTCCTTGCTATAAAGAAGGCAGGTTAGACAAACTACATTATCATTATCACTCTAAATGATTTTCAGTAAATAGTTATATCTTTCAACAGAGCTCTCTCTCAGATTACTTAAACTGCAATTAGGCAGCTCTTAAAGAGGCACTACACAGAGGCTATACAGGTTCTGGTAATCACATTTAAACTGCTAAAAAGCAGGACACCAGACTGGCAGTGAGCATTTAGGCAAGCTCAAAGAAGACTTTTTGGGAACCCCCATTTGTAGGGGGGGGTTACACCCGTACCCTTCTTCCTCCTTCCTCCTCCCGTTGTACTCCTACCTCTTCTGTTTGCTTCCCTGAAACTAGTTTGTTACCCTACCCTAGATAGGATGTCTCTTGTTTTCCCTGTTTTTTTAACCCTCCTTCCTGTACCTACATTATCCTGGGTGTTCACTGCTCCTTTCCCACTTGTATGGCTACAGCCTATAGTTACCACCCCCCTGCTGGAAAACAGTATCTAGTAATGTGTTACCTCTTTACCTTGGTCTGGTGTCCCCCCGTGAACAGCAAGTACCTTGCGGAAGTCCGATTCTCCACCCCCACTCTGTCCCACTCATGCAATGGGACACACACTAGGTGTTACTCCTTTAACTCCCCCTCCTAGTTTCTAATGTCCCCCAATTGCCCTTCCGCACTAAGCCTCTGGCACCTCCTCCCCCAAATCTCGCATCTGATTCACAGGGTTTACAAATTTAAAGTAACATCTCAGTGCCCCCAAATTCTGACTAAAAGCTCTTTCCTCCACCTACCTACTTATGCTGCTACTTTACATGTGGAGAGGAAATATAAATATTTACCTCTAGGTTTAAGCAGGCTGCTTACTCTGTCTGTCAGCAATCCCAACACCCTACTCCAATTCGCTGATCCATAAATTTGCTGTCTTTTGCTCTTTTCCCCATCCCCCTATTACACCATCCTCCACTCTGAAAGCCGTCTATGCCCTCAGCTCCTGCCAAAACAGCAGCCCTGACAGACTCGACCCTAAGCTTCTGCACCTCTCTGCTCCTGCCACTGCTGCCCCCCTTGCCACCTTACTAAACCTATCCTTCTCTCTGGCATCTGTTCCTGCAGTCTGGAAGCACACTACTGCCATCCCCCTAACACCTCCTCTCCTGGAAATTTCCACCCTATTTCCTTCCTCCCTACCCTCTCTAAATTCCAACAACATATTGTTCTATCCCAACTCTCTCCCTTCCTTGACTCCACATCCTTTTTCACCACTTTCCAATCCAGCTTTCAAAAACTCCACTCCACTACCTCCTCCGGCTAACTGAGTTCATTCACTCCGCTATGGACCAGAGCCCTCTCACTTCCACCATTTTCCTCAATCTTGCAAAAGCTTTCGACACAGTCTCTCTCTCACTCCTACTTCATAAACTCAGTTCTGCTGGTCTTTCCACCCCGCCACTCAGTTCAGCTCCTGCCACACAGGTAGATCTCAATCTGTGTGGCTTGAAGGTGCCTATCCTTCCCCCCACCTCCACCGGCACCCCCAAAGCTCTGTACTTGGTCCACGCTTATTTTCCATATTTCTTAAAGACCTCCCTGCTGCCTGCTCATCTGCGTCCATCCACATGTACGCAGAAGGGACAGCCCTATTTGCCTCTGGGTCTTCACCAGCTGAGCGGATGTCGAAGCTCCAACCAGATTTTGACTCAATCCAAAAATGGTTTCAGTCCAATCAACCATCTCTCAATGCTGAAAAGGCAGTCTCTAAGTGCTCTGGCACTAGACGAAGACTTTCTAAATTCACTGCCCTCCTTCCCTTCCACACCCCAGATGGAGTCTCTATAGACAACGTACTATCCTTCAAGTACTTAGGCATCTGGCTTAAGAAGTAGACAGCAGATGGGGACTGCATGATCCATCCTCTACCCCCCTACCTGTTTTGTTTTTTTGCACCCTCCCTACACCCCGGCCAGCCACTCCTTTGGGCTGCCTGGGACCTCTGCACCGCCCACCACTGTCACCGCCATCTACGACCCCACATATGAAGCACACCCCGGGTAACCTGATGTCTCCCATCATCGAGTGGGTCCCTCCCTTCCGAAGAGAAGACACCGGTAGACATAACCAGTTGGCCCAGCTGCTGCTGAGGTTAGTCTGGGCTGTCCATGGCTCCGTGACGGCCAGGGTCCAGCAGCCATCATCCGGTTGGCCGGGTGCCATTTTTCTATTTTATTCCCTTAGGAGCATGGCGTGCCACTGACGTGAAGGTGCACACCGACATCCGTCATGCTCCTATTCAGAGGGGCCCAACACAGTGCTGTTCCCCTGGCCTCCACCAGGAGTCAGAAAGCACTGGGCCGCAAACCCCCCTTTTCACCTGGGAGAAGGCAAGCAGTCATTGAACACTCAAGCCTTCTCCCCCTCAGATGGCCCTCTGGTGCCTGAGTCCGTTCCTGAACCCGGGTCGCCGGCGTTGCAAGCAGAAAACCAATCACTGTGCCGAAGGGCTGGCCACTACCTGTTTTTATTACCCCGTAGGTTCTTGCATTGTGTGTCTCATGCTAGTTTGAGCATCACCTCCATTTCTCCCAGCACACAGCCGCAAGTCACAAAAAGCTCCATCCTAAACCTGGTGCCCTCTATAGGCATAAAAGTTGCATCCCCCTTCCTGCCCGCCATGACATCCTTATCAAGATGATTCTCCCCATCTTTGATTACGGCAACATAGTCTATGGCACTGCCCCAAAACTACGCTAGCTAGACTGGATCCTCTCTTCCACTCCTGCCGCTTTGCCCTTAACTGTCCTACACGCACCCACCACTGTACTCTCTACTCTGCTCTCTCCCTTCCTTGAAGGCTCACTATCTGTCCCACTGTACTTTCTTCACCTCTAAATTCTGGTTCTCCTCTCTTCCCCCCCATCTTGAATCCCTGCTCTCTCCCTCCTCCTCCCCCTCCGAAACTCTGGCTTTCGCTCCTTTAAGCTCCCTCCTTGGAAAACTCTAGCTAGCTAATCAGCCTTCTCCTTCCACTTTTCTAAACTCTCTAATTCTCTCCCCTTGATCATTTACTCTGCTCCCTCTAAACCCTCCTTTACTTCTCTTCTCCACTCACATACCTCCCCCTCCTGCCACTGTCCCTAATGTGCCTGGCCCATCTACTCATTTTGCTCCTAAATGTACATTTTTACTGTAAGTGCCACTATATCATTATATATCTGCCCTTATTGTATATTCCCTAGCTGCTAGCTCTGCGTTTGCACTTATTCTGTTCTCCCTGTACATTGTTTTTTGAAATCAGCGTCTATCGACTGACTTTGTATACTACACACATTTGCATACACCCATTTTGTTCTCTGCTGTAGCATGTATTTTGTTTCAATTTGCACTATCCGTATTTGTACACTTTTTATGACTGTTTATTTAATTGTTCCCAATCCCCTTTCCCCCAGGACACATCTGGAAATGAACTATTTGAGCTCAGTATGTCTTTTCTGATGAAATGCTTCAATAAATAAATAAATACTATATGTACGTCCTTATTGTTTGACGTGGAGCCTTTGTAAAGGAGTCTATGACTCAAAGGGTTGTAATTCCAAATGTTATAAAAAAAAAAAAAGATGGCCCAGTGGCACTGAGGGTTGAGGCGCTGGACGCCACACCTCGCACGACGCCAGCAACCCGGGTTCGGGATCAGACTCGGGTCGGCAGGGGTCATCCAGGGGAGGGAGGATGGAGCATCCCAACAGATGCTCTCCTCCCTCTGGGTGGGATACTAGGGGCGCTATATAGCACCGGATGTCCTGAGAGAACCGGTGGGTGCACCGGCTCTCGAGGGGCATGGCGGTTTCGCTCACCAGAGCCGGGGAGGGGGGCCGCTGTTAGGCGCTTGAGAAAAGCATGCATCTGCACGTTGACTTTCTGGACTCATGTCCTACGCGCCAGCATCTCAAGGGGTTGGGTAACAGACATATACAAATTCGGAGGAAAAAATCCTTCACCTCTCCTAGGTGACGATCTCTCCAGCAGCATGCGCGCCACCACCGACAGCATCAGGGCAGACTCCGCTGTACAAGCCCTCTCCCTGAACATTTTGGGGGGGGAAGGTAAGGAGGACCTTTCCTCGCCCCACCAGGGGGTAATCTGGGCCATCAAGGACTTAGGGGAGTCGAGCTGAGGCACTCTAGGGGCAGACCTTGAGTCGGGTAGGTCACAACGCTTGAGGCACTGAGGGCTCTGACTGAGTAAAGAGCGTAAAAAAAAAAAAAAAAAAGAATGCACTAAGCCTCAGGCAGCTCTTCCCCCAATCACACACATAAATGACAGGGCTTTCTTAATCTATTCACCCCCAAGTTAGTTTCCTTGAGCTAGGTTCCCCACACCACTGGTTACAAATTTAAAGAAAAGTCTCAGAGTTTCCCAAAACTCTGACTAAAAATCTCTTTCCTCCACCTACCCGCTTACACCATTACTTTAAGTACGGAGAGAAAACATAAATATATACGTCTAGGTTTAAGCTGGCTTCTTACTTTCCTCTCTGTCCTCCTGCGGGGAGGGGGGCATCACAAGGAGGTGGGTTGGTAGGTGGTGGGGGGCACTAATGGGAGGGCACTACAAGGATGGTGATGAACAGGGGCTCCCTGAGGCAAAATGGGACCTAGGGACAGGCCAGACATGGTTGGTTCTCATACCCAGGACTCCCACTGGACCAAGTGGACAGGTAACCTTCAGGCCAGTGGCCTCCACTCATCCCCTACAGGCAGTGATTTCCAATGCAAGATCAATCAGGACCAAGACGGCAATTATGTCAGACTTGATTTCCACGACTAATCTGGCTTGCATCATGGAGACCTGGCTGAGTGATGAAGGTGGTTCAGGTTTGGAGGCATTGGTCCCAGCTGGATTCTCTGTGGTTCCTTGCCTATGGAGGGATTGGGTGGGGGGTGATGGCATTCTGCTTTAGAGGGGATACAAACTTTACTGTGCACCCAGTGGGGTTACTTTATCATTTGAATACTTGGCCATGTGTGAGGGTCCAGATGCAGGTTGCAGGATCTTTCTTGTATACCAGTCTCTGGGGCATGAGAGGGAATTCCTGCAGGACTTCATTGCCGAGAAGGTATTGGAGCTGCCCAGAGGGTTGGTTCTGGGCAACTTCATTGCCTGGATTAATGATGAACTCTCGCAGTTTGGGCAAAGATTCCTGCAGGTGATAGAATCACTGGGCCTTATACAAGTAGTTATTTCTGAAACCCATCAACACGGACATGTCTTGAACTTAGTAGTCTCACTGGGGCTCAAGATTAACAACCACAGGATTGATGCGGTCTGCTGGTCAGATCACTGTACAGTGAAGTTCTCATTCAAGGCCCTCCCCTGTAGTCCACCCCCAGTGGAGATGGTCTGTTACAGCCCTTTAAAGGGATTGTCCCCAACAGGACTCCAGTTGGTGATGGACCTCTCAGGTGTGAGGGCTGCTTATAAGACAAGGATCGGAGGAAGTGGGGTAGCCTATAGCAAGGCTATTACTTTAGCCCTTGATTCTGCCACACCAGTTCACATACGACCCAGAAATTCTCACTTAGGATCCTTCTGGTTTGATGGGGCGCTTAGGGAGATGAAGGCCATGGGTCAAAGACTACAGCATTGTTGACAGAAATCCAGCACCATCGAGGACAGATTGGCTTTGAATGCTCACTGTGGTTAGCATAAAAGAGCGATCTCTCATAAGAAGGCAGCACCACTTTCCAGGGAGAAGAACAATCTCTGGTTCAGCGTTTCCAGACTGTAGACAAGTAACTGAGTCCTGCTTGTCTAAAACCAGTAAAAGCAACTTCATCCATCAGGTGTGAAGAGTTTGCTCAGTTCTTCCATGACCATGTGTCCTCTGTCAGGTCTGGGACTACCCCAGCTGGGCTGTTGCGACCCAGCAGTGGGAAGCAAGTTGTCACTAGGAGCACTCATGTTTTGGGGACAGCTTTGGTCGGTATCGGTGGAGGAGGTTTGTGAGGTGATCTCAGAGTTGCGGCCTGCTTTTTGTGAACTGGACCTGGGCCCAACATGCCACCTAGACAGCTGTATGGGATTCCTGGGTCCAATGTTCGCTGAGACAGCCCAGTGCTCCTTTTCAGAGGGGTCCTTTCCAGGCACATTTAAAGGTACGCTGGTGAGGCCCTTTCTCAAAAAAAAATCTCCTTACCCTGACAGCTCAGCAAATTCTAGACCCATCTCTAACCTTCCTGTTTGGGAAAGGTTATGGAGAAGATAGTGGCACTGCAGCTCAAGGCACACGTCACAACCGTTAACATCTATGAGCCATTCCAGTCTGAATTTAGATCTAGGTACAGTTGGGAGACCGCATTGGTTAGGGTGCATAATACCCTCCTCGGGTAAGAGATAGCGGGGAACAGTCAGTTTTCAATCTACTCCGTCTTTGCTCAGCATATGCCACTGTGAACCACAGATTGTTAGCAGATCACCTAAGGGAGCTCTGTGGACTCACCGGCACCGTCATCAGCTGGTTTGAGTCCTTCCTTAGAGACAGGATGCAGGGGGTAGTGATGGGGAATTTCTCCACATTCCCAAAGCCCCTGTTCTGTAGTGTACCCCAGGGCTCGATCCTTTCACCTATGCTGTTCACAGTATATATGCTGTGCCTGGGTGAGATCGTCAGACATTACAGACTGGGTTTTCACTGCTACACAGATGGCACCCAACTGTATCTGTCATTTGCACCTGGAACACCTGGTGCAGTTGATGTACTGAATTTGTGCCTGGCTAAGTCCCACCTGGATAAGACGAGGTATTAGTGATCAAGCCTGGTCAATGAAAGGGTGCGGGGCCACAGAGGCGATCACTGGCCTGGTCCTTGGTCCCCCCAGCCTTGCAGCCTCAGCTAAGGTTAAGAATCTGAGGGTTATTCTAGATGAAATACTAACACTTAAGGCTCAGGTGTCGTCCGTAGTCTGCAGTGTTTTTCAGCATATTAGAAATATCACCTGACTTAAAGCCCTGATCCCACCAGATGACCTGCTACCACTGGTACATGACATTGTGACTTCCAGACTCGACTACTGTAATGCTCTTTATCCCAGTGTTAGCGGAGGGGTCCTATGGCACCTGCAGCTGGTGCAGAATGAGTAGTGTTGCTGAAACAGTATCCTAGAAACTAGGATACCAACAGATACCTCCCATTTGGCCAGATAGTTGCTGTGGTAGGGTAGCAGTGCTATCTGACCATGAATCCTACCCTCTAGAATCAGTGCATGGATTCTACAAACATTGTGGATCCTGTGGATCCTAGCAACAGACCCAGCCTGGATCCTAACTATCTGACCTAGGATCCCTGAATCTGACCTAGAATCCATCGCTATATGACCCCGGATCCTAACTGTCTGACATAGGATCCCTGGATCCTAACTAGGATCCATTGCTATCTGACCCTGGATCCTACATCTGTCTTTGGTAGGATTTCTGGTAGGATCCCAGGCAGGATGCCAACACTATCTGACAGATAGTGGTAGGATCCACAAAAGCACTATCTGAACAACACTACTGACAAGCCTTCCAAGGTCCTGTCATATAACTCTGGTCCTGTGTGACCTGCACTGGCTGTCAGTAATGTGGCAAATCACCTTCAAGGCCAGTTTACTGACCCACAAAGCCTTATATGGATGGGGTCAAGGTTATCAGCGTGACCACCTCTCTTTTTACCATCTTTCTCACCCTCTTCTCTCCTCTTCTCCGAGGTGAGCCTCCTAGCGGTTCCCCAGGCTAGGCTAAAGACATCCAGTGATTGTACTTTTTTTTTTTGGTCGGTCTTTTGTTTCCCCTGGGTCCCGCCGGCCACCACTGATGTCCCCCCCACCATCCCCGCAGGTCAAGACCCCCTCCCCTATTGCCCCCATGACTTACCCTTCATCGCAGGGGGTGGGGAGTGATTCAACCCACTGGCATGGATTCAGCTTGGGAGGTGTCCTCTAGGGGCGGCTTGCTGGGAGGGAACTATCATTATCCTGTGCGGTGGGTCCCCTTTTTCCAGTTTTTGTTTCTTGATGCAGCACGGAGTGTGCAATGCCACCAGTGATGCACCACGCATACGTCCACATGCCGTACGTCGGGCGGCTGCTCCACCTCCGCCCCCACATTGTGGGACCTGGCCTGCCAGCCCCCAGCCACTGCTAGGGGTCAGGAAAATGCCAGTCCATGTCCCCACCCTCCCCCGGGACAGGACAGCTGTCCTCCGGACGCTCGACCCTCTCCCTCTCCAGCCAACCCCTGATGACCTCCTCACACCGCGAACATGGGTCACTAGCATGGCAGGAGGTAAGGCAGTAATGCCTCAGCCCTCCATGCCACTGGGCCAGCTCAGGGATCGTACTTTTGAAGTTGCCAGCCCAATTCTGTGGAACTTGCTCCCAAGGTCTCTGAGGGAGGTCCCCTCAGTGGAGGCCTTTAAGTGAGGCCATAAGATGTTGTCCCGGTGGCACTGAGGGTTGAGGTGCTGGACACCACACCTTGCGCCACGCCGGCAACCCGGGTTCAGGAATGAGCCCGAGTCATCGGGGGTTGGCAGGGGAGAGAGAGGATCGAGCGTCCAGAGGACTGCTCTTCTCTCTCAGGGAGAGATCCAGGGTCGGCCCGGCACCGCAGCAGCCCCCAGTGGAGACCGGAGGCACTGCAAATGCCAGGGCTCACAAGCAGGGGGAAGACGTCAGGCGGTTGCCTTCCGGACATGGGTGGGAACATCCACATCACGGGCAGGGCGGCATTGCACGTCCTACGTCTGGAGGACTATGCTGAAAATAACCTGGCATACTGAGGAGGCAACGAGGGCCCCAGGGACCTCCCTCACATCACAAAAAAACAAACACAGCTCTGGAGAAAAATGCCAAAGCCACACCAAACAGATGAATAATTCAACAACAGGCACACAGAACGCGGGCTCCACTGCTGCATGCACTCAAAATCCGTGTATGAAAAAAGTTTATCACAAAAATGTAATAAAAGTGAAGTAGCACCCCCAGTAACTTCAACATTTCACGCCGCCCTGTCGCTTTATCAAGATGTCAGCAGCATGTGACACTCTCACACTTATAGTGCCCCATACACATAGTACCAGCTATTTAAAGTGAGGTGTGCAAAAACTTCATGCAAAATTACAATGATAAATACAAATAATAAACAAGACACTGTTTAACATCACATCATGACAACAAAATATTTAAAAAAGCAAGCAAACACATGTTAATTGCCTGCTAGCAATTCATATATTTACTCTTAAATGTTATTATGAGCTCATAGTAATTATAAAGTCTTATTAGGAACTGCTCTAGTTAAACAATACATATGCTCATTCCTTTACTCACTGCTATAACATTCATCTATGCCATGAGCACTATTATCATTGATTCAAATCTTTTTAAATATTATTCTGAATAGCATTAGACCACAGACTGGATAGTCTTTTATTGAAAAGCATCAGCCACAGTGTACCAAGTCATTATAGTCTTATACCTGCCAATAATTATTCTTCACCATCAATTTAGCCCACCCTTGGCATTGCAATCTGTACTTATATTTTAAAATACTAGCATCTCTACAGGTAATCAGAAAAGTTTCTCATCAAAAGAAAGAAAACATTTTTTGTTCAAAACCTGCTAGACTCGCTCTTGGTAATGCCATCTGCACTGATATTTATATTTAAAATGCAGGCATTTTTGCAAGTTGACAAAGAAAAAATGTGAGCATTTCAACAATCAAACTAGTAGCTACGGTAAAAATGGCAAAAGTTACTTAGCTCATACTCAGCAATACCAATAACATGCGTCCCAATCTACTACAGTGCACGGCAATACTATCAGAAATAGAAGAAACAATGTAATGTCTGAACTGTTTGGTTTTAAAAAGATAATAACAAAGTCTGATACTATGCAAGCCCTTAGTCTTTTTGAAGAAATGGCTGTTGAACAGGATTGGTGGCTTGTTACATTGGACGTACAGCCCCGCTATATGAATATCCCGCACGATGCTGATTGTGAGGCTGTTTTTCCTCACTGTCTACACATTCTACTTATAGCCATGCATTCATTCTATTTGTGTGTGAACTTTTAGAACATGTTTTGACTAAAAATGTTTTTTTGTATGAAAGACAGTTATACCATGAAATACAGAGCCGCATCTATTCTGGTATGTGACTATACAATGGAAACTCTAGAAGTGCTGCCTGGTTGGTCACGAGCCTTGTTCCACCCGGACCCAGCAAAGGCAGGGCTGAGCCTCTTAAAGTCACAGCGCAGAGGCATTAATTTGCACACTCATGCAGGAACTAGAAACACAGCATTTCTACACAGGGACTTACACTTCTCACTGGACGTTAGCCAGGTTCAGAGGCAGAACACCAGGCTGGGCCTTTTCCAGGTAGAGGGCAATTGCAGTACTCGGGAGATGATCCAAGGTAAACCCACCAGTTTGGGGGGGGGAGAGGTTACATGCATATGGTAGGGCTGATCAGCAAAAGGAGTAAAGGCAGGAGACAGGGATTCTGGAGGGGGTCTATATAAATTCCAAAAGCCTTGGGTACGAAAGGAGTGGGCTCCAGGCAGTAGCAGCAGAGACCAAGATGGACCAGTTAGCCATAACAGAAACCTGGGTAATAGGAAACAGTGAGTGGAACCTTGTAATATCAGGCTACTCACACTACAGGAGGGACAGAGAAAAAGGCAGGGGGATGACACTGGACGTTAGGGAAGGTATAGTGGCCATGGAAGATACTACTCATGGGGGAGGGACAGCATGGCATGACAGCAGTTTATGTGCAACTGGCAACAGAAGAGTGTATAAAGATCAGGGTCAGAGTGGTGTACAGACCACAGAACCAAAGGGATGAAGGAGACCTGGAATTGGAGGAGGAGATCATAAAGGCAGCAGCCAAACGGGAGGTGGTTCTGGTGGGTGCCGCAAATATGCTGGATGTGGACTGGAAAATCCAGGCAGCCATTAGGGGTCTGTGAATACCTTATTTCAAATCCTCAGTTGACTATATTCAGGGGCCTAGTTATTCATTACTCATGCTTCGTTATTCGGCCGCTGAAACAGTGTGTGAGAATTCAGGATCTCCTGAGACTTCCTGTCCAATCAGGGTCCACTTTAGAAGCCCACTGAAGGCAGTCCATGTGATCCAGCACTCACAGAAGCTACTGGCAAAAGAGGAAGATGTCTGAGCCACTGTGAAAGAGCAATCTACTTCCATCCACTTGTTACAATTAGCCAAAAAGTGAAATCTTGACAATTTTTGTTCCCTTTCTAAGTCCCAAACTAGAGACGGTAATTTGTTTCACACTTTGGGCCCGATTACAAGATGAATAATGCAACCCGTGGGCATCTGCGAGTTGCGCCATGTGGCACTACACCGGGGACCCTGCGCCCTATTCTAAGACAGGCAGGGCCCGATTCCAAGACGACTTGTGCATTGCACAAAGTGATTTATGCCAAACCCTATGGCGTAAATCGCACCTTACGCCATGGGATACACAAGTCATGATTCCAAGACGTGGCTTGCGCCATGCCGTTTGTGGGTTGCACCAAAGGTGGGCTATGCCATCCACTATGCCCGCAACCTGCAGCGGCATGGTGCAAGGGTGGGTTACGGCAGCAACTGCACCCTATTCCAGAAGGGTGGCTGCCGTAATCCACCTACGCCATTCCAGGACCCAGTTTGGTGTAGTGGGTTTGGACCAGCTTGGAGGTGGTCTAAGGGGCATCCATCCTGGCACATCAACAGATGCCCCCTCACAGCACCATGAAAACGCCATGTCTGTGCCCCACATGCCCCCCTGCTCAGAATGTCCCCCAGCCCCCAGAAATTCGTGGGACCCCCCAGAGTCCGTTTTTCTGTCATGTCCCCAATCGCCAGTGCCAACGACCAGCCCCATGCCCCCAGGTGCGTGCTGGTGCATTTCGGGGTGGTGGGGCTCCGGGGGGGGCAGTAGACTGCGTGTCGTGACTTGCGGTACCCAGATCCAGTGCGCCATTCCCTTGGCACTATCCTGAGGCTGCCACAAGTTGCGGGCGCAGGTGCTGGGGTCTGGAAGAATAACGATGCAGTATGGTAATGTGAGCCCCCTCTGGAAGATTACTAGCTTTTTACCAGGGTTTCTACTGCCTGGTGTTTGGGACTGCCTGCTGGCAGGCGGTGCCTGGGCCTAGGTAGTATAAATAGAGGGTCTGGCACCAGAAAAAAAGGCTCAGGGAACAGGAATGGTAGAGGGAGCGAGCTCCCAGTTCAGGGAGTGCCACAAGTCTGACCGTGGGCCGAGGCTTGGAGCCCGGGGTGGGGTGATGACCACCCCATCCCACTGCCCTTGTTTCGGAGACGAGTTGGCAGGGTTTGGTGATCATTCGTGGAGCTGTATGGAGTGAGAACTCTGCGGCCAGGAGGAGTGGGAGCTGGGCCCAGAGTATGTTGGAGCCCGTCTTGTGATCCCCAGCACTGAGGTAGGGTGGCGCAGAGGTCCCGGTGTTCTAGGTCAGCTAGCTGCCACAGGATCCTGGTGCTCGAGTCTGGTGATAACAGCCCACGTTCATGGGGAGCAGTGGTGGCAGCCTACTCCTGGCCACCATTTGGACCATTACTGTGGGTTCTATGTGATAATGGTGATCATGAAAGGGCGATCGCTGTTACGGCGAATGTACATCGCCAAAAACAACAATGGTGATGTACTGCCCAGCGCCAGAAATAACTTTCATTTTTTTATGCGGTGGGCAAAGCTCCCCCTCAACCACCCTAGCTAAAATAACTAACTCGGGGGTGCTTGTCAGGGAAGGGGTAGAACTGGGATACATAGGGAAAAAATAAATGGGACGACACGGCACTAAAATATTGCGCTTGCCCCGAGCCCCGAACCCTGCACCCTACTCTCCGAAGCCAGCCTCCCTGTCTACAGCGCCACTAAGCTGGCTCGGCGGCTGCCCCTCTCGCCACCCCTCACATAACTGACAGATATCCTCCCGGTATCCTGTCGCCATCCTCTCGCCCTGGTCTTTCCTGTAGCTACCCTTGCAGGGTAGCCCACAACAGAGGCACTGAGATTGAGTTGCACATATTTGAGTCGCTCAATCTCAGGCAGCCTTTCGATGGTATACCGTTATGGTGTCCAGCTGGAGAGTATGCAGCTATGGATGCCCCCCCGAAATCTCAGTGCTGCAGGTGTGGGCGAAACCACCGGGGGCAGCCCCTTGTTTAAGGCTGTCCCATGGGTTGCTCACCAGGCAGCATGGAATGTGAGTTCAGTGGAAGAAGATGGTCCCTAAGCTTGTACAGGAGGCAGTTTCGGCTAAAGTGGTTTTCTAGGCAATTCAGTTTCAGCCGATGTGTGTTACTGCCATCATCAGTGACAGCCTTATATGACTCCAAGGAGAAGGGTGCAGTCAAGATCCCTGGATTAGTTTCTGCCAGCAATCTAATCTTGACCCTGGCCATGTATGACAAAGCCCACCCAGTATGGTCTCCCCATGCTCCACGGAGTGGCCTGTTTTATCTTTTTGCAAAGAAGTACATTTTGAAATAGGAATCATTGTGGACAATGAACTTTCTCAATCTACCTCAATGTACTGCTTAACAAGTTTGGCCCCTACAGCTGTAGCAGTCCCAAAGAGACAAACAACACCCCCGGACCATTGCTGAACCAGGTAACTAAGCAAATCTTGTGACTGCGGTCTGGCTGTGAGTGCCTCCCTCGTCCAAAGTACCACGTGGTATACCCCTAGACAAATGGGAGGGAGGCTTACAATGTGGGGGCTCATCTAGGATCCTAATTTGGGGGTGTTAGAAGCATACCTGGACTGACTTTTGAGGGTGCTGCAATGCAGGGAGTTGCTGAGGCCTGGCAGGACTGGATTCCTTTTTTGCGAGCTGCCATCTTAGACTATGACTTTTCATGCCTTTGGGAAGTGGCTCCATGAGGCCTGGCCAAGAACTTTCAGCATACCTACGGTAATGTATGCAGAACTTGAGGGGAAACAGTTTATTGGCTGGACATCGCTAGGTTGGCAGAAGGGTCAAGGAACTCGAGAGAAGATGCCATTTTGAGGCTTTTGTATGGTATCTGTGACAATGGGTTTTTAGATATGAACTTGCTTTTGGATTATGTGGAATAAAAGGAGAGGAGCTTGAGAGCAATGGCTCAACCACCCAGCACATCTGCAAGGGAGGTGATGGTCCCAGCAATGCTGTTACCTTGGCCCTAGGACACAGTGGACAAAGAAAATGCAGCAGATAAGTGTGCTGTCTGTGGTTTCTCGGGAGAGGGAGTGATGAAACTACTCATCTGCTCGACTTGTTCCCATGTAGCTACTTCCTTGCCTAGTGCACCGTTTATGCCCTGCATGTGACTGTGGGGTTGGCCTACCCCTCTAACCCCACTCAGCACCATAGCTACCACCACTTCAGCCATCAGCATGGAGACTTGGGAAGAAGAGAAGGCTGACTTAGATGGAATGGCTCTGGTGCGGAAGGGTGAAAGACATCTGCCTGCCCCTTCCCCACCAAAGGACACTGCACCTCTCCATGACAGATGGAGGGGTTGCGGGTGGAAGTCTGCTTCAGCAATTCCAGGCCAAGTGGAGCCCACTGAACCCCCATGGCCGCAGTAACCAAAAAGTGGACCTCGCAAAAAGGGCCTGCACCAGCAAAGCCTGCATTGCCCGATGTGGAGATTAAGGTGGTAATTTCAGGAGAAGATACCAGCTCTGAGAAGGAAAACTGGGAGAGGGCTGGGACAAAAGCAGTTGCTCTGGGTAAACTCCTGACCTCCTTTTCATTTGAGGACCCGGTGATTGAAAGGGGACATTCCCCATCCTTTTTGTTCTCCTATGTTTTGCTATCCAGATACCGTGCCCGGTCTGCCACCAGTGCTGTGAGAAGATGGATCGCCTTAGATCTTAGGATCCCCTGAACATGAAGTACAGAACTGGAGTCTGGCTCCTCACCTGAAGGGTGCCCAGGACCAGTGTGTGAAGTATCCCTGATGGTTCCCACACAGAGATAGGTGCGGCAACGAATCAGGAAGGAGTATCCCAGGGAAATATACCCTTACATCTCTGAGAGGCTATGGGATATAATAGCGGAACAGAGGGAGGACTGGGTGTTCCACGCCACCTTGGACAAAGTGCAGCATACTAAGGTTCGTACTAAGGAGTAAGGAGCAAAAAACAGCTAGTATAAGCCCATAGGCCTCTCTCCTGTCCATTCACCCATAGTACGCCAACTTGTGCCCTTTGAAAATGTAGGAATCAAGTCTATGTTTACACTGGGCCTTATTATTGGAGCAGATAATATTTTCAGGTAGTTCATTCCAAGGGGCCACCACTCTCTGTGTAAAAATTGCCTTCCTCCTGTTGGTACATACGAAATGCCAGCAGAAACAGGCCTTACGGTCTGTCAAGCCTGCTCGATTGTGTAGCTAGCCCCTCAACTTGCAGCTGCCCCACCCTCCCTTCCTCATAACCACCCCCCACTCTGTCCCCCCCCCACAATTGTTTAACCAGGAGAGACACACTAAGCTGAAAGCTTGTCTACAGGTGCGACCTGGGAGCACAGGGAAGTTAAGTGACTTGTTCAGGGTCACACACTATGCAAGTGGGGGCTGTGAGATTCAAACCCAGGTCTCCAGATTTGTAGCTCAGAGCCTTAAATCACTGCGCTATACTGCCTCCCTTAAATCCTCCTACCGTTCTACGCGATACCACCTCCTCCAGAATTAATGTGTCCAGAAAATTTCTGAGTCCAGATGAAGAGAAAGGAGAGCCTAAAATACAGAGAAAAGTCTCCGTTAATTCGTGCTGCACTCAGCCATGCATGCGCACACTCCAATAACAACTACAGTATATCCCCTGCTGTTGCTGTTGGAATTTCATGTAATGCTTCTTGGCCTGACTGGGCTGATGCACAGTGTCTTGCCAATTGATGTGCTAGAAGGATAACCTGACCATTGAGTTAATCATCTATGAGGATGTGATAATGCTGTTGGTTGCCCAATGTCTGCTGCACTGACCCCCAACAGGAAGGATGCCCTCTGTGTGCACTAATACTTCCCTTGGTGAGTTAATGTACCTGGCACCATCATGGTTTCCACAGAACCTGAGCTGACCTTAAATGTTCATAACCATATGTGCATATATGTATATGTGTATATAATATTTATTTCCTATATATATGTAACCCCCCTGCAAATGGGGGTTCCCAAAAGTCTTCCAGGAGCTTGCTTGAATGCTCCGAGCCTGAATGGTGTTTGGCGCTTAAGCCATTTATCTGTGAGTGCTTTTAAAGCCTCTGGTACTGTCTCTTTAAGAGCTGTCTGCTTGCAGACATAATTAGTTGTATGGGGGGACTGTGTGTTTCTCTGCTTGAGTCCCGCTCAAGCTGCTGCCAATTCGCTCCATTTTTGCAGTCGCTAGGAGTGCAAAGGGAGCCTATCTGAAAGATGTAACTGTTTGCCAGAAATCATTTAGAGTAATAATGAAAATACAGTTTGTCTAACCTGTTTTTCTTTGCAATCAGAACTGTTTGCCTAGTTCCCCATTCTAGTTTTGAACTACTGAACTGGACCAATCAGTGTGGGTTAAGCGAGCTCTAAAATGGTGCCTGTGGACGAATCAGAATTTGGACTCGTAATCTGAGCCAGCCACAAGAGGATTATATGGGCAGTGACTCTGGGAAATGTAGTTTGGACTTCGGGCATCTTTTTGCACCAACAGAGGGAGTCTATTGTGAGTGACAGCCAGTCCAGCCAAGAACTGGGAGGAACTCAAAGGAAGTGCCCGGTTTTGTCTACTGGAGTTTCAGTTTAGCTCTGGTAGTGAAGAGGGAAGGAGCTCTGTGCTCCTTCGGTGCGCAGTTTTAGTCGGGAAACGCGTGTAAGGCCCCAAGTTTCGGTCTGCAGCTTGTGCAACTGCTTGTCCGGACTGAATCCGACCTGTGAAGAGAATCAAGGAGATCTGAAGAGTAGAAACCAGGCTCACCCTGTAGAAGACTGGAGAAATTGCTGAATCGCGCTCGGTCTGTCAGGAACTGAATCTGCTGTGTGTTCTCCCAGGTATTGTGCAGTAATTGCGATCGGGATAGAGAAGCAGCCTGCCTGGTATAGTACTTTCTTTTTCCATATAAATGTGTGTAGTGCTTGTGGGGACTCGCGTTTCAAATCCCCCTGTACAGTGAACTGAGTGCATGAAGCTGCAAGTAAACCCCAGCTTAATCCAGACTACATCCATTTGCTCTGAACTGCCGTGGGGCAGTCACAAGGACCTTGTCCACATGGTCTGCTCCTCCTGGCAATCCAGGACAATCTGCCTTCCATTCAGTTTCAGCATTGAATTTGTGAGTACAAATCAGGGTAGCTCCCTGCCATCATCTAATTGCAAGTGTTCCATCTGATTACTTTTCCTTTCTTTCTCCACAAACCGAGCCTACCGGCTCCGGATTACAATTTGGGTATTGTGCATGCATTTTCCATCTTCAGGGCCCCAACCAGCTGCACCAAATAGGCTAGCCTCTTATTGCCTGGGTACCCAGTAAGAGTGACATTTGGGATTCTGAAATATGTGTACAGTACTGTGATTATTAATGCGTTTAAACTAATTAACCTGATTTCCCCCTGTCCTTGTTATATCCCCCTAAATAAATCAGATCTGTTTGTTTCAGCAAAGTTACACTGCCTGAGGTATTCGTTTATGTTAAAGTATTGTACTGTGATTTTTGCACTGTATCATCTTGTTTTACAGGGAGTCCCCAGAGTCACGCTGATTGAACCAATCCTGGGGGTAAGTGTATATTGCAAGGGTACTGTGATTGATTTGTGTGGGCCACTAGTGGGAAGAAAGGGGGGTTGCAGTGACCTAGATGGCTGTGACCAAGTCATATCAGACTGTCTTAACCCTGACCTCTGGGTGGAGGAACCCGCCATTGGATCCAGGCCCCTCAACCTGTTAGTGGCAAATCAGGCAGGGGTAGTAGCCCTTGGGATAGCGCCTCCTGGGGGTTACATATACATGTAATCGTTGTTTTTTTTTGTATCACAGTTCATATAGTCGAACGTGGGGTGTGCATTTCTTGGTTTGATGAGGAATTTTGGCGTTGGAATACCATCAAGCCAGTGAAGGTAAGTATTTTTTTTTGGGGGGGGGCATTATTTAAAAAAAGTTAAAAAAGATTCATCAATGTTTTGGTCATCTTTACAGGTCTTCAGCGTATCATCAGAACTGAAAAAAAATTAACAGCTGTGATTCGTGATTTGTCTCGGGATGAGTGTCTGGTGTGACACGACCAATGATAATAAACTGCACGGGAATGCGAATATCTACGGTTGTACTTCCCTGACCTGTAGCACACAAAACTACCTGATTTGAAAACTCATATCAATGAGTACAATGGTGACTGAAGCCGAGACCCGAGATACTACGAAACAGGCTTACATGCAACTAACTACAAAAAAACTTAGTTTTGTGATTTGTGACGTGATCGTGAGTCGTGACCGTAAAGATGAAGAACGTGATTTGTCTCGGAGTCAGAGTCGTGATGAGTGTCTGGTGTGACATGACCAATGATGATAATAATAATAATAGCTTTACATGCAAAAACTACAAAAAACTTACAGTTTTATGATTTGTGAATCATGACCGTGAAGATGAAGAACACAGTTTGTATCGTGAGTGACTCGTGATGATCGCCCTGACTTAAAAACACACATCAATGAGTACAATGTTCATGCAGATATATGCACCACACCAGTACTCTGAAGGGAAGTCAAACAAACAACTGTGACTTCAGTCACTGCTGCACCACAACGATCAGCAGTAAAATATAAAACATTAATTAAAATATTACTGTGTGTACATTAACACAGTTATACAACAAAAATATAACCACAACAAAAAGACTGCCTTTTTCTCCCAGTTAATCTACTACCTACACCACACAGATACGCCCCTCCCCCAAAGCACACTTCAAGTATCTCTCAGTACACAGACTGAATGCTCAAAATTAACATTCAAAATCCACACACAAACAATAAACACTCGATGATATGAGTACAGGAGGGTTTCCTACAATCGATGTGTAACCCCCCCTACAAATGGGGGTTCCCAAAAGGCTTCCGTGAGCTTGCTCAAATGCTCATTGCCAGGCTGGTGTCCTGCGTTTAGCAGTTAAAAGTGTTACTCGTGAGTGCCTGTGTGGCTTCCGTGTGTTGTCCCTTTAAGGGCTGCCTATTTGCAGTCATAATTAATGAACAGGGGGGACTGTGTGTTTCTATGCCCGAGTCCCACCCGGGCTGCTGAATACTCACTCTGTTTCTGCCACCGTTACTTGGGCAGAGGGAGCCCTGTTGAAAGATGTAGCTAATTGTTGGTGACCACTGAGGGTAATAATAATAATGTGGTTTGTGCTAACCTGCCTTATTTGCAGCAAGCACTATTCAGCTTAGCTCCACCATTTTGGTCCTGAACTGCCGAATTGGACCAATCAGTACGTGAGGACTCTAAGATGGAGCCTACTAATGAGGGACTGTGTGGATTACCAGTTGGGATTTGTAGTTTCGGGCTGTTTGCACCCAGAGGAGGAGCTCTTACTGTGACTGACAGTTTGCCTGACTAATCAAACCTTTTGGATCCATGCTGGAATTCCATACCACATCTGAAAGGGACTTAATTTTGCAGCAATCCAAAAACCTTGCACCTCTTTCGTGGGATGAAATCAGAATACACCTCTTCCCAGACTTAAGTTTTGCTATGAGGATCAGACGCAAAAGCTCTGATGGCATAAGGGAAAGGTTACGTGCATTGGGGGTGCACCATGTGCTTTTGATGCCCGCCAGTCTCAGGATAGTGTATGGTGGAAAGACTTATCAATTTTCCGAACCATCTGAGGCCTCAAAGCTTCTGGAAAAAATAGAAAGCCAATTTGCAGCACGAGAGGAAGCCACCGACTCTGAAGACGAGTTAGACACCTGAATCTGTCACCGCTAATGGCGATTTAATCTTAGGAGGACAGAGAAGTGTAAAAAACACTGTTCCCACAAGTTACAGAACTGGTTAAAATATTACTTCTGTTCCCCACAAATTCCATTTTATGAACAGTGGCAAAATGAACATTTGAGATGAGTATTTTTTTATAATTATGAGACGGACTGGGTTGGGGAAATGTTTGTTTAAAAGTTGTACTGGTTCTATCAGTTGTTCTCTTCCTTTACGCTTATCAGCATTTCTAAGTTAGTAACGCTTATCGGAGGTAACATTAAGGGCATGTGATTAAGAGGGCTCTCTGTGTTAATATTTAGTTAACTAAATTAATACTTAGTTAATTATAGAAATATAAGTTTAAGGATGTCCTTTTTTGAGTAAACTAGGAGTGGTTATCTGTGGGGGTGACTGCATCTGTTTTCTTTTTACAGCAACCGATTATAGATGGGGATGTATACCCTTATATAGGGTGAGCGATGTGAATACACTATTTTGGGCACCCCTGCTCATGGTTGTATATGCCAATTTAGATAAAAATAATTTAGGATGGACTTAGAGGAATTTTTATTGAGGTTTTAAGTGAAATGTTATATTGTGATAACCCCCATATGAAGTAACAATGTACAGGGGCATTACATGTAATGTTACTGTAAAAATGATGTCTATAAATTGTATATCAGAATGCCTGCCTGGAGGGGCTGAATTGTAATGCTATGTGTTACAGTAAACTAATAAAATATCATTAAAAAACCAAAACTTTTGGATCCAAGGGAAACCCTCGAGCTGTCTGCTGGCAGGCCAGATTCGAGCTGGAAGCTGAGCAAGAAAGAGCTTGCATAGTTCGAGCAGCCATGTTGTGCAGTAGTTCACGAGGGAGAACTGTGGAAGGCCCGAATTCCAGCCTGTTTGCCGTTTTCTGCCTAGAGAGAGAGAACTGGTTCAGACTGAATCCGATCTGTGTGCTGTGAAGCAAGCTACTGAATTGGGACCAGGCTTAACCTGTACAAGACCGAAGAGTTTGCTAAATGCAATCGGCCTGTCAGGAACTTTAGCTGCATTTGCGCTTCTGGGTTTTTAGCAGTGACCTTGCGATCAGGATCGAAGAGCTGTCTGCCTGGTACAGTAATTTTCTTTACATATAAATGTGCTGTAAACTGGAGGGGGGGTCACAATCTGGTTTTCCCCCAAGCTGAGTTGTGTGCTGAGGGCAGGAAGTTACACCCAACTCAAATTGGACAGAATCCGCTGCTACCCAATGCAGTTGGCCCTGCCATGAGGGCCTTGTCTCCCTACCCTGCTTCTTCTGGCAATCCAGAAAATCCAACTATCGTCTCGACCATCGTCCATTCTGTGTCCAGCTTTGGGTATCGTGAGTAACCAACAGGGTAGCTCCCTGCAACATACAGCTAAGATCAAAGTGTGTCACCTGATTGTCTGTCATTTCTTTTTCTTTGTACGAACTGAGCCCTCTGGCTCTAGATTATAATTAGGGTGTGGTGTATGTTGTTTCTTTCTTTCACAGGGCCCCAACCAGCTGCATCGCCGGCCTACCCCGGGCAACAGACCTGGCCAGCCCCTATTCCATCCACTGGGTACCCAGAGAGTAACTGTAGTGGGGACTGTAGATACCTGCACCATATATTAATGATAGAGTGTACCTACCAATTATCCTGATTGTGCCCCTCCCATGTTACTGCCCCCTGAATAAATCAGATCTACTTTTTTTCTGCAATTTACATTGACTATGGTGTCGGTTTATGTGCAGGGTATTGTACTATTGCTTGTAGTAGTGCCTCACCTTATTTTACAGTGGGTCCCAGAGCCTAGCGAGAGAAGCCAGTCCTGGGGGTAAGTGCCTGAGATATGTGTATGTACAGAGCACATCAGGGTTATTGTGAAGGTAAACATTGTGTATTGGGTGGGTCACTAGTAGAAGACAAGGGTGGTCGCAGTGTCCCAGAGGGCTGTGGCCTGGTTAGTCTGAATAACACCAACTGGCTTCTTCCTGGGGTTTTTGCTGCCTGGTGTTTGGGACCACCTGCTGGCAGGCAGGCCTGGGCCAAGGTATCATAAATAGAGAGTTTGGCACCAAAAAAGAGGACACGCGGAATGGAAGTGGTAGAGGAAATGAGCTCCCGGTTCAGGGAGCATCGCAAGTTCATCCATGAGCCAAGGTTTGGGGTCCGGGGTGGGGCGATGGCCACCCCGACCCACTGCCCTTGTTTCAGAGAGAAGTCGGCAGGGTTCAGTGAGCATTCATGGAGCTGTATGGAGTGGACCTCTGCAACCAAGAGGTGTGGGAAGCCAGAGCCCGGTGTATGTTGAATCATGCCTCTTGATCCCTGGCACCGAGGTAGGGTGGTGTAGAGGTCAGGTGTTCTAGGCCAGCTGGCTGCCACAGGGTCCTGGTGTGCAAGTCCGGTGGTGAGAGCCCGAGTTCGTGGGGAGCAGTGGTGGCAGCCTGCTCCAGGCCATCATTTGGACCGTTACTATGTCTGTCTGGATAGAATGCAGCTATGGATGCCCCCTCCGAAATCTCAGTGCTGCAGGTGTGGGTGAGACCACCGGGGGCAGCCCCCTGTTTGAGGCTATCCCATGGGGTGCTCACCAAGCAGCGTGGAATGTGAATTCAGTGGAAGAAGATGGTCCCTAAGCTTCTGCAGGAGGTAGTTTCAGCTGAAGTGGTTTTCTAGGCAATTTAATTTCAGCCGATGTGTGTTGCTGCCAAATGGGAGGGGGAGCTTACGGTAATAACTTGCATACTGGGTGACCCCAAGCAGAACAAGTCACTGAGCCTGCCAGAAGAGGTGGATAGGGCGAAAACAGTGGGGAGCTTCAAGCATGCGTGGGATAGGCACATGGGCATAATAAGCAGAGGAAAGGGAGGTGGGAGGGAAGTCAGTGACCAAATAAGATCTGAGGTGTTGAAACAGGCGGGGAAAAACAGGGCAGACTGAATGGGCCCACTGATCCTTTTCTGCCAACAAATTCTACATTTCTTTGTGAGGGTGGTGACACAAGGGCATTCGAGTTTCGCTCACATGTCTATGATATCACCCCCTCACTCTGTGTGAGCTTGCCAGACTGTTCTTCATGAGGAGGGTCATTATTCACTATATAGTGTGTGGGATGGAGTTGTGTGTGGAAATCCATACACTACAAATACTGTTCTGCTGCAGTAGTAACATCATGTTACAAGCATCCCAATCAGCTGTTCCTCATTCACACTACTGCTGCTCGCTAGAGTGAAGCACGGGGATCAGTAGCTTTTTTAAAACAAAAATAAACAAATTAGGTGAAAGTTTTTTTTTTTTTAATAGAGAGAAGTGGCATGAGAGACAGCAGTAGTAGTAGCGGCTACAAATGATTGGCACAGGTGGGGGCGGTGGGCATGAAATGCTTGCCGTTTACAGAAGTATCACACAACAGTAAGTAACTGTCTGTTTTTTAATAGGATATCTGAGCCAACAGTGATTCGGGAGGTGCTGCTGCATTCAGTCACACTGCTATGGAAACTGAAGCAATTTTTATGTTATTTTAATCGCAAACTTGGAGTTGTTATAAATGTTTCTATTTTTTTTCAAGTAAAATATTGACACAATTATCAACTGGTGCTCTACTGATGTGTTGATTTCCCTTACACTATATAAAATAAGGTACGGAAATGCATACGCGCCAAGGCTTTGCTGTTGAGGCCACTGTTATCATGGTAACCACTCGGTGAGAAAACAGTCTTGTCGTGTATGGTTTCCCATACACTAGTCTATATATAATGTTTTTATAGTGTACGGTCTGTCTAGTATGTACAGTTTTTCTAATAGAAAATAAAACTGAAACGTACCTGGAATGGCAACTCGTGCAGCAGCAGGGACAGGCAATCCCTATGGTAACTTGAATACAGCAGCATGTCGGGCAGTGTGGGTCACCTCAGAGCAGAGGTGGCACAAGGATTTGTCTGACAGAGAAAGTCGTTGTACCATAGTAGTGCATCGGAACTATGGTACAACAGGATTTTTGAATGTATGGATTTCCACACACAATAGACCTTAACCATGCAATAAATTATAGCTCAAGGGAGCGTTCCCGACCAATTAGAGTGCTGCTTTCCCCTGTGCGTGAGACAATCTTATTCTGTGAACAGCATGTCATGCGCAGATGCCCTGGAAACAAGCACATTCTGGGACAGTTTAAAAAAAATAACATTGAGCGCTCTCTCGATCTATAATATATTAATACGTCCCCTGTCACCACTCATTGTGGGTAAGAGTGGTTTCACTTGCATTCTGCTTGAGCCAGAACAGCTCAGCTTTGCTTCGCTGTTCTCTCTTGAGCAGAACACACGTGAAACCACTCTTAACCTGCAACAAGTGACTCTGGGGAATGTATTAATATATAGAACAATGAACCTCTGACTGTAAAGAACAGGGCTGTTAGGATACTGAGGGTTTTTTGTGACATCACAGAACCACAGGAGTGAAGCTTGAGTCATACTATGATGTCACTAGGACCCAAGATGTCTTAGCAACCCTGTTCATCAAAGTTAACCATTGCTGTGTCATGGACTGATACATTAGTCCAGAATTCATATACGTTCTAATTCTGTCGGCGGCCTAAGGGTTAAAGGTTTGTATTTTTTTTAAATACTGTACATGATCTGTCCATTTTGCAAACACAAATCACAAACAGTTTATTTGCCTTCTAGAAGTCCTGAACAGTGTCTTGTAGTAGGGGTGTTGACATTGCCAAGGAGTACCCACCTACTGGGTCCCTTTGTTGTATGCTCTACAGCGTACAACAAAACTGTGCAACAGTAACAGCATGGCAGGGATGAGCGAGAGGGTGCAAAACCGTAAAAGGCAGTATGAGCAGTAGTGCACCTTCTCACTCTCCCAGGCAGAGGATAAGACCTCTGCTGGGACAGTGGTCCACCAAGCAGCTGCCGTGGCACGACGGGATGAGTCACTGGCAGCAAGGGAGGCAGGCACTGCATTTGGGACTGGGTTTCGATTCCTGGTCCCAGATGCATGAATTTTTACATTTTTCACACTTTGTGTGATTTTTACTGTTACTCCCCCCCCCCAGAGTTAAATATTTTAGTTGGGGGGGTGCAGACCCCTGTAACAGGGGTTTGACCCCCCCCAAAAAAAGACTTATGCCGCTAGAAAAATATTGCTCTGTATTGGCAGCATGGTATATTCATTGCTGTGGCATAATGTCTTGTGATATTCTGACCCCCTGCTGAGTACCCAGCAGGGCAGTTTTTCAAGTTTCCAAACTGATGACAAAAAACAGGTGATTGCTTGCAAAGAGCTGGGTTTCAAAGTGGATGGCACAGGTTCAAGTACAGATTTTGGCCTGGGTCTGCATCTTCTAAAATGAGTGAAAACATGATTGCTACTTTCAAAAGTTTAGGCACATTTCCGTTTCTGCAATTTACATAAGCTTGCATCAAAAAAAGAGATGCATGCATCATTCTAAATTCTGCAAATTCGGGGCAACAGCATTAAAAAGTTATGCCTCTTCTGAGGGGTCTAACTCACTGTCACAGGTTGCATAAATGTAGAGGAAACAAAAACCCAGCCCAAGGTGTTTTACTGGTCCCCATGGAAATCCATTCTTCACATTCTAAGTTATTCTATGTGGTTCTAAGTTCTGAAATTGTCATTCTGGATGGTGTTATGCGAATAAGGGCTTTCAGAAACCGCCAGCAAAATGGCCTAATCATCTATTGTAAAATAAAAGTTTCAAGCACACCGAACCTGGTCTGTGGATGAACAGAGGACTCAAGACTCCAGTGCTGTCAACCACTCCCCTATCACAATCAGAAAAACAAGAGTGCCACATCACAAATGATCAGTCAGTTTCCTCCGTGATGGACCAGACAGTGTGGCTGTATTGGCTCAGATGAGCTAAAGTGAGCCCTCGGGACATCTTAAGCTTCTCAGTAGCAAGCAACCGACATGAACAGGGTAAGTCCCAGCTCTCCTATTAGCCACACTAGACACTCATGCCTTATTAGCCACACTAGACACTCATGCCTTATTCAACTGGTGCTTGACCTCCCAGTCAGAGTTAAGTGGTTGAAATCGCATCACATAAACAAGCTGGACTAATGGCTTCCACTGTGGATTTGTACATTATCTCTGCAATGAAGCTGGAGTAAAACGTAAATTTCCTTCTCCAACTGGAAAGGGAAAAGGGAGATAGAATGATTTCATCAGCAATATCGGTGGCAAACAGTGACAATCTTTCCCAATTCCTTTCATTCTCTGTTAACCAGTTAAGGCCCACTAGGCACAAGTGCCTGTTTTCAGGGATGACTAGGGAGCTTTGGAGTGGCTAAGTGACTTGGTCAGAGTTACACAGTATGCAAGTGGAGATGGTGGGAATCAAACCCAGGTCTGCTGGATATACCAAGCTCATCCAGAGCTCGGTACTCTAACCTCTAGTCTATACCACGACCAATTCTGTTGCAAAACTGGATACATTTTGCTTCTTAAATTGTGCCTACTGGCCCCATTCCTTGAAGTATAGGTTATAATAGCAAGAAGCATCAGTAACATCTAGTGTTTAAGATGGGGTGGGGGCACACCACCCAGTGACAACAAGCCAAAGACTGAAGATAATGTGTATCCTGCTCCCATTCCAAAATTTGCCCACCATACCCCTCCCAAACTGAGTGCCCCATGCCCTCTCAGCCTTGCACCCTTCTTCCCTTCCAGAATTTCAACCCACACCTTTTTCTAAATATTTTACCTCACACCCCTCTCAAAATGCTGGGAGGGAATAGGTTGCCAGTTTGGGGAGGCATAAGGTGTGCCAATTTCAAAAGTGGTGTGGGGCACAAATTTCAGGAGGGCTGCTGTGCACAAATTTAATAGATTGTGGGGTGCAAAATACAGGAGGGCCACATGGCACAAAATCCAGAAGAGTTACCAGGTGCACATTTCAGGAGTGGAGCATGGTGCAAATTTTTTTTTACAGTTATTTCACTTTCTCCTACCTGGTGTCCCAGTCGGCTGCCCCACCCATGCATCTCTCTGGTTCCAGCCACTGTCCGGAACCCTGGCTAGCTTAGGACCTTTCGCCGGTAATCTCCCATGTTGGGGTGGTGGGAGTCCCCCTACACTCACCACCAGGACCGGATTCAGCTCCAGCGATGTCCCTGAAGCCAGGGCACCCATCGAACGGCCATCAAGCCGCCACGACCTGGGATGCCACCATTTTTCCATTTTCTCCACCAGAGAGAAAGGGACGTGCAATGACGCCCATGGGGGGAGTGCACACGTGTCCGCATGCACTCCCTCCGGTGCCTGCCTCTCACTCGCCCCTTATGTGCAGTGGTGGTGTACCACCCCCCAGCCTCCGCTAGAAGCCAGCAACATACTGACACTGGAAACCCCCCTCCCCAGGAGAAGGAGAGCAGTCCAACGGATGCTCAATCCCTTTCCTACCCAGCCAACCCACAGCAGCCCGAGTCCATTCCCGAACCCAGGTTGCCAGCGTAGCGCGAGGTGTGGCGTCCAGCGCCTCAACCCTCAGTGCCACCGGGCCGGCCACACGGTGCGAATTTTGAAAAGGATATGAGGCACCAGTTTCAAAAAGGGCATGGGGGACACAGTGTAAATGCAAAATTAAGGTGGAACAACAGCAGAAATTTTGGAAGGGGTGCAGCATGCAATTTGAGGGAGAGATGTAGGGTGCAAAGTTCAGGTGACTTATGTGCTGAGAATTATGGGACAGCTGTGGGACAAAGCTTGGGAGGCATGTAAGGTGCGAAATTCAGAGGGTGCAGTGGGCAAAACAGAAGGACTACAGAGCACAAGTCTGGACAATAGCAGGGTAGAAAGTTTGGAAGATGTGCAGGGTGCACATTTCTGGAGAAGCAAAGGACACAAAGTTAGGAAAGGTGATAGGTGCAGATTTTGTGATGGATGGTGGAATGTCTATGACTCAGTGCTGCTGGTAGGACTAGGCTGTGAGTGCCCTAGCTGACATCACATGACAATCAGCAGCAGCTCTTCACTGAAAATAACTTTTTAAGTTTGCTTACTAAAGGCTAAGGAAACATACTGCTACCATTCTGGAGCTCTCTCTGGAGCTTAGGGGGTTTGGCAGGGCTCAATCACTCATACAGCTAAAAAATGCAATATCCATCTTCCTTCGATGCACTACCCAATGTGCGTACAGCTGTTACAGCATCACCCACCACATTTTCAGTCGATGGCATTACTGCAAAATGCACATTTTGCTGTTTTTGGAGCAATTCACGTTGGGCCCTATGCATCAAAGTGTGGGTTGCCTACGTGCCGCGTAAGTGAGGTGCGTAGGCAACCCTAAGTGTGAAAGTCACACAGGTGGCATTCATGGTCTAGCTGCATGCCACTTGCACACTGGATTCCCTGGCTGCGCAGGCTATTACGTGCCAGCACAGTCCGGAGAGAGTGTTGGGGGCGTGCCCACACTTTGTGCCATTCACAAAGGCACATAGTGCTGTGCAGAGGGGGGCACAAGAGGGTGCAGGATATGGCAGGGGGGACCCTGCTGCAACTGTAGTATGCATCCAGCCCCGTGCATACAGAACCCCAGACCCATTCCCGTATGGCAGTTCTCAACCTCCCCCAACATCAGATCCCTGGCCCCGGTCCTACAGGTTAGTTATCCCCACCCCTAGCGGTTCCCTTGCCCCAGTCCTGTAAGTCCAGTGAGGTCCCCCCACAAACAGAGCCCTGGCGGCCCCTGTCCATCATGTCTGGATGTTCCCCAGCCCCTCAGTCCTCGGGTTGAGTGGCCCCCCATTGCACTGACAACACCCACCCATCCCCTTACAAAATAGGCAGCGTGCTCCCAGCATTGGTCTGATGGCAGTTGGCTGAGGTGGAGGGATGTGCCACTCGCTGTCTGTCATGGAAGCACTGACGTGCAGGTATGGGGGAATGGGGGGTGGTGTTATCGGTACTGCAGGAGGGCCACTAACCACTGATGGGGCTGGGGGCACAGGCGGACATCTGTGACAAAATGAACAGGGGCCACCGGGCTGGGGCTCTGGTTGCGGAGCGGGGACATTACTGACTTACAGTACCGGGGCCAAGAAACCGCTGATCTGATGTGGAGGGGGGTTGAGAACTGCCATATGGGACCAAGGTGAGGGCTGTTTGTTGGGGGGACATCTGTGCACCAGGCAAGGTGTGGTGCCTCAGGGACAGGGATCGGATGAGGGAGGGACCACTAGACACCAGATCAATGGTACATTCCCTGGGTCCCAGTGTGTGCTCTTCACACACTGGGACCCGCACCTTCCCACACTCCCCCACTCCCACAAAGCAGGGGATCCACTCTGGGACCCAGGACAGGCATCCAATTGGCTTCCTGCCTGGGTATAGCACTCCTTCCCCGTCCGCCCTCCGCGATCCTGTGCACTGGGGGGAGCGGGGCCACAGACAGGGGGCCTGCGAGAGTGGATACCAAAAAACAACCAACTAGCACGCTCAAAACCTTTGCATTGCTCAAAATGCAATACACATTTCTGGAGAAGGGTGCTGCTGGTGTGTGGCATCCAGTGCACCCCCCCCACCACCAAACAAACATGGCATATATTCAACATTCAAACATAATAACTGCCTAATGGTTTTCTTGAACTCCATGTAAAAAGGGGGTCCTCTTAGATTTCAGATTGGAATTCCAAAGTGAGCAAGCTATACCACCCCTTCACGGTGGGACCCTTTTGGTATTTCAAAGCTGAGAAGCTAGTGTAGGGACTACACCGAAAGGGTCCCACCGTGATGAGGTGGTATAGCTAGCTCACTTTGGAATTCCAGTGCTAGACCCTGCCCAGAGGGAGGAAGTTGCCCGTCTTCAGGCCACACTGGACAGTAGTAAGGGAACCTCCCCCATCCAGGGAGCACCAGAACCACCACCACTACCTCAGAGGTTGCGAAGAAAGCACAGCAGTTGGACCACAGTGGGCTCAGGGAGGGTAAGGGTGGTGGAACAGAGGCACACCCAATCAGTTGTTCCACTCCACAATCCATACATCACTCTGGGGGAGCATAGTTCCCCTATGGATGCACCCACAGAGGAGACTAAGGAGGTTGCAGACAACTGTCACAAGGGAGGCCCTCAGAAAGGAGGCAGAGGGCACCACAGGGAAAGGAAGCAGCTCCTGCTGGGGGGCTCAATTATTAGGGGATAGAACTGGGGGGAGCAAGGAAAACTGAAGTAAGGTGCTGCCTGGTGCCATGGCTTGGAGGGACAGGAAGCGCATCCTCAGGATCACAAGAACAGCTGCACGGGAGTCTGAGCTGGACGTTATTGTCCACCTAGGGACAAATGACTTGGCTTATCATGAGATTAGAGCAGTGCAGGACTTTGTAGAGTTGGGGATGGGCCTAAGACAAGTAGCACACACAGTATCCTTCTCAGAGGTGCTGCCTGTCAGTGGCATGGGTGAGGCGAGGGTACTTTGCACCATGCAGTTTAATGAATGGTTGAAAAAATGGTGTGGAACACAGGGGTTTGGCTTCATTGGGGACTGGGGTTCCACCTGGAGGGACACCAGCCTATACTGGCAGAATGGTCTCCATCTGTCCAGGAAGAGAACAATTCTTTTGGGCAATCGGTTTAAATGCTTCATTGGCAAGCTTTTAAACTAGTCAAGGGGGGAGGCACTGATAAACAGCAGGAAAATCCCAGCCTCCCCCTACAAAACAGGGTACTAAATGAGAAAAAGACCAAGGTAGAAAGGTCAGTCAAAGGTCATGCTGCTACAGAAGGTAAAGTCATCAAAAAATGGAGAGCAATGAGTACTAATGCCCATAGTCTGGGTAACAAGCTTCCTGAATTAGTGGCCTTGATGGAAGAGGAACATCTGGATATCGTGGCATCACAGAAACATGGTACACACAGAACCATGACTGGGACGTAAACATACCAGGATACACTATCTACAGGAGGGACAGGAGGGTAAAAGAGGAGGAGGAGTAGCTCTCTACATAAGGAAGGAATCAAAGCAACAGAACAAAAGGGTAAACAGGGAGGAGAAGAAGCACTGTGGGTCAATTTGGAGGCAGGCAATGGCACCACAATCCGCACAGGGGTTGTATACAGACCCTCTCAGGGGGAGGAAATGGACAAGGAAATGATAGAAAGTATACTTAGAATGGCAGATAAGGGGAGATATTGCTGATGGGTGATCTGAATATGCCAGATGTTAACTGGAGTGCAGTTGCAGCAGCCACTTGAAAGTGGGGTTATTCTAGATGCCCAGGGAGCATGCCTTAGACAAATAGTACTGGAACCCACTCGAGAGGGAGCAATCTTAGACCTGGTTCTCTCAAATGGAGATGGAGAGAGGATCACAGATGTAGAAGTGGGTAGCCATCTGGGAACTAGCGACCATCAAACAGTATGGTTCACAATAAACACAGCAATAGAGTCAAGCCATACAAAGGCAAAAGTACTGGACTTCAGGAAGGCTGACTTTGCCAAAATGGGTGAGTGCCTAAGGAATGCACTAGCAAATGGGCAGGAAGGAGGGGTGGAAGAACAATGGGGAATAATAAAAACTGCCATCACAGAGGTAACAGGCCTTTGTGTGAAGCAAATAAACAAAACAAAATGATGTAAGAAACTACTATGGTTCTCAAAGGAGGTGGCAGTGAAGGTTCAAGAGAAAAAGAAAGCATTCAGAAAGTACAAGGAATCACAGAAGGAGCAGGACAGAGAATTGTATCAGTTAAAGCAAAAGGAAGCTGGGAATGCAGTCAGAACAGCAAAGGCCCGAACCGAGGAAAAGATAGCCAACTCAGTTAAGAAGGGGGATAAAACCTTTTTTAGGTACATCAGGGAGCGAAGGAAGACTAAGGGAGGGATAGTGAGGCTTAATAAAGGGAAGGGGGGTGGGCAGAGGGTGACGGTGAAAAGGCAGATATACTAAACAAATATTTTTGCTCAGTATTTACAAATGAAGAGGGGGAGGTACCTAAAACAAACAACAGAAACACTCTGGATACTGAAGTTGATACCAGCCCATTTATAGAAGAAAGGGTTCTGAAAGAACTCTTAAAACTGAAGGTGGACAAAGCAATGGGGCCTGATGGGATTCATCCCAGAATTCTAAAAGAACTAAGGGTAGAACTAGTGACACCACTGACTACACTCTTTAACAAATCATGGGAGGATGGGGTGGTACCTGAGGACTGGAGGAGGGCAGATGTGATTCCCCTTCACAAAGATGGGAGCATGGCAGAAGCAGGAAACTACAGACCTGTTAGTTTAACCTCACTGATAGGGAACATGATGGAATCACTTCTGAAGGAAATAATTTTTGAGTACCTAGAGGCCAGAGGGGCACAGGACCCAAGACAGCATGGATTCACAGCGGGAAGGTCATGCCAGACAAATCTAATAGATTTCTTTGACTGGGTGACCAAAGTAGTAGATCAGGGAGGGGCTGTGGACATGGCCTACCTAGACTTTAGCAAGGCAGTTGACTCAGTCCCACACAAAAGATTAATATACAAGTTAGCCAGCCTGGAAGTGGGTCTCAAGATGATAGCCTGGGTAAAGAATTGGCTGGAGAATAGGACATAGAGGGTAATAGTAAATGGAGTCCACTTTGAAGAAAGGGGGGTTACTAGTGGGGTACCGCAGGGTTCAGTATTAGGACTGGTTCTCTTCAATGTCTTTATAAGCGACATTGCAGAGGGACTGGAAGGAAAAGTATGTCTCTTTGCAGATGACACAAAGATCTGCAACAGAGTTGATGCACAAGATGGAGTGGAAAGGATGAGAAGGGACTTGGCAAGGTTAGAGGAATGGTCAAATGTATGGCAGCTTAGATTCAATGCTAAGAAGTGGAAGGTAATGCACCTGGGAAACAAAAACCCAGGGGAAGAGTACACAATGGGGGCTGAGATACTAACAACATAAAAAAATGGAAAGGGACTTGGGGGTAGTCATATCTGATGACTTAAAGGTGGGCAAGCAATGTTAGAGGGCAGTAAGGAGGGCTGGGGAGATACTGGGATGCATAGGGAGAGGCATCACCAGTAGAAAACAAGAAGTTGTTATCCCTCTGTACAGACAGCTGGTGAGACCCCATCTGGAGTACTGTATGCAGTTCTGGAGACCCAATCTCCGCAAGGACATAGACAAGATGGAAGCTGTCCAGAGGAGGGCAACTAAAATGGTGCAGGGTCTGCACCAGAAGACATATGAAGAGAGACTAAAGGAGCTTGATAGGTATAGCCTCGAGGAAAGGAGGGAGAGGGGGGACATGATAGAAACTTTCAAGTACCTCAAGGGAATCAACAAAGTCCAAGAGGGTAGCATCTTTCAAAAAAAGAAGTATGCAAGAACAAAGGGGCACAATTTGAAGATAGAGTGGGGGTGGCTCAGAGGTAATGTAAGGAAGTATTTTTTCACAGAGAGGGTTGTGGATGCATGGAATAGCCTTTCGGAGGAGGTTGTGGAGTCAAAAACAGTGGCTGAATTCAAGCATGCATGGGACAGTCATAGGCAATTCTAGGGGTTGGGGGTAGAAAGAAGTAGGCTGCTGGTTAACTAGGATCTGCAGCTTATCCAGTAGGTAGGGAAATGGGCAGACTGGGTGGGCCAAGCGGTCCTTATCTGCCATCAAATTCTATGTTTCAAATTCTCTGTTTCAGTCGAAAACTAAGAGGACCCCCTTCTTTACATGAAGTTTAAAGTAAGTAGAGCCAGTGGCCATGAAATTGTTTAAATATTAAAATGTTCCATGTTTGGGGTGCACTGGTATCTTGTTTTTAACTGCTGTTATTTACCACAAACCAGTAGCACCCCTAGCAGAAATGTGAATTACACTTGTGGGCAATGCAGACTGGAGCATCCTGATTTGGGGAGGCGTGGCACCCCTTGCAACACGCCCCCTTCCACCACCTGTAAATGTTCCTGGGTGGAAGTACCTTATTTAAGGAGTCAATTAGGCAGGCCTATTCAGGCAGCACTCTATATTTGTGAGCAGCCACTGCAGGCATTTCAGAGCTGAGAAGCTAGTGTAGGGACTATACCGAAAGGGTCCCACCGTGAAGGGGTGGTATAGCTTGCTCACTTTGGAATTCCAATCTGAAAAACGAAGAGGACCCCCTTCTTTACATGAAGTTTAAAGTAAGTAGAGCCAGTGGCCATGACATTGTTTAAATATTAAAATGTTCCATGTTTGGGGGGGGAGGTTGTGAATACCAGCCTGTGTGCACCTGTCAGCAGGCATGGAGCTACGTGGGCGAAGTACGCGCCTCTGGTATGTAGTTCCTGCCCTTCCATGCATAAGGCCCATTGCTCGAAAGACACATTCCCACCTACCTGCTACTTTCTGTTGTCACCTGCAATCACAGAGCTTTCAAATGTGCTGGAAATGGTGACTCAGTTGCCACCTTTAAAACTCAGCTAGTGGATATGATAAAGGCTTCCAGTACTTGTAACTGCTTCTGATTTTTGTAGAATTCCTGGCAATGTCTTCTACTGTATGCAGTTTTGCTTGCTCTAATGCCTGTTATTTAATACTGTGCTGGGCTTTCACATGTATTCTTTGTATGTATGTATGTATGTATTTAATGTCTGTACAGCTGACTTCAGATCTTTTGAAAATAGGAACTTGCCCAAAAGATTCTGTGTGTGATAAATCACTGAAACACTTAAAATGATGCAATGGTACACAGTGATTACTTTTAGCGTTGATCATCTTCCTCACCATTCCAGATCACCCCTGCACTGATTTTTGCTTTCTTTTTAATGTCAATCCTCATCCCCTCCACCCATGTCACCCACTGTGCCAGTTTCCACTTCTGCCACTCAGCTGCACTGTATGCCCCCCAATCACTCCCACAGCTCTACCTCCTGCCTAAATAACAAGAAAACCAGCGCTGCTGGTGCAGCCCTTCCCATGTCTATCTTCCATGCCACCCTGCCCGAATACCATATAATCCGGCTCTGCTGGTGCAGCCTTTCCCATGTCTATCTTCCATGCCACCCTGCCCGAATACCATATAATCCGGCTCTGCTGGTGCAGCCCTTTCCATGTCTATCTTCCATGCCACCCTGCCCGAATACCATATAATCCGGCTCTGCTGGTGCAGCCCTTCCCATGTCTATCTTCCATGCCACCCTGCCCGAATACCATATAATCCGGCTCTGCTGGTGCAGCCCTTCCCATGTCTATCTTCCATGCCACCCTGCCCGAATACCATATAATCCGGCTCTGCTGGTGCAGCCCTTCCCATGTCTATCTTCCATGCCACCCTGCCCGAATACCATATAATCCGGCTCTGCCGGTGCAGCCCTTCCCATGTCTATCTTCCATGCCACCCTGCCCGATACCACATAACCGCTCTGCCGGTGCAGCCCCTTCCCATGTCTATCTTCCATGCCACCCTGCCCGAATACCACATAATCCGCTCTGCCGGTGCAGCCCTTCCCATGTCTATCTTCCATGCCACCCTGCCCGAATACCACATAATCCGCTCTGCCGTGCAGCCCTTCCCATGTCTATCTTCCATGCCACTTGCCCGAATACCACATATCCGGCTCTGCCGGTGCAGCCCTTCCCATGTCTATCTTCCATGCCACCCTGCCCGAATACCACATAATCCGGCTCTGCCGGTGCAGCCCTTCCCATGTCTATCTTCCATGCCACCCTGCCCGAATACCTTATAATCCGGCTCTGCCGGTGCAGCCCTTCCCATGTCTATCTTCCATGCCACCCAGCCCGAATGCCATATAATCCGGCTCAGCTAGTGCAGCCCTTCCCATATCTATCTTCCATGCCACCCTGCCCAAATACCATATAATCCGGCTTTGCTGGTGCATACACTCCTGCAGCTCTTCCCCCCCCCGACCTGCCTGACCCCCGTAACATTAAAACTGGCTCTGCCAGTATAGCTGCTCCCTTGGCTTTCTTTCCTTTCCTTTCCCACCTGCCTGAATAACAAGAAAGGCTGCTCTGTCAGCCTCAGGTCCATCGTCCATGTCAACGGCCGTTGTGGTCGGCATCAACCGCCATGACTATGACTGGAGTAAAACATCTATCGCTGCTGTGCCATCCCCCACTCTCCCTGCCAGACAGAGAGCTAGAGAGAAGTCTGAGGATTCAGCTACACCACAGGCTGGCATGCTGTGGTGTCCTCGACAGAGTGACTCCATACCCATGGCGTGAAAGACTCCGAGTGCTGAACTTAGCCTAGGCCTGACCCCCACTGTTGTCCAGCACCAGCCACTGCCAGAGTTGGGATTGCCAGCAGTGTTGAAGCAGCTGGAGGAAAGATAAAAAGACATCATTCAAGTTGTTTTAATTCTGCAGCTCAGGCTCTGGTGACTTGGACTCATGCAACTCTGCCACATGGCAGAGGAAATCAGTCAGTTGTCCAATGTGAAAAAACAATAAAAACTTGAACTTTCTTTAAAGTGAAGTCTGTCTGAGACTCAGTCATCTACCTGGACCAGGTAGGCTGAGTCTTGGAACTGGAATGGACTCATCTTCTTGGTGGGGAGGGTGGCATTTGGTTAGAGCTGGGGGCAGTGGTAAAATAAAAGTTAGCTAGACTATGCTGCAGCACAGCAGAGGGGACTGGGAAGGGGTGGACTTGCACAGATGTGGGGTCATCCGGGGTGGTGGAGAGTCCTAAAAGTACTGCATTTTAGCTTCAGTGAAAACCACAAAATGTACCCGAGAGCATCTAAAACCCCATGGCGTCTTCGGTACTAGTGGTCCCTCCCCCCAAGTCTTTACTTAAAAATGTTTTGCAATCACCGCACAGATAGCCTGGTTTTACAATTCAGAAATATGGCAACTCTACTCCCGTGGCTGTCTCCACCTGCTGACACCTGAATAAAGAAGAAAACTGGCTCTTCCAGTGCAGCCACTGCCATGGCTCTCTCTCCCACTCCAGCCTGCCTGAATCCACCAGCCGTGCACCAAACCTTCACTGGGACAGCAGCTGGGCTTTCTTTACTGATCAACTCCGACGACGACGACGACAAGACAAACATAAGAAGCAGGAGGACACTGCAGCCTGCAATCTGGAGATGTACAAGCTCTTCCTAGACACACTAGACACCAGAGATCCTTACGTACAGTAACCCTGGCACCATTATACCAAGGGCTACTACCCTTGCCTGCTTCCCTGACTGCAGGTTGATCAAGGGTCCTTGTGGTGTCACTACCAACAGTAAAACTACAAATACAGTGCCCCTACCCAGAGTAATAATTAAGTGGGTTAGAACCTGAACTGCTGCAGCCCTCTGGGAAGCTATACCTACCCACAGCCCCACCTAGTTGCCCCACATTTCAAATTACAACAAACACCTTGCTTTGCATTCAATGACCCAATTAATATCTAGTGCTAATAATATTTTCACAGTCAGCACACCTACCAACAGGGTCGGGAACACTTGCATGCACCCTGTGCACCTTTGAGAAAATGGTTACCCACAGTAACACAGTACCTTTCGGCTATTTGCATTAAACCAGCACTCAGTAATGATATGAAGAAGCCAGCAGAAGGAGGCCATTTGGTCTATCAAGTCTGATCGTATTGCAGGGTCCATAGCTTGAGCTACTGTCCCGGCCCCCTCTGGTTCATGGACCAAGTTAACGTCTAAACAACAAACAGATCTATTAAGATTTATTAAGGGGTTTAAAGGATACCTAAACAGCATTTTGTCAACAAACTGTTCAAAAATCTGACTCGTAGGTGACTAAAGGAAAGGCTGCAGTATTCATTAATGCTAAAACTACATTTATATAATGTATCTAAATGTAGCTCCAGAGCATTTGAAAATTTGTAAAATCACCCATTCAATTAAAAAAAAAAACTGTCTTACCTGCTTCCTAAAATGGCCGCCAAATGTGTTAAGTGATGAGATCACTGGAGCAAAAATCAGAGAGATATATGGCTCTGTATAGTGCTAACTAGTCCTTTTTTCACATTGTGTAGCATTGTTTCACCCAAATAGTCAAAACCATGTGCATTATTTTGTATAATACACGTTAGGCTATGGTTCTGTTCATTTTGTTTACTTTAACATGCTGAAATTGTGTTTTAATCCAACCAACTTTCTCTGTGGTAAACCATAGTGCAGTACAAATCTTGAATAACTTGGTAATCTTTATGGCTGGTCCAGGATGCTACAATGGTGGTGCTGTGGTGGTGTACATGCTTAATATGCACTTTTTAACATTTTTATTAAACCTTTATATTTTCTGTTATTATTCTTTTCTAGTATGTTTTTGACAGAAGCTAGACCTACAAATGTAATCCATAGTTTGAATGTAAATATTTGTACAATTGTAACCCCCTCACAAATAGGGGTTCCTGGGAGTCTTCCCTGAGCTTGCCTAAAATGCTCCCTGCCTAACTGGTGTTCAGCGTAATGCTGCCTAAATGTGGGTGTCGTGAGTGCTTCCAAAGCCTCCAGTACTGTCTCTTTAGGAAAAGCCTGCTCGCAGGCTCCAGCGGGTTGATATGGGGGGGGGGGGAGACGGTGTTATTCTGTTCGAATCCCGCCTGAACTGCAGTGGAATCGCTCCCGTTTTGCAGTCGCTATATGCGCAGGGGGAGCCCCTTCTGAAAGATGTAACTATTTGGGCATAATTATTTAGACTGTTGGAAGGGTTACAGTTTGTCTAGCCTGCTTCTTCTACAGCTGGGACTGTGTGTGCCGTGCTCCTCCATTTTGGACTGGAACGTTCAGAAGGGTCCATTGGGGGTGAGGGGTGTCCCAAATGGAGTAACTGGTGACCAACCAGAATGAGGGCTCTCTAGTGAGCCGACGGACCAATGGAGATACCGCTAGTAATTGTGGGAAGTGAAGGCCAGACCAGGGCGCCTTTTTCACACCACTAAGAGCAGGACTAAGTAACTGGCACCTGTAGCCAGCCAATGGGATCGGGTGGCGCCCGAGCTAGAGGACTGCCCCACACTGCTAAGGGGCAGAGACACTGTGGCTGTGGACAAGGAAGGAGCTCTGGGCTCTTGCGCTGTTGAGTTTTCACACGGGAAGCGCGTGAGAGGCTGGATTCAGCCATTTGAGTAGCCGGTAAGCTTCGGACTAAATCCCCGGGGCGGCAGTCAGAGGAGGTTGTGTAAAAGCACAGCTACCTACCAGGCTCACCCTGTAGAGGACTGGAGAATCTGCTAAATCACACTCGGTCTGTCAGGAAGGTAAAGCTGCAGTGAGACTCCCGAGTAATGGTGCGTTTGGTCAGGCCATAGGAGCAGCTGCCTGGTATGGTACCCCTCTGTTGCTTTGCATATAAATGTGTGGAGAAGTGACCGAAGCTCAGGCTCGGCCCTGCGAGTGATGTGAGAGCGCTTTTCCCTCTGTACTCGTGAGTACTAAATCAGGGTAGATCCCTGTTAAAGGTTCCTAGCAAAGGCAAGTTCTTCTGGTTACGTTGTTGACTACATTAACTGAGCCTGCTGGCTCCCTCTAATCTTCGTAGGAATTAAGATGCTCATTTGTGTCAGGGCCCCAACCAGCTACATCGAGGAACGAGCCTTTAAGGCTTGGGTACCCATAGACTGCAACTTATAGGTTAGGCCTATGCACAGAGCCCTAGGTAGATACGCATATATTGTAGTGGTAAGCAAATCACCCTGATCCCCCCCCGGTCCTTGTTATCTCCCCTTAAATAAATCAGATTGCTTGTTTTGCAAAAGTACACTGGCTAGTTTGTGTATTAATGGTGAAATACTGCACAGTGAATATTGTGTAACTGTACCTTACTTTTCAGGGGTTCCCCGGAGTAAGCTGAGTGGATCGAGCCAGGGGGTAAGTGTCTATGGTAAGGACACTGTAACTGAATTGTGTGGACCACTAGTGGGAAGAAAGGGGGATTGCAGCTACCCAGAGGGCTGTGACCAAGGCAACCTCGACTGTTCTAACCCCGACCTCTGGGTGGAGGCACCCGCCAATAGATCTGGGCCCCTCACCCTGTTACAGTTAAGGCAGACAGGGGTAGTAGCCCTTAGGATAGCGCCCCTGGGGGTTACAAATTGGAGGCACCACTGGGATTAGCGTCCCCTAGTGGCCGAGTGGGCGAAGTGCTTAACTATGGATAACTTAAAGGAAAAACTGGAAGGGGATATCATGGCTAAGATTAAGTTGGACCCTATTAAAACGATGGTACATAAATTGATGGGGTGGGGTGAAGCCGAAGAGTTGGACTCTCAGAGGATTGTGTTACTACTAGATGTACCTCTGGGGACAACGACCGCTGACATTATTTCTGCTGTGGAGCGTGTCAAATGTTTGGGCAAGGTAGAGGTGAAGGGGCATATGGCTGACCTGCTCGATCAGACTTTGCAGGTGTTACTGTTGTGTAGCATAGCCATCAACCCTGAGAGGGTACCTCCAGTAATCTACCCAGAAGGTGCCCAACCGGGTGGAGGGTCATTCATGTACGAAATGGGGCGGTCACCCCCATGGAGTCCCCCCAGACTAATAGTTTCAAAGATAAGCTACTTAAATTGTTAGCTGTGGAAGGGAGGACTACCCAAGAGTTAATGCAGGCTTTGGACCTTTCCAGTGAACCCACCCCTCAGACTTCCCCTGGTACTTCTCCGGAGCTCCCCAAGAGTTCTATCCTGGCTCCACCGCCCCTAGTGGTTCCCTCTATACAGCTGGATTCTTACCGTAGGCTAAACTTTTCTCTGCACAGTGCCCATGCCTTCAGGGGAGGATGATTTGGAGGCGTGGATAGACTATGCCACCCCCCAATCCAGGAGTGGCATTGCTCTGAAGGGGAGAAACGAAAGAGACTGATGGAGCCAAAGAATTTGAAACAACTGCAACGGTTCCTGGGGTTTTGTGGATATTATAGGTGGTTTGTCAAAGACTATTCTCGAGTAATCCGCCCCCTCCTCAACCTTACTCAGGGGTATCCTCCCACCCACAAAAAGTATAAAAAAGTTGTGCCCTCTGAGATGGAGAGAAAGTATTTTCGTCCGAATTATGTGTTTGGAAACCGCTGGACTACTGAGTGTGAGGAAGCTTTCTATGACATTATATATCAACTTACCCATGCCCCGGTGCTGGCCTATGCTGACCCGGCCAAGCCATATGTTCTCCACACTGACACCAGCCTACAGGGATTGGGGGCTGTCTTATATCAGGAGCACCCAAATGGGCTAAGACCTGTAGCTTTCACCAGCCGAAGTCTGACTCCCTCAGAAAAAAACTAGCCAGTGCATAAATTAGAGTTCCTGACCCTGAAGTGGGCCATTGTTGATCAATTTCACGACTACTTGTACGGTGCCAAGATATTGGTAAAGACTGATAACAATCCTCTGACATATGTGCAGACCTCAGCTAAGTTGGATGCCACTGGCCATAGGTGGCTCTCTGCCTTGCCCACCTACGACTATGCTGTTGAGTACAGAGCAGGCCTAAACCATATAGATGATGATGCTCTCTCTCTCGGAGGCCTGTGCCCCGAACCAACTGGGTTAGGTTGTCAGAACCTGACATAAGAGCCCTTTGCCAAAAATTTGACAAGGAAGAACCGGTGTCTCCTGATACTGTGAACTGCATGGTGGATTGCTTGGGGCCATCCAAGAACTGCATACCTGCTGATTACTGTCATTTTTCTGCATTAGACACTAGTGCACTGCCCCAATTCGACAATAATAGTTTCCAATGGGCTCAATCCCGAGACCCCATGATAAAAACTACTTTGGAGGCTCTGCGAGCCGGGAGAGACGTGTCCCAACTGCAGTCCGCTGAATTGAGAACTGCCCTGTTATACAAAGAAGGCCCAAAATTGAAACTGAACAATAGACTGTTATACAGAGAGACTGTGGACAAAGAGGGGCGAATAGACAAACAACAGTTGGTGTTGCCCACTGCTTTTAGAGAACTGGTGTTGCGGTCCCTGCATGATCACATGGGGCATCCTGGCACAGATCGAACTCTTGACCTGGTACGGACTCGATTCTACTGGCCAAAAATGAGTGCAGACGTAGAGCAGTATGTCAAGACCTGTGGTCGCTGTTTGCAAAGAAAAGCCCTACCTCAGAGAGCTGCCCCCATGGTCAATATCACTACCAGTGCCCCTATGGAGTTGGTCTGCATTGATTTTCTAAGCTTAGAACCTGATCTGAAAAACATCAGCAACATATTGATGGTCACTGATCATTTTACCCGGTATGCACAGGTTTTTCCTACTAAAGATCAGAAAGCAACCACGGTGGCTAAAGTGCTTGTTGAGAACTTGTTTGTCCATTATGGGGCCCCCCCAGAGAATCCATTCTGACCAGGGGAGGGACTTTGAGAGCCGCCTGGTTAAAGAAATGCTATCCTTGTGGGGAGTACGAAAGTCAAGAACCATCCCGTATCATCCCCAGGGAGATCCTCAACCTGAAAGGTTTAACCGCACATTGCTTGATATGTTGGGCACACTGCAACCTAAAGATAAGTCTAGATGGAGCCAGCAGATTAGCACCTTGGTTCATGCTTATAACTGCACCAAAAGTGATGCCATGGGATTTTCCCCGTACAGACCGATGTTCGGGAGAGAGAGGCTAGACTGCCAGTGGATGTGTGTTTTGGGGTTTCCCCGGATGGGGTACAAGCAGCAAATCATCTACAGTATGTACAGAAGCTGAAGGCCCAATTAAACCATGCCTACCAACTGGCCCAGACCATGGCTGCTAAGCGAAACCTGGCCAATAAGGAGAGGTATGATAAGAAAGTGAAAGCAATGGAACTGAGAGGAGATTGAGTGCTATTGAGGAATCTGGGACTGCATGGCAAACATAAGATTGTTGACAGATGGCATCACCTCCCTCATATTGTGGTGGGAAAACTGGCAGATTTACCTGTATATAAAGTGCGGCCTGAAAACAATTCAAAAGATGTGAAACTATACACACAGAAATCACCTGCTGCCAGTCGGACAGATTTTGATAGAAGCTGAACCTCTCAATGCCCTCCCCTCCGGGCCCGTAACTAGAGCTGCTAGCAAGAAAAAACTAAGATCGACGGACTTTTCAGAAATTAAACTGCAGAAGCCTTCTCCACCCCCCTCTGATGAAGTTGATTGCCAATCTGTGTCTGAAAATAGTGAGAATAACCTTGAGTACTACCCCTCTTATGAACTGAGCCAACTATTTAGGGGCAATTCCCTGACTCTGGGAATGAAGTTGGGCTTCCTGGACTGTCTGAGCCCCCAGCTTTGTCCCCGGATCCAATGCTCCATGAGGACGAAGTGAGTAGCAACAAAGCCAAAGAGGTGGGGTCCTTGAGCCTGGCTGAACTGTCTGGCCTGGCTGAGCTATCTGACTTTTCAGAAGTAGAAAGTGATGTGAGGGGGCAAGCTACTGATATGCCAGAACCTGAAGAATACTTTGAGTGCCCTGATAGCCCCCCGGTAATGCCAGAAATGTCCCTAGCTGAACCAAGCAGCGTGGGTCCTGATCTAGGGGGTCCTGTTCCCGACAGTGTTATGGGCCCTGGGTCCCCTTCCCCTATGGAGGTTCCCCATACTAACCTAAATGAGGCTGAAATGGAATCGGGGCTTGTGACAGGGTTTTCCGAGACCCTTAGATGCACTGGTCGAGAAGTACGACCTGTAGTAAGGTTGAGCTATGAGTCCCTGGGTCAGCCTGTGGACCTGCCTTTAAATGTAGTCCACAAAGGGGTGTATGTATCTCCCAGTTCATTGCTCAAGTTAGTTTTGGGGGATGATGCACAACTGTTAGTATTACCCTCTGAGTATAGTGCTACTGCCTCAATTAGCCCTCAGGCAGGGGACAGGGAAGGGACCCCCTTTTATTCAAGTGTCATCGCCAGGAAGTAATGACCTGATGTATAAAAGAAAAGGGGTTGTAATATGTGTACTGTTCTATAGGGAAAAAATAAACTATGTGATGTGTGCAATTAAAAGTTATTGTGCTGTTAGTTCAACCAGTTTTGCCTTAAAGTGATTTAAGGGTAACTACTTGGCGCAGACGCCAAGTTCTTTCCAGGCCAGGAAGGGTGTAACCCCTCACAAATAGGGGTTCCTGGGAGCCTTCCCGGAGCTTGCCTAAAATGCTCCCTGCCTAACTGGTGTTCGGTGCAATGCCACCTAAATGTGGGTGTCGTGAGTGCTTCCAAAGCCTCCAGTACTGTCTCTTTAGGAGCTGCCTGCTCGCAGGCTCCAGTGGGTTGATATGGGGGGGAATGGTTTCTCTGTTCGAATCCCGCCTGAGCTGCAGTGGAATCACTCCCATTTGGCAGTCGCTATATGAGCAGGGGGAGCCCCTTCTGAAAGATGTAACTATTTGGACATAATTAGTTAGACTGTTGGTGAGGTTACAGTTTGTCTAACCTGCTTCTTTTACAGCTGGGACTGTGTGTGCTGTGCCCCTCCATTTTGGACCAGGACGTTCTGAAGGGTCCAGTGGGGGTGAGGGGTGCCCCAAATGGAGTAACTGGTGACAAACCAGAATGAGGGCTCTCTAGTGAGCCGATGGACCAATGGAGATACTGCTAGTAATTGTGGGAAATGAAGGCCAGACCAGGGCGCCTTTTTCACACCACTAAGAGCAGGACTAAGTGACTGGCACCTGTAGCCAGCCAATGTGATCGGGTGGCGCCCGAGCTAGAGGATTTCCCCACACTGCTAAGGGGCAGAGACATTGTGGCTGTGGATGAGGAAAGAGCTCTGAGCTCTTGCGCTGTTGAGTTTTCGTGCGGGAAGCACGTGAGAGGCTGGATTTGGCTATTTGAGTAGCCGGTAAGCTTTGGACTAAATCCGCAGGGCAGCGGTCAGAGGAGGCTGTGTAAAAGCACAGCTACCTACCAGACTCACCCTGTAGAGGACTGGAGAATCTGCTGAATCGCACTCGGTCTGTCAGGAAGGTAAAGCTGCAGTGAGACTCCCGAGTAACGGTGCATTCGGTCTGGCCATAGGAGCAGCTGCCTGGTATGGTACCCCTCTGTTGCTTTGCATATAAATGTGTGGAGAAGTGACCAAAGTTCAGGCTCGGCCCTGCGAGTGGTGTGACAGCGCTTTTCCCTCTGGACTCGAGAGTAGTAAATCAGGGTAGCTCCCTGTTAAAGGTTCCTAGCAAAGGCAAGTTCTTCTGGTTATGTTGTTGTCTACGTTAACTGAGCCTGCTGGCTCCCTCTAATCTTCGTAGGAATTAAGATGCTCATTTGTGTCAGGGCCCCAAGCAGCTGCATCGAGGAACTAGCCTTAAGGGCTTGGGTACCCATAGACAGTAACTTATAGGTTAGGCCTATGCACAGAGCCCTAGGTAGAAACGCATATATTGTAGTGGTAAGCAAATCACCCTGATCCTCCCCCCCCGGGTCCTTGTTATCTCCCCTTAAATAAATCAGATTGCTTGTTTTGCAAAAGTACACTGGCTAGTTTGTGTATTAATGGTGAAATACTGCACAGTGAATATTGTGTAACTGTACCTTACTTTTCACGGGGTCCCCGGAGTGAGCTGAGTGGATCGAGCTGGGGGGTAAGTGTCTATTAAGGACACTGTAACTGAACTGTGTGGGCCACTAGTGGGAAGAAAGGGGGGTTGCAGCTACCCAGAGGGCTGTGACCAAGTCAACCTTGACTGTTCTAACCCTGACCTCTGGGTGGAGACACCCGCCAACGGATCTGGGCCCCTCACCCTGTTACAGTTAAGGCAGGCAGGGGTAGTAGCCCTTAGGATAGCGCCCCTGGGGGTTACACAATCAATAATTCAGATTTCTTCAACAAAGTGAAATGCTGCAGCAGCAGCAGCAAGCAAGTACTTTACAATGTGCTGGGGGGGGTTGAAGTCACACCCCTTACCACCCCCTACAGCCACCAATTTTTTGTAGCAAAGTTCTTGTGCAGTTCAATGTTAGAGTCCATGCTTTCTCAAAAATCAAATATATGCCTGTGTTGTCTTCTTTTTCCATGGAAAATAGTTATAATGATAATAATAAGAAGAAGAAGAATCAGCATTTATATAGTGCTTTTGATACACAGTGTATCCTAAAGTGCTTTACTAGCAATACTAGACTGGTAGTGAAGTGACTGAACATGTAGTGGCAGCCATGTCACACATTATTATCCACACACAGCCTTGGACAATTGCATGAATTGGTTTTATGGGAAGGGGAATGTTGGCCAGAACAACGGGGTCAGGTAGTGATCATGGTACTGGCAGCCCCACATCTTATTTCTTACAGTAATCTGCTCATATTTCTCTCCTCCTGTCTTTCCCTTTCCCTGAATATAGCAGTACCTTGCAAGAGTGGCCTTCTCAGTCCCCCTCTGGTATTCATTCTTCACTACTCCGCCTCACACCAAAAACTGGTGAGCCCATCACCCTTCTGCATCATGAATGCAAGTAGTACAGTCCCTGGTTTTTTTGACATATCAAATATAAACATATCTTTCCAGTAAGTCAGTCTGATAGCAGCAGGGAACAAGGAGAATGATGGAAGATCTAGGCTACCATTGATTAGGCACTATTTATTTATGTATTTAGTTTTTGATGACCAGGTAAGTGCACTAGACACATTCTGCCTATTTCAGGCACGACCGAGGGGGGGGGGCATACAGATGAAGAAGAATCAGCATTTATATAGCGCTTTTCATATACAATGTATCCCAAAGCACTTTACAAGCAATGCTAGACTGGTAGTGAAGTGACTGAATGTGTGGGGGCAGCCATATCGCACATCAACACCCACACACAGCCTGGATAATTGCATGAACCAGTTTATGGGAAGGGGAATGTCGGCCAGGACACTGGGAATGTCCCCTTCTCTTTCCGAAGAGTGCCCTGGGTTCTTTTACTTCCACCTGGACACCCACCAGGACAACACCAGGATGGGCCGATGGGACCTCAGTTTAACGTCTCATCCGAAGGACGGCACACCCCAGCAGTACAGCACCCCCCCCAATACTGCACTCAGATGCCAGCAATTTGTAGGTGCAAGTCCAATCCCAGTGTGGGACGAGAACCCACGATCTTCTGGTCCAGAGGTGGATGTGCTACCAACTGAGCCACGCTGACACCTATGAATGCCAACTGACCTTGAACCAGATGAAGCTGTTGGTGGTATTTTTAGTGATTATGGGAGTGCGCATCATTATGCACATCATTTAACTGTGCCTAATCATAGGTGGCTCAGATCTTACATGGGTAGGAAAGCCTTCTTTTCCACTTGTGCCATGCTGCTATCAGCCTGGCTTACCAGAAGATCATGTTTATTAACACATAAAAATAACACAGGAGACTGTACTAACCACATTCATGATGTGGAAGGGTAGTGAACTCACCAGTTTTTGGTATGGGAAGCAGGTGAGAAGAATGAATGCCAGAGAGGGACTGAAGAGGCCATTCCAGCAGGGAACAGCTATATTCAGGTTAGTTGAAGACAGGAAGGAGGACGTTTCGCAGATCACCGTGAGATCTGAAATGTGGATCTGCCAGCATCGTGATCACTACCTGACTGTGGATGAGAGCAGCCAGCAATGACAAATACTCAGAGTGGCAGGGCTGCACCTAAACTGTTACCTGAATTCAGTGTAGGGAGATTACCCTCGGGTGGGGGAAAGGTTGACGTTTGTTAGGACAGTATTGAAGGAGTTATGTATAGCTCATTCAAGATTTAGAAGGGTGGTAGCCAGCCAACTCACACTGTGGAGGAGTAGAGCTCAGAAAAGTACTAGAGAAGAATTGCTGGGAACTGTCCTACGGGGTTCTGCAGATCACAGGTAAAGCAGTAGACTGACACTGGAAGTCGGATGGATTCGCTCAAGGTATTAGTATGCCTCTCCTGGTAATAATATTGTTATCCATTGTAAGTGCAGCCCTTATGAGGGCATGAACAGCAGTTTTTCTGGTGGGCCATGATGCTTATTGCTTGGCCCTCCAGGAAGACCTAGGTGTTGATTAATGAGGCGGGAAAAAAAACACAACAGGGGGACTGCACATACTGCCTTCACTGTGCAGAAGGGTGGTGATCCACTCAATGTTTACTATGGGAGCAGAAGTCAAACATTGAGAAAGTGGACTGGAGAGCGATTTGGGAGGCATTTTAACAGTGGTAGCTGATGATGCGTATTGGTATAGGTGTGTACAACCCTCTGAGGTACAAGATTACAATCTGAGGTGTGATAATTCTCTTCATGAGACCGCAAGCTCATATGCGGCCCCAGACAGAACTAAGAACAGGGTATGGATGGTGAGGTATTCAACAGAAGGCAGGCTAGGTGCAGGGTGTTCATGTAGAAAAAGAAAGCCTTATTTGTGGATTAACAAAAGAGCATGAGCTTTGGAACTGAACCAGACCAGTACTTTGTTGTGTGACCCTGAGCAAGTCACTAAACTTCCTTGTGCTCCCAGGCCACACCTGTAAACAAGCTTATAGCTTAGTGTGTCTCTCCTGGTTAACAAATTCAGGACATCATATAACCACTAGATCATCTGGTATTTGAAGTGTTGTACTGTACTGCGGTTTGCCAAACAGAAAGTCAGATGGATTGCAAAACATTTTCAGCAAGTTAAAGTAAACAAAATGAACAAAATCATAGTCTAACGTGTACTGATCAAAATAATCCATGAGTTAACACATGGTGTTGATCATTCTGGTATAACAATTCAAATCAAAGAGGGAAAGAACTAGTTAGCACTATAGGAATCTATGTGGGTCTCTGTCTCTGGCTCCGATGATGTCATCATGACTCCTCACTTAATACACTTGGCAGACATCTTAGGGAGAAACCAAGGTTGTTTCTTAAAAGTGAAAGGCTGGTGTTCACATTTTCCAAAAGCTATGAAACTGCATTTATGTTATTTACATAAATGCAGTTTTAGCATAAATGTAAACAGCAGCCTTTACTTTACCTGGCAATTAAGCCAGATTTTGGAGTTTGCAGTTTAAAAAAATTGCTTGTTTAGGTACCCTAAGGGGAAACAAATTAAAGTTTGATTAAATGATACTTTTGATTTTAGCAGTATTTTGGCTTTCTATAACATTCAAACAAATGCATTGACCCCTCTGGACTGTCCAGTTTAAGCTGCTGGATATCCAGAGTCTGATTAGGCGCAGGCCTAAAGCATTGCCGTGGGGTCAGACGGCATTGCAGCTGGCTGGGGCCCTTAAATAAAGAAATGATTAAGCTTTCTTTTGTACTTGGCTGTAATAACATAAAACCACTTTTTGAACACCCAGAAATTGTAATCCCCAGGCCCGATGGCCTGCAAAAAACAGTCTAAACCACCAAGCAAACTTGAAAGGCAAATCAGTTGGAAAAAACAGGTTAATTGATGTTGCAGGGTAGAACCCTGTTTTACTCACTGAACCTTGGCCCTCAGGATCTGGGCTGATTTCCAGGATGACTCTCCTCGAGGCAGGATGTGTCTGCAGGCTGCAGGACTTCATCACTTCAGGCAAGGACCAGTATGCAGGGACTGGCGCTAACATGACTGACCCCCTCTTCAAGGTGTAGCCCCATGGATGGCCGCAATCCATGGTGAACTTCTCTGCAGGAGCCCATTCCCTTCTCTGCTTGTCTGGCAGCTTGGCTTTTACAGGCAGCAACTGTCTATCAGGCAAATTACTTGGCATCACTAGTTCAGCTTGGATACAGTTCGGTAATAGGCCGCGCAGCTTCCTCACTTGCATGTGGCAGTCCTGATAATGTAAGCTGGCACACAGCAGTTCGGGTCTTCCTCTGGCAAACAGACTGGAGACAATTTCAGTGACCACAGGCATTAAAGTCAGGCTCAGTCCCTGAGGCAAAAACAGCTTCTACTGAAGGGGATCTTTTAGCAGCTCTGATCCCACTTTCAGTCTGGAAATTCACGCTGGGGGAATTCTCCTCTTTTCTCCCTCTCTGGAGGATGCCAGTGGCTCTGGAGACTTGGCAGTCACAATAAATCAGCAGGCATTTTGGCCGAGAAGAGCCAGTCACACTCGAACTGCTCCCGTTCAAACTGTCCCCCCTTTTATAAAGAGAAAAATTCCTGTAATTGGCTGTCTATGCTGCTAATCACAGTCCCAACCCTTTAATTGGACAGCATTTTGGCGCCTAGATTTTGTCACTGTTTATTCTCCATAAGTCTCTGGCACTGTCCCAGAAGTCTCTTGGCTAAATTCTGGCTGCTGATTGGTTAATAGTTGTAAAGATGGTGGCTGTAGATACAGTCTGTGGCAATCTATTTATTGTACCAGATATGAAGTCCTGGTGCAGCCAACAGTTTCACTTTTATTAAATAATATTCCCACATTTAGTTAGCCCCAACAATTCTCTCTTAAACACTTTTATTTATTGATATATATTTTTCCCCCCACGCTGTCACTGCCACCGAAATACTGCGCCCCTAGGCGGCAGGCAGCTGCTCATTAGTATTCATAAGGGCCTTCCTTGCCCTTTAACTCTGGTGCCCCAGAGGCAGCGCTTACAGTGTCTGCATAATTATTTATTTTAAAACATCTCCCCACTTGTTTCTGCTGTGTCCCCGGTGCCTTTCAAACTTAACCCGGTACCAGGAACCATCAAGAACAACTCCCAACTCCAGACCACAACTGGCAGTCGGAAACAACAACACACCTCCTCGATGGTGTGAACGGTGGCTGCTCGGCTGAAATGCTGGCCGCTTGCAAATGCACTCTGTGAGCCCCGCAGGGCTCAACAACACAACGGATGCCTGGGGGAAAACCTGGGCTCTTGTGGCACTGAAGGGAATGGCCAGGTGGCAGGAAGTGCTTCAGAGAATGAGCAGACGCTGGAGGCAATGGGAGAACACCGGGAGACATTTAAAAGGTAAGCCCCCATATGGGGGGGGTTACAGGCCCTTTATGGTGTCTGAGTTCACACAGCCGAGCAAATTGGAGGCCATACCAGTGGCACTTGGCAATGAGGATGTAGTAGTTACCACAGAGGGAGTGTTTGTTCACCTAAAACAGAGTAAGATGGTCAAGGGGGTCAGGGGATGCTGGTGAAGCCTGTGGTTTCCTCCAGGAGTGCAGTTAGGCATAAAAGGGTGGGTGGCAGTATACACCCTGCAGCTGAAGCCAGGGAGCCAAACATTTTTTCCCAATGAGGACACTACCCCTCTTACATCATATCATGTTTGACACCTACTGTCTAAGAGACTGTGGGAGCTGGAGACGAAGGAGGACAGAAACTGCATTCACTAGTTCAGAATTGGGGTAGCGTCATATGCAAGGGCCAAGGGATGGACAGATGTGCAGATACTGCCGCTTGGGAGATGGAGGTTGCAAGCGTTTGAGAAATATGTGCACCCCAAATGGCTGTAACCATCTTGTTTATTCTTGTTTCAGCAGGGCATGAGGTCCCACCAAGGAGAGTGTCGATATGTGGTCACTCTTACATGCACTGGGCAGCAGTTACAGCAAGGTGGCTCCGGTGATGGGAAAACCTCCTCTTTCACCCCCAAAAGGTACAGATACGCAGGTTAGGCATAAGGGGGATGAGATGGAGGGAACTGCTTCCTTGGATCACTGCTGAGGCTCGACACCATGGCTTGTCAGATGTGCTCATCATCCACCTAGGGGGAAACAACTTTGGCTTCGTCAGGTTGGTGGAGTTGCAGAACAAGATGTGCCAGGACTTAGGTGTGGTGCACTGGGAGAGGCCAAACAGCTGGTTGTTGTGGTCCCACATGGTGCAGAGGCAGCAGTGATGCCAAGCACAGGACCCCAGCACCATTCAGAGGGTGTGTGGGCTAACCAACATAGCCATGAGATGGGTGATGGTTCTGGCATTGCTTGGTGGCCAGGTGATGCAACATGAGGGTATCCTAGTGAGTGTTTCACATTTGTATTCAAAGGATGGTGTACATTTATTTGTAGTAGGGAATGATAGATTTTTAGGGGATCTGAGGCGTGGCTTGGAGGAGGTTTTAGCAAGAGGTGCTTGGTGGGGGATGAGAGCCCACCGCAGTGGAGTGCTCATTGTGTGGCAGCAATATCGTCACACAGTAGCATTCATGGGGGGTCAACAGGGTCATGGCTCTTTTTCAAACAGGCTCTGAGGCTGGGGAGAGGTGAGGCCTTGGTGGCTAGGGCCAGAGCGGTGCCAGCCATAGATGAAGGATAACTCTCAGACGTACGTCAACAGTCAGAAACGCCCTCCAAAAGTGAGAGGACATCAGATGAACCAGCCCATTTAGGGCCACCCCTTATGCCTTGGGGGACTAGGGGCCTCATGAGGTGGGTAATCAAGAGATCGGACCCATCCAACTGGGGAAGGGGTGGCTGATACTGTTTTGGGGAACAAAAGAGTTATTATGAGCTGCAACTACCCTGCTGTGCACATCATGCCAATGTGGGAATTTTTTTTATTTAGTATGCCTTTTTCCTCTGACTGCCTAATAGCCCTTCCCCTTCTACCCAGCTCCCCTACAGCCATGCCCACGCTAACATCCCCGACTTACCCCTCGAGGTGGGGCCACCACATTTCGAACTGGCCCTCTACGCCAGATAAGGTGTCGGGGAACCGACACTGCCTCCATGGATTACCCCCCAGGGTGGGGTTCGGGTCTGGTCAGTCCTGTGGTGGAACTGTGGCTGGATGAGCGTGGAGGCGAGGAGCGATGGAGGCCTGAAGGGAGGGCTTCATGCTGGCAGTCAGCAAGAGTTTTTTCCTTGTTTAGCGGGGCCGGGGGACATGCAATGACACCAGCATCCACCCTGCCCCTCATATATATTGGCGCCAGACATGTGAGATCCCCCCCCAGCCTCCACCAGGAGTCCTCAGTGTGCCGGCACTCAACTCCACCTCCCCCCTGGAGAAGAAGAGCAGTCCATAGGACGCTCAATCCTTCTCCTCCCGGCCGGCCCTCCAGTTCCCCGGGTTTGTTCCCGAACCTGGGTCGCCAGCATCGCAGACGGAATTCCAACCGCTGCGCAGGCGGGCCGGCTGCCAACGTGGGAATTTACATTGATGTTGAATAACAATTTGATGCAATTCTAATTGGCATATTAATAAACGCATAGTTATTGCCATTTCCTCCAAGTATGTTGCTGGTCTCGGTCTTTTCCTTCCCCTCCTGTCCTACTCCTTGGTCACCAGGTTTTTCCTTCCCCTCTCCCCTCTCCCCTGCCACCCTCTTCCCCCTGTCTTTGCTCTCCCCCATCCACCTCTATTATCCCCCAACCATTTCCTCTACTCCACTCCTGTCCTCCTGCTTCTCCCCTCTATTGCTTGCACCCTTATCTTCCCCTCTTCCTCTTCTGCTTCCCCCGGTCCCCCTCATTATCCCTTCGCTCTCCCCCTTCCTCCATCTACCTCCCTCACAGTTCCTTGCTTACCCCTCTCGTATATTAGTATTATGTGCCAACTTCACTAGACTGGCACTCCTATTATTCTGCATTGTACCAGAAGTTGTTACCTTGTAAATACCTTATCTGCCACATATATACTGTAACATATATTTGTACCCAATGTTAATCCTATGAACCATGACTGTATGTACTATGCCCTTTCGTGTATGTATTATGCCTTGTTGTTTCTCTGTATATATCCCTGATATATATTCTCAGGACCTCCTTGTGAATGAGCCTGCTCAATGGAGTTATTCCTGCAATAAACTTGTCTGAGTGAAGGAATGGGTGTGACTTGTAAGACAATGACAGAGCCTGCAATGAATAGCAGCAGCTGGAATTTTGGCTGGGGGAATGCCCTGGATGATACTGGGATGGCCAGGTATGGAAGAAAGGGGTGTGACATGTAAGGCAATCACTTTAGGCACGTTTACATGGTCACATTTGCACTGGAGTAACCCGAGTGCTTGGGTTTGCTCCAGTGCAAAGGCTTCTGTGTAGACACTTACCCGATTGGGGTAAGCCACTTATTATGGCGCTCCCAAATTCTCTGGCAAGCTGGGGACACCAAGCAGGTTTACAGTGGCTTTAACTGCAGTATGGACTGTTGGCGCTGATTGCTCCGTTTTAACTCATCCACAGCGTGCATTCCCATCATTCCTGTGCCTCCCATGATGCAGAAGCATTCCCTCAACAGGAAGTTGGGGTGCACAGAGTCGGATCCTGCGGAAGCCTTTATTTATAAAATTCTCTCAAAAGAGTTGAGTGTGATGGCTAATCCCTGAACCAACATAAACCTGAATACCCACTGAGTTGTGTGAAACTCTTGGGCAGCATAGACCAGAAAGTTTGATTGACAGACTGATAGCTGGACAGACAGATTGCTCCATTGAGAGACTGACAGAAGGAAACACAATTTTAGCAACTTTGGAAATCATTCTCAAGCAGACAGAATGTAATTTGTCAATGGCTGCATAAAATCAAGATTATTAATGATAAGATCTAATCTGTGTCAATCTTCACCATTCATCACTAGTGGGTCATAGCGCCGGAGCTAGGACCCCGCAGGAGACTTTTTTTTTTATATGGGCGGAGTCGACGCAGGGCTTGCGCCGCCCTCGGGGCCGATGTTCTACATGGAGTACGCGGGTTGGCTATTAACTGCAGTCGACTCCGTCCCAGCCCCAGTTCTTCTTCTTCCGCCGTCGAGCGAAGACCTCGTGTGGAGACTGCTGCTGGATCTGCATAGTCGGCCTAGTTCGTCGGCCTTGCATATTGTGTGCCTCAGTTCTGTTCACCCTGCTCGATGTCGTTTCTGACCGGTAAGATCTTTGCTTTTTCTTTAAAGCGGTGTCGAGTACTGTTTTGTATTTATTTTCTGAACGATCATGTCTCATCCAGGGGGAAAAAAACGTCTAAAGTGAGGTGGTCTCCAATGCGTTGGTACCACTGCGGCCACCTCTATTCCGTGATGGACCAGCATGACCGCTGCCTTTCCTGCCTCGGCCCCGAACATGACATGGGCAACTGCGACACTTGTTTTTCCATGGACCGCCAGGTTGTCGAAAACCACACGTTGAAAGTCGGATGTGTGCTGTCGACTTTCAGAGGATGAGTGCGCAGTCGGCAGCCAAGGCAAGGATTATCGGTCCTTCCTCTGGGTCCCCTCCTGGTCCTATATGCCCATGAAGGAGGGAGACCCTTCCTCTTTCAGTCTTGCCACGGCGTGGGTTTCTTCCACGGTGCAGGAGGCCCAGTCTGGCCGTCTCAGGGGTCAGGCAGGAGGCACTACTTTGGCAGTCGCCTCTTTGGAGGTGAAGGCTCCCTCGGTGTCGTGTTCTGGGCTCTCCAGGTCTGGACCAGCACCGTCCTCGGTGCCGTCTCGCAGAGCCACTCTTGGTCCTGGTGCAGTTCGTGGTGCCATGGGCTTGGAGAGCAGTGCCGCAGTCAGCGCCGAGCCCTCTCTTGGTGCTGCTGTAGCTTCTGATGTCATCTACAGTGTTGGGACTCTCAACGATGCCAGGAATGGTGCATTGATAGTTTCTGGGCCTGTTTCAGGTTCTGATGCTGTGCATGGCGCCGGGACTAAAGCCGGCACCAACCGTGGCTCTGGCGCCATTTGCGACGCCAGCGATGGGGTCATGATTGCGGTTGGCACCAACCTCTACTCCGGCACCACTCACGACTTGGACAGCTGTGCGGCGCCGCGTTCGGCATTGTGCCTGACTCCAGGGCCATTTGTGGTGCCGGGGTGGGTGTCAGCATTGGACATGGTTCCATGCTGGGCTTGGCTGTTGCTCGTGGCACCAGGGGGGCACAATGCCATGCTCAGGACCATGCCCGACTCCGGTGCCGCTCAAGGCGCCGGGATGGGTGTCGGCGCCGGGAGTGCGGCCGTGCTTCGCTCCAGTGCCATTTGTGGCATCAGGCCAGAGGGTGCTCCAGCTCGTGGTCCAGGAACTGGAGGGGCTCGGGGAGTGGTCTGGCATCGGACTTTGGAGTCTACCTCCTCGGAGGCGGACTCTGGCTCTGATCCGGACTGGCTCCCAGGTTCTTCAGAATCATCGGACCCCTCCGTTTCCAGCACCTCGGCCCCCACTCAGCCTCCCTCTGGTGGTCAGCTGTCACCAGTAGGCCCTAGGGTCACGGGTTCTGACTAGCCAGCAGTGGTCCCTGTGACTACGGCTGTGCAACCTATGGTCACTAGCGCTTCTGTTCCTCCAGTTGGGGCACCCCCTTCTCTGGTGTGTTTGGACAGCCCAAGTTTGGGGCAGCCCAGGGCACGCCAGGAAGGGGAGGGTGCTGCTCCCTGGATGGACTTCTCGGAGGCTGCCCTCTCTGATTTGGAAGGGTTGAGGGGTAGGGGTGTGGCGCAGCGCACCCTCAGTGAAGCCCAGTCGGGCTCTGGGAGGAGTCGTAGTGCAGACCCTCGCCTTTCCCTGGAGGAGTCTTCAAGAGGGACTTTTACTTCGGAGGTTAGGGGCCATCCTTCTGGACTCTCATGGTCCCGGTTACCTCATGGAGGGATTTCTTCCTTTGGGCACAGATCTGACCATTCCAACCCGGTTGAACGGCTTTTAGGCGCTAGTGCCTTCAGGTCCCCTTCCCTGCAAAGTGCTTCTTGTTGGCCCCCCTGCTCTGACAGAGACCATTCTCCTGTTGATAGGAGCTTGTCCCTCGAGTCTCCATGCCCGGCTGTCCCAGGTATTCCCAGTCCTCGCAGACCTCTCACCTGAGAGCAGTTCAGAAGTTCCGCTGCACATTTCCCCACCTACCTCCATGCTCTGGACTAGCAGGTGTTCCACCATGCTCAGTGCAGCCGGACCCTGAACCTAGGAGCTCATCTTCATCTTCTTCCTCCTCCACGGAGGGAGAGGAACCATCTGTCCACATCTCCCCAGCGTCTGATCTCTCCTCTTATCAGCGCTTCCTCGCGAGGATGTTGGACGAGCTCCATCTTACCCCAGTCCTGGTTAGCAATCCCGAGCATGTGATGCGCGCCTTTCTAGGCGAGTACAGTTCGGCTCACTTGGTGGCTCCCGCCTGGCCTATTCCTTTTCAGGAAGCATCACATCGGCTCTGGCTACATCCCTTCACCACTGTACCAGCCCCAAGGGACCTATGCTAGCGGTATTGTGCTCTCCCTGGGTCTCCAGGTTTTCTGCCTCATCCCTTTTCGGGTTTGACCTCCCTGGACACCCCTTCCGGGCCTCGCACCCCTTACCGTGACCACCCCCATGGATTCAGACTCTTCGGGCTTTGATTTCTGGGGGAGAAGAGTGTTCTACTAGGCACAGATCTCCGTATCTCTCTATTGCAGCACATCAGGCCCACTTTGCAGCCTACAATAGGTTCTTGTGGCCCAGGCTAGGACAGATCCTAGTCTCAATACCTGATATGGAGGAAACTAGGCAAGCCATTGCCCTCTCTGTGTAGAGCCTGGAGCTAGCAAGGCACCAAGCAAGGGTATCTTATGATGCCAGCGAGGTGGCATCCACAGTGGTAGGGACAGCGATCTGCCTTCCGCAGATGGCATGGCTTCACCTCTCCTGGTCATCGCCCTGGCCCGGTGTAGGGTGATTTACTCCGCATACCAGAGAACCATCTTTTCTCCCAAAGGGTGAGACGGTGACTTTTGGGGCACCTTCCTTCCCCCAATGGGAGCTCCCCATCTCGCCCAGACCAGTCTCAGGCCTCTCCAGGCCTGTAAGGGTTTTCTCCTCCGGTGTCTCACCCACTGGAGGCTAAGGGACTTAGTCCCTTGGGGTAAATTTAGGGCCCCCTTCGGGGGGCTCGGTACTCACCCACTGGTGATAAAAGGTAAAGACTGACACAGAGAAGATATGAAAATTATGTACCTACCGTAATTGCTGATCTTTCTGTGTATCTTCACCATTCATCACTAAACCCCACCCTCCTTCCCCTAGGGCCTCAATCTCTGGACTCCCTCCTTCCCCCTGTGTATCTTCTGTTAATTCCTTGCTCTCCTCTCCCTCGTGGTTAGGCGGAAGAGGACGGTAAGGCACACAGGGATGAATCCCTTGGGGTTTTTTTTTTGGAGTACATGGTGGGGGGTATGGGGGTCTCTCTCTCTCTCTCTCTCTTATCCCTCAATCTAGGGAGTAAGTAGAGTGCTGGGGATGCCCCTTCCCCCCTTCTATGTTTGGTTTATGAACTTAAAATCTGAGTTCAGTTTTTTCCTTGATTCCATCAAGGAAGTTTAATTTTTCCCTTCGGGACGGAGGGGTTAGAGTTGAGACACACCCCTAGACTGCACCCCTCTTAAGGTGGTCTTCCAGACCCATGCTGCTTAAAATTCAGACTTGTCTCTGGCAGCTGAACCTTGATAGCCCAGTGTTGGACTATCGTTTTGTTAAAATTCTCAGTTGCAGATCTGCTCCTGGGGGTGTGCTTCTCTTTTCCCCCACCCTCCCTCCCTTATCCCTCCCTTACCTATCTTTTCTGCTTCTCCTTCCAGAGATTGGGGCCCTCTCCCTTCCCCAGTTTCCTATTCTATTTCCTCTCTTCTGTCTCCTCTGTCATTTATTTCTCCTTTTGGTTTATTGTATCCTTTCCTTTTACCTATCCCTTGGGCTCTCTTGCCCCATCCCACCTCCCTTTCCTTACACTCTCCGGCATTTCAGAACTGGGGCTGTGGTGGAGTCGACAGAAGTTAATGGCCAACCCGCGAGCACCACGTAGGACATCGGCCTCGAGGGCAGCGCCGGCCCTGCATCAACTCCGCCCATAGGAAAAACATTAAAAAGTCTCCCACGGAGTCCTAGCTCTGGCGCTATGACCCACTAATGATGAATGATGAAGATAACACAGAAAGATCAACAATTACGGTAGGTACATAATTTTCATTTCTGGGTATGTGGATGAGTTAGAATGCATCTCTTAAAGGTAATGGCTTCCCTTCTAAATCTTTTTATATATTGTTTAAACTCACTTATTCAGACCGTATTTATTGTAGCCTAATTTTCTAAGTCATTTCCGAGGTCAGAAATGTCAGGCACCATATCAACGCTCCATGATCCATAAATGCCCTGCTATATTACAATTAATCCAGCACACACTTCTTGTCACTCAGACAGCAGATACAATTTTGGTGGAATCCTTTTTCACTTGTGGTTCGCAGTGCAGACTTGCTGCTACTGTTAATGCAAAGCCTTGGAAGAACTGTTGTCTAAACATTGCAACTTTCCGCAGGTCCAGTGTTCTGCACTCGGTGATCATGAAGGCAGTTAACAGCACTTCTTTTATGTATGGAAGGCACGGCAACAATGGGAAGTGATGATGGCAGCAAGCCCATCATCAACGCGTCACTGCCTACATCAGAAAGCAGCTGCCCGGACCCCAGACACACGACCCCTCACCAGCACAGATTGCAACGGTGCAAAGAAAGGCCATGTAGAGACACAGATCACGTGCCACAGGTGGTCAGGACCACACTGCTGCAGTCGGAAGTTTGTTGCGCTACTGCCGTGTAAACACAGCTTTTGTCTTATTCACCACACTGTGGCTTATCTCAGTTGTTACAGTATGTGACTGTGGTAAACAAGTTAATTGCTCAAACAACATGGACAACACCGATTTGTTTATTTTGTAGGGACCTGCCCCCTTAAAGGTGACAGGAAACAGTTTTTACACCTCTAAATGCCCTCCAGCTGTTCTTTTATTGGATACCCAGTATTCTGATATAATGTTGACCTTTTTTTGGTAAATCAATCATTTCATTTTGTTGCTTTTGTAATACCCTGACTCCCTCTTTGCTCAGCAGTTACTGCTGTCTCTTTTAATAGTGCCTAAACATTCTATGACATCACAAACTCCTTTCCAGGCCATTCAGATGAATAGCATGGAATAGGAGTCTGTGATGTCATAGAACGTCAGAGATATGAAAATCAAGAGCTGTAGCTGGTGAGAAGAATGGAACTCAGTAGATCTGAAGGCACCCCAAAGTTACTTTATTTATTTATCAAAAATTCATCAAAACATATCAGAATACATAACTGGCATGGAACGGAAGATGGAAGGGCAGTTAACTATGTAAAAATAATTTCCCACCTCCTTTAACAGATTGTTTTTTATTTACCGAAAGAGAAGGCATGGGGGTCAGAGTCGCCAACATAATGAATATGTTGAAAATCCCTCTCCCCAAGGCAGCACAGGAAGATTGTGAGGATGTTTGTAATCTGACAACTAACAGGCGACTGAATCAGCTTATGCATCTCACAAAGTTGGACTACGTAAGTAGATTGTTCTGCAGCACTTAGCAGAGGGGCCCAGCCATAAACTCAGGGATTGCAATTGTCCAGTTATGACAAAACATTCTTCTCACCGCTGCAAGAACCTTCTCTAACTAAAGACCTGATATCCCTACTTTTAGAATGGGTTCTGACTTGAAATGGGTCTCCTCGAGGCAGGATGTGGCTGCAGGCTGCAGGACTTTGTCCTTTCTGGCAAGGACTAGGATACAGGGAACGGAGCTGACACGTCTCACCCCTTGTCAAGGTGTAGCCCCCAAAGGTGGCCACAACCCACGATAGTCTTCTCTGGTCATCTGACAGCTTGGCTTTCACAGGCAGCAACAGTCTCTTAGGGACATTACTTGCCATCACAGGCTCAGCTTGGATACAGTTTGGTAATAGACCGCACAGCCACTTGCAAACTGCAGTTCTGGAAATGTAAGCTGGTGCACAGCCGTTCAGGTCTCCCTCTGGCAAATTGTCTGGAGACAATTTTGGTGACCACAGGCATTGAATCCAGGCACAGTCCTTAAGACAAAAACAGCTTCTCACCAAGATGCAGATTTGGAATCTTTCAGCAACTCTGACCCCAAGTTCAGTCTGGAAATTAACTCTGGGGAATAACCTTTTCCGTCTCTTCCGCTTTGGGGAAATTGCAGCTGGTTCTACAGACTTGGCTGTCCCAATTAATCAGCAGGCATTTTGGCCCAAAAGAGGCAAAACAGGCCTCTCCCCCAGTTCCCTGAGCTGCAGGCAGTCTCCTGACAGTCCTAAGGCTCGACCCAGACTGACTCAAACTGCCCAGATTCAAACAGTCCCTCTCTAAATAAAGGGCAAAGTTCCTGTAATCCCATTGGCTGCCCAAGCTGTCGGACAAAACAGACCTGCCAGACTGCCACCCGCAGTCCAGGTGTGAAGTCACCAGCCCCTCACAGAAGCACAGGTAGTGTTGAGAGCCACAGCCGTGGTTCTCTGATGAACCTGACCTGCCAGACTGCCACCCGCAGTCCAGGTGTGAAGCCTCCAGCCCCTCACAGAAGTGCAGGTAGTGTGAGAGCCACAGCCATGGTTCTCTGATGAACCCAACCTGCCAGACTGCCACCCACAGTACAGGTGTGAAGCCACCAGCCCCTCACAGAAGTGCAGGTAGTCTGAGAGCCACAGCCGTGGTTCTCTGATGAACCCGACCTGCCAGAGTGCCACCCGCAGTCCAGGTCTGAAGCCACCAGCCCCTCACAGAAGCACAGGTAGTCTGAGAGCCACAGCCGTGGTTCTCTGATGAACCTGACCTGCCAGACTGCCACCCATAGTCCAGGTGTGAAGCCACCAGCCCCTCACAGAAGCGCAGGTATGGACATGCCCTCAGGGACTGATTACCTCCAGGAAGGGAGCCCTAGCTGCCAGTTTTTTTGCCCACCCGCCCAGCCTGGTCCTGATTAAACACACATAAACCCCGCCCCGGCTTTCTAGCTCACTCCTACTGGCTATTGCCAGCCACACCTCATTGGTTATCTAGGCCTTAATTTTCACTGGTCCTTCATCCTCCCACAGGAACCGCTCATTTCCCTGGCCCTCTATGCCTGTCCCCTCTAAGCTGCCACAACAGTTAGGGGGTTTCTAATGCTAGATCTGTGCCATGGCCCAACTACTAGGCTTCCTGCCACTACTCATCTATGTCCTCTTCTCCTCCCTCCCTTCCCTCCTCTCCAACATGCCACCCACCTCTCCCATTCCCCCCCTTTCCTGCCAAACCTCACTGGGCTTCCCCACTCCTCCACTCCGGGGTCCACTCACCCTTCCACTCAATCCTAGCCCTTTTCTCTTCATCCCATCGCTCTCCTGGTTTACTTTTCAACTGCTCCCCCCTTGCCCAGCTCCAAATAATTACCCAAGCCTTCTAACTAAGAGACATCCACTCACCATCAGTCACATACAGCTATTCACCCACTACCTTTCTCTTGTGCTCCTGTTCCTTGCCGCAGGTGACATCCACCCAAACCCCAGCCCCCAAACCACACACCCCCTCTCAATCGCTGCAAGCCGCCCTTCTACATCGGACACTTCCTCACTTCTCCCTGGAGACCCTCTCCCATGTGACCTGCGCCTCCTGCACCTAAATATAAGAAGCCTAGTCCATAAACTTGACTCCCTCTAGGTATTTGCTGCCCACTATGCTCCAGATATCCTCACCTTGTCCGAAACCTGGCTCACAAAAAACATTAGCGACTCCTCTGTTGCCATCCCAGGCTACACTTTGGCCTGCCAGGACAGAGCCACAAGCGGCAGCGGAGTTGCCATGTATGTCAACTTGGACTTGCACTATTCGGTTATCCTAGCCAAGTCCGAACCTAAAATCTATGAATTCATTTTACTCCAGCTGACACTCCTTCTCACTACCGATCTACATTGCAGGAATATAGTGCCGACCTGGCACACCATCCTCTGCTGTCACCAACCTCCTCAAGCAAATCTCCTGCCTCACCCCGACAGAGGAACTTTATATTATGGGCGATCTAAACCACAACTGGCTAGCTCCTACCCTCAACAAAACCAGGACTGAAACTGCTGCACTAAACCTCTCTCAAATCATTACTGAGCCCACCCAGCTTAACCTAAAATCTGGTAACCACTCACTCCTCGATTGGACTCTTACCACACACCCTCACCGGGTCATAAATGTCGGTATTCTTCCTGACTCCCTCAGTGACCACCATGTTACTTTGTTAGTGCACAAAATCCACCGCTCAAAATTCCCCCCTAAATTTCTAGTCCAACACTCCTTCAAATCCCTCAATCTCGCCCCGGTGTTAGACGACCTTGCATTAGCAAACTGGGCCCCCGCCCCTATTATGGACTCCATTGATGATGCCTTTCTTCACTTTCCTCAGCGTCTGGGACAAACATGCCCCGCTGCAACGTACAAGGGTACGAGGCAACCACCTGCTGTGGATCACCCAAGAACTGCATGTCAGACCGCCCGTGACAAAGCCTGGAAAACGCATAAATCCTCACGCCTCCCACAACATCTCTCCGCATACCGCCTGCTCCAAAACAAGTGTACCAGAGCCACTCACCTAGCTAAAGCAGAGTACTTCAGCAGTTCCCTACAGTCCAACCTAAGTAACCCCTCAAAATTCTGGAAGGTCATTCACTCCCTCTTCACCCCACCAATTGCCAATCCCACTCCAATTCTAAATATTAACAACTCTATTCTCGCTGAACCAACAGCAGTCGCTACTGAGTTCAACATATATTTCTCCACTTGTGCTGCCACTCTCCTCTCTGCCCTGCCAAACCCTGCACCTATCACACACTCTACAGATGTAATGAACCTGAATAGGCCTCACTTCTTTTCCTTTAATGACATCTCTGCAGCGGATGCCCTAGATGCACTACTTTCTCTCAACCCTTCAAAAGGCAAATCCCCAGATGGCTTGGACCCCAAACTCCTCTACCTCTCCGCCACCGCCATAGCAACTCTGCTTGCCAAACTCTTAAACCAATCCTTTGGCACCGCTGCCATCTCCCAAGCATGGAAGCACGACACTGCCATCCCCCTCCCAAAAGGAGGTACCCCCACCTCTCCCTCCAACTACTGCCCTATTTCCCTCCTCCCAGTACTAGCAAAACTACAAGAGCACCTTGTGCTCACCCAACTTACTTCCTTCCTCACCGACTTCAATTTCTTCACACCCTACCAGTAAGGTTTCAGAAAGGGACACTCCACTGCATCCTTCCTGATAAGGCTTACCGACTCCATCCTGACTGGTATGGACAGTGGACTGATCACCTCAGCCGTCTTCGTCGACCTTGCGAAAGTCTTCAACACCATCTCCCACCCCATATTGCTCTCTTGTCTCACTGAATCAGGCCTCTCTGTTGCTGCCACCAACTGGTTCAGATCTTACCTCTCTGGCAGAACCCAGTCCCTTAAGGGTTACAAATGCTATCTCTTCCCCCTTCCTTTAACTACCGGTGTCCCCCAGGGGTTGGTTCTGGGACCCATACTGTTCTCTATATTCCTAAATGACTTACCGCTCATCTGCTCTACTACCTCAATCCACGTGTATGCAGATGACACTGTACTCTTCTCCTCAGGCTCCGACCCTGAAGTGGTACAAATTAACCTCCAAGCCGACTTCAACAAAGTACAGCAATGGTTCAGCCTTCACCAGCTCTCCCTAAGTGTAAAAAAAAACCTGTCACAATGACTTTTGGCACACGACAACGCCTGTCCAGACTTCCATCCCTTCCCTATTTTCACACTCTGGATGGTCAAAAACTCGAAGATGTTTCCTCATTCCGCTATTTGGTGGTATGGCTTGACTGCCCTCTTTCCTTCTCAGACCACATTGATGCTATTTCAAAAAACTACGCCCCATGCTCGGTGCACTTTATAGGAAGCGCAGTAGCCTCCCTCCCCCTGTCCGACGTGAACTGGTCCAGAAGATGATACTTCCCTCCTTTGATTACTGTGACACAGTTTACGGTGCAGCCCCTAAGTCCACCCTATCTAAGCTGGACACACTTTTTAATGCCTTCTGCTGGTTTGCTCTTGATGCCCTGCCCCTTACCCACCACTGCGACCTTTACTGTTCCCTGGCCCCTGGCACTACCATCCCTCGGAAACTGCTGCATTTCACACTGTGCTAACTATGTATCTAATCTATGGCTTGGCACCATCCCTTCCTACCTCTCCTCCATGCTCTCAGCTGCCCCTTCCCCTGCCCATTATCTTAGATCCTGCGACTACCACTAAATATCAATCCATAGGCGGAAGACTACTGCCTGGGCAAGCCGTCCTCTCACACCAGTTACCCAAGCTATGGAATGATCTCCCACCTCAAATTCGGCAATCCTCCACTGCCCACTCTCTTTCTACTGCCCTAGCTAACTTCCTCACCACTAATTGCTCCTGTACCTGACTCGGCCATGCACCAATTGCTTCCCTCCCTACTGCCTGACCAGCGGCCTTAGCTTTGCTATAAATGCTGACATATAGCCCCAACCTATGCACTTTTGTCCTGTACCTTTTTGTCCTGCACCATCATGTGTTCTATGTCTCCTGTTGCTTATACCTGCATATTACTGTGTGCTAAATTTTCCCTTGTATTGCTGCTATATGTCAAGTAATTGTTATATGCTCCATACAATATCCAATGTACTCCATGTGTTGTTGCTTGTCGTTTAATGCAATTGTATCCATATGCTGCTACTTGCCTCTGTTATTTGTTCAGTTGATAACCTGCGTATTATCCAACCCCCTTGTACCCCCAGGTCGCACCAGAAGACGAGCATCTTGTTGCTCAGTGTGCCTTTCCTGGTGAAACTATTTCAATAAATAAATAAATAAATAAATTTAGGCACCTAAATTGTAACTCCTTTTTCCCCCACAAGTCTTTGGCAATGTCCCAAGAGCTCCTTTGTTCAATACTGGCCCCCGATTGGCTGTTGGCTGTAAAGATGGTGGTTGAGAACACTGTCCTTTCCCAGTCTACGCAGTGTCCTCGAGAATAAAGTCCTGGGGCAGCCAGAAATACTACTTCATTTTAATAAATGCCCCACAGTTATGTAGACCCAACAGTGTCCTCTCAAATACATTTATTATTTTACATTTATTTTAACCCCCTCTGCTGTTGTTCATGCCACAATATTATGCCCCTAGTTGCCAAGCAGCTCTTCATCAATATGTATGCAGGGCTCATTAATATTCATGAGCTCCGCTTTATGCCCCATTCAGAAACTTTATTTTTAAAACCTTTTGGGGCACTTCATGGATCCCCCTGAAGTCACCAGTTCCCATTTAGCTAATGTGGGGAACTAGGACCACGAAAGACCTCCTGGATTGACCGCAAAGCAAGCAGTCGGTAAATCAAAACCCCACAGGGCGCATGCACGATCGCTGGCAGAACGGAGAAATGCCAGCAATTGACGCTTAAGATTTAAGCCCAACACTGGGTTAAAATAAAACACAGGGGCATGTTTGGGAACAAGGGGGAAAATGTGGTACCAGAGGAGAACCAGAATGGACTTGGGCCAGCTGGGGTGAAATGGAGTGGCAGAAATGGGAGCATACAGGAGGTGCATTAAGGTAAGCCCCACTTGGGGGGCATTACACTTAAAAAATAGGACTGGTGGCCAGCCCAGTGGCGTGGAAGGCTGAGGCATCACTGCCTTACCTCCTGCCATGCTGGCGACCTGTGTTCGCGGTGCAAGCGGGTCGCTGGTGGGGTCGGCTGGGGAGGGAGAGGATTGAGCATCTGAAGGACAGCTATCCTCTCCCGGGCGAGGGTGGGGACATGGACTGGTGTTTGCCTGACCCCTAGCGGTGGCTGGGGGGGTTTGTACACCAGCTCCCACAACGTGGGAGCAGTGGTAGAGCAGCTGCCCGAAGCAAAGGGTGCGGACGCACGTGCTGGCATCATTGGTGGCATTGCACACTCTCGGCCGCACAAGGAAAATGGAAAAAAGAGCACCTGCTGCAGCAAAGGATGATGAATAGTCCCCCACAGTGCCGCCCTGAGAGGACTCCTCCCAGCAGGATCTGTGCTGGTGGGTTGAGTAGCTCCCCACCCCCTGCCATAAAGGGTAAGTCGTGGGGGCATGAGGGAGGGGGTCTGATGCTCGGGGGTGGGGCGTGGCGGGGACGTCTGAATGATAGCTAGCGGGGCCCAGGGAAGAAAAATGTAACTAACAAAAAAATAAATAAAAAATGGGACTGGCCACCCTCTGGACCACCGGGGACTAATCATATAAGTGCAGGCTATAGGGGAACATATAATGTTACTGTAACAAGCAATGTAGGGTACTAAGGAGTCTAAAATCTAATGGTCATCCCAATGCACCATTTACTTCTGGTTCTACAGCTCTTTCCTTTTTGTGGCTGCATGGGCGGAGCCATGCAGACGTACTGCTATCATCAGAAAAAGGGGTCTGAATTCCTTTCTTAATGCAGCACAGGTTTTGTTCATATGAGGGAGTGGAATGAAATCAAAGATGCATTCACTAAACTGTTTCCTCCCCCCTCAGTTGTGAGGTTAGGAGAGAGTGAAATCCCTCCATTCACTGCAATGTGGAATCTGCAGTCTAGCAGCTCAGCTCAGGTTTCAGGTTTCACAGTTCTTCATTAACAGCTCTCCATGGCAAGGTAATTCTCAATCTTTGTTATTGTCTTCCTTTTTCAAAAAAGTTCAACATTTCAAAGTCATCCATTAACAAAAATAAAAGGAAAAATAATGTGCCAATTATCTGATAAGGTACGGAACAACACACACACACACACTCTCTCTCTCGCACACACATACACACACATGCACGCATGCATGCACACACACCCCATGCACATCTCTCTCCCACTCACACACACACATCTTACGCACACACACACACGCACATCTCTCACACACACACACACACACATACCCTGCACTAACCGTATTCAAATGCAAATAACTTAAAATGAAAAATGACAGCATGGTACTGTCAGCATGAAATTTCTTCAACACAAAAATATCTACAAACTGAGTGGTTTCCCTTTATAGATACCTTTTAGTTGTTTGTTCAGCACAAAATTATCTACAAAATGAGTGATGTTTCATTTATAGATAACTGTTAGATTTTTTATAATCAGCAAAAAATGGCAGGAAAAAACAAAGTTACTCACCTGTAACTGTAGTTCTAGGTGTGGTATATCATGTACATCTACACCTCTGGCAGGATGCCTTTCCCCTTTAAATCAGGCCAGAAAGTCTTCAAGCTGGCTCCTCCCACCTACCCAGGTGGTATCCTCCTCTGCAACCCCAGTGACATCAGATCTGACCTGCTGGAAGTCAGACCAGTGTGCCACTTGCAAGGGGAGGTCAGGTGCATTGTGTGGATGTACACCATATACCACTCCCAGAACTACAGTTACAGGTGAGTAACTTGCTTTTTTCGTGGTGTAGCTATGGTGTGCTTATCCACACTTCTGGCAGACTCCTAGCAATTCTCCAAGAGGAGAGGGCAAGGTGCACACCCCCTATTTAGGGAACAGAGATTGGAGAACTTAGGCCCCAAAACCAGCATCCCGGTGTGACTCAAGATTGATGTGGTAATGGGAGGTCAAGGTGTGTCCAGACTTCCAAGTAGCAGCCTTTCAGATCTCCTGGATAGGGATATCCCTGGAAGCTGACACTGAGGCAGGGGTATGTCTGGTGCAATAAGCCCTGAGCCCTGTGGGAGGCTCCCTACCAGCCAACCTATAGTAGAAATCGATGCAGAAACTCTCCACCTGCCAATTGTCCACTTAGCTGCTGGTCTGTCAAGTGTGGCTTCAGCGTAGGTGACAAACAGCTGGTGAACCTCTCCCTGAACTCCAAGCATGCACTCCTTATAGTAGGCAAGCGCTCTCTGGAGGTCCGGAGTATGGAGGTTGTGCTTAACCTCCAAGGTGTGGATGATGAAGTACACCGGAGACTGATCACCTGGTTATGGTAAAAGTCCAAGACAGCCTTGTCCCTGTGGAAGACCAGGAAAGGAGACTCCGCCAAGAGCATCTGAAACTCACTGATCCTTCTGGCGGATGTGATGGCCATAAAGAAGGTGGTCTTCCACGACAGGTGTCACATCTCACACCTGTGCATTGGTTTGAATGGCTTGCCCATGAGCATCGCCAACACCAGCAACAAGTCCCAAGCTGGTGATGGTTCACACACCAGAGGGGAAATGTGGTCAAGGCCCTTAAAGAAGCACCTGACCACCTTCTTCTGCATCACCATCAGCATACCAGCCCACTCCTGATATGTAGAGATAGCTGCCAGATGCACCCTGAGGCTCATCAACAAAATGCCCAACTAAGAGAGGGACCACAGGTAGTCAAGGATGCAAGCCATGTGACAGGACAGAGGGTACAGCTCCCTGCCCTGGCACCAAATGGAGAATCTCTTCCACTTGAAGGCATAGCATCGATGAGTCCACTTCTTCTGAGAGGCCTTCACCATATGGAGGACCTCGTTGGAGAGACCCAGAGCCTGGAACTCTAACCACTCAGGAACCAGGCTGTCAGGTGCAGGGACTGAAGGCTCAGGTGGATGTCCTTCCCCAAAAGCAGGTCTGGGCAAAGTGGCAGATGCCTCAAAGGCCTGCTGCTGAGGCTGAGGAGATCAGGGTGCCAGAACTGGCATGGCCAGTCCAGAGCCACCAGGATCATCCATGCCTCATCCCTCCAAGCTTTGATCAGGACCTTGTGGAACAGAAGAAAGGAAGGGAAGGCATAAAAGAGGCCTGGGGTCCAGGGCCATTTGAAGACATCCCCTTGTGGCGTTCCCCACTGAGGGGGGTGGGCACAAAACAGCCTCAGCTTGCTGTTCTCTTGGGAGGCAAACAGGTCCACCTGAGAGGTGCCTCACTGGGAGAACAGACTGCCCACTATCTCCTGATCAAGGGACCATTTGTGAGACACCTCACCCACACGGCTGAGGGTGTCTTCCAATGGCCAGTAGGTCAGCCTTGAGACTGGGCACAAGGGTCCAGATGTGGAGAGCCTCCCTGCACAGAGGCAGGGAGTGCATCCTGCCCTGCTTGTTGAGGTAGTACATGGTCATCATGTTGTCCATCTGGACCTGGACGACCTGACCCTGGAGATAGGAAGCGAAGGCTGTCAGGGCCAGATGAACAGATCGACGCTCCAGCAGGTTGATGTGACATCGGGACTCCTCAGAAGACCAGAGGCTAGTGTCCCTGTGTTCCCCCAGTTGGGCTACCCAGCCCATCAGGGAGGTGTTGGTCGTGAGAGTGACCATCGGCTCTGGGGGGACAAATGGGACTCCTTCCTGGAGATGTTCCAGAACCAATCACAACAGGACGGTATCCCACATCTGCTGGGTCACCATGACCGGCTGGTCGAGGTGGCCAACAGCCCTCACTGCAGGGAGCACATTTGCCAGCAGGCCCAACAGACCATTCTGGTGCAAGCTGCCATGAATCCCAGAGTCACAGGAAGTTCCTGGCAGGGCACAGCTTCCCAATCCAAAATGATCAAAGGCTGAAAGATCCTTTGCCCTGTCCACCAGGAGCTGGGCTCGGGCTCAGCAAGAGCTGAGCTTCACCCTGATGAAGTGAATCACCTGCGAAGAGATGAGTTCTGACTTGTCCTTATTGATCAGGAAAGAGAAAGGGAACATTGTTTAACCAGGATTAGCACATTGAGCTGAAGCTTGTTTCCAGATGCGACCTGGGAGCACAAGGAAGTTAAGTGACTTGCTCAGGATCACATAGTATGCACCTAGGCGGCTGTGGGATTCAAACCCAGAACTCCAGATCTGCAGCTCAGAGCATTAACCCACTGTGCTATATCGCCTCCCCATACTGCCTCATTGACCAGGAAGCCAAGGTGAAAGCAGGTCTGGAGGACAGGTCCCTGGACTGCTCCACCTCCATACTGGAGGGCCCTGCAATCAGCCAGTTATCCAGGTATGGGTACATCGGGACCCCTTGGTGCCTCAGAAAGGTTTCCACCACTGCTATGTATGTGGTGAAGACCCTGGAAGCTGAGGAAAGGCTGAAGAGCATGTCCTGGAACTCATAGAGGGTCCCCTCTATGCAGAACCGAAGGGACCACCGGTAGAATGGATGAATGGGGATGTGGAAGAAGGCGTCCCACAGGTCCAGGAGCAGAAACACATGTTCTGTTCCAGGGATGGAATGATCTGGTTCAGAGTGACCATTCTGAAGGTGCATGACCACCGGAACTTGTTCAGGTGATGCAGATCCAAGATGGGGCACCAGCCCCCCTTCCCCGTCCATTTTGGAACCACAAAATATCTGGAGACAAACCCTGTATTTGCTGGTGGGTCTGGCACATGAACCATCACCTCCTTCCAAAGGAGCTGGGTGATGTCCTCCTGAAGGGCAGACAACATATCTGCAGGCACCATATCCTCCCAAGGGGCGCAAGCTCAGCTGGGTGGGAGAGACTCGAACTCCAGAGGAAAACCCTGACTGACCAGCTCTAACACTTACTTGTCCATGGTAACACTGGATCAGGTGTAAAGAAAGTGGCAGAGCCAGACCCTTATGGGAAGGTCCAGTGAAACAGCATGAACAGGGAGGGGGCAACCCCCAATTCGTCAGTTGGTAGGCTTGGAGAAGGAGGAGGCAGGGCCAGTGGAGGAAGCTGCTGGACCTCGACCACCTGGTTTCCAGACCATGGAAACAACCGACTTAGGCCTGGGATGCCAGGACTGCTGGTGTCCAGCCGGGGCCTGGGGAGGCTTTGCCGCAGGTGCTGGATGGACTTCACAATCCTAGTGAGATGACCATCCACTCCTGGTTCAAACAAGTTAGTGCCCAGGAAGGGAACATCCGCCAGCTTGTGCTGGGTATCAGTCAAGATCCACAGCCAAGCCTGGAGGCACACAGCCATAGCCACAGACCTGGCAGAGGAATCGCTGATGTCCATGGTCATCTGGAGCTGCTGTACGGCCACAGCACTGCCCTGGTCCAGGACCTGCTTGACCATCAACTGAAGGTCAGCCAGGAGCTGAAGGAGTACTTCATCCAGAGTGCCCAACAAGGCATAAGTGAAATGGGCCATCATTAAGGCCAAGTTAGCCTGCCTGAGGCCGAGAGACAAGGCCGCATACACTTTATTGGCCACATGATCCAATTTCTTGGATTCCTTGTTGGGGGGTTTGTCAATGTCCCCGACATTCCCCATCTGACAGAATGCCACATCAGCTACTAAGCCCTCGACTAAGGGATGCTCAGGGAAACTGGTGAGTGAACCCATGGGGACCACATATTTGCGGGTCATATGGGCCGATGGAGTAGGGCAGGAGGCTGGATGCTGCCAGAGCTCCAACACAGGCCCAAGAATTGCCTTGGCAACTGGGAAGGCAACCTCTGGGGAGTCGTCCTGGTTGAGGATCATGGTAAGGAGATACTTAGCCCATTTCTGGACAGGCTCTATTTGGATCATAGTAACCTTCGAGATGAGGAAGAGCATGGCCCTAAAGGAAGTGGGACCATGGTCCTTAGACAAATCCTCTCCCGACTCCAGGTCAATCGACCCAGAATGTATGGAGGAACCCAATGATTCTGACAATTCATCAAAGACCGGCTGATCCAACAGCCGCCGAGGAAGCCCGGGGGCAGTACAGGCATCCTTAGATGGAGGATCATCCTTCAGCTGAATCGTCGGGGGTTCCATCTGAATGAGTGGAGAGGCTGGAATCAGCTGAGCTGGAACAGGTTCAGGCCGAGGTGATAGCAGTCAAGAGAGTGCCAGGGTGGGAACAGGCACCAGCTTAGGCCCAGAGCCCAAGAAGTAGTTGCTGCCACATAAGCTTCTCATAGCGCCATTGCAACCTGTGGCAGAGTCGTTCCTCCCCTGAAGAGAAGGAATGGTGGTGACGATGCTTACCCGAGTGCCGAAAGCGCAAATGCCAGCTACGGTGAGGGCTTCTCGACCTTGAGCTACAGGTCCAAGACCTCAACCTCAACTGCTGGAGAACCGGATGGCGGGGAGAGGCAGGAACCAGCGAGGGATACCTGGGCCCCCCACAAGCTTGGTGTCCTGAGGGTTGCAGAGCAGATTAGGGGACTGATCTGACCTGCCCTGGGACTGCAAGTCAGTACCAGAGTCCTGGAGAGGGAAGTATCCCTCTCATCCTGCGACAGCCGGGTCAAGAAAAATCTTGACCGGGCTGGTCAGTCTACGTCTCGACTGACGGGCCTGATGGGGACACCGTGGGGCCAGTGACCTGGACAGAAACATTGGTCGAAGCCGATTAATTGAAGAATGTCGATGAGGTAGGAGCATGAGAATCTGAAACCCAAGAGTGCCCCCGATCTCATGACCTGCGACAGGACTTTTTGATTTTAGCCTTGGAGTCCTTCTTGGATTTCAACCCAAGCAAAGAGCCCTCCCCGAGGCTAGGAAGGGACTGGCATAAGCCCCAAAATGCCCCTGTAAAAGAGGCGCTAAAGCCCAGCAGGACCAGCGTGGACATCGTGGAAGAGCCCGTGGCCACCTCGGCAACAGCTTCCTCAAAAGCTGCCATTTGTTCAGTGGACCCCACAGCCATGGAGACCACCCTACAAGCATCCTTGGACCAAATGGGAGGATCTTGCTCATCCAGCGACCCAGTAAAAGTTGAGCGTGCTGGTTCTCCAGAGTGGAGGGATACAGAATGGGGCACAGGCTGCAAGCCTGGGAGTCGTTCCTAGGCTAGGTAGTACACACACACATGGTGTGAGGGTTTGTACACAACATTTTCTGTCTGCATGGACAAAGCTTAAAACCAGGTGTTGAATTCAGAGCAGACAAGTCCATGGAGTGAACGCGGTAAACCACGAAGCAGCCTAAAGAGTTTGAAATTTTTAAATGAAGACAGGGCCTACACAAACCCAGCGCACTATGGAGGGAACCTGTCTCTTCCAGTGCAAAGGAAGCTCTGATGTCACAGGGATTGCAGAGGAGGATACCATCCAGGTGGGTGGGAGGAGCCAGCTTAAAGACCTTCTGACCTGATTTAAAGGGGAAAGGAATCCTGCCAGAAGTGTGGATAAGTACACCATATCTACACCCCTAGAATTCAATTTTTTTCACATTTTTGGAGGTATGGCATAACTGGAATATACTACCCCCACTGGAAATATTGTTCATCTTTTTTGTTCCTGTGCTGATTGTCCTGATGACATCACTCATGACTTTGCCTCCTGTGATGTATTTGGGTCAATCACCACTCAAACAAAAAAATATCAACAGTATTTCCAGTAGGGTGGTAGCATATCCCTTATATATTCTTTGCAAAAAACTGTGTTAATGCATCAGTTTGGACTCTCTATCCCCCCCCCCCCCACCAAGCAGCCAAAGGGGACAAGGCAACACAAACAACTACTGACATCCACCATCAGTAAGACAACTTACAACTCTTTACACATGTCACAAGAGACATCCATCACCATGGTACAGCGCCTCTATAGCCATGGATACACATGCACATTTGCACACCACCTGGGAAGTGCAATAAACAATTCCTATAGGATCACACTGTAAATTGTAAGTAAGGAATAACACATGACAGGGGGTACGACAATGATAAATCACAGCACGCCTCTGGTGGGTTGTGAGGCATGATGCGCAGCCGAGTGCCTTCAACCACATGGGAAGTGCGGTATATGGTTCACATAGGATCCTACTGTATATTGTAAGTAAGCAATAACTCATGGCAGGGTGTGCAGCAATGCTAAATTGCTGCATGCCCAGGTGGGTTGCCGGTTGTGAGGCATAAGGTGCAGCCAAGTGCCTTCAACCATATGGGAAGTGTGATATATAAAGTTCCCATAGAATCACATTGTAAATTGTAAGTAAGCAATAACACACAGCAGAGTGTTCAACAATGCTAAACTGCTGCATGTCCCAGGTGGGTTGAGAGGCACGAGAGAGACACAGATGGGAAGTGGGATATAACATTCCCATAGGATCACATCGTATATTTCAGGTAAGCTGGTCTGACAGGATTTACCTTGGGTTTGCTTATTTAAGGTCCAAAAGCAAGGACTGAAATTGCCTTTGTCTGTTTTTTCATGTAACATTTGCATCACTGATTAATTTGGTGCAGCAAGCCGTGTGTGTGTGTGTGTGTGCGCGCGCGCGCGCATGCGTGCACACGCATTTTCAAGCGGGTCTGTATGTCAGAACCAACAGCACCTATTACTGCATTGCCTTGATGTTTATACTTCTCTTTTTGTTTTTCTACTATTGAGGTATAAATGTTGGACTTTTACATCCCAATAATACAAGGACAACTAAGTCACACATTCATTCTTTATCTCTTATCACATTAATGGATGAGTAGCCGACAGCCATTGTTGCTCTGACCAGACTTTGTTTTTCTAGTCGTTAATCTTTTTATTGAGACATAAAAAAACATACAAACATTACCAACAGAATACAGGTAGACTTGCATAAACAATGGATATGAGACTGCATAGAACTGATTAACAGAAACAGAGCATAGTGTGGTCATATTCAACAAACCCATAAGTGCCTGTAAATCAGTATGAAACAATGGTGCAACTCGGTAACAGTAAAGAGCTGATTCAACACTAACCAACCAAAACAAACCCTTGGAACTGTTTTTCCTTTCACTAAAAGTAGTAATAAACAAAGTATTTCTATAGCTGCTGAACTGAATGATATGACCCATGCCGTCAACTAGTGGAGCTAAAGGGTAACCTGGGCCCCACAGCTCTGATGTGAGCCCCTGAAACGCTTGCAGAACTGCCATTTTCTTACAATTAAAGAAAAACATGCTTGTTGGTCCCTGCTTATGATGTGGGGGAAGGGCAGACTTGCTGAACCTACAGTAGAATCCCTTCTGACCTCCGGTGACTATGTTACTATGTATATGTAAGGGACTGCCTGGGGCCTTTCTGACCTCCGGTGACTATGTCATTATGTATATGTAAGAGACTGCCCGGGGCCCTTCTGACCTCCGGTGACTATGTTATGTATATGTAAGGGACTGCCTGGGGCCCTTCGGGTTCACCTCTCCAAACCCTCTGAAGGAGCTGGCCTGAGTTGCCTGTAGTTGTGCTACACTGGGCACTCAAGCCTAAAACCTGCGCAGTGCCTCCACCTGGGAACCAAGAAATGCAGTTCAAACAAATAATTTCTTTAAACAGGAAGGATCATGAAAGAATAAGGGGATAGGAGAAAAAATGGGAGCAATGAGGTCGCAGTAAAATCCTTATACTCCATGCAGTAACAACAATAACAAATTACCTTATACAATCTGTCCACCTCCCAGCTGTCTTTCAAGCCCCAAGTGGATGCACCCGACTTAAATCCCCCTAAAGGCCATGGAAAAGAGCTCTCTTTTAAGTTGCAGTAGGGGCCTCACTGGGAATACAGTTGCTGCTGGCAGAGTAGGAGCTAGGTGGCACGCTTTAACTGTTGCAGACAAAACGGACTTTAAAACCCAATTGCTGAGGAACAATGAAACCGTAAACTGCAGAAAAGAGACCCCTGTTTGTAATCCACATGCAAATGGCTGGCTGAGTGGCCTGCACAGGTCTTCTGCCTGGGCCTATCAAAATGGCAAAGTCCCACCCAAGCCTTCTCTCCCAATCCCTGACACAATCACAGTTTTCCCAATTACGAGGTCGAAATCCCAATGGTTGCTCACAGTTTTGTAGCTTCATTGATACCTCAGGTGTCTGATGATGGAACAGGTGAGAAGTCTGGGTGTGCTTCCAGCTGGAAAAAAGGCATCCCCAGGACTGTCTGGTATTTGCTCATGGGTCTCGGTTCTCTCACATGGTCAGTCTAGGGCTGCAGGTGTAGGGGTCCAGGGACCCTGAAGTAGGCAGTGGCCTTCTCAGTCAGTCTTCAAATGAGTTCATCCACCAGAGGGGACAGTCACTGGTGGGGCAGGAAACCCCCAGCTCCAAACCTTGCCTTCCAACTGTTACTTTTGGTCAAACTGTTGTTTTCTTCATAAAAGAGTTAATTGCTGGAATCCCAGACTTCTTTAGCCTGCCAGTCCTGTAGTGCCTGGCAGACAGTGCTCACTGTCTCGTAGCTCCTTTCTCTCTATCACACTAACAGAGCAGGCTGAGCTCAACTTGTTTACTTCAGTTCCATTTTCTATTTACTGAATGTAACCCCAAGGGGGCGCTATCCCAAGGGCTACTACCCCTGCCTGCCTTAACTGTAACAGGGTGAGGGGCCCAGATCCATTGCCGAGTGCCTCCACCCAGAGGTCAGGGTAAGAACAGTCAAGGTTGACTTGGTCACAGCCCTCTGGGTAGCTGCAACCCCCTTTCTTCCCACTAGTGGCCCACACAGTTCAGTTGCAATGTCCTTACCATAGACACTTACCCCCCAGCTCGATCCACTCAACTCACTCTGGGGACCCTCTGAAAAGTAAGGTACAGCTACACAACATTCACTGTGTAGTATTTCACCATTAATACACAAACTAGCTAGTGTGCTTTTGCAAAACAAGCAATCTGATTTATTTAAGGGTAGATAACAAGGACCGGGGGGAATCAAGGTGATTAGATTACCACTACAATATATGCGTATCTACCTAGGGCTCTGTGCACAGGCCTAACCTATAAGTTACTGTCTAAGGGTACCCAAGCCCTAAAGGCTAGTTCCTTGAGGCAGCTGGTTGGGGCCCTGACACAAATGAGCATTTAAATTCCTACGAAGATTAGGAGGAGCCAGCCGGCTCAGTTGATATAGTCAGCAAAGTAACCAGAAGATCTTGCCCTTGCTAGGAACCTTTAACAGGGAGCTACCCTGATTTAGTAGTCACGACTCCAGCAGGAAAACCGCTCTCACATCACCCGTGGGGCTGAGCCAGAACTTCAGATACTTCTCCACCATTTATATGGAAAATAACAGAGGGGTACCATACCAGGCAGCTGCTCCTATGGCCCGACTCACAACTATCGGGAGTCTCACTGCAGCTTCAACTTTCCTGACAGACCGAGCGCGATTCAACAGATTCTCCAGTCCTCTACAGGTTGTACCTGGTAGGTACCTGTGCTTTTACACAGCCTCCTCTGATCGTCCCTCACGGATGCAGTCTAAAACTCACTGGCTGTTCAAGCGGCCAAACTCAGGCCTTTCACGTGCTTCCCACACTAACACTCAACGGCGCAGGAGCCCTGAACTCCTTCTTCATCTACAGCCACAACATCTCTGCCCCTTGACAGCATGGGGCCATCGTCACTGTTCAGGTGCCACCCGATCCCATTGGCTTGCTACAGATGCCAGTCACTTAAGCTTGCCCTCAGTGGTGCAAAAAGGCGCCATGGTCTAGACTTCACTTCCCACAAGTACTAACTGTATCTTCATTGGTCTGCGGGCTCCTTAGAGAGCCCTAATTCTGGTTGGTCGCCAGTTACTCCACTTGGGACACCCCCTGCCCCTATTGGACCCTTTAGACAGTTTTGGTCCAAAATGGAAGGGCACAACACAGACAGTCTCAACTGCGAAAAAAAAAACAGGTTAAACAAACAGTAATTCCACCAACAGGCTAGCTAATAATGTCCAATCAGTTATATTAGTTAAAGGGCTCCCCCTGCGCATACAGCGACTGCCAAATGGAAGGAAGCGATTCCACATGACTCAGGCGGGATTTGAACAGGGAAACACCAGTCCCCCCTTTTCCAACCCGCAGAAGCCTGCGAACAAGCAGCTCTTAAAGAGACAGTACTGGAGGCTTCAAAAGCACTCACAACACCCACAATTCGGCAGCATTTCACCAGCCAGGCAGGGAGCATACAGGCAAGCTCTGGGAAGGCCTTGAGGAACCCCCATTTATGAGGGGGTTACATCCTTTCTGGCCTGGAAAGAACTTGGCGTCCATGCCACGTAGTTACCCTTAAATCACTTTAAGGCAAAATAGTTTTAAATTGACAACACATTAAACCTTTTGTTACATACATTGGCACTGTAGTTACAGTTTACCATTGGTTATGCAACATTCCACATACAGACAACCTTTGGTTCTTTAAATCAGGTCATTACTTCCTGCCCATGACACCTGGAAAGAGGGCGCCCTTCCCTATCAGCTACTTGCGGGCTAACTGGGGCGGTGGTACCACACTCACAGGGCAATACTAACAGTCTGGAGTCATTTCCCAAAGCTAGTTTGGGCAAGGAGCTCAGCGACACATACACTCCTTTATGGACTACATTTAAAGGCAGGTCCATAGGCTGACCCAGGGACTCATAACTTAACCTTATCACAGGCCGTACTTCTCGGCCAATGCATCTAGGGGTCTCATTAAAAGCTGCTACAGGTCCGGGTTCCATTGCCATCTCATCTAGATTAGCAGAGGGAACCTCTACCGGAGAAAGGGACCCCGTGCCCATAGTACTTTCGGGGACAAGACCCTCTATATCAGGACCCACGCTACTTGGCTCAGCTGGGGACAGTTCAGGTGCTGGCAAGAAACCATCAGGGCACTCAAAATATTCTTCAGTTTCTGGCATATCGCTGGCTTCCTCCCCCACATCACTTCCTTCTTTGGAAAAGTCAGATAGTTCAGCCAGGCCAGAGAGTTCAGCCAGGCTCAAGGACCCCACCCCACCGATTTGGAGGCCACTCACTTCATTCTCTGGGAGCATTGACTCCAGAGACAAAGGTGGGGGCTCAGACAGTCCAGAAAGCCCAACTTCATCTCCAGAGTTAATTAGGGGATTGCCCCGGAACAGTTCGCTCAGTTCATAAGAGGGATAGTATTCAATATTATTCTCACTGTCTTCAGACACAGACTGACAATCATCTTCATCAGCAGGGGTTGGAGAAGGCCCTCTTAGTTTGCTCGCTGAAGAATCAAGTGATCTGGGTCTTTTCTTGGCAGCAGCTCTAGTTATAGGCCTGGATAGTGGGGCATTTGGAGGTTCAGCTTTTATCAAGATTTGCCTGATTGGCAGCAGATGATTTCGGTGTACAGTTTTCACAGCTTTTGAATTGTTCTCAGGCTGCACTTTATATACAAGTAAACCTTCCAGTTTTCCCACCACGATATGAGGGAGGTGATGCCATCTGTCAGCAATCTTATGTTTGCCATGCAGTCCCAGATTCCTCAATAGCACTCTATCCCCTTCTCTCAGTTCCATTGCTTTCACTTTCTTATCATACCTCTCCTTATTGGCCAGGTTTCGCTTAGCAGCCATGGTCTGGGCCAGTTGGTAGGCTTGGTTTAATTGGGCCTTCAACTTCTGTACATACTGTAGGTGATTTGCTGCTTGCACCCCATCAGGAGAAACCCCAAAACACACATCCACCGGCAGCCTAGCCTCTCTCCCAAACATCAGTCTGTACAGGGAAAATCCAGTAGCATAACTTTTGGTGCATGTACCAAGGTGCTAATCTGCTGGCTCCATCTAGGCTTGTCTTTAGGTTGCAGTGTGCACAACATATCAAGCAATGTGCAGTTAAACCTTTCAGGTTGGGGATCCCACTGGGGATGATACGGGATGGTTCTTGACTTTCGCACTCCCCATAAGGATAGCATTTCTTTAACCAGGTGGCTCTCAAAGTCCCTCCCCTGGTCGGAATGGATTCTCTGAGAGGCCCCATAATGGACAAAGAAGTTCTCAACAAGCACTTTAGCCACCGTGGTTGCTTTCTGATCTTTAGTAGGAAAAGCCTGTGCATACCAGGTAAAATGATCGCTAACCACCAATATGTTGCTGATGTTTTTCAGATCAGGTTCTAAGCTTAGAAAATCAATGCACACCAACTCCATGGGGCGCTGGTAGTGATATTGACCATGGGGGCAGCTCTCTGAGGTAGGGCTTTTCTTTGCAAACAGCGACCACAGGTCTTGACATACTGCTCTACGTCTGCACTCATTTTTGGCCAGTAGAATCGAGTCCGTACCAAGTCAAGAGTTCAATCAATGCCAAGATGCCCCATGTGGTCATGCAGGGACCGCAACACCAGTTCTCTAAAAGCAGTGGGCAACACCAACTGTTGTTTGTCTATTCGCTCCTCTGTGTCCACAGTCTCCCTGTATAACAGTCTATTGTTCAATTTCAATTTTGGACCTTCTTTGTATAACAGGGCAGTTCTCAATTCAGCGGACCACAGTTGGGACACGTCTCTCCCAGCTTACAGAGCCTCCAGAGCAGTTTTTATCATGGGGTCTCAGGATTGAGCCCGTTGGGAGACTATCATTGTCGAATTGGGCAGTGCACTAGTGTCTAATGCAGAAAAATGACAGTAAGCAGCAGGTATGCAGTTCTCGGATGGCCCCAAGCAATCCACCATGCAGTCCACAGTATCACAAGACACCGGTTCTTCCTTGTCAAATTTTTGGCAAAGGGCTCTTATGTCAGGTTCTGACAACCTAACCCAGTCGGTTCAGGGCACAGGCCTCCGAGAGACAGCATCCGCATCTATATGGTTTAGGCCTGCTCTGTACTCAACAGCATAGTTGTAGGTGGCCAAGGCAGAGAGCCACCTATGGCCAGTGGCATCCAACTTGGCTGAGGTCTGCACATATGTCAAGGGATTGTTATCAGTCTTCACCAATATCTTGGCACTGTACAACTAGTCATGAAATTGATAAACAGTGGCCCACTTCAGGGCCAGGAACTCTAATTTGTGTACTGGATAGTTTTTTTCTGACAGAGTCAGACTTTGGCTGGCAAAAGCTACAGGTCTCAGCCCGTTTGGGTGCTCCTGATATAAGACAGCCCCCAATCCTTGGAGGCTGGCGTCAGTGTGGAGAATGTACGGCTTGGCCGGGTCAGCATAGGCCAGCACTGGGGCATGGGTAAGTTGATGTATGATGTCATAGAAAGTTTCCTCACACTCAGTAGTCCAGCGGTCTCCAAACACATGATTCGGATGAAAATACTGCTTCTCCATCTCAGAGAACACAACTTTCTTATACCTTTTCTGGGTGGGAGGGTACCCCTGAGTAAGGTTGAGGAGGGGGCGGATTACTCGAGAATAGTCTTTGACAAACCACCTATAATATCCACAAAACCCCAGGAACCGTTGCAGTTGTTTCAAATTCTTTGGCTGAGGCCAGGTAGTCAAAGCCTCCACTTTGCTGAGGTCAGCTTCTATGCCTTTAGTGGATACTATGTGGCCCACATACTTCACAGAAGTTTGAAAGAATTGGCACTTGTCTATAGATAACTTAAGACCGAAATCCGCCAGCCGATCCAGGACCTTGAACAATCGACTTTCATGTTCTTCCAATGAGCTGCCAAACACTATGACATCATCTAAGTAAACCAAACACTCGAGCAAATTCATGTCCCCCACAGCATGTTTCATCAGACGCTGAAAAGTAGCTGCGGCACCTGAAATCTCTTGAGACATCCAGATAAACTCATAGAAACCTAGGGGGCAAATGAACGCAGTCTCCTCTCGGTCCTCTGGAGCCATTGGGATCTGATAGTACCCACTGCAGAGATCTAACACAGAAAACCACTTACTGCCGTTCAGACAGTCCAAGGCATCCTGTATGCGTGGCATGGTATACTGGTCAGGGACGGTCCGCCGGTTTAGGGTACGGTAATCCACACACATCCGAACAGCCCCATTCTTTTTCCTCACTACGACAATGGGGGAAGCATAAGGGCTCCTGGATTCCTGTATCACAGCAGCAGCAAGCATCTCTTGCAGATGCCGTCTCACATCATCTATATCAGCAGGGGCCAAGCACCGAGACCTCTCTCGAAAAGGCCTTTCATTGTGCAGTCGAATGTGGTGTTCGGCCCCCCGCACACATCCCACATCTCATTCTTTTAGGGAAAATACCTGGTCTCTTTGGGCAAGCTTCTCACTGACCCTTACTTTCCATTCAGCAGGCAACGGGGAGTCACCGAAATCAAACAAGTCTGACGTGACTCTGTCATCCTCCCCCAAATCCTTGCTATTAGGGAGCACTGCCATGTCCGCACAATGCACACTAGCCAGGGTGCAGCCTCTATTTACTCGAATCTCTTTGTCAGACACATTATGAACTTGAACCATCACTCTCCTGGCATAAGTATGAGCTCTAGCAGGCAAGATACTGGGTTTAACCAGCAGTCCTCCAGGCAACTTTCCTTCCCCAGGCGCATCCAGCATCAATAGTTTATTCTTGACATTCTTTTTAAGCCGAACGTCCCCTTGCAAAACACACTGGGCATTTGGGGCCAATAGCAGCGGCTCCGGATCCTTCCTTCAGACAACACCCACCGGGCCTTCAGGCTCCTCCTGACTAGCCTTTCTCTGAGTCTCATAGGCCTTCTGTATTAAAGCGGGTATCCTCAGCGCTCGCCCAGTCCTGGACACCTGCTTTTCAGAATACAATTGCGCTAATCAGCCAAACATGTGAGCGTTGGTCCCAATCAACAAGGGTACCCCATCATACAGTCCAGTGGGGGGGCAAACTAAAGTCAAAGTTTCCACCTGTTCATCCACTCCAGCCACAGAAGTAGGAAATGACAACCAGATCCTGATATACCCCAGATACGGATAAGCCTTGTCACTTAGTCCCCATACATGTAGACCATCCAAGGGTTGTAGTGGCACCTCAGGTAGATGTGTCTGATACCAGTCTTGAAACATATGGTCACCTGAGAGCCACTATCCAATACAACTCAGGCGGGAATCCCATTTACCCGCACCGGGGCCTCCACTGAGGGCCCGACCATATCAGACCATTCAGGGGGCACAGCGTTAACAGTTGTTTGGGCATTGGCCTGGGTCGCAAAACCCTTCCTGGGGGTCGGATGTGGGCCCTGCGATGCCAAGTGATCAGTCTGCTGTTGACCTTCCTTACATTCTCCGGCAACTCGCGCTCAGTCTGGAAGTGTCCATTCTCCCCACAGTGGTAACAGAATTTGGGGTCCCGGGGGTCTCTATTTGGCGGGGGATACGTCATTTGCTGGGGGCCGTCTGAGGGACGAGGGGATTCCCCTGGGCCAGGGCATGGGTTTCTAGATAATTCAGGTTCCCCAGACCTAACAGGGTGGGTAGTGGATCGCTTCAAGTCCCTCACCAGTTCACGTAAATTCCTGACCCTCGGCCCTCAATTCACTTTCTACTTGGGGATCAGAGGAAATGGCACGTACCCCTACCCCTCCCTGTAACTCTGGGGATACATCAGGCCCTCCTGAAGGGTGAGTCTCATCGGGTTCACTAGACTCAGGGGTTTGGCTCAAATTCGCAGCCCCCACATAGGGTTCCCACCCCCTCTTCATCAATCTCTGCCTCTCTAATCTCCCTCATCAATTGACAGTATTCGGGCGAGGCAGCTCGCCGATCATGTAACTTAAGTTTTAACAACATCACACTGGAAAATCTAGCAGACTTTAAAACATGTTCCAACCTGACCTGGTTCAAGGCTGAGGCTGTGATCCCCCCTTTTCGGTAGGCCTTCTGTAAAGCCCTTTTCACCCTAGTAAAAAATGCAGAAAGCTTCTCATTCCTCCACTGCTTAGCAGACTTAAATTTCCATAATAAGTCTTCCCCAGTTTCTGTGCTCCCAGACACTCCCTCTAGAGCAGAAAGATACTCTGCAGCGGTAGCTTCCGGGCTAGTGGCCCGCAAAAACCGAATGGCTTCCAAATCCAGACCCCGCAGACTCTCCATCAGTCTCTTTCGTTTCTCCCCCTCAGAGCATTGCCACTCCTGGACTAGGGGGGTGGCATAGTACATCCATGCCTTCAAATCATCCTCCCCTGAAGGCACAGGCACTGTGCCAGAAAAATGTTTTAGCCTACGGTAAGAATCCAGCTGTATAGAGGGGACCACTAGGGGCGGTGGAGCCAAGATAGAACTCTTGGGGGGGCTCCGGAGAAGCACCAGTGGAAATCAGAGGGGTGGGTTCACTAGAAAGGTCCAAAGCCTGCATTAACTCTTGGGTAGTCCTCCCTCCCTTCCACAGCTAACAATTTAAGTAGCTTATCTTTGAAACTATTAGCCTGGGGAGACCTCCTGGGGGTGACCGCCCCTCTTCGTACATGAATGACCCTCCACCCCGGTTGGGCACCTTCTGGGTAGATTACTGGAGGTACCCTCTCAGGGTTGATGGCTATGCTACACAACAGTAACACCTGCAAAGTCTGATCGAGCAGGTCAGCCATCAGCCTTCACCTCTACCTTGCCCAAACATTTGACACGCTCACGGCAGAAATAATGTCAGCGGTCGTTGTCCCCAGAGGTACATCTAGTAGTAACACAATCCTCTGAGAGTCCAACTCTTCGGCTTCACCCCACCCCATCAATTTATGTACCATCGTTTTAATAGGGTCCAACTTAATCTTAGCCATGATGTCCTCGTCCAGTTTTTCCTTTAGGTTATCTATAGTTACGCACTGTGCCCACTCGGCCACTAGGGGACGTTAATCCCAGCAGTGCCTCCAATTTGTAACCCCCAGGGAATGCTATCCAAAGGGCTACTACCCCTGCCTGCCTTAACTGTAACAGGGTGAGGGGCCCAGATCCGTTGGCGGGTGCCTCTACCCAGAGGTCGGGGTTAGAACAGTCAAGGTTGACTTGGTCACAGCCCTCTGGGCAGCTGCAACCCCTCTTTCTTCCCACTAGTGGCCCACACAGTTCAGTTGCAATGTCCTTACCATAGACAATTACCCCGGGCTCGATCCACTCAACTCACTCCGGGGACCCTCTGAAAAGTAAGGTACAGCTACACAACATTCACTGTGCAGTATTTCACCATTAATACACAAACTAGCCAGTGTGCTTTTGCAAAACGAGCAATCTGATTTATTTAAGGGTAGATAACAAGGACCGGGGGGAATCAAGGTGATTAGATTACCACTACAATATATGCGTATCTACCTAGGGCTCTGTGCACAGGCCTAACCTATAAATTACTGTCTAAGGGTACCCAAGCCCTAAAGGCTAGTTCCTTGAGGCAGCTGGTTGGGGCCCTGACACAAATGAGCATTTAAATTCCTACGAAGATTAGAAGCAGCCAGCTGGCTCAGTTGATATAGTCAGCAAAGTAACCAGAAGATCTTGCCCTTGCTAGGAACCTTTAACAGGGAGCTACCCTGATTTAGTACTCACGACTCCAGCAGGAAAACCACTCTCACATCACCCATGGGGCTGAGCCAGAACTTCAGATACTTCTCCACCATTTATATGGAAAATAACAGAGGGGTACCATACCAGGCAGCTGCACCTCTGGCCCGACTCACAACTATCGGGAGTCTCACTGCAGCTTCAACTTTCCTGACAGACCGAGCGCGATTCAGCAGATTCTCCAGTCCTCTACAGGTTGAGCCTGGTATGTAGCTGTGCTTTTACACAGCCTCCTCTGATTGACCCTCACGGATGCAGTCCATAACTCGCTGGCTGTTCAAACGGCCGAACTCAGGCCTTTCACGCGCTTCCCGCGCGAACACTCAACGGCACAGGAGCCCTGAGCTCCTTCATCATCTACAGCCACAACACCTCTGCCCCTTGACAGCATGGGGCCATCCTCTCTGTTCGGGCGCCACCCATTCCCATTGGCTGGCTACAGATACCAGTCACTTAAGCTTGCCCTCAGTGGTGCGAACAGGCACCATGGTCTAGACTTCACTTTCCACAAGTACTAGCTGTATCTTCATTAGTCCGTCAGCTCCCTAGAGAGCCCTAATTCTGGTTGGTCGCCAGTTACTCCACTTGGGACACCCCCTGCCCCTATTGGACCCTTTAGACAGTTTTGGTCCAGAATGGAAGGGCTCAACACACACAGTCTCAACTGTGAAAAAAAAACAGGTTAAACAAACAGTAATTCCACCAACAGGCTAGCTAATAATGTCCAATCAGTTATATTAGTTAAAAGGGCTCCCCCTGAGCATACAGCGACTGCCAAATGGAAGCGATTCCACCGCAGCTCAGGTGGGATTTGAACAGGGAAACACCAGTCCCCCCTTTTCCAACCCGCTGAAGCCTGCGAACAGGCAGCTCTTAAAGAGACAGTACTGGAGGCTTCAAAAGCACTCACAACACCCACAATTCGGCGGCATTTCACCGAACATCAGCCAGGCAGGGAGCATTCAGGCAAGCTCCAGGAAGGCCTTGAGGAACCCCCATTTATGAGGGGGTTACGTGAACTCACCCTCTTAGTCGAAAAGCCCACAGACTGGCTGAGCTCTGGAATGCCAGCCCATCCATGCAAAGCATACATGCAGAGCCTAAAGTGTTGCAAACATATAACTGGCCCAAATTACTGGACTGGAGATCTTTGACCTCTGACCCATTTTCTAGCAGTTTATGGTAGAGTCAGAGGCTCAGAACTGCATGGGCATAGTCCAGTATGCTTACAACATGTAGTTGTTTTGTGTTAGACTCTGCTCTTTTTATTTTAACCGAGGGCTGCTTTATTGCTGTCCTGTCTCTGCTGCATGCCGTGGGGCTAGGACTGCTTTTAATTTTCATGGCATGTAGCTGATAAAGGTAAGCCCCATTTTGAGGGAACTTACACATATACCCCAGGGCCCACAATGACCCTAAGGCTTATAAAGTGTAACTGCAGCATTTTTGGCATAATTAATCAGTAACATTGAAATATCTGCCAATTACCTACCTGAATCCATGCCTGACCTAATGCTGGACAGCAGTTATTTAGCCAACAGCCCTGGTGGTGTCTGGGTATCCCCTTCCCCAGGTTGCCCACACTTCCCCTTTCCGCTGGGCTGCATTTTGTCCTTGTAACAGAGACAACAGATGGAACTAAGGGTTCGTTGTCCATACCTCTGGCCACACAGCAGTGACTATATCCAATCTGGCTAAGCAAGCAACAAACACACCTGGGAACTGCATTAATTCTCATGAAACACATGCTCAGAAGTGAAGCCCTAGAAAACAAGAGGCCCCGATTCTCGTGGGCCCATTCTCTATCATCTCTCCCTTCCCCTCCCCTCAGTAACTTACCGGTACTGTATGTTGTTCCCAATGATGTCCAGTGAAGTATGTTGTCTTCCTTCTCCTGGTGGACTGGTGGTCTATTACATAAATTCTGTAAGTGTGTCTCACATGATCTCTTCTTCAGTGTCCTGCTCTCAATCAGCTCACCCAGTCTGTGTCCAGTAGTCCTCCTCCACCCTCACCAGCATAAATGCTTCAAATATTCCTTCCCATTTTAACTACATGCAGCCCCTAAGTGGCACTATCCCAAGGGCTACTACCCCTGCTTGCTTGGCTAGTAACAGGTTAAGGGGCCTGAGTTCTGAAATGGGTGCCTCCACCCAGAGGTCAGGGTTGGTAGTGGACAAGCTAACCTGAGCACAGCCCTCCAGGACACTGTAACCCCCCTCTCTCCTCTCTTTCCCCTCTAGTGGCTTGAACACTGTACAATAATCACTTTCACAATACCCCTGGTACACCACACAAGTACCCACACTGTTTGCACTTACCACCAGGGCTGGTTCCTCTGGCTCGACCCTGGGGACCCCCTGTAAAACAAGGTTATGCACAGCACATAGCAACAGTATAGTACTTTGAGTACAAACTGGAACCACAATCAGATTACATGCAGAAAAAGTTAGATCTGATTTATTCAGGGGACTTGAACAAGGAAGGGGCAAAATCAGGTTAATTAGCTTAAAGGTTATATCAATCAAGCAGTTATGTATGCGCTTTGAGTCCCCCTCACACAGTCACACCTCTGGGTACCCAGGTGGAGAAGAGAAGGGCTAGCCAGGACTGTTGCCTGGGGTTGCAGCTGGTTGGGGCCCTGTGATGGAAAACACAACATGCACAGTACACAATATTTGTAATCCCGAGCCAGAGGGCTCAGTTCATAAAGGAAACAAAACAACAAGACAACCGGATGACATACTCAGATTAAGCTGTTGTTGCAGGAAGCTACCCTGGTATTTACTCACGATACCCAAGACTGGACACAGGCCAGATGAAAATTGAGACTACTGGTGGTTGATCTGGAATGCCAGGAGAAGCAGGGCCCACACGAGTCGCAGAGGCGTCGTTCCTATTCAGACGTGGAGCAGGGGGCTGATCCCCAGGCAGGTCTCTTGTCAATGGCTTCTCTGTGCAGTGGGTAATCTGGCTGGACCAGTCTGGCAAGGCCCAGACCGCATTGAGACAAATTCAGATGCAGTCCGTTTTGGCCTGGATACAGTTTTCAGCAAGCAGAACACAGTTCACACAGTGGGGAACTAACTCACAACCCACTAGCAACTCATAGCACATTTACATGTACGGGAATTCTACTATACCAGGCAAAGCGCTCCCCGGTCACAATCGCAAAGTCTCTGCACACACCAGGAGCTTAGGGGTAGCTGGAACTCCTGACAGGTCGATAGCATTCAGCAAAATCTTCGGTCTTCTTCAGGTTGAGCCTGGCCCACTTCAGTAGCTTACTTTAGTCACACAAACTTGGATTTAGTCCAAAATAATTCTCTTCTCTCCCTCTCAGGAGCAGCAGTAGACATGCAAGCCAAAAACTCAGCCTTTCACAGTTTTCCCATGCAAATCCACTCAGGATTGCTGCCCAAAATACATCTGAGCTCTTCTCATTTCACTTCCCAGCTCAGAACTAACTGAAAACTGCAAGCAGCCCGGGACTTCCCCAAGATCCAAAAGGTTTGGTTGGCGGATTTGGCTGTCAGTCAAAGCAAAAGCTCCCCCTTTCAGTTGCAAAAAAGACGCAAAAACACCCAAACTAAAGTTTCTACAGATTTTGAATTCAGACAGCTCATGTAGTCCAGCTATATTTTAGGTCCCACCAGAACTAATTGGTCCAATTTGCAGTCCAGGACCAAGATAGTACAGACAAACAAAATGGTACTTGCTACAAAGAAAGCAGGTTAGACAAACTACGTTATTATCACTCTAAATGATTTTCAACAAAGAGTTACATCTTTCAACAGAGTTCCCTCTCAGATTACTTAGGCTGCAATCAGGCAGCTCTTAAAGAGACAGTACACAGAGGCTATACAGGCTCTGGTAATCACATTTAAACTGCTAAAATGCAGGACACCAGCCTGGCATTGAGCATTTATGCAAGCACAAGGAAGACTTTTTGGGAACCCCCATTTGTAGGGGGGTTACACCCTTCCCTGCCTGGGAAAACTTGGTGTCCGCATCAAGTCTGTACCATCATAACATTGAAAATGCAACATACACAAGACATTTATACCATTAGTATGCTATACAAGTACTATCTGATTCATCAGTTGGCATAACTTGTCTCTTTACTATACATTTTAATGTACTCCACTATATTATTTCCATTCTGACAATACATTATGCATATTTCACACAGGTAAATTGAACATTACTATACTGAATCATGTAATAACTTCTTGTACTCTAAACAATGCAAGACAGGGCCCTTCCCTATCAGCTAACTTGTGGCTGGATGGGGTAGGGGCACCATGGTGAAAGAGCAAAACAAGTAATCTGGAATGGTCCATCAAGCTCAATTTGGGCAGTGAGCTCTGAGAGACATAAACACCTTTGTGGACTACATTGAGATGCAAATCCACTGGCCTCCCAGGGGAATCGCAACTGACGCGCACCACTGGCTTGACAGCTCGACCAATCCTTCTGGGGGTGAACAACCACAGTCTCTGTACTTCAGCAACGGTCTTGGAGCTTTCATCACTTGTGAGGGGTGCTCTGCTTGAAGGGGAATGTCCAAGCTGGGAGCACTGTCAGCCCCTTGCTCAGTAGTCTCTGTTTCTACAACACTTGACTCATTTTGAAGACACTCTGGCACTGAGGGGGGGTTGTCAGCACTCTCATCATGTTCCTCAAGTTCTGGCATGCCATCAGAAAGACTCATACCATCAGCCTCTCCTTCAGGCAAATCATACAGTTCCACGATACAAAAAGACTCAGCATCCTCAGACGTGATACTTTGAACTTCACCTTCAGGGAGCATTGGCTCCAAGGATGATGCCAGGACGTTAGGCAGTTCAGAAGGCCCAGCTTCATCCCCATAATTCAACATAGGATTTCCACAAAATAACTGACTCAGTTTATATGAGGGGTAATAGGCATTATCACACTCACTGTCATCCAAGTTAGATTGGCAGTCACTATCATTCTGGGCCTGCTGCGGGGGAAGTCTTAAATCGGCAACTACGGGGGCAGGCTGACTCTGTTTCTTTCTTGCAGCAGCATGAGTCACTGGTCAAGGGGGATCAATCTCGGCAGATTCAGCCTCAATTATAACTTGACCAATAGGTAGCGAGCGGTTACAGTGCATGGTCTCGACAGCTTTGGAGTTATTCTCTGAGTGCACTTTGTACACTGGCAAATCATCCAACTTTCCAACTATAACATGAGGAAGATGGTGCCATCGATCAGCAATTTTGTGTTTACCATGCAATACTAAATTTCGCAACAACAGACGGTCTCCAGGCCTAAGCTCTTGAGCCTTTACTCTTCTATCATGTCTCTCTTTATTAACTAGATTTCTTTTGGTGGCCATTGTCTGGGCCAGTTGATAGGCATGGTTCAATTGAGCTTTAAGTTTTTGTACATATTGCAGGAAATCTTCAGCTCGGACCTCATTGGGAGAAACCCCAAAACAGACATCAACACGCAGCCGGGCCTGTCTCCCAAACATGAGACGGCAGGGAGAGAACACGGTAGCATCATTCTTCATGCAATTGAATGCCTGTACCAAGGTGCTAATCTGCTGGCTCCATTTATGCTTATCTTTTGGGTGGAGGGTGCCTAGCATGTCTAGTAGGGTGCAGTTAAAGCGTTCTGGTTGAGGATCCCCCTGCGGGTGATAAGGGGTGGTTCTTGACTTTCGCACCCCCCCTCATAGAAAGAGCATTTCTTTGATTAGCCGACTCTCAAAGTCCCGGCCCTGATCAGAGTGAATTTTCTGAGGAGCACCATAGTGTGCGAAGAAATTTTCCACTACCACCTTGGCCACGGTAGATGCTTTTTGATCTTTGGTGGGAAACGCTTGTGTATACCATGTGAAATGGTCCGTAACCACTAACACTTTGCCAGTGTTTCGCTGATCAGGCTCTAAGCTCAAGAAGTCTATGCAGACTAGTTCCATTGGGGTGCTGGTAGTGATGCTGACAAGGGGGGGCAGCCCTCTGAGGCAGTGCTTTTCTCTGCAGGCAGCGACTACAAGTCCTTACATGGTGCTCAACATCGGCCCCCATCTTGGGCCAGTAGAATCGAGATCATACTAGGTCAAGGGTCCGGTCGATACTGAGGTGGTCCATATGATTGTGGAGAGACCTCAGTACCAAATCTTTAAAGGCTGTGGGCAGGACCAATTGTTGCTTGCCTATTTGGCCACCCCAATCTACAGTCTCTCTATACAACAACTGATTAAGCAGCTTCAACCTGGGGCCTTCTTTAAACAATAAAGCGTTTCGCAGATCAGAGGAACAAAACTTGGACACATCTTTTCCTGCATGAACGGCATCAAGTGGTGGCTGAATCATAGGATCTCGGGATTGAGCCCACTGAATGCTGTCATTGTCAAACTGAGGTAGTGCACTAATATCTAGAGCAGAGAAGTGGTAATACGCAGCCAGTATGCAGGTGTCAGAGGGGCCCATGCAATCTACTAAGCAGTCCGCTGTGTCCGTAGACATCTGTTCATCTCTATCAAACTTTTGGCACAATGCTCGGATATCGGGTTTAGACAGCCTGACCCAGTCGCTCTTGGAAATGGGCCTCCGAGATAGGGCGTCAGCATCAATATGATTCAGGCTTGGTCTGTATTCGACAGCATAATCATATGTTGACAATGCAGAAAGCCACCGGTGCCCTGTGGCGTCTAACTTAGCTGAAGTCTGTACATAGGTCAGCGGGTTATTGTCAGTCCTCACCAATATTTTCACCCCATAGAGGTAATCATGAAACTGGTCGACAATAGTCCATTTTAACGCAAGGAACTCCAACTTGTGCACAGGGTAGTTTCACTCTGACGGGGTCAAGCTCCTACTGGCGAATGCCACTGGTCTCAAACCATCCTCATGGTCTTGATACAGTACAGCTCCTAGACCCTGCAGACTGGCATCAGTATGCAGCACATAGGGTTTGGTGGGATCAGCATAAGTGAGAATGGAGACGTGGGTGAGCTGACTCATATGACTTCGTGGAAAAGCTTCACAGTCAGGCATCCAACGGGACCCGAAAAGTTGACCTGGGTGGAAATATGCTTTGTCTGGTTCTTTGATGGACCCTTTTTTGTATTTCTGATTGGTAGGAGGGTAACCCTGGGTAAGATTCAAGATTGGCTGAATCACTTTGGAATAATCCTTTATGAACCGGCGGTAGTAGCCACAGAATCCCAGAGAACGTTGTAGTTCTTTCAAATTGTGAGGCTGGGGCCAAGTAGTCAAGGCTTCAACTTTATTAGGATCAGTCTCTATTCCCTCTGTAGATACTATGTGCCCCACATACTTCATAGAGGTTTGGAAAAACTGGCACTTGTCGATGGACAGCTTAAGGCTGAAATCTTCCAGTCGGTCTAGTACTTTGAACTGTCAACTCTCATGTTCCTCTAGGGAGCTCCCAAACACAATGACATCATCCAAGTACACCAGGCATTCCAGCAAATTCATGTCTCACACTGCTCATTCCATCAGTCGCTGGAAGGTGGCTGGGGCGCACGATATCCCCTGTGGCATTCTCAGGAATTCGAAGAACCCCAAAGGACAGATGAAGGCTGTCTTCTCATGGTTCTCCGGAGCCATCGGAATCTGGTAATATCCACTGCGAAGATCCAACACCAAGAACCATTTGCTCCCATTCAAACAATCCAGAGCATCTTGTATACAGTGCATGGTGTATTGATCAGGGATGGTCCGCCGATTCAGAGTTTGATAATCAACGCACATTCTCACAGATCCATTCTTCTTACGCACAACCACAATGGGAGAAGCATATGGGCTCCCGGATTCTTGTATCACACCAGCCACGAGCATTTCCTGCAAATGTCTTCTCACATCATCTATGTCTGCAGGGGCTAGGCGTCGAGACTTCTCTCAAAATGGCCGTTCATCATGCAGGTGTATGTAATGCTCCACACCCTGGACACATACCATGTCCCATTCCTTCAACAAAAACAGTTGATCTCTCTCTGGCAAGTTTCTGGCTAATTCTAGTCTTCCATTCAGCTGGCAATGGGGAGTCACCAAAATCAAACAAGTTGGAAGTCACTCTATCTGTCTTGCCAGGGTGCTTGTTGCTGGGCAACACTGCAGTGTCTGCGTAGTGTACCGTAGCTAGGGTGCATCCTCTGTTCACCCGGATCTCCCTATTTGACACATTATGAATCTGGACCATCACTCGTCATGCATAGGCATGAGTAGGGATGTAAGTTTGTCGTGGGAAAAAGTGACAAAAGCCACGGTTTGGTCACGGCCACTTTTTACAAAATTCACGGGGTGGTAGTGGACAAAACTGCAAATGTCATGGCAAAGTCACAGGCATTTTTTTAGTGACATACAATGCTATTAAAGTCAGTTAAGACACAAAACAAGACATACAACAATGTCTTAGCAACAGATAATTGAATTTATTGCTGTTTCATACTGTTTAAGGAAAGTGTTCACATTAAGTGCCATTTGGCCCAGGTCATACATCTTTAAGAATATATTCTTGTTGTTATATAAAATGTATGTGTTGTTCTGGTTCGAAGTCCAGAATTAATACATTTCACACATTACATTACTTCTGTTCTCTACAGAAAGGAACAAAAGTGCTAAAATCTAAAGTGTTACCAACCACAACTTGTGGCCAAAGTTCCAAACCAATCCCAACCCGGCTGCTGTGCCCCAAAATAACAGGAGGAACAGCATTACTTGTATACGAATATATTTGTTCCTTAAATTACTGTTCACAGGGAGGTCAATCAAAACAAAGTGACATGCTAGCAGTAGGGCACATCTTAAAAGTCACTGTGCAGCAGTCACAATGTTGTATGATGCAAAATGGACCTAGTAGGGCAGTATATTTCTCTCTGTCCGGCACCCTTCAGAATCAATGAAACACAACAGAGATAGATGGGATGGATCTGGTCCACAGCAGACAGTTAATGTCACTGTAATGTCAGTGTCAGTTTTCCCAACCACAGCATACCAATTTCATGTAACACATTCAAATATTTGTTCCTGACAGGAACAGTAAAATGTAAGTGAATGCTTAACTTGTTGGAATTGATTCCAGCATGTACAATATGAAAGGAGTGAAAGAAAACAAACGATTGATTTTAACCAAGCTGCTATTTTTTTTCCTGGTAACAGCAGGTCAACTCTTATCAAAATCTATGTGGCATTTGTTAACTCACGCAAGAACCTCTTAAACAATACAGCATATACTGTAGGCAAGGCTGTTGAAGACCCAGAGACAGGAAAGGTAGACCCCCCCCCCAAAAAAAGGTTAAGGCCACCACCCAAGTACCTGCTAGGTGTCCTATTAACTGGTGGTGACCAACCTAGTCTGCAGCCTGAACAAGAAAAGATTGTTGGGATGTCAAAGCCGTGTCCTTCCTGCCTGCCTGCAGCCCAGGTGCCACAACCTAAATTTTGCTTCAGTAACGTCTTGTAGCAAAGAGAGAGCACGTTTCAGGCAACACAAACTGATAAGAGTTCTGTCACTGAATTGACATGTTAGGTTTGCAGTGTTTAACTTATTTATTGCAACCTTAACATATTCAATGACAAAACTCTATCAGTCTGTGTTACCTGAAATGCTCTCTCCACAAGAAGTTGCTGAAACAAATGGAATGTGTTTTGGCACTTGGGCTGCAGACAGGCAGAAAAGACACACTTCCCACTAACCTGCGGTCCCCAAGCACTCAAGCAGTAGTGTCCCACCAGATGCCGGTACATGTACGTAACACAACATACAACATACACTGCTGTGCTCTTGAATGATGTTGTGACACCTCTCTCAGCATCTTTATTTGCATGGCAGTGTACCTGAAACAACATATGCTGAGATGGCCTGTGACACTGAGGAGAAGAGACTAGTGCCAGCTGCATCTGTTAAGACAGTACTGTGTCTAAGGAAATCGAGAAATGAATGAATGACTGACAACACGACAACAACCTAATCTGCCTGTCAATAATTTAAGACTTGTATGGAGAAAAACTTTAGTAGGGAAGCCCTGAGACCATCTAGGTAAAGAGAAAGTTCTGAGACATCTGACACTGGCACTCTATGCTGCAGCAGACAAAGCATTGTGTAGTGGGATGTCATTGTTATGCACGGCAAGCACAGGGCTTTATAGAAGAAGAAGATGAACACAAGTGAGAGACTGAGGTGCCTCTCATAGAGTTTAGGTTCACAGGGGTGGCATTCCACGCACCTGACGTGGCAGTGACCACATCACTTCAGTCTGTGCCACTGGGTGGGTGCTCTGGATTATGTCATTTAAGCTTTGCTGCAGCAGCATATCCAGCATTTGTGGAAGCACTACCAGCTGCTCCATCTCCTAGTGCAAACAAACAGCAACCTAGAGAAAGTCACAACTTGACATGCTCTGCCCAAACCTACACGTACGTTGGACAACAACACTGCAGTCCCAGATATATGTGACAAGGGAACATTTTTATCCCACCGATCCCTCGCACACATTTTCAAGATCTGCAGTTAACAATATGCCAAACAGTGGTGTGTTGAATTACCTGCACATCAAAGTAAATTTGAATACCTGACTGCAAAAAAATAACATGAAATGACAGGCACGGTCAACAGTGAGGCATATTTTGTTGTAAAAAACAAATAAAATTAGCCCCATCGCATCTTCTATGTTGAGCACAAAACAGTTACTGACTTACTTGGATCGTAGTCAGAGACATAGAAAATAATCACATTTTTTCAGAATTTTGGAACAGCATGTTGTACATAGACAAGTTAGAAGAACATATTCGTCTGCGGTCATCCCGCAGTACATCACTATATGCTGAAAATGAGCATTCAGCATCCACACTATTTATCGGTACTGACAGGCAACGACGTGCAATTTGGGACAGTTCTGGGAATCGTTCAGACGTACTTTTCCAAAAACTAATCATGTTGTCACAATTAACCTCTTTTAAAAAAGCTCTGTATGCACAAAATTCTATTCTTACTCTAATGTTCTCCTGAAATAATGGTACGCCATCAAACACGCTATCTTCAGTCATGTTGAGCCATTTTGCTCCGCTAGGGTCAAACATATGACAAGCTTTAAAAAATGAAGCCGCTGGCTGACATAACCTGGAATGCGTATCTTCTGCAATGTATGACTTTATTTTATTTGCACATTCAGCTAAAGCTTCCTTTGCTAGTCTATGTGCACACTGCTCAGAACTAGTCTGTGCCCAATTGGCTAAATCTGTTAAATCATCAATTACTTTGTGAGCTAGAGGAACTGCTGCTTCGTAACTTGTTAATGCCTGCATTATTCTAGGAGTATACTGCAGCATAATCTGCAGATCACCCTTAACTTCATCAGACTGTGCTAACTCAACAACGTCCTGAACAGCAGCACTTTCATCTGCATCTTCTCCAAAGAAATCCGCATATTCCTGAAGATGTGAGGAATGATACAAAGCAGCACTGAACCAGCTATTCCAACGAGTAATTACTAGAGCTGGTGGAACACAACCATTTTTACCACTGTCCACCAGAAACTGACGAAATCTCGCTTTACGAGCTGGGCATGCAGTAAAAGTACGTTTGACAGCTGTAATGAAACTGTTAACCAGTTTAAAATTGTTCCGCCAAATGTCCCCAATTAAGCTGAGCAAGTGGGCTGTACAAGTGACATGTACCCCATTCAAAAACAAGCTCTTCAAGCTACTGTTCCATGCTTTGTACATACATGCAGCGTTATCTGTCACAAAAGTTGAAACCTTATCAAAAGGAACTTCATACTTCTGAAGCACATCTGTGACAGCCTGACCAACAGTTTTATAGTTCGTTATCTCCAGTCTGACACAGTCAAGCAAAATAGCTGACAGCACTGTTTCACTTGAATTTGTTGTAGTGGAACTGGAACTGTCACCCTCGTCAGAAGCTTTAGCTGTTGGTACAACAAGAACATGAAACACATATCTATCTTCAGCATCTGTGGTTTCATCACATACAATACTAACCCCACTACACATCTGAAGTTGTTGTTTTATAGCAAATTTGTGACCTTCAAACACTTTTGGTAAATAAGATTGTCTCAGCTGATGGGCTGTGGGGATTATCCCAATATATTTCAGCCCATTTTCAAAGTAGGACTTGAGAGATTTATGGTCAAGAACGTGCAATGGAATATTGGCTGCTGTAAAAGCTTCAGTTAATTTGTAAAGCTTCGTTCCTCTATGTAACTGTTCCTCAGCTGAATTTCTAAACAGTTTAGTCACTGTTTTTGGTTTTTTTACACCTTACAACTTTGCTTGCTCTACACACTTACATTTCCTCTGATGCTCTGTACTACCCACGTTTGTCACAGCTTGCCTTTCTTGAGAAATCCACAGGCACATTGCATGTAGAACAAAAGAGTTTGCCTTCACTCACATGAAAAACATCACTAGCATACTGAGCACAGCATTCATTTGCACTCATTTTTGAAATCTTAGATTTGACGTATTTGTCAGAAGAATAAGTCCCCCCCCAGATGTTGTGCAGCTACATCCATTTTCAAAACCTGTCTGCCTCAGTGATTCCACTGATTCTAATCCTGACTCTGAGATTCAATTTCAAAGTTGAAAATGAAATTACAGTACTACTACTACTGTATTTTAAAATGTTTCTATGCACAAAACATTCAGCTGTAGACAATATAAAGTACTACATGCTCAACATGTTTGCAGCCTCGAAATGATTCACAATCTAACAAATAGCTGGTGCTCTGTAAATTGACAGTCTAGATCACACAGTCTCATGAAATAAATGTCTATAAAACTGTCTCTGTGTCACAGTGCTTTTTATGTTGATTGCACGCATGCGCAAGAAATATGTTGCGGCAGCTTTCTCCACAAGCAGGTTGTGGAGGCGTGGCACTGTTGTGGCCAATGCCCCCACAGCCTGTAAAGGCTTGTCTCACTTCCCCCAATGCCATGGCACGCTGCTGCTGACACTAGTTCAGCCAGCGTGCCACAACTTTCTAAAAAAGTAGCCGCTGCAATCAGGGGCCGCCTCGTCATTGCAGCGTCAGCTATCCGCTGCAATGAGGGAGTGACCCATCATTGCAGGGCGGGATGTGAACCCCTGATGTTGTTTGTGAACATGGTGGCGGCTTGCCCACGTGTTCCTAAACAATATAACCCTTCCCCACCATGTTTAGTTTGCCGAGGGGCCCCAATCCCGGTCAGCTTCAATCTCAAATCAATGTTGATTGTGCTGACAGGGGAGCCCACTCCCATCAGCATTATGTGAAACACCCCCGCTGATACTGTGTGCCGACAGGTGCCTAATCCCTGTCGGCATAATGTGAACCCCCCCTTTTACTTGTGTGCCAACAGGGGTGCCCAATCCCCCATCGGCTACTGGCCCCCCAAAAGAAGCAGTCGGGTGGCACGCTGGGAGCCCACCCCAGCAGGCCTAATGCCCCTGTGAAGTAAAAAACTGTCCTGCAATGTTTTTTTTGTTGTTGTTGTTAAACCTGTGAAATCAGAAAACTGTCCTTCGCGGTCTCCCTGGCCCCCCTCCCACCACCCGCACCCACCCACTGCGCACCCTGCCTCCCCACACCTGCCTCACCCCATACTTACCTCCGGATCTTGCAATGATCTTCGGCGGACCGGGAACACATCTGCACTCTTCAAAGCCGACCGTGAACTGAGGAAATGCCGGTAAGCTATATAATGGTAGAAATAGGTTTTTTTCAACTTTAATGCATATCTCAGTCATTTTTTTGAATCTTGGCACCAAATTTTCAACATTGGATTTTTGGGACACCTCCTCATGACTTCTTGAACTGTCATTGCATTAATTGGCACCAAAAGGTGATTTTGCAGTTACTGCGTGAAATCACCTTTCGGTGCCTAGTAACGAAATGACAGTGCCAATGTTCATGAGGTGGGCTTTCAAAAAGTCTATGTTTCAAATTTGGTGGAAAAATCCAAAGAAATTACTGTTTACGAGCGTGTTGCAGGTTACTACGCACGATTAACGTAAACAGAATTGCAATATTTTCATGCCAGATCTTCAACACTGACATTTTTTCACACCTTCTTGTGAACAGCACAGCTGACATTGTTCACATCCTGACAGAAATGTGTTTTCGCAGTTCCGGTGCAGAATAGCGCGGTCGCTGTGCGAAATCAGTGTTCGGGACAAATTAAGAAAATGACAGTGTCACTGTTGATGAGTAGAGGTCCTAAAATGCCAATGTTGAAAATTTGGTAACAATACTCCGTAAAATGACTGTGTTGCGAGCGTGCGTTACGCCGTTTGCATGCACGCTTGTTAGTTCACGAATTTATAATATTTTTACTCCAGATTTTCAACACTGCCATTTTCCCACACCTACTTATGAACAGTACAGCTGTCATTTTTCCCATCCTGGCCGAAATGTGTTTTCGCACTTCGGATGCAGAATAGAGCGGTCGCTGTGGGAAATCACTGTCCGGGACAGATTAAGAAAATGAGAGTGATACTGTTCATGAGCAGAGGTCTTAAAATGCCTATGTTGACAATTTGGTGATGATAGCCCATCAAATGACTGTGTTACAAGTGTGCATTGCACACTTTCCATGCACCCTTGTAACTTCGCAAATTTGAAATATTGTCACACCAGATTTTCAACAGTGGCATTTTTTCACACTTCCTTATGAGCAGTACAGTTGTCATTTTTCACATCCTGACCGAAATGTGTTTTCACAGTCCCAGCACAGAATAATGCAGTCGCTGTGGGAAATCACTGTCCGGGACAGATTAAGAAAATGAGAGTGATACTGTTCATGAGCAGAGGTCCTAAAATGCCTATGTTGAAAATTTGGTGACGAAACTCCATAACATGAATGTGTTACAAGCGTGCGTTGAACTATTTCCACGCACCCTTGTAACTTCGCAATTTTGTAATATTTTCATGCCACATTTTCAACAGTGCCATTTTTCCACATCTCCTTATGAACAGTACAGCTGCCATTTTTCACATCCTGGCTAAAATGTTTTTGCACTCCTGCCGGAGAATAGCACGATCTCTGTGGGAAATCACTGTTTGGGACAGATTAAGATCGAGCGAGTGAGAAGGGGGAGTGACCGAGCTGAACTGAGCTCTGTCAGGACTGCTGCAGATTTGTTTGTGGGCAGAAAAAGGCCCCAACGCAAGAGGCCAGTACAAAAGGGCAGCCTGCAGCACTGGGAGAAACAGAACGAGAGAGCAAGTGACGGAGGGGAGTGAGCGAACTCACCGGAGCGCTGTCAGGACTGCTGTGGATTTCTTTGTGGGCAGAAAAAGGCGTCAATGCAGGCAGGGGCCCAGTATAAAAGGCCAGCCTGCAGCAGTGGGAGAAACAGTACGAGCAAGTGAGACGGGACTGAGTGAGCTCAAAAGAGCTCTATCAGGACTGCTGTGGATTTCTTTGTGGGCAGAAAAAGGCACCAATGCAGGCAGGAGCCCCATACAAAAGGGCCGCTTACAGTGCCAGGACAAACAGAATGAGCGCGTGAGAGAGGGAGACCAAGCGACCTCAACGGAGCTGTGTCGGGACAGCTGCAGATTTCTTTGTGGACAGACAAAGGTGCCAACACAGCCAGGAGCCCCGTACACAAGTGCAGCCTGCAGCAGCAAGTGAAACAGAACAATCGAGTGACAGAGCGGTAGTGAGCGAGCTCAACAGAGCTGTACTGTGACTGCTGCAGATCTTTGTGGGCAGAAAATGCAGCAACGCAGGCAGGAGCCCAGTACAAAAAGCCAGCTTGCAGCATCAGCCGAAATGGAATGAGTGAGTGAGAGAGCTCAACGGAGCTGTGTCGGGACTGCTTCAGATTTCTTTCTGGCCAGAACAAGCCACCAATGCAGGCAGGAGCCCAGTGCAAAAGGGCAGTCTGCAGCAGCAGGAGACACAGAACACATAAGTGAGGGAGGGGGAGTGAGTGAGCTCAACAGAGCTCTTTTGTAACTGCTGCAAATTTGTTTGTGGGCAGAAGAAGGCAGCAACGCAGGCAGGAGCCCAATAGAAAAAGGCAGCCTGCAGTGCCAGCAGAAACGGAATGAGCGAGTGAGAGAAGGGGAGTGAGCGAGCTCAATGAAGCTTTGTTGGGACTGCTGCAGATTTCTCTGTGGCCAGACAAAGGTGCCAACAGAGGCAGGAGCCCAGTACAAAAGGGCATCCTGCAGTGCCAGGAGAAACGGAATGAGTGAGTGACACAGGAGGAGTGAGCAACCTCAACAGACCTCTGTCGGGACAGCTGTGGATTTCTTTGTGGGCAGAAAAAGGTGCCAACGAAGGCAGGAGCCCAGTACAAAAGGGCAGCCTGCAGCACCAGGAGAAACACAATGAGCAAGTGAGAGAGGGTGAGTGAGCGAGCTCAGTGGAGCTCTATTGTGACAGCTGCAGATTTCTTTGTGGGCAGAAAAAGGCGGCAACGCAGGCAGGAGCCCAGTACAAAAGGCCAGCCTGCAGTGCCAGGAGAAACAGAATGAATGAGTGAGTGAGAGAGAGGGGGAGTCAGCAGGCTCAACAGACCTGTGTCAGGACTGCTGCAGGTTTCTTTGTGGGCAGGAAAAGCCACCAACAGAGGCAGGAGCCCCCTACAAAAGGGCAGTCTGCAGTGCCAGGAGAAACGGAATGAGCACATGAGAGAGGGGGAGTGAGCCACCTCAATGGAGCTCTGTCGGGACAGCTGCAGATTTCTTACTGGGCAGAACAAGGTACCAATGCAGGCAGCAGCCCAGTACAAAACAGCAGCCTGCAGCACCGGACGAACCAGACTGAGTGACTGACAGAGAGCCAGTGAGCAATCTCAACAGACCAACGCAATCAACATTCGGCAATGACAAATGCTTGTTTAAATGACAGCTCTGTCTCAACAACTGGTGGTACAGTACAACAGATGACTGTGTACTGCCAAACTTATCTGATGTTGATCTTCTATTTAGTGTCTTCTTTGAAGGATGAGGGAGTCCGTGAGATGGATGGATGGACGGTCACTTCAAGCCAACGCCCAAACTTCTTTAGCTGATCTTCTGAGACGATCTCTGTGATCTTGATCATCGCCATCACAGTCTGTCTCTTCACTCTCTAACAGGTAGAACCACCACGCCCCAAGCTATGAGTTTCCCCCCAAATGAGGCTTGCTAGGTAGAAAAAAGGTAAAGCAGACCATTACTTGCTTTGCTGATATCTGTGAGAAAGACAAAATGGAAATAGCAACAGAATGAATGGCACAGATCTTCATGTCACGGTGAGTGAGCCACCCATGCTCAGATTGAGGAGTGCAGCTTAAAAGGGAGACATTTCAGTGACAGTGAACTGAGGTGGCATGCATGGCAGGGTGGGTTTTGTTGGGCTAGGATGCAAAACCCCAGCTCAACAAAACCCACCCTGCCATGCATGCTACCTCAGTTCGTTGTCACTGAAATGTCTCCTTTTAAGCTGCACTGTCTAAGGCAGCAGCATACACCCCCACAAGAACTGCCATGCATCTGAGTGACCCAGACCCAGATTACACAGCTGCATTTGTCCTGCTCAGGCAGAAGTTAACTTAGTTCTCTGTCAATCTCACCGACAGGGCACCACACCAACCCCTCTTGGGTGTCTGGCTCACACAGAGAGCCAGGTGGCAGCAACACATGGTGACAGTGCAGGGTTATCTGTTTTCTGGCTCTTTCTCAGACAACTCCTGCCTGAGCAGGACAAATGCGGCAGTGTAATGTGGGCCTGGGTCACTCAGATCCATGGTGGTGTGCAGGGGGTGTATGCTGCTGCCTAAACAGTACAGCTTAAAAGGGAGACATTTCAGTGACCGCAAACTGAGGTGGCATGCATGGCAGGGGTGGGTTTTGTTGGACTAGGATGCAATCCCCCAGCTCAACAAAACCCACCCTGCCATGCATACCACCTCAGTTTGCTGTCACTTGGGCGTTGGTCCCAATTAACAGGGGAACCCCACCATACAGTCTAGTAGGGGGACACACTAAGGCCAGTGTCTCGACTTGCTCCTCTACACCAGTTACAGCTGCAGGAAATGACAACCAGAGGCGGACATACCCTAGGTAGGGATAAGACTTGTCGTTCAGCCCCCACACATGTAGGCCTTCCAGGGATTGTAAGGGCATAGCAGATAAGTGTTTGTCATACCAGTCCTTAAATACAACGGTCACTTGCGACCCACTGTCCAGCACAGCCCGAGTAGGAATACCATTCACAGCCACGGTAGTCTCCATTGAAGGGCCCACTATTTTGGACCAGTCTGGAGGGACAGCAGCAGAGGCCTGGACAGATGATTTAGCTACATAGGGATTTGAGTTAGTACTTCTTGAACCCTCACTGCGGTCATTTTGAGCACTCCTCGACTGCTGATTTGTTCTCCGATGCTCTCCTTGAAGCCTGCATACAACTTTATCTCGGTCTTTTGTGGACCTGCATTCTCTCTTCATGTGCCCATCCTTCCCACAATTATGGCAAAATATGTTTTCTGGGATTTGGGGTGGCCAAGGCATCACACTGGCAGCTGGGGCAGTGGTACTACCAACTGAAAACCTTGGTGCCATCTCTGTCTGCTGTGTGGTGAGCATTTGGCGACATCTCGTCAATTCTCTTACTTTCATAGTCAAGACATCAAGTTTCGAGCTGCTGTCAGCAGGAGATGCCTAGGTAGACACCTCCACCCCCATAGCAGATGCAGTTGGATAAGGGTCGGTGCCTGTACTTGCAGGAGTGGCCTTCATAAAGAGACTGTTTTTTGTTTCCCTGAACTCCCTCAGCAGTTCATCCCATGGTGGCACACCCTCATTGGTCCCCACTTCAGAAGGGCCTTCCGATGCCGTGATCACTTGGGCTGCGCTCACCCTAGAATTACAATCCCCCTCTTCATCTTCAACCTCCCGGGGTTCTTTTATCAAGTCACAATAGTCCGGTGGGTTACCCCTTCTATCTGGGAGCCTTAATTGAAGAAGCTGCAATTTAGAATGCTTTGCATGTTGCAGTATGTGCCCCTACCTCACATGGTTTAAGTCACTGGTGACTACCCCACCTTTTCGGTAAGCCTTCTGCAGCGCTCTTTCCAGATGAGTAACATATGCAGACAAACTTTCCCCTGGCCATTGTTTTGTACCTTGAAATTTCCACATCAAGTTCTCCCCTGACTCAATGCTTCCAAAATTGCCTTAGAGTGCAGCTAGGTACTTCTGGGCAGATGCATCAGGGTTTGTGGACCTCAGAAATTTAATGGCCTCTAAGGCGGGACCCCTCAAACTTTCTATAATCCTTTTCCATTTCTCAGCCTCTGCACACTGCCATTCAGGTAACAAAGGGGCAACACAATCTATCCAGGTCTCCCAATCATCCTCCCCTTGGAGGGTGGGGAGGGTGCCGGAGAAGATTCTCAACCTTTGGTAAGAGTCGTGACTAATGGCAGGTACAGACATAGGAGCTAGCATTGGCACGGGCACAGAAGGAGGAGCAATAACAGGTGCTGGAGCGGGAGGGGGTGTTGGGGGAGGAACACCCCCAGGTGGCAGGAATAGTTTCTTTAAGTCCTCCACAGTTTTCCCTTCCTTCAGCAACAACTTAGCAAATTTCTCCTCAAAAGTCTCAGATAGTTGGGGGGAGGGTGCTCCCTGGAGTCTTTACTGTCTTTAGTTATCACTCTCCAGGCAGTGAGGGCTCCTTCGGGGGTGACAGTCCATGGCACTTTGGAACTGTCTACTGGGTCCTTACACTCTACTAACGCCATGAAACTTTGGGCAAGCAGATTAGCCTGTCGACCCACCACCACAGGGTTTTGTAAACATTCAACCTTGGAAAGTACTCCCTCTACAGTGTTCTTATTGGCGCCTAGGGGAATATCCAGGATAAGTATAGCATTCTGGGGGTCGATCTCCTGCCCAGTACACCACCCCACCAACTGGTGTGCAGACACTTCTGTTGGGGTAGCCATTTATTTTTAACAGCAATTCGCAAATTTGGCCACTAGGGGACGCTAATCCCAGTGGTGAGCCTCCAAGATGTAACCCCTAGGTGGCACTATCCCAAGGGCTACTACCCTTGCCTGCTTGGCTAGTAGCAGGTTAAGGGGACTGAGTTCTGAAACGGGTGCCTCCACCCAGAGGTCAGGGTTGGTAGTGGTCAAGTTAACCTGGGCACAGCCCTCCGAGACACTGTAATCCCCCCTCTTTCCCCTATAGGGGCCTGAACACTGTACAATAATCACTTTCACAATACCCCTGGTACACCACACAAGTACCCACACTGTTTGCACTTACCAGCAGGGCTGGTTCCTCTGGCTCGACCCTGGGGACCCCCTGTAAAACACGATTATGCACAGCAAATAGGAACAGTACAGTACTTTGAGCACAAACTGGAACCACAGTTAGATTACATGCAGACAAAGTTAGATCTGATTTATTCAGGGGACTTGAACAAGGGAAGGGCAAAATCAGGTTAATTAGCTTAAAGGTTATATCAATCAAGTAGTTATGCATGCGCTTTGAGTCCCCCCACAGAGTCACACCTCTGGGTACCCAGGTGGAGAAGAGATAGGTTAGCCAGAACTGTTGCCCGGAGTTGCAGCTGGTTGGGGCCCTGTGATGGAAATCACAACATGCACAGTACACAATATTTGTAATCCGGAGCCAGAGGACTCAGTTCATAAAGGAAACGAAACAACAAGACAATTAGATGACACACTCAGATTAAGCTGTTGTTGCAGGGATCTACCATGGTATTTACTCACGATACTGAAGACTGGACACAGGCTGGACGAAAATCGAGACTGGAATGCCAGGAGAAGCAGGGCCCACACGAGTCGCAGAGGCATTGTTTCTGTTCAAGCGTGGAGCAGGGGGCTGATCCCCATGCAAGTCTCTCATCGATGACTTCTCTGTGCAGTGGGTACTCTGGCTGGGCCAGTCTGGCAAGGCCCAGACCGCATGGAGACAAATTTGGATGCAGTCCGTTGTGGGCTGGATACAGCTTCCAGCAAGCAGAACACAGTTCACACAGTGGGGAACTAACTCACAACCCACTAGCAGCTCATAGCACATTTACATGTACAGGAATTCTACTATACCAGGCAAAGCACTCCCCAGTCACAATCGCAAAGTCTCTGCACACACCAGAAGCTTAGGAGTAGCTGGAACTCCTGACAGGCCAATCGCATTCAGCAAAATCTTCGGTATTCTTCAGGTTGAGCCTGGCCCACTTCAGTAGCTTACTTTAGTCACACAAACTTGGATTTAGTCCAGAATAAGCCAAAAACTCAGCCCTTTCACAGTTTTCGCATGCAAATCCACTCAGGATTGCTGCCCAAAATACACCTGAGCTCTTCTCATTTCACTTCCCAGCTCAGAACTAACTGAAAACTGCAAGCAGCCCGGGACTTCCCCAAGCTCCAAAAAGTTTGGTTGACTGATTTGGCTGTCAGTCAAAGCAAGAGTTCCCCCTTCAGTTGCAAAAAAGGCACACAAAAAACAAACAAGTTCCTACAGATTTTGAATTCAGACAGCTCCTGTAGTCCAGCTACATTCTGGGTCCCACCAGAACTGATTCGTCCAATTTGCAGTCCAGGACCAAGATAGTAGAGACAAACAAAACAGTCCTTGCTACAAAGAAAGCAGGTTAGACAGACTACATTATCATTATCACTCTAAATGATTTTCAGCAAATAGTTACATCTTTCAACAGAGTTCCCTCTCAGATTACTTGGTCTGCAATCAGGCAGCTCTTAAAGAGACAGTACACAGAGGCTGTACAGGCTCTGGTAATCACATTTAAACTGTTAAAACGCAGGACACCAGCCTGGCAGTGAGCATTTAGGCAAGCTCAAGGAAGACTTTTAGGGAACCCTCATTTGTAGGGGGGTTACATACATTTTTATTCTTTAATATTAGTAGTAATATAACATTAAGTATCCAGAAGTACCAATAACATAGCTCAATGAGAGCGATCAACCAAAAACATGAGTACAGTTTGTATAGGAGATATACAGGATACGCAATGCTGCTAAGCAACAAAGTAGGATATTGCACCCTCACCAAACAATATTATCATTTAACATGTGTCGTCGTTACTCACTACTTGTAGGAGATAGCAATCAGTACAAACTCTGCGTCTCTGCCTAAGGGGTGTCTATTTAAAGCACTGGGCCCAGGGATCTGTGCAATTCAGCCCCTAACCCCCCCCCCCTTCCTAGTACTGTATCAGGATGGAATGCTGGTGCTGGCAAATAAGGAAGAGGAGGAGGACTACTGGCCAGAGGCCAGTGAGTCATGAAGTAATGGAGGGTAATGGATGTGGTGTACTGAGTGGGCACTAGCAGGGGACTAGGGCAGGTATGGGGAACTGGGTGGCAGGAGGCAGGGGGCATACAGTGTGGCAGCACTTGGCAGTGGGCAGACTTTGTACACATGTAACCCACAGTCGGCACTAAACTGAGAGGGCTACTACCCCTGCCTGTGTGGCTATGGACAGGTTTAGGGGCCTAGGTCCTATGACGTGGTACCTTCATTTTTATAAATTGAAATTTGGGGAGAAAGGTGTCACTCGTCGTGGTGATTAGGTTCAGCTGCTCTGCACAGGGGCACCCAAATAACTCCGGACACAGGAAGCAATAACTGTAATGTCCAATACCAGAAGTTGGGATTCTAGAGTGTGGCTTTTATTCACATCCAACAGAAATAACAAAGCATAGATGGACCCCCATGGGGCTACACTCCTGGTAATGCAGATTTATGGAGATCACAACATATCCTCTTTACACTGAAACCCTCAGGTTTCGAAACACTCTGGGAACTCTGCCCTAACTTGTACTCTTCTCTGGGTTTCCCTGGCTTGGCTCTCATGCCAGCCCTTTGGACTACTTTCCTTCCATGGCTCGGCTCTCATGCCAGCCATTTGGACACTTTCCATATAACATGGGTACATTTCTTGGTGGCTTCTTAAACCACCGCTGAGTACTACAGGCTCCATCAGGGAATCTTCTTCAACAATCCCACGTCTGGGTACTTTCTTCAGGCACTGGCCAAGTACCTGAGAGAAAGCAACAGGTGTCCCAAAGCAAACCCGTAGAGGTGAATTTGGTTACTACTGATGGGGGTGTCTCCCACCTCTCGCTCCCATGATTCATACCCAGCCATTTCTCTGGACTTTAACACCTCATCCTCTGAAAACACTTTACTGTGTAAATTCTCTATAAATGTATGTCACATTTAATCTACTTGTTCTTCCATCCCACTGGTGCTGAACTAGAAACACACTTAATGAGTGGCTGGTGTCCATTTCTATAGACCCCCACAGAGTTAAGCAGTCCAATTCTCACAACTTTCAAAACTGTACTTGACTGTCTTTTCCTGACCCCACAGTAACAGTCACTTAAATTAATCTCGTCTCAGGTGAAAACACATTGGCCCTTTATCAGAGCAAACTCACCTCTTGGTTGCAGGTGCCTCACAGGCTTTTTCTTCTTCAAAGAAATCTCAACCAAAACTTCTGGTGCCTCAGCACGAACCTAGATTTAGGCAGCTTCTTCCTCTAGCCAGACCAGGGGATTGCCCCTGGAAGTAGGTGGAATCCTTCCCCCCATCCCCGCAGGGATGGGGTCCTGAACCACTGGAAGCAGTCTCTACCACTTTACTTGGCTCTTATTGTGTTCCTCTTCAGGTGAGAACACACACCTCAACAAAAATATAGCTCTTTGTCAGAGCTTAGGGTTCTGAAGGACTGCAGCTGCAGCACACCTCTTCACTCTACTGAGCCCACTACTGAACTACCTTCAAATTCCCCAACATTCTGTCCTAACCTCCAGCTGCAATATTTCAGTGCGGCTTATGCAGCTGTGACAGTTCTAAAATGATGTCATCCCTCAGTCTCAGCTGAGACTGAGAACAGAGTGAGACAATGTGAAATCCATTTAACTGGAGTTTTACAAGCTGCCTTCCCTGCCTGCCACTAGGTCTAACTGGGATTCTTGTAAGCCCAGGTAACGGGGGGGTTACACACAGATTGAACAACATGACTGACACAGGTTGACACTGAATGACTGATAATGATGAGAGACACAGTTACAGGAATTGTTGAACAGGCCACCAGTCCCCCACTTCCCGAACACCAGGAGAAGAAGGCAGTGGACTTCGCCTGACATCATTAGGCAGCAACCGTGCCATTAAGTCCTGAGGGTAGAGGAAGGAAAAATAGGTGCTTGAGGTTGGGGGTGGGGGCTCGTAGGTTTCAGTAACAGTTTGGTTTGAGTCTGAGTTCTCATCTTTACTGTGTCTGTTTAACTTAGCTGGGTGGGGGTTGTAACATTTTCAAATAAAGTAACTGTAAAATCTGGATTTTAATATGATGTATATTGTGGAATAATTGACTGTTCCTAATTTTAAACTCATAAAAAAATGCCACCAACAGCTTAATCTGGTTCAATGTCAGTTTGTTTCCATCTGTATGCCCACCCCCCCAAAAAAAATAACAACTCATGGACAAGGCTGAAAAAGTCCTCCTTTCCCGGTCAACAAAAACTAAAATAAATCCATCCATCCATCAATCAATCAATAAATTGATTGCCATTGTAAAAGTTGCGTGCTTGCCTCCAGTTGACACATCAGGGCAATGCAAAATGGCAGGGAGTTGGTCCTTTGCGCCATCCTGAGAACTGTTTGCACTAGAATGCTGTTTAGTTATTTGCACTATAGTTAAATCTTACTACTTTGTCACTTAGCGTGTGCCACTTTTTTGTTAAGTTTTGGCAATTGTCCCTCTTTATTTCTTCATTTGTTTTAAATTTCTCCAACTGGGCTTGCCCCATGACACACAGCATCTCTTTTTCATGGGGGTCCCTTGAAGGATAACAGCTGGCAGCAAGATAACACAGCTGAGCATTCAAACAAATGATAAACAATATACATAATAGAAGGCAATAAACACAGCGAAACAAAACTAATATAACACATCAAGTATAGAGCCCCAGATTGGGCACTGACCATACTGAGCGCTAGCCTCGATGTGGTCCTCACAAATTCTGAAGTAGTTGAAGATGTTGACATTGGGGAACCATCGGCAAACAGCACCCACAGCTCCATTTGGTTTGCATTGTCATCAGGGGTTGTAAAATCTCAGTCCTGGGTGAAAGTCCTGAGCTTTATGGGAGCCAACTTTAAAAGAATGAGAATGATGGTCAAAGACAACCTGACCAAGGTTCATGAAAAATTGGAGGCAGAGGACATCTGGAGGCTGGTTAAACAAGCCATACTAATGGCCACAAAACTTTGCATTAGAACACTGTCTAAAAGACAAAAAAACATAAAAGACCCATATGGTTCACTAACCAGGTCAAGACAGCAATTACAGCCAAAAAAAGAAGGTTACCACAAATATTAATGGAACCAGAATGACAGTGACTGGGATGTCTATAATCAGAAAAGCTAGGAGGCCAAAAAGGGTGTAAGGCTGGCAAAGGCATCACCTGAACTTCAGATTGCTACAGGTATCAAATCTGGCAACTATCATTTTTTTTAATACATCATGGAGAAAGGAAAGAAAGGAGGTGGGATAGTTAAACTCACCCAGGGGAACAGGATCATCGAGGATAATGGACAAGAAGCCACTGTCCTTAACATCTTCAACTCAGTGTTCACCAAGGAGCACAACAGACCATTGCCAGAAAGTGGCATAAAAGCAACAGATAGAGAGTACCCATGGATGGAGACTCTGAAGATAGAGGGCACCCACAGATGGAGACTCTGAAGATAGAGGGTACTCATGGATGGAGGATACAAAGATAGAGGGTACTCATGGATGGAGACTCTGAAGACAGAGGGTACTCAAGGATGGAGACTCCACAGATAGAGGGTACTCCTGGATGGAGACTCCGAAGATAGAGGGTACTCATGGATGGAGACTCTGAAGACAGAGGGTACTCAAGGATGGAGACTCTGCAGATAGAGGGTACTCATGGATGGAGACTCTGAAGATAGAGGGTACTCATGGATGGAGACTCTGAAGATAGAGGGTACTCATGGATGGAGACTCCAAAGATAGAGGGTACTCACGGATGGAGACTCTGAAGAGAGAGGGTACTCACGGATGGAGACTCTGAAGAGAGAGGGTGCTCACGGATGGAGACTCTGAAGATAGAGGGTACTCATGGATGGAGACTCTGAAGATAGAGGGTACTCATGGATGGAGACTCTGAAGATAGAGGGTACTCACGGATGGAGACTCCAAAGATAGAGGGTACTCATGGATGGAGACTCTGAAGAGAGGGTACTCATGGATGGAGACACTGAAGAGAGAGGGTACTCATGGATGGAGACTCTGAAGATAGAGGGTACTCATGGATGGAGACTCTGAAGATAGAGGGTACTCATGGATGGAGACTCTGAAGATAGAGGGTACTCACGGATGGAGACTCCGAAGATAGAAAGTACCCACAGATGGAGACTCTGAAGAGAGAGGGTACTCACGGATGGAGACTCTGAAGATAGAGGATACTCACGGATGGAGACTCCGAAGATAGAAGGTACCCACAGATGGAGACTCTGAAGATAGAGGATACCCATGGAGAGAGGCTCTAAAGATAGAGGGTACTCATGAATGGAGACTCCAAAGATAGAGGGTACCCATGGAGGGAGATTCTGAAGATACAGGGTACCCATGAATGGAGACTCCAAAGACACAGGGTACTCATGGATGAACTTGTATTTACTGATTTTTAAATACAGTACATACAAGTATTTCCGGTAAGACAATACAGTCGAGCATTGCCATTACAGCAAAATATTATCTGATCGCTCAGTATTATCAGTACTCCTAATCTGGTACTTCAAGTGGGGGTTACCTATTACTTAAAAACTTAACAGTGTATTCAAAGGCTATATGCTGCCATGAGTAGGGATATCCTATACTTTAACAAGAGATACAATTAGCAAACCCCCATAATAAGGGAGTAAACATCCCTATTTATCAAATATCAGTAAAACAGTACATAGTTCTACAGCAAAACACCATTCAGCAGCTCCCTCCCCCAGCCACCACCAAAACTCCAAAGCATTAACCCCCAAACTAACAACCTTTCGCAAAGAAATATCTAAGCAATACTTCTTTCCACTTTCAGGTTACTTTTAACCAAAACTTGTTACTAATTTGTTTTGTGAACTTTTAAACGAGTACATGTAAACGAATCAGTTCTTTTGACCCCTCGGTGTAAAAACGTACAGTGCTGTTGCTAATTCTATGACCTAAGCCCTGGACTCAAGTCTACATTTCAATTAGGCTTATATGTAAAAAGAAGAGGCAAATACAAAGCCTTTTTAACAACATAACAGCATACCAAAACCATTAACAGGGCTCAGTATAACTTAAAGTCCCAAAAGATTCAAATTAAAGTAAGCATCTTAGTCAAGTGCCAACTTACAAACTACTGTCCCTTCAAGTGTCGCCATCTTCATCAGAATCCGATTCCCAACTTCGGGGCACACAATCCAATTCAATTTTTTTCCAAAAGCTTTTCGCGCCCTTCGGTTCTGAAAAATGAAAAGTTTTGGTGCAATAAACTACCTTCAAGTTGCCAGCATCAGTAATACATGGTGGACTCCTAATTGCTGCAACTTCACTCGGATCCCATCAAAGACCTTATGCCTCTGCCTCGTGGCGTAGCTAAGGTCCGGGAAAATGTGGATACTCGCTCCTTGCCAGGTTATAAGGCCTTGCTTCTGAATCGTTTGGATTACAAAATCTCGCTCTTTCATGGACCCTAGAACAGCCAGTACAGCATGAGCCAAAGGGTGGGAACAGTCCTGATGAAGTCGGGTCTCTCTTAAATTAACCCCATAGGTGCGTTGGATGGTAATCTGCTGTGTTACGTGAAGCTGTTCAGGGAGCCATTGCTGTAGAATGTCCACAATTCTTCCTCCTCCTCCTCCTCCATCTCTCGTAGCCCCTTGAGCCAAATATGGGATGCCCACGCCCTATTTTCCAAATTTTCTAAGCGCCGGCAGAGCAGTGAGTTTTCTTTAATAAGACCCGATGTAGCCACTGAGGCTTTCCCAGCAGATTTATTTGCTTCCTGCGCCACTTCTTTGACCATGGACAGCTTAGTTTCTGCAGTCGCAAGCCTTGAAGTAAAAGAATCCATTTTCTTATCTATACTTTAAATGGCTTTAAGCAGAGCTGTGTTGGAGGGCTGATTTGAGGCTAAATCTGTAGGCTTCTTATCCTTGTTTTGTCCTGATCGCGGTTCCTTCGGTTTGCCTCTGTCGCCTCCAACTGCCATTTTTGGGCAACCCATTGTTTCAAAGGGCTATATTTTAGTATGCCCAGAATCAGTATCAGTAGCTGATATAATGAAAGAAGTTCCAAACAAAATGCTTTGTTTTTTTCTGCCAAAAGTTATAAAAAAGGAAAGTCAGGTTCAGGAGCCACTGTAGAGTGCTGCTTCAATCTCGGCTACTAGCCACGCCCCCCAGGGTACCCACGGATGGAGACTCCGAAGATAGAGGGTACTCACGGTGAAGACTCTGAAGATAGAGGGTACCCATGGATGGTGACTTCACAAAATAGAGGGTGCCCACGGATGGAGACTCCAAAAACAGAGGGTACCCACGGATGGAGACTCCGAAGATGGAGGGTACCCATGGATGGAGACTCCGAAGACAGAGGGTACTTATGGATGGAGACTCCGAAGATAGAGGGTACCCATGGATGGAGACTCCCAAGATAGAGGGTACCCATGGATGATGACTCCAAAGATAGAGGGTACCCACAGATGGAGACTCCAAAGATAGAGGGTACCCATGGATGGAGACTCCAAAGATAGACGGTACCTACGGATGGAGACTCCAAAGATAGTGGGTACCCATGGATTAAGACTCTGAAAATCGAGGGTACCCATGGATGGAGACTCCAAAGATATGAAGACTCCAAAGATAGAGGGTACTCACAGGGACTTCTGGTGCAGCTTCTGGCTACATGGCAGCTTAGCCCACAAACTCTCAGCCCACTTCCCGCTTTAAAATATTCAAAGTACATTGCAAACCTCAAAGTGTCGCTAATTTTGGCTGGGAAACTTTATGGCTACCAGAAGATTGCAGTGGGGCTCAAACAGATTTGTAGTAATCCATCCAGATACTGAAATTTCCGATGGGAACGCGACTGATTCAGGGGCCTCGGTACTCTCTATACAAACTTCCCAAACCAAGCCATGCCAGAGGAACAGAACTAAAGCGGTCCCATCTATTAAAATGGATACCAAGTTAGACAGAATTCTGCAAGAATTACAAGCATTTAAATCCAACTTACAGACCTTCAAACATACCCAGGAATCTTTTCAAAAAGAGCTGATGGAGCTTCATTCCACAGTCTCCCTCCTGGATCAGCGCACGCAGGAAAAGGCCTCAACCACCTCCCAGCTGCAAACCACCTTAGACCGGGTTGCACATCTTTGCCAACTTACAGCTGAGCGTCAGGAAGACACAGAAAACCATAGTCATCGCAAAAACCTCCGTTTGTATGGGGTTCCTGAAAACAGCAAGGGCTCGAATCTGCAATCCTTTATTGAATCCCTCCTCCAAGAGGCCCTAGAATTGGGAACTGATTTTAGTTTTGAAATTGAGAGACTTCACAGGGCTCTGGGCCCAAAGCCCACACAATCATCGGCACGCCCCAGGTCCATAATTATTAAATTCCTCCGATACCAAACTAAAGAGCTACTCTTGAAAAAGGCATGGGCTAAATTGCACATCTATCATGGAGACATTCACAGTTTCATAGATAATGACTACAACCCTGCCACGATGCAGAGGAGGCAGGCGTATATCCCCATTTCCCCTTCTCAGGCAACAAAAACTTAAATTTCAAACCCCCTACCCCAGCAGGCTGGTAATTCAGTTCCCTTCTGGACAGCAGACCTATGAGAACATGGAGGATGCCTGCGTAGACTTGCAGAAATATGGCCTTACACTAGCAGCTTTGGCTCGCCTTTCACAGAGAATTCCAGAGGGTTGGGGATCACTTAAAGCGAACTCTTTTCGACAAAAAGCAGACCAGCAGGCAACCATTAACTCAATTAAAAAAATGCTAGCCCAGTTTTCCAGACAGACCAGCTGAGTCTTCTTTTGACTCCAAGAACATGGGTTCGCAGTGAGTACTTGAGTGGGAATTTGATGGGTGGCTGATGCCACCGTTTGGGTCTTGGGGGCTCTGGGGTGGAGGCCTTCTGAGGATTGTGGGGGGGGGGAAATCGGGGATCTGGATAGGGAGTCTTGCCTGGGCACTGACTTTGAAAGGGTTCTAAGGGGAAGGGGGTGCGTGGATGGCTACCCCTGGGCTGCCTTCCTTAGTGGGGGTTGAAAGGGGCAGACACAGGCCTGTATTTCCTACCCTTAAAGGAATATCCCCAGAGTTGGGTCCCAAGAAGGTGCGGACTGCTGCTAGGCTGACTGAGGCAGGAGAACATGGACTTGGCTTGAAACTGCCCTTACTAGTCTGATTGCTCCCTATCTCTTTTTGACCTTGATAAATAGAGGTTGTTGGGTTTGCCCTTCCTTTGGGATAGGGATGGTGGGTCCTGGTCGGACGTCCCCCTCCCATCCGGGCCTGGAAGCCCTTCCTGGAGACAGGGTTTCACCCTTTCAGCCTAAGACTACGAAAGGTTTTACTGCATTAGCCCGCTAAACAGGGCACAGTTGACGAGTCTTCTCGGTCTCGGCAGGCCTGGCAGCTTTCAAGGGTGCCTACGTTAAGATTCCTGGGTGTACCAGGTGGTAGGCCCAGCAGCTAGTAATTGGGACCCCTTTTCCCCCCTTTAAACAGGCTTGGACCCTCGTACTGTCTGCCCTGGACTTCCCCCGTGAGTGGAGAAGATGATTTGGTTGGCCCAGGTGCATGCCCCCCATGTCACCCCTCCATTATGTGTGAAATAGTTCAGGGCTCTTGGGCAGACCTTGGCCTGGCTTCTCTTTGTGTCCCCCACCTTTTGGAGGTGCTTCTTTCCTTTCCTTCTCTCTGGGGCTTGGATGTGGGGCTCTTTGATGACCTCTCATTTGCCTGCTGAAGCCCAACTGCTTTCTGGTACGTTTCTCCCTATGAATGATGATGATGATTTAATAATTATGAATGGACATATCAAGGACTACTAACCCAGGAACTGTCCTCATCCCTGATTGTGGGGACTATTTGAATTAGATATACAGCTGGGTCCTTTATAATTAGTTTTCCTTTTTGAAGCCTGATGCATTTGACTTTATAATGCTCCCTTAACAAGGATCTCCTTCTTTTATGTTACATGGGCTATGTCATCTTTACTCCCATAAACCTCTACCCCCTAATTAAGGAAGTCCCGCATGGATTTTGGGTTTATTCAATGACTTTATTGTTTGTATCAGTACTTTAAATTTGAAGGCTTATTTGAAGCCTGAGGTACCTGTTCCTGTGCTTACTGGGGGCACCCAACCATGCTAAACAGTTCCCCAAATACTATGGTGGGACACAATTTCTTTTCCCCTATAAACCTGATTCGCAGGCTAAGTCCATGCGACTATCCTCGAGGAAGATTAATTAACTCCTCTTTCCCCTCTCCCTTTCCTATACATCGGGAGTGGGCGGGCTGTGGGCTCCTAGTATACTCAGGAGCCAGGCCATACTGGAACAGCACCATTTTTCCCTATTCCACATTCCTCCTATACCATTTTCCCCATTATTGCAGCTTTACCTCTTATTATTTATCCCTCCCTCTCCTAACTTTAGGGGCAAAGGTTTCTCCAGGACCCCAGATCACTTTGGTGATTGGATGTCCACCCTTGGACAGTCACTTGGCCTGTCCCTAATACGTGTACCCCTGGATCGTGAATTTTTGGAAGTCACAGTCATCCCTGTATACTGGGGACTATACATAGTTCTTATTTTTTTCTTCCCGATACAAAGTATCACAGTCATGCCCAACTGGCTCACCAGTTGCCTTACAGCTTTTACTTCAATGTTTTATTGTTTTACCATCTGGTTCACAGAGTATCTGAAGGATGTAAATTTTTCTGGCGGCAAATACCTTATGTTACAGAAAATTAAAGTTGACAGCACCCTTGGGGGGCTGGGGGGAGTTCGGGGAGGGGCCGCAAACTGGCAATTGTTAGTCATGGTTATGCAGTGTCCCTTTAAAATTATCTCCCATAATGTAAATGGGATGGCCAGCCCCATTAAGAGATGCCGCACAATCCGAGCACTTAAAAAACTTAACCCAGACGCTCTGTTATTACAGGAGACCCATCTCTCTTCTTCTGAGCACCAGAAATTAATCAGATTTGTTTTTTCTGAATTGGTGGAGTCTTCTTATCAGAGGGGTAGGAGAAGGGGGGGCGGTCATCCCCGATCCCGAGACGTTCCCAAGTTCAACTACTGGATCAATACCCAGACAGAGACAGTAAGCTGACATTGGCTGTGGTTAAATTAAATCAGCAGGTCATGACGCTATGTAGCATTTATATTCCCCCAGGCTCGGTCGCATCTACAAGTCAGCATCTGCTAGACGCTGTCCTGACAAGGCAACAGGATCCTAATATTAGGAGGTGACCTTAATTGCCAACTTAACTCCTCACTGGATACATCAGCAGTGTGCCCTTCCCCTCAGTCCTCAGGACAAAAGCATCTATGCCGACTGTTTAAAGATGTAGGCCTGGTGGACACGTGGAGGCAGCTTCATCCTTCTCAAAGGAAATATACTTACTGTTCCAGTGCCTTTTATACATTACACTAGACTAGACTAGACTACTTCTGTATTGGCAAGGAATATGTTGACCTCATCAGGTCGGCAGATATTCTTAATATTTGTCTGTCCGATCATGTTCCTATCACCCTGGAACTTAATATCCGAAAAGAGAAGAAAAATGCATACTGGAGATTTAATCTGTCCCTATTGAGGGATGCTGAGTTCCGGGACCTTCTGGAGACACGGATACCAGAAATCGTCCGGGAAAATACATCCTCTCAGATTTCCCCTCAGACCCTCTGGGACACTGTTAAGGTTGTCCTCAGGGGATATATTATAGCCTTTGCTTCCCATAAGAAAAAACAGGCTGAGTCCACCCTACAGACCCTACAAGAAAAGCTTAGATTCCTTCAGGAGGCTCACATGCAAGGTGACACAGACCTCTTTTCCTTAATCTCTCAAACACAGGCTCAGATTCAGAGCTTGCTTATAGCCAAAACTGAGCAAGCACTAGCCTAGCTGAGGCAACGCTATTACAAGGGGGGCGCCCGTGCATCTAGACTGTTGGCCTACCACCTTAGAAATCAAATACGGCAATGCACTATCTCCAAAATCAAGGATCCTGTGTCTGTACAGACTCAGTACTCTACCCAACACATCCTTGACGCTTTCACGAAATATTATCAGTCTCTCTACTCCTCCCCATCAGAGCCAGATCCTCAAAAACTATTGTCTTTCCTCTCTCAACTTTGCCTGCCAGCCCTTTCAGCCTCAATTAGTAGCCCCGATCTGTGAACTAGAGCTTCAAACCACTATTAGGGGACTCAAAAATGGAAAATCCCCAGGCCCTGATGGATATGGAGTTGAGTTTTACAAGGCCTCACAGTGCCTGGTGCACACCCCCCTCCTACAGGCTTTACAAACCACCCACACCTCTTCCTCTTTCCCTGTTTCATGGAGACAAGCAACAATTCTGTGATCCTGAAACCCCCACATTTATGTGATTCTTACCATCCTATTTCAGTACTCAACCATGATTATAAAATCTATACAAGCGTTTTAGCACACAGACTTGATTGTATCCTACCCTCCCTAATACACTCGGACCAGGCAGGATTTATTAAAGGGAGACAGACAATGGGCAACATCAAACGTATGTTATATTTTATTAACCATGCCCAGTCCACGAAGTCCCCTCTCCTAATTCTAAGTCTAAATGCCCAAAAAGCTTTTGATATGGTTTTGTGGGATTTCCTCCAGGCGGCACTACAAAAATGTAACTTCCTTTGACCCTTTATGGATGCCATTAGAGGAATATATACTGACCCAGAGGCAGTTGTGAGACTAAATGGATCACATTCTGACCGTTTCACTCTATTTAGAGGCACTCACCAAGGCTGTCCCCTTTCCCTGTACTTGTTTGCTCTTTTTGTAACGCCTATAGCCCACGTACTCCAGCAGTCTCCCAACTTACATGGATATCATGTTTCAGAGACATCCTATCACAAAACTGCCTATTATGTGGATGATCTCCTTCTTTCTATCACTCGACCTGAAGAATCACTACAAATTCTTACTTATCTCTTAATGGAAATAGAAACTCTCTCAGGCTATACGATCAATCAAAATAAATCAGAGGCTTTACTTATACAACCTCCTTTAACTCAAGATCTTACCCTTACGTACCCCTACAAATGGGATAAACCCTTTATTACCTACCTGGGAATTAAAATCCCTCAGAATTTTTTAAATCTATACTCCTTGAACTATTCCTCAGCCCTCTCCCAAATAAACTTGGACTTAGCAAGATGGACCACTCTCCCCCTTTCATTGATAGCTAGGGTACAGTCTATCCAGATCAACTCCTTTCCGAAATTCTTTACCTAATGCAAAATATCCCGCTCCCCCTTATAAGGAGGGATATACAAGATTGGGACAGTTCAGTTAGTCAGTTTCTTTGGGTAAATCAAAAACCCAGACTTGCACTTAGCAAGCTTCAATGTCCTAAGGAGAAGGGCGGATTAGCCCTCCCAAATATTCTTAATTACTGGATAGCAGCTCTGCTTACTCATATAACTACATGGTGCCTGCCACAAAACCAGGCTCCACCCTCGCTCATAGTGGAGTGGACTATGGCAGACTGTCCCTTAAACCACTCTTGAGTGTTCCAGCCCTAAAATATAACCCAGATGAGAAGTGGATCTAGATTCACGAGAGGATTGCTTCAGTGCTGGATGAAATATCTCTCTTGACTGACGCATACGTTTTTGTCTACCTGGATGGGTATCCCGGCGGAGGACCCTTCATGGGCACCGGCCCCATCTGACGCCACCTTTCAGGCATGGGCGCAGCGGGGATTGCAACACTCATGCCAATTTTTTGATAATGCTATTTTTTAAATCATTTGACCAACTCCAACAGGAATTCTCCATGAGCAAGAACGATTTTTTAGGTTTTTGCAAATTCGCCATCTCTTAGATAGGAGGATTGGCCTGGATGTTACCACTCAGGCTATCTCCCCCCCTCTCTGTCCTTTTATTACATCTGATGGTGGGGAGCAGAGACCGTAGCCATCTGGTTTCCCGATTCTATAAGGCCCTTCAGGGGGCCCCTACACAGGCTATGGAACTGGTGAAATTTCATTGGGAGGCCAAGCTTCAAAGTGAACTGACACAGGAGGACTGGCTCAGGATCTGGCGGTGGCAACATAAAACCTCCAACTCATATTCATGGAGAGCGTACTCCTGGAAGGTGGTGTCCAGATTTTTCCGCACCTCTCAGATTACGGCCAAATACCTTGCTGGGGGGGACTCCTCCCACTGAAGACATTGTGGTTGTGAGGTGGCTACCCACACACACATACATCCTCTGGTCATGTCCAGTCCTCACAATGTATTGGTCATTGATATGGACCAAAGTGCTGGACCTCTTCCCCGGTCTGGGTGCCCTCCCCCCAGAACTGGGGATACTCCTCCTATCCTCGTCATTTTAAAGACCCACGTCATGTTTACCTTCTCAATATCCTACTCGCTACAGCTAAAAAATGTATCACTAGGCTGTGGCTCCGCCCAGAGCCCCCTACCATCTCAGTGTAGGAAAATACAGTGTATGATATATATAACCTAGAACATATGACTGCTAGATTACAAAATAAAGTCCCAGAACTAATGAACTGATGGAACACCTAGTTTCTTCACATATCCCAACTTAGAACAGACCAACCACCTTAGTGACCAAATATCTGCTAGGGCTGACGTACCCGACTGTTTGGTATTGAACCAGGCCAGCCCTCAGTCCCCTTCCTTGGGGACTTCCTATAGATTAGATGGGTTGAGACACTGCTGGATTACTTAGTCTTGATTTGTTGGGCAGCCTCCCGGACTCCCCTTCGCTTGCCCCCCCCCCCACCTTCCTCATGCTGGAGAATTTCAGCTTGGGTTTAATTAACTGCAATAGTATGATACATGCATGACGGTTACAAGCACCTACATAGAACTTGAGAAATAACTATTTCAATATATTATTTATCCCAATTTTATTATGTGATGCTACATGAGAATATCAACTTTTATATATTCTTAAGTGTCTGCTGATTTCCATGTAACAAAAGGTTCATGTATTTTATGCTGACTTTCTGTAAACCTGCTCTGTGGTACCAATTAAACTAAAATCTGAAATAAAAATACAGTTAAAAAAAAAATAGGGTACTCACAGATGGAGACTCTGAAGATAGAGGGTACCCAACAATGGAGACTCCGAAGATAGAGGGTACCCACTGATGAAGACTCCAAAGATAGAGGGTACCCACGGATAGAGACTCTGAAGATAGAGGGTACCCAAGGATGGAGACTCCGAAGAGAGAGGGTACTCATGGATGGAGACTCTGAAGATAGAGGGTACCAATCCGAAGACAGAGGGTACCCACGGATGGAGACTCCAAGATAGAGGGTATCCACGGATGGGGACTCCAAGATAGAGGGTACCCATGGATGACAATGCTGAAGATAGAGGGTACTCAAGGATGAAGACTCCAAAGATAGAGGGTACCCACAGATGGAGACTCCAAAGATAGGGGGTACCGATGGATGGAGGCTCCGAAGATTACCACTGACAAAGTTAAAGAGGTGCTAATGCACCTAAGGACAGACAAAGCACCAGGGTTTGATGGGCTGCACCCAAGGGTGCTAAAGGAACTTGCGGAAGTACTAACAGACCCACTGAGACTGTAGAAAAGTGGAAGTGGTACCTCCACAAGGAAGGGAGGTAGTAGAGAGGAATCTGGCAACTACAGGCTGGTCAGCCTCACATCTGTCGTGGGAAAATTAAAGGAAACCTTAGTTAAATAGGATATAGTGGATTAGCCAGATAAGCACAACCTCCAGGATGATGGACAATATGAATCTGTGGCAGGCAGATCAGGTCAGATGAACCTTATCAGATTTTTTGAATGGGTGACAAATGAATTAGATAGGAGACACCCATGCCCAGACTACTCATCTTGTTAATCAGCCTTCTATGTGGGACAGTGTCAAAGGTTTTGCTGAAATCTAGGTAGGCAACGTCTACTGCCCCTCCCTGATTAAGTTCCCTTTTCACCCAATAAAAAAAAAAAAGTATTAGATTTGTTTGACAGGACCTTCTTGCTGTGCATCTGTGTTGCCTGAGATCCTGCGCACCACTGGATTCCAAATGTGCTACTGTACTTTCTTTCAGCAGTGTCTCCATGATCTTTCCCACCACCGAGGTGAGGCTGACTGGTCTGTAGCTCCCTGCCTCCTCCTACTGCCACGTTTGTGCAGTGGTACTACATGTGCCCTACTCCAGTCCTCTGGAACAACACCTGTGTTGAGTGACTCTGTGAACAGGGCTGCCAGAGGCACTGCCAGTTCCTTTTGCAGCTCCTTTAATATCCTCAGGTGAATGCCATCTGGCCCCATGGCCTTATTCACCTTCAGCTCTGCGAGTTCTTCCAGAACTCTCTCCACTGTGAATGAACTGGTGTTCACCCCCCCCATTGCTTCTGCACCCCAAATGTGGTCCTTGATCTGCCCCTCCTTAGAGAGTACTGAGCAGAAGTATTTGTTCAGCATATCTACCTTGTCCAGATCCCCTTCCTTACACTCTCCCTCCTCCCCTTTGAGTCTCACAACCCCCGCCCCGTTTTTCTTCTTTCACTAATGCACCTATAAAATGCCTTATCTCATTTGTTAACAGACTGCGCTAAGCTCTTTTCTGTCCGCACCTGTGCCCTCCTAACAGCCTTCCCTGCTTCCCTTAGACACTCGAGGTACACCTCCCTGTTCTCCTCCCTTTGGCTCCCCTTATATTTCCTGAAACTCAGCTTTTTAGCCCTGACTTTGTCCTTCACCTCTTTGGAGAACCATAGTGGTTTCCTTCTTCTTTTCCCTTTGGTCACTATCCTAACGCATTGGTTTGTTATATCCACTACAGCTCCTTTCAGTTTCTTCCATTGTTTTTCTATCCCCCTCTACTATTTCTTCCTTCCCCAGAGCAGCTTGTATACATCTACCCATTTCAGTGAAATCTGTCCTCCTGAAATTTAATACTCTTGCCCTTGTGTGGCTTGATTGATTCCATGTCTCCATGCTGAATCACACCATGCAGTGGTCACTGGACCCTAGCTGCCCTTCCCACCTGTATTTCTTTGACTCTGTACCCACTGGTCCATACCAGGTCCAGAACTGACTTGTCCCTGGTTGGCTCATGCACCAGCTGCCTGAATCCAACCCCTTGCAGGGATTCTAGGATGGCTATGCTTCTGGCTGAAACAGCCTTCTGGGTGGCCCAATCCACGTCCGTCATATTGAAATCCCCCAGTAGTAGGATTTTGCCCTTAGTTGCCGTGTCGTGTATGCTCTCCACTAGTTTTCTGTCTACTTCCTCCCTCCCTCTGTGCTGGAGGTCTTTAGATCACCCCCGTGTGTATCACTGTTCCATTCTCTGGCTCCAGGGTGACCCACATTACCTCGGCCTCCCCCTGTCTTCTCTGAACTTCTGTAGCCTTTATACCATCTCTGATGTACAGGGCCACCCCCCCCACACACACACACCCTTTTTACCCTCCCTGTCCCTCCTGAACAATATATAGCCTGGTACATTGAATTTCCAGCCATGATTTGCAGAGTACCATGTCTCTGTTATTGCTGCTATGTCAAGGTCTTCATCTGCCAACAAGGCCTCCGGGTCTAGAACCTTATGTGCCAAGCTACAGGCATTTGTTAGCACGACCTTCCATGTTTTACAGTCTGCCCTCCCTCTTCTCTTGTTCTCCCTATCCACCATCTTCCCCACTCCCCAGTTTCTTTTCCTATGTGCTCCTGCCACCCCTATATTACTCATTATACATTCTTCACCTGCCTGCCCCTCCCTGCCTATTTTCTCTGTTCCCATAGTCGACTTATGTTCCTGCATGTTCTCATGGGGGGCTGTTCCTAAGCCTCCTGGCTCTCTCCCACTTGGCCAGTATAAATGCTCACAGCTGAAGCATTTAAACTTCTTACAAAGGACCAAGGTCCCCGTCTCGGACAGATGCAAGCTGTCATCCTTATATGAGCTTGCATCTGCCCAGGTCAGGCCCCAGTCCCCTATGAAGCCAAAACCCTCCCTTGCACACCAATCTTTCAACCAGGAGTTGAAGGTACGGATGTGGAGTGCCCCCTAGCTTCCCCTGTGCCCTGGACAGGGAGCACCTCTGAGAATAAGACTGAGCATGCTGTCTGTTTCAGGTTTCCCCCAAGATTCCTGAAATCACCCTGGACTCTGGCTAACTCCACCCTTCTCTTGGCCACGTCATTGGTCCCCAGGAGAACAATGACATCCAGCTGCTCTCTCCTAGCTATTGCCGTAGCGATTCGATGGATCTCTCCTATGAGGAAGGCCTGAAGGAATTAAACTTATTCTCACTGGAAACAAGGAGGAAGGGTGGATATGACTGAGACTTTCAAGTTCTTGAGAGATATTAATAATGTGCCATGCACAGAAAAATTCCAAAGGGCCTCCAGCTCAACCACCAGGGGGCACACATGGAAGCTATGGGTTGGGAGCTTCAGAAAAGATCTAAGAAAGCACTGGTGAATGCAAGTACTGTGGCAGCTTTCAAACAGGGGTGGGATAGAGCAAGGACTCAACAGAACTGCAGGATCAGGGAAGGGCAAAACTCAAAAGGGGGGGGGTAGACCCCAGGACCTATGAGAGGTCTTGGGAACTCTTAGGCAGACTAGATGGACCCACTGTCTCATTCTGCCGTCACTTCTATGTTTCTAAGTTGTGTAGAAGCAATAAAATGGTTCCCTTCATATTCAGTCTGTACCATGCCTAGGTAGGGAAGACACAGGACCAGAAACAGGGGGCTGTGGTTCTCAGATGGTGTGAGAGACTGGACTTGGAACACTTTTGGAATGGAAGTGTCTTTCAGATGGGGAGATAGCTTCTTCCATGATGTTGGCACTCAGTTTGCAAAGGCCATCCTGCATGTCCACGTTTCATCTTGGGAGTAGAAAAGCTTATTGCCACAGACAGGTGGAGCCAGTGGGTACTGCTCAGTTGTGTGAGGTGGGTTATGAGATACTCAGATGCTTTTTTGCGCATAGTTTTATAACAAAGAAAATCAATGATAATCCCGTCTGCCTCCAGAACATAGCCAGCTGAGCTGCTTGAAGGGTGATGGGTGGAGAACTCATATGAGAGTATAAATCTGCACAATTAGTTATGCATTTGACCTAGGAGCAGCAGAGGGGATTGATTTGAATCTGTATATGATGTCGCCATAGTCCATGGATGGAAGCAGGAAGTGGAAAACAATCTGCATTCTCATGTATGTGCATTAGCAACGTCTTCTCCTAAATTCCTGAACGGAGAGTTAAGCTCAGAAACCATGGTTGTTAGAACGTGGTCAATGTGTTTATATGGGTATAACATTAAAAGGGCAACTGAGATTGAGCAACTCGATCTCAGTGCCTGTAAGGTCAGCGACCCTGAAAGGGTAGCAACCGGGAAGGGCAGGGCAAAGGGAAAAGCGACAGGATACCGGAAGAGCATGGAAGGTATCCAGAAGGTATGTAAGGGGTGGCGAGGTGGGAAGCCACTAAGCTGGCTGTGTGGTGCGGTGGTTAGGGTAATTGGCGCTGGTTGGGAGGGTGCAGTCCGGGGTTCAGGGCTGGGGAGGTGCACAATATTTTGTGCTTTACTGTGCTGGTGTTTGTTTTTTTTTCTTCCTGGTTCTCCCCCTTCCCTTCCCCGACATGCACCCTCCCCCCGGAGTTTGTTATTTTCAGTAAGAGGGTGCGGAGGCAAAGCCCCACACATAAATAGTAGAGTGGAGTTTCCTCGCTGTGAATGTTTATTGCGGTTTTTATTTTTGGCGATACATATTTACCCTAACCGCGATCACCCTTTGGTGATCGCTGTTATCACATAGAACTGTTTACATGCTTGGGGTGGGACTCGTGTAGGAACGTCCAATTACAAAAAATGTTTCTGCACGAGTCCCACCCCCAGTGCATCAGCTAGTGATATCTGTCCACCATCTGGTTGCTGCCTATTCCTTGCACACAGCTGGGGAAGCCACATGTGATTCTGCTGCTCCCCATGTAACAGGGTATCAGCGGGAGAAGCCAGAAAATGGACTTGGGGGACATTTGCAGGATGGAGGGGGCACACAACTCTGCCCCGTGGATACATTTGTTTATTTAGTGATTGTTGCGGAAATGGGAGGATGTTATTAGACAGGGAATTTAACTACTGAAATAAAAAAAAAAATTGGGCCAGAACTTGGGTTGGACTGGCTAATACCCGATTCTGGCCTAACAGGTCAGACAGGCTAATACCCAGCTGGCACAAATCTGTGACCCGACCCACTGTACATACACCCCTACATCTCACACAGAGTTTGGGCAGACAGCGCAGCTCAGTTTCACTTTGCAGTCCCCCTCACACCCAGACTTCATAGGAGGACACCCATATCATACGAGACATCTTGCACAGCACATATAACATGTGAAGATGGTGTTGTTGAAGAAATTCTCTAAGGTAATGCAGCACAAATTTTATTATTATTATTATTATTGATTTTTGTTGACCGGGTAAGCCCACTGAGACTAGATTTTGGTGCTTTTTTCCTTTTTAACTCCCCAAACACTCATCAATATCACGGAGTCAGCTTTTTTTTTTCCAGTGAAATGAGCATTCCACTGTCACTGAGAGAAAGCGGTAGTTTTTGTCACTAGTTTCTGTGGGCCACTACAACATTGTATAGTAAAAAAAAATAAATGTCCGACGTCTTACCCATTAACTTTGACATCTATTTCGATCAGCAGCTGTCAGGAGAAAAATCGTAACATGAACCAGATGTTGTACCTGCAAAAAAAATGAAAAGAAAAAATCCTGTCAGTGAGGTGACAGAGCAGCACGTAAGTTTGACAGCCAAGCAGCTCGTTGAAATTGAAACTGACAGGGACAAGAAAAACACTAGAAAGAATGCAGCTTGGGCTGTAGCAGTGTTTCAGGACTGGGCAACCAAACGAAAGCTGGCAACTGATTTAAAAAGAGATAGTCCTGAAGATTTGAACACAGCGCTTACGCAGTTTTACGGAGAAGTCAGAATGAGCAGTGGTAGCGAGTATTCTGTGTCAGGGCTGTGTGCGGTCCGAACGGGCATCAATAGATATCTCAACAGCCCTTCAGTCGCACGTTCACTAAACATAATATCAGATGCCAGGTTCAAAAGCTGTAACAACGTTTTTATAAGCATCCTGAAAAGGTACAGAAAACAAAACAAGGATAACTCATCCTGTGATCACAGAAGTGGATCTACCTCACCTTCTCTGTCTCCTGACACTGCGCCGGGCCAAGTAAAGCATGTGTGGTTCGAGATAAAAACTACACGTGGCCCGGTGCGGTCGGAAGGGATTACGGGAATTGACACCTCAGTCATTTCAAGTGAGCACAGATGAAAAACGCACCAAATACATATGCCTTGCTCACATCGCCCACATCAAGAATCACTCAAACCCTTTGGAAATCAACAAAGAAAATACCAGGGGATTTATTTATGAACAGCCCAGAAATCCAAACTGTCCGGTTAAATGTATTGAAAAATATCTTTCAAAATTCCCCCGACAGTACAGCATTCTGTCTTCACCCACGACGTGTTGCACAATCAGTTACAGACAGTGTCTGGTATAGTAAAGAAGCGATGGTTAAAAACTATTTAGGGTCTCTAATGCCCAAACTGAGCACCGAAGCTAAGTTAAGTAAAAAATATACAAACCACTCCATCAAAGCAACTGCTGTGCAGATCCTGTTAAATGCAGGGCTCTAGGCAAGAGAGACTGTATCAGCGACAGGCCACAGATGTAAGGCAAGTCTGCAAAGTTACTGGACAGCATTCATGGCAGACCAAAAGAAATGGAGCGACCCTTAAGAGAACAGTCCACATCAGTGACAAAGGAAGGAGAACAAGAAGAGCAGCAGAAACCAGCAGACACACAATGCAGCCTTGAAGATCCCTGCAGCTCATCACTGCCACCAAGAGGTTCATCAGACTCACCCTTCAACTTGATCAACTGTACATTCACTGCTCCAGTCAATTTTGTTGAAATGCACAAATAGTGGCCCACAGTTTTTTGGGGGGGGCCATACCCACAACTGAATGTGCATCGCGCGAGTTAAAATTTGTGTTCTTGTTTTTCCCCACCCTGTCCTAAAATGGGACTATTTTATCTCCCTTTTGCCTTCAGACTAAAAAATTTCCCAATAAATTAGTATTCACTTTGTTTAAACATACATTTTTTTGTCTTTCTCTTTATTGATACCTGTTAGCTGTTTTCTAAGCTCAATAATATCCTCCAGGGTGGGCGGTATTGTGCTATACCGGACCTTCCAGGGGCTATAAGGCACTCTGCCTGCAGCGTTGGGCCTCAGTACTCCCCTGGGCGGTCCGGTATACCATAATACCACCCACCCTGTTGGGTATTATTGCTCACTTATCCTGGGCTCCATTCCAACACATCAGTATCCATCTGGAAGAAGAACAAACAACACCAGTGCTCTTTATGTGTGTCAGGTACAAAAGACTTCCTGTACAATAAAAATGGACACTTTACTGAACAAACTCCGGTCTTTTTGTCATTATATGAATTATGCGCCATCTCCATTGTAATTCAAAAGCAGGACGGGTATGGTTTAAATTGGCTGTAAACTTTTCCATGAGATGTAAATGACTCATATGGTGCCTCCACATGTCACTTGTGGGGGTAAGTTGTGTAAGTCATTGTTTTGTGATGGTCTTGTTAGCAAATACTAGTGCAATATTCAACAATTTCCTGGTGTCAGGAATAAAATAGTCCTCTGGGGCATCAAGGAATAAGGCCAATCATTCAGTAAGTATTAGCTTCCCTCCCCAAAAATCTCTCAGCTCCTGCTGAAGTACAGTACTCTTATAAAAGGGAGCTTAAAATGGGACAAGACCAAAGAAATGTGGCCATGGATAGCTATGGAGATTCCGCAGTGTCTCCAACAGGCTGCCCCCAGTTGGGGTAAATACTTCATCTGCCCTGCTGGAGTGATAAAGAAGCAGAGTATAGTTTGCCAAGAAACCTGTCTCTGCGTATAGGAGACAATAACAGGATTCAGGTTTCTTAAACAGTAGTCTCAATGCTGGTCTGTAATAATGATATCCAGCTCTGTCTCCCGGGCCCTGTGAACATGCTGAGTTGAGTGTCGCTGTTTTGCTAATAATGTTTGATATAAACAAGAGATATAATGTTTGGTAAATCCCTGACCTTTAAAGATTTGTACTACCATCTATAATAAGGGGAGATCTCCTGTTCTCCAGGCCAATTCCTCAAAAAGGAGCACACAAATGTTCGGACATGTAAAAATCTAACAAAGTGGGCCTTGGGAATGTTAAAGACAGTTATCAGCTCCTCAAATGTCTTGAAATCCCTCCCCTGGAGAAACTGAAATACTGTGTATACTGCAGGCCCAGTTCAGTCCAGCCCAAAGGGTCATGATCTAATCCGGCCAGGAGAAAGGTCTTAGTATATGGAAGGGAAAAAAGTAGGAATTTGGGCAAACTCTGTTGTTTAGTGCTCAGTGCTCGAACCCATTCTTTGAAAGTATTTGGAATATATGAGTTATCAGTTTGGTGATAGTCACCTCCAGGTGGAGTGGCGAAGAGCACACTGGACATGTTACGTACGACCCCTTCTGTTCATTCTAATGACTTCCAGTGCGCTGTGTAGCTGGAAGTAAGCCAATAGAAAGCAGGCAGCTGGGTTGCTGAATAATATAAAGTCATGTTAAGGAGTGACAAGCCACCCGGTGGTTTAGGCAGTTGTAACACAGTTAGCCAGATCCTAGGCTTTTGCCCTGCTATAAACAGCGGGAAATCGGTTTGTTCCATAATCGGAAGTAGGTTTGCGGGGGAGGGGGGTAATAGGCATTGTCCTTCCCTGAGGTATTAATTCTCATGCAGCCCATTCACTTATCATGGGGGGGGGGGTATAATAAAACACTGTCTAATGGATAATACTGGAGGGACTCTAAATGGTGGCACAGAAATACAGCTTTGGTAGCAGTCTATACACATCCTTGATCATAGCTGCCTGTTCAGAGGATAGTCAAAAACAGTTTCAGCATCAGAACTGCGGGAGTAAAGTAGTCAAATAGTGATAAGCAGTGGAAACTGTAGAGGGTAAGAAATCCAGATGGAACCGACCTTCTGACAAGTGGAAAAAGAAATGCCAGCATTCCAAGGTCATAGTTGCTGTAATGCTGTGGTACAGCTGTGGTCCGTCTGTGATCCGGCTGTGGTCCTAGCTCAGAGGTCAGCTGAGGTCCCTCAGGGTCTCTGTGGCTGATGTCACTGCTGGAGCATTGTGGGCTGTAGCAAAGGTCTGCAAGATGTCACGCACATCCTCCGTGTTAGCCATTGCCGCTCACTTCCCACTGGACCTCAGACGTTGGTTGCTTGGGTGTGTGCCAGTTAGTACGGAGGAAAGTTCATTTAACAGGTACATTTGAAGGGCACTGAGAAAGATCAGCCTTTATGTTGCAGAACTTTCAATGCTTCCTCTGGGGTATGGTAGATCTGCATGCTCAATTCTCAGAACACCTGGAGGCGAGCTGGATGGTGTTTTTCAGGGTGCAGAGTATCCGTGCATATGCTTGTCTTTTTTTCATGACCCTAGAAGGGCAATCCTGGTCAAAGTGCAATTTAGCTGCTTTGTAAGTGACCTCCTTAGCTTGCTAAGCAATACAGAGGATATTTCTTATCTTTAAAACTCCTGGATTTCATGATGACAGAAAGGTTTAGCATTAGGCCCAGTGGGCCGCGGGATCAGTATTCTGTGCAGCGTGGCTCAGTGGGATTGCACATCCACCTCTAGACCAGAAGGTTGTGGGTTCTCGTCCCACACCGGGATTGGACTTGCACCTAAAATTCGCTGGCATCCGAGTGTAGTAGTGGGGGGTGCTATACTGCTGGGGTGTGCCGTCCTTCAGATGAGATGTTAAACCGAGGTCCCTTCTGCCCATCCTGGTGGGTGTCCAGGTGGAAGTAAAAGAACCCAGGCCACTCTTCACAAAAAAATAGGGAATATTCCCGGTGTCCTGGCCAACATTCCCCTTTTCATAAACCAGTTCACGCAATTATCCAGGCTCTGTGTGGGTGATGATGTGCGATATGACTGCCACCACACATTCAGTCACTTCACTACCAGTCTAGCATTGCTTGTAAAGGGCTTTGGGATACACTGTGTATCAATAGCTCTATATAAATGCTGATTCTTCTTTTTCTTCTCTCAATACAGAAGTCCATTGTGGCAAGGAGGGAGAGGATGTATTTTAAAAACTCCTTCAAAAACTAAGTAAACCAGCCTGTTGTTGAACCTTCTGGATGGGCACACAAGCGGAGGTTATCCTGTTTGGAGTGGCCCTCCAAATCCTGACATTTCTGCTGAAGGGTCATGTTTTGCCCTGCATGACATTCCACGGCTTTGTGGAGTTGCATGGCACTGTTCTCCATGGGGGCGACATGCTCCTCTGTAGCTCCCAGTCTGTTTCCAACTGCCTGCAGCTGATTGACAGTAGAAGTCAGCATGATTTTAGAAACATAGAATTTGATGGCAGATAAGGACCACTTGGCCCACCCAGTCTGCCCATTTCCCTACCTAATGCATAGGCTGCAGATCCTGGTTAACCAACAGCCTACTTCCTTCTACCCCCCACTAGAATTGTCTTATGTATATCCCATGCATTCTTGAATTCCTCCACTACCTCCTCAGGAAGGCTGTTCCGTGTATCCACAACCCTCTCAGTGAAAAAATACTTCCTAACATTACTTTTGAGCCGTCCCCCCTCTATCTTCAAATTGTGCCCCCTTGTTCTTGCACATCTCTTTTTCTGAAAGATGCTACCATCTTGGACTCTGTTGATTCCCTTGATGTACTTGAAAGTTTATATCATGACCCCCCCTATCCCTCCTCTCCTCAAGTGTATACATATTAAGCTTCTTTAATCTCTCTTCATATGTCTTCTGGTGCAGATTTTAATCTCTAAATCCCTTTATTTCTTTTAACAGCATCTCAAATCAGGATCAAAAAAGATGATCATGTTCGGTATCTGTGTCATAATCTGGACTGATGGTACTGGCAGGGGAATGGCTCCTATTGTGGACATCTGTTTGGCCATTCGATCTGCTGTTATCCATGTAATTTGACTTTTGCACAGACCTGGGATGGGTCATTCAGTCTCCTCATTCTCTTCTGGTCACCATTAGTGGTAGTTGACAAAGACACATAGAATGTGTCAGCAGAAAAGGATCGGTAGGCCCATCCAGTCTGCCCTGTTTTCCCTGCCTATTACGACATCCTGGACCCCGTTCAGTCACAGGTGTCCATCTCTCTACCTATTATGCCCAAGTGTCTATCCCATGCATGCTTGAAGCTCCCTACTGTCTACGCCCCCACCATCTCTTCTGGCACGCTGTTCCAGGTGTCCACCACCTTTTCTGTGAAGAAGAATTTCCTAACCTCCCTCTTCAACTTTCCCTTTCAAGCTTCATACCATGCCCCCATGTTCTGGTGCTCCTTATCTGAAAGAGACTCCCCACCTGCACTTTGTTCACCCCTGTGAGCTACTTATAGGCCTCAATCATGTCGCCTCTCACTCTCCTCTCCTTCATGGACTACATGTTCAGCTCCTGCAGCCTCTCCTTCTACAGTTTCACATGCAAACCCCACACAATTCTGATAGCCCTCTTCTGGACCACTTCCACCCAGTCAATGTCCTTGCAGAGGTGCAGCCTCCAGAAATGGACACACTACTCCAGGTGGGGTCTCACTAGCGAGGAATACAGTGGCAAAACCACCTCCCTTCTGCTAGAAATCCCTCTCCCCATACACCTCGGCATCCAGCTCACATTGTTTACTGCCTTGTTGCACTGCCCTGCCACCTTGAGATCAACAGACATGATCACCCCAAGGTCCCTCTCCTGCTTGCTGACTGTAAGTCCCCCATCTTATACACAGCCTTGGATTTCCCTGCCCCAGGTGCAAGACTTTGCATTTTATGGCACTGAAACCCAGCTGCCACATCCTGGACCACTCCTCTAGTTTCCCCAGATCCTTTTGCATTCTCTCCGTCCCCTCCTGGGTGTCCACCCTGTTGCAGATTTTTGTGCCATCCGCAAAGAGACATGCCTTCCCCTCCAGTTCCTTAGCAATGTCACTTATGAAGACATTGAAGAGGACAAGACTGAGTACAGATCCCTGTGGTACTCCACTGGTCACTCTCCCATCACCTGAGTGTCTTCCATTTACCACCACCCTCTGCCTCCTATCTTTCAATAAGTTTAATACCCAGCTGACTTATGTTCTCCCCCACCCCAGGTTGCTAAATTTCTTAATCCGGTTCCTGTGTGGATCAGTGTCGAAGGCCTTACTGAAGTCCAGATAGGCCACATCCACCGCCCTCCCTTGATCCACCTCCCTTTGTTTGAAATTACCCCACCCCCATGAACCCATGCCACCGATGGTCCTGCAGCCCATTTAACTCCAGGTACTCCATCAATTTCTCCTTCAACAGGGTTACCATTAATTTCCCACCACTGATGTGAGACTAACTGGTCTGCAATTGCTAGCCTCCTCCCTGCTGCTGTTCTTGTACAGAGGGACTACATCAGCCCTCCTCAAGTCTTCTGAAACTACCCCCATCTTCAGTGAGGTGTTGAATAGTGCTGCCAGAGGTGCTCAGTTCTTTTAGTACCCCTGGCTGGACCCCATCTGGCCCCATCACCTTCTTTTACTTCAGGGATTAGGATTCCAATCCCTGGTAGACTCTTTCTTCGGAAAAGGGACTTGTGTCCACTCTCCACAGTTCCTGCTGATGCATGCTGGTCTGTCCCATTCCCCCTCCATTGTGAAGACCGAGCAGAAGTACTTGCTAAGAATTTTTGCATTTTCTTGATCATCTTCTGCACAGTCCCCCCATGCCCCAGCCTTTCTAATCCTCAGTATCCCTCTCCTTGCCTTCCTCTTTCACTCACATACCTGAGGAAAGTATTATTCCCTTTCTTGACCTCCTGGGAGATCCTCTCTTCTGATTGTGCCTATGCTGCCCTCACCCTCCTCCCAGTCTCCCTTTGCTTATCTAGATATACCTCCCTGTTCCCTCCACGTGGGTCTCGTTGTTCTTCCTAAAAGCCATTTTATTTTCTCTCTTATTGCATTAGCCACCTCCAGAGAGAACCATAGTGGCCTCTTCTTCCTCCTACCTTTACTTGTCTCCTTCAAACAGCTTGTCATTGCTTTGGTTATTTCCTCCTTTATTCTTTTCTGCTGTGCTTCCACTTCCCCCGGTCATCCCCCCTTCAAGGTATTTTTTAAGGCAATAATCCATTGCTTTAAAATCTGTTCTCCTGAAGTCCAGGACCATCGCCTCATCCTTGTGTGGTCCTTCTCCTGCCCAATCCAGTTTTAAGTGAACTAACAGCAACTGTGAAGAGTTTTGAAGCCCCAAGGTAGCAGAGCTATGGAGAAGGGTTCACATCCCATTGGTGACCTCACCAGAAATCCATCATTTTGGTGCTTTTTCAAATTCACAGTAAGCTACTGTAAGCCCCCCAAATCTAGGGCTTACTTTTAGGTCTCCTCTGTCCCCCTTGGCCTGAACCTTTACCCTCTGGTCCCCTAGCACTGCTGCACTGGGGACTGACAGGGCAGTGGAGTCCTCCATCAGGAGCCATGGTGGGATGCAGACCAGGGCTCCACAGTACAAGTACTGTTGCCGCTCATCACACTCAAACCTCGTGCTCCTCCAGTGTTCCTGGGACTGAGACAGAAAGAAGGGACTAGCGGGTGTTTTTGGTTCCCTGAGCCCAGGAGCTGAAGAGGGCTGAGGAATAGGAGCTGTAGAAGCGCAGCAACCATTCTGGGCTGCTGCACATGTGCAGTAGCGAAGTTTTGGGGCCATAGCTCCAAAAGTGAAAACGAGTAGTTTGCCCACAACCAGTGATTGTCCTGGCGTCAAGGTAAGCAGCGGAGCCAGGAGCAGGTGCTCTGTAAAATACTTCTCTGCCCCATAACTGTAAGCAGGGCCAAGAAGAGAAAAGGTGAGTGCGCATGTTCACCAGTCAGGAAAGCGGCCTCCCAAATGAGCCGAAAACCAGCCCCGACTCTGAAACGGGCTGCATGCCTAACAAAATAAGTATAGCCCTGGTCCCCCAGAACAAAAAGTGGGGGCAGGATGTGCTAAAATTAACAATAGGGGGACAATAAATAAAGCAACAGAGTGTTAATGAACTGGGGAAATATATGTAAACAAAGATGGACCCGTGGAGTACAGAGACTGCTAAATACACTGGGAAAGGGGTCATAAGTCAGACCCACTGTGCCCGCGAATCTCAACCAGTCAGACCAGCCTGGCCAATCAGGCATTGAGTTTCAGACTGCATAAAAGGGACTGTTTTCAACCATTTGTGTCAGTTTGATCACACCTCCCAGAGAGTGATTGTGTATTGAGTTGTGGGCCAGTTTGCCCCTGTCTGTCCAGGCACTGCAGGCCTGGCAGACCAGAAGTACTGGGATCCCAAAGGAAAGTGCTTGTGAAAAGAAAATAACTTTTCAGTGAAACCACAGTTTCACGTGCAAGTTGGAGCTGGGGTTTCCTGACCCAATACAGACTTTTCCCGCGGGGAGCAACTCCATAGAGTCTCCATTTCAAGACAGCACCTGCCTGCATCCAGGCCCTGAGTCTCTGTGAAACAAACTGAGAGAGAAGCACAGAAACGCTACCAGCAACCCTGGAAAAGTCTGCGCCCCAGCTGGGAGCACCACATCCACTTAGCCTGATTTAACCTGCTGTATATATTTATATGTCCCCCGGAGCCACTCGTTATGAGATAAGAGTGTTTCATGTGCATTCTGCTCCAGAGAGAACAGCGAGCAAAGTTGATTTGTTCTGGCTGGAGCAACAGGCAAGTAAAACCACTCTTATATTGCAACGAGTAGCAACAGGGTACATATGCATATATTATAGATCAAGACTCTTTCTTTTTTTTTAAACATCCCACAATAAAAAAAAATCCCAGAATATGGTAGTTTCCAGGGCATCTGCGCGTGGGATGCTCTTCTCGGAATAAGAGTGTCTCATGTGCAGGGGAAAGGAGCGCTTCAATTGATCGGGAGTGCTCACTCAATCTGTAATCCCAAATGAAGCGTCTGAGGCCACAGAACCATTAGTAAAACCCAGGGTTCAACCCTCCAACTGAACTGTGTCAGAAGTGAAGGGAAAAGTCCTGGGCAGGACTGTGCCTGTCTTTTAGATGAGACATTAAACCGATGTCCCATCTACCTGTTCTGGTGGTAGTTCAGGTGGATTTAAAGATCCCATGGCACTTCTTGAAAACAGTAGGGGAAGTTTTTATTGTGAATTATAAAATGGTAAGAGAAAATCCTGAAATCTGATTGGCTGTTGTTCATGTAGCAATTATGCTCCATGCACGGAAAATAGTAGTTCGGGTGGATTTAAAGATCCCATGGCATTTCTTGAAAAGAGTAGGGGAAGTTTTTATTGTGAATTATAAAATGGTAAGAGAAAATCCTGAAATCTGATTGGCTGTTGTTCATGTAGCAATTATGCTCCATGCATGGAAAATAAAAAGTGCTGCCAAATGTGGACTGACCACCACTGGAATCATTACACTAACAGACTGTTAAGAACTCAGCTGGCAGCCATTGTTTTTTGCCCTGCAGCTGTACGCATCACATTTACTTGCACCTGGCCCTAAAAATAAAAATACCTTAAATACAAAATAAAACAGATTAATTAAATGTTGCTTCCATGATTATCACATTCTCCTTACACACATAAACAAATTAAAAACATTAACTATTGTTTATAGTTTTCATTACAACTGTTTCTTTGCTGACAATGAAAAATCCCCCTACTATCTTTACCTGCTCTTCAGGGAAATCTCTTCTCCTTGCCCTCACAGTGAGATAATTGAGTCTCTGGCTGTAACAGAGGCCTTTGTTTTGTGTGTGTGTGTGTGTGTGTGTGTGTGTGTGTGTGTGTGTGTGTGTAGTATGTTAGGAAAGTAACATTCTAGCAGTGGAACTGAGCAGAATTTTGAATCCATGTATTCCATGGTAAACACTCCATGAAAAACATTCCATATCTTGAAGGTGGGGAAAAACAGAGAAAAAAACAGGAAGAAAAAAGTAGGCAACAAAACAATGACATCATCAGTGACATCATATGTTGTGGGTGGAAGGACTATTTGATCATAAATGCACACAAGTAAATCTGTTGTTTCTACATACAAACATGCTTTTCCCAACTGTAAAAAGTTTTTAAAAAAGGAATCCATTTTATAAGTGCAATAAGGCACTTGGCCAGCGACTAAAGTCACTCGGCCTTCGGCCTCGTGCCTTATTACGCCCCTGGCTGTGCAGTAAAATGTGTTCCATGCACACCCCATGAATCCTTATTGCTTACAAATCAAACAGTACCAAGGACAAACATAATAATACATGAGGGAAACAGCTACATTATACAATTCGTTAAAAAAAAAGAAGTTTTCAGACTCTTATCCCAATCTGAGATACATATCAAAGCTTATATCATTTGGAAATAATAAACACAAAACTTTCCCATACCTTCAGAATAGGGAAATTTCCCTGGTACCCTGGCCAAATTTCGCCCCATTCACTAAAAATCCCACCAACAGCTTAATATCGTTCAAGGTCAGTTGGCATTCATCTGTATGCCCCTTCCCCGGGTCATACCTGAAAACAGGCAGAATTCGTCTAGTGTGCTTACCCCGGTCAACAAAAACTAAATAAATAGAAGCCCTTGCAGAAGATCCATTGAGGCCAGCTTGCCACAAAATCCCATTTGAATTACCAATAGGGGCTGCTTTTTTCAAATGTTGTACCAGTTTAAAGTTTGTGTGTTCAGCAATCGTTTGTTTAAAAGTATTTTTCCTGCAACTCTTTAAAGGATGCCACCGAGCTTTATCCTGCTAGAAGCATCAGAGTCCCCAGTGTGGTACCCACTGAAACAATTGAGAGATTTCTCACCCATGGCCCCTTGGGGGAATTAAGACAGGTGCACCCCCACTGGGGTTTGAGGGCTCCTGAGGGGTGGGCCCAGTCTTAAACTGTTTTTGCACTGGAGTTTGCATAGAGTATAGAGTTACTGCTACCCCCATTGCTTCCATTTAACCCTTGCTGCTCCTTGTTCTTTCTGTACCCTCCCTTTTAAATACATTATTGATTTTAAGCTGCATTTTAAAGAGCTACTGACGCATCAAAGAACACTTTAAAAAGTAATAATCAGGTACAATTCTACCTGCATTCCATTTATATTTTACATATTTCTCCTCCCCATTATTTATTACTAAGGAAATTTGCATGAATATATGATCTTTATCCCTTAGAGTTCCTTTAGACTCCATCTGCCTCTATAGCTTACTCCCTACTTCAAGTCACAATCCTCTGTTGTGACATCACAATCTGTTGCCATGGGAGTAACTGTGATATCACAAGCAGTACTCTGTGACTTCAGGTAGGGAGAAGGCAGCAGGAATAGACAAACTCTTCAGGAGCCAAGATCCTGTTTTCATACAGATGACCTCAGTAATAAATAAAGGGGAGGAGGATCACAGCATTGATGGGAGATACAAGCTGGACTCTGTCTAAATATCAGGTTTTGTTAAAGCTCTCCTAAACGTGTCACCAGCTCTTTAAGGTTTGGGGACTGTCATTGTCTGCTGTGTCACTTGCTTTGGGGAAGGAACTGTGTGGGCAGTTTATGCATTGTTTCCTGAGGGTAACAGCCTTATGTTTCAGTCGCCAGGTACCTCATATCACTACCCAAGGTGGAGGCACCACGCCACTTTTGAGAGAGTTGGATAGGTAAACCACGAGGGCCAAGAACGGCAACCTGCTTACGCTATCTTACGTTTGCTAGAGTTAAGAAGTAATTTTTTTTTTCATAATTTTATATGCTGTGCCCTTAGAGAGGGAAGGAATCATAATTTTGCCCTGCAGTGGCTGCCAGATTATCCCTTCTACTGCCCTACCACCGCACCAAGACGTTTTGTGACATCTGACCAGGGAGAGCAGGGTGTGTGCTCCAACAAAGTCGGTGGGCTGTTTTGTTTAACCTTTTCTATACATTATCTTATCTCATTATGTAGGAATCAAAGCTACCACTCAACTGGCAAGGCTGATGATGATGATGATGATGAAGTGAGTGAGAGTGCGACTGTGCGGGAGGGAAGGAGCTGCTACATCACTTAGCACCCTAAGCAAACTGACCAATCAGAGGCCTAGCATCATTAATAAAGCAACTGCTCCACCTCTTCCCTTCCCGTCGTGTCCCCCTGTCACTCGCAGTTTTTAAAATGGAGCGGGTACACTGTGGGACATGGGTAACTGGGCTCAACACATTAATTGGAGGTACTACTGCCTCTCCCTGAAATCAGGGGTCAGGGGGAGCATGCAAGCAATTATATTAAGGACTGGGGGGTCAGGCTAGGGAGGTGATCCTAGGTTTAGTGCAAATTTTGCAGGGGTGCATCCTAGGTTTAGTGTATATTTTGCAGGGGTATTCAGCTACTGCACCGTAAACAATGAAAAAAACTATTTAAAAAATGGTTTAGAAAAAGAAGTAGAGCTAGGCAGCAGTACTCAGAACCACAAATAAACTATTTACTAAATAATCCAGATGTCCTCCATTGCAGCAACAGGAATGCCGGTCAAATGAATCCTTTAACCTACTTTCAATAAAGTCCCACAACCCCCCCCACCATTCCTACCACTACCACCGCCCTGTTTCTTGTTACTACAAAATCTTGAAAATTGTTCAAATATTTTTAACTACTGAAGTGATTAATACAGCCATACAGCCCCCCCCCCCAAAAAATAACGTTTTAACAAGATGTGTCACCCAAGAGCCTGAACTCAACAAACTGCTTTATAACGAAATAAACTCACCCAGCTATAAAGGCTTGCTCTTTGTTGACAAGAACAAGATGAATTTCAATACAGCAGCAATGAAATGACCAAAACTGGAGAGGAGAACATGACTGGGGCAGAGATACTGGGCAGTAGAAAAGGAGCCGAGAAGGGACGGCAGGCAGTACCTCGCTGAACAGAAGCCAGGGAATAAGTGTTGTAACACTGCCATCTACTGGAGAAGAGCGGCATACTCGCCCACAGCTGGCACCTGCAGTTTTTGAATGTCACTGCTCAGTTGCCAATCAGCTCCTGACACTCGGCCTCCCTACCTACTCACCCCATCGCACGTCCCCTTTTCTGTTGCTTCAGTTCAAATCAGAAGGTCTGCCTTTTACATAGATCAAAAAGATTATTCCACATTTGGTATAAAATGTTTCTGATGTTCAGGCAACGAAGGCCACTAATCCCAATAGAAAATACCCTTTATAGCTTCTTTTTGCAATTCAGGGGCCAAGTGTCTTGAAATTGATATGGGCTTATTTAATTAAAAAAAAAAAATTTATTTAAATTGTTTACAAGCTAGGAAGGGCACTGTAATGTAACCCCTAGGTGGCACTATCCCAAGGGCTATTACCCCTGCCTGCGTGGCTAGTAGCAAGTTAAGGGGCCTGAGTTCTGAAATGGGTGCCTCCACCCAGAGGTCAGGGTTGGTAGTGGTCAAGCTAACCTAGGCACAGCCTTTCAGGACACTGTAACCTCCCTCTTTCCCTACCAGTGGCCGGAACAATAAAGAAATAATGCCTGACAGGGTGGGTGTTATGCTGGGATAACATCCCACCTCGGGTGGTTGGGCCCGAGGCCACTGGCTGAGGGCATCCAACACCCGAGAAGGGATGTTATCCCAGCATAACACCCACCCTGGAGGGCATTATTCCTATTATATAATGGCTCGTTATTTTTTACAGAAAAACATAATTTTAAAGAATTTTATTTAGTGTTTTAAATTTTTTTTTTTAAAAAGATGCCCAAGCTCCTCAATCATATCATCACCAGGGATGTTATGCCAGGATAACATCCCTGCTGTGATGGCCAACTGACCAATCAGGAGCCAGGATTCTTTCTTGCCATTGTATAATACACAATAATCAGTTTCACAATACCCCTGATACACCACACAAGTACCCACACTGTTTGCACTTACCACCAGGGCTTTCCTCTGGCTCGGCCCTGGGGACCCCCTGTAAAACAAGGTTATACTCAGCAAATTACAGCAGTACAGTACTCTTGCACAAACTGGAACCACAGTCAGGGTAAATGCAAAAAAAAAAAGTTAGATCTGATTTATTTAAGGGACTTGAACAAGGGAGGGGCGTAATCAGGTTAATTTGCTTAAAGACTCTATCATTCAAACAGTTATGCAAGCACTTCAGGGTCTATAAACAGTCACACACACTCTGGGTACCCAGATGGAGAACGGTGGGCTAGCCAGGAACGTTGCAGCTGGTTGGGACCCTGTGATGGAAGAAAAAAATACGCACCACACACACTAATTATAATCCGGAGCCAGAGGGCTCAGTTTGTGGAAAGAAAACAACAAGACAATCAGATGACACACTTTTAGATTAGGCTGTTGTTGCAGGGAGCTACCCTGATGATTACGATACCCAAGACTGGACACAGGCTGGATGAAAACTGAGACTGCAGGTGGTTGATCTGGAGTGCCAGGAGAAGCAGGGCCCACACGATTCGCTGAAGTGTCATTCCTGTTCAAGCATGGAGCAGGGGGCTGATCCCCAGGCAGGTCTCTCGTCAATGGCTTCTCTGTGCAGCGGGTAGTCTGACTGGGCCAGTGTGGCAAGGCCCCTGCCAAATGGAGACAGATTCGGATACAGTCCATTTCCGGCTGGATTCAGCTTCCAGCAAGCAGAACACAGTTCAAACAGTAGGGAACCGAATCACGACCCACTGACAACTCACAGCACATTTACTTGTAAGAAAATTCTACTGTACCAGGTAAGCCGCTCTCCGGTCACGATCACTGAGTCTCTGCACAAAACGGGGATTCAAAAGCAGCCGGAAATCCTGACAGGCCGATCGCATTCAGCAAAATCTTCGGTCTTCTTCAAGTATGAGCCTGGTAGAAAATCAGTGGTTCACTTTATTCTCACAAACTCGGATTTAGTCCGAAATAATTCTCTTTTCTCCCTCTTGAGCTCTTTCTTCTTCGGCTCCCAACTTAGATCTGACTCAAACTGCAGTTAGTCTGGGAATTTCCCCAAGATCCAAAAGGTTCAGTTGGCTGATTCATCTGTCAGTCATAACAGGAGCTCCCCCTTCAGGTGCAAAAAGGTGCCAAAAGCCGAAAACTACAGTTACTACAGATTTTGACTCCAGACAGCTCCTGTAGTCTGGCTCCATTCTAGGTACCACCAGTACTGATTGGTCCAATTCGCAGTCCCGGGCCAAATGGTGGGGATAAACAAAACAGTCCTTGCTGCAAAGAAGGCAGGTTAGACAAACTACATTATCACTATCACTCTAAATGATTTTCGGCAAATAGTTACATCTTTCAACAGAGCTCCTTCTCAGATTATTTATGACTGCAAACCAGGCAGCTCTTAAAGAGACAGTACACAGAGGCTATACAGGCACTCTCTGGCAATCACATTTAAACTGCAGAAACGCAGGACACCAGCCTGGCAGTGAGCATTTAGGCAAGCTCGAGGAAGACTTTTTGGGAACCCCTATTTGTAGGGTGGTTGCACCAAGATTAAGAGAATGCTCATTTCTTCACAGCCAGCCCACATTGATTAAATATAGGTGTTATAAAAATTCTAATTTAGCTGTGATTGATTGACATGTGTCAGAACTTATTCAGGAACTGAGCAACACATGGTCTTTTTCTGTCACAGAGTTTCTCAGTGTGTATGACAAATATCCTGTTAAAATACTGACAGTTAAAGTTAAATCTGTTCCCCGGTACACTCCAGATACTTATAACTTAAGGAAACTTTCACTGTTCATTGTTCTGTATTTGTAAGAGTAGTTCCCTACCCTAAATTTTATCTACTTCACAGACCTGTTATACGGATTTTCCTTCAATTATTTTTTTTTATTATACACCTTGATATAGTGTATTTGCTTTATATAACTTACCTCGTCCCCTTGCTCCAGGACACATCTGGAAACAAGCTGTTAGCAGCTCAATATGTCTTTCCTGGTGAAACTTTTGAAATAAATACACACATACATACATACATAGAAGTTGACAGCTGATAAGGACTGCAAGGCCCATCCAGTCTGCCCATTTTTTCTATCTTATAAATGTGCCATCGGCCTTTGCTCTGTCAATGGCCTATCTATACATACTCTTCCGTATTGCTCCCTTATGCCTATCGCATGCCTGTTTGAAGCCCTGCACTGTATTCCTATCCGCCACTTCCTGAAGTAGGCCGCTCCATGCATCCACCACACTTTCTGTGTGTAACCCCTATGTGGTGCTATCCCAAGGGCTACTACCCCTGCCTGCTTGGCTACTAACAGGTTGAGGGGCCTAGGTCCAATGGCAGGTGCCTCCACCCAGAGGTCAGGGGTGGCAGTAATTAAGCTAACTGGATCACAGCCCTCTGGGACACTGAGACCCCCTTTTATTCCTACTAGTGGCCCACACAATACACCATGAATATCTTCACTAGTTACACTTACCCCCAGGACTGGCTCTGTCCGCTTGACTCTGGGGACCCCCTGTAAAACAAGATGATGCAATACAATAGTCACAGTACAATACTTCAACATAAACAAACACCACAGTCGGTGTAACTTTGCTGAAGTAAACAGATCTTATTTATTTAAGGAGCTGTAACAAGGAAAGGGGAAATCAGGATAATTAGGTTAGACACATGAATAATCACAGTACTGTGCGTATATTCAGAGTCCCAAAATGTCCTTTCACTGGGTACCCAGGATGGGGGGCGGCTAGCCAGGATCGGTGCAGCTGGTTGGGGCCCTGTGATGGAAAAACACTTGCACAATACCCAATTGTAATCCAGAGCAGGGTAGCTCAGTTCGTAAAGAAATGACAAAACAACAATTAGATGACACACTTTCAATTCCGTACACAGATGGCAGGAAGCTACCCTGCTTTGTACTCACAAACTCAATGCCAGGAAATGGATGGAAGGCAGGTTGTCCTGCATTGCCAGGAGGAACAGAACATGTGGAAAAGGTCCTTGTGACTGGACCCCACGCAGTTTACAGCAATTGGAGGCAGTCCGAATCAAGCTGGGGTTTACTTCCACCTTCATGCACTCAACTCACTGTACAGGGGATTTGAAACATGATTCCCCACAAGTACTACACACATTTATATGTAAAAGGAAAGTGCTATACCAGGCAGGCTGCTCCTCGATCCCGATCGCAATTACTGCACGATACCCGGGAGAACACTCAGCAGCTTCAGTTCCTGACAGACCGAGCGCGATTCAGCAATTTCTCCAGTCTTCTACAGGGTAAGCCTGGTTTCTACTCTTCAGATCTCCTTGATTCTCCTCACAGGTCAGATTCAGTCGGAAACTCAGGGCCTCACACGTGCTTCCCGGACGAGACTATACACCGTAGAAGCACAGAGCTCCTTGTCTCTTCACTGCCAAAGCTGATCTAATCTCTCCAGTCCCAGAGCAGTGCATTTCCTTTAGCTCCACACTATTCTGTTAGCTGGTCCAGCTGTCACTCACAATAAATTCCCCCTGTTGGTGGAAAAAGGTGCCAAGGTCAAAACTACATTTCCCAGAGTCATTGCCCATACAATTCTCTTGTGGCTGGCTCCAGTTAAGAGTCCAAGTTCTGATTCATCCAAAGGCTCCATTTTAGAGGCCCCCCTTGAACTGTTTTGGATCTATTCAGTAGTTCAGATCCAAAATGGAGGGGCAAAACACACAGAGTCCCAGCTGCAAGAAAGGCAGGTTAGACAAACTACATTTCCATTAATACTCTACATGATTTCTGGCAAACAGTTACATCCCTGGGGAGTGCTCACTTTGCCCGCTTAGTAACGACAAAAACAGAGCACCTTGTCAGCAGCTCGAACGGGACTCAAGCAGGGAAACACACAGACCCCCATCCAAATTAGTTATGTCTACAGGCAGACAGCTCTTAAAGAGACAGTACCAGAGGCTCTAAAAGCACTCACAGATAAACGGCTTAGACGCCAAACACCATTCAGGCTTGGAGCATTAAAGCAAGCTCCTGGAAGACTTTTGGGAATCCCCATTTGCAGGGGGGGGGTTACATGTGAGAAAGCACTTCCTCACATTACCCCTTAGTCGGCCTCCCTCTAATCTCATGCTGTGTCCTCTTGTCCTATTGTTTTTCTTGTATTGAAACATGTTAGACTCTTTCACCTTGTTAATGCCCTTAAGATGTTTGAATGTTTCGATCATATCACCTGTCTCCCTCCTTTGCTCTACGGTATACATATTGAGCTCCATTAATCTGTCCTCATGTGTTTTCTGATGCAGTCCCTGCACCATTTTGGTTGTCCTTCTCTGGACTGCCTCCATTTTGTTAATGTCCTTGTGAAGGTGTGACCTCCAGTACTGCCCGCAGTACCAGATGAGAGCCTAACCAGTGTCTTGTAAAGAGGGATGATTACCTCCCTCTTATGACTGCGATACCCCTACTAACACACCCCAACATCCCTCTAGCCTTACCTACTGCTTCAGTGGTCTGCTTGGATGATTTCAGGTCGTCTGTGATGATGATGTCCAAGTCTCTTTCTTCCCTTGTGATTGCCAGCAACTCCCCTCCCAACCTATAGGTGGCTTCAGGGTTTCTCTTCCCTATGTGCATGATCTTGCACTTCTTTGCGTTAAACCTCATTTGCCACTCTTCTGACCATTTTGCATGCATACATACATAGAATCATAGAATCTGACAGCAGAAAAAGACCGCTTGGTCCATCCAGTCTGTTCTTCCCTGCCAGCCTACCTCTTCCCTCCCTGGGAACCCACCCTTCCCCCCACAGCCCTTTATGCCTATCCCAAGCCCTCTTGAATCCCATCACTGTCTCCACCCCCACAACCTCCTCCGGCAGCCTGTTCCAGGCATCCACCACCCTCTCCATAAAGAATGTCCCCCTCATATTCCTGCTGTAGCATCCCCCTTGTATTCTCAGGCCATTCCCTCTAGTAGCGGTGTCCCTCTTTATTTTGAATATGCCCCCTGGACCCCCTTTGTTGAGCCCCTTGAAGTATATGCCCCCTGGACCCCCTTTGTTGAGCCCCTTGAAGTATTTGAAGGTCTCTATTGTGCCCCCCCCCGGTCTCCAGGGTGTATAACCCAAGCTCGCTGCATCTCTTCTCATACAGCTTGCCTTTCATCCCTAGCACCATCTTCTTTGAACCCATTCAATCTGGTCAGTGTCCTTATGCATGTGAGACCTCTAGAACTGGACTCCGTACTCCAGGTGCAGTCTCACCATAGCCTGGTGCAGGGGTACCAGGACCTCCCTCCTCCTGCTGGTAATTCCACTGCCAATACTAGCCAGCATCCCATAGGCCTTCCCCACCACCTTAGTACACCGTCTCCTCACTGTCTCTTTAGGTCACTGGAGACTACTATACCCAGATCCTTCTCCTGCTCTGTTGCCCTGATTTCCTCCACTCCCATTTTGTACTCTGACCTCAGGTTACCATGTCCCAGGTGCATGATCACACATTTCCTGATGTTAAACTTCAGTTGCCAGGTCTCCACCCATCCTACTAGTGCCCTCAGGTCCTGCTGCATGTTCTCCACCCCTCCCTCAGTGTCCACCCTATTGCAGATTTTCATATCATAAGCAAAGAGCGCCACCCTTCCCTTCAGTATGTCCATAATGTTGCATGTGTAGACACCGAAGAGGAGTGGCCCAGCACTGACCTCTGGGTTACCCCACTTGTCACTTGTCCCTCACTTGAGTGCTCCCCCTTCACCACCACCCTCCGGGTCCTGTCAGCTAGCCAGTTTTGCACTCACCTAGTTATTTTGTCCCCCCCCCATACTTCCCAGTTTATTGACCAATCTTCTGTGGGGAATGGTGTTGAAGGCCTTACTGAAGTCCAAGTAGGCCACGTCCACCCCCCCCCCTTGGTCTATCTCCTGCATCACCCAGTCAAAGAATTCTATAAGATTGGACTGGCATGACCTCCCCCAGTGAACCCATGATGGTTGTTGTTCAGCAAACCATTCCTCTCTAGGTACTATTCCACCCTCTCCCTGAAGAGTGCCTCCATGACCCTCCCCATCAGTGTTGAAAGGCTTACTGGGTGTTCTCCTTTGCTTCTCTACCCCCCCCCCCTTGTGTATTAGCATGACTGTGGCTCTTTTGCAGTCCTCCATCACTTTCCCAGAATCCAAGGACAGGTTGAATAAGCTTGCCAGGGGGCATCTAACTCCTCCCTTAGCGCCCAGATCACCCTCGGATGCAGTCCATCCGGTCCCATGGCCTTGTCCACCTTCAGCCTACCAAGTTCTTCCCTGACTCTCTCTATACTAAATAGGCCTATCTCCACCCCTTCCCCCCTCTTCCTCAGCCTCAGCCTTCCCCTTCTTTCATAAAGTTTGAGCAGAAGTACCTGTTCAACTCTTCTGCTTTCATGTAGTAGTCCTCCAGTGGCCCCCTCTTCCCCCCAGAGCCTAGCAATCCCATGACTAGTCTTCTTCCTTTCCCTTACATACCTAAAAAATGTCTTTTGCCACCCTCTTTGCCTGTCTCGCAATCCTTTCCTCTGTGTTAGCTTTTGCCTTCCTAATCTCTGTCCTCGCTAACCTCCTTGACTCTCTGTAGGTTTCCTTGTTGTCCTTCTGCTTCTGCGTCATCTTGTATTTCCTAAATGCTCTTCTCCTGCCCATCACCCTCACTACACTCCTGCTGAACCACAGAGGCTTCCTGCTTTTTGCTCCCTGAAGTCCGGTACCATTGTGCTGGTCCTGGTCACCTCCCTGATCGCCCTCACCTGAAACCTGATGGTACTATGGTCGCTATTACCCAGCTCCACCCCCACCTCCTCCACGTTCTCCCCATTTGTCAGGACTAAATCCAGTAGGTTGATACCCCTTGTTGGTTCCTTGACTAATTGCTGAAGGAAACCCCTTGTAACCCATCCAGAATGTCCCTGCTTCTATCTGAAGCTGCGTCAGGGATGGACCAGTCAACGTCTGGGAGGTTTAGATCCCCCACTAATAACGTTTCCCCTTTGTGAGCTACCCTCGCTATGTCCTGCGTCATCTTCCTATCTTACTCCTCCCCTTGGGTGGGTGGTCTGTACACCACTACAAGCCTCAATGACTCTCCTGATTCTTCTGCCCAGTGTTGCCCATAGTAATTCAGTCTCCCCGTCGCCCTCCCACTCCTCCAACACCTTCACATCTTCCCTTATATACAATGCCAGTCCTCTCGCTTGTCCTTCCTGTCCCTCTTGATTAGTCTGAACCCTGGAACCTCTGCCTCCCATGTATGGAACTCCGTCCATCAGATCTCTGTAACCGTTATTACGTCCAGCCTATCATGTGCAATGGTGGCCATGAGCTCCTCCCTCTTGTTTGCCAGACTTGTAGCATTGACTGCCAGTCCCCTCCACCATTGCCTCCCTTCTTTAGATTCCCTCTTTGGCCTGCCAATGCCCTGTTCTCAATCTTGTCCCGGGGGGGGACCATGGGTCCCCCGACTCGTCCATGGAGCTGCGAGCCTCCACCTCCACCTCCCCTTCCTCAGTTTAAATTACACTCTTACTCAAAGAACTCCCACAGCCTGCACCTCAGTACGGCTGACCCCTCCCTGTTGAGGTACAGCTGGTCCTGGGCATGGAGGCTCTCGTCCTCCCAAGTTCTCCCCATCCCCCACCACTCTGTACCCCATCTGCCTGCCCCATCTCTCAGCCAGTCGTTGAAATATTTCACCTTTTGCTTCCTCTCCGTGCTGGCCCTTGGTACTGGCAGTACTTCTGAGAAGGCAACAGACTTAAAGCCTAGCCCCCCGCAGAATCTGGCCAATGACTTAAATCGTACCTGTACCTCAATGAAACTGTTGCCATCCAGGTCATTTATACCCAGATGGAACACTAGGCGTACATTCCTATCCTGGTCCCTGCCCTATGAACGGGATGTGGTGGATTACCTCAGACGCTGACATCCCTGGCATACACTCCACCCACACCTTGCCTCCTCTGCCCCACACTTGATCCCCTCAATATAGAATCCCCTATTAGGAGTACCCTTCCTCCCTCTGTTTTAGATGTGTACCGGTTCTCCTACCCCATGTTGCAGGAGTCTGACCTGACTCCCTGACTCTTGCCTGTCCCCTACTCATCCCCATACCCTGGTCCCCATCCCCATCATTCCCTGCTCCCTCATTTCCCCATTTACGATTTTCCTCTCTTTCCTCCCGCTCTCTCCACTACCCTTCACCTTCTGCCTGGCCCCTGCCTGCGATCCCCCAACCCCCCGATCTGGAGACCCTGGCATCCTTTATTAACTCCTTCCTGCTGTTCCCATTTTTCCCTTTGTCACCCTGATCCTCCATTTGTCTGGCTAGTGCCTTCTGTCCAACCCCCCCTTCCCCCTCATCCAGGGTAATGTCCTTCCCCCACTTCTATTTCCTGCTGGTCCCTCTTATTCTGAGAACTCACTTTTCTTGCCTTCCCCATTTCAGCTGCCTGCTGGTCCTTTTTACCCTGAGAACTCACCTTTCTTCCTGACCCCACCTCTACCCTAACCTGGCCTTCCTGTCCTTTAGCCTCCCCTCCCTTACTTTCACTCTCATCGGAATGTCCCCCATCCTGTTACCCTTCTTTCCTGCTGCCTCCTCCTCACCCATGCCCCCAGACCCCCTTGTTCCCTCTGAGTCCTCGTCTCCTCCTGCCATGACCTCCACCAGTGGTAGGTACCTATTTGATACTGTGATCCTGCCCTTAGTGTGTTTTCCTTCTCCCTGCCATATTGGGCTCCCTGTTGTGGACCCCCAAGTCTCCCTCCTCTTAGACCCTACCCTGTGCCATTGTTCCCTTCTCTCCTGATCCCTACCCCATCCCCCCTATTCGCCCTAGCACATCACCATTTTTCCCCTCCTGTCCACCCCCAGCTTATCCCCATCAAGGTCACCAGTCTTTGCAGCCCCTTCCATGCCCAATGCCCACCTTAACCACTTGACCGCCTCCTTGAGGCTTGCCAACCTTTGGCACACCATGCAACTCCCTATCCTCCATGCCAGGGCTAGTACCATGGCGAACCCACACCCTACACACCCCATCACCCTCCCAAAGATGCTGGCCCTCATGATCTGTGGACCTTGTCTCATTTCAGTCTCCAACCCAGGCTATTTCCCTCTCCAGGTCGGTTGCACCATCCCTTTCCCTAAATGACCTAGCTATGCCCAATTTTGTCCCCCAAACACACCAGTCCCCCCACAAAAGCCCTTCACTGTATGCCTACACAGATTTCTCCATGTTCCCACAGTAGGGCAAGGATACTGACCTTAGATAACTCTCACCCTCCCAGGCTGTATCAATGCAAGCAATTATTAGTCCATACACCCACAGCAGAGCAAGGATATTGGCCCTAAATAACTCTCCCCAACACAGGCTGTACCAATGCAATCATCCCCCTCAGAGTTCACCTCTTCCTCCTCCTTTAGTCCAGACCCCAGCCCTCTTGGTTAGCTCCATCCTCAATGACCATTTGATAGAGGACGGGGACGGCGGAAGGGACACAAAAACCCCCAAGTAGCTGCAGCTCCTCTGCATGTTTGTGCTGCTGATATCAGTCTTCATTCTCCTGCTCTGTCGCCTGACAGACTCCCGCTCTCCAGCTACCCTGGCCCACTTGCTTGCAACCAAGAAGGATTGGCTCCACTCTCTGTTGCACCCATTCACCCTGGCCCGCTCCCTTGTGGCTGGGAAGGATCTGTTCCAATGTCCACTGCTCCCCGTCACCCTGGCCCGCTATGCATGTACACGCATGCATGCATGCATACATACACACATGTATGCATGCATACATATACAGGCATGTATAATATGTTGTGGTGATTTGCATATACAATCCATGATGCTTTGCATTATGGTGGTAAGTGTGATTTTGTCTTTCTTTGAAACTTGACTTCCTGGCTGATGCCCTTTGGGGTAACCCTTGCTTTGGTGCCTGCGCACTAAGGTTCTTTGTCTTTAACATGCATACATACATACACATATATATATATATATATATATGTAAGGATAAAGCATGGGCTAAAGTACAGAGGTTTAAGGATCATGGTTACTGGCAAATTAATTGATCTAGTAGAAATCAATATGTTGACGGGGTATGTAATGCTAAAAAAAGATTTCTACAGGCATGTGGCCCCATGGAGGAAAAATGGAGGAAAACGTTCCAACAGTAGCTGTATGATGGCCTGGTCCCCCGGAGGCCCTGCACCAGTGACTGGACAGCTCTGACTAGTCCTGTAGCATATCACACCCGGAGTACAGGTAAGACCCAGAGATGTGACGGGTGGGGGGAGCAGCCCAGATGGGATCGGTTGGTCCACAGGAACAGACAGAAAGGATTTGAAAAAAAATAATAGGAAGAGCTGTGGTCCGGATTAATTGAAACCTAGACTACTTAAATGTGGTATCCTAGAGATCTAGAGGCCTCTAATAAAGCAATAAGACACGACAGGCCACAACACTCATGCCATTCCACCCCCACCCTGCAGACACTGACAGGCGTTGCGGTGTGCCTTGAGGTCTTAGGCCCTAACACTCACCCCATTCCATAATCAAATAAGCTGAGATGGGTGCAGTATAGGAGAATGAGGTGAACCTTTTGGGTCAAAGACTCCAAGGCACACCCGATGCCTGTCACTGGCTGCAGGGTGGTGGTGGAATGGTGTGAGCATTACGACCCATGACCCCAAGGCACATGCCAGATGCCTGTCAGTCTCTATGTGGTGGGGGGGCATTACAGTTGGAAACCCTAACGCCCCACATGTTTGTTGGTATTGTCACTCCAAATTTTCAACATGGACTTTTTGGGACACTGCCTCATGAACAGTGGCACTATCACTTTGTTACTCAATCCCAAAAAAGTGATTTCAAGCAGCGACTGCGCCATTCGGTGCCACAAGAGTTAAAGCACATTTTGGGCAGGATGTGAAAAATGACAGCTGTACTGTTCAGGAGGAGGTGTGAAGAAATGGCGATGTTGAAAATCTGGAGTGAAAATATAATAAATTGGCAAAGTTATGAGCTTGCATAGAAACTGTGCAACGCACGTCCATAACATGGTCATGTTTTGGAATATTTTCACCAAATTTTTAACATGGGCTTTTTGGGACCTCCTCTCATGAACAGTGGCATTGTGATTTTGTTACTCTATCCTGAATGTTGATTTTGCACAGTGACCGCACCACTCTGTGCAACTGGTACGAAAACACATTTCAGGCAGGATGTGAAAAATTACAGCTGTACTGTTCATAAGAAGGTGCGCAAAAATGGCAATGATGAAAATCTGGAGTGAAAATATTACAAATTGGCAAAGTTACGAGTGTGCATAGAAACTGCACAATGCATGCTCATAACACAGTCATTTCTGGGAATTCTTTCACCAAATTTACAACATGGGATTTCTGAGAGCCCAACTCATGAACAGTGGCACTGTCATTTCATTATTCTGTCCCAAAAGGCGATTCTGCACAGCGACCACGAAATCACCTTTTGGGACAGAGGAACAAAATGACACTAACATGTTCATGAGGTGGGGTCCCAAGAACCCCATGTTGAAAATTTGGGCCTAAAATTCCTAAAACTGGCTGAAATATCAAGGTAAGTTGAAACCCCCATTAATTCTCATTATACATCTTACCTTGAATTCTTTCAGTTTGCCGGTTGGCTTTGAAGAGTACAGGCATGTGTCCTGCTCTACAGAAGATCATGTCCACCAACCTTGAGGGTAAGAATGGGGTGGGGGTGGGGAGGTGGGTGCACAAAGGGAGGGTCAGGATGGGGAGGGATGGGGAAACAATGAGGGATGGTTTTCGTTTTTACAGGTGAAAAAAATAATAAAAGACCGCAAGGGAAGGTTTTCTTCATTTACAGGTAAAAAGAATACCTATAAATCTAGGCACACTGAGGTGGGCTCCCAGTGTACCACAAATTACAACAGTGATGGTGGGGGGGGGGTGCCAATGCGGGGATTGGGCACCCTGATGTTGGCTAGGGATACAGACAGGTTTGGGGGCCAATCTGACACTGTGAGCGGGCATCCCAGTGCCGAAAAGGGAAGGGGGAAATTGTTTAGCTAGGCAAAGACACACTAAGGAGCTGCAGGGAACGGGGAAGTTGTTTAACCAGGAAAAACACCTGAGCTGCAGCAGGGAGAGGGGAAACTGTTTAACCAGGAAGGACACACTAAGGAGCTGCAGGAAATGGGGAAACTGTTTAACCAGGAAGGACACACTAAGGAGCTGCAGGGAATGGGGAAATTGTTTAACCAGGAAAAGACATACTAAGGGCTGCAGGGTTGGGGAAAATTGTTTAACCAGGAAAGACACACTAAGGGGCTGCAGGGACGGGGGACATTTTTAACCAGGAAAGACACACTAAGGGGCTACAGGGAATGGGGAAATTGTTTAACCAGGAAAGACACAGTATGCTGCAGCTGGAGGGCTCGCATTTCAAAGGACAGAGCCGTGCGGAGCGTCGGCTCTGTCCTTTGAAATGCTAGCCAAAAGCAGCTCCCTCAGCAAAACAGTGTCATCAGGACATTGCCTGCTGATTTGCTGACTACAGACCGACCCCTGCAGCTCTGCTGGCCATTGGGCTGGCACCCCTCACACCCCTGTTTAGCAACTCTCATATCAACAAGTTTGTCTGCGCTTGTGCGCATGAACTTAAAAATTAAAAATTCTGATGTTTTAAGTTTTAGTTGGCATAGTCAATTGCCCACACAGAGGTTCCTCTAATTTTTTTTATAAAGTAAACTATTTCAATTTTAAATTCATATCCCAGTTTCTATAAACAGAAGTCCTTAACATAGGAAAGGGAAAGGGGAAATTGTTTAACCAAGAAAGGCACACTAAGCTGGACCTTGTTTCCAGGTGCGACCTGGGAGCACAAGGAAGTTAAGTGAGTTGCTCAGGGTCACACAGTGTTGATTGGGAGCGGATTGGAATCAAACCCAGGTCTCTAGGTTTGCAGCTCAGTGCCCTTAACCACTACGTTATACTGCCTCCTTAATATAATGTATCGTATGTTCATGTCCACAGTGCGTGCTCGAACTCTTTGGGTGAAAGGCACTCTTATAGATAGAAATCTTTTTTTTAGAAACATAGAATTTGACAGCAGATAAGGACCGCCTGGCCCACCCAGTCTGCCCATTTCCCTACCTAATGGATGAGCTGCAGATCCTAGTTAACCAACAGCCTACTTTTGACAGTATGAAAACTATTAGGACTACCAAGGACCTATTTTCAAAAGTTGTCCAATGGTTACGTATATTACAGTGGCTTCGACATTTACAGTGGCAGGGCAAAGTCATTACAGAGACATCAGGGACAATAGCAACAACTAACACAATAATTACAGAAATCTTTGCCTCTATTTTATCCTTCTTTGCCTCTGTACCTAGTGCTGTATTTCTGTATTAGAGCAGTATTCTGTATTCTGTAATACTCTCTACCTGTCCTCATATGTGTATGACGTGGAGCCTTTGCAAATGAGTCTCTGACTTAAAGGGTTGTAATTCCTAGACCTTCAATAAATAAAAAATAAATAAAAAAATGGATACAAAATGGTTACAAATGGATGCAAAGCTGGTTACAGATAAGACAGTAAAGCAGCCGAAGATACAGAGTTACAGAGTGCTGCCAAACATAGGTACACAGTGGAAGTGGTATCGACACTGACGGACAGGAGTAGAAATGCAATGTATGAACCAAGACAGCAGATGTGGATCCAGGGAAAGTTATTACACTGTTGGAGTATCACTCAGATGGTCAGTTTCAATTTAGTTAAAATTACAAATGTCTGTGAATTCTGTTTGTAGTGTGGTTTTAAATTCAGAGTTTTTTAACCAGAAGAGATGCTTGAACTGTACATATAAACATATAATATAGATCAAATAACAACTGAAATAGATCTATAGACAAAAAATAGATCAAATATCAATTAAAATGTACCTATCAGTTATGTTTTTTCTAAAGCGTCCTTTATGATGTCGGGTGGTCTTTAATGTCTGAATTGTCTGCTGCCGCAGTTTGTCTACGGAGGGAGCAAGTGACACTTAACCTGAAAGCAGGGACTTGTTACGGTCTTCTACACCACCGTTTATGAATAGCACAGAGGCTTCTTTACAATGATATGCTGTGTTACAGCAGCCAGGGAGTCCCCTGCAGCATTTACCAGCACCCCAGCCAACCTTATTTGCTGTCCTTAACCTGATCCTGGCCATTCTCTAGAGCTCTGAAGGCAACTAGATCGAGGGGCATACCAAGGGTGCAGACGAGAGCCAAAGCATTTGGCAGGTCACCAGCACGTGGCTGCTGCTGGCTGGATGTGTAGAGAAGACCATTCCGGCTGTATCTGACCTGGCTGGCACAGCTGTTGTCCGTGGTACAAGCAGGCAAAGAACCATATCCAGCTGTGCTACTGTAACCCCTCCCCGTTTTCTGGGAACATGGGGGTAAGTTCTCCATCCCCCATGCTACCCTCTAGAAACCAATGAGTGAATTTTCTAAGTCTCTCTTTAGCAGCCTGTGAGTCCATAAAGGGCTTGCACTAGCCTACTCGATGTGATGTCACAGACTGGGGCTAGTGCAAGCCATGTAACAGTTTCTGTAAAGGTGTATAACTTGTGCTTTCCCGGTCTTGTCTGAAAATAGGCATTTTATCTCTAGTTCACCTACCTGGCTAACAAACAAATAAATTCATTTATAAAGGCCCTGTCATAATAATATGTCCTTCACACTGAAATGGAAAGCATTAGAACAGTTAGACAAACTGAGCAACAGAACCATGAAAAGGTCCTTCTCCTTGGCACAGCACTTCCTGGTGCCATAAGCACCCCTAGTACCCTAAGCTGACCTGTACATCATCATCTTCCATGCCAAGGTGGGCACGGGAGCACAGGGCTACCAATTTCCATCTTTCTTAAATGGCCCACTCTTAAGGGGGATATGGTAGTCCTCACCCCAGACTGCAAATCCCATAATAAACTGACTGTATAGGATTGGATCAGATGCATGATGCCCAGAACAGTTCACCCCCAGGGTCTCACTTCCCACTTTGTGGTGCTCCATGCACATGTGACGAGGCAGCTGGGGTCTGTGAATGCCATCGGGGTGCAGCACACATTGGCGACTTAATATAGAAACACAGAATTTGTCAGCAGAAAAGGACCACTTGGTCCACCCAGGCTGCCGATATGCTTCCTGCCTAATTTGTCTCCACAGACCCTAGCTGATCTCTGGCAACCCTCCTTCCTCCCCACCCATTTTCTAATACACCCCTGTGTCTATTTATTTATTTATTTCATTTTTGGTTTAATACTTTTCAGCCAAAGGGCTCCTTTACAAAGGTTCCAAGTCAAGAAGTGCATATCAATACATTGGTTACAGGTAAACACATTGGTTACATGTAAACACAGGCAGACAAGACATTAATTGCATAAAAGGTTACACAGTTTCAGTTTCAGAAGTGCTAAGGGTGAAAATATAACAACACTCCATGAGTGTGGTACATCTCTTCGCCAACCAAGGGGCCACCAAGTCTTACACAATTACCTCAGAGGGTGCCTAAGGAGAGGAGCAGCTGAACTATGGTGGGCTCTGGAAGGGTGGGTGTAGTGGTTGAGAGGCACATTCCCCCAACTGGTTCCACTACATAATTCCTATGCCACTTTGGCGGGGCAAGACATCCAGAAGGACGCACCCATGGTAGGGACTGGGGAGGCTGTGGGGGTCCTTCATAGCAGAAACCCCATGAAGGGTGGTAGAGGACCCCAGAAGAGGAGGAGGAGGGGGAAACAACTCCTAGTGGGGGACGTGACTGTGAGAGAGATAGATCTAGCAATAGGAAATGGGGGGGGGAGAGGGAGGTTAGAGAGAGACCTCGGCAACTGGAACCTCAACTCATGGTTGAAGGAATGGTGCAGAGATGAGGAGTTTGGCTACATTGGGGACAGGGGGTCCAACTTGGAGGCATAAGGACTTTTACAGGGGTGATGGCCTACATCCATCTGGGAGGAGTACTGCAGTCCTCAGTGGACGGTTTAAATGTTACTTTGATGAACATTTAAACTAGCCAGTGGGGGTTGCGGAAGAAATAGGAGAGGCAGACACTGCCCCCCCCAATGGGCTACAGTAGGAAGCAGGGAGTACCTGAGGGGTGAGATATATCTCAGGGTTCAAATTAATAGAGGAAGCAAGGTAGTAGAAATGAAGGGGAGTGGAAACAGGCGTATTAAAAAACAGTATGGGTAAGGAGGGAGGGAGGGCAAAAAGGAAATAATAGGGGAAACAATCAGAGTGGTAAAAAAATACAGAAGGCCATATATTTGAATGCTAGAAGTCTGGGAAATAAGATTCCAGATCTAGAGGCCATCATGGCAGAGGCTGACCTGGCTATTGTAGTCATTCTCGAGTCATGGTGCACTAAAAACCATGACTGGGACATAGTCATACCAGACTATACTCTGTTGAGGAAGGACAGGGTGGGAAGAAAAGGAGGGAGTGTGCACTTTATGTGAGGGAAAACATAAAAGTGACAGAGATACGGGGAAGCAGAGGTACTGTAGGTCACCCTGGAGAAGAGGAATGGCGCCCCTATTTGCTCTGGTGTAATCTTCAGACCTTCATCAAAGGGACAGGAGTTAGCCAAGGTACTGGTGGAAGCCATTGACAAGATGGCAGAAAAGGGGAGAGTACTGCTGGTGGGGGACTTTATTCTGCTGGATGTAGACTGCAGCCTCCCAGCTATGGTTTCAACTAGAAGCAGGGACATGCTGGATTCTCTCCAGAGGGCACTCCTCAGGCAATCAGTCAGCAAACTCACTTGTGAGGGGACAATATTGGACCTGGTACTCACTCAGAGAGACAGTGTTGTAGAGGCCAAGGTGGGAGGCCACCTGAAGACCAGTGATCACCATACAGTATGGTTCAACATAACAACAGCTGTGGAATCGAATCACACAAGGGCGAGGGTCCAGGACTTCAGGAGGGCAGATTTTATAAAAATGAGTGAATGCCTCAGGGATGACCTGGCAGGGGATGATAGCATAGGTGGAGTGGAGAACAATGGGCAAAGCTAAATGGAGGCATGGTAAAGGCAACAAAGCTCTGCATCGAGCGAGTAAAAGTGAGAGGAAAAAGAGACTGCCATGGTTCTCAAAAGAGGTGGCTGAAAAGGGAAATGCTAAATGGGTACCATTCAGAAGATTTCAGGAGACCGAGTGAGGCGGACAGGAGTTGTATAAGAAGAAACGGAGAGAAGCAGGGAAAGCAGTAAGGACCACTAAGGCACAAACTAAAGATGAACAGCTCAAGAGGTAACGAAAGGGGACAAGACATTGTTTAGGTATGTAAGTGAAATGAGGAAGACCAGGAGAGGGATTGTAAGGTTAAAAAGGGAGATGGGACTGTGTGGAGCGGGACCAAAGGCAGGCATCCTGAACAAATACTTTTGTTCAGTGTTCACAGTGGTTGGAGAAGGGAAGGGGCCACAAAAAAGTAACAGGAGCTCTAGAGAGAGGGAGGTGAACACTAGTCCTTTTTCAGAGGAGGAATTCCAGAAGGACCTGACCCCTGACAGAGACCCAGATTGGGTTGAATCACCAGGGCTTAAGGTTCTAGTTGGACTGTTCTTCCACTGGATGTCACATGAATAAACAGTATCTGCTCTACTTGTCACCTTGGATAATTCTTTTTTTCTGGGTCCACGAGTGCAGAGCTTTCTTCCTACAAAGCTAGCAATTATAGGCCAGTTAACCTGACATCAGTGGTGTGGAAGTTAATGGAATCACTGCTGATGGAGTGGATAGTGGTATGTACTGAATCCAATGGATTACAAGACTCGAGAAAGCATCGTTTCATGGGTGGGAGGTCATGTCAAATGAATCTGATAAGATTTCTTTGACTGGGTGACTAAGGAATTAGATCAGGGTGGATTGGTGGATGTGGTCTACGTAGGTGTCAGTAAAGCTTTCAACACCATTCCACGTAGGAGACTTGTAAACAAGCTGGGTAGCTTAGGAGTGGGTGCAAAGGTGGCAGACTGGGTAAGAAATTGGTTTGAGGGTAGGCGACAGAGGGTGGTAGTAAATGGAGTTCTCTCAGAAGAGGGGAGGGTGACCTGGAGGTTACCTCAGGGATCGATGCTGGGACCAGTCCTCTCTAATGTCTTTATGAGTGACACTGCAGAGGAGCTACATGAGAAGGTTTGCCTCTTTGTGGATGACATTAAAATATGCAATAGGGTGAACACTCCACAGGGGGTGGTAAAGACAAGCAGAGACCTGAGAAAACTCGAGATGTGGTCAAGAGTATGGCAGTTGGGCTTCAGTTTTAAAAAGTGTAAAATAATGCAGTTGGGGCACAAAAACCCAGGGGCAGAGTACAATATGGGGGGAGTGTTATTGATGACCACTGAGCAGGACAGAAACCTGGTGGTAATCATCTATGATGACCTACATTTGTCCAGACAGTGTGACAAGGCATTTGGGAGGGCTAGTCGGATGCTGGGGTGCATAGGGAGAGGTATCACCAGCAGAAGGATGGAGGTGATATTGCTTCTGTATAGATCAGTGGTAAGACCTCACCTAGAATATTGTGTACACTGCTGAATGCTACATCTCTGAAAGGATACAGAGTGGAAGCAGTCCAACGGAGGGTAACTAAAATGGTGAGAGATCTGCATCAAAAGCCCTATGAGGAGATTAAAGGAACTCAATATGTACACCCTAGAAGACAGGAAGGAGAGGGATAATATGATAAGAGACCTTTAACTACAGCATGGGGGCAAACAAGGTACAGGAGGGAAGTATTTTTCAGAAAAAAAGGTGCTAAAGAACAAAGGGACATGCTATGAAACTGGAATTGGGTTAATTCAGGAGAGATGTGAGGAAGTACTTTTTCACAGAATGATGGTGGATTCCTGGAACAACCTTCCAGCAGAGGTGGTGGGGGGCAAAAACTGGTGGGTTTCAAGAATGCATGGGCTAAGCATAGGGGAATCTTAGGGGAAAGGAAGGGGGAGGGAAAATGGTCCAGAGATCAAGCACGATCTGTGGTGATAGAAATATAGACTTTGACGGCAGATAAGGATCGCTTGGCCCACCTAGTCTGCCCATTTCCCTACCTACAGGATAAGCTGCAGATCCTAGTTAACCAACAGCCTATTTCTTCATAGCCCCCACAAGAATTGCCTTATGCCTGTCCCATGCATTCTTGAATTCTCCCACGGTTTTAGACCCTACAACCTCCTCAGGAAGGCTGTTCCATGCGTCCACCACCCTCTCCATGAAAAAATATTTCCTCACATTGCCCCTGAGCCACCCCCCCATCTTCAAATTGTGTCCCCTTGTTCTTGCACATCTCTTTTTCTGAAAGATGCCACCCTCTTGGACTTTGTTGATTCCGCTGAGGTACTTAAAAGTTTCTATCATGTCCCCCCTCTCCCTTCTTTCCTCAAGGGTATACATATTAAGCTCCTTTAGTCTCTCCTCATATGGCTTTTCTTGCAGACCCTGCACCATTTTAGTTGCCCTCCTCTGGACTGCCTCCATCCTGTCTATGTCCTTGCGGAGATGGGGTCTCCAGAACTGGACACAGTACTCCAGATGGGGTCTCACCAATACATCCCAGTATCCCTCCAGCCCTCCCTACTGCCTTCTAACATTGCTTGCTAACCTTAAGGTCATCTGATATGATTACCCCCAGGTCCCTTTCCATTTTTGTTTTTGTTACTACCTCCCCCATTGTGTAATCTTCCCCTGGGTTGTTGTTTCCCAGGTGCGTTATTTTGCACTTTTTTGCACTGAATCCAAGCTGCTATACTTCTGACCATTCCTCCAACCTTGCCAAGTCCCTTTTCATCCTTTCCACACACGGTGTATCAGCCCTGTTGCAGATCTTTGTATCATCTGCAAAGAGGCATACTTTTCCTTCCAGTCCCTCCGCAATATCACTTATAAAGACATTAAAAAGGACTGGACCCAGGACTGAACCCTGCGGTACCCCACTAGTAACCCCTCTTTCTTCAGAGTGGACTCCATTTACAATTACCTTCTGTGCCCTGTTGTCCAGCCAATGTTTTACCCAGGCTACCACCCTGGGACCCACTCCCAGGCTGGTTAATTTGATTATTAATCTTTTGTGTGGGACTGTGTCAAATGCCTTGCTAAAGTCTAGACAGACCATGTCCATAGCCCCTCCCTGGTCTACTACTTTGGTCACCCAGTCAAAGAAATCGATTAGATTAATCTGACATGACCTTCCCTTCCTGATACTACAGGTAGGAAAAAAATGGGCAGACTGGGTGAGCCACGCAGTCCTTATCTGCCGGCAAATTTGGGGTTTCTACATTTCTATGCCTGCCATTAAAAAAAAAATATCTTGGCACAGTGCTATGCTGTTTACCATCAGAAACATGCGGTAGCACTATCCTAACAGATCCACATTATAAATCTAGTGTGTACTGTACATTCAACAGTAAGCTAAACAGAAGAGAGTTTTAGAAATTGCAAGTGAGCAGCCATCTTTAATGATGTGAGTCAGTTACAAAAATGATCTCTAAAAGCTGTCTGAAAAATATCTGAGAAAGTTCAAAACACACTAAGGATGTCAGAAAATACATTTTTGCTAAAAACTGTACGATGACATTTTTTGTCAATTAATAAATACTGCTGCTTTAAGTATCGTTCTCCTATGACATATTTTATTTTGAAAATATATATTTCATGATTGACATTTATTATCCCCATCAATATCATCAGCATATACCTCGGTGTTATTCCATTAAGGAGAAACACAATCCTTTTTTTCTAGTTTCTTATGATACGGATGTTTAATGTAATATGTGTGTGCGTGCGCCTGTGTGCATGTGTGTGTTTTTACTTTTATGCCACCTTGAGCCATGAAAAGGCACTAAACAAACTGTCTGTCCATCTATCTGTATACCAACATTAATATCAATATATTGTCAATATATATAGCAGAAAATGCACTTTTCTGTTAACCGATTAATGCCACATTAGTGAACTAAAAGTCTGAATGCTTAACAGTGGAAGCTGGTTGACTTTCCAGACAAAACAAAGGCCAATAAACATTCAGCTGGGTGCACTTTGCATAGTCTTTTAATTTATATTTGAAACCCTAAAATGCTTTTAAAACTCTTACTTGTATTGGAATATTATATATCAGCCTTAACAGCAAGACAATCATCCCCCAAATGTGCACAAATGGCAAAATAAATGCTAGCCAGGGGGCAGTCTAACTTCACACAGCATACTTGAAACATAAGTCAATGCTCACATTTTCAAGCCATCATAGGACAATATACAACACTGTTTGTTTTTTAAATCAATTTTTCTTATAAAAACGTTTTATTTTACACAATGTATTTTTAAAAATGCAGGTTACATGCTTTGGCTAAAAAAGCAGATTTTAAAGTGACAAATTTGTGAATTATTATATTAAGTCATAAAATCATTGTTTTTTTCAAAAGTACAATTGGAAAAGAAATGCAGTGACGAAACTGCAGAAAGACTGCCCCCCCCAAACATGTGAAGCCATCTCATGTTGTTCAGACACACCTGTATTACCTCTGCACGCTGACGCAAATGTCAAAACTAACAAGACTTCTTTCGAAAACCATTTCCATCCCATTAATGACCCTGTCTCCCCTTGGCTGTGTCACCTAAGAGTTCAACCCAGCCATCTCTTCTGGAGACTAGGCCAGAAGCTCACTGCTGCCCTCTATGTTCACATCTTTTTTGATCCAGTCCTTACTAACTATGATTACATGTTGTGTTTTTTTGTGAAGCATACATTTAAGCATGGAGCTTAATGTTTAGCTGCTGCTCCTTTAAGAGCACTCAGAAAATACAGTTACGTAAGAACTTACCATAACAGTAGATCTTTGAGAGAGGCTCTTGCAGCAGGTAATTACTTTTAGGACTGCAGCCCCTGGCACCAGGACCACACGGATAGCTTTAGCCAGCAGTATCTGATGGGGACTGCCCACCTAACGTTACGTGATGGACATCAGCGTGACCCTATATAGTGGGTGGTCCTCATGCCCACCTTCCAGTTCTCCCACCAGAGACCTCAAAAGGAGGAGCAACAGGAGAAAAGGAAACAGAAGCTCCTGGAGCCCAGAATGAGCTCATAAAGAAAGAGCAATAAAACCAAATAAATTTGGGGAATGGAGCGAGGGGAAAAGGTTACCTACTGCAAGAACCTCTCTCGAAGATCTACTGTTACGGCAAGTTCATACGTAACTGTATTGTCTTACTTCGCAAGGGCTCTTGCAGTAGGTAATTACTTTCACGATCAAGTCCTAAGCAGTGTGAATCAGAAGAAGCTGAAACATGGGAAACAAGATAAACAACTGCTAAATGCAAAAAGTTCAGGACAGGAGTCCCTGAAGCACAGCCAAGCCAAAACCTGCTCTGCACCTAGAAGCAATGTCCAGACTGTAATGCTTTGTGAAAGTGTGGACTGAACTCCAGGTAGCCACAGCACAAATATCAGCGGCCGATACATTCCTGAAACAAGCAGTAGAAGCAGCCATACTTCTAGCAGAATGCCCCTTGACCTCCCCTGTAAGGGGTTTATCATACTTCTGGTTAACAGAAAACAATGCAGTTTGTCAACCATTTGGATAAACACTATTTGGAAACTGTTGCACCTTCTCTCTTGGGTGCAAAAGAAACGAAAAACTGGTCCATTTTCCAGACAGACTTTGTCCTATTAGAGCAATAGCGTAAAATTCTGTGTACATCTAAGGTATGAAGAATCACTTTTTCCTGATTTGAATGCTCAGGGTAATACACTGGAAGTTGAATCGATTGGTTTAAAGTCAACTCAGAAACTACCTTGGGTAACAACTTGGGGTTGGTATGAAGAGCCATCCAGTCTCTATGAAAAATCAAATAAGGCTCCTTACAAATCCGGGCCTGGAGCTCTGAAATCCTTCGAGCTGAAGTAACTACCACCAAGAAAGGTGCCTTCCATGACAAGCAGCGCATATCAGAGGAACCAGCAGGTTCAAATGAAGGCAAAGTCAATTTTTCTGATACATAATTAAGATCCCAAGGTGGTGTTGGACTGCACACCGGTGGTCTGAGATACAAAATTCCCTTCAAAAACATTTTAGAAACTTCCAGTTGAGCCACTGTCCTACCATCTACCAACAAATGACAGGCAGAGACAGCCAAGAGATGGACCTTTAAAGACGAGTAACTAAGGCCCAAACCGTACAGGTGCAGGAGATACTCCAAGAAAGAGGAAGCGGGGCACGAAAAAGGATCCCAACCCTTTGAGGTAGCCCAAATGGAAAAACACTTCCACTTCATAACATATCTTGTTCTTGTAGAATGTTTTCTAACCTCTACGAGAACTTGCGCCACTCTGGCGGAAACCCCAAAGTGAGAGACTGCTACATCTTGAGGTGCCATGCATGAAGGCAAAGGGATGCCAATCCCTAACGGACCACCGTGCCCTCCTGATGAGTCAGGAGATCTGTGCAGAGGGGCAGGGGAACCAGAAGTTCCACTGCTAGCTGCTGAGAGAGTGCAAACCAAACATGGCAGGGCCAAAATGGGGCGATCAGAACCATATGTGCCCCTTCCGCCTGGAGCTTGAGCAGAACCCTCTGCAGAACTCGAAAGGGAGGGAAGGCATACAAAAACCTCCCTGTTCAGCAAAGAGGTAGTGTATCTCGCCAGAAAACACCATGCCCCAGAGCGAGCAAACAAACCCTGGGCAGTTTTGCGTTGTATGGGGAGGCGAACAGTTCCAGCCGACCCCACGGGTCGAAAATGTGGTCGACCACCTCTTGCTTGAGCACCCATTCATGGGTTCTTACTCTGATGTGGCTGACACTGTCCACTAGGACGTTTTGTTTGCCCAGCACATGAATAGCTGTGAAGTGAATTCGGTGCAGAACAGCCCAGTTCCACACCCGCATCACCTCCCTGCTTAGGGGATACGAGCGAGTGCTCCCTTGCTTCTTGAGGTACCAGATTACACACATGTCTGATTGCACTAATAGTGTTCCCCAGTGAAGCAGGTGCTGAAAAGCCTGAAGAGCGTACAGCACTGCCCTCATCTCCAACACATTTATGTGAAGAGAAAGCTCTGCCTGGGACCACATGCCTGGGGTTTTGTGGTCCCCCAGATGAGCACTCCAACCCATCCCTGACGCATCTGTTGTCAGAGTCTAGGAGGGAGGAGGGGACTGAAAAGGGACCCCCTTGGTGAGATTGAACAGATCCTGCCACCACAAGCGATCCCTCTGTATTGAATCGGAGACCATCACCAACTGGTCCATGTCATCCAATCTTTGGTCCCACTGTGCCCTGAGCGTCCACTGTGAGATTCACATGTGAAGCCTGGCTAAGGGCACTGTGGGGATGGATGGCACCATAAGGCCCAACAGTTGAAGAATCAACCTGGCCGAGACCCTCCTGCTGGAGGCCACCAAATGGGCCTGTCTCTTCAAGGTGTCCGCCATGTCTAGAGGGAGGAAAGCCATATCCTGTACAGTACCAATCACTGCTCAAATAAATCGGAGATGTTGTGAAGGGGCAAGTTAGGATTTCGGGAAATTCACTGTAACTCCAACTTGTGAAAATACATCAAGGGTAGCTGATAGGGATAGTTCCAGTTGCTCCCTCAATGGGGCTGACAGAAGCCAGTCATCGAGGTAGGGGAGCACACAGTGGCCCCGATGCCTAGGGCCACCACCTACTGCCAGGCACTTGGTGAAAACCTGAGGTGCAGAGGATAGGCCAAAGGGAAGGGCCTTGAATTGGTAATGTTCCCTCTGAAAGGAGAACTGGAGGTAGCGACGATGGACCTGAAAGATCGGAATATGCAGGTAAGCATTCTGCATATCTAGAGTGCAGAATCACTGTTCCTTGTGCAGGAAGGGCAGCAGACCTGGAAGAGTCAGCATCTGAAACCTTTTGTACCCTATGTACAGGCTGAGAGCACTGAGGTCCAGAATGGGATGTAGATCTCCTGTCTTCCTGGTGGCATGGAACAGGCTCTTTTTGTAAAAGAGACTGAATTTCCTCTTGCAGGAGACGGTTGTGTGCCTTTGGGTAATGTGACTGCACTGGAGGCCTGTCTGGGAGTTTGTCCAGAAACTCCAGAGTGTGGCCTTGCTCTATGAGCTGAAGGACCCATAAGTCGGTTGTCACTGCTCTCCACCCTGGAAGATGACAGGGAATCTTCTGCCCACCAGCTCCTCTAACAGACCCTAAGGAGGGAAGATGGACCGTGAGTCAAGCGAGGGAGGTGGGGTGTAGAAGAGCTGCCACCGAAGCTCCCTGGGCTTTTGCCATAGGGGTGCTGCGGCTGACAGAGCCCGATGTTTGGGCTGCCGTCTGCTGCTGTTTTGTCTGCCTTCTGCCTTGCCAATGAAAAGGCTCTGTGGCCTGGAACTTGGGTCAGTACATGGTATGTATTGATCTGAGGGCCTGGCCCTTGTCTTGCAGGCCAGTAATGATGTTCTGTGCATCTCCTCCAAACAGGACTGAACCTCTGAAAGGGGCATCCTGGATGGCCATTTGGATGTCTTGAGCTAGACCTGACACCCTCAGCCATGAGAAGCGTCAGAGGCTAAGAGCCATAGCAGCTCCCCTTGCCGAGGAGTCCACAGCATTGTATGTGGTCCTCAGGGAGTGCCTGCAAGCTACTCTGGCGGATCGGATAGAGTCCGCTAAGATGGACTTTGAATCCAAGTTCGGTAGAGCCTCTACAGCTGGTTCTAGCTGGGCAAACAGTGATTTCTGATAGACCAGAATGTGGCCTACATAATTCAGTGCCCTCATGGCCAGTGTGGAAGAGGAGTAAAATTTTATTCCAAATTCTTCTAGATGCCTCAACTCCCTGTTGGGAGGTGATGGGCTCATGTGTCAGGGCTTGGAAGACCGATCATGGGCTGCTGCAATAATCACTGAGTCCGCCACTGGGTGGGCACTCAGGTGGTCTTCCCCCTCTGGTGTCTAGTACGTGCAGCCTGCCTTCTTGGTCACTGCCGGGATTGAGGAGGCCATCATCCATATGGTAGATACCAGGTCCTCGTGCAGCTCCAGCCAGGAGAGTGTAAGAAGAGGGGCTGCCTCATGCATGTCCAGGTGTTCTGCCAATCTCTGCTGTTTTGGATGATGGGGGTTCGTTTTCTAGTCGTAGACCTCTGCTATTTTATGGAGCAGGTCTGCAAAAGAGAGGTCCTCTGAGGGGGACTTGGCAGATTCCTTCGGCTGGGGTTCCCCAATGGGCAGGGTTTGAAACCCTGAAGCCCCCGATGAGGAGGAGTCAGTCAGAATCCTGGTCCAAATCTGACAAGTGGACGTCGGGGCGATTCGGTTCACCTGAATCTGGAGGCAACCTTTCTAGCGTCCGGCCTGACGTTTGCTACTTCATAAGGGTCGGTGCTGGAGGGTGCTGTGGAGCTGGCAGCGGCCTAATCGGTTGGACCCATGGGCTCCTGGGAACCTCCCTAGGAGGCTGGCTGCAGTCCAGCTCCGAAATGAGCTGCACCTTAGTTTCAGACCACCAGAAGTGAAGAATAGCCTTAAAGTCCATTGGGGCCTGAGAAGGAGGTTGTGGGAGCTGGCAGGCTAGCGCATAGCCTGAGGCAAAGCCTGGCGCTGGGTATCCCGGTGTATGAAAATGAGATGTCGAGTACCCTGGTGAAGGGTATGCAGCGCGTACCCTGGTGCATGAAACCCTGACGGGGGGGAGCCCAAGGGGTTGTATGCGTGGAAATGAGGTGTCGGGTACCATGATGGGGGCCCGACAGAGGGTAACCTGATGGAGGGCCCAATGGAGGGTGGTGCCAAGCACCCTAACGGAGGACCCCGTGGAGCTCCGAAGCCTGCAACTCAGGGGTCCAGACAAAACAGTTTCAATGTTGGGCCTGCAGGAGGCGGATGTGGCGGAGGCAATGGAGTCTCTGATGGGGGAGCGAGTGGCTGGACTCCCTCAGGATTGCCAGCTCCTAACCCCAAGTCTGGAGGTGAACTGGGTAAGCCGCTTGCTGGAGGTCCCTCATCCTCCATCCCTCTTGGAATAGGGGAGGGCGGAGGAACCACTTCCAGTGGCAAGGAGGGGGAGGCCCTTATGGGAGAACCCTCCAGTGGAGGCTGCGAAAGGTCCAGCAACTGGGATTCGTCAGGGCCATTGCCAGACCCTGACGTCAGGTCGGTCATGCGGGCATCGGCGGAGCCAACACCCGACTTATCGGTCATGGTGACTGTGTGGACATCAGACAAGCCGATGTCCGACCTATCAGTCGAAGCTGGGTGGACTCCAGAATCTCCGGAGCCCAACAGAACAGCCTGAGCTGGGCAGTCATTGGGAGGCCCGATGAGCAATTTATCAGCCCCTTTTGGTGTGACAGACCCAATTGAGGAAATGGGTGTAAACGCAGCCGAGGTGCCTGCGGTCACTAAGACCAGTAGTGGTGGGAGACCTGAGGACTGCTCCTTAGGTGGCGAAGGCTGGGCCACAGCAGCCGACTTCCCAGAGTGGCACGCATGCAGCCTCGGGCGAGAGGTGGACCTCTCCTGGTCCCGGTGCTTCCCCTTCTCCTTTTTATGTCTGGATTCGGTTGGCGAGGATGAAGCGCAGTGAAACCTTTGGAGCTCTTTCTCCATGGTAACCATTCATTGCTTCAGGGGGTAAGCTTTGAGGACCTGCTGGTGGCGCTTCCATGTGGCCGGGTTGAAACTGGCACAGGCCTCACAGTCCTCGACCTTGTGCTCTGGGCCTAGGCGAAGAGGCAAAGAGAATGCAAATCCATGTGCGGTAGTTGCACGCCGCATGAAGCACACTTGTTCTTGTGCTCGACATTAGATGACGACATGCACCAAATAAAACAGTTTACTGGAAAAATAAAGAAATAAACAGATACTCATCCAAATAGCAGTCGAACTGCAGCATACGATCTCTGTGAGGTCTGACATGATCAGGTCGACGGTGGGAAAGAACTGGAAGGTGGGCATGGAGACCTCCCAATATATAGGGTCACACTGACATCCATCACGTGACATCGTGTGGGTGGTCCCCTGTCAGATACTGCTGGCTAAAGCTTTCCATGTGGTCCTAACACCAGGGGGGTGCAGTCCTCAAAGTAATTACCTACTACTAGAGCCCTCTCGAAGAAAGATCACTGGTTGTTGCTACAACTGTTACACTGCCAGGTAGCCTCTTACCATAGCTCAGGCTCTGGAAACCCCTCAATCCAAGGCTTAGCCTCATGGTGTGCAGAAGTCTCCTATGATGAATAAACAGCTTTCTGTTTTTATTTTATATGTCTGACTCAGTTATTCACACAGTCCAGGAAGCAGTGAGAGATGGGCATGGCAGACCTAAAGAGAAGGTAAGGGTCCTAGTTGCAGACCAATACCAAAACCCCACATTTTTTTACTCTGTATTGCACCCCAAGTGGCTGTCCTGATTGGGTGCATTATATGTGACTGACTATACACCTGAGGTTTTGAGGGCACCTATAGAGTTCTTTTCTAGCCTGCTTTTTTGCAGGTCACCTGTCTCCAGAACTGACCTCCCAAGTTGAGAGGGCAGGCCAGTGACTGCTTTGCACCGCCAACACAAGTTTTGTACTGTGAATCAGTTAACATGGAACGAACACTATGGTGCAGACATAGTGTCTCATTTTCCTCCAGAATATGGACGTGCTACCTAAGGCAAGAATACTGAAAAATGAGTCACTGATGGTGCCAGGTCAACAAACTGGCAATTTTTGAGGATTGTTGTGGGCGGAATCATTATGAAATGATTGGACGGAGATGATAACTGGAAGGTTAAGGCAGTACCTGATGCTAGCAGGCCCAGAGAAGGAGCAGGGGCCAATTTATACAGCCTGTATCAGCATATCTTTTCCTAGACCAGTCACATGAATAGATATGTCTGATATGGAGCAGATGCACTATGTCAAGACCGCACAGTGAAAAACAGCACAGCCAGTACAAAACTGCTTAGTCCAAAACTGCGCTAGATTAGATATACTAACTCCAAAACCACGTGGTGTTGTTATGACTGTGTGGTTTTTGACCACACATATTTGTTGTCGCAGTTTTGACTGGACACCTGGAGTAGGTTGTGTGTACTGGTACTGTCTGACTCCTATATGCTTGACCTTTAACTTGTGAGGCACAAACCAGTCACTGCAAGATGATGAAAGTGTCCATGGGCATACAACCTGAAACTGAAATGCACCCACCCCTCTTCTCCCCCTGTTCAGAATCACTTACTCCGTGCAAGTAATGACTCTTTCCACCCCTGATGGGGGTTGAGGGATGTATATCAGACCCACAAGAGCCACGATCTGACTGACAGTACTCACTAACTTTCTATACTTGGAGACGCAAATGATGTATCTAGTGAGGCAATACATAGGGGAAACTTCAGTACATGCACCTAAGAAATAGTGTTTGTTTACGGAGAATGCTTTGGCATTTGTAGGGGATTCTCTCATATTAAAGGATCAGTTTTTAACAAGCATTTGTCAATGCCTAATGTTGACTTGCTGGCATTGGCATTAGCAGTGCAGAAGTTAAAGAGATGCATAATAGGAATGGCAGTGAAGTATTGAACTGATGCCAACCCCACCCCCACCCTGCAGAGACTGACAGGCACTGGGATGCGCCTTTGGATCGTCGGCCATAGTGGTTACGCCATTTCACCTCACCCTACCCTGCAGACACAGACAAGTGTTGTGGTGTGCCTTGGGGTCTTCTGGCCTTACTGTGCAGGACCAGTGGGTGACACCAGGGGTGAGGTCCACAGGATATGGCAGCCCATGCCAGTCCACCAGAGGCTGCCATTCCCCCTTCAAAACAAGCCAGAAATGTGCCATAATATCTGACCAGTGCCAGTGACACCCTCAGCCCATACCTCTTCACCCAGGAAATGGGGCCAGTGGAGAATGGGCTGTACCTGCCCCGGTATGAACTGGACAACCAGTCAGAGAGGGACACATTGGTGGTATGACAGCCCCAAAGTAGATGCCCTCTGTGCCAGCTGCACTTGCTTCCCTGGCAATGTGCAGGATCATGCAGTTGCCTGTCCCCTTGCCTGCCCCCAGCCCACTGAAGAGATGGGTCTTGTGACCATGATTTGGGCATGGAGTAAGCATACAACAATGGCTCTAGATGCTGTGGGGTGCCCCAAAGGTGCACATCCTGTGAATGGGGAGCCTCTGCAGCTGTCCACCCCCCTTTGCAAGAGTGGAGCAGCTGCAAGCATTGTGTGGAGCTTGCCCTTATTTCAAAGCATATTACATATAGAATAATGCATGGGGTGGCATGTGTAATGAGAATTTTACACACACCTGAGGTGTGGGATGCTACATAACCCCAAGGGCAAAGCCCGAGGGGTTTAGTAAAGCATCCCACACTGATTATTGCGAATGCGTTGTTACGAGCGTGCGTTGCGCATTTGCTATGCAACTCGTAAAACAGTCGTTTTATGGAGCATTGTCACCAAATTTTCAACACAGGCATTTTAGGACCTCTGTTCATGAACAGTATCACTGTCATTTTTGCAATGTGTCACGAACACTGATTTCGCACAACAACCGCGCTATTCTGCGCCAAAGTGCGAAAACACATTTCGGCCAGGATGTGAAAAATGACAGCTGCACAGTACACAAGAAGGTGTGGTAAAATGCCAATGGTGAGAATCTGGCATCCAAGTACTGCAAATGCGTCAACGCACGAGCGTGCGTTGCGCAGTTGCTGCGCACGCTCGTAAAACAGTCACTTTAAAGAGTATTGTCACCCAAAAACCCCATGTTGAAAATTTGGGGCCAAAATTCGCAAAAATGTCTGAGATATGTACTAAAATTGGAAAAACCCTATCTATCCCATTATACAGCTTACCAGCCTTCCCTCAGTTCGCGGTTGGCTTTGAAGAGTGCAGACATGTTCCCGGTCCACCGATGATCATCGCGCCGAGCTCCGGAGGTAAGTATGGGGTATGGGGGGGTGTGTGGGGAGGCAGGGTGGCAGTGAGTGAGTGCGGGTGGGGCAGGGGGCAAGGAGACACGAGGGACCATTTTCCTTTTCAGGTAGTAAAGGAAAAGAAAACATTGCAGGACAGTTTTTTTTCTCAGGGATTTGGCACACTGGGGTGGTCTCCCAGCATGCCACCTGTTTTGGGGAGTCTGTAGCCGGCGGGATTGGGCACCCTCCTCAGCAAACAACATGGAAGCTAATTTAGCCGGCAGGATTGGGCACCTCCGTTTGGCACACAAAGAGAGACGCAGAGCCAAGGATTGGGCATCCCTGGCATTACACATTTGAGGGGCGCTTTATGCCGACGGGGAGTGGGCTGCCCTGTCGGCACACTGACAGGGGGCAGAGGCAGCCGACAGGGGGATTGGGCACCCCTGAAGTCGGCAGTTCTACGGCCGTGTCCTGCCATGCACATAATGGCGGCAAGCACGACAAGAAAAGGACCGCTATGTCTGACGAGCTTTGCTCGGATTGCAGCAGACCTTTCCTTAGATGTGCTCACCATATTAAGTATGCATGGTGTGGTGCCGGCATGCAGGCTGATTGGGAAATGAGGGATGCACCTACTGATTCGTGCCCTGCATTCACCCAACAGCAACCGCGCCTCCAAATCTGCACTACCGCAAGATGTTGGCCTTGCGCAGGCGCGGCAAGCCAACATAAAAAGGACAGCTATGCTGAGTTGGGCTATTTACCCAAGATCCTATCACAGCAGAAAACCTGGATTTACATCTCCTCTCACAGCGTAAGAGAAAGTAATTGGGGGGGGGGGTGCAGGAAAAACAGGTTACTCACCTGTAACAGTAGTTCTAGGAGTGGTATATGTTGCTCATCCACACTTGTTGGCATGTCCCTTTCCCCTTTAAATCTTGCTGGAAGTCTTAAAGCTGGCTCCTCCCACCCACCTGGATGGTATATCCCTCGGCTCCGCCCCATGACGCCAGATCTTGCCCGCTGGAAGCAGAGGGTTGTGCGTCAAAGACGGGCAGGTCGGGTGAGTTTGTGTAGATGAACAACGTATACCACTCCTAGAACTACGGTTACAGGTGAGTAACCTGTTTTTCTAGGATCGTGGATACGTTGTTCTATCCACACTTGGCAGAATCCTAGTTGTTCTCTGGGGGGGGGGCAAGGCGCACACCACCTACTTGCGAAACAGAGACTGGAGAACTTAGGCCCCAAAACCAGCATCCCAGCGTGACACTAGGTCGATGTGGTAATAGGAAATGAAAATGTTTGCTGACCTCCAGGTAGCAGCCCTACAGATATCCTGGATAGGGATGTCCCTGGAAGCAGCCACTGACGCAGTGGTATGGGGGGGTGAAATGAGCCCAGCCTATGGGAGCCTCCCTACCCGCCAACCTATAGCAGAGATCAATGCATGATGTAATCCAGGTGTGGCTTCAGCGGAATTGACAAACAGCTGGTGAACCTCTTCCTCTACTTCAGCTGTCCACTCCTTATAATAAGACAGCATTCATCTCAGGTCTAAAGTATGGAGCCTGTACTCAGCCTCCGAGGTATAACTGGGGTAGTACACAGGCAGAGTCAACACCTGGTTGAGGTGAAACTCCGACACCACCTTCGGAAGGAATTTCAGGTGGGGCACAGGACAATCTTGTCCCTGTGAAAGACCAGACAGGGAGACTCAACACAGAGAATCGGTAGCTCCCCAGTCCTTCTGGCTGACATGACAGCCACCAAGAAAGCGGTCTTCCACAACAGATGTGACATCTCACACCTGTGCATCGGTTCGAATGGCTTGCCCATGAGCTTTGCCAGTACCAGCAGTAGATCCCCCAGTGGTGGTGGTTCATGCACTGGAGGGGAAATATGATCAAGACCTTTAAAGAAACACCAGGCCACCTTCTTCTGTGCCACTGACTGCTGACCAGCCCATGCCTGGTAAGCAGAGATGGCTGCCAGGTGCACCTTAAGGGTCATAGACCAAAGACCACCTTTGGAGAGAGACCAAAGGTAATCAAGGATGCTAGCAGTTGGACAGGATGAAGGGTCCAGGCCCTTGCCCTGACACCAAATGGAAAATCTTTTCCATTTGAAGGCACTGCACCTCCTGGTCGACTCCTTTCTAGACATCTCAACTACAGTGAAGACGTCATCAGAGACCCAAAATCTGGAACTCTAGCTGATCAGGAAACAGGCTGTCAGGTGCAGGGATTGAAGGTCTAGATGGAATACCTTCCTCTGACTGATGGATAGTGGGTCCGGGCGTACTGGAAGACGCCTTGGGAGCCTGTTGCTGAGGCTGAGGAGATCTGGATACCAGTACTGGTGGGGCCAGTCTGGGGCTACAAGGATCACCTGTGCCCTGTCCCTCCTGACCTTGAGCAGCACCTTGTGAACCAAGGGAATTAGAAGGAAGGCACAGAAGAGGCCTGGGGTCCATGGCCTAGAGAAGGCATCCCCCTGCAGCAAGCCCTGCTGAGGGGTGGGCATGGAACAGCCTCAGCTTTGTGTTCTCCCTGGAGGTGAACAGGTCCATCTGAGGGGTGCCCCACTGGGAGAACACGCTGTGGACTACAGCTTGATGGAGAGACCACTTGTGGGACACCTCGCCCACACGGTTGAGGGTGTCTGCCAACTGATTCAAGGCTCCTGCCACATGGATGGCTACGAGATCTGCCTCCAGTCAGCTCACAAGGGTCCAGATGCAGATTGATTCCCTGCACAGGGGCCAGAAGTGCGTGCCACCTTGCTTGTTGACATAGTACTTGGTCATGGTGTTGTCCATCTGGACTTGAACCACTTGACCTCGAAGGAATGGAGCAAATGTAGCCAGTGCCAGCCAGACTGCTTGAAGCTCCAGCAGGCTGATATGACATCGGGATTCCTTGGGGTTCCAGAGCCCGTGGACTCTGTGGTTCCCCATGTGGGCATCCCAGCCCATAAGATAGGTGTCGGTCATGAAAATGACTGTCAGCTCAGGGCGGACAAACAGGATCCCTCCCTGCAAATGTTCTGGGATGGTTCACCATTGGAGAGCATCCCACATGTTCTGGGTTACCGTCACCAGCTGGTGGAAGAGACCCTGGTGCTGGGACCACTGGCTGGCCAGCTCCCATTGAAGGGGGTGCATATGCCACCGGGCCCATCAGACCACGGAGATGCAGGCCACCATGTAACCCAGAAGTTGCAGGAAGTCCCGGGCAGGGCGCAATTGCCCAACCAGAAATGATCGGGCAAAAGAGGAGAGAACCTCCGCCCTGTCCACTGAGAGCTGAGCTCTGACTCAACAAAACTCGAGCTCTGCCCCAATGAAGCAGATCACCTGCAAGGGACATGAGTTCTGACTTGGCCTTGTTGATCAGGAGGACAAGGCTGAGACAGATTTGCAGGGCCAGATCCCTGGACCTCTCCACCTCCTGTATGGAGGGAACCAATATGAGCCAGTCGTAGAGATAGGGGTAAACTCTGACCCCTCGATGCCGAAGATGGACTGCCACCACTGCTATGCATTTGGTGAAGACTCTGGAGGCCGATGACAGGTCAAACGGCATGGCTCCGAACTTGTAGAGGGTTTCCTCTGCTCTGGAATGGAGGAACCGTTGGTGTGATGGATGGATTGGGACGTGAAAAAACGTGTCCTGAAGATCCAGAGAGGAGATGTCCTGCTTGAGAAATGGCATGATCTGGGACAGAGTTGCCATCTTGAAGGTGAATGGCCTGAGGAAATGATTCATGCAGATCTAGAATGCGGTGCCAGACTCCAGTCTGTTTTGGGATGAGGAAATACCTAGAAATGAACCCTGGGTTGACAGGGGGATCCGCGACTCGAGCCACTACCTCCTTGCAGAGGAGCTGGGCAATGTCGTCTCTGAGAGCCAACTGAGTGTTCGCAGATGCCTTCTCCTGTGGGGCGCGGGTTCGGCTTGGTGGGTACTGCTCGAACTCCAGAGGCAGTCCCTGGCTGACCACTTCCAAGACCCACCTGTCTGTTGTGACAGTGGACCAGGTGGAAAGGAAGTGGCAGAACCAGCCTGCCATAGGAGGACCCAGAGTGGCTGTGACAGGTGTGGGGTTGGCAGCCCCCATCCCATCACTGCGCAGGCTTGGAGGAGGAGGGTCCAGTTTGGGGACCACTGGGATCCTTTCCTCCAGGTTTGCGGGCTGCTTAAGCCCCTGGCTTGGGCTGAGTGTGCCAAGACCGAGCCTGTTGCTGCTGCTCACATTGATACAGGGACTGCTTGGCCACAGGGGCAGATGGCCGAAAAGGCTTTCTCTTCTGTTTCTTAGAACCCCGAGGTTCCTTCTGGGCGGAGGTAATGGAGTCCAAGGTGGCACTGGATCTTTCAATACGCTGTAGGTGCTGGGTGTTTGCCATGAAGGTCGAGACCCTCAGCCAGGCCCTGCGGTGCATGGCGACTGTGGCCACCACCGAATGGGCACATGAGGCCTGATGTCCAAGGCGGTCTGGAGATGCTGTTTAGCAACTGCCCTACCCTGATCTCGGACCTGCTTGACCGTGGTTCTGGAGGTCTGCAGGGAGATGAGGAAACACCTCATCCAGAGAGCCCAGGAGGGCAAGAGAAAAGTGTGCCATAATGTCGGCTGAACTCACCTGATGGAGGCCAAGCAAGGAGGCAGCACAGACCTTTCAGGCAGAATGGTCCAGTTTTTTGGACTCTTTGTCCGGGGGTCTGTCCGAGCCCCCTTGATTCCCTGAGTGCCTGATTCGGTTACTAACCCCTCAGCCGAGGAATGCTGTGTAAACCCTGAATGGGAGCCGATGGGAACCGCATATTTGCAGGCCATTCGAGCTGAAGGTGAAGGTGCAGGGCAGGAAGCTGGATGCTACCAGAGCTCCAATGCCGAACCAACAATGGCCTCGGCCACCAGAAAGCCTCGATCAGAGAATCTCATTTTCTAAGGATGTCAGTTAAGAGGTATTCGTCCCATTTTTCAACCAGCTGTAACTGCATCCCTGTGGATTTGGAGATGAGACAGAGGATGCCCAGGAAGGACGTGGGACCTTCCTCCATTGAAAGACTCATGGAGTCATCATCCCAAGGGCATGAGGTCAACTCTGAGGAGTCCGGATAGAGCAGCCTGCGACAGAGTCAGTCTCAAATCGCTGCGGGCGTTCGGGAGTAAGGGCGAATTACAGCCTACAGGAGGCCCAAATCGGGCTGAGACTCCTTAGAAGCAGCCCCTGAAGGAGGCTGTTTCAGTGATGGTTCCACCATGATTGGTAGAGAGGCTGTTTTCAGCTGAACTGGGAGGGTCCTTACTGCCTCCACAGAGGGAAGAACGGTGTCAACCAGCTCTGGGGTTGGTGTTGGCCTAGAAGGTGACAGCCACGTGATGGCTGGAGTGGAAGCCAGGGTTGACTTCGGACCAGCTATCATCAGCTATTGCCAAATCAGGTCCTCGTAAGGTCGACAAAGTTTACATTGAAGCCTGACCTCTTCCAAGGAGGAGGACGACAAATAGCAGCGTCACCACTTCTTGGAGCACTGCTTATGGGCCTTCCTTGGCCTAACGGCCAAAGGTGTCCAAGACCTCAACCTTCGGGGGGGACCGATGGGAGTCATCAGAAGGGGCCGGGGAGAACAGCGGCTCCTCCAGGTTGGGGACAGGGACCTCAACAGGGTCCAGAGTGGGCTGGGAGACCTTGTCACTGGATCCCGATAGGATCGGAGTCCTGAATAGAGAATTGTCGGCCTTATCAGTCAACAACGGGTTGACGTGGTTGAGAATGATCTCAACCAGGTCATCGTCCCGTGTCTTGGCTGGCCGGCCTGACAGGGGTACTGTTAAGCCAGCGGCCGAGATCACAATTTCAACCACAGTCGAAGATAAAGACTCCTGGGACCGAGATCTCTCCCAGTCCCAGGAGCGGTGTCGAGTCAACTCACCTTTTGACTCCTTTTTATGGGAGCCGGTCCCTCCCCTTTGGTCAGGAGAGACTGGCACAACTCCTTGAAGGAGCCAGTAAAAGAGGTGCCTGATTTGAGAGGAAAGAAAACTGAAAGTGAGGAGGACTGCTCCGCAGCTTTCACCACTTCCTCCTCAAAGGTCTTCATCTGTTCCAACCCCTCGGCAGACCCCAAGGCCACGGAGACCACCCGATGGGCGTATTTAGACTTGACTGGTGGATGCCGTTTCTCTGGTTGCCCAAGCTGCAAACATGCGAGGCGACTGTCTAAAACCGTGGGATGGGATGCGCGCCAGAAATAGCAGGCCCAGGGATCATGGCCATGTCCCAGGCAGTAGACACATGTGGCGTGCGGGTCGGTGCGATCCGTTTTCTGTCTGCAAGGGCACTGGCGGAATCCAGGCGAGGACTTGTCTTCCATGATGGTCGATACCACAAAAGAATGCGATGAAACTCGAACGAGTTTGAGTTTTGGCAAAACGGCCGAAGGTAAAAGCACCATGGCCTACTCAACATGGGAACAATAAGGAGGGAATCTGAATCTTCCAGCAGAAAGGAAGACCCGGCATCATGGGGTGGTGTCGAGGAATATACCACCTGGGTGGGTGGGAGGAGCCAGCTTTAAGACTTCCGGCAAGATTTAAAGGGGAAAGGGACATGCCAACAAGTGTGGCTATAACAACATATCCACAATCCTAGAATTTTGGCTTTGTAGCAGCTCACACCACAAAAACTGTGCTAGCAAAGTCTGGCATGACTAGTGATTTCAAAAAGAGATCCCTGACTGAATGAGAATAAAGGCCAGTTCACCTTCTCACTCCGGAAAAGAGAGGGTGCCTTCAGGTCAAGGATGTGCAATGCAAGGATAGCAGTAGCTGGATCACTGAACCCACCCAGGTTACCAAGAACTGTGGATAAACCGTGGACTCCAGTCCCCAGTGTCATCCATCTCTGAGGGCATTGCTACAAGGGTGCAGTTGCACCCAGGCCCTCAAGGTTTGAGGGACCCAAATCATAATTTTGATGTTTATTCAAAACCGGGTTGGGGGGCCTATAACATACCCTTGCACCTAGGCCCTCTGGAAATTTGCTACGCTACCCTGATCTTTCACCAGCACCCAATTCAGAGATGGAGAATGCCTTTGTCTGTCTTCACTGAACCTGCTATAACGATAAACAGAGAAACGCAGGTCTCCGGTGTGGTCAAGTCTTCCCGAACACTACTATAGTAATACATGCTACACAGTGTGGCAAAACCTGCTCTACACCATGCACACTGTAATTGTGCCTGGAACACCGACCAGCACAAGGCTAAGGACTGGATTTTCAAACCTTTGTGGCATCTTTTCAGTGCAGTTCAGATACTTGGCAACATAAAAAGTGGTCTAACATTTTGCCATAAGTTGCACACAAAAAATAGCACGTGTCAAATATAAGACTTGTGTCATTTTTTTTACCACAACGTGAGGAAACTTGTAAATGCACACAATCGTAACAAACTCAGCTGCAAACATATATGTATGCGCATTTCGGGTGCCACAGCTGTTGCAGAATATCTGCCGCAAATCCTGTGGTAGAACATTTGAAAATTCTGTCCTAAATCTCTAGTTCTGTCTGTCCTTCTTCCCCACTGGACATTAAATGCAATCACAAACAAAAAAAGGTTGGCATGTTGGCAGGGTATTGTGTTCCCATTTGGAAAACTGGGGGTGGGGGGTGGGTTGCATGACAGCCCAACATTTCTCTGCATCTTGTTGGTGGCTGAGTGCGGAACACACTGTGTCTGAGCATGTCCTGATGGCGGAACAAGGAGTGGTGCAGTGAAGGCGGCTGCCTGCTCATGCACCCAGACAGTGGAGGCACAGCAGTTCCAGAGAAGCCATGCAGCCGCAGCAGTCTGATTGTTGCGGGGGGGGGGATGGGCAGGTAAAACAATTGAAAAAAGTGCTAAACAAACTTAACCGGTTCAGTGCTCTTTGATGTACGTTGTGTGGCAAGGGTATCGCACCTGCAGGCATGGCCCTATGTCACACACTGTATATGATCGTCACTTTTTGGCCAAACTGAAGTGAAATCAACAAAGCAAAGTTTATTCTCGGCTCAGGGATCCCAACAGGAGACTTAGGTTTCACAATGTCATGGTATTTGGGACAGATCAGTCCAGGTGATTAAAGACACCTGATCCAAGTCTGACTCAAAGCATCCAGCATCTGTTACATGCCAGGGAGGCCTGTGTATGGAGATGCACTGGCTAAAAACCTATGATCTGGGTCAACAGTTTATTTCCATCAGGACCTCTCTGAGAAGTTGGAAGAACACTGTTTGCACTGCTGGCAAGGTATTTTAACCCTCTGACAACAGGTTCTCTGATTTGTAGGCAAAACAGTTGTGTGACATATATGCAAAAAAAAAAATGTTGTCACTGCATGAAATTGACCAGAAAAATATTTTGGCCCCCCCCCACCAAAAAAAGGATCTGCTCCCAATACCCATATGTATTGAGATATGTTATTTTAATGGGGACAAATTGATTTAACAGTTTAAATAATATAGTGCGCTTAAAAAATAAAAATAACCGGCACTGAAATGACAAACAGCCCCAGCAGTGAAAGGGTTAAGAAAGGGACAGGTGGGACTGCTTATCCTTAGTGGGCTGCCAACAGTCGCTTGTCCTTAAGAATGTCCCCACTGTTGATGTGAAAAGAAGCACAAGTCCCTCACTTTATAGCCCAAAACACTTTGGCCTCAGAGATACTACGAGATATGCTAAATCTCAACAACCACTGACCACTATGGGAAAAAGTGGAATTGAAGGCTACCATGTTTTATTAAAGTTTAAAAGGTAAACCACAACATGCTGCCTCTACAACACAGGAGCACAGCATTCCAGAGACAGAAAAAGACCGCGCGATCTATCTAGCCCCGCCATTAAAGTAATTTTTTCTCCCCTCACACAAAGCAGTAGTAATAATCCAATGTTCCCATGGCACTATGTCATTCTCTTTCTTTCCAGAGTTCTTCCTGGCACCCAGGGACAACTGTACACTACCACCGTATTTGGGAAAACACGGACATCAATCGCCTGCCGTGATCACAAATAAATACGTGACGCGACATGATTTGAAATCAATGCAGGCATTAAACACAGCCAGTTTAGTGTTTCTGTGTTAAAAGGGTTGGGAGGATGGGACGCACCCACCCGCTGTGACGGCACAATACCAGCATGAAGTATTATGCGCCCTAATCCCAGTGTTTTCCCCACACCCCATGGGGGCTCTGCCCTGACTTTAGGATTTCAACCCAGGTCGGAATTGGTCCGGGAAGGGGGCAGGACACTGGGGGAAAGCGAAACACGAAAACGGACCATTACAGCGACTGTCACTGTAGTGATAATTTTCCGTGTTTCGCCATCGAGGTGTCGGGCAAAAGGGCGCCACCTGGGAGGATGGCACCCCAGCTATCCAGAAAGTGTCAGCCGGAACCTTACCCAGCGCAAGGCTTCTGTACTCGGCCCTGCCGGAAACCTCCACTGATGCCAGCATAATTGTGCTGGGTGCTTGGATGACTTCATTTGTCCAACATCACACTGTCAACTTTGACAGAAACCCTGCAGTTTGCCATCCTATGTTCTGAAACTGACACGGCGAAGCGATGTTCACATTGATCAAAGTAAACACACCGTAATCTGCTGCTGTATGTCTGGGTGCATGGTGTGCGCCATTTGAGGCGTGTGGACAGTGGAAGTAGAGACACCCATGGAGTTGGGGTCTTTTAAAAAACTACTGCAAATATAATATGACTTTCTTTCACTCCAGTCTGTGAACAGGGAATAGCACTGCTGAAGCAGGCAGGAGAAATGCACCTATCACCTGCTGCTGAATAAACCCACTGAACTGATAAATTCCCTCACCGGAACAGCCACTGTACATATCGCTGTTATGTTTGGGCCCCTGATTCTGGTTTGGTAAGGTTATCACTGTACGTGCTGTATGTCTAAAAGTAGAACCATAACCAGGGGGATTGCAAGAGATGCGGTGTCAGGGGGCCCACTGCCTCAGAGGTCAGCATTAAAAAAAAATCGATTATTGTCAGACTAACTTGCAACGTTCTATCTGTACATTGCTTACCCATTTGAAATTGGCACTGACAGCAGTGGAGACTGTGCTACAAAAGAATCTACACTATATTTTATATGTACTAATGGTTATTTTACACTTATTGGTGGCAGGTAGGGCCCCACAAAAATATTTTGCAGGGGGGCCCTTACAGTCACTGGCACAGCCCTGCCTAAAAGTCTTTAGAAGCTGTGATTAAAAGGTACAGTACATCCTTGTGTGCTGGCATAGTACTCCTTAGCTCTAGAAGGAATAGGCTGCCTGTTGCAAGAATATGCCGTATTAGGACTTTTCCTTGAAGCGAGCACCGGAACTGTGACTGCAAGTCAAAACAGCAAGGTTTTGGTCTCCGACAGTACTGTGTCAACTGCAAGGCTATCAGTCGATTTTAAATGTTCCTACTAATAACACAATCTGTCTCAGACCACATGCGACTGTTTGTCTTGGATGTAGATGACATTCTGGACAGTTATGGGACATTGCAGATCCCAAATACTCTGTTCCCTGAGTTACTAACACAAATCATATCATTACTCCTTTATCTTCACGTTTAGCATTTTGTGAAGGAACGAAGCGGTATAAATGTTTTGTTCAATTAACTGAATTTACAAAACCCATTATTTAGCTTTTGGTTACACTGTGTACCAGTGTGAACAGATGCTGTATAACCTCCATGGGGAAAAAAGACATCAGGCTGAAACACATTATTCTAATGTGGGTGTTCCACTGATGGCAGATGGTGTTTTCTGTGCAAGCGCTGTACTGAGATTTGTAATGCTGTCTGTCGTTGACATTATTTGATCGATTAACCACATAACACGGGACAACTGTGTTCTGTTTGTGTTTCTTGTTCTCCTCACTCACTTAAACCAATTATGTTCGCCACACATTACTAAACAATTGTCAGCAACTGAGACCTTTAGATCTACCAACTTTGTTTAATGTGGGCATCACTGCACTACATAAAACCAATTTGTGACAAAAATTGGGGGGGGGAGGCAGTAGCAACAAAAAGCAATATTTAACAAAGGAAAAAACACCAGAATGCAAGCACACTCATTATCTAAACAACACCAACACACTTTAAAAGCCAGATCCTCAGGACAGAACCAGAGCAAACTACACTGAGAAAGCAGCCATGTAGAGACTCTCTCGGTTTCCATGGTTACTGTATGAAATTAGGGATTCTCCAACTGTCAGAATTCAGCTGCTTGTTTCAGTGCGGTTACACCCTCCAGTGCAACACCCTGAAAGCGAAACCCAAAAACAGACCATTACAGCAACAGTCACTCTAATGGTCTGTTTTCGGGTGCTGCCTTTCTCCCAGTGTTCTGCCCCCTCTCTGGAACAACTCCGACCTGGAGTTGATTATATAAAAATCCGAGGGTTTCAGGGGGCATAGCCCCCTGCAAAAAACACTTCCTTTTGGGATGGCACAGTACTGGTGTCAGTATTGTGCTGTCGCTGTGTGGGAGGTCGACAAATTTACTGTCAACCTCTAGTGGTGCTTCCATTTCAGTGAGGGTTGACTGGTTAGCACAATGTCTTTCTGCACTGGGCAGTCAGCTCCTGAGATGTTACTTTAAATAAAATATGACTGGGATGATGGAAAAGTGGCAGTGGGTGTCTACTGATGTGCTAACAACATGGGTCGATGCCCTGAGCCAGGGGAGCTAATAGGGCCCCATCAGAAGAGCACCCACACATAAACATTTTATGGAACATTAGTGGCCAGCACAAGGTTTTAAATATGGGTTTTCAGTAATCTTAGGCTATGTAGAATGTTGCGGGGGCACGTCTCCCATATTCTCCCCTACCTCCCCCAGTAGCTATGACTATGCAAGCTGCAATTGCTGTTCAGTGTTTTTTTAAATAATCTCCTAACGCCTGCCGTTGCCACCATGCTTCTATATGCTGACGACGAGGTGATTTTACCAGCAACCTGCGCCCTGAACTCCTTGAAAACTGATCTCCAAAATGGCTTCACATCTGTGGATGACTGGTTTAAAGAGCAAAGACTGGTCATGAACTATAAAAAACAAAGACCATGCTCTACTCCACAGCCCAAAATGAGCTAAAAAGCTACCCCCTGGCAATAAGGAATGACAGCAGTGACACATTGGAGCTCATCTCACATTTCAAATACCTGGAGGTTACAATCGACTCCTCCCTGTCCTCCCTGCATATCGATATCACTGCAAGAGCTACTAATACCAGAATCGGGATCCTCTAAAACCACAGGCACTGTCTGACTCACGAAGCTTTAAACCTGGCAATCAGAAGCTCTGTTGTCTCCCTGATAAACTACGGGCTGGCCACATATAGTACTGCTACCAACACGGCGCTCCAACAGATCTCAGCTGCCTTAAACAAAGCCTGCTGCCTACTCTCAAATGCAAGACTGACACACACACCTGTGAACTTTATGCTCGGGCTGGCTGGCTTCAACTGAATGACAGAATCGGTTATCAGACCTGCCTTCTTGCCAAAAAAGTAACATTAAATCTGCTTCCAACAGGTGCAGAACCTGCTGACAATGCCTATGAATACCAGACGATCCAGAAGCTCTGCCACTCAAATTTTCCAAGTGCCCAGATGCCGCACTACCATGGCACAGCGTGCATTCTAACACCGCGCACCCCTCTGGGTAATTGCACTGCCCCCTGACATCTCTGGCTCCTCAACCATTGGCTCTTTTAAACACAGACTGCGCCAGCACCTCTTTGATATGAGTAGCTGCATGTGCCCGCACTAAGGCTCGGCACACAGCAACAATCTGTCTCTAGCATTTATCTTTGCCTCTGTTATGATAGGATGGTCAAACCGCATCACTTCGCCCACCTTCCTACCCCTCCCTGGCTCTGCTCCTTGCTCCACTGACCTCTCCCTACCCTCCTCTCTCTCTGCCCTCTAATCTGCTCACCTAGCCCTCCCACTCCCACTGTATCCTTCCCTATCCTTGTCTGCTTATCTTCTTGACGTGGGCATACATTGTACAATACCTCAGCATACCTAGTGCTTTATGTTTGAATTCTGGAACCTCCATGTATGTGTTTCTCAGTATTTGTAGATTTGTGCACAGTATTGAACCTTGTTGTCTAATGTATCTGACGTGGAACCCTTCAACGAGCATCCGTTCACAGGTATTATCCAAGATCTCAATAAATAAAATAAAATAAAATCCAGGTCTGCTGGAAGCACCCAAGCTCATTCACTGCTTGTTACCCTATCCTCTAGGCTATACTGCCAGCCCTAATTAGGTTCGGTCTCCAAGGCTGTCAGGCCACCCTTTTCGTACAGACGGAACACATCACCTACAAATACAAAAAAAAGAACAAACTGGTACCTTAGCTGGGATTTGAACCCACACTGTTCAGAATACCATTCAGCTATGCTACCAGCTGCGCCACCAAGGCAACTGGAAACCAGGCGCCCAGAGACAGAAGCTGAGGCACTTTTTTCTCTCTCCTGTTTGTTTGTGTTCCATATATATGCACACCGCACCCTTATGAAATAAACATGTAATTAATCTGTGCAGTACCAGGTTGTGCATTTGAGAAAGAGTACTTCTGGAAGTCCTAGGCTACTTGTTGCCCTTGCAGTGCAGCAGAATGGTATTCGGAGTCTCCCAAGTTCAACTCCACGCAAGGCTTGCTTGCTTCCTTGCTTCCTTCCTTCCTACCTACCTACATATATATGCAAACAGCATTCTTGCAAATTAAAATATATTTAACTTTTCAAGCATTTGAGAAAGAGTAGGGTGCTTCTGGGAGTCCTTGGTTTCCAGTTGCCCTCAGAGTGCAGATGGTAGAGCAGATCAGTATTCTGAGCATCCTGGGTTCAAATCCATGCTAAGACACTTATTTCTTCCCTCTCTCCTGTATGTCTGTATTCCATATATACATGCACACCACGCCCTTGTGAATATAAAAGAAATATTGGTAGTTTACAAGTGCATGTCACTGTTTTGAAAGCACACAGGATAAAATAAAATACACAGAGGTCAATCCTTGAAATAGTTGGTGTAAGGACCTAACAGGATGTCCAAAACGGTGCCAGAACCTGCAGCCCAAACTGGCTACTGGTTACCACAGACACCAGGCCTCCTTGTAGTAGCAGTCAAACCTCTGCCACATCAAGCACATACCCTGGGCTAACTCAGTGAACAAATCAGCAACTGCTGGAAACCTCCAGTTCATACAGCAGCTACTGCTTTCCCAATCCCCCGCAGAGATCAACACTTTGACATTTTTCTTCACTATGATAAAAAAGGTCAATTTTTAGTAAAATGCTTTTCTCCGTTTTCACCATCAGGCTATGTCAGAGTCCTCCATGCTGAAGCTACTTCTTCTGCTACTTCCTTTGGATGCCACAGGTGATGTAGCAGAGAGCAGAGGGTCAGCACCTAGAGGGGAGAAAGTGCCATCCATCAGCATGTAGTCAAGTTCTTTATGGGGTGGAGAGGTGAAGGAAATGTCGGCCAGGTTTGGCAAGGAGTTGTGGAAGATAGCACTATCGCAGATCTCCAGGGTATCGGTAAAGTCCAGCTTGGGGTAGGATGACACAGCCAGTGGGATTTGCGGATGATGATGATTCTGCAGCTGCTGTTGGCCTATGATTTTCTCCTCTACTGCTGCCTCTTGCTTGACAAATTGCCTGGCAAGTTCCGCTGTGTTGATGCCAGTGGGTGAGGCAGTGGGCAAGCCGTGAATCTGTGCCTGCATTTCTAACTCCTGTCAAAGGAGGACAGAAAAACAAAATGAGCAAGTGTATGAAGTTGCTACACAGCTGGGTACAGGCTAAGAGGAATCGTTATAATCTGGGATCATGCAAAAAGTGTTTCAGGACAACAATCCTCAGCTTGATGACTGATGAGTTGTTCAAATATAGTGATGTTGTGAACTTTAAAATGAATGAATTGCTTACATGAAAGTGTAGTACATGCTAGTGATAGTCCCCTTCTGTAAATATGGATCATGTCGGCTGCTCCGTTATTTAACGGGAAGAGATCACAGTTTGGCCCCGAAAAGGTGGCCAGCTGATCCCTTCCACTTTCCTATTTATTTCCGCACCCCGGCGCTCAGGCATGTTATGATGTGCAGCAAGGGAGAGCACAGGGAAGTGCCCCATTGAAATGAATGGGAGTTTTTTTTTATTACTATTTTAGGGAAGGCCACCAATTGACTAACAAAGGCCTTGTTAGTCGAGCAGTGGCCTTCATCAATCTCCAATTCACCATCATGCTGTATAAAATATTTTTATTAATAACAAAAACTCTCATTCATTTCAATTGGGCGTTCCCCATCCCCTTGCAGTATGTCATAACATGTCCGAGTGCAGGGGCGTTGAAATGAACAGGGAAGTGGAAGGGGTCGGCTGGCCACCTTGTCAGGGCCAAATTATGATCCCTTCCCATTAAATAACAGAGCAACAAACATGACCTCTTTTCATTAAATAACAGAGCAACAAACATGACCCCTTCTCATTAAATAACAGAGCAACAAACATGACCCCTTCTCATTAAATAACAGAGCAACAAACGATGATCCACATTTACAGAAGGGGACTATCGCTTGCATGCACTATACCCTCGTGTAAGGTACCCCCCCAGGCTCCTAAAATTACGTTAAGCTAAAATAGTGCAATTAAAAATTATCCTAAAACAATGGCTGGAAATGGAGCATTCTGATTGGCTGACAGCATTGTTAAAGGGTTATGTTCATGGCAGTAACACTTATATACAATGGAACAGTTAGAATTTTAACTATAAAAACATTTATTTTAAAAACATGAAAACAATTTAGTTTACTACTACCATTAAGGAACACCAGAGACTGGATAATCTTCCTTAAGCTAACCACAGGCACTTGATGCACCGCGACCAGGGTTGAGGAACTACGTCACCAGGGGCATGGCCGGGGGAAGCTCGAGCACCCTTCGGGAGGCATTCCTTCCTCCAGAGAGGGTCTTGTCATTGATGGTTTTAAAGATAGCTGCTGTTCCCTCCTTAGCAGAGGGGATCTGGGGATCCACATGCAGGGAACCATGAAAGGTGAACTTGTAGAGAATAATTTAGCTTTTCAACAACACAGAATAAACTGCATGACAACTTGACAACCTTTTGATAAAGTGACAAAAGTACCACATTGAAATGAAACAGAACATGGCATCTTATTTAAAATGGAAATTTCTTCATACTAATTCACTGCATAAAAATTAATATTGTGAGGGAAATGTTTGTTTTGTCCAGGAGTATTCAATATCTTTTGACTATATAGATTAGAACATAATACTTGTTTCTGTTTATTGTAAGTTAAGACGTTTATGGTTATTCACAGTAATTTCTAGCTTTCTTTCTTAGATGTGTTTCCTTTTTATTTAGTTCTTTATATATAATAAGTGTATTTTTTTATGATTGTTTATGAAATATTTATTTGATTAACTTCCTTAGTGTTGTATTTCCAAGGGGAAAATCACCAGGCTGGATGTTTTATTGTACTAGAATAACTGAAATTAATGTGTGCAATGTATGTTTGGAAAACTGAAAAAAATTCAATAAAGTTATGCTTATAAAAAAGGAGAGGGTTTTGCAGTTCCACTGCAGAGGCTGGATGTCAGTGCAGCTTGATGCTCCAATAGCAGGGCAAAGACATGAGGGCTCCAAAGAGAAAATGGCGGTGGAAAAAACACCCGCTCATTACTGGATTATGCTGGTCCCTTGCGGGCCCAACACCACTGACTAGGCAACCCACATCTGGATCCTGCTTCAGTGGGGTAAGGGCCCACCTCAGGGACCCCATCACGAAAGGTAAGTCGTGAGGGTAAAACACTGGGGGATATGTTCTGGAGAAGATGGGTTATCAGGCTGGGGGTACTGGCTAAAGGAGGGCAGAGTGGTCATCTGGAGGAAAAAAAGCCTTAGGTAGAAAAATTTCAAAATCAGAGGAAAAGCAGCAGTCACCCCCCCCAAATAAGTATACACAAATGCAGTTTCTTCAGGAAAGTTCTTTCATTGCATTACGCCTTCAGTTTATAGCAACACCATAGTGCAAGATAAACACTCTTTACGTTTCATCCTCTCTGGGGCTTCATCAGAAGATGTGTAGATATGTGATCAGGAGCAATTTATACAACTTTCCACCAAGGGAGAATGAATTGACCACCATCTTCACGGGAACAGATCCGGGGACAGGCAGTAAGGGGGAAAGGGAGGTAAAGTGCCTACCTGGAGGCACTGCTCAGAGGGATGGAAAGCAGATCCTGAGGATCACCAGGGCAGCAGCGAAAAGAGGGGAGCTGGATGTCATTGTCCATCTGGGGACAAATTACCTGGCAAGGGACCAGGCAGAGATAGGAATAGTGCAGGGGGAATTTAGAGAGTTGGGGAGGAGTCTTGGGCAGGTGGTATGCTCTGTGACCATCTCAGAGGTGCTACCTGCCCTTGGCAAGGAGGAGGTTGGGGAACACCACACCAGGGATTTCAACGCATGGTTAAAAGTATGGTGCGGCCAGGAGGGGTTTGGCTTCATTGGGCACTGGAACCCCACCTGGAGGGATGAAGGGTGGTAGGCTGCACCCATCCAGAGGGGGAATCGAGGTCCTTTGTGAGCAGTTTAGATGCTTCATTGATGAGCATTTAAACTAGCCAAGGGGGGAGGTGGAAGGAGACAGAAAAATAAAAACTGCCCCCCCACACACACACACAAGCTCACAAGGCAAACAGAGAATCTGGAGGGTGAGATAAAGCAAAAGGAAGCAGATAATGAATGCAAGGGGATAGAAGGAAAAATTAAAAATAATAAGCATAGGGGACAAAATAAGGGAGAGCAAAGGAGGAAAAGGGAAGAGGGTGGCAACATAGCCTGAAGAGCCATGTGCGGCAATGCGAGAAGACCGAACAACAAGCCTGCAGACTGAGAGGCTATCATGGTGGAAGCAGACCTGGATTTAGTCACAGAAACTTGGTGCAATGCAAACCAGGACTGCAAGGTGACTATACCAGGATATCAGCTCTTCAGGAATGACAGGGTAGGCAGGTAGGAAAAGGGGAGTGGTTCTTTATGTAAGGGATAACATTAAAGTCATGGAAGCGCAGGGGGAGGAGACACTGTGGGTCACTCTGGAGAGAAGGAAAGGGATCACTATTTGAACAGAAGTGATCTACAGACCACCAGCACAGAAGGAAGAGGTGGACAAGGAAATGACGAATGCAATTCTGAAGATGGCTTGCATGGGAGAGGTACTGCTAGTGGGAGACTTCAATCTACTGGACGTGGACTGGAACCTCCCCACTGCAACTACAGCCAGGAGTAGGTACATCCCGGACTCCTTACAACAGGTGTTCCTCAGGCAACTTGTCCTGAAGCCCACACAAGAGGGGGCACTACTAGATCTAGTGGTAACAAACAGAGACAGTGTCACTGAAATCATAGTGGGGGCACAGTGGAAAGCACAGTGGTTTGAGAGAAGAACTGGGATGGAACTGAATCACATACAGTCGAGGGTCCTGGACTTCAGGAGGGCCGATTTTAGGAAAATGGGAGAATGCCTCAGAGAAGCCTTGGCAGGGTAGCAGAACTGGGGGGAGTCAAAGAACAGTGGACAAAATGAAAGAGAGCACTGAACAAGCTACAAGCCTCTGTGCCAGACAAGTTAGCAAGGACAAAAGAAAAGAGACCACTGTGATTCTCTAAAGAGGTAGCGGAAATGGTTCGAGCAAAAAAGGGCATTTAGAGTGTACAGACAGACACAGAACAAGAGAGAAATGGAGACTTACTAAAAGAAACAAAGGGCAGCAGGGAAGGCAATTAGGAGAGCAAAAGCACAGACAGAGGAAAGGATACCCAAATCAGTGACGAAGGGGATAAAAAGTTTTTTAGATATATAAGTGAAAAGAGGAAGGGAGGGATAGAAAAACTAAAAGAGGAAGGAGGGGGTAGTGTGGAAGAGGACCAGCAAAAAGCAGATAGTCTGAACAAATACTTCTGTTCAGTATTCACGGAGGAGGGGGTAGGAAATGGGTCTAAGATTAAGGACAATGGTATAAGGGACAAGAAGTGGACACAAGCCTGTTTACAGAGGAAAGAGTGTTTGAGGAACTATCAAAGGTAAAAGTAGACAAGACAATGGGACCAAACGGAGTGCACCCCAGGATACTGAGGGAACTGAAAGAAGAGCTGGCCACACCTCTGACAGCCCTTTTTAATCAGTTATTAGGGATTGGGGAGCTTCTGGGGGAACTGGAGGAGGGCAGATGTGGTCCCACTCCACAAGAGTGGAAATAGGGAGGCGGTAGTAAACTACAGGCCTGCCAGCCTGACGTCGGTGGTGGGCAAGGTAATGCAATTACTATTGAAGGAAAGGATTGGGGAATATCTTGTTACCAATAATCTGCAGGATCAGAGGCAGCATGGTTTCACAGGTCCTGCCAGACAAATCTGATCGAGTTCTTTGATTGGTAACGAGGGAGGTGGATCAGGAAGGAGTGGTGGACGTGGCCTACCTGGATTTCAGCAAGGCCTTTGACACCCTGCCACATAGAAGATTGTTAAACTGGGAAGCCTAGGAGTAGGTCCCAAAATAAAAAATTGGGTGGCAAACTGGCTGGGCAATAGGAGTCAGAGGGTAGTGGTAAACAGCATTCACTCTGGAGAAGGCAACGTTACCAGCGGGGTTCCACAAGGATCAGTATTAGGGCCAGTCCTCTTCAATGTCTTTATCAGTGACTTTGTGGAAGGGCTGGAAGGGAAAGTATGCCTGTTTGCAGATGACACAAAACTCTGCAACAGAGTGGACACATTGGGGGCAGTAGAAGGAATGAGGAATGATCTATAGCAAAGGGGAACGGCATAGTCGCATATGGGTGGAGTCCATACCGGGGTTAATGGCAGACAGGGTGGGGCAGTCATTTCTAAAGTATGCAAGGAGGGGTAGGAGGAAACTGCATATAGTGGTGCATGTGGGGACGAATGAGCTGGTGGGGGAGATGGTGGAGGTAGTGAGGGAGAGGTTTGAGGGCGTGGGAAGGCTGTGTGAGGTGATAGAGGAGTCGGTGGCCTTCTTAGAGGTGCTCCCAGTACCCTGTGCAAGTAAGGCAAAGAAAGGGAGGATTGGGGAGTTCAACACATGGTTGGGGGAGTGGTGTCAATCCAAGGGGTACAAGGTAGTGGGTGGATGGGGCAGAATCTGGGGCAATAACGATCTATATGCAGGGGACAGGCTGCACTTGAGTGGGGAGGGGAAGGGGGTATTAAAGCAGAAGTTAGAGGGGTATAGAGCGACAAAGGTGGATTTAAACTAGTGGTGGGTGGCGAGTGGACAGATGTAGGTGGGGATCCTGAAAAGAGGAACCAAATGAGCTTACCTCCCAAGCTAGCAGGGAAGGATTTGGAGAAGTTGCACAGGGGGGATTAGGTGGGAGGAGAAGCAAGGAGAGGTAGGGAAGGGGACAGGATGGAGGGTGGCCTCACTGAATGCAGGAAGCTTAGGTAACAAATCAGCTGAGTCACAGGTGCTCCATCCAGTAAGGAGGGTGGATATTGCAGCCATCACAGAAACATGGGCCACAGTGCACCGGGACTGGGATCTGGCAATCCCACAGTATAAACTGTACAAGAAGGACCATGGGGTGGGGAGGGAGGTGGCAGTCTTTGTGAGGGATGGGATCAAATGTACAAGGGAAGAGGGGGAGGAAAGGAGAACAGAGGTAATTTGGTCGTAGCTCCTGGACTCCAAGGGCAGGAAGCTGAGGTTCGGGGTGGTGTACAGGCCGCCATCCCAGGCAGAGGAGCTGGACAGGGAGTTAGCAGAACAATTCAGGAAGGCATGTAGGAAGGGGAATGTTGTCATTTTTGGGGACTTCAATCTGTCAGGGGTTGACTGGAGCACTCCGGTCACCTCCAGTGCTGGGGAGCAGATGCTGCTGGACGTGATCCAGAAGGGACTCCTGACACAGCTGGTCACTGGACCTACTAGGCTAAGTAACACACTAGATCTGTTACTGTTGAATGGTGAGGCAGTGAGGGAAATAAGGGTGGAGGACCCACTAGCTGATAGCGATCACCAAATGGTGCGGTTTATTATCACGATGAGCAGGGAGTCAGGGGCCTCACTAACAAAGGTGGTGGACTTCAGGAAGGCAGATTTCGAAAGGATGCGAGAGATACTGAAGGGGAAACTTGAGGGCACAGGGCCAGGGATGGAAGTGGAGCAGAAATGGGACATTACTAAACGGGGGATTACAAAGGCGATGGAAGCTTGCACCAAGTTACAGAGCAAGAGGAGTAGAGCAAGGAAACCATGCTGGTTGAACTGCAAAGTGATGGAGGGGGTGAGGGCACACAGAGCTGCGTACCAGAGGTTCAGAAGGACGGGGAAGGAGGAGGACAGGGAGAAGTATGCAAGATGGTCCAAGGAAGTGGCCAAGAGGGTGACAGAAGCTAAAGCCTCAAGGGAGCTAAGGTTAGTACAGGGAATTAAGGGGGGAGAAATACTTTTTCAGATACATCAGAAAGAAAAAGAAGTGCAGGGATAACATAGTGAGGAAAAAGAGGGGTGAGGAGTGGGTAGAAAAGGGAGAGGAACAAACGGAAGCACTAAATGAATACCTTTGCTCAGTGTTCACGCAGGAGAAAGGGGGACCACTACCACCTTGGACTGGGAGGGTGGGAAGAGGTGATGGAGGGAATGATTGAGGGAAGTAGAGTATTAGAGGGACTAGGGGCGCTAAAAGTGGACTAGGCACCAGGGCCGGATGGTATCCACTCCAGGGTGCTAAGGGAGATGGCGGAGGTGCTGGCAGAACCGCTGGCAGATCTGTTCAGAACCTCCCTGGATACAGGATGTGTGCCTCAGGACTGGAGGATGGCCCATGTGGTGCTAATAACACAAGAGCGTCCCAAGGGACCAACCAGGCAATTATTGGCCAGTCAGTCTCACTTAGGTGGGCAAGCTTATGGAGATGATACTGAAGGAGAGGCTAGTGTCATTTCTAGAGGACAATTACCTCCAGGATGTTAGGCAGCATGGGTTTGTACCGGGGATGTCCTGTCAGACTAACCTAATACAATATTATGACTGGGTAACAAGAGAGCTGGATAGGGGCCATGCAGTGGATGTCCTCTACTCGGATTTCAGCAACACCTTCGATTCAATACCTCATAGGCGACTTGGGGGGATGCTAACCGGCGTGGGAGTGGGGGCGAACAAGGCAAACTGGATTACAAACTGTGAAGGGAATTCTCAACACCCAGACCAGTGATGAGTGGGGTGCTGCAGGGCTCAGTGCTGGGCCCAGTGCTATTTGGACTCTTCATCTCAGACATCACGCATGGAGTGGTGAGCAAGGTAAGTCTGTTCATAAATGATACCAAAATGGGTGCAGTAATGGACGAGGAGGAGAGATGGAAGCAACTGCAGAGGGACCTAACCAAACTGGAGGTGTGGTAGGAGAGATGGCAGCTGTGGTTCAATGCAAAGAAGTGTAAGGTTATGCACTTTGGGGCAAAGAACCCAAGGAGAGAATATTGGTTGTGGGGGGTGAAGCTGGGAATCACTGAGGAGATGAAGGACCTAGGGGTGATGGTAACAGGGAGCATAAACAATTCTGCCCAATGCAGGAAAGCAGCAGTGAAGGCGAACAAGATGCTGGGGTGTATAGTGAGGGTGTCCTCATACAGGCGGAGGGAGGTGATCTTGCCCCTCTACATATCACTGGTCAGGCCGCACTTGGAGTACTGTATGCAGTTCTGGAGGCTATACCTGAGGCGAGATATCAAGCTACTGGAGGGAGTGCAGCAAAGGGCAATGAGGATGATACAGGGAATGGAGGGGAGAGACTATGAGAACAGGCTGGGGGAACTGAATAAGTACACCCTGTAGGAGAAGAGGGATGGTGGGGACATGATCGTAACTTTCAAGTATCTGAGGGGAATCAACAAGGATGGAGCCGACAGGGTTTTTAAACTGAGTAAGGGAAGGGACACTAGAGGGCATGAGCTAAGAATGGGGGGGGGGGAGATTTAGGAGGGAGATGAGGAGGCATTACTTCACAGAAAGAGTGGTGTCGAAGTGGAATGCCCTACCAGACAGGGTGATATTTTTTTTATTTTTTATTTATTTAAGTCTAGGATTACAAATACCTTTGAGCCAAGGCTCTTTTACAAAGGTTCCACGTCAATTACAGCCAATTACAATACATTGCAATACAACAAGGGGAAATACAATGGAATTGAATGGATAGGCTGGACACAAGATGGAAAGCAAAAGGCGACACAGAGGGGATGGTGGATACTGCAGGGGCGCAGGGCAGCCAAAATGGCATTTGTCAGACAAACAGTGGGGCGATGAGGGTGACATATAAAGAACAGTACAGGAGGGAAGTGCTAGAGTGGGGGAGGTGGAGGAAGGGGAAAAGAAAAGAGGAGGGTAGGGTATGATGTGTGGGGCAGAGTAGGGTGTGAGAAGGTGGGGCAGGAAAGTGGGATTGGCCAGTGGGAGAAGTGCCTGGTGTTGGTCTGAAGAGGACTAAATGGGCCAGTTATATGCAGCAGTCACATGAACTGGAAGCAATGACAGGGTTTTAAATAATTGATTAGCATTTTTTTTCTTGGGACAATAATAACTGTACAGAAAGCATTTATATAGGTTTTCTAGAAGTGTTATGTTTGCTAAACACAGTGAGGCAGGTGCTATGCATTTTCACAATGTTTTAGAACTTTTATGAGCAAAACGCTAATCAATTTTTAGAGTTAAATAAAACCTTGAATGAGATGGCGACATAGCGTGGTTTTGAAAGGGCCAAGTTTTGACATAGAGGAGATGTCCGGACTGAGTTCTTTTAGCCAGCTAGGTCCCCTATGGGCAAAGGATCTTTGTCCCTGGGAGGTGCGGCAATGGGGGACTTGAAGGAGCTGAGTTTCAGATTTCCTGGTGTTTCGGGTATTCAGGCAGGGTTGCAGTAGTGCTTGGACACCGGGAGGTGCGAGGCCCATGGTAACTTTCTTAGCCATGGTGCATGTTAGATATCTTATGCGGTTGGAGAGTTGTAGCCACCCGGTTTGCACATATATGTCACAAGTATGTGTCAGACGGTGGGCACCAGTGGTGAGCCTACAAGCCTTGTTGAGAGATGTCGATATTCGGAGTGCAGTGGTTGATGCAGAACCGTAGATGATTAGGCCGTAATCAATGATGGAGACCACTGAGCTCTGGACAGCGATCCTCAAGGCATCCGATGTAAGGTGACGTCTGTGGCGGTAAAGCAGGCCAAGCTGAGTACCTGCAGCTTTGGCAACACAGTCAGTGTGGGAACCACATGACAGGTTTGGGTCTAGATGAATCCCAAAATATTTAAATGACTGAACCTGTTCAAGGGTGCTTCCATGGCTAGTAGTGATGGGGAGAGGATGGAGCCTGTGCAGGTTTCAGCGGCTGCTGAAGAGCATAACCTTGGTTTTATTATGGTTTAGGACAAGCTTGTGCTTGCTAAACCAGTTTTCTACAGTGGCAAAGCCTTGCTGAAGATTGTGCTGAAGCGGTTCAGGTTCCTTGAGAGAGTTGAAGATTACTGCGTCGTCAGCATAAAGAATGAATTGCTCAGGACAGGATTGGGGAAGGGTGTTCAAGAAGAGGCAGAATAGTTGGGGGCCCAGAATTGACCCTGAGGACTCCAGAGAGGACTGGTCTGGCATCAGAGAGGACCCCATTGATTTTCACTCTTTGTGTCCGATTTTCTAGGTAGCTACTGAACCAATTGGTAGCGTCAGGGGAGAGTCCAGTCGACTGGAGCTGTTCAAGCAGCAGACGATGATGTACGGTGTCAAATGCTTTTGACAGATCAACGAAAACGGCCCCAGTTAGCTGCCCATTATCCAGAGCAGAGTGTAGCTAACCGGTGAAATCTAGTAGGGCTGTTGATGTACTGTGGCCTTTCCTGAAACCATGCTGTTATGGACATAAGATGTATTTTTCCAAGAAGTCAGTAAGTTGATCTGCCACAAGGTGTTCCAGAGCCTTCGAGAGAGGAGGGAGCACGGAGATAAGACAATAGTTACCATGGTATGTCTTATCACCAGTTTTTTGGACTGGCGTAACAGTTGCAGCTTTCCATAGGTCTGGAAATTGACTGAGACTAAAGGAGAGGTTGAAAATATGAGAAAGTGGACCAAGGAACTCATCAAGGGTGAGAGATAGTAGTTTGAGGTCGAGCGAGTCCCCGCTAGTTCTGGACTTGGATATTGCTTTGTTGATATAATTGTGTGCTGCATGCTTCTTGACAATTTGGAAGTAGAAAGGTGGGAGGTTTGATGGGGTGGGATAGCTACAGGGATTAGGGGAGTCAGGTTCCAGAAAAAAAGTCTGTGGGGAGAACACTATTAAGGTCAGTGAAGGCATCATTGAAGGAGTTAGCAATGACCAGCAGATCAAGAGTGATGGACCCATCAACCTTTAGCATCGTTGGAGATGATTTTGGCTGCTTCCCACTGACTTCTTGAGTGTTCTCCCAGAATTCACTGCCGTTGCCTCAGGCATTAGAGAGAGCTTCTTTGTAGTACATATTTTTTCTCAGTCTGATGGATTTTGTGCAGAGGTTACGTGCATGTTTCTAATTTTGAATATCAATTTGAGTACCAGAGGCCTTGGCAAGGGCTAAGAGGTGGTCCCTGGATTTCAGCTGCGCCAGGAGCTCACCATTTAGCCAGGGGGTTTTTAGCACCTTCACTTTTCGTTTTTTGAAGGTGGCGAAGGAGTCGCAGGCAGCATTGAATAATGAGACAAAGTAGTTGAGAGCTGAGTTGACATCCGTGGCTTTGTAGATGGGAGACCAATCATGCTGATTAAGGGATAATTAAAGGTGAATGAGCCGACTATGAGGGAGAACTCTGCTGGTGATAACCTTAGGCGGTAGTTTGCAGAATTTGTTTCACCATTGACAGGTAACAGGGGAATGATCACCAAAAGAGTCAGGGTGCACGAAGGTGTTTGAGATACGGAAGGAATGACTGGTCAGGATCCAATCCAGCAGGATACAAGTGCCTGTTTTGTAGTTTTTTCTTGTGTGGGAGAGCACCATCTGCATGAGGTTTGCAGCTGAGATGGCATCCCTAGAAGCCCTGGCATCAGGTACATGCCAGTTAATATTAAAGTCGCCAAAGATGATTGTCTCAGAGCCCATTGGTAGGGTTCTGATGAAATTTAGAGTGGAATTGAGGCTTATCCCTTGGTCTTTAGGGGGGATGTATACAGAGACAATAGTGAGAGCTTTGTTGTGTACCCCAAGGAGAATTTTTATTGGAAGAATCTGGGCAGTGGCGTCGTGGGGGGGGTTGGAGATGGGGAACCCCATGAGACAGTCCTTGATGTAGATAGCACAACCCCCTCCTCTTTTGGAGATGCGATTGAGTCTGTGCACTGGTAGTTCAATTGCCATATCTGGAATTTTGGGTGTTAGCCAAGTTTCAATAACTGAGAGGATATCAGGATGGTGTTGGTTTGTAAAGATGCGAACAGCATCTAGCTTAGGTAATAGGCTGCAGACATTGATGGATGCGAGGGTTAGACCCCGAGTCGGTTTAGCATGGCAGACCAGGCGAGCGGGGGTAGGGCCTGGATTGGGGTGCACATTACCAGACATCAACAGGAGGAGGAGCAGGAGCTTCAAGGTGCACAAACGGAGTTTCTTGTAGGATAAGTTATGTGGCCTTTCCTTGGTGTCACATAGGCAGGGTTGCAGGAGTTTGTCCCAGAGGGCTGACATATATGATAGTGGGGACAGGTGGGCCAGTAGTCTGAGTCTGGAGAAACTCGGGACCTGCCAGTCGGGAACCAGGAGGGGCTGATAAGGGAACATGATTTGGAGTGGATTGTGCCTAGGTGGTGATAAGAATTTTTCAGTTGGTAAGCGGTGGGGAAAGAGGGGAAGCAGCATTCAGGAAGGTAGGACAGCTGCAGCAGGGAGGCTAGAATAGAGAGGTGAGTGAGAAGATTGGGGGAGAGGTACATGTTTATGTTAGTGAGGTGAGTGAGAAGATTGGGGGAGAGGTACATGGTTATGTCAGAGAGGTGAGTGAGAAGATTAGGGGAGAGGTACATGGTTATGTTAGAGAGGTGAGTGAGCAGATTAGGGGAGAGGTACATGGTTATGTTAGAGAAGTGAGAGAGAAGATTAGGGGAGAGGTACATGGTTATGTTAGAGAAGTGAGAGAGAAGATTAGGGGAGAGGTACATGGTTAAGTCAGAGAAGTGAGAGAGAAGATTAGGGGAGAGGTACATGTTTATGTTAGTGAGGTGAGTGAGAAGATTGGGGGAGAGGTACATGGTTATGTTAGAGAGGTGAGTGAGCAGATTAGGGGAGAGGTACATGGTTATGTTAGAGAAGTGAGAGAGAAGATTAGGGGAGAGGTACATGGTTAAGTCAGAGAGGTGAGTGAGAAGATTAGGGGAGAGGTACATGGTTAAGTCAGAGAAGTGAGAGAGAAGATTAGGGGAGAGGTACATGTTTATGTTAGTGAGGTGAGTGAGAAGACTGCGGGAGAGGTACATGGTTACGTCAGAGAGGTGAGTGAGAAGATTGGGGAGAGGTACATGGTTATGTCAGAGAGGTGAGTGAGAAGATTGGGGGAGAGGTACATGGTTATGTCAGAGAGGTGAGTGAGAAGATTGGGGGAGAGGTACATGGTTATGTCAGAGAGGCGAGTGAGAAGATTGGGGGAGAGGTACATGGTTATGTCAGAGAGGTGAGTGAGAAGATTGGGGGAGAGGTACATGGTTATGTTAGAGAGGTGAGTGAGAAGATTAGGGGAGAGGTGCATGGTTATGTCATGGAGGCGAGGGATGCAGTGCTAGTGCAGGGTGGGTGATGAGCCAGACAGGAAGGATCCATAGAGGGTGGTGAGAAGAAGAGGGCGGAGATCTTGAGAGAACTGGAATGGGCATATGAAAGCTGGAAGGAAATCCGATTAGATAGAGACAAGGCAGAACAGAGGACAGGTGGGCAGTGCTTAGGTCTATTTAATAAAGGTAGGAGGATATCATGCAAAATTGTGGGTAGGCTTTAAAAGGGCATGGGACAGAGAACGGGGAGAGTATGGGTGGATGAGGCTGAGAATGGCCAAGGGCAAACAAAAGGGGAGGGGAGTGGGGCAGCTGCAACTTAGGGGTGCTAGCTGCACACTCGAACAGACGCTGATAGACCAGGAGGTCTGTTTCTGCTGGCACATTCGTATGTTCATATGTATGTTTGTATGTATGTAAGTACAAAAACTAGAGGAATGGTCAAAGGTTTGGCAGCTGGGTTTTAATGCAAAAAAATGCAAAATAATGCACATGGGGCAAAGGAACCCAGGGCAATATACCAAATGGGGGGGGGTATTAACAGCCACAAAGCAGGAAACAGACCTGGGAGTGATCATTTCTGATGACCCGAAGGTAGCAAAACAGTGTGACAAGGCAGTGGGGAAGGCAGGCAGGATGCTGGGATGTATAGGTGGGGGAATCACCAGCAGAAAGAGGGAGGTAATAATACCACTGTATACATCACTGGTGAGACCACACCTCAAGTACTGCATACAATACTGGAGGCCCCATCTCCACAAGGGCATAAATAAGGTGGAGGCAGTACAAAGGAGGGCAACAAACATGGCACATGGTCTGCGTCAAAAGCCCTATGGGGAAAGGCTCAGGTAACTGAACATGTACTCCCTGGAGGAAAGGAGGAATATGACAGAAACATTCAAAGTCCTCACAGGTTTAACAAGGTACAAACAGGAAGCATATTTCAAAGAAAAAGATGCTCAAGGACAAGAGGTCACACTATGAAGACAGAAAGTGGGAGGCTCAGAGGTAATGGGAGAAAATACTTCTTCACGGAGAGAGTGGTGGACCCATGGAACAGCCTCCCAGCGGAGGTGGGGGGGTGCTAAAATGGTTATGGGTTTCAAAAATGCATGGGATAAGCATGAAGGGATTGTTGTAGTAAAGGGGGGTTCTGGGGACTGAGCAGGGTCACCGGTGTCAATATAGGTAGGGAAAATATGAGCATATTAGGTGGAACAAGTAGTCTTTATCTGCCGTTAGTGTCTATGTTTCTATGTAATGCCCTTAGGATAATCTAGAAAGTTCCTCTATGCTTCAGCAGCCAAGGACATGATAAAAATGTCTCACATTCAATACAGTCATTTTATTGGAGGCAGCTTACAAATAAGGTGTGCTGAGCACAGGTTACCATAGCTAAGGGGGTAGGAGCAAAGGGAGCAAAATGGTCGCTGGGGCCACTGCACAAGTAATAGGCAGGGTTGGGCAGACAGGATAGTCAGGGATGACTTTAGAGTTTTGGGGGGGCCCCAGGAAGATGAATCATGGGTCCCTTACCAAATCCAACTTGAACACATCTTTTACTCTGTTAAAAGTTCACATTTTATTTTCAATGCAACCAGCTACACGTTAATGTTTTTAGGGTGGTAACAATGCTAGTCCTTGGGGTCCCACTGCCTATCCAATCCATGTCTATTCACCAGCCCCTGATTGGCTGGGCCATACCTTGGCGAGTAGTTTCATGATGTTAAGACACAAGCTCCGCAGAGCTCAGTGATGCTTCCTTATTGCTGTTTTACTTTAAACATAAATAATTATTAAAAATAAATAAAGTGGTACTGTGGATCTGTCTAGAGTCCACCCATGAGCAGGGAGCCCCCAGCAACAGCAGGGTTCACTGGAGCCTAAAACCACCTATGAGAATGGGCCAATAGGCCTTTTTCTGCCATCACTGTCTGTTTCTGTGAAAGCAAACCATAGGCACGCTAGCTGATTTCAAACATAGCACTGCATGCTGACAGTTTATTTACTTATTTGGTGACTGGGTAAGTACACTGGGCCAACGTCCCGTGTTCAGGCACTACCCTCATAGTCTGAATGGCAGTTCTTAATGCGAGACAGTTGGCTTGAGTGGAGCTTGTGACACCTCTGTTGCAAAGTCCCACTGCAGAACAAATAAACTCTGGTCAGAGTCAGTATGTCCCCGTCAAGCTTTTATGAGCGCAGCTGGAATATGCCGTGCATAAGATGGCAGCGATGACTGAACCGCGCGTGTGATACTCACATATGCGCAGTCTGATGCAGCGCCACCATCTTGTGCATGGCGGCTGCCACTTCCACAGTTGTGGAAGAAAAAGAAGTGCCCCGGAGTGGGTGAGTTTATGCGGCCGGCAGAGGGGAAGGGACGCAACCACTGGAAACTATGCCATCGCACTGTGGAAGCACACTGGACAGCGGTCCACTCACATGCTTCCACAGTGCTCTTCTGAGATGTTGGCTTAACATCTGTGGAGCACCGCCCATGCAGCCGTAAAAATGGGAGCCAATGACTGCATCTTCCTCTAAGGGGGGGGATTGGGGGAGGCAGGGCTAGGGAGTCCAACCTGGTGCCAAAGCTAGGGCTTGCTTGGTTTATTTGTAGCATTCCCCCACGTTTAAAATCCAAAAGGTACCTTTTTAATAACACAGGAGAAGGCCTGATTTTATAATACAAGATTCCATAGATTTTTCAGCACTACACTTTGCCTGTAGTGGCCCTACGTTGTCAACATTGAGAAGCAGCCCTCAGTCAGTGGTTTGGTATTTACTACTATTGGAGTTAGTGTCTCATAAGCCTCTTGTCAGATACTGGTACTACACTGGGAAGTGTAACATTTATAACCAGAAACTGGAACTCTGCTAGTCATGCTACTTCAGCCTGCAGACACTAGATCAGATGTAGGGGATTGATGCCCCTTTGAGGCCAGTTTACTGTGAGGTTGTTGTTTGTGGTCTGGTAATGTGGGACCTCCCGGGAAACAGGGAGGCTGGGGAGTAAGAATGGGCACACACAATGGAGCAAGGAGCCTTTTTCTGCGGACAAATTCTGTTTCTGTAAGAAGTCAGCCCACCTGGATCCTCAGCCAAAGCTGCTTCCTGGTCATCTCTAGCTTCTTGTAATATATCTCCATTTCGTGGGTCCTCTGCTGTTCTTTCTGCAGCCGCCTGATGTAATCAACCGCAGCCTTCAGGATTGTGCCTTTATTCCAGCGCACGTCCCTGGTACAAAAAAGAAAGATATGGTCACATGCTATGAACATCTGACAGAACACAGTGTCAGGACCGTGGGACGGAGTCAATGTCTACAGCCTCGCCAGCCTGGTAACCTGAGTCTTCCATAACTATGGACATAATGATGCACCAAAATTACAATAGGTTACTGTGCCCCACTGCTGTTTCCCATTAGGGCATCTTTACCACGGCATCATCACGTAGTTAGATGTAATGACTGGCACCGAGTTTCAGTGTGATTATCTTGTTAGGTGTCATGATATTTCGGTAGCTGAAGCTCTCCGGGGATAGAGCTTTTGAGGTTGCCAGCTCCTTGTTTTTAATTAAAGTCTAATTAATTATTCACGAGCCTAGCAAGGCTTCTGATTGGTTACTGGAATGGTCATTAATATCTGAGAAATGGCCGATCCAGCTGTCAACTGACGTTGTGTGGCTCGCCTTACGCCACACAGCAAAAACTGAAAAAAAAAACCCCTGAAGTTGTTACTGCGATTAGACTTAGTATCACAATAACAACTTCAAAGCCAGTCATTTTTTTGGATTAATAACCAGCTGGAGAGATGTGGCCCGAGGTTGTGCCTTGGGCCACCCATTCCCTCAACTGGTCATGAATCCCTTGGAAATAATAAGCTTCTCAGTCCGTATTGCTTAAGTAGTCCGCTGGCTATGGTACATAATGCCCCTTTGGTGAACTCATTCAAAAAGGCTCTGAGGACCTATCTTTTTACCTTACATACGAGAATATTCAAAAATGCCAGCAGAAGCAGGCTTATACGGCCTATCGAGTCTGCTCGAATGTCCAGCTAGCCCCTCAACTTGCAGCTGCCCCCCTCCCTTCATCTTAACACCCCCCTTACCCTGTCCCAACCCCTCTTAATGCTGCCCACGGTTCTACAGGAAACCACCTCCTCGGGCAAAGTGTGTCACCTGTCCACCACCCTTTCTGTAAAAAAATGCCTCCTGATTTCCTTCCTGAATTTTCCCCCCTCCAGTCTCAGCTGATGCCCTCTCATATCCCTCCCTCTTCCAAGCTGGAGAACCCCTTCTGTATTAACCTTATTTATCCCCTTCAGCTATTTAAAAGTTTCAATTATACGCCCACTATCCATCCTCTCCTCCAGAGAGTACATGTTCAGCTCACAAAATCTATCCTCATAGGACTTTCCCTCTAATTCCTGGATCATCCTTGTTGCCCTACGTTTCACCCCCTCCAACAATTTGATATCCTTCTTCAGGAACGGGCGCCAGTACTGCACGCAGTACTCCAGATGAGGTCTGACCAAGGAGCTGTATAGAGGAAAGATCACCTCCCTATTCCTGGAGGAGATGCCCTTCGCTATACAACCTAGCATCCTACTGGCCTTTGCTGCCACCTTCCTGCACTGATCAGAGTTGTTCATGCTGCCCGTTATAACCACCCCCAGATCCTTTTCCTCCTCTATACTTTCCAGCTGCACCCCCTCAGCTGATAGTTCCTCCCCTGGTTTCTCACTCCGAAGTACAGTACCTTGCACTTCTTGGCGCTGAACCCTAGCTGCCATGTTTCTGACCACTCCTGTAGTTCAGTCAGGTCCTCCTGCAGCCCCCTTCCACCCTTCAATGTCATCAACCACCGTTCCCATCTTTGTATAATCAGCAAACAGACTGATCCTTCTCCGGACCCCATATGAGATATCAGCTATGACTATCCTGAACAGCAGTGGTCCCAGTACTGATCCCCGTGGCACCCTGCTCGACACTAACCTTGGTGATGAGAGCCCCACCACCACCCTCTGCTGTCTTCTATTCAGCCAGTTGATGATCCATCTGATCATCTTTGCTCCCACCCCTATGTATTCCAGCTCCCCACCCCCCAGCCTCCCATACGGCACGGAATCAAAGGCCTTGCTGCAGTCCAAATACAGTACATCCACAGCATGGCTCCTGTCATTTCCCTGGTCACCCAGTCGTAATACTCGATTAGATCTGTCTGGCAGGATCTGTCCAAAACAAAAACCCATGTTGATGACCATCCTGGAGACCACTGTCCTGCAAGAAGGCCACCAGCCTCTCCTTTAGGACTGTCTCCATGAGTTTCCCCACAATCGATGTGAGGCTCACTGGCCTGTAGTTGTCTGGCTCATCCCTGGGGCCACTCTTGTGAATGGGCACTACATGGGCCATCCTCCAGTCCTGTGGTATGTAGCCTGTGTCCAGGGAGGTATTGAACAGGTCAGTCAGTGGTCCTGCCAGGATCTCCGCTAGTTCCTTGAATACCCTAAGGTGAATGCCATCTGGCTCCAGTGCCTTGTCCACCCTTAGTGCCCTCAATTCCTCCATAACCCTGTCTTCTGCAATCCCTAGCCTAATCTGAAATTGCCAAACCAGCTCCTGTATTTTACTGTGTTTCAAATGTCATTTATATTTTATCATGTGATTGTTGCTATCCCTGGAAGGCACCCAGAGCCTCATGGATTGGGCGCCACACAAATAAACTTGTCTTTCCCCTACCTAGCAGAGAAGCAGTAACTGGAAACTTTGGAAGAGGCCAAAATGGTACTTGGTGCAGAAACTCTTTTCTACTATCACAATGTGTGGTTAAAAATCACAGCACGGTAGCACTTATCTAATGCTTGACATTTCAAAAAAGAACAGGTGGGGGGGGAGAAAAACTTATTTATGTAAGCAATAATGACAGAGAAACCAGCCATTTCCAAGGGATTAACAACTGGTTGGTGCACCTCGGGCCACCTCCCTCCAGCCAGTCCTTAATCCAATGACATGACTGGCTTCAAGGTTGCTATTACGATTATGAGTCTAACTGCAGTAGCAACTTTCATTCTTACCATTTATTTGTTACTTAATTTTAGGTTTTGTGTGGCGCTGCATGAGCTACGCATGCCACACAGCATCAGTCGGCAGCTGGATCAGTCATTTCTGAGACACTAATGAGCCCCTGATGAAGCCTCTTGGGTTAGAGGCAAAGGGCTAGAATGCAGTATCTCTCTCCCTGCTTCCTCCTGTGTGCACCTTGGACTTGCTTTTGGTCTCTAATAAAGGACTGGAGCATATATGTATGCTGGATCAGAGTGTTCCATAGTGTGCCACTTTCCTGGTTCTGATCTATTGTTTGTCTGAGCTGGCAGCATGCCGAGCTTGAGTGAGCGTGGCAGCTTTTGAATTCACCAATAATGGTGGCCAGCTAATGGAGGCTTTCCAGGCAGTAAACGCTGACCTGGGAGAGCCTCTGGCCCATGAGAAGAGGGATGGACCATGTAAAAGACTCCCCCTTTTAGGCATATAGTGTGACATGGTTGCCACTGAATTCTGGTTGCCCCACAAGAAGCTGGTGGCTCTTAGGGCCCTCCTCAAATGGGTGGCTAAGGCTTGCAAGATCACTTTACGTGAACTGCAGCAACTGCTGGGCCACTTTAATTTTGTCTGTAAGGTCATACCCATGTGCAAGACGTTCCTGTGTCAGGTGATCAAGGTGAGCTCCTGTTGCACCAAGCCTCAACACAGAATATGGGTGACAGAGGCAATGAGGGAGGACCTTGGTATGTGGCTAGCTCTCCTAAATTGTTTCAGTAGGCAGGCCATTTGGCCAGAGCCAGTCACCAGTCGAGAGTTAGAGCCCTTACTGATGAATCTCGAGGGGCTTGGTTTTGGGGCTCAATTCAGGGGAGAATGGTACACCAGCCAGTGGCCTCAAACCTGGGACTCAGAGGGCTTGCTTACTCAGATCACTCTCATGGAACTCTTTCCTATTGTGGTGGCCCTAGTTGTGTAGGGGGGGAGCAGCTAATAAATAAAAAGGTGACCTTTAGGATGGACAATAGTGGGATAGTTCATACCATAAATGGCCAGCTGGGATGCAAGGGCCCCCTGGGTAATTTTATGTACGTCTTTGTACTAAAATGTTTAGTTCCTAACATATAGTTTAGCACTGTGCATGTGCCGGGCATTGATAACAATACTGTTGACACTCTTTCTCGTTCACAGTGGTGGAGATTCTGGGAGCTGGCTTCAGAAGGGGAGCTGTATCCCACAGAAATCCCAACCTACTTCTGGAAATTAGTTATCCAGAAGCCTGGGAGTTAACTAAGGTGCTCTTTAGCACCCAGCACATGGGCAGCATGCCACAGGGGGGGCAGAACATTTCTTCAGCCTATGGCAGGCCCAAGGATTGGGGAATGTGTGGTCCATCCCGGTGCACCAACTGTGCTCATATGTCCACCACATGAGATAGGAAGGGGTTACACCAGCAGCTACAGGGAAGCACTTGGCAAGGTTAGGATGGCTTCCAAAGTCATGAGTCACAAAGACACCAAGCGGGTATTCCCTCCTCACAAGAGTTGGAAAGTTGGGCCTGTGGCATCCTCGAGCATCTGCATGGCAGGTGACAATAAGCCTGGCGCTGCTGGACTGTGTTCGAGAGGAACTCCCAAGGTGTGTTCGTCAACATCAGAAGTGCACTTGTTTCAGGCCGGCCTGTTGGTGCAGCGGTAGCACTACTGTCTACAACGCCATCACCCCAGGTTCAGCAGTGAGCCCGAGTCATCAGGAGCCAGCCAGAGAGAGGAAGATCGAGCGTCTCAGCAGATGCTTTCCTTCTCTGGGGTGGGTTGGCCTTGTTGGAGACACACGTGATCAGATGTGCACATTGTATTGTCTCACATTTTTCAAAGAAAGCATTGGCAGCATGCAGAGACCCCAGAGCAACTGAAAAATCCTGCAGACTGGTAAACATGGCAGTGCGGCTGTTTAATGACACTGTTGCGGGGGCTGTCCTGAAGCATGATGAATCATCATGATATTGTGATAAAAAATACCCCAGCTTTATGCCCAGAATGGGGTGCACCTGTCTAGCCTAGGACAGAGTAGATTTTTAGATGATCTACAAAGTGCTCTGGTGCAAATAGTAGTGCAAAGCGATTGTGGGGGATGGGGGTGAGCATTAGGAGGTTTCCTCACCCTGCAGGAGCACGGTAGTCTAACGAGATTTGTACAGAGGGGGTAACACGGAATTACACATCTTTGCAGTTGGATAACCCTGACGATGATAAGAGGTGAGGGCCCAGATGGCTGGATTCCCCCATTCAATGGGCAGCTGGAGGAATAGCCTCTTCAGGCATTGCCCATGGGTTTGAAGTGCCTTCTGATAAGGGAGGATGCATCAGTACCTGGTACAGAGCCATTAATAATGCCCCAGAGCCTGGTTACCTCGTGGTGGCTTGAACTCATTAAGTCAGCCCCCCGGGATGGGAAGGGAATGGCAGTTACATACTGTTTAATACAACATGGCCATTTTTTCTCCAAAGCATGTCTGTCTCACTCTGTTCAGGTGCAGGGAAGGGCATTATGACCTATAAGACAATTAAGCAGCCTGCAGAGAACTGCAGCAGGAGAGGCATTGTCTGAGGGAACAGTCCTGAGTGACACCTGAGCCAGCAGGCTAGTTAGGTAGGTAAATGCCTACCAGGAGTGGGGGTTAGGTAGTCAGGTAGGAGTTCCCTGGGGGCAGAAGGCTTAGGGCTGGAGCGAAGGAGCTTAGACAAATAAATTACCTAACTAAGAAGAGAATCTTTCTCTTGCTCAGTACCTTCCGCTCAGAACCCAACTAAACCCAGTCTTGTAAAAGCAAGGCATGGAATTTTATTTTTTATTTATTTAAGAATCAGTTTACAACCTTTGAGCCAGAGGCTCGTTTCCAAAGGTACTTCGTCACATAAAGACATACATTGCGTTTCGGTTACATAGCAAAGATTTGCAAAAAATCAATAGGCATTCACCAGAGGTGCCACGTCACATAGTGGTCAGACAAATACAATTGGGTACAGGGTACATGTAATTGATAACACGTATTACACAAGTCGGTATCAAGTGAGCATTCTGGTAGATAAACATTGAAAACAGCTGGCACTGGCCAGGTTAAACGTAGGCATGGTGTACAGGGAAGTGGTGGAGGGGATGGTGGGTGGAGAGCTGCCCGGGGGCATTGTCAAGAGAAAGAGGTGGAGCTATGTTCAGAGACAGGAGCAGTTCTGAGTGCTGAAGATGTGGTTCCAAGTGCGGTTTTGAATGTGGAGATGGTGATGGCATTGGTGATGGTGGCAGGGAGAGAGTTAAACCAGGTTGGAGCTCTATAGCTGAAGGACCTCTGGCCACATGCTGGTTCTCGTTCTGAGGACCTTTAGAGGTGGTCTTGTAGGAAGACCATGTTGCAATGGTGGGAGGGCTCTGGTGGATGGATGCGTTACCCCAGGAGAGAGCCAGTAGGGTTTTTGGTGAGGAGACAGGTCTGGTATCGGAGCCGTTCATCCAGGGTAAGCAGGTTAGCATCGACATATAGCTGACAGGTGTGTGTGAGCCTGGGGGCACCAGTAATCAATCTGCACACTTTATTCAGGGTTAGGTGAATTTTGTTGAGTGCAGTGGTGTCGGCAGCACCGTATACTGGTAGACCATAGTCTACAAGGGACAGAACGGACGATGTAACAGCTAGCCGGAGAGCATTTGGTGGAAGGCAGGCTTTATGGTGGAGTAGGATGCCAAGCCGTGTGTTGGTGGCGGATGTTAGGCCGTCAATGTGGTTGTGAAATGTGAGGGCTGAATCGAAGGTAACCCCAAGGTATTTGTAGGAGCAGACTTGTTCCAGTGGTTGGTTGGTGCTTGGAAGGATATAGAGTGGGTGGTTGCTAGCTTTGTTTTGGGGGTGTGAAAAGAGCATAGTTTTGGTTTTCTTAAGATTGATGACAAGTCTGCGCTCCTTAAACCAAGCCTCGGCACTGTTGAAAGACTGCTGTAGGGAGTCCTGTAGGGAGATGGGATTACGGTGGGTGGCAAAAAGGACAGCGTCGTCTGCATACAGCAGAATTTTGCCAGAGCATGCACTGGGCAGGGTGTTCAGATACAGCGAGAAGAGGGGCCCAGGATGGAGCCTTGGGGGACCCCAGAGAATGGGGCGGGTGTCGGAGGTGTGCTATTGAAAAAAATCTTGACACACTGGGATGAGTGTCAAGATGAGCTAGCACACCATGCCAGGGGCCAGCCGAGAGACCAGTGAGGCAGAGTGCATTCAGCAGCAGTGGATGGGAGACAGTGTCGAAAGCCTTTGAGAGGTCAATGAACACTGCACCAGCTAGGGAGCTGGTATCCAAGGAGGAGTGTAGGAAGTTGGAGAATTCAATAAGGGCAGTGCTGGTACTGTGACCCCACGGAAGCCATGTTGCTCTGGGCATAAGATGTTATGCTTAGCCAGATAATCAGTGATTTGAATGGCCACCACTTTCTCCAGGGCTTTAGAGAGGGAGGGAGGATGGAGATTGGCCGGTAGTTGTTGGCCGATGACCTGTCGCCTCCTTTATGAATAGGTGTGATAATGGCTGTTTTCCAAGCTGTGGGGAATTGTCCCAGGCAGAGTGACTGGGTAATTAGGCTTGTGAGAGGTACAAAGACTTCATCTAGCACCAGCCTGAGGATGCTGGGGTCCAGTGAGTCACTGCCGGGATTGTTGCCATTGAGAGCTTTGATTAGGATGGGTCTGGCTTCCTGGGTGGAAATCTTTCGCAGGAGGAAGCTGGGGTGCTGGAGGACAGGGGGAGTTTGGCTGGGGGGAGGGTCAAAGAAATTACTAGGGAGGACTGAGCTAAGGTCAGTGAAAGTGGTGTTGAACCAGTTAGCTATGGTGGCAGGCTCGGTGGAGGTTGTGCCATTTCTAGTGAGCTGGGATGGGGCAGGGGAGCAAGCTTTACCATTGAGTTGCTTAATATTATCCCAGAAGGTCCGTGCTGAGCCCCAGGAGGAGGTAAGGGAGGCCTGGTAATGGTCTGCCTTGGCTTCTGATGGCCCATGAGCATTTATTCGGGCTGCATTGTATGCTTGCCTATCAGACAGACGACCTGTTTCAGTGTCAAGGTGCTAGAGGTTATCCGGTTTCTAAGTAATTGTGGGAGGGCGGGCTAACCCAAGTGCGTTCTGTTTTGGACCGGGTTTTGGTTAAGGGTGCAAAGAGATCACAGGCCATGTTGAAGGTGTGGGTGAAAAGGTGAGGGCAGTATCACTGTTGGTTGCCTGCTGAATGGGGACCAGTCTATCTGGGTGAGGAGTGCCTTAAGTTTCTTCAGCCCACCAGAGCGGGCGCCTGCAGAGGGTGGTCTGGGCTTTGGGCTTGGGATTGAGGGGCTACCCAGTGGAATAGGATAGGGAGTGGTCACTCAGGAGTCTGGGAGGACCTGGATGTTTTGGATTTTGTAGGGTTCGGTTAGTTATAATAACATCCAGCAGGGTGCTGGTACCACTCTTAGGGTTAAGTCTCGTGGGCTGGGTGACGAGTTGTGTCAGATCTTGGGCGGCAAATGAGTCTCTGGTGGTGGATGAGGAGGTGCTGAGCCAATTTACATTAAGGTCCCCCACTAGGACTTGTTCTGCCTTATGGTGGAGGGTGGCTAGGTAGTCCGTTAAAGATATCAGGGCTGGGTGCTGGTTCTTTGGGGGAATGTAGGCTGTGGTGAGATAGAGAGGGCTCCTAGAGGGGTCTGGGGTGAGTCTGAGGGTAAGGGCCTGGGCCCCATTTATGAGGGTAGGGGTGGGGAGTGCATGTCCAGGTATTGTGTCCCTGGTGTAGATTGCACAGCCTCCCCCCTCGTTTGTCTACTCGGTCCTCCCGGTATAAGGTATAGCCTGGGTGGGAGACAAATGAGTCAGGAGTTGATTTGGACAGCCAGGTTTCAACCAGGGCTATGATGTCTGGTTGGTGAGCCATGGCCCAGCACTGTAGGGCGTCAAATTTCTTCAGCAGGCTGCATATGTTCATGGACTGTTATAGGGTATAGGGTAGCAGGGAACTTGCCATCCCATTGGGGGATTAGGGATCGAGAAGGAATTGCCCCATTTTTTCCACTATGAGGTTTTTCTGGGTTTCACCTTATCCGGCGAGGATTAAAAATTAGGCAGTTTGGTAGGGTTAAAGTTAGCCTGTCACAGTCACGTATCAAGTGGCATCTTGGCAGTCTCACAAGATTTGTACAGAAGGGGTAGGAGGGAATCATGCATCTTTGCAGGCAGATCACCCTGAGGCTGGTAAGAGGTGAGGGCCCAGACAACTGGAGTTCCCTGTTTGAGGGGCAATGGGGGCAGTGAGAGGGATAGCCTTTTCAGGCACTGCCCATGGGTTTGTAGCATCCTCCGATGGGGAAGTGTGCATCGACACCCAGCACAGAGCTATCCCTCATGCCCAGTTACCTCATGGTGGCTTGTGCCTATTCAGTCAGCTCCCCTCTGGTGTAAGGGGATGGCCGTTATGGTGATGATTCGATTGATGGATGACTTGCCATGGCTAACTTGCTGTGCACATCACACTGACCTGCTGCATACTATTTAATACAATGTGGCTGTGACCACTGTTCTCCACAGCACATTGTCTGCCTGTCTGTTCAGGTGGAGGGAAGGGTATTGTGACCAATAAGACAATGACAGAGTTACAGTATATCACTCCTGCTGTATGCTCGATTTACCTAGGGTTATCCACAAGGTCGGTGAGTTGGTTCCAACTGGTTCAGAATGAGGCAGCCTGGCAGGTTGCTGGGACCTCCCGGTTTGAGCATATCACGCCGATTCTCTGTGCACTGCAATGGTTGCCTGTTCAGTGGCACATCAATTTCAAGGTATGCTTTGTGACTTATAGGGTCATGCACAGACTGGCCCTTGGCTACCTAAATGGCCTCCTGATTCCGTATGCCCCTCACTGCCACATCGTTTGTCCAAGTCCCCTCTCATCTTTGTTGAAGTCATCAGGTGATCGGGCATTTGGGGTAGCTGCCCTGGTGCTATGGAATGCACCCCCACAGCTGAGACTTTTAAAATCTGTTTAAAAACTCATTTTTTTAATATGAGTTATAGGTCTGGTGCTGTGTTGTAATATTTTAACATCTTTGCTGTGTTTTATATGTTTTCATTGTTCTTATTATGACTTGAGGTGCCCAGAGTCTCCTGGATTGGGTGCTCTGTAAGTTTAATTGCCTTGCCTCTAACTGATGCCTGCAGTGTACACTAGCAGTCATATAACTTACATTAAGGTTGAGGGACAACAGCAACATCTCTATGTATCTGAGTACAAAAAACTTACAATTATTATTATTTTTTTTTTTTCGTTTTACTTACTCTGGACACATGAAGCTTGCCCTACTATTTGGGGACCCTAACTACAAGTCAAAGGGGTACCACAAAGTAACTTCCATTCTTCAATAATAAATGGCTATCCCTACCTCCAAAACTGCCAGGAGTACCCACAGTGAACTGCCCAGAAGACTATTTGCAGGACCTACACCCCCTGGCGATATTAAGAAACTAAAACCATAAGCAGTGAAGTCAAAGTCCCGAATCTACCCTCAGCAGGTCCTGTCAGTGAGAAAAATGACATGACCTGTCCCCTGGTAATAAAAAGCCACACCAGGAATGTTCTACTCGGAAAGCACATGACTGTTCAACTGGTCAGGGATCCTAAACAAGGCTTTCAGGGCAAAGAAGATGGATGGTTGAGTGTGGCTTTATAGAGGAGACAATCTAGAAGATGATGTACTGCAAAACATTTTCCTATCTCAAGTTCCTCCATAAAGCCACACTCTACGGTTAAATGAAAAGCAGTAACATGCAACCATGAGGCAGGATAGGGTCAGAGCCTGGAAAGGATAGCAAACGAAACCAGGGCAGCTCTCTGTATACCTTGTAGCACTACAGACTGCCCATGGCAGAGAAAAGAGGGACTGTGCACTAGGGGGGAAAATCCTGCTTCCCCTGGTAAGTCACAGGAATGCCATGGCCATAAGGCAAACTATTGAACTACCGCTGAGGGTTATATAAACAGACAAAAACAAGGGACAGAGTCTGTAAACCTACATAACTATTGGTACAAGTGTAACCCCCCGTTCCCTGGGGTTACTAGAATCCCATTAGAGTCAGTAGTAGGCAGGGAAGGCAGATAGTGATTATCCAGTAAATGGATTCTCACTCTGTCCCTCTCTGTTGTCAGCCTCAGCTGACAGCTGGAGAGGTGATGTCACCATAGACCTCTCGCAGCAGCATAAGCCACACAGCAGTTGCTGTGAGTGGGGATCTTAGAATTCTAAAGTGAGTCTTGTGTCAGACTGTAGCAGGAGCTCAGTGTGAGCAGTTGCCTTGTGCTGGTGAGTGTTCCAGCAGCAGCTCAGAGTGTGACCTGCACTATACCAGTTTTCTCACCCTAGTGGAGGACAGCCTTTCCAACTTTAGTGAAGTGGTGGAAACCGTCTCCAGGGATTCCTGTGTCTTTAAGCCAGTGTGGGATGAAGCAGTCTGCAAGGATTTCAGGGGCAACCCCCTGATCCAACCCAGAACTTTGTGAAGCTGCCTTTTGGTCAAGATCTGTGAGTAACATTTGTTCTAAGTTTGCCCAGGAGTACCTGCTTTTGGTTTTAAGGTGACTTTCTCTGATGAAGGGACCCTGTCACCATGGAAGTTTTAAAAGTTGGCTGACCACAGTGGAGTCCAGTATGTGACCTGCCATGTGTGCAGAACTTGTACTTTCAACACCCCTGAAGTGTTTTGCTGATGTTAAGTGTGAGATACATTTCAAGAAAGCATCAACAGTGACATTTTGATAAATGTGAGGTATATTACTGAAGGGATGGCCGGGTATGAACTTGGAAACAAAAGGTGGGAGACCCCCCATCTGGAGTGACCAGTTTAGCACTCCCGGTTCTGAAAGGCTGTTTTTTCTGTCAGTGCATGTGGCCAATGCCTGAAGAATTTCTACCCCAGTGAGTGGGTTTTCCTCCAGTTGAGCCTTGAGTGCTCCGTCATGGTCAGACTGCCACAGTTATCCAATGTTAAATGGGAAGTGTCCAAGTACTGGCAGAGTGCCATGTTCTCCAGAAGATTTGTGTTTTCTCTGTGGCTAGTTCCACAATTCCAGTAGTTATCCTATGCAAAACAGGAAGTGTCCATGTACTGGCCATGTGCCATTTCGAAGGAGTTTGGTGTGTTTACCAGTGGCTACTTCCACATGTTCAGAGTTAATCCTATGCTAAATTGAAAGTTGGAGTTCTGTACTTCAGATGTCTGCAGTTACCATTTGTGTAAACCCTTGGGGGTCCATCCCTGCTTTGTGTTATTCCAACTTTATTTCAGAAGCCACACTCTAGAATCCCAACCTGGTATGGACATTCTTGTTATTGCTTTCTGAGTGGAGTTACTTGGGTACCCCTGTCCAGAAGTGCAAACCTAGCATAGCCCTTGGCAAACGTTCTCTCCCCAGGACCTGGGCTTTGCATTGGTCCACGTGTGTGTGTCTTGTAACCACATGAAACCTGTATTTTCTACTACATCGGCATATCAACCTTAAGTGGTGTTTTGTACCCCCACCCCTCTCTTTTCCCCTAGACTATGGGAGGTGTGCCTGCTGGTTAAATAAGGGGCCAGTAGGGGTTACACAAGGAAAACAGAGAGGACTCAAAGGCCCAATCTCGTGAGTGACTTTGCCATATGAAAAAGAAAACACAGACAGGTAATGCTCCCATATCTCAAGAGAAAATATGCCCAGATCTGGGTTCATATAGACTTTTAGTTTCCGAAGCAGAGCTCCAGGCACGGGTTAAATGATCTGCTCAATGGCAAGGTCCAAGGAAAACTGGAAAGTCTTGGGGGAAAAAAGGGCATATACTTGCCATTTAGAAGGACAGCCTGTCCCGAGAACAGATCTGGGTAGCCCCAATTAGAACAAAAAACACAGGGAGTGGAAAAGAGAAACTGGGATAGATATTTATTTCCAAGAATAACCCAGTTCAGTGAATGTGGTAGTATATCATATCTGAAGTAATCCGCAGAGAACCTCCATGAAGGTCTTTGTACAAGCCAGCTTTCAACTGGGCTAACCCCATCTGTACTAGTCTCATGTTTTAACAAATGGTCTCTGAGGCAGGAAACTGTGACTTTTACTTTTAATGAGTACTTTCAGGACCATGGGGTGTCGAATTGGGAAGTGTTTGCACTTCGTCTTGCTGACAGGATGTTTAACCACAGAACTAAACAGCACTGAAAGACCAAGGAGAGAATTCAAGATTTTACTCCTGGCCTTGGGTGGAAGAGCTGCCCTGTGTCAACAGGAACTGAGGTGGATTGTGAAAGCTGACACTACAGTATTGGATGCAGAATGTGAAGAGTCACAAGCAGTCATAAATTGGAAATGAAGAGATCCTTTCTCCTCAGCTGAGGCAGCTACAACTCAGTCTTAATAGGTGAATCAGGGTGATTCCAACAAGGACTACTAGCTCTATCCCATAGATACTGAAGAAATCTGGACAGATTGGCTTCATAATTTATGCTACGTGTGGTAAAGCAGCAGTGCAATGAAACTGGGCAAAAAATTTGACCCTACAGTTTTTTTCACTAGAAAAAATTCTAGGCATCATCCAGTTTTATTTGGTGGTAAAATGTTCTGATTCCAACAAAATGTGAATATTTTATAAATGTTTTAATTAATTTTTCTCTCAAGCACGGCCCGGTGGTGCTGAGGGTTGAGGCACTGGATACCACACCTCACTCCACACCAGCGACCCGGGTTCAGGAGCGGACTCGGGTCACCGGGGGTCAGCAGGGGTGGAGAGGGATGGAGTGTCAGAGCGACTGCTCTCCCTCTCCGGGCTGGGGGGATCCCAGTTGTCGGTACACTTTCAGCCCCTAGCGGAGGCTGGGGTGGTGCACTGGCAACACACATTGAGGGCTGAGTTGGGGCACGGCACCCCCTGGCACCACTGCACACCCCACTCACGCAGGGGTAGAAAAGGGAAAAAATCTGGTGACCGGTCATGGTGGCTTGATGGCCGTCCTACGGGCGCCCGACTCGGGGTACATCGCCGAATACTGGATCCTGACCAGGCAGAGACTGGAGGGTCTCTCTGCCACCCTGCCACGGGGGGGGGGGTAATCCGCAGAGGTAACAGGCGACGGTCCTCAAGGGAGCCATGAGGTACCGGATGGTAGCCGGAGACTAGAATGCGCAGAAGACTGGGCAGACCGGGAGCCAGGTAGGGAAAAAAGGAATAAGAAAAAAAACATTGTCTCAAATGGCCGCCACGTTTGGCCTAGAAATAGTACTGCAGACCTGGCAAGGGTTAGGATCAATAAAAAAACTCATGGTGTGCAGCCTAGGAGGTAAACAGAAATGCAGATTTCACAGGTATGTTAAAGGGGTCAGGAATCGATTACTTATGTGCAGCTATTCGAAATGTCTCTCTTTTCATAAATTATATTCATGCAGTTCCTTTCATGGAACCAAGAATTTAGTTTTGACTGTCACATCATGGTTTCAGAACCTTTGGCACTGTACTGTTAAGTCCATGCTCACATTTCTGTAACGATACAGCGACATAGTCAAAACTCCTAATTTTTGGTTCCATGATAGAAACTGCACAGAATGTTGTGCATACAAAGAAAACAATACAAAACGCAACTGACAGCTTCAGCTTTTATTCAGGCACAGTTAAATAGGGATGCTTTAGAGGTATAAATGTAATTTATGAAAATAGAGACATTTCAAACAGTTGCACATAAGTAATCAATTCCTGTTCCCTTTAATATTTTTATTTATTGTTCCTAAAACTAGCTTTTTTTGAAAAATATTTTTGTTGCACTGCTGCTTTAAGTGCAGCAGAAACATATACATACGAACATACGAATTTGCCAATAGATGAAGGCTTTATGGTCTATCGAGTCTGCTCTAGTGTGCAGCTAGCAACCCTTACACTGCAGCTGCCCCTCCCTCCCTCCCCTCTTACCCTATCCCATCACCTTTTGAAGCATTCCACTGTTCTACAGGATACCACTTCCATAGGCAATGCGTTCCACCCAGGCATCACACTCTCCTCATTTCCCTCTTGAACCTTCCCCCTCCAATCTGAGAATGTGACCTCGAGTGCCCCCACACCTGTTAACTTGACTAGCCCCTCCGTGCCTGTCTTGTTTATTCCCTTCATGTACTTGAAGGTTTCAGTCATATCCCCCCCGTCCCTCCTTTCCTCCAGTGAGTACATGTTCAGCTCCCTCAGCCTGTTCACGTAGGGTATGTCCCCTAGCCCCTGGATCATCTTTGTTGCCCTGCACTGCACCCCCTCCAGTAACTTAATGTCCCTCTTCAGGTATGGGCGCCAGTACTGCACGCAGTACTCCAGGTGTGGCCTAACCAGTGACTTATACAACGGCAGGATCACCTCTCCTCTCCTTCAAGATATACCCCTGGCAATACAACCCAGCATTTTGTTGCCCTTTGCAGCTGCCCTCCTGCATTGTGCTGAGTTGTTCATTGAGCCCGTGATAATCACCCCCAGATCCTTCTCCCCCTTTGTCACGGCTAGCAGAACCCCCCCGCCCCAAGCTGGTAGCTCCTTCTTGGGTTTTGCCCTGAAATGTAGCGCCTTGCACTTTTTGGCATTGAACCCCAACTGCCAGGTGTCTGACCAGGTATCCAATTTTGACAGATCATCCTGCAACCCATGCCACCTGCCTAGGTCATCCACTACTGCCCCCATCTTGGTGTCATCTGCAAACAAACTGCTCTTGCTCTTGATGCCCATTGAGATGTCTGATATGACAACCCAAACAACACCGGTCCCAGCACTAAGCCCTGCAGTACTGTGCTTGTCACTGCCCTCAGAGATGCGAGCTTCCCTCCCACCACAACCCTCTGCTGCCTTCCCTATAACCAGTTTACTATCCATCCCACCATTTTCACCCCTGCACCTGTACCTGCCAGCTTACTACTACCTACTTTTGTAACCTTCGGCATGGAAGAGAGGAACCCCCCCAAGGAAACCTTTGGAGATCCAAAAGGTTAGGTTTCCATCCTCCAGGCTACATGACCCTATTTGAATTTTTGGCATAAAGTGGAACTTACGATAACTGTTTCTCATACAGTAACTGGACCCATGACACATCGCTGAAGCTAGTAGCGAATTAGACGAAGAAAAGTGGGCAACTGGAATAGCTTGGGTTTTTGTACAATCAAAGGAAGGAAGAGTGGCAAATGTAAGCAGATTTACAAACTCACTCCATCCTTCTAATAAAATTGAGATTTAAAGTAGAACTGATCAGAAATAATAAGTACAGATCTGACATCGGGGGTGGTATCTCTTGCAGCAGACCATATCTACGGAGCTATAGCTGCCAGACACTAGGACCACACAAAATCTTTTCTAGACAGCAGTCTACCAGGGACACCGACACCAGCATATCCTATAAGAGTGGGCGACCCCCACACCCTTCTCAGTTCTTTTCTCACCATCGACCATCACACGATGGACTTCATGGAGATCTGACAGCTTCAGTAGATTGCCATTTTACCATAATTCTTCATCGACCTTTATTTTTTACTTTTTTCTCCCTAGTGCGTATCACTTCAACAATAAAGTGATTTTTCCTCTACCATTTATGCCAAGCTCTGCCTCTGGGAACCTCTCCAAAAAGTGTGCCTGAAGGGAGATCCCTGAGAAGGACAACCACGAGGCCTGCCTCTGCTGCTTAGGCCCAGACCATGGCACTTAGGCTTGCATGACCTGCTGCGGCTTTAACCAGGCCATCAGAAAGCACCGAGAGTAGACCCTTGAAACTTTTCTGATGAAGCAGAAGGTCACCCAGATGGAAGAGCTTCAGGTTCCAAGTTCCTCCACTTCCCCTTTAATGTCTTCGAGTTTGCGGCCCTAAAATAAGGACCATTCCAATGACAAAACCCGGTCCGCCTCGTCTCGATCCCAGTCACTGTTTCATTGGCTGACCATGGTGAGGCAGTTCTCGTCATCGGGGGCAGCCCCCTCTACCTCGCATGCCCTTTCCCCCACAGGGCTACTGTTGACAGCTCCCCCCACCAATGTTTCAGTAGCGAGGGTCAGTTCCCAGGGCTCTTGTGCCCCACCAACTTCACAGCCCCTCCTGTTTAGGCTCTTGTTTTCTGCAGGCACTTAGTCAGGTGGCTCTGCTGGTTCATCGAAAGGCTCAGCATCAGCGATTGCCAGGTCACAGCCTAAATTCACTCTGCTGACCTCAGCTGTTTCTTCGGTTGTTGTCCTGGGCCTAAAGCCTCTACCCTCTCTGGAGTCACCCCAGCCCGAGCCCCTGTCGCCATCCCCGATGCTTACCCATGCCAAGGAGCTTCCACACAGGCCCCAGTCTGTGTGGCCTCCCTTCCTGTCGCTGATCCCGATGTTCCCTCAACCAATGCCAATGGGTCTGATGCTAGTAGTGGTCTACTTCCACTCCATGCTTACCACCTTATGACATTTTATGCAGGCATTTTATGTAAATGGAGTCCACTCTGAAGAAAGGGGGTTACTAGTGGGGTACCGCAGGGTTCAGTATTAGGACCGGTCCTCTTCAATGTCTTTATAAGCGACATTGCAGAGGGACTGGAAGGAAAAGTATGTCTCTTTGCAGATGACACAAAGATCTGCAACACAGTTGATGCACAAGGTGGGGTGAAAAGGATGAGAAGGGACTTGGCAAGGTTAGAGGAATGGTCCAATGTATGGCAGCTTAGATTCAATGCTAAGCAGTGCAAGTAATGCACCTGGGAAACAAAACCCAGGGAAGAGTACACAATGGGGGTGAGATACTAACAACAACAAAAATGGAAAGGGACCTGGGAGTAGTCATATCAGATGACCTAAAGGTGGGCAAGCAATGTGAGAGGGCAGCAAGGAGGGCTAGGGGGATACTAGGACGCATAGGGAGAGGCATCACCAGTAGAAAACAGGAAGTTATTATCCTTCTGTATAGACAGCTGGTGAGACCCCATCTGGAGTACTGAGTGCAGTTCTGGAGACCCAATCTCCGCAAAGACATAGACAGGATGGAAGCTGTCCAGAGGAGGGCAACTAAAATGGTGCAGGGTCTGCACCGGAAGACATATGAAGAGAGACTTAAGGAGCTTAATATGTATAGCCTCGAGAAAGGAGGGAGAGGGGGACATGATAGAAACTTTCAAGTACCTCAAGGGAATCAACAAAGTCCAAGAGGGTAGCATCTTTCAAAATAAGAGGTGTGCAAGAACAAGGGGGCACAATTTGAAGAGAGGGGGGCGCTCAGAGGTAATTTAAGGAAGTATTTTTTCACAGAGAGGGTTGTGGATGCATGGAACGGCCTTCCGGAGGAGGTTGTGGAGTCAAAAACAGTGGTGGAATTCAAGCATGCATGGGACAGTCATAAGGCAATTCTAGGGGGTGGGGGTAAGAAGAAGTAGGCTGCTGGTTAACTAGGATCTGCAGCTTATCCATTAGGTAGGGAAATGGGCAGACTGGGTGGACCAAGCGGTCCTTATCTGCCGTCAAATTCTATGTTTCTATGTTTCTAAGCTTGCTTCTCCTCAAGGCCTGTTCATGCAGCACCCCCCTGTAGGCCCACAACCCACAGCCCAGAACCCTGTGCCCTCACTCTCCGCTCTGGACTCGGGGGATGAGAATGGGTGCTGCCTGGAACTAATTTCTCCCGATGAGGGTGACAACAGGAGAACTACCCCTTACAACTCTTCCTCTACGGTCTTGTCCAACAATGAGGAGACCCAGAGGTATATCCTCGCAGTCCCCCCCCGATGACCCCTCTTCGTCCCGGTTATTAGACAGCTACAGTCAGCCATGGGCTTCCACACTGAAGAGCAAGATCTCACTCGACGTTGACTGGCCACTTATTTATGACTATTGGATGCCCCTCCTCTGGTAATCTGTCCCTTAATTGAGCCTTTTGAAGATGCCATAATGGCTGCCTGGCATCAGCCCAATTTGATACCCACCGTATCTAGGAAGGTGGACGAATTATACCAAGCTCCAGCAGGAAGGCCTTTCTTTGCCAATCAGGCTCAGACATATTCGGTGATCATCAATGCCTCCCACAACCACACCAAGAAGCCCAAACATCCCAGTTCCTTGCCCGGATAAGGAGTAATGGAGGCTGGATAACATTTGCAAGAGAACCTTTGCCTCTGCCACACTGACCATCAGGGTGCTAAATTACATAGCCCATATGATCCAGTACCAAAACCAGCTCTGGGACCAAGCCCTTGAACCTACACAGGCCCACCCAGAGGACTCCCTTAAACAGCAGCTGCTGCAGTTTCTTAAAGCCAGGACTGATGTTGGCACTCAGCTCCTTAGGGCTGTCTACAATGTGTCAGCTAGGGCTTCCACAGCAGGCATTTGCCTTCTTAGACACTCTTAGTTGAGGGTGTCTGGCTTTGCTTAAGATGTTCAATTGTCAACCCTAAATGCTCTTTTTAGAGGTTATAAGTTGTTTGGCGCAGATGTGCAGGACATACTGTCTCAACAGCATGCCTCGGGCCGCACCCTATGATTGGTCAACTCCATGTACCACACCAACCAGCCAAAGTGGTCAATGAGTGCCCTTCCATCAGTCTATTCACAGACCCAAGCCCTCCAGCAAACCTCAAAGTAAATGCCGGGCTGCCCCTGCCATGCCCACCCCTCCTACACCATAGGAAAACCCCCAGAGGAGGAGATGCAGCCCAGCCGCCCCTGCTGGTTCTGCCTGACTCTTGCTCTGACCCCCCCAACCCTTAAGGAGATGGTGGTAGGGGTCGCTCTTCTCACACTTGAACAAGTGGAGAGAAATCACCAGAGATGCCTGGGTACTGCATATCATAGAAAGTGGTCACACTCTGGAACTTCTGGAGTGGCCTCCAGAGAAATCCCCAGTTCTGTTCTCTTACCCTCCAGACCACATTCCAGTGCTCTGAGAGAAAATGTACTCCTTGCTGTAAATAAAAGGCCATAGAACCCATCCCAGAAACTCAACAGGGCAGAGGGTTCTATTCTCACTTCTTCCTGGTGTTCAGATGCACAGCAGATCTCAGGCCCATTCTGGACCTCTGGGAGTTAAATCTGTTTATCCAGTCCAAAAAATTCCAGATGGTGACTCTCCAGGGTCTGCTGCCCCTTCTGCACCAGGGAGATTGGATTTGCTCCCTCAACATGAAGGATGCCTACCTGCACATCCAGATACATGCCTCCCACAGACAGTAGCTAAGGTTTCATTTCCAGGGTGCACACTTCCAGTTCTGAGCCTTGCCCTTTGGCCTCTCGGTGTTTACCAAATGCCTGGCAGTGGTGGCACCTTCCCTCAGGTGAGAGGGACTCTTTCCATACCTGGACGACTGGCTTCTCAATGTCCAGTCCAGAAAGTGCCTATTATAGACTCTGGAACATACCACCCACTTATTCCAGGATCTGGGAACCACTATCAACCTGCCCAAGTCAGTTCTGACCCCCCTGTCAATGCCTTCAGTATATAGGGGCAGTATTGGATATTTCTCAGAGCATGGCCTTCCTGCCCCAGATTGAGCAGATCGCCTCATAGCTTAGGCCCGCTTCCTGTATAGCAGTTGCTATGTCTCAGCCAGAACCTTCCTCCAGCATTTGTGTCTGATGACTGTGACCATAGTCACAGTGCCCCTAGCCAGACTGCACATGAGGATTCCTCAGTGGACACTGAGGGTCCAATGGGACCAGCGTACCGATGACCTGGAACAGCCAATCCTGGTCTCCTCTCCAGTGAAGAGAGTTCTCCTCCATCCTTCCCCTCAGCAAATCCTCACAACCGATGCTTCAGGGTTGGGGTGGGGAGCGCATCTAGGACTGCACCAAACACAAGGAACCTGATCCCATCTGGAATCCTTTCTCCACATCAATGTCCTGGGGATGTAGGTCATTCTTGATGTCTTGCAGGCCTTCACGACTCAGCTTTCCCTTGGTCTTCTGCTAGTGCAGACGGACATCATCAGTGTAGTCCACTATATCAATAAACAAGGGGGCACTCATTCATACACTCTGCCAGGAAGCAACAAGGCTCTTGTATTGGGTGCTGGATAGTGGTCTCGAATAGTCAGCCGTCCATGTTCCAGGCATCCAAAATGTTCTGGTGGACACCGTAAGTCGGTTGCAGTCAAAGGCGAACGAGTGGGAGCTGCTGACCTCAGTAGCAGAAGACCTGTTTGACATGTGAGGTCGTCCAGAGTTGGACTTTTTTTGCGTCTCCACTCAACATAAAACTGCTGCATTTCTGTTCACTTGATCCGGGGCATGGAGTTTTCTGGTGAGAAGTATTGTCCTTCTCTTGGAAAGGGAGGTTTCTGTATGCATTTCCTCCCTTTCCCTACTGCAGAGAGTGCTAATCAAGCTCCAGATAGAAGGGGCCATGATGATCCTCATAGCCCCCTTCTGGCCTCATCAAATCTAGTTTCCTTTACTACAGCAGCTGACAGTGGAACCTCCAGTACCTCTTCCTCTGTGCAGTGGCTTGCTCTCCCAAACTGGGGCACCCTGGTCCATCCAAACCTCAAATCTCTGCATCTTCATGCCTGGCTCCTGAGGACATAGCCATGGCTTGGTTCAGGGTGTCACCCAAGGTGGCCGATGTCCTGGTGGTGGCTGGGAAGCCTTCCGCTATGGCCATTTATTCTATGAAGTGGAAATGCCTTATGCTGTGGGCTGTCTCATATAAGCTGGATACCTTCACTTGTCCAGCGAATCAGATTCTGGAGTACTTGCTGTCCCTTTCTGACTCTGGCATGAAATACTCCTCTCTTAATGTGCATGTCTGCCATCTCTGCCTTCCATGTGCCTACTGATGGCCATACAGTGGCACAACTGGAGGTGTCTCATACATTTCTGAGAAGCATTTTCACCTGAAGCCTCCTACTACAATCCAGTCCCACCTTGGGATTTGAATTTTGTGTTGGAAAAACTTACTTTGGCTCGTGAGCCAGCCGTGACATGCAAGCTGCACTTTCTGTCCTGGAAAGCATTATTTTGAGTTGCTATTACTTCTGCTCAAAGAATTTCAGAGCTACAGACGCTTGAGCATGAGCAGCCATATTTGGTTTTCCACAAAGACAGGGCGTCTTTGCATTCTAACCCTAAGTTTCTCCCTAAGGTGGTGTCTGAGTTTACTTTAAATCAGTCCATCCACCTTCTGGTTTATTACCCAGAGCATGCCAATCCAGTGGTAGCATTGCTCCACACTTTAGATGTTCATAGAATCTTGCATTACTATACCCACCATACAAAGGACTGTAGGAAGTCCTCTCAGTTGTTTTCTTTCTTTCGCCCCGGGAAAGAGGGCATCCCTGTTTCAAACCAGTGACTTCCTGGTGTTGTTCATGGCCATTCTACTAGAGGCATGGCCACTTCTGTTGCCTGTTTCAGGAATGTGTCAGCTGCTTAGATCTGTGCTGTTGCTACTTGGAATACTGTCCACACCTTTACCAAGCACTACAGTCTGGACAGTGCCTTTAGGTATAGGGTGAACTTTGGCCTAGACGTCCTCCAGGCCCTACTTTCTTAGGCTCAAAGTTTCCTCCACCCAGACTGTGCTGTCTGCTGATGGAACTGCTTGGGACTCCATTCCATATGTGTGGCCTGCTGCGGGAAAGACCCTTAATGTCAGATAGTACAGTTATATAAAAACTTACCTTAACAGTAGACCTGCGAGGGGAATCTCTTGCAGCAGGCCATGCCAGCCCTCCCTCCTTTCCCCTGACCTGGGAAGTATTTCTGTGTCTGTACCTCTTTCTACATTATTTTCCTTTTTTGGTGGGAACCTTTGGTCCCCCCTGCTGAGACTAGCTGGCTTATAGTCTGTAGCGGGAGAACTGAGGAGGTTGTGGGGGCTGCCCACTCTTATAGGATAGGCCGACGTTGGCATATGATGTTTGAGTGGGCGGCCCCCTGGTAGACTGCTAGCTAGAAAAGTTTCCATGTGGTTCTAGTGCCTGGTGGCTATAGTTCCATAGGTGTGGCCTGCTGCAAGAGATCCCCTTGCAGATCTACTGTTACGGTAAGTTCTTGCGTAACTGCACTGTCCAAGTGAGTTGGTATTTGTAATTCCTCACGTTACGTGCAGCTACTGTACGACACATTTCTCAACTCAAGAATACACACTATTGATTCATTCTGGACACTTTGGAAAATATAGCTAAATACTACTGTATTTTGAACTGCTATTTCTCCAAGTGACAGTAGTCATTAATTTTCCAACTCAAGTATGACAATTGACAATTGCACCCCTAGCACCTTACCTGTCATATTCCCTCGACAAGGCCCCCTGGCTGCACTGTCTCCAACCCTCGCCCACCTCCCCCCCGTATCTCCACTCCTGCCCCTGCCCCAACCACCTCCCGTACTCCCTTACCCCTGCACCTCCTTCCTCCCTCATCTCCTACCCTCACTTCCCACTACCCCTTCCCTTGTCTTGCCATAGCTCAAGTCTTTGTACTGGTTATTACATGTCTGTAAGTCAATGACTATATGTTTGTAACTAAAAATGATGACTGTTGCACACACTGATGTGGAACCTTTGTAAAAGAGCCTCGGCTCAAAGGTATTGTAATCCTAGATTGAAATAAATAAATAAATAAATAAAGATTTTTTTCAAAACTAAAAAAATACAGTTACATGATACCTTACTGTAACAGTAGCTCCTCGAGAGGAGCTCTTGCAGCAAGTTACACCGTAAGGACTGAAGCTGGCAGGTACCAGGACCCCACAGAAAACTAGTAGCTAGCAGTCTCCAGCAGGGGATCGCCCCCGACGTTGGTCCGCCCCCAATGTCGCCTATGGTATAAAGGGGCGGTCCCCAGCACCACCTCAGTTCTACCGCCAGAGACCCCGGCACAATTAGAGATCAGAGAACAGAGGGGCTCCTCTGGATGAGGAGATATGATGGAAAGGCTGAAAAAGAAGACGTAGATATCAGGGGAAAGCAGCACCTGCTGCAAAAGCTCTTCTCGAAGATCTACTGCCACGGTAAGTTCTTACGTAACTGTACTATCTCACTTTGAGGAGGAGAAGCTCTTACAGCAGGTTACACCAAAAGGACTGAGCCCCAAGCAGTACAAGAACAAGAAAGTTGTCAGAAGAACAGAGAAAAAGAGATTGGAAAACTGAATTGCTCACGAAAGAAGGCCCTGCAGGACGGCAAGGCCAAAAGCTATCCTGCATCTGGAGGCAATGTACAAACTATATTGTTTAATGAAAGTGTGGACAGAGCTCCAAGAGGCAGCTGCACAGACATCAGCCGCTGACACATTTTTTTAGAGATGCAAATGAAGCAGCAACTCCCCTGGTAGAATGGCCTTTTACCGAGTGTGGTAACTCCCCTGGTAGAATGGCCTTTTACCGAGCGTGGTAACTCCCCTGGTAGAACGGCCTTTTACCGAGCACGGTAACTCCCCTGGTAGAACAGCCTTTTACCGAGCGCGGTAACTCCCCTGGTAGAACAGCCTTTTACCGAGCGCAGTAACTCCCGTGGTAGAACGGCCTTTTACCGAGTGCGGTAACTCCCCTGGTAGAACGGCCTTTTACCGAGCACAGTAACTCCCCTGGTAGAATGGCCTTTTACTGAGCGCGGTAAAGGCTTATCACATTTCTGGTAACAGTAAACAGTACAATGAACTAACCATTTGGATAAAGTTTGCTTAGAAAGGGGTATCCCCAAGGTCCTTGGGGTGAAAAAACGAACAACTGGTCAGATTTTCTGGAATCCTGGTTACAAGTCAGATAATAGCAAAGGACACAGTGAACATAGCTCTCAACTGCCCCTGATTTTTCAGGGATGTCCCTGATTTTGCCTCAAAATTTCACTCTGTACCTCCTAAAAATTGTGTTTCCATGACCAAACAGTGGGAGCTGTAATCACAAAATAATGTCAGACATTAAAGTTACAGACTTGTTCTTCCTTAGAAAATGCATTTTACACTAAGCCCCTTATTCTACCAACTTCCTAAGTTGATATCACCAATGTTGAAGATGTGTCCCTGATTTTGGTCCTTTGTTCCTGATTTTCTACGCCTTGTCCCTGATTTATGAGGCAGGAGGTTGAGAGGTATGCTGGTGAACATTCAGAGTATGAAGGGGAGCCTCCCTTCGATTGTAATGCTCTGGATAGCAAACTGGGAGATGGATGCCCTGGTTAAGAGTAAATTCGGACACCACCTTGGGTAGAAACTTAGGATTTGTCCTCCAGGACACCTAGTACTTCTGGGAAACTAAATAAGACTCTTTACATATCAGAGCCTGAAGCTTGGAAATCCACCAAGCAGAAGAGACTGCAACTAAAAATAACGCTTTTCACAACAGAAAGCGTAGCTCGCAATCTGCAATTGGTGCGAAGGGAGGCATAATAAGTTTCTCTAAAACAAACAAAAAGTCCCATAAAGGGACGGGATCCCTAAGGGGGGGTTTAGATGCAAAATGCCTCACAGGAAGGTGCGAGACAAATCAAGCTGAGTGAGGGTCTTGCCCTGTACTGGTACATGATAAGCAGACACAGCAGAAAGATGCACCTTAATGGATGAGTAGCTCAGACCCGAATCCAAGAGAGAATGGAGGTACTTGAGAACCAACTTTACTGGACAGGTAAAGGGGTCAAGGTGTCGAGCGGTGGCCCAGATGCAGAACCGCTTCCACTTTATTGCGTAGGTGGCCCTCATTGAAAGCTTCCGGGCAGCAACTAGGACTTCTGCCACTCTAGCAGATACACCAAAATAAGAAACAGCTAGGTCTGCAGCAGCCATGCATGCAGGTGCAGGAAACTCATATTTGGATGAACCAATGTCCCTCTCTCGTGGGAGAGCAAGTGTGAGCTCAAAGGCAGTGGAAGCGGAGGCTCCACTGCCAATTGTTGAAGTACAGGGAACCAGAACAGTCAAGGCCAGAATGGAGCTATCAAGATCATGTCTGCTCCCTCTGACTGCAGCTTGAGGTAGACACTCTGAATTAGGGGGACGGAAGGGAAGGCATAAAGAAACCTCCCAGTCCAGCACAGAGACAGTGTATCCTGCCACTAAACACCAGGTCCTGGATCCAGCGAACAGAAACTGGCTAGTTTTGTGTTGAGTGGGGACGTGAAGAGGTCTAATGTGGGGCAACCCCATCTGTCGAAGAGATCATCTTTGACTGACTGAAGGAGTTCCCACTCATGGGCTTTGGTCCATGAGCGACTGAGGTCATCGGCCAAGGTGTTTTGAACCCCTGGACCATTTACTGAAGAGAGTTCCAAGCTGATGCTCGATAGGCCAGTACCATACTCTCATGGCTTTCCTGCAGACAGGATACCAGTGAGATCCCCCCGCTTGTTGATGTAAAATACCATCGACATGTCCGTCTGGATGAGTAGGTGGCCTGGGACTAGATCTGTCTGCAGAGCTTGCATGGCACAGAGGACTGCCCTAATCTCTAATACACTGATGTGGAGAGATTTTTCCACTGCAGACCATGCTCCTTGAGTCCGGTGGTCTACCAGGTGGGCTCCCCAGCCCGTGCCTGTGGCATCTGTGGTCAAAGACTGAAGACGGGGTGACCTCCGGAAGGGCATACCCTCGGAGAGGTGGGATGGGAGCAGCCACCATTGAAGAGTCTGGCACTCTGAGACTGAGATCAATTGGTCTAGGTCATCCATGCGCTGGTTCCATTGGATCCTCAAGTTCCACTGAAGCACCCTCATATGAAGGTGTGACAGTGGTACAGTAGCGATGGCTGCTGTCATGTGACCCAGTAACCTGAGGATTGTTCTGGCCGACACCAGCCGGGTGGAGGAAACCTTTTGAGTGCAAGCTTGAAGACGATTTGCCCTGTCCTCCAGAAGGAAGACTCTCCCTTGGATAGTGTCCAGAAGAGCTTCTATGAACTGAAGTCTCTGGCTTGGCCAGGGGGAGGACTTCAGAAGGTTTAGAGTGATTACTCGGTCTCTAAATAAGGTAAAGGTGTCTTCCATGGTCTGGAGCAATCTTTCACTGGAGGGGGCTGTGAGGAGCCAATTGTCCAGGTATGGGAAGACATAGTGGCCTTTTCTCTTTAAGACCACTGCCACCACCTCAAGGCACTTGGTAAAGACTTGTGGTGTCAAGGACAGGCTGAACGGCAGAGCCCTGAACTGGTAATGGTGCCCCTGGAGAGGAAACGCAGGAACCATCGATGGAGCTTACGATCAGGATGTGAAGATAAACATCCTGCATGTCCAGCTAAGACAGCCAGTCTCCTTAGTGAAGGAGAGGAATGAGGCCTGGAAGAGTCACCATCCTGAACCGCTTGTGTTCTACGAATTTGTTCAGGTTGCTGAGGTCTAAGATAGGACGTAGATCCGCGGTTTTCTTGGGAATCAAGAAAAAGTGGGAATAGTATTCCCTTCCTCTCTGAGAGGCTGGCACTGTCTCGCTAGCTCGCTTGCCCAGCAAAGCCTGAATTTCCTTTAGAATGAGGGTTGCATGGGATGGGGAATAGTGGGATGGGAGTGGAGGATTGTCCAGAGGAACCTCCAGGAACTCCATGGTGTGTCCTTGTTGAATCAGTTGCAGGACCCATTGATCAGTTGTGATCCTGCTTCAACCCTCCAGAAAGAGGAAGAAGCGACCCTTCCCCACCTCTTCCAGGGATTTGGCTGGGGTCAGGCAAGGAGTCAAGCAGTGGTGTTCGGGGTAGGCAGAGCTGCCTGGCAGGATTTGGCGGCACTGGGAGCAGAACCTCTGGGATTTTGAGAGGAACCCTTACACTTGAAGGCTTCCCACTGCTGCTGCTGACCTTGGGGTTGCCTTCCAGAGGAGTGTCAAAAGGACTGCCGTCTAAAGGGCACATAGTGTGTATAGACTGAATGACCTTCCCCAAGTCCTGGAGATGTGTGATGATCCTCTCAGACTCCTCTCCAAAAAGGACCGAGCCCTTGAACGGAGCATCAATGATGCTGGCTTGCACATCCTGGGAAAAAACAGAGACCCGGAGCTAGGAGTGTCTTCTGATGCAGACCCCAGTGGCTGCAGCCCAAGCCGCTGTGTCTGCTGAGTCGTAGGAGGACCGTAGCATGCAGGTGCTGACATTCAATCCAGACTTCAAGAGGTTAAGGAGCTCTGCCATCTGGGGGATGTCAGGAAGGGCTTGAGTGAGCTCCATGCCTTGCTCCCAAAGGGCATTCTGGTATTGTACCATGTGAGTAAGGAAATTGAGGGAGCGTACGGTACAAGTGGCAGAAGAATACACCTTCCTGCCAAGTTGGTCCAGCTGTTTAGACTCCTTGTTTGGCAGCTGAGTACTAAGGTGTCTGGATTTCTTTGACCTGTCATGGGCAGCCGTGACCACCATCAAGTCCACCAGGGGTTGTTCACCGAGAAAGGGTTCCTCCTTGGGGGATCTATGAAGATAGTCTGACTTTTTAGGTATGGCTGAAGAAGTGGATGGGTGCTTCCAAGCGGACCTGGTGATATCCTGGAAAGTGTCCACCAGGGATGGCACTATAGGTTTCAGGTCCTATTGGCAGAGATACTTGGCTAACTGGAGCCTCTACAGGTCCGGATCTTCCGTGTCCCATCCCATGTTGTTCTGGATGTACCGTGTGACATCCATGAATGATAGATCATCTGGCGGAGACCTAGGGGAGTCCTTATGGTTCAGAGAAGGAGCCCCCCCTTGGGAGGAAGATCTTGAGGAGGAGAAAGAGCTTTGGCTCGAGTCCTCTGAGGATGAGGATCTAGAACTCGAACATCTGGACCGACGACCCCTCGAGTGACATCAGTGACTGTTAGACGATCTGGAGGAGGATTGGTGTCCCCTGCCCTTACGACTGTGGTGACCCCACCAGACCCCTCAGACTGTGGAGTGGGTTCCCTCAGCTGAGGAGTGGCCTCCTTGGGTTGAGGGAAAGGTCACTTTGGGGGCACCTGAGAAGGTGTAGGTTCCTGAACAGGTGAGGCAGGTCTTGGCAGGAGGAGGTCAGCCCTGATGGTGTTCCACCATGAAGAGAAGAGGTGCTTCACATCCGGCAGTGGAATTCTGAGCTCCGGAGGAGTGTCCGGTGTCAAGACAGTCGACGGCCCTGGAGTTGGGCCTTGAGACAGCGCCAGTGTCTGTGGATTGGGGGCATCAATGTGGCCGAGGCACCATCACCCAGTGTCGCTAGCTCATTGGGAGTCTTCAGTGTCGTCAGCCCAAGGTCTGGTCATTCATCGGCTGGCACAGCAACGCTGGATTAGAGGCCACCAGAACTGACACCGGGGATAACGACGTTGAAGAGATGGGCATGTGTTGATGACAGTCTGGGGTAGTGACCAGCATCGGCTTCTGAGAATCCCGTCATGGGGAGCGGAGTTCTGAGGGGGAATAGAGGAGTCACTTTCTTGGGGCGGTGAGCTCATGCCCCTGACATTAGTCCAGGGAGTCAGCGCTGGAGTCGGTGGCTGACTGGGATGATGGTTTTGCTGGCTGGATGACAGGTAAGGACCCGCCACCTGAAGATGAACCGGCGGTGCCACCTGGTTTTAGGCTCGAAGAGTGGGAGTAGGGCCGGAGCTTCAGGGCCATGGACTTAGACCCGGATCTGGAGGAGCCTCCACCTGACATCAGTACCAGGGCAGGAGGTTTTACCACAGGAAGCCCAGAGGAGGTAAGGGTGGCCTGGGAAGAGGAGTCTGTCCTCCCATGGGAGGAATCGGAGCTGGAGCCAAACTTGTGTGGAGACCGGGAGTGGGAGTCCTTGTCCTTATGCTTCTCCTTGTGGTGATTCTTCCCCGACAACTCCTTATGGTGATCCAAGGAAGTCGAAGCCCCTGAGGGGGGAGGAGGAGAAGAAGAAGAAGAAGAAGAACCCTTCCCCTTGATCTCCTTCTGCATGACTTCCATTTTCTTCTCTAATAAGAATTATTTTAAGGCTTTTTGGCAGTGAATCCTGTTCCTGTTGTTGCAGTTCTGGCAATGCTGGCAGGCCTCGGTGTTGTGTTCTTGGTCCAGGCACAGGCAGAAGATGTAGGCCGAATGGCTGTCTTTCAATGGGATTTGCTTGCTGCAGGCACATTTAGACTGTTGCCGCTCGATGGTCAAGTATGGGGAAATAGACATCCAGAGAAACGTAGACTAAAAGAAAATAAAGGCACTCAAACGCGATAAATATGGCGGTGGAAACTGAAGCAGAAGGCGTCCGTGGAGCCAATGTCGTGTGGTCGATGGTGGAAAAGAACTGAGGTGGTGCTAGGAGACCACCTCCTTTATACCACAGGCGGTGTCGGGGGGCGGGCTGACGTCGGGGGAGGTCCCCGCTGTAGGCTGCTAGCTGAAGTTCTCCGTGGGGTCCTGGTGCCTCCTGGCTTCAGTCCTTGTGATGTAACCTGCTGCAAGAACTCCCCGTTGAAGTGAGATGTGGAGGAATCTTCATCAGAAAACATTCACAATGTATATAAAAGTGACATTTTTTACCGTTTCTTTGCTCAGGAAAGCCCAGCTAAGATGCAACATCTTGTTTACAGTGGAGTCCTGTTTCTACTGATTTCCACAGCTAGGTGGACTGAAGCCCTGAGAGGTAAAACGACTTTCCCAAGGTCGTATAGTGAGTACATGTATTTGGTCCTAGCAGTGTTTGAACCTCCGAACTCCTGGTTCCCAAGCCAGCAGTCTAACCACTAAACCATTCTATCTCTAACTAGAAAAAAAGTCAGGCATATAGAAATATGACATCTAATAGAGGAAAAAGACAACGTTAGATAAGATCACACATATAAATGTGTGATATTTCAAAACGAACCTAAAATGTATTTGGTAGGGGAGGAGCTTGGACTGGTCTTCAGCGCCTGCCTATTCTAGTAATTCAAAGTCAGTGTCCACTTTTCTAAATGTTCTCTCCAGTTCTAGAAAGAATTTGAGTTTCAAAAGAGCAATTAAATGGCATTATTAAAAAAGACACAACTAACACTAATCTGGCTTCCCGTAAACTTCTATAACACAAACACTGCACCAACTGGGTCTTGAATAATTTAATAAATAGTGGATACAGCATTGGCCGATTTAAAAGAGGCCATTTATCTTCATATGTAAGGGGCGCAGGACCATACCCATTTGTGCTTCCAAACAAATGATAAACTGCCTATAGTGTATGATGGAACATGGTTCTGGATGGAATTCCATCCCTAGAATAATCTTCTTGTGCTGCAGTAGTGACATCAAAATGTTGACGCGCTGCTGTACAGACGTCACTACTGCAGAACAACAACTTAGAACCTCCACACACACCCATCTTATTTAAACCCCACTGGTGATCGCTGATGAGCCACAAATACAGTCAGTGGTCTTGATGGCAACAGCCCTTTTTTTAAATGATGAAGGCCGACAACCTGAAACGAGCATTTGTCAATGCCAAATGTTGTCTCATTGGCACTGGTAGTGCAGAAGTTAGAGAGAGATGCATAATAGGAATGGCAGTGAAGTACTGAACTGACGCCAACCCCACCCCCACCCTGCAAAGGCTAACAGGAACTGGGGTGTGCCTTTGGGTCGTTGGCCATAACGCCTACGCCATTTCACCTCACCCTACCCTGCAGACACTGACAAGTGTCACGGCGTGCCTTGGGTTCTTCGGGTCTTACGCTCACCACATGCCATAAGGAAATATGCTGAAATGGGTGCACTATAGGAGAACAGGGTGAACATTGGATCCGAAGTGTTCAAGGCACACCTCAATGCCTGTCAGTGAGTGCAGGCTGGGGGTGGAATGGCATGAGCATTAGAGCCGAAAATCCCAAGTCACACCCCTGATGCCTGTCAGTCTCTACAGGGTGGGGTGTTATAGTTAGAAACCCTAACACCCCAGGTGTTTATTAGTTATTTTCACTCCAAATTTTGGACATGGGCTTTTTGTGAACCTACCTCATGAACATTGGCACTATCAGTTTGTTAGCCGAAAGGTGATTTTGCATAGCGACTGCGCCAATTGGCGCCACAGGTGCAAAAACACATTTCAGGCAGGATGTAAAAAATTACAGCTATACTGTTCATGAGGAGGTATAACAAAATGGTAATGTTGAAAATCTGGAGTGAAAATATGGAATAGTGATGAAGTCATGAGCGTGTATAGAAACTGGGCAACAGACGCCGGTAACGCAAGTATTTTGGGGATTTCTTTTAACCAAATTTTCAACACAGGCATTTTGGGACCTCTGTTGATGAACATTACAGCTGTACCGTTCATAAGAAGGTGAGAAAAAATGGCAATGTTCAAAATCTGGAGTCAAAATATTAAAAATTCTTAAAGTTACGAGCGTGTGTGGAAACTGGGCAACACACGCTCATAACAGTCACTTTTTGGAATTTTTTCACCACATTTTCAACATAGGCATTTTGGGGCCTCTGCTCATGAACAGTGACACTGTGATTTTCTTAATCTGTCTTGAACGTTGATTTCCCACAGAGACCGCACCATTGTGTGCCAGATGATGAAAACACGTTTTGGGCAGAATGTGAAAAATTACAGCTGTACTGTTCATAAGGAGGTGTGAAAAAATGGCAATGTTGAAAATCTAGAGTGAAAATATTAAAAATTCTCAAAGTTACGAGCGTGCATGGAAACTGCGCAACACATGCTCGTAACAAGTTATTTTTGGGAATTTTTTTACCAAATTTGCAACATAGGCTTTTTGGGAGCCCACCTCATGAACAGTGGCACTGTCGTTTCGTTAACTGGTCCCTAAAGGTGATTCCACGCAGTGACCGAGCAAGCCATCACCTTTTGGGACTGACTAACAAAATAACAGTGATTGAGTTCATGAGGTAGGGTCCCAAGAACCCCATGTGGAAAATTTGGAGCCAAAAGTCACAAAAATGGCTGAGATATCCACCTAAGTTGAACCCCCCATTTATGCCACTATACAGCTTACCGGCATTTCTTCAGTTCGCGGTCGGCTTTGAAGAGTGCAGATGTGTTCCTGCTCCACCAAAAATTGTCGCCTGGGCTCCAGAGGTAAGTATGGGGTGGGGGTGGGGAGGGTGTGCAGAAGGTGGGTGCGGTTTGGGGGAGGGGGCACCAGAGACAACAAGGGACCGTTTTCTCTTTTACAGGTTAAAAACCAACACAAACAACAGCGCAGATGTTTTTTTTCTTTACAGGTGTATAAAACAATGTTGGGCACACTGAGGTGGGCTCCCAGTGTGCCCCATGACTTTGGGGGCATGATGTTTGCCACACTGAGGTGGGCTCCTAGTGTGGCTCACAATGGAGGTGGGCGGGGGCAGGAAAATGCCAACGGGGTTGGCTTCCGAATACAGGGAAGCACACTGGGTTGGGCTCCCAGTGTGCCACACAATCTTGGGGGTTTACACATGCCAGCAGGGGGATTGAGCACCCCGCGAAGTTGGCTTGCTACTGATTGCAAGAGGTGGATGGCGGATCCACTGCCATGTTTATTATTATGTTACACCAGGCAAGGCACGTAGCGGAGGCATGTCATCGGTGCAGCTGCATGACGAGCTTGGCTCTGATTGCAGCGGCGAAATCGTTTCAAGTTGATCGCACTGAAAAACACTTGTGTCACCGCTAGCCATGCTCGCTAACGGACGAATGAGGGACACATCTTCTAAAGCTTGTCCTGCATTCGCCAAAACTGACACACCTCTGCATTTCTCCTACTGCCACAATATGTTTCTTGCGTGTGTGCAAGACAGCATGAAAATGAAATGCCACTGTTATTGAAGCCTCAGTGGACTCCAATATCAAGTGAGTTCAGATCCCCCCCCACCACCACCACCACAGCTTCCTTCTCCTCCATTTTTTGTTTTCTTAACTTTTTATATTATCTCTGCCGTACTTGGTGATCAGACACAGCAAGGTAGACACTAACAAGCAAAACTGTACATTTTTTAATGGGACAGAGAACAGTTCACAAGTGACTCTAAAGTGTGTGTGTTTGTATTTCCATTTGCACATGGACGTGCCGATCTGGTGTTACAAGTTGTAAATCAGTTTAAGATAGATTACCAAGCCTGATGGAATTTATTGTAAGAACTCATACAAAATCTGGATGCCCGTGCACTATAAAAGATTGTGTATGGGCATCCATACACAGACATGCCTGTGTCTGAATCTCGAAGTCGTCACAGCCACCAAGAAACCACTTGAGAAGCGCTCTTGGGGTTTCTGGTTGCCATGGTGACCTCTCGATTCAGACATAGGCTTGTTGTGCATAGATGCCCATACACAATCCTGTAAATGTTGAGTAAGACAACTGCACATTCAATTTATACAACATTATTTTACAAGTTATAGGTGTTAAATCTGCTATTTGTATAAAGGTGTAAATGGTTCTGTTGGATTTTGAACTGTTGGCTTCAATGCTGCACATGGCTATAGTGATGTCATCAGCACGGTGAAAGCTGCTCTCTGCTTCAGTATGCACTGTGATGTGTCCAACAGGTAAGGAATAAGACATGACAGGGTGTGCGTTAGACACTTTAACACACGGCTAGGAGGCGTAGCCGGTGGCCTAGTGCGTCCAGCCTCCTAGCCATGTGTTAAAGTGTCTAGCGCACATCCTGGTGTGTCTTACTGCACTTATAAAATGGTTATGTAAAATACAGATGTATATGATAACTAAATTGCATAATATTTAATAGTAACAAATTGACATGTTTGTCCTAATTTGTCATAAAATAGTTCCTCCACCTGTTTTTATTTTGACTTGGACTTTTTGAGCTGTTGAGGCATCTTTATTTGTATTTCTGTAGTTGTCATGGCACCCGCCCCCCATTAGCAGTAGTCATACTTAATTTAGTTTGGACAAGAAATTCTGTTATCTCTTTTTTATAAATAATTTTTGTATGTTATGGTAATGAGTGGAGCTAGGGAGAACAAGCTGCTTTTGCTTAGAGCACACAGGAGAAAGCCTTACACAATACGGAAGCCAAGTATGAAATTGGAAGAGTTCTGTAAGTGATACATTAAGCTGTCGTCTTACATACAGATTATGTTGGTTTTCTTTCTCTTTTTCAGTTTTATTTTTCTATGGCGCTAAGGGAGTGAAGGTCAGAGTGCCCGCTCGCTCGTTTACTTACAGAGAGAGAGAGAGAGCGCAAGCGGGGGAGTTGCGAGAAAGCTGTTGAGCCCTACAGTGAGGGTGTACGGTGATTGTTATCCTGGCACTTTTTATTTTTAAATGATGCAGATCTTGAACTTCATTTACAGATATGTTGACAGATTGAAAATACAGCCTTGTATTTCACTCGCAGTTGGTGAAAACAAGATGGCTGATTTTCAATTTGCCAACATTCTAACTGCCATCTTTACTAGGATCAGTGCCCACAAGGCACTGCTGGTCCTTTTTCCTGTGTGTAAGAAGGAATATCACACAGGTATGGATCAATCAGGATGCCTAAATTCTCATGCCCATTTCATAAGGCAAGATATCATATGTGACATACCTAACTCACAAGATAAACATGGTTTCTTGTGAGTTGGGTTTAAGATACCACCTTTTAGCTTGTGAAGTGTATCTCCACTGGAGCTGTATACAAAGGATCTGCTTCCCTTAACCATTCTTCATTTGGTAGGGTTATGTTTAACAGTGTAACAATTGACTGATCTATTGCTGACCAGTTCATTGCAAATGCTGTAATGTCTGGGGAAGCTGCATCCTTAACGACACAGGTTTTCAAGCCATGACATCACTTCCCATCTTAAGATTTGATGACATGGCTGCTCCATTAAATCAGTATTGGGCAGACTTTGCAATGGATATCTATGGATTGCTGCAACCTAAAGGCAAATAAAATACCTTCCTTGACCCACTTCTTGGTGCTGAGTGATGGGGGATTGCTCTGGCATGCAGGATTCTGCTCTAAGCCTGGGATGTCAGGAGATGACAGGGTTCACAGTCTCTCTAAGAAGCTCTCCTCTGGGGGGGCTCTCATTGCACTACCCTGTAGCGCCTCCTGGTGGTGTCATGGAGGAGCTGCCTTTGACGGCACGAATGACCTTGGCGTCAAGTAACCCCCAGGCCAGCCGTAGCATAAGCAAGGTTGTGGGAAGGCGGGGACAAGAAAAAGCAAAAATGTTGTACCGGTACGTCAGCTGACAGCCTTGAAGTTCCTGCCCATGCCAATGGATCCCCCACTGCACCTTCAGTAGAGGTACGGGTAAAAACAGCAGAAAAAAATACCTTCTTTAAAAGAGCTATTTGTGTACTGCCACACTTTCAGGGACACTGTCCTCAAACCTTTTACTTTAGCTGTTTTGTTCATACCCTTTTCTTTAGAATTTTAGCTAGAGCAATTTGCATTCCCAAACTTCCACAATCCACCATGCTAGCCAGTCCCCAGTCCTTAGCCTCCTGAGATATACTTACAAATCACTGGCTTTTGGGATCAAGGTTCCTAGTTCTTTAATGCGATCGTTGATGTTAAATCTCCGTCTTCTTTCAACTGAAAGCAGAAAACAGATATGAGGAGGTGAGACAAACTCCATCACCGATACATACTGGTAGTCTCTCCCATCAAAACAAAGCATGAAGGGCTCGCATTTATTGACATTGAGCCTAATATGTTACAGGCATTTCCTGAAACCGATTTATTAGTGGTTTCAAGAATGCGGTATGAATTGTGGTGGCATACTGTATTAGACAGTTACTAAGTATGCATGTTGTGGGAATCAATTACTTTGTAGTAAGTTTACTTCAGACTATAATTTATTTTTGTTAACAAGCCATTAAATTGAAGAAAATCAATGACATTGATTAACACAGAAACACAGAATTTGTCAACAGATAAGGACTGCTTGGCCCACCCAGTCTGCCCATTTTTCCCTACCTACAGTATCACCATAGACCCTACTTGAACTCCGGCTTTTTCTCAATAGATAGATATTTTATTTATAAAAGAGCATATTTCCAAGGACTCTGGGCGCTGTACAACAAAACAAACAACAATATAATAATACACAATAATGTGCAACTATATACTTACCAGTTCAACCGGGAGCAAAATAAAAATTTATCCATCGATCATTAACAGGTCACTCATCAGTCAATAAAAGCCTGCTGGAACAAACAGGTTTTTAACCCGTCTTTAAAGGCTTCCACTGAGGGAGCCTCCCTCACATAAGCAGGAAATAAGTTCCACAGGATAGGCACGGCCACTGAAAATGCCCAGTCACCCGAATGCCACAACCTTGCACTGGGAACTCTACGGAGGCCTCCACCGGTGGAACGGAGTGTCCGGGGCGGATGGTAGGGGACAAGAAGATCTTGCAGATAGACAGGTCCCCGATCCTGCAGGGTCTTGTAGGTCAAAAGCCCTACCTTGAAAACAATCCTCCACCTGACTGGCAGCCAGTCCAGTCTGTGGAGGACCGGGGTGATATGTTCACACCTCCTCATTCCTGACAATAACCTTGCTACCACTCTCTGCACCAGCTGCAGTCTGCAGAGATTGCCTCCAGATAACCCTAGGTATAGGGCATTGCAATAGTCCAGTCTGGAAGTGACGAAAGCATGCACCAGCATGGTCAGATCCTCAGTTGGGATCAGGTTTCGGATTCAGGCAATATTCCTTAGATGGTAAAATCCACTCTTGACCACAGCCACCACCTGCATATCAAGTGTCAGGCTGTTGTCCAGAATCATGCCCAAATCCTTCATCTATCTAGACGGGGCAAACAGAATGCCCCACAACACTAGACTGGGGGAAGACCCCCAAACCCCCTCCTCCATCTCGACGACCTGTATCTTCCACCAGTACCTCTGTCTTGTCTGGGTTAATCTTAAGCCAGTTTTGAGTCATCTAGGACTGGATCTCCTCGAGGCAGGTGTTAAATACAGAGGCTGACACCTGGATATCGGAGGCACAGGACAAGTACAGCTGGTATCATCCGCATAACAGCAAAAACCCAGCCTATATCGCCTGATAATGTCCCCCAACAGCAGCATGTACACTGTGAACAACAAGGGCGTCAACACCGATCCCTGTGGAACCCCACAGCACAGAGGCTTCAGGTTATATGAGGCTAACCCCATCGTCACCCTTTGCACTTGGTCTGTCAGGTATGACCTGAAGCGGTTGATGACATCAAATCAAATCAATCTTTATTTTTATAGCACCTTTCAAAACCAAGGCGCTTCACATATTAGAAACACATTAAAACAGAATATAAAATGGTTAAAATCAGCACAATTCAATTCAATTAATCAGGGAAAGCCAATGAAAACAAAGATGTTTTCAACATGGATTTAAAACTGCTGATGGTCAGCCATTCTCTTACCCGACGAGGTAGAGAATTCCACAGGGTCGGTGCTGCAAATGAGAAAGCACGTGCTCCAGATGTTTTAAGACAGATCCTGGGAATCGCTAGCAATCCTTCGTCGGTGGATCAGAGAGGGCGATTAGGGGAGTAGGGAATCAGGAGATCTTTAAGGTAGTCAGGTCCCAGTTCGTGTAGGGCTTTAAAGGTAAGCAAGCCTACCTTATAGGTGATCCGCCACTGAACTGGCAGCCAGTGCAGTTCGCGCAGAACAGGAGTAATATGACTGGACCTAGAGGTACCAGTCAAGAACCCGGCTGCAGCGTTCTGCACCAGCTGCAAGAGTCGGATATCAACCCCAGACAGCCCTAGGTAGAGAGTACTGCAGTAGTCAAGATGGGTAGTAATTAAGGCATGGACCAGTGCTGGAAGGTCACCCAGGGGAATCAGGTGTTTCACCCGGGCGATGTTCCTCAGATGGTAAAATGAGGATTTGACCACAGCTGACACCTGACACTTCAAGGTCAAGCCATCATCAAAAACAACACCCAGACATTACTGGACAGGCCACACCAGAACTGCAGATGGTCGAGCAGCACCTCATAGTCCACAGTGTCAAATGCCACAGAGAGGTCCAGGAGAACTAAGATGGTACAGTCTCTCCTGTCCCTCGCCGCCATCGGGAGATCATTAAGCACCCTCACCAGGGCAGTCTCTGTACTATGCCCTGCACGGAACCCAGACTGGAAAGGCTCATAGGTGGAGGAAGAGGCAAAATACCTCTCAAGCTGAATGGACACCACCTTCTCAATAACCTTCCCTAAAAATGGGAGGTTCGAAACCGGTCTGTAGTTGCTGAGGCAGTCCGGGTCCAAAGAGGGTTTCTTCAATAGGGGTCTAACCAAGGCCTTTTTCAAGGCCAATGGGAAAAAAAAAAACACTCCTCAAGGAAATCCAGACGACCTCAGCAACCACAGGTCCAATCAGGTCCAGACATCTGCCCAAAAGTCAGGTTGGACCCGGTCCTAGATCACATTGTGTTGGCCACAGCTTCGAGACTATCTCAATCACCTCCTCCATCCCAACCAGCTCAAACTCATCCCAGACAGGAGGAGTGTTTCGGCACAATTCAGGCTGGGCTCTGCATCCCTTTCGAGAGGCACTCGAGGAAACCTCATCCCTAATAGAGGACTCTTTGTCGGCAAAGTACACAGCCAGCTCCTTGCACCTGATGGCCCGGTGGTACTGAGGGCTGAGGCGCTGGATGCCTTACCCCGTACCATGCCGGCTACCCGTGTTCGGGAACAAGCACAGACCACCGGGGGTCGGCCAGGGAGGAGAAGGATGGAGCACCTGATGGCTCTCCTCCGGGAGACTGCCTGCAAACTCCCTCTGCGATACCGCCACCTGGGGTGCTTGGGTGGAAGGTGCGGTTTATGGAGATAGCAGTAGAAGAAGGGGACGGGCAGACGTCGGCAGAGGGGCAGAGCAGAAGGCACATCTCAGCATGTCTCCTCGCTCCTAGCCCCTCACTGCACGCTGACGTCTGGGGCTGAATAGAGGAAACAACCCCTTCACCCTAGGTGACGACTCCCACGCGACTCCTGGTCTGTCGAGCAGACCTCGGTATGGGTCCATGGCTGAACAGCTGCTGGGAGGTTCAAGGGAGAGTTCCTCCTCACCCGACCGGGGGGTCGACCGGGCATCATGGGTCTAAAGGCAGTGTGACCAGGTACTCTAGGGGCAGACTCCGATGACTGGGCTGTGTGTGTCCTTGGGGAAATCTGAGTGGAGGGAAGGGGTAGTAAGGAGTGAAAAATACAAAAAGTACAGCTCCTTGCACCTAATGCCAGAACCTGCTCCTCCCACACAGAGACAGGCAAGATGTAAAAGCCCGTCTACCATGTGGAAGAGCTGAGCCAGCCTGTTCCTTGCCACAGCAATCTCCCTAGACAAATAATTAGCCTTCTTATGGGCGATTGCCCCCGATAGTCGACATAATGCAACTTCAGGGCCAATTGGATCACCTGCAGAGCCTCTCTAACCTCTACCCCTTAGTCTTTAAACTCTAGAGATCCTCATCAAACCGAGGAGGTCTCCAGCGAGTAGACAAGGGGCGGACACGAATGGGTGCAATGGAGTCGAAGGCCACAGTGACAGCCCCATCATAGGCTGCCACCATTTCCTCTACCCCAACCGCACAGGCTGCCCCAACACTCAACAGGTTCAGCACCGCTGCCAGTCCCCTAGAGGAAACTCCTCCTAATGGGTGGTACCGGACTATCTCCACAGGGGTAGGACCAATTGGGGGGGCCTCTAAATGTGAGCCCCATGGTGCTATGATCCGACCAAATCACCAGATCTACTCCGAGGTCATTATATCCAATCCTAAAGAAAATATCAAATCCAGAGTGTGGCCGCCTGAGTGCGTTGCCGTTGTTACATTTTGTAGTAGGCCCAGGGACCCCATGCTCCCGAGGAGCGCGTTCCCAGAACTCGAGGGCCCGCTGTCGACCCAGGCACTGAAGTCCTCCAGGATCAACCACCTGGGAGACTCCAACACCAGGCTGGCAACGAGCTCTTCGATTTCCCGTAAAGAGTCCCAATCTCTACCAGGGGGACAATACAGCACAAGGACCCTGAAGCCCACCCCTATACCTCCTTCTTTTTCATTAAGATTTCCTTATGCCTATCCCATGCATTCGGCAACCCCACCAGTTTTCATCCCTACCACCATGGGTGTAGGCTGTTCCGTGAATCTACCACCTTTCCATGAAGAAGTGCTTCCTAACATCTCTCCTGAGTCTCCCCCCAGCTAGCTTCATAGCTTCTCCCCTAGTTATTGTGCATCTTATTCCCTGAAAAATACTCCCCCCATACCTTATTAACCCTGTGAGGTATTTAAAGGCCTCTCTCATATCCTCTCCCCCCTTTCCAGGGTGTACAGAGAATTACATGGTGATTCATGTCTCACTGCATGTACTGTAAACACACAGCGTATGGGGATTCTCAGTTGGACTGCATTCCCTGTGTTGTTATCATAACTGAATCAACTCACAATCAGGTTTACATGCACAGAGTAACTGGATTCAAAACATGCAGTGCATGTGAACCACTGCACTTAAAGAGGACCAAGTTAACCCCAACCCCGGCAAAAAGAAAAAAGACATGCACAAGTAGCCTTCCTTTACCATGAAGCAGCAAAGGTTATTAAATCATTTTAAGGACAGCACTTAAGGAAGGGACAGGATCGCAGTTTGGCTCCATGCTGCCAGCAGCCCAATTTTTTGCTCTAGTGCTCTCTACCGAAGTTAATATGGACATATTTTAATGTTATAAAGGGTCATTTGTCTTGGATCAAAGCCACGGCTCAACTAACAAGGGTCATGAACACAGGATTCATGAGAAATAATCTTACAAATTGGCAACTGACAAAAATTTGGTACAAAACCTTTTGGTAATCTGACACAGTTTTTATTTTTCACATGTATCTATAGCTGCTGCTATTGACAAGTGGATGCTGGCTTTTGCCAGAGTCAATATTAAAGATTTATTGATCAGGAGTGAAGTATTTTTTGCTTACATAACTCCAGAGGAGATGAACATAGAAACAGAACACTGCAGAGGATGTAGTCACATATCTATTTTAACTGTAATCTAAATTTGTGGTGCTACTGATGAATGCGTTATTGTTGCAATTAATACCATAAGGGTCATTTTAGAATTTTCAAGACATTTTTTAATTAACATGTAACCCCTAGATGGCGCTATCCCAGGGGCTACTACCCCTGCCTGATTTGCCACTAACAGGTTGAGGGGCCTGGATCCAATGGCGGGTGCCTCCACCCAGAGGTCAGGGTTTGCAATAGTTAAACTAACTTGGTCACAGCCCTCTAGGACACTGCAACCCCCCTTTCTTCCCACTAATGGCCCACACAATATATCAGAATTACCTTCACAGTATACACTTACCCCCAGGTCTGGTTCCGGCACTGGGACCTCCTGTGAAATGAGATACAGTGCAACAATCACAGTACAGTACTTTAACATGAAGCAAATACCTCAGGCAGTATAACTTTGCTGAAACAAGCAGCTCTGATTTATTTAGGGGGATATAACAAGGACAGGGGGAAATCAGGTTAATTAGCTTATCACTCTAATAATCTACCTATGGCTCTGTGCACAGGCCTATCCCTATCAGTTACTGTCCCTGGGTACCCAAGCCCTAGTGGCTAGTCCAAACCGTGGCAGCTGGTAGGAGCCCTTTCACACAGAGAAAAGGAGAATTAAACAGTCAGCAGTACAGTAATTCCATTTGGATTTAATGTGGCAATTCAACAGGGAGCGACCCTGAATTAGTACTCACGACCTCCAAATAAGATAGGGTCCTTCAATGTCAGCAGGGCTCACTTGAGGTACACAAACCTCTTCACACATCCATATAAAAGAAAGCACTATACCAGGCAGGCTGCATCTGTATCCCAATCGAATTACTGCACAATACCCGGAGAACACACAGCAGATTCAGTTCCTGACAGACCAAGTGCAATTTTCAGCAATTCTTCCAGTCTTCTACAGGGTGAGCCTGGTTTCTACTCTTCAGAGATCCTTTGATTCTTTTCACAGGACGATTCAGTCCTAACAAGCTGTTACACAAGCTGCAGACCGGAACTCTGGGCCTTACACATGTTTTTGACTAAAACTGCACACTGAAAAAGCACAGGGCTCCTTCCTTCTTCACTGCCAAAGCTCAACTGAAACTCCAACCGACAAAACCGGCACTTCCTTTGAGTTCCTCCCAGTTCTTGACTGGTTGGCTGTCACTCACAATAGACTGCTGCTGTTGGTCCAAAAGGCACTGAAGTCTAAACTACATCTCCCAGAGTCACTGCCCATACAATCCTCTTGTGGCTGGCTCAGATTATGAGTCCAAGTTCTGATTCGTCCAAGGCACCATTTTAGAGCTAGCTTACCCCACACTGATTGGTCCAGTTCAGCAGTTCAAAACTAGAATGGAACTAGCAGACACAGTTCTGACTGCAAAGAAAGCAGGTTAGACAAACTGTAATTTCATTACTACTCTAAATAATTTCTGGCAAACAGTTACATCTTTCAGATAGGTTCCCTTTGCACTCCTAGTGACTGCAAAAATGAAGTGAATTGGCAGCAGCTTGAGTGGTACTCAATCAAAGAAACACACAGTCCCCCATACAAACTAATTATGTCTGCAAGCAGACAGCTCTTAAAGAGACAGTACCAGAGGTTCTAAAAACACTCACTGATAAATGGCTTAAATGCCAAACACCATTCAGGCTTGGAGCATTCAAGCAAGCTCCTGGAAGTCTTTTGGGAGCCCCCATTTGCAGGGGGGTTACAAACATAAGAGATTTTTTTTTGCAATTCACCACCTGCAGGTTTCACATCCTAGAAAGGGAGGGAAAGTAAACAGAAGATATATTTACATACAGACAAGTGCGCCAGAGACGGAGAATAGCAGATGTTGTTGCGTATCAGGAGCCATATTTAAATATACAACTGAGAGAAAACAAAGGTTACTATTGGACCTCTCAGGAGATCAAGCACTGGTAGCAGTAGTATACAATGACTTCAGTAGTAAAAATAGGAAGGACAATACAAAGAAAGATGTTGTGACTCTGCAGAGGAGGATTAAAAACTGTAGCTGTCTTCTTGGGGATATTATTTCCTACCCACTTTGGAGATGAGAGATACAAAGCCAGGATTAAGAGAATAAATGCTTGGATCTGGTGTTAGTGCACGGAAGAGGGATTCACATTCCTTACATAATCAGAAATTCCTTAGAAATTAGAAACATTGGATTAAATGGAAAATATATTTAGAAATGATGGAATGCAGCTGAACAGTCATCAAGAGAACACTCCGTGGAATAGGATCAACACAACCATTGAAAAACTTCACTCTAAGCAAGGGGAGGGAGGGAGAGGGACACCGGTGAAGGTTTGTGAATCCTCAAATAGGGGCGAAGGGGGCAAACATGGAAACAGTTCCAAGGTGAACAAGTTGATAGGCCACACCAGCGATGCAACCCAAAGGACTGGGAAGGGTAAAAAACAAGCATTTGTCAATGCCGAAAGTTCATCGTGTACACTGGTGCCATTTGGGGGGGGGGGGGTTACGAGCCGGTGTTGGCAAATTTCAACATGGGTTCATAACTTCATTGTTTGTTAATATTTTTAAACCACATTTTCAACATAGCCATCTTATTACGCTACCTCATGAATAAAGGAAGAGTACCATTTCAACTCCTGTCCGAAAGATAATTTCACACAGTGGCTGCAAAATCACCTTTTGGGATGCAAAAAAAACATTTTGCCCAGGATGTGGAAAATGGCAGCTGTCACATTCATGAGGTGCAGTGAAGAGATGGCTATGATGAAAATTTGGGGTCAGAATATTGAAAAGTACCAAAAGTACGAGCCTGCGTTTGCTAATTTAAGTGCATGCTCGTAACTTTGTGGTTTTTTAATATTTTCACAGCAAATTTTCAATGTAGCATTCTTATGACCCCACCTCATGAAAAGTGCCACTGTCATTTCGTTCACACGTCCTGAAAGGTGATTTTGCAGAGCCACCATGGCATTCTGCACAACAGTTGCAAAAACATGTTTCAGGCAGGATATGAAAAATGACAGCTAAACCGTTCATAAGGAGGTGTGAAATAATGGCAATGTTGAAATCTGGGTGAAAATATTAAAACAAATGAGATTAGAACATGTCGTGAAAACTGCTTATGAAGTTCGTACATGATCATTTTTTAAAATTGTTGCACTTAAAATTGCCACATTGGCTTTTTGTGACTCCACCTCATGAAAAAGGCACAGTCGTTTCATTAATCGGTTCCGAATGTTGATCCCGCACAACCACCACGAAATCACCTTTCGGGACCAAGTAACAAAATGATAGTGATGATGTTTAGAAGGTGGGGTCCCAAGAACCCCATGTTAAAAATTTTGGGCCAAAATTCTTAAAAATGGCTGAGATATCAACCTAAGTTGACCCCCCCCCCCCATTGATTCCTATTATTCAGCTTACCTTGAAATCTTCACTTTGCCAGTCGGCTTTGAAGCGTGCAGACATGTCCTGGTCCACAGAGGATCACTGCTCCTGACCTCCAGAGGTAAGTATGGGTAAGGGGGGGTGCGGTGAGGTGAGGTGGGTGCGCAGTGGGAGGGTCGGGATGGGGGAACGGGATGGGGAGACAACGATGGACCGCTTTCTTTTTTTCAGGTTTAAACAAAGAAAGACATTGGGGACTTTTTTTTTTAGCAGGAAATGATGTGTACATTTCTGGACACTGGGGGTGGCTCCCCAGTGTCCAGGGGGATGGAGAACTGAGGGTGCGGGGAGGACAGCAGCAGTGGGAGGGAGCAGGAGGGAGTGATTTGCTGTGGGGGTGGGCTCGAACAGAACAGAGGGTGCGGGGAGGACAGCAGCAGTGGGAGGGAGTGGAAGGGATTGGTTTGCTGGGGGGGGCTGAAACAATTATGGAGGGAGCAGGGAGGACAAGAGCAGTAGGAGGGAGCGGGAGGGATTGATTTGCTTTTGAAGACAGGCTCAGCATGTTCACATGTCAGCCGTCATCACTGTAAGTGTGACAGCAGTGTGAACATGCAACCAGGAAGTAACTGTAATGCAGGGCTGTTTACTTATCAAAGGACCGAGCCGTGCCACTATTGGTTTGACTCTGTCCTTTGAAAACTGTGTCAACTCCACCCCAAAAACAGAAAGTGAGTCATCGGCAGCCTGCCTACTGATTCGCCTGCCGCAGACCTGCCCCTTGAACAAAGCTCTCCAGTGGACGAACCCCCCCCCAACACACACCTCTCTACAGCAGCTCTCATATCAACAAGTTCATCTGTGCCTGCGCACACGATGAACTTAAAAAAAAAAAAAGGCTAGAAATTTGAAGTGACTGTAAACAAGTGCAGACAGCCAAAGGAAAACACTGGGTGAACTGCAGACACTGAATACTTACAAATCTGATATAACAAGTGTCATAAAGATGTGGTGGCAGAGCAAGGAACTGTGAGGCATCGTGCTGAACAACTACAAACTATTCAGAAGGCATATGTAATCCCCCAGTTACCAGGGGTTACTAGAATCCTAGTTAGAACTAGTGGCAGGCAGGGACAGGCAGCTAGTGAAACTCCAGTTAAATGGATTTCACCATGTCTTGCTCAGTTTTCAGTCTCTGCTGAGCTGGGGCTATGACATCATTTAGAATTCTGCAGCAGCATAAGCCACAATGGAATGTTGCAGTTGGGAGTTAGGTAGAATGCTGGGGAATTTCAAAGTCAGTCTAGAGTTGTTCCTAGAAATCAACAGCCTAGTCTGAAGTCTGAGTCAGTCTGCTGAAGCTGGAGTAGGATCAAGAGAGGGAAGGATGTAGATCCTGCAGTGCAGTGGAGGGAGGGGGTGCCCTGCAGGGGCAGGCCCCCCTGCCCTCAGCTCGGACACAGAGCTACCTTCCGGTGTACGCTTCCACCATAAGAGAGGCACAAGGAACCAACTCCCAGGGGCAACCCCCTGGCCTGGGAAAAGGAAGTAGCTACCTGATGGAGAGTGCTGGGGCACTACAGTTTTTGAGGAATGAGATTCCTTCAGAGTTTTTGGACATCTGCAACAACGAGGGTGATGAAGCTTTGACAAAAGGCCAGTGTCATTCACCAAAACAGTGAGTAAATAAGTCTCTGGGGCTGTGGGTCAGTCAGGATGCCAAGTCCAGGGCTTATGGAACAGTGAGATGTAAGTAAGCATTAAGCCACGACAAAGGTGGCATCTAATGCTGGATTAATGCATGGTTGGGAGGGTTGTGGCCCGAGGCCGAGGGTGAACAACAGCCCAACCATGCAGTAATCACATTAGATGCCACCATCGCAGTGGCTTAATGCGCTTGTAACATGGGCTGCCCGAGCACAGAGTCGCGAGGAAAGTATTTGCTACCGGAACAACAACATAACACAGGGAGTCGGTGTGTTTCGCAAAGGTTTTTACTGCACTTCCACAACACGTTACAGAACAGCATTAATATGCTGATGCGGTGAAAACATTGACTAGCACTACTTAAACACAACAGTGCGCCTCATATGCTAGTGCGAATTATTTACCGGTCTACATGGGTATTAGTCTCATACCAGTCATTGGAGGTCTGCGATGGACTGCTGCCTCGCCGCGGTGTGCGGGTCACTGAGAAATGTGCATCTTGCCTCGGGCACTTCTCCTTGCTCCCATGAGATGGCTCCGATGTCACCCACTCCGTCTGCAGCGAGAACCGTGCGCCACTTCCCTGCACAGTTTTTCTCTATCCAACTCTCCTATCTATTGGTATTGTGCGCGGTTGCTTGTTCTCCCCATCCTGTTTCCAACTCTGTCTAGGTTGTCACCCACTCCCTGCCCAAGACTGTCATCTCTCTCCCAGTGGATCCTCACCTCTGCCTGGTGCTGCTTACCTAGCTGTCTGGATGCTGCTGGTACTTCACTTTTGAACACGGCGGGTATGCTGGATTAATCCCCGCTCCGACTTTGCCCGCGTGATCCACTTCAGCCAATCGCGACTCCCGATTTCACCATTCAGGTTATTGCCATGTTACAATGACTGCTGTATGTGGGGGGTCTTGAAGGGAAAGACAGTTTCTGCATTACAAAGCCATGTACAGTCTGCACTATAGTAGCCAAGGAAGAGGCTTATGGAACAGTGAAATGTAATGACTGATGTATGTGGGAGGGTCTTCGGAGAAAGACAGTTACTGGATTACAAAGCCATGTGCAGTCTGCACTACAGTAGCCAAGGATGTGTGTGTGTGTGTGTGTGTAAACAAAGGAATGGCCGGGTATGGGCCTATGGAACAAAAGGTGGGAGACCCTCCACCTGGTGTAACAGGGCTCACCTCTACAGATTTGCTTTGAACCACCAGTCACCATTCTGCCAGGTATTGGCCAGTGCCTGAAGAGGGTGCCCAGACGTTGGGATGGAATAGAGGGTGGTAGTGTGCCACTAGTTAAAGAGTCCATGACATATGGAAGTTTAGGATCCAAGAATGGATTGTGTCTGTGTCAGCACCTTATCTGCATTACAAGGAGTGTAGCTCCTTGGGGGTCCATCTATGCTTTTCATTCAGTGTTGCTAAATAAAGGCACACTTTAGAATCCCATCTCCTGGTATGGACATTATGTTATTGCTTCTAGTCTCTGGATTCCTTTGGGTGCCGCTGTGCAGAGCAGTCAAACCTAATCACCATGCCAAGTGACACCTTTCTCCCCAAATTTTCAGCTTACAAAAATGGAGGCACCGCGTCATAGGACTCAGGCCCCTCAACCTGTTCACTAGCCACACAGGCAGGGGTAGTAGCCCTCTCAGTTTAGCGCTGACTAGGGGTTACAGATAGAGCAAAGAAGAAAGGAAGAGGGATAGTATTATACCTCAGACGTCAACTACAGCCACTTGAAATAAATCACCTCAACTTAGAAGGGACTGAAATACCTTGGCTAAGGATAGTAAATGAAAGGGTTGACATGGTTATGACTGGGCTGAAGCATGTTGTTTATGAGGGACTACTTCAATGACTCAGATATAGACTATAGTTCAATGTGCTTACGCAACTTAGTATGATGTATGCTTATGCGACTTACATACATTATGGCTGTTTGCTTCTCTATCCGTGGGATATACCACCCTGTAGCGGTACAATGGCGAGGAACCCTAGAGGAGGGTTTCACTCCTATAGGTGCTGCAGGAATGATTCCCTTGGCTAAAGGCAGCTTAGCAAGAAGCCCATGGGAAAGAGAGATGAGCTGCTGGAGGAGGAGGGGAGGATGGTGGGGCAACAAAAAAATTATCCTAGACTAGCCAGGAAGAGCAGCCTTTTAAGACCTGATGGGGGAGTGGTTTGTTGCTCAGCCCACTGAACTACAGGTGTAGTCTTGCAATTCAATGTGCTTACGCAACTTAGTATGATGTATGCTTATGTGACTTAGATACATTGTGGCTGTTCACCTCTCTATCCATGGGATATACCACCCTGTAGGGGTACAATGGTGAGGAACCCTACAGGAGGGTTTCACCCCTATAGGTGCCATGAGAATGATTCCCTTGGCTAAAGGTAGCTTAGGAAGAAGCCCCAAAAGAGTACCCAAAAGGGTGTCGAGCATCGAAGGAGGTGAGGAGTCAGAATGATATCAAGGATGGGAATAGTGGTCGACAGGTGTAGGACAGGAGAGGAACAGGAGACAACGAGGAATAATTAGAGGATTGGAAACTGACATGAGGCAGGAGAGCAGGACTTCCTAAGGAGAGAGGGAACAGCCAGGGCCACCATCCAACTTCATCCAACTACGGAACCTATGAAAGCACTAACCCTATCTAAATATTATGACCATCTGCATGGAGGAGAGGAAAAAAAACCCTCTGAGGAAACCTCTGGGGATCCAAGGCCTAGGTCGCCTTCCCTCCAGGCTGAAGGACGTTTTGGTTAGTGACGATTCAGCTACTGCAATTTAGAGTCGAGATTGAGGGAACAGGAAGAGATTCCAATTTGGAAGAAGCTCTCGCACTGTCCTTCTAACAGGAATGCTTTTGAGAGTTGCGAGTGATGACTCTGCAACTAGATGCCCAAAAGCAAAGGAGGAGAGAAATGACCAGAGAGGCACTCAGCTGGCCTACATGAGCTTACAAAACAGATCAGGTGAACCAGAGGGGGAACAGCGTAAGGGGTGCCTACAAACCCCCTTGGGCAGCTAAAGGGGCCCCGCTGAAAAGAGCCCCACCCTTCACAGCTGGAAGTTGTAAATTCTACATCCAGAGGTGTCACCAGGATGAGGAACAACTGAAGGTCTACCCGGAGCGAAGGCATTCTCACTGTGGATCAGGAAGAAGGACCCCGCTCCAAACTTTGCATGCTCTAGATGTGGACTTCATGGGTGCAGAGCGAGACCGTCAGCTACAGGCTAACCTCAAGCCCAATGGACACAAAAGGCACATCTCCGAGTGGAAAGCAGGTCAAACTGAGGTAGGATGAGACCCATATGAGGGGTATACTCGGACAGTCGATGTGAATGAGTAGACCTACACAGAGGTTGGACAGAGTGAAGTAGAACCCGATGTGGGTCCAGGGAAGAAGATTGCAAGTAGTAGCCACAGGAGTGCATGCCAACTGGATACATTAATAAGTCAAATTAGCAGTGGATTAAATTGCATGAGTGGGAGATGAGAACAGCTGGGCTAAGCCCACAGCCGACGGCTGGGGTACAAGTATCAGGTGTAGAATTAGGTAGAATTGTAGGTAGGAGGAACTGCGAAATTGGTATAGGAAGGATGAGGTTTGAGATGAATGGAGGCTGACATAAAGATGAGGACAAGACAAGCTGAGTGACAGGGAGCAGGAGAAGGCTGACATGACGAGGGTCGGGAAAACAGAGGTAGCGGTACAAGTGGAAGAGATGGTAGCAGGCTGGCTACCTGGAGCCTCAGTGCCCACCGTGACTCAGCAGTACCCTGTCATGGGAAAAACAGAGAGCCACAAACTAGGCATTGGGACACCAAAAAGTGAATAGAATGGTAAGCTAAAGTAAACTGAGTGAACACTGGCCACTGTAGCTGGAGGACAAGGAGTGGAGGCAAATATGGGTGAATGGCCAGAAAAGAGGACTAGGGTAAGACATATGCAAATGGCATAGCAAATGGGAGGGCTGGAACACCCCAAAAGAAGGCACTGACTGCAAGCCAACCAAAGATTCCAGCCAAGGAGCCTAGGAAAATGGAGACATGAGGGGCCAATGGTAGGAGGGGGCTGCGAAGCCGATAAGGTTAGGTAGGAGGACACCAAACAGCTGAGTAAACTAGTAAGAAAATTAAAGAGATTGAATAAGAGCAGGTGAGACGAGGCTTATATGCCATGGGAAAAGTTAGTGGCAGGTAATTTTTTTTTTATTTATTCAGTTTTTGTTGACTGGGTAAGTGCACTAGACACATTCTGCCTATTTTCAGGCACAACCGGGAGGGGGAAACAGATGAATGCCAACTGACCTTGAACCAGATTAAGCTGTTGGTGGTATTTTTAGTGAATGAAGGAAATGTGGCCAGGACACCGAGGAAGTTCCCCTACTCTTTTCGATAAGTGCCAAGGGATCTTTAACATCCACCTGAACTACCACCAATCCAGGCAGATGGGACCTCAGTTTAACGTCTCATCCAAAAGATGGCACCTCAGAAGTGCAGCACCCCTCTCATGCTGCACTATAGTGTCAGTACTGGGATATTAACCCAAGTGCCAGATGTGGGAACTGAACCCACAGCCCTCTGATCTCCCAGCCTCAGAGGCAAGTGTGCTACCTACTGAGCCACTAACACTGCTAAATTACAGGTAATGAAGGTGCTGAGCAAAGTAGAACACAACAGAGAAAGAGACAAGAGCCATAATACCGTGGCTGCCACTCCCTTCTACTGCACTGTAGAACATGTGAGGAGGTAGTAATAAATGAGAAAACGTAGGACTACTTATCTATGCAAGTAGGTAAAGAGATGTGGTGGAACAGGAACCCCCAAAAGGTAGAGTCGAGAGTGAAGGCGTGCCCGGAGCATCGGTGAGCAGATCAGGAACAGCATCGCATGGAAAGGGGAAGGAGGAACGGATGAGAAGGCAAGAGCAAGTCCCCAGCAACAATCTAAGACACACAAGCAAAGCAGTGGCACAGCAACCAGACTGCATTACGGAGCACGGGGGAGGACCCGGTAGGAGGCAAACAAATGAAAGTGGGAGAGAGGACTGGGTGGCAGCAGGGACAAATGGAAGAAAGGGGTGTGGGACAAGCTGCAGAAGTGGCAGATGGGAGGGGGAAGCGCTGCGGGCAGTGCCGCCCAAAGGTGAGAAGCAAGCCCAGTGGGAGTCAGGGAAAGCCCCGGCCCCGACGGAGAACAGCAGGGTAGAAGAACAGGACAAGTAGCAAAAATGCCACAAAACAAGTGAGGTATGGAGGAATCCGGTGGCCGGAGGTGACCACAGGGAGACACGGCAGGAACATGAAGTGAGGAAGACTGGTGCCTCCAGGAAAGGGAACACTGTTTAACCAGGAGTAGCACACAAAGCCAAAGCTCGTTTCCAGATGCGACCTGGGAGCACAAGGAAGTTAAGTAACTTCCGCAGGATCACACAGTATGCACCTAGGCGGCTGTGGGATTCAAACCCAGGTCTCCAGATCTGCAGCTCAGAGCCTTAACACACTGCGCTATACTGCCTCCCTGCCTCCAGATGCAATGAAAAAACAATCCTGGACTAGCCAAGAGGAGCTGCCTTTTAAGGCCTGATGGGGGAGTGCTTTGTTGCTCCACCCACTGAACTACAGGTGTAGCCTTGCAATAGTAGTAGTAGTAAGTATTTTATTCATGAGAACATGTACAGGTACAATATCCCATTGAGTTAGCGCTCATTTTCAAGGGACACCCTATGCAGTGACATGTTTACATAGTTACATAGATACATTTATGAATTTCTATCGTAGTTAGTGTAACTCATGTAACTTTCATTGCCTCTGTTAGTTGTATGTCTCTCTGGGACCATCTTAAGAACTATAGGGGTAAATCTAAATGTGTCCGTCTGTCCTGATGATCAAACATACTAATAAAAAAATGAATAAAATAATTCTTAGCAACAAGGATGAGCTGGTCTATGATGTGTAGATTTGAGATGCATTTGCCTGCAGTGACCATATCATCCTCAGATTCACTGTTGGCACAGTGCACAGAGAGAAGTTCAAGGAAGCAACATATTTTATGCCATGCTTCTGCACAGGAGACTCTGAACAAATGAGACAGCTTGTTGCACAGCTGTACTGGGAAAATATCTTAATGGCATCAATGTTTACCAACAGTAAATCTGGTGGATAAGTTAAAACAAGAATGCATCCCACAGAGCAGAAAGAATAATTATTAGAGACGATGACCAGTTTGGATGACTTACAAGGTTCTAGACATAATTAGGGGGAAAAAGAGACCTATAGTACATGATATGCAGATTACAGGGTCTGAAACAGAGACATTTACATGGAAAAAACTCGAAAACCAAATGCAAATTAAGAGTAACAAAGCAAGCAGAAGACCAGATAACAAGTCTAATTCAGTGGTGCCCATGGAGTGCATCGTGTTTCCATGTGAGCAATCTGGTCCACTGTGCAAACCTGCCTACTCACTCTGGGCTGGCAGAGCCGGGGATGTAGCAGGTGCAGTGCTGTAAGATCCCAAGAGGAAGTGTTCCAGCGCCCCTTTCTAACAACTCTTGTGGGGGACTGTGGGAGACACTGGATGCCGTAAACGACCACATAACATCCTGCCTTCCCCTTCCCCTTGCACGGCTTGTGCACAGTCACCACAGAACATGCCTGTGGGAGGTGTGAGGGTGGGACATACCAGGAAAAATGCTTTCAACTGGCATATGACATGCAAGAGACCCCACCCAAGCCACTGGACTGTCTCCCACACTGACTGGCACCTCCATTCATGCTGTAGAGCACAGAGTGCTCTTTGCGGCCCCCGTTTAATGGTCTTTCTTTGTGTGGTGGAGAGCAGCAGGTTCCTCCACAGCAGGATGGGTAGACAGATCTGATGAGGCTGGCAGGTAGTAGGGGACTCCTGATGGCTGAAGAACAGCAAGGAGGATGAAAGAGCAAGTAGTGACCTGGGGATAAAAATAGTAAATTAAACAAACCTTGGCCAACGTCTGTTTGCTTGATTGTATTTGCTGTGTAGTTGTTGGGCACAGACAGCGCAGCAGTTAAAATTAACAAATTAATCACACAAGTTATAACCGTGAAACTGCCATGATCAGGAAATGAAGAGGTTCACACATAATACTGTTGTTTTCTTAGACTGTGACCCTGAATTTTCAAGATAGTCATTTATCAAATACCACTGGAAACATGATTTTGCAGAATGACCATGAAAACTGGTTTTGGAGGGGGATTTGAAAATGATAACTGTTATGTTGATAAGATGGGGTTAAAAAATGACTTTGTTGAAAATGTGCATTCAAAAAGTAAAACAAGGAGTGATGTCCACTGTTCCAGAATGAGTGAGATCAGCAGGTCTTAGACTGCTTGCGCTCACCAGTCTTTTTCCTGGCAAAATTCAGAGTCCCGATCACTGTGATGCTTTGCGGAGGAGTTCAATACAATATAAAATGCATCTGGACAGTGTATTTATTTAGTAGATCTAAATTAAAACACTTTTTGTCAGTTTCTTTACATCAACATCTGGTCTTCACAAGACAATGAGCTCTTGAGAACAAGGGTCTTAACAGCTGCAGTCACACTGCGAACAGGAAGCAGCAGTAACCGTCTAAGACAACAGTGTATATTTTTAATTCATCATACTATTTTATATGAATTCCTCCACAAAGCGTCACAGTGCTAAGAATACTAAATGTTGCCAGGAAAAAGACTAGTCAGTGCTATCACTGAACGTCACTCCTTGTATAATGCCAATGGTGGACTAAAACAAAGCAGACATGGCTGAAACTGAAAATGTGGAGACAGTACAGATGGAGTCAGTGGATGCTTAGCTTATATACCTATATAAAGAGTAAACAGCTGACAGTAGCTTTATAAATCTGAAAACGTATGAAAATTCTAATTAATATGAACATGTAGTTATTACTGAATTATTTCTGTTCTGTATCCTGTAATAATATACATGACCAGGATGCTCCTGTAAAAAAGCTTTCAGCTCAGTGTGCTACTCCTGGTTAAACAACTAAAAAAAACAAAAATGATTGGCCGCTTGTGCAAAAGGGCTATCTATGTAGGGAGGCAGTATAGCGCAGTGGTTTAAGGCTCTGAGTTATAAATCTGGAGACCTAGGTTTGAATCCCACAGCCCCCACTTGCATATACTGTGTGACCCTGAGCAAGTCACTTAACTTCCCTGTGCTCCCAGGTTGCACCTGTAAACAAGCTTTCAGTTTAGTGTGTCTCACCTGGTCAAACAATTGAAAAAAAAAATTACTTATTGTGCTATCCAGTATAAAAAATAAACATGAAATGAAATTAAAATGTAATGAATGAAAACTGTGCACAATTCGAAGTATTGCCACTGATCTAGTGTTGTATTTTGTTTTGCAGAATAACAGTGTATAGTACAAATTGTTTTTGGTCGTATATATTTCTTACATTTAGGTGCACTGGAGTTTTATTTTATTTTATTTATTCATTCTCAGATTACAATACCTTTGAGCACATACTAGCTCTTTTACAAAGGTTCCGCGTCAGTGGGAAGGGTGACAGACATACAACGGATGGTATTACATAAAATTTTGACAAGAAAGTATTTAAAATGACAATATGACATTAACATTGCAACTAAAATTAAAACTATGAATTGGTAGGAAATCAAAAATAACCTAATAAAAGGAGGCAGCCCAAGGTGCCTTGTCAAATAAGTATAGATACAGTTGGGTGAATAAAAGTTCAGGTAAGTGAAGACAAACAGTGGAAAGAAGGTGGATGGTGACCAGGGTGAGGTGAAAGGAGGATCGGGGAAGGAGGCAGGAAATAGGGCAGAGCGGTTAGGGTGAAAGTGGTCATTTGCAGAGAGAGGGGAGAAGTGGGTACACAAGGATGTGTCAATACTGCTGAGGTAGTGCCATGTCAGCTGAAATAGTCACAGGAACTGTTAGCTGTAAGATGCTGACAAAGAGTGCCTTTAAATGGTCCCAATTTTGGTAAGGAAGAGATATCACTGGGCAGCGCATTAAACCATAGTGGTGCTCTATATGTAAATGATCATTGTACGGAGTGCATTCCGTTTGTTTTGAAAAGCAAATATATGGACAATACCAGCAGGTTTGGGGAGAAGAGATTGGGAGGCGAGGGACAGAAAGCATATAAGGGGAGCAGGTAATGTAAATGATGATGACTGGCAGAGTTTTGGAAGAGCAGAGATCAGGAAGGGGTAGACAGAACGAGTGGCATAGAGCTGCAAAGATGTGTCGAGAATGTATGGATGTTGGGGGATCAGAGATGGGGTAGAAGAGAGGTGGAAACTAAAGTAAGTGCTGAAAGCAGTTAATGTATAATGATAATAGTGGCATTTTAGAGCTAAAGGTAGAGATGAAGGGTGGTGGGAGATACAGAAAAACAGGAACACATAGGGCAAGGTGAAGGAGTGTTGAAGTGGTAGGATGGGGCACAGATGATAAGGGGGAAGAGAAGGACTGGTATACAGCAGGTACTGTAAACACAGAAACTGTCAGCAGCTAAGGACCGCTAGGCCCATTCAGTCTGCCCATAGGCCCTATACATTGTATGTGGCCACTGACTCTATGTGATCAATGGCTTTTCATCACTCCCTCCCCTCTCAAGCTTCCCTTGTGCCTGTCCCAGGCATGCTTAAACCCCTTCACTGTGCTTGCCCCCACTACCTCCTGTGGCAGACTATTCCAAGTGCCAACTACCCTTTCCGTGAAGAAAAACTTTCTCACATTACCTCCTACCAATTTCATATTGTGCCACCTTGTTCTAGTACCTTTTCTACACTGGAAAAGGTCCCCCCACCTGTACCTCGTTTATGCCCTTGAGGTACCTGAAAGTTTCAATCATGTCCTCCCCGCTGTCTCCTCTCCTCCAGTGAGTACATATTGAGGTCCCTTAGTCTCTCCTCATAGGTTTTGTGGTGCAAGCCCTGCACCATCTTTGTTGCCCTTCTCTAGATAATCTCCACCTTATAATGTCCTTGTGCAGGTCTGGCCTCCAGAACTGTATGCAGTACTCCAGGTGAGGCCTTACCAATGTTTTATACAATGGCATAACCACCTCCTGCCTCCTGCTAGTGCTACCCCTACCTATGCACCCCAGCATGCCACTGGCCTGCTGGGAAATGGCAGGTGTGGGGAATCAGGGAGGGGTGGAGACAGCGACTGCTGGAGAGTGTGTGATGTATATGGAGAATGGCAGTGTGATGGTGGGGCTGAGAGATGGGGAGTGGGGAAGCGAAGCAGTGCCACAGCGTGGTTAAAGTATATGGAGAATGGCAGTGATCGGGGGTGGGAGAGCACAGATTGGTGAGGGGAAGGAGAGTGGTTAAGTGATAAACAGTGGATACTGTGACTGCTCTTCATGAAATGCACTGTATACATCTTTGGAGCGTGTGTATGATGAAGAAATAACAATAATGTAAAAATGTGTAACCCCTAGATGGCGCTATCCCAGGGGCTACTACCCCTGCCTGATTTGCCACTAACAGGTTGAGGGGCCTGGATCCAATGGCGGGTGCCTCCACCCAGAGGTCAGGGTTTGCAATAGTTAAACTAACTTGGTCACAGCCCTCTGGGACACTGCAACCCCCTTTCTTCCCACTAGTGCCCACACAATATATCAGAATTACCTTCACAGTATACACTTACCCCAGGTCTGGTTCCGCACTGGGACCTCCTGTGAAATGAGATACAGTGCAACAATCACAGTACAGTACTTTAACATAGACAAATACCTCAGGCAGTATAACTTTGCTGAAACAAGCAGCTCTGATTTATTTAGGGGGATATAACAAGGACAGGGGGAAATCAGGTTAATTAGCTTATCACTCTAATAATCTACCTATGGCTCTGTGCACAGGCCTATCCCTATCAGTTACTGTCCCTGGGTACCCAAGCCCTAGTGGCTAGTCCAAACCGTGGCAGCTGGTAGGGGCCCTTTCACACAGACAAAAGGAAAATTAAACAGTCAGCAGTACAGTAATTCCATTTGGATTTAATGTGGCAATTCAACAGGGAGCGACCCTGAATTAGTACTCACGACCTCCAAATAAGATAGGGTCCTTCAATGTCAGCAGGGCTCACTTGAGGTACAAAACCTCTTCACATCCATATAAAAGAAAGCACTATACCAGGCAGGCTGCATCTGTATCCCGATCGCACTACTGCATAACACCCGGGAGAACACACAGCATTCAGTTCTGACAGACCGAGTGCAATTTCAGCAATTCCTCCAGTCTTCTACAGGGTGAGCCTGGTTTCTACTCTTCAGAGATCCTTTGATTCTTTTCACAGGACAGATTCAGTCCTAACAAGCTGTTACACAAGCTGCAGACCGGAACTCTGGGCCTTACACACGTTTTTGACTAAAACTGCACACTGAAAAGCACAGGGCTCCTTCCTTCTTCACTGCCAAAGCTCAACTGAAACTCCAACCGACAAAACTGGGCACTTCCTTTGAGTTCCTCCCAGTTCTTGACTGGATTGGCTGTCACTCACAATAGACTGCTGCTGTTGGTCCAAAAGGCACTGAAGTCTAAACTACATCTCCCAGAGTCACTGCCCATACAATCCTCTTGTGGCTGGCTCCAGATTATGAGTCCAAGTTCTGATTCAGTCCAAGGCACCATTTTAGAGCTAGCTTACCCCACACTGATTGGTCCAGTTCAGCAGTTCAAAACTAGAATGGGGAACTAGCAGACACAGTTCTGACTGCAAAGCAGGTTAGACAAACTGTAATTTCATTATTACTCTAAATAATTTCTGGCAAACAGTTACATCTTTCAGATAGGTTCCTTGCACTCCTAGTGACTGCAAAATGAAGTGAATGGCAGCAGCTCGAGTGGTACTCAGAGAAGCACACAGTCCCCCATAACAACTAATTATGTCTGCAAGCAGACAGCTCTTAAAGAGACAGTACCAGAGGTTCTAAAAACACTCACTGATAAATGGCTTAAACGCCAAACACCATTCAGGCTTGGAGCATTCAAGCAAGCTCCTGGAAGTCTTTTGGGAACCCCCATTTGCAGGGGGGTTACAAATGTAATTTGTGAGAATGTAGTAGCAGTCGTACAATCAAGACCAAAGTGAGAATGTATAGTATATGGTAGTACATAAGACAGTTAAAAAGCAGAATAATGCACTTCAAAGGCTATGTAACTGATATAATCATTATATTTAAAATAATCGGATTGTGTTCCATGAGAGGTATGTGATGGTATTATTAGTAAAACTGTGTACTTCGGGGATTATACATGCTTACAATGTTAATTATGAGAAGTGATGGAGAAATGGTGGTGACTATGGTGATTATGGTCAATAAAAAGCATGGCAAGAAAGAAATGCGTTGCACTGAGACTGAATCACTGACATAATGACGTGTGAAACTGTATACTGGTGTCGTCTTCCAAAATTTGGCCTGGACCACTTTTATGCAAGTTCAAGGCAAAGTTTGTTACAAAGAAGCATTAGGAAAGCTAATAACTAAGGGAGAAGGAGATGGGGGTTAGTTGCGAGACATGGTGAACAGAAATAAAAATTGAAATATTTGTACCTCTTATTGATTTTTTCTTTATTAAAATTTATAGCGGAAGATATCGGGTTGCAGGCAGAGTAATGAGCAAGATTACTTTAGCTTTTATGGTAAGATCAAGAAGTGTAGTGTATGCTCATCGTTACATAAACAGAAACATAGACTTTGACGGCAGATAAGGACCGCTTGGCCCACCTAGTCTGCCCATTTCCCTACCTATAGGATAAGCCACAGATCCTAGTCAACCAACAGCCTATTTCTTCCTACCCCCCAGAAGAATTGCCTTATGTCTGTCCCATGCATTCTTGAATTCTCCCACAGTTTTAGACCCCACAACCTCCTCAGGAAGGCTGTTCCATGCATCCACTACCCTCTCTGTGAAAAAATACTTTCTCACATTGCCCCTGAACCGCCCCCACCCCAAAAAAAAAGAATAAACAAAAACAGTTTCAAATGGAAATGTACAAAATGAGAACAAACTAACTGGGGCAACATGAGAAATGTAGATAGAAATGAAAGGAGGTGTATGTAAAGACAGGGAGTATGTGATGATGCTGTATTTGGAAGGATACGAGGGAAAAAAGGAATATAAGCAGATGTGTTCTGAACATTACAAACAGCAGCAGCAACAGAAAGTAACAGGTAATGTATAAGGGCAATGACAGCATAGGGGCAATGACAGCATGGGGGGCAATGACAGCATATGGGGCAATGACAGCATGGGGAGCAATGACAGCATGGGGAGCAATGATAGCATGGGGCAATGACAGCATGGGGCAATGACAGCATGGGGAGCAATGACAGCATGTGGGAGCAATGATAGCATGGGACAATGACAGCATGGGGCAATGACAGCGTGTGGGGGCAATGATAGCATGAGACAATGACAGCATGTGGAAGCAATGATAGCATGGGGGCAATGACAGCATGGGGAGCAATGATAGCATGGGACAATGACAGCATGGGGCAATGACAGCATGGGGCAATGACAGCATGTGGGGGCAATGATAGCATGGGCAATGACAGCATGGGAGCAATGACAGCATGGGGCAATGACAGCATGGGGCAATGACAGCGTGTGGGGGCAATGACAGCGTGTGGGAGCAATGATAGCATGGGGCAATGATAGCATGGGACAATGACAGCATGGGACAATGACAGCATGGGGCAATGACAGCATGGGGCAATGACGGCGTGTGGGGGCAATGACAGCATGTGGGAGCAATGATAGCATGGGGCAATGACAGCATGGGACAATGACAGCATGGGACAATGACAGCGTATGGGAGCAATGATAGCATGGGGGCAATGACAGCATGGGACAATGACAGCATGGGGCAATGACAGCATGGGGCAATGACAGCGTGTGGGGGCAATGACAGCGTGTGGGAGCAATGATAGCATGGGACAATGATAGCATGGGACAATGACAGCATGGGGCAATGACAGCATGGGGCAATGACAGCGTGTGGGGGCAATGACAGCATGTGGGAGCAATGATAGCATGGGGGCAATGATAGCATGGGACAATGACAGCATGGGACAATGATAGCATGGGACAATGACAGCATGTGGGAGCAATGATAGCATGGGGGCAATGACAGCATGGGGGCAATGACAGCATATGGGGCAATGACCGCATGGGGGGCAATGACCGCATGTGGGGGCAATGACAGCATGGGGAGCAATGATAGCATGGGGGCAATGACAGCATGGGACAATGACAGCATGGGGCAATGACAGCATGTGGGAGCAATGATAGCATGGGGGCAATGACAGCATGGGACAATGACAGCATGGGGCAATGACAGCATGGGGCAATGACAGCGTGTGGGGGCAATGACAGCATGTGGGAGCAATGATAGCATGGGGACAATGATAGCATGGGGACAATGATAGCATGGGACAATGACAGCATGGGGCAATGACAGCATGGGGCAATGACAGCGTGTGGGGGCAATGACAGCATGTGGGGGCAATGACAGCATGGGGAGCAATGATAGCATGGGGGCAATGACAGCATGGGACAATGACAGCATGGGGCAATGACAGCATGTGGGAGCAATGATAGCATGGGGCAATGACAGCATGGGACAATGACAGCATGGGGCAATGACAGCATGGGGCAATGACAGCGTGTGGGGGCAATGACAGCATGTGGGAGCAATGATAGCATGGGGACAATGATAGCATGGGACAATGATAGCATGGGACAATGACAGCATGGGGCAATGACAGCATGGGGCAATGACAGCGTGTGGGGGCAATGACAGCATGTGGGAGCAATGATAGCATGGGGGCAATGATAGCATGGGACAATGACAGCATGGGACAATGACAGCATGTGGGAGCAATGATAGCATGGGGGCAATGACAGCATGGGACAATGACAGCATGGGGCAATGACAGCGTGTGGGGGCAAAGACAGCATGTGGGAGCAATGATAGCATGGGGGCAATGACAGCATGGGGCAATGACAGCATGGGGCAATGACAGCGTATGGGGGCAATGACAGCGTGTGGGGGCAGTGACCGCATGTGGGGCAATGACAGCATGTGAGGCAATGACAGCGTGTGGGGGCAATGACAGCATGGGGGCAATGACAGCATGTGAGGCAATGACAGCGTGTGGGGACAATGACAGCATGGGGGCAATGACAGGATGTGGGGGCAAAGACAGCATGGGGCAATGACAGCATGTAGGGGCAATGACAGCATGGGGGCAAAGATCGAGGAGGGAACTGATAAAGAGCAAGTGCTGCAGAGTGGTTAATGTGAATTACAATGAATGGTGGCAGATTTGGAAGGGGGAGGAGACAGAGATTGGCAAGGGAGAGAGAGAGAGAGAGAGCAAGTACCAGAGATTGGAAAATGGAGTCAGGAACTGCCACAGATTGACTAATGAACAGAGAGAATATGGGCATGTTTGGAGGGGGAACAGATTGGGGACAGAAGGAATAGGGAGCAAGTGCTGCAGAGCAACTAATGGGAATGATGGTACATGGCAGCATATGGGAGCAGAGATTGGGGAGGGGGGAGAGAGCAAGTGCCGAATAGCAGCTAATGCAAAGGGACAATGCCAGCATGTTGGGGGGCAGAAATTGGGGAGGGGATGGATAGAGAAAAAGTACCATAGAGCAGCTAATGCGTAGGGACAATGCCAGCATGTTGGGGGGGGGCAGAACTTGGGGAGGGGAGGGATAGAGATCAAGTGCAGCAGAGCAGCTAATGAGAATGACAGTGAATGGTGGCAGGTTTAGGAAGGGGGCAGAGATCGGGGAAGAGATGGCAAGTATCACACAGTGGTTAATGTATAGGAAAAATATGAGCATTTTGGGGGCAGCGACTGGGCAGAGGAGGGATAGAAAGCAAGTGCTGCACAGTGGCAAATGGGAATGACGGTGAATGGCAGCATATTGGGGGGCAGAGATCAGAGAGGGGGTACAGCATGTGCTAAAGAGCAGCTAATGTGTAGGAACATGTGAAGGAGTCTATACAACCGTCACCTGGGACCTCCTCTCCCACTTATACTAACAGGAGAACAGGGTGAATTGAAACCCAGCCCTGCTGATTTCTGGCCTAGGCCCATTAAAGGCAATATGCATTGGTTATATGAGGGCCTGGAAATCCCTGCAGAGGAAAAGCACAAGTGATCCTCATCTAGAATGCATAAAAAGGAAACCAGACAGAGAAAGAAGCAGGATTTGAGGGCTAGAGCCAGAGCAGGGCTGCTGCGAACTGAAGGGCTAAATCAACTGTAACCCCCTTGTTCCCAGGGGTTACTATCCCACTTAGAACCAGTGGCAGGCAGGGAAAAGCAGCTTGTGAGATGCCAGTTAAATGGGTTTCACACTGCCTCACTCTGTTCTCAGTTTCAGCTGAGCTGGAGTGATGATGTCGCCATAGAATTCTCGCAGCAACATAAGCCACAATGGAATGCTAGCTGCAGGGGGTTAGCAGTAGAACGTTGGGAGATTCAAGTAATCTGTGTGGAGACTCAAGAGAGAGGAGTGCTGCAGTGTGCAGCTCCTCAGAGCCAAGCTCTGATATAGGGCTACCTGAGAGAAGAAGGGGGTTGTGTGTTCTCACCCTAGAGAGGAACACAGAAGAGACCAGAGTAAAGTGGTAGAGACCGTTCCTGGAGTTGTTCCAGTGCCCCATCCCCAGAGGAACGGGGGGGGGATTCTAGGAATTCAGGGGTAATCCCCTGGGCCAGCCTGGAGAGGGAGAAGCTGCCTGAGAGTCGTTTGGTTTGTGAGTACCTGAGACATTTTTGTGGGACGAAGCCCTGGGACACCTCCATACCCTGGTGAGTTCTGCTCTGAAACAGAGACTATGTTCACTGAGATAGAGTTTGAAGTAAAAGCGTCTGCCTACTGTGGGGTCAAAGAGAGACTTGCCAGGTACGGAACTTTTAGTGTGTGTATGACTTAGAAGCTTCTGCAACAGTGGGGGTCAAGGGTAAAGACATAGCCACTCACAGTACTTTTAAAGGCAGGACACCTCCAGAGAGATGTAGAATGTTAAATGTATAAAACATTTCGAGAGAGCATCTACAAACTGTGTTTTGAAGAAAGGTGTTGTATCCAAATGAATGGCCGAGTATAGATTTGGGAGCAAGAGGTGGGAGACCCCCCATCTGGAGTAACCAGGTTTACCTCCCCGGGTTCAGTTTGGGCACCTATGGTTTTCTTTCAGGCACTTGGCCAGTGTCTGAAGAAAGCACCCCGACGTGGGATTGTGGATTTTCCCTGAGAGCTAGAAAGTGCTCATGGGTGGTTTAGGGAGCCACCATCAACCTCCATGCAATATGGAAAAGTGTCCTAGTACTGGCCGGGGTGCCATGTCAAGGAATAGAAGAGAAGTGTACTAGTTCGGGCTGTGTGTGCCCAGATCCATTCAGAACCTAAGGGTTCATAGTGAAGAAGTGTGCTCTGTACTTCAGTAATCTGCATTACCAGATAGTGTAGCCCTGTGGGGGTCCATCTTTGCTTTGTTATTCTCTGTGTTATGTGAATAAAAGCCACACTCTAGAATCCCAACCTGGTTTGGACATTACAGTTATTGCTTCCAGTGTCCGGATTTACTTGGGTGCCCCTGACCAGAAATACAAATCTAGCATAATGCTGAGCAAATATTTTCTCCCAGGGACTCAGGTTGTTGGTCATGCTAAATGGTCCCACCAGGTGTGAGCCAGGTAGTTGCCACACTTGGATTGCCTATCCGAATGATGGCAGGCTCCGAAGTAGAAGTAATGGGTCCACAGAGTCTGCAAAAGATCATTGTAGTGACTACCCCCACCCCTCTCAGTGGCGCCTAGATGTGAGAGGAGCAGCCCTGCTGGTAGAATCATGGGGGGCCAGTGGGGGAGGTTACACAATCAAAACTGAAAATCTCTCTTTTTGTTTTTGCTTCCCCATTTGTGTCATTGAACTTTGTCTGGCGTCTCTTTTTGTGGCTTTTTGGTCAAAGCTTCAGATCCCTTTTGACCAGCTGACCGAGGAGAAGCCTGGGAGCATGATCCTCTAGCGATGCTGGAAACATCACCTTACAAATGCCATATCCCTCCACATTGTGCTGTGATCCAAGACAGTAGAGTCAGGATACGTAGGTATTGGTGTTCAACATCTTCTGTCGACATGTGACACAAAACTTTAAGCCGCGAGACAGCTTTGCTTCCTCCATTTCCAATCTTCCATCAATGAGGCAGAGCCAGAATGAAGGAATGGAGCCGAATTGATGAATTCTATAATCAAAGAAGTTTTCAAAGAAAAATATCACCAAAGTGCTATTGGGAAACCTCGAATGGTGCAGAGTTGCAAATGGAGGAGACCTGCCGCTACAGCAGAAAGAAAGATCTGACATCACAGGATGGAGCGGGAGGATATACTGTCCAGGTGGTGGGAGGAACTTAGCTTGAAGATACTTGACAAATAGCACTTCCAGTGGAAATGCCAGAGTGTGGCTAATGAACTGTATCCACGCCCTTAAAAAGCAAGTTAGGTCGTTTCTTGGCTTAGCAGGGTATTATTGCCAGTTATTTTCAGACATTTTCAAAACCTGCTGCCCTACTGACTGGCTTGACTAAAAGGCTGCCCCAAATAAGGGTCAGTGGTCCTCAAAGTGTTGGAAGGCCTCCCAACAATCAAAAGTGTGTTGTGTCAGGGACCTCTCATTTGAAGTCCTGATTTCAACCGTCCATCCATTTTGTATACGGATGCCTCAGAAGTAGGGTTGGGGGCTATCTTGTCACAAGAATTTGATAATGAGATTCATCCCATCCTCTATTCGTCCAGAAAATTGTTTCCCAGGGAACATTATGCCATGCTAGAGAAAGAGTGTCTGGTAGCGAAGTGGGCAACAGTAGCCCTGCGTTACTATTTGTTGGGAAGACAAATTCACATTGGTCACTGACCACGCACCCCTCAAATGGTTAAACAACACCATGCAGGACACTAATTCCTGAGTCACCCAGTGGTACCTGGCTCTGCAGCCACTTTCATTCTAGGTGTGCCACTGGGTAGGTTCTCTGCATAATAATTCTGTATTATTCTCCCGGGATGGAAGCATGATGGCAGCCAGCTGAGCGTGCAATGGGTACAGCTCTGAGGGGGAGGGTATCTGAAGGAGTCTATACAACCTTCACCCGAGAACCCCTCTCCACTAAGATACTAGCAGGAAAACTGGGTGAATTGAAACCCAGCCCTGCTGATTTCTGGCCTGGCCCTTTAAAGGCCATATGCATTGGCTGTATGCAGGCCTGAAAATCCCTCACATGGAAGGACACAAATGAGCCTCACCTGGGATGCATAACAAGGAAACCAGACAGAGCAAGAGGCAGGATTTGAGAACTAGAGAGAGGGAGCAGGGCTGCTGTGACGTTAAAGGCGGAATCAAGCTAACTGCTAAACTGAATGTATTTTGTTTTGTTTTTGCTCTGCCAAAGTAAGTTTTTCAACTCTTGTTTTGTGCTAAAGTAAAGCAACTTTTTGTTTGTTTGAACTTTGCCTGGAATCTTCTTTCTGAGAAGAAGAAGAAGAATCAGCATTTATATAGCGCTTTTCATACATCCAAAGCGCTTTACAAGCAATGCTAGACTGGTAGTGAAGTGACTGAATGTGTGGTGGAGGCCATATTGCACATCATCACCCACACACAGCCTGGATAATTGCATGAACCAGTTTATGGGAAGGGGAATGTTGGCCAGAACACCAGGAATGTTCCCTGCTCTTTGCGAAGAGTGCCCTGGGTTCTTTTACTTCAGCCTGGACACCCACCAGGACAACACCAGGATGGGCAGAAGGGACCTCAGTTTAACGTCTCATCTGAAGGACGGCACACCCCAGCAATACAGCACCCCCCAATACTGCACTCAGATGCCAGCGATTTTTAGGTGCAAGTTCCATCCCGATGTGGGACTAGAACCCACGACCTTCTGGTCCAGAGGCGGATGTGCTACCAACTGAGCTCCCCAAAGTCTTGGCTTGCTACAACACTGCTACAGGACAATGCCAACATGCTGGGGGGAGGCTAGCATAGAGACCAAGTGCCACAGAGCAGATAATGTGAATGACGATGAACAGCAGCAGGTTTAAGGAGGGGCAGAGATCAGGGAGGAGAGAGAGACAGCAAGTGCCACAGAGCAGCTAATTTATAGAGACAATGCTAGCATTTGAGGGGGCAGATATCGGACAGGAAAGGAACAGACAGCTAGTGTCACAGAGCAGCTAATGTGAATTATGGGAAAGGGAACATTGTTCAACCAGGAGTAGCAGACTAAGCAGAATCTTGTTTCAAGATGTGACCTGGGAGCACAAGGAAGTTAAGTGACTTGCTCAGAATCACACAGTATGCACTTGGGCAGCTGTGGGATTCAAACCCAGGTCTCCAGATTTGCAGCTCAGAACCTTAACCCACTGTGCTTTACTGCCTCCTCATTCAATTCCTCCAATTATGATGAATGGCAGCAGATTGGGGGGCAGAAATCAAGGAGGAGGAGAAAGAGTAAGAGCCACAAAGTGGCTAAATAATGTGTAGGAACAATTCAGGTGTTTTGGGTGGCAGATGTTGGGAAGGGGAGGAATAGACAGCCAAAGAGCTTCTAAGCTAATGTGAATGACAGCATTTTGGGAGGCAGAGATTGGGGAGGGGGGAAGAGCAAATGCCGCAGAGCAGTTAATGTATAGGGAAAATACTGGCATGTTACGGGGGACAGAAATTAGGAAGGGGATAGATATAGAGCAAGTGGCACAGAGCAGCTAATGAATTACAGTAAATGGTGGCAGTTTGGAGGGACAGATATTGAGAAGGAGAAAGAGCAAGTGCCACAGAGCAGGTAATGTGAATGATGGGGAAATGGGGCATGTTAGGGGGGACAGAGATTGGGGAAGGGGAAGACAGAGCAAGTGCCACAGAGCAGTAAATTTGCAAGGAGAAAGGTGGCATGTTGGGAGGGTCAGAGATGGGGAAGAACAAAGATAGAGTCAGAGAGCACATCATGTATATGGAGAATGGTGGTACACTGGGAGAAGCAAATGGCACACAGTGAGTAATATGAAGCACCAGGAGTTACAAGACATTTGAGGGTGAGTGAGAGAGAGTAAGTGCCACAAAGCGGCTAATGTGTAGGGATAATTGCAGCATTTTGCTTTTTTGAGAGGTCAGATATTGGGGAGGAATAGACAGCAAATGCTGCAGAGCAGCTAATGTGAATGATAGTGAATGGCAGCATTTTGGGGGATCAGAGATCAGGGGGGTAAGAACAAGTGCAGCAGATCAGCTAATAAATAGGGAAAATGTTAGCATGTTGGGGGGTTAGAGACTGGGGAGGACATGGATATACAGCAAGTGGCACAGAGTAGCTAATGAGAATTATGAAGAATGGCAGCAGTTTGGGGGCAGATATCAATAAAGGGGAGAGACCAAGTGCTACAGAGCAGGTGATGTGAATGATGGAGAATGGGGGCACATTGGGGGGAGACAGATATCAAGAGGGAGAGAGTAGCAAATGTATGTAGAGAACAGCGGCATGTTAAGGGGTCAGGGATGGGGTAGAACAGGGATAAAGCTGGACAGTGTGTCATGTACATGGAGAGTGGCAGTATGTGGGGGGGGGGATCAGAGACGGAAAGAATACGGAGCAAATGGCACAAAATGGGTACTACAGAGTGCCAGGAGTGGTGAGATGTTTGAGGGTGGGTGGTCAATAGTGCCGCAGAGCAGCTAGTGTACTTGGAAAATGGCAGAAATTTGAGAGGGAGGGAGCAGAGATCAGTGAGGGAAGGGATACAGATCAAGTGGTGAATAGAGCATAATGTGACCTAGGGGGAATGGGGGGACATTGTGGAGGGCAAAGATCCTGGAGTGGGAGGGGAAAAGAGCAGGTAATGAGAATTATGGGGAATGACTACATTTTTGGGGGTGGGGACGTAGACTGTGGAGTGGACGGAGAGCAACTGCTGCTGAGCAGGAAGTGTATACAGACTATGGTGGCATGTTGCAGGGTGGGGGTTAGAGATCATGGAAGATAGAGAGTAAGTAGGAAAGAGCAGACCATATGTTTCATGGGTGGTGGACCGGCAGAGATCAAGGAGGGGTGTTATTTATTTCAAACGTTTTACCAGAAAAGCCATACTGTGCTTGTAACAGCTCCTGGCTGGATGAATCCTGGGGGGAGGGGGAACAGAAGAGAACAAAACAGATACAGAGTACAATGTACAAAGATATGACAACAATATGGAAATAAAAACAACAAAATCACATGAACACTACAAGAATAAAATTGCAAGGCCGGCACGGTGGCGCTGAGGGTTGAGGCGCTGGACGCCACACCTTGCGCCACGCGGGAGACCTGGGTTCGGGAACGAGCCAGGGCCATCGGTGGTCAGCGGGGAAGGAGAAGATTGAGTGTCCAGAGGACAGCTCTCTTCTCCTGTAGTGGGATCCAGGGTGTACCATGCTCCGCGGCGGCCCCTAGCAGAAGCAGGGGGCATTTTGCCCAGTGCACGGGTCAATTAGGGGGACGAGCGTGACAGGCGTCAATGGGGGCAGCCTGCGTGCTGACACCATTGCATGTCATGCTCGTGGGGGAATGAAAAAGGACAAAAAGCCATCTGCACCATCGGTGAGATGACGGTGGCCCTGGGGGATTCACCCACATCCCAACAGTCGGCCCAGATGCGCGGATCCTCAAGGGCCGACTGACGACAGAAAATGGCTCTTCACATAGGAGCCAGCTGCCGAGGCGAGGAATCAGCCCCGAGATGTGTTGCAGGGGCCGAGCTTGCCTGCAGTCGTTCGGAGGAGGAGATCAAGGGAGATGCGAGGGGTTCAGGCTGGGAGTAGGGTAGACACCGAGTGGGCACTCCTGAAGGATGCCCAGGGGTGTAGATGTACAAAAACAAAGTTTAAAAAAAAAAAAAAGAATAAAATTGCCATATTGTGAATTGTGGAACTAGCAAAAGGACATTGAACAGTCAGCAACAAAACAATAATAAGAATTATTATTTATTGGGGGAGAGGGGCTGTGCTAGTCCCAGTATATGGTGGTATGCTGACAGAAGTCCGCCCCAGTATCAGAAGCAACTGCAGGAGTGAATAGGGAAATCACGGAGGAGAGATTTCAGAGCCAGAGGGAAAGGCACAGAGCAACTGAAAATGGGGAGAGAGACCCATAATTTGGGGGAAGCAGAAGGAGAAGGCAGCTTGGCCAGCAGTGGATTTCACTGGTGGAAGAGCAAGACAGCGAAAGCGAGCAGTGTGAAGGGAGTTAGAGAAGTGAATCAACGGTTGTTTCTGCCAACATTGTCTACGATTCTAAAGGATCTAGAAATCAGTGACACAAGAACAAAGGACAAACAGATGGCGGAATGCCTAAATAAGTTTTTGTCATCAGTAATCAGAGAAGAAAAGGAACGCACAGTAACTGATAGTGACATCATACTCGAAAAGGCACAAGAAGACAAACTGGCAGGCATATACTGTACATAACAGCCAAAGGTGTTTTTATTCATTTGTTTACCACTGGAAAACAGGTTTTCCATTTACAGGAGCAACCCAGATGTTATTGCAAGTTGACAACAGCATGGTGAGACAAAGGCATGGCAATGTTCTGTACTATATACAGTGTACAGTAAACATGTTTATAAAAAATACCAAAGCAAGCACCTTCTAAATGAGAGACACGGGCATCGCATGCAATGGGTCCAGATGGACGGCACCCAAGAATACCTAAGGAAGTTGGCCAAAAGGCTGTCTATTTATTAGTAATGATATTTAAATGAGTCAGTAAAATCTGCATATGCCCCTGAGGACTGTATGTCACGTTGTCCTTTTATTCAAAAAGAGGTCCAAGACTGAAGCAGAGAATTATAGGCCAGTAAGCCTAACATCATATCAGAGTGTCAGCAGGACAACCCGTGGGAAGTAGGTTGGGACCTTGTGTGATCAGTTCATTACTTTTTTCTCTATTTAGTGGAGTTTGTGGATTTCAGTAGTGAAAAGGCTTTATTGTGCCTTGTTGCTGGGCTGGTTAGTAACGGTGTTGCCAAGAACGTGGCATGAGGCCGCCACAAGAATGCTACTTACTACCTCTCTGTTTTCTAAAGTTTAAGCCTGGACTGCTTGGTCAGTACATGTGACTGTAAATACTGCCTGTTCATGTTTCGTGTATGTTCTTTGTTTACCCTCCACCCCCTGTAATCAGACGTGGAGCCTTTGCAAAAGAGTCTGTGACTCAAAGGTTTGTAATTCCGATTGTACTCAATAAACAATAAACAAACACTGACATGCCAACATTGCTGATATTTGGTGCAGTCACTGGCTCTTGAAAATGTTATGAAAAATGGTAGCAGTGTTTAACGAATGCTGCGTGTTTGGCGGAGGTCTTTTGTACCTGTGTTATGGGGAGCACTGTTTAGCTGCCAGCTGTCACGGAACATTTGCTGATGTAAATCAGATTTTTTAACATTTATTCTTGTGTTTGGCAGTATTGACTGAGTGGAGGGTCCCAGTAGAGTGGCGCGTTGAGAGATCCCAGCAGTGCAATCTCAGTGAGAGTGTCCAGTTCTAATTTTTGCGGTTCGTTAGGCTGAATAGTTAGAAAAAAAAAAGGAAAAAGTTTACCACTATGGTGTTCCTCCTAAGGCACAGTGACAAGAGTTTGAGGAGAGAACAGAGACAAGGGGACCAGTGCAGCGCCAGCAGACAAGCCAATACAAGGGGTGGAGCTGTTGGAATAGGACAGTACTGAACTGTTGCTTTGTGGAAAATTCTGTTTTTTGTGCTATGCAACTGTGTGGGCTATGTAAAAGAAATGGCAAATGCTGTGAGATTGGGGTGGTTGGAATGAAAGCAGGGTACAGTGTGTGTGTGTGTGTGTGTGTGTGTGTGTGTGTGTAAGCTGCAAGGACTCTGAGGGAAGTAAAGTGGGCAAGCGGGGGGGTGGGGGTGACAATGATAATGAACTAGCTATATGTATAGATCGGTGGTAACAAACTTACTATATATAAAAATCCTGGTCTCTGGTTTATACATACAGTTGCTTTGATAAATGGATTCATCAGTAGCTTCTTGTGTTCACACCTATTGCATAAACCAATATATCGGGTTGCTGCAACTTCCACATCTCATAGTATCATCGTAAAAGTCAGCAGAATAGGCCCCATGGTCTATCATGTCTGCTCGGAAGCTAGCCCCCTACTGGGAGCTCGCTCCTCCACCCCCTCCAGCCCCAGAGGTGGCCCTCCCTGGCCTCAGCTTCCCCCTATACCTGTCCCAACCTTCTTGAATCCTTCCACTGTGGTCTCTTCCACCAGATTCCTGGGCAGTGCGTTCCATGGTTCCACCACCCTCTCTGTGAAGAAGTGTCTACTGCACTCCCCACTGTACTTCTCCCCCTTCCAGCTTCCACTCATGCCCCCTGGTAGTTCCCCCCTTCTTAAGCCTGAACACTTCCCTGGCTCTGCCCCAATTTATCCCCATTTATATACTTGAAAGTCTCTCTCCTGTCCCCTCTGTCCCTCCTCTCCTCCAATGCGTACAGATTGAGTTCATCCAGTCTCTCCTCATAGGTCCTACCCTCCAAGCCCTGAATCATCCTGGTCACCCTCCTCTGGACCCTCTCCAGCAGTGCTATGTCCCTCTTAAGATGGGGTCTCCAGAACTGCCCACAGTACTCAAGATGTAGCCTAATCATATATAAAAATGCAGAATGGTTACATTTATTAAACCCTGTTGTTTTTACCAACATATTATATCAATAATAAGACTTAAAGTTGGGAAAATATAAAAATGATATAGAAACAACATTTAAGATTTTAGATACAGGCCCGGATATTCAGACTGCGCCAGAAAGTGGCAAAAGCCTCTGCACAGCGCAACAGGGCTGCGCCAGGGCATGGACCAGGCAATAGTCAATGGTGCTGTGCCATGGCCCAGCACCATTGAATATGGCACAAAGGGCACACACACTGCGCATGGTGCAGTGGCACTGCGCCAGTGCAAGATACAGAAACGGAGCACGGGATGCCCCAACGCAAGTGAAGTTGTGCTAGGTGGATCACCCGCGATATTCAACCTCATATCGGGCCTGTGTAGTACAGTATGGTCTGCACGCCCATTGGTCCACGCAGTGGACTAACAGGCGTACAGATCATACTGTATGCTGTCATTTGGTGGGCGGCATGCGGGTGGGGTGCTGCCGCCAGCCGATGATGGGGGGTGCTTGGTGGGGGACCTCTGTGGGTGGGTGGGGAGGAGATTACATCTGGACCACCAGGTAACTCTTATGTTGCACAGCAGCCCATGATCGGGTGAAGGGGGGCGCTACCACTGGACCACCAGAGATCCTTTCCCACTACAAGTGCCCGCGATCGGGCGAGGGTGGTTGGGGGTTCCACTGGACCACCAGGGTTCCTGTACCTTTACAACAGCCTGTGATCGGGCGAGGGGGGTTACCACTGGACCACCAGGGATCCTTTATTGCTATGAAAGCCCACCATCGGGCATATGGGGGGGGCCACTGGACTGCCAGGGGGATATGTGTGCCCAGCAACGGTGTTCGGGTGGGCAGGTGTCCACCCACGGTTGGCGGCTGCGGTGTTGTGCTGTGCAATTCAGCAGCCTGCCTGTGGGAGGCTAGGACTTGTTCCTGCTTTTTCAGGGCACAACTTTAAGCCCCCCTGTGTGGCACAGTGCAGGGTTGCGTCGGCATATGAGCTGCACATCCCAGACTGAATATCAGGATTTGCCGCAGATGCATAGGCATGCCCCCTGCATCTGCGCCACATACATTAATGTGCCCCGGCGCACTGGGGCTGCGCCGCACAGCCTGCCCCTTTGAATATCATGCCGGGGCGCTTTGGGGGGTTGGCGCAACCCCTTTGAATATCCGGGCCATGGTATATAACATTGATAGACTATACTAGTGATTGTTTGTTTCATCAAAGAACAAATACAACTTTTTCTAGTTATTATATACATAACAAGATGTTTTAATTAGTAAATTGATTCAGTTTACCAGATACATAATGGTAAGTGTTGCAGTTTACCATGCGGAAGTCTTGGATTCAAATCCTGAGACAGCGTCATTGTGTATCGGGTGGCAAAAGCAGTGTCCATCTTGGATACCTGCTGCCTCAGAGAAGGTGGGGGGGGTGCTTGCAGTTACACAATGAACAATGTGTCCCACAGGAGGGATTCACATGGGCAGTAAGACATGACTCCAGACAGGGATGACATTTTATTGCAGTTACAATGCAGGTTGCAGACACAGGATACTGTGTCCTATGCTAACAAGTGTTAGTCACACTCATGGGGGAGGAACTAATCCCAGCCTGCTTCTGATTGGTCAGAAAGGTTTGTGCTGCGCCTTCCCACCCAGCTCTGACATCAGGACCTCTAAAGTCACCCCACCAACTAAGGAAACCTGTCTGGCCCCACCTGCAGGGGTGATTCTGGGACAGTATAGAGGGGGTTAGGCAGTAGGTATCTAAAGGACACTGGTGTGTGTATGTGGGATCCCGGACTTGTGAATGGGCTGAAGCAGAACCTAGGCCACTTAATGGGGAAAAACAGAAGGTAAAAACAAAATATCACCTAAGCAATGCCTGTGTCATGTGTCTCTGCCTGTTTGTGTGGAACTGTCTCTTAAAGATGGCCAGATGTCCTCTCCATTTTGGCTGGACTTGCCTCAGAAGGTCAGGCTACTTCTCCTGGAAACTGTAGAATACAATACTGGACAGCTGCATTTCTGGCAGCATGAATCGTGTTTGTTAGGACTGGGAGCATCAGATATGCGCCTGGGGAATTTCTCTGCCATAGTCCCCCATTGTTCAAGTGATCAGACATACCATGCGATGACCCCAACTCAAATATCAAGCTTGGGCATTCATACATCAGTTGTCAGAGACAACGCTATGCGTCCCTCTCAGACGCCTCATGGAATGGGGAGGGTGAGTGGTGTTTGCCATACTACGACTGCCTAGGTGGCCCAGTGAAAAGACACAAATCCAGACAGGTGGATGTAAATTTAAATATGAAACAGGGCTCTGTTGAGTTCAGAGGGCTGCTTTTTAACATATTATTTCTTTCTGTTTTTCTAATCAAATACTGTAAGTCACGTGGCCAGAGCCCAACAACCTATTAGTTGTTCCTTTCCATTGTATTCACAGTTCAAACGCAATTTGTTTTTGGTTAATGAAATTGTTCGGATTCCTTTTTTACAATCATTAGGTCTACCTTGTACCCTCCCTCTTCACTGTTTGCAGCTATCCGGATCTGTTTCCTGGCCATTCTGTGATGTTAGCCCCACAGTTCCACCCTGATAGGTGAACAGTACTGAAGAGTGGAACTGACAGACTGAACAGGTAACACAGAACGGGGCACAAGTGAAACGTGAAAGGAAGACTAAAAGGTTGGCACAACGGCAAAACAAAGTGACCCAGGCTTGAGACGTGAGCTCTGCCATGCTGGGTTGGGCAGTCCAAAGCAGTCCCAGAAAGTACAGTAATGGCAGACTCAGTGGGCCTTTGGTCTCCTTCTGCTATCAACTTCTGTGATTCTATTACCCCAGGTGCTCAGCTGGTGCACAGACCAACCACTCAATGACAAAAGCCACAGGGAGGTGTTGGAAACTTACTTTCATTGTGACTGTCCTTCTTCTGTCGTTCCTTTGCTAGAGCACGAGCTTCAGACTCTAAAGGGTAAAAAAGTTTAAAATATAAATGGTACCTGAATTTACTGCGTACAAGCACCTATAACAGTATTGTACACCTTCTGTATCGAGCATTCTGTGTATGAGAAATTATGATACCAGTCTGCACCTGTATGCTATTGGTACGCCACAATTACAGATACCTTACACACCTTGTTGTGGCAGCTTCAGACATCCTGTACCTATAGGTACCTCACCTTGTACTGTAGCTACTGTAGCTCACATACCTTGTACCTACAGGTGCCTCGCGCACCTTTTACCTACAGGAACCTCGAATATCTTGTATCCACAGGCACATCAGAAAACTTGTACAAGTACCTCCCATCTTGCACCTTCAGGAACATGCCCTACATGTGCAGTAACCTAACACCTTGAATGATGAAGAAAGACTACTGCAATTCACAGGTACTCTCTGCACACCTTGTACCTTCAGGAACTTCCACAAATGTTGCACTATGGTTACCTAAAACACCTTGTGCAGCAGGTATGGCAAACACCTTTCATGTATATTAATGCCACCACTGAGACCACTCTTACTGTTGTAAGAGTGCACGCGCATTCTTCGAGTATGAGAACCACAAATCAAAGGTGAGCGGTTATGATACAATAAGAATGTATGTGACACCACTCTTACAACTGTGAGCATGGTCTCGGTCACGGCATTAGTATATTATTGATCAAGCCTGATTAATAATATATTCATTTTTTTTAAACCTTACCCAATTGTGCCTGTTGCTAGGGCAGCTGCACGTGAAACACTTCACAGAATAAGAGTGTCTCAAGTGCAGAGGAAAGGAGCACTCCAATTGGTCGGGACCACTCCCTTGATCTATAACAGTATCTACAGGTACATCATACACCTTGTACAGTATCTTCAGGTACCTCACACATCTTTTACTTGCAGGAATGTCATAGATTTTGTACCTTCAAGTACCTCACACATGTTGTACCTAAAGGTACCCCTCACATACCTCATACGTATAGGAACTTCACACTCCTTGTACCTACAGGTACTTAACACACCTTGGACCTTCAAGTACTTCACACACCTTGACATTTGAGTACTTCATACACCTTGTATCTATAGGTACTGTGCACATTTTGTACTAAAGGTACCACAAAAGCCTTGTACCTACAGGTATGTCACACAACTTGTGCCTTCAAGTACCTCACACACCTTGTACCTTCTGGTACTTAACGGACCTTGTACAACAGGCACTTGAGACACCTTGTGGTACAGGTACAGCAGACACCTCATACTTACAGGTATCTCCCACTCCTTGTACAGTACCTATAGGTACAGCATACAACTTTTCTACAGGTACTTCATGAAAATCTTGTCACTGTAGGTACCTCACACATCTGACAAAAGATCTAGGTGGTCTGAAATGTTGGGGAACTTTGGCTTGGTCTCTTCATTTTATGCCATTATTTACACAATAAAGTTGTGTTTCTTCCACATTTATTTGGATAGTGAGTCCTCTGTGGGTGCCTAGCCTTTTGAATGTGATTCAGTGACTTTAGGTTGGACTCCCTGGCTGCTGCAACCACTTTGGTAGCTTAGAGCATGTTTCCCAATTCTTTTCACCTATCACACCTTGCACCAACAGGTACCGCTTACACACACTGTACTAGAGGTACTTCATACACCTTGTATCTATGGGTACATCACACACCATTTACCTATAGGTACCTCACACATCTTGTACTACAGGTCTGTCATACAGCTTTTACCTTCAGGTGCCTCACACACTGTGTACTACAGGTACCTCACACACCTTGGTACCTATGGGTACTTCACACACCTCTACAGGTACTTCACACACCTTGCACCTTGAGGTATATCATACATTTTATACCTTTATCAACTTCACTCACCATATAACAACAAGTAACTCACACACCTTGTGCCTGTAGGTATCTTACACACCTTGTTCCAAAAGGTCTTTCACACATCTTGCACCTTGAGGTACCTTACACACCTTGTACATGGAGGTACCTCACAAACCTTGTATCTACAGGTACGTCATGCACCCCTGAAGTTGCTAAGTAAATGCCCTCCTGGTTCTCACCTGTGAGTTCCTGTTTGACATCCAGGGTAGTTGGGCAGGACCTACTGGTGATTCCAAATGTAGGGCAGGACAGCCGGGGGTCACTGTACACATCTAAATGGTTACTGGTCACAGGCAGCTAGAGGCAAAATGTCAAAGAAACAAAAATCAATTAGTTGCCCATTTTTTTCTTTAGCCGGTCGGTCATTTAGACTTCACTTGGCAGGAATGTTCAATGCCCAGATGCAACAAGTACAGTGCTTGTGGGGGTGGGGCACCTTACCCGAGTGCCTCTCCATCTAAATTCTGGCAGTTTATTACTCCTTTTTTGATCCCCTTTCCTTGTCTATTACACCGATCTTCAAACTACTCTCTTCTTCCATCTCTAACCTCCTAGAGGTTGCCTCTGCTTTCTGTAACTTTTTTCAACCTGTGCCCTCTCCCTGCTTCCCTCTAGCCTTCCCTCTCCTCCCCCACCAATACCCACATCTTTTCTTTCTCAGCCACTGTCCTGTCTGTCCTAATGCCCCTCGACCCAACTAAATGTAACTTCTCCACCCCTACACATGTTGTTTCCTTCCTGCCTCTGCCCTGCTCAGTCTCTCTTCCTCACTGGCAAACTTTGTGGAGGATGTGAGCAGCTGCTGAAGGCATGCCTCTCAATCCTTTGACACTGAAATAAGGGACAGTGTGGGACACGGGCCCTCATAATGAGGGACACATCTTCAAACATGATGCAGCAAGCTCAAAACTGTTTTGTAAAATACCGTTTTTAGCTGCTCAAAGTTTAATTTTGCTTTAGCATCACAACATGTGACATATTTCTGATTAAAAGCCTCAGTTTACAGCCTCTCTTCTATGTGAGCAGGACCTTTTCAATAAGGGATGGATGGGGGACAGAGTACTTCTAAGGGGTAAAATGAGGGCTGTCATATGTACCATAATGAGAAAGAGTTGAAAAATATGGCAGGAGGGGATAAAACATAAACAAGCATTTGTCAATGCCGAATGTTTGCTTGCTGGTATTGGCATTGGTAGTGCAGGAGTTAGAGACATGTGTAACCCCCTTGTTACCCAGGGTTACTAGAATCCCAGTAAGACCTAGTGGTAGGCAGGGAAGGCAGCTTGTGAAACTCCAGTTAAATGGATTTCACACTGTCTCACTCTGTTCTCAGTCTCAGCTGAGACTGAGGGATGACATCACCAATAGAACTATCGCAGCTGCATGAGCCACATTGGAATCTGCAGCAAGGGAGTTTGGCATAGAACGTTGGGAGGTTTTGAAGTCAGTCTTCAGTTCAGTCTTTAGTCAGTCTTCAGTGAGTGTGTGTGAAGTTGGGAGCTTGCTGAGAAAGCAGCTCAGTGAAGGCACTGGGAGCCTCAGCCCTGACAGAGGGCTACTTTTAAGTAGAAAGGTGCGTGTCTCCACCTTAAAGAGAGACACAAAAGATAACTGAAGTGGTGGAGACCGCTGTTTTCGGGTCTCAGTGACCCCTCCCTCCGGGGCAGGAAAGGATTCCCTGCAGATTCCTGGGGCAACCCCCTAGTTCTGCTTGTGAAGGAAAAGCTGCCTATGTGTTCCAGTATTTATTTGGGAGAACAAGAAGATTTGTGAGTCACCTGTGGGGCACCTGCAACGTGAGGGTGAGTGTCTGCTCTTGCTAAAAGGGCCTATGTTTTTCACCCTGGGACTTGTGTGACAATGTGGGGATTGAACTACTAAATATTGGGAAGCCTAGAGTAATGGGCTAAGCAAAGTCAAAGTAGGTTCAAGTCCAGAGCTTGTTGGGATGCAAATGATATGTAGAGGAGATGTAACAGACGTCTACCCAGAATCTACATTTGAAAGTTCAGTAAAGGAATTGTTCAGTTTCCAGAGAAATGGCCAGGTATGGGCTGTGGGAGCTGGAGGTGAGTGGCCCCCAATTTTTAGTGACCAGGTCCACCTCTACGGATTTCTTCAGTGGATTTCTACTTTGCCTCCGGCACTTGGCCAGTGATGAGGGAAGTACCCAGACGTGGGATTGTAAGGAAAATTCTCTCTAGGAGTCGTGGACTCTGGTGTGGTTTGGGGAGCCACAACAGGATAATTGATTCATTCCTCAAATGGACTGCGAATTGGATAATTGGTTCATTCCTCAAATGGACCGCAGATCAAGTGGCCAGCGGGGGAGCCGGGCCAGTGGGGAAATCCCAAGTAGTGTACAAGTCGGGCTGTGTACCCAAAGCTGCGTGCAAGTCCGGGCTGTGTGCCTGGTGGGTTTAGAGCCTGAGGGTTGGAAATAGTGATAAAGTGTTCTGTTGTCTCTAATCTGCATTACCAGGATATGTAGCCCTGTGGGGGTCCGTCTATGCTTTGTTTAGTCAGCTTGTATGTGAATAAAAGCCACACTGAAGAATCCCATTCCTGGTTCTGGACATTACAGTTATTGCTTCCTGTGTTCGGATTTACTTGGGTGCCCCTGTCCAGAGTGGCCAAACCTAGGTCCCCCTGTGCCGAGTAACCTCATCCTCCCCGAACCCAGTCCCCACCAGGTACTGCTGTCAGCTTCAACAGCATGCCACCTGTCGTTTTTGCTAAAAGGCAGGGGTGAGGGGTTACACATGCATAATAGGAAAGGCAGTGAAGTACTGAACTACCGCCAACCCACACCACCACTGTGCAGAGACTGACAGGCGTTGGGGGTGTGTCTTTGTGTAATCGGTCATAACACTCATGCCATTCCAACTCACTCCTCCCTGCAGACACCGACAGGTGTCACGGTGTGCCTTGGGGTCTTCAGCCTTACGCTCACCCCATTCCATAAGAAAATAAGCTGAGATGGCTGTAGTATAGAAGAATGGGGTGAACGTTAGGGTTGAAGACCCCAAGGCACATCTCAATGCCTGTCACTGGCTGCAGGGAGGGGTTGGGAATGGAAAGGCGTGTGCATTGCAGCCAATGACTCCAAGTCACACCCCCAACACCTGTCAGTCTCTACAGGGTGCAGCATTACAGTTGGAAACCCTTAAACCCAGGGCGTTTGTTGGTATTTTTGCTCCAAATTTCAGCATGGGCTTTTTGGAACCTTACCTCATGAACAGTGGCACTATCATTTCGTTACTCAATCCCGAAAGGTGATCTCGCAAAGTGACTACGCCATTCTGCACCACAGGTGGGAAAACACATTTCAGGCTGGATGTAAAAAATGCAAAGACCAAAGCAATTTACTGCGATGCAGTTCTAGACTGTTGCAGCATCAGGTATGAGGCGGCAAACCTCCACATGAACCGAAAACCACAATAAGTGTAGTGCGCAAATCATGAGAAGCACTGCAAAATGAATATATCCAAAGTTTTTTGAAGTCGAGGTGCTATGGGTTTGTTACTACTACCCGGAAGCACCTGCTTGTAAATGATTTTGCTGTGCTTCTTGAGCCCTCGCTTAAGTAAAAATCACTTTGGATATGTTCATTTTGCAGTACTTCTCATGATTTGTGCACTACACTCATTGTGGTTTTTGGATGTAAAAAATGATAGCTGTACTGTTCATGAGAAAGTGCGAAAAAATGGCAATGTTGAAAATCTGAAGTGAAAATATGAAAAATTGGTGAAGTTATGAGCATGCGTAGAAACTGCACAATGCACACCCGTAACACAATAATTTTTTGGAATTTTTTCACCAAATTTTCAACATGAACATCTTGGGACCTCCCATCATGAACAGTGGCACTGTGATTTTGTTTATCTGTCCCAAACGTCAATTTCCCACAGCAACCACACCATTCTGTACCTCAGGTGCGACAACATGTTTTGGGCAGGATGTGTAAAATGACAGCTGCACTGTTCATAAGGAGGCATGACAAAATGGCAAAGTTGAAACTCTGGAGTGAAAATACTAAAAACTGGTGAAGTTACGAGCATGCATAGAAACTGTGTAACGCACGCTCATACCGCAGTCATTTCTTGGAATTGTTTCATAAATTTGCAGTATGGGTTTTTTTGGGACCCCACCTCATGAACAGTGGCACTGTTGTTTCATTACTCAGTCCTGAAAAGGTAACTCTGCACAGTGACCACAAAATCACTTTTCGGGACCGAGTAACGAATTGACAGTGACATGTTCATTAGCTGAGGTCCCAAGAACCCCATGTTGAAAATTTGGGGCCACAATGCCTAAAAATGGCCAAGATACCAACCTAAGTTGAAACCCCCATTGACTCCCATTATACAGCGCTTACCCGATTCCTCATTCCTCAGTTCACAGTTCAGTTTTAAAGAGTTCAGACACGTCCCGGTCCAGAGAAGATCGCTGCTTCCAACCTCTGGAGGGTAAGTATGGGTGAGGGTGGGTGCAGGGAGGTGGGTGCTCAATGGGAGAGGAGGAGGGAGGACTGGGGAGACGATGGTGGACTGTTTTCTTTTTAACAGGTAAAAAAAAAAAAAAGACACTGGGGAGATGGTTTTCTTTCTTCTATAGGTTAAAATAAAAAACAACATTTCGGCACACTGGGGTGGGCTCCCAGCATGCCACAATAGTGGTGGTGGGGAGGGGGCATGCCAACATGGGGATTGGGCACCCCGATGTCGGCAGATTGCAGACAGGTTTTGGGGTGGGGGTCACATCTGACACCGGGAATGGGCACCCCGGTGTCGGAAACATTTTGGCACATTGGGGTGGGCTCCCAGTGTGCCACATTAATGGAGGGAGGAGGGATACATGCCGACACGGGAACTGGGCACCCCGATGTCAGCTTTCCTTGGAGTGTGTGGCAGGCAGCAGGAGCTGCGGCTCATTACTTGTTTCACCAGGAAAGGCACACAGAACAAACAAGTTGTTGGCGGAGCAAGGGCCAGGGACAGAGTGCTGGGCGGCAGGAGCTGACAAGGTTGGGGGAGGGTGCCATTGCAATGAAGAAACTGTTCGTTATTGCAGCGTTGCGAGGAAGGGGGGAGGTGCTGTTGCAGTGACAAAACTGTTCGTGACTGCAGTGGCAGATTCATTTCAACTCCTTGACTCTCTTTGAAGCTGCTGTCATTGGCAGCATCCCCCTTGATTGGTGGCTGAGGGATGTGACCAGTAACACGTCCGCTGAATTGGCCACAACACTGACACACCTCTGAAATGTGGTACTGTCGCAAGATGTTTCTTGTGCATGCGCTGCGTGCAAGCAAACATAAAAAGTTGCTGCTGTTTGGAAGAGAGCCAACAGTCTCTCACTGTACAAGGGCTGTGACTCCTTTGACCTTGGAAACTATCAGCCTACCTTCCTCACCAATGCACTGGCCAATCTGCAGGAAAACACTGAGGTTAATACTTGTAACTACTGAACTAGTGTTCAGTTCACAGCCATACTTGGGCAGTCTTCCACTAAGCATGCTCAGTCACCAGAACAGTCTCCAAGCTTGATTACTCCTACCACCCAGCCATGTGATCCTCCAACTCTACCCTCAATTCACTCAGTGCTGAAACAGGAATCTAAAGCAAGCTTTGCCTCAGGAGGTCGTGTGGGTCATGGGTAAGTGAACTGAATACTAGCAGTAAAACTATAGTTACAAGTAAGTAACCTCTATTTCTAATTACCAAGATTCAGTTCCTTATCCACACTTAAGTAGACTCCCAGAAGTCCTCAAGAGGAGGGGGAAAAGTGTGCATGTGAATTAAACGAGCAGAGAGTTGAGGACTAAGGACCCAAAGGCAGCATCAAGATGACTGAGCACGTTGATGCTGTAATGGGAAATTAATGTGTGCACGCTCAGCCAGCCCTACAGTACACCGCTCAGACACACAGATGTACCTGGCAGGAGCAACAGAGGCAGCAGTATGTAACTAACCCTACAGTACACCGCTCAGACACAGATGTACCTGGCAGGAGCAACACAGGAAGCAGTATGTAACCAGCCATGTAGTACACCGCGCTCAGACACGGATGTACCTGTCAGGAGCAACAGAGGCAGCAGTATGTAACCAGCCCTACAGTATACCGCTCAGACACAGAGATGTGCCTGGCAGGAGCAACAGAGGCAGCAGTATGTCTTATGGAGTGAGCCTTCAACCCCATGGGTGGCTCCTCCCTACCCAACCTGCAACACACAGCAATGCAAGAGGTGACTGATATGTTAAGCATCTGTTTAGCTACTAGTCTGCCTAGGGCAGCTTCAGCATATGTGAGGAACAGCTGGTGAGCCTCGCCAAGATATTCTGCGGTATACAACTGGTAGAAGAGCAGGGCCCTAGGAACATGAATGTGTGGAGCATTCTCCACTGCTTCTGAAATGTGAGGCTTTGGAAAGAAAGTTGGTAGAAATGAGTGCCTGATTTAGGTGAAATGTAGAAACTACACATGGCAGGAGCTGGGTATAGGGCCATAGGACAACTCTGTCCCTGTGGAAAACCAGAACTCCACAACTAATTCATGGAACTCGCTCACCGATCTAGTGATGTCAACCAAAAACACAGTTTTCCAGGAAACGTTTGAGAGATCTCACTTGTCCATAGGCCAGAATGGTTTATCCATTAGCAGTGACAGCACCAATGGTAAGTCCAGGGGTGGAGGTGGTTCAGGCACTGGATAGGACAGGTGCTTTAGCCCCTTCCAGAAATGTCTGACCACTTTGCTTATATCATCGTTGGGATACCTACCTTGTCAGATAAGCTGAAATGGCAGCAAGGTTCACCTTCACTCATGTAGCTGGCAGCCCTGCCTAAGACAGGGACCACAGGTAGTTGAGAATTTGCAATATGGAGCAGGAGAGGGGCAACAATCCTCGCTCCTCGCACCAACACGAGAACCTCACCTACTCGCAAGTGTATGACTTGTGAGTTGACTTTTCCCGTGATGCTTGTAGAAGCCAGAAAACATCCTCAGAAAGTCCAAGGGCTTGCAACTCTAACTGGTCAGGAACAAGGCATAAAGGTGAACTGCGAGGAGTTCAAGTAGGCTGATGTAAAGCCAAGTCTTGCTAGACATCCACAACCTGTGTTCTCTCTGGTTCAGCTGATGTGCTCCCCAGCTCACTAGTGACAGGTCTCTCACCAAAGTCACTTGAGTGTTCTGTTCAGATGAACATGATGCATTCTGAGGGTTTTGCAGGGAACAGCTTCTGAATAGCTCTATATCTAGGGTTGCCGGGGTTGGATCTCCGTCGCCTGCAGCCGGTGCACAATGTGGCGGCCAGGTTGTTGATGGGACTTCCAAGAACTTGCCATATCACACCTGTGCTACGCAAACTCTACTGGCTGCCAGTGCGATGGAGAATCACCTTCAAGGTCGCATTGCTGACCTATAAGACCCTACACAGTCAGGGACCGGACTACTTGCAAGATCTCCTGTGGCCCTACCGCCCTCTTCGCTCACTCCGCTCTGCCGATGAGGGATTGCTAGAGGTTCCCAGGGTTCGTCTGCAATCATCTGGGGCTAGAGCTTTTTCTTTTGTGGCCCCAACTCTGTGGAATTCTCTACTGTGTCGGATTCGAGAGTGCCAGTCCACAGAGCAATTCAAGGCTTCTTTAAAAAGTTATTTATTTGAGAAAGCCTTTGATTAGGCCAACTTATTGTTTTTTTTTTAATTGTTTTTAAATGTATATTTATTGTAGGCTGTTTTATTTGTATTGTATTCACGCTTTGATAATTTTGAAAAGCGCTTTATAAATAAAATTTGATTTGATTTGATTTGAAGGAAGGCATCTGGCCTTGGCTGGATCACCTGGACAAGTTGGTTTAGGGCTGCATGTGATTGGGATCATTAACACCGCAGCTCCCACCAAATGGGCCACATGGACCAGCAGTCCCAACAAACCACAGCCGTAGTAGAATCCATGAAGCCCAGAAACTGAAGGAAATCCCAGGCTGGGTGTGACTGCCCAACCCATACTGTTTAGGAAAAGGAAGATCAGTCCTCCTCTTTGTACTGGGGCAGATGAACTCTGGCTTAGAGGGTGGCCAGCTCTGCTCCAATGAACAGGATCACCTGCTTCCGGGCGAGCTCAGACTTGGCTAGACTGACAGTCAGGCCGAGGTCCTGACTCCTGGAACATCTGGTTGGTCAGATCCCTGGACTACACCATGTCATTCAATAATCTCCTGATGACAAGCCAGCAGTTGAGGTACAGAAAGACTTTGAAGCCTCTCTACCTGAGAAAGGCTGTCACAACATGACTGACAGGCTTTTGGTGAACACCCTGGGACCCAATGATAGCCCAAATGACAGTGCATTGAAATGAAACAATGTTCTGTCCACTATGAAAACCACAGAATTCTGGTGGAGTGGAATAATAGGGTTTATCCGAAGGGGCAGGATATTGTTAATCCGATTTACGAGGCACAGCAGGCAACGTACTGGGCCTGTGCCAAGCAGCCATGGTAGCATCCTCCAAAGTCAAATGAATAAGACAAACATCTGTAGGAGTGAAGAAACCTCTAAGAAATCACAGAAGGTCTTCTTTGGGGAATCTTCCTTCTCACCAGTAAAGCCCAGCTTGGACTGGATCTCCCTTAGGAAAGCCTGAAAAGATTCCTCCTCAGGAGAGGACTAGGTGTGTAATGTACACTGTCCTCACTAAAGGGGATGAAGTGGAACTGGAGCCCACCATATCACGGGGAGCCATACCATCCTCCTCTTCCTCCTTCTTCAAGTCTGGATTACATTCCAGCTCCTCTTCCTCATCAATGAAAATAGGCAACCGGTTGTTAGCAGGAGGAGGCCCCACTGCAGGAACCGTCGACGGACCAGGTGTCGGCAAAGGAAGCTCCTTACTAGGCACAGCAACCTATATAGGGAGCACAGTGGCACTAACAAAGTCTTTTGATGATGTTATTTAGTGTGCTTCATGCTCCCCCTAACCGGCCAGCCCCCATCAGTCCTTGCTTCCAACGCTCAGCCCCGCCATCCACCCCGGGACTTAACTCAACTCCCGAGCACCCTTACAGCAGTGGACCAGTGGAGACAATAGGATTAGCGGTACAGCCAGAGGAAGAAGCTTTTGAAATAGTTCAGACATAGTCTGATGCAGCATCTGTGCACCGATGGACCCCGACAGGGTTGTTGGCAACTGATATGTCAACTGGACAGTGCCTGGTGATGTACTCAGCTGTAAATCCCCGGATGGGAATTATAGCCAGTGCGAGACCCTGACCTTGGTGTCAGAGAGAGCTGGTGGGACAGCAGAACCCAAGGACTTAGCCTGGACTCTTTCTTTCTTTCTCAGTGGACTTATCTCTTTTAAGAGGAAAATGAGACTTGGCAGGAGAGGCATCTTTGTCCAATGTCACTGCTTCTCTTTATCAGCATGTCAGTGTTTTTCTGCCAAGGTAAAAGCCTTCTCCTTTTTTTAGCTTTCTTTGATGAAGCAACAGGTGGCACCATTGACCATGAGGATTGGCATGTTGATGGTGATCTTTGGGGAGAAGGAATGGGTGATGATGGCAAAGCAGCCTTCGACACATGCTGTTTGTCCTCCACTGCCTTAAGTTTTAAGTAAACTTCTAAGGCTTTCTTGCAGTGTCTCCGAGTAGCCTGGTTAAAAACTTGGTAGCCAACCCACTGGCGCAGCGGTTGGATTTCCGCTTGCGGCGCCAGCAACCGGGTTAGGAGCGAGCCTGGGTCACTAGAAAAGCGACCGGGAAGAAGGATTGGCGTCCAGGGACAGCTCTCCTTCTCTGGGGAGGTGGGGACTGGTCCGGGCCTGCTGGCTCCTAGCGGAGGCTGGGAGTATCACAGGGCCTTGCAGCCCAATACTAGCTGGGGAGGAGGCGGACGTTGGCTGTATGCCGTGACGCCACCACGCTGCCCCCAACAGTAGCAGAATCGCCGCTGGCCCTCCGGATGATGGCCTTCACCCTGGAGCTTCCAGTGCTTCCCGTGCCTCCTGTTCCCCAGCAGCACCCCCGGGCACTAGAAGGACGTGCTGGGGCTATCCTCCCCCCGGTGCCTTCCCCTTCGGAGGAGAGGGACCCACCCGGTGAAGGGATACACAGGGATATCCTGGAGGTCGGCTGCGATCTGGGACTAGAGGAGGGCTGGGCAAGGACAGAGGAGGTCAGGAGGAACTTGGCAGAGCCTGAAGGAGTGGAGGACCAGTGAGCATGGGGCAGAAAAATAGATAATACAAAAAAAAAATTTGGTAAATGCTACAGACTTTCACATCATGAGAGAGACCCAGGCAGGGACACACATGTCCTGAGCATCGCCCTTATGAATCTCGACCACAATGGGAACAGTGGAACAGCGGTTCCCTATCTTTCATCGGCAGCATAAATGTTTAAGAACAGAGAAGAAGAGATAGCGATACATGCAAAGTCCAACCGCATTCTTCAGCAGTGGTGGCCTGACGAGCAGTTGACAGTGGGAGAAAGAACAGAGACATGATGAGGCCACCACCGTTACATAGGTGGCAATGATGCCTGCTGACGTGGGTGGCCTCAGTTAGCAAGTTTCCAGGTGGTCCTGACGCTGATGGCTTACAGTTCCATAATGTGGCTCAATGTAGGGGGACATCCTTGAAGAAGAGGTACCTTTACTATGCATAAATGTGCAACCTTTGTCTGTATAGCTGCTACCCCCAGGAGCCCCAGGAAAAACAGATGCTGCATCTCATGAGTGTATCCTGGTGAGCTGAACTTTAAATAAACGTATAATGCTGGTGCAGCGGTAAGGCTACTGCTTGAGATTCTGGCAACCCAGGTTGAAGAACAAACCCAGGAAGTTGAAGGCTAGCCAGGAGCCATGCTGTCCTCCTCTGGGGAGGCTGGGCTGCAGGCTGTGCAGCACTTCCATTAGTGGGGTCACCATAGGTGGCAGTGCAGCATCAGTAGGCTTGTTGGGTGGACATTGGCAGCGTCAGCGTACAGAGCATTTGCCATGCATGTGTATGCGTTCAATGACACTTGGCATGCTGGTGTATGAGGGGAAAAACAGAAATGAAAAGCTCTAGGGCTGTGAGCAGCATGATGCTGGCTCCTTTGGGCTCCACCCACCTGACTTGCCATGGGCATCCCACACTCGCCAGACCAGATGGGGCTTCCCCACTTACCACAAAATATAGCCCATCCTAGCTGCACTAGGGACCCCATGGAGACCAAGTAAGAGCAGGAGATGGGATGGACGGGGCTAGCGGGTTGTCAAGAAAAGTGAAGGCTACACTGGAGACAGGGGAATACAAAAAAATCCAACTAAATAACTATAACAGAGCCGAAGGTTGTTTCTTCTTTATGCCCTCCCCTCACTCACCCCCAATGAAAGTCCCAGCAACCCCCCAGATGTTTAAAATCTGATTAGTGCCTGTAACTGCCAGACATTCTGAGTTTGCTCTGTTGGGTAAACTGAGCTGAAAGTGCCCCCCCCAACCAAAATCAACACAGCAGCAAAGTACAGTGGTCCTGCTTAGTTCCTGCCATGCAAGACAGTACTGTGATTCACAGCAGGGTCCTTCGTCCAAAGGGTTAATCCACCACCAGCACCAGTGAACAGTCAGTGCACCTGGAAGTTCAATAATCAAGATAATGATCAACAGAAAAATCATGGAGAAAAGATGTTATCAGGCCCTGGGCTCAATAAAGTGTGGTACTTTAACCTCACACTATGAGTGAGGCAAAACTACATCCATCCACATCTACCTAGCTAGCTAAACCTATCTACACAATATCAGCTCTCTCTCTCCCCCTCTGTCTGTCTGTGTCTGTATGTCTATACTCTCTATCTTTCTATCTATACAGTATCTGTCTGCCTGGTAGTCCATCTGTCTATCTAACCCTCTGTCTCACTGTCTAAGTACTGTGTGTACTGTATCCGTCTGTCTGTCTGTCCATCGCTAACTTAACAGTGCTGCCAAGTGGAAGAGCTAAGTGTCAGCAACTGAAACAGTGTCCCCGGCACTGGGCTGGCTGTGTTGCTTTTAGCACCCTCCACTGGCTGGTTTATGGGTACAGAGAGAAGAAGAAAGTATGAAAGGGTTCAGGATAAATAAAAGGTGGATTATCCAACGATGTTACAGTAGGGGTTACAGTAAAAGTCTGCAGAGGGCTGAAGGAAGTGTGACCGGGATACAGACAAATAAAATGGGGTGATTATGTGATGAAAGTACAGTAGGTGCTACAGTACTGTGCATGTATGCAGAGCGGAGAACAACGGGTTAAGTATTGGGTGATCACCTGTGATGGTTACTGAACAAGTCTGCAAAAAGGGAGGATTATCGGATAAGGTTGAAAACAGATAGGGACCAAAACACATATAAATTCTTGAAAAACAAGCTTTCTGAATATGAGGGAAATAAAGTTCTGGGCTAGCAGTATAGCCTAGAGGTTAGAGTAATGAGCTGTGAACAAGCTTGGTACATCCAGCAGACCAGACCTGGGTCTGATTCCCACAACCTCCACTTGTGTACTGTGTGACTCTGAGCAGGTCACTTAACCACCCAGTGCTCCTGGTCACCCCTGAAAACAGGTACTTGTGCCTAGTGAGCCTTACCTGGTTACCAAAGAATAAAAAAAAAAAGTTCAGTGAGCCTTCAGACTCCTAGGCAGGGATGCTTCGGGAACATTGGGAAGGTTTGGTAGGATTGAATTGGTAGGAAGCAATGACTTGAAAGTGGTACTGTGGCTTTTTGGTAGGAGTACGAAGTATACTTAAGCAACATGACTAATTTTGGCACATGCTCTCTCTCTGCCCCACTAGAGGGGATACCATCCTTTTGGGGTGGCGTAAAGACATAAGAATGCACTATAGGAGGGTTCCACCCCTAGAACTGTTGCAGGGATGAGGTCATCTTGACCAAATGTACCAAGAGAAGAAGGCTCAAAAAAGCAAATGGAAAAACAGACAAGCACTTACGTTCCATGGAAAAGAAGACAGTTTGGAGAAGGATGCATCAAGGAGAGAAACACCAAAATTAAGAAGGGGTAAGAAGACTGAAGGGAAGGGCCACCATCCAGCTTCAACTCTCGGAGGCATTTTATACACATAAAAGTATGACCTTCTGCATGGAGGAGGGGAAACTCCCCTTGTGGAGAAAACCTCTGGGGAACCAAGGCCTTGATTACCATCCTTCCCGACGTGGGTTTTCATTATCACAACTTGATCACTGCTGAATTAGAATCCAATTAAGGGGAACAATGTAGAAGAGAAGGCTCTCACTCCATCCCTCTTATGGGATAATGCAGTGAGCTGCTGTTGAGTCAATCTGCACAGCCAGAGGAGCCCCACCCAGCAAAGAGTGCCCCACAATCAAACATGTGGGTGATAAGAGTACCGATTGCTGAACAGTGCACACTAAACCTCAGGTCCATGAGAAGGCCTAACCTATAACTCATGATAGGCGGACTAAAAGAAGGGGTATGGAGCAAGACCAAGTGGGCCATTTGCAAATGTAGGAACAATTGCTTTGACAGGGGCTGCCGAGTCAATCTGCATGCCCAAAGGAACCCCTGGGGCAGTATGGCTCTGCCTATAAGAACCAGAAGTCATACTATGTCGCAGGGTTCTGCCACGCTGATCAGCATGGGTAAAGGGGCACTCCAGTTCCCAGCAAAACAAACAGATGTCCACAGGAAAAATTCAGCTTACTATTTAAACATAACTAAAGATTTTATCCATTTACAAAACAAAATAAAATAAAATGCAACATCGGCTTTTATGTATTTGGGATATATACTGATCCCCAGGTTGGACATCCTGTTGGTAGATCGTTACCCATAGCCATACATGCCTTAAAGGACAGATTGTCATTGGATTTACCCTTTGAAACAGTATAGCATTAACTGTCATGATTGTTACATTTTGTTTTGTTTTGTTTTGTAAATGGATAAAATTTCCTCTAACGACAGGGGTTTTGCATAAGGTGAAACAAGGATTAAATAAAAAAAAATCTCAATAATAAAAAAAGAAGAAACAAATAATGTTAGAAAAATTGTTTGTTCATTACAATAGTTATACTTACATAGTTTATTAATAAGAAATAAGTTAGTTTTGCGTTTTATAGTAATGTCTAAGTTTAGTAGTTTAGTTATGTTGATCAACTACAAAGTATATGACATAATGATGACGTCACCAACGTGGGTGTATAAATGTTCATCCCTGCCTCTGTAACCCCATCCCTGAGGAAGGTCAGTGGACTCCAGCGCGGAGCATTGCTCTGGCTGTAACCTACTGCTGTTGACAGAATAAATGGTAAGCTGAATTTTTGCCTGTGGGCATCTGTTTATTTTGCTGGGAACTGGAGTGCACCCTTTGAGTTGTGGAGTTGTGTACAAGTGGGGCAAGGCTCTGTACCCATGGAAAGCACCCACGGTTATCCTCTGTGTGCAAGGCACCCTATTGCTGTAGTTCGTGGATAAAGGGGCCCCTGGATAAGAACCCTGCTCTCCAGGCAAGGAGACAGGTATGGAAGGCCAAGAGGTGCCACAGAGTTCATTTGCATAATGACAAAAAGAACCCTTGCTTGGTGAGGGCCTTGCTCTCAAGAGGCAGACTTCAGGGAAGCAACATGATCATGTCAACCTCCTGAGCTGGCTAGCTTAGCAAGACCCATAAATAGCGGGAGTTAGAGGTACTTTAGTAAGAAGGAAAGGATGTGTCAATGGTTGTTGAAATGCTAAGGAGGTGATAGCCTGGGTAGATAGGAAGGAATGCTGAGGAGGGAAACTGCCCGAGTAGGTAGAATGTATCAGATATGACAGGGTGAATGTCCAAGGATCTGAGGAGGAGGGTGAAGCCTTGTAGAGGCGAGTCAAGACAGGCCACTAGTTGGTACAGTATGGATATGGCAGTGGGGACAGGAGTGCTGAGGAGGTGGTAAAGAGGGGAGAATGGTAAAAAGGGCAACTGCCCAAACAGGTTGGATGGTATGGCAGGTGTAGGCCAGGGGATACAGATGAGTAAGGTCAGAAAACAGACACAGCACAGGCCAAGTTTGAGGTCCGGGGGGCACAAGCAAGGGAAAGGCAGAGCCCAAGCCATGGGTAGATGAAGGTGGGGAAGGGCAGAAGGCTCTAGGGGCAGGACAACGCAGAAGTGGGGGCGAGGTGAACACAGAAAGAAGCACTGGAGCCCAAGGTAAGGGACGCAGCAGTGACCATAGACAGCAGCACAGAGACAGGGCAGGGATGGAGACAGGAAGGAATGGACAAAGCAGGCAATTGGCAGGGCCAGATTAAGAAGGACGGATCAAAGAAGGCCATGTGGGGGTCACCATAAGCAGCAACCATGGTGATGGCATCAGAAAGGTAAAGAGACCAGGGGGTGGCACACTGCAGTCTTGGCAGCAACAACCTGAGATTCAAAAGGATGCTCAGGCGTGCACAGTTTAAGATGCTATTGGTGGAATGTTGCGAGGTCGCCCGCTGCCCACCCCACCATGGGCCAAGCCTTTCTATTATGCTGAATTCAAACCACAACATGTTTTGTATTTAGTCAAATGCAGCACAGCAATTTACCCTCATTTCTCACTCCAAACCTCGAGGGCAGGTAAATGTCCCTCAGCCTTTCCTACGCAAATCCTCTCTTATGGAGTACATTATATATTCCTCTTTAGTATACTATCATAGAAACCTAACTAAAAGGTGCCAGATTCAATGGACCAATGCATTCTACCCACCTTCTAAAATAAATCAAGAGTCTAGTTCTTACATACAGTGTATTTGTGATGTCAGATGATGAATTATCTCTTATTCTAGCTAGAACCCCCCCCCTTGCAGTTAAACATATTTCACAGCACTCATGTACAGATTTATCTGAGAGACACTCACTGCAAATACTTTAGATATTAAGATCAAGGTTTTGAATTTTCTTCCAATATCATATTAGCCAGACCCAAACAACCAACAATTTAAGAAATGACACATGACAGGGTATGGGTTATGTTACGTTAAGCCTACACCTGGGGTGCTGGAGGTATTCAATTGTCAGCCTCCTGCCCAACCACCCCAGGTATGAGGTTATCCCAACACAACCTACATGCCGGCATGCATTACTGCTATAGTACAATGGCTCTTATTAATATTGTGGGGATACAAATGAGCACATGTAGATGGCTATTAGTCAGAGAACAAGTGTTGGAACATCCCTTTTATGTGTAGAGACATCTATTTTATAGTATCAGTTGTACAGTTTCGTTTTTTAATTTAAATTTTTTTTTTTTGAGGAAACACTCCCTATGTGAAAGCACTGCATTATGAATATGCAAATAATCAATTGTCTTTTATTGCTGTAGTGTGGTATGCAATAACAGGCAATTGGTTATTTGCATACCCATGATGCAGTGCATTCATATGTGGTGTGCTTCTACTTAAAAAATAAAACTGTACAACTGATACTATAAAAGAGATGTTCCCACACTATAAAGGAGATGTTCTGACACTTGTTCTCTGCCTATGAAATGTTTTAGCCATGACAAAAATGTTTTCCCCCCACAATATAAATAAATAAAGTTTTTTATGTGAAACTAAGCTTTTGGTTCTATACTATAGCTGTAAGACTTCAGCCTCTTTTGGTAAGAGAGGCTCTGATTTGTTATTCAGTTTGATATATAATCTGCTGTATGTTTTGCCTTCAAGCTGTAAGGTTGCAGTTTGATAAGCTTGTTGTAACAAGCACACACTGACCGGAGTCCAGTAAAATGTTCTTGCTATTGAATAATTTTGCTTTAAGAAGTCATTTTTTTTATGGTCTATCGACTATCATGTTTACTATCTCATATTATGTTCTACTTCTCCCTGTACTGGACTACCACATACTTAAGGCACGTTTACACTATTTTACACACTATGCTGTGGTCTAATGTACACTGCTACTCTGCTGGCACTGCTCCTGACTCGCATTTACACTGCTGTCGTACTGCATTGGTGCAGGATCAGTTTCTAATTTCCTGCATTTCTGGTGGGCGGGAGGTCCAGTTTGAGGAACAGCGGATTGGGTTGTGCAGTAGCCTTGCAGAAATAAATAGGCTCGGTTTGAACATATTAGGAGCTTTTTCACTACCAGATCTGCACTGGTGCTAGCGGTACAGATCAGCTGCACTGGTGCAGATCCAGCAGTGTAAGGAGCTGCTGGAGTATTGCAAGCTGCTCCATGTGGAAAAACACATTCCCTGATTTGTTGTGATGTGGAGTGGAGTACGTCGTGCAGGTGTTCTTTGCAAGTGTGTAAAAACGCTGCTTCACCTGCACCTGTGCACTCCTATTCACTAACCCCTCTGCTGGAAATGCCCTCAAAACACAGGAAGACCATTGGGAACGCTGCACAGTTGCAGTGTGTAAAAATATATAAACAAAAAAGTCTGGCGGTGCGAGTGGAGCAAGACGATTCAAGTCGGCAGTGCTCCAGGTAAGTGTAATGTAAAAGCAGCTACTGACTCGAGTTCCTGTAGCTCAGCTGGACGCTCTGTTGTTTCTATGACTGTACACATTACTGGGGAACGAACATTTATATTTTGTAACAGGATTTGAAACATTATGTCTCACTCCTTCACGTGTTTTCAGACCCTCAGATTAAACACAGCCTGGCTTTGCTGCCTTCCTGCCCAGTAGGATAGCAGCCCTGAAGCACAACGAGGCTGACATACTTTCTCGTCACTCACTCTGATCTTGGCGATTCAACACAAGCAACTGGGAGCTGCAGCTCATCTCGCCTCTTTTTAATTTTTTTAAGCAGGTACAGCACTGTCAGCTGTAGGAGGAGATGGGAGGGGCATGACGTGCTGTGTTGTGGTGCTGCACCAGTGCAGGTGGTGCAGTGTATTTACACAGCAGCAAAATGCCTGCAGCAGTGCAGCTCCCAACCAAAGCAAGGATTGCCCTGCACCGCAATGGAGCTGCGTGCATCGCTTCCGATCAGTTTATGCTGCTTGACTTGCACCGATGCAGCTCATCTGTGCCTCTTGCAATGGTGCAGATCAGGCAGGGTAAACAGGCCTTTAAAACCCTGCTGAGAGGGGCAGGAAGTCAGAGCTGTTGGTGATTAGTGTCCCCAATCTGAATTAGATCATGCACTTCACAGATATGCAAAAGAAATCTAAGGTGGATTTACCCCGCACCACCACCATTGGAGGATGGAGGAAGAAGTGAGTTAACTGCAGTCCATTTCATCAGTGAAAGCACCCCCCCAAAAAAAAAAAAAAACACTAAATAAATGGCACACCAGATTTGGAAACTTATCTATTTCAATCATCTTGACAATTCCTGGTACAGACAGTAGGAATTCAGCTGCAGAGTGCTGTTCGGTATACAACAGGTTACAGCTGTTCACAGATCAAGTATTGCTTTCTACTAAGAAACACACTGGTTACATGCTCTGCAAAGCCAGACTTACCAACTGCATGTCTGCCCTTTCCAGCACCTCAAGGATAGCGAACGTTCTGCTCTTCTCCTTCATGCTTCTCTCCCTTGTCAAGGCAGGCAAAGAGTGGAGCAGAGAAGCAAGACAGACCAAGCCAACAGTGCAAAGCTGGTGCAGCGAGTGCCACTATGTTTTAACACTCTTGATTAAAATCCACCCAACCCCCACCCCAGTGGACTTTTAGCCTGCTTTCCAAGGATGCAGGCAATTCTCTCTTAAAAGTCCAGTAAACAAGTTTAAGACTAACTTGCACCAGTTTAATTGTTAATGAGGGTGAATCCAGGATTTGCAGGGATTGCTAAACCTTTGCACTTGAACGGGGTTATTTGGATGAAAGTGTTTTGTCTTTATGGTTTTATGTAGGTATAGGTGTTTTCTATGGACCTACACCCGAGAATAACAATTCTAGCACAAAGACATGAAGACCCAGGGATTGGCAAAAGTCACAGAAGTACAACTCCTTTCTCAGGGGTAGAGGAAAAATCAGCTAGGTTCCTCTCAGTACTATTCCAGGTTAAGCAACAATTCACCCGTGGCCTGATATGAATGCAGATTGCATTGTCCATCAGACTTCAGGTAGTGCTGATGCTGTGAATACACAAACAGCCCCCCCAATATATAAACAGCACCCTTCTCTTGTGCCAATTACAGAAGCAGGTCTCCCCAGTACTGTACAAAATTAAAACATATAACCAGCACCCTCCACGATGAATACACAGTCAGGTCACCTCCTCATAAAACAAATAGCCCATTCCCCCCCGCCAAATTCACAAATAGATCCCCCCAACTCGCTGAATACAGCAACAAGTCTCCTTCCTCTACCACATAAACAACCAGGCCTCCCTCCCAACTGTGTAAAAAATAGTTTCCATCAAACAGAATACACAAACAGGCCGTCGATTGTTAAATACACAAAATGGCACCCCACTAAATACACAAACAGCATCTCCACTTAGTCTGCAAACATGTCCCACTCAATCAAATACACTAAGCAGCCCCCCACCTGAATCCAAAAACAGGCTCCCCCTGCATTAAATCCACATACAGGCACCTCAAATACATAAACAGCCCCCAGACCAAATATATAAACAGCTCTCCCAATGAATACACAAACAGCACCCCTAACCAAATACATAAACAGCCTCCACTGAATCCACAAACGGACTCCCTGACCAAATACATAAACAGTCCCCCCAATGAATCCACAAACGGACCCCGGACCAAATACATAAACAGCCCCCCACTGAATCCACAAACGGACCCCTGACCAAACACATAAACAGCCCCCACTGAATCCACAAACGGACCCCTGACCAAACACATAAACAGCCCCCCACTGAATCCACAAACAGACCCCCTGACCAAATACATAAACAGCCCCCCACTGAATCCACAAACAGCACCCCTAACCAAATACATAAACAGCCCTCCACTGAATCCACAAACAGACCCTTAACCAAATACATAAACAGCCCTCCCAATGAATACACAAACAGCACCCCTGCCAAATCTGCAAACAGCATCCCCACTGAATCCGCAAACAGCATCCCCACTGAATCCGCAAACAGCATCCCCACTGAATCCGCAAACAGTATACCCGCTGAATCCGCAAATAGTGCCCTTGCTGAATCCACAAACAGGCCTTCCCTTGTCAAGTAAACAAACAGGTTCCCTCCACTGAATCCACAAACAGCACCCCTGCTGAATCCACAAACAGGCCTCACCCAATCAAATGCACACACCAGCCCCCCACCAAATCCATAAACAGGCCCCTCAACCAAATACATAAACAGGCCCCTTAAACACACAAACAGTCCTCCTAACCTAACATACACAGGTACGCCCAACCAAATAAACAAACAGCCCCCAATTAAGTACACACACAGGTCCCCCTCCCATGAACAAATACAAAGACAGGTACCCTAGCCCCACTGAATGCAGAACCAGCCAGCTCCCCCACTGAATACACAAATGGGTCTCCCTTCTTCACTGAATACACAAATATATCTCTTTTCCCAGTGATGCAACCAGTAATCAGCGGTGCTGCGCCACCTATTCTGGAGAACTGCTGCTATATAAAGAGCCAGGTACCTTTTCAATTTAAACAAATAACTTCTCTCTCAGTCCTTGTGAGCACGCATAATTCAGTATTTATTGTGTGTCCACAGTGCCATAAATCTCCTGTGCTTCGAGGCACTCTGCTTCTTCCTTAGGGAGTCTAAGGAAGAGACAGAGCACCTCGAAGCACAGGAGATTTGTGACACTGTGGACACCCAACAAATATCGTGCATGCTGACAAGGACCAAGTGAGCACTGTTATTTCTTTAAAATGAAACATCCCGGAGCTATCCCAGTGGCATGGAGGGCTGCGGCACTGGCGTCTTACCTCCTGCCATACTGGTGACCTGTGTTCGGTGATGAGCATGGGTTGCTGGAGGTCGCCGGGGTTGTAAGGATTGAGCAGCCGGCATTGCCCCTCCTCTCCCAGATTGGAGAGGTTAGCTCTCCCAGCCTTCGACCACCACCATGTGGAGGTGTGGTAGTGGTGGTGCAGATGATGGAGGGCAGCTAAGCGTTAGGCCAGGGATGGGAGGAGCGGAGTCATTTCAGGCCAATGTATGCATGCGTGCCCCACACTCACGCACAACCTTGTCTGGGGCTCCAGGGAATAAGGGGAGAAAATAGGGAGACGGGGCTTAATGGAGCCCCCCAGTGAGCGCCAACAGCCCAGATGGGCTCATGGGAAGCAGAAGTTGAAGACTCCTGACGGCCGCGGTGCCAGAAGGGATGGGCTGATACATCCACCCAACCTGCCAGAGGAGCATAAAGGAAAATATAGCTAAAAAAAAATATCCCTCTCTCTCACTGAATACACAAACAGCCCCCCCACTGAATATACAAACTGCCCCCCCACACACACTGAATACACAAACAGTCCCCCACTGAATATACAAACTGTCCCCCTCCACACACTGAATACACAAACAGTCCCGCCTCCCCACACACACTGAATATACAAATTGTCCCTCACTGACTACACCAACAGGTCCCTCTCCCCACCCAATACAGAAACAGGCCCCTTCCCCACTAAAGACAGAGACAGGCCCATCCACTAATGAATACAGAAACAGGCCCCTCCACCAATGAATACAGAAACAGCCTCCGCTCACCAATACGAACAGCTCCCCTTCTTACTGAATGCAAAAGCATCCCCCACTGAATTGCAAACAGATCCCTCCCCCAAACAAATATACAAACATGTTCACCTCCCCAGTACACACACAACTAGCCCCCCTGACTACAAGAACAGGTCTCCTCTCATGCAATGAATACATAGAAAGATGCCCCTCCACCACTGAATACAAAAACAGACATACCCCCCTCACTGAATATGCAGACAGGTCCCATTTAGTCAATGAATACACAAACAGAATCCTTCCTTGTTAAATATACAAACAGATCCCTGTCACCCTCAGAACAAACAAATGCCCCCTTCCCCTATGAAATAAACAACCAGGTCCTCCTCCCCAGTGAATACACAACCAGGTCCTCCTCCCCACTGAATACACAAGCAGTCCCACCAACACAGGTGCACAGTGATGCACTTGGGCAAGAGGAATCCAAATACCACATACACACTATGGGGGGAGACAATGGCTGCAACCAGGCAGGAGAAGGATCTAGGAGTTATAATCACTAATGACCTTAGGGTGGGGACCCATTGCAGCAAGGCAGTGGGCAAAGCTAACAGGATGTTGGCATGCATAGGAAGAGGGATAACCAGCATGAGGGAGGTGCTGATGCCACTTTACAGTTCCACGTTGAGGCCACACCTGGAGTATGGGGTACAGTTCTGGAGGCCCCATCTATGAAAATACATAGATGGCATGGAAAGGGTGCAGAGAAGGACCACTAAAATGGTGCATGAGTTAAGTGGGATGACATATGAAGAGAGGCTGAAGGAGCTGGATTTGTATCCTCTGGAGACAAGACGACACAGAGGGGACATGATCGAAACATTGAAGTATGTGAGGGGGTTCAACAAAGTGGGGGAGAGCTTATTTTCAGGGAAGGTAGACACAAGAACTAGGGGGCATGGACTGAAGGTGGAAGGGGGAAGGTTTAGGGGAAATATTAGGAAGTATTACTTCACAGAGAGAGTGGTTGAGCCCTGGAACAGACTGCTGGAGGAGGTGGTGAGGGCTAGTATAGTCAGGGCCCCGATTTTTCTGCGGCACTTCAGAGCAAAGTTCTGCGGCAGGGTTTCCATTTGCCGCAGAACTTCAGCAGTGCAGGATGGTTATTTCTGTGGCAATTCTGTGGCAAGAAGTTGTCATGCTACTTCCTTTATTTTTAGATTTTGTTTTTTTGTGTATGTATATATTCATATTGGGGAGATATATATATATATTTTTTTATACCACGGGTTTGAGATCTTTCTCAGTAGGATAACCTGTATTATTTATACTGCAGTGAGGATAAATTCTGATGACATCAGCAGAGTGAGGATATCGACATTTATCCATACTCTGCTGATGTCACCAGAGTGAGGATAAATGCACTGCAGCTTGCATTCTAAAGGAAACTGCATCAGAAAAAGTTTCTCTTTCTCACTGAAGCTGCAACTTACTCAATTAGCTTTGCAAAAGACTCTCACCTATGTCCCATTGTGTTTCTAACATTGCTAGCCCATTACTGTGCTGATCTCAGCTTCAAAACAACCTGAATTCTAAGGCCCTGTCCACACTACACCACTTACAGTCTGTAACGGTTCCAAACCGTTATAGACCAGAACTGTTACAGTGTGTCCACACTGCCGGCAAACAGTCTCGATAATGGTTTGGAACTGTTATAACCTGTCCACACTGTGGGTGCCCTGTAACCGTTAAGGCTGCACCCTATCCCACAATGCAGTTTGTGGTGCACTGAGGGAATGCTGGAGCTACACGCTCACGCGTCCACACTATGGCTGGTAACATTACAGGGGCACAACCGTTGTTCAAACCACCTCATATGTGATTTCAACAACGGTTACGAAAACGCCTTCTGTAACGTTACAGGTGTAAACGCAAATCATTGCGGTAACAGTTTGAGCCCTCTGTAACATTACAGAGGCATAGTGTGGACAGGGCCAAATTTACGAAAGTCTTTTACAAAGCAGGTTCTGTTTCTCAGTGCTACCTGCAGCAGTTTGTCTTTCTCACTGAGCCTCTGACTCACTCAATTAGCTTTGCAAAACACACTCACCTGAGTTTCTGACTCCCAGTCCATTCAGAACACACACACACACACACACACACACAGGCCCTGTCCACACTGCAGCCCGAAAACCCTTCTGTAACGTTACAGAGGGTGTAAACCGCATCGGTAACGGCGTGCGTTTACACTGGTAACGTTACAGGAGGCGTTACGTAACAGTTGTGAAACCACCTGAGGTGGTTTCCACAACGGTTATGAACCGATCCCGCCCTGGGACCGCCATCGCGTAGTGTGGACTCGCTGGTAATGGTCCTCGCAGGGCACAAACGCAGCGCGAGCTGCACTGTGGGATCGGGTGCCACTGTAACGGTTGCCCGGATCCCGATGTGTGGACCGGCAGTGCTGGTTCCGTAACGGACACCGCCGGGGTGTGGACGCACTGCACCGCTCCACGGCCGTAACGGACTGCATCCGTTACTGGGCGCAAGCGGTGTAGTGTGGACAGGGCCACACTGACAGCACACACAGAATGAGCAGGAAACACACAGACTCAGAAAAAATGTTCATGCAGCTCTCACCCGTGGTATAAATCACACACATGATGGGCAGATCATGGCATATGGAAAATATTTTCACTCCTGCCTCATGAGCTGTGTATTTTCACTCGTGCCTTCGGTACTCATGAGAATACACAGCTCACTCTGCAGGAGTGAGAATATTTTCCATATCCCACTCCTGCCCATCATGTATCCCCTATATATTGTGTCACTTTCTTTAAGACAGTGTTTATGATTTAACTTCCTACATTTCAGGAAAACAGTAACTGTGTTTGGAAGGAACAGTAAGGCTATATCAGAGAACCTGCTTGTGATATGCTTTTATTATAAAAATTGAGACGTGAAACTGTAGTTTGATCACACACAAGAAATGTATTCAGCTGCTACTAAATCTCTTCCACAACTGAGTTTGTGTCTTCTTTGTTATATTTCTGTTGTGAAATTAAAGATGTCGGATTCACTGTACACCACCTTCACATATCTCTTATAAGTTATGACAGGTCATGTATGCCGTGTAATATTAGTACTGCATTGCCTAGAATACCAGCTTGGCTTGTGCAGCAACAACATGGAATGTTTTTTGCTGGAATTCAACGTGCATGCACACACCCTAAACATAATCATTTTCCTATGTTTCAGAGCTGGGATTTAAATTTTAACTGATGCCTCCGTGGCGCTGTGGTGTCCAACCCACTATAGCCTGAAAATAAAGATTAAAAAATCTTGTCCCTTCCTACCCAGCACCATCCCTGCTGGGGACATGAGATTTGTTCTAATAAACTCTACAAGCTCCAGGTCTTAAACAAGCCTCTCCTGGTGTCTTAATTCTTTTATATAGCTTTTTATGTTGCTTGCACGCATGTGCAAGAAACACAGTGCCATCATCCGAGTTTTTGGAGGTGTGGCACCCATCTTCCAATGCAGTCAGTGTGTTTGCAGGTGCGGCCCCAGTTCCCCAATCACTGCTGCAGCTGTCTATGACAGCAGTTGAAAATGCAGTGGTCGTACAGTTGAAAGGGAGAGCTCCGCTCCAGTGAGCAGAGCTCCCCTCACACACACACACACACCGCCGCGACACGCACACACTGCGTGCTCATGCGCCCTCCCCCACACTGTACGGCCGACGGGGTGCCCAACTCCGCCAGCTCCACGCCCCCAAAGAGTCCAGGTGCCACGCTGGAGCCCACCCCAGCATGGCAAAATGTTTGACGGCCGACGGGGTGCCAAACCCCATCGGCCCAGCCCCCAACAGTTTTCCAGCTGCCACGCTGGGAGCCCACCCCAGTGTGGCAAATGTCACCGTCGCCTTAGTAAAAACAAAAACCTGTAAATACAAAAACTGTCCTCGGCGCTCTCTGCCCCCCTCCCACAACTTGCACCTGCCTCCCCACCCCCCTCACCCCATACTTACCTCTGGAGCTCAGCAATGATCTTCAGTGGACCAGGAACATGTCTGCACTCTTCAAAGCTGACCGCGAACAGAGGAAATGCCGTAAGCTGTACAATGGGATAGATAGGGTTTTTCAACTTTGTTGCATATCTCAGGCATTTATGGGAATTTTGGGCCCAAATTTTCAACATGGGGTTTTTGGGACCCCTCCTCATGAATTCTTGCACTGTCATGGCGTTAATTGGGCCCGAAGGGTGATTTTGCAGTCACTGCGTGAAATCACCTTTCGGGACCGAATAACGAAACGACACTGCCAGTGTTCATAAGGTGGGCTCTCAAAAAGTCTATGTTGAAAATTTGGTGATAAAATTACTGTTTTACGAGCGTGCGTTGAGCAGTTCCTATGCACGCTCGTAAGTTCGCATATTTTCAATATTTTCCCACCAGATTTTCAACATTACCATTTTACCACACCTCCTTATAAGCAGTACAGCTGTCATTTTTCACATCTCGCCCAAAACGTGTGTCTGCCCATGTAGCGCACAATGGCGCAGTCGGTGTGCGAAATCCATGTATGGGACACATTAAGAAAATCACAGTGACACTGTTCATGAGCAGAGGTCTTAAAATAGCAATGTTGAAAATGTGGTGAAAAAACTCCTAAAAATGACTTTTACGAGCATGCGTTGCGCAGTTCCTAAGTATGCTTGTAAGTTTGCAAATTTTTAATATTTGCACTCCAGATTTTCAACATTGCCATTTTACCACATCTCCTTATGAGCAGTACAGCTGTCATTTTTCACATGTTGCCCAAAATGTGTTTCCGTGCATGTTGCTCACAATGGCGCAGTCGGTGTGCGCAATCAATGTTTGGGACAGATTAAGAAAATCACAGTGACACTGTTCATGAGCCGAGGCCTTAAAATGGCTATGTTGAACATTTGGTGAAAAAATTCCCTTCAGACGTTCTGCAATATTACTAATGAAGACACTGAACAGAACTGGCCCTAGGACCGATCCCTGCAGCACCCCACTGGTCGCCCCCTCTCCCTAGACTGCACACCATTTACCACCACTCTCTGCCTCCTGTCTGTTAGCCAGTTTCTAACCCAGTTTACCACCCTTTCCCCCATGCCCAGCCTACTCAGCTAGTTTATCAGCCTTCTATATGGGATGGTGTCAAAGGCTTTGCTGAAATCAAGGTAAGCGTTGTCCACTGTGCCACCCTGATTCACTTCCTTTGTCACCCAGTCAAAGAAATCAACCAGATTTATCTGACATGATGTTCTCACTGTGAATCCATGTTGTCTATGGTCCTGGGCTCCGATGGCATCTAGATGCCCCACTATCCTTTCTTTAAGCAATGTCTCCATGATCTTCCCCACTACTGAGGTGAGGCTGAACGGCCTATTGTTCCCTGCCTCCTCCCTGCTGCCGGACTTGTGTAGAGGGACCACATGTGCACTCCTCCAGTTCACTCATGTTGAATGACTCAGTGAACATGGCTGCCAGAGGTACTACTATCTCCCTTCACAGTTCTGTTGATATCCTTGGGCGTATGCCATCCGGTTCCATCGCTTTGTCCACCTTCAATTTAGTGAGCTCCTGCAGGACTCTTTTGCCTTTGAATGGACTATTGTCCACCTCTTCTCCCCCTTGGCAACTGCTGTACTGCTGTGGCCCTTGCCCCTCCCACTCTTCTCTGAATACTGAGCGGAAAGACACAGTGGATGTCTTGGGAGGAAGGCATGAAACTATCACTTCCAAATACCTAAACAGCACATGCAAGCAAGCAACATTCGGCATTGACAAATGCTTGTTACTATGAACTTCGAACTTTATGTTATTGGACTATGTAGAGAAGTCCCCCTGCAGGAAGGGTGCCAGTTAGGAGCATGTTTGAGCCCCACAGCACCGTGGAGGCCTCAGTTAAAATTGAAATCCTTTTTGTTTTCTTGCAATAGCGGGACTAAGCACTGAAGAGCCACCCTTCCCATGGTAATGTTAAAAAGAGTGACTCCATCCTGCATTAATTTTCTGTGATATATGTAACCCCTAGATGGCGCTATCCCAGGGGCTACTACCCCTGCCTGATTTGCCACTAACAGGTTGAGGGGCCTGGATCCAATGGCGGGTGCCTCACCCAGAGGTCAGGGTTTGCAATAGTTAAACTTACTTGGTCACAGCCCTCTGGGACACTGCAACCCCTTTCTTCCCACTAGTGGCCCACACAATATAGCAGAATTACCTTCACAGTATACACTTACCCCAAGGCTGGTTCAGGCACCGGGACATCCTGTAAAATAAGATACAGTGCAACAATCACAGTACAGTACTTTAACATAGACAAATACTCAGGCAGTATAACTTTGTTGAAACAAACAGCTCTGATTTATTTAGGGGATATAACAGGACAGGGAAATCAGGTTAATTAGCTCTATCACTTTACTATCTACCTATGGCTCTGTGCACAGGCCTATCCCTACCAGTTACTGTCCCTGGGTACCCAGGCCCAGTGGCTAGTCCAAACCGTGGCAGCTGGTAGGGGCCCTTTCACACAGAGAAAAGGAAAATTAAACAGTCAGCAGTACAGTAATTCCATTTGGATTTAATGTGGCAATTCAACAGGGAGCGACCCAATTAGTACTCACGACCTCCAAAGAAGATATGGTCCTTCAATGTCAGCAGGGCTACTTTTGATCCCAAGAGACTCCTCACATTTATATGGTAAAAAAAGAAAGCACTATACCAGGCAGGCTGCATCTGTATCCCAATCGCAATTACTGCACAATAACCAGGAGAACACACAGCAGATTCAGTTCCTGACAGACCGAGTGTAATTCAACAATTTCTTCAGTCTTCTACAGGGTGAGCCTGGTTTCTACTCTTCAGAGATCCTTTGATTCTTTTCACAGGACGGATTCAGTCCTAACAAGCAGTTACACAAGTTGTAGACCGGAACTCTGGGCCTTGCACCGTTTTTGACTGAAACTGTGCACTGAAGGACACAGGGTTTCTTTCCCTTCACTTTCAGATCTCAAACTGAAACTCCCAACAGACAAAAACGGGCACTTCCTTTGAGTTCCTCCCAGTTCTTGACTGGATTGGCTGTCACTCACAATAGACTGCTGCTGTTGGTCCAAAAGGCACAAGTCTAAACTACATCTCCCAGAGTCACTGCCCATACAATCCTCTTGTGGCTGGCTCAGATTATGAGTCCCAAGTTCTGATTCGTCCAAGGCATCATTTTAGAGCTAGTTTACCCCACACTGATTGGTCCAGTTCAGCAGTTCAAAACCAGAATGGGGAACTAGGCAGACAGTTCTGACTGCAAAGAAAGCAGGTTAGACAAACTGTAATTTTATTATTACTGTAAATGATTTCTGGCAATCAGTTACATCTTTCAGACAGGTTCCTTTGCACTCTAGTGACTGCAAAAATGGGGTGAATGAGCAGCAGCTTGAGTGGTACTCAATCAAAGAAACACACAGTCCCCATACAAACTAATTATGTCTGCAAGCAGACAGCTCTTAAAGAGACAGTACCAGAGGTTCTAAAACACTCACTGATAAATGGCAAACGCTAAACACCATTCAGGCTTGGAGCATTCAAGCAAGCTCCTGGAAGTCTTTTGGGAACCCCATTTGCAGGGGTTACACCCTTCCTGGCCTGGGAAAAGCTTGGCGTCCGCGTCAAGCAAGTACCCATAAGTTTCAACTGCAACCATATACATTTGCATTAGGCTCACATGTAATCATCAGTCAATACATCATTTTACCAAGAACCATTTCTGAAACATTGCAGTACGTCCTCTTTACACAGTATAACACACACATTGTACCATAACTCAGTTATTACCTCTTGTACATGAAACCTGAAGAGGGACCCTTCCTATCAGTTACCTTGGGGCTGGATGGGGCAAGGGCACCATACTTAGAGGGAAACAAGTAACTTGGAGTTAGCACTGATGCTCAGTTTGGGCAGTGAGCTCGGGACACATACACTCCTTTATGGACAACATTGAGAGGCAATCCACAGGCCTCCCAAGGGAATCATAACTGAGGTGCACCACAGGCTTTTACAGCTCGACCAGTCTTTCTAGGGGAACTGTTACAGTCTCTGCACCTGAGCCTCATTTTCAGCATTGTCCACACTTGTCAGGGGAGTCTCCATGGGGTAGAGAGGCTAGAACTTGGGGCACTTTCAGCTCCAGGAGTTACAGTTTCTGAGTCCACAACATTTGGCTCGCATGGAGAGCTTTCGGACACTGGCAGTGGACTGTCAGGGCACTCAAAATACTCTTCTTGTTCGGGTGTATCACCAGTCTGCCCCAATCTATCATTTTCCTCCCCTGAAAGCTCAAACAGTTCAACCATGCACAATGATTCCATTTCATCTGATCTGATGCTTTGCACTTCACTTTCTGGGAGCATTGGCTCCAGGGATGAAGCTGGGGCATAGACAGTCCAGAAGGCTCCAGCTTTGTCTCCAGTATTGACTAGGGATTGCCCCAAACAATTGACTCAGTTCAGTAGAAGGATAGTATTCAAAGTCACTCTCACTTTCTTCTGATATGGACTGACAGTCATGCTCAACTGGGACTTGTGCAGGGGAACACTTTAACTCTGCTTCTGTAGGTGCAGACTTCCTTGATCTTTTCTTAGCAGCAGCTCTAGTCACTGGTCCAGAGGGGGCATCTTCTGGGGGCTCAGACTCAATCAGGATTTGTCCAATGGGTAGTAAATGATTTCTATGCATTGTTTTTACATCTTTTGAATTGTTCTCAGGCCTTACTTTTGTACACTGGCAGATCATCTAGTTTGCCCACTACAATGTGAGGAGATGGTGCCATCTGTCAGCAATCTTGTGTTTGCCATGCAGTCCCAGATTTCTTAGTAATACCCGATCTCCCTCCTGGAGTTCCTGTGCTCACCTTTTATCATACCTTTCTTTGTTGGCAGATTTTTTTGGCAGCCATGGTTTGAGCCAGTTGGTACGCATGAGTTAGCTGGGCCTTTAACTTTGCACATACTGTAAATAGTTGTCAGCTTGAACCCCATCAGGAGAGACCCCAAAACACACATCTACCGGTAGTCGAGCTTCTCTTCCAAACATCAGGCGGTAGGGGGAGAACCCAGTGGCATCACTTTTGGTGCAGTTATAAGCATGTACTAGGGTGCTAATTTGTTGGCTCCATCTAGGCTTGTCCTTTGGGTGCAGGGTGCCTAGCATATCTAGCAAAGTGGTTGAAACGTTCAGGCTGTGGGTCCCCTGGGGTGGTAAGGAGTGGTTCTGGACTTTCTCACTCCCCACAGAGAAAGCATCTCTTTGATCAGACGACTCTCAAAGTCTCCCTTGATCAGAATGGATTCTTTGTGGAGCCCCATAGTGAACAAAAGTTTTCTACAGTACTTTGGCTACAGTGGATGCTTTCTGGTCTTTGGTGGGGAAAGCTTGGGCATATCTCGTGAAATGGTCAGTGACCACAGCACATTACTGATATTTCTTTGATCTGACTCCAAACTCAGAAAATCAATACAGACCAGCTCCATGGGTGCACTGGTGGTTATGTTAACAAGGGGCAGCCCTCTGGGGCAAAGCTTTCCTCTGTAAGCAGCGACTACAAGTTCAGATGTGTTGCTCCACATCAGCTCCCCATCTTAGGCCAATAGAATCTGGATCTCACCAAGTCAAGTGTTCTGTCTATACCAAGGTGCCCCATGTGGTTGTGCAAGGACCTCAATACTGAGTCTCAAAGGCAGGGCAGCACCAGTTGTTGTTTGTCTACTTGTCCCCTCTGTCTACTGTTTCTCCTATATAACAGTTTATTGATCAGTTTCAACTTAGGACCTTCTTTGTATAACAGTGCAGTTCTCAAATCAGTGGAGCGTATTTGGACACATCTTTTCCTGCATAGAGGGCTTCTAAAGCTGATTTGATCATAGGATCGCGGATTGAGCCGCCCGAATACTTCATTGTCCAGCTGAGGCAGTGCACCAATGTCTGTTGCAGAAAAGTGGCAATGAGCAGGTATGCAATTCTCAGAGGGTCCCAAGCAATCCACCATGCAGTCCACTGCGTCTCGTGGACATTTGTTCCTCCCTGTCAAACTTCGGCAGAGTGCCGAATGTCAGGTTCTGCAATCGGACCCAATCATTCTGGGGAACAGGCCTCCGGAGAGAGCATCAGCATCTATGTGGTTCAGACCTGCTCGGTATTCGAGAGCATAGTCATATGTAGATAATGCAGAAAGCCACCTGTGGCCAGTGGCATCCAACTTAGCTGAGGTCTGCACATAGGTCAAAGGATTATTGTCAGTTTTACTAGTATTTTAGCCCCATACAAGTACTCATGGAATTGGTCAACATAGCCCACTTCAAAGCTAGGAACTCTAACTTATGTACAGGATAGTTCTTTTCGGATGGGGTCAGGCTTCTACTGGCAAAGGCCACTGGTCTCAGGCCATTCTCGTGCTCTTGGTACAACACAGCCCCAACCCTTGCAAGCTAGCATCAGTGTGCAGGGACGTAAGGTTTTCTTGGATCGGCATAGGCCAGCACTGGAGCATGGGTAAGTTGATATATGATCTCATGAAAAGCAGTCTCATTAATCAGGAGTCCAGTGGCCCCCAAATACTTCACTCGGATGAAAATACACTCTTTCAGTCTTGAGGACGCTGACTTTGGTATTTTTTTGTGGGTTGGGGATACCCTTGAGTAAGGTTAAGTAAAGGGCGGATCACTCTTGAATAGTCCTTGATGAAGCTTGATAATAACCACAGAATCCAGGAATCTTTGCAGTTCTTTTAGATTTTTGGGCTGGCCAGGTGGTCAAGGCCTCAACTTTACTTGGGTCGGTCTCTATTCCTCGGTGGATACTATGTCCCACATACTTTACTGATGTTTGAAAGAATTGACACTTATCAATGGACAGTTTAAGAAAGTCCTCCAGTCGATCCAATACCTTAAATAATCTGCTCTCATGTTCCTCCAGTGAGCTGCCAAACACAATAACATCATCTAGGTATACCAGGCACTCTAGTAAGTTCATGTCCCCACTGCACGCTCCATCAATCGTTGAAAAGTGGCTGGGGCACCTGAAATCCCTTGAGGCATCCTCATGAATTCATAGCCAAGCGGACAGATAAAGGCTGTCTTCTCACGGTCCTCTGGGGCCATCGGGATCTGGTAGTACCCACTGCGGAGATCCAGCACAGAGAACCACTTGCTCCCGTTTAGGCAGTCAAAGCATCCTGAATGCGGGCATTGTGTACTGATCAGGGATAGTCCGCCCGTTTAAGGTGCGATAATCCACGCACATCCTTACTGTCCCATTCTTTTTCCTCACTACCACAATGGGGAAGCATAAGGGCTTCTGGATTCTTGTATTACCAGCCGTAACATCTCTCTTGCAGATGCGTCTCACATCATCTATATCAGCAGGTGCCAGGCGTCGAGACCTCTCACGAAATGGTCTTCGTCATGCAGCGGATATTGTGCTCAGCTCCTGCACGCATCCTCACGTCCCATTCCTTTAAAGAAAACACCTGGTCTCTGGGCAAGCTTCTCACTGATCCTCACTTTCCATTCAGCTGGCAGCGGGGAGTTGCGAAATCAAACAAGTCAGGCGTTACTCTGTCATTCTTCCTTGAACTCTTGCTGCTGGGTAGCACTGCAGTGTCTGCACAATGCACATTAGCCAGGATGCAACCTCTATTTACTCGAATGTCTCTTTCAGACACATTATGAACTTGGACCATTACCCTTCTGGCATAAGCATGGGCTCTAGCGGGCAAAATACTAGGCTTGACCAGCAGTCCCTCTGGCAATTTTCCATCGCCTGGTGCATCCAACATTAATATTTTATTCTTAACATCCTTTCTGATACGGACCTCTCCCTGTAAGGTACACTGGGCATTTGGTGCCAGGATCAGAGACTCAGGATCCTTCTTCCATACAATTCCGACGGTTCCTCTGGTTCTATATTTTCAGCATCTCTCTGTGCCTCATAGGCCTTCTTAATTAAAGCCGGAACTCTTAAAGCTCTACTAGTCTTTGACCCCTGTTTTCATAACACAAATGTGCCAGCCTTCTGAACATATGAGCATTTGTTCCAATCAACAAAGGGACACCATCATACAGTCCAGTGGGGGACACACTAAGGCTAGGGTCTCTACTTGTTCGCCACTCCAGCCACGGAGGTGGGGAAAGACAGCCAAATTCGATATACCCAGAATAGGTAGGCCTTCTCACTTAACCCCATACATGCAGTCCTTCTAATGGTTGTAAGGGACGTCCTGACAAATGCTTCTGATACCAATCTTGAAACATAATTGTCACTTGGGAGCCACTGTCTAATACAGCTCTTGTAGACACTCCATTTACCTTACAGTGGTCTCCATGGAGGGACCCACTATTCTGGACCAGTCTGGAGAGGCGGTAGTGGGGGCCTGGGCAACTGACCTTGCCACAAAGGGTGAATTAGCATTTTGGTGCCCTCACTGGGATCATTTCGGTACCTCTTAACCACTGATTTGTTCTCCAAGCTCTCCTTGTAGCCTATATGCAACTTTGTCAGTGTCTTTTGGGATTGGCATTCCCTTTTCATGTGCCCATCCTTCCCACAATTATAGCAAAACATACTTTTGGAGTTTGAGCTGGCCGAGGTGCCACACTGGGAGCCAGGCGGGGTATTACTAACTGGAAACCTTGTGCCATCTCTTGTCTCGGTGTGATAAGCATTTGGAGACATCTCGTCAGTTTCTCCACTTCCATGGTCAAGGAATCGAGTTCGGAGCTGTTATCAGCAGGAGATACATGGGTGGGTATCCCACCCCATAGCAGATGCAGTCGGATATAGGTCGAGCCTGATTTGCAGGCGTGGCCTTCATAAAGGGACTGTTTTGAATTCCCCGGATCTCTCTCAACAGTTCGCCCCATTGTGGCATATCTTTTTCCTTATCAGAGCACTCATTGACTGCCAACCTCTGCCCCTGAACTTCACTTGATGGGCCACCCAGTCACTCGGTCATAGCCACAGCTATTGGTGCAGGTCCCTCCCGAGGTCGCCTTTTCTCAACTCCTCAATTTCTCTCATTAACTCATCATAGGAGGGTGGGGATTCCAGTCGATTTGCCAGGCGTAATTGAAGCAACAGCAGTTCTGAGAAGGGGCAGACTTAAGGATTCTGTCCAGTCTGGTTCGGTCATTCAATCGCTGGCAAACTACCCTTTCTGAGGCATTCTTGCAACAATTTTTCAGCCGAGAGACATACACAGACAACTCCTCCCCTTGGTACTGTTGTGCATTTCTTACTCTCCACCTCATAGGTCCTCATCAGAATCTGGGCTCCCATACACATTCTCCAAGGCCTCAAGATAGGCTTGTGCAGTCGCTTCAGGGTTACTGGCCCGTTTAGCACGGATGGTAGCCAGGGCAGGACCTCGGAGGCTCTCACTAACCCTCTTTCGCTTTTCGGCTTCCGAGCATTGCCATTCTAGCACTTGGGGGGCAACATAGTCTATCCAGGTCTCCCAGTCATCCTCCCCTTGGGGGGTGGGGAGGGTGCCAGAGAAGATCCTCAACCTTCGGTAAGAGTCGTGACTAATGGCAGGTGCAGAAATAGGAGTCTGCATTGGTTCAGCCACCATTACGGGTACTGGAGCAGGAGAGGGTGTTGGGGGAGGAACACCCTCAGGTGGCAAGAATAGTTTCTTCAAGTCCTCCACAGTTTTCCCTTCTCCCAGCAACCATTTAGCAAATTTCTCCTCAAAAGTTTCAGATAGTGGTGGGGGCTCATTCCCCCCCGGGTCTTTACTGTCCTTAGTTATCACTCTCCAAGCAGTGAGGGCTCCCTCTGGGGTAATGGTCTGTGGTACTTTGGAGCTATCTATGGGATCCTTAAACTCTACTAGGGCCAGGAAAGTGTGGGTGAGCAGATTAGCGTGCGACCCACCACCACAGGATTTTGTAAACCTTCCACCTTGGAAAGTACTCCCTGCACAGTGTCCTGATTGATGCCAGGGGATGTCCAGGATAAGCATAGCATTTGGGGTCGATCTCCTCCCAGTACACCACTCCACCAGCCGGTGCACAGCCACTTCTGTCGGGTACCCATTTATTTATTTATTTATTTTTTCCCTTAACAGTGGTTTGTAATATGGCCACTAGAGGACACACAATCCCAGCGGTGCCTCCAAATGTAACCCCTAGATGGCGCTATCCCAGGGGCTACTACCCCTGCCTGATTTGCCACTAACAGGTTGAGGGCCTGGATCCAATGGCGGTGCCTCCACCCAGAGGTCAGGGTTTGCAATAGTTAAACTTACTTGGTCACAGCCCTCTGGGACACTGCAACCCCCTTTCTTCCCACTAGTGGCCCACACAATATAGCAGAATTACCTTCACAGTATACACTTACCCCAAGGCTGGTTCAGGCACCGGACATCCTGTAAAATAAGATACAGTGCAACAATCACAGTACAGTACTTTAACATAGACAAATACCTCAGGCAGTATAACTTTGTTGAAACAAACAGCTCTGATTTATTTAGGGGATATAACAAGGACAGGGGAAATCAGGTTAATTAGCTTATCACTTTACTATTCATTCTATGGCTCTTGCACAGGCCTATCCCTACCAGTTACTGTCCCTGGGTACCCAGGCCCTAGTGGCTAGTCCAAACCTGGGCAGCTGGTAGGGCCCTTTCACACAGAGAAAAGGAAAATTAAACAGTCAGCAGTACAGTAATTCCATTTGGATTTAATGTGGCAATTCAACAGGGAGCTACCGAATTAGTACTCACGACCTCCAAAGAAGATATGGTCCTTCAATGTCAGCAGGGCTACTTTTGATCTCCAAGAGACTCCTCACACATTTATATGGTAAAAAGAAAGCACTATACCAGGCAGGCTGCATCTGTATCCCAATCGAATTACTGCAAACAACCAGGAGAACACACAGCAGATTCAGTTCCTGACAGACCGAGTGTAATTCAACAATTTCTTCAGTCTTCTACAGGGTGAGCCTGGTTTCTACTCTTCAGAGATCCTTTGATTCTTTTCACAGGACGGATTCAGTCCTAACAAGCAGTTACACAAGTTGTAGACGGAACTCTGGGCCTTGCACACGTTTTGACTGAAACTGTGCACTGAAGGAGCACAGGGTTTCTTTCCCTTCACTTTCAGATCTCAAACTGAAACTCCCAACAGACAAAAACCGGGCACTTCCTTTGAGTTCCTCCCAGTTCTTGACTGGATTGGCTGTCACTCACAATAGACTGCTGCTGTTGGTCCAAAAGGCACAAGTCTAAACTACATCTCCCAGAGTCACTGCCCATACAATCCTCTTGTGGCTGGCTCAGATTATGAGTCCCAAGTTCTGATTCGTCCAAGGCATCATTTTAGAGCTAGTTTACCCACACTGATTGGTCCAGTTCAGCAGTTCAAAACCAGAATGGGGAACTAGGCAGACAGTTCTGACTGCAAAGAAAGCAGGTTAGACAAACTGTAATTTTATTATTACTGTAAATGATTTCTGGCAATCAGTTACATCTTTCAGACAGGTTCCTTTGCACTCCTAGTGACTGCAAAATGGGGTGAATTGGCAGCAGCTTGAGTGGTACTCAATCAAAAGAAACACACAGTCCCCCATACAAACTAATTATGTCTGCAAGCAGACAGCTCTTAAAGAGACAGTACCAGAGGTTCTAAAAACACTCACTGATAAATGGCTTAAACGCCAAACACCATTCAGGCTTGGAGCATTCAAGCAAGCTCCTGGAAGTCTTTTGGGAACCCCCATTTGCAGGGGGGTTACATATATAATAAGCAGCAGTATTTGTTAGCCGGTAAAAAAAAGTCATCCTATAGTTTCTTTAGCAAAATGTATTTCGGACATCAATCAATCAATCTTAATTTAGCCAGCTGAAACTCCATTGAGCAAGCTCATTTTCAAGGAGGGCCTGGTAGGTATAGAATAAATAATACAGTAGCACAATAGAACATATAGCACAAATGGGCACAGTAACACAATACATAGCAATACAAACAAGGTACAAGGACATACACTTACATTCATGCACAGTGTATTTTAGGTTTGCAGATATTTTTAAAACAGCTTTTACAGCTATAGCTAATTGGGTAATTAATGACTCAGCTCATTAAAGATGGCTGTCACTTGCAATTTTTAAAAATCAATTCTACTGAGATTTCCTGTTGAATGTACATGCTAGATTTAAAATGTGGATATATTAGGCTGCTGTTACCACATGCTTCTGATGGGAAACTTAACAACACTGCAGCAAGCAACTGCACTTCATTATTTTTCTTGGCAGTCAAAGCAGAGAAGAGGAAACTTTAAAAAACTTGAAATTCATGTATTTTAGTTCAGGAAAGAAAGACAAAAATAAAAAGGGGTATATTTATATTTTTGCTAGAAAGGCGTTACTGCTCAAAAAACTATATCTTGACAAATAAATACTACTGCCTAGGAAAAAAAATCATGGTCTCTGAACCACAGTCGGTCAAGTGGCATACAATGTTTTTAATTTAGTGCCCGACTCAGTACACAGAACCAGGAAACAGTTGAGAGGTTTCATTTGCATCAAACAAGATCTGGCACATTTTAAATTGGTCACATAAGGTTTTGTCTGTTAACAGTTTTTTTTTCTTGTATTAATGAAGATGATGGTTATTTCCTTGCCTTTATCTATTCCCGGTGCAGATCTTTGAAGAGGATCTTGCTGTCAGTGGAAAACTGTGTATTAAACAGCCAGAAGACGTCAAGGTGGATTCAAAAAAAACATGCAGATAAATTCAGATCTTTAAACTGGATGTTGACAGCTTTACTGACAGATGAAAAACAGAACTGCTGTACAAGTTTCCCTATATGCGGGCATATCAGGAGAAATGCACAACCTACGCTAAAACAGGAGGCCCCTTTAGTTATGGAAATGAGTCGGCAGCTAAAAAATAGAAAGTCATGCTTATGGGGGAGTTCATTCATTTAACATGTTCCGTGCAAACTGCAGAAACTTTAATTTAAAAAAAATAAATTGAAAGCAGTTGGAGAGGCTGACCTAAGTAAGGGGAAAGTCTACGGCACTGCTTCTGTTTTGCTGATATAGCCTTCTGCTTATCACATTTTCAATGCAGTAACGTCCCAAAAGTGCATGCCATCCACAAAAATCAGGGCACTGTGTTGAGGGCGGGTTGAGCCTTCACCATTCTCTCTCTCGCACTGCATTTGCAAAGCGAGCTATCTTGGCATTGAAAAAATAAAAAAAAATATTTGCATTGCTGAGAAGGGGTGCAAAAACAATGTACTGAAAAAAGAAGCCCCCACCCTATAGATAGCGATCGACACACATAGAAAAAAAAACAAAATAAAAAGATTAATCATGCATTCTTTATTAGAGAGAGAAATACTAATTATACTTGATCTTATTCACTCGACCCATTCTCCGTGGCAAGCACTTCTCTCTAGTACTTTCGACTCACACTGCAGCATATCAAACTGAGGATCTAAACTACTTAGACAAGAAGAAATTATTTGCATATTCCTTGAATTTCTTATTTATTTATTTTTTTTTAATTTGACACTCGGAACTGGCGGTGGGTGGGTTGAGAGACTGTTGCTTGATGTCTCTCCGGAACTGCTTAGATTGGCACTCCCGGTAGCAATTTTTGAATTTATGGTGAGTGTACAGTATGGTATCTGTACAGCACCCTCTTCATTCGGGACACCCCAATCTGCAAGAGGTAACCAATGTCTGGTATCGGGCTTAGCAATGGCAGCGTGTAGCTTGGAGCACTTTTTATTTCTCTCTGGGCATGAATGAGATCCTGTACCAGAGAACCACGGAGGGGCTAGGATTGAATACAAGAGTTCAGGCTTGCGGTGGGTCTCTGGACAGGTGGGCACTGCTCTTTTTAGAATAAATTAATTTATTTCCGTTCAGCTAAAAGGGAATGCTGGTTTAATAAGGGAATGCTGGTTTAATTATTATATTTAGTAAGTGTTTGGCAAGAAGCTAAAATGCGGAATTTGAGGAACGCTGGCTGTCAGCCCTACTATTTTGCTCTGTGGTTCTCGGACCCGCTATTGGAGGGAAATTACAAAAAAATATTTTAATTGACAGATTATTTCCTAGTGGTGCTCAGAGTGCAGCTCTGCGTTGGCAGAGCAGTCATGCTGATTTCCGCGGTTGTGCTAATTTCTGCAGTTGTCCGCGGTTTTCCACAGTCGGCAGAAAATCTTCGGGTGAAGGTAAAATCTGCAGTTACTTCCGCGGCCATGGAATCGTGGAAAAAAAATCGGGGCCCTGAGTATAGTGGAGGGTTTCAAGAGGGTCTGGGACAAACAAAAGGGGTTGTCAGGGGGAGGAAGGGGGGGACTCCTGGAGGCGGGGTCAAGTAGAGGTTGGGAATGAGCAGACTTGATGGGCCAGGAAGGTCCTTTTCTGCCACCACATCAATGAATCTATAAAACTAAATATAAAAACTACTTCCCCTTGCTCACTAAATACACAGACAGGTCCCCCTCCCCTGCAGAATACACAGACAGTTCCTCCAAGAAATACAAACAAGCATTTGTTACTATCGAATGTTAGCTTGCTTGTATTTGCTGTTTAGGTGTTTGCCATTGCTAATGCAGAAGCTAAAATTAACAAATTAATAATACAAGCTTTAAAAGTACAATTGTCATGATTGGGAAGTGAAAAGATCCACACATAACAGTGCTGTTTTCTTAGACTGTGACCCTGAATTTTCAAACTACTAGTTTTTATTGCCCCAGCATATGAACATGACCGGTGCCATTTATGAAATCCTGTCCAAAGTGTCATTTTGCAGCACTAGTGTGAAAAGACATTTTAGGCAGAATTTGAAAAATGACACATGCCATGTTCACGATGCGGGGTACAACAATGGCTGTGCTGGAAATGTGGGGTCAAAATCTGGTAAAACAACAAAGCTAGGAGTAAACATTGAAGAGTACGAACATTTCTTCATAACTGTGTCATGTTTTGAGATTTTGACCCCAAATTTCCAACAGTCTTTTTATAACCCCACCTTATGATCAACATAGATGAAATGTTTCAAATCCTGTCACAAAGGTGATTTTGTGCAGCAGCTGCAAAACCATGTTTTGAAGGGGATTTAAAAAATTACATTTACCTTGTTCATGAGGTGAGGTAAACAAAAGACTGTTGAAAATGTGGGGTCAAAATCTAGAAAAATAGTAAAGTTATGAGTAAATATTGAAGAATTTCATGTTCTTCATAGCTTTGTTGGTTTTTTTTGACATTTTTGACCCCATATTTTCAACACAGACTTTTTGTTATGGCAGTTTGTGCCGGTGGGGTGAGTGCAAAAATGAATAAACTTTTGATTTTAACATAGCCTGGTATTGGTACTGATGAGTTTTGCACTAGTGGCTATGAACACCACTGTACTTCGTTTTTCTGCAGTCTTTTTGGTTTTTTTATACCTATTTATGCTCCTCCGGATGGCCGCCCCATCCAACTGACTCCCCCAGCCCCATCCTCCAGAATCACCGGCGCTTGCCTTGTACCTGGCCCGGGAGCGGAGCCTGCGGGGAGTCGGTCATCATCCTGCTTGCCGCCGGCTTTTTCTGCCTCCGGTTTTTCACCCAAGAGCCCCAGGAGTAGAAATGCATGAGCGTGGAGGCACGCATGCGCCTACAGTCCCGTTTATGACCCCTATCCCCCACCCCATGGCCTAACGCCCGGCCCCTTCTGAGCCCGTGCAGCTCCTAGCCTCCACTAGGGGTCACCATTGGCCGAGGGATGCCGCATCACCTCCCCGGAGAGGAGAGCCTGCCTGTCGGCAGCTCAACCCAGCTCGCCCAACCCCCACTGCCGACCGACAACCCGGCTCGCCTCGACTCCAGGTCGCTGGGCGTACACGAGGTAAGGCATCCAGCCTCAGCCCTCAGTGCCACTGGGCCAGCTATTCTGCAGTCTTTTGTTATCCAACCTTATGATCAAGACGGATGGAAGTTTTAAATCTCATCCAAACATGACTTTGTAGCGTGAAAAGGCCATGTTAAACATTTGGGGCAAAAAAAATATATATATATATATATATATATATATATATATAAAGTCAAAATTATGAGTAAAAGTTCCAAAAACATCTAAAAGCCATTTCCAAAGTTACCTTGTTTATGTCACTCCCCTATCAGGTTCCAGAGCAGCAATATGTGCTGGTGGAAGCAGCACACCATGCGGGTGGACTGGACAGGTAAGGTAAGTGAGGGTTAGATATTGGGATGCTGAAAGGGGATAGGGTGGAGGTGTGGAAGGCAGAAATTATCACTGGACCATGTCCTTCTTTTCAGTTGCACCAAATGAGGGCGGGTACCAGGGAAAGTGGTTGGGAGGTGAGTGGGCTAAACACAGAGGGTGGAATTTTTTGTTGTTGTTGTTTTTTTATAAGCGGTGCACCCGGGGAAGTGATTAGGAGGTGGATGGGGCTAAACACAGAGGGTGGGATTGTGTATTTACAAACTTGGCACTAGGAGAAGTGATCAGGGGAAGGGTGGGCTGAATGCAAAGGGTGGGATTGTGTATTTACAAATGTGACACTGGGGGAAGCGATCTAGAGGCAGGCAGGCTAAACACAGAGGGCATTTTTTTTCTTAGAGACTGAGCACCGGGGAAGCGAGCAGGTTGGGGATGGACAAGCCACAGGCTAACTGTGATGCTGTTCAGCAGACTGCTGAGCGGTGTGTGGTAGATGAAAGGATGCAGACGCATTGGGATAGGCGTAGCTGCGTCCTCTCAGCTACACAGAGTTTGTGCCCATCAGCTAGACTGAACAACAGCATCACTATCATCCTGCTCCTCACCGGGCTGTCAGGGTGAGCCTCCTACAGCCTGAGCTGCACTAGATGCTACATCGCCACCCCTCTGCAGCCCCATCTCTCCCAAGTAGCCACAGCATGTTCACTTCGCGCATGCGCTCAAGCAAGAGTAAAAAGGCCCCGCTCCAGCTGAATATACACATAGCTCCCCCACCACCAAATACATACACAGGACCCTCACCAAATACATACACACAGATCCCCCTGTAAGGTGTCAGAGTGGCTTAGCTGCTAGTAGATCCAACTCTGGGCCAGAAAGTCATGGATCCTAGTCCCACACCAAGAATTGGGCTCATACTTCAAAAACGCTGGCACCCAAGGGCAGCACTGCTATAGGAGGATGCTGTGCTGTTGGGGTGTGCTGTCCTTCTGGTGATATGTTAAACTGAGGTCACTTCAGCCTATCTCTGGTTCTGTCCTAGTGGGTGTCTGGGTAGAAGTAAAAGGACCCAAGGCACCTTTGGCAAAAGTAGAGGATTTTCCCTGATGTCCTGTCCAATATTCCCCTTCCCATAAGATTGGGTTAGGCAATTATCCAGAGCTCTATGTAGGTGTTGATGTGTGTAATGGTTGCTATGTAAGCAATAAGACATACCAGGTTGTTGATTTCATTATATAAAGCTGCACACCCAGGTGCACTGTGCAGCACAAGGTGCTTGCGTTGAGTGTCTTTACCTGAAAGTACAGTTTATATAAAATAACAACTACATCCAGGAAGGCTACGGCCAACACCTACCTACTACTGGAAGCTCACCTCAGACCCCATAAAGTATTCAAACAATTAATTAGCACATTTCCAGAACATAAACACAGGGAACTGGAAAATCTGATACCAACAACGCCAATACAAGGAACCTTCTACATGTTACCAAAAATTCACAAACCAGAAAACCGTCAGACCAATTATGTAAATAATTGGCACATAAACAGAGAAGATTCCTAGGCTCACAGAGGGTATACCCAAACCACTGGTGAAAAACACAGACAGCTTCATATAGGCTACAACAAAATTTTTAAACAAACTGTACAGTATCCCTCAGATATCTCCTGGCACTAGTATAGTCACCATGGATGCTGAATCCTTATACAGCAACATCCCTCACAGAGATGGCATAATGGCAGCTATGAATACCTATGAAAAGCGACCACAGACAGTAAATATCCACTGGATGTGATAGCCAAACTTAAGGAATACATCCTTACACACAATTATTTCAGCTTCAAGACTGATATTTACCTTCAAAATATGGGGACGGCTATGGGCACCAGAATGGCACCACAATACGCCAACCTCTTCATGGCAGATCTAGAAGAAAACTTTTTCAGTACACAACACCTAAACCATTAAAATATTACCGATCTACTGATGATATCTTTATGATGTGGAAAGCAGAAGAGGAAAACTTAAAGTAAATTTGATGACTTCAATAAATTCTATCCATCCATAATTCCAGACAAATTACTCAAAGTGTATGCATTTCTTGGATACCATAGTCGCACTAAAAAAAATGGAACACTGCAAACATCTTTGCACAGGATACCTACAGACAGATACGGTTACCTTCACAGCTCAAACTTCCATCCTTCACACACCAAAACATCAGTAATACATAGTCGGGCCATCCAGTGCTACCACATCTGCTCAAACTAGAGGGACAAGGACAGACATCTTAGTACACTAAAAAAATCCTTCAGGCTATAAATCCAACACCATTGACGGGGATATCCAGTCTACGCTCCGCACGCTCAGAGAAGAACTATTAAAGTATAAGCCAAAGAGAACATCTAAACGTACACCTCTGGTAGTAACATATGATCCAGAACTGGAAAAAACTATGGAAAATAATAAAAGATTTACAGTCACTACTGTGGGAAGATGAGACTCTCAAAAATCTATTTCTCACCCCACCAGTGTTAGCCATCTGCCAACCACCAAACATGAAGCAGAAACTGGCGTGAAGCAAACTTTCTCCAGAGCTCCAGCTAGGAGACAAAGGTACAAAACATATTGCTGCAAACTATATACACACACACATCTCTCCTGAAACATCTGTCATTTGCTTCGCAATAGAAATACATTTAAAATCTAAAATTCATATTCCTGTTCTTCCAGCAATGTTGTGTATATGCTACAAGATACAAAATGTGAGGATGGCTGCTATATTGGTGAAACTGGACAGAAGTTCAAAACAAGAATGGATCACCACGGATTCACAGTCACCCACAAAGATGAAAATACACTGATAGGCATACCTCTCAACCTTTTGTCTCCCAAATGTGGAACATTGCCTCTCAAAATGTGGAACAAATGAGCAAAATGTGGAACACAATCAAATATTTACCTAGGAGGCTCAGAACGGTTTTAAAATGTTTCCATTTATGTCTAGAAAGTCTGTTATTAATTTATATATTTTTTGCATCATTTACCATAGATTTTTGTTTTAAAATGTTAACACTGAATGTGGGACAAGTCCTCACAATGTGGAACAGGGAGCTTTTGTGAAGTAAAATGAGGAACGTTCCTCATAATGTGGTACAGTTGAGAGGTATGCCGATAGACAAACATTTCTCTAGACCAGGCCACTCCATCAGCGATTTTACTGTCAGAGTATTAAAAGGTGATTTCAAGAACAGCCAGGAATGGTGAACATTTGAACTGAAAATGATCCAACTTTTAGACACTAAAGAAAAATAACTTAAAAAAGATGTTGGCTTTTTAGCGTTACCAGAGATGAATTAAAAAAATGCTTTAGATGTTTCTCCTTTCATCCTTGAACTATGACATCAGCACCCCCTCTCCAAACTAAAATGTAATTATCACTTTGACCTTAAGGTTGGTTCTTCAGCAGGCCTGGCTAATTTATGTATTTATCTGAAGAGTTTCACCAAGAAAGACATACTGAGCCGAAAACAGCTTGTTCCCGGAAGCGTCCTCGGGGAAGGGGAAATGGGATACAGATGTAGCAAAACACAGAACAATAAATAAAACAGCAACATAACAGTAAATACAGGTTACTCACCTGTAACAGGAGTTCTAGGAATGGTATTTGTTGTTCATCCACACTGTCTGGCAGGTTCCTTGCCGCTTTAAATCTTGCCGGAAGGTCTTCAAGCTGGCTCCTCCCACCCATCCGGGTGGTAAAACTCTTGGCTCCGCCCCATGACACCAGATCTAGCCCGCTGGAAGCCAGGTTGTGCATTGAAGCCGGGGAGGTCGGGTGGGTCGTGGGGATGAACAACATATACCATTCCTAGAACTCCTGTTACAGGTGAGTAACCTGTATTTCTAGGGACATGGATATGTTGTTCATCCACACTGTCTGGCAGACTCCTAGCAGTTCTCCGGGAGGAGGGAGGCAAGGCGCACACCCCCTACTTAGGGAATAAAGACTGGAGAACCGAGGCCCCAAAACCAGCATCCCGGCGTGACCCAAGGTCGATGTGGTAGTGGGTAATTAAGGTATGTGCCGATTTCCAGGTAGCAGCCCTGCAGATATCCTGGATAGGGACATCCCTGGAAGCAGCCACCGATGCAGCGGTATGGCGGGTAAAATGAGCTGTTATCCCTCTGGGAGGCTCCATGCCCACCAACCTATAGCAGAGATCTATGCAGGAGGTGACCCACCCGCTCATCGTCCGCTTGGCTGCAGGTCTGCCAGGTGCGGCTTCAGCGTAGGTGACAAACAGCTGGCGAACCTCTCCCCGAACTTCAGCCATACGCTCCTTAAGAAAGCGAGCGCTCTTCTAGGGTCCAAAATGGAGCCTAAATTAGGCCTCCAAAGTGTGATTGGGGTAGAACACCGGCAGAGTCAACACCTGGTTAAGGTGAAGCTCCGACACCACCTTCGGAAGGAACTTTGGGTGGGGCGCAGGACAACCTTGTCCCTGTGGAAGACCAGATAGGGAGACTCAAAGAAAGCACCTGGAGCTCTCCCGTCCTTCTGGTTGACGTGATAGCCACCAAGGAGGTGGTCTTCCACAACAGGTGGGAGATATCACACCTGTGAATTGTTTCGAATGGCTTGCCCGTGAGCTTGGCCAATACCAGCAGTAGATCCCACGGAGGTGGAGGTTCTCGTACCGAAGGGGAAATGTGATCAAGGCCTTAGAAAAGCGCCAGACCACCTACTCCTGCGCCACCGACTGCTTTCCGGCCCACGCCCGGAGGGCAGAGATGGCTGCCAGGTGCACCTTAAGGGTCATCGACCAAAGCCCTTGCTGAGAAAAGGACCACAGGTAGTCCGGAATGCTTGCTGAGGAACAGGAGGAAGGGTCCAGGTCCTTTCCCTGACACCAAATGGAAGATTTCTTCCATTTGAAGGCATAGCATTATCTGGTCAACTCCTTACAGGACGCCTCAACGACATTGAGGACCTCGTCGGAAGACCCAAGGCCTGGAAATCTAGTCGCTCAGGAACCAGGCCATCAGGTGCAGGGATTGAAGGTCTGGATGGAATACCTTTCCCTGATGACAGAGATCAGGTCCGGGTGGGCTGGAAGCCGCCTCGGGAGCCTGGAGCTGAGACTGAAGAGAACTGGATACCAGAGCTGGCGGAGCCAGTCTGGGGCTACCAGGATCACCTGCGCCTTGTTCCTCCTTGCCTTGAGAAGCACCTTGTGGATCAAGGGAATGGGGGAAAGGCGTAGAAGAGGCCCGGGGTCCACAGCCTCGAAAAGGCATCCTCCTTCAGCAAGCCCTGCTGAGGGGGGCGGGCATGAAACAGTCTCAGCTTCGCATTCTCCCTGGAGGCAAAAAGGTCTGCCTGAGGTGTGACCCAGTGGGAGAACAGATCTTGTGCTACCTCGGGCAGGAGAGAACCCCTCGTGAGATGCAGCCCCTATCCGGCTTAGGGCATCGGCCAGAGTGATGGAGGCTCCTGCCACCTGAATGGCTAGGAGATCCGCCTCCGGGCTGCGCACGAGACCATATGCGGAGAGCCTCCTTGCATAATGGCAAGGGGCATGTCCGGCCCTGGCAGTTTAGGTAGCACATGGTCATGGTATTGTCCATTTGGACCTGAACCACTTGACCCCGTAGAAATGGAGCAAAGGCGGTGAGAGCTAGGCGGACCGCACGGAGCTCCAGCAGGTTGATACAGCATCGGGACTCCGGAGGGGACCAGAGGCCGTGTGCTCTGTGCTCCCTCGATGGGCATCCCAACCCATCAGAGATGTGTCAGTCGGTAAAGAGACCATCGGCCCGGGGCAGACAAACGGGATGCCCTCCTGCAAATGTAATGGAACAGTCCACCACTGGAGAGCTTCCCACATTTCCTGGGTCACCGTCACCAACTGATCCAAAGGATCGAGCATTGTGACCACTGACTGACCCGTCCCTGATGAAGGGGATGCATGTACCAACAGGCCCAATGGACCACGCTGGTGCAGGCCGCCGTGGGGCCCAGGAGACGCAGGAGTCCTGGGCAGGGCGCAACTGCCCAACCAGGAATGATTGGGCAGGGAGGAAAATTTCCGACCCTGTCCGCCGGGAGCCGAGCTCTGGCTCTGAAGAGTCAAGCTCTGCCCCGATGAGGGGTATCACCTGCTTCGGCACGAGTTCCAGCTCGGCCTCGTTGATGAGGAGGCCGATCTGAGAGCAAGCCTGGAGGGCCAGATCTCTGGACCACTCCACTTCCGCTCTGGAGGGGGCTGCCAACAGCCAGTCATCCGGGTAGGGGTACACCCGGATCCTTCGGCGCCACAGGAATGCCGACACCACTGCCATGCATTGGTGAAGACCCTGGGAGCTAGAGAGGCCGAAGGGCATGGCCCGGAATTTGTAAGAGATCCCTCCGCTCTGAAGCGGAGAAATTCTGACGAAACGGACGGATCGGAACGTGAAGAACGCGTCCTGGAGGTCCAGGGAACAGAACCACATGCCCTAATTCCAGGGATGGGAATATCTGAACCAGAGTGACCATTCTGAAGGTCCGAGACCTTGGGGACCTGCTCAAGTCATACAGGTCGAGAATGGGGCGCCAGACCCTCGTCTGTTTTGGGGCCAGAATTTCCTGGTCACAGACCCCAGGTCTGGAGGAGGATCCGCCACCTTCCTGATCACCTCTATCTCGAGGCGCAGAGCAATATCGGCTCGGCGGGCCGACAGCAAGACTTTGGACCCCGTGGCCCCCTCATGGGGGACGACGGCTCGAAAGGGAAGGGCCTGCTCAAAAACCAGAGGCAGGCCCTTGCCTACTACCTCCCACACCCAACGGTCCGTGGTGATAGCGGACCAGGCGGAAGGGAAGAGGCGGAGCCATCTCTCTACCGGGGACCGGAAGGTGGCGAGGGATGGGGCGACGCCTCAACCCGTCACTGCGCAGGCTTGGAGGAGGGACCGGCCGAGGGGGCTCCTGGGCCTTTACCTCCTTGCTTCCCATTAGAAGAAGCCACTGGCTTGGGTTTGGGATGCCAAGCGCAAGCCTGTTGGCCCTCGTGCTGGTGCTGATGGGCCAGTCGTGCTGCAGGAGCTGAAGGACGAAAGGACTTACGCTGATGTTGCCGGTGGCCCTTGTCCCTCTTGGCGGAGGTGACCGAGTCCAGAGTGGCATTGGACTTTTCGATCCACTGGAGGTTGTCCCTCCACTCCAGGGCCGAAGAAGTCAGTCCCCAGGAAGGGGATGTCCGCCAACTTGTGCTGGGTATCCGCCGAGAAGGTGGATATCCTCAGCTATGCCCTGCGGCGCGTGGCCACCGCGGCCGCTACCGACCTGGCACAGGAATCACCTATGTCCAGAGCAGTCTGAAGCTGCTGCTTAGCCATCACCCTTCCCTGGTCCCGCACCTGCCGGGCCGTGGTCCGCAGGTCAGCCGGGAGATGAGAGATCACCTCATCCAGGGAGCCCATGAGGGCGTGGGAGAAGTGTGCCATCAATGCGGCCGAGCTGGCCTGCCGGTGGCCGAGGGAGGACGCAGCATATACCTTGCGCCCGACATAGTCCAGCCTTTTGGACTCCTTGTCGGGGGGCTTATCCACGTCTCGAGCATTTCCGGAACGCTGGAAGACGTCATCGGTGACTAACCCCTCAGTGGAGGGGTGCTCTGAGACCCCGGGCAAAGAGCCGGTAGGGACCGCATACTTCCTGGCCATCCTGGCCGAGGGCGCGGGACAGGAAGCAGGCCACTGCCAAAGCTCCAAGGCTGAGCCGACAATGGCCTCAGCCACAGGGAAGGCCTCCGTGGGTGAATCCCCTCGGTCTAGAATCTCTGTCAGGGGATAATAGGCCCGTTTGGACACGGGCTCGAGCTGCATCCCGGTAAACTCAGAGATGAGCCTAAGCAGACCCAAGAAGGACGATGGGCTATCGTCCAGAGACTGGCCCTGGGAGGATTCCAGGCCAACCCGCCTGGGGAACACAGAGGAGTCATCATCGGACCCCGAAGAGCCTGCAAAGAACTGCCTCAGGCCTGAGCCACCCTTCACCTGCCGAGGGCGGCCGGGAGTGAGGGTGGCTGACAACCTGCGGGGCAGGCCGTGACCCGACCGAGGTTCCACCACAATCGGTGGGGCAGCTAGATTTGGTCGAACAACCAGCCCAGAAATGAGCATCTCAACTGCTGCGAGCGGTTGCTTCAGCCGTTCAGGCGGCAGCCATTTGATAGCTGGGGAATGAATCGGAGTTGACTGACTCTCGGACAACAGCAACTGCTGCCACATAAGCTCCTCGTAATGTCGACACAATCTGCATCGAAGCCTCTCCTCATTTGAGGAGGATGACGAGGAGGAAGGGTGTCGCCACTTAATTCGGTGCCCAGACCGAGACCGGCCGAAGTCGGGGAGCGACTTTGACTGAGATGGAGTCCGAGATCGAGACCCTCGTGAAACCGAGGGCGGGCCTAGGAAGGGCGGGAACATCTGCACTTTCCTCGGCTCGGATGCTTTGATCGGACCGCCGCCTGGCTAAGGTAACTGTCTCTGCCTGGGAACCAGCGGAGAGGGTTGACGGCTCTACCAGTCGACCACCCGCTGATGGGTCGAGAGATAACTCGACCACGTTGACGGAGTCTCGGCAGGCTGGCCTGACGGGGACATCAGGAAGCCAGCGGCCTGAGCCGCAACCTCGATCCGAGAGTCGGCGGTCGGCTGTCCTGGGAAGGGAGACCTCTCCGCTCCACAAGGCGACGATGGGACTTGCCTTGACTCCCTCATCTTGGGCGATAGGAATGTCCCGATGGCCCCTCTCCCTTCGAGGAAAGGGACCTGGCGGAAGCTCCTTGAACGGCGCCGAATGAGAGGAACTCAGAGAGCGGGATAAACGCTGGCGACTAAGGAGGAGGGAGATGCGCCTGGGCCGCCTCCTCGAGGGCTATCGAAAGTGCTCGAGCTACCAGCCGAGCCGACACCGCCAACGAGCCTCTTTTGGGTTTTACCAGCGGGAAAAACTCGGTGCCCGAGCCTCATCAGGCAGCACGATCCTCCAGGACGCTAGTGGGGTGCCGCACAACTCGCAGACCTGCGGATCGTGGTCTAAGTCGAGGCAGTATACGCACGTGGAGTGTGGATCAGTCCTGGATAATTTATGCCCGCCAGGGCACCTCCGAGAGCTGGGAAAGGAATTGTCCATCGCAGCCGCGAGGGAAAAGAAAACCGAAGTTTAGAAAACTTCAAAACTAAATTCGGATGAACCGAAGAATCAGGAACCAGTCAAAAACGCAGAGCGCTAAGGAGGGAACCTGAGCTTCCAAGCAGTAAGGAAGATCCGGCGTCATGGGGCGGAGCCAAGAGTTTTACCACCCGGGTGGTTGGGAGGAGCCAGCCTGAAGACCTTCCGGCAAGATTTAAAGTGGCAAGGAACCTGCCAGACAGTGTGGATGAACAACATATCCATGTCCCTAGAAATGACAGTTATTACACCACTGACTATTTGGATTCTTTCTGTCTGTTTCCTATAAATGTGAACAGACTGTAGTGCTTTGATGTTTAAACATGTTACACCACGGCCCTTTTGGATCCACAACCAACCTGTATATCTGACATGCTGTTCAGCTCTGTTCTCACTGACCGGAAGAAGAAAGTAGTATCTCTTGGAAGCTAATCTCAGAAATAACTTTGTTAGTACAATAAAAGGTATCACCTGCAACAGATTTGTTTTTTTTCCCCTCTTTTTTCTTTTACATGTAAAATAACCAACACCCTGAACTGTCTTATTGCACTTCTAAAATGGGTGCCACGTTAAAAAGAATATAAATATAACATATTTAACATGAATTAGAAGATTCATTTAAAAGGCTTTTAAAAAAAGTGGAAAGGCAGTTTGTTTTTCCCTGTTCTACTAGATCTTGTTGAGGTTAATAATAGAGGTTCTGTGCAAAATTATCATCCAATTAGCCTGACCTCAGTGGCTGGTAAATTAATGGAACGAGTAATGAAGCCTCTAGTAGATCAAGATTGTAAAAAATTAGGAATTTATGATTCAAATCAGCATGGGTTTACTCTCAAGTATTCCTGCACCACCAATCTGATATCTTTTTACAATAATATAAGTACTCTACTAGATGTGGGTATCCCTACTGATGTAATTCTTTTGGACTTTAGTAGAGCTTTCAATAAAGTCTCACATGAAAAACTCATTACTAAAATGCACAATCTAGGTTTGTCACCTGATACTGTCAACTGGACTTTAAACTGGTAGATAAATCGTTCTCAGAGAGTTAGAATTAATGATACCTTGTCTGATTCGGGTAGTGTGACAAGTTGTGTACCACAGGGGTCGGTCTTGGGACCAACATTGTTTAATCTTTTTATCAGTGATTTACAAACAGGGCCAAATAACTTCATGGTTAAATTTGCAGATGATACTAGATTGGGGGGCAAGGTTAATGATCAAGAAAATATTTCTGCATTAATAAAGGATTTGGAAAAATTAACACTTTAGGCAAATGAAAATCATGTGCAGTTTAATCAAGACAAATGTCTAGTAGTGCATTTCGGTGTAAATAATCCAAAAATGATATATTATATAAACGGACTACCACTTCACTCATCAAATTGTGAAAAAGATTTAGGGATATATGTTAATAATAAACTTACATCAAATGATCACTATGTTAGAACTGCTTGCATGACCAACAGACTTTTGAGGCAAATAAACGACTTTTGTTAATCGCACTGAACAATGCCTTATTCCATTGTATAGGGCATACATTAGACCGTATCTAGACTATGGTTCCCCTTTCTGGAATCCAAACCAAAAGACAGCAATTCTTGAACAGGTTCAAAGGAGAGTAACTAGAATGATTCCAAGATTAACAAACTTGGATTATCAGAACAGATTAAAAGCTACTGGTCTCTCCTCTCTTCAAACTAGAAGATTAAGAGGTGATATGCTTATGGTTTTTAATTTAATAAATTCACCAGATCTAATGGAAAAATGTGGTCTAACACTCTCCAAAAGGAGACATGTTCTGAGACTGCATAATAAACAGCTTGAAGTAAAAACTTATAAAACCAGCAAAAGGGGAAACTTTTTCCAATAAGAGCATCCATTGTATGGAACACCTTGCCACAAGAATTGGTAGAGGCAACTAGTGCCACTGTCTTTAAAAACAAATTAGATGTTTGGTTGAGGGATAATAGATAAATAATGTCCCACATAGTGTGGGGAACAGTCTCGATGGGCTCTGGCCTTCTTCTGTTCTTTCATACCAAGTAATACCAAGTAAGTAATGTCTGTACCACTAGGTGGTGCCCTGTGCTTGGCCTTTTTTAAACTAGTAAATTATTTATTTAATTAGTTTTTTGTTTACCAGCTAAGTGCACTAAACAAGTATATGCCTAGTTTCAGGCATGACCAGGAAGGCTACATATAGGATAAAAATACAATAATGCAATACAGCGATAATACCACACAGGAACATGGGAGCATAGTCAGTGGCAGATGTACAAATATAAATATAAACATAAACAAGCATTTGTCAATGCCAAATGTTGTCTTGCTGGCATTGGCATTGGTAGTGCAGGAGTCAGAGAGATGCATAATAGGAATGGCACTGAAATATTGAACTGACCAACCCCACCCTGCAGAGACTGCCAGACACTGGAGTGTGCCTGTGGGTCGTCGGCCATAACACTCGTGCCATTTCACCTCACCCTACCCTGTAGACACCAACAAGTGTCACAGTGTGCCTTGGGGTCTTTGGGACTTACGCTCACCCCATTCCATAAGGAAATACGCTGAGATAGGTGCAGTATAGGAGAATGGGGTAAACTTTGGGGCCAAAGACTCCAAGACACACCTCGATGCCTGTCACTGGCTGCAGGGTGGGGTGGAGTGGAATGGCGTGAGCATTACAGCCGACAATCCCTAGTCACACCCCTGACACCTGTCAGTCTCTACAGGGTGGGGTATTACGGTTGGAAACCCTAACACCCCAGGCGTTTTTTGGTATTTTCACTCCAAATATTCAACATGTTTTTTGTGTGATCCCACCTCATGAACAGGCACTATCAGTTCGTTAGCCGAAAGGTGATTTTGCACAGTGACTGCGCCATTCGGTGCCACAGGTGCGAAAACACATTTCAGGCAGGATGTGAAAAATGACAGCTGTACTGTTCATGAGGAGGTGTAAAAAAATGTCAATGTTGAAAATCTGGAGTGAAAATATGAACAACTGGTGAATTCACGAGCGTGCATAAAAACTGCACAACACACAACTGCACGACACACGCCTGTAACACAATTATTTTGGGAATTTTTTTAACCAGATTTTCAACATAGTCATTTTGGGACCTCCGCTCATGAACAGTAGCACTGTGATTTTGTTACTCTGTCCAGAAAGTTGATTTCCCACAGCGACTGCGCTATTGTGCGTCAGATGTGCGAAAACACATTCCAGGCAGGATGTGAAAAATGACAGCTGTACTGTTCATAAGGAGGTGTGAAAAACTGGCAATGTTGAAAATCTGGAGTGAAAATATTAAAAATTGTCAAAGTTATGAGCATGCGTGAAAACTGCACAACACATGCTTGTAACATAGTCATTTTTTTTTCACCAGATTTGCAATATAGGCTATTTGGGACCCCGCCTCATGAACAGTGGCACTGTTGTTTTGTTAATCGGTCCTGAGAGGTGATTCCGGGCAGCGATCATGAAATCACCTTTCAGGACCGAATAACGAGATGACAGAGCACGTGTTCAGAGGTGGGGTCCCAAGAACCCCATGCTGAAAATTTGGGAGCCAAAATTCAAAAAAATGGCTGAGATAGCCACCTAAGTTGAACCCCCCCCCCCCCACTGATGCCATTATATAGCGGTAGCATGAGCTATCAGCGCTGGGGATTAGGCGCCCTACAATAGCGGCTCCCAATCCCAGCGCATCTCTCAAGGACTACAGTTAGGTAGGGCGGTCGGATTGGGTGAGGCGTAATATAGTGATGGGATGTCGCTATATGCACGCAAGGGGAGGAGTGAGCACGCACAGCGTAGGGCAGGAGGGAATGGGGGGTGGTGCCACAGTGGGCTGCCCAGCAGACTCTGTGGTGTGGTGGGTTGGCGGCATTGGTCGGCAGGGTACTGGGTTTGGGTCCGGTGCTAGTGCATTTTTGTTGCGCCCTGCCCAAACCTCTTTTTTTTTTTTTAATATTTTCACTCCCTCAACATGCACCCCTGGAGTTGAGAATCCTTACGTTGGGGACGAGCTCCCCACACAAAACATAAAAACGAAGTCCACGGTGCCATTTTGCTGTGTGACGGGGTGTCAGAGTGCCAAAATAAATTTTCGACACTCCTGACTTCTGATAACGTACATTGCCTTTAGGCTTCTGTCATTATCACATGTAACCTTATATAGCTTACCAGCATTTCTTCATTTTGCAGTTAGGCTTTGAAGAGTCCAAACACATCTCGCTGCACAGACAATCGCAGTGCCAGACCTCTGGAGGTAAGTATGGGGTGAGGAGTGCGGGAGGTGGGGTGCGCAGAGGCTGGGTGCGGGCTGGAGGAGGGGGCATCGAGGACTATGAGGAACCGTTTTCTTTTTTACAGGGAAAAACAAAAAACGGACATCAAAGGATGGTTTTCTTTCTTTCTTTACAGGTGAACTAAAAAAATTGTTGGGCACACTGGGGTGGGCTCCCAGTGCGCCCCATGAGTTTGGAAGGGCACCTGATGTCGACAGGGATTGGACCCAATCAGCAAAGAAAGTGTGTGGAGTAGGGGAACATGCCATCATGGGGGACTAGCCACACCTAATGTCGGTATGGTGACTGTGTGTGGTGGACGTCAGGAGCCACCATGTTTATTGAAAAGTTTCACCAAGAAAGGCACGTTGGGGAGGCATGTTATCTGCCGCTGCATGACGAGCTTGTCTCTGATTGCAGCAGCAGATTTCTTTCAACTTGGTGGCACTTTCCATAATTTTTGCATCAGCGTTAGCATGCTCCCTAATTGGGGGATGAGGGACGCACCTACTAAAGCATGCTCTGCATTCGCCAACACTGACACACCTCTCAATGTGGTACTACTGCAAGATGTTGCTTGCGCCTGCACTCAAAACAAAATAAAAATATTGTCAGCAGCATAGTACAGAGTATAGACTGTGACAAAATGACAATGATGAAAGAATAGGAAAGCACTTGTGCAGTCACATTCACAATACATTCAGGGTATCGTGCGGCATGACAAACAAGTGAGCCCAGCTAAGAATATGAACTGCTGAATATATTAACCTGCTGCGGAAACCCTGGACGGTTTTGCACAGATGTAGATCAAGTAGAAGAGAGTTCTAATACACAGGGGCAATTGGCAAGAAAGCAATGTCCCTTAAATTAGTTCTCCACTCGGGACTGGACAAGAGGCCCTGATCAGTTTGTGCTGCCAGATGGCAGGAGAAGTGAGGCAAGAGACACAGACACTTGGTTATGAATGGAGTTACCACCACCCAGTGTAAAGTCCCATTGAGATGGGGGGTCTGGAGGAGCCAACCAAGTCTCGAGCACAGAGTGCAACGATAAACATGATGAGTTGAAGCCAGGACAAAGCAGCATTTGTTGTTACATGTCACAGCCCATTCCTCAAGGTGGCCTTGTCAGAAGCTGAGGACACTGGTACCCCTTACATAAGTCTGGGAAGAAGGATACCACGGGCTATGGCGAGACGGGAAATGGGAGTGAGATTCTGGATAACCTTACATGATAGTTCAGATATAGTTTTGACAGTTCTGCAGATGCCTGTTACATGCAGGGAGAAATCAAGGGATGGGTCCAAAGTCACAACTATGTAACTGAATGACAATACCAAGGCAAAGATGGTGGCATTGCTACACCAGATCGAAAGAGGGGGCAAACAGCTTCTTAGTTTTGGTGATGAGTCAAAAAGCATAATTTGGGTTTTAGTGGTATTCAGAAGTAGTTTATTAAGGTCAAGCCAATTTTGGACAGCCTGGAGGTCATAGGAGAGATGCCTATTAAAGAGCCAAGTCACAAATCAGTTACAAAGCCCCCCACTGTTAGCAAACCTACAATGGACTTGAACAGTCCTTTCTTCCTAATTTTTATTTTTGTATTTTTTTAGGGAAAGGGATTGTAAATCCTCATATCGAGAAACTAGAAGCCAGATCCCTCCCCTTCCTTATACCCTTCAATGAAATCTCCATCTCCATGCCACCCCCGCTCATATGTTTTGTGATGCATGAGTCTTTACAACAGGGGGGAGTGCACTGTATTGCTGTCATTTGGGGTGTATTTTGAATGACATACTTATATATTTTAGAGTGCATCTGGGTTTAAATCAATTCTGCTGCTCAACTAAGAAGAGTCTCTACAAATTCATACATCACAAAATGTATGCGCGCAGAAACACAGCTTTCATGGAAGGGTACCAGGAAGGGGAAAGGGAAGGGATCTGGTTGCCAACTCCTCAATTTGAGGATTTATGATACTTTCCCGTAAAAAATTATGAAGATAAAAATTAGGAAACAAGGACTGTTTAAATCCCTTGTACATTAGCTAACACGGGGGTGGGGGGTGTGCTTTGGGATTGCACTAAAACTGGTGCTTTTAAATGCTGCCGCTACTATTGTAACTTAAAAAACAAAGTCATCTGCATACAGAATTTATCTATTCATTTATTGTGATCTCGGATTAACACCTTTGAGAACAAGCTCATTACATAGGTTCCACGTCAAGTAAGACTGGTGTACTATGGGTTGGACAGTGTTGAGTGTTATTAATTCTGTATGCAGAGAGAAGAGAAGAGGTCCTAGGATTGACCTTTGCAGGACCCCAACCGGGGTGGGGACCGTCTCAGAGAAAGAGGACCCAAACCTAACTCTCTGGTGTTGATTACTTAAATAATTCTTTAACCAGGGGAGAGCAGTGTGGGAGGCACCCAGATTGTCAAGCTAAACCCAGAGTAGGGAATGGTCAACTAGGTCAGAGGCTTTGGTGAGGTCAATAACTAAGAGTGCAGTAAGATCACCCCATTTCACTGCAGTACCAATAGCTGTCACTAAGTAATGCCGGCGCTTCTTTGAAAGACGTGCTTGGAAAGAGAACAAGAGATTATGTTGAGTGAGGTAGTCTGTGAGTTGGGTGGCAAGCAATTTTCAAGGACCCTATGAAGTGCAGGTAGGACTGCAATGGGTCTATAGTTGCCGATGGCTTTTGGATAACCATTCTTGAAAATGGAGCAATATGGAATAGTTTCACAGTGTGCAGTACAATTCAAGATACCAAAGAGAGAGATTAAATAATACTGGTAATCACCAGAGCGAGTTCCTCTGCAGCCAAGCAAAAGAGCCTGGGTTCAACCCCATCAGAACTAGCAGACATGGATTCAGGGATCTGTTTGAGTGGTTTACAGGCTTCCGATATCCTAGCAACTTTGAGATTAAAAAGAGAGTGTGTTTGGAAAATCACCAATTGATACTGGGTGGTCCAATAGTGGGATGGACTGTGGCAAGGGGGGGAGGACCCTGCATACACAGAGAGACCAGGAAAGTAATGGTTGAAAGCATTCACAACAGTGGACGGATTGTTACAGTAGACACCATCAATGCTGGGGAGAAGTTACCACTGTGACCAAGAGACTGCTTCATGCATTTCTGGAGGAATTGTATAAAGTTTATGTTTTGTTCTGTTTGCTAAAACAGGTATGCCACTGTTGCCTGAACAAATAAAGTTATTTTATTATACAATTTTGTTTACCAGTATAACTTATGTGGCATCTTGAATTGTGCTGTGTACTTTTTGTACCCGCAGACCTAGAGAATGAGGAATCAGAGCAGTGGAGGAGCCTCCTGCCGACCCTGGCAAGCAGAAAGCCCTGTGGAGGGATTTAACTGAACAACGATTAATATAGCCAAATGGCAGGAGTCTGAAGAAAATTCAAATTTGTATTTGAAACAGAGATAATGGAGACAGTGGAGAGAGAATGGAGAGAGCTGAGAGAATGGAAACAGCAGAGAGCAGAGATATACAGGACAGTTTATTAATCCTGTCAATTTTAGAGGAAAGGGAAGACTCACCCACCTAAAGTACCCTAGAAGAAAATATTCCTACCAATTATTTAGAAAACATAGGTCTAGTTCACCATTTACAGACGGGTAGAGACAGGTGAAAAAGTTAGAGGATGACCTAGTTTTACCACCGATCACAGCTTGCTACCGTAGACATGGTCGATTTCTGAATATTATTTATGACATGAAAAACCCAAGTAGTATTTTCTAACATTTTTTAATAACTTTAAAATTATAATATGTAGTGCGCTTGATTTCTCTAGCCAGTAGAGCCATGTGATCATTGGGATACAAATGCACATGCGCTGGCGTTCTGACTGCCAAAGCCAAAGCGCCATTAGGGAAAGCATTGCATTGACAGAGATTTGATGCTCTCTCACACAGTGAGGAAGCCACTCAGCCCTGAATCCTTACTCAGCCCAGAATATCACTGCACAAAATCAGGATAAAATGCACAAGTCCATGATATTAAAGAAATCTCTTCTTTGGTTGAATACTTTATTAATTTGCTAAATTTAAATTGAGCATATTAAAACCAAAAAAGGGAAGTTATTAAAAGATCCAACATGCACCCTTCTCTCCCTTTAGAAGCATTAACGTACTAACTACTAACCAGATATGATACTGCTAGTTGTCAGATATTTGTAAGTGAATTCCACAAATTGTGTTCTTATAAGTAACAATCAATAAGACATGATGCGGTCGTGCATTGAACGAGTTCAATACTGCGGCTAGAAAGAGACGTGGTGAGACGCGAGGCCCCGATTAATGCACATCCCCAGAGTGGCTTATTGTGCTTATAAAACAGGCCTGTGTATTCTAAATGGGGGTTCTAGTTTTAGCTGTGCATTAGACACATCTAATGCATGGTTAACAACCAATTAAATTGCTTGAAATCCTTTGCCCATTTTATAATTAATTTTAATAGTTTGTTTTGCCACCCAGGCATGAATTCATATTTTTACTGGCCCCAGAACCTTCTCTGTTCTACTGAAGCTCAAGACAGGTTCAGAGAGTCTGAGAAGAATAACTCTGGGAAAACAACCAGGACAATTTCAGTGTGGATTTTGTATTTCCTTTGCCCAAATGAAATTTAGCTTGAGAACACACATTTAAAGAGAATCACTTGAGGAGAGCAATTTGAAGAACACAATAGCACTGGCAAAGTCTAAAGCGAGGTTTTCACAGCTTTGGTGGGATAAAGCTGAAGGAAAAGAACTAGCGTATTGATGCTCAGGCAAGTACTGTATATAAACAATCTTTATAATCTAAAAGGTGGGACATTCGCTAACTAAAGTGGACTCTGTTCTCGATGATCATATCAGTAAGTAAGTAAATCTTTATTTATGTAGTGCCTTTCCAAAACCAAGGCGCTTTACAATTAAAAAACAACATACACACGTTGAATTACACTAAAGCATAGCAATACAACAGTCTAACTTAAAATTCATCTGGGAATTCTAGATTTAAAAAAAATATGATTTAAACTCAAATTTAAATCTTTAGATGGTCAGGCATTCTCTTAACCAATGAGGTAAAGAATTCCACTGGGTAGGGGCTGCAAAAGAAAAACCATGGGCACACAATGTTTTTAAATGAACCCTGGGAATCTCTAGCAATCCCTTGTCGGTGGATCAAAGGGGTTGGGGGGCAGTAGGGAGTCAGAAGATCTTGCAGGTAGCTGGGTCCTTGTTCGTGTAGGGCCTTGAAGGTCAGCAAGCCAACTTTAAAGATGATCCACCACTGAACAGGCAGCCAGTGCAGTCCATGCAGCACAGGCATAATATGACTGGCTCTAGATGTGCCAGTCAAAAAGCCTGACCACCACGTTCTGCACTAGCTGCAAGCAGCAGATATCAACCCCAGGAAGCCCTAGTTAAAGGGCATTGTAATAGTCAAGGCGGGTGGTGACAAAGGCATGGACCAATGCTGGCAGATCATACGGAGGAACCAGGTGTTTCACCCAGGCGATATTCCTCAGATGGTAAAATGATGATTTGACAACGGCTGGCACCTGAGATTTCAGGGTCAGGCCACCATCAAAAATAATGCCCAGGTTACGCACCCGGTCTGAGGTAGTGAGCTCGACACCATCAAGCCATAAGCCTGATGCCTGCCCAGCCCCCAAACACACCCCCGGAAAACCCGGGTCCACTACCAACTATTCTATCTTGTCCGGATTCAGTCTCAGCCAGCTGGTGCTCATCCAGTCTTTGATCTCGGCGAGACAGTTATTAAACACAGAGACTACATCAGCCTGCCCAGGTAGAAAAGACATATACAGTTGAGTATCATCTGCATAGCAGTGAAAGCTCAAACCGTATCACCTAATGATGTCTCCTAATGGCAGCATATACACTGCGAACAACATGGGTGCCAATATGGAGCCCTGCAGCACCCTGCAGGACAGGGGAAGGGCGTCAGAGGACTAGATTCCAGTGACCACCCTCTAAGACCTGTCTGCGAGGAAATATCAAAACCATTCGAGGACTGTCCCCAACGAAGTCACAGGCACTCCAAAAGAACACCATGGTTCACAGTGTCAAACGTTGCAGAGAGATCAAGAAGAATCAAGATGGTACAAGCCTTTCGATCTCTCACTGTTAGGAGGTCATTCAATACTCTGACAAGTGCAATCTCGGTGCTGTGACTCCTCCTAAATCCAGACTGGAGAGCATAATAGACATCGTGGGTCACAAGGTGATAGTCCAGTTGCAACACAACCACCTTCTGAATAACTTTACCCACAAAAGGCAGGTTAAGAGACAGGCCTGTAGTTGGCGGGACAGTCTGGATCCAAGGAGGTTGTTTTTTAGGAGAGGTCATATGACTGCTTCCTTAAGGGAATCAGGAAAGACACCCCCTCTCTAGGGAACTCCAGACAATGTTAGCTAGGATCAGGCAGATAACATCTACACAACCCACTAATAGGGGTGTAGGGCCCGGATCCAAACTACAGCTGGTTGGGCACAGAGTCTGAACGATCCTCATAATGTCCATGAATTTCATCCGGCTAAAGTCTGTCCAGACCGACAGAGTGCTCACCACCTCCTGCTGACCTCCACAATCCCTTGTAGGGAGAGCTGGGCCAATGCCAGACCTGATGCTGGCAACCTTATCTGCAAAGCATCGAGCAAACTACTCGCACTTGGCCTGAGAAAAGGATCCTCCTGGTTGCAGACACATTGGATTGCACAATCTATCAACAGTCCGGAAGAGCTGAGCCGGTTGATTCTGCACAGCACAAATCACCCTGGATAGGAATTCTGCCTTCTTATGGGTGATTTCCGATTGATAGCCCTTATAATGTTCCATCAATCTAAGCCTGTCAGCCTCCAGGCCTGACCTCCACCATACTTTCTCCAGCCTTCGACCAACTCGCCTCAACTCCTTCCGGGAACCATCAAACCAAGGGGTTCTTGGGCGGAGTGTGAGTGGTCGAACACAAACAGGAGTGATCATGTCCAGGGAATCTCCCACCACCTTATTATAGGTCAGTACCAGATCCCCTGGACTCATGCATTCACCTGACAATCCTGATAGGTCCAGCACCGCCGATAGACCTTCTGGGGTAACCCCCTTAAAGGGCGGTACTGGACCATCTCCATAGGGGCAGGCCCATTGGGGGGAGCCCCGAAACTGAACCTTATGGTGTGATGGTCAGACCAACTTGACTGGTTCCACCCCCAAATCCATAATCTCTATCCCCAGGAGGAACACCAGATCCAATGAGTGACCCCTTATATGGGTAGCAGAGGTAACCACCTGTGTAAGGCCCAGCACTGTCATCAGCTGGAGGCGATTTTGACCAAACTGCGACAGTGATCATCGACCCAGGTGTTGAAGTCCCCCAGAATTAACCATCTGGGGACTCCAGCGCTACGCTGATGATGAAGTCTGCTATCTCCTTCAGGAATTCTCCACCATCACCAGGTGGATGGCAGATAAGGAGTATCCCGTACCCTACACCCTCTCTCAGGATACACTCAAAGGATCTGGTGGGCCCCACTGGCACATCCACAAGGCCCAGTTCCATCTTAAAGATAATGGCTACACCCCCACCCCATGATCCAGCCTCGGGCGGTGTATCACTGAGAACCCATCTGGAACAGCAGAGGCCAACATAGAGCCTGCATTTTCATTCAGCCAGGTCTCGGTGATACATGCCAGATCTACCATTCCAACAAGATCAGCTATAATAGCCATCTTGTTCTTAATAGATTTGGTATTACATACTACCCAAGTAGGATGGGTTGTTATGGAAGACCCCAGCTCCTGCCCACTTACTGTGGACCCCTTGAGTATCGGGACAAGACAGGGAATGCCTCTGTCCTGGCTCCATTTCACTCCAGGGCGTCTCCTGGTCCCCACTACCTCAATCCACCCCCTCCTTCCCCCACCAGGCCAGTTCTCCCCCTTCTCCTTCACCTCCTAACTATCCCTAGGGCTGAACACCTTATATAGGTCTCTGATGGTAGGGGAGGGCATTCAAAGGGACACAGTTCCCTGTGCCTAGTGGGGAAATACTGCCTGACTGTCATTAATATCCCTCCCAGCTCTCTAATGCAGCAGCAGCAGGTACAAGTCGCCAAACTAATGAAAGACAATGTAAGCAACCAGACACTACTCACACACACACGTATACACACACACACCAATAACCCAGTTACTAAAAAACAACCCCCTACAGCCACCCCCCACAAAATTACAAGCCAAAAAATTGGTTTGTCAGGAGAGAAAATTCAGGTGCTACCAGTTTATGACGCCCCCTTTTGGAGCGCAGTCCAATAGTTTACAGACAGCAAATTAATAAAAGTTCAGCAGATGTTAAATCTAAAGGCACGTATTCCTGTAGCTCTAGAGTCCAGCAGTTCACTCACACCGAAACTGCGATAATTTACAAGGAGTTACAGTTGTAGCAGTCTCCCCACCCCCCACCCCTCCTGAGATAAATAACAGGGTACTGCCAAAATGCTGAAACCCAAAAACAGAGGAGTCCCTCAGAAGGACCAACTCTCGATCAGCCCAAAACCCAGCAAGCTCTCACCAATGCTGGGTCAGACTTTCACAGAGCAGTACTGAGAGCAAAATGTGGAGCAGGCATGCAGACTCACTGCACTGATATGCACTGTATGCACCTTCATAATAAACACATTTTAATACACACTTTAATATACAGAGTCAAGAAAAACAGGGACAAGACAGTTACACTATATGCTGGTAAAATTAATAGACAAGATATAAGAGATAGAGACCTTATTTTATGTTTTTCTTAATTTATTTAAAGACATAGAAATTCATTAATCACTGCTTATTTATTGCCTAAGTGTTGCTGCAGTTAGCTGTTGTCTAGAAATTTGAATCTGAATTCACAATATTTATTGGGATAACCATCTACATCTATTTAGAAATTGTGGTTTATATTGTTCTGTTATTATAATAGTGAGTTATAATAATGCCTACCACTTAAACTGGATGAAAAAAAGCAATAGAGTAGCTGCAAGCTGATACAGAAGGAGACATGAAACATAACTCCAACTTGCTTTTATCACTTGAAATGAAATGCAAATAAACAATACCAAAGCAAAACACAGGGGAGGGTAAAGTAGGCAGACAAAATCAGTTATTACAAAAGAAGCATTTACAAGAACAAACTTGGTAACCTAGAACCTCTTTAAACTCTTTAATGATGACCCCAACTCCTAATTTGATATCAAATACAAGAAATTATTTAGAAAAATCATTTATAGAAAACCCCAGAGAGAAAGAATACCCACAAGATGAGAAAACAGATTTAGCTGAGCATAAGCTGAGGGTGCAGCAAGCAACTAGGGAAGCAGATATGCTAAAACAATTCAGGGCCTCAGACACACAATTAAGGATGAGAAAAATAAAGAGATGGACAACGGTGACAAACAGATAAAAGAACCACAATACAGCAGCACAAAATACTCATCAATCCAATACATGATTATGCACCAGTTATGAGCCCTGAAAGTTATCAAGCTCAGCATGTGGAAAATATAATTAAAGAGGCTGCAAATGCATTAGGAAACCCAATAACAGCAAACCTTCTCCTACACGAACAATTAGTAACCATTAAGTAAGACATAGTCTTCATTAAAGAAACATGCCTCTGTAAGAGGAAAAAGATATTAGAGATAACAGAGAATGACCAAAACCTACCAAAAAGCAATGTAAACCTGGAAGACAAAGCCTACTCTGAGGAAAGAACAGATGAATCAACATCAGAAGAACTAATTATGCTAACTCGTTTAGAATGCAGAAATGACAGCATAGCAAGAGAACTAAAGGAACAGCATTGGGTATTATGGGAAAAAATCAGAAGATAAGGAAAAGAGAAGAATGGGCTATAATGTGAAGGAAAATAAAGATCAGGGAAATGAATAAAGCAAATTAGGAGACATTAGCCAGATGAAATCACAATGATGAATAGAACACACAAAAGCTGAGATACAAATAGCTGTCACACAAGATACCAAAAGGGAAACAAAAGATAGCACCACCTCCAAACCTTATTTTACAACTGAAGAAGAAACCGTTTTAAATTGATAGGATATGTAAAGGAAATAAATGTTTGAAGAATAGCTCTGAGACTAATAAATATGGGAAACAGATGAAGAACATAGATAAAGGTAAATGATCTAACAACAATGCAACTAGAAGTTATATAACATGAAAAGAAGATGTTGAAAAAAGTCTAAGGATCACAACCACAGCTGAAACACACACAGCTGAAAACTCTTGCAAATAGACGAGGGCGAGAATGATGAGATTACCGGACAGGGAATGAGAAATGGAAATTTGTACAATCAGCAAGGGAAAGAGAATCCAACGTGAAAAGATAGAAGAAAAGGTAGGACTGAACACTTATACAGAAAAACAAAGGAGTCCTTTAGGAGATAATAATTAGGGTCAGACAAAGAAGGTGAATTTACTAACATTTACATACTGGGATCCTCAATAATTGATTTTGAGTTGATGAACTTCAATGCTATCCCCTTTCTTATAGATGTAACTATCAGTAGCCAAGCAGAGAGCCCGTAATGCCCACTAGAAATCGAAGTGAACTTATGGTATAGATAAAATAACATTATTATAATATGCCAATTAGGATACATAATAAAAATGTATTTTTTGGGGGAGCTAATTGACAGCAAAAAATTTCACGAACTCTTCCAGAATTTGGCATAGTAGAAAAAATTTTAAAGAAAAGTGACAACCCAGAAGGAACAACTTTCATTCCAGGTTTTACAAAGATAACACTCCCCTAAAAAAATAGCATATCCTATTTCCAAAGAAGTACCTATACATAAACACAAAGGAGTAATATGGTACAACAAGGGATGCAAAGAAGCCAAACAGAAATGAAACCAACCGATGAGGGTAGTAAGATTAGACGCCAATACACAAAACAAGGAAAAACACATTAAGAAGAACATACAACAGTGTAATAGAAACACACAAGGGAAACATACAAAATTATTATGTAAACAGTTAGAAGAAGCAGATATTGACAAAGACAACAAAAAATTGTGGACCACAGCTGCCAAGAGCACATGAAAATTCTTAGAGGACCTAGAAGTATTAACTGAATCAGATACAAGGGTTACACACTTCCATAGATTATTCAGTAATTTAAACACAGAAAATATGGAATCCCTTGATCGTAATTAATATATAGAACAAACACCAATAGACCCTCCTTTCTTCTTAAAGGAGATTAACCAAACAGTTAAATCATTTGTTCGCCACTACGCCCCTAGTCCTGATGGGGTCCCATTAGATGTAATTCTAAATCAAACTGACTTATGGCTGCCATATTTACAAAGATTGTTTCAGTATATTACCAATGCAGGACAAATTCCATTATCATGGAGGAAAAACATTATTGTACCAATTTTCAAGAAAGACAACAAAAAATATCCAGGTTGTTATAGACCAATTAGTCTTTTTGATTTTACACAAAGAATTTCTCCAAAGTAATAAATAATAGATTATTATCATCATGGATAAAGGGTGATAATATTTTGGCTGAAGCTCAGGCAGGTTTCTGACACGGATACTGAACCACAGATCAATGCTTTGCCCTATCCTAGTTAGCCCATAAATATAAAGTTATTAAAAAGCAACATTTCTGTCTCTCCGAACTCTCCCGACTCCTCTACTGACATAGTTTATCGATGCCGCAGGCTCACTCCTTGCACTTACTACACTCTGTCTTATTCTGCTCCTACTTATCATACTCCTGGTAGAGTGACACTTTCCTCCCTCCTCCCTCAGTCACTACCTATACTTTCCTCCTACTACTATGGGGTTTATTAGTCAACTGCTCAGTGCTTAACCTTTATGGGCTTGTCAGAATTATATCATTACTATCCTTATTGATTGTACCATACTGTTATACTCACTCCCTAGACATCTGTATATTACTGGCGTATGTGCTGAATAAGATTGTTTATTCACCTTGAAATGCTCATTTGAGCCGGTGTTTTTCCTACCTCTGCTACTCTGAATAGACTGTAATTGTGTTGTTTTGACTGTAACTGTATACTGTTACTTGTTTATCTTCATTGAACTGCTCACTGATTTGTATTGTACCTCTACTACTCTGTATTTGGTGTTGACTGTAACTGTATTTTGCGTGACTGTATTTGCATTATGTTTGTATTCTCCTGGGTCATGCCTGAAAACAGGCATTTTTTTATGCCTAACGCACCTACAAATAAATTAATTAAATAAATATGATATTTTTGTAGACTTAATATGTAAGTAGGGGGGCATCCTTGTAATTCCCTTTAAAAAAAATTATGCCATTTGCGCATTGTACCTTTTTCCATGGTTCGTCTATACTTCCTCACTTGCTTCTATGCCACACCACCCACCCAATAGCTCGGTACAAGTCACAGTGATGGGTGTCTGTGGGGGCACCTAGAATGCAGAAAATTAAACAGTGGTAGAAAACACCCAATTTTTTCAATAAGACTGCAGAAGCTCCCAAATATATAATATCTGCATAATCGAAATGCAACATTAATTGTAGTACAGTAGTAATGTAACCCCTAGATGGCGCTATCCCAGGGGCTACTACCCCTGCCTGATTTGCCACTAACAGGTTGAGGGGCCTGGATCCAATGGTGGGTGCCTCCACCCAGAGGTCAGGGTTTGCAATAGTTAAACTAACTTGGTCACAGCCCTCTGGGACACTGCAACCCTTTCTTCCCACTAGTGGCCCACACAATATATCAGAATTACCTTCACAGTATACACTTACCCCCAGGACTGGTTCCGCACTGGGACCTCCTGTGAAATGAGATACAGTGCAACAATCACAGTACAGTACTTTAACATAGACAAATACCTCAGGCAGTATAACTTTGCTGAAACAAGCAGCTCTGATTTATTTAGGGGATATAACAAGGACGGGGAAATCAGGTTAATTAGCTTATCACTTTAATAATTCATTTATGGCTCTGTGCACAGGCCTATCCCTATCAGTTACTGTCCCTGGGTACCCAAGCCCCAGTGGCTAGTCCAAACTGCGGCAGCTGGTAGGGCCCTTTCACACAGAGAAAAGGAAAATTAAACAGTCAGCAGTACAGTAATTCCATTTGGATTTAATGTGGAATTCAACAGGGAGCGACTCTGAATTAATACTCACGACTCCAAATAAGATAGGGTCCTTCAATATCAGCAGGGCTACTCCTGAGCTCCAAGAGACTCTTCACACATTTATATGGTAAAAAAAAAAAAAAGAGTACTATACCAGGCAGGCTGCTTCTCTATCCCGATCGCAATTACTGCACAATACCCGGGAGAACACACAGCAGATTCAGTTCCTGACAGACCGAGTGGAATTCAATAATTTCTCCAGTCTTCTACAGGGTGAGCCTGGTTTCTACTCTTCAGAGATCCTTTGATTCTTTCACAGGACGGATTCAGTCCTAACAAGCAGTTACACAAGCTGCAGACCGAACTTGGGCCTTACACACGCTTTTTGACTAAAACTGCACACTGAAAAGCACAGGGCTCCTTCCTTCTTCACTGCCAAAGCTCAACTGAAACTCCAACCGACAAAACCGGGCACTTCCTTTGAGTTCCTCCCAGTTCTTGACTGGATTGGCTGTCACTCACAATAGACTGCTGCTGTTGGTCCAAAAAGGCACTGAAGTCTAAACTACATCTCCCAGAGTCACTGCCCATACAATCCTCTTGTGGCTGGCTCAGATTATGAGTCCAAGTTCTGAGTCGTCCAAGGCACCATTTTAGAGCTAGCTTACCCCACACTGATTGGTCCAGTTCAGCAGTTCAAAACCAGAATGGGGAACTAGGCAGACACTGTTCTGACTGCAAAAGAAAGCAGGTTAGACAAACTGTAATTTCATTATCACTCTAAATGGTTTCTGGCAAACAGTTACATCTTTCAGATAGGTTCCTTTGCACTCCTAGTGACTGCAAAATGGAGTGAATTGGCAGCAGCTTGAGTGGTACTCAAACAGAGAAACACACAGTCCCCCATATAACTAATTATGTCTGCAAGCAGACAGCTCTTAAAGAGACAGTACCAGAGGTTCTAAAACGCTCACTGATAAATGGCTTAAACGCCAAACACCATTCAGGCTTGGAGCATTCAAGCAAGCTCCTGAAGTCTTTGGGAACCCCCATTTGCAGGGGTTACACCCTTCCTGGTTTGGGAAAGCTTGACGTCCGCCAAGCAAGTACCCCATAAGTTTCAACTGCAACCATATACATTTGCATTAGGCTCGCATATGTAATCATCAGTCAATATATCATTTTACCAAGAACACATTTCTGAAACATTGCAGTACGTCATTCTTTACACAGTATTACATACACATTGTACCATAACTCAAGTTATTACCTCTTGTACATGAAACCTGAAGAGGGCCCTTCCTATCAGTTACCTTGGGGCTGGGCAGGGCAAGGGCACCATACTAGAGGGCAACACAAGTAACTTGGAGTTAGCACTGACGCTCAGTTTGGGCAATGAGCTGGGGACACATACATTCCTTTATGGACAACATTGAGAGGCAAATCCACAGGCCTCCCAAGGGAATCATAACTGAGGTGCACCACAGGCTTTACAGCTCGACCAGTCTTTCTAGGGGAACTGTTACAGTCTCTGCACTCTGAGCCTCATTTTCAGCATTGTCCTCACTTGTCAGGGAGTCTCCATGGGGTAGAGAGGCTAGTACTGGGACACTTTCAGCTCCAGGAGTTACAGTTTCTGAGTCCACAACATTTGGCTCGCATGGAGAGCTTTCGGACACTGGCAGTGGACTGTCAGGGCACTCAAAATACTCTTCTTGTTCGGGTGTATCACCAGTCTGCCCCAATCTATCATTTCTCTCCCTGAAAGCTCAAACAGTTCAACCATGCACAATGATTCCATTTCATCTGATCTGATGCTTTGCACTTCACTTTCTGGGAGCATTGGCTCCAGGGATGAAGCTGGGGGCTTAGACAGTCCAGAAGGCCCAGCTTTGTCTCCAGTATTGACTAGGGGATTGCCCAAACAATTGACTCAGTTCATAAGAAGGATAGTATTCAAAGTCACTCTCACTTTCTTCCGATATGGACTGACAGTCATGCTCAACTGGGACTTGTGGAGGGAACACTTTAACTTTGCTTCTGTAGGTGCAGACTTTCTTGATCTTTTCTTAGCAGCAGCTCTAGTCACTGGTCCAGAGGGGGCATCTTCTAGAGGCTCAGACTCAATTAAGATTTGTCCAATGAGCAGTAAATGATTTCTATGCATTGTTTTTACATCTTTTGAATTATTCTCAGGCCTTACTTTGTACACTGGCAGATCATCTAGTTTGCCCACTACAATGTGAGGGAGATGGTGCCATCTGTCAGCAATCTTGTGCTTGCCATGCAGTCCCAGATTTCTTAGCAATACCCGATCTCCTCCTGGAGTTCCTGTGCTTTCACCTTTTATCATACCTTTCTTTGTTGGCCAGATTTCTTTTGGCAGCCATGGTTTGAGCCAGTTGGTACGCATGAGTTAGCTGGGCCTTTAACTTTTGCACATACTGTAAATAGTTGTCAGCTTGAACCCCATCAGGAGAGACCCCAAACACACATCTACTGGTAGTCTAGCTTCTCTTCCAAACATCAGGCGGTAGGGGAGAATCCAGTGGCATCACTTTGGTGCAGTTATAAGCATGTACCAGGGTGCTAATTTGTTGGCTCCATCTAGGCTTGTCCTTTGGGTGCAGGGTGCCTAGCATATCTAGCAAAGTGCGGTTGAAACGTTCAGGCTATGGGTCCCCTGGGGTGGTAAGGAGTGGTTCTGACTTTCGCACTCCCCACAGAGAAAGCATCTCTTTGATCAGACGACTCTCAAAGTCTCTCCTTGATCAGAATGGATTCTTTGTGGAGCCCCATAGTGAACAAAAAGTTTTCTACAAGTACTTTGGCCACAGTGGATGCTTTCTGGTCTTTGGTGGGGAAACTTGGGCATATCTCAGAAATGGTCAGTGACCACCAGCACATTACTGATATTTCTTTGATCTGACTCCAAACTCAGAAAATCAATACAGACCAGCTCCATGGGTGCACTGGTGGTGATGTTAACAAGGGGGGCAGCCCTCTGGGGCAAAGCTTTCCTCTGTAAGCAGCGACTACAAGTTCGAATGTGTTGCTCCACATCAGCCCCCATCTTAGGCCAATAGAATCTGGATCTCACCAAGTCAAGTGTTCTGTCTATACCAAGGTGCCCCATGTGGTTGTGCAAGGACCTCAGTACTGAGTCTCGAAATGCAGTGGGCAGCACTAGTTGTTGTTTGTCTACTTGTCCCCCTCTGTCTACTGTTTCTCTGTATAACAGTTTATTGATCAGTTTCAACTTAGGACCTTCTTTGTATAACAGTGCAGTTCTCAAATCAGTGGAAGCTAATTTGGACACACATCTTTTCCTGCATAGAGGGCTTCTAAGCTGCTTTGATCATGGGATCGTGGATTGAGCCCTCGAATACTGTCATTGTCCAGCTGAGGCAGTGCACCAATGTCTATTGCAGAAAAGTGGCAATAAGCAGCAGGTATGCAATACTCAGAGGGTCCAAGCAATCCACCATGCAGTCCACTGCGTCCGTGGACATTTGTTCCTCCTGTCAAACTTCCGCAGAGTGCCCGAATGTCAGGTTCTGCCAATCGGACCTAATCATTCTGGGGAACAGGCCTCCGGAGAGAGCATCAGCATCTATGTGGTTCAGACCTGCTCGGTATTCGAGAGCATAGTCATATGTAGATAATGCAGAAAGCCACCTATGGCCAGTGGCATCCAACTTAGCTGAGGTCTGCACATAGGTCAAAGGATTATTGTCAGTTTTACTAGTATTTTAGCCCCATACAAGTACTGTGGAATTGGTCAACAATAGCCCACTTCAAAGCTAGGAACTCTAACTTATGTACAGGATAAGTTCTTTTCGGATGGGGTCAGGCTTCACTGGCAAAGGCCACTGGTCTCAGGCCATTCTCGTGCTCTTGGTACAACACAGCCCCAACCCTTGCAAGCTAGCATCAGTGTGCAGGACGTAAGGTTTTCTTGGATCAGCATAGGCCAGCACTGGAGCATGGGTAAGTTGATATATGATCTCATGAAAAGCAGTCTCATACATCAGGAGTCCAGCGGGCCCCAAATACTTCACTCGGATGAAAATACTCTTTCAGTCTTGAGGGACGCTGACTTTGGTATTTTTGTGGGTTGGGGATACCCTTAGTTAAGGTTAAGTAAAGGGCGGATCACTCTTGAATAGTCTTTGATGAAGCTACCGATAATAACCACAGAATCCAGGAATCTTTGCAGTTCTTTTAGATTTTGGGCTGTGGCCAGTGGTCAAGGCCTCAACTTTACTTGGGTCGGTCTCTATTCCTCGGTGGATACTATGTGTCCCTACATACTTTACTGATGTTTGAAAGAATTGACACTTATCAATGGACAGTTTAAGGCCAAAGTCCTCCAGTCGGTCCAATACCTTAAATAATCTGCTCTCATGTTCCTCCAGTGAGCTGCCAAACACAATAACATCATCTAGGTATACCAGGCACTCTAGTAAGTTCATGTCCCCACTGCACGCTCCATCAATCGTTGAAAAGTGGCTGGGGCACCTGAAATCCTTGAGGCATCCTCATGAATTCATAGAAGCCAGCGGACAGATAAAGGCCGTCTTCTCACGGTCCTCTGGGGCCATCGGGATCTGGTAGTACCCACTGCGGAGATCCAGCACAGAGAACCACTTGCTCCCGCTTAGGCAGTCCAAAGCATCCTGAATCGCGGGCATTGTGTACTGATCAGGATAGTCCGACGTTTAAGGTGCGATAATCCACACATCCTTACTGTTCCATTCTTTTCCTCACTACCACAATGGGGAAGCATAAGGGCTTCTGGATTCTTGTATTACACCAGCAGCTAACATCTCTTGCAGATGCCGCCTCACATCATCTATGTCAGCAGGTGCCAGGCGTCATGACTCTCAATGAAATGGTCTTGTCATGCAGCCGGATATTGTGCTCAGCTCCTTGCACGATCCTACATCCCATTCCTTTAAAGAAAACACCTGGTCTCTCTGGGCAAGCTTCTCACTGATCCTCACTTTCCATTCAGCTGGCAGCGAGGAGTCGAAATCAAACAAGTCAGGCGCTACTCTGTCATTCTTCCTTGAACTCTTGCTGCTGGTAGCACTGCAGTGTCTGCACAATGCACATTAGCCAGGATGCAACCTCTGTTTACTCGAATGTCTCTTTCAGACACATTATGAACTTGGACCATTACCCTTCTGGCATAAGCATGGGCTCTAGCGGGCAAATACTAGGCTTGACCAGCAGTCCCTCTGGCAATTTTCCATCGCCTGGTGCATCCAACATTAATATTTTATTCTTAACATCCTTTCTGATACGGACCTCTCCCTGTAAGGTACACTGGGCATTTGGCGCCAGGATCAGAGACTCAGGATCCTTCTTCCATACAATTCGACCGGTTCCTCTGGTTCTGTTTTTCAGCATCTCTGTGCCTCATAGGCCTTCTTAATTAAAGCCGAACTCTTAAAGCTCTACTAGTCTTTGACCCTGTTTTCATAACATAACTGTGCCAGCCTTCCAACATATGAGCATTTGTTCCAGTCAACAAAGGGACACCATCATATAGTCCAGTGGGGACACACTAAGGCTAGGGTCTCTACTTGTTCAGCCACTCCAGCCATGGAGGTGGGGAAAGACAGCCAAATTCGATATACCCGAATAGGGGTAGGCCTTCTCACTTAACCCCATACATGCAGTCCTTCTAATGGTTGTAAGGGTACGCCTGACAAATGCTTCTGATACCAATCCTGGAACATAACTGTCACTTGGAGCCACTGTCTAATACAGCTCTTGTAGACACTCCATTCACCTTTACAGTGGTCTCCATGGAGGGACCACTATTCTGGACCAGTCTGAGAGGTGATAGTGGGGGCCTGGGCAACTGACCTTGCACAAAAGGACGTGAATTAGCATTTTGGTGCCTTCACTGGGATCATGTCGTGCACCTCTTAACCACTGATTTGTCTCCAAGCTCTCCTTGTAGCCTATATGCAACTTTGTCAGTGTCTTTTGGGGACTGGCATTCCTTTTCATGTGCCCATCTTTCCCACAATTATAGCAAAACATACTTTCTGGAGTTTGAGCTGGCCGAGGCGCCACACTGGGAGCCAGGGCGGGGTATTACTAACTGGAAACCTGGGTGCCATCTCTGTTGCGGCGTGATAAGCATTTGAAGACATCTCGTCAGTTTCTCCACTTCCATGGTCAAGGAATTGAGTTTGGAGCTGTTATTAGTAGGAGATACATGGGTGAGTACCCCTCACCCCCATAGCAGATGCAGTCGGATATAGGTCAGGTCCGTACTTGCAGGTGTGGCCTTCATAAAGGGACTGTTTTTGAATTCCCGGATCTCTCTCACAGTTCGCCCATTGTGGCATATCTTTTTCCTTGTCAGAGCACTCATTGACTGTCAACCTCTGCCCCTGAACTTCACTTGATGGGTCACCCTCAGTCACTCGGGTCGTAGCCACAGCTGTTGGTGCAGGTCCCTCCCGAGGTCGCCTTTTCTCAACTCCTCGAATTTCTCTCATTAACTCATCATAGGAGGGTGGGGATTCCAGTCGATTGCCAGGCGTAACTGAAGCAACAGCAGTTCTGAGAAGGGGCAGACTTAAGGATTCTGTCCAGTCTGGTTCGTCCAGTTCAATCGCTGGCAAACTACCCTTTCTGAGGCATTCTTGCAACAATTTTTCCAGCCGAGACATACACAGACAACAACTCCCTTGGTACTGTTGTGCATTTCTTACTCTCCACCATAGGTCCTCATCAGAATCTGGGCTCCCATACACTTCTCCAAGGCCTCAAGATAGGCCTGTGCAGTCGACTTCAGGGTTACTGGCCCGTTTAGCACGGATGGTAGCCAGGGCAGGACCTCGGAGGCTCTCACTAACCCTCTTCGCTTGCTCCGAGCATTGCCATTCTAGCACTTGGGGCAACATAGTTCATCCAGGTCTCCCAGTCATCCTCTTCTTGGGGGGTGGGAGGTGCCAGAGAAGATCCTCAACCTTCGGTAAGAGTCGTGACTAATGGCAGGTGCAGAAATAGGAGTCTGCATTGGTTCAGCCACCATTACGGGCACTGGAGCAGGAGAGGGTGTTGGGAGGAACACCCCAGGTGGCAAGAATAGTTTCTTCAAGTCCTCCACAGTTTTCCCTTCTCCCAGCAACCATTTAGCAAATTTCTCCTCAAAGTTTCAGATAGTGGTGGGGCTGATTCCCCCGGTCTTTACTGTCCTTAGTTATCACTCTCCAAGCAGTGAGGGCTCCTCTGGGGTAATGGTCTGTGGCACTTTGGAGCTATCTATGGGATCCTTAAACTCTACTAGGGCCAGGAAAGTGTGGGTGAGCAGATTAGCATGCCGACCCACCACCACAGGGTTTTGTAAACCTTCCACCTTGGAAAGTACTCCTGCACAGTGTCCGTATTGATACCCAGGGGATGTCCAGGATAAGATAGCATTTGGGGTCGATCTCCTCCCAGTACACCACTCCACCAGCCGGTGCACAGCCACTTCTGTCGGGTACCCATTTTTCTTAACAGTGGTTCGTAAATATGGCCACTAGAGGACACACAATCCCAGCGGTGAGCCTCCAAGATGTAACCCCTAGATGGCGCTATCCAGGGCTACTACCCCTGCCTGATTTGCCACTAACAGGTTGAGGGGCCTGGATCCAATGGTGGGTGCCTCCACCCAGAGGTCAGGGTTTGCAATAGTTAAACTAACTTGGTCACAGCCCTCTGGGACACTGCAACCTTTCTTCCCACTAGTGGCCCACAAATATATCAGAATTACCTTCACAGTATACACTTACCCCAGGACTGGTTCCGCACTGGGACCTCCTGTGAAATGAGATACAGTGCAACAATCACAGTACAGTACTTTAACATAGACAAATACCTCAGGCAGTATAACTTTGCTGAAACAAGCAGCTCTGATTTATTTAGGGGATATAACAAGGACGGGGAAATCAGGTTAATTAGCTTATCACTCTAATAATCTACCTATGGCTCTGTGCAAGAAGGTCTATCCTCTATCAGTTACTGTCCCTGGGTACCCAAGCCCTAGTGGCTAGTCCAAACCGTGGCAGCTGGTAGGGGCCCTTTCACACAGAGAAAAGGAAAATTAAACAGTCAGCAGTACAGTAATTCCATTTGGATTTAATGTGGCAATTCAACAGGGAGCGACCCTGAATTAATACTCACGACCTCCAAATAAGACAGGGTCCTTCAATATCAGCAGGGCTACTCCTGAGCTCCAAGAGACTCTTCACACATTTATATGGTAAAAAAAAAAAAAAGAGTACTATACCAGGCAGGCTGCTTCTCTATCCCGATCGCAATTACTGCACATACCGGGAGAAACACAGCAGATTCAGTTCCTGACAGACCGAGTGGAATTCAATAATTTCTCCAGTCTTCTACAGGGTGAGCCTGGTTTCTACTCTTCAGAGATCCTTGATTCTTTTCACAGGACGGATTCAGTCCTAACAAGCAGTTACACAAGCTGCAGACCGAACTCTGGGCCTTACACGCTTTTTGACTAAAACTGCACACTGAAAAGCACAGGGCTCCTTCCTTCTTCACTGCCAAAGCTCAACTGAAACTCCAACCGACAAAACGGGCACTTCCTTTGAGTTCCTCCCAGTTCTTGACTGGATTGGCTGTCACTCACAATAGACTGCTGCTGTTGGTCCAAAAAGGCACTGAAGTCTAAACTACATCTCCCAGAGTCACTGCCCATACAATCCTCTTGTGGCTGGCTCAGATTATGAGTCCAAGTTCTGATTCGTCCAAGGCACCATTTTAGAGCTAGCTTACCCCACACTGATTGGTCCAGTTCAGCAGTTCAAAACCAGAATGAGGAACTAGGCAGACACTGTTCTGACTGCAAAAGAAAGCAGGTTAGACAAACTGTAATTTCATTATCATTCTAAATGGTTTCTGGCAAACAGTTACATCTTTCAGATATGTTCCCTTTGCACTCCTAGTGACTGCAAAAATGGAGTGAATTGGCAGCAGCTTGAGTGGTACTCAAACAGAGAAACACACAGTCCCCCCATATAAACTAATTATGTCTGCAAGCAGACAGCTCTTAAAGAAACAGTACCAGAGGTTCTAAAAACACTCACTGATAAATGGCTTAAACGCCAAACACCATTCAGGCTTGGAGCATTCAAGCAAGCTCCTGGAAGTCTTTTGGGAACCCCCATTTGCAGGGGGGTTACAGTAACAATTAAGGACCTAACTTCTTTAGTTAAAAAGTGGCAATAGAAGCTGACCCATTGGCCCAGCGGTAGGACTACAGCTCACAACATGGGCAATGCAGGGAACAAGGCTGATCCACTAGGGGATGACTGGGCAGAGGAGGATTGAGTGCCCCAAAGGATGTTCTCATTCAGGGAGAGAGGATCACTGTCCTCACTGCAATACTGCCACGTGGGTGACCACAGGTGACTGTGCAGTTGAGGGTGCTGTGGGAGGGGAAGATGTCAGTTGGGGGACCCAAGTTGTGTACGCATTGCATACACATGTCCATTGGCCCCCCCATGCATGCTGACATCTTTGAGGGATTATAACAGAGCAGCCCCACTGCCAGCTCCTACAAGGGATCCCCGGTATACCTGTGATGGTCCCCCCCACTGTCTCTTTCACCCAATAATGTGCACGATCAGAAGCATATCACCCCCACCCCTGTACTTCAACCAGGGGTGGTAATTTGAGGCTACATGGGGATGGATGGTAGATAGGGACAGGGGTTACTGGGGACAGGGCAAGAAACTTGGGGACATAGAATGTAAATTATAAAAAAAACAGTGACAATAGCGAAACAAAACAAAAAAAAAAACAATTTGGGGGGAAATTATTCTTGTCAAATAGCTGATATGAGTGTCCTAATTAAGCTTTTCATCAATCCAAAGACCAAAATATTAATACACTTTTTACTAAGCCCAGACATCTATTATCAAAAGTCGACATCACCAGGGGCACTGAAAATCCATGGGTACGATTTCTGTGCAGTTTCCATAATTTTTGCCTTCCCCTATGATCCATTCGTGATTTTACACTTCCCTCAGTATCCCATGTAAGCATCAGCCTTAAATACCCTCATTTTATTAGTTTCTCTGATCCCTTTTCTGTCACATGGTTTTTGGCATCCTGGGACAAAGCAAACACAATCATTTCTGCCATACAGCATCAGCATATGTGTTATGTGTGACGTGCTAAGAGGGGCGGAACGCTTTTTGACTTTCTTCTTAAAAAATTGGCACCCTTTTTTGGAATTCTACCCCCCCCCCGGTCTGCCTAAGCCCCATATATAGGCTGAGGGGTTGTAAGGGAGGACGGCGCACCTGTTACCTGTACCAGCTATTTTGTAAAGCCCACCGAGCCATCCAGATCTGAGGTACACCTCAGCTGCATATCTGCCAAGCCGCAACTGCTGAGCTTTACTTTTGTTTTCAATCTTGGCTTGCTTGCGGCTTAAACAGTACGATGATCCGATCCATCTGCTCTCATCTAGTCCCTACTGCAGTCGTGACTGTGAGGGAACCAGACGACGGTGAGCATACCAGACCTGCCCCAATGAACAGCTGAGCTGTAGTGAGCCACAAACAGAACAGTAATTAATTCATTATTTTTTTATGGCTTTGGGCAGAGCCTACAATCGTCTTGCTAAAGACTACTGGGAATCAGAACTCTAAACTACCATACCTGACTCCGAATGGGAAGACACATGGAACACTGCCTGTATCAGTACAAGCTAAGCTCATTCAGTTTAAGATCTTGCATGGTTACTATTTGTCCTCAGATAAATTATTTAAGATGGATTACTCGAATGACAAAACATGTTGATGTTATGGACAGCAAAACAGGGGGTTAGCACACATTTTCTGGAGCTGTCCTCAATTGACAGAAGTATGGAAAGAAGTCCATCAAGTATGTTCTGCAGTATGTAATTACAAATGTAGTTTCTTCCTAACTCTATATATACTAGATATCTTTCCAGAGGGTCATGGACTTGATTTCTAAAAAAAAAAGGTCTGGGTTAACATTGTCCCTCTAAACCTTAAAAGGATTATCATGAGGAACTGAAAAACCAAACACATCCCCACTTTAAGCGAATGGTTCAATCTAATGAGCTCATCAGCAAACAATGAAAGGATCAGCTACCTGGTTATGGAGACATTAGAGGTCTTCGATAAAATCTGGGACCCTTTTTTTAACCTTAGGTGACCATATACGCCTGACTATTCTATAGTGATTTATGTAATGCTTCAGATTTTATTCTATTGATTGTGACTGAATACTGTGAAACAAAGCAGAAAACACATTGCTAGATACTGTTTTATCTAGAGACGATGAATGTTATGCAGTTGTAACTCTTATGATATTTTATTAACAACTGACATAGAACATGAATTTTTCTGTAACCTATGTAATATGCTTCTAATCCAAGATAACATGTGGTTGCTCTTGTTAAAAATGTGTTTTGTCAGAGCCCGATGCAATGCCACCAATTCCTGTCTTTCATGGAGTCAAAGGACAGTTTTACTCCAAAGGTGCCAGTGTATTCTGTCCAGACAAGATGGTGCTTGTGGGTCAATGCTGTAGATTATTTAGCTGAATACATGCTCATCATCGCTGAATTTCTGCAATGCAAAACATCTGGAGCAGCAACCCTCAAAAGGTTGAAAGACCTACTGAAAGACAAGTTACCAGAGTTGATAATGCAAGCAACATTTGTCAAAGAACATTCCGTACAGCTGGTTAGCCTCATTGAAGAGATATAGCCCAACTCCAAACCACATGGATACATTTTTTCAAAGTTGCAAACTCTGCATTTCTGTTTAGACTTTTGCGCAATGGCTGGCATTCAGGAATATAGGCCCCAAACTGTGGAACTGTTATCCCGATGCCTAGTACAGGAACCAGAGGCCTGTGCCACTCTTTTTCAGACTCTGATACTGCAGAGCAGTGAGAAGATGACAAACGTTTTGAGACACCACCCCTCCTTGAACATTTCTGAAGCAGTAAGAGTATTCAATCCCCAGCAGCTACCAGCAGCGGAGGCGGATAAAGCTAAATACACTGAACTGCTCCCTGGATTTCTCAAAGTCTCAAACATTGAATGGCATGTATACGTGACTGTAGCTCAGACGATTCCATGATTTCAACCTGTCAGAATGGTGGGGGACACAGCAGGTTGCACTGCCAGAGCATGCTGTGGTTACCAAGCAATACATATGGCTTCCAGTGAGCACAGCTGATGTGAAACGAACATTTTCGGTATACTCTGACCTGCCAAAGGACAACTAAAGGACTTTAACGTAAGAACAATTTAAAGCTGCTTTTAATGTTGAAGTACAATAACCATATATAGAGATTATTATTAAAGGGTGGTAGTTTTTGAGCTGCACTGATAGGAATTGTTTACATGTTGACAGATTTTAACATGCAACAGGAAAAACACGTTAAACATCATGTCTTATAGAAGATCACAGAAGTGTGTGTGTGTGTAATATCAGGAAATGTGTTTGCTAGCATTCATTTTTGGCTCACAGTGCAATATTTCTCATGTTAATAAGGGTGCAATTTATGGGAATTGATATTTTGACCTTATGTAATATTGCATATTTTATAGATATGCATTCTAATTTTTTTGGTGTACTAAAAACTAAATCCAGCAGGTAACTATGCAAACATCATGCTGAGGGCCTCGCAATTTCTCCAAAATGAATCAGAAAAATCCCTGCAATTTTGCCAAGATTGTTCTGCAATCTTCCAGTGGCCCTGGACATTGTAAAAAGGTCCCCAATGAAGCTCAATTTATGACCACTTCGTAAGACCATATACCCAAGTCTAACAGACATTTAGAAAAATATGTTTTTTATTTATTAATTTAATAAAGTCTTTGGTAACCAGGTAGGTTTAAGCTTCATAAAGTGCTGCAGCAAGTCAGAATGAATTTCGAGAGTTGTCTGCAGGCCAGCAATATTCTCCTTACTTGTGTATATGACAATGACCTCTGCGTAAATGTGTTTCGATATACCAGTCAATTGCTTGCGTACGTCATTAACATACATTAAAATCCTAAGAGGCCTAATATTAAACCCTGAGGAGCATTCCCTTTTTTTGGGACACGAGTCCTGACTTTGTGACCAAAAATCTTCAAAGTGGAACCTATCAGGTAAGTAACTGGCCACCATTTTTAGCGACAGCCTGCAAAACCCCATGGTTTTAGATAAGTCAAGAAAAACTGCACTGGTGTAAAATCCCTGACTGGCTGTTTTAAGTTTATCTTTTTTTTTCTTTTAATTAGTTTTTATTTGGCTGTTTTGTAGTAGTTTGTCTGGTTTGGTCTGAAGAACTGAAACTTAATCGGGCACAAAATCTAAGCCTTTAATCTGTGTGTTTTTATGCTGCGTTACAAGCAGCAAGACTGAAAGAGAGGCTCTACACCTAATTTTTTTTTGGGGGGGGGATGAAAGAGACACTGTCAACCCTTTTTGCATTATATTATTTTTAGTTGAAAACCCACATTTTACTGTATGATTAACCTGCTCTAAAATTCATTGAAGTTGCTGGCTGTTCTATCTGCTTCTTTTCTTAGCGGAAATGAAATGCAAGGTAATGGTGCAATTATACCCTACATAGAAACACAGACTTTGACGGCAGATAAGAACCACTTGGCCCACCCAGTCTGCCCATTTTCCTATCTTTTGGATAAGCTGCAGATCCTAGTTAACCAACATCCTACTTCCTCCTACCTCTGAGTAAAATTGCCTTATGTCTGTCCCATGCATTCTTGAATTCCCCTACTGTTTTTGACCCCACAACCTCCTCTGGAAGGCTAATCTATGTGTCCACCACCCTCTCTGTGAAATAAGACTTCCTTACATTGACCCTGAGCCGTCCCCCCTCTATCTTCAAATTGTGCCCCCCTTGTTCTTGTACATCTCTTTTTCTGAAAGACTGGACTTTGTTGATTCCCTTGAGGTACCTGAATGTTTCTATCAAGTCCCCCCTCTTCCTCCTTTCCTCTAGGGTATACATATTAAGTTTTTTTAGTCTTTCTTCATATGGCTTCTGGTGCAGATCTACCACCATTTTAGTTGCCCTCCTCTGGACTGCCTCCATCCTGTCTATGTCCTTGCAGAGACAACGTTTCCAGAACTATACACAGTATTCCAGATGGGGTCTCACCAACTGTCTGCACAGAGAGATAACAATTTCCTGTTTTCTACTGGTGATGCCTCTCCCTATGCATCCCAGTGTCCCCCTAGCCCTCCTTACTGCCTTCTCACATTGCTTGCCCACCTTTAGGTCACCTGCTATAACTACCCCAAGTGCAGTTTCATTTTTGTTGTTGTTAGTCCTCCCCCATTGTGTATTTTCCCCCCCCGGGATTTTATTTCCCAGGTGCATTACTTTGCACTTCTTTGCACTGAATCTAAGCTGCCATAGTTTTGACTATTCCTCCAACCTTGCCAAGTCCCTGCTCATCCTTTCCAGTCCTGCTTTGTGTGTCAACCCTGTTGCAGATATTTGTCTCATCTGCAAAGAGGCATACTTTTCCTCATAAATTTAAAATATGCCTGGCAGGGGCTTAGCTGCACTGAGAAGTGGTCTGTTTGTATTTCTGATATGTTCCTACAGCAAGTTGCAGGATTGCGCAACACTTGACAAAGGAATGTGTGTGGATTTAAGGAAAGCCTAAGGCCTGCTGACCATGTGAGCTCATGGCGTAATGGTTAGAGCACTGGAACGGTATTACCAGGGGTCTTGGTTCAATTCCTGGTGGGTCACACTTTTCCTTTCTCATTTCCAACCTTGATTTAAAATATGCCTGGCAGGGTCTTAGCTGCACTGAGAAGTGCTCTGTTTGTATTTCTGATATGTTCCTAAGTTGCAGGATTGCACAACACTTGAAAAAGGATTCTGTGTGGATTTAAGGAAAGCCTAAGGCCTGCTGACCATGTGAGCCCATAGCTTAATGGTTAGAGCACTGGAACTGTATTACCAGGGGACTGGGTTCAATTCCCGGCGGGCCACACAATTTTTCTTTCCCATTTCCATCCTTGATTTAAAATATGCCTTGCAGGGGCTTAGCTGCACTGAGAAGTGGTCTGTTTGCATTTCTGATTAAATATTGGGTACCCCAGGGCTCCATCCTGGGCCCGCTCCTGTTCTTGCTCTTTATCAATAACCTCTCTTCCATCTGCCAAACCACCCAACTAGTCCTTTATGCTGATGACGCGGCCCTCTACTACCGTGACACTACCCTGGATACAATGTTCAGTAACTTGCAGGACGACTTCAGCAAGCTACACACTTGACTCTCTGCCAAAGGCATGGTTCTCAACTCCAAGAAGACCAAATTTATGATCTTCTCTGGCCCAAGAAAAGCTCCAGTCATGGGCCAATCCCTCTTAGACAATCTTAGTAACATAACAGAACAAGTCTACAAATTCAAATACCTTGGACTGTACTTAGACCCTCATCTGACTTACAATATCCATATTACCAACCTCATCAAGAAAATCCATATGAGACCAGGTCTCTCATACTGAATCAGAAAGTTTCTTATTCCCCGTCTCCAGACTACGCCTCGCCAGCTCCCTTCTCCTGCTCCTCCTTGATTATGGCTCTATTGTCTACTCCCCCCCAACACATCCCCCCTTTTCCCCAAACTCAGGACTACATACAATAATATTGCATGCTTCGTGACCGGCCTCCCCTGGATGACCCATCACTGTACCCTCTATGCCTCCCTCAACTGGCTCGCCTTTGAAGGCAGGTTCCAACTTAAAATGCTCTCTTTCCTACACAAAGTTCACCGTAACCTACTGTCAATCAGCATTAACTCCCTTTTTCCCCCTTGTCGTTTCCCAAGCGCAGTACTAGAGGGGCTGCTTGTCATATCTTCGACACCCCTTTTACCGCACCAAGCATGCGCAGACCTCCATCACATACAAGGGCCCTAAGTTTTACAATAAACTGCCCCCCTGAACTTCAGACCTGTAGTTCAATTGACTCATTCACCTCCTCCTTCAAGGACCACCTCCTCCAATCCACCACCGGTATCTGCCCCGGTAGGTAACCCCCCTGAATGGCCACCAACCCTTGAGTTACCTTAGAGTTTATAAGTATCTGTATATTGGCTCTGTTGTTGTGTGCTCTGTATTTTTTTCCTATTACAGATGATCTTGTCATACATACTGTTCCTATTGTAAGTACCATAACATTTTGCAAATATTGTTTTTACCTTTTCTCTGTATTATCACATTTTTGTACCACTGGACACTTGTGAAAATGGGCATTTTTGCTCACATACCTTCCAGTATAAAAATACAACTAAACTGAACTGTGGAGGTGCTTCCAGTTTCAGATTAGTGGTCTGGCTTTGAGGACTGAATACAGAAGCCATCAGAGTCCTCTTCTGAATCCCATAATCTTCATGAAACCAAGGCTTCACATTTGTTGGCTATGGAGAATGAATCTGCCTTTGCACATTTTGCTTTGTGTTGTCCCCAGCCTCCTCTTCTTCTAGTCACCATATGAAACTGTTCCCATATTGGTGCAGAGAGAAGGGGCATTTACCTCTGCTTCAGGGTGGGCATAGGGCTAATCTGTTCCTTATCTTTCAGTGTTTCTTCCATCTGTGCTATTTGCACAGTATTACATTCAGACAGGGAAAGGTCAGTATTGTGTTTCTGAGGGGTGTTATTAGGTACTGTTGTTGGCACTGAATCTGAGTTTTGGCATGTCAAGTTAACCTGAGATACCTGTGCTGTACATCGAGTGTAGGTGCCCTCAGCTCAACTAGTAGATGGTCCATGCATGGGAACAGGAGATGAGGGGGGTGTAGGCAGTTGACATGGCCTCTGCCCACCTTCCTCCGGACAACTGTTTGTGAAATGTTTCTTTTGGCCTGTACCCTGGGCAATATTAACATAGTAGTCCTGCTCTGCCTGGTCCATAGGGTCATCTATATTGTGCAGTGCCTAGGGGCAGGTTTTAAAGGAATGCCGTTTATCATCACAAGGGTTGCATCTCATTAGGTCTCTACAATGGAGGTGGAGATTAATTAATTCCACACACAGGACACACTTTAATTGATCACAAGTGTTATTAAGGTGTATCCAAGAACCACAGTGGAAGCAGGCCTTAGGTTGTCCTAATAGAGTACAACGCCTTGATCCTTTGATCCTTTCCCAAATAAAATCTATTTGGTAGATGCTTTAGGCCAGTGTCCATCTGTAGCAATGGATCCATACCCTCCATCCCCAGTCCAAATGTTCTAAGAATCAAGAACTGGTTCAGGTTAACCTAACACTGCACATTTCATTTTGAGCCAAGAGAACATTTGTGATATTAGCACATTAAATTTTAAACAGAATGGTGACCACTCGAAAAACAGGTTACTCACCTGTAACAGTAGTTCTATGTGGTATATGGTGTATATCCACACTTCTGGCAGTATCTCATCCCTTTAAATCTCCTGCTGGAAAGTCTTCAAGCTGGCTCCTCCCACCCACCTGAGTGGAAACTCCCATAGCACCACCCATGACATCAGATCTTGCCCGCTGGAAGCAAGACTGGTGTGCCACTTGCCAGGAGAGGTCAGGTGGGTCAGTGTGGATGTACACCACATATCACTCCCAGAACTACTGTGACAGGTGAGTAACCTGTTTTTCTAGGGATTTTGATACACAGGTGTGACATATCTCACCTGTTGTGGAAGGCTGCCTTCCTGGTGGCAATCACATCACCCAGAAGGATCAAAGAGTTCCAGGCACTCTCAGTGGAGTCCCCTTACCTGGTCTTCCACAAGGACAAGGCTGTCCTTCACCCCAACCCGAAGTTCCTCCTGAAGGTTGTGTCAGATTTTCACCTTAACCAGGTGATTAATCTGCCAGTGTACTTCACCAACCACTCCTTGGAGCCTGAGAGGCTGAGCACAGGCTCCATACACTGGACCTGCGGTGAGTGCTAGCCCACTATAAGAAGCGCACAGCTGGAGTTCAGGGAGAGGTTCACCAGCTATTTGTAACCTATGCTGAAGTTGCACCTGGCAGACTGGCAGCTAACCAGACAAATGGTTGGTGGATTGTATCCTGCATCGACCTCTCCTAAAGGTTGGAGGGTAGGGAGCCTCCGTTGGGCTAAACGCTCATTCCACCTGTCATACTGCTGCCTCAGTGGCTGTTTCCAGGGATGTCCCTATCCAGGAGATCTGCAGGGCTGCTACTTGGAAGTCAGCACACACCTTCATTTCCCATTACCACATCGACCTTGATTCATGCCTGGATGCTGGTTGTGGGGCCTCAGTTCTCCAATCTCTGTTCCCTAAATAGGGGGTGTGCACCTTGCCCCCCCCCGAAAACTGATAGGAGTCTGACAGAAGTGTGGATAGTACACCATATCCAAATTCCTAGAAAAACAGGTTGCTCACATGTAACAGTAGTTCTATGAGTGGTATATGGTGTACATTCAAACTGCCAAAGTTCCTTCTGACCCTACAGGGTAGACTGGGAGTCACAGTGAATGACAGCTGCCCTGGAAGCCTGGGAGCAGTATGGGCTTCCTTAGGGGGAGGACCCATGGGTGGCTGTTTGGGCGGCGGCTCCATATGGAGTGGTGGAGAGGCCGGGATAGGCTGAGATACTATATTGGACTAGATATCTGCAACAAATCTCTCTTGCTTACATCTGAGGGAAGTTTTCCTTACTTTTACATTGGTATTGCTTTGTGTTTAATTATTTTAGTTTTTAATTCAGGAAGGGGGTTTTCAAAACTGCTTATCTTGTGAGCATCTTCAGAAGGGTTGAAATAACTGCATATTTGATTTTCCTTTGTGGCTAACTGGACTGTCTACTAGAATTCTGTGACAATCTGCATCAATATATTTTGCAATATTTGCTGGTGGTGGCTGTGTGCTTTAAAATAGCAAAGGCTGCAGTTTGTAATTGGATGCCAGACATAGCCTGAGGTGGGGGAAATTGTCTTCACAAGTCAGGGAGACCTGCATCACAGCCAATTGTTCTAGCTTGAACATTTCAGCATTGATCAATTACTATAAACTACTGGTGTGATCCTGTTTCAGACAGAAGTCCATCTTCTTCCAAGTTGTGTAACTGGGTGTGCTTTGAAACAACTGAGAAGCTGCATAGGATATACTACATTGGACTAGATATCTGCAACAAATCTCTCTTGCTTACATCTGAGGGAAGTTTTCCTTACTTTTACATTGGTATTGCTTTGTGTTAAATTATTTTAGTTTTTAATTCAGGAAGGGGGTTTTCAAAACTGCTTATCTTGTGAGCATCTTCAGAAGGGTTGAAATAACTGCATATTTGATTTTCCTTTGTGGCTAACAAACCACCAGGCTGTTTAGGGGCTGGGGAGGTTTACCTGTGTCTGACTTGGATGTCTGGATTTTTCTCTGTTTGATTAGCAGGGTATTTTCTCTGTCAAATTGTTGTGTAGGGCATCTTGCTGACTGGAAGGCACTCATCGCAGTAGTGGGTCAGAGCTTTTAGCTGATTGTTTCATGAGGGCACAGTTTAGGCCCAACCCTTCCCACCCTCACCCCACCCCTGGAAATAGTTCCTTTATACCTGGGGTTCTGACATCATTTCCTCAAGAGTGCAAGGTGCATATCACTGTCATATCCTCTCTAGCACACTGCACTGACAATATAAGCATACACATTGTATAATATATATATTTCTATATAACAAACCAATCACACACACACACACACACACACACACACACACAAACAAACAAACAAAAGTAGATAAACATGTGGGGAGTAGTGCAATGTAATGGCTGTGGGGCAGCAGTCTTCTGGGAGTCTTTCTGGAGGCTGAGATGCTGCCCTATTTGCAGACAACTCTCTGCCCTGAGGGAGGAAGTTGCCCGTCTTCAGGCCACATTGGACAGTAGTAAGGGAACCTTCCCCCAGGCCACACTGGACGGTAGGAAGGGAACCTCCCCCATCCAGGAAGCACCAGAGCCACCACCACCACCACTACCTCAGAGGTTGCGAAGAAAGCACAGCAGTTGGACCACAATGGGCTCAGGGAGGGTGAGGATGGTGGAACAGAGGCACACCCAGTCAGTTGTTCCACTCCACAATCCATACACCATTCTGGGGGAGCATAGCTCCCCTATGGATGCACCAGAGGAGACTGATGACAACTGTCACAAGGGAGGCCCACAGGAAGGAGGCAGAGGACACCACAGGGAAAGGAAGCAGCTCCTGGTGGGGACTCAATTATTAGGGGACAGAACTGGGGAGGCAGGAAAACTGAATTAAGGTGCCTGCCTGGTGCCATGGCTTGGAGGGACAGGAAGCGCATCCTCAGGATCACGAGAACAGCTGCATGGGAGTCTGAGCTGGACGTCATTGTCCACCTAGGGACAAATGACTTGGCTCATCATGAGATTAGAGCAGTGCAGGAGGACTTTGTAGAGTTGGGGAGGGGCCTAAAACAAGTAGCACACACAGTATCCTTCTCAGAGGTGCTGCCTGTCAATGGCATGGGTGAGGCGAGGGTACTTTGCACCATGCAGTTTAATGAATGGTTGAAAAAATGGTGTGGAGCACAGGGGTTTGGCTTCATTGGGGACTGGGGTTCCACCTGGAGGGACACCAACCTATACTGGCAGGATGGTCTGCATCTGTCCAGGAAGGGAACAAGTCTTTTGAGCAATCGGTTTAAATGCTTCATTGGCAAGCTTTTAAACTAGTCAAGGGGGGAGGCACTGATAAGCAACAGGAAAATCCCAGCCTCTCCCTACAAAACAGGGTACTAAATGAGAAAAAGACCGAGGTAGAAAGGTCAATGGGGGATGCTGCAACAGAAGGTAAAGCCATCAAAATATGGAGAGCAATGAGAACCAATGCCCGTAGTCTGAGTAACAAGCTTCCTGAATTAGTGGCCTTCATGGAGGAGAAACATCTGGATATTGTGGCAGTCACAGAAACATGGTATACACAAAACCATGACTGGGACGTAAACATACCAGGATACACTATCTACAGGAGGGACAGGGAGGGTAAAAGAGGAGGAGGAGTAGCTCTTTACATAAGGGAAGGGATCAAAGCAACAGAACAAAAGGGTAAACAGGGGAGGAGAAGAAGCACTGTGGGTAAATTTGGAGACAGGCAATGGTACCACAATCCTCACAGGGGTTGTATACAGACCCCCTTCTCAGGGGGAGGAAATGGACAAGGAAATGATAGAAAGTATACTTAGAATGGCAGAAAAAGGGGAGATATTGCTGATGGGTGATCTGAATATGCCAGGTGTTAACTGGAGTGCAGTTGCAGCAGCCACTTCAAAGAGTGGGGTTATTCTAGATGCCCTACAGGGGGCATGCCATAGACAACTAGTATTGGAGCCCACTCGAGAGGGAGCAATCTTAGACCTGGTTCTCTCAAATGGAGATGGAGAGAGGATCACAGATGTAGAAGTGGGTAGCCATCTGGGAACTAGCGACCATCGAACAGTATGGTTCACAATAAACACAGCAATAGAGTCAAGCCATACAAAGGCAAAAGTACTGGACTTTAGGAGGGCTGACTTTGCCAAAATGGGTGAGTGCCTAAGGAATGCACTAGCAAATGGGCAGGAAGGAGGGTGGAAGAACAATGGGAATAATAAAACTGCCATCACAGAGGTAACGAGCCTTGTGTGAAGCAAATAAACAAAACAAAACGATGTAAGAAACCACTATGGTTCTCAAAGGAGTGGCAGTGAAGGTTCAAGAGGAAAAGAAAGCATTCAGGAGTACAAGAAATGCAGAAGGAGCAGGACAGAGAACTGTATCAGTTAAAGCAAAAGGAAGCTGGGAAGGCAGTCAGACAGCAAAGGCCCAAACCAAGGAAAAGATAGCCAACTCAGTTAAGAAGGGAATAAAACCTTTTATAGGTACATCAGGGTGAAGGAAGACCAAGGAAGGGATAGTGAGGCTTAATAAAGGGGAGGGAGGGTGGGCAGAGGGAGACTGTGAAAAGGCAGAGATACTAAACAAATATTTTTGCTCAGTATTTCAAAGGAAGAGGGGGAGGTACCTAAAACAAACAGTAGAAACACTCTCGATACAGAAGTTGATACCAGCCCATTTACAGAAGAAAGAGTTATGAAAGAACTCTTAAAACTGAAGGTGGACAAAGTAATGGGGCCTGATGGGATTCATCCCAGAATTCTAAAAGAACTAAGGGTAAAACTAGTGACACCACTGACTACCCTCTTTAACAAATCATGGGAGGATGGGGTGATACCCGAGGACTGAAGGAGGGCAGATGTGATTCCACTTCACAAAAGTGGGAGCAAGGCAGAAGCAGGAAACTACAGACCTGTTAGTTTAACCTTAGTGATAGGGACAATGATGGAATCACTTCTGAAGGAAAGAATTGTCGAGTATCTAGAAGCCAGAGGGGCACAGGACCCAAGGCAGCATGGATTCACAGCGGGAAGGTCATGCCAGATGAATCTGATAGATTTCTTTGACTAGGTGACCAAAGTAGTAGATCAGGGAGGGGCTGTGGACATGGCCTACCTAGACTTTAGCAAGGTATTTGACACAGTCCCACACAAAAGATTAATATACAAGTTAGCCAGCCTGGGAGTGGGTCCCAAGATGACAGCCTGGGTAAAGAATTGGCTGGAGACTAGGACACAGAGAGTAATAGTAAATGAAGTCCACTCAGAAGAAAGGGGGGTTACTAGTGGGGTACCGCAGGGTTCAGTAGTAGGACCAGTCCTCTTCAATGTCTTTATAAGCGACATTGCAGAGGGAATGGAAGGAAAAGTATGTCTCTTTGCAGATGACACAAAGATCTGCAACAGAGTTGATGCACAAGGTGGGGTGGAAAGAATGAGAAGGGACTTGGCAAGGTTAGAGGAATGGTCAAATGTATGGCAGCTTAGATTCAATGCTAAGAAGTGCAAGGTAATGCACCTGGGAAACAAAAACCCAGGGGAAGAGTACACAATGGGGGTGAGATACTAACAACAACAAAATGGAAAGGGACCTGGGGTAGTCATATCAGATGACCTAAAGTGGGCAAGCAATGTGAGACGGCAGCAAGGAGGGCTGGGGGATATTGGGATGCATAGGAGAGGCATCACTAGTAGAAAACAGGAAGTTATTATCCCTCTGTACAGACAGCTGGTCAGACCCCATCTGGAGTACTGCATGCAGTTCTGGAGACCCAGTCTCCGCAAAGACATAGACAAGATGGAAGCTGTCCAGAGGAGGGCACTAAAATGGTGCAGGGTCTGCACTGGAAGACATATGAAAAGAGACTTAAGGAGCTTAATATGTATAGCCTCAAGGAAAGGAGGGAGAGGGGGACGGATAGAAACTTTCAAGTACCTCAAGGAATCAACGAAGTCCAAGAGGGTAGCATCTTTCAAAAAGAGGTGTGCAAGAACAAGGGCACAATTTGAAGATAGAGGGGTCGGCTCAGAAGTAATTTAAAGTATTTTTCACAGAGAGGGTTGTGGATGCGTGGAATGGCTCGGAGGAGGTTGTGGAGTCAAAAACAGTGGTGGAATTCAAGCATGCATGGGACAGTCATAATGCCATTCTAGGGGTTGGGGGTAGGAAGAAGTAGGCTGCTGGTTAACTAGGATCTGCAGCTTATCCAGTAGGTAGGAAAACGGGCAGACTGGGTGGGCCAAGCGGTCCTTATCTGCCATAAAATTCTATGTTTCTATGAGATGTTTCCAGCCAAACCGGAGTAGGATGAGGCCTGGGTAGTGGTAGTCATGTAATAGCAGGGGTGGGAGCTGGAAGCTGTTTAACCCCCAAGAACATCAGCTGTTGCCACATGAGTTCCTCGTAGCATTGACACATTTTGCACCAAAGCCTTTCCTCATCCGAGGAGGAAGAGGAGGAGGAATAGCGATGATGCCGCTTGCCCAAATGTCAAGAGTGGGAACGTCGATATCGACATGGGCTGCTCGATTTGGGACTTCTGGATCAGGATCTTGACTGTTGGGTCCGCTGACGGTGGGTCTCAGAGGGAGCCAGTGAAAGCTGAGGATCTTCCGGGTTCATCGGATCCTGAGGAGGAGGGAGCGGATCAGTATTCTGGTCTGACCCTCCCTGGGGAGTAATAAGCAGGAACGGAGTCCTAGAGAGGCAGCTATCAGCCTCATCTGGCGACAACAGGTCAACCAGCTTAAGAAAAATCTTAACAGGTTAGTCGATGGCTGTCTCAACCAACTGGCCCGACTGGGTGGAGCCACGGCTTGGGCTGAAGGATCTACCACAGTCAAAACATTAGTAGAAACACAGAAATCCGTAGACTGAGAGCGCTTGCGATCCCATGATTGGCGACAAGACTTTTTCTTAGTCTGTTTTTCGGACTTGGATTTTGTGCCTAAAGATGGACCCTGCCCAAAGGTAGAAAGGGCCTGGCACAAATCTCGGAACGCCCATGAAAAGTTGGCACCCAAAAGAAGCGGCAAAAAGGCCAAAGTCGAAGAAGCATGCTCAGTGGCTTGGGCCGCAGATTCTTCAAATGCTGCAAGTTGTTCAGCGGATCCTGCAGCCGTGGAGACTGCCTGACAGGCGTCTTTGGATTTAACGGGAAGATCCTGTTAATGTAGATGCCCCAAAAGAAGTTGCGCATGCTGGTCTTCTAACGTGGTAGGATGTAAGGTGTGACATAGGCCACATGCCTGGGGATCGTGATCGTGGCCTAGGCAGTAGATTCACATGGTGTGCGGGTCCATCTGGGGCGTCTTTTGCCCGCATAAGCATTACTTTAAATCCTGGTGCTGACTTTGAGTCACCCATCATGGATGAGGTGAAGGAATCCCCTGAAGATAAATATTCACAACGTGAAACGTTTTTAGAAAGAAAGGGCTTGCTCAGCACCACAGTGGTAAGGAGGGAAACTTCTCCTTCCAGTGGAAAGGAAGATTTGACGTCACGGGGTGGTGCTGAGAGAGTTACCACCTGGGTGGGTAGAAGGAGCCAGCCTGAAGAATTTCTGGCAGGAGATTTAAAGAGAAAGCAAGAAATTCTTTATTTATAAAACACTTCCAAAAGATCATAGCGTTGTACAACTTTCATAAAAGCAGTTATCAACTGGCAAAAAACTGATAAAACAAGTAATAAAACAACAACATTTTAAATAACAGGGAAGCGGACTCAAATAAATAAGTTTTATGGGCAGATTTAAAGGCCTCAATGGATGGGCACTCTCTAATCTGATGAGGTAGAGATTTCCACAGGGTCGGAGCTGCAAAAGCAAATGATCTGGCTCCCGAAGTTGTCAAACGGACCCTGGGAATCTCTAGCAATCCCTCACCAGCGGAGCAAAGAGGGCGATGGGGGTGGTAGGGACAGAGGAGATCTTGCAGGTACCCCGGTCCCTGTCCGTGTAAGGCTTTATAGGTCAGTAACCCAACCTTGAAGGTGATCCTCCACTATACTGGCAGTCAGTGCACATGGCAGGGAGCACAGGTGTGAAGTGGCAAGATCTCGATAAGCCCATCAACAGCCTGGCAGCCGCATTCTGCATTAGCTGCAGGTGGCAGAGATCCACCCCCGATAGCCCCAGGTACAGGGCATTACAGTAACCAAGGTGCGAGGTCACAAAGGCATGGCCCAATGTCGGAAGATGCTGCCAGAAATGTGGATAGTACACCATATCCACTTCCCTAGAAATACTGGTGTTGTCAGAGGGATAGCAGAAAAGGAGCACCATAGAGGAGTATTTTAACCTTATGGTATTGCTTCCAGAAGCATTCCAACCCATTTGACATTTTGAAACTTACGTAAAAGGTAGTGTCGCTAACAGTATGGATAAGAGCATAGATCACATTTGCGAAGAGTTTTAAACTCTCTTTTAATAACACTCGGGTCACAAAAACGTGGTCTGCTGCTACCATCATAACCCCTTTAAACTTAAAGGGACACTGTCAGCTTTTTATAGAATGCTGACTCACCATAGCAAATATGCCCCTATAGCCTTCAATAAGGCAACTGTATTGTAATATGATCTCTAATTTTCTATTTTGGTGATTTTTTTACCTCTTTCTTGATACTATCATCTAGTTCAGATGAGCGGCTCTTAACATGGCCGCCCAATGGCACCAGGCCACAGCTAAACTGATGCATGGACCGAGCTTAGACATTTGTTACCAATATGAGTTAAACATTGTTTCAGATAGGAGACATCGAGCTGAGCTTGTTAATCTATGTCTCATTTGAAAACCAAGCAGTTTAATCCAGTTAAATTTACGTTTACAGTTTCAAGCTGTGACTTCGGACATGTGCATCAGCGTCAGATTGTTTTGTGATCGTTTTTGCTTGAAACAAAAAAGGTGATTCTAAACTTGTTTGCAGTTCTAGGGAAGAGGGTAAATAAAATGGAGTCGCCTAAGATCTGGGCATTTTGCTCCGAGTTTCCTCTACTGTAGAAAGGCCACTGCTGCTTCTCTGTATCCCAACCTCTCCTCCAGGGGAAACGGTCCAAAACCAGTCTCCTGTTTTTTCCTACCATTCTGCCTTCATTAAGGCTTCATCCTTGCTGAGCACATACAGCTGTGCATTGGGTGCAGCATGGCACTCCAAAGTCCTTCTTCTTGCCGCTCTGTGACGCCAGCTGTTCCAGCTTGTCTGAGACAGCTGTATAGGGGAAGCTGTATAGGGGAAACCCATGATCAACTGCATCCTAAGAGGGCAAGGGGGACATGAGAGATACGTACAAATATCTCCATGGGATTTACAAGATGAACTGCAAAGAACTGTACAAACACTAGCACAAGGGGGAACCCACTAAAGCTGGATGGGGTATGTTCAGGAGGGATGTCAACAAGTACGTTTTGGCATGAAGAGTGGTGAATAGGTAGAACAGATTGCTGGAGGAAGTGGTCTATGCCAAAAATGTGAATGAATTCAAACACGGTTGGGACAAGCACAGGGACTGATGAGTGCAAGAGGTGGTATAACAGGAGGGGGTATGGGGTGGGGGTTGGGTGATCATTCGGGCCATCACATTTAGACTCAGTCCAGCTTGTAATTGCACATTAGCTCTGTATTTCTGCTCTCCTGTTACTTATTACTAAAGTCTTTTGCCTGAGAACAGGACCGCTGTTCCTTAAGAGTCCATCTGCTCCGCCAGGCTACTGGCGCAGCGGTAGCTCAACCACTTTTGATGTCAACACCTAAGTTATAGAGTGAACTCAAGTTGCTGGGGTTCACTGGAGGAAGGAAGATCAAGTGTTCCAAAAGGATGCTTCCTTCCACTAGGGAGGGTGGCTACTGTGCCTACAAAACTGCCACCTTGGGGTCCACAGGTGGCAGTGTAGCAGCGAGACAACAGAGAGGGGGTACATTGGCCATGCTCCATACTAAAAGTTCAGCATCAGCATCCCTTATCTGAGGTCATCCGCTACAGACTTAACCCCTTTCTAACTACAGAAACCAGGATGGCGAAAGGGAACGGGACAATTCTCCCCACCCTTTTCTAAGGAGCAGCCTGGCTCGTCGCTGAGCGCTACAGAAATACAGTGGCTGAGCACGCTCTACCACAGGGTCAGCCGTTTCACCGCCAGGGCAGACAGAATGGAACACCACTGCAAGGTGCTCCAGGCCCCTAGAATGGCCATCCTTGGAGGCAAGATTAGCATTTCCTGCCCTGTGCATGGCCTATAAGCTACAGCAACCCTGGGCCCCTCTCGGGCTGAGGGACCTTCTCATTCCTAAGACAGCGAGACGAGAGCTCAGATCCACCAATCAGATGCTCCTAGAAATCCCCAGGGCCAGATCATCCCTAGGTAAACAGTCACTCAAGAGTCGCCCTCCCCAAACTCTGGAATGAGCTCCCGAGAGAGATACAAGACAGCCCCACCATTGAGGGCTTTAAGAAAGGGCTAAAAGCACACCTATAGAAGGGGTCCCAGTGCCTCTGTCTCTCCTAGGGTCCTGCCAAGGGACCAAACGCAGGGTGATATCCTTGCAAAAGAACGGTGGGCCATGGACGCATGGGCCCGTCAGTCTGGTGGTAGAACTGTCCTTAGCACTTTATAGGTTTTACAACTTGTCAATTGGTCTGTACCTAACGAATGTCTGAAGCTTTGGTTGTATCAGTCTCTGTACTATAATGTTTGTTCACACACTCTATGTAAGCCTTGCTGCACTGTACACTCTGTCTGCATTGGTTTTTCCTTCCCTCTAGGTACTTGTAACTAAACCCGGGTCACCCCCTGAAAAAGGGACCGCAAGGTTCCAGTAGGCCTACCTGGTTACCAACATTTAAATAAATAAATAAAATGAGCGCTTTATGTGCCAGCGTCCCATGGGCAGGGTCCAAGAAGAAAGGAAAGCCCTCCACCTCATCATCCCAGCTGTACTCCGGGCCCTGTCCCCCACCACTGTTCACTCCTCTCTCAACCCCAGGAACTTCTGTCTATACACTCAGGTGGAGGGGACTCTAGCATGGCCAGATCCTGCCAGAGGGGGTAAGCCCCTGGAGTTAAATGGAGAAAGACGGAAGCAGCAGAGATATGTGGATGAGGGCTGAGGCAGTGAAAGGGGCATAAAATATAAATTAAAAAAAGGGTTTATCAGCACCTTTTTCTTTTTTCCCTTATCTGAGGTCACTATACTCTGGTTGTGACATCACACTTGTTCCCATGGCCACAGACCAAGACATCAAAAAAGGGGATCATGACTTCAAGTGCGGAATAAGCATGCAAGGGCAAATGATCTCCAATAGAGAAAATGTGTTTTCATGCAAATTTCCTCAGTAAGAAATAACAGGGAGGAGAAACATATGCAGTATAGACACAGTACAAGGTACACGGTGCCCAAATATTATGTTTCAAAGTTTCTCCTGAGGTGTCAGCTGCTCTTGACCGCATCTCTCTTTCTCTGCACTTAAACAGCTTCTGGCATCACAAGGACAACTTTTTAAAATAAAGAATAATGTATGGGTAGATGTGCATAATGAGAACTTTATACACAACCGAGGTGTGGGATGCTACATAATCCCCGACAGCGAAGCTCAAAAGGTTTATAAAAGCATTACACACTGAGGATGGGCATAAAATTTGAGTTTTAACACCTCCCGATGTGTTGTTTTATACAATTGTTGATTTTTATTACCCCCCAAAGCCCACTATTCTTTATGTGAGCCCCCCATAACTTTAGAAGTACCCTGCTGCACTAGCTCCTACCCAAGAAACCACCACTTGCCAAAACAAAACATATCTTAACCTGTTGCCTCGTTATGCATTTTATTTTACCCTGCCTTCCTCCTGATTGTCACAGCCGCAACCAACAACAGCACTCTACCTGTGCACACTGCTTCTCGTGCATGCTTGGAGTTTTCTTATTAATTTTTTTTAAACTAGTTACCTCTGATATTGTATATGGTTCTGATGCTGCCACACAAGCTGTTCCCCCTCCCAGCGCTTGCTGACACACTCATCCTCTGCTCTTCCTCTCCCACCCCAACAGAGCAGGCCACAGCTCGAGCTCCATACAGACTGGAAATTTAAAGCAATTTCACGTCTGAGCTGCGTGCAAGTGCTCACGTGCATTCTCAGGGAAACACGGTGTATGAATACCACTGTAACCAGCTAATTAAAATGGCAAATTATAACTCGGTTTCCCTATGGGAAAAAAAGGAGCCCAGTTATCACAGTACAGCAAGTACATACAATGCAGCTTATACGTCACAATCATATAGTCAGTGTTTCAGATAATATTGTCAGGTAGAAGTAATTTACTCACCATTTTTGAAATACGGGGAGTACAACAACATTTGGATGTGTATAAGTGCTTTCAATCTGGGAAAAACTGCTCCTTTTGAATCACCAATTGTGTTATCAAGCGCAATTCTATGGAGTGTGGAGTGGAGCATTTCCAAATGATAGGATGAATATTGGTACAGTGGCCGCCACTTAGCACACATACGCTTAATGCAGACAATCAGAGCTGGAGGATAAAAAGCCCATGCCAAAAGCACTTGACATGTTTCCCTACGTAAACTCACTGGCTAATGTGGACCTTGTCCACCATGTACAGCGTACACTTAATTAGGCTCCAGTGGCAATTTCACGTAATTGTCTGGCGGTTGGCGAACATACGAATGTGCCAGCAGAAACAGACCATCGGGTCTATCTAAGTCTGCTCGAGTGTGCAGCCAACACCCCTAGTCTGCAGCTGCCCCACCGCGGTTTCTCACCTCGTTAGTGAGTCAATTACATTTAATTGCGGTTACATAGAAACATAGAAGTTGACGGCAGATAAGGACCGCAAGGCTCATCCAGTCTGGATGGTGTAGTCCCTTGCCTAACAAACATACCGAAGCTGTTTTTTTGTGTTGAAGTTGCCCACCTCCTTACCTCTGTTCCTCATGATGGCTTCCTCCCAACGTCCTGGCATCCCACTTGCGAGGGAGACTGAACTCATCCTTCAGATGAATTCACTGCCTAAAATGAGTGTGCTGGACATGTCAGGCAGGCACTGTCTGTACTGCATCTTGCCATGACACAGAGGTCTGACACTGTGCCTGATTGGGATTTGTTGCAGCAAACGGAAGCAGGGTGAAAAAGCATCGACTGCTCCCAGTAAACAAAGTAAAGTCACACAGTTCTTCAATGGAACTCCCTCCTCCCTCCCTCCCTCCAAATCCACAGCACTTTTAAATCATAGCCCAGAAAAATAAAGGCTGAACCAGCACCAGAGCACTTTTTAAACCTACAATGAACACAAAGTTCTAGCCCTGAAAAAATTAAAGGCTGAAACACTGAGGCACAGCACCAAAGCACTATCCCACACCTCCCTGTATCCCACCAACAGTGATTGCATGTACTGCACTGGAGGTAGCATGAACAGTGCAGTACTGAAGCATTTAATAATTTATTTGATGAAGGAGGCACTTACTGAGGAGGACACTATCTGGCCGATGTTAGATCCACTACAGTAGTGTTAATTTTGCCAAAACGAATATTCAGTTATTGTTCTGTGGCTACCGCATGACCAGACTACTGCGCAGGTATCCAATGAGGTAGAGCGACATGAAATTCAGCCAATCTGGACATGGTGGACATTGCTTTCAGCAGACAGATTGCTTAAGAACAAAACTGTCCACCAAAAGCGGCATGCACTGTACTCATGAAAAATGTTTCTAAAGACTAGGTTTGCTGGCAAAGGCACCTAGCTTCACCTGAGCTCTTTTCTTCTAGGTTTGCTTGTAAGGACAGAGCAAGGAGCAACATTATCAGAGCAAGGAAAAAAATTAAGGCTTCTTTTGTCTAGGCAGATTTACTGTGTGTTATTATTTTCTTTTGTGCTTACAGGTTTTGTTAGTTTTTTGCTTACATATTACTGTTTCATTGTTCTCTGATTCAAATTGCTTTTGCAGGGTATACTTTCTGATACATTGTTACAGACAGGGTGTGCCTACAGGTTTGTTACTGTTTTGTAATTACAGATTATTGCTTTATCTTCTCTGATTCAAATTGTTTCTTTGCAGGGTATATTTTATGTGGAATTGTTCAAGGTTGTGCCTACAGGTTTTTGTTACTGTGTTGTGCCTATTGGTGTTACAGTTTACTGCCTTATTTTTTCTCTGATTGAAATTGTTTTTTTTTCCAGGGTATATTTTCTGCTAGATAGTTACAGAGTATGCATGCAGGTTGATACTGTATTGTGCTTACAGACTACTGCTTTATTTTCTCTGTAGCAAAGTGTTTTTGCAGAGTATATCTTCTGTTAAATTGTTACAGGTGGTGCTTACAGGTTTTGTTACTTTTTGTGCTTACAGGTTTTACAGTTGTATCTATCATTAGGCGAAGCTTTCAGGGCGAATTACAGGAACACCTATGAGCTACAGACTGAGGGATAGCGACTGCATTTGTTGTTGGTTGATTGTTTCTGCTCTTTCCTCCTTATTTCTTTCATCCGTGGTTCTTCTTTTGGCAGGGGAGAGGGCCCACCCACCACCCCACCTAACCACCCCATGCTATACTCCTTTTATACAGTAGCACAGTCATAACATTTCCTGTAGCAAAGCAGAAAGGGAGAATCGGAGGGGTATCCACACAGTGACTTCACTTAAAGGGGCACAATTAATTTAACCTGTTATGAAAAGTTATACAAAAACAAACAAAAACAACAAACAAGCAAAAAAATATATATATATATATACGAAAAAAAATTAACTTTTGATTTCATTTTCCTTCTAATTACTTGGACCAGATTGTAAACTCTGCAACTCAATTGGAATGGATATTACTAACTGCAGGTACTACAGGACACTTTTCAAAAGGGCAGTTATACAAGATTTAGGACGCTGTCCTCCATGCTGGACCATCAGAGATCTAAGGGCTCAGCCCTGGGCAGCATGGGCAGAGACCGTGTGCCTCAAATCACATATTCAGGAGGAAATGTATTACAAGAACCTCCATTTCATCTGGCATCTCCTTCTCTGAGGTCCTGCTGGTCTGGGGGCAGATGGGCAGAAGGTCAGAGAAGGGGAGACAGGGGAGCTAAACATGTGGCTCAAGGGCTGGTGCCAAGAAAAGAGGACACAAATTTGTAGGTAACTGGCAACTGTGTTAGGAGTGAAAGTTCTTTAAATTCAATGGACTGCATCTGACTGGGGCAGAAGTTTGATGTCTTTGTAGAATATTTAAACTAGCAAATGGGGAGAGGGGTGCAGCACCCAATACATCGAATGGGAAGAGCACCCCTCCCCCTCAGCTTGTGATCAAGCAGGAGTTCAGCATGGCTGTGGTTCATTTGTATCACCAGGTAAGGAAAAAGGTCTGTCTCCCCATACCACGTGCATGGGAAAAGCCGGACCTCACCCCACAACTAACGCACTGAAATCTGGCCAATGGAAAATCATGTACACAAATGCCCACAATCTGGGAAACAAGATCCCAGACCTTGAGGCAATGACAGAGGCTAAACTGGACATAGTAGCCATTAGCGAAACACGGTTCACCAGTAACCACACTTGACAGACTTCAGTACCCGGCTATGTACTGTTCAGAAGAGACCGAGGTGAAAAAAGGGGGTAGGATTAGTCCTTTATGTCAATGAAAATACCAACACTACAGAAATTCAGAATACACATCTGGTGAAAAGTCTGTATATGACTACACTGGTACAATGTAGTTTTATAACATGGCTATCTAAAATACAATCATTTCATTGGTCAGAACACATCACCTGACCATTGATTAATCCCTGATATACCCACAGTTGCCTTGCCGGTCCACAATATCCTGACTGACAGCAATGTAAACTGACTTACAGAAATCACTCCACCATAGACACATTGAAAAAGAGAAGGTGGATTCCACCTTCAAAGGCAGATTCCGCATCCTCAGAACAACAAATCCACCTAGTGGACAACTACAAAGATAGCGTCCTCTATACACAATATTCATTAGGCGGAAGGACTATTTTAGTAGAAACCTATGTTAAAACACATATATTTTAATATTCCTTTACATAAACCTCTAACATAATGTGGCTCATGTTATAAAAGGATTAACCCACTCAAGGGTATGGGTTTACTGAGCATTAATCCATGCCTGTGTGGTTGAAATCACTCGGTCTGCGGCCTCATGATTCCACCCCCGGCGTGGATTAATGGTCAGTAAACCCATACCCTGTCGTGGGTTAATCCCTCCATATTAGAAATGATAAATGAAAGAGGTTATTAGGATCAGTCTTTTATAATTGAAATTATCATAACAATTAATTTAAACGAATGTTGTATGGATCTGTATAACTATATGGATTTTTTTGGTTTTATAAAGCTGTATTGTATGGTTGAAAAAATTAATAACATCTATTATGGCAAAAAAGAAGCACACACATAAGGAGCCAGAAGAACTGTGGGTCACCCTGGAAACAAGAAATGGGACCGCCATATGAACTGAGGTTGTCTACAGGCCTCCCGACCAGGAGGAGGACATAGACACATTACTGTTAGAAGATATACAAAATATGACAGCTAAAGGGGAGGTTCTGATAATGGGAGACTTCCAACATGCCAGATACAGTCTGGTCAATACCAGCAAGAACATCCGCCAAAACTAGGCACATAGTGGATTCCCTGCAGGGGGAGGACCTCAAACAATCGACACAATAACCCACAAGAGACAGGGCTATCCTGGATCTAGTACTGACTAATGGGGAAAGGATCACAGATCTCCAGGTAGAAGGTCACCTGGGGGCCAGTGACCATCACATGGTATGGTTCAATTTGGCCACTAGAAATAAATCATCCCATTCCAAGACAGGAGCTGACTTTGATAAGATATCCACCAGAGCTAAGCTAGCCCTGGCAAGAAGAAATATACGTGAGGGAGTACAGGCAAAGTGGGCAAGCATTAAGGATGCAATATTTGAAGCAATATCCCATTGTGTTAGGGAGAAAAGCAAGAGCAAAAGAAGGAGGAAACCACTTTGGTTCTCAAAAAACAGTAGCAGAAAAAGGTCAGAGCCAAAAGGCTGACCTTCAGGAAATATAAGAGAATGCAGCGGGATGAAGATAGGGAGGCATACCAAACTTCCCTAAGGGAATCAGGGAAGGCACTAAGACAGGCAAAGGCCCAAACCGAGGAAACACTAGCACGAACAGTAACAGAAGAGGGAAAGACTTTCTATAGATACATTAGTGAAAGGAGAAAGTCCAGAGGGGATATTGCTAAGATCAAAGGTGATAAGGGGGAGTGTGTGGAGGAGGACCAAGGAAAAGCATTTATCCTAAACAGATACTTCTGCTCAGTATTTACTGACGAGAAGGTAGGGCAGGGCCCACAGTTCAGCACCATGGGCACGGGGGAGAGAGGTGTGCACAAGTCCCGTCACAAAAGAAAGGGTCCTACAAGTGGGAGGTGTGCACAAGTCCCTTCACAAAAGAAAGGGTCCTACAACAGCTCGCTAAGTTCAGGGTGGACAAGACAATGGGACGTGATGGCATACATCCCAGGGTACTAAAGGAACTAAGGGTGGAACTAGCAGAGCCATTAGCAGAACTGTTTAGTGAGTCTCTCAGCACAGGAGAGGTCCCAAAAGACTGGAGAAAGGCTCATGTGATCCCACTCCACAAGAGTGGCAGCAGGGAGGAGGCAGAAAACTACAGACCAGTCAGTCTTACCTCAGTAGTGGACAAGATTATGGAGGCACTCCTTAAGGAAAGGATAGTGCAACACCTGGAATCCATAGCAGCACAGGATCCAAGACAGCATGGGTTTACAACAGGAAGGTCTTGTCAAACTAATCTCATAGATTTCTTTGACTGGGTAACCAGAGTGGTGGACCAAGGGGAGAAGTTGATGTCAGCTACCTGACTTCAGCAAAGCTTTCGACACTGTTCCACATAGAAGATTGATTAATAAGCTGGGTAGGCTCAGGATGGGTCAGAAGTTGGTCAACTGGGTGGCAAACTGGTTGGCAGGCAGAAAACAAAGAGTGGCGGTAAACGGTATACAGTCAGAAGAGACACAAGTCACAAGTGGGGTACCTCAGGGATCAGTCCTTGGGCCAGTCCTCTTCAATATCTTCATCAGTGACATTGCAGATCGACTGAAGGGCAAGGTTTGCCTGTTTGCAGATGACACCAAGATCTGCAACAGAGGAGATGATCCAGATGGGGTGGGCAGAATGAGAAGAGATCTGGAAAAACTGGCAAAATGGTCTGAGGAGTGGCATCTGGGGTTTAACACAAAGAAGTGCAAGATCATGCACATAGGGAAGAGAAACCCTGAAGCCACCTGTAGGTTGGGAGGGGAGTTGCTGGCAATCACAAGGGAAGAAAGAGACTTGGGCATCATCGTCACAGATGACCTGAAATCATCCAAGCAGTAGGTAACGCTAGAGGGATGTTGGGGTGTATTAGTAGGGGTATCACAAATCGTAAGAGGGAGGCAATAATCCCTCTTTACAAGACACTGGTTAGGTTCCATCTGGAGTACTATGTGCAGTACTGGAGGCCGCACCTGCACAAGGACATTAACAAAATGGAGGCAGTCCATAGAAGGGCAACCGAAATGGTGCAGAGACTGCATCACAAAACATATGAGGACAGATTAACTGAGCTCAATATGTATACCCTAGAGCAAAGGAGGGAGGGAGAGAGAGATGATATGATTGAAACTTTCAAATATATTAAGGGCATTTATTTATTTATTTAGCTTTTGTTGACCAGGTAAGTACACTAGACAAGACAATTGCCTATTTTCAGGTACGACCCAGGAGAGTACAGGAATTACAGATTTAGGTACATAAGATGCCATGGTACAGATTACAGATAGCATACAAGTCATGTAAGGTCAGTAAGGACAACATAAATACAGATTAAAACAGCTTACAATTCTAGTAAGGCATAGTTTTGTTCAGTATGTACACAGTAGAGTAACTTATGTAGCAGCAAAGAGCAGTACAATAGGTACAGTTGAGATGCAGCAGATACAACACTATTTACAACTTAACAGCCTTGGAAGCCGAGTCTTTTGTCCAGGAATACATCCAGGAGAAAGGAGTGCTATGATAGATCACAGTGGTAACAAGGTGAGTCTAACATGTTTCAATATAAGAAAAATAGCAGGACAAGAGGACACAGCATGAGATTAGAGGGAGGCCGATTAAGGGGTAATGTGAGGAAGTTCTTTTTCACAGAAAAGGTGGTGGATGCATGAAACGGCCTACCTCAGGAAGTGGTGGATATGAATATAGTGCAGGGCTTCAAAACAGGCATGGGATTGACATAAAGGAGCAATACAGATGACTATGAATAAATAGGCCGTTGACAGAGTAAAGGCCTATGGCATATTCATAAGGTAGAAAAATTGGACAGACTGGATGGGCCTTGTGGTCCTTAACTGCTGTCAACTTCTACGATTGTATGTTTCTAAATTGGACAAGTAAAATAGGTCATTACCTTATCTTGAGCACTGCATATAGTATTATAGTTTGACATTTTTGTGTATGGAAACCCAACCACTCAATATTGCTATAGTATGACATGAAGAAATTGACACATAAACACTTACACTGCCTACAAAATTAAACATACGCGTACTTGTACAGACACACATATCATTCTACTATACAGCCATATGTGCATAAGCAAAAATCACCAATACAAGTGTCAGTTTTAGAAATGAGCATCTCTCCAGGAGGGCTCAACTAAACAAAACCACTTACAGTGTTTGATGTCTGCATCGTCGGGCCACTGTATACCAGACCATCATCGTTGAAGCTGGACTCCAGACTGATGATGTCATCAATGACATCATCCATCTAAAAGAAAGGCACCATTTACACGCATGTCAGCACAATATTTTTAAAACCCATTTCCACAGACAGGAATCATTAACAAGGCACTCAGCTTACCAGCTGGAAGCTGACGTCCAGCTCAAGACAAACTTTTCTGTTTACTTTTATTAGCATTTTTTTCTATGTATACTTTTTTTTAGCATTTTGTAATGGGTTGTAAACCATTTTTCTGAAAGTCATTCACAGGAGACAGAATAGGCAGTTAACAATTCAGCTTATCCACATGAAAGTTCTACAGTGCCCAGAAGCAACAGAAAGAGTGGTGCAGGCAGTTACTGTACCACTTGCGGGGTCAGAGGCATGTCCATCAAGATATTTCAAAACCAGGGGAGGGTCACTCAGACACACAGAAACCGAATGGTTAATAAAGTTACTGAAGCACATCTCAAGGAAAGGTCAATATGCTAAGAGTGAAGTGGCTGGTTAATTTTTCACCTGCTACCTGCTCTTAAATTGTGAGTGCTTTGAGGGAAACAATATCAGAAAACTACTTCTCCTCTCTTCTGTAGACCCTTCATGTCTCTTAAAGGATAAGTGTGGTGAATCTGTAAGTCATTTTTCCTGTAAAAGTTGTATTTTAAATATTGGATCCAATTATACCTCTCAAATGTCCTGATTATGAGGGACAGCCTATATTTTACCCCTCAAAATTGCTCGGTCCCTCTTCCATCCCTCTTGACAAAGATGCTTTCCACACAGTAAATGGGCTGTGAATTCAGTCTTTGAAGCAGAAATTCATTACATTACAAGCTGTTAAATTGAAAATAAATGTATAAGTAAACACAATGATTTCCACAATGTTCTGATCTCGTACTATAAAGACTAGTTCTATTCTCGCTGATGGTGTAGTGGTGCTTGAGTAAGGAGAGGCAGGAGACAAACTCGGTGAATGGAAACAGGTTTACTGAGTGCAAAGCACCAAAGGGGATAAGCAGTTCACAGCAAGATATTCTGTAACTCGGTACTCTATAACCTTATGTTCTATCTTTATACTCTACAACTATCTTATCACTCGATACTCTGTAATACCCTTACACTCTATTCTTATACTCTATAGCTATCTGACCACTCTATCATTACATACTTCATTACATTAGTACAGCATGACAAGCAGAGACCAAAAAGAGCATAGAGTCCTTCACAGGTCGAGAGCGGCAGCCACCAGTGCACTTTGTTGGCTGGCTTTCATTGAGTTGGGAGAAATGAAGGGGAGAAAACTAGAATGAACAAGAGCCCAAGCGATGATAAGCCTCCTGGCTGAAGTGGGACACCAGGGAAAACGAGCTGCGGAGAAGCTGAAGCATAAGACGCAAGGTAAATGTAGGGCCTCCTGGCCAGTGAAGGACCCAAGGGAAATGAGACACAGATGTAACTGGCTGAAGACTTCTGGGATGAAGCAAGATCCCACAGAAAACAAGAAGCAGATGGCTGGCTGAAGACCTCTGGGCTGAAGCAGGATCCCATGGAAAACACAAGATGCACACAACTGACTGAAATCCCCTGGGCTGAAGCAGGTTCCCAGGGAACTGGAAGATTTGAATAGCTGAGACACCTTCACTGGAGAACCGCTGGAAAGGTTGGGTACTTGCCACCAAAGCTTGTTAACTTTTAAATAAAATACTGCTTTTGGGCTAACCAGCCCTGTACATTAGCCCACTTGGTTAACTTTATAAGAAAACTGGGGCTCTGCGCTACCCAGGCAGCAGTTTTCCTCATTTTATAGATTTATTTATTTATTTGTTCATCTAGGGCTGTCCTAGCCATAAGCTCCACCTCTCGGAAGCTTAATTTAAATATATTCCACCCCTGCCCTATTGCTCCTTGGCTGGAGCTAATTTAAATAAATTAGCATAAATGCCCTCAGGTGGTCTTTTCCTAAGGGGTCTTTGGTCTGCCTCACTCCTGGCTACCCCTCTGTACGTCCTTTGGTGCAACATAAACTTTTATTTCTTTAATCAGTTTTGCTGCCCACTGGTGCTGCCACCGACTCACTGCCCCGACGCGGGGAAGATGAATTGGAGGAGAAGGAGGTCGGATATGTTGGCTGGCGCTGAAGGCAGGTGGTGAGAGGGACGACTACGGCCTTTGCTGCATCCGACACTCCTCCCGGATCGGCGCCGACCGAAGATGTGGCCCCCCTTGTAGGCACAGCCAACGAGGTACCGGAATTAGCTTTTAAATGAACAAAAAAAAAATGGCCAACTGAGTCCAAACTGTGGTTGACTGCTGTTGCTCCACTGTTGGGAACCCGGCGACACTGGAGGACTGCCGCAACACTGTTGAACCCGCCAGACTGCTGCAGGGACAAAAGGAGGACCACAGGTACTTTTTATCCTTACAGTTACCTCCCTGTGTCCTCTCTCTCCCTGATTTGGCCGCAAAACTTGTCTCTTCTTCATCGGGGTGCCTGAGATCTTTTTCCCAACCGCTGCTGCCACTGGCCACACTCAAATTAAAAATTAAACGGCCGTTACTGGCCACTTTGAGAACTCTACCTGGTGTTTGGGACACAGAGTCCCTAGTGACCAGGGAGGCAAGCAGCTGCCCAGCGTGAGCTAGAACTGGGGACACAAGCTCACGCTAAGGCTGGACAGGCTGCAGGGAGACAGAGGAAGAAAAAAAATGTTTTAAAACTGCACGCATGCAGTTATCTAGCAGGGGCTTCTGCACTAAATCTGGCCCCCACCCTTGCCACCTAGCCTACTGGGGCACCTGGGCAAACTGGGGACCTGGGGAGACTGGGAACTGCTGGAGAACATTGGGAAGCCCACTGTACTTTCTGGGGTATTACATATTCTCCCCCTCTTAAACATACATGTCCCCATGTATGTCCCAAAACCTTTTCTCAACTCATTAGCCACATTGCACTATGTCTGTTTACGTTCACCTTACACTATATGTTAAGTAAATGACCTTATATACCTGTACATACCTACATTCATTTCTGGAATGCATTACTGCATACTGTCTGGATAGCTCTCCTTCAGTCAGACTCTTCTGTCAAGCATCTGGGAGGCCGTCCTTTATTGCATCGACTAGACCTTCTGAGTGCTGCACCATGTGGCTCAGTCAGAGTAGGTGACTAGTGTGCTATATATACCAATGACAGGCAGGCCAGGCCACTCTAAAAGGGGGTGTCTTCAGGGGTACCAGAGGGAGTTCTCTCCTGCCTCTCACTTAGAGTCATTCTCATACTCTTGACTCGTCCATGTCTGCAGCCTGGAATGTACATGGCTTGATCTGATTGTGATGCACTACTTTAGTGGAGTGTCCATCGGTTTTCTGACCAGATCTGATAAACAGGCAAATAATCATTGGGAACATCCACTATTACAAATGGCTCTGGTTTCCATCTTGTCGCTAATTTATGCCCAAGGATGTCTTCGATTCTTTAGCAGGACATGGTCCCCAAGTGATAACGGTCTAGCTTGAGCTCTACGTTTATACTGTTCCTTTTGCTGAATATGGGCTTGTTCCATTCGGGACTGCACCAGGCAGTTGGCTTTCTGAGGCGCTGATGATGCTCTTCTGCCCACTGGTTTGAGTCAGAAATGTTTTTGCAGGTCTGAACCTCGACATTCATCACCAGGTCCATAGGTAATCATCCGTGTCTACCAAACATTAGAAAATAAGGCGTAAACCCCGTGGAGCAATGCACTGTGTTACTATACATGTAACATAGTTCTGGTAACAGATTAGGCCATAGAGGTTTCTGGTGTGCAGGCAGTGCCCGAAGCATTTCAATTAGGGTACAGTTTGCGCGTTCGCATAACCCATTTGTTTGGGGAGGGTATGGGACTGTTCGCATTTTGTGGCATCCATACAGGGAGCACAGTTCTTTAAACATTTGAGATTCAAATGCCCCTCCTTGGTACGTCAGAACTTTTAGGGTAACCATACGGCTTGACAAAATGTTTCCAGAATGCTTCAGTGGTACATTTTGTTGATAAATCTTTCACTGGGACGGCCACTACAAATTTTGAATAGTGATCTACTATTGTTAAAATCTGGTTAGGTCCAGTATGACTGCTCTCAACCTTCAAGTGATCCAGTGCCACAACTTCCAATGGAGATTTGGTGACAATGGGATGCAGAGGTGCTCATTGAACATTGCCATCACCCTTCTTTAAGCTACATACCATACAGTCTGTGCACCAATGCTCAATGTCCTCTCTCATGCCCACCCAGTAGAACCACTGATGAATGGTGTTCTCCGTTTTCTTGGTTCCAAAATGTCCAGAGGCACTGTGATAGGCTTCTAATACTGGATCAGCTTCCTGACGAGGGATTATGATTTTTTTACATTATTTGTGGCTGTTAGGATTTCGGGTCAATCGAACTAGATAGTCATTCTCAATTCCAAAGTATTCCCGCTGTTGTAGCAACCTGACAAGCTCTAGGGATATGTTCTTTCTAGTGTGCTTGTTTATCTTTCTTCCAGTCTGAAGAATATCTTTCAGTTCAGCCTTATTGGACTCTGGTCCTGGAGTTGCCTCCACGTCTTCCTGCCCATCAGACCTAGGGCACCCAGAGGGGGTCTGAGTTCCATTTGGGATCCACCTGGCGCTGGCAGCAAATTCAGACTATCTCAGCAGGTACACACACAAAAGGTGGCATTTCAAGGTCTTCCTGCTCTGTCTTGCTCCTTTCCAGCTCATCTGCAATAGGAAATCGGGACAGGGCACTTGCATTTCCACTAGACCATCTCGATCTGTACTTGATTGATAAGTTAAAACTGTCAAGGCTGGAAGACCGTCATTGCTCTAATGCTGCTAACTTTGCCAGCCCAAGGTGAGCAAGGGGATTATTGTCCATGTAGACAGTAAACTGTGCAGTTGCCAGATAATGTCTGAATATCTCTGTTAATGCCCATACCAAGGCCAGGAACTCCAACTTGAATGAGCTGTAGTTCTCGTCATTTCTCTCCAATTCCTTCAGGCCTCAACTGGCATAAGCAACGACCCTCTCAACTCCATTCTGTTCCTGACCGAGAACTGCCCCATGACCATGATTGCTGGCATCTATGTAAAGATGAAATGAACGAGCACAGTCCGGATAGGTGAAGATGGGCACTGTCATCAACAGATGTTTCAAAAAATCAAAAGCTTCTTGGCACTGTGGGGACCATCTCACAACACTGGTCTTTGGCAGTTTCTTTCCTTTTGGGTACCGCAGCAACTCATGCAGAGACCAGAGAATTTTTGCAAGGTCCTTCATGAATCTACGGTAATACCCCATGAATCCTAAGAAACGTCTCACATCTTGAATGGTTGTAGGCCTGAACCAGTCCCTTACTGCCTCCACCTCACTGGGGTCTGGTGATATTCCTTCTGCTGACACTACTTGTCCCAGGTAGTTTACTTATTCTTTTAGAAAGTGTCACTTTGATGGCTTGATTTTTAGTCCATACTGTGTCAGACGACTGAAAACCATATCCAAGTGCTTGAGGTGTGCCTCGAATGTCTTGGAGTAAACAATTCTGTCATCAAGATAGAGTAGCACCGTATCAAAATTTCCACTGCCCGGACAGTGCTCAATCAGTCTCTGAAAAGTTCCAGGAGCCTTGCAGAGGCCAAATGGCATTCCTGTGAATTCGTACAGACCCATTGAGGTAATGAAGGCAGTTTTCGGTTGATCTTCCTGGGCCATGGGGACCTGCCAGTAGCCACTTGCCAAGTCAATGGTGGAAAAGAAGGTGGAGGACTTCAGAGTGGTTAACGCATCCTTGATTCTAGATAGAGGGTAAGCATCCTTGTGGGTAATCTGATTTAATTTGCAGTAGTCTACGCAAAACCTGATCTTGCCATCTTTCTTCCTAACCAGCACAATCAGCGCAGCCCAGGGGCTATGACTTTCCTTTATGATGTCGGCGTCCAGCATTTCATTGATCAGTTGCTTGACTGATTGGTACAATCCCGGTGGAATGGGATGGAATCTCTCTCTGATTAGTGGGTGGTTCTCAGTACTGATAAAGTGTTTGACATGAGTGGCACAACCAAAATCCAGACAGTGATGTAAAAATGCTTGCCGATGGCATCGTATTAGTGCCGTGAGTTGGGCTCTCTGTTCCGCAGTGTTGTTCTGCTGTTCCATGTCTATCTCCTGTATCCATGCTTCCTCTTGGCTGTCCATATTACTCTCGCTGATGCTGGCCTGCAGGTATGAGGGGTGGTTTGCCTTTGTCTCTTTAGGGGTTAGAATTTCATCCCAATCTACTCTGACAAGCTGTCCCACTGTCTGCCGTTTGTAAAGTTTCACAGGTCGGGATCCATAGTTCAATAAGTGGATAGGAATGCTCCCCTCTTTTATGGTCACTAGGCTCCTGGCTGCCATCACCAGGTCTCCCTCTTGTGTCCAGAAGGGTTCCTTCCACCATGACCACATAGTCCTTTCCTCTAAGACTCACTTTAGCTTTACACATCATGACTGCCTCTGTGCTAGGTTCAAGCTGGATGGGGCAGCAATCCATCACCCCCACCTTTCCTATCTCCCCTTGTCCGTTGGTGAATGTTTGGTACTTCTGGAGATATTGGAGAGTATTCTGTCAGACTTTCCTTTCCTGGACATGCATGGATTGAGTTTGTTCCCTCGTTACATTTATTAAAGCACTCTGGTAATGTTGCAGTATGTTCATCCCCACAATAATGGGCAGTACAGAAGTGTCATGGGTGTTGCTTACGAGCATACCCTGCCGGCTGTGCTCACTGGCCCCAGCCTTCATGGAAGCCTCTGCATATTCAATTACTGGTATTCTTGTTTCATTGTTGGTGACTAGGTTGATCCTGCTTTCAGGAAGTTGCAGTAGCTGGTCCCTGGACCAGTGATCAAAGAAGTATCCACTTTGGATGGTGGTCACCTGAGATCCAGTATCCAGAAGTGCAGGAAGGGTTACTCCATCTATCTGTATTGAAACGGTCAGGTAGTTACCCACGACCCTCGACCGTTACAGATGTTTTCGTGGACCTACTGCCTGTCATCCCCGGACTCAGTCTTCTGTTCCAGGGGCTCCCTGTTTAAAACCGTCTCTCTGATACTGGCTGGCTGGGAGCATCTCTATTCCACGTGACCACTGACACCACACCTTCGGCAGATCGGCCTTCCTTGTGAGTCCAACTGGTCAGTAGGCCTCCATCTGCATTAGTTCTCTGATCATGTGCTCTTGGTTGACGCCAGTCTAGATGACCAGAAGGGGCTTGTCCCTGAAACTCAAGATGGTGATCATCTCTTAAATTCTGGATTTCCCGTCTCATCTCGTTCATGATATAGGCAGTCAAGTCTGATTCGGGATTCTTCTGATCTCTTCTGGCTGATTCAGTGTTCACCATTCCTGTAGGCTGGCACCAGGAGTCCTTCTCATCTCCCTTATTGCAGTGTTGTGAATTCACCATGCTATGATGGGTTTGTTCAGACAGCAGCTTGATTGCCTCTTCCTTAAAGTTTAGAAAGGCTACGTCTGGATCTTGCCTGGATAAGAGTCGTAGCTCCCTACGATGCATATTGCTCCTGACGCCCTCAATGAAACGATCTTTCAAAGCCTGATTTGAGTTCCATGCCTCATCAGGGTCTATCCGCTAGATAGCATTCAATGCCTCCTGCAGACAGAGTGCATACTCCTTGAGGGTTTCTGTAGGCCCTTGGACGCGAGAGAAGAATTTCATTTTCAGGTCATACACAGTGCGGGTGTCGAACATTCTTCACAGTCAAGTAAAGATTCAGGACACAGTGGTCTTCTCTTCTTCTGGCCAGGTGATGACTTCCCTGTGTGCAGCTTCTCCTAACTGCCCAATCAGGATTTCCACCTTTTGTTGCTCAGGGACATCATAAAGTCGGAACATGGCCTGGATCTTATTTTGAAACTCTCCAAGGTTGGTGGATGTGGGGTCTGTTGCATCATCTGTAAATTGTGGTAGCCAAGGTACACCAAAGTAATAGGGCATGGTGAGTGGTGTGCCCAAGTGTGCTCGGGGGCCTTCCCCAGATCCTCCAAAGGTTGCGGAACTGTGGCTTGATTCTCCAGCCTCCATTCTGAATGAGCCGCTGTCTGCTTTGGACTCCTTTTAATCCTGTCCATGACGCCAAATATTCTTGCAAAGCAGTAGTTCTATGCTCGCTAATGGTGTAGTGGTGCTTGAGTAAGGAGAGGCAGAAGACAAACTCAGTGAATGGAAACAGGTTTACTGGGTGCAAATCACCAAAGGGGATAAGCACTTCACAGCAAGATATTCTATAACTCGGTACTCTATATAACCTTACTGTATGTTCTATCTTTATACTCTACAACTATCTTATCACTCGATACTCTATGATCTCTGTGATCGAGCAACAATCAGGTGAAAATACTGTCATTAGGCAACGAGATTCTAGGATAAGCAGGCAGTTCAGTGGCATGCAAGGCAGTTCTTGACAAGAATGGCAAATGGGGAGTTAATCCACCAGTTTATTGGAGCAAACAAGGCAAATTCAACTGAAAGGGCACCTTAGTGCATGCAGAGCAAATTCGGGGTTAATCCAACAGTCTTTTGAAATAACCAAGACAAGTTAGAGCAGAAAAGGCAGTTACATAGTTACATACAGATGCTGCCCTTTAAATGCAGTCAATGTCAAATATTTTGTCTATTTCACAATTCACAGTGTTCCACAGAATTGTTTTCTCACAGCAGGAACTCTAGTGAAATAATGCTAGGGAAACTCTGTCAAAACTCTGGATAGCTAGCCTCTCGGGGACCCTGGGGTATGACCCCCCACCTACAGGCAATTAGGTTCAAAGGAGCCTAACAGTAGGATTACCCTGTTGGGTAAGTGTAATCTGGTTAGCTAGCATGCTAAGGATCCCTCACTAACTGTCCTTCCCTTTCTGGGGGCTACGAGGCAACTGCACAGGTTATTAGCCCTTGGTTCAGCTGAGGCTACCAAACTGCTGGGGTGGCTAACCATGTACCAACTCCCCTTCCCTTGCTGCTGGCAGAAGCTGACATCAGAGTGCACTTTCAAAATAGCAGAATTTTGCACTTCGCGAAGTACTGGCCGTAGCTTGGCTACTGGTGGCCACTTGACTACTGGCCACCTTACTCCACTCTGGGGTACTCTTTGCTTAACCTGGGCTTGTTTCCCCTAGCTGACCCACTTGGAGGTCAAGTAACTGAATAAAATGATAAAAACTACTTTTGGGCTACCTGGCCCCTATTCTACTGGCCCACCTGGCTAGTGTGGCTACCACTCTGTCTGGGGACCTCCTTGCCCTGACTAGCCCTTTATTTAACTTTTATCTTTTGAAATTTCTCTTTATACTTCCCCTGCGCACGGTCTCCACTCTGAGAGACACAATAAAGTATCCCCGCACACACAGCCTAAATGATCTCCCAGCCGGTCCCCATGGAGCATTGGCTGTACCCCCCAGGTGGGTACAGGATGGGGCAGAACACCCACGAGTACTTCTTTGTTTAGTCGGACCTTCCCCGGGTAGTCAGTCAGACGCGTGGGCAATCAGCATCTCCACTGCAGTTCTCCATCATCCAGGAGACTGTGCGCTGTTTTTCCCTGTTCGGGGGAGGTGCTCGTACCCAAAGTCATGGCCTCACCACCAACATAGCCATTCCCCATCCCCCTGCAACTAGTTCTATGTTTGCTGAGCCCTGGACCTCCGCCAGAGGCCAGTCAAGCGCCGAGCGCAAGCCCCCCTCCTTCCCGAGAGAAAGAAGAGCTGTCCATCGGACGCTCAATCCTCTCCCTCCCTTGCCAACCCCGATGGCCCAGGCTCCTTCCCAAACCCATGTTGCCGGCATGGTGCGAGGTGTGGCGTCCAGAACCTCAACCCTGAGCGCCACTGGGCTGGTTTTTATTTAACTTTAAATAAAACACTGTTTTTAGGCTAACCAGCCCTGTACATTAGCCCTCTTGGTTAACTTTATAAGAAAACTGGGTCTCTGTCCTGCCCCAGGCAGCAGCTTTCCTCGTTTTATAGATGTATTTATTTATTTGTTCATCTAGGGCTGTCCTAGCCATAAGCTTCGCCTCTCGGGAGCTTAATTTAAATATATTCCGCCCTTGCCCTATTGCTCCTTGGCTGGAGCTAATTTAAATAAATTAGCATAAACCCACCCTCAGGTAGTCTTTTCCTAAAGGGCCTTTGGTCTGCCCCACTTCTGGATAACCCTCTGTATGCCCTTTGGTGCAAAGTAAACTTTTATTTCTTTAATCAGTTCTGGTGGTCAGCACCTGCCCACTGGTGCTGCCATCAACTCACCGCCCCGACCCAGGGAAGAAGAATTGGAGGAGAAGGCGGGATACGCTGGCTGGCGCTGAAGGCAGGTGGTGAGAGGGATGATTGTGGGCCTTGCTGCTGCCGACGCTCCTTCTGGCCCAGTGCCAACTGAAGACGCGGCCCCGCTTGTGGGTGCAGCTGACGAGGGAACGGAATTAACTTTTAAATTTAAAAAACAAACAAAACAGGGCAACCAAGCCCAAACCTTGGTCCACTGCTGCTGCTCCACTCCCGGGAACCTGCCACAACACTGTTGGACCCAACAGATTGCCGCAGGGATGAGAAGAGGACCGCAGGAACTTTTTACTCTTTACAATTACCTCCCTGTGTCCTTTCTCTCTCCCTGATTTGGCCATAAAACTTGTCTCTTCTTCATCAGGGTGCCTGAGAGCACTCTCCCAAATGCTGCGGCCGCTGGCAACACTCGAATTAAAATTTAAACGGCCATTACTGGCCACTTTGAGAACCCTCCCTGGTGTTCAGGACGCAGAGTCCCTAGCAACCAGGGAGGTAAGCATCTAAGCAGGCGAGCTGGAACTGGCTGCACAAGCTCACGCTAAGGCTGGACAGGCTGCAGGGAGACAGAGGAAGAAAAAAATGTTTTTAAACTGCACGCATGCAGTTATCTAGCAGGGGCTTCTGCACTAAATCTGGCCCCCACCCTTGCCACCTAGCCTACTGGGGCACCTGGGCAAACTGGGGACCTGGGGAGACTGGGAACTGCTGGGGAACACTGGAAATACCCCTATACTTTCTGGGGTATTACAGTATCTTCATGTTTGAAGATGTGTCCCTTATTATGATGGTCAGTGTCCCTCATTGTTATTGTATGTGTCCCTTATTTCAGTGACTAAAGGCTGAGAAGCATGGATCCAAGTCTAGTGTTGTTCCATCTTTAGCAGCATTTCAACAGGTTCTGTGGGTGTTTCTGATTTACACACAAGTCATGAGTACCATTTTATAACTGTATAATGTAGCTTACACCCTTTTCAAACACAGAGTTCTATAGTAGAACATGGATGTATTGTGCCATCAATGGAAGAGCTCAGCAAGGCCATAAACCACATGGCAAAATTCTAAAATTGTCCCAACCAGCAGCATATAAATCTCAAAACACCTATGGGTGTTTACTAAAAGGCCAGTAAAGATGGAACAGTCATAGAATGTGAACTAGTATTTGAAACTCACTGCTACAGAAAACACAGGCTTGCAGGATACATGTAGATCTCCTTCAACACAGTATTTCAGCCAGAAATACAGATCAATATAAAACTGAAAAGCTAGGAATCATGGGAAATGAACCAACCCCAACTCAATTATAGTCTACTAATGCTTTGGTCACTTTGATCTGTTGACTACGTACATTCACTGCTCCCACCCACCTTGTTCACGTCAAACTTTAGCACTCTGATAGAGCTGAGAAAATGCTGCACGTTTATCCACAGCAGAGGTCATGTTTCCTCAGCAGTGACCAGTCACCTCATGGAGGTGGGGGAGGAGGCATCTCAACACAGTATATCCCTTTTACACACAAAAGGGCTACCAATCCACAGCACTGAGACAAACCACTGAGATCAGTGTTTCTAAGCAGCCCAGTACTGTGGGCCACGTAGGCAGGCAATGTGGCTCTAGTTGACTCTACTAGGGCACTGCCTTCAGGGAAGAGGTGGCAATGAAACCACTTTATACCACAAATAATTCCTACAGAGAAAAAAAAGACTAAACAGTATGCTATATCAGCAGACCCAGTTTTCCCCACAGTCGTCTCTACCTTTAACTTGGTTCATCACCTACCTCTTGCTCTGTGTTGGGTTCGAGGTTCAGCATGGTGACTGGGCTGTTTGGGGCACTACTTCTTGTGGCAGAGACCATGCGGTCGACTCCTACACCAGGGGATGAGTCTGGACGCTGAGGAGAGTGTCCCATCGAAAGGGCCTGTATGGCACACTTGTTTCCGAATGTGGTGGACAGGTATTGTTTCACCTGCTGCCGTTTGGACTGCTGAATGTGGTACTTGGTGGGGTTCTCCAGGTGACTCTGAACCTGATTTCAAGAAATTAAAAATATGTGAAAGTGCCTTTGCTGAATTAATGTCAGACCATTTTTATGCTTCTGTGAGCACACCATTCTAACTTAAGGTTTTGACTGAAATCTTTATAAATGTTAAAACTAAACAATTATGTTCAACATCCAGCACTGCAGAAAGAAGGAGAAAGTTTAAAAAAAGTTACAGATGAGCAAAAGCAGGTAATTGTCTGCTAGGATTATACCACAGTAGGAATTACCATCCAGATTTGCAAAGGAGATAAAAGAGTGCTAGAGGAGTTAAAGAAAAGTAAAAGAGGATGATTATCTCATGGTCACGTATACATAGGACTGTGCTTCATGGAAACGTTTGGAGAAAATCACTGTCATGAGCAAAATGACAAAAGTCATGGAAATTATAGTAAATGTAATGGCAGCCATTGCGTGTTAAACAAATGACCTTTATTTTGATTTTTTTTTTAAATGCAAACGTGTCAGCAAACAAATGTTTAAAAATTACATCATTAGGTTGACCCTGTGGCAGGAAAGTACAGTTACGTAAGAACTTACCGTAACAGTATATCTTCAAGAGGAGCTCTTGCAGCAGGCTACACCATAAGGACTATGCCACCAGGCACTAGGACCCCACGGAAAAATTCTTAGCTAGCAGTACCCAGCAGGGACTGCCCCTGATGTCGGACCGCCTCCGACATCTGCCAGTGGTATAAGGGGGCGGTCCTGGCCACATCCCAGTTCTCCCGCCAGAGACCCGGCTGACAAATCACAGAGAACTGAGGTTAGTGGAATACCCCATCTAGGGTAAGGAAAGAAAGGAGAAAAGGACCAAGGGGAAGGAGGGAATAATGCCTGCTACAAGAGTTCCTCTCAAAGATCTGCTGTTATGGTAAATTCTTACGTTAACTGTACTATCTTACTTCAAGTGGGAGCTCTTGCAGCAGGCTACACCATAAGGACTGAGTACTAAAAGGATCCCGGACAGACTGGGAGGTGGAAACCTTAGAAGTGGGGAGCTTCAAGACAATAGGCCCTGAAGTACCGCTAACCCAAACCCAGCTCTCCGACGGGAAGTATCATCCAGGCTGTAGTGCTTCACAAAGGTGTGCATCGAGCCCCAGGTAGCTGCTGAGCAGATGTCTGCCACAGAAATGTTATGAAGTGCCGCAGAAGAGGCAGAAACACTGCTGGCAGAATGACCCTTAACTGAGCCTGGTAAGGGTTTGTTGTACTTATTGTAGCAGAAGGTGATACAATGGACTAGCCATTTGGACAGAGTCTGCTTTGCCACAGGTGCCCCCAGGGTTCTTGGGGTAAAGGAAACAAAAAAGTTTGTCAGATCCTCTGAAAGTCTGAGGGCGGTTAACATAGTACCTAAGCACTCTATGTACATCCAGATTGTGAAGAAGAGCCTCCCCTCGATTAGTATACTCCGGATAATAAACTGGAAGGTTGGTGTCGTGATTAAGGGTAAACTGGGATACCACTTTAGGAAGAAACTTAGGACTGGTCCTCAAGGACACCCTTTCCTTGTGAAAAATCAAATAAGGCTCTTTAGCCATCAGTGCCTGAAGCTCAAAAATCCTCCGAGCAGAAGTAACGACAACTAAAAACAACACTTTCCATGACAGAAAACATAGCTTGCAATCCGCAGCTGGCTCGAAGGGAGGCAACATAAGTTTTTCTAACAAAAACAAAAGATCCCAAGGAGGTATGGGGTCCCTAATGGGAGGTTTAAGATGAAGCATTCCCCTCAAAAATGTTCGGGCCAGATCCATCTGGGCAACATATTTGCCATCCACCAGGACATGATAGGCAGAGACTGCAGAAAAGTGTACACTGATGGAGGAATATCGGCGACCCAAGTCTGACAGGGAGAGGAGATACTCGAGGCCAGCATACAGAGGGCACAGGAGGGGGTCCAGACTCTGACTGGAGGCCCACAAGCAAAAGCGCTTTCACGTCATGGCATAGGTAGCCCTAGTGGAGGGTTTCTTGGCTGCATCCAAGACCTTGGCCACCCTGGGAGATATTCCAAAACGCACAGTGGCTATGTCTGCAGGTGCCAGGCATGCAGATGTGGGGACCGGAGGTCTGGGTGAACCAGCCTGCCCTGCTCTTGCGACAGTAAGCGGGAGGATAAGGGCAGGGGGATTAGAGGTTCCACTGTCAGCTGCTGCAGTAGCAGAAACCATATCTTGTGAGGCCAAAGCGGAGCTATGAGAATCATCTCTGCTCCTTCCGCTTGAAATTTGAGCAGAACTCTGCAGAAGAGGAAAGGGAGAAAAGGCATACAGAAACCTCCGTGTCCAATGGAGGGACAATGCGTTTCGCCAGAAAACACCAGGCCCGTGATCAAGTGAGTAGAAACTGGGCAGTTTTGCATTGCACGGGGACACAAAGAGGTCCAGCTCTGGATGACCCCATCTTTGAAAGCGGTCGTCCGCTACAAACTGCAGGAGTTCCCATTTGTGAATCCTCAACTGAGACCGGCTTAAGGCATCGGCCAAGGCGATTTGACCCTGACATGCATCACGTTGAGCAATAGGCCATGGTCTACAGCCCAGAACCACACTCTCATAGCTTCCCAACAAAGAGGATAGGAGGGAGTTCCCCCCGCTTGCTGATGTAGTAAACAATTGACATGTTGTCTGTCTGCACCAACAGGGGGGTCTGGACGGAGATCTGGGAGAGATGCCTGTAGAGTGTACAGAACTGCCCTCATCTCCAGAATACTGATGTGACGAGTCAGCTCTAGAGAAGACCATGCACCCTGAGTCTGATGATTCTGAAAATTACCTCCCCAAACTAGGCCCGAGGCATTGGTTGTGAGAACCTGTGAAAGGGCTTCTCTCTGAAAAGGGATTCTGGACTCCAGATTCTGGGGAGAGAGCCACCAAGATAGAGTCTGTATCACTGCTTTGGAGATCAAGACTGGCTGGTCAAGATTGTCCTCCCTCTGATCCCACTGCACTCAGAGTCTGCTGAGGGGCCCTCATAAACAGGCGTGCTGAGGAAACGGTCACTATGGCCATGGCCATATGGCCTAGGAGCCAAAGCATGGTCCGAGCTGGGACCTGGTGAGCAGCTGAAACTTTGTGGGCCAAACAGTGAAGGTGTATTGCCCTGTCTGATGGAAGAAAGGCCTTCCCTTGCTCTGTGTCTAGGATTGCCCCTATGTATTGTAACCACTGACACTGTTTCGGGAATGACTTGGCCATGTTTAGGGTGATCCCCAAGGAGCTGAACAAACTGAAGGTGACCTCTAAAGCCGCCAGAAGCCGATCCCTTGTGGAGGCGGTCAGAAGCCAATCGTCGAGGCAGGGGATAAACAAAGTGTTCCTGCCTCCTTAGGGCTGCTGCCACCATCGCTAGGCACTTCATGAACATGTGCAGTGCCAAGGAAAGGCTGAAGGGCAAGGCCCAAAACTGGAAATGCCTTCCTTGAAAGGAGAACCTTAGGAACCTCCTGTGAGCTGGAAGCACCAAAATATGAAAGTAGGCATCTTGCATGTCCAGGGAGCAGAGCCAGACCCCTTGATGCAACATGGGAAGAATGCCCAGCAAAGTGACCATCCTGAACCCCTTGTACTCTATGTAATTGTTCAAGAGGCTCCAGTCCAGAATCGGGCAAAGATCCCCTGTCTTCTTGGGAACCAGGAAGAAGTGGCAGTAGAACCCTTTTCCACACTGTGGGTCTGGAACGGGTTCTATTGTCTTCTTGTCTAGTAGGGACTGTACCTCCTCCCAAATGAGCTCGGCATGGGAGGGGGAGTAGGTTGTTTGGACTGGGGGATTGTCCTGGGGTATCTGCAGGAATTCCATCGCGTGACCCCAATCTATCAACTGGAGGACACACACATCGGTGGTGATGGAGGCCCACCCGTTGAAGTAAAGCGAGAACTGACCCCCTACTACCTCTGCCCTGGACTTGGCAAGGGGTATGGGGCTGGGCAAAGAGTCAAGCGTGGGAGCCTGGGGTGGGAAGGGAGACCTGGGAGGGTTTGGTGTTCCGAGGTCCCTGTGCTCCACCAGGTTGAGAGGGAGCTTTACGGTGAAAGGTGCCTCTCTGTTGCTGTCCTTAAGGTTTCTGCCCTCCCTGGTGACAAAACTGTTGATGTCTGCTAGAGGTCTGATCAGATCTGTACAACTGATGCACAAACTGGATGGCCTCATCCGAATCCTGGAGGTCCGAGATCATTTTCTCAATGTCTGAAACGAAAAGCAAGGACCCATGGAATGGGGCATCAATGATGGCATCTTGAAGGTCCCGCCTAAATCCAGAAACCTGGAGCCAAGAGTACCTCCACATGAAAACCCCTGTGGCTGCTGCCCTGGCTGCCGTGTCCCCCCAAATCACAGGATGACCTCAAGATGTGCTTCCCCACATCCAGACCAGACTGGAGCACGTCCAAGAGCTCCATTTTGTGATCAGAATTGGGCTGTCTTTTTGCAAGCTCGATTGCCTTGTTCCAGAGGGATTTCTGGTACGGCACAATGTGCGCCACAAAACTGAGCAAACGGATGGTGCAGGTGGCTGAAGAGTAGACCTTCCTGCTGAACTGGTCCAGATGTTTGGATTCCTTGTCCAGTGGCTGGGAGCTCATGTGCTGGGCTGTTTGGTCCTGCCGTGGGCAGCCATCAACATGGCTGAGTCCGCCTTGGGCTGTTCACCAAGGAACGGCTTGTTCATTACGGTACAATACAGCCTGTATGCTTTCTTAGGTATAGCGGAAGTTGTCAAAGGATGCTTCCAGGCTAGCCTGGTAGCAGCTAAAAAAGAAAGCTACCAAGGGTGAAACAACTAAAAGTTTGGGCTCATCCATACCCAAGAAATGAACCAGCCTCTTTCTTTCTGGATCCTCAGTTTCCCACTGATTCAAAAATTGGACGTGACGCATCACATCCAGGAAGGTGGGATCGTCTGGGAGGAGAAGTAGGGCGAATCCCCTGGAGGGTCAGGGTGGTGGTGAGGAGAGGAAAACTCCCTTGAGGATCTGGAGGAGGCAGAAGAACTTGAGTCGGATGATCTAGAGGAAGCTCTGGAGTGGGAATGATGGTGCCCTCTCCTATAACACCTAGAGGACGATCTGGAATGATGACTGCACCAGGAAGACATGTCGTCCTACCGAGTAGAAGACCTGTTCCTAAGGGGAGGTGATGATCGCGGAGGCCGCTGAGGGGAGTCTACAGGGAGACGCTGTGGCATTGGAACCTGGGGTTCCTTGGGGATGATGTCTTTCCTGACTGTGTCCCACCAGGAACTGAAAAGGTCCTAGACTTCGGCCAGAGAGAACATGCCTAGGGGTGATGGGCCTGGTGTCTCAGACCTGTCGTTAGGCTTCTCAGGCGGCAGACCTGACGGCTTGTCAGGAGCTGGCGTATGCTCTGGTGATTTTGATTTCTCCGGCATCTGGTCCTGGGGTGGCTTCAGAGCTGATGGCAGGTCAACTGGCTGACCTGATGTCCGACCACCCATCATCAATGGGTCAGGCGTCGGGGAAGGCATCTCCATGGCTGGCGCCCCATCTGGCAGAAGCTTAGGGGGTGCAGGTGTCAGGGAAAACCCTGAAGGCGAGGATGTCAAAGATGCTGAGGTGGAGCGCTGGGAGTTTGACGCACGATGCTTCGGAGAGCTGGCATCAGGGTGAGACTTCAGTTCCAAACATCACTTCCTGTCGTCGGCTACAGCCGAACGATCCGATGAGGAGGAGGAGGAAGCCTTCACCTGATAAGGGACGGCATGGTAGCTGTTGCCCACCCCTTTTACAGTGGAATCCCTGGACTTAGATCTGGAGGTATGGCTGTCAGATCTAAGACTAAGGGAGGAAGCCAAAGGTGCTTGCCCCAAAGAAACACCATCTGATGTACGCACCAACGCCGGGGGTTTCAAGGTTGGCAACCAGGAGGAAACTTGGGTTGCCAGCTCCAGTCTGACCTCTCGCAGGAGAAAAGACTGGAGCTGGCCGATTGTTTATGCGGAAACCTGGATCAGGAGTCTGAATGGGTCTTGTCCTTGTCATGATGGTGGTGCTTTCTACTGGACTTTTTCTCCTTCGATGTGTGAGAAGTCCCAGACCCCAAAGAAGAAGGGGATCCTAGGCCTGACGGGGTCTTTTGCATAGTGGCCAGCTGCTGTTTTAGAAGTTAGGTCTTCAGCGTCTTCAGTCGATAGATGTGAGTCCGGCGGTTGAAACTTTCACAGTGCAGGCAGAAGTCAGCGTCATGGTTGGGCCCCAAGCAGATGAGGCAGGCCAAGTGACCATCTTGGGCTGGGATTTGCTTCCCGCACGCGCACTTAGATCTCAGTTGCTGACTGAAGGATGACAGAGAAGATATGTACCATTATGACACTAGATAAACGATAACGAAACATTTAGAAAAGATTGCGAAAATGGTGGTCGACCGTTAGCAGCAGGCATCCATGGAACTGATGTGAACGGGTTGACAGCGGGAAAAGAACTGGAGTGTGGCCGGGGACCGCCTCTTTATAGCACTGGCAGACATCAGAGGTGGTCCGACGTCAGGTGGTGGTCCCCGCTGAGTACTGCTAGCTAAGAATTTTTCCATGGGGTCCTAGTGCCTGGTGGCATAGTCCTTATGGTGTAGTCTGCTGCAAGAGCTCCCACTTGAAATAAGATTTAGCACAATGTGCTGACAATTGGGAGATCAGCCTTACGTGCACGCCCCAGAATTCCACTCTCAGGCTGACTGGAAACAAAGTGTATTGCAGTGGCGAGGCACAACATTTTGGGTTTGTTATTTGCAAAATCCCCCAAAAAAGAAAAGTTACATACTCACCATGACTGAAGATCTTCCAGAATATCTTCTCCATCAAGTACTACTTATGGGTTTATGCCTGTTACCACTAGGGCTCCACAGCACAAAACGTTTTTGGCCAGGGGGTCAGCAATAGCTACTGTGCCTATGTGATCCCCCTTGTGGTGCTGTGCATCTGCCAAAAACTGTTGCCGACTCCATCATTTACCTCAGTTCTGTTTGCCAGAGGCATAAACAGCATGTGAAGCAATTGCAAACAGACAGAAGGACAGAAGAGACAAGAAACAACTGAATATAATCCAATTACCAACCCAAAGGGAGCAGAGAGAAGGGCGTACATACATGCCAAATATGTATGCCCAAGTGCCTCCTATTGGGGCTAGTGGCAGTAAGAATACAATGGGCCAGAGCTACTCAAATCACACAAAAAAGTTCTTGTTATGCATTGAACAGCAAGAGTCTTTGCTGGCCTAGTGCTCGGACTGACAGGGAATAACAAAACAGCAGATACAGAGAGGTGCCAGGCCTTTGATCGGGCCGAGCATAAAACTGATTAAACTGAAATGTGGCAAAGCCAGCAATGGGACTCCACTGTAATTGAGGTATGCTCAGAGGTAATTACCTCCTTTCCCAAACTGCAAATTGGTAAATCAAAATAAACCCATGGACACTGCCAACAGCAGCTTTACAAGCAATATGTGAAATATTTATTTAGTTAGTTTTTGTTGACCGGGAAAGGAGGGCTAGACAGTTATGACTATTTTTAGCCATGTCCCTGGGGAGAGGGGGAGATACAGATTGTACCCAACTGAAATTGAACTGGATTAAACTGTTGGTGGTACTTTTAGTGAAAGGGGAAATGTGGCCAGGACTCCGGGGAAACTCCCCTGCTCTTGCCAGTAGGGGGACTGGGTGACTGAGAGGTTTGGCCACTTTCGTTCAAACCCTGGAGGAGATGGATGTCCCAGAGGAAGGAGAGCAAATGTTATGCTCTGCCTTGCATCCTGAGGAGCTTGTATCTACTGATAAACTAGCACTTGCTAAAAATGAACTAGACGACGGAGAAGTTTTCGTTTCTACAGAGGATTTAACCCAGACAGAAATACGACCAGTGAGAACTGTAGAAGAAAATGCAGCCCCTGTTACGGAGAACCTGCATGCACAGCTTCAGCATCAGCTTGCAATTCTTGCGCAAGAACAAGACCGTCTCTGAAAACAGCTTTCTTTATTGCACTCTGAGACCCAGCCTGTCAAATCGCAGGATCGGGCTGTCATTCGCCAGGATCCTGTAAAAACCGTGGCAGCTCCTGAAATAGAACAGTCAGGTGAGTTACACCATGTCTCAGTACAACTGCCTGAAATTACACTTGATAAAGATTCCCCCTCGGCTGGCAGTTCAGAATCCTGTGCGGTTCAGTGCCCAGAGCCATTGCAGGAAACTGGAAAATTGTTGCCCGACTCGTGTTTACCGTCCATAGCTACGGCACTGTCTAAGGACCCGGATGGGTTGAACTCTGTCCAAGAAAGCTAAGTTTCTGGCTCACACAAAGTTACCTTGTCAAAAGCTATGGGGTTTGTGTTCGGAATCCTCTGCTGAAATCCCCTGACAGAGTTCCAGTTCCTGAGGCTAATTGTGTCTTTCAGTCTACTCCCTCTAATCAAGATGCTGTTTCAGATTTTTCTTTTTCTAAACAGAACCAGTTGATTCATGAGAGATTTGGGGATGAAGGGAAAGATAAAAGAACAGCAGTGATTTTTTCAAAATGGAACTTGGGGACAACTGAGGTTGTTAAAAGCGCTACAGCTCAAGTTACTTCTGAGGTGATCTCATTACTTATATCACCTGCTCCCCACTCACAACCTCTTACAGAAGAAACATGGTCCCCGCAGAGGGCCTTGAGTGAGGCAGGTTGGACACTGAATCAAGGGACTTGGCTTCCCACTCCTGACTGGGATCCTAAGTTAAATTTCTCCCAAAATAAACCTGATTGGAAACCTTAGTATACCTTCAACATCAGAGAACATTACTGGGGTACAATGTAGAGTTGGGCCCTCTGTTGTGGCCTCGCAAGTCACCACTCACTCAGTTAAGACATTGCTGATTCTTCTTCCATTAAGGAAACCAAACTATCTACAAATATACCACAGCATAAATCAGAATCTGAGAAACCACTGTTATCGGATTTATTCTCTAAAATTAAAAAAAGAAGCTGCGCCAGGTAGGAATGCAGTTAGACTCCGCTATGGGGGGGGGGGGGTTGGAGGTTAGGCCTGATAGGCATTATGTGGGCAAATGTCAGTTAAAAGATTCCTTACACTTCTCTCCCAGGGAAGTATTTGCGTTTATTAACATCTCAGGGGAAGATAACTTCGATGTTAGTTTTCGTTCAGCTCATGCTCTTGATTTATTTTGGGAGCGGTACAACCAGGTGAAGTTCTCACCCACATGGACCCCCTTTTTGGTAATACTATTGACTAAACCTTTGATTAAATACGTTACAGTTATGTTTCATAATGAGGGGGGGTTCATGTGGATGATATTATTTACTGGTTGTCCCAGAAGTGTAAGGTAATGAGTCCTCCTGAGGCTATACTTGACACTGAACAATTTTGGACTGGGGCTGGTGATTTAAAGTAAGGCTTAGGCAAACAGATGCCGGTATTGATCATATTCCTAATTCTTTTTTGCTAGGTTGGGACAGGGGGTATGTTTTTACGCTAGGCAGCCCAGGGCATGTTACAAGCCCAGATGTGATAATTGTGGTGAAACAGGCCATATAGCTTTTCAATGTGCAGATCTTACGAAATGTGATTTATTTATTGAATTTTGTTGACCGGGTAGGCCCACTGGGCCCCGGAGGTCCCTTTTTCAGGGGCGACCAAGGGGTAAAATATAACATACAGGTAAGCAGAAAATACATACAGGTAAACAGAGCAGTACATATTGGTAACATACAGGTAAGCAGAAAGTATATACAGGTAAACAGAGCAGTACATATTGGGTAAATTACATATTGTCTAACAGTGAAAGCCACGAGGGCAGAAACAGATTACTTTTTTTTTTTTTTTTACGGCTAGATGGGAGGGGGAAGACTACTCGCCTCCCTGTGAGGGAGGGGCCCCTGCCGTAAGGTCAGATCCTAAGGCATTGGCAAGTGCACCTGTCGAGCAGGTGTGCTTTGAGCTTAGACTGGAAGCAGGGGCCCGACCCTGCCTCCCGTACCTCCAGCGGGAGTTTGTTCCAGAAGGAAGGGGCTGAGAAAGCAAAGGACCTGGACCGAGCTTTGGTCTTTGTTTTGGGGACCACAAGGAGATTTTGACCTGAGGAACGAAGACACCTCAGATTGGATTTTACCCTAACTATTCCTTTGAGACCAGGGGGAGATGTGGGCCCCAGAAGCTTGAATGTGAGGCATAGTGTTGGGTAGATGAGGCGGGCTTCCAATGATGGCCAGCTGAGCTTAGATTGAGCCTCGCAGTGGTGGGTCCTGGGATGTGATAATGTGGCAAAATGGACAATCTTATTGTATAGGGTCTGGAGCCTGCCAAGTTCCGTAGAGGCAACACCTTGGAGAACAGGTGCCGCGTAAGTGAGCTTAGGGAGAAGGACACTAGTTGCGATGGCAACTCTGGCTTCAGGGATAATCTGGTCCTTTAATCTGTAGAGGATACCGAGTTTCCCATGCATGGTTTTGGTGAGTTGGTCAACATGATTTTTTAGGGTGAAGCCTTGGTCCAGGGTTAGCCCCAGGTATTTTGTGGAGGTAACCACCTCAAGTTTAGCACCGCCTCTGGACTGCAGCTGGAGGAGCAGTGACCTCTCGGTACCCAAGGATCTGGGCCCGAACAACATCGCCTTTGTTTTGCTGGTATTTAATACCATTTTGTTTTGGGTAAGCCAGTCCTCCATCTGAAGGATGCTCTCTTGAAGGGCATGCTTCAGTTCTCCTAAGTTAGGGGAGGCTCAGTAAATGACAGCATCGTCCGCGTATTGGATGACGCTGCTGCTCCAGCAATGTAAGTGCAGATCATTTATAAACAGAGTAAAGAGAAGGGGGCCAAGTATTGAAATCTGAGGTACCCCTTCTTTGAGCAGTGCCGACTGGGAGACATAGTCTTTCCACTTGACCATCTGGGTACGGCCCGTGAGGTAACTCGCAAACCATCTTAGGGCATGTGTGTCCAGGCCAAGAGAGCCCATTTTTTGTAAAAGGAGGTTGTGGTTTACCAGGTCAAACACTTTAGAGAGGTCTATGAAGACCGCACCTGTGCTAACCCCCGAGTCATTATTGCACAGGATTTCTACCGAAAATTTGGTTAGATCTGTGTCGGTCCCATGCTTGGCTCTGAAGCCGTGCTGAGATGAAGAGATTATCTGGTGAGTATCCAGATATTCACGTAGTTGGGAGTAGACTAGCCTCTCTTGTATTTTTGCTATAGCGCACAACAAGGAGATAGGCCTATAGTTCCCAATAGGTTCGGTAGACCCTCCCTTGTGAATGGGGATCACTAGGGCCTGCTTCCAAGGCTCGGGGACAGACCCCTCCGTAATGGACCGGTTTATCAGCCAAGCTTGGCTAATGCTGGGGCACCCTCCTTGAGGATTCGAGTCTGGATCCCATCAGGACCCCCGAAGCCTCTCGCCCGCAGGGATTTAAGGCTGAGCAGAACCTCCTTAACCCTAACCAGCCGCAGATGAAACAGAGGGCGGTCAAGTTCACAGGGCAGGGGCAAGTAAGGCTTGGTCCTGTTATCTAAGGGTCCCGCCTTGTACGCATCAAGATTAGTGAAGTTCCCGATTTCTGTGAAGATACTGGCCATGTCGTCTCCGAATGCTTATGGGCAGCAAAGAATAAAGCGTCCAGTGGTAGCCCAGATCTCTTAAATCAATAAGCCCAAGATTTGGCCGCCTGTCCAGACCAGGCTAGACCTGCCCCCCCAACCGAAGTAGCTATCCCTCCCTTGGCCCCATCTCAGGGATTTGGACATTCTGAGGAGAAATCTCTCTCCTCCCCTCCCAGTGTTTCTCCTCTTCTTTCCCCTGTATGTTACAACACACAGCAGGAGGTAGCACTCCCGGATCTTCCAGCAAATCCTCCGGTGACTCAAGTCCTGAGGTCCTCAAGGAACCTTAAACCTCCCCCTGCCCCCTCAGTGGACATTGAGTCTAGTAATCCCTTTGCAGTATTATCCACACAGTGGGGTGATGCAGAAATGGACTGTGTGGAACCTGATACCCAGCCTGTTCAGGACAGTCCTCCATCCCCTTTCCACACACAAGAAGGTTATAAAGGGAAGAAGAAAAAGAGGAGGAAAAAAGATGGTTGAACTTTACACTATAGCTGGCTTTCTTTAGTATAGGGTCTTTGCATGTTAACAGTTTACTGAACTCTAGGAGACGGCAGGTAGTTTACGGTTATATTCATGATAATTCCATAGATGTTTGTTTGCTCCAAGAAACTTGGATGTACACAATTGATCAAGCCAGGTTTTTTCAGAAGGAATGGATCTGGGGTCCCTCAGATTGGTCCTTTGGACTACAGACAGCGGATGGAATAGGATTTATTTTTAATTCCTATAGCTTTTCTTTAATTAAATTTATTTAATTCAAGGGAGACTAATGATCCTTGATGGGGTATGGAATTCAATGTCCTGTAGATTTATTAATGTATATTGTTCTCAGGTAAAGGCAGAAAGAGTTGCACTTTTTGTGGCACGCTGACCTTTTTAGTATCTTCCTTTAAAATCTTCTTATGTGGGGATTTTAACTGTGAGCTGAAGAAAGTGAAAAGAGGTGTTACAAGCAGTGGGGGAAAACAATTACTGTGATTCCAATGCTTTGTTTCAATTAATAAACTCATCAGGCCTTTTAGATAGTAGATGTCACCAACACAGTAGCCCTAAATTTACTTATAAATGGAATGCATACACATCCACATTAGATTATATATTTCTCTCATATAATCTTCCCCCCTTTAAATTTCACACTTTCCCGATGGCCTTTTCAGATCACTTACTTCTCCAGTGTATTTTTTCCTCAGCTTCTTTACCACCACCACAGAGGTCGAGATGGAAATTAAGTTCACCCATTTTAAAACATCCTTTAGTGTTAAACAACATTAGGACACTGCTATTTGCTAGACTTTCAGTCTCAATTTTATATGATGACTTAGGAGATTGGTGGAAAGAGTCTAAGGAGGATTTACAAGTTATGTTGAAAAATCAAGGTAGGTCAGGTGAAAATGTGAAATTCCTGCACTATTTGAAATTACGTCAACAACTATATTATCTATTTTCCATGGCCAATACCTCTAAATTTGATTATACTCCTCAAATAGCTGCTTTAAAACAACAAATTCGAGAAGTACAATATGATAGGGCTGCTACAATGAAAAAGCTTTTTCAGTATGGCACAAAAAAACAACCTCAAGGAGACCCCTATGAGGCCTTTAAAAGACATAAAACTAAAACCACTATGACTTCTCTCTTAAATCAGGAGGGACAAACAGTGCAGGGTATAGCAGGTCTTCATGAAACAATAAAACACTTTTTACTATCCCATACCCCAGTGGTGGCCCCTAGTGCTGGGGACATTGAAAACCTCCTGCAAACTATAAAACTCCCAAAAACTTATAACAACATGTCTATCTCGACAGGCCCTATTACAGCAGCAGAAATTGAAGGAGCTATTAAATCCCTAAAAAATGGAACTTCTCCAGGGATGGATGGACTTATGTCAGAAATGTATAAAACTTATCCCTTAGAATTTTAAGTATGTTTGGCATTGTTTTTTAATTTTTTTCTAACTACTTTCAGATTCCCTATTTGGTTTTCTGAAGGTTTGTTAATTTTTCTATTTAAATCAGGGAATAAGGAAAATTTAGAAAACTGGCGACCTATTATGATCTTGAATTCAGACTATAAATTGTTAACTAGTATTTTAAATTCCAGACTCAGAACCTATGCAAGTACAGTAATTTCCCCTTCTCAATATTGTGGGCTCCCTGGAAAAAAAAATACAACATGCTCTAATGCTCATTAGAAATTTAATAGAACAGTTTTCCTAACATGGAAATTCTGGGTGCATTGTTTCAGTAGATCAAATGAAGGCCTTTGACAGGGTGTACCATCCCTTTTTGTTTCTGACCTTAAAACATTATGGGGTTCCAGCCTCCTTTTTAGACTGGATAAAATCCCTTTATGATAATGCCATTGTTCATCCTGTTATTCAGAATGAAATTACAGAAGGGTTTCATATTACTACAGGGTTGCGCCAAGGATGTCTGTTGAGTCCGCTATTATATTTATTTACTATTGATCCATTGATTCGATCCTTATCACAGCATCCACAGTGGAAGGGGGTATTAGGACCACCAATAGAGGAAGAATTGCATTTACAGGCCTATGCAGATGATATTTGTTTATTTTTCTCGGACTATAATCAAGTTTCTGCCTTTTTTGACTTTATGGTCACTTATTCATCAGTTTCTAATTCTAAAGTTAACACACAAAAGAGTCAGGGACTTTTTATTGGGGCTGATTATCCAGATGAGGTGTATATACAAGGTCTTCGGATCTCGGGAATAATGTATGAACCCCAAAATATTCCAGATCTGAATTGGGAAACTGCTTTATCTTCCATAGAACACAAAGTGCAAATATGGAAGCACTGGAAACTAGCTAAATTAAAACAGGTACAGATAATTAGAAAATGTTTAATTCCTATGCTATTGTATACAGCAGTGATATTTCCCCTTCCAACTGCATTTGAAACCAAAATGTACAGCCTGTTTTTGCAGATAGTAAGGTGCAATAGACAATCCCATTAAGGGACTATATACATATCTAGCCAAAGAGAAGGGTGGTTTGGGAATGGTAGACCCGGTTATATTTTTCCATATTCTTTTTTTAACACAAAATGTTAAGGGTAGATTATTGCCATCTATATCCAGACACAGTTCCTTAATAAGACATGCCTTAGCTCGATATTATTCAGCTTGGCATATAACTCCTCCAAAGCTTTCGCAATATCTACGTGTCCCGCAATTTTTTAGACCAGTGGCTCAAAAACTTTTTAAATGGGGTCTTACGTAACAAGGTTTAAGAGAGAGTAAGGGGCCACAGTTATGTGACGCAGTGATGTCACTACTGTATCCTTCTGAGCCTGCCTTTAAGAATTGTCCTTCAAAAATGATTCCAGGGGTACTTCATCACCTGACTAATTCCAGATTACCAGGATATATGTGGGAATTTTTGTGGCTGGCAGTTTATGGGAGGATTGGGATTCGGGGTAATGCTAAACATAAAGCTAAAGAAGAAAGAACATGCCCCTTCACAGGTTGCATTGATCAAGAAAAATCAGTAGATCATTTTTTGTTTCATTGCTTGCATGCCAGTTTTCTCTGGAAATTCCTGGCCTTAAAATGGAAGATGGGATGGTTATTGCACTTAAATTATGATAATTTGGTTCTTGGACAATTTCATAATATTAGAAGAAATTATAATGAAGATACCCTGCTTATTTTACGTTGTTGGCTGAAATATTACCTATGGCAGGCAAGATGCCAAAGGGTTATATATCAAAAATGAATGTCTTATGAAACAGTGAGCTTGCTGGTACAAGGGGCTATGTCAGAGATTTGGAAATTTATACCGCTGGAAAAGTGACTAATTGGTGGAGGGGTTTTACAATGCTTATAAAATATAAATAAGTTAAGATTAATACTGCATTTTGTAAAACTGATTATCCTTAGAATAGGACGTTTAAGGGAATAGGACGTTTAAGTGTGATTACAATATAACAGGCATTAGTGTTTATTGCTTAAGATTATCTATGTTACATCAAAAATTCTTCCTGCCTCTCAGTTGGGGATGGTAGGTCCTTTATACACCTACACAATATTTTGATGCTAGGTGATTATTTTATTTTTTCTATTATTTCAAGCTTCTATTATGATTGCTACAAAATTATGTCTTAACACAGAGTAAAAAAAAAATTAAAAATGAAGGAAGTCTATTGCTATTTTAGCTTGGGTTGAATTTGCATGACGGCAAGATGTTTTAACTTCTTCCATATGATCTATACCTTGGTTTGTCTGATTTTTATGTATGTAACTACTTCTTTTTTTGATGTTATGAATAAAAAATTCCCCTGCTCTTTGCAGTGGGGGAGCTGCTGTCTGCTTCTCCAAGAATCAGTCAATCAATCAATCTTTATTTGTAAAAGGCGCCTTTCCAAAACCAAGGCGCCTGTACACTGCATGATAAAACAATACATAATTAAAACAATATTAAAATAGACGTGACAACAGCATTCAAAATTCATTATATGCTAGGCTAAAAAGATATGTTTTTAAAGCCTCCTTAAAGCTTTGGACAGTCGGGCAATCTTGCACCTGATGAGGTAGAGAATTCCATAGGGTTGGGGCCATAAAGCTAAAAGATCTGGCCCCTGAAGTTTTTAAACGAACCCTGGGAATCTCTAGCAATCCCTCGTCAGTGGATCGGAGGGAGCGGGAGGGACAGTAGGGACAAAGGAGATCTTTCAGGTAGCCAGGCTCTTGGTCGTGTAGGGCCTTATAGGTCAGCAAACTGACCTTGAAGGTGATTCGCCAGCAAATTGGCAGCCAGTGCAGTCTGCGGAGCACAGGCGTTATATGACTGGACTTAGAAGAACCAATCAATAGCCTGGCTGCTGCATTCTGCACTAGCTGCAAGCGGTGCATCTCAACCCCCAGTAGCCCAAGATAAAGGGCACTGCAGTAGTCAAGGCGGGAGGTAGCGAAAGCGTGGACCAAAGTAGGAAGATCATCAGGAGGAACCAGGTGCTTCACCTGGGCAATGTTCCTCAGATGGTAAAAGGAGGTTTTGACAACTGCCGACACCTGAGATTTAAGTGTCAAACAGTCATCAGACACAACGCCCAGATTCCGCACCCAGTCTGAGGTAGTTGGCTGTACACCCCCAAGCCATAAACCCGAGGGTGATCCAGCCAACAAACTCACCTCCCGGAGACCCTGGTCCACAACCAACACCTCAGTTTTTTCTGGGTTCAACCGCAGCCAACTCACATTCATCCAGTCCTGGATTTCGGCCAGACATTTGTTAAAGACTGAAAAGGCAGCATCTTGGCCAGGCACAAAGGACATGTACAGCTGAGTATCATCTGCATAGCAGTGAAAACTCAGACTGTACCGCCTAAAGAAGGCGGACTCTTGGATGGAGGAAGCTACCCCAGCTCCTGGTGGTGGACAGGGTGTTTCAGTCCCTACAATTTCTGTTTCATGACTGGATCCTAAAGTGAATCTAGGCCTTGGGACAAGCCTTGTGGCTCCAGCAACACCCTCACTATAAAAGAAAATCGAGCAGAGACTCCAGTTGCTGGCACTCTTACAGCAGAGGAGGTGGCAGAACAGTGGCCATAGGGGAGACCACAGAGTGAGCAAGGAATTCACACCGTGCAGCAGGTGGCTCTGGGAGGCCTTTCCCAAGGTAAGTATCAATTTCAAGACTGGACCCAGGAGAAAACTCTGCAATGGAGCTGCAGTCTGACTCGGAATTGTTGCCGCCTAGGCATCAACATAGGAATGAAGATCATCCATGACAATAAGCTCCTCCTCAGCACTGACCCAGATGTCAACAGTGCAGTGCTGACCTCAGTTTCGGGCCCACTGTCCACTGTCCTCTGCATAGCAATCAACACCAAGGTCAGGGACAGCCTCACAGCCAACACTGAGGTTGATACTGTTAGCAGCACCAGGCCCCATGTCAACATCATGTACAGTATCAGCACAAGACATGCTACCGCCCCTGGAGCCACCTGCAGCATTATCACCATGAACACTGACAACAGTGCAGGTGTCCAGCATCACAGAATCCAAGGCCAAAGGCTTCAACCTTGCAGGATATCTGACCCTCAGGGTGAGTAGACTGTGGCAGGTGCTCAGTCAGCTGCCCAAAATGATCCAATGGTCCACCTGATGCTGCCACTAAGAATGCATCCAGCCCTGGCATGGTGGGGAGGGAGCCTCGTGCCTTAGCCATAGATACATAGACAGTGTCGGCAGATAAGGGCCTATGGCCCACCCAGTCTGCCCATTTGAGCCGACTCTGAAAGGTGGAGCAGGGACACGGGGGAAAGGCCCAACATCCTCTTCTGGGATGTCCTGGACTGATGCCTGCCTCCATGATAGGGGGACTGACATTCCCACTTGAATGTGCAGATCTCAAGATTGGGTTTGTCCATACTGAAGCGGGTATCACAGGATTCCATGGTGTGGCCAGTTCCAAGATGGGAGAAGCATTCGAGATCCTGGTCTTTAGAATCCATCTTCTCACTACAAGGACACCAACAAAATAAGAGCCCTATTGTTCCCCTTTTTGTTCTTGGATGACTTAGGCATCACAGAAAGAAATAAACCAAAAATGTTGTCAAAGTAGAGTGATGAATGGATGAGGAACTAAAGTGACAATTCACTCTGAGGGTGCAAATTTGAAAGTGGGAAGAACAGAACTTAGGAAGGCACGGGAGTTAGCAATGGTTATTGGTAGGCATTTGGCACCATGTGATGCAATGCATGTGCCACAGCCGGCAGCCATTGCCAATCTCTTGGCATCTGGCTTTGACCTATACTGTATGTAGGACTCCATGGAGAAGATTGCTTCTGAGAAGATCTAAGGCAGGGGTCTGCAACCTTTTCAGGATTGGGAGCCGCATGTACTCCTGGCATGACCAGTCTGATCACCAGAGAGCCATATGAGTGTATGCATAGCAGAGGTCTTTTGTAGTGCATAATTTAGCTTAAATTCATCCCACAGTGCTATTTGAATAAAGCATATGTTAATCAGTTGGAACACTGCACAAAGAAACCACACTGGATAGCTTCCTCTTCAGATCACCCCTAAGAAAATCAGAGGAGTTTTAGCCATGATTTTGTAGCTGAAAAGGCAAATGGTTAGTAACTCACAATTATTTGCTAATACATGCTTCAGGTAAATCTCTTGAAGAAACTGAAAGAGTCACGCTCTACTGGCCTCTGTTCTCTTGTGCAACCTTCCTGTGTCTCAGCATAGAGAGGGGTAAGCCTGGCCACCCCACCACACATATTATTGGCATATATAGAATGTTTGGTTGGGACATGCCCTGGAATTAGTAGTATTTTTTGGAAACTTTTGCTGCAAATCACTTGAAACATTCATCCACCCCTGCTGATGAAACCAAAACGCACCCCAGTCTTCCAGAAAGATGATGTTTTCTTCTATGATTGTTTTCTTTCTTGGGTGTGCCAGTTTATCATAAAATGTATGGCTGATTCACAGCATTAGTGCCACCTTAACATTGGCAATGCTCTGTTTAATATGCTTAAAGGAACACTCTCAACTTTCTCAAACCTCAAAGTGTCCTTAGTTTAAAATGCACATTTTATGATTGTTCACATTATATACAGACTGTTTATGCAGCTGGTAGTTTGATTCACATCCCTGTTTTCTTTTAAAAAGTGAAAAAAACAACTAACTGCCCACCATACTCGTGTTACCACACCAAAACATGTTTGTTTACATTTCTTGACCACATCACGCTGCATCTTTCCTGGACTTGGAAACACCCCCAACCCTAGCCACTCATTATGCAGTGGGAGTAGAAGAGACTATTGTATCATGAGTAGCTGCACTGTTCGAGTGTGTTTCTTATGTTCAGGATAAGAGTAGTTCAATGATTTGAGGCAAAACAGAGCTAGGCATAGCTGTACATTACCATGCATTTAATTTCTAACAAGCAATGAGGTAGATAAAACAACCAGCAACATAAATGCATTTTAGAGAAAGTAAGCAATCATAAATGTGTATTTTTACCTAAAATAATACAAACAAGTTTGACAATGTCCCTTTAATATTTCTTGCAGTTGTACGGCCTTGCATGCCTTGACTCAGTCCTCCTTCCATCTCCACAGCCTTCTATCCTGCCTGAGGAACAACTGCCTTTCTAATGATCTGAATGTTACATGGCATCCTGATGTACCTGTGGTTGTACCTCTCACCCCACCTAAATCCCAAATGATGTGAGGCTATCACAATACAGTACTTAAAGTGCTCAGCACCTGTTAAGAGATGGAGAAGGATGACAAAATAACTGGCTGGACCATTCTGTGTATCTGAGGGTAGGAGTCCATCTATCCCTCCCACTTCGGGCACTGATGTCTTAGTCAGGCAAGGGTGGCTGGGCATGGACATCTACCAGGCCCAGCCTGCTATACATAAAACACAGGACATGTCTGCTTCCTCTGCATTCAGTGTCAAGTACTGCAAGCCCTGCTAACATCCGGCAACATTTCCTGAACTGCAAATCTCTGCCAACATGATCCCTTGCCTTTGGTTACAAGAGAGCATTCGTGCAGTTGTGAGGCATCCAGAGCTGACTGTCACTGGGTTTGCCACTTGATGCGCAATACTCTGGGCTTTGGCACCAACCCTGTTCAGCACCCTGGTAATCAGTAACGCTAACTATGATGTCATCAGGGAGCCCTGCCATGAATCTTTAAAGGTTTTCTCCCTCTCATCCCACTGGCTGCTGTCAGTAATGCAAATGGTAGTATCGATGCTGGCCTGTAATATGGTGGACACTGCAGTGCCGACAGCCTCTCATAAGTAATTATGCTTAACTTCCTCATATTGTCCCAGCATCAAGAAAATTCTACTTCACGGAGAGGGTGATGGATAACTGAAACAAACTGCTAGAGGAGGTGGTGGGAGCAGGAACTGTGAGGGATTCAAGGGAAGTGGAGAGACACAAGGGTCTCTTGGATCTGGGGCGGTGGAGATGGTAGAAATTGCAAAGTCCCAGCAGCTTGTTAGGCAGACTGGGTGGGCCTGGCAGTCCTTTTCTGCTGATACATTTCTATGTTTCTATCAAGGATATCGGTGTGTATGTGATATTGCATATTCAGTGCGTGACCTCCACAGACAATTCCAAAATATGTTATTGTGGAGCAAAGTTGCAGAGATACTGAACAGCATAAAACTGGATTTTTGACAATTAAGAAGGTGCAGAGAGGCATGAACACAGGCAAAGAGCCGCATGCGGCTCCCAAGCCTCCCATTGTAGACCTTTGATCTAAGGTGTTATCATGGAAATGCCAAAAATCATGGAGTTTTCATAACAACTGAAAAAATCATGGAATCAATGACTTCATGACAAAGGCACAGTACAGCACTATACACATGGTACTGGAGTCCACGTCTGTAGGGATGAAGGGAGTGTGGAAAGGTTAAGGAGGAGCAAAAATAATTACTTCATAGGGTTACAGAAGGGTGGGCTGTACAGGTCTTTAGAGGGTGGAAGAAGAAGAATGAGATCGGACTTGAGTTAACAATATACCGCACCTTTCATACACAGAGTATCCCAAAATACTTAAAGCATTGAGTTAAGGGACTTTTTACCTCTAGGTCACTGCTTCGAATTCTGCCCAGCTGGACAGTGGCTAAAAGTCATTACCAATATCACCGGATGGCTGTTCAGAAACCCATGTTAAATGTGTTGTGGTGGTTCTCAGTCCTGCTTCTACTGGAGGACAGGTGTCCACGCTGCAAAAGCCACCAACACAGTCGCCACTAACTGGCATCCTTATTTGCAATCTAACATTAGGGTACATGGATTGAATGGGCACAAGGTCCGAACTACCCAGTCACGTAAGTGGTGATCACTCCATGATGAGCTTGAGGCACTCCGCTGGGCAGTTTAGGAAACCCTGCCCTGTGATTACCCACTTTGTAACCTGTCATGTGGCTACACCAAGGGCTTCAGTCTCCAGTGCAGTCAATCTGGCACTTTTCACAAGCACTAAAATTCACACAAAAATGTAGACGAAACAAAAGGCTGAGTTTGACTCTAGCTGTCTAGTAGTGGTAGTAGTACTTTTTTATTTCTTAGGTGCCATTATATAAAAAATTCAGGGAAGAAAGAAATAATAGAGAACATGCAATGCATATAAAATCCAACACCATCATTAAAATGTACTTGGGGCACAGAAGCTCAGGGGTGGAGTGGTACTGACAACCACCACACAAGAAAGCGACCTGGAGGTAATCATATCAGATGATCTAAAGGTGGCCACGCAGTCTGACAAGGCAGTACGGAGGGCTAGTGGGATGCTGGAGCACGTAGGGAGGGGTATCACCAGCAGAAAGAGGGAGGTGGTATTGCCTCTCTATAGAGCACTGGTAAGATCCCACCTAGAGTACTGTGACTAGTTCTGGAGACCACATCTCTGAAAGAGCATAGACAGATGCAGGCAATCTAGAGGAGGGCGACTAAAATGGTGCAGGGTCTGCATCAGAAGCCCTATGAGAAGAGACTAAAAGCCATCAATATGTACACCCTGGAATAGAGGAGGCAGAGGGGAGGTATGATAGAGACCTTAAAATTCCTCACAGGGGTAAATAAGGTACAGGAGGGGAGTATTTTTCAAAACAAAAGGTGCTCAAGAACAAGGGGACATGAAGCTGGAGGGCTGCAGATTCAGGAGAGATGTGAGGAAGTACTTCCTAGAAATAGTGGTGGATTCCTGGAACAGCCTTTCAGGCGGTGGGGGCAAAAACAGTGGTGGGGTAAAAGAATGCATGGGATAAGCACAAGCACAAGGGAATCATATTGGAAAGGAAGGGAGGGAAGGGGAGGGATGAAGAGCGGTAGTTAGGGCATGGTCTGCGATAATACTGTAGTTAGGGAGAAATGTGCAGACTGGATGGGCCAAGTGGTCCTTATCTGGCATCAAATTCTATGTTTCTATTAAGGAGGAACGAGCCGGCCGAGTGATAATAAACAAAGTTTGAAAGCCCTCAAATTTATTTGAACATCTTCGCTCATATTTTAGTTGATTTATAAAAGTTAAAGGACAATGAGCAGAAAAGTCTACAAGTACAGTTTACAGAAAGAAAATGTGGTCAGTTAGCCAGCCCAGTGGCATGGAAGGTTGAGGCGCTGGATGCCATACCTGCTGCCATGCCAGCAACCGGGGTTCAGAAGCAAACTTTGATTTCCACTTGTGACATCGATGACCCGAGTTCGGATATGAGCTCGGGGAGTCGGAGGGCCAGCCGGGGGAATCGAGCATCTGACGGACTGCTCTCCTCCTCCAGGAAGAGGTTGGGAAAGCACTTGGTCTGTGACTGATCCCTAGCGGAGGCTAGGGACCAGCGCAGGTGAGGCGTAGTAGTTACGGGAGGTGTGCTGGATGTGGGCGCGTGTGCCCTTACATCATTGCATGTCACACCTACCATCACTAAGGGGACAAAATGGATACTGGAATCCAGTAGTTCGACTCCACGAAGCCAACGCCAGAGATCCACACCACCGTACTATACAAGGTGGCACCGTTTGGAGGGGTACTTGGGGTGGCACCTCCCAGCGGCTCCACCTGGGGGAAAATCTGGGGTGAACACTGGCGGGAGTGACAATGGTCCCGGGGATGGGGAGAGGTGAACGGGAGGAAGGTTAGTCCAGGAAAACAAAAAGAAAAAATCACTCACCTTAGTAATGTTGTTTCTTCTAATGGAGTCTTGCTATATTATAGACATTAGCAGTTTGTTCCAGCTCTAGAACTGCCCCGGAGTGAAATGGTTAAAACCATTCCAAAATAGAATTTTGGCACGAGAGCAGCTCTCTCTGCGTCATTTCAAACTTGAACTGTCAGATCTTTACGAGCCAAACTCACTAAGATCTGTGTGTGAAGCTGTAACCTACACTAGCCAAATGGCTACCTAAATAATAACAATCATTGATGGTCCCAACACCCAAGACTCAAGTCAGGGGACCAGAAATACTAACACCATTCTAATAATATGAAAAATGGAACATAAGTATAATAAAACACACACACGCAGACATACACACCTCCCAAAGTCCCAAAGGGGACAAAATGCTAACAGGACATAAGTAGTGCCCACACTAAGTTGCCGCACCCCACCAAGTAGAGGTTCTAAGAGGGGCAGGTTGGGAGGTTTAGTAATATAAGGAAGACTCCATTAGAAGAAACAACATTACTAAGGTGAGTAATTTTTCTTCAAACAACATGAAGTCTTGCTATATTATAGACATTAGCAGAATACACAGCAGTACCTCCATGGAGGAGGGGCAGAACCTACTTAGGAATAGGCCTGAAGAACAGCTGTGCCAAACCGAGCATCTCTCCTGGCCTGGACATCCAGGGAGTAATGCTTGGTAAAAGTGTGCACCGCTTTCCAGGTAGCAGCCTGGCAACTCTAATAAAGGGATATCTCTGGCAGCAGCTAGAGACGCAGCTGTACCCCTGGTAGAATGAGCCCTCAAACCGGGGCTCTGCCCACTTTCTGATAACAAAATTGGATACAAGAGACAATCCACCTGGCTATTGATCTCTTAGTGGCAGGTTTGCTCTTCCCAACTTCACCATAGGTAAGGAAAAGATGGAGGATTCAACCTGTGACCTTTGGTACGCTCTATATAATAACTAAGAGCTCTTAACATCCAGGTTGTGCAACCTCCTCTCACCAAGAGGAGTGATCAGTGAAAGATACTGGAACGGAGATAGATTGATTAAGATGGAAATCTGAAACCACCTTAGGCAAAACTCTCCTATTAGTTCTAAGGACTACCTTATCCCTGTGGAAAGAAATAAAGTCAGTCTCCACTGACAAGGCTTGCAATTCACTTATGCGTCTGGCAGAAGTGATAGCCACTAGAAAACAGTTTTCCAAGTTAGGTACTTAAGCTCTGCAGAAGACAGAGGTTCAAAAGGGGTTGCATTAACTGGGCAATGCAAACATTAAGGTCCCAAGCAGGGCCGTTCCTAAAGGGAGGATTAGTATGGAGTAATCCCTTAAAAACTTGGAAAACACAGGATGAGAGGAAAGAGTGATGACTTTCCTGTTGACACAAAAGCAGACACAGCTGCCAAATGAACTCTCAGGGTAGCTGGTCTGAGACCCAAGGAATTAAGATGTACCATGTAATCTAACAAAATGGGCAATTAGCAGATTCTGGGAAAATATTTTCCTAGCACACCAAATGGAAAAACTTTTCCATTTAGAACTATAAGTAGCCCTAGTGGAAGGCTTTCTGGAAGCCTTTAGGATCTCAAGAACACCCTGAGAGAGGTGTAAATCAGCAACTCTAACTCCTCAAGAGCCAGGCCTTGAGGTTGAGGGATTTGAGGTCTGGATACCAAACCTTCCCTGGGCACAAGTCAACAGATTGTGATTCCTGGGAGACACAGGGAAGATGGACTGTCAGAGACAGAAGGAGTGGGTACCAGGGCTGCCTGGCCTAATCCGGGCAATCAGAATCACCCTGCAAGGCTGAGATCTGATTTTGACTAGTACTTTGAATAGGAGAGGAAAGGGGGAAGCATAGAGAACTTCCCTCCCAATCCAGAAGAAGGGCATCCAGGGAACTGAGCCCAGCACTGGAGGCCTGCAACAGAACAGAGGAAGTTTGTATTGGCTGGGGCAAAAGATCTATCTGAGGATGCCCCACCTGGCAAAAAACTATCCCCAGCATTGAGGATCCAGGGACCATTCGTGATGGCCCTGGGAAATCCTGCTGAGGGCATCCGCTAGGACATTGTCCTTCCCTGGAAGATGAACTGCTATGAGGGAAGTGTTCAGGAATAGGCCAGAGACCACAACTTCATTGCCTCGGTGCACAAGGTCGAAGACAGAGTGCCCTGCTTGTTGATGTACCACATTGTTGTGGTGTTGTCTGTTCTGACTTGTATCACCTTGTCGTGGACAGATGCAGAAAAAGCTTGAAGAGCTAAAAGACAGCTCTGAGTTCCAGCAAATTGATGTGGAGCAGAGATTCCTGGGGACCAAACCCTGAGGGAAAGGTCGCCTTGTGGGCTCCCAACCCAGAAGGGAAGCATCTGTAGTGAGAGTCAAGTCGTGAGAAGGGGAAATGAAGGGACCCCGCCTTAAATTGCTCTGATCCTGCCACCACTGGAGAGCTAGGATCAAGGTTCGAGTCACTGGGACCAACTTGAAAGGGGCTCTCTCTGAGACCAAAAGGTTCTCAAGTGAAACTGAATGTCTCTCATCTGAAATCTGGCCTGCACAACAGCTGTGGATGCAGCCATGTGCCCCAGGAGCTGCAGAAAGTGTCTTGCTGGTCGAGAGACCTGCAGAGTGAAGGAAGAGGCCAGAGCCACTAAATTCCTTACCCTTTCTGGGGAAGAAAGGCTCTGGCTAGCTTTGTGTCCAATTCTGCCCCTATAAGGTGTGAGTACCTGGACTGGTTCCAGAACCGACTTTTGTAGGTTTAGCAGAAAACCCAGGGAGGTGAGAAGCTGCTGGGTGACCTGCAGGTGAGATTTTACCTGTTCTGGGGACTGGCCTACAATGAGCCAGTCGTCTAGATAGGAAAACAGCAATCCTCTGCCTCCTTAAGTGGGCCACTGCCACTGCTAGACACTTTGTGAATACCCTTGGAGCAGAGGTAAGGCCGGGGCATTGCTCTGAACTGGTAATGACCTGAGGGCAGTTCGAATCTGAGGTACTTTCGATGGGATCTTCTGATTAGGACATGGAAATAGGCATCCTTGAGGTCCAGGAGGCTAGCCAGTCCCTGGCCTTAGGGAAGGTAAACTCATTGCCAGAGTTACCATTTTGAACTTTGTTTCAAAAGATGCTTGTTCAGATATCTGAGATTTAAAATGGGCCACCACTCTCCTGTCTTTTTGTAAGGAAGTATCTGAATATAGACCCCTGCCCTGATGCAGGGAGGAACCTTTCTACTGCTCTGAGAGCTAACAGGATGAGACCTCTGTTTCCAGAGCGAGGGTCTCTGAAGCACTTGCAGGTAGAAAAGTCTGCTTCTCAACTTGGGAAACTTTTTGAAGCTGAGAACCAGACCCTGGCTACTACTTCCAGAACCCACTTGTCTGAGGTTAAAGAAGCCCAATTCTGACTGAAGTAAGCCAGCCTGCCCCCCACTGGTACAGGAGAATCGGCCCTGGGCACCCCATCAGGGTGCCTGTTTCGCAAAGCTTTAGGCTGGGGGGTGGGAGCAGGTCTGCCCACCCCTCGTCTGCCCCTGCCTCTGAAGAAGCCCCTCTGAGCATAGGCAGAGGAGGCCTGAGTCTGGTAGAAAGGCCTGTGAAAAGGCCTACCCCTACCCCTGGGGGCATGCCTTTGAGGAGTGGCTTGCCGCTCCTTAGCCTGGGCACTCTTGTAAGTAGTCCTATATTCATCCATCTTCTTCATGTAGTTCTCTGTCTGCTCTCCAAACAGAGAATTTCCCACCACAGGAAAATCCATAGCCTTAGTCTGGGTATCCTGTGACAAACTAGTACTCCTGAGCCAGGCCAACCTACGAAAAGCTACAGATGTGGCCATGACCCTAGAGGAAACATCATTAACATCCACAGCAGCATGAAACTGAACCTTAGAGGCGTCAATGCCATCAGCAGCCATCTGTTCTAGTTCACTAGCCAGCTGGCCATGGGCCTGCTTGGCCAACTGCATAACAGTATCCCATCTAGATTTCTGATACCTAGCTACATAAGCCATATAATTTGCTTGCCTGAGTCCCAGAGAGGCTGCCCTACACTGTTTTTTTGCCATGGCATCAATCTTCCTGGAATCCTTGTCAGGAGGATGTGAAGCCAAGGGGAATATTAGCTTTATCACAGGCAGCAGCCTGAACTACCCCAACATGACTGCATTGCTGAGAAAGGAATTCTGTATCAGGGCCTGACAATGTATACCTTCTGTCCATCTTTTTATCTACAGGAGGCACAGAATTAGGAGCTTTTAAAATTTTTATTGTTTGTTTCCTAAAAGACTTATGTAAAGGAATAGACAATCTCCTAGACTCTGGAATATCCATCATTTCTACAAAATCAGGCTCCTCTTGCTCATCCACAGCCTCTTCTAAAGGAAGCTGGAGGGTTTCAACAACTTTTTTATAAAACATAAAATGAGATGGGGACTCAGACAGCATAGGGGGAGATTCTAAAGGTCTGTCTGGGGAGATGTCCAGTTCAATGGTCACACCCAGACCTTCCCAGCCACATTCATACTGTTCATAATCCTCCTCCCTCCTCTGGTTCATAAAATTCCTCAATATCATAATCCTGAACCACTGGGACTCGGACGAACCGACCTTTTACCAGATAGTGGTGGTTCGGACGGACCCTGAGACAGTGACTGGACAATTTGTATGGCTTTTGCTATCTCTGCAGCAGTTGGAGAAGGAATTTTGGACTCCAGACCTGCTGATTTTCTTGTTTTCTTTACTGGAATTGGTTCCTCAGAACCAGCTTTTCTTTTGCCCGAGGAAGTCTGGCCCTGGTCAGAGGGCATTCTCTGGTTCGGTTGGCACCGAACCGGCTAGCCATCCGGTCAGCGGACTTTTGCTCTCTCGCTCCCCGAGCCTGCCCAATCTTTTTCCAGGGTGGCTGCAGGGAAATTTTACATACCTGGCAGTCTGACTAGAGGTGGTCAAACCCCAGACAATAAACACATGTGGTGGTGTGGGTCAGCCTTGGCAAAGACTTCCCACAAACATCACAGTGTTGAAACCCAGTGGGCCGGTTTTTCTTTGGGTTTCTCAGACATAATGCCAGCTTAACCAAAAACTTGCCCTTTTAACGGCAGTGCCAGGCAAGACACCTTATCGGTTCCTAACCGTCATCGTGGTATTGGAAAACCGTAATAAATCCTGGTTTTTAGAACCGATAAGAACCGGGAACCGCACTCTAAAATAGTAACTTTCAGTTTTAAATGAGTTTTAACCCACTGATCGGTTCAAAACCGAACGATAACTTACAAGTTCCATACAGACAAAACCTTCATTTACTTACGGTTACCACAGATAGAGCTTGAACCTAACGGTTTTATGGTTAAAATAAAACTATTCTCGGTTAAATCCAACTGAGAAAACACTTTTAAACCGAGAAATGAACCGAGCAGAAGGAGAAATCTCCGGAGCGACTGTTCACTGAGGCGGAGTAAAGAATCTGACAGTTCAAGTTTGAAATGACACAGATAGAGCTGCTCCCGTGCCAAAATTCTATTTTGGAATGGTTTTAACCATTTCACTCCGGGGCAGTTATAGAGCTGGAACAAACTGCTAATGTCTATAATATAGCAAGACTTCATGTTGTTTGAAAAAGAAGAAGCAAACTCAGTTGCCAAGTGGCAGCCGGGGGAGAGAGGATCGAGGGACCAGAGGATAGCTCTTCTCTCCTAGCAAGGGGTGGTACCCTGCTGTTGACTGCCACTGAGTGGAGGTTCACTGGTAGTGCAAGCATCAGGCACCGTCAAAGAGAAGGTGCTGTCGGTTAGATGCAGGATGTATGTGCCTCCCCACAGAATGTTCTGTCATCTGCAGTGGGGCAGGGGATTAGGTGTACAAGGAAAAGTGACTTGGTCTGTACGACGCCACGCGCCTGCCTTCACCTGACCGGCACCACAGCCACACTACCGTCCTCCTGTCCAGATGTGTTTCTCCAGGGTAGGGGAGAAGAGCCCCTCTTCCCTCAGCCCCACCATTGGGGGGGGGGGTCTGTGGGAGAATTTCAGGAGGATGGCACGTCTCTGGGAGATGGTCATCAGTCCAGGGAGGCTGGGATGGGGCCGATAGCCCATCCGGGTCACGCCTAGATGAAAAAGCTTTATGGAAATACAAGAAGAAAATGCGATCAGTCATGTAATCGGAAGGTTTCTCTGAATAATAGGCTGAATCAGATACAATATTATGTGTTTCATAGGATTTATATCAGGCTGTATACAATAGGGGCGTTTTAGTTATGTTAGAGTTTTTGTGGTACCTGTGTTTTTTTCTTTTCGGTCTTCTGCAGCGTTCGGCTGCTAGAGTAGGTGACGTAGAGAGAGTACTGATATTTGGTGCTGACGTGTACACAGTATATTTATCTGGTGCGTTTTCTCATTGTGTACATGTCAACTTGCTGATATCAGTATGAGGTGAGAATACTAATAGTTATTTAGCGGGTTATCAGAAGACCCCAATTGTATGTAAAATGGATATGAGACAGTAAGGGGTTTGATATGTGCAAAATCACAAGTCGTGGCATGTGAGCTTGGGAAAAATCACTTGTAGTGGAGCCACTCATGATAATCTCATTGCTCACGTACTACTCATTGTGGTAGTACACATATCAAGCCCCTTACCACCACGTATCCCTTTAATATTTATTAAATAAGTTTAATGCTAATCTGTCTCCAATGTGCAGTAGATACAGGAAGGAAACTGGTACATTTTATCCATGTGATAGCTCGATGGTAAAAAGCTAGTTCTTTTTGGGACAACATACTTGTTACTATAAACACTGTTCTGGGCACACATTCAGTTCATGAAAATATATGTGTTTGCTGGGTACATCCTCAGCACAGACGAGAGTGATGGATGAACACCACATCAATAAGTCCAGTTCTGTGCTTCTTTATTGTTTCAATTCACACAAACATCAAGGGGTGACATCTCATGGCATATGCCATTTCATCAGGCTCGCTATTTGTCAAAAAGTATGAGACTTATTTATTTGTTTATTTTTTTATTTTATTTCACTCCAGTCTCAGTCCGAGGAACCTTCTCTCAGGCATCCTGCCTGTATCCTGCCAGCCTGAGGCTCCCCAGAACTGAACCTCCTCTCTCCATCACTCCCCGCAGCCAGCAACCCTGGTTTAACCCATCCGGGGTGGGTCGCCCCCCCCCTTGGGTGCTCTACTAAGGCAGTCTCTGGCTGCAGGCAAGGGCTGGCAGGAGGAATTGGAAGGCCAGTCTAGGTTAGCCCGGCAGAGGGCATGGGGGACAGGTGTCATCACCTGTTCCTCAGAGCTGGTGTTTTCCCTGTTCTTAGTGGAAACCTCCCTCTCCCTGCGTGGGCACACCTGACACAATGGCGCATGGCAACCCTGCCAGCATCAGCCATGCTGAGTAATGTGCAGCCTGTGCACTGCAGTGCTCCCAATCTCCACAGGGAGCCGCTGGTGCGCTGGGCTATCCCTCGCCCAGAGAGGAGAGGAGAGCCGCCCGTTGGGTGTTCATCCTCTACTGTGCCCCAGCTCCTGAGCTCGGGTCGTTGACATGGCGTGAGGTGTGGCACCCAGTGCCTCAACCCTCAGTGCCACCGGGTGGCCTAGTTTGAGAGTTATTGATGTGGTGTTCATCCATCCCTCTCATTAGTACTGGTTTGTTTGTTTTTTGGATGGCCCAAACCTGAATTATTATGTCTCTTCACAAGAAGAGGGGCAACCTGGACACCCATCCTCCCTGTACATTCTCAGCACAAACATTTCTGGAAGACCAGGTCTGAATTTATTAGACATGACCCTGGTTAATGCTAGACACTGTGTCGCCCAGCTCTAGAAAGGATCTAATTCACCAACATGTGAGCTGTTGAAGAAACTGTGTTTAGAATGGAAGTGTACAGAAAAAATATATATTATTATATCATTAAGCACACTGCAGGTAATTGGGAAATATGGGATCCTTTACAAAGTGCAGCACTCAGGTAAGGAATAATGGACGATGTGATTATTTTCCGCCTACTGTCTAGAAAATACAGGCTACTCACCTGTAACAGTTCTAGGAGTGGTATATGTTGTTCATCCACACTTACTGGCAGGTTCCTTGCCGCTTTAATTCTTGCCGGAAGGTCTTCAAGCTGGCTCCTCCTACCCACACAGGAGGTAAAACTCTTGGCTCTGCCCCATGATGACAGATCTAGCCCGCTGGAAGCCAGGTTGCTGCGTCGAGCCGGTGGGTTGTGATGAATAACATATACCACTCCTAGAACTCCTGTTACAGATGAGTAACCTGTATTTCTAGGGACGTGGATATGTTGTTCAATCCACACTTCACTGGCAGACTCCCAGCAGTTCTCCGGGGAGGCATGCACTCTACTTAGGAAATAAGGACTGGAGAACTGAGGTCCCAAAACCAGTATCCCGGCGTGACTCAAGGTCGATGTGGTAGTGGGTAATGAAGGTGTTTGCTGACTTCCAGGTAGCAGCCCTGCAGATTTCCTGGACAGGGATGTCCCTGGAAGCAGCCACTGAAGTAGCAGTATGGCAGGTAGAATGAGCTCTTATCCCTTTGAGAGGCTCCATGCTCGCCAACCTATAGCAGAGATCTATTCAGGAGGTGACCCACCTGCCTATCGTCTGCTTGGCTGCAGGTCTGCCAGGTGCGGCTTCAGCGTAGGTGACAAACAGCTGGCAAACCTCTCCCCGAACTTCAGCCGTCCGCTCCTTATAATAAGAAAGCGCTCTTCTAGGGTCCAAAGTATGAAGCCTATATTCGGCCTCCGAGGTGTGACTGAGGTAGAACACCGGCAGAGTCAACACCTGGTTAAGGTGAAACTCTGACACCACCTTCGGGAAGGAATTTTCGGGGCGCAAGACAACCTTGTCCCTGTGAAAGACCAGATATGGAGACTCGATGGAAAGCGCCTGGAGCGCTCCCATCCTTCTGGCTGACGTGATAGCCACCAAGAAGGCGGTCTTCCACGACAGGTGAGAGATGTTACACCTGTGCATTGGTTTGAATGGCTTGCCCATGAGCTTAGCCAATACCAGCAGTAGATCCCACGGAGGTGGAGGTTCTCACACCAGAGGGGATATGTAAACAATGCCTTTGAAAAAGCGACCGACCACCTTCTCCTGCGCCACGGACTGCTTCCCGGCCCACGCCCGGTAAGCAGAGATGGCTGCCAGGTGTACCTTAAGGGTCATCGACCGAAGCCCTAGCTGAGAAAGGGATCACAGGTAGTGCAGAATGCTAGCAAAAGAACAGGAGGAAGGGTCCAGGCCCTTGCCCTGACTCCAAATGGAGAACCTCTTCCACTTGAAGGCATAGCATTTTCTGGTCGACTCCTTACGGGATGCCTCAACAATGTTGAGGACCTCATCGGAAAGACCCCAAGGCCTGGAACTCTAGCCACTCTGGAACCAGGCCATCAAGTGCAGGGACTGAAGGTCCAGGTGGAGTACCTTCCCTTGTTGACTGAGATCAGGTCTGGGCGGGCTGGAAGCCGCCTGGGGAGCCTGGAGCTGAGGCTGAGGAGATCTGGATACCAGAACTGACAGGGCCAGTCTAGGGCTATCATAATCACCTGTGCTTTGTCCCTTTTTGCCTTGAGAAGCACCCTGTGGATCAAGGAAAATGCAGGGAAGGCGTAGAAGAGGCCCAGGATCCACGGCTTCGAGAAGGCATCCCCCTGCAGCGAGCCCTGCTGAGGGGGCGGGCATGAAACAGCCTCAGCTTTGCATTCTCCCTGGAGGCAAACAGGTCCACCTGAGGGGTGCCCCAGTGGGAGAACAGATCTTGTACTACCTTCGGCAGGAGAGACCACTCGTGAGATGCAGCGCCTCTCCGGCTGAGGGGATCGGCCAGACTGTTGGAGGCTCCTGCCACAGGGATGGCTAGGAGCTCCACCTCCAGGCTGATCACAAGAGACCAAGTGCGGAAAGCCTCCTTGCGCAGAGGCAAGGAGTGTGTCCCACCCTGTCGGTTTAGGTAGTACATGGTCGTGGTGTTGTCCGTCTGGACCTGGACCAGTTGACCCCGTACAAACGGAGCGAAGGCGGCGAAGGCTAGTCAGACCGCTCGAAGCTCCAGCAGGTTGATGTGGAATCGAGACTCCTGAGGGGACCAGAGGCTATGAGCTCTGAGCTCCCCCAGATGGGCACCCCAACCCAACAGAGAGGCGTTGGTTGTCAGAGTGACCATCGGCTCGGGGCGGACAAATGGGATACCCTCCTGCAGATAAGCTGGAATGAGCTGCCACTGGAGGCCGTTCCATATCTCCTGGGTCACTGTCACTGGCTGGTCCAGAGGACCGGAGTGCTGTGACCATTGGCGGGCCAGCCCCCATTGCAGGAGACACATATGCCAGCGGGCCCAACGGACCACGCTGGTGCAGGCCGCCAGGAGGCCTAGAAGGCACAGGAAGTCCTGAGCAGTACGCAGTTGCCCAACCAGAAATGATTGGGCAAAGGAGGAAAGGACCTCGGCTCTGTCCGCCAGGAGCCGTGCTCTGGCTTGAAGACAGTCGAGCTCTGCCCCAATGAACTGAATCACCTGTGATGGCACGAGTTCCGATTTGGCCTCGTTGATGAGGAGGCCAATCTGAGCGCAGACCTGGAGGGCCAGATCCCTGGACCGCTCCACCTCCAACCTGGAGGGGGCTGCAATCATCCAGTCGTCCAGGTAACGGTACACCGAAACCCTTTGGCACCACAGGAATGCTGTCACCACTGCCGTGCATTTGGTGAAGACCCTGGGAGATGGAGAGAGGCCGAAGGGCATGGCCCAGAACTCGTAAAGGGATCCCTCTGTCCTGAAGCGGAGGAATTGCTGGTGAGACAGACGGATTGGGACGTGAAAGAACGCGTCCTGAAGGTCCAGACAACAGAATCACATGCCTCGTTCCAAGGATGGAATGATCTGAGCCAGAGTGACCATCCTGAAGGTGCGAGACCTTAGGAACTTGTTCAGGTCATGTAGGTCGAGAATGGGGCATTTTGGGACCAGGAAGTACCTGGACACAAACCCTGGGTTTAGAGGAGGGTCTGCTACCTCCCTGATCCCCTCCTTCTGGAGGAGCAGAGCAATGTCGGCTCGACGAGCCAACAGAGAGGCTGCGGAACCCATAGCCCCCCGTGGGGCGATGGCTCGATAGGGTGGGGACTGCTTGAATTCCAGAGGCAGACCCTGCCTACCACTTCTAACACCTAGTGGTCTGTGTGATAATGGACCAGGCGGAAAGGAAGTGGCGGAGCTGTCCCACCACAGGGGGAACTCAGGGAGGAGTGACGAGGTTGGGGGCGACACCCCTCAACCCATCACTGGGCAGGCTTGGAGGAAGAGCCGGCCGAGGAGCCGCCTGGGCCTTTCCCTCCCAGCTTCCTGCTGGAGGAAGCAGCAGGCTTGGCTTTGGGGTGCCAAGTGCAAGCCTGCTGGTGTTGCTGGGCTGGACGTGCTGCAGGGGCTGAAGGACAAAAGGGCTTACGCAGGTGTTGACGGCCTTTATCCTTCTGGGCAGACGTGACTGAGTCCAAGGTGGCGTTGGACTTCTCGATCCGTTGGGGATGACCCTCCACCCCGGGACCTAACAAGTCAGTACCCAGGAAGGGAACGTCTGCCAGCTTGTGCTGGGAATCCGCCGTAAAGATGGAGATCCATAGCCAAGCTCTGTGGCACATGGCTACTGCGGCCGCTACTGACCAGGCACATGAGTCAGCAATGTCCAAAGAAGTTTGGTGCTGCTGTTTGGCTGCCGCCCTTCCCTAGTCCCGCACCTGCTTGACCGTCGTTTGAAGGTCAGCCGGGAGATAAGAAATCACCTCATCCAGGGAGCCCAAGAGAGCGTGTGAAAAGTGTGCCATCAGGACGGCCGAGCTAGCCTGACGAAGGCCTAGGGATGAAGCAGCATAGACTTTCCGCCCTGAGTAGTTCAATTTCTTGGACTCCTTATTGGGCGGCTTGTCCACATCTTGAGCATTCCCAGAATGCCGGAAAAACGCTGTCGGTCACTAACCCTCCAAGAGAGGGGTGCTCCGAGAAACCGGAGAGAACTGGTAGGGACAGCATACTTCCAAGCCATCCTGGCCGAAGGTGCTGGGCAAGAAGCTGGCCGCTGCCACAGCTACAGGGCCGGGCCAACAATGGCCTCGGCCACCGGAAAAGCCTCTGTAGGGGAATCCCCTTGGTCCAGTATCTCTGTGAGGGGATACTTGGCCCATTTTCAATCAATCAATCACTTTATTTAATCAGGCGTTTTGAAATGGGTTTGAGCTTCATCCCAGTGGATTCTGAGATGAGTCAAAGCATACCTAGGAACAAGGATGGGCTCTCGCCCACCGACTGACCCCCAGTGGACTCCAGGTCAAGCGGCCTGGAGAACAAGGAGGAGTCGTCGTCAGACTCTGAGGAGTCTGCGAACAGCTGCCACGCACCAGAGCCACCCTTTACATGCTGAGGACAATCGGGAGTGACGGTGACCGACAACCTATGGAGCAAACCCTGACCTGACTGAGAATCCTTGGTCGGGGCCCCAGTCTTCGGTTGTGGAGGCGGAGGTTCCACCACAATGGGAGGTGCAGCCGGTTTCAGCCGAACAACCAGTGCCAGCTTCGGCTCCTCGACCACTACGAGGGTTTTTTTTGGCCACTCCGGTGACAGCCACTTAATGGCTGGAGAAGGTGATGGAGTTGGCTTATTCCCGGACAATAAGAGCTGCTGCCACATTAGATCCTCGTAGCACTGATGCAACTTACGGCAGAGCCTATCCTCCAAAGAGGACAACGAGGATGAGTGGCGCCGCCACTTTCCACGGTGCCAAGACCAACACCGCCGACGGCAGGACCAGCTGGACCTGGAAGAGGTCAGAGACTGAGACCTTCGGGGATTCCGAGGGTGGGTCAGAGAGGGGGCGGAGGAAACCTGCTCTGCCCTCGGTTCAGGGACCTTAACCAGGGACTCCGGCATAGGAGGCACAGGCAAGTCCTTGGTTTCCACCGGGGGAACCGGTGAAGAAGGGCTGTCTGCTTCTCCAGTCGACAAACCGTCCGACGGGTCGAGAAAAATCTCGACCGCATCAACAGTTGTCTCGGCTGGCTGACCTGATAGGGACACCATGAAGCCAGTGGCCTTAGCCACAACCTCGACCGAAGTCGACTGTCAACTATCCGGGGAAGGGGACCTCTCCCGCTCCCATGAACGTCGATGGTGGGACTTACCTTTGGAGTCCTTCTTTTTGGACCGAGAGGAATGTCCCGATGGCCCTTCTCCCTTGGCGGAGAGGGATTGGCAAAGCTCCTTAAAAGAAGCTGTATAAGAAGAGCCCAAGGAGAGCGGGATAAATGCCGCAACCAAGGAAGATGAAGATGCGGCCTGGGCCGCCTCCTCCTCGAGGGCAATCATCTGCTCCAGCTGGTCTGCTGAGCCCGCCGCTGCAGACATGCCCAATGGGCCTCCTTCGACTTGACCAGAGGATAATGTTTTCCGGGGCACCCCAAGAGCAATCAGGCAGCACGGTCCTCCAAAACCGAAGCCGAAAAGGATTTGCATAACTACAAGCCTGTGAGTCATGGCCGAGTCCAAGGTAGTAAACTCACGTGGAGTGCAGATCAGTCCGGGACATCTTCTGCCCACAGGGATATCGATGAAATCCAGGAGTCGATTTGTCCATCGCAGCCGCAAAGGAAAAAGAAGGCCAAAGTCTTTTAAACTTTAGAATAAGTTTCGGTTTAACCGAAGAGTGTGGATCCAGGCCTAAAATGCAGAGCGCTAAGGAGGGAACCTGGAACTTCAAGCGTAAGGAAGATCTGGCATCGTGGGGCGCAGCCAAAGTTTTACCACCCGGTTGGGTGGGAGGAGCCAGCTTGAAGACCTTCTGGCAAGATTTAAAGTGGCAAGGAACCTGCCAGTAAGTGTGGACTGAACAACATATCCACGTCCCTAGAATAATCTTTTTGTTATAACTCAACCAAAATGTCGCTAACAAACTGTAACTCTTCGTAGCTATTGTTTACAAATCGACTGCATTTTTTTTCTCCATTTATATGCATCTGAACTGATGTATTTGGCAACTTCTCCAATAAACACTTTTTGGTAACTGCTTCAATAAAAACTAAAAAATATATATAAAATAGTTTGAAAGCCTCTGCCAAATGGAAAAAGGCTGGGAAGCATCAGGTGGTGTTCATGAGCAGCAGCAAAGAGGTGATAATGCCACTATGCAGGTCATCGGTTAGTCACACCTGGCGTATTGCATGCACGTTTGAAACCCGCATCTGAGGAAGGGTAGGACAAGGGTAGAAACTATCCAGTGGAGGGCTATAAAAATGATCAAGGGGCAGTACGGTAGGGATCCAAGACGAAAGACGGGACAGCCTTATCATGTACTTTTTTTGCCATATAGGTGTTTATACTGCCTATGTCTGAGGGAATGGGGACATCAACCCAGTTCCCGACTCCTGGCCTCCATCAGTGTGCACCCAGACAGTGAGTTCCCCATGAGTTCCCTCACGGCAGGGCCAGAAAAAGAGGGCCATCCTCCCCCCAATACAGTACAGTAAATCCTATACGAACCAGGTCATGCGCCGAGTGACAGCATGGGCACAGAAATAGGTGGGCCGGGCTTCATGAAGCCCTCGACACACCATTTTCCACTTTTCTGGTTCCTTTGCCCCAACTGCAGAGTGTCGGACTTGTGCATGGAGACACACCCATCCGACGTTCCCTGCAGAGCCCTTCTATAATTTTGCCTCCCAGACCTGCTCTACTTCTATGCCTCCACCTGGGGGCAGGCAAGGTTGGGCTGACAAGTCACCCCTCACAGAGAGGAGAGCAGTCCCTCGGATGCTCAATCCTCTCTCCCCTGCCGAAATCTGATGACCCAAGTCCATTCCTGAACCCGAGACACCAGAATGGAAAAGTGTAGGGCATGCAAGTCACCTCAGCCCTCTTTACCACTGGGTCAGCTTTATCATGTACTCTTAATTTATTTAAAATTTTTGGTAGCCAGGAAAGGCACACTGAGCCAATGCTCATTTCCAGAAATGCCCTGAGGGGGTAGGGGGTGACAAATACAAGAAATGTACAAAGCTCGTAATGTACAGTCATTGTGACCATAATGTGTAAACAAATACACAGATTCAGCAGAGACAACAGCTAGCAATCTAACGAATTACAGTAATAGTGCCCAGTGGAACATGGGAGGCAAGGAATGAGCAGAGGGGAGTGGTAGAGGGCCAGATGTGAAGGAGAAGAAGAGAGGCTTAGAGGTGGAAAGAGAAATCAGGGAGAAAAAGATGGAGGGAGAAGAAGGGACACATTGGGAATATCGGGGGAGATGAGGAAGGCCTACAAAAGCAAGAGGGCTGGGTAGAAAGTTTGAATTGGCATTTAAGGGGGGGGGGAGGAGGAGGAGGAAGACTAGAAAGCTTTGAAGACTCAGAGGAGAAAGGGAGTACATTTGACAACGTGTGTCTGGTCAGAAGGATTACCGTAGAGGGCATCACGTGTAGCACCCATGACATGACACTGGCAAATGATTTAGAACTGAGCAGAGCAAACACTGGTTCACAAAGAGAGCGATCACAATATGAAGTGAACGCCCTAATGAAGTGGTTCACCATGAAAATCTGAACATCTTTAAACACAGGTTAGCCATGTTTATGGAAAACAAGGGCATCTGATAATTGGAATAAGCGGTGACACCAGCAGGCAATCTAGATGGGCTTCTAGTCCCCTTTCACCTGTATAAATCCTATGATCCTGAATGACAGGGGTGTGCGGGTAATGAATGGTATTTTCTGAATACCACAAATAATGCGCTAGTCATTATTCGGATATGAATAATGAGCAGGGGCACTATTCATGCCTATTTCTAATCGGAAATACTAACACTTTAAAAACACAACTCCCATCCCCCCCATCTTCTGCTACAGCTCCAATCCTACCCTCTTCCGCCACCCAGCACCAATAAATTTAAGTTTACAGAACTAAAACTCCCATGATGGTCGGCCGTCATGAAACTGTCAGCCTCCACAACCAGCCACTGTCTCATCTTTAGCACTTTAACATAAGAAGTCAATATTTCCCTCCTACCACACCCTCTCCCCCACCAAGCACCCACATTTTCTTAATTCACTAGGAAGGCCCCCCATCCCAGGCAAGGTGGAAGATGACCAGACAGCAACCTGCCCTCCTCCTCCTCCATGGCCGACCACCTTCTGTGAACGAAAGTGCTCTCTCGCTTGCTCGGAGTAAAACAGCTGATCACGTGATCAGCTGCTGACAAGGGGATATTGACTTCTACATTAATGCGCTAAAGATGAGATGGAGATCATGGGGAGTAAAGTGTTAAAAAGATGAGACGGTATTTGATATGAGGTATGGTCTGAAACTTAAATTTATGGATGCTAAAGCAAAGGAGAGGGACTGAACTGTAGCACAGGGTGGGGGCATAGGGTGTATTCATTTGAAAGGATTTTGCTGGGGTGGATGGTAGGGGCTGTTTCTTTTTGGTTTTTTCAACTGGACATGAATAATGAAGGTACAAATATCGACGTTTTGTTTACTTGGGGCCCAGAATATGAATATTTGGCTGAATATTCAAATTAAGGTATTTGCTCACACCTCCTATATGATCAAGAAATACAAAAACATGCAAGGATACAACAGGGCGGACTCCACAGAGCTATATAAGCTGAGAAATCACACAACCACCAGGGGGCACAACCTTAAACTGGAGAGGGGGTGGAATTTAAGGATGCCAGAAAGTGTTTCTTCAGTGCGGGTGGTGGGCAGCTGGAACAATTATGTGATCAATGTTGAGATTAACTCAGGGTTCAAAACACAATGGGACATTTTCAAGTGTGTAGTTAAGAACAAAGGGAAGGCAGAGCATGGGCAAAGTAAAACAACACAGGAACAACAGGACAAAACTGATGGACTTCCAGTCTATTTTTCATCCCCAACCCTCTGTGTATAAAGCAAACGCTTCATTGATCGGACGAAGTACAGCACTGTCTTAAACACAGAGATGGTACGGGCCAATGGAGTCTCGTTCCGGAGAGCATCCTGGAGGCCAGGGGCGTGACTGAAAAAGCTTGATCCCCCGCAGATTATAATTCTGAAGATGGAACAGTCAGCAGCCTGGGCCAGTTGAAGTGATCTAATGCATAGTGAGTCAGAAGATTTGCTGTGGTACAGGAATAGTGAAACTACTCAAGAATTCGTAAGTCATCAAAAGAACCTTGTAGTTGATCTACTGCCTAACCAGCCACAAGCGCACAGCCTGTAGTGTGGGGACTACATGATCTGACTTTCAATCGGTTCGTCGGAAGCCTCAGTACCACATTCTGTACCAGCTGCAGATGGCCGATCTAGCCACTAGGAAAGACTTCATGAAGTGCAGTACAGTAGTTCTGGTGGAGACAAATGTCCGCACCCAGGGTCTCAGGCTCCACAAAAGGGAGGACTCTGGTGATATTTTTCAATTGAAAAAAGCAGCCCTTGACTACAGATGACATCTGAGATTCAGACGTCAATCCTTTATCAAGCTTTATCCCCAGACATCACGCACGTTCCACTCCACTACAAGCTCTTGAACTGCTGTGCCTGTATGTAGGCTAATGGAGATGGCATTTTTATGCCATACAGATTTTTGGTTATCACTGCCTTTGCCCTACATTCAGGCCTTTCTGCAAGAGATCTCCCAGTCCACTTAGCTGCTACCTCCCTCACCACCATCACTGACAGACCAGGGGGTCCATATGGAGTGCGGTCTGAGAGTAACAGTGCCCATCATACAGGTGGCCAAGGTACAAAGATTTTGTCATTTTCTGACCCATCTTCTGAAATCACACTCACCTCCCTCTAACGCTAGGCAGTTCCCCGTCAGACCTCTCACACACACAGCGATGACCTGCGAAGGCGGCAAGCTCCCTGGCCCACTGAAGGAGTTGCTTTGGCAGCAGATTCCAGCGTTTTCCCCTCCAAGGCTGGGAACGCTGCCAGGTGGCAGAACCACCATAGCCCCCTCGGCCACCCAATCCAGCTCCCAAGTCTGTTGCCAGCCCTGGATTTTAGTCGCAGGAGCATGGTGCACTACCCACAGGGCCACTGGGTGGCCACAATGGAGATGCCTTTATGCACGAACAATATCACTGACATGGTTACAATTACATTAGATGAATCTGTTTTCTCAGGAAAGGGAATGTTGGCCAGTACATTAGGGTTATCCTTTACTCTTTACGAAAAAATGACAAAGTCTTTAAAATCCAGCTTGGGGGGGGGGGCACTGCTGAGCAGCCAATAGGAAGCAGCATTTCACTGGAGCTCCTGGAGAAACTATTAAAATATATTTAAAACTTGGAAATACAGCAATACAAACACTATCAGTTAGTCTCAGAAGTGTATTGGATTCTGCAGAGCCACGATGGGCAAACCCAAGGGGGCTGGGGCGCCAGCTGGCAACGTTTTTACTCCGAAGAAATCCAGAGAAGAAAGGCCTACACAGCATGATGGTACCAGAGAACCTACTAATACTCAGTCTGAAGAGGCCTCACTCTCAGCCATCCTTGCTACACTTAACCAGCTAGTAAAATCAGTCCAAGACCTGGACAAAAAGTTTGATACACTCGCCCAGAGAGTGTCGGCCTTGGAATCCAGAATGGATCATTGTCAATCCATAGTTCAAAGAACTGATACCTGCATCCTTAAATCGACGGACACAACTCACAAAATACTTAAAGAAAATGCACATCTTCCTCAAAGGCTGGAGACCATTGAAAATCAGACAAGAGAAAGGAATCTTCAAATTATTGGGCTGCCTGAAAATGCCAAGGGAGAGGACAGTTTGAGCTTTGCTAAACTGCTTTTACCTACCTTGCTAAATCTTGATGAAGCTGATCTTGATATCTCCCTGGAAAAAGCCTACAGGATCTCTCCTCGGCATGCAGCTGCAGATCCCTCGACCCCATGTATCTTCTTAATTGTCTGCACTGGGATTGGAGACAGGGACCGTGTTCTTGCAACCGCCAGATGCCGTAGGGTCCTGAAATACGGTGAGGACCAGATCTTGATTTTCCTGGACTTGTTTTTCAGCACCCGACAATGTCGCAAGGCCTTTGATGGCCTATGGGGTCGGCTGAGCCAGTTTAAAGTGCAGCACCAGCTACTCCTCCCAGCTATGCTCAGGGTGATGCGGGGTGGCCAGCAATATTGGTTAAACGACCCCGGGGATGCCAGTAAATTTATCCAGAAAGTTAAACTCGAGACCTCCAAGGGAGAAGGAGAAGTGGACCTTTCGGAGGAAAATTGAGATGTTTGGGACACACTGGGTCTGTAAATGTAGTGTCTTATAGTGAGGTGGAAATATTTTGTGGCCGGGACAGTTTCAATTGCTGGTTTGCAAGTAACGATCATTTTTACTTTTGAAATAACTTTAAACATTGCTACCGGTGATCTCTGCTTGTTCTGGGACTTGTATAAATGACTTTGCTGCATTTTTCCTAGGTTATTGCTGTTCAAGGGAAATTTGCTGAAAGTAAAATGGTTCCTAGTTCACCTACTTTGGTGGCGTGGGGGGTTACCATACACAGTTAGCCTTATACTTGGCATGTTTGCTGTATTATTCGTTATCTTTATCTCTGGGAGCACTGGGAATAAATTAGATATCTGTTACACGGCTTGCAGTAGGGGAATTATTTGACAATACTGTCTTATTAGCAAAAGGGAATGTCTGTATTTATCATTTGTTCAGACTCCCCGTTAGCCTTCCAGGCTGCATGCGTTGGGTAAATTATCCGTAATGTTAGTCTTAAGATGGGGGATCCTCCCTATATTGTACCTTAAGAGGGGGTGTTGCGCACTGATCCTATAAAAGATTATATCGTCTGTACTGCATGTGCAATGTACTTTGTAAGTCTTGCTTACAAAATCATTAAATAAATAAAAATTAAAAAATCCAGCTTGGACACATCAAAGCTCAGCAGAACGGCCTTAAGGATGGCACCTCTGTAGCCAAGCAAGCTAAACTGTCCCATATGATGTTGGACTGCAGTTCTTTAGACTCCTACTGGAAGGCCATACACGGGGCGTTGGAGGATATGCTGGCCGTTAGGTATCTCTGACACCCCGGGTGGTCTTATTGGGTGATCTCACAGATTTTGACAATGTGACGGGGACTCCAAAAAATATTTGCTTTGGTGCTGGTGTGTGCCAAATGAGGTATTCTCTACCATGGGAAAGATTCAAATGCTCTAACGTATAAAGGTTGGCTTATTGCTATTAGAGAATGTGCAGGGTTCAAGAAGTTTGTATTCTGCTTGGGGGGCACCTGGTACCTTTGAGCCAATAAAATGGTCTTTTCTCACTTTTTTGGATCAGCCTTTAAGGTCATAGAGTGCAGTTATTTATCTGGATACACATACAGACATACGAAATGCCAGCAGAAACAGGCCTCATGGTCTATCGAATCTGCTAGTTTGTGCAGCTAGCCCCTCAACTTGCAGATGCCCCACCCTCCCTCCCTCCTCACAACACACTCCACTCCCCTCCTCACAACAACCTCCACCCTCACTTTGTCCCACCCTTCTTAAATCCGCCCACCGTTCTACAGGACACCACTTCCTCGGGCAGAGTATTCCACTTGTCTACCACAGTTTCTGTGCAAAAGTGTCTCCTGATTTCCCTTCTGAATCTTTCCCCTCCAATCTCGGCCGATGCCCTCTCATGTCCCTCTCCCTTTTCATCTGGAAAATCTCTTCTGTATTAGTCTTTTTCATTCCCTTTAAGTATTTAAAGGTTTCGCTCATATCCCATCCCTCCTCTCCTCCAAGGAGTACATATCAGCTCTCCCATCCTCTCCTCATAGGATTTTCCCTCCAGTCCCTGGATCATCTTTCTTTCCCTATGCTGCACCCCCTCCAACAATCTGATGTTCTTCTTCAGGAATGGACGCCAGTACTGTACGCAGTATTCCAGGTGCGGTCTAACCAGTGACCTGTACAGGGGAAGGATCCTCTCTGTGCCTGGAGGAGATTCCCCTCGCTATGCTCCCCAGCATCTTGTCTACCTTTGCAGCCACCTTCTTGCACTGAGCTGAGTGGTTCATACTCCCTGTAATAAGCACTCCCAGATCCTTTTCCTCCATGGTGCATTCCAACTCTACCCTTCCTCCATGGTGCATTCCAACTCTACCCTTCCCAGCTGATATTTCCTCCCCTGGTTCCTAGCTCCGAAGTGCAGGACCTTGCACTTCCTAGCGATAAACCCCATCTGCCATGATTCCGACCACTCCTGTAGCTTGGTCAGGTCCTCCTGCAGTCCTCTCCACCCCTTCATGTCGTCTAACACAGCTGCCATCTTGGTATTGTCCGTGAACAGACTGATCTTACTCCAGACCCTGTGTGAGATATCGGCTATGAATATCCCAAACAGTACTGGTCCCAGTACCGAACCCTGCAGCACCCTGCTCACGACGTCCCTTGGCGATGAGAGTTGCCCCACCACCACCCTTTGCAACCTGCTCCTCAGCCAGTTGGTGATCTAATTGACCATTCTGGTCCCCCTATGTATTCCAGCTTCCCCCCAGCCTCCCATATGGCACAGACTCAACGGCCTTGCTGAAGTCCAAATAGAGGATGTCCACTGCATGGCCCTTGTCCAGCGCCCTGGTTACCCAGTTGTAGAACTAAACCAGGTTCGTCTGGCAGGATCCGCCCAAGACAAACTAATGCTGATGACTGTCTTGGAGACCGCTGTCTTCCAAAAAGGTCACCAGCCTCTCTTTTAGGATCGTCTCCATGAGCTTCCCCATGACTGAAGTGAGGCTCACCGGTCTGTAGTTGCCTGGTTCATTCTTCGGGCCACTTTTATGAATGGGCACCACACCGGCCATCCTCCAATCTTTTGGCATGCATCCAGTGTCCAGTGATGTACTGAACAGGTCCATCAGTGGTCCCACCAGGATCTCTGCTAACTCCCCAAGTACCTAGGGTGAATGCCGTCTGGTCCCGGTGCCTTGTCCACCCCTCAGCGCCCTTAGTCCTTCCAGAACCCTGTCCTCTGTAATCCTGATATCAGCCACCACCCCTGGTCCACTCCACCTCTCACATGTGGTATCTGCCCCCCTTTTTCCTCCGTGAACACAGAGCAGAAGTAATCCTTCAGTGCCTCTGCCTGGTCCCCCCCTTTCTCCACCAACCCTCCATCCTTCTTAATCCTCACAATCTGGTCTTTGTTCCTCCTTATCCTTCTCTCGCCAATATATTTGAAGAAGTCCTTTTCACCATCCTTAATTCCTTGTGTCAGTCTCAGCTCTCTGCAAGCCTTGGCCACCCTGACTAGCCTGGTAACTTCCCTGGATTTCTTCATGTACTTGTCCTTGTCCCCTTGCCCTCCCAATTTCTTGAGTCTCTGGAATGCTTTTCTCTTGGCCCTCACCCCTTCCATGACCTCCCGAGTCAACCAACTTGGCTTCTCTGCCCTACCTTTCTTGCTCTGTGTCCTGGTACAAGTCTCTGCAGCCTCAGCTAGTCCTTTTTTTAATAATACCCCATTTTTGGTTAAGCATCCATGCCTGCTTGAATTCCCTCCAGATGCCCAACCAAAATGTCCTCCTTTCTTTTCAAGTCCACCTCCTTGAAATCTATCACCCTGGTACCTGTACCTCCTGTTTCTCTGCCCATACTGAGTGTGAACCACATCAAGTGATGCTCACTCCCCACCAGGAAGGTCCTCTATGGTATGGTAAAACTTTATTTTTATACAGAAAGGAAACATGTCATTTGGATTTTATCCAATCCAGTTTGCCAGACAGTCCTCTACTCCCAGATCCCTTATAGCCTCCCCGTTTGTCAGTACCAGGTACAGAGTCTTTCCCTCCCTTGTTGGCTCGCGGACCAATTGCACTAGGAAGCTGTCCCGAAATGCCTCTAGTAATACCTGCTCCCTTGCACTCATGGTGGCTGGGGTGTTCAAGACCACCTCAGGGAGGCTGAAGTCCCAACCACCACTACTGTGGTCCCCTTCCTACAGACCATTTTAATCTGCACTGCCAACTCTCTATCCAGATTTTCCCCCTGAGCTGGTGGCATGTACACCACCCCCACCCTCAGTGCCCTTCTTCTGGAGTCTTGAAACTGCATCCATAGGGCCTTTGTCCTGCCCTCCTCCCTCATACACCTTATCCCTTCCCTCATGTAGATCACCATGTCCCCCTTCCCCTTAGCCCTATCCTTCCTGAATATCCTGTACCCTGGGATCATCATAGCCCAGTCCTGGTTCTGGGTGGCCCATGTCTCCATGACGGCCATTATGTCCACCCTCCCCACTGCCAAGGGAGCCTGTAGCTCAGCCGATTTGTTACCTAAGCTTCTCGCATTCAGTGAGAACACCCTCCAACCTGTGCCTCCCCCCCTACTGGTTTTCCCCTCTCCTAACCCCTCCTGCGCCTCTACTCCCCAAATTCCTCCACAGACTGGGGGTATGCATGCTCGGCTCCCTTCTGGATCCCTGCTCACTATGTGCCCCTCACACCCACTCCCCCACCTAGTTTAAATCTACCCTTGATGTTATGTACCCCTCAAACCTCTGCTTTAATACCCCTTTCCCTTCTCCGCTCAAGTGCAGCCTATCCCCTGCATATAAATCCTTATTGTCCCAGCTTCTGCCTCAGTCCCCCACTATCCCATACCCTTTGGACTGACACCACTCCCCCAACCAAGTGTTGAACTCCAAAATTCTCTTTTTCCTTCCTGTACTCATGCAGGGTACTGAGAGCACCTCAGAGAAGGCCACTGATTCCCCTACTTCCTCACACAGCCCTCCTAGTTCCTCAAACCTCCTCCTCACTACTTCCACCGCCTCCCCCACCAGGTCATTAGTGCCCACATGCACTACTACATGCGGTTTCTTCTTGCCCCTCCTTGCGCACTTAAGAATCGCCTGCCCGGCACTGTCCACCATTAGCCCCGGTATGGCCACCACCCATATGTGATTATGCCTTTCCCCCTTGCCGCCCTTTCTGATCCCTTTTAGTATGGAATCACTCAGCACTAGCACCCTCTGTTCCTCGATCCCTATTCCGGCCCCTACCCTTTCCCCATGGTACTCATTAACAGAGCCTGCTACATCATTAATGCTTCCTTTCCCCCTTTCCGTCCCTGTTCTGCCCCCTTCACTGCTCCCTCCCCATCCTCCACATCCCTCCCCTCCTCCTTGGGCCCCCCTGCCATCCTTCCCACCAGCCGTGCTTCTCTCCCCTTCGGCCCCTGCCCCTTCCCCGACCAACTCCTGTCCCTTGAGGATCCCCCTCCTGTCCTTCCTGTAGATCATGCACCCCCCCCACACCAGTGTTGTCAGCACAGCAAATCAATTTCCTGCCCTGCCTGCTTGGCTGTGTTTAGGCTCCTTCTCCCTGACTCTAGCCCTCTCCCTACTGTTAGACCCCTGTTTGTTCTGCTCCTGCACTCCTTCCCCCACCCTTCCCTAGAGCCACTGAACCTCCCATGCAGGGACTCCATGTTATTCCCCGGGTGAGACCCTCCTGCCTCATCCCCCCTCCATCGTTTCCCACTCCCTACCAAGCCACAGCACTTCCTCCTCCAGACTCCTCAACCTGCTACAGACTGGTCACCCTCCCATCCTCCACATTAAGTTAATCCAAACCGCCACCCCACATCCACTGCTTCCCATGATTCTACCCATGTTGGCCCCCCTGGCATACTGCTTCCCCCTGTACCACCCTCCTCTGTGCTGCTCCCAACTGCCTCCACTACAGCCCCCAATGCTGTCACCAACCGCTCCACTAGAACCCCGGTGTGTCCTCTCCCAACCCACTCCATTTATCTTTTCCAACTATGTTTTAACTGAGATACCCACAGTGGTTAGTCGCTGCCCCTTACCTTCCTACCTATTCCTTAGACATTCAAGTGAACCCCCATAATGTACACTACTTCTGATTAAAAGGTTCCTTTCTGCTCAAACTCACCTTCCTAACTACCCCTTGCTGCCCCAAACCTTCCCTGCTCTCAGCTGCCGACTTAATCAGTCGCCCCTCCTAGAAGAACAGATCCCTCTACAATTAGGATACTTTTGTAAATATACTCATCGTCTATTCTTACATGCTTCTTGGCTGGAGCGTGTTGTTGGTATGTTTCCCTGGTGTGTTTTCTTCCCTTGGAACTACTTGTATATACCTTCTGTATAATAGTTTATGTGTCTGTACAGATCTATTGTAACTGTTAACATTTTCTGTTGGTTTCTGTGTCTATTGTTGACAAAAATTATAAGTATTCATGAAAAAAAATGGGTGATACTTCAGACAACCCATTCAGTACAGCACTGCAGTATTCAAACTGGGAATAATCTCAGGAACCAGAAGTTGACTTGAACCTGCAACCATAAGGCCAAGAAGCAAGTGTGCTAACCCCTAAGCTACAGCTGACACAACTGAGAAAAAAGACTATAGGATGTCTATGGGCTGTATTCAAAGGCAGCCATTTTTATGTTGCTTGCACGCATGTGCAAGAAACATAGTGCCATCATCGGAGATTTCGGAGGTGTGTCACCTCCTCCTCCAATTCAGTCAGTGTGCTGGCAGGCACGGCCCCTGTAAGCCAATGCATTTTGGAGCTGTCTATAACATGCTCCAAAATGCAGTGGCATACAGTTGAAAGGGGGAGCTACGCTTCAGTGAGCACCGATAAGATATCGCTGCAGCCCCCCCACAGACACATGCATGTGTGATTAGCAGAGTTTGGGGGATATTCAGGGTTCATTCTGGAACAATGACTTTTACTTGGTTCTGTTCAGTTCTGCAATCCTTTGCCCAATGTTATGCAAAGCCAATATATTCCATATTTTTAAAAGGCATTGGAGGCCTTTGGGATAGGCATGGCACTCCAAGATGCCATGCTCCATGTTCTTGTAAAAAGTACAAAAATAATGTTTTCAACTGGATCATTATTATTTATTGATAATTGCATCTCTGAATTGGAATGAAAAAGTCTACTGTAGTCCTTCCCAGAAAACTGTCATCTGACAACATACACTTGGGAAACAAGGATTCAGTGACTGGTATGATGTGAGCAGGAAGAACTGATGGGGGGGGGAGGCATCTTAAATACGTTTTATAACTTGCAAATCCAAGTTTCACTTCAGGAGGTAGTATGTTAATGCAATGGTATGGTTGTTTGGGTGCTACAGAGAAGGTATGCACTGGGTCCCTAGATGGCTAGAGTCAGTGGTGTTTGCAGACTTTATAATGAAAGAAAGGATGTTTTCAGTATAAAAGTATGAAGAGCTGTACCTGTAGGACCTCGATGGGAACTGGTGGGGGGCTGCTGAAATGGATAGGGGCACTGATAGCGGGGCTGTGCTCCATGGGCATGCGCTGCTGCATGTACTGCATTGCTGCCTGGTGTTGGCGCTCCCTCTGCTCCTCCTGCTGCAGCTGCTCCCGCATCAGCTGCATTCGCAGCCCAGTACGAGACGACATGTTGCACGTGTGAATCGGTGAGCCCTCCTCTTTCTCCTTGTACAGAAAATCACTGAAAAGGAAAAGAAAACACTGTCATGTCAAAGGCGTTGCATGTAGAGAGGGTTTGATATTAGTCTGGTTTATATGACATCATGCATGACTGTTATCACTACATATTCAGAATGCAGGAAACCTGCAGGTTAGAGTACTCTGTCTAGAACTGATAATTCACCTTCTACCAATTAGAACCTGCCTATCGCTTTTCTGTTTAATCAGCACTTTATATGCCCTCTCCTTCCATCCCTGGTAATCACCTCCTTCTGGCATCCTAATGTACTCCCTGGACCCTACACACCTTCCCACCTAAGCTGCCGGCCCTTCATGGAGCCTTGGTTTATCTCCAGCCAGGGCTGGGTGGTGGCAGCATAGCCAACAGAGGCTACCCATCGGGTGGCTGCAGGGCAGGGCCCAGATGTACTGGGACCTGTCATCTACATCAGCCAAGACCACTGTCCTCTTTTCTGCACCTGCCCCGCAAGATGCTGACTTTGCAACACCATCTGTGAGCATGTATGCCACAGCATACTGTCGTGTGATATCAGCTAGCATCTCCGCTCCCCCAAGGAGCTTCTGGCCCGCAGCTTCACCTATGATCTCCCAGGTGGAGTTCCTGTAGTGATGTCACACCCCCTCCCTTCCTGAAGAATGAGAACATTCTTTGGTTCACTCAGTCTTTCTCCCCCTGGCCAGTCACCAATGACCCAGGCTCCATCTTGGGCCTGGGTCACCAGCATTACGAGAAGTAGTCCTGCCACTGTGCCAACAGGCCGACTAGAACCTGCCTGCTGAATAAATTAGTTTATGACAGCATTCTGATCGCCTGAACAACTACTTAACTATAAGTGTTAGCTCCAGAAACTCAATGTTCTGTAATAAGCCACAAAGCCAGACTCTCTGCATAACAGTACAGCTGCCACTCATGAAGCTAGCAACCGAAGTTCAGGAATCAGCTTGGATTGTCTGAGGCTGGCCGGGGGAGAAGGATTGAGCATCCCAAGGGACAGTATTCTCCGAGGAGGTGGGTTGCCATCCTCATTGCGATATCGCCACCTGGGTGACCACAAAATGGTGTAATCGAGGTGCTGTGGGAGTGATTTGATGGTGCTGGAGGATTCGGTGCGGCAGTATGCTCAACGTGTATACATGCCTTGAACCTCCTCTGTGCACCAGCATTCATGAGGATAGGGAGAAACATGCAAAAGACCCCACTGTCCAGTGGACAACAGATCCCTGTGAACCAAAGGGGACCAGACGAGAACCGCTCAGCTGACATGTCTGACGAAGACAATGCAGTTAGAGGAGACCTTCCCCACTTCCCCACTTCAAGGTATAGACTTGGCAGCATGGAGGTAAGCTTTTGATGGGAAGTCAGTGCCCCGAGGAGCCAGGTTTCTAAGGGAACCCAGAGAGAGGTTGAGGCAGTGGTATGTAAGGGAGCATAAACAAAGAATAAAAAAAAATATATATAAAATAATGAGACACAGACTAACAACATTAGGAACCATTTAAGTTTTTCAGCAAGAGTTAGCACATGAAATACTAACTGCAGTACCAACGATGTGCTTCAGCTGGGGTAACTCTATGGGAAATCAGCAATGAACTCCTCCTATTCCAGTAAAGAGTAATATGAAACAGTAAATGAGTGCATATCAAGTCACACAACTTCATTAAACAAAGATAACAGAAGCTGCGCTATTGCCCAGTAAGCAAACAAAGCGCAATGCATGTCATTATAAGAGCGCATCCATTTAAAGGCAGCAGTACGACAGTTCACTTGCATCCCATAATTCACAGAAATTAAAATTCAAAGCCAGCTGGCCCAGCAATACAGCGGTAGTGCCACCTCTCACAATGCCAGCGAGCCCAGTTCAGAAGTAAGACACAGTCATCAGGGGCTGCCAGGGAGTTGGATCGAGCCTCCCAGTGGGCGTTCTCACCCAGGGAGGGAGGGTTGTAGTCCCTGCTGGTAAAGTTTCCATTAGAACAGTCAAAAGCACTATCCAGGCATCACTACTGGAAATCAGATACTCCAAAAATAAAGATAATTGAAGCCCTGCCTCTGAGAGAGCATGGATTACTCTTTAAAATCTAACCAGTTTTCACCATTTCCTTTTATTTTTTTTTATCATATCACTATTTTTCCCCCTGTAGCCACTGACCTGCCTTATATCTCCAGCCACCACTCCACCTCCACCACCAACCCCAGAGCTGCACGCCAAGCTGGCATATGCAGCTATACCTTTGAAAGGGGCACCCCGTGTTGCCCCCGAGCCAGGCAAGGATCCAATACCGGCAAGCGACTATCCAGGCATAGTTGGTTGATGTAATAGCGCCCATCAAGCTGCCGCAATCTGTGCTGCCATTTTCCGTGTTTTCGCCCCGTGAGTGCAAACGCGCAAGGACGTCAGGCACATTATGTGCCTATGCCTGCCGCACTCCATACTTGCTGCACTGTCTCTAGCAGTGCCCCCGGTCATCACCGGAGGCCGTTGCAGAGCGGTGGCACCGTGGATCCAACCCCGGGATAGGAGAGCAGTCCTCTAGCTGCTCAATCCTATCCCCCCCCGCCGATCCCTGATGCCCCGGGTTCACGTCTGAACCTGAGTCGTCAGTGTGGCGTGAGCCGTGGTGTTTAGCGCCTCAACCCTCCGCACCACCAGGCCGGCATCACCACCATTTCCTTTTAGTGGAAACCATCATACTCATGAAAGTTTCTACCATGTTGGTTGACCCATGGACCCCTAACAAACAGAGAGGGAATGTGCTGAGCATGTGAGCCTCAGATAACCGCCAATTCAACCTGCCATTTTTATTTATTTTTTGTTTTATAATTTTTGGTAAGGAATGTACACAGAAAAATCTAATTTCCTGGTGCGACCTGGGAGCACAGGGAGGTTATGTGACTTGTTCAGGGTGACGTAGTATGCAAGTGGAGATCATGGGATTCAAACCCAGGCCTGCCGAGTCTCTAGATTTACAGCTCAAACCTCTAGTTTATACTGCCTCCTTAATTAGAACCCCAGAGTTTAAGGTATACCAATACGATCACTGTAAGTAAGGCGCACCAGCGTGTTTACAGTAAAGCTACAGGAAGGACCCAAAGATCAAGTGAGTTTTAAAAAAAGAATTTCCAACAACACTCAGTCTACTCATACAGGACCAGTTCAATTCCCACGTCCAGAAGATGACACCACTTAGTAACACAGTCATTTTTTTCTTTAAAGGTGTTTTGTCTCTACTGTAGCCAGAGCTGACAGCTGTTCAGCTTCCATCCCCGGATCCCCCAGTTGGCAACCATCCCCCCTGGGATTTACCGGACCCTCCAAGTCCCCCATAGATTGCCCCTTGTGTCCATCCTCCCCATGAGACACATTGAGAGAAGGCCCAGAATCCTGGTGGTGGTTCAGCAGAGGGCTGGCACTCAGGCTTCATAAAGCTGTCTCTAACTTTTTTCCGTCAGTCTTTTTTCTCCAACCCCTTTCTAGGACACGCGTGTTAGCATGCATGCGTGAAGGCAGGCCACACAAGTGCTGCAGCTCCCTCCCTTACATGCCACTCTGACCAGCACTGCCACCCAGCTTCCACAAGGTTGCAACTGAATGGCAGAGGTGACAGCCCTCCTTCCTTGGGAGAGGAGAGCAGCCTGTCGGGTGCTCAATCCTCCCACCCCGGTCGACCCCCAGCCACTCAAGTCCATTCCCACACCCAGGACGCTGGCATGACGGCAGGTGAGGTGCAAGTGCCTCAGCCCTCCACACCACCCAGATGCATTAACATAGTAATTTAAGGTCAGAAGGGACTCTAGGGCCATCATGTACACCTCCCCCCCACACACAAACATTTCATAAGCTGTGTCTCAGCATGGCTCAGTTAACAGCACATCCACCATGTGCTGTCCTTCAGATGAGGTATCAAACCAACATTCTCTCTGCCAGTTCTGGAGGTTGTTTAGGTGGACGTTAAAGATTCCATGACACGTCTCGTAAATAGTAGGGGATTTCCCTGGTGTCTTGGTTAAATGTCCCCCATTCACTAAAAATACCACCAAAAGCTTAATCTACTGTAGTTCAATTTCAGTTAGTCTACATCTGTATACCACCCCCCCACCCCAGGGATGAGGCTGAAAAGAGGCACTACTGCCTAGCCCTCCTTTCCCAGACAACAGAAACAAATTAAACAAAATAAGCAGGGATGCATTCATATGCTGTGAAAACACATACTACATGATAGGGCTTTCCTACTTAATCTATTACCCGGGGGATGCCCTTGGTAAGCAGAAACTTCTTCAGGTTTACCTTGAAAGCCAATACTGTCTTCATGTCCAATGACAGGATATTCCATAGGTCCCCCCCCCCCCATATGAGAAGAAGTGCCTTCTAATGACGCTTTTGTGTAAAGTATATGAAACACTGCATTTCTCCGTCTTGAAAGGCTGCTGGAAAGAAGTCTGTATCCCCAAGGAAACCAATGCACACTACTACCAAATAAACATCGTCATGAGGCACGCTGGGCCATCGCCCTGACCCTTCCCCAGGTACTCACTAGCAGTCCTCACAGCCAGTCCGACTCCATCGCAATGCTGTCGCCCACATAAAGCACTCTGATTCATTCACGCACTCCAGGATTGGCATTGTGTCTACAGATACTAACTGACCCCCGTGAGCGAGGAAAAGATGGGCTATGGCTACCTGTGGCCAGTGTAGAAAGACTCTCAACCCTGCCAGGCCTATCCCTATAAATGCCACAGTACAGGATTAACCGGGTGGAGGGAGGGGGACTAGGGCTGGGGATTAGCAATCGTGCTGGGCAGTGGCTGGAGTCAGGAAAGTGACAAGCTGCTGAGAATTGATCCTACTTGAGAGAGCTTTTCATCTCATTACTTTGCTGTGAGATGAAATGAATGAGAGACCCTGGTGGGAAGGAAAATGAGAGGGACATGCAGTGACTGTAGCGCTTAATGGGAAGGCTAAACAGAAAGAGTGATGAATAAAGTGCTGTATTTAAGTGTGCCAGAGGAGAAAGAGAGAAATGAATGAAGTGCAGGATTTAAGTGTGGAGAGAGAGAGAGAGACAGAGAGAGGAAGAGTACGGTAGATGGAAAAGTGACAGATGGAGCTACTTCAGGGGCCTACAGGTAGCCTGTAATTTTTTGGCTACAGTGAAATCCACTTTAATACACACCCGTTTGGCATGGTGAAAATGTGCATTTAAGCAGAATGTGCATTTAACCGAAGTTGCCTTTCTGTGCCTTAATTAAGTATCCGGTGACCACGTTTACCATAAAAATAACATTTATTTGTCCAAATGATAACATACTGTACCACTTTAAAAATCACAGCTCAGTGTTCATGGCAATGTTCTCACCCAAACTGCCTTTGTTCTGCACTCTGTATGGGAAGCTGGGTCACGTAATGTTCAGACTCGCTGCTCTCTAGTGCTTACAAGTAAACCTAATCTTTCAGGGCAACCATTCGCGCTGGATGTTACCTGCGTCACAACAGCTCTATAATGGAATTGCTGCAGAATATAATTACTGTAACTTTAACATTTCATTTAATAGAGCAGCCTTCAGTTTTACAGGACTTGCTGTCAAATAGTTTCAGTGAAATACGAAAACTCTCATATAGACCTATTTAAAAAAAAAAACTCGAGTCTAAAGCTGACAGGAATTGGTTGGATCATAAAAGTTAGTAAGATGTACCTGTGTATGGAATATTGCCGTACAATGCTGCTTTCTGCTGGCTGCTGACTGATGGAGAGACGCATTAACGGCATTGAGGGAAGGTGTTAAATGTGCCCGCAACCCCTCATTAAGACCCATTAAAAACCAGTGCACTGATCAGACGCTAATTATACCTGATTAGATGTGTCAGTGATCAGGTGGTTGGTGTGTTTAACCGAAAAGTGCACTTATCCAGTGTGCACTTATGCGGAATGTTTAACACTGTAGATAAAAAATAATGGTAAATCAAAAAGCTGTGCACTAATCCGAAGTGCACTTAAGTGGACACCACTGTAGTTCTTATTCAGCACCCGGTCTGGCATCTCTCGGTCTGTCTACATAGAAACACAGAAGTTGAAGGCAAATAAGGACCACAAGGCCCATCCAGTCTGCCCATTTCTTTTTCTACCTTCTGAATGTGCCATCTGCCTTTGCTCTGTCAATGACCTATATATTCATACTTATCTGTATTGCTCCCTTATGCCTATCCCACGCCTGTTTGCAGCCCTACACTGTATTCGTATCCACCACTTCCTGAGGTAGGCCACTCCACGCATCCACCACCCTTTTTGTGAAAAAGAACTTCATCACATTACCCCTTAATCGGCCTCCCTCTAATCTCATGCTGTGGCTTCTTGTCCTTTTTTTTTTTCTTATATTGCAACATGTTAGACTCTTTCACCTTGTTAATGCCCTTAAGGTGTTTGAATGTTTCGATCATATCACCTCTCTCCCTCCTTTGCTCTAGGGTATACATATTGAGCTCCGTTAATCTGTCCTCATATGTTTTCTGATACAGTCCCTGCACCATTCTGGTTGCCCTTCTCTGGACTACATAGATACATAGACAGTGTCGGCAGATAAGGGCCTATGGCCCACCCAGTCTGCCCATTTGAGCTTGTAAATTCAGTTTGTTTTCCTAGAAGTCTGTTGCCCCTTACCCCTGACCTCCAGAATTCCTTTATGTCTATCCCATGCATTCTTAAATCCCGTGATTGTTTCAGCCCCCACCACTTCCTCTGGCAGGGTGTTCCACTGGTCCACCACCCGTTCTGTGAAGAAATTCTTTCTCATGTTTCCTCTGAATCGTCCTCCCTCCAACTTCATCCCATGCCCTCTAGTCCTGGAACATCTTTTTCGCTTAAAAATAGTGTTTTCCTGCACCCTGTTCCTCCCTGTAAGATACTTGTATGTCTCTATCATATCCCCTCTCTCCCTCCTCTCCTCCAGGGAGTACATGTTCAGTTCCTTCAACCTGTCTTCATAGGACTTGTGATGCAATCCATGCACCATCTTTGTTGCCCTCCTCTGAACCTTCTCTCCTGTCTATGTCCTTACGTGAGGTATGGTCTCCAGAACTGTACACTGTACTCCAAGTGGGGCCTCACTAGTGTCTTGTATAGCTGAATTATGACCTCCCTTTTCCTGCTGGTGATGCCCCTGCCTATACATCCCAGCATCCTATTGCTTTACCTGCTGCCTTGTCACACTGTTTCCTACCTTGAGGTCACCAGGAGATGACAACCCCAAGATCCCTTTCCTGCTTTGGTGCATGCTATATCCTCACCCCCAACTGATATATTGTGCCAGGGTTTTTGTGCCCCATCTGCATTATCTTGCACTTCTTTGCATTGAATTTCAACTGCCAAACCCCTGACCATTCTTCAAGTTTCTGCAGGTCGCTTCTCATTCTGTCTACACCCTCTGGTGTGTCTACTCTGTTACAGAGCTTTGTGTCATCAGCGAACAGTGAAATTCTGCCTTCTAGGTCCTGCGCAATGTCAATGATGAAGATTTTGAATAGGACCGGTCCCAGCACTGATCCCTGTGGTACCCCACTGGTCACTCTTCCCTCTGTGGAGTGACAGCCATTTACCACCACCCTCTGTGTCCTGCCACCCAGCCAGTTACCTACCCACCACACTACTGTCCTGCCCACACCCATATTCCCCAGTTTGTGTAATAGTCTTCTATGTGGCACAGTGTCAAAGGCCTTGCTGAAGTCCAGATAGGCCATGTCCACTGCCCTCCCTGATCCACCTCCTAGTCACCCAGTCAAAAATTCAAGCGAGGTTGGTCTGACGTGACCTCCCCCTGGTGAAACCATGCTGCCTTGGGTCCTGTAGTCCATTGACAACTAGATGTTCCACCAATCTCTCCTTCAGTAGTGCTTCCATGATCTTCCCCACTACCGAGGTCTGGCTGACTGGTCTGTAGTTCCCTGTTTCCTCTTTGTTCCCACTTTTGTATAAGGGGACTACATCTGCTGTCCTCTAGTCTTTGGGTACCTCCCCTGTTTCCAGTGATCGGCTAAACAGGATAGCCAGAGGTTCAGCCACCACCTCTCTTAGTTCTTTAAGGACCTGGGGTGCACCCCATCTGGCCCCATTGCTTTATCAACTCTTATTACTTCCAGTTCCTTCAGGACCCTTTCTCGTGTAAAGGGACTTGTGTCCATTTCTGCACCATTCTCACCCCTTATACTCCCTTCAGACCCATTACCCTCCTCTTCCTCAGTAAAGACTGAGCAGAAATACCTGTTCAGTATGTCAGCTTTACTGGTGTCTTCCTCCACGTGGCCCCCATCCTCCCCCTTCAGTCTCACTATCCCTCCCTTTGTCTTTCTTTTTTCACTTATGTACCTGTAAAAGGTTTTGTCCCCCTCTACCCACTGATTTTGCAATGTGTTCTTCTGTCTGAGCTTTGGCTTCCTTACTGACCCCCTGCCTCCCTTTGCTTCTCCTGGTACTTCTCCCTATTCCCTTCTGCCTGTGTCTTTTTGTATTGCCTGAATGCAATCTTTTTGGCTTTCACTTTCTTTGCTACCTCTTTGGAAAACCATAATGGTCTCCTCTTCCTCTTGCTAACCTGCTTAATTCATAATTCTGTTGTTCTTGTAAACCCCATTGTAAATACTGCCCACTGTTCCTCAACCCCTGATTCCTGTCCCATTCCCCTTAATGCCTCTTTCAAGTATCTCCCCATTTTCCCAAAGTCTTCCCCCCTAAAATCCAGGATACGTGTTCTTGTGTGGTTTGGTTCTGCTCTTTCTGTGATTTCAAACCACAATGACTGGTGGTCACTGTTTCCCAGGTGCTCCCCCACTGTTACCCCCATCACACTGTCCCTGTTTGTGAGCACAAGGTCCAGTATTGCCTTCTGCCGAGTTGGTTCCATGACCAGTTGCTTGAGGAAGGCACCCTGAAGGGAGTCCAGGATAAATCTGCTCCTAGTTGATGCTGCTGCTGGGATGCTCCAGTCCACATCTGGAATATTGAAGTCTCCAACCAGTACTACCTCACCTTTGTCTGCCATCCTTGGATGGCTAGCATCAACTCCCTATCTGTTTCTTCCTCCTGGGCTGTGGTCTATAGACCACACCTGTGCGGATGGCTGTCCCCATTTTCCTTTCCAACTAACCCACAGTATCTCTCCCCCATTTTGTTCCTCCTGGATCTCTGTGGCCCTTATGTCATTTTTCACATACAGTGCCACTCCTCCTCCCTCTGCCTGCTCTGTCTCTTCTGAATATGTTGTAGCCAGGTATGGCCATCTCCCAGTCATGGTTATCATTACACCAGGTTTCAGTGATGGCCACAATGTCCAGGTCTGACTGTACCATGACAGCCTCCAGATCTTCCGTCTTGTTGCTAAGGCTCCTGGCATTTGCACACATGGCTTTCCATGATTTGACCTCCCTAGACTGTTTCAATGTTCTACTCCAGCCCCTTCCTTGGTTGTCATTTATCCCTGGTTCTCCTTGTTGTCTGCCCTTCTGCTGAATTTTGCCCCTTTTCTGCTTATCCACCTCTTGGGCACTAATCTCCATCTCTTGCACACTGCTTTGCAGAGATAGCCACTCCTCTGGTTCACTGGTTCCACTGCTAGCTGTGAGGTGAGCAAGTGGGTGCCATCCTTGCTGGCCTGCCCCTTTGCTGGTTTAAATGCTTGTCAATGTAGCATTTAAACTTATCATTGAGTGCTTGATTCCCTCCAGGATGGATGCAGGCCTCAGGCTTGAACAAACCCTCCATCCTCCTGGTGGGTCCCCAGTCACCAATAAATCCAAACCCTTCCTCACAGCACCAGTTCTTCAACAATGAGTTAAAGTTCCTGATGCATGCACTCTATGCTCTCCCTTGCCTCTCACAGGTAGTACTTCTGAGAAAGTGACAGAGTAGCTACTTGCTTGAGACCCTCCCCAGTTTCCTAAACTCTTCCTGAACTTCCTTAGGCTCCCCATTTGCCAGGTCATTAGTACCTAGGTGGATAATGACATCCAGCTCACCCTCCGTCTTGCCTTCCCAGTGATCCCCAGGATCTTCCTTCCATCCCTCCATGCCGTGGCACTTGGTAGGCACCTCACCTCCCTGTCCTCCCCCTCCTGTGTTCCTAGCTGGATCCCTCTTATGATGGAGTCCCCCACCAGGATTCACTTCCTCCTCCTCTGGGGTCCACTGCTTTCCCCGCTGAGGTCACCTCCTTGGCTAACCTCCACATCCTTTCCTTCCACTTCTCTAGGTACCTCTATTTGGTTGTCCTCATTTGCCAGTGTGGCATATGAGTTCTTGAGTGGAATAGGATCTGGGATGTGCCTCTGCCTGACTGCTCTAACCCTCCCTGAGCCCTGTCATCCAAGTGCTCCTCGTCTCGGCATCCTTTGAGGCAGTTGCATTGGACTGGGTGGTCCCTGGATAGGGGTGATGGTACTCCTGACCCAGTTTACTTCCGCTCTGAGTCTGGCTACCTCATCCGCAGTCCAGAGAGATGCGTGCAGATGAGGCAGCACCTCAGTGTCCAGAAGGTCTGCCTGAATATGGCTGCCCCACAGCCACTGCATTGCACCACTCCCACATTATACTGCAATTCCACTACTTGTCTGCTACTGAAGCTCTCCTAGTTCCCTTTTATTAATTTACTGTACTAAAATCCTGCCACTGATCCTCAGATAATTTTTTTTTTAAAGAAAAGAAACCAATAAATAAATAAATGAGTCAAAACACTTGTCGTGCTGAGGGTGAGCTTCTTTATATGCCCTCCTACTTCACCCCTTACTATACCCTGTGTTTAGCTCCTGTCAATCAGATTTAACAGGGCATATAATTAAGAGTTCGGGGAAGAGGAGGGAGGAGGGCCGAAAATTTGCAGCAATTAAAGACAGCACAGAATTACACCACCACTAAGTTTTAAATTTTCAACAACCCAAAAACAATTAAAAGTAAAGACAACAAAGAAAGTATAGTGTCACTAAAAGCCCACTATCTAAGTTTAAAAGAAAAATAGCAATTACCAGTTACTCTAAAGCACTGAATTGAATATGTTTCCTTCCTTCCCCTTCTGGCTTCTTCTGAGAAAATAAAACTCTGCTTGCTAATTTAACTCTGACTAAGCCCCACCTCCAGTTATCACATAGCTGAGGTCAGAGGCCAGACAATTAACACCCTTCACCCAACTACAGGGCAGTCAGACAAGCCAAGATAAAATTTGCAGCAATTAAAGACAGCACAGAATTACACCACCACTATGTTTTAAATTTTCAACAGCCCAAAAACAATTATAAGTAAAGACAACAAAGAAAGTATAGTGTCACTAAAAGCCCACTATCTAAGTTTGAAAGAAAAATAGCAATTACCAGTTACTCTAAAGCACTGAATTGAATATGTTTCCTTCCATATTCCAGATGGGGCCTAACTAGTGTCTTGTAAAGAGGGATTATTACTTCCCTCTTCCAACTTGTGATACCCCAACATTCCCCTAGCCTTACCTACTGCTTTAGTGGTCTGCTTGGATGATTTCAGGTCACCAATGATGATGATGCCCAAGTCTCTTTCTTCCCTTGTGACTGCCAGCAACTCCCCTCCCCTCCCAGCCTATAGGTAGCTTCAGGGTTTCTCTTCCCTATGTGCATGATCTTGCACTTCTTTGCATTAAACCCCAGTTGCTACTCTTCCAACCATTTTGTTCGTTTATCCAGATCTCTTCTCATTCTGCCCACCCCATCTGGATCATCTCCTCTGTTGCAGATCTTGATGTCATCTGCAAACAGACAAACTTTACCCTCCAGTCCATCTGCAATGTCACTGATGAAGATACTGAAGAGGACTGGCCCTAGGACTGATCCCTGAGGTACCCCACTTGTGACTTGCATCTCTTCTCACTGTATACCATTTACCACCACTCTCTGTTTTCTGCCTGTCAACCAGTCTGTCACCAGGTTGACCAACTTCTGACCCACCCCGAGCCTACTCAGCTTATTAATCAATCTTCTGTGTGGAACAGTATCAAAAGCTTTGCTGAAGTCAAGGTAGGTGACATCAACTGCTCCCCTTGGTCCACCACTCTGGTCACCCAGTCAAAGAAATCTATGAGATTAGTTTGACAGGATCTTCCTGTTGTAAACCCATGCTGTCTTGGATCCTGTGCTCCTATGGATTCCAGGTGTTGCACTATCCATTCCTTAAGGAGTGCCTCCATAATCTTGCCCACTACTGAGGTAAGACTGACTAGTCTGTAGTTCCCTGCCTCCTCCCTGCTACCACTCTTGTGGAGAGGGATCACATGAGTCCTTCTCAAGTCTTCTGGGACCTCTCCTGTGCTCAAACTCACTGAACAGTTCTGATAATGGCTCTGCTAGTTCCACCCTTAGCTCCATTAGTACCCTGGGATGTATACCATCAGGTCCCATTGCCTTGTCCACCCTGAGCTTATCGAGCTCTTGTAGGACCCTTTCTTTTGTGAAGGCACTAGTGCACACCTCCCTCCCCACTGTGTCCATGATGCTGAGCTGTGGCCCTACCCTACCTTCTCTAATTCAATACCCTGACCATTATGACAGTACAACTCATTACTCCGAGTACAGGCTGCACAGACTCAAGTCCAGTGGAAGGACTCATGTGAGCTCATTCATCTCATTTTCTTTCCTCAGTTTAGTCCACGCAGCCCACTCTTAACTTGAGGCAGCAATGCCCACGCTGAGTTTCTTTTTTTTTTTTTTTTTAATTTATATTTTATCACCCCGGCCACGGCTTCGCCCATGGATTGCCCATGACACCACAGCACATCCCAACCGCAGGGCATCAACCCTGTGAGTCCACCCATTGCAGTGGGGCCTTCCTGAGGGATGATTCTCTATCATGGTGTTCCCATGCCAGTCACACCAGGGGTTGGGATGACTACCAATCCAGGAGGTCCTAACATATGGGGGTTTCAGCTTCAGTAAGGTTCCACTCCCCAAGGATGATGACGTGCATTGGAGCCCAAGGAAGCATGCACACACAGAAGCGTGCTACCGCTCCAGACTCCAGCCAACGTCCTCCCTTCCCTCGTGACACCCCAAGCTGTACTGCCACCTGTGGTCACCAGGTGGCAGTAGTGCAGCATGTATGGCAACCCTCTCTCGCCAGAGGACGACAGCATCCCTTAGATCACTCAATCCTCCTCTCCCCGGCCGGCCCTCCAGTGATCTAGGCTCGTTCCTGAACCCGGGTCGCCAGCGTTGTGAGCAGTAGCTCTACTGCTGCGCTGGCATGCCGGCCTGAGTCTCCATTTTAGCTGAGAGGAACAGTTTACAGGGCAATCAAACTCCTCCAACTTACAAGCTTCAAATCACTTTAGCGAGGAACACATTTTGGGCAGGGATACTGATTTATGATGATTTTCAAGATTTACTGTACAATTCTATGATTGCACCAGTAATTAACAGTCAGCTTTTCAACTGTTACTAGAGTTATACTTCCTGGCAGCTGTAATGTATATAATGAAGCACTGTATGTATACACAGTGTAAGTACCCCCTCCGTCAGTAAGCCTTGCCTATGCTGCTGAGCAGGGAGCCCCTTTGTGCTGTGGGCATTTCAATGCTGCTCATAACTTTTGGGGACTGTGGACTGTACTGCTGGGAGTCGTGGGGTGAATGAAGAGGATTTGATTCTTTTTCCGGCAACTCCTGTCTTTCAGCTGGTTGTGTAAAAGCAACAAAAGGTTTTCACTTCTGCCAACTAGCGTGGTCAACACTTGTGACAGGCGGGGGATTTTCCCCATGCTGCAGCCCCAACTGACCAGATGCTAATGCTTGCCCACGCGGGATATAGGAGGGAGCAGGACGTGCGTTTCAAAGGGGCGCTGCAATTTCAAGCGGTCTTGTGGAGATTGTGCCTTTACGACTGATGGCCGCAACCATCCTTTGCACCTCTGATCCTTATCCAGGGACAGGGCAAAGTTGGGGAAATTTATTTGGTAAAGAACTTCCCAAAAGTCTCCTTGATTTCACTTTGCTCAGAGTTGCACTTCATGTATAGCAGTTCTCGCATGGCAAAGTGACCACTGTCACCCAGCAAAGACTACATGCAGTGGCACTTCACAGGTGAAAGTGTTGGCAAACTCCCACAGTGCATAGTTTTCAATGGGCAAGGTATCTCTTCAGCGAAAACTATGCAAAGTGTTTCAGTTTATAAAAGACAAAACAGTTTTAAAATGTTTAATCCTCCTTCTACCCAGTATTACAGTTCCCAGCCAACACCCAGGCACTTTAAAACACAGGCCCCCCTCAGCCCCACCCTCTAGCACTCACCTTCTTCCTCCATTGCCACACTCCAGCAAAATTAAGTAATATTAGACAGTTTAATTTCACACAAAAGACCCCTTGGCCCCACCCGCGCCACATAAGTATCACTTAAACACACCACCCATCTCCTGTCCTGCCTGTCCCTCCGAGTTAGTAAGCAACCCTCTCCCCCATGTGTGTGTGTGTGTGTACACTCACATGTAGACGTGTGTTGGGAGATGAGCATTCTACCTGTGGAACTATACAGAATTTCCATTGTCTATATTCCATGGTACACATTTCATCTGTTGAATGTGGAGAAAGGAAAAAAATGGTAAAAGAAAGAGGGTAATAATATAAACAAAGGGAGGAGGAGTAAAAACTCACGTTAAATGGGCAGAGGCAGACCCAAGCTGCTTACAAAAACAGTCCTGATGTTCATAACAGCACCTGCATTTGAATTAGAATGGGTGAACCTGTTCAGGAGTGATATACAACCCCCCACTGAATCTGACGGGTTTAATGATTTTAAACATTTTAAATGATTTTGGGGAGGCAGTATAGCGCAGTGATTTAAGGTTCTGAGCTGCAAATCTGGAGACCTGGGTTTGAATCCCACAACCCCCACTTGAATACTGTGTGACCCTGAGCAAGTTACTTAACTTCCCTGTGCTCCCAGGTTGCACATGTAAACAGGCTTTCAGCTTAGTGTGCCACTCCTGGTTAAACAATTGGGGGAAAAAAAAACACATTTCCATTAAAAATTCTGTTGGTTTGAACAAATGCATTTTTCATAAGAAATTAGTGCCACACAAGGCTTCCTTTGTCTTTTGTTGTTTTTAGTTAACCCCCATCATAGAAATATAGAATTTGTCATTAGACAAGGACCGCTTGGCCCACCCAGTCTGCCCAATGTTTCCCTGCCTATACTGTCACCGCAGACCCTACCCGATCTCCAGCTACTTCAGCAAGACTCCTTTGTGCCTATCCCATGCATGCTTGAAGGCCACCACTGTATATGCTCCCACCCCCTCCACTGGCAGACTGTTCCAGGCATCCACCACTCTTTCAGTGAAGCAGTACTTCCTCACACCCCTCCTAAACTCCTCCCTTTTCATTCTTTATTGCAAGCCGTCTTGTTCTGCTGCATCTTCTCTGAAAAAAAAAAAAAACTCCTCTCCTGTACCTTGTTCATTCTGTGAGGTAATTATAGTTCTCTAGTATGTCCCCCCTCCTTCCTCTCTTATAGGGTGCATGTACTGACATCCCTCATACGGCTTTTGATGCAATACCTGCACCATTATAGTTGTCCTCCTCTTGACAGCCTCTACTCTGTCTATCTCCTTTGTGAGATGTGGTCTCCAGAACTGGTCACAGTACTCCAGCTGGGTTCTCACCAACAATTAATACAGTGGCAACCCCGCCTCTCTCCTCCTGCTGGTGAATCTCCTACCTATGCACCCCAGCATCCCACTGGCCCTGCCTATTGTGGAAACCAAAAGAAGTGTGCACCAGGATAGTGGTGCTCAAGAAACTCACCAATAACTAAGACACAAGGGTTCTGAGCACTTACAGAGTCAGCCTTGGGGGGGTTGCAAACTGTACATTCGCACAGGGCCCCAAGAGCAGAGGGGCCCCCAAAAAACTCAGCTGTCCAGTTGGCCTCCTTCTTCCTGGTCCTGTATGTACTAATTTAAGTAAAGTGCAAAAATGGCACAAAACTAGCTAAAAATGCAGCTACAGGGAGGCTATGATAGGGATGAGGATGTTCCTTGGGGGCTTTGAGACTTCTGACATGGGGCCCCAGCAAGGAGATTTGCATAGGGCCCTGGAATAGCTAGGGCCAGCACTGCTCACGAAAGCCCATAAGAGGGACACAAAACTCAAGGTGGATTCCAAATTGCTCACACTGAAGAGTAGTTTATTATTCCATGATGGAAGAAGACAAAACAGACGAGACCCCGCCTGACATATTTTGGACTGAGAAAGTCCTTTTTCAAAGGCTGGGGTTGCAATACACAAAACACAGTCATGACACATGTCAGGCAGGATCTCGTCTATTTTGTCTTCTTCCATCATGGAATAATAAACTACTCTTCAATGTGAGCAATTTGGAACCCTATTACCTTGTCGCACTGCCCCCCACCTTGAGGTCATAACTGCAAGGTCTCTTTCCTTCTATGTGACCGTCAATACCCCCCCATTTTATACACCACCTCTGGGTTTCTGTGTCCTAGCTGCACGATTGTACACTTTTCTGCATTGAAACCTAGCTGCCATACCCTCAACCACTCCTCATGTTTTCTGAGGTCTCTACTCATTCCCTCCACCCCCTCCGCAGTATCTACCTTATTGCAGATATTGGTATCATTGGCATACCTTCCCTTCCAGCTCTTCTGTAATGTCACTTATAAAAGCCATTAATGAGGACTGGTCCCAGTTCTGAACCCTGAAGTACCCTGCTGGTCACTCTCCCTTCATTAGAATGCATACCATTTGCCACCACCCTCTGTCACCTATCCATCAACAAGTTCCTTACCTAGTTTACCACCGTCCTTGGGTCCCACCCCTAAACTACCGTTTCCTTATAAGCCTCTTATGTGGTACAGTGTTGAACGTTTTGCTGAAGTCTAAGCAGGCCAAGTCCACTGCTCCTGGAATCTATTTCCCTGAAAATTAATTATTTTTTGTCTTCAAAGTTTAAATGAAAGCATGAAAGGTCTTTATTTTATTTTTTTAAAGTAATTTCATCTTATTTTTTAATCAAGCTTTTCCTCACTCCCCGACGTGGCCAATGATACCCCACAGTCACAGCCTTCCTGTACACACACACACAATGCAAACATTATTGGTCATGTGTCACAAATAGCTCCTCCCACTGTTTGATTTTTTTGATACATCATTTCTGCAGCTGTTTCTCATGCGACAGGCATAACTGAATCAGTTACTGCAGGTTGTATGACTTACAATATTTCAGTTTGAACAAATAACAATAAAAAGAAAGTTTATAGTTATTTTTTTTATTATTGTTTTTGTCCCCTTAATCTCTGCCAGCCCCCTACTGGACTGCCCTCCCCAGACCAGTCACCAACCATTGTTGGGATTTGCCCCTTAATGCCCCCATGACTTGCCCCTCATGGCAGGGTCACAGTGGCTTGCCCTTGCCCCAGAAGCAGGATCCATTGTGTGGTGCCCAGTCAGTGGTGCCAAGCCTGTGGGAGGGCAGTTTTTTATCCTGCACTGTTGGAATTGTTTCTTCTGTTTTTCTCCCCTTGGGGACGTCAGCATACAATGACACAGAGCATCTTGCCGACATCCCTGCCCTTCTGTGCATCCCAACTGCCACGACACTTAGCCTCCGTTAGGTGCCAGAAGTACTGTGGGAGGCACAACTCTCCAACCCCCAGAGGTGAGAGCAGCCCTCCGGAGACTTGACCCCCCCCCCCTGCAGAAACACAGGTTCACTCCTAAACCTGGGTCAGCACCATGAAAGGCGGTAGTGCTGCTTCGGTGCCACCATACCAGGAGACATGGTTTCTCTGTTTCAGGGAAGCTGGGTCCATTTTATTTAATATTGCCAGTCTTGTTCCTGATGTTTGAAACTTGGTTTGTGCTTACAACACCCAGACTTTGGGCTAAATATTTATTTTTTATTTTTAAAGACAAGGTCAGTCCTAGTACACCGAGTATAGTATTTATGAAAAAGCCATCATTCAATGATTGCTAATATTCTAATAGTAGCAACTCTTGTTCACATTTAAAACCATTTAACATGAATGGGAATAAAACAAACAAAAAAACGACAAAAAAAACAACAAAAAAAGAAACATGGTTGAGCAAGTTAACTCTGGTTACCTAGAACACTGGCTACAGTTTTATAAGACAAAGCTGGCCTGAAAAATATGAAGCGCAACAATATTTTTATTTATTTGTTTATTTATTTGATACAATCGGAATTACAATCCTTTGAGTCACAGACTCTTTTGCAAAGGCTCCACATCGGTATATATACGACATGGCTGGCCCAAAAACATTAAGTACGGTATTTTATGGCAAAGCCAGTCCCACAAAGCATTAAGAGCAGCATTATAGCTAAGCCAGCTCTCAAGCAAGCACAGTGTCATACTGCACAGCCAGAATAGAACATTGCATACTGTACTGTATGACATAGCTGGCCCAAAAACATGCAGTGCAATACTGTATGGCAAAGTTAGCCAGAAGACATTAAGCACAGTGTTTTATGGAGTCGATGGACCAAAACCCCAAAGGGTCCTTGTCAACCCTTTCTGCATTGTATGATTTATGATTGCTTACCTTCTCTAAAATTCATTAATGTTGCTGGTTGTTTCATCTGCTTCTTTTCTTAGTAGAACTGAAATACATAATAAACAGAATAATAGATACCTTATTGTGCATTACAAGGCAGTAATCACATCGAGAGGTTCTGGGGACATAGGGAACCTTGAGAGCAAAGCTTGAGAGGTTCCATGTCCCCAGAACATTGAGATGGGATTACTGCCTTGTCATGCACACTAAGGTATCTGTTATTTATTTTAATAAATGGATACGAGGTGAACTGATTCACCTCCGGTTCGCGGGTCCATGTGTATGTCGGCGATCTTCTTGTGAGCATCAGACATATGAATCCGGCGGCGGTGTGGGCTGTGTTTAGACCAGTTTTTTTTTTCCCCCCCATCAGTGGCGGTATCTGTCAGGTACAACAGTGAGGAGCCGGGTGACAGCAAAGGATTTTTCATCGAGTAAGGCATTTCGTGGTAGGGGGAGATGGACCAGCAGCAGAGGAAAAAATGCTGTTCTCAGCATTGCAGATTTCTCTCGCTAAGCGAGAGAAAAAGCCGCCATGTTTTAGAAGTTGTTCTGCCTGCCCACACAGGAAAAGTGGACAACTGGAAGGCACACTTAGGACGACATTGGGGGGGGGGCAGACTTGTGCTTGCAGGTAGCACGTCATTTCAGCGATGCAATTTGAGCAAGTACATATGGGTGAATACAATTACAGCGACCGTCACATTACAACGAATGGACATTAAAGCAACTGCACAGATGTAGCTTACCCCAGCGTCCATATGCGGCATGATGTTGTAATCCTAGAGATGGGGGGGGTCCGGAGGGCACAGACCCCCATAGGGGGTGCAGAGCCCCCCTGTGTTACATGGAGCCGAATTGCACCTGTGGGTGATGAGGAACAGGTGCAGCAGTGCAATAAATGGTGTGGTTCCCAAGCTGAGCATGGCTCAGGTTGTGTCTGGAGCAGCGGCGGGCGGTAGCTGTAGGAGGTACCACGAACTGATGGAGCGTGTTATGCAGGTAATTGCTTATTACCTGACCTGCATATGTTAACTTGGAACTGTCAGCTCCAGCTGTTATTTAGTCACTGAAAATGCATTTGCTATGAAATTACTCGCTCAAATTGCAGTCGCTTTTAAGTATTCGCTCAACTGACGGGGAGCCGCACTGCTGAGGCTTGGTGATAGTATCATTCAGGTACGGAACGATGGTATTACTGTACCTGAACAATACTGTCATCAATCATGAAGTGGTGTATTATCGCACCGGAGCGATTCTATTACTGAAAATCTTTTGCATACTTTAGAACAGTATTATTTTCAAGATCCATATATTAAAATGTTATTATACCCAAACTTGTTTTGTTTCAGATTCTTGATCTACTCTAATTGCTCACTTCCTGAACATTAGAAACATCCCCAAACAGTGCAGACACTCATGATGTGATAGTCTCCTCTCCTCCCACTACATCCTGAGTGTCTAGACTGTGTTGGGGGTGTTCCCAAGTCCAGCATAGATGCAGTCGGAGTTGATCAAGAATGCACACAGACATGTTTTTGTGTGGTAACACCAGTATGGTGGGCCATCTGTTTTTACTTTTTAAAAACCAAAAAGGAATCAGAATCAAACAACTGTCTATGTCAACACTCTCTACAGAATGAGAGCTACAAGGTGTGTTTTTAAACTCCGGAAAATGTGAGGCCTAAGGGGTTCGACAGTGTCCCTTTAAATACAGTATTTTATGGCATGTCCCTCAAAAAAACATTTAGCACAGTATTTTATAACATGGGACTGTGACTGGACTGTACGCTGATCATGCTATATCCCCTCTGCCTACTGAGCCACCCTGACACGCGGTAAGAGTGCCTCGTCTCCTCCCACACCATATCCTGACTCTCAAATGGGAGAAACCGCTCCCACTATATATATGTGTGTGTGTATGTTTGTGTGTGCATGTGGCATGGGAAGATTAGAAGGGGTGGTCACTAGGGACCCTCCAGGGAAGTCATGAATGGTTACCCTTGGCAGGAAGAGAACTGGTAGCAGGCTGAAGGAGTGCCCAGGCACTCCTGTGAAGCAGGTTAAAAAGGGTGAGAAAAGCCTGAAAGGAAGTACAGTACCCTAGCCAGCTGAGCCTAAATAATACAAGGACATGGAGTGAGACGGGGATCATGAGGCAAGGGGGGAGAGCAGGAGGGAAGCCTGTTATTGATGATAATCCACCACTGGAGAAAAATTATGAAGAATTCTCGCAGGAGGGAGTTTTAGGGAAAAGGAAAACCAACACAATCTCAAAGCTAAAGGCCAGAATGAGCGTGAGGATGGGGTAAGGCCAATCCAGGAATAGATGTGGTGAAGGATGCTGCTGCTGCTGCTACTGTAGTCTCACAGGAGGTAGTGATGGAGGAGGCTCAATGTTATCAGGGGGTCACAGGACAGCTGTGCTATCTGACAGTGAAGATAGGGATGTGGTGGTGCTGCTAATCACCATTATACTGCTACATTTACCAGAAGGAGGAAGGACATTTTTATTTTAAATTCAATTTATGCTCTCTCAAATCTCCAGTGCAGCTCTTCTTTGGGCAACCCCAAGGTACCAGACCTCCATCCCCTTGACCGCAACTTACCACCTCCATCGAACTGTGGCACTACCCCCCAGGAGGGGACAGGGTGTGGCAGAGACCTCCCTGAATCTCTTATATTGCATCAAAGTGGTATAGTAGGAGGCAAGACAGGGTCCAGATATACCAGGGAACTGACATCCGCTGCGCTCAGGACATTGTTGTGCTGTTCTTCTGCCTAATCCTGGGACATCTGCACACAAAGGGCACAGTGTGACACTGCACACATCAGTGAACTGGCTGCAAGCCTAGTCGATGTCCCTCCTCACACTATTCCTCCACTGTGCTTCCAGCTGTTGTTACTCAGGTGGCAGTACTGCAGCAGAAACAGAGACCCTGCCTCCCCAAGGAAAAGTGTGTCCTGTGAGATGCTCAAGCCTCACCCCCCAGCAGGCTCCCAACCCTAGCTTGTTTCCGAACCCAGGATGCTTATGTCATGAGCGAATGCTCTACTGGTTGTTTTTGTATATGTTGAAAGCCTTCTTTTTCCCCTCACAGACTCTCCCTAGTGAACCACAATGGCTGCTATTTTTCCAACAACCCTGATGAAGAGACTTGTGGCTTCCAAGAATGCATCCCTCATCAATTTCCACGCCTTCACCATCCCCACTAGCACCCGTATTCCTTCTAATCTGTCTTATAGTATCCCTTGCATTCAGTCAATGTCTGCTCTCCTAAAGTCCGGGGCTGGATTTTCAAAGCCCCTGTCAGTCCCACGACTGCAGGAAAAAACTGGCACAAGTGGGTCTCCACTTGCGAGCTGCAGTTTTTTCCACAGCCGCAGTATTTTCAAAGGCATAGCCAGTTTACAACCGGCTCCCCAATTTATGGCAGCTTGCAGACGATTTTTTGGCACAGCTGCTGAGAAGAGTTAGCCTGGTGGGACCTGGTGTAACATCCCCAGCAGCTGCGCTGGCTGAAAATATGGAACTCCGCAGGTACATAAATTTCGGACCACAGTAACCATTGTGGAGCAGGACTTAGTCCTGGGACAGGCTGAAAATCCAGCCCAGGACCTCTGTCTGTGACTGCTTCCTCGACACCACTAGCATGACATCAAACCACATAGACTGATGGTCATTAGTGCTCAGTGGGTTTTACACTGACTTGCCATATACTGCCCTTATTTGTGAGAATTAAATCAAGTACAGCTCCCTCCCTTGTTGGAACCATGACCCTCTGCATCAGGAATGCACTGCGGAACACCTCCACAGGCAGCTGATTTTGCAAGCTTGCTGCTACTGTGAGCCTCCATTTTACATCTGGCATGTTGAAGTCATTCATGAGGGGCACCTCCACCCTGCTTTGCAAGCCTTCTAATCTCATCCCCCCAGTTCCTTATTTCCTGCTTATTTCTGTAATAGTGGTCTATATACCACCCCTAAACTGATGCCCATCCCCCATCTGTGGCTACCTGAACCCACACTGCCTCAGTGCACTTGCCCTCTCCACGTTCCTGACATATGTGGTCTTCATGCCCTCCCTAATGTATAATGCTACCCTTCCCCTTTCTCCCTCTCCATCCCTCCTAAACCTTACATACCTTCAGACAGTAAGATCCCCACTCATGGTTTTGAGTTGCACATGTCTCTGCAATCACCACCAAGTATGCTCTGGCCACCACTACTTCCAAATCACCGGTTTTATTTCCTAGCTAAAAATTTAGCTAAAAAGCCCCTGGGACTATTTCAATCCCATGTATGGACATCATAACCTCTGGAACTCTAGCAGCCTGACAGAACTAGTAACAGTCCTCTGACTGCTTTGTAGATATACGGAAATCCCACTGTCCAACACCTGGGACCAGCTCTTCCAGGGGCAGTTAGACAAGACATTCCATGTCTGCCATGACAATCCTGCTCCTGCCATTTTACTTAATGAGACCACAACAGATGTCCATGACAACAGTGCCACAAGTGACATCTTGTTCATCCACGCCTTCTCTTACTGAATGAGAGCTCTACCCCGCCCAGTTTAATAGGATGACCCAGAGAATTACAGACCACTCAATTTGACCTCAATTGTGTGCAAGCTCATGGAGACCATACTTAAGGAAAGGTTGGTAGAATATCTAGAGGAGCATGGTCTCCAGGATGCGAGGCAGAACGGGTTCATTGGGAGGGGAAGGAAACTGTGTCAAACGAATCTGACTTGACTTTGTTTGACTGGGGTCACTAAGGCAGTAGGCAGGAACCAAATGGTAGACATCCTCTATTTGGATTTCAGCAAGGCTTTTGATTCTATGCCCCACAAAAGGTTGATCAGGAAGTTGGTGGATCTCAGGGTTGGGGATAAGATGGCTAGCTGGGTGGAAAACTGGCTGAGGGAAAGAACCCAGAGGGTGGTTGTGGTTGTGGTTGTGAGGGGAGAGTTATCTGGCACCAAAGAGGTCGCCAGTGGTGTCTCGCAGGGCTTGGTGCTGGGGCTGGTGTTGTTCAATGTCTTCATCAATAACATTGGGGATGGCATTAAGGGCAAACTGTGCCTATTCACGGATGACACCAAGCTCTGCAGGAGAGCGGACACAGCTGAAGGGCTACAGGACCTACAGAAAATACTGGAAAAGCTGGGGAGGTGGTCTGGGATCTGGCAGCTTGGCTTAAATGCCAAGAAATGCGAAGTTATGCACATTGGAGCCAAAAATCTCAGGATGGAGTACTACCTGGGCGGAGTCCAGGTATCTGTATCAGAGGAAGGGAAGGACCTGGGAGTGATGATCATTAGTGACCTGAGCACTCCATGCAGTGCAAGAAAGCAGCACCTAGGCCAAACAAGATGCTGGAATGCACAGCTAGGAGAATTAGCAGTAGGAGAGAAGAGGTTATACTGCCCTTGTACAGGTCACTGGTGAGGCCACATCTAGAGTATGAAGTTTAGTACTGGTGTCCACACCTCAAAAAGGACATTAACCTGCTGGAGAAGGACCAGAGGAGGGCTATGAAGATGATAGCACGTCAGCAGGGTAAGGCATACGAGGAGAGGTTTAGGGCACTAAACATGTACCCCCTGGAGGAAAGGAGAGAGAGAGGGGACATGATTGGGACCTTCAAGTACTTGAAAGGGATAAATAAGGTAGATAAGAAGGGTCTCTTTAAGCTCAGTGGCAACCATAACATGAGGTGGGGACAGTCTTAAGCCGGGAAGGGGGTTAGGAGGGAGGTTAGGAAGCACTTCTTCACAGAAAGGGTGGTGGACACTTGGAATGCGCTGCCAGAAGAGGTGGTCTCATTGAAGACAGTGGGCAGCTTCAAGAGAGGATGGGATAGGCACAGGGGAAGGTAAGGATCATGGGTGGGGAGGGGTGCAAGAACAGTAGCTCAAGCTGTGGACCCTGGATTATGAGCAGACTAGATAGACTAAATGGCCTTCTACTGCTGGCTTCTTTGTATATACGTAATTGCTGAAATTGACGCCAGTCCATCCTTGGTGCACTGTAGCACTGCACACTGGGGGAGCAGAGCATTATGTGGTCATTCTTTGTTACCCGCATGCCTGAAAATCCCCTAAAACACCAAATACCTTTAAATCTTGTTAAACTGAATAGGGTCAGTTTTTAACAAACAACTGAAAACCATCCTTGAATTAGCCTACTGCCCATGTTTTGCAGCTTTGATCACTCGGCCAGTTGTAGTGCTTTAGTCTCACTACAACAGAGCTGATGGGACAGCAGCCCCCTCCGGCCCTAGGTAGGGTTGAACTCTGTTGCTGTACTCAACATGTCATGTGAGAATGACTAGAAAACCCAATAAGACTTTCAGCCTCTGCTTTCTTTAGTTCTGTTACGGATTAACATGAACCACAACAGGTGGGTGCACACCAAAGGTGTAAAAGGCATCCGGATCAAGAGATCTGGGTGGGGTTTTATGATTAAAGGCACTATGTGGGAGTAGGGGGAGATCTGAAAACCTGCTAAGATTGTACTGCAGAACAAGAAAGTACTTTTTTATTACTGTCCCTTTTCAAAGAAATAACAGTGAAATTCCCCTGGGGTCATGACAGAAAGTCACAGTTGAGTGCAGCCTGAGGTCACACCAGACTTTAAATAGCTGAGCTGTCATGCTTGGGTTCTTTTTTGTCTCTTTCAGCAGCTTTTAGTTTCAGTCTAACTCACTCACAGGCGGCATATTCTGAGCAGATGTCATCCAGCTCCTGGTAGCTGCTGGGTTACGCGCACCAACGTTTTCTGTAACACAGCACACTCCTCTAACACTGGTCCAGATGAAAACAACAGAGGACCAATCAAACAGCAGTCTCTGGACCTGAACTGCTGGCTTATGAATCTGACAAGGAAGCTATGGCAGTTCACTCTATGCTTAAGAAACCATTCACCTCTCCTCTCTCTGCTTTCCTCACTACCAGCCTTTCCTCTTTCTGCTTTCCTCACTACAAGCATACAATTCCTCCAAGATCCTCAGTGTCAACTGTATTACAAATGGAAAAGATCGACTGGGAGAAGCATATAGAATCGAACAAACCTGACAGCAGTATAGGGACAAAAGTCCTGATATTTTTTAGTTTTGCACTTTATGTAGTCAGTTGTATGCCTTCCAAGGGGATCAGTTTTACACAGGAATAGTCCTGCCCCATTATGCTCTGGAACTCCGACTGTCTGAGCTCCAGCGGGTTTCCCCATTTCCATCACTGGCCATTGTACACATCAACCACTGCTATTTGTCGCATGCAGGCTTCCCAAGTGTTCCACTGCCGGGGGGGGGGGGTCCATTCTTTCCCCCAAGGAAGGAAAACAGATACAGGCTTGGAGCAGTGACTGCAAGGTATTGACAAATGACTATCATAAAGTATATACTGAATGGCAGGTGCAAACTTGTACAAGGAAAATTGTGGAACATGCATGCTTATCAGGCGAGGAATGTTTTTCTGTGTGAACCAGCCAAGCTATTAACTCAGTGGGCTCAGTAGCCAACACCATGAGTTCTGAGCAGCCAATGCAGGCTTTCTGAAGCCGAATTGGGAAGCATGCTTTCATCATTTAAGGGTCATACTAGGTGCCAACACAGCACAGTTCTGTTGTTTCTTCCTTAAGAGCCAAACAGCAGACCTACTGAAAGTGTCAGCAGTCCAACTGCATCCCTTAGCAATGAGTTCAACACAAAGGCATCTTGAGGAAAGAGAGCCAGCCTTTCATTCATAACATGTCTGTAGATCAGGGTCATATCCAGGATTTTCTTAATGGGGTAGCAACGGTGTTCAGCTGCAGTGATTTTGTTATCGGTAGAGCTGCTGTTTGCTAGCCCAATAATGTAATGGGTGCAACTATTTTTCATAGCTCTGTCTAACAGACCAAGCAACATTTGGTAACTATGGACTATCAAAGATTTTAGGCACAAATGGTAGTTTAAAAGCCCTTCCGACCATCAAGACACCCGTCGGAATGTGTCCTCATTAGGGCGCCACAAAAGGAAATCCGCCATTCCCTTGAGTACCGGTTAGAATAATTAGAAAGGGGCATGGGGGTGCGTGTCCCATTTAAAAGGACACCTAAACAGGTCTTTGGGGTGTGGTGTCATCTTTTTACACACCCTCCCACACAAATGTAGACCAAATGGAGCTGTTTTACCCGATATAAGTATTCACCTGAAAGTCAATGATCAAAGTTGGTTTGTAGGATATAAAAGTTGACCTGAAATGTAAACAAATACTCTAAAGTCCCATTAGACTCTAATGCACAAGTTTTGTATCGATACATAGGATGGTATTCGCAGAATTAGTTCTTCACCACGTTGCTCCAGGACGGAGTCAAACTTTTAATTTCACTCCAGGAACTGAGCTATATATGTGTTAATGGGAATTCCATTTGTCCTAGGAAAACATTTCAGGCTTGTATGCTGGTCAGAAAATGGAAGGGGGGGGGTTCTCTTTTGACCAAGGTGGAACTGTGGGCACGAAGCAGCACAATGCTGACATGGGAGGGTATCACTATGCACTATGAATGAGAGGCAGACTCAGGGTTTCCATTAAAGCCTGCTGGCAATGCATTGAGAACCAAAGACAAGAAGACCGGTCACCAGCCACGGTCCTACAGGCTGCTGTCCCAGGTAGGGCACAAGAGCTGGTGCAGTGGCTGCCAGTGGAGGACTGACTGGAATAAAACACTTTCTTCCTGTGGGGAGGGAGAGATGGTACCTGTGCTGCAGCACTGTCAGGTAGCACACCACCACAACAACCTTTCTACAGCGAACACTACCACAGCAATTTGTAAACCCGATTTGTAATGAATAAATGACAAATCTCACCAGGTCAAGAATGGTCACTGTGATGGTCCGCTGTATGCCGACACTACGACTCCTGGTGTTTTGCCCCCACCCCGAACCACTCTGACTCAGAGTTGGTTAATTAGAGATTGGGGTGCGGGGGCAGAGCTCCCCGCATGGGAGATGCAGGGGTGAAGCCCCTCACAAAACAACACTTCTTCCCAACGGGAACACTGCCAATGGTCGGCATTTCTCCCATCACTGTTGAGCATGTCAACAACGATGTTGTCTATGTGTTGACATGGAACCGCACTGCCACAGGACCCATGGATGGCAGTCGCAATGGCTGGGAGGAGGATGCCAGCATGAGCTCAAGCCAGGGTCCTGAGGGAAGAAACAGGAAAATGGCCAGAGGAGACATGAGTCCCCTCAGGCCCAATACATGACTGTCCTTTTCACCACTGTTATCCGGGGCAATGAAGGCCCTGAGGAACAAGCCATGGCGCTGGGGTATATGAGAAACTGGATACCACACATTTAACCCAAGCATAAATACAAAGCTCAAAGTAGTCAGAAATCAGAAACGGTCATTGCCAGTAGCCACACTGTACAAGTTAGTTCCAGCCAACCAAATCAAGAATTTATTAATGCTGGGTGGCAAAAATGCATCTAGAAGAACCGGACTAACAATTGGCCAGATCAGACAAGTTACCAGGCAGCCGCCGGGATCTAATTGCACACAAAAAAAACCCTGACACCCCCCCCCAACATATGGGCCTGCTGCACAGCTGTACCACGGATGCCGATTTGCATGTGGAGTATTCACATAGTCAAACCAAGTGCCGCTTTGTCACAGGCCCACACAGCAGTGCCCCCTAAGTAGCACACAGGTCATTTATTAAGTCCTTTGCATTAAACAATGGGAATGGCTGCTAGGGTGCTTCCTGGGAGTGGGGAGGGTGGGATGGTTTACTTACGTTATAGGTGGTCAGTACACAGAAAACCAGCTGGTTGACAAGGATGCCAGGAGAGGAAGATGGTTGCTTTTGAACTGATTGCCAAAATTGTGGGGCATTAGGTGGGGGTCAGTCTTGGTCCCCTAAACCACCAACTTGTGTGTAATACAGTATTGTCAGCCCCAGTGACTGTAGTGGTACTGCAGTGTGTGGGAGTCCCCTCTGAGACACTGTGGGGACAAACAGTTCTGTGCCTGTGCCTCCACATCTGGGTGCCTGTACCAATAAACAAAAAGGTAAAATGCAAAATGATCTGTCTTGTGGGGGAGGGGGCAGAATCCCCCCCCCCAGTGTATGGGCTTTCACTTTAAAACATTAGCAAAAACAAAGAAAGTGTCAAAATTCAACAGTTACTGAAGAAACGTGTCCCCGCCCATAAAGACGTTCAATCCTATATCAAAGGTGGTGGGTTCTCCCAGGGAATTATAATACATGGTATAGCATTGTTATGCATGGAAATCCATACACTTCCAGATGCTCTTGTAGCTCAGTAGTGACGTCAGAGTGCTGTTGCACCACAGTAGCCACCGTCATCAGTGTTGTACATCAGCATGTGTACCACCACTGCAAATTCATCATAACGAGTATATATACCATACAAAATAATGTCAAGGGGGACAACCATACACAAGATTGATGTTTCCATCCAGGGTTGAGATGACATCATAGAGACTGCGAGTATGACATCATCTCACCCCTTGATGGAAACACAGACTTATTGTGTATAGCTGATTATGCTATACGTTTTCATTTCCAACACTGCTCGCACTCACCAGACATGCATTTTCTGGCCAGCTTTCACTGTTTTGTAGAGCACTTCAGTCTCAGCCAGATTCCAGTTCACTAGGTGTCTGTCACATACAGTACTGCATCTTTCTGTAGCCAAACATTTCCTCCTCAAGCGGTAGGAAGGGGTACCCAGCAGGGTTCGAAAGACAGTAACACTCAGCATTACCGCACTATATTTGACTATTGTAAATAAGTTCAGGAATTATAGTTTACGAGTATTAAGAGTTTAAGGGAGGAAGTATAGACTACCAGTTAGACTGCAGAGCTGTAAACCCGGAGAGCAAGGTCTGAATCCCACAACCACCGCTGATTTACTCTGTGACCCTATCAAGTCACTAAACCTCCCTGTACTCGCTATGGATACACTGTATCCCTACCTCTATATGTATCGATAGATATACAGAGCAAAAGGATACAACAGGTAGGAAGAAGTAGGCTGCTGGTTAACTAGGATCTGCAGCTTATCCAGTAGGTAGGGAAATGGGCAGACTGGGTGGGCCAAGCGGTCCTTATCTGCCGTCAAATTCTATGTTTCTATGTTTCTATGTAACAGGTGCAGGGATAAATTTTACATGGTACGTGATCAGTTTGTTCTAGTGGAGCTCACCTTCAACATATCACCAGTCGCAGAGTCATGACTACTGGTATGTTCAAGTTTCATATGGTGGTATGACTGACAGCCCTGTAGATCTAAAACTAGAATGCGACCATGGTCTGGTTTTCAAAAAGAGTAGGTAATAACAAACAGTTGGGTGTACACGTGCACAGTGATACAGTTTACAAACAACAATGCTATGCTGGAATGAGGCATGGCTGAGTGCCTAAAACACACCCACGGTATCCGTCTGGTCAATACAAACACACAGCCCAACCCATGTGTTACTGCATTTACACAACAGTCCCTAGAAACAAGATTAAAAATATTTTGCAAGTGAAATCCACTGAATTCATTAGGAGCAGAAAATGCTTAAGATTCAGCATAGAGAATAGTATGTTTCATAGTCAGAGGTAGTAATTAAAGATTTGGGGATAACTAAAGTAAAACTAGTCTGGAACGAGACATCCATTTTGTGCATTTATACAGATTTATTGAGCAATGTTTCCAGTTGTACTTTTATAATATAACCTAGAGGTTAGAGTAACGAGCTGTGAACGAGCGTGGTGCATCCAGCAGATCAGACTTGGGTTTGATTCTCACAACCTCCACTTGTATACGGTGCGACTCTGAGCAAGTCACTTAACCACCCCAGTACTCCTGGGTCGCCCCTGAAAACAGGCACTTTTGCCTAGTGGGCCCTACCAGGTTACCAAAGACTAAAATAAATAAATGGGCAGCAGCTCCACAGGGGTTTCTTACCAGTGTTATTATAGTGGTGTAGTAGTGCCACTCTAGAGAGCTTTTATTGATTCATTTACTCGGAAAAGCACACTGAGCAGAGGCTGTTTCCGGGTGCAATCCAGTGTAAGGGCACAGGATAATAACACAGACAGCAAAAACTAACAGACAGAAATGAAGCAATTAAATACAATATTGTGGGCCAGCTCACCAGCGCAATGATAGCGCTACCACTTGCAATGCTGATGATCCGGGTTCGCAAGCAAACCTGGAGTGAGGACCAGCTGGGGGGAGGAGGACTGAGTGTCCCTAAGACTGATCTCATCCTCCATGAGGGAGGATGGGCAGAGCTCAGTGCCTGCCTGGCCCCTAACAGAAGCTGGGGAAAGACCGCTCAGGCCGGAATGTCAGGAGAGGGTGGCAGACATCAGTGCATGTTGCACGGGAGAGCATAGTGTGTGCCCTGACATCAATGCATGCCACACTTCTCAGGGGCACCAGGAAAGCCAGAGGCAGGATGACGACACGTGCTCGCAGGTCCCACACCCAACTAGCTGGGTACTCCAGCCTGAACTGGATAAGGACCACAGCAGGGGTTGGGGAACCCAGTCATCCCTGCCGGGGGGGGCAAGCCCTGGGGGAAGATGAGTGGTGGTAAGTCCCAGTGGAAGAGGGGGTGGTGGGGCTGGGGTGCACATCCAAAGGGGACTGACTGGTAAGAAGATGAAATAAGACAATAAAATACAACATTGTGCAACTGATCAGTGCTAAACCATTACGACTCAAGTACAAAAAAGTAACATTGCAACAACAGAACAAAATCATAGGACTAAATAAAGAAAATATCAATTAAGCAGACAGCATGCAAAAGTGTGCAACTAAGTATTGACTTAGGTTACATTCGGGTGAAACAAAGCTCTTGGTGAGTCAAGTAGGCATTTCTGTGTTAAACCCTGAATTTTGCACCTCAAAACTCCGTCCATCCTGGGATGTAATGACCTGAAATTTGGCATTTGTGCAGTGGGGACCTTAACCTTTGAAGCCTGTAAATGTGGTTAACGGTCAGAAGGACAGTTTGAAAGTTTATGAATGTTATAAATTCATAAAAGTACAGTTTGTAAGACCTTTTTTATTTACTCATCAATAGTACAAAAATGTCTTCAAGCTGAAACATGAAACTTTCAGATTTGTCAGAGTTTGGCCCAAGGATCTTTCTTTTAAAGATGGCTTTACTGAGAAATTTGTAGATGTTAAATTATTATGAAAACAAAAATGCCATTTTCGTGCATGCGCAGTTAATTTTTTCATCAGTTTTCTTAACTGGATTTTTGTAAATCTAACATACTGTCATGAGTCAGAACCCACTTTTCCTTTAGGCTTTAAAAACAAGAAAAATGATTGGAAATTAAGTCTGAAACCTAAAACATATGTGGTGCACAGTCTAGGGTGAAAGGTTTATTCTTCAATTTTTGTTTTGTTTGTTAATTTGTTTATGCTCATCTGGCAGAGTCCCTTTTATCTTGGTCCGACACCCCCAGCCCTGACACCCAGCATCCTAAGGATTTCGCTCGACCTCCATTCTTCTCCCATGGTTCCTCCCCATAGTGTGGTCAGCAGTCCCCCTCTTACCTGCTGGAGTTAGTAGAGAGAGGGCCCTGCTGCCGATGCGGGGCCTGTGAGGGGTCAGATCTCTCATCGTTGCTCTGTCTGGAATTTTCCCTCCTGGTTTTTCCCCAGGGACCCTGACTTGAAGGTGGTTTGCAGGCTCACATGCAACTGTGAAGCATGTCACCGCTGGCACCCCACACCCAGTAAGTCTCTTTCAGTGCACTATCACCTGTGGTAACCAAGCTGGCAGTAGTGCACCAGAGCATGACTGCCCTACACTCCCGGAGGAGAGGCTTAGTCTCGAAGCCGGGTCGCATTGTGGTTGCAGGTGTGGTATCCAGCGCCTCAACCCTCTGCGCCACTGGGCTAGCCCCAGAAAACAATTGTTTTAAACATGTTAGTGAAATTAGGCTGCTGCATCTCATGAAAATGGACACTGCTTTCGTGACCTGTGAACCTGCTTTTGCAACTCTCAAACCCAATTTCGTGAGTCTTAGCAGTTACGACACTTGGGAAAAGAGCAGAAAATGAAACAGAAATGGAAAAGAAAAGAATAGAAAACTGCACATAAAAACAAGAAAATCTGGCCGGCCCAGTGGGGCGGAAAGTTGAGGTGCTGGATGCCACTCCTGCAGCCACATCAGTTACCCAAGTTCAGGAGCAGATTAGAGCCCCAGGGGGTTGGCCGGGAAGGGAGAGGCTTGACCATCCAGGACACAGCCCTCCTCTCCCACGGAAGTGGGGACATGGTGCCCTGTGCAATCCTGAACCCTAGCGATGGCTGGGGGCAAGGCAGACAGGGACCATTATGCCAGGGACAAGGAGAGTGGTGGCTGCAGATGTCCCGTGCATGGCAGCATATGCAGGGCCATCTTGGGCAGCACTGTATGCTGCTCCCACAGGGAGAAAACCACCAGAGGAGAAAAACCAGTTACCGGCTGGCAGGCTATCTCGAGCCACTCACTGGCCCCAGACCCAGGGAGCACCTGGGCCACGCAGCAGAAGTGCAATCTTAAGTTGTGGTGGAAAGCTGGGCTGATGGGGCTGGGGTGGCTGCAAGTGACTGACTGAACTGGGGACTGGTGGAGGGAAAAGAAGTTAACCACGAAAACAAACAAAAAAAACAAGAATATCTGTTGGAAGTTAAATGTGAAACTTGTGTGGTCGACAGTATTTGGTGTAAGGTTGATTCTTCAGGAGTTTGTTTTGTTAAAGAACAGCAGGCCCTGCTTTCATCACTCATGAACCTGCTGTTATCACTCACAAAACTACTTTCGTGGTATACAGTCTCATGTTTGTGACATGCTCTCGAGATGAGAAAAATGTAGATGGCTTTGTAGGGCCATGTCTGTGAACGTGCAGTGGCTGTGCAAGTGGCCCACAGGGCTACTCATGAAGTCTGCTACAGGTCTGGGACAATGTATGTGAGGATGTAGCGGGCCTCTAATGAAGTCTGCTACAGGTCTGGGGAAATGTATGTAATGATGTAGCGGGCCTCTAATGAAGTCTGCTACAAGTCTGGGGCAATGTATGTGAGGATGTAGTAGGCCTCTCATGAAGTCCTCTATAGGTCTGGCACAATGTGTACGATGATGTAGCGGGCCTCTCACGAAGTCTGCTACAGGTCTAGCGCAATTTGCATCATGATGCAGCTTGTTCAGGACTAGTCTGCAGGGTCACTCACAAAGTCCTCTCCAGGGGAAGATTAAAACCAGCATTTGTCAATACCGAATGTTGTGTCGCTGGCATTGGTAGTGCAGGAGTTAGAGATGCATAATAGGAGTGGCAGTGAAGTATTGAACTGATGCCAACGCCAACCCCCACCCGCTTCTCAGAGACCGACAGGCATTGGGGTGTGCTTTGGGTCATCTGCTATAACACTCATGCCATTTTACCACCCTACCCTGTAGACACCGGACAAGTGTCGTGGTGTGCTTTGGGGTCTTTGGGCCTTATATTTACCCCATTCCATAAGGAAATACGCTGAGGTGGGTGCAGTATAGGAGAATGGGGTGAACTTTGAGGCCAAACAGTCCAAGGCACACCTCGATGCCTGTCACTGGCTGCAGGGTATAGGTGGGGGTGGAATGGCGGGAGCATTACAGCTGATGATCCCATGTCACACCCCTGACGCCTGTCAGTCTCTACAGGGTGGGGTTTTACAGTTGGAAATCCTAACACTGTAGGCGTGTGTTGGTATTTTCACTCCAAATTATCAACATGGGCTTTTTGTGACCCCAACTCATGAAGAGCGGCACTATCAGTTTGTTAGCCGAAAGGTGAATTTGCACAGAGAGTGGGCCAGTTGGCGCCAGAGGTATGTAAACACATTTTGGGCAGGATGTGAAAAATGACAACTGTATTGTTCATGAGGAGGTGTAAAAAAAATGGCAATGTTGAAAATCTGGAGTGAAAATATGAAAAATTGGTGAAGTCATGACCATGCATAGAAACTGCGCAACGCACGTCCGCAAGCCAATTATGTTTGGGATTGTTTTAACCACATTTTCATCATAGGCATTCTGGGACCTCCCCCCATGAACAGTGGCACTGTGATTTTGTTAATCTGTCCCAAAAGTTGATTTCCCACTGCGACCATGCCATTGTACGCCACAGGTGCGAAAACATATTTCAGGCAGGATGTGAAAAATGACAGCTGTACTGTTCATAAGGAGGTGTGAAAAAATGCCAGTGTTGAAAATCTGGCATGAAAATATTGCAAATTTGCTAAGGGTGTGTGGAAACTGCAGAACGCATGCTTGTAACAGAGTCATTTTATGGACTTTCGTCACCAAATTTTCAACACAGGCATTTTAGGACATCTGCTCCTGAACAGTGTCACTGTCATTTTGTCAAACTGTCCCAAAAAGTGATTTCGCACAGTGACTGCACTATTCTGCGCTGGATGTGCGAAAACACATTTCGGCCAGGATATGTAAAATGACAGCTGTACTGTTCATAAGTAAGTAAGTAAAATTTATTTTTAAAGCGCTTTTCAAAACCAAAGAGCTGTACAGATAAAATAGTTAAAATACATACATATAACATACAACAACAAATAACAATATAATTACAATAAAATCACTCTCCATATGCCTGTTTAAATAAGTTTTTAATTCTAACTTAAAACTCTCAACGGTCAGGCAGCCTCGTATCCGACGAGGTAGAGAATTCCACAGGGTAGGGGCAGCATAAGAAAATGCCCGAGCTCCAGAGGTTTTTAAACGGACCCTGGGAACCTCTAGCAATCCCTCGTCAGCGGAGCGGAGTGAGCGAGAGGGACAGTAGGGAACAAGGAGATCTTGAAGATACCGCAGTCCCTGTTCATGTAGGGCTTTATAGGTCAGTAACCCGACCTTAAAGGTGATCCGCCACTGAACCAGCAGCCAGTGGAGTTCGCAGCACAGGTGTAATATGACTTCTCATAGATGTCCCAGTCAAAAGCCTGGCTGCTGCGTTCTGCACCAGCTGCAAGCGATGGATATCAACCCCTGGTAGCCCTAGGTACAGGGCATTGCAGTAATCAAGGCGAGAGGTAACAAAGGCATGGACCAATACCGGAAGGTCAGCCGGAGGAACCAGGTATTTCACCCGAGCGATATTCCTAAGATGATAAAAGGAAGATTTGACAACGGATGACACCTGAAACGTCAGAGTCAAACCATCGTCAATAATAACACCCAGGTTACGCACCCGGTCTGAGGTTGGGAGCTGGGCACCGTCGATCCATATGCCTGAAGGAAGCCCGGCCCTACAACCCGCCTCAAGGCGACCTGGGTCCACCACCAACACCTCAGTCTTATCTGGGTTTAACCTTAGCCAGCTGGCACTCATCCAATCCTTGATCTCGGATAGACAGCTGTTAAGTATAGATACTGCATCTTCCTGTCCGGGACTAAAGACAAATACAGCTGGGTATCATCTGCATAGCAGTGAAAACCCAAGCTGTATTGCTAATAATGTCTCCCAATGGCAGCATATAGACAGCGAACAACATGGGTGCTAAAATGGAGCCCTGCGGAACCCACAGGGCAGAGAAGGCATCAGAGGAATAAATTCCGTGATAACCCTCTGTCTCCGCCCGTGAGAAAAGATTGAAACCACTGCAGAACTGTACCAGACAGTCCGCAGTAGAACCGCAGGCGTTCCAAAAGCACATCATGGTCCACAGTGTTGAATGCTGCAGAGAGATCAAGAAGGACTAGAATAGTACACGCCTTTCGATCTTTCACTATCAGGAGATCATTTAGAACCCGGACAAGGGCAGTCTCAGTACTATGTCTTTTCCTAAATCCTGATTGGAGAGTATCATAGACATTGTGATTTATGATATGGTCGTCCAGTTGCAGTGCAACCACCTTTTCAATAATCTTACCCAAAAAGGGCAGGTTAGAGACAGGTCTGTAGTTAGCCGGACAGTTCGGGTTCAATGAAGGTTTTTTTAGGAGTGGTCGAATGACCGCCTCCTTTAGGGGATCAGGAAAGATCCCCTACTCCAGAGATTTCCAAACAATTTCAGCAATGGTCGGACAGATAGTATCTATGCAACCTAATAATAGAGGCGAGGGTCTGATCCAAACTACAGCTGGTTGGACGACAGTCTGGACAATCCTCACAATATCCATAAACCCGCCCTACCAAAGTCAAACCAGGCAACACAGGTGTTTGTTTCCCTGCCGATCACTGCAAACCCTTGAAGAATGAGCCTGGCCGATATCCAACCTAATGCTGGCAACCTTATCAGCGAAAAACTGAGCAAGCTCATCACACTTTATTTGGGAAAAATCTCTTCCAGACTGTAGACAGAGAGGATTGCACAGTCTGTCAACAGTCTGAAAGAGTTGAGCTGGTCAGTTGCGCAGCAGCAATCTCCCTGGACAGGAATTCTGCCTTCTTACGGGTCATTGCCAATTGATAGATAACATAATGATCCATCAATCTAAGTTTGTCAGCATCCAAGCAAGATTTCCGCCAGGCCCTCTCTAGCCTTCGCTCTACTCTTCTCAGTTCCTTCAAAGACCCATCAAACCATGGAGTCTTTGGGCGCTGGAGTGAGTGGAGAACGAACTAGGAACAATTTGGTCCAAGGCCCTGCTCACTGCCTTATTATAGGCAAGAACAAGGTCTCCTGGACTCATGCTCACACCCAAAACACCCGATAGGTCCAGTACCGCTAATAGGCCTTCTGGCTTTACTCCCCTTAAAGGGCGATACTGGACCATCTCCGTAGAGGCAAGCCTATTAGGGGGTGCCCCAAAACTGAATCTTATGGTGTGATGGTCTGTCCACACATTTGGTCCACCCCCAGATGGGTAACATCCAAATCCAGTGTGAACACCAGGTCTAAAGAGTGTCCCCCTATATGGGTAGCAGAGGTAACTACCTGTGACAGGCCCAACATAGACATGAGTTGAGGAAATTCTTTCCAAGTGAGAGTTCATCGTCGACCAGGCATTGAAGTCACCCAGTATTAACCATCTGGGTGACTCAATGCCATGTCCACGATGAAGTCCGGGATTCTTCAGGAATTCTCCACCATCGCCGGGTGGACGGGTAGATGAGGAGAATCCTAAACTCTGCACCTGCTGCCAGGATACACTCAAAAGACCTGGCATTACCAACTGGCACCCCACAAGACTCAGATCTGATCTAAAAGATGGCCACTCCCCGCTTCATCATTCATCTTGGACGGTGCATCACCGAGAACCCAGCCGGAGCAGCAGAGTCTAAAATATGACCTGCATTCTCATCCAGCCAGATCTCGGTGATACATGCCAGGTCAGATGTTGCAACAAGGTCTGCGATAATAGCAGTCTTGTTCCTACTAGACCTGGCATTACATAGCACCGCCCAAGTTGGATGGGTTTTTGGAGAGGAACGTGGCACCTGCCCACAATCTGTGGAGCCCTTGGGTATGGGAATCAGGCAAGGAGGACCCCTCTTCTGATCCCATTTCGCCCCAGGGTGTCTCCTTGACCCAACTATCCCTATATGTCCACCCCCTCCAATCTCCCACTCTGTCCGGCCCACCCATCCCTTAAGCGCCTTCTCGTTATACCCGCTATGCAGCAGTTATTAAGAACGTCATTTGACAGCCGAGGACAATAAAAGGGATGGAGGTCCCGGAGCAGGGTAGGAGAGTAGCGCCTGACCGTTGTGGACCCCAAACACATCTTTAATAACAATTATCTAATAAATAACTCAAACACACCTATCAACAAAACTAAAATAAATCCCAACTCAAAACTAACCCTACACAATAAAATACCATTAAATACAGAACTTAAAATAATTTTGTATTTTTGAACACTGAAGCACCTCTCACGTGCAATAGTGCAACAGATATTATAATATCTCCCAAAACTACCTCTCACATAGCAGGGGACATTTTCAGAGTGTTCAGAGCAAATAGAAATCAAATAAGTCCAGATAAATAATATTGCACACAAAAAATCCAGTAGTAAGGATCCGAATCCAAACTCAACTCAACTCAACAAAGGGATCTGAAGGAGTCCAGAAATCCAGCAGCAACTTGTACTTCAAGGACCATACTCCAAACAGTCATTTACCAGGAAACAGGTAGATAAATGTGTTACCTAAGACAGCAGTAGTAGCAGCCTTACCCGGTCAACGACCCACGGCTATAACGATCCCACGAGTATGCCCAAACAGTCGAATCCTGGGAAGATCTAGAAGAAGCCCTGGTCCCCCCAGCTTCCTAGGGGTAAATGGGAAACTCCTGCCCGGTCGGAAACCGAGAGGCAGCCACTGCTTCTACAGCAATCTTACCCGGCAAGCGACCCACAGCTACAAACGTCCCATGAGTCAGCCCAAACAGCCAAATCCCGGGGCGGTCTAGGAGAAGCCCTAAGTCCCCCAGCTTCCCAGGGAACAAAACTGGGCAACTCCTGCCCGGTCGGAAACCGAGAGGCAGCTAATGCTTCTCAACCAGCAACTTCAAATATAAATCCACTAGAGTTCACCAGAATCCTTAAAATCAATAACAGGGCAACCAAAATCTTGTATAGCAGCTGGAATAACAAATACTCTGTTGGAAAACTTCCTTACAAGTCCTCCTCCTTACTAGTTCTCTTAGAGCACGGCATGCAGATGCTTCAACAACAAGCCATACGTAGTTGAATGGTTCCTCCTTTGCAAGTCCTCCTTATAGGTCCTCTTAATGCAGACAGTTACTTTAATGGATTAACCAAACGACTCCACACATTTCCAAATCCACAGACCAGAGATTTCCATATGGCCACAAAACTATCAAAATTAGCTCCGAACAGACTCAGTAACTTTGAGTGAATTCCAATAAAACAAATAAACAGGTAAAACGAAAACAAAACTGGAGAGCTAAAACTTCTATCATAACGTTACTCGGCACTCGTATGCTCATAATCGCAGAACTCTAACTTCCTCACTCCTTCAACCCTATCTAACTAAAAATTACCTTTAAGGAGAGTGAAGTTTTAGACAAAGAATAAAACGCTTAAACACTTGTAATGCTAGAAACACAGCGGCGGCAGCAGCAGGCTCAGCACAGCCGCCATCTTGCCACGTCACCGTCACATCACGTTAGGAGGCTGTGGGAAAATGGCAATGTTGAAAATCTGGAGTGAAAATATTACAAATTCGTGAAGTTATGAGCGTGCATGGAAACTGAACAATGCACACTCATAAAACAGTTATTTTTGGTATTTTTGCCACCAAATTTGCAACATAGGCTTTGTGAGAGACCCCCTCATGAACAGTGGCATGATCCAGGGCCTTTGGTCCTAGCCTATAATAGGGCTGTAGTTGAGGCCCTGGATGTCATTGTTCCAATTCGTGTTCGTCCCCGTACTCTTCACTTGGGGGCTCCCTGGTTTGATGGGGAGGTCTGTGAGTTGAAGAGGAAGGGACGAAGATTGGAAAGATGCTGGCAGAAAACTCAACTAGAGGTGGACAGACTTGAATTGTTAGAACACTGTAAGTTCTACCAATCAGCAATTTCCCATAAGAAGGCAGAGTTCCTGTCCAGGGAAATTGCTGCAGCAAAGAACAGACCATTCCAGCTCTTCCGGACTGTGGACAGACTGTGCAATCCAGTCTGTCTTCAGTCTGACAGAGCGTTATCACAGGTACAGTGTGAGGAATTTGCGAAATTCTTTGCCAACAAGGTATCCACCATCAGGGATGAGATCTGCCAGTGCCCTTCCATTGGACCTTGCACACTGGTCAATTGGGTGGTACTAATGCCCGGTTGTCCTGGTCCACCTTTAGCCTACCAGCAGTAATAGATATAGTGAGGATCATCCAGACTTTGTGACCTACCTACCTACTGTAAGTTGGATCCAGGCCCTACTCACCTGGTGGTGGGGTGTGTAGATGCTGTCAGCCCAGTCCTGGCTGGGATAGTGGTGGTGTCATTAGAGAGAGAGAGAGAGAGATCTTTCCGGATCCCTTAAAGGAGGCGGTAGTATGCCCTCTTTTGAAAAAAACCCTTTCTTGACCCAGACTGCCCAGCAAATTACAGATAGGTCTCTAACCTCCCCTTTGTAGGGAAGGTTACTGAGAAGGTGGTCGCTCTGCAACTGGAGGATCATTTGTCCAACCACAATATCTAGACCCTCTCCAATCCGGCTTCAGGAAAAGGCATAGTACAGAGATGGCTCTTGTTCGGGTATTGAATCCTCCTGATGGCAAGAGATCGGAGGACCCGTTCCATCTTGGTTCTCCTGGATCTCTCAGCAGCATTTGACACCCTGGATCATGGGGTATTGCTTGACCGACTGTGGTTTTTCTGTGGTCTGAGGGAAGCAGTCCACAGCTGGTTTCGATCTTTTCTGGAAGGCAGATCTCAGAGAGTGGTGTCTGGAATTTACATCTTGGCCCCTCACTGGCTGCCCTGTGGGGTACCGCAGGGGTCGGTGTTGTCTCCTATGTTATTCACGGTGTATATGCTTCCATTGGGGGACATTATAAGGCAGTATGGGCTGAGTTTTCATTGTTGTGCTGATGATTCTCAGCTCTACCTATCCTTTATGCCGGAACGGGAGTCTGATTCCATCACAGTTTTTAATAACTGCCTCCTGGAGATTCAGGATTGGATGAGTGCTAGTTGGCTTAGGCTGAACTCAGAGAAAACCGAGGTATTCATTGTGGACCCTAGAGGGAGGACAACAGCGGCTTGGACTGGGAAATCCTCAGGCTTATATCTTGGGGGAGCCCCACTTCTGGCCTCTGGCCAGGTGCGTAACCTAGGCGTGATATTTGATGAAGGCCTAACTATGAAGGCGCAGGTGTCAGCCATAGTCAAATCTGCATTTTTCCATCTAAGGAACATTGCCCGGGTTAAACACTTGGTCCCACCTGAAGATCTTCCCACCCTGGTCCACGCCTTTGTCACCAGCCATTTTGATTACTGCAATGCCCTCTATCTAGGGCTGCCGGGGGTGGATATCCGCCACTTGCAGCTTGTGCAGAACGCGATGGCCAGGTTGTTGATGGGAGTTTCAAGATCTAGCCATATGACACCTGTGCTGCATGATCTGCATTGGCTGCCAATACAGTGGCGAATCACCTTCAAGGTCGCATTGTTAACCTTTAAGGCCCTACATGATTTGGGACCTCACTACCTGAAAGAGTTCTTGATGCCTTACTGTCCTACCCGTTCTCTTCATTCTTCTGATGAGGGACTACTAGAGATTCCCAGGGTACGTCTAAAGACGTTTGGAGGTAGATCTTTTGCCTTTATGGCACCGACCCTGTGGAATTCTCTACCTTGTCAGACACGACCTTTCGGGACCAAATAACGCCATGACAGTGACTGAATTAATGCGGAGTGGTCCCAATAATCCCATGTTGAAAAGTTGGTGCCAAAATTCCCCAAAATTGCCGTGATATGCACCAAAGTTGAAAAAAACCTATTTATGCCATTATACAGCTTACCGGCATTTCTTCAGTTCGCAGTCGGGTTTGAAGAGTGCAGACGTGTTCCCAGTTCACTGAAGATGGTCGCCTGGGCCCGGAGGTAAATATGGGGTGAGGGGTGGTACGGGGAGGTGGGGTATGCAGAGGTGGGTGCGGGCTGAGGAGGGAGCAGGACAGACTGCAAGGGACTGCTTTTCTGATTTATAGGTTTAAAAAACACATTGCAGGACTTTTTTTTTTTTTTTTTTACAGGGCATTTGCACGCTGGGTGGGCTCCCAGCCTGCCACCTGAGTGTTTTGGGGGTGTAGCTGATGGGATTGGGCACCCAGTTGGTACATACTGAAGGCAAAGGGGGGGGACAAGAGCCGAGGGACTGGGCACCCCTTGGCACACAACAAATTGGGACATTATGCCTGTCGGCAAATTAAACTGGGAAGGGGGGACTAAAGCCACCTCTGTCGGCAAAGAAAGACTGTTTGGGGGGCGCATGATGCTGAGGGGGATAGGGCACCCCCTTGGCACACACGTGAAATGGGAGGGAGGGGGCATTATGCCAACGGGGAGTGGGCTCCCCCCGTCAGCAAATGAAGCATGTTGGGGCATGCCGACAGGGGGATTGGGCACCCCTGAAGTTGGCACTCTGTGCAGCGGCAGTCAGTGCTGCCACGTTTATTGAAGTGCTCACCAGGAAAGGCACATCGCGAGGTGTGTTAGTGTGCCACTGCATGACAAACTTGCCTCTCATTGCAGCGGCACTTTTCTTAGATCTGCTGGCCACTTTACATACAGCTGGTGTCAGCGCCTGCATGCTGGCTTATTGGGGAATGAGGGATGCACCTACTGATGCATGCGCTGCATTCACCCACAGTGACCACACCTCCAAATCTGCTACTACTGTAACATGTTGAGTGGCACGCAAGCCCAAGCCAACATTAAAAGGAGGCCACACATCGTCCTATAGTACTTCTAAAGCATTTAGTGAAAAGAAAAACAGAATGTCTCTCGTTTTGGCTGAGCTTATTGAAGTCTGTCTGGTTTAAACAGGCACTAGGTCCTTACCTCTCCCTATCACAGCACTGAATAACTGTACTGTAGCTCAAACCAGAATCTTTACAATTGGCAAGCTCCAAACTAGTTCTAATGATGAGATACAACCAGCAACAATCAACCATAATACACACTTCATTGGGCTAGAAGAACTGAACCCCAGAAACAGGAACAGAATTTGAGAAATAAGGGAACCCTGAAGCAAGATGTTTACTCCAAAAGGAAAAAAAAATGCCTGGTTTTACTGGGGTGATACTGAAATCCAGATAGTAAGGGCATAAAAACAGCAGCATATTAAGGTCCCAGAGGAAGTTAATCCATTGCACCATCAAGTCTCCAGAACACACACATGCACGCGTGCGTGCGCGCACACACACACACACACACACACATATATATATATCCGTTTGCCAGCAGGACTGGAGTTTACCTAAAAAGCTTCATCTTAATGGATTCCACTGAGCCACGCAGCACTTCTAATTACTACAGCAAGGGGACTCCATCTGTTTCACACTGAGAAGTGTGCCTGCTAAGCAGCTTACCTTCCATCTCAACAGGGGCTGGGAGCTATGTAAGCGCCTCTGTGTTGGAAACAGCTGTAGATCACTGTGTCTTGAGCCAAGGGCTTGCAGAGGACTCCGAGCCCCATGCAGGTTAAAGAGATCAGGGGCACAAGCAGGCTCCTTCGGGGTGGCCTATGGAATCCTCCTTTAGAGGACTGGCCTTCTGTCCTGCTAATCAACATTCAATAAAGTCACTTTATTAACAGGCCAGGCTCTTAATATGGTTGAGTTAGAAGCACACACCAGCGCACAGACATACAAACAGACACACTTAGTAATCACAATAGTCAGTAGCCACAAATCTGGAGAATGGTTAGTGACAGGGAAAATTTTATTCATAAAAATATGAGCAACTGTTGCCTCATAACGTCACTGAATTCAGAGAGTAGTAGACAAGTAATGTGCAGTAGTTTTCTTACTACACACAACAAACGCCAACAACATTCATTATAAAGCGGTCTAACTGTTACAGCCAATCAGTACTTACAATCAGCCTACCTCTTATGTGGCGTACAGATGCCACCTCACACTGCCCGATCAGCTGTTTTCTCGGCACAGTAACGCTGTCCCCTTACTGCCTCTGAAGTGAGTCTATTAGAAACTGTCACTGCTATATCTCAGTCAGGGAAATCCACCACTGATCCGTTTTCCTTACAGTTTTTCATTTTGGACAGTTTCACAAAGGAAAAATGGAAAAGAGAAACTGTTTAAAGCACCTATCTTATGAGCAACGTCACAACGTCCTCCATTCTGTGGGATGGGACACACCATTTCACACAGTAACTGGAGGCAGGACAGAAAACAAAGAAAAAAAACTATTTTAAAATGTGTCTGATTTCCTTCCAATTCAAAGCAGCTAGACTGATTCCTAATATATTAATCTGTATATGTGTGTGTTTCTTACAGCATAAGAAGGTTATCTAGTGCTGTTTGGGCTGACAGACCTGCTCAGCTTGGCTTCGCGGTCACCTTGTCCAAATAGCACAAGACAACATTCTTATGCTGCTAGAAACACACACAAGTATATAGATTAATATGTATCAAAGTGGCTCAGCTGGTAGGACTCTTGCCTTTGGACCACCAGCTTTTAGATTCGGTCCCACCCTGGAGACGTATGTTATGTAGGCTCCTTACACCTAGTGATAATACTGTCATGCTTCCTGTTGATGTTACTGTCCTTCAGATGAGGCGCTGCATGGTGGTCATACACACTCTCAGCAAACAGGCAGTAACACATGACAGTGTGCATTCACTGGGCTATACAGACACTCCCCCAGTCAAAGCTGAGGAGGGGTGTCACGATATGATGACCATGAAAATATGACCAAGGCTATTGTGTTCTCGCGACATTATGGCATCTGGTTTAGGTTTTTTGGGAGGGACCCAGGCCCAACGCACCTCTTGTGGGGTGGTTGAAGTCATCAGCACAGTCCTCGCTGAGATAGTCTGGTGTTCACAGGCAACAGTTTTCAAGTTTCAAGTTTATTGCAGGAAAACTCCATTGAGCAAGCTCATTCACAAGGAGGTCCTGTGACATAAACACAAAGTACAAACACAGATAGGTAATAACAGTATATACATGAAATGCACGTTACATGATACAGGCTGGATATACATACAAGGGTACCACATAGGGTGACCACAGGTGGTAAACACTGATATGAGACAGGGAAGCGACTTACAGGTTGCATACTGATAAATGAAACATGATGACTGGTGTGTGCAATACATATACAGTATTTTGGCAGCTAGAACAAACAACAGTCTACAACTGATAAGGGGGGGAGGAGTGATTTGATAGAGTAGCAGTGGAGTGTAAGCAAAGATAAAGCCAGAAGTAGAAGGGGAAGGGAAAGCAGTTAATATGACAAATCAATTAAACCTTACCAGTGGATAAATATGGCACACATGGGGAAGGAAGAGACTTAATGACAGTTACAGGTGTCTTATTTTGGCTGAACTTAGCGATTTGTAGAAGTTTATTGAAACTGTGCTAGTTAGTTTCAGTACGGTTTGTAATTGGTTCCAAATGGAGGGAAGGGCATATGCAATAGCACGCTTACCAAAGGAAGTTCAAGGGCCTTGGTATGTCAAGCATAATAAAGTCAGATTTTCTTACCTAGTATGCACTATGTGAGATACTAATAAGGGAAGAGAGATAGCTTGGCAATTTCTGCAGGAGCAGTTTAAGAGTCCATAGCCCAGCATGGAGCAGGCGTCTAGTAGTAAGGGATGTCCAACCAACAGCTGCATATAAGTCACAGTGGTGTGAACGGTAAGGGGAGTTGGTAATGAACCGTAACGCACGGTGATAAAGGATGTCCAGTTTACTTAGATTTGCAAGAGTGGTGGAGGAATAGATTACATCGCCATAGTCGAGTAGGGGGAGAAAAGTGGCCTGTACAAGCTTGTTTCGAGTTTCAAGGGGGAAAAGAGGCCTATTTCTGTAGAAGAAACCTAACCTTGCTTTTAACCTTCTAGAGACATCTTCGACGTGGTCACTGAAAGATAATTTATTGTCGATCCAGATACCTAGATATTTAAATTTGGTTACAACTTCCAGAGGCTCATTTAGCGTGGTGACAATGAAGTCTTGGGCAAGGGTATTGGGGACCTGTGACAGCACTGCGGAGAATATCATCGCTTTAGTCTTCTTAGCATTGAGCAGAAGCGCTGTTTTATTAGATTATGCTCTGTTGTGCTAAGTCCACTTGAAGCACTCCCTGACTTCAGATAACGATGAGCCAGAAGTATACAACACAGTATCATCTGCAAAAGTGCAGATTGACGTGAGATATGTTAGCATCTAAGTCATTAATGTACAGAGAAAACAAGATAGGGCCTATGATGGATCCTTGGGGACTCTCTTGTAACTGGCAAGGCAGCAGAAAAAGCCTTCTGCCTTTACGCTTTGAAATCTTCCAGTTAGGTAGCTAGAGAACCACTAGGTGGTATGGTATGTGGCATCCAACTTTGCAAAAGCAATTGACTAATAGTTTGTGATCAACAGTATCAAAGCTTTGCTGAGGTCCAAAAGACTGCACCAGTTACCTTCTTAGCATCTATAGCAGAGATCCAATCATTGGCTACTTTTGCTAGTGCAGTGATTGTGCTATGATTAGCCTGGAAGCCAGATTGAGCTGGGTTAATGAGAGAGAAGGTTTCCAAGTGAGATTTTAACTGAATATGGATCAGTTTTTCGAGAACTTTAGAAAGGATAGGCAATATGGAGATAGGCCTATAGTTGTTTACATCGCATGGGTCACCAGATTTAAATAGAGGGAGGGTATGTGCTGATTTCCAGCAGGACAGCACAGTAGCAGATGTAATGGAAAGATCCAGACTCCCTGAAGGAGGTGGTAGTGGTACCCCTCCTGAAGAAATCCTTCCTTGACCCGGACTGCTTAGCGAGATACAGACCAGTCTCTAACCTGCCTTTTGTGGGCAAGGTTATTGAGAAGGTGGTTGCGGTGCAGCTGAAAGGCCATTTAACAATGCACAATGTCTACGATCCGCTCCAGTCAGGGTTTCGGAAGAGGTACAGTACTGAGACCACCCTCGTTCAGGTACTTAATGATCTCCTTATAGCAAGAGATCAGGGGAGCCGGTCCATCCTGGTTCTTCATGATCTATCTGCAGCATTTGACACTGTGGATCAAGGGGTGCTGCTGGAGCACCTGTGGATTCTCTGTGGACTGTCCAATGCAGTTCTCAGCTGGTTTCGATCTTTCCTCACTGGCAGGGCTCAGAGGGTGGTGTCGGGAATTTATTCCTTGACCCCTCTTCCCCTGTTGTGTGGGGTTCCACAGGGCTCCGTGCTGTCACCCATGTTATTTGCAGTGTATATGCTGCCGTTGGGAGACATTATAAGGTGGCATGGGCTGAGTTTTCCCTACTGTGCAGATGACGCTCAGTTGTACATGTACTTTATACCTGAGTAGAGTGGAATGGTCTTGGTATTTAACAGCTGCCTCTCTGAGATCCAGGGCCGGATGAGTGCTAACTGGCTGAAGTTGAACTCGGACAAGACTGAGGTGCTGGTAGAGGAACCAGGTCACCATAGTTTGGGATTGCCAGTGGGGCAACCTTTCAGGCTTTGGCTTGGGGTGACCAGCTGCTGACTTCAGATCAGATGCGAAATCTGGGCATTGTGTACGATAGTGGCCTGACTTTAAAATCTCAGGTGTCTGCTGTCATTAAGACCTTTTTTTTCCATCTGAGAAACACTGTCCAGATTAAATGCCTGGTCCCGCCTGATGAACTTCCATTGTTAGTCCACACCTTTGTCACCTCTTGCCTTGATTACTGCAATGCCCTGTACCTAGGGCTTCCAGGCATTGATGTACACCGACTGCAGCTAGTGCAGAATGCTGCAGCCAGGTTGTTGACTGGCTTACTGAGATCTTGCCATGTCACACCTGTGCTCCACGGCCTGCACTGGCTGCCAGTATATTGGCGGATCACCTTCAAGGTCAGGTTACTGACCTATAAAGCCCTACACGGACAGGGTCTGTACTACATGCAAGATCTTTTCTGCTCCTACCACCCCCTCCGCTCACACTGTTCTGCCTTCGACGGAGTGCTAGAGATTCCCAGGGTGTGAGTGAAGAACTCTGAGGCTCGCTCTTTTGCTTCTGTGGCCCCTACCCTGTGGAACTCTCCATCTCACCAGGTAGGAGAGTGCCTGACCATCGAGAGTTTTAAGACCACCTTAAAAATCTATTTTTTTAGCTTAGCCTATTCAGAATTTAATACTAGCTAGCTGTGTGGTTTTATTTATATGTATTGCTGTTTTATTTCAGTCCTGTTTTAATTGTGTGCTGTTACTATTTATATATTTGGTCTGTATATTTTTAATTATGTACAGTGCTGTGGTCTCTTTTGGAACAGTGTTTTTTTAAATAAAGGTGACTTGACTTGACGTTATGCATTCTATATGTGGCGGGAGAGAGGTAACAGACTGCGAAACTGAATTTTTCATACATTTTTGCAATCTATCATGGTATGTCATGAAAATACAGCTATCGCAGTATAGGAAAACAGATGCAGTATCAGTACTGTCAATGAAAATATCATGGTTATCATGAAACACGGTAACCGTGACATCCTTTGTGCTGGGGCACAAGGCCGCTGGCTGAATGCTCCTCAGCACATACTGGGAGAGTGATTATACTGATCTCTGAACGAATGCATACCCTGTCACGTGGGGCACAAAATAGCTTAGTATTAAACATTACGGCACAGGAAATCCAACCGCAGACATTCATGACTATATATAGGCTTGACAAGTAATGACCTAGTTTGTCCAATCAGAGAGTAGAATTTGTGGAGCCCATCTTGATCCATTTTATAAAACCGGTTTTAACAGGTACTATATATGGATGAATGGGAAATGTGCCAGCACTTGAACAGCTGCCATGCTTTTGTGCATACCCTTCCTGGACTATGAGAATCTTGCTTTGTAAAACACTTTGGGATGCTTGTATATAAAAGGTACTATGTAAATTATAAAACTGAACCCTATTCCTTTCTTGAACTTGTACCATCCACATTTCTGCAGGCAACATTAGGAAGTTGAGTGGTGACTACAAGCTGGGAGACAGGAAAGTCCATCCACATATACTCCCAATGGAGTAGCTTGCAATGCCCTCCTCACGTGGCAATGTACCCCCCATACATTTGTATTCTCCCTGCATATCCAGTACCCCAGAGTGTTGCCCGCAGCCACAGCTCTTAACTTGTCACAGCATCATGAAGCAGTGCCAGAGCCATGCAATGTATTTAACAATGCAGCCTGCTTTGGTCAGGGACGTTAGCCAAAGATGGGATTAAAGAGATGGGGGGAGGGAACTAATCACTTGTAATTGTATTTTTACAACTGGTATTCCTTCCATGGTCACAGTATAAAAGTTCCACTGAGCATGTGCCTGGTGCCCAGAAAGCTTATCGGTTAAAGATGTGTCTCCACTCCTCCTCCTTCCCTCCCTCCATGCTCCAGATCTTCAACTGAATTGCAGCTTCACCCATAAACACAAAAAGCTGAGAGCCAGTAGCCAGGGGAGCCCAGGTGGACCATGTGGTTGTGCAAGGAACACCATTAGTACAAAAACAGTTACAAATAAGTAACTCTGTCTTATAACTACCGGTTTCCTTCCTCATAATCATATCAGTGAAGATGACTAGCAGTGCTTGGCTGGATGGGACAAAGCACGCTACTGAAATGAGGACTTCAGAATGGAGGACGCAAAGGTGTTTACCCTGTATGCTTGAAGGCTGAAAGTGGAAAGGGTCATGAAAGCGTGCGGACAACTAGGTGGCAGCCTGGCAAACCTCACCAATCAGAATGTTATGAGTAGTGCATGTTCTAGAAGTTCCCTCTTTAACTGTAGTTGTTTGGTCCAGCAGAGGTTCCAGTATGACCTCAGTATTATATAGCCTGGGTCATAAACAGCTGTTTGGTGGTCTCCCAGAAAGTTTCAGTCCTCTGGCAGTAGAACAGAAGCAACCACCTGACATCCAATTTATGTAGCTGGGGGGCTGTCCTGAGGTTGTGGAAAAACATAAGCAGCCCAAAGGATTGATTCATTTGAAACTCAGAAACAACCTAGAACACAAACTGTGGGTTACTGCAGAGCACAACTTTGTCATTGTGGAACACCAGACAAACAGGGTCAACAGAGAGTACTTTCAAAAGTTACTTGCCTTAATATGTAATCAAGGTCACATGCAACCAGAGTCTTGAAGAGCTACTGCAGGAGTGAATTCACTTTTCCAACAGAAAGTGATTTCTGAAGCATTGATGGGCAAGGATGCAAGAAGAAGGGGAGGATACTCTAGACAAAGGCCTTTCGAAGACTGCACATTTGTTCAGCTGAACTACACCAGTAGAGCTACTCCTCTATTAGATTTATAGGCTATTGCCCCATGACAGTTAGATCCCTCCAGGTTCTTGGGAACCATTACAGGAAAGTGAGCATTTCTGTGCAAGTATTTGGTGGTGGGGGTTAAAAGATAAATAAAATTGTGTTGTGGTATTCCGATCGACAAGAGAGAGGGCGAACTGTCATGGGGCGAATAGCCCATAACAAATTAATGTGCCCCCGCACTAGTGTGATTACGCAGAAGAAATCCAGGTAATTACAATAGTAAATTGCCAAGAGAGTCTCAGTTGGATACTGTGGTTGTAAAAATGTACACTAGCTATGTGTTAAGAAACAGTATAAATAACTTTGGGGAGAAATCCAGTTCAGGACAAGTCATCCAGAAGAAGTCATGTGGGTTGCAACATGTCATTGTTTAGTTGGTTTCTGCTGCTACCTGATTCTATAGCTGTGAGAAATAAAGTACGGGAAGGTCATGTGACTGGCTCATGGTCTCATGGTGTGTCATGCACTGTGGTGGGATTCAAACCTCTGATGTGTGATTAACAGGTCAGGGATCTAACCAGTAGATGACACTGCTTTACTGAGAGGTAGTGTAGTATGAGAAACATGCAATGTTTGTTTTGTTTCCTGTACAACATCAGAAAACTTGTTTTCAACGTGAAGTATCCAAGACGGGCTACTACCGTCTTTGTCTAGCTCTTTTCTAGTTCTTAATCCAACAATGCATGTGAGGTCATTCTCTAAAACCAGAGAATGTAACATTCTTTTTTTTAATTAGAGTCTCCCATCACCCTGGCCTTATCTCCCCCTCAGATACTCGCCCACCATTCAGCCCTGTCACCTGGCCTGAACCTGGGGAGGGAGTCTCTTACCTGCCCTGCAACTTACCCACCGCACTGAGGCACCTTCCTTCTCCTCCAGATCCAAACTTGGTGGCAGAGAACACAAGCATGTTGGGAGGATAGCCAGCAGAAGGCTCAAACTATACACTAAGACATTGGCTCAACACTCTACAACAAGCATGGAACAGGGGTGCATGTACTCAGGCAGGCCTCCTCCAACTACCATCCCCCAATGCCTGTACCTCCTGTGGATCCACAGCTGGTGTTGGTGTGGTGGGAACAGATATCTCCCGAGGCAAGTATCACTGGAATGCCTCCTCCTCCAATGCTGGCCCTCCAGTGTCCTGGACTCATTCCAGAAACCTGGCTCACCAGCAATGTGAGTGCCAGCCCTGACATTGTGCCGACTGGTCAGTGATACTATAACATTCTTTATGAACCAGAACGGTATGATTCCGAAGCACTGCCCCAATCTTAGTCCCGGAAAAATTTTTTAATAAAATGTTTGCGCACTAGTATTGCAACATATTCTTTACTAGGCTAGAAATCTAGCTACTGGGACATGGCTGAGCTCCAACAAAATGGCTGCCTAGTTTTCTCGCTCCCAGGGCAGAGAGTGAAACTCCATCATCATCCACCAGCAAATTTGTTTCTGCATGTGAACTGATCACACCACCCCTTGTACATGTCCTCAGCCACAGTCCTAGACGTGTATGAAATGCCACAGTCGCAAAGGAAATGGAAAGATCAGAACACATAACGCTTCCCTTTGGCAGGAGTGATCGCAAGGCCCAAGATGGTGCAGCCTTCTACAGATCAGCTGTCTATGGACATTGGGACCATTATAATGCACACGGCATTGCTGGCCACAGACATGGGAAAGCTTAAATCCACAACAGCCACCCTAAGTCAATCCATCAGTGCCTTATTGTCGTTTTTCAGCAGTGGAGGAGATGACTGCCAAGTTAGAAGACCAGAGTGAGGCAACACAAAACGAACAGGCTGCGCTACATTCCAGGGGAATGCACACACAGGCCAAAGTTGACAGCCTCAAGAATCTTGGTCAGCCTTACAATATCAAATTAGTAGGCTTACTGGGGAGAACAGAGGGTGATAACATAATTGTGTGTTTTTTAAACTGTTACTTCTGGCTTCGTAATTACTGCTGCACTGTAACTTACAAATTGAGCAAGCTCACAGACAACTGTGCCTAAGCCTAAGCCTGGTAAGATTTTCTGTAACATCTGGATAAAATCCTTATGGTTCCATTAAGGAGCTGTTTCTGGAGAAAGTACCTCGCCTGGGTGAGAGTTCATTAATAACCACATGGTTTTTGTTTCAGAGTTACTGTAAACAAATTTGTGATTGTCTGAGGGTATTTGGCCTCTAAGGGCATAACACATGCCTACTGTATATAGGTTTTCCTAAGTGTTGTATGTCAAACTGAATGAGCTGGACACTATACTTTGCTGTGACTAAGTGTAGAGCATCGAATCAGGAGCTGCAAGCCCTAAAGAGGCCCAGGAAATGAAGCTCCAATGTCACCTGATTGGGAGACCTAACTTATAATTCTTTTGTTGACAAGCTGTTTTGATGCTTGATGTCTTCTTACATGGGCAGCTTGTATCTTGTTTCTTTCTGTCCTGCCCCGTGGTGGTGGGTTTTGGGAGTGGCCACCTCTTGGACTTCTGAGTGATGGTACAAGCAGTAGCATGGAGGGCCTTGGCTTTTCCAGCCTTGGCGTGCTTACTGGTCCTCCCCTGTGATAAGGGGTGAAGAAGTTCATTTGGCTGCACCGTGGGCTAGAGGGTGTTCTGTTTCTGCCTCCCTGTCACTTCATGATGATGGTGGCAGGGGAGAGGTATCTGGGGAGATCACCCAGCACATCCTGAGCCTTCACGGGGTCTCCCAGTTTTCTCACTCTTGGTAGCTGAGTTAACTGTGAGGAGGTAGTCCTTGTGTTGTATTGTTTTGGGTGTTCGTTGTTTTTGTTCTGTTATCTGTGCAGCTTCAGTCACCTTCCTATAATACAGTCTTACATAGGGGATATTGTTTCCTTGTGTACCTTACGCTGTCAGTCAGTTAGTGGCCTGAATTTAAAGCTAGTAATATAACCCCCATCACTTCATTAGCCTGCCAGATGCCCCCACTTCATCACCCCTACTAAGTGACTAGCTCCATCTGTAGTCCCCATCTTCCTTACCGATCCAGTTTAATCTCAGATTATACATATACTGCATGGTTGGTGTCTATTTCAAATATTTATGGTCTTCCATAAACCTGTATGTTGTTCTCACTGCTTTGAATAATTGTTCACCGTGCGTTATTATACTTGGTACTTGAATGTATTGTGTGTACTCTAAGTTGCTTCCAGTGCCTTTGTTGCACAATATTGACAGCTCTGTACAGTTGGATTACATTACTTCTTTTGTAAATTGCAGAATTCTTTATAACAAGGTTAAAGGGTACCTAAACAAGCAGTTTTTTTAAAACTGCAAACTCCAAAATCTGACTTCATAGAGAGGTAAAGTAAAGGCTGTTGTTTACATGTATGCTAAAACTGCATTTATGTAAATAACATAAATGCAGTTCCATAGCTTTTGAAAAATGTAAGCATCAGCCTTTCCCTTTCAAATAACAGCCTTGGTGTCTCCCTAAGATGTCTGTCAAGAGTGTTAAGTGATGAGTCATGATGACATCATCAGAGCCAGAGACAGAGACCCACATATATTTCCATAGTGATAACTGGTTCTTCTTTCCCACTTTGTTTTGAGTTGTTGCACTAGAATGATCAACACCATGCATTAACTCGTGGATTATTTTGATCAGTACACATATGTTAGGCTAAGATATTGTTCATTTTGTTTACTTAAACTTGCTGAAAATGTTTTGCAATCCAGCTGACTTTTTCTTTGGCAAATCACAGTACAGTACAACACTTCAAAATACCTGAAGATCTAGCAGTTATGTGATGCCCTGAATTTTATTTTTTTTTGTTAACCAGGAGGAACACACTAAGCTGAAAGCTTGTTTACAGGTGTGACCTGGGAGCGCAAAGATGTTTAGTGAGTTGTTCAGGATCACACAGCAAAGTGCCAGTCTGGTTCAATTCCAAAGCTTGTGCTCTCCTGATAATCCACAGATGAGGCTTTCTTTTTCCATGTGAACCCTCTGCACCTAGCCTGCCTTCTATTTGAATGTCCCACCATCCATGCCCTGTCCTTAGTACTGCCTGGGTCTGCATAAGTGCTTACAGTCTCATGAAGAGAATTATCGGACCTCAGATGGTAATCTTGTACCTCAGAGAGTTGTGCACACCTATACCAATATGCATCATCAGCTGGCACTGTTAAAAAATGCCTCCCAAATCACTGTTCAGTCCACTTTCTCAATGTTTGATTTCTGCTCCCACAGTAAACACTGAGTGGCTCACCACCCTTCTGCACAGTGAAGGTAGTATGTACAGTTCCCCGTTGTGTTTTTTTCCCCGCCTCATTAACCAACAACTAGGTCTTCCTGGAGGACCAAGCAATACGCATCATGACCCACCAGAAAAACTGCTGTCCATGCCCTCATAAGGGCTGCACTTACAATGGTTGACAATATTATTATTAGCAGGAGAGGCATACTAATACCATGAGCAAATCCACCTGACTTCCATTGTCAGTCTACTCCTTTATCTGTGATCTGCAGAGTCCTGCAGGACAGTTCCCAGCAAATCTTCTCCAGTAGTTTTCTGTGCTCTTCTCCACAATGCGAGTTGGCTGGCTACCACCCTTCCAAATCTTGAATGAGCTATACACAACTCCCTCAATACTTTCCTAACAAACTTCAACCTCCCCCCCACCACCCACACACCCACACACACCCCTGAGGGTAATCTCCTTACACTGAATTTAAGTAACAGTTCAGGTGCAGCCCTGCCACTCTGAGTATTTGTCATTGCTGGCTGCTGTCATCCACAGTCAGGTAGTGATCACGATGCTGGCAGACCCACATTTCAGATCTCACAGTGATCTGCTCAACGTCCTCCTTCCTGTCTTCACCTAACCTGAATATAGCTGTACCCTGCTGGAACGGCCTCTTCAGCCCCTCTCTGGCATTCATTCTTCTCACCTGCTCCCCACCCCAAAAACTGGTGAGTTCACTACCCTTCCGGATCATGAATGTGGTTAGTAGAGTCTCCCATGTTAGTTTTGCATATTAATAATAAATGTGATCTTCTGTTAAGCCAAGCTGATACCAGCATGGTACAAGTGGAAAAATAGGCTTTCCTACCCATATAAGATCTAAGCCACCTATGATTAGGCACTGTTAAATGACATGCATCATGATGTGCACGCCCATCATTTAATAGTGCCTAACTGAAGGTAGCCTAGCTCTTTTAAGGATAGGAAAATCCATCATTCCCATTGTTCCCTGCTACTATCAGCCTGACTTACTGGAAAGATATGTTTATATTTGAGATGTAAAAAAACAAACAAACGGGGACTGTACTACTTGCATTCATGATGCAGAAGGGTGATGAACTCACCAGTTTTTGGTGTGAGGAGGAGTAGTGAAGAATGAATACCAGAGGGGGACTGAGAAGGCCACTCTTGCAAGGTACTGCTACATTCAGGGAAGAGGGAAGACAGAATGAGAGACATATGAGCTGACTACTGCGAGAAATAAGATGTGGGACTGCCAGCACCATGATCACTACCTGACCCTGTTGTCATAAAACCAGTTCATGCAATTGTCCAAGACTGTGTGGGGATATTAATATGTGACTTGGTTGTCACTACACATTCAGTCACTTCACTACCAGTCTAGTATTGCTTGTAAAGCACTTTGGGATACAGTGTGTATGAAAACCACTATATAAATGCTGATTCTTCTTCTTCTTATCATTATTATTATTTCCCATGGAAAAAGAAGACAAGACAAGCATATATTTGATTTTCGAGAAAGTATGAACTCTAACATTGGCCTGCATAAGAACTCTGCTACAAAAAAGTGGTGGATCTAGGGCGTGAGGAAGGATGTGGCTGCCCCCCCCCCCCATTGTAATGTACTTGCTTGCTGCTGCTGCTGCATTTCACTTTGTTGAAGAAGTCTGATTGAACAAATGTTTACATTCAAACTATGGATTACATTTGTAGGTTCTGTCAAAAAATGTACTAGAAAAGAATAATAGCAGAAAATATAAACGTTTAATAAAAATGTTCAAAAGTGTATATTAAGTATGCACACGACCCCAGCATCCCCATTGTAGCATCATGGATCTGCCATAACCACTAGACTACCAGGTTATTCAAGATTTATACTTCAATGTGGTTTGCCACAGAGAAAGTTGGTTGGATTAAAACACAATTTCAGCATGTTAAAGTAAACAAAATGAACAGAACCATAGCCTAACGTGTATTACACATAATAATGCACATGGTTTTGACCATTTGGGTGAAACAATTCTATACAAAGGGAAAAAAGAACTAGTTAGCACTATAGAGAGCCATATATCTCTCTGACTTTGGCTCCAATGATGTCATCACATAACACATTTGGCGGCCATTTTAGGAAGCAGGTAAGACAGTTTTTTTGAAATTAGAAGGCTGATTTTACAATTTTCAAATGCTCTGGAACCGCATTTAGGTAAATTATATAAATGTAATTTTAGCATAAATGAATACAGCAGCCTTTCCTTTAGTCACCTACGGAGTCAGATTTTTGAATAGTTTGTTGTCAAAATAATGTTTAGGTATCCTTTGCTAAAAAAAGCTAGTAATGTGGTATGTCAAAGGGTTTAATCACTCTTTAAATAGGAAAACGTGTTCTCATTGCTTAGTTCCTTTAAAATGGTATTTTTACAAGAAATACATCTCTCAACAAGAAACTGCCATACTCCAGCAGGCCTGGTTGAAACATAGACTTTGACAGCAGATAAGGACCACTTGGCCCATCTAGTCTGCCCATTTCTCTACCTACTGGAAAGCTGCAGATCATAGTTAACCAACAGCCTACTTCTTCCTACCTCCCACAAGAATTGCCTTATGTCTGTCCCATGCATTCTTGAATTCTCCCACAGTTTTAGACCCCATAACCTCCTCAGGAAGGCTGTTCCATGCGTCCACTACCCTCTCTGTGAAGAAATACTTCCTCACATTGCCCCTGAGCCGCTCCTCTATCTTCAAATTGTGTCCCCTTGTTCTTGCACATCTCTTTTTCTGAAAGATGTTACCCTCTTGGACTTTGTTGATTCCACTGAGGTACTTAAAAGTTTCTATCATGTCCCCCCTTTCCTCAAGGGTATACATATTAAGCTCCTTTGGTCTCTCCTCGTATGGCTTCTCTTGCAGACCCTGCACCATTTTAGTTGCCCTCCTCTGAACTGCCTCCATCCTTTCTATGTCCTTGCGGAGATGGGTACTCTGGAACTGGACGTAGTACTCCAGATGGTGTCTCACTAACTGTCTGTACAGAGGGATAGCAACGTCCTGTTTTCTGCTGGTGATGCCTCTCCCTATACATCCCAGTATACCCCCGGCCCTCCCTACTGCCTTCTGACATTGCCTGCTAACCTTAAGGTCATCTGATATGATTACCCCCAGGTCCCTTTCGAGTTTTGTTGTTGTTAATACCTCCCTACCCATTGTGTAATCTTCCCCAGGGTTTTTGTTTCCCAGGTGCATTATTTTGCACTTCTTTGCATTGAATCCAAGCTGCCATACATCTGACCATTCCTCCAACCTTGCCAAGTCCCTTTTCATCCTTTCCACACCTCCTTGTGTATCAACCCTGTTGGACTAAGTGTTTGGAATACTTGCAATTCAGAAGGTAGAAGTGTTGTAATCCTAATGCATCAGGCTATACAATTCCAAATATGACATTATGAAGCTGATGTTGACCGTAGGTGGCTTGGCTACCTGTGTGACCTACCGACTCCTTATCAGATCTCTCGCCCCCTCCACTCCTTTGAGGTGGACCTGCTAACCGTTCCAAGGATGAGGTCAAACTACGCCAGCGACAGGGCCTTTTCATCTGCTGGCCCTGCCCTTTGCAACAGGCTTCCCAGGGCTTTGAGAAAGGTCCCCCTCATTGCAGGTTTCTAAGAGGAACATGAAATCCTTCCTCTTTCGGGATCTTCAAGCTTGAAATTCTTCTACTGACCAGCATTGCTTAATTAGCTTTTATATATATTATTTATAGAAACACAGAACATAGAAACATAGAATTTGACGGCAGATAAAAACCGCTTGGCCCACCTAGTCTGCCCATTTCCCTACCTACCTACTTACTGCACAGGCTGCAGATCCTAGTTAACCAACAGCCTACTTCCTCCTATCCCCCACCAGAATTGTCTTATGTCTGTCCCATGCATTCTTGAATTCCTCCACTGTTTTTGAGTCCACTACCTCCTCAGGAAGGCTGTTCCATGTATCCACAACCCTCTCCATGAAAAAATACTTCCTCACATTACCTTTGAGCCCCCATCTTCAAATTGTGCCCCTTGCTCTTGCACATCTCTTTTCTGAAAGATGCTACCCTCTTGGACTCTGTTGATTCCACTGAGGTACTTAAAAGTTTCTATCATGTCCCCCCTCTCCTTGACTGTATACATATTAAGCGTCTTTAATCTCTCTTCGTATGTCTTCTGGTGCAGACCCTGCACAATTTTAGTTGCCCTCCTCTGGACAGCCTCCATCCTGTCTATGTCCTTGCGGAGATGGGGTCTCCAGAACTGGATGCAGAACTCCAGATGGGGTCTCACCAACTGTCTGTACAAAGAGATAACTTTATGTTTTCTACTGGTGATGCATCTCCCTATGCATCCCAGTATCCCACCAGCTCTTCTTACTGCCTTCTCATTTTGCTTGCCCACCTTAAAGACATCTGATATGACTACCCCCAGGTCCCTTTCCATTTCTGTAGTTATTATCTCACCCCCATTGTGTACTCTCCCCCAGGATTTTTGTTTCCCAGGTGCATTACTTTGTACTTCTTTGCATTGAGTCTAAGCTGCTATATATTTGACCATTTCTCCAACCTTGCCAAGTCCCTTTGCATCCTCTACACCCCACCTTCTGTATCAACCCTGTTGCAGATCTTTGTGTCATCTGCAAATAGACATACTTTTCCTTCCAGTCCCTCTGCAATGTCACTTAAAAAGACATTAAAGAGGACCGGTCCCAGTACTGAACCCTGTGGTACCCCACTAGTAACCCCCCTTTCTTCAGAGTAAACTCTGTTTACTATTACCCTCTGTATCCTGTTGTCCAGCCAATGTTTAACCCAGGCTACCACCTTGGGACCTACTCCAAGGCTGGTTAACTTATATATTAATCTTCTGTGTGGGACTGTGTCAAATGCCTTGCTAAAGTCTAGGTAGGCCATGTCCACTGCCCCTCCCTGGTCTACCACATTGGTCACCCAGTCAAATAAATCAATTAGATTTGTCTGACATGACCTTTCCTCTGTGAATCCATGCTGTCTTGGGTCCTGTGCCCCACTGGCCTCTAGGAACTCAACAATTCTTTCCTTCAGAAGTGATTCCATCATTTTCCCTACCACTGAGGTCAAACTAACAGGTCTTTAGTGTCCTGCCTTTGTCTTGCTCCCACGTTTGTGAAGGGGAATCACGTCTGCCCTCCTCCAGTCCTAATTTTACTGATTATGGTTGTATATTCTGAAATATTTAATTTTTCATACTGATATGTTGGAATTTTTATTCAGTGTTCAGAGCCCCTGGGATTGGGTACTGTATAAATAAAGTCTACTATTACTACTACTAGATACATGACTGTAAGTGGCAGTTGGAGGGGCAGGAAGTTATCCAGTGTAACATATATGGTTCAACGCTGGATGGCCCCTCTTTTTTCTCCACTGTGCCTCAGAAGCTTTCATTGTTGGGAACAGCTTGGATACTTATGGGAGGTCATTTAAGCAATAAGGCACAACAAGGTGTGGGTTATTGGGGGATTTACCCATGCCTTGTGTGGTGTGTCATGAGGTGCTGCCAAGAGACTTAACTACACAAGAAGTGGGTAACTCCACCAATAACCCACACCCTGGAGTGCCTTATTGCGATTATACAATGGACCCATGTGTAAAATACATTTAAAATGTGTTTAAGTATATTTTTTATAAATGTCATTTCTCAGCCATGGGTTATTGCAGGATATACTATGGTCATGTGATGTGTTTTGACCAATGAGGTTACAGGATTTTCATACCCCACTGTATAATTTTATGTAATTTGAGATAAATGTTTGGACAGGAGCAAACTATAATTCTACTGGGTAAGCAGGCTGCAAAAATGTTGGGTAAGCAGGCTGTAAACATTTTGAGGGAGGTGTATGGAGAGGCAAGTCTGGCTGATATATGGTGCCCCAAACATCCCAAAGACCAAGACCACACTTACTATTCCAACCTCCATGACAGCTACACCTGTCTGGTCATGTGGCTGATCTCCAACCAGGTGGTAGTAGATTACACACAGAAGTGGGTTACATCCATATTTCAAACTATGCGCCAGTCACGTTGACTTAATCTGGGACCCTGTAGCAAGGGGGGAGTAGGGGGCCACTGTCTCTGATGCTTCAATGTCTCTCTGCTGAGGGAAGCAAACTTTTTTGTCTGACTATGCAGGGAGATTCATATGTAGTTTGATCTCAATAGTACTGGGGAATACATAAAAACATATAAACACTGAAACTGACAGGATACTTTCAAAGCTTTCATTAGGGGTTGGATTATTAGTTCTGCCCAGTGTATGAATCACTGGGAGGCATATTTGGAATAGGTAGAAGTTCAGCATAAGGTCCTGCATACTACACATAGTACCTTACTGACTGCTGTAATCATTTTGCACTAGGATATTAACCCTGCATTACATCAGCATTAGGAGTTTGTGATCATTTGCTTGTGGCATGCATGTTAGGAGTCTGGTTAAAGACCAGGTAGGTTGCTGACATACCATGATTGAGCAGCATCACATAGACAGACTCGGGAAGGGTTCACAACTTTTGAGGCAGACTGGGGATAGTAATCAGGCATCTGCAAACTTCTATGGTGGCCTGTATACTCAGGAGGGCATGGTACAACTCTGGACACAGTTTGGCTCCTGGTAGAGGTACACTGCCTACAGTTCAGCTGGAGCAGGTTAAGGTCCTTAATAGTGCCACTGTCCCAGGAGAACATCACACAGTCCATTTGATCCTCTCCTAAGGGGCATGCTTTTGGTACAGATGGTACAGACTGCCTCCCAGTGGATTCTTAAAAGACTTTTCTTCCTGATCTTATACAGCTCTTACATGTGGTGTTTCTAGATGTGCAAGCTTCTGGGAGCCTGCCTCAGTCCATGTGTACAACCTTAAATGCGGATCTCTCCAAACTGGGGAAAGATCCCCCGTTATGCTCTAGGCACCAGTCAATATCATAGATTTCTGCAGACTGTAAGATTCTGGTAAAACTACTGACCACCCAGCCTGGATTACTGATCCCTGCCATAATTGTACTGGAACATGTGGGATTTGTTCCTGGGAAAAAGCATGGGGAATAACATGCATAATCTGCTTAGCTTTATTTATAATAATCATAATCATAGAAACACAGAAGTTGACGGCAGATAAGGACCTCAAGGCCATCCAGTCTGCCCATTTTGTCTGAGATCTTTCCCCATAATAAATCCAGAAGCAAATGATTTGATACCTTTTAATGGACCAACATAGATGTAACAAGAACAAAGTGCTCCAGCTTTCGGACCAACCAGTCCTTCTTCAGAAGCTCATGGCAGTTGTCATCTATGTTGGCCCATTAAAAGGTATCAAAGCATTTGCTTCTGGATCTATTCTTGCAAGGACCAATATGGCAACTACTAAATCTAGATTCCCATAATAAATGGAATTTACATAGTGTCTTTTTAAATTACAAGGCTCTGTGCAGAGTCAGAGTACAGGCATAATCAAGGGATCGTGAAAGGTTGTTGATAAAGGTGAGTCTTTAGTTTGCTTTCAATTGAGTATAATACAGTAAATTTTGCCTTCTCAGTATACCATAGGAGGTCTCCTTGCCCCTTAATGACAGGCTCTTAAAACACACAGGGGCCTATTTAGCTAGGCATACTGAGACTTCTTTACTCTACCCAAACGTATATAGACTGTCTCAAACTGAATGCTCATTTATACGTTATGGCCCTGAACTGCTAAATAAGTTTTCACAAATTATCAAAAAAGCAAAATGCATAAATCACTTTAAAAAAAATGCTTGTATCTCATTACAGTCAGATAACTCCTTGTTCTTGTGACAGTACTTGAACTGTGCACTTTTTAATGTTTCTTTTTTCTTTTACTGGATTATTTATTATGTATAAGTTTTCTGCGGTGGCTGTTTAAACATAGAATCTGATGGCAGACTAGGACCACTTGGCCCACCTAGTCTGCCCATTTCTGCCATCAGATTCTATGTTTAAACAGCCACCGCAGAAAACTGTTTTTCAACTTTACTTAACTGTTTCTTAGCCACAATCATTTGCTGTTATGAAACTGATATTCCAGTTCCACTTGTTACTGCAAGTTCCAAGTCACACTTTACTTCATCGTTCCAGTTTGTTGTTCCAGTTTCTGTTTACTATGGTTTAATGTGGTTACTCTGAATCTGAGTCACAGTAAATAGCAAAGTGTCATTTCTTTGTTGCTGGAGGCAACTGGCACATGTGAATGCAGATATTCCCATAAATGTTGCAGTGGGAACCAAAGCTGTTTCTTGCCGCAATGATGGAATCTATTTTTCCGGGTTTTGTGGAGTGCCTGTGAGTAGCAAGCCAGCTTTCTGTGAGAAACACTTTAAGTGAAAAGCCAGCTCGCGCTCAGCACGCGCTGGTAGCTGCTCTCATGGTGCTGAATTCCGTTGATACTACAGTTGATTACCTTTGAACTGTAGTATTATCAACAAAAATGATAGTATTAGCACTTCTCAGGACAGTATTATTGAGAGAGCAGTGTTGTATTACTGGGAAATTTTTGTATAACTTATTTATTTATTTATTGAAATTGTTTCACCAGGAAAAGCACACTCAGCAAGAACTGCTCGTCCCCGTGTGACCTGGGGAAGGGGTACAGTGGGGAATAGGACAAGGGTAGTCCGGTCCCATATATACATACAATTACAATACGGTTGAAAACATCTGACAGAAATAGTTAGGAGATGACACTTACCCTTACTTATAGTATAGTAGCAATTACATGGGAAGTCATGCTTTATACCTTGAAAACATATAACTAGATAATACAGCTGCATATGTTTAACAGGAATAGGTGAGTGTGGATTAATACGTATACCCTAATAGTCGAGAGTAACAGTTACAATGAGGAAATCCTGCTAAGGTATTGGGTTGTGGTATATAATGAGATAGAGGGAAGTGCAAGCTAGCTAGCTCAAAAGTTGGGATTAGTATAATATTATTGAGGCTTATCTATATATTACTGTTGCTTACATGCATATTAAGTACCTGGATATGTATATCACCTCTCACACAATGCAGCAGGTGAAAGAACACTTGTGCCCTCTGTTGGAAGCTATCCCGTTGGATATATCCACATTAGTGCTCTCTTTCTGGGGCCGGGTGAAGGCAGTTAAATGAATGTTTAGTTTGAAAACTGGGTGTGTGCTCTTGAATCTGCTTCTTCATAATGGGGAATGCTGGTTTAGGGAACTAAATAACACGCATTGAGCTTTAATTTGGCAGGGGGATCCTACACGTCTTAATTTAACTAAGCGGCAGCAACCTCTACTCTGTGGTGGTTTTAATGTCCCTAACTTTAAATTATGTCACTGGGCATTCTCCTTTGGAGAACTGGCACAACTATTAATTTGGAAATTGAAAGTACATTTCTTGCCAAAAATTAATTTTTTTTTTTTTAACTTTCTTTATTTATAGATAAGTATTTTGTTGAACATTAAAAACCAGACATACCCTTATGTATCAGAAAATGAATAATACACAGAGCTTGACATTTTTCAAATTGATATAATATATACATCTGGGTATAGGAAGTAGAGGGTTAATACACAACAGAAAACAAAAGGATAAAGTGGAGATGGAGAGAAGTGAGTTTCTATATTTGCTAAATGTTTGCCATTTAATTAAAAGTCTGAGACATTTTAATTATTATCTATGGTACAAAATCCTGTCTATGGGGGGTGGGTAAAGTAAAACAACCACCTCCTCCACATCTCCTCCAACTGTGTCTGTTTCTTATTTATAATTTCTGTTAGTCTTTCCATATCATTTATGCCAATCATTATGTCTTGCCATTGAAAGAGTGTGTGTGATTCCCCGCTCAACCATTTTTTTGGTGATGGCCTTCTTAGCTGCCAGCAGAGCTATCGGCAATAATTTTATTGCTTGTGTGTGTCTATAATTCTTAGGTATCTCCAGAAGAAGAAACAGAGGGGGTAAGTCTCATAGAGGGCAAGAATACAGCCCCCAGAGCCTCCTGCAGCTGAGAGATGAAGGTCTGAAGTTTGGGACATCTCCAGGACACTTGCGCATGCATAGCCAGGGTGTCGCCACATCCCCTCCAGCATTCTGCTCTAGTGCTCTGGATGAAGTGGGCCTGAACTGCAGGCACCCTGAAAAATCTGACAGCATTCTTCCATGAGAACTCCCTCCAACATGGGGAGGAGGTGCTCCTATGTGTTTTGCTCATGTATCTGTCCCACATCTCCTCCGATATCAATATGTCTAGGTCAGTGGCCCATGCTCGTTGGATCGAGGTTGTGGAATCCCCCTCCAATGAGTAGATTGCAGTATATAAGTAAGAGATTATGTGTTCCAAGGGAGCTTTTCCCTCCAGAATCTTTTTTAAGACACAGACCAACTGGCGAGAGGGGGAGGTTGTCCACAGCTCTTCCCTCAGTGTTTTTATGAAATCCCTTACTTGAAAATACTGGAATCTGTCTTGAGGAGAGATCCCGTAATGGGTCTCTAGGCCAGCAAAGGTAATGAAAGTACCACCCTCCACAAATCGGTATATCATGTGTAGGCCCTGTCTCTCCCGTCTGCGGTAGCCCACATCCATCTTGGCCAGCAAAAAGCCTACTAGATGTGGTAGAGAATAAAATAATGACCACCAATTAGTAAATCTTCTAGAGGTTAGGACTGAGTGCCAGCAATTTAGGGTGGCCACCGTATATGGGCTACTGATTTCTCTCAATGCTATTTCATTAAGAGGAGTGAGCAGTACCTTATGTGGTTTCATGAGATCTTCTTCTGTTATTTCTAAAGATTTCCACTTTGCAGAGTAAAGGGGATGGAGCCAATGTAATATAGTTCTAACCTGCGCAGATGCATGGTAGTGTTTGAAATCCAGGAGAGAAAGCCCCCCTTTCCTTTTCGGGAGCTGCAGGACTAATAGTCGAATTCTTGGTTTTTGCAGTCCCCAGATATATTAAGTGATTTTTTTTATTTAGTTTTTTTATAATAGGTGTCTGGGATTGTAATTGGAATAGTTTGTGCTAAAAATAAGAAGCGTGGTAATAATATCATGTGCACTGCCTCAATCCTCTGTATTAATGGGAGAGGAAGGACGCCCCACCTCTCCATGTCCCCTATCGTTTTCTCAAATAGTGGAGTGTAACTGAGGTTAAATAGCTGATCATACACTGGGCTGAGCTGTACTCTGAGGTATTTCATGTATGATAAGAACCATCTAAATGGAATTTTGGTTTTAGTTTGAGCTGTAGGAGTATAGTTAATCCCACAACCTCTGTCTCTGACAAATTGATTTTATACCCCACTGTATCTACAAAGCCCCTCAACACACTCCAGAGTGGTCCCAGGGGGCACACTGTGTCCGTCAAATAGACCAGAAGACCATCTGCGTACAAGGCCAGATTATGTTGTGTGCCCCCCCCTTGTAATCCCGAGATCTCCTCATGGCTAAGCCTAATGGCTTGGGCCAAGGGCCCCAAATATAAAGCAAATATTAGTATAGATAAATAAAGAGCCTTGTTAGTCAACCAGTGCTCACGTTTCACCACAAACTGACCGTTACAATATAAAAAAACACTCAGAAAGCTGCCACCCATTCACTATAATGAAGCGCGCCCCGGCACTCTCCCTAGCAGATTTCAGCTGTAGTCAAATCTTCCTTTTTCCATCTAAGGAATATAGCCCGGGTGAAGCATCTGGTCCCACCAGAATATCTTCCTACCTTGGTCCATGCCTTTGTCATCAGTCGTTTTGATTACTGCAATGCCTTTTACCCAGGGCTATTGGGGGTGGAGATCCGCCGCTTGCAGCTAGTGCAGAATGCGACGGCCAGGTTGTTGACTGGAATCCCTAGATCCAGTCATATAACACAGTGTGTGTGAACTGCATTGGCTGCCAATACAGTAGCGGATCACCTTCAAGGTCGCATTGTTGACCTATAAAGCCCTACATGAGTTGGGACCTCACTACCTGAAAGAACTCCTGTCCTCTTACTGCGGGAGGCTCACTCTGATCCTCTGGCAAGGGATTGCTAGAGATTCCCAGGGTATTCCTGAAAACATCTGGAGGAAGATATTTCACCTTTATGGCACCTACGCTGTGGAACTCTCTCTACTGCGCCAGATACGAGACAGCCTGACTGTGGAAGGATTTAAAAAAATCCCTAAATACTTACCTGTTTAACCAGGCATTCTCAGGGACTTAATGATTGACTGCTACTGTTTTATTGTTTGACTGATTTTATATATAATACTGTTAATGTTACTGTATGATTATTTTTTTTTTTTGTAAAGGCGCCCTGAGCTTTGGAAGGGCGCTTCATATAAATAAAATTTTACTTACTTATTTACTTACTAGCATCATGTCATAATGTTGCTGAGCGTGGGGGTGGAACTTGGGCGTCTCTTCAGACTGGGAAGTCCTCCAGGACCCAGTTTAACTAAATTATGAGTGTTTTTTCAAAAAAACTACTGCAATATTTACCAATATGTGGAGCTACAAAGACTCCCCCGGAGGTAAGGCACCCATATATCGGGAGCAATAACGAAACAATTTAAGTTGGTGAATCTCTTTGAGGTCTGGGGCAGAGGTTTCCTGTATTACTTGGGGAATTCTTTCTTCGACCATGGTTTTAAAATCTCTCAAATTCATGAGGAAGTTATTAAACCTCCATAGTGTATTATGTCTCTTCATTAGCCAATCAAGTCTGAAGGTTAATTGGGAGTGATCAGAAAGCGGTGATGGAGTCATTAAATAATCCCTTACCCTACAGTAATATTCTTTAGAAATGTGAAAGTAGTCGATACGGGAGTAAACTTTATGTGGTGCTGAATAGTGAGAATATGCTCTCCTGTTTGGGTATAAAGTGCACCACACATCTGTCCACTGCATTTCTTTAAAATACATCATTGCCACCTTCTGTATGGCAGTTCTGGAGATCTGTGCTTTACATGTATCCAAATGGCCGTATATCATATTCTGGTCTCCCTCTAAAATCAAAATCCCCTGTTGGTGCTCTGTTATTTTTTGGCAGAGGTTTTCAATTGTTCCAGTGTTGGATCCCGGTGGAACATAGAGGGAGGCCATGGTAACCATCTGTCCCTCCCGGAGACCAGAGACCACTGATAGACGACCCTCAGGATCCACATATGTCGTCCCCAACTGGAATGGAGTAATTCGGGATATCAATATTGCAGCTCCTCTGTGTCTTCCACCTTTATAAGAAGATGCCACAACTGTAGAAAAGCCAAATTTAGATGGTTTACTATTCTCCGCACTACTCAGGTGCATTTCCTGTAGAAGTAATATGTTGGGCTTCTGTTTTTTTAAGAGAAGTAATCACTTTGCAGCGCTTGATAGGGTTATTAAACCCATTTGCACTGTGTGAACAAATAACCAGTTGTGTGTGATTAGCCATTTTTCAGTATAAGCTCTCTGGTAAGTATGTGATGGTGAAAACCCCATTTGTTATTGTCTAGAAACAGTCTTCTCTTCCACATATAGTCAAGTTTATCCTTAATACTATTTGCAGTGCCAAGCTCAGAAAACACATAATCATAAACATAACAAACTCCTCTAAATAAACCAGCCGTTAAACTATTTATCCTCCCTGGACCCTGTAAAAGCCAGGGCCTTAAATGGTGGAAAAAAAATAGAGTGATCATCACCCCGAACAACATCGCCGTCAGTGTTACTAAGCTCATAACATATTCTTCTTCCCACATTCAGGATTATTACAACTGTACCAATCCTCTTATTAACCATTTTTCCAGGATAGTGGGTTTCATAGGTAAATAATTAATGGGGTGCATCAAAAGGTGGATCGCTTTCTAATGTAACATCAACTAATTTTCCCCAGTCCCACCCCCCACGCCCCCCAACAAGGAGGCAGAAAGCAACAAAAATTAATTTTCATCAGTCTCGGAGCAACTTAAATTTTAAGAGTCATTTATATCTAGTCTGTCCATGCCTGAAAGAAAGAGAAGAGTGATTAACCAAATCTAACTCCGAAGCCTTTTCGGAGTAGTAGTGTAACCAAGAAGTAAGACGAACAATATCAATGGACCAGTCAATGAGCCTTATAATCATGTTGCCCCTTCTCAACTCAACTTGATTTGCTGTAACTTTAATTTAAATTAAATTTCCTCATAAAGAAGTACCTCTGTTTCATACTTCGAAGGAGTAATGCTGTATTAAGGAGTAGCTTATTTATTCAACATAGAAATAAAACTTTTGAACCCTCCTCCTTCATTTTAAGATACAGAGCACAGTTTCAAATCAAAAAATCAAATCAAATCAAAATCTTTATTTAATCAGGCGAACATCATTGAGCATGGCTCATTTACAAGATGGACCTGAGTGGTCAAGAAGTGCAAGTGTTATTACATTGACAAGGGTAGCATAAACAGCAATACAATGACAGGGGTAACATAAACAGTAATACAATGACATAAGTGCTAATATATAACAATATACATATGTACAAGGCACATTAAAACTTTTAATCTGTGAGACAGAAGGTAATGGGCACATCAGGAGTAATATGTAGATTACAGGACCTAGCAGGCATTTTGAGGGTGAATCTTGGGACTGGAAACGGGAGTTTTATCAGCATATAGGAACACGGGGGGGTAGGTAGGGCCGGGGTTTATTTTCTGGGGCCTCGTTTCAGTGAGAGAAGTCCCATAGCAAGCAGCCCGAAGGCTGAAAAAATTAATTCCAGCAGATTTCCTTGGTACCTTCAGGTAGCGTCCATGTTTTGGTTTTCCTGTTGATCTTCCTCCATATGGTCCGGACCTCAGAGCAGTCTTTTCACATCCTGGAGTGTTTTCAATGCCATCTGCTCAGCTCATACTTTATGTTTAGTGCACACCACCTTCTTCCATTGGGAGCGCGCGGGGGGTGGGGATGATGTTCCATGTTCTGGTCAGTCCGGGCACATCAGCCTCTCTTCTGTAGTTCTTGCAGTGCTGCCTCTGGGGTTTCATACAAAATGGAGCAGGAATCCCAGAAAATCTGCAGCCTCAATGAGCATGGAGTTAAAAATCGCACCTTATAGTCCCGGAAGAGCCAGAGAATTGATCAGTAAGTGGCCCTTCGTTTTGCTATATCCAGAGGGTAGTCATGATTGAAAATAAGGCAGGCTGAATTATATTTTACAATTTTCTTTTGCTAAGCAGTCCGGAGAAAATATTCTTTGTCTCTGTAACTAGATAATTTAGGCACCACAGAGCGAGGTCTCGCAGAGGAGTCAGTCGGTTTCATTGTGAGTGCTCGATGTGCCCTTTCAATTTTAAACCATAAAGTTGGGACCACATCTAAAACATCTCTCAGAAAGTCTGTTACAAAATCTTCCATATGCCCAGTCTCTGCTCCTCTGGGAGCCATATATACGTATACTGTCCCTCTGTGATCTGGCTTCCAAATCTAAAAGTTTTTCCTGTAAGGTTTCCTGAAAATCCACCAGGGAATCTACTGCTGTATATACCATTCGGACCTCCTCCTCAGCTCCCATGACCCTCTGTTGTTTTCTGTCCATTGCTCTATCTCCTGTATTCTCCCCTGTAGAGCTTGAAATTCTTTTCGGTTTTCAGCTCGAAAGGCTTTTAGTTCAGCAAGCAAAGTTTCAAAGCATGACTGGGATAAGTGTTCTGTTTCCTGATCTGTATCCATGTCATAGGCCGTGCTGCTAGCCGGTGAAGAGCTCCTGCTGAGACTTCTTTGCTCAAATGATCCATCTCCATTCTACTTTTTTGGTGCGTTCTTTCCAGGAGCTTTGCTAGATCTGGGTCCCCCGGACATTTCTAAAACTTTTGGCACAGATATTATAGTAGGATAGGGCTAATGCGATTATTTGTCAGTGGGATCTGCAGAGCTCTAGACTCAGGCAGCCATCAGGGTGATGACGTCACAAGTCCAATTTATTTTTTAACCAGGGAAGACACACTAAGCTAAAGCTTGTTTACAGGTGCGACCTGAGAGCACAAGGAAGTTAAGTGACTTGCTCAGGGTCACACAGTATGCAAGTGGGGACTTTGGGATTCAAACCCAGGTCTCCAGGTTTTGCAGCTCAGAGCAATAAATCACTGCAGTATACTGCCTCCTTGTGGAACATCTCAAGCGCTTAACCTTAGAAACATTTATTTTGGAGCCCAATTTGTCACCAAATGCTGTTCTATTCTAGCCGCTCACTGTCTCAGAACTCACCAAGTATTAGCTCATGGTGCTGGAGTCTGCAGAATGTTTTCCCCCCATGGAATAATCAACAGATGAAAACAGACTGCTCAGAGCTTTCCTGGCCTGGGTGGGAGGCTTGTGGGATGGTGAAGTTAAGGGATTTGGTAGGTCTCGTTACTGGGGTCTTACACTCGTTTCCTACTTTTAGTGATTGCTACCACTTACCTCGGGCACATTTTTGGAGATATCTCCAGCTTTGGCACGCCTTGGGCCAGCTATGGGGCAACACAAGTGGTAAGCTAGTTAGTAATTCCCTGGACACATTTTTAGTCAAGAATCAGGATGACAAATTGGCAATGCAATATTTGTATAAGGCACTTTTTGGAAAAAAGGATGATCCCAGATCTGACAGTCCGAATTACAAATCCGGCAGCAGTATAGCCTAGAGGTTAGAGGAACAAGGTGTGAATGAGCTTGATACATCCAGCAGACCAGACCTGAGTTTGATTTTCACAACCTCCACTTACATACTGTGTGACTCTGAGCAAGTCACTTAACCGCCGAGTGCTCCCAGGTCGCCCCTGAAAACAGGCACTTGTGAGTAGTGGGCCTTACCCGGTTACCAAAGACTAAAATAAAAAAAAAATAAAATAAAAAAAAAGCAAATCGGAGTCACAGGGGAAGACTGATGAAAACTTTGGAATACTGTCATGAAAGATTCTCTAAACACCCTTTCCAAATGTACACAAAATCTCACCAATCAGAATGTTATGAATACTGGCTGTTCCAGAAGGTCTCTCTTGCATTGTAGTTGTTTCGTCCATTCTAGAGTGAGGGAGCACTCCTGGCCAATCGCAGTGCTCCTTTCCTCTATGCAGGAGACACTCTTACTCTGTGGAGAGTGTCTGACATGCAGTTGCCATGGAAAAGGGCACATCTGGGGTAGGGTTTTTATCTTTCAATTTTAATAGATTATTGATCAATACCAATAAATAGTACACTAATACTGCTGCCGAGACCACTCATCCGGTCTCACGTCCTTAGTCAGAACTGCTGACCTTCGGTTTTCGGGTCACACACCATAAGAATGTGCATGAGATGACTCTTACATCCATATTAATATATAGCAGAGGTTCTGTACAGTACAGGGTGCTGCTCTGTTCCAGGATTCATGAAGTGAAAACCGAATCAAGCTGCAACTACATAAGTTTCTCTTGTGTACTTGTGTTTCCTTGCCACAAAATACAGGTACAAACACAACACAGAATGCCCTTGGAGGCAACAGCCAAGGCAGCCATGTGCTGGGTCTAATGGGCTGGCATACCCATATGAGGTGTATGAGAGGCCAGTGTGTAGTACTGCGATCCATCAAGAGATGGTCAACTTATGCCGGCCCAGTGGCGCTTGGAGGCTGAGGCGTTGGCCGCCTTACCAGGCTATGCCGCAACCCTGCCCGGGAATGAGCACGGGTCATGGGTTGGCAGAGTTGGAGAGGGACTGAGTGTCTGAGGGACTGCTCTCCCTCTCCCTCTCCGGGGCAGGGGGGTCTGCCAGTGATCAGCATTGACTGGCTGCTAGCGGCGGCTGGGGGGCAGTGCACCGATGCTGTAAAATTAAGGAGCAGAGATGGGGCCGACGTCTGGAGGGAGTGAATGCGGACGCATGCGCACTCTCTCCGCTGACGTCCTGCATGCCTCTCTCAGAGGGGGAGAAAAGTAGAGAAAATGGAGCCCTCACCATGGATGATGATGGTCCCCCTTCACAGCGTCGCTGGGAGGGCACCTCCCCCGAACTGGATCTGGACTGGTGGTTAAGTACCTCCCCACCCCCTGCCACGAGGGGTAAGTCGTGGGGGCTGAAGGGGAGGGAGTCTGATACCTGGTCGGCGCAGAGGGGGGATGTCAAATGGTTTAAGGCGAGGGGCTCCCAGAAACAACATCAACTAAAAAAAAAAAGAGATGGTCAACTTAGATGGAAGAAGACCTCAGGATGACTTAGTGTCCGTCATGAACAGCTCTTTGGTAGTCTCCTAGAAAGTTTTGGTCCTCTGACGGTAGAATAAAAGCAACCACATGACACCCAACGTATGCAGCTGTGGGGCTCTCATAAGGCTGTGGAAAAACCACCAGCATTTCCAAGGCCTGACTCATTTGGAACTCAGAAACAATCAACAGCAAAAACTTTGTGTTGGTGCACAGCACAACTTTTTGTTTGTGGAAGACCACACAAACATGATAGACAGAGAGCACTATCAGCTCACTGGCCTGTCAGGCCGATATAATGGCCACTGGAAAAGTTACTTTCCTTAAGTAACCAAGGTCACATGAAACCAGAGGCTTGAAGAGCTACCAAAGATGAGGATACAACAAGGGGAGGAGACTCCATAGTGTGGTCTTTCCGAGGACTTTACACTTCTTCAAGTGAAACTACACTAGTGTGACTATGTGTAAGGATTCCTGGTAATGACAACAGCAAATTGCCAGGAGGGTCACAGCTGGATTATTTAGCTGTGGAAGTTTACCACAACTCTGTGTGAAGAAGCAGTCTATTTATTTTTTTATTAATGACAATTTTGAATAACACCTTTGAGCAAACAGTGCTCTTTTACAAGGTTCCACGTCTTGGACAATGGACAAGAATAGACAAGAACAGGCAGGTAGATAACAGTTAATACAATTACAGTACATGAGCTGCCCGTGGCTTTGTCAAGATAAGACAAAAGAATTAGTAACAGGTAAAACATTACAGAATGCATGAGCTGCCAAAGGCTTTGCCAGGTGATCTAACAAGTGCATGACAGGGTCATAGGTAGTTGGTGAGAGGATAAGGTTGTATGGGACAGGCAAGAACCGAGGGGTGGGGAATCGGAGGGCTAAGGTAGGTGGTGAAGGAGACGAGTAGGTGGTGATGAAGGGGAGGGGAGGTGAGAAGGGATGAGAGATGTAAGTGGGGGTAACAGGATGGGTGGGGGGAAGGAGAGAAGAGTTAGTATGGGCAAGGAGGAGAAAGGAGAGAGAGAGAAATGAGAACTAGAAGGGAGTTAAGGAGGCCAGGGGAGAAAGGAGAGAGAGAGAATATAAAAGCTATTAGGTGCAGGGGGTAATAGGTGAGGGGAGGGAAAAAGATGAGAGAGGGAGGAGTGAAATCTGGGGGGCAAGGGAGAAGGTTGAGGTGGCTGATGTGAGATATTGGAGAGAGTTAATAGGGAGGGAGTGGGGTGTGGGGAGAGTGCATAAGTAATGGAGAGGCCAGGAGGGTGAGCAGGGAATTTAAGTGCATCAGTCACAGTAGGCACTGGCCACCAAGTGCTGTCATAGTTTGTACTTAAAGGAGCTGAGATTTGGTGCATTGGTGATATCCACTGGGAGTGTGTTGAACCAGTTAGAGGCCCTAACTTTGTAGAAGCATTATAAACAACTTTGGGAGAAATACAATTCCAGACGAGTCATCCAAAAAAAGCTATGTGGACTGCAACGTGTCATTGTTTAGTTGGTTCCTGCTTCTACCTGATTCTATAGCCAGGAGAAATGAAGTACAGGAAAGTCACATGACATGTTCAAGGTCACTTGGTGAGTCACATACTGTGGTGGGATTCAAACATCTTATGTGTGATGAGCAGATCAGTGCTCTAACCACTACACCACAGCGCCTTTCTGAGATGCAGCAGATTATGAGAACAGTGTAAGTTTTGTTTTCTGTACAATGCCAGAAAAATTATCCTCGGACACTGGTATCCAAGACTGGCTACTGCTGTCTAGTTCTATACCCTGTACTGCACTTGAGTTTATTCTGTAAAACCAGAGAATGTAAGTCTTTTTTTCCTTTAATTACTGTTTGTCCCATCACTTTGGCCTCGGTCCCTCTCATATGCTCAGCTGCAAAGCAGCTTACCCACTGTGGTGGGGCACCTTTTTCCTCCTCCAAGTCCAAACTCAGTAACAGGGGACCCAATCATGCTGAGAAGACAGCCAGCGCAGGGCTCCAACTCTTTACTAAGACATCAACTCAACCCACTGTAACAAGCATGCAACAGGGGTGCATGTAACTCGAACTTGGATTCTCCCCTCCCATTGCTGTCCCGCATTGCCTGCACCACCTGCAGTCTCCCAGGTGATGCTGATGTGTCAGGAAACAGATTCACACCCACCCAAGGAGGTGCACTCTCTGTGGGATGCTCACGCGTCCTTCCATGGTGGCCCTCAAGCATCCTGTGTTCACTCCGAAACCTGGGTCACCTGTGTCATAAGCGGCAACCCTGACATTGTGCCAATGGGCTGATGATACTGTAAGGTTATTAATAAACCAGTACAGCAGGCAGGGTAGGACAAATCAGGCAGCTTCTGACTGGTCCCCCCTAACCTCCTTCCCCTCGGTGGACAAGGCCCTTGCCTACAGTACTTCAAAGAAATCTTTCTTGTAAACTGGAACACCTTTGCTCCACTCAAGCAAACCAGAGTCAGAGATAACCACTTACCTTGGATAACCTTTGAACTTCTGGCCTGTCTCAGGACTAGAGATCTAGTCTGGAAGCGTCCTAAAGCTACCCAGCATCTTAGTGATCTCGCTTTCTACCACATGCTCCAAAACGCTTGCACCAGGGCTACAAGGTTAAGCAAGTCTGAATACTTCAAATCTACCTTTATCACCAACATGAATTCCCCTTCAAAGTTCTGGAAGGTGGTCCACACCCTATTTACCCACTCATCTCACTCCCTCCCTCTCTCCCTCCCCCCGGTACTTAACGTGAATAGCTCATTAGTTTCTGACCCACCAGCCATAGCTGCAGAAATTAACTCCTACTATACCTCCTGCACCACTGAGCTACTGAAATCCTTCCCCTCTCCTCCTACCCATCACCCCTTCCCACTTCCCCTTCTCTTTCGCTACTGTAACCCCAAATTATGCCCTAAGTGCCCTCCTCACCATCAACCCCTCTAAAGATGCCACCCTTGACAGCCTCGACCCAACACTCCTCTCCCTCTCTGCTTCGGCCATTGCCTACCCCCTCTCATTAATCCTAAATGTCTCAAAACATGCAGTGGTCCTCCCTTTACCCAAAGGGGTGACCCCTCATCCTCTGGCAACTGTCGCCCAATTTCTCTCTTCCCTACCCTTGACAAGCTTCAAGAACACATTGTCCTCTCCCAACTCACCTCTTTTCTATCTGACACCTCCTTTTTCACCCCTTTCCAGTCTGGTTTCAGGAAAAAATACTCAACCACCACCTCTCTCCTATGGCTCCCAGACTCCATCCTAACCAGGATGGACAATGGCCAAATTACCTCCGCCATTTTTGTCAACCTGGCCAAGGCCTTCGACATTGGCTCTCACTCCCTTCTCCTCGACTCATTCCCAGCAGCTGGCCTGTCTCCATCTGCCACAAACTGGTTCAAGGCCTACCTTATTGGCAGAACCCAATCAGTTAAGATCTTGAATGCCACGTCACCTTCCCTCCCGATTAGCAATGGCGTCCCCCAGGGCTCTGTATTGGGGACCCTCCTATTCTCCATCTTCTTAAATGACCTTCCCTCTGTTTGCTCCCCCCCCTCCTCCTCTATATATATGTATGCCGATGATACAGTCCTGTATGCATCTGGCTCCTGTCCTGCTGAGGTTACAACCAGCTTACAGCAAGACTTCGACAAGGTTCAGCTCTGGTTTGCTAATCATCAACTTTTCCTCAATGCCAAGAAGACTGTCTCCATCACCTTTGGCACAAGGCAGAGACTCTCTAGGCTTCCCTCCCTACCCACTTTCCACACCCTTGACGGGACTTTACTTGAGGACACATCCTCCTTCAGGTACTTAGGTGTTTGGTTGGATCAACACTTAACTTTTCTGGACATATTGACACCATCCAGAAAAATCTGCCCCATCCTACGGCTAGGCGGGAACTTGTTCAGAAGATGATACTGCCCATTTTTGACTACTGTGATGTAGTCTATGGTGCTGCCCCTAAGTCCTCCCTGGCCAGACTGAACACCCTCTTCAATTCCTTCTGCCACTTTGCCCTGGATGCCCCCTCTCCACACCCACCACTGCGATCTTTATCGTGCCCTATCCTTCCCCTCTCTTACAAACTAGCAACTCTCCCACTGAGCTAAATTCACCTCCAAGCACTGGTTGGGTGAGTTCCCTTCCTACCTCACCTACCCCTTTAACAACCCCCATCCTCCCTTAGATCAACCGACTCCACACTCTGGTAGTTCCCCACCGAGCCAAACTAATCGCCAATCCGCATCTCACCGCCTCCCAAAATTTGGAATTTATTCCTCAAACCGCATCCGGCCTCTGCCTTCTCCATCAGCTCTGCCCTCAATAACTACCTTGCTCCTAGCTGCTCCTGCCATGTCCCTCCCTAATTCCCTCCTCTAAGCCCTGGATAAACCCTACCCTCTCACGACACTTTCATTTTACCCTGTGCACCCTTCCCCCAAATGTCTAGCTCTCCTCCCTTCCCCCAAATTGCTCCCCTTACTGGCCTCCCTTGATCTCTCTCAGAATGTAAGGGACCCCAATGCACTCCATGGGTCCCTCTCCTACCCCCGGGCTTGCATCCTCATCCACTCCCTTTCTTCCATTATCCCTCTCCTTCCCCCTTTTCTTTCATATAAGCACCTGTTTACTTATTAACCCGGCACTTATTATTGTCCACTCTTTCTACATGCTTTGCGCAACACTGTTGTAATGCTGTTTGTAACACCTGCCTTACAACTGTTTGTTAATGTTGATCTTGTAGCTTGGACGTAACTTGAACACAACTCTTCCCCCTCCCCCCCCACTTCACCCTTCCCTCTCCTCTCCTTTCCACCTTTCTTTTCATGCAAGCATTTGTTTACTTATTAACCCAGCACTTGTTATTGTCCACTCTTTCTACCTATTATGCGCAGCACTGTTGTAATACTGCTTGTAACACCTGCCTTACAACTGTATGTTAATGTACAAACTGGTTTGGATCATACCTCTCTGATAGAACTCAGTCCGTTAGAGTCTCAAATACGATCCCCCCTCCCTTAGCTACCGGTGTCCCACAGGGGTCGGTTCTTGGTCCAGTTCTGTTCTCTATATTCCTAAACGACCTGCCACTCATCTGCTCTACTTCCTCAATCCACATGTACGCAGATGATACTGTATTTACTACTGGCTCCCTTCTGATGTGTACAATCAACCTCCAAGCTGACTTCAGCAAGGTACAGCAATGGTTTAGCTCGCACCAGCTCTCCCTAAATGCAAAAAAAAAACTGTCACTATGACCTTCGGCACATGACAATGCCTGGCCAGACTCCCTTCCCTTCCCTACTTCGCCATCCTGGATGGCCAAAAACTTGAATATGTCTCCTCATTCCGTTACTTGGGGGTCTGGCTCGACAGCCATCTCTCCTTCTCTGACCACACTGATGCTATCTCAAAAAAAGACTATGCCCCATGCTCAGTGCACTATATAGGAACCGTAGCAGCCTCCATCCCCGAGTCCGACGTGAACTGGTCTTGACGTTGGTACTCCCCTCCATCGACTACTGCGACACTGTATACAGTGCAGCCCCTAAGTCCACCCTATCTAAACTGGACACACACATTATAATGCCTTCTGCTGCTTTGCTCTCAGTGCCTCTCCCCTCACTCACCACTGCAACCTCTACCGAGCCTTGGCATTACCGTCCCATGAAAACCGCTGCATCTCTCACTGTGCTAAATTTGTCTCCAACCTATGGCTTGGGTCCATCCCCTCCAACCTTGCCACCGTGCTCACAGATGCCCCACCCCCCTCCCATCATCTTAGATCCAGTGACTCCCGCCAACTTTCAGTCCCAAGGCAGAAGACCTCTGCCGGTCAGCTGCCTTCTCACACTGGCTACCCAAGCTCTGGAACGCCTCCACCACAAATTCTGCTCTGCTCCTCTTCCCACTCTCTGTCTACTGCCCTAACAAACTTTCTTACTACAAATTGCTCCTGTCCCTGAACCTGCCATGCCCCACTATCCCCTCCCCAATGCCTGACCAGTGGCCTTAGCCTTGCTAAAGAAGCTAGCATATAACCCCAACCAGTGACAGCGCTGGAGGTTTTAAAACATGGGCCAAATTAGACCCACTGGTGAAAAAAATGTGGGTCAAAATGAGAAACAACTGGATCAAAACCTAATGAAAGTACATTATTTCATCAGTACAAAAGCTAAAACTTGTCAAGTAAAAATATTTTTTTATTGTTCACTTTTCCATCTTTCATTTATTGTTACAGATAAAGTGCACCACTATGGACCCACTGTCAAGTGAAAAGTGGGTCATTTCTTGGCATGCTGCAACCTTTTCCCTTTTTGCCCTATCTAACGCTGTCCCTGACCCCAACCTTGCACTTATGTCCTGGGCCTATTTTGCCCTGTATTGTGTATAACTGTATAACTGTGATATGTGTCCTCTGTTGTTTACAGCTGTTACTACTGTGCTAATTTACCTTGTCTGGTGCTTCTTGTCACAAAAATTGTTATCTGATACTATAATATCCTAAGCATTCAATGTGCGCTGCTTGTATATTCATGCAATCGTGTATCCTTATGCTGCTTTTTAACCACCAACTCACAAACTTATCTGTCCAGCTCTGACAGTAGGAGTCTGGAGCACTGTCCCAATCTTATCATTCCTGGTGAAAAATTGTAAATAAAACATTTCTGCACTAGTATTGAAACGTACCTGCTACTAGGTTAGCAATTGGCTACTAGGAAGACTCTTCCTCCCTCTCTCTCTCTCTCTCTCTCGACTTGGAATTTGATCATCACTAGTTCAGATATAAATAAAAACTCTAATAAATGAGATCCATATCGTAACCTATCCGGCTTTTATTGATTTAAAATAGAACATTATTTTCTGCCATATATCAATTAGCTGAGGGGAGAGCCATGTCACTCTCAGCAGTCTCAGTGCAGAATGTATTGCACAGTCCTTTGCAATGCATTATAGGACATGTGTTCTGATCCAAGGATGTGACATACTGGACACCTCCCTTCTGCTCAGGAATGCCTGTACTGGTCTGTCGTCACCAGTAGCTGCTTAAGGTACTGAAGCAGGGAGGATCACTGTGAGATCTATTAACATAATTTATTTGCAAATGTGCACTGGCGGAAGGGGATTGCTGCCAGTGAGACGTGAAGAAAGAGGAACCAAGTGAGGCCATATTTTTTCATTTAAAAATGCTGTCACCCCATCTGGGCTAGACACCCAGTATCAGACTGGACAACTGGTATCTGGACCTGACACAAGATCTAGAGCATCTGCTAACCTCTTAATCCAACCTAATGTTCCAGATACTGAGATGGACATTCAAGCAGGTAGGAGTACCAGGAGTCAGGTCACAGTAGGTACATTGCAGGACTACATGCTGGTGCAGCCAGTTAAGGAACACACAAGGCAGGCTATCATTCTTGATGTGGTGCTCACCAACTCAGAATAGGTAAAGTGCAGGTTGGAAGAACCACTATAGTCCAGTACTGACCATAACACCATATGGTTAGAGCCGGCCCTTGGTACCAGTAAGCCCTTATCAATGGCTGAATTTTGGATATTAGAAGTGCAGACTTCAACAGATGAAGGAATTAGTCCAGGAGGGGTTACCTGGAGTGGACGGTATCAGAGAAGTGGAGGAAAGATGGGAAGAAATAAGGGGGGGAGTTCTCAAGGCAACAAAGTCATCCTTGAGAATGGTTACCAAGAGAAACAAGTACAAGAGATCGGGGCTAAAAAGAAGGCCTTCATCATGTACAAGCAGAAGCAGGGTGATGAAGAATGAGGGGAGAGAACCAAGGAAGAACTAGAGAGGCCAAGAGGGTATAGTTGTCAGGCACACAAATACAGACATAGAACTGTGTAATGTGGAAAGGGTCAAGGGTGGGTAAAAACAGTTTTTCAAGTAGATAGGAGAAAAAGAAAGACAGGAGAGGGAATTTTTAGGCTAACAGATGGAGGCAGGGTAACAGAGCAGGACAAGCAGAAAGTAGGCATTCTGAGTGATTACTATTGCTCAGTATTCACTAGGGAGGACAGTGGGCCTTTGACAGAGAGCGGCACAAAGGTTACTGAAAGGGGATCCCAGAAATTAGGCAGCATGTATTTACTAGTGAAACGGTCAGAACATGCCATGCAGCTTTGAAGACAGGCAATGCCCCGAGGTCTGACAAAATGGATCCGATGGTGTTTAGGGAACTGGCATCAGAATGAGCTGAACCGCTTGTAGGGCTAATCAACAGCTATATTCAGACAGGGGTGATTCTAAAAGACTGAAAGCGAGCAGACGTAGTTCTGCCAAGGGTGGGGACAAAGAGCAGCCACATAACTACAGACCTGTCAGTCTTGACTCTGTTGAGGGTAAACTGATGGAAACATTAAATTAAAAAGTATCCAGTGGAGAACCTTAAGAAAAACAGGCTCCAGGATAAAAAACAGCATGAGTTTGTGGCATGGAAGTCTTGTCAGACCAACCTAATAGTATTCTTTGAATGGGTGACTAGGACAGTGGATAAGGGTCATACAGTGGGTTTACTTTACTTTGATTTCAGCAAGGCATTATGACTCAGTGCCTCACACAAGGTTGCTGAAGAAGCGAGAGGACCTGTGTGCAGTGAAGAACATACAGTAGTTAGATGGGTGGGAAGCTGGTTGGAAGGGAGACAGCAGAAGGTACAGAAGGTAGTGGTAAACATAGATCTGAGGACAGGGAAGTCACCAGTGGTGTGCCACAGGCATCAGGCACATACCTCTCAAGTGTCCCTGATTTTCAGGGACGTCCCTGATTTTGCCTCAAAATTTTACTTTGTCCCTCCTAAAATTTGTGTTTTTGTGGCTAAACAGTGGGGAAAGTAAGCACAAAACAATGTCAAGCATTAAAGTTACAGACTTTTTCTTCTTTAGAAAATGCATTTTGCACTAAGCCCCATATTCTACCAGCTTTCTGGGTGGATATCTCTAATTTTGAAGATGTGTCCCTGATTTTGGTCCTTTGTCCCTGATTTTTTTAAGCCTTGTCCCTGATTTATGAGGCAAGGGGTTGAGAGGTATGATCAGGCATGTGCCCAGTCCTTTTCAGTAAGTTCATCAATGACATTGGAGAAGGAATTCAGGACAAGATATGCCTCTTGGCAGATGACAGTAAACTCTGTAGAATGGTTGACAGTGAGGATGGGGATAAGGTAGATGCAGAGGGACCTGCAAAGGTTGGAGAGATGGTCCATGGTGTGGCAGCTGAAATTCAACTCCAAAAAGTGCAAAGGGATGCACACAGGGAAAAAGAACCCCAGAACGGATACTGGATCGGAGGGGTTAGGCTGGGTACTACTTCTGAGGAAAGGGTTATAGGAGTCATCGTAAGTGATAATCTAGCCAGACTAATAAGGCCTACAGTAAAGCAAACAGGATGCTGGAGTGTATCGGGAGGGTTTTGACAGCAGGAAGAAAGAGGTATTACTGTCTCTCTAGAGATCACTGATGAGGCCACACCTGGAGTACTGTGCCCAGTTCTGGAGTCCTCACCTCAGGAAGGACAGGGACAAGCTGGAGAAAGTGCAGCATAGGGGAACCAAAATGATTCAAGGCCAGCAGGGCAGACCCTACAAGGATCAGCTTAAGTTACTGAACATGTACACTACTTCCTAGAGGATAGATGACAGAGAGGTGATTTGATAGAGACCTTCAAGTTCCTGAAAGGAATAAACAAGATTAACTACAAGAAACTATTCATCAGGAATAGCGAATCTAGAACAGGAGGAGCGACTCTAGAACACAAGGACACAAGTGGAAACTTGTGGGAGAGAGTTCAGGAGGGATGTGAGAAGGTTTTACTTTACAGAGAGTGGCTGAGCCATGGTAGAGTCCGCCAGCTGAGGTGGTAGGTGTCAAAACCATAAATGGCTTCAAGTACGGATGGGACAGAGTAAGAGCTTAGTAGTTACTCGTGGGAGGGGGTAGTAAAACAGACAGCAAAGGGGAAGACAGTGCAGACAAAAAATACTGTATTGTCAAAACGTCTAGGGGTGTTAGTGTTACGGGCAGACTGGATGTGCCATTGGTCTTTTTCTGCTGTCCGTGTCTATATTCTGAACCTTGAAACTACTAACAGTGGGTACAGAATGTGCCCAGAGCTACTTATTTAAAATTCTGCACACCAGAAAATCCACACTGAGGCGGTTCACCTAATTTTCAGTATTATCCTGGGGGGGGAACTATACAGCAGCACAGTAGACTAACAATGCAGTCCTAAGTGATAACACACTACACACACACATGCACAGACACACACACACACGGAACCTCCTTTTTGGGTAAATTTCGTCATTTAAAATTACACCAACTAGGATAACCCCATAAGATGTGGCATCTCGTTTTCATGTGGGTCCCAGGGAGGCTATCATCAGTCAACAGGTTAACACTGCCCAGCATGAATAGATATAAGCAGTCTAAAATATACACAGAAAGGAAAAACTGCAAAGGTAAGTACATCAAAACAGTAATCAAAGCTAGTTAACAGAGTTGGGTTGTACAGCAAACAAGGAGCATAAGCATTGTTACGCAACATGACCACAGTAAGGCAGATGTGGATTCTATGCAAAAACTAACACAGGGAGTCCTAAGATGGCTGGATAGACTGGACTTGAACACTCTGCAAGCTAGAAACATTCCTCAAATGGAGAGGGAGTTTGTTCCAGCTGTCACTGCAAAGGTCGTTTTATCTAATTCACGCTTCATCCTAGGAACTGGAGGGAAGTACTGCTATTAAACGAAGTGAGTAGGCACCACTTGACTGCGTAGTGGGCTTGGAAGTAATTAGGGTTTTTTCCATGTGCACAGCCGTACAACAAAGGAAGCCAGTGGTACTTACCACTGCTTGAGGGACATGCACCAACCCGGTAATCACAGGCAAATAAATGAACTAGTCATACAGCAGACAAGGGTAAGCAGACCATCCGCAGCAAAGGATGAACCTGCACAACTTGTACAAATGGTCCAGGGGCAGCAGAGGGGTTTTGTTTGCACAGCAGTATATGATGTCTCCATAGTCAATGGAAGGGAGCAGAAAGGGAGAGACCACCTGCTTCCTCAAGTCTGCATTGAGGAAGTATTTAGACCAGTAAAGAAAGCTGAGGTTGATCCTTACAGTTGTTAAGATTGGGTCTGGCAGTATAGCCTAGAGGTTAAAGTAATGAGCTGAAAATGAGCTTGGTACATCCAGCAGACCTAGGTTCAATTCCCACAACCTTCACTTGCATACTGTGTTACTCTGAGCAAGTCAATTAACCTCCCCAGTGCTCCCAGGCCACCTCTGAAAACAGATACTTGTGCCCAGTGGGCCTTACCCAGTTATCAAAGAATAACAACAACAAAAGATGTGTTCAATCTGTCTACTGTATATATGTGACACATCAAGCCAGATTCCTAGGCATTTGAATATGTTGACTTGCTCAATAGTGTTGCCATCTGACATTATGATTGAGATTAAATAACTTCTAGTGGATTAAATTGGCCTTTAAAACTAATTAAAGTCATTAAAACCTCTCAGAATTTGAAAAAAAATTCTAAACACTTTTCTTTTGTAGATAAAGGGATTGAACTACAAAAACTGGTTCTCAGACAACCTGCACCTGAATGACTTTCCAGTCAAACTGTAGAAAGAAATGTGTACATGCTGGTTCTTTGATTTGCAATCTAATAGCAAATTAACATTTCTTAACCACAGCCCAATGATTTAGAGCCACACACTTCCAAAACAATATATAACACAAAATACAAAGATTAACACTAGTTACCGATATTGCTGAACTTGGCTTCAGAGCAGCACTAAGGCACATCTCGATCTGCGACCGTTACAGCGGCACACCTTGTACTTCATAATGCCCTAAGCAGGCAGTTAGAAATGCATACCTCACATTCTGTAATGCCCCCATGCAAGCAGTTATAAATGTTCACCTCACGCTTTGTGATGTCCCTTGGTGAGCAGTTATAAATACACACTTCCTGCTTTGTAAACCCCCACATTTAAATGCATATGTTGCACGTTGCAAAGCCTCAAGACAAGCAGTTACCAATGCATTCCTCATGCTTTGCAATGCTTTTTAACACCCTTAAGTGGACAGATATAAAAAAGCACACCACGTGCTTCATAATGCCCACAGAAGAATAAGTGGACAATCCACACTATGTTACTGCCCTTAGTGGACAGTTATAAATGCTCAACCTCATGCTTCATAATGCTTCTAGGAGAACCATTTCCAGTTCACGCTTCATGCGTCCTAGTGTCCCTAGGTGGACAGTTATCAAATGCACACTTCATGCTTTCTAATGCCCCTAGGGGGACAGTTATCAATGCTCACTTCCTGCCTTCCTAATGCCCCTAGGTGGACAGTTATCAATGCACGGTTCCTGCTTCCTAATGCCCCTAGGGGGACAGTTAATGCACACTTCCTGCCTTCCTAATGCCCCTAGGAGGACAGATATCATTGCACGGTTCCTGCTTCCTAATGCCCCTAGGTGGACAGTTATCAGTGCACACTTCATGCTTCCCAGTGCCCCAAAAAGGACAGTTATGAAATGCACGCTTCAGGTGGACAGTTATCAATGTATGCTTCATGCTTCCTAGTGCCCCTAGGTGGACAGTTATCAATGCACGTGTCGTGCTTCCTAGTGCCCCTAGGTGGACAATTATCAATGCAGTGTCGTGCTTCCTGGTGCCCTAGGTGGACAATTATCAAAGCATGTGTCAGCTTCCTAGTGCCCCTAGGTGGACAGTTACCAATGCATGTGTCAGGCTTCCTAGTGCCCCTAGGTGACAATTATCAATGCACGTGTCGTGCTTCCTAGTGCCCCTAGGTGGACAGTTATCAATGCATGTGTCGTGCTTCCTAGTGCCCCTAGGTGGACAGTTATCAATGCATGTGTCGTGCTTCCTAGTGCCCCCTAGGTGGACAGCTATCAATGCACGTGTTGTGCTTCCTAGTGCCCCCAGGTGGACAGTTATCAATGCACGTGTTGTGCTTCCTAGTGCCCCCAGGTGGACAGTTATCAATGCACATTTGTAATGAACAAAGTGGACAGTAATACTTGCACACATCACGCCTCCTAAAAATGTGGAAAGTGAACCAACTTTGGCAACCAAACAAGTTGCATCCAAGGGTGCTTGAGGAATTGCAAAACGGCATAAGAAAAATGCTAGGAGGAATTTTCCAGAAATCACTACAAACAGGGTGGTGCCTGGAGCTTGGAGGTACAATGCCATCCCTTTATTTATGATTTGATGTAAGGGCAACCATGGAAACTACAGGCCCGTGAGTCTGACCTTGAGTGTGGGTAATGTGCTTTAGGTGACAATCATGGCAAGGGCAGTACAGCACTTAGAAGAAATAGTGAGCAGGGGCTCACAAAGAAAAGGTCAAGCCAAACTAATCTGGAAGCTTCTTTGAAGGGATAACCAAGGAACTAGACAAAGGGAAGGCAGTGGACATTATATATGTGGACTTTGACAAGGAATTCAATATTGTACCTCATGAGATGCTGTTATACAAAGTAAGAAATGACGGGATTGGGGTAGCAGAAAGTTAGATACGGCTAAGCAGCATTTCCCCAAACCCCTGTTCTGCATTACTGCATTAGGTTATCTTCCCCCAAAGCAGCTGATTATATTTTTCAAGGATTTCTCAGAACCTATGTCTATTCTAGTACCTCAATCACCACATGTTCTAATTCGCAGGATTTGTAAATTCCACCTTGACTCAGCCAATGATCACCACTCCAAACACTTTAATGAGCTCCTCAACCTCTTTAACCTCTCCCAGCATGTAACAGCGCCCACACACACTAAAGGTCCCACAAACATTAAAGGTCATTAATTTCTTAAGGACTTCTCATCTCTCCAATAAATAACTCATCATGACTTGGCTGTTTCTGACCACTTCCTATTTCATTCTCACGTTGATTCTTCATCCATCAACTCCAATCTGACAACTTATCGAGTAAATCTACTTTTGGTGCAATAAACCAGTTGAAATGAAAATAATGAATTAACCAACCTTCTCAGTCAATCACGAATGATTCAGTGTCCCGAGGCTCTGACTAACACATTAACCTTAGTTCTGGACAAACCTGCTCCCCCAAGATCACACAAGGTATCCACTCATTCTTCAAACCCTTGGTTCACTCCTTTATAACAGGAAAAAGGGAAACATTGCTGTAAACCCACTGTTGTGCGACAGGATGCTCAGGTGGGTTCACATGTGTACCTGCGACCTTCGACTGGAACTGCTGTTGTAAGGCAGGTAAAGAGGACTGGAGCTTTCAGTGATTCCTTGCTCTATGCTGCTGACAAAAGAGGTACCCTTGGCACCTGAAGAGACCAATGGATTGTTGCTGACATCACCGACTGTCACAGACAAGTTCTCTCCCAGAATTCAGTCTGCACTGCTACGAATTTTCACAACCCTTCAGATGCCTGGTCACCTGTATATACACTGCCACTATCTAGCTTGATTCTGACTTGGGGTATCTTTAGACCAGAATCCCACCACAGCTGCTGCTTACACAGTACAATGATCTTTCCCAAAGCGAAATTGCCCCCAATTTAGTCACGCTAAAAACACTTTGCTTTAGAGACAGCTTAGAAGCCTGTCAGTTCCAAAATTGATTACGGGCTTGATAATTACCCAAGGTTATCTATACCTTAAAAACTCAGCCACTGAAAGCATGAAGTATATAAAATAGCATTTAACAGTCCACAATATTTACATGTGTTACATGATTAAACACTCAGCCTAGGAAAATACAGTACATTACAGAAATGGAAAACACATTTTGAACAAGACAGGATTCACACAGAAATTATTTAACTAAGAACTAAGCCCTAAGTAGAAGTAGACATGCACCTCAATTGAGACCTTGTGAGTTATGGAAGTCTTGAGCACATGATGCTAAAAGTTCAATGTCCCAATACTAACTGATTTACTCAGAGTAAAACAATACAGAAATACCTTGGCAAGCTGGCCCCCTTGCCTGCATCATCGACCCTGTCTCACTGACATCATACCCTGGACATTTCTTTAGAACTGTGGGGATTTCTTTCACAACAGAAATGGTCTGAACTGGTTGAGTGTATACAGGCTCTGTCCTACTGTTATCATGGCCATCTGCTCAGCAGGAAGCTTCTAACGTGGCTTGACTTTTGAACTGTGCAGAACAACTGTTCAGAATGTGCGCAACAGTACTTTAGAATGTGCACAACAAGGATTCTGAGCAGGCTGATTTTTTATACAGAACAAAGGCTAACCATATACTGTAAGAGACTTTTTAGATTAAAGGAAGTGTGTTACTCAACTAGCTCTGCTGTCCACACCCACCTTGCTTTCCCCTGGGACTGCAAAATTCAAAGAAAATGCAATCTCAATCCACACCCACCTCCCACATCAACTAAACTATTTTTTAATACTTGGTAAGAGACAGAAGAAGGCTGTTTATTCACTGAGTCTGTCTCCCACATCAGCGGGTCAACTGCACCCCATGCTGCAGAATGTATTTGTCTAACTCGTTGTTGAATTCTGTTAAGGTTTCACTCTGTTTTGTTGTTTTTTGTAGGCTATTCCATAACCTACCTGCCCTTTGTGTAACTGACGTCATTGTTTCATTTTTTGTTGTATTGTCTCGTTTAATTTGTTAGTTATGCGACTGTAAGCTGAATGTTTTGGTCTGATGTTCTATACCCAACTGTAATGTTAGATCATTGTCTTTCAATATTTTATACATCTGCAGTAGGTCCCCTCTGGTGAGTCTTTTTCCAACCTATATAATCCCAAGTGAATTTACTTTTCTTCATGTGATTTATGCTGTAGTCTTGAGAATATTTTGGTTACCCTATGTTGAACTTTCTCAACATTATTTATGTCTTTTTTGAGATGAGGGCTCCACAATTGTGAACAGTAGTCCAAATGCAGTTTGATATATGATTTGTATAGAAGGATAATGCGATGTTAATTTCTACTAACAAAGTTTTTTTTTTTAATATAGGTTAATATTCTGTTTGATGTTTAAACCAGTTTTGTTCAATGTACACTGAACTTCAAGTCCTTATGTATTAATACTCTAAGGTCTTTTTCTGATTCTACTATTTTTATGATGTTGTTATTTATGCAGTAATTATAAAATGGGTATAAAAAATCCAGAAAACTGATTGGCTGAGGAGCTCGGAACCCAGTGCTGATATCCCAGCACAACCGCACTGGAAGAAGATCCAGCAGACTATTCACAATAAAATCAATACTACCACACATCCCTGACTGCCATCACAAATTTGGCTGTCACCATTACTCACTAAAAACTTTCAACTAGGCCCTAAAAATACAACTGTCTTAAATTTAAAAACATAATAATTATATGGTATTTGCCCTCCTTATCCTCTTCACATAGACAGGCAGACACACACCTTCAACAAACTCTAACCACAGTCAATATGGCTGCAAAATGATATTATTGATGGCAGTGAAAAATATGTAAGAAAGACGGTATCATAACACACACATACTATATGTGTTTTTGAGCAGCACAAGCATTTGGACATTAATCAAAACGTTACATCCATGAGACTCTAGTTCCTCCATCCAGATTGTATCCCCTCTTCACAAACTAGTGGTATTATAATGTGATGAGACTTTCATCGTGTGATTAATTTGCACATTCCGACCTCTTTTTCCTTTTTTATATATGTACAGGAGGGAGGGCCATCCTCCCCGCCCCGGTGCAACAATCCTGATTGGCTCGGAACCTGAGGACACCTTAGGCTGGCAGCATGGTATGAGAATCATGGGTCCTGCTTCTGCTTCCAGTTTTCCATTTTCTATCCCCATCCCTACACTGGGGCATGCAAGCCGGTCGTGCGCACGTGGGGGCGTGCGCATCCCTGTGGAATCTCGCAGTTCCCTCCTTTCCCTGCCACACTCAGACCCTCATTACCACCACACCTACACCTGGAAGGCAGTCATTCAGTGGGAGAGGTAGTCCTCCCTCCCTGGGAAAGGAGAGCAGTCCAGCAGATGCTCAATCCTTTCCCTCCTCTGCCAACCCCCAGCACCCCAGGCTCATTCCTGAACCAGGGTCACTGGCGTGACAAAAGGTAAGGTATCCAGTGCCTCAGATCTGTACACCACTGGGCCAGCTACTATGTTATTTCTTCGCCAAACTGTAATTTAATTACATCAACAATTATGAGCACATAAGTAATTGCAATGGACTAGATAGGTTAGGCAGTGAATATAATCAAGTTTTACTTTTTCATTTTACATCTTCTCTCTGTTCCTTGCCACTACAGTTTGTAAGGCTGTGTGTTAATTTGAGCTGTATTATTCATAACCTCACAGTGGGAGGTCATGGAGGTAAGAGGGGCACTGATATGCTCATGTGTTTTGTATGTTAATACTTCCCCAGGAGCCACTCGTTGCTGTATAAGAGTGGTTTCACGCACCTTCAGTTGGAGCAAGAACAGCGAAGTGAAGCTGAGCTGTTCTGGCTCAAGCTGAAGGCAAGTGAAACCACTCTAATACAGGAACGACTGGCGACGGGGGACGTATTAATATATTACTGATGGACAGTGATCAATAATATATTTTAAAAAACCTGTTCCTGGAATGTGCCCATTAACAGGGCATCTGTGCGTGAGATGCTCTTCAGAATAAGAGTGTCTCACACGCAGGGAAAGGAGTGCTCAGATTGGTCCAAGAATTTGAGGGGGTGTAACCCAGAAGGTCTGTTGGCAGTGCTGGACCTATCAAGTTGGCCATCGAATGCTTGGATCCAGGAGATCTAGTAACGCCACAATAGGGTGCTACTGAGACCCTGGATTCCATAGCGCCTGTCCGAGTTCGCCCCTCCCTCTTCGGCCCTCAGTCCCCTTTGTTTGATGGGACTTTGAGGAGTTGAGGACAGTGGGGTGAAGGTTGGAACGTTGTTGGTGGAAATCTGGCCTGGAGGAGGACAGACTTAGGTCGATCGCCCACTATTTGGACTATCAATCAGAAATCTCCCATAAGAAGGCAGAGTTCCTGTCCAGGGAGATTACTGCAGTAAGAAATCGACCTGCTCATCTCTTTCAGATCGTGGACAGACTGTGCAATCCAGTTTGTCTTCAGGGCCGGAGAGCCTTTTCACAAGTTAAGTGTGAGGAGTTTGCTCAATTTTTTGCAGATAAGGTGTCCTCCATCAGGTCGGAGATCTGTTCAACTCCTTCAAATGAGTATGGCGGAGGTCGACGCGAGGGCACAGACACCCGGTCTGTCTGGATAGTTTTTGACCGGCCAGCGATTATGGATATCATGAAGATTGTTCAGGGCTTGCGACAGACTTACTGTAGTTTGGATCCTGGTCCAACGCACCTGCTGGTGGGGTGTATAGATGTCATCAGACCGATCTTCGCGGAGATAGTCTGGTGTTCGCTGGATCAAGGGGTGTTCCTTGATCCATTGAAGGAGGCGGTGGTAACTCCCCTTTAAAAGAAATCGTCCAGCGACCCAGACTGTCTTGCGAACTACAGACCGGTCTCTGACCTACCCTTTTTGGGTAAAGTTATTGAGAAAGTAGTTGCATTGCAGTTTGAGAACTTTCTTACCACCCATGAAGTCTATGATCCTCTCCAGTCTGGTTTCAGGAAGAGGCACAGTACTGAGACAGCATTAGTTCAGGTGATAAATGATCTCCTAATAGCGAAGGATCAGAAGACTCATTCGATCTTGGTCCTGCTTGATTTCTCTGCAGCATTCAACACCGTGGATCATGGGGTGTTGTTGGAATGCCTGTGGCTAATCTGTGGACTGTCGGGGATGGTCCTCAGATGGTTCCATTCTTTTCTCATGGGCAGGTCTCAGAGGGTGATGTCGGGAATTTTGTCTTCAGTCCCCTTTGCCCTGCCTTGTGGGTTTCCGCAGGGTTCCGTACTGTCCCACATGTTGTTCATGGTGTATATGCCGCTGGGAGACATCATAGCAGGTATGGGCTGAGTTTTCACTGCTATGCAGATGATACTCAGCTCTACTTGTCCTTTGAACCCAAACAGAATAGTGCTATGTCGGTATTTAACAACTGCCTCGCCAAGATTCAGGACTGGATGAGTGCTAACTGGTTGAAACTAAATCTGGATAAGACTGAGGTGTTGGTGGTGGACACTAGTCACTGGGTAGAGAAGCTGACTCCTGGGCAACCGTCTGGCCTGGTGCTGGGGGGCAACCAGTTGAGACCTTCTGAGAAGATGCGGAATCTGGGGGTTGTGCTTGACAATGAACTGACACTTAAAGCACAGGTGTCAGCAGTTGTCAAGTCGTCATTTTTCCATCTGAGGAACACCGGCTGGATAAAGCACCTTGTTCCGCCCGATGACCTTCCTGTGTTGGTTCATGCCTTTGTGTCCTCTTGTCTTGAGTGTCCTCTTGTCTTGACTACTGCAGTGCTCTATACCTAGGGTTACTGGGGGTGGATCTCCGTCACCTGCAGTTGGTGCAGAATGCAGCGCCAGGCTGCTGACAGGGCAGTCAAGATCTTGCCACATCACGCCTGTGCTGCACAAACTGCACTGGCTGCCAGTGCAGTGGAGGATCACCTTCAAGGTCGTGTTGCTGACCTATAAGACCCTACACGGACAGGGACCGGGTTACTTGCAAGACCTCCTGGACCTACCGCCTCCTCCGCCCTTTCTGCTCCGGCTCGATGAGGGATTGCTAGAGGTTCCCAGCGTCCGTTTACAGACATCAGGTGCTAGGGCATTTGCTTTTGCAGCCCCAACCCTGTGGAACTCTCTACCTCGTCGGATAAGAGACTGCCTGTCCACTGAGATGTTTAAATCCTCCTTGAAAACTTATTTATTCGGCCTAGCATTTGGGGAGGATATTATTCATATGCATGCCATCTTTTAATTCCTTGTGTTTTAATTGTTTATTAGTTATTTCAATCTGTATATGCACTTTGATTTAAGAAAAGCACGTTAGAAATAAAGTATGATTTGATTGATTTTATTTGATCTACAATACAAAAAAAATATTCTCACTTGATACAATTATCATCCTGGAATTTACACTATACAATTTAGATCTGTACTAATATTAACCATCAAATGAGATATTTGATGAAGTAGTGCAAGAAATAACTATATCACACATCTCCATTCCGCACCATGCATGTACACTCAACCCCATGAAAGAATTTTCAATAATCTTTAAAAATATTTTCTAAATCCATTTCAGTGAAATTCACTAAGGGATATGTGACTGCATTGGCTATCGTAAACTAGTAAGAGTGCAAAAGTACTGCTTTAAGAACTGCACTAACAGAGTCCACAGAACCCAATAAAGAAAAGGGTGGATAATGAAACTGGAACATGGAGTCAAATTATTAATATATAATAACCGGCTTCCCCTTTTTCCCATAGGGAAACCGTGGCGTAATTTGCCATTATAAAGGAGCGTTTATAATGGCAAACACGCGCATGATTTCCCTTGTTGTGCGCATGCTCAGTCAGCAGCGCGACCAGTCAAGACCACTTACCGCTTCCGTCTCTCCCGGCACAGAGCCGCCAGAAGAACTCGACGGTAAGTTCTTTTCTTTTCTTTTTTCCCCCCACATACACTGGAAACACATAAAGACCTACTAAAAGAAAAAAAAAAGGTTTACAATTCAGCAAATCTCGGCACTGGGCTAAAACGAAACCACACCGCGGATGCACTGCAAGCTCTTTATTTTATATAATTGTTGAGGTGAAAAAGGGAAACCTAGCAAATTATATAAAATAAAACGGGTCGGGTGTCAACTGATTTACACACACACTGCTAGGGATGCTTTTCACAAACCCCGAGGGTGGTTTATCTAGCATCTCACAACTCAGGTGTGTGTCAAATTTCTTTACACACCCTGACCCATACTTTATTCTCTATAAAATTACTGGTGACCCCCTTTAATAACTTGTTTCACTAGACCAAAAAAATACCGTAATAACCCGAAATCAGGTTATTACAGCATTTTTACAGAACCGCATTTTCAGTGTTGAAGAAGTTCAGAAGTAGTTTGCAGTCCGCCCATCCTGAGCATTACTCACAGTTTTTCCCACACAAACAGCTGTTTTCAGAGTGAAGAATTCAGAAGTAGTGCGTGCTCACCACATCTCAGAGTTTTCCCAACGAGCTGCTGTTTTCCAAGTCCTGTCACACATGCATCACTTCTTCAAGGTTTACTATATAACAGTAATTACCAGCAGTTATAAAAAATAATAGATAGGCAAGTGTGTGCCTATGACAATTTTTCCACCCCCTCGGTGTCTGATGACCACATAAACCTCTTGAGCTTCGCTCTCAAGGTTTATGGGTCATCTAACACCTCGGGTATGAAACAGTCATATCACACACTTGCCAATCAATTATTCTCTACATAATGTATGGACAGTGCCTATTACCTCCTGTTTTCAATCAATTTATAACCTGAAAATCCCATTGTTATATCGGTATGCTGTAAACCTTGCTTAACTATGTCATAATGATGGGATTACATGATAAAATGTCAGCACCTGTCAAAATTCTTGGAAAGGAAAGGAGATCTGCTTCTTGGACATTCGTTCAAAACACATACATTTAATTCAGATAGTTACAGACACGCTGCAGTATAGATTGCAAAGGCTAATTTCTGCACTTCAGTTGCTCAACATTCAAACCAGGAGGCATTCATAGCTGAGCAGGAGAACAAACGCACACTGGAAAAAACTGTATTTTTTCCCCACAGTGGCTAGTTTTTCCATATACTATAAAATACAATGCACGAGTAACGGTGGTCAACCACGGACGTAATCACACGACAACTGTAAACCTCTCCAGCTGTGCTCTCAAGGTTTACTTGGTTGTCCTAGCAACTGCTTGGGGTGATTACATCATGGTTGTTACTCAGGCATTATCCTCTATATTAGGTACTGTGGTTTTGTAAAAATAGTTTAAAAAAGAAGGTACTAACAAGTGTGGACAGTGACCCTGCAGGGTATTAAACAGCTGGTATAGCACAGCAAAATGCTAAGCAAAACGGGGGTAATGCTAACCATTTTTAGAAGTGCTTAGCAGTAGACTGCTTACCATTTTCTGAGCAAGTCCATGACACATTTCACAACATTAATACAACTATATAATCTTTTAAAATTTTTGCTAATCAATCTGTGCCAAGTGCTATGCATTTTTACAACTGATTAGTACTTTCAAGTGTAACACTGCCAATCAGTTTTTTCAGCTTATTTAAAACCCTGCTGTTAGTGCAGTTCTTGAAGGAAAACTTTTGCGCTCGTTATTCGTTAATGGTTGCCAATGTTGCCCCCCTGCCCATTCGTGCTCACCGAAATGGATTTAGAAAACAGTTTTCAAACAATTATAGAACAGTTTGTCATGGGGCGAGTGTAAATGCATGGCACGGAATGAAATGTGCGATATGCTGCAGTTGTTTCTTGTGCTGCTTTTGTAAATATCTAATTTTGTACCTTACCATGCACCTAGCGCATGGGGATCACAGAACAACCAAAACCCTGTCATGTCTTATCGCTACTTATGTTGTTGATTACAATGTCCTAGGTGTATTGTGACACATTTGTGTAAATTAAATAATAATTTGTTGTTTGTACCCTATGTTCAGTTTTTTTTCAGGTCATTTACTAGTTTGTTCTATTTCTGGGTGTATTTACGGAGCCTCCTAGTTTTATATCATCTGCAGACTTCACTATCCAGTTGTCTAGGCCCCCTTTTGCAAAGAAATGGATAATAAACTTTAAAACAAAGATTCTCCTGGGTGTACATCTGTTACACCAACACAAACTGTATAACAAATACAAAAGGCTAACTTGGACGAGCGGAGGTTAAGCAGTATCCACCTGAAGGAAATTGTGCAAAAGCAGCCTGCAGACTCGACTTAAAAACAAACAATACGGATGTCACCATCTTGATGACCACGACCCCCCCAATTCCCCAATTAGCCAACCTAAATCTGACGGTCTCTGTAAGAAACCTAAAGCTCTTTGAAGGCAAAGTGGTGGAATGCTTGGCACCCTTTTCCACCACTAGGGGAGCCAGAAGTGCGACTGACAGCCAAGTCAGCCACCAGAAGGTGGAGTATCTGTTTGCTGTGCTGGAACATCCCCATCTGCAATGAGGAGTTTCAATTAGTCCCGCCTGGTACTCAAGGAGCAAGGTGAGCAGAAGGAGAGCAGAGGTGCTAGCTGGACTTGGAGCCAGAAGTGACTGGTTGTTCCTACTGAAAGCTGCTGATGTTCAATCCACACTGATTGCTGTTGCTGCATGCTTCCTGAAAAAGTTGCAAGAGAAAACTGCTGCAAAACAGAGAGCTGATGATATCACATGTGGCAATAACATGTTTCTACCCTGTCTGGTGTGACTGAGGGATGAGTGAGGTCAGAAGCCTAGTCTACAGATACCCAGTATCCCGGACCTCAAGTGCGCCGAAGGGTGAGGAGGGGAGCACTACAGTCTAGGCCAATTTTGAATCCTGACACACTATGTTGCTAGAGAGCTGAGTGAAAGATGCCATGTCAGAATGACCAGGCCCAATATATGCCTGCAACTAAGCCAGCTGTTTACTGCCTGCACAGAACCATCGGTGCCAGCCTGTACCTGAGGCCTGCTCAGAGGACCGCTCCGTGATCCTGACACAGCTTCCACCTGCATTACCAACAGACCTGCGAGTACTGGCTTAGCCAGCCAGAGTACTGCAAACCCGTTTTCTGTGGATTACAATCTGTTTCTTGGATGCAAGTTCTCTGTTGGAACACCAGCTTGTTATTTTAAAATGCTAGCTAAAAGTCCGTTGGTGGGTTTCACATTGCAATCCTGCATATTTAAATGCACCAATGCAAGATCCTGGGCAACACGGCATCAGGCCTGCAACAGTTAGTAACCTGAGTACCCGGTAACAGAGTAGACTGCGGTTTAACATATATTGCTGAACAGGAAAGTCTTTGAAGGTGTTTATATAACTGTGGGATACAGCTACTGAGGGTAGCTGGGGGTCTAGCAGTACAGCAGGCTGAGGGATATTATAGTAACGTTCATACTAAGAAAGGTTTTAAGCAGAATAAGGCAATGAAGCCCACTGGTGCTGCTTACCCACTATTCCAGGGGTAAAAGCAAGTATTTGGGTGTTCCAGTAGGTATTTATCTGCTTGCTTTTTAAACTCTGGTTTAGCTTTACAGGTAATACTCTCTAAAGGTAAACCATTCCATAATCTGATGACCCTTTGGGTGAAAAAATTATTTTATCTGTCTTGAATGTACTTTTAATTTGTTCAACTGTGGTTTGGTTTGAAATCCAGGTTTAATTTAGTCATTAGGAGTGGGTTCTGTATTAGGTTATACAACAGCAGTAAGTCACCCCGTATTTGCCATTGTGAGTGACATAAGGTTTAAAACAGCTAACTTGTCCATACAGGGATGGTCTAACAACCCTTTAAATATTTTTGTGTTTTTCCTTTGGACATGTTCCAACTTAACTATATTGCTCTGTTTGTATGGTGACCAAAATTATGTTCCATAATCTAATAAAGGGCATATATACACTTTGTGTAAGGGGCCCAGTATTTGAGGACTTGTGCTTTAATAGATTTTTTGATAGACCATAGGACCCTGTTTGCTTCTGCCTAATTTATGAGCACTGGGGGCTGTTGTTGAACTTTTCGTAACTATAATCCCCAAGTCTCGCTCTTGGTGGGCTGCCTTTATTTTACTACCTTGTAAGGAGTATTATTTTTGTTATGTTTACCCATGTGTCATACTGCATACATTCTAAAAGTTGAATTCCATGCCTCAGGTTTTTGCCCAAGTCTCTACTTTGTTTAGGTCTGACTGGAGTATGTAAATTCCTCCACACTTACACAGATTCCTTCCAGTTTATCACAGAATCATAGAAACTGTCGGCAGAAAAGGACTCCATGGCCCATCCAGTCTGCCCGTAACTCCCCGATAGGAAGACCCCCTCCCTCCCTCCATTGCCAGTCTGCCCCTTGCCCGTTAGGCCCATCTACCTATCCCAGGCTCTTCTGAAGTTGTCTACCGTATCCACCACCACTACCCATTCTGGCGGACTGTTCCATGGTCTTACCATCCTCTCGGTAAAGAACCTCCCCCTGATGTCCCCTCTGAACCTTCCCCCTTCCATTTTGCAGGTATGCCTTCTAGTGGAACTATTCTTACTCATTCTGAAGATGCTGTTGACCCTCACCTTGTTTATGCCCTTCAAGTATTGTCTGAAATAGCGATCCTCAGGTCTCTTTTCCTGTTCTGTTACCTCCAGCTCTTCCCCCCAAGCCAGTACTTCTCCTTTGGGTTATTTCGCCCTAAATGCATAATTTTGCACTTTTTTATATTGAACTGTAGCTGCCACTTTTCTGACCACTCCTCCAACCTAACCATATCCTCCCTCATATCCTCCACCCCCCCTTCTGCCATATCAACCCATTGCTGCAAATTTCATGTCGTCAGGAAACAGACACACCTTCTCCAAGACTCTCTGTGATGTCCCCAATGCATATGTTGAAAAGTATGGGTCCCAACACTGATCCCTGAGGAACCTCACCTGCTACTCTTTCTTCCTTTGAGTGCACCCCATTCACCACAACCCTCTGTGTCCTTCCATCCAGCCAGTGTTCTAACCAGCTGGTGAGCTTGCCCCCACTCCTACACTATCTACCTTGCTTATCAGCCTCGGTGGGGAGGCAGTGTCAAATGCCCTCCTGAAGTCCAGGTAGGCCACGTCCACTGCCCCCTCTTGGTCCCATATCTCCATTAGTCTGTCAGATAATTCAGTCAGGTTGGTCTGGCATGACCTGCCACCTGTGACTCCATGCTGATTGCCATTTAGGAGGCCCTCCCCCTCTAGATATTTTATCAGTCTTTCCTTAATGAGCGCCTCCATTAATTTTCCAACCACAGAGGTTAGTCTAACCAGGCAGTAGTTTCCAGGCTCCTCCCCCCTTCGGCAGGGGTACTACCTCGGCCCTCTTCCAGTCCCCAGGAACCCTTCCCTTGTGCATTAACAGGTTAAATAGCCTCGTGAGTGGTGCTTCCAATTCCTGTCTTAATTCTTTGAGTACCCTCAGATGAATCCTGTCTGGGCCCATCGTCTAATCCATCACAGTTTTCCTAATTCTTCCAGTACCCTAGACTCTGTAAATGGACTTGAGCCGTCTCACTACCCATTCTCCCCTGCTTTCGAACTCTGTCCCCTTCCCCTCCTCCACTGTGAAGACCAATACGAAGTATTTATTCAGGACCTCGGCCTTTTCTATATATCCTTCCATCATTGCCCCCAACCCCCCCAAGCTTCATAATCCCATGCTTCCCCTTCCTTCTGTCGCTCACGTATCTAAAAAACTTTTGGTCTCCATTGCTATATGCTCCTCCATTTCAACTTCTGCCCATCTGATCACCTTCCCCACTTCCAGTAGTTTTTCCTCATATACCTCCTGCCAGCCTCCCTCTGCACTTTATATACCTTGAACACCCTCTTCCTAACTGCACTCTTACTTCAGTTACTAACCAAAGTGGTTTCCTCCTCTTTTTCATAACCATCCTAACGCACAATTCTGTCACCTTCAGTATTCCTCATTTATTTCCCCAGAGCTCCTCCATGTCCTCCCAGTCTTCCTTCCCTCTAGCTCCATCTGAACCGCTGCCTTCATCCTCCTAAAATCTGCCTTTTCTAAAGTCTAACACTCTAGTGTCAGAATTGCTCTTATCATGACTTCTTCTTATTCTAAAGTTTACTGTCCTATGGTCACTGTCGCCCAAATTTTCCCTAAGTTCCACCCCTCGACACTGTCCCCATTCATCATAACCAGGTCAAGTAAGGCGCTCCTCCTAGTTGGTTCCATTACCAGTTGGTTGATGAACACTTCTTGCAAGGCTTCCAGCAACTCCCTACTCCTTTCTGTGGTTGCTGCCAGGATGTCCCAATCCACGTCGTGGGAGATTTACATCTCCCACCACCACTTCCCCTTTGCTGGCCATCCTCTGTATCTCCCTTACCATCTGCCTATCTACCTCCTCCCATTGATTTTGTGGTATGTAAACCACCCCTACCTTCACTGCCCCCCATTTTGCTCAGAGTGGACCCATAGGGTCTCTGCTGGTCCATCCCCTCCCCCTGCACATCGCCCTAATCCCGTTTTTTACATAAAGGGCAACCCGGTCCCCTTTTTCCTGTCCTGTCCCTCCTGTAGCATACATACCCAGGTATTTCCACCTCCCAACTGCTGTTTTCAGTCCACCAGGTCTCCATAACTGCAATTAGGTCCAGGTCATTCTCCGCCACCACCACCAGTAGATCTCCCATCTTATTACCTAGACTCCTGGCGTTCGTTAGCAAACACCTCCACCAGCCCTGCTTCCTTCCCCCCCCCCCTTTTGGCTTCTCTTGCCCATAGCTGTGGGGAAGAGTGAGTTAGGTCAGTTCTTCCTGTCATCCCCACTGGGCTACACCTAGCTCGCCCCTCTCCTAGTTTAAAGCACTCCCATGTATTCCGCCTATGTATCCCTGCAGTTTTCCCATCAAAATCCTAGCCCCCTGATCGTGTAAATGCAACATGTCCCTTGCATACAGATGTTGGTCTACCCATGTGTCTCTCCCCAATCCCCTATACATTCGTAGCCCTCCCTCCTGCACCACTGCCTCAGCCAGTGCTTAAAGTCTTTGATTCTCAATTGTCTCGCTGTACTGGTGCAGTGAACTGGCAGAACTTCTGAAAAAGCTATGGAATCCACCATCCCTTTGCACCCTCTTGCTAGCTCCATAAATCTCTTCTGCACCTCCTCCCCAGCCAGGTCATTTGTACCTAGGTACAGAATGATGTTAGGTTCCCCCCAATCAGTCTAATGCACTCCTTAATTTTTGGGAGTGCCTTGCTCACCTCCATCCCTGGCTCATAAAAAAACAACTTCCCCTTGAAAGCTACTCCCTTTTTTTGCCAGTGGATTCCTTTGATAATACAGTCCCCATACACTATTACTGATTTTTCCTGCATTAACCCCAAGGGTGCCTCCGTCACCCTTACCTGGCCTTTTCTCACATTCCTCTTGAGCCCCCACCCTGATTAAAGCTGCCCACTGTCTTCAATGAGATAACCTCTTCTGGCAGTGCATTCTGAGTGTCCAACACCCTCTCTGTGAAGAAGCGCTTCCTGACCTCCCTCCTAAACCTCCCACCCTCCAGCTTAAGACTGTGCCTGTGCCTGTGCCTGTGCCTGTGCCACCTTGTGATATGGTTGCCACTCAGCTTAAAGAGACTCTCCTTATCAACCTTATTTATCCCTTTCAAGTACTTAAATGTCCCAATCATGTCCCCTCTCTCTCTCCTGTCTTCCAGGGAGTACATGTTCAGTGCCCTAAGCTTCTCCTCATATGCCTTGCCCTGCTGACCAGCTATCATCTTTGTAGCTCTCCTCTGTACTTTCTCCAGCAGGTTAATGTCCTTTTTGAGGTGTGGGCACCAGTACTGAACACCATACTCTAGATGCAGCCTTACCAGTGACCTGTATGTAACCGCCCTGCAAATGGGGGTTCCCAAAAGACTTCCAGGAGCTTGCTTGAATGCTCCAAGCCTGAATGGTGTTTGGCGTTTAAGCCATTTATCAGTGAGTGTTTTTAGAACCTCTGGTACTGTCTTTTAAGAGCTGTCTGCTTGCAGACATAATTAGTTTGTATGGGGACTGTGTGTTTCTCTGTTTGAGTACCACTCAACTGCTGCCAATTCACTCCATTTTGCAGTCACTAGGAGTACAAAGGAACCTATCTGAAAGATGTAACTGTTTGCCAGAAATAATTTAGAGTAATAATGAAAATACAGTTTGTCTAACCTGCTTTCTTTGCAGTCAGAACTGTGTCTGCTAGTTCCCCATTCTAGTTTTGAACTGCTGAACTGGACCAATCAGTGTGGATGCTAGCTCTAAAATGGTGCCTTGGACGTAATCAGAACTTGGACTCATAATCTGAGCCAGCCACAAGAGGATTGTATGGGCAGTGACTCTGGGAGATGTAGTTTAGACTTCAGTGCCTTTTTGGACCAACAGCAGCAGTCTATTGTGAGTGACAGCCAATCCAGTCAAGAACTGGGAGGAACTCAAAGGAAGTGCCCGGTTTTGTCGGTTGGAGTTTCAGTTGAGCTTTGGCAGTGAAGAAGGAAGGAGCCCTGTGCTTTTTCAGTGTGCAGTTTTAGTCAAAAAAGCGTGTAAGGCCCAGAGTTCGGTCTGCAGCTTGTGTAACTGCTTGTTAGGACTGAATCTGTCCTGTGAAAAGAATCAAAGGATCTCTGAAGAGTAGAAACCAGGCTCACCCTGTAGAAGACTGGAGGAATTAGGAATTGCACTCGGTCTGTCAGGAACTGAATCTGCTGTGTGTTCTCCCGGTATTGTGCAGTAATTGCGATCGGGATACAGATGCAGCCTGCCTGGTATAGTGCTTTCTTTTATATGGATGTGTGAAGAGGTTTGTGTACCTCAAGTGAGCCCTGCTGACATTGAAGGACCCTATCTTATTTGGAGGTCGTGGAGTACTAATTCAGGGTCGCTCCTGTTGAATTGCCACATTAAATCCAAATGGAATTACTGTACTGCTGACTGTTTAATTCTCCTTTTCTCTGTGTGAAAGGGCCCTACCAGCTGCCACGGTTGGACTAGCCACTAGGGCTTGGGTACCAGGGACAGTAACTGATAGGATAGGCTCTGCACAGAGCCATAGGTAGATTATTAGAGTGATAAGCTAATTAACCTGATTTCCCTGTCCTTGTTATATCCCCTAAATAAATCAGAGCTGCTTGTTTCAGCAAAGTTATACTGCCTGAGGTATTTGTCTATGTTAAAGTACTGTACTGTGATTGTTGCACTGTATCTCATTTCACAGGAGGTCCCAGTGCCGGAACCAGACCTGGGGGTAAGTGTATACTGTGAAGGTAATTCTGATATATTGTGTGGGCCACTAGTGGGAAGAAAGGGGGGTTGCAGTGTCCCAGAGGGCTGTGACCAAGTTAGTTTAACTATTGCAAACCCTGACCTCTGGGTGGAGGCACCCATTGGATCCAGGCCCCTCAACCTGTTAGTGGCAAATCAGGCAGGGGTAGTAGCCCCTGGGATAGCGCCATCTAGGGGTTACATCATGGAGGCTCACCGCTGGATTGTGTGTCCTCTAGTGGCCATATTTACGAACCACTGTTAAGAAAAATGGGTACCCGACAGAAGTGGCTGTGCACCGCCCGGCTGGTGGAGTGGTGTACTGGGGAGGAGATCGACCCCAAAATGCTATGCTTATCCTGGACATCCCCCTGGGTATCAATACGGACACTGTGCAGGGAGTACTTTCCAAGGTGGAAGGTTTACAAAACCCTGTGGTGGTGGGTCGGCATGCTAATCTGCTCACCCACACTTTCCTGGCCCTAGTAGAGTTTAAGGATCCCATAGATAGCTCCAAAGTACCACACACCATTACCCCAGAGGGAGCCCTCACTGCTTGAGAGTGATAACTAAGGACAGTAAAGACCCGGGGAATCAGCCCCACCACTATCTGAAACTTTGAGGAGAAATTTGCTGAATGGTTGCTGGGAGAGGGAAAACTGTGGAGGACTTGAAGAAACTATTCTTGCCACCTGGGGTGTTCTCCCCAACACCCTCTCCTGCTCCAGTGCCCGTAATGGTGGCTGAACCAATGCAGACTCTATTTCTGCACCTGCCATTAGTCACGACTCTTACCAAGGTTGAGGATCTTCTCTGGCACCCTCCCCACCCCCCAAGGGGAGGATGACTGGGAGACCTGGATAGACTATGTTGCCCCCCAAGTGCTAGAATGGCAATGCTCGGAAGGCGAAAAGCGAAAGAGGGTTAGTGAGAGCCTCCAAGGTCCTGCCCTGGCTACCATCCGTGCTAAACGGGCCAGTAACCCTGAAGCGACTGCACAGGCCTATCTTGAGGCCTTGGAGAATGTGTATGGGAGCCCAGATTCTGATGAGGACCTATGGTGGAGAGTAAGAAATGCACAACAGTACCAAGGGAGTTGTTGTCTGTGTATGTCTCTCGCTGGAAAATTGTTGCAAGAATGCCTCAGAAAGGGTAGTTTGCCAGCGACTGAACTGGACCGAACCAGACTGGACAGAATCTTAAGTCTGCCCCTCTCAGAACTGCTGTTGCTTCAGTTAGCCTGGCAAATCGACTGGAATCCCACCTCTTATGATGAGTTAATGAGAGAAATTCGAGGAGTTGAGAAAAGGCGACTCGGAGGTACCTGCACCAACAGCTGTGGCTACGACTCCGAGAGACTGAGGGTGACCCATCAAGTGAAGTTCAGGGCAGAGGTTGACAGTCAATGAGTGCTCTGACAAGGAAAAGATATGCCACAATGGGGCGAACTGTTAGAGAGATCCGGGAATTCAAAAACAGTCCTTTATGAAGGCCACGCCTGCAAGTCGGGCCCTGACCATATCCGACTGCATCTGCTATGGGGGTGGGGGTACCCACCCATGTATCTCCTGCTGATAACAGCTCCAAACTCAATTCCTTGACCATGGAAGTGGAGAAACTGACGAGATGTCTCCAAATGCTTATCATGCCGCAGACAGAGATGGCACCCAGGTTTCCAGTTAGTAATACTCCCGCCCTGGCTCCCAGTGTGGCGCCTCGGCCAGCTCAAACTCCAGAAAGTATGTTTTGCTATAATTGTGGGAAAGATGGGCACATGAAAAGGGAATGCCAGTCCCCAAAAGACACTGACAAAGTTGCATATAGGCTACAAGGAGAGCTTCAGAGAAGAAATCAGTGGTTAAGAGGTGCACGACATGATCCCAGTGAGGGCACCAAAATGCTAATTCACGCCCTTTGTGGCAAGGTCAGTTGCCCAGGCCCTCACCACCGCCTCCAGACTGGTCCAGAATAGTGGGTCCTCCATGGAGACCACTGTAAAGGTGAATGGAGTGTCTACAAGAGCTGTATTAGACAGTGGCTCCCAAGTGACAATTATGTTCCAGGATTGGTATCAGAAGCATTTGTCAGACGTACCTTACAACCATTAGAAGGACTGCATGTATGGGGGTTAAGTGAGAAGGCTCACCCCTATTCCGGTATATCCGAATTTGGCTGTCTTTCCCCACCTCCGTGGCTGGAGGTGGCTAACAAGTAGAGACCCTAGCCTTAGTGTGTCCCCCACTGGACTGTATGATGGTGTCCCTTTGTTGATTGGAACAAATGCTCATATGTTCGGAAGGCTGGCACAGTTGTGTTATGAAAACAGGGGTCAAAGACTAGTAGAGCTTTAAGAGTTCCGCTTTAATTAAGAAGGCCTATGAGGCACAGAGAGATGCTGAAAAACTAGAACCAGAGGAACCAGTCGGAATTGTATGGAAGAAGGATCCTGAGTCTCTGATCCTGGCGCCAAATGCCCAGTGTACCTTACAGGGAGAGGTCCGTATCAGAAAGGATGTTAAGAATAAAATATTAATGTTGGATGCACCAGGCGATGGAAAATTGCCAGAGGGACTGCTGGTCAAGCCTAGTATTTTGCCCGCTACAGCCCATGCTTATGCCAGAAGGGTAATGGTCCAAGTTCATAATGTGTCTGAAAGAGACATTTGAGTAAACAGAGGTTGCATCCTGGCTAATGTGCATTGTGCAGACACTGCAGTGCTACCCAGCAGCAAGAGTTCAAGGAAGAATGACAGAGTAACGCCTGACTTGTTTGATTTGGCGACTCCCGCTGCCAGCTGAATGGAAAGTGAGGATCAGTGAGAAGCTTGCCCAGAGACCAGGTGTTTTTTTAAAGGAATGGGATGTAGGATGCATGCAAGGAGCTGAGCACAATATCCGGCTGCATGACGAAAGACCATTTCGTGAGAGGTCTCGACGCCTGGCACCTGCTGACATAGATGATGTGAGGCGGCATCTGCAAGAGATGTTAGCTGCTGGTGTAATACAAGAATCCAGAAGCCCTTATGCTTCCCCATTGTGGTAGTGAGGAAAAAGAATGGAACAGTAAGGATGTGTGTGGATTATCGCACCTTAAACCGGCGGACTATCCTGATCAGTACACAATGCCCCGATTCAGGATGCTTTGGACTGCCTAAACGGGAGCAAGTGGTTCTCTGTGCTGGATCTCCGCAGTGGGTACTACCAGATCCCGATGGTCCCAGAGGGACGCGTGAGAAGACGGCCTTTATCTGTCCGCTATTTCTTATGAATTCATGAGGATGCCTCAAGGGATTTCAGGTGCCCCAGCCACTTTTCAACGATTGATGGAGCGTGCAGTGGGGACATGAACTTACTAGAGTGCCTGGTATACCTAGATGATGTTATTGTGTTTGGCAGCTCACTGGAGGAACATGAGAGCAGATTATTTAAGGTATTGGACCGACTGGAGGACTTTGGCCTAAACTGTCCATTGATAAGTGTCAATTCTTTCAAACATCAGTAAAGTATGTGGGACACATAGTATCCAGAGGAATAGAGACCGACCCAAGTAAAGTTGAGGCCTTGACCACCTGGCCACAGCCCAAAATCTAAAAGAACTGCAAAGATTCCTGGGATTCTGTGGTTATTATCAGCGCTCATCAAGGACTATTCAAGAGTGATCCGCCTTTACTTAACCTTACTCAAGGGTATCCCCAACCCACAAAAAATACCAAAAGTCAGCATCCCTCAAGACTGAAAGAGTGTATTTTCATCCGAGTGAAGTATTTGGGACCCCTGGACTCCTGATTGTGAGACTGCTTTTCATGAGATCATATATCAACTTACCCATGCTCCAGTGCTGGCCTATGCCGATCCAAGAAAACCTTACGTCCTGCACACTGATGCTAGCTTGCAAGGGTTGGGGGCTGTGTTGTACCAAGAGCACGAGAATGGCCTGAGACCAGTGGCCTTTGCCAGTAGAAGCCTGACCCCATCCGAAAAGAACTATCCTGTACATAAGTTAGAGTTCCTAGCTTTGAAGTGGGCTATTGTTGACCAATTCCATGAGTACTTGTATGGGGCTAAAATACTAGTAAAAACTGACAATAATCCTTTGACCTATGTGCAGACCTCAGCTAAGTTGGATGCCACTGGCCATAGGTGGCTTTCTGCATTATCTACATTGACTATGCTCTCGAATACCGAGCAGGTCTGAACCACATAGATGCTGATGCTCTCTCCGGAGGCCTGTTCCCAGAATGATTGGGTCCGATTGGCAGAACCTGACATTCGGGCACTCTGCCGGAAGTTTGACAGGGAGGAACAAATGTCCACGGACGCAGTGGACTGCATGGTGGATTGCTTGGGAGCCTCTGAGAATTGCATACCTGCTGCTTATTGCCACTTTTCTGCAATAGACATTGGTGCACTGCCTCAGCTGGACAATGACAGTATTCGGCGGGCTCAATCCCGCGATCCCATGATCAAAGCAGCTTTAGAAGCCCTCTATGCAGGAAAAGATGTGTCCAAATTACGCTCCACTGATTTGAGAACTGCACTGTTATACAAAGAAGGTCCTAAGTTGAAACTGATCAATAAACTGTTATACAGAGAAACAGTAGACAGAGGGGACAAGTAGAAAACAACAACTAGTGCTGCCCACTGCCTTTCGAGACTCAGTACTGAGGTCCTTGCACAACCACATGGGGCACCTTGGTATAGACAGAACACTTGACTTGGTGAGATCCAGATTCTATTGGCCTAAGATGGGGCTGATGTGGAGCAACACATTCGAACTTGTAGTCGCTGCTTACAGAGGAAAGCTTTGCCCCAGAGGGCTGCCCCCTTGTTAACATCACCACCAGTGCACTCATGGAGCTGGTCTGTATTGATTTTCTGAGTTTGGAGTCAGATCAAAGAAATATCAGTAATGTGCTGGTGGTCACTGACCATTTCACTAGATATGCCCAAGCTTTCCCCACCAAAGACCAGAAAGCATCCACTGTGGCCAAAGTACTTAGAAAACTTTTTGTTCACTATGGGGCTCCACAAAGAATCCATTCTGATCAAGGGAGAGACTTTGAGGTCGTCTGATCAAAGAGATGCTTTCTCTGTGGGAGTGCGAAGTCCAGAACCACTCCTTACCACCCCAGGGGACCCACAGCCTGAACGCTTCAACCACTTTGCTAGATATGCTAGGCACCCTGCACCCAAAGGACAAGCCTAGATGGAGCCAACAAATTAGCACCCTGGTACATGCTTATAACTGCACCAAAGTGATGCACTGGATTCTCCCCTACCGCCTGATGTTTGGAAGAGAAGCTCGACTACCAGTAGATGTGTGTTTGGGGTCTCTCCTGATGGGGTTCAAGCTGACAACTATTTACAGTATGTGCAAAAGTTAAAGGCCCAGCTAACTCATGCGTACAACTGGCTCAAACCATGGCTGCCAAAAGAAATCTGGCCAACAAAGAAAGGTATGATAAAAGGTGAAAGCACAGGAACTCCAGGAGGGAGATCGGTATTGCTAAGAAATCTGGGACTGCATGGCAAGCACAAGATTGCTGACAGATGGCACCATCTCCCTCACATTGTAGTGGGCAAACTAGATGATCTGCCAGTGTACAAAGTAAGGCCTGAGAATAATTCAAAAGATGTAAAAACAATGCATAGAAATCATTTACTGCCCATTGGACAAATCTTAATTGAGTCTGAACCCCTAGAAGATGCCCCCTCTGGACCAGTGACTAGAGCTGCTGCTAAGAAAAGACCAAGGAAGTCTGCACCTACAGAAGCAGAGTTAAAGTGTTCCCCTGCACAAGTCCCAGTTGAGCATGACTGTCAGTCCATATCAGAAGAAAGTGAGAGTGACTTTGAATACTATCCTTCTTACGAACTGAGTCAATTGTTTCGGGGCAATCCCCTAGTCAATACTGGAGATGAAGCTGGGCCTTCTGGACTGTCCAAGCCCCCAGCTTCGTCCCTGGAGCCAATGCTCCCAGAAAGTGAAGTGCAAAGCATCAGATCAGATGAAATGGAATCATTTTGCATGGTTGAACTGTTTGAGCTTTAGGGAGGAAAATGATAGACTGGTGATACACCCGAACAAGAAGAGTATTTTGAGTGCCCTGACAGTCCACTGCCAGTGTCCGAAAGCTCTCCATGAGCCAAATGTTGTGGACTCAGAAACTGTAACTCCTGGAGCTGAAAGTGCCCCAAGTTCTAGCCTCTCTACCCCATGGAGACTCCCCTGACAAGTGAGGACAATGCTGAAAATGAGGCTCAGAGTGCAGAGACTGTAACAGTTCCCCCTAGAAAGACTGGTGGAGCTGTAAAGCCTGTGGTGCACCTCAGTTATGATTCCCTTGGGAGGCCTGTGGATTTGCCTCTCAATGTTGTCCATAAAGGAGTGTATGTGTCCCCGAGCTCATTGCCCAAACTGAGCGTCAGTGCTAACTCCAAAGTTACTTGTGTTGCCCTCTAAGTATGGTGCCCTTGCCCCGTCCAGCCCCAAGGTAACTGATAGGGAAGGGCCCCCTCTCTTCAGGTTTCATGTACAAGAGGTAATAACTTGAGTTATGGTACAATGTGTGTGTAATACTGTGTAAAGAGTGACGTACTGCAATGTTTCAGAAATGTGTTCTTGGTAAAATGATATACTGACTGACGATTACATGTGTGAGCCTAATGCAAATGTATATGGTTGCAGTTAAAACTTATGGGGGTACTTGCTTGACGCGGACGTCAAGCTTTCCCAGGCCAGGAAGGGTGTAACCCCCCTGCAAATGGGGGTTCCCAAAAAGACTTCCAGGAGCTTGCTTGAATGCTCCAAGCCTGAATGGTGTTTGGCGTTTAAGCCATTTATCAGTGAGTGTTTTTAGAACCTCTGGTACTGTCTCTTTAAGAGCTGTCTGCTTGCAGACATAATTAGTTTGTATGGGGGACTGTGTGTTTCTCTGTTTGAGTACCACTCGAGCTGCTGCCAATTCACTCCATTTTGCAGTCACTAGGAGTACAAAGGGAACCTATCTGAAAGATGTAACTGTTTGCCAGAAATAATTTAGAGTAATAATGAAAATACAGTTTGTCTAACCTGCTTTCTTTGCAGTCAGAACTGTGTCTGCTAGTTCCCATTCTAGTTTTGAACTGCTGAACTGGACCAATCAGTGTGGGTAAGCTAGCTCTAAAATGGTGCCTTGACGAATCAGAACTTGGACTCATAATCTGAGCCAGCCACAAGAGGATTGTATGGGCAGTGACTCTGGGAGATGTAGTTTAGACTTCAGTGCCTTTTTGGACCAACAGCAGCAGTCTATTGTGAGTGACAGCCAATCCAGTCAAGAACTGGGAGGAACTCAAAGGAAGTGCCCGTTTTGTCGGTTGGAGTTTCAGTTGAGCTTTGGCAGTGAAGAAGGAAGGAGCCCTGTGCTTTTCAGTGTTGCAGTTTTAGTCAAAAAACGTGTGTAAGGCCCAGAGTTCGGTCTGCAGCTTGTGTAACTGCTTGTTGGGACTGAATCCGTCCTGTGAAAGAATCAAAGGATCTCTGAAGAGTAGAAACCAGGCTCACCCTGTAGAAGACTGGAGGAATTATGGAATTGCACTCGGTCTGTCAGGAACTGAATCTGCTGTGTGTTCTCCCGGTATTGTGCAGTAATTGCGATCGGGATACAGATGCAGCCTGCCTGGTATAGTGCTTTTATATGGATGTGTGAAGAGGTTTGTGTACCTCAAGTGAGCCCTGCTGACATTGAAGGACCCTATCTTATTTGGAGGTCGTGAGTACCAATTCAGGTCGCTCCCTGTTGAATTGCCACATTAAATCCAAATGGAATTACTGTACTGTTGACTGTTTAATTCTCCTTTTCTCTGTGTGAAAGGGCCCCTACCAGCTGCCACGGTTTGGACTAGCCACTAGGGCTTGGGTACCCAGGGACAGTAACTGATAGGGATAGGCCTGTGCACAGAGCCATAGGTAGATTATTAGAGTGATAAGCTAATTAACCTGATTTCCCCCTGTCCTTGTTATATCCCCCTAAATAAATCAGAGCTGCTTGTTTCAGCAAAGTTATACTGCCTGAGGCATTTGTCTATGTTAAAGTACTGTACTGTGATTGTTGCACTGTATCTCATTTCACAGGAGGTCCCAGTGCCGGAACCAGACCTGGGGGTAAGTGTATACTGTGAAGGTAATTCTGATATATTGTGTGGGCCACTAGTGGGAAGAAAGGGGGGTTGCAGTGTCCCAGAGGGCTGTGACCAAGTTAGTTTAACTATTGCAAACCCTGACCTCTGGGTGGAGGCACCCGCCATTGGATCCAGGCCCCTCAACCTGTTAGTGGCAAATCAGGCAGGGGTAGTAGCCCCTGGGATAGCGCCATCTAGGGGTTACATGTACAAGGGCAGTATAACCTCCTCTCTCCTACTACTGATCCCCCTAGCTATGCATCCCAGCATCTTGTTTGCCTTTGCTGCTGCTTTCTTGCACTGCGTAGAGTTCTTCAGGTCACTAGTGATCATCACTCCCAGGTCCTTCCCCTCCTCTGATTTTTTTATTTATTTTATTTAGTTTTTGTTTACTGGGTAGGTGCACTAACCATGAAATGACTATTTTCAGGCACGACCCAGGAGAGTACAACAAAGAACAGTGGAACAACAGCACACATGGTTACAGTAATTAACAAGTAGAGGGGTACAGTAAAAGCTATAATACAAGGGAAACAGTAAGTAGGAGTTACAATATATTGGTAAACATAAGACAAAAGGGCATCAAAGTTTAATAATAAGTGCAGGAGTCATGGATTCGCAGGGAAGATGTTAAGAATAGGGTGGTTTGCAACAGGAGCATTTACAGGATAGGATTAGGTGATTCCGGTATGCCTTCTTGAAAGCATCATGGGATGAGGCCTGGCGAATGTGCAGAGGTAGGGAGTTCCAGTGTTGGGGGGCGAGACAAGCAAATGCACTGGCACCTTTAGAAGTAGAGTGCCTGGGGACGAGAACAGGGCAGAAGCTGCGAGCGAAGGTCATAGAGGATGACTGTGTTTGAAAGAGGCCTGCAAGGGATTTAGGAGTTTGTGATCTGATAATGCTATCAATTATGGATCCAAAGGCATAAGACTGAGACTCGTGGGTGGAAGCCATCCAAGGCCAGAGTAGAGGTGCAGTGGTGTTTCAGACAGTGAGAGGAGAGCGACACCACAGATATTATTGCAGGTGACATCCCATTTTCGGAGACTGGATTTGCTTGCAGTTGTGTAGGTGACAACGCCATAGTTTAGAGAGGCGTAGAACTCCATGGGCTATAGCAAGTCTAGCTGAGGGGGTGAGAGCATAGCAGGTTCGATAGGCAACACCAAGTTTGATATTCACCGACTTACAGGTTTGAAGGATGTGGGTATCGAAAGTTAGAGAGGAATCAAGCGTAATATCCAGATATTTAAAAGAACTGACCACCCCAATGGATTTACCACTTAAGGTGGAAACTTTAAAATCGTTTTGGGCTTGTTTGAGCTTACAGTTGGAGCCGAACAGCATGGCTTGGGTCTTTGACTCATTTAAGATGAGTTTTTGAGAATTTAGCCACAGTTGGATGAGTTGAAAGTCATGGGAGAGTCATTCATCAATATCATCAATACATTTGTCACTGGTGTACAGAACAATGTCATCAGTGCACAGCAGGGAGGCAGTCTGTGGCAGGTTTGAGTTAATATTGTTAAGAAAAATAGAGAAAAGCAGTGGGCCTAATATAGACCCCTGGGGGACCCCTATATTAATTGTGGTCGTAACCGAGGAGGTAGAGTTATATTTTACAAACTGAGTTCAGTCAGATAGATAGCTACCGAACCAGTTTACTACACTGGAGGAGAAACCAAGAGATCTGAGTGCAGCAACAAGAAGAGTGTGGTCAACCAGATCAAAGGCCTTGGTCATATCGATGAAGATGGACCCAGTAAGGAGAGCAGAGTCCATGGCCTTAAGAACATCAGAGGTAAGCTTGAGTAGGGCAGTTGTGGTGCTGTGTCCCTTTCGGAAGCCATGCTAAGCTGGATTTAGGAGGTCGAATTTAAGGAGAAATTCAATAGTTTGGGTAGCTACAAGTTTTTCTAGAATTTTACTAAGAGCAGACAGGATTGCAATGGGCCTATAACTGAGTGGGTCTTTGGGGTCACCTTTCTTGAGAACAGGGGTTAGCCTTGCCATCTTCCATATATCAGGGTCATGATTTTGACTCAGCGAGAGATTAAAGATCTTGGTTAGGGAGGCAGTAATGATAGGAGCAACTAGTTTCAGTAATTTGGGCTCAAGATTGTCCGAGCCCACTGCCGCATCCTCAGGTATATTATTAAGTAATCTGAGTACCTCCTGGGATGAGACAGACTTGAAATAGAAGGTTGGGTGATTAACATGTGGAGGAATAAGAGGAGGCGACCTGGCAGGGAAGGAGGAGGTGTATTTTGTTAGGTCAGAGAAGTGATTATTGAAGAAATTAGCTATGGTGAGGGGATTGTTGCAGTGTACGCCGTTGACAGACATGTCATTAGGGGAGTATGGTGTAGTTGAGCCCATAAAGAATTTAATGTGGGACCAGAATTTCTTTGAGTCTCCACAGAAATTGGTTAAGAGATCTTTACAATAAGAGCTTTTGGCCTGTTTGACATCCTTTTTACAGGAGTTACGCAGGGCTCAGTAGGTGTTTAGATCTGCAGCATGGCCAGATCTCTTGTAGTGGATCCAGCTTTTCTCTCTTAGGCGTAGCTTCTGAGGAGTCCTGATTTTAGCCACCTAGTTTGCCTGTTTTTACTCAGTGTGTTACCAGCTTGCAGTGTTGCTCCTACAGCCTAAGGAAGTGGAAAAGAAGATGTTTAGGGAGGACTGAGCATCATTAGCTCCAAAAGAGAGCACTAATCAGTACAGGCAACGTCTTGTAGAAAAGCTTGGGGTTGAACTTAGTATAGTCACGAAAGGTAATGAAGCTGGGCTCATGAGGTGAAGGCTTCCCTTCTGCCCCAAATGCAGAAGGTGGGGAATGGTCAGTAATAACATCAGCTAGTACACCTGAGTCGACAAAGTGCTCAGGGTGGTTAGTCATGATTCAATCAAGCAGGGTGCCAGTGTTAGAGTGGGGAGAAATTCTAGTAGGTTCTAGGATAAGCTGGTGGAGATTAAGGCTTTGCATGCTTGACAGGGACGTGGGTTGAGAGTTACCCAACCAGTTTAAATTTAAGTCTCCAAGGATAAGGACTTCCTTTCTTCCAGAGTGAATGGCAGTTCGATCCAACAGTTCCTCCAGACCTTTACGACCACTCCTGGGGGGGTTGTAGACACAGACTATATGTAATTTCTTAGAGCCAAGGGTGAGGAGGGTATGAAGCGCCTCACAGTGGTTGGGGGGCGAGCTAATAACAGAAAGTTGGAGGTGACTTTTAAAATAAATGGCTGTGCCCCCACCTCTTTAAGGGGGAGGTCTATCGAGTCGCAGGAGGTTATAGGATGGGATTGTACACAGAGAGTCTGGGGTGGACGTCTTGAGCCAAGTTTCCATGAGGCAGATTATATCTGGCTTGTAGAGGGAGGTCCATGCTTGTAGTTCAGCAAGGTCTTTCTCCAGGCTCCTTATATTATGGTGGACGATTGTAAGACCTTTAGCATTAAGGCTGGGATTGGTTATACAATTTATTGGGCCAGGGTTAAGTTGGACATCACCTGAGAGCAGTATGGCTAGTAAGAGTAGATACCACAGCCTTTTGCACAAGAAGGAGCTTAGGGTGTTTAAAGGGGGTGGCAATTTTTATGGGCATGTGTAATCACAAGGATCCAAGTTCTGCTTACTAGAAGGGGAGTAGTGACGTAGTGAGGTGTAGGCACAACCAGGAGATTTGAAAAATAAAAATCACTGGGTGTGTAGCAAGGAGGGGCTTTGGCAGTGCTGGGGACAGGTGACACAGTAAAGAGAAACAGCAGCAGTGTGGGGGCAAGAAGAAGTAGTAGGGTGACTGGCTTCATGGTGGATTGCCTTAGGTTAAGACAGTAGGTCAAAGAGACTAGTGAGGATGCAGGGGGACAATGGAAGGAGCAAAGCAACACACTAAACACAGGATACAGTCAGAAGTATTTGGCAGGAAGAGAAAATAGTAGAATAGTGAGCAACCACCCTGTGGGAAAGCCAATAAATCAGGAGCTGGCAGAGAGAGAAGGCGCTAGATGTGTATTTAAAGGAGGCCTGGGCGGAGGAGGGGGGTGGGAAGAAAATGCAGTCTAGTAGGTACAGGCTGGCAGAGAGAAAAATGGCTGTCTGTAGCAGGAGAAGAAAGTTCTCCAATCGGCTTAGCCGAGCAGGAAGGGGGGACCAATCACAGTCCAGCAGCCAAACGCCGCACCAATCAGAGAAGGGCTGGTGCTAAGCAGCTTCAGCAGTAGTACCTGCTTGAGGGATCCGATGCGGCGAGCTCCAGAGACAGGCAGAGTTAGCGGTCCGAGTCAGGCAGCAGCCACTGGGGGTTCCGTGGGGCCGCCTAGTCTTCTAGGGCACCACTCAGGCACAGGAGAGTCCCTGAAGGAGCAAGGAGAGGGTAGAATAAATATTAGAGCAAAAGGGGTTGGGGGACTAGTGGCAGACACTTGGCAGGAGCTGTGGGGGATTAAGACAGGGAAACAATAGGGGGGGCGTTGTGGAGCCCGAGCTAAGCAGACCTAGAAAGCACAGCTTTGTATTATTGAACTTATAAAAGTACTTTTTGACAAGTAAAAACTAAAAACAAAAGGGAAAAAAGAATATCAGAAGGTAGAGGAGAGCACCTGGACTACAATGGGCAATCCAAAAGAAACATCAGGGCCACGCTGGCTGCCCCAGGACCATGTCGACAGGACAGACGACTTCATCAGGTGCCGAGGGGAAGAAACCCACAGTCGTTAGGCCATAAGCTCAAACATTGATCGCTTCTGTTTCGACTATGAACACTAAGCTAGATGGGCTTTCTGGCCGGATCACCCTGGTGGAATCGTCGGTAGATCAGCTAGGCTCCTCGGTGGAAGAACTTCCAGCAGACCAACAAATGCAGTGCGGCGATGGTGGGTCGAGCAAGAGAAACCCAGTACACGAATAATCACCTCGAACAACTGGAAAATCGGTGACAAGCTCGAACATTCACCTGATCAGCCTTCCAGAGGGTTTGGAGGGGATCACCTGGTGCTCTTTTGCAAGGACTGGATTATGGAACAGGACAAGGAGATTGTCTGAGTGGAGGTTTATGAAGGTGTACATAATTGTGCCCAAGGAAGACAGCCAGAGGATTCTCCACGAGTGCTCATGGTGGAAACAGACAGTATGGGCACTAGAGACTCTATCTTAAGCTTGGCAAAATGAATGGGGCTTCTAAGCATACAAGGCCATACAGTTTACCTATTCCCAGATCTATCTTATGCCACCAGCCAACATCTCAAGAAATTAGACGGAGTTCGGAGGAAACTCAGGGACCTTGAGGTACCACATGCAGTTCTTTTTCCTGCAAAACTTGGGATCGTCCATCAAGACAAGGTCTTGATTTTCACTGACCCGACAGATGATGGGAAATGGGTCAGTAGTTTGGACGCACAGCAGTCTGGCAATCGGGAACAGACATCTGAAAATGACTCCCCAGATGATACCTGAAATTGACTTTTTGGGACTTTAGTTTTCAGTATGCTTGACTGCTGGGCAGTAGCAGATCCCAAGAGTCACTAGAGATTTACATGGTGGCCTTGTTCAGAATCGTTTTTACTTGTTAATAGATGGCTCCAAGTTAAGTTTAGAAAAGCATCTATTGCTTGTATAGTCATAAAATTACAGAGCCACAGTACTTAAGATATTAGACTGTTGGATAAACAAAAAAAGAAAACGATACACAGTAGTGGGAATTTTGGAGAACTTATCTGTGTTCTCCTACTGCTTCAGTATATATCCACAGCGTTACTGATGCTAAGTGCTGTTTCTTGAGTCTATATTGCCATTTTATGGGGTAGTTTGTATTTTCTCCCCATTAGGTTACAGTTTCAGTTAGTAAGGTGGACCCAATAGTCATTTGAGTGAGGCTGTTGAGTACTCTTTCGAAATATAAATTAATTTTTTCTTTCCACCTGCTCATGGGCTACAGCTACAGAGAGTTTTGGACTTTAAGTGTTAGAAATATAACAATCTTAGCTTTTTCCCTCCGAATTTAGGAAAGGCTTGGAGATACTGAAATCCTACATATACAGTTGCAGTGTAAAGTATTTCCTATGTGGAGCTTGTGTTTTCAGCTGTTTCCAAGATGCAATGTAATGTGAATGTGAATTTACATGAAAACCTAATAAATATAAAGTACAAAAAAAAGGACAGGAAACAATAGAGCGAGAGAAGGTGAGAATATGTTTGGGAGGGGAGGTCAGAGAGGGACAAAGGAGTGAGGTCAGAGCAGTTTAGGTGGAAGAGCAGATGGAGAGACAGGGGGAAGGGAATGAAGGCAGAGAGCGAGAAAACCTTGAGAAAAGGAGGATGCAGACAGGAGGGAGGTGCAAGGGCACGGGGGAGAAATTAAAGCGAGAGTGGATAAAATAGAGTTGAGGAGCTGAGCAGGTGGAAAAAATACTGAGGGTCAGCAGGAGAGGCTTGTAATTAGTTAGGCAGCAGACTAGGAGAACTAACCTACAACATACACAGCTACGGTAATATTATATCTCTATGAATTTTAACCAGGAGAATATAACAGCATGTAAACAGTGCAGGCAATTAGCAGTGCTTTTAAACAAACTTAAGTAAAGATAAAAAAAATCCTGAAATGGCACCAAGCTACCAGATTTAAAATGCAGGCTAGTAGGTACAGGCTGGCAGAGAGAAAAACGGCTGTCTGTAGCAGGGGAAGAAAGCACTCCAATCAGCTTAGCCGAGCAGGAAGGGAGGACCAATCACAGTCCAGCAGCCAAATGCTGCACCAATCGGAGAAGGGCCGGTGCTAAGCAGCTTCAGAAGTAGTACCTGCTTGAGGGATCCGATGCGGCGAGCTCCAGAGGCAGACAGAGTTAGTGGTCTGAGTCGGGCAGCGGCCATGGGGGGTTCCGTGGGGCCGCCTAGTCTTCCAGGGTGCCGCTCTGGTGCAGAGGAGTCCCTGCTTGAGGGATCCGATGCGGCGAGCTCCAGAGGTGGGCAGAGTTAGCGGTCTGAGTCGGGCGGCAGCCACGGGGTTGTTCCGGTGGGGCCGCTCTAGTCTTCCAGGGTGCTGCTCAGCGCAGGGAGTCCCTGCTTGAGGGATCTGATGCGGCGAGCTGCAGAGTTAGTGGTTCGGGTCGGGCGGCGGCCACAGGGGTTCCGTAGTGCTCTGGTCTTCCAGGGTGCCACTAGGTGCAGGGAGTCCCACTCGGACTCCACCCAGGTAATACTCTGTCCTGGGATTCTTTGCTCCAATATGCATAACTTTGCATTTCTTGGCAGTGAAGCCAAGCTGCCATATCCTGGACCACCTCCGCAGCATTTCCAGATCTCCCAGCAGGTCCCGTATCCCTTCAGCTGTGTCGACTCTCCCACAGAGCTTGGTGCCACCTCCGAATAGGCACATTTTGCCTTTAATGCCATCCCCAATGTCATTGATGAAGACACTGAACAACACCGGTCCCTGCACAGAGCCCTGTGGAACCCCACTGGTTACCTCTCTGGTGCCAGATAACTCTCCCCCCACCACCACCCTCTGGGTTCTGTCCCTCAGCCAGTTTTCCATCCATCTGACCATCTTTCCCCAACTCCAAGATCCACCAACTTCCTGAGCAACCTTTTGTGGGGCACAGAGTCAAAGGCCTTGCTGAAATCAGGATAGAGGATGTCTACCACTTGGCCCCTGTCTACTTTCTTAGTGACACAGTCAAAGAAGTCAATCAGATTTGTTTGCCATGATCTCCCCCCATGAACCCATGAACTCATGTGGCCTCTCATCCTGGTTTGTAAGGCAGGACCTATTTTTACAAAGCCTTGTTGAGTGGGATGTTTAATTTCATCTCTGTCCATTTGGGATATAAGTTGGTTTTGACTATACTCTTTAGCATTTTCCTGGTAATCGATGTGATATTGTGTGTGTGCTGAATGGGCTTGCAATACTCTCAGAGAGGCCTAGTAATCACCTTGCTTGCAAGGGACTTTACTGCCAGATCTGCACAAGAGTTTTGGGCTTCCAAATCGGTTCATAAATGTTTATCTACAAATCATTTAATAACTGCCTTATTTACCTAACCCCTTTCCTTACAGGACCTAAGCACTCTATTTTGCTAGTTTCTTAATTTTTGGCTGTGATTATACTATTAGTGATCTCCTTTAATTCTGGTAAAAGTGGATTTTGCTGGTTCTGTTAATATCTTATTGGTCAAGCACACACCATTAGCTTTACTTCCACTACACCTCCGTCCAAACTAGTGTCAGCTGGCATCCTACAAGGTTCTATACTGGGAGCTCTCTTACTTGTGCTACAGATGACACTATTAGCAGACATATAAAAGCTCACAATCTGTCCTATCAAAGTTATGCGGATGACGTTCAGATCTAGGCACCAGTTACCAGCTCTCTGCAAGCTAGCCTAACACAGATGTCTCCGACTTTTGACATCCGACCATTGATGATCACGGATTTATTCTGTTTAGACATCAGTAAGACTGAACTCACTGTATGTAATATGACAGCAAGGCTCAAATCCCTCAGGCTATCCAATTTTGGCTTTTGTCATGTTTCCTCTGTCATTTATCAAACTACAGCTGTCTGTAATCTTGGGTGTCCTTCTTGACCAAATCACTGCATCTGGAATCCAACATCAGCAACACTGTCTGCTCTGCTTTTTATTACCTTGGTTCCATAGTTTAGATCTGCCCCCCATCTAAGTCCCCAAACTGCCACTATCCTGGTTTACCATTTTACTTTTTTTTTTTTTAATCATCTGGACTACAATAACTCCCTCCTATCTGGTCTCCAGGCCCAACCCCTGCATCACCTCTAGCTTGTTCAAAATGCTGCAGACCAAATTCTTACTGGTTCCAGGAAGTTTGGTCATGCCTCTCTACTGCTGGCCAAACTCCAATAACTTTCAGTTGACTATAAAATACTCCGTTCATATTTAAAGAGATCCACCAAGATAAATGGATCAGCCACTGCACCCGACATTTACGTGCCTTACCGCCACAGAAGTCCATCAGTGTGCAGATATCCAAAGGCCCTTCTTAATCAACCGGTGCCCACGTTTTATTACTAAGTGCCCATGATAAGATAAAATCTTTAAGCAAAAGCCACCGCCCATTGCTTATAATGGAGTGCCCCCCCCCCCGCACTGTCACTGGCATCTTGTCATTGCGTAAGTGATCACTGGGGTGGAGCAGGAGTGGCACTTATAACCAGGAAGTCCATGGGACCTGGTTTTACTAATTTTACAGAGCAAATAATTTTTTTTAATTCTGCACCAAATTTGGATATTTGCACACTGATGGACTTCTGTGGCGTTAAGGCACGTAAATGCTGGGTATAGTGCCTTTTCTTTATGAATCTCTTTAAATGCCAAAATGTATTTACTTCCTCATACTTTTCACAACTACTTCATCATCAACTTCCAACCTGCCAACTTCTTTCCTCTGATGAATTCTCTACAACATACCTACCACCAGAATGGCCACATCTGGTGATTGGGCCTACTCCAGTTGTGGCCCTCATCTTTGGAACGGACTTCTATTGGTAATCTGGGCAGGTGCAGACCTTGAGTCATAAAAAAGTAAACCATAAGAATAAGACACCACCTCTATAAACTAACTTTTAACACTCCTTGATCACTCAGGCGTGTACCCTGACTTTGTTCAACACCTTGAAATTTTTAAAGGTGCTATGGAAATTGTGCTTAATATTATTATTCTTAAGGAAGCCGAGACAGGTGGTCCAGGAGAAGCCATCAAGATGCAGTACCACCGGGGCTGGCTTTGGGATCGCTCTTGTTGAACACCTTAATAAATAATTTGGAGAAGGGAGTCACAACCAGCATGACTAAACTTCTGGGTAGCATGAAGATATTAGTGGACTCTGAGAGGGTGGGTGTAATACTGCAAAATTACCCTGAAACACAGGGGGCAGACCGGTGGCTGATAAAACGTAATATGAAAAACTGCAAGGCATTGCATATAGGTGCCAAAAATACAAGTAACCATCCAGGAAAAAGACTCTGAGGTCATACTAGATGGGAAGTGGAATTATCCCCAACAGTGTGTGGCTGCTGTAAATAGGGACAGTTATAAAATGGGCAGGAGCAGTCCTGGAAGCTGATTGGCTGCAGCAGGACTTTTCCTTGGAAGCTGAATTGCTGAAGTCATCTTAGACCCGTGACAATAGCTCAGTACATTATGGTTCAAAACAAAATTAAGTTCAGCCATTTCCTAACTCTTTGGGCCATTTTATAATTGCAGTGATACACGAAAGGCTGTGGTATATCCAGCAATATTCTCATTTTGGGGGTGGTTGAAAGCACTTTGCATTGCCGTGTGCATTGCCTCATGCCTTACAACATACCCAAGGTGTGATATAAAGAATAATGGATGGGTAGGGAGTTATAATGAGGATTTTACACACACCCCGAGGGGTGGGATGCTACATAAACCCCGAGAGTGAAGCTCAAGGGGTTTATTCAGGCATCCCACCCTGAGGGGTTGGGTAAATTCCTAGTTTTTAAACCCCTACCCATCGTTTATTTTGTATAATTGCTGGGGATCATTTTTTGCCACAGCAACTATACAAATTAAATGCATTTCTTCATGGAGCCGTGCCGCAGACCATTGGGGTTCCAGTGTGGTCTGCGGGCTTGGTTCCAGACGTAAAGCAGTGTGTTGTTTTTTCTCTTTCCCTGATGGAAAATAAACATTGTGCCACATATATTTTTGTTTAAAAAAAACTAACTTACCTCACTCCTGTCTCCTACTTCAGGGAACTGCACAGGCTTGAGGAGCAGGATGGCAGAGAAGAGGAAGTTAGCAGCTACCGGCTTCTGCAAGGGATGAGCAGGAGCTGGCATATTCCCCAGTGCAATAGGACACCGGGGTGCATGTTCTCATTATAATCCACGGAATTATAACCTCGTTTCCAACGGGAAAAAATGATAACCAGTTATTATACTACTGTATCTCACGATATACCACACCCTGTTGTGTATTTAAGCAATAACGACCGAGAAGCCCGTCATTTCCAAGGGATTAATAACCGGTTGGGGGGGATGGGTGGCCCAAGGCGCAGCCAAGGGCTACCTCCCTTCAGCCGGTCTTTAATCCAAGGAAATGACTGGCTTCGAGGTTGTTATTGTGATTATAAGTCTAATGGCAATAATAATCCGCCCCCACCCCCATTATTTAAGGTTTAAAGTAGAGTGGTGCAAGCCGTGCGTGATGCACAGTGTCACTTGGCAGCTGGATCAGTCATTTCTAAGACGTTAATGACCAATTCAGTAGCCAATCAAGAGCCTAGCTAGACTCATGAATAATTAATTAGACTTATAATACTGCTTAATCCTCTGTTGTGCTGCATAAAAGAATGAGTAGTAATTAGAGCAAAGGAAGTGATATTGCAGATATACAGGACATAAATGAAATGAGTCCACATTTAGAATACTTTGTACAAGTTTACTTACCATGGTAAAGAAGAGGTTTAGCACAGATAGGAAGGGAAATAGCACAGGGTTACAAAGATTATTCTAGAGTTAGAGGAGCTGAGCTATGGGAACTGACTGACACACACAAGTGTGTTCTGGGAGGGGGAGAAGACAAGTTGGATACTAGGAAACCTAAGGAACTGTAAAATGAAATCCCAGATCAAAAGGAATGTCAGAACCCTAAACTGTAGGAAGAGATTAGGAAAGCACCAGAAAGATGCAGTTAAGAGAGAACTGAAATAAGTAAGACAGTATTTTCTTTGAAACCAGTTTTGAATACTGGTTCATGCAAGTAATAACACAACAGGATGTGCAGCGGCACTCTGATATATGCATGCCTCGGGTGTGTTATGAGGCACGGGGCAAAGCTGACTACCTTCAACCCTCAAGAAGTGAGGATATTAGAGTGTGACCGAACACCCTGAAGTGTGTTATCACACTTATAAAATGGGTGCAAATACACAGTGCTCGCTGCTTTATCCGCCCACTTTACCTGCCACCCTCACTTAATGCCAGTTTGAACTCCTGTCCAGGTTTTCAAGAATATTATCTCACCCTTTAACTTCCATCCACTATTGTCCACCACCCTCTTTTATCTGCCAAAACTTAGGATGTACAGAGGTTGGTGGATAAAAGAGGGAGCACTGGAAAACACATATGAAAAAGGTGCATGTGGTGGTGTTGGTGAATAATACATGGCCATGTGATGTGTTTTCACCAAAGGAAGAGTAGCATTTTCTTACCCATTTTATAAATCCTAATATAGTTCCATCTTTACTGTCCTTTCAATAAATTCCGTGGGAGTTTTGTATTTACATACTGCTGGTAAAGACCATTTTAGAACTGTATAGATGTAGTTCACGTCCTTTTTAAGTTCCTTCCATGTTGTCAAAATGCATCAGTGTTGTATGTTAATGTGATGAGACTCATTTACAGTTGTAGCTGATTCAACACATTCTTAGTGTATGAAAATCACAAACCAAGGTGATTAGTTCTGATACCCTAAGAATGTAAGTGAGATTGCCCCTTACAACTGTAAGAGTGGTCTTGGAGGCTGTATCAATATATTATTGAGCGACGTCGATCTTACCCGAACCTGCCCATTTCCAAGGCAGCTATGCATGAGATACCTTTCACAGAATAAAAGTGTCTCCCGCACAGCAGAAAGGAGTGCTCTGATTGGTCAGGAGTGCACCTTCTAGCTATAATCTACTATAGAACTATATGGCTGAAAGGGACATAAACTTCATCCTGTTGTTCTAAAATGATACTTCCCATCTGTGTGTCAATCAGAAACACCAGTCGAGTTTATTTAACAGTCAGTAAACACTGAGCAATAAGAGAATAGAAAACAGCATTTAAAAATAGCTTCAACAGGAAAAAATTACTTACAGGTTTAACGCAACTCTCCTTTAAAGGACAACTGCACATAATCATGTTGACTCCCTACCAATAATTAAGGGCCTGATTACCATTGTAGCATAAAAATGTAAGTATCATTTAATCATTTAAATGATCTTGTAAAGACTGCTTTCAAACTTCCTGCACAATATTATCAATAAGCTAAAGTACAGTATTAACAATATGTTAATGTGCTCTTCCAACCAATGCCCGAGTCAGCTGGGCACATTAGCTTATTGCAGGTGACAGAGCAAACGGTTGCCCATGAGAAGGAGGCAGGCAGCCTTAAACAGAGGACATTTTAGCGCCATCTTTACACGATAATTTCAACTATTAAAAGTGATACAGACTCTAACTGGACCCCTCTACCACCATGGTAGTGAACGCGGTTATGTGCAGTTTCATTTAATAGGGGACTTCAAATACTCACATACAGATTGGGAGGAGATAACAGCCAGGTCAAGGAGCAGTATGCTCGTTGGGGGTCAGCCGGGAAGGACTTGGATTAAGTGTCTGTAGACTGCTCTCCTAGTCCTGGGGTGGGCTATGGAACTTCACCACACTGTAGCGGCCCCTGGGGACACCCGGGGGCACTACTAGCATTGGTGACAATAGAGGGGGAGCACGGTGGATGTTGGCACATTGTGCCTGGACATCATTGCATGTCTGCGCTCCAGGAGCCAATTGGAGGAAAATGGCTGGGCGTGACCATGCAGCTTGATGGCCTGTTCGAGCCCCGAGGACTTTACGGAGTCCTGCCGGGAGGGTCCAGGTTGTCCTGGCTGGTAGAGGCAGAGGGAGTCCTCCAGCAGGATGGCATGATGGCCATCCCGGATCCTCCTGAGTGCAGTTTGAGCTACCCAGCTCTCATGGTGAAGCCGGTGGCTGGATGCCCCAAGCCGGAGTGTGTCAGAGCGGAGGAAATAATAGTAGGACAACAAAAAAAAAGAAGCAGTATGCAACTTATGGATCTTACCTGATACAGTGTTGCTACTAGAAATCACAAAACACTGGATCTTACTTATAGTAACAAGGATGACCTGGTTGGAGAAGTTACAATTAGAGAAACCCTGGTGATTTAATGACCATAATATCACCATACTCCATTTTAGAGAACACAGGGAGAAAATCGGTGATGCAACATACACCATGCTTCTACACAAGGCAGACTTTGAACAAATGAGAAAACTTGCAGCACAAGTATTTTAGAAAGCTAGCCTAATAGCAGTATTTCCCAAATGAGACCACCATGGACGCATGCAGCCATCAGCACGCTCTTTTGTAGTCACAGAGCTCTTCAATGCTCCAGTTACAAAGGTAAAGGAATAGACAATTTGTTATCTTTTAAATAAATATAGGAGATACATTTTAAGGGAAAATACATTAGGTACTTACTGTATACTGTGTGGGAAGAAATGTGTTATATGAGGGAGCTGAGGAATCACAGGGAGCTCAGCAAGAACAAAATATGGAGTGGGGCTAACGGTAAGTAACGTGACGGCTAAAGGGAGGTTCTGATAATGGGAGACTTCAACATGCCAGATACAGATTGGTCAATACCAGCAGGACAGCAGGAACATCTGCCAGAACTAGACACATGGTGGATTCCTGGGGGGCTCAAACAACTGGCACAACAACCCACAAGAGACAGGACTATCCTGGATCTAGTACTGACTAACAGGGAAAGGCTCAAAGATCTCCAGGTAAAAGGTCACCTGGGGGCCAGTGACCATAGCATGGTATGGTTCAATTTGGCCACTAGAACTAAATCATCCCACTCCAAAGCAAAAATATGGGACTTCAGAGGAGCTGACTTTGATAAGATGGCCAACAGAGTTAAGCTAGCCCTGGCAAAAAGAAATACAGGTGAGGGGGTATAGGCAAAGTGGGCAAGCATTAAGGATGCAATACTTGAAGCAACATCCCATTGTGTTAGAGAGAAAAGGAAGTGCAAAAGAAGAAGGAAACATTAGCAGAAAAGGTCAGAGCCAAAAGGCTGGCCTTCAGGAAATATAAGGGAACGCAGCAGGATGAAGATAGGGAGACATACCAAACTTCCCTAAGGGAAGAAGGGATGGCAGTAAGGCAGGCAAAGGCCCAAACCGAGGAGACACTAGTACAAACAGTAAAAGAAGGTGACAAGACTTTCTATAGATCCATTAGTGAAATGAGTAAGTCCAGAGTGGGTATTGCTAATATCAGAGGGGATAAGGGAGCATGTGAGGAGGAGGACCATGTAAAAGCATCTATCCTAAATACATACTTCTGCTCAGTATTTACTGAAGAGAAGGTAGGACAGGGCCCACAGCTCAGCACCATGGACACAGCGGGAAGGGAGGTGTGCACTAGTCCCTTCACAAAAGAAAGGGTCCTACAAGAGCTCGATAAGCTCAGGGTGGACAAGGCAATGGGCTCTGATGGCATACATTCCAGGGTACTAAAGGAGCTAAGGGTGGAACTAGCAGAGCCATTAGCAGAACTGTTTAGTGAGTCTCTGAGCACAGGAAAGGTCCCAGAAGACTGGAGAAGGGCTTATGTGATCCCGCTCCATAAGAGTGGTAGCAGGGAGGAGGCAGGGAACTACAGACCAGTCAGTCTTACCTCAGTAGTGGGCAAGATTATGGAGGCACTCCTTAAGTAAAGGATAGTGCAACACCTGGAATCCATGGGAGCATAGGATCCAAGACAGCATGGGTTTACAAAAGGAAGGACCAAGGGGGAGCAGTTGATGTCGCCTACCTTGACTTCAGCAAAGCTTTCAATACTGTTCCACATGGAAGCTTGATTAATAAGCTGGGTAGGCCAGGGTTGGGTCAGATGTTGGTCAACTGGGTGGCAAACTGATTGACGGGCAGAAAACAGAGAGTGGTAGTAAACGGTATACAGTCAGAAGAGATGCAAGTCACAAGAGGGGTACCTCAGGGATCGGTCCTGGGGCCAGTCCTCTTCAATATCTTCATCAGTGACATTGCATATGGACTAGAGGGTAAGGTTTGTCTGTTTGCAGATGACACCAAGATCTGTAACAGAGCACATGATCCAGATGGGGTGAGCAGAATGAGAAGAGATCTGGATAAACTAACAAAATGGTCGGAAGAGTGGCAACTAGGGTTTAAAGCAAAGAAGTGCAAGATTATGCACACAGGGAAGAGAAACCCTGAAGCCACCTATAGGCTGGAAGGGGAGTTGCTGGCAGTCACAAAGGAAGAAAGAGACTTGGGCATCATCATCACCGATGACCTGAAATCATTCAAGCAGACCACTACCACAGTAGGTAAGGCTAGGGGGATGTTGGGGTGTATTAGTAGGAGTATCACAAGTTGGAAGAGGGAGGTAATAATCCCTCTTTACAAGACACTGGTTAGGCCCCATCTGGAGTACTGCATGCAGTACTCGAGACCACACCTTCACAAGGACATTAACCAAATTGAGGCAGTCCAGAAAAGGGCAACCAAAATGGTGCAGGGACTGCATCAGAAAACATATGAGGACAGATTAACGGAGCTCAATAAGTACACCTCAGAGCAAAGGAGGGAGAGAGGTGATATGATCGAAACATTCAAACACCTTAAAGGCATTAACAAGGTGAAAGAGTCTAACATGTTTCAATATAAGAAAAATAGCAGGACAAGGGGACACAGCATGAGATTAGAGGGAGGCCGATTAAGGGGTAACGCGAGGAAGTTCTTTTTCACAGAAAGGGTGGTGGATGCATGGATCGGCCTACCTCAGGAAGCGGTGGATATGAATACAGTGCAGGTCTTCAAACAGGCATGGATAGGCATAAGGAGCAATACAAATGAGTATGAATAGATAGGCCATTGACAGAGCAAAGGCGATGACACATTTATAAGGTAGAAAAGAAATGGGCAGACTGGATGGGCCTTAGGTCCTTATCTGTCACAATTCTGTATTTCTATGTAAGTTCTAGGGCTACACTTTAAGGCTGCAGTAGATTTGAGCCTTGAAAACCACTAATCTAAGGGCATCTGTGTTCAGCAACAGAAAGGACTTTCTCAAGGATCACATGAACAATTTCAAACATGAGTGCATCTCACGGTGGGTAAAGTGGAATAGCAGGAGCTGCAGAACAATATGGATGGCACAGGTGGCGCCAGATGTAATAAAGGACAAAAATTAGGCAAATTAAACATGTGAATTGCACGGCAGAAGACACAACGGACATTACGTGGCAGCAGAGAGAGAGACCAAATACAGAAGTAGAGGAGCAAAACACGTTACAGAAGACCAGACAGAACTTGAAAATAAATCAGATAAGACAGTTTTCAGATATGTTAATGAGAAGAAAACACAGAAAATGCTAAATAATAAAAAGACCATGGGGGTCCATCGTATTCATTTTCTGCAGTCCAAGTAGCTGCAACATTCGATATAATAATAATAACTTTATTTATCCAGCGCCCTTCAAAATTATCAAGGCGCTTTAACAAAAAAATAGATAAACAAGATGAAGTTAAAACACAATAAAAATACAAATGGGCAGTAAAAATTCAATTAATTGAATAAAATCAATCAGACTAGGCTTGGCGCCACAGAACCAGAGTAGTTAAGCCTCTGCTAGTGTCAAGTTTGGTTTAGCATATAACGAGCCAGAACACCCCGGCCCACATGCCTCATCACACAGCAAAATGCAATGCTGGCATATGTAGTGACACAGTATAAATGTTAAAATACTTACAAGCAGCAGCAGTGGGAAAAAACAACCCAACGTTTCGAAGTGTGTGTGTGTTTCATCAAGCCCCTTGATAAAGTTCACTTATGAAAATCTGTATACTTTTTCCAAAGCTCCGCTGTGCTCTAGGGAGCGGTTGTTTTGAGTGTTGCTGTTTTAGCATACAGCATGTTGCTCTTCCCAATTAAAGAATTACACAACATAAAATGAAAAAAAAAGCATAATGAAACGATCTTATAAAAAATGCGCTTCTTAAAATACAGTATGAGAAAAAATGAAAGAAGGCTATACAGATGACAGAGTCAAATATGAAACATAGGATACAGATTTTCAGAACCCGGGAGACTGTAACAAAGGTTAAAATAATATAATTACTGTTTTGAGGTTTTTCCAACCCAATGTCAGTACCCCAATTTTTGCATTATACACTTGTATGTATAATGGAGAAGCAATGTGTGCTAACCTAATGCCAGCTGTGGAGAAAAGATGTTGATGCTGGAAGGGCAGCACGGACAAGCTCAGTATTTCTGTTTATGACTGTAAACCTACAAAATATAGCAGGATGAACCAGATAAGTGAGTTCCGTAAACAAATTAGCTGTTTTATAGCCATTGATTTTCAGATAATATGAGGTTTGCTTATTTTCCCAGGGAAGCAAAACCTGACATTTCTTTCAAAAAGGGTAAGGGGAAGGGGGAAGAGCACTGCTTAAAACAGAAAATGTACAATAAAATACGATAATTAAAAGATAAAATACAGACAGCAAGTGTAACTTGTAGTAAGAAACATAGAAGTTGTCAGCAGAAAAGTACCTTGGCCCACCCAGTCTGCCCAGATGGTCCCTGCCTAGTCCAGTCCGTCTCTGCAGACCCTACCTGGTCTCCAGTAACCCTCCCTCCTCCCTGCCTATTTACTAATACACCCCAATGTCTAACCCACTACTGTTTTCGCCTCCACCACTTCTGCTGGCAGTCTGTTCCAGCTGTCTACAACTCTTTCAGTGAAGTAATACTTCCTCACATCCCACTTAAACTCCTCCCCCTCCAGCTTCATCAGATGGTCTCTGATCCTGATGTGCTTTCTCATTTGAAAGAGACTCTCCTCTTGCACTCTGTTTACCCCTGTGAGGTGCCTGTAGATCTCTATCATGTCCCCAATCACTCTCCTCTCTTCCAGGGTGTACATGATGAGATACCTCAATCTCTCCTTGAAGGGCTTTTGGTGCATCCCCTGCACCATTTTAGCTGCCCTCTTATGGACTGCCAACATCCTGTCCGCATCCTTTTCTGAGATGCGACCTCCAGAATTGGACACAATGGTCCAGGTAGGGTCTCACCATTGAGCAATATAGTGGCAACACCACATTCCTCCTAGGAGATACCTCTCTCTCTCTCGCTCTCTGCATCTCTGCATCCCACTGGCCCTACCCACTGCTTTGTCTCACTGCCCTGCCACTTTAAGGTCATCATAGAAACACAAAACTATAGACAATGATGGCAAATAAAGACCATGGGTCCATCCAGTCTGCCCATAAACCCTTAATAAACCTGGGACCTATTGTCCATACAGGGTTCTAATCCACACTGTCGTCCCCTGCTCCCCACTCATGAGCAACCACTAAGCGCTAGACAGTAACCCAAGGGATCAGGGAGATGCAGTGGGATATACAAAGGCTAGAGAGGTGGTCTAAGATTTGGCAGTTGAAATTCAATGCCAAAAAATGCACAGTTATGCACGAAGGAGAAAAACAAAAGACAGGGTACTGGATGGGAGGGGTTAAACAGAACATTACGGAGAGGAAAGGAACCTGGGAGTCATTATTAGTGACTCTTTAATCAAGCCAGTGTAACAAGGCCTATAGTAGGGTTAATAGGATATGATGTATTGACAGTAGGAAAAGAAGGTCCTGCTACCTCTATATAGGTCATTGATGAAGCACCTGGAATGCTGTGGTCAGTTCTGGAGTCCTCAAGTAAGGAAGGACAGGGAGAGGCTGGAGACAGTGCAACACAGGGTGACCAAGATGATTCAGGGCCAGCAGGGGCAGATCTTATGAAGATCATCTCAAGGCACTGAACATGTACTCGCTGGAGACTAGACGGGGGTGGGGAGATATGACAGGCCTTCAAGATCCAAAGGGAATAAACAGGTGAAATTCAGGGATCTATTTAACATGAATAGAGTCTGGAACCTGAGGTTACAAGTAGAAACTGGCAGGGGAAGTCTAAGAGGGATGTGAGAAAGTTCTATTTTACAGAAAGGAAGGTGGAGCCATAGAACAGCCTGCCAGAGGAGGTGGCAGTGCTCAGACCATAAATGGTTTCAAGCATGGCTAAGACAGAGTGAAGGGTTTTGTGGTTGCTCAAGTCAATAACAGTAGAGAGCAGAGCAGGAGGGGTGTACAGGAGGGATAAAACCCTGCATGGACAATAGGCCCCGGGGAAGATAGGGAACTCCAGCCAGACTAGATGGACCTGTGGTCTTTTTCTGCCAACACTGTCTATGTCTCTATGTTTCACTCTGTCCAGCGGAGTTTGAAACCATTGATGGCTCTGGTGCCCCCCCATCAGCAGATGGATTGTTCCATGGCTCCCCCACCCTTCCTGTGAAATAAAACATTCTCACTCCCCTCTTTAACCTCACCCCCCCATCAGTTTCCACTCGTGACCCTGTGTTTGTGATCTGCTATTTAAGCAAAATAGTTCCTCACAGTTTACCTTGTTCATTCCTTTCAGGAGCTTGGAGGTCTCTGTCATATCTCCCTTCTCTTGTCTGGCCTCCAACGAGTACATGTTCAGTGCCTTGAGCCGATCCTCATAAGTTCTGTCCTGCTGGCCTTGAACCATTTTGGTCATCCTACATTGCACTGCCTCCAGCCTGCCCTTATCTTTCCTTAGGTGAGGACTACAGAACTGGGTACAGTACTCCAGGTGGGGCCTCACCAGTGATCTATAGAGAGGCAGTAATACCTCCTTCCTTCTGCTGTCAGTACCCCTTCCTATACACCCAGCATCCTGTTTACCTTACTGTAGGCCTTATTACACTGGTTTGATTGTTTCAGGGAAGCACTGATGATGACCCCTAGGTCTGTTTTCTCATAGGTCATGTCCAGCTTTACCCCCCCAATCCAGTACTCTGTCCTAGGGTTCTTGTTCCCTATGTGTATCATCTTGCCCTTTTTCGCATAGAGTTTCAACTGGCAAACCTCTGACCTCCTCTCTAGCCTTTGTAAGTCTCTCTGCATCTCTCTACCCACCTCTCTTCTACCTTGCCACAGAGTTTAGTGTTGTCTACAAAGAAAACATCTTGCCCTGCATTCCTTCTTCCATGTCACTAATGAACATACTGAAAGGACTAGGCCCAGGACCGATCCTTGTGGCACCCCACTAGTGACCCCTCCTCTCTTCTGATTTAACTACATTAACCACAACCCTCTCGCTCTCCCTTCCAACCCATTTAACTGTGTCCTTCACTTCACCCAGGTCTGCTAGCTTTTCAGCAACCTTCTGTGAGGCACAGAGTCAAAAACCTTGCTGAAACAGAAGTAAGTAAATCCACGCAGTGGCCCTTATCCACTACCCTCATTACCCAGTCAAAGAATACTAACAGGTTAGTCTGACATGACCTTCCTGCTGCAAACCCTTGCTGTTTACTATCCCGGATTCCACTGCTCCCCAGGTAGTTCACGAGATCCTCTTGGACTAGTGTCTCCATCAGTTTACCCCCAACAGAGGTATGACTGACAGGTCTGTAGTTACCTTTCTGCTCCTTATCCCTCCCCCTTATGGAGTGGTATGTTTGCTAGCCTCCAGTCTTTTGGAGCTACCCGTGTCTGAACTGAGCTACTGAACAGCCCTAACAGAGGTTCAGCTAGTTCTGTTGCCTGTTCCTTGCGCACCCTCAGATACATCCCACCTGGCCGCTGTGCCTTTATCTGTCTTTAGGGCTGCTAGACATTTCCAAACCCTTTCACTGGTAAATGCTTGCTACCTCATCTCAGGGATTCCCCTTACCCTTACCAAATGTGACACAATGGCAACATAGTGGGGGGCTACAAAATGTGCAATGGTACTACCCAGTGGTACCATGGTTGTACTATGGTAGTTTACATTTTGATTATTTTTGTTGATGTGGTAGGACAGTGGTACAATGGTATCACAATGGAATTGAAACAAACCACTGTAATACCATGAAAACCCTAATGGTAGTATAGTGGTAAACACAGTAGTACTGCAATGGTAAATGAGTGGAATTACAGTGGTATTCCGAAGAACTTTTTGTAAGGGTACTGCCGCCTTAATGCCACTCTCTGGCAGGCCCTCTGCCTTTTCTTGTGAATATAGAACAGAGGCAGAAGCAGTTGTTAAGAATGGCTTCTTGGCCTTCCTCCCCCTGTTAGTGCATCCATATCAAATTTGTTAAAGGGCATTTATCCTACCACAACATGCGGTCTAGAACAAGTGGTGGTGCTGTCGATGGATGACGAGAAGGCCTTTGATTGCAATGAGTGGCCCTATTTGTTTGAAGTACTGAAGAGATTTGGGTTGGGTGAGATACGTGGACATGGTAAAAAAGTTTTTCCGGAACCTTCAGACGCAGGTTTCTGGTGAATGGAAGTGTTGTAGGCTTTGCACTGCAAAGAGGGATGAGAGGGGGGTCTATCTTCCTGCTACTGTTCACCTTGGACATTGAGCCACTGGCTATCCACATTAGGGCACAGCGGGGAACAAAGAGATTGAAACTGGCACCAGTCCACTAGCCAAATGCTGGTAGATTTTGCATTGGGCTAGTAAAATTTTCCTTTAACTAGCCATGCTGGCTGGTCTTAGTGAAGGTAACATTTCAGTAAGTTCGGAAAGTATGCTAGTTGGGCCAGATGAAAAGTCTGTGGGACAGTGGATTCCCCCCCAGTTGCTAGTCCTGCTGGCTAATGGTTGCAAACCTTAATTCTGACCCCTGAAGGGAGTGGTGAGCACTGCAGTTCAGGTCGAGAACACAAGCTTACTTGGTTTGCCGATGACCTTCTACTCCATGTCACGGAACCAGAGAATTCCATCCCAATACTTTTACAGGTGGTGGGGGATTCTGCAGCCTTTTCAGGCTATAAGTTGAATGCTTCCAACTCTGAATTACTTAGGGGGTCAAGAGGGAGAGAAGCTCGGCCTGGTAATTGGGGGTTTAAGGAAGTGGAGAATTATTTTTTTTACATACTTGGTCATTAAGGTAGGGCAGGACCTTGCCGGCCTCTATAATCAAAATTACAGGCCTCTAGTGTGGGATATCATAGTGGATGTGGACCACTGAAGAGCTCTGCCTGTCTCTTGGGTGGACTGCATCAATCTTATAAAGATGAATGCATTGTCAACTGGGAAGGATCTGCTGCTAGGGTGAGTGGAGCTGGAGTTATGTCTCTCAATGCCTCATACTTGTTGAAAGTTTTGACTGGTGTGGTCCATGGTGATTCCGTGCTAGTATCTGATGCGATCCCAGTCCTTCTCTGGCTTCAGACCTTTTCTGGGTGGCAGGGCTTTCCGAGCCCCGTGGCTCTGTTTCTTTCTTTGTTGGCCTTGTAGCCTGGTGCCACGGTTCAGTGCCCTGGTTGTCATCTGGCATTTGGGCCTCTTGTGCTGCAGTTTTCATAGACAGGGCTTTCCACACAGTTTCAACGGTGGCAGCAGAGGCAAGGTGTTTGCATTGTGTCCCACTGACAAGTAGTGCTCTGCTTCCTCTAGCAATTGAAATGTCAGGAAAACCCCATTCACTGGTGTAACCCCCCCTACAAATGAGGGTTCCCAAAAAGTCTTCCTTGAGCTTGCCTAAATGCTCACTGACAGGCTGGTGTCCTGCGTTTTAGCAGTTTAAATGTGATTACCAGAGTCTATATAGCTTCTGTGTACTGTCTCTTTAAGAGCTGCCTAATTGCAGCTTAAGTAATCTGAGAGGGAACTCTGTTGAAAGATGCAACTATTTACTGAAAATCATTTAGAGTGATAATGATAATGTAGTTTGTCTAACCTGCTTTCTTTGTAGCAAGGACTGTTTTGTTTGTCTCCACTATCTTGGTCCTGGACTGCAAATTGGACCAGTCACTACTGCTGGGACATAAAATGTAGCCGGACTACAGGAGCGCTTTGCCTGGTACAGTAGAATTCCCTTTCATGTAAATGTGCTATGAGCTGCTAGTGGGTCGTGAGTTAGTCCCCCTCTGTGTGAACTGTGTTCTGCTTGCTGGAAGCTGTATCCAGCCCAAAACGGACTGCATCCAAATGTAACCCCCTTGTTACCCGGGGTTACTAGAATCCCAGTAAGACATGGTAGGCAGGGAAGGCAGCTTGTGAAACTCCAGTTAAATGGATTTCACACTGTCTCACTCTGTTCTCAGTCTCAGCTGAGACTGAGGGATGACATCACCAATAGAACTATCGCAGCTGCATGAGCCACATTGGAATCTGCAGCAAGGGAGTTGGTATAGAACGTTGGGAGGTTTTGAAGTCAGTCGGTCAGTGTGAGTCAGTTCAGTGTGAAGTTGGGAGCTTGCTGAGAAAGCAGCTCAGTGAAGGCTCTAGGAGCCTCAGCCCTGACAGAGGGCTACTTTTAGTTTAAAAGGGTGTGTGTCTCCACCTTAAAGAGAGACACAGAAGATAATTGAAGTGGTGGAGACCGTTGTTTTCGGGTCTCAGTGCCCCTCCCTCCGGGGGGGGGGCAGAAAAAGGTTCCCTGAGATTCCTGGGGCAAGCCCTTAGTTCTGCTCGTAAAGGAGAAGCTGCCTATGTGTTCCAGAGTTTATTTGGGAGAACAAGAAGATTTGTGAGTCGCCTGTGGGGCACCTGCAACGTGAGGGTGAGTGTTTGCTCTTCCTGAAAGGGCCTATGTTTTTCACCCTGGGACTTGTGTGACAATGTGGGGATTGAACTATTAAAATAGTGGAAGCCTAGAGTAATGGGCTAAGCAAAGTAAAAGTAGGTTCAAGTCCAGAGCTTGTTGGGATGAAAATGATATGTAGAAGAGATGTGACAGACGTCTACTCATAATCTACATTTGAAAGTTTTCAGTAAAGGAATTGTTCAGTTTCCACAGAAGTGGCCGGGTATGGGCTGTGGGAGCTGGAGGTGGGTGGCCCCCCATCTTTAGTGACCAGGTCCACCTCTACGGATTTCTTCTGTGGATTTCTACTTTACTTCAGGCACTTGGCCAGTGATGAGGGAAGTACCCAGACGTGGGATTGTAAGGAAAATTTCAGGAGTCGAGGCTTCTAGTGTGGTTGGGGAGCCACAACAGGATAATTGGTTCATTCCTCAAATGGACCGTGGATCAAGTGGCTGGCGGGAGGCTGGGCCAGTGGGGAAAACCCAAGTAGTGTACAAGTCGGGCTGTGTACCCAAAGCTGCGTGCAAGTCCGGGCTGTGTGCCTGGTGGGTTTACAGCCTGAGTGCTGGAAATAGTGAAAAATGTGTTCTGTTGTCTCTAATCTGCATTACCAGGAATGTAGCCCCGTGGGGGTCCGTCTATGCTTTGTTTGTGCAGCTTGGATGTGAATAAAAGCCACACTGGAGAATCCCATTCCTGGTTCTGGACATTACAGTTATTGCTTCCTGTGTTCGGATTTACTTGGGTGCCCCTGTTCAGAGTAGCCAAGCCTAGGTCCCCCTGTGCCGAGTAACCTCATCCTCCCCGAACCCAGTCCCCACCAGGTACTGCTGTCAGCTTCAACAGCATGCCACCTATCATTTTGCTAAAAAGGCAGGGGTGAGGGGTTACACGAATTTGTCTCCATGCGGTCTGGGCCTTGCCAGACTGGCCCAGCCAGACTACCAACTGCACAGAGAAGCCATCGACGAGACCTGCCTGGGGATCAGCTCCCTCTCCACGCTTGAACAGGAACGATGCTCTGTGACCCATGTGGGCCCTGCTTCTCCTGGCATTCCAGATCAACCACCTGCAGTCTCGATTTTTGTCCAGCCTGTGTCCAGTCTTGGGTATCGTGAGTAAATACCAGGGTAGCTCCTGCAGCAACAGCTAATCTGAGTGTGTCATCTGATTGTCTTGTTATTTCGTTTCCTTTTACGAACTGAGCCCTCTGGCTCCGGATTACAAATGTTGTGTACTGTGCATGTTGTGTTTTCCATCACAGGGCCCCAACCAGCTGCAACCCTGGGCAATGGTCCTGGCTAGCCCATCTCTTCTCCACCTGGGTACCCAGAGGAGGACTGTGTTGGGGACTCAAAGAGCATGCATAACTGCTTGACTGATATAACCTTTAAGCAAATTAACCTGATTTTGCCCCTCCCTTGTTCAAGTCCCCTGAATAAATCAGATCTAACTTTTTCTGCATGTAATCTGACTGTGGATCCAGTTTGTGCTCAAAGTACTGTACTGTTGCTATTTGCTGTGCATAACCTTGTTTTACAGGGGGTCCCCAGGGTCGAGCCAGAGGAACCAGCCCTGGTGGTAAGTGTAAACAGTGTGGGTACTTGTGTGGTGTACCAGGAGTATTGTGAAAGTGATTATTGTACAGTGTTCAGGCCACTAGAGGGGAAAGAGGGGTTACAGTGTCCCGGAGGGCTGTGCCCAGGTTAGCTTGACCAGTACCAACCCTGATCTCCGGGTGGAGGCACCCGTTTCAGAACTCAGGCCCCTAAACCTGCTACTAGCCAAGCAGGCAGGGGTAGTAGCCCTTGGGATAGCACCATCTAGGGGTTGGGTTACACTTGTATACGTAACATTGCAGGGGTATCTTACAGATGTGGAAATTCCTTGCTGGTAAAACCACATTCTGACCACTGCATATGTTCTCCTTCTTTGGAGAGGTCAGAGAAAAGTCCTTGAAGAACTGACTGCCTGCCCTTCTCCCCAAAGCTGACCCCTTTCCCTTGCTATCCGGAGAACTGCTTTTTTATGGGGTATCTGAGCAGCTTACATACTCAACTCCTGGGTTCCTATGCCATGGGTGCATCATTTCACACTTTTTAAGCACTGAACCCCCACTGCCATGCACTTGACCACTCCTTTGGTTTCCCCAAATCCCTACGCATTTTATCCACCCCTCCTGAGTGCCCACCATATTACAGATTTTGGTGTAATCTGCAAAAAGGCATACCTTTCCTTCCAGTACTTCTGCAATGTCGCTTATGAAGACACTGAAGAGGACCGGTCCCAGTACTGGGCCCTGCGGCACCTCAAGATGCATTTGGTGCTAGGAGCTGCAAAGCATTTCCTCTTAGTTCCTCAATCTTTTCATGAAATTATTTTTGTTGTGTTTAGTCTCCTGTGATGTGAAGAAAAAAAATGTTCCTATGGCCTTGTTACATCGACTAGTCCCTTGGCTGTTATGGGAGAGGACAAGGGGGTTTAAGAGAGGTCAGCATGTTGTGACTATTGGGGGGTCTGAGGATGCTGTAGTGGGGGTTAAACAGTCAACAGGATGTCACCATCAGGCAGTGGGGTTTGAAGAGCTGGCAGGATGCTGCGACTGGGATGGGGGGGTTGAAGAGTCTGCACGACGTCACAACTGGGTTGGAAGAGTCAGCAGGATACTGCGACTTGCAGGATGGTGCAGAAAATAACAGAATGCTGCCAGTTCTATGGAGACGGCAAACAGAACAGTTGCTCCTGACCCTAGGACAGGCAGTGGAGTCTGGAGTGAAGAGCAGCATCCAAGAAGGCTGCCACAACTGAAACGCCAGTGCCATCTTGATGGGGGAGCGAGAAGAGCAGGGAGGGGGAGCTGCTGGACACTGCGCTTGCTACTGGGTAGAGGAGGGAAAGAATCATTGTTATTGGGGGAGGAAGTTGAATTAACCCAGCAGCGTGAAGTCCAAGCTTTGGGGGAGAGAGAGGGAACTGGACCAGCAAGGGGAAAGGGACTTTTTTTTTTAGATGGCATTGGAAGGGGGAATACGAGATTGAAGCAGATCTGGCAAGGGAAGGTGGCGGGGAGAGAGAAAAAGAGAAGCAGAGCAGTGATCTGCTGAATACCAATGATGTGATAAAACTCCACTGTGTTGAGGGGAAAATCTGTTTTTCGGCCATCCTCTCTCTCCTCCTCCTCTTTATTTGCAATACTTCAGCATAGCTCTGCTATGCAGCCATAAAAAGTAAGCACTGAACGTTTGCCTGCTATGCATAGTAATGCTTTGCAATGCCACATGGGAAACCAGGCTTAAGAGGAAGCTTCTGGTTCCCAGGCTCCACTTCACTGGGAGCCAACAAGCCTATCATGGAAGGAACGATGCTGGCCAGAAGGTGATCAAGCAACCTTTACCAGTTGTGTTCAGTTCATTTGCCCATTCTTACAGCCAAATAATTAAGTGCTGTCACAGCAGTCCCTAAATACAGCATGAGGAAGAAAACAGGAGTTGGGGGAGGGAACAGCTTAGGTACAATGAATACTTCAAACAGGATTAGGAACAGAAGAGTATTGTTTGAAAATTCCGTTTCTTATCTGGTGCACCACTATAACCTGATTTGGGTATGGAAGGCTGTACCAAGGCTTGTTCTGCATTGTGCTACTGTATGCAGGGTGCATCTCAATCACCCCCAACCTCAAACACACACTGCCTGCGCAGCAAGCAGATGTCAGCTCCACAGGAGGGCTCATTCCACCAACTCGTACTGATTAACAAATTAAAGCCACAGTGCATGTTTCAGTAAAAATTTTACCTAAACCTTTTTATTCCATTTTCAATTGCTCCTTATCTCCTGTCTTGTACAATACTCGTTCCCCCATTCTGAGTCTGCTTCAGCACGTTTTTTTACATTCAAAATAATAAAAGAAATGCTATTTTAACATGGCTGGGTTCAGCTTTATTTAATTAGTCTCAGCTGCTGTTGTACACACATTGTCCCATACGGTCAGTGAGCAGTGTCTGCTGCATGCTAGTTCACTTTAGTTACAAATAAATTGATGTGAAAAACCATAGAGCACACTGATCAAAACCTGGTCCAAGCTATATTAAAAGGAGTGCTTTTATTATTTCAAATGTGAATAAAGTCCCAAAGCAGGCTCAGGATTGGTTTTATTATGTTGCTTGCAGCATGTGCAAGAAACATAGGGCTGGATATTCAAACTGCGCCATTCTATAGGCGTTAGTTCCTGAAGGCCATGCTAAAATAGGTGTCCGGCTATATTCAAAGGAGCTGTGCTATTGAGCAACCTTTGAATATCACCCCAGCCACAGCCACTGTGACAGTGCATTCAACTTGCGGTAGCTAGTACCATTGGCGCATGCGCAAAATCCCATATTCAAAAGGTGACATGCAAATGGGGCTATAATTCATGCAAGGCGCAGGGGGTCCATTTGCATCTGATTATGGCCCTATTTGCATGCCATTAGCATGCAGGTGCACCGATCCCGAGGACTTGTGCCTGGCGCCCTGCCAGGCAGCAGCCGCGTCGAGCAGCGCCCTGCAGCCCAATCGCTGGGCAAAAGGCGTGAACCCCCCACCACCTCTCCCGGGCCCGATCGCGCATAGCTTAAATACCCCGCCTCACCAGCTTGATCAGGGCAGCAATGTGTCTCCCCCAACACATCCCTGGTGGTCCAGTGAACCGATAAGCCCGATCGCTGGCTGAAGTAATGAAACACTCCCCACCTTCCGAATATATCCCTGGTGGTCCAGTGGCGATAAGCCCGATCGCGGGATGTAATTGTCAACCCCAACACATCCCTGGTGACCTAGTGTCCCCACCCCACCCACCCACGAAGCCCCACCACCCGCCCCCGCAGCCAGCGGCAGCAGCATCCCACCTGCCTGCCGCCCACCGCCTGCCGACTGACTGCCCAGTAGGGCTGCACGCCCATTGGTGCAGAGCAAGAGCCAATGGGCGTGCAGCCCATACTGCACAAGACAGTTCAGTTTGTGAATGCTGCTGCCCGCCCGCTGTGGGGGCGGTGGTGGGGCTTCGTGGAGTGGTGGGTGGGGACATCAGGTCACCAGGGAGTGTTGGGGTTGATAATACATCCCGCGATCGGGATTTTCGGTCCACTGGACCACCAGGGAATATGATCGGGAGGTGGGGGTGTGTTTGAAACTTCAGCCCGCGATCGGGCTTATCGAGGACATTACTTGCCGCCCGCGATCGGGCTGGTGGGGAGTACACCATGCCCGCGATCGGTCTGGGGGGGCACAGGGACTGGTTAGCCAGCCACAGGTAGCTGCTGTGTTGTGCCCTGCAATACAGCAGCTCACCTGTGGGTGGCCTCGACTTAATCCTTTTTTTTGTTCAAGTCCTGCAGGCGCAGGTTGGGGTTGAGCTCAGACAACCTGCACAGCCCGCTGAATATCGGGCTGTGCAGTTTATGCATGGTTCCTCCCTTCCAGTTGAGCATGCATTCATTTGCATTGCGCTGTTGCTCAGCCTGTTTTCAGTGGCGCAACTACCTCCCTGCTGAATATCGCAGAATGGCAATTTCGACTTGCGCGACAAGAACCTTATTGCGATGGCGCAACCCTTTGAATATCTGGCCCACAGTGCCATCATCGGAGATTTCGGAGTGTGTCACCTCCTCCAATTCAGTCAGTGTGTTGGCAGGTGCGTTTCGGAAGTTATGCATTCTGGAGCTGTCTATGACAAGCTCCAAAATGCAGTGGCATACAGTTGAAAGGGGAGCTACGCTCAGTGAGCACTGATAAGATATCGCCGCTCCCACGCAGCTCCCCCACAGACACCCACGCAGGCGCAGCGCACCCTGCTCCCCGTGACGCACTGTATAGCCGACGGGGTGCCCAATCCACGCGGCTGAGCTGCGCCCCCAGTAGTAAGTGCCACGCCTGGGAGCCCACCCCAGCATGGCAAGCGGTCTCTTGGCCAACGGGGTACCTAATCCCGCCGGCTGAACGCCTCGTCCTTGTGCCACACTGGAGCCCACCTCAGCGTGGCAACAAATGCCATGGCCGATGGGGTGCCCAATACCCCCGCCAGCTGAACGCCTCATCTGCCGCACGCTGGGAGCCCACCCAGCGTGGCAAACGCCCCACGACGCTTATTTTTTTAAACCTGTAAAACAAAACTGTCTGCTGCTGCCTCCCAATCCCTCCCACAACCCGCACCCGCCCACTGCGCACCCAGCCTTCCCACACCCCCTCACCCCATACTTACCTCGACCTCGGCCGACGACCTTTGGTGGACCGGGAACACGCCTGCACTCTTCAAAGCCGACCGCGAACTGAGGAAATGCCGGTAAGCTGTATAATGGGCAGATAGGGGTTTCAACTTTGTTGCATATCTCAGGATTTTGGGATTTTTGCACCAAATTAACTTTGTTTTGATCCTTCATGAATGATGTCACTGTCAGACAGTTCGGTCTCGGCGGGTGATTTCGCAGTCACTGCGAAATCACCTTCGGGCCTGGAATAATGCCATGACAGTGACATCATTCATGAGAAGGCCCCAAAAACCCCATGTTGAAAATTTGCTGCCAAAATTCCAAAAAATGACTGTTTTACGAGCGCATGCTTTGCGCAGTTCCTACGCAGGCTCGTAAGTTCGCGAATTTCAATATTTTCACTCCAGATTTTCAACATTGCCATTTTACCACACCTTCTTATGAGTAGTACAGCTGTCATTTTTCACATCTTACCCAAAAATTGTTTCCGCCCATGTAGCGCACAATGGCGCAGTCGATGTGCGAAATCAATGTACGGGATAAATTAAGAAAATCACGGTGACACTGTTCATAAGCAAAGGTCTTAAAATGACTATGTTGAAAATTTGGTGAAAAAATTCAAAAATGACTGTTTTATGAGCATGCGTAGCAGTTCCTTACGATATTCGTAAGTTCGCGAATTTTCAATATTTTTACCCAGATTTTCAACATTGCCATTTTACCACACCTTCTTATGAGCAGTACAGCTGTCATTTTTGCATCTCACCCAAATGTGTTTCCGCCCATGTAGCGCACAATGGCGCAGTCGGTGTGCGAAATCAATGTATGGGACAAATTAAGAAAATCACAGTGAGACTGTTCATGAGCAGAGGTCTTAAAATGGCTATGTTGAAAATTTGGTGAAAAAATTCCCTTCAGATGTTCTGCAATATTACTAATGGAGACATTGAACAGAACTGGCCCCAGGACCGATCCCTGCAGCACCCCACTGGTCGCCCCCTCTCCCTAGACTGCATACCATTTACTACCACTCTCTGCCTCCTGTCTGTTAGCCAGTTTCTAACCCAGTTTACCACCCTTTCCCCCATGTCCAGCCTACCCAGCTAGTTTATCAGCCTCCTATATGGGATGGTGTCAAGGCTTTGCTGAAATCAAGGTAAGCGTTGTCCACTGCCCCACCCTGATTCACTTCCTTTGTCACCCAGTCAAATAAATCAACCAGATTTATCTGACATGATGTCCCCACTGTGAATCCATCTTGTCTATGGTCCTGGGTCTGGCGGCATCTAGATGCCCCACTATCCTTTCTTTAAGCAATGTCGCCATGATCTTCCCACTACTGAGGTGAGGCTGAATGGTCTATTGTTCCCCCTCCTCCCTGCTGCCGGACTTGTGTAGAGGGACCACATGTACCTCCTCCAATTCACTCATGTTGAATGACTCAGTGAACATGGCTGCCACAGGTACTGCTATCTCCCTTCGCAGTTCTGTTAATATCCTTGGGCGATGCCATCTGGTTTCCATCGCTTTGTCCACCTTCAATTTAGTGAGCTCCTGCAGGACTCTTTGTCCACCTCTTCACCCCTTGGCAACTGCTGTACTGCTGTGGCCCTGCCCTCCACTCTTCTGTGAATACTGAACGGAAAGACACAGTGGTTGTCTTGGGAGGAAGGCATGAAACTGTCACTTCCAAATACCTAAACAGCACATACAAGCAAGCAACATTCGGCATTGACAAATGCTTGTTAAAAAGAATGTGCAAGATAGGAGATAAAGGTAAATCTAAATGAATAAAAAAATCAGTCCAGATTTTCACCACTAACATGCACTATTGCAATGAGAAGCTCAGCCACTGCAGCAGAGGATGCTCAGACGGGGTAACCATCAGGGCTACTGGGTGATTTGAGCTACTGTCGCTTTAAGAACATACTGGCAGTTCAGTGAAAATGATTAACTAACCATAAGGACTTTTGAGGAGAGCAAAAAGTTCATTTCAAAGCTACAGACAGCATTACTTTTGAAGCGAGCCTTAAAACTTAAAGAGGTTCTCACTGTATTACCATATGAGGAAATCACGTTTGCGAAATAGTGGAAAAAAATACTGTTGTGTTTTATTAGTGGAGGGTTATGGAAAAAGCTGATGTTTGTCTTAGCAACTAGTCAGTTTTCCACAATGTAAAAGTGCTCTAATGATTTTAGAACTCTTTGTTTACAGAGTTCCCCTTCTGGCAGTAACTGAATACTTCAACAGTGGGATAACAAGAGATAAGAGGGAAAACTAAAATGGAATACAAAAGTATAGGGCCCAGATTTTCTCAGTAACTTGCTGTTTTAACATATACATGCTCAGTGCAGCTCCTGCACAATACACAACCCAATCTCTTGGAGTTGCTCTATATTACATACAGAATGGACATTTAAGATCGGATTTTCGAATGCCCCAGATTGCCATGAGCCCTGGGCGCGTTGAAGATATGGTGCACTGACTTGGCGGCAATCTAAAGTGATGTTCTGTCTCATGGCAACTGACATGCGCTTGGCCATCTTTGCATGATCTAGTGTGTTTCAGTACTGGGGACCATCTTTCAAAGAGCTTCCAGCTGAGATTTGGCAGAAGCTACCATAAACAGGCAAACCGTTGTAACTGTGCAGTTGCAGTAAAACGGGTATGGTGCGTGGAAAGGGTTTGATGCAGGGCTTGCCGCAAGGCCGGGGTCACCCTTTAAAAATCCAGACTTCTGCTCACCTACTGTTACTGTGGCAGAGGGATGAAACCAGCAGGAAGCTCACGTGACTTGCCCTAACATTGCATGCAATGATGTGTTCAGCATTCATTATTATAAAAAGCCGGTCACCAGATGTCATTGATGGACTGTCTCAGTTGAAGTCCATAAACGTTCACTGCAGGAGTTTCATGAACATTTTTCAATATTTACTTGAAGACAACAGTTGTAGGGAAGCTGGCTGATCGTAAGTCAGCCTCCTGCTAGCCGAGCTAGAGGAGTCATTCCTTTAGTGTACCAGTAGAGCTTTCCTGTTGAGGTCGCTGTGTCACCTTGACAATCCCTTGATGAAAATGGTAATGTTGATGTTAGGCTGGGCAGGAGAGGATACAGTGAGCGATGGAAACAAAAATATATTTTTTACTGTGGGCGGTAGTCCCGTCGGCTTTGGCTGGGACTGGTCTGCACTCCCAGCACACTGGGTCCCTCAGCAGTCGGCAACTCCTCTGGGAGTAGGCGTGTTCATTGGCTGTTCCGACCTGGTCCCTCATCGGGGCAGCTGCAGTCGGTGACTCGCAGCAATGACTCCATGAGTTTCTGGGTTTTGATGCAGGCTTCTTGATTACAGTAGTGGCAAAGACAAACAGGACAATCGGTTTTGTCCAATTGTCCTGTTTGTCTTTTTGGCACATTAAAACACTAAGCAGTGATTTAATTGTCTCTCTGACTTATTTTGCAAACCTTTTTCTGACTGTTTGTTGGAAGGCTTTTTTTCGGTGCTGCAGTTAGCCCATCGGCACTTTGCGACCCATGCTGTTTCTTGATTATGTGACAGCTGTGACATTGTTTATAGTATGACATTACCAGGGTATAAGGAAACGTCAGTGTACCATGCTAGTTCTGTCCCTACTGTGCTATGATAAGATTTGTAACATGGCATTAATGTAACTACTGTCAGAAAGTCATATAATTGGTTACAAAACATCACATGCCGGTTTTAGAACCGTGCATTAATTCCCTAGATATGCACAGTTCTGCACTAATATAAGTAACCAGCAGTGCAAAACATTTCTTTAATTATACTAATATCCCTCCCACCCACCCACCCCAATAGACACAGTAGATCTGTAATATTCACACAGAACAATAATCGACAAACACTGTCAATCTTCTGCCCCAGATCGTAAGAAATCTAAGCACAGAAATAACAACTGGCACCTCAGAACTACGGAATAATGCAGAAGATAACGCAGGTCCTCACAGCTGTACAAATAATGCTTTCCAGATGTCAAATTTTACTATTAATTGTCCCGCACATTTCCACTCCCACGGATCTCCAAATACAGCACCACAGTAAAAAGATTTCCAGATCGCTGAGAACTAGAAAAGAAGCTCACGCTGTAAAGAATCACTATAGAAAGCACTGGAAAAAGGTATCTTAAATGTTATACTGAGCTGTTCCACAATAATAGTATCTTAACTGTTTTCACTTAGCAAAATATGTTGCTTTCCGAGCCATCAGAAACCAGTTCCAGGGCGAAAAGTCCTTGTTAGACCAACCCCGTAGTAATATAATAACCTCTGTGGCTTGATTTGTATAAAACGTTAGACAAGCATAAAAGTCTCCTTTCAGCTATAAAATAGCAGTGTTAAAATATCAAAAGTTGTTTTAAATCAATGTTTAGCAACATTGCAACTTATACTGCAGTTACTGTTATGCAAATAATGACCTCTCCGAGAAATGCACCGCGGAGCTACTAACAAATTTCACCCATAGAGCTAAGTTCTCAATCATGTGAAAATTGTTGCTTAAAAATTAATGAAACACATTAATAATAGTAATCGATATATTAAAGACAATTGCGTTTTGTTATAAATGTTTCTACGTTACTGATATGTACCAGAATAAGTATTGTTGTACAAACTTTGTTCCTCGATGTGAAGTGGAAGAATACATATATAAAAACAATAACTCCTCAACACATAGTATGTTTCTTTATTTCTGACTTATACTTCTTACTACTACAACTACTTGTAACAATAGCAGTCATGTCACAAGCGCATTAATCCCCTCGACAGGAGGCATTTCCCAGGAATTAATGCATGGTTGGGTGGTGGGAAACACTCAGTCTTCGGCCTTGTGCCCTCCCCAAAAAAAAAAAAACCTGCATTAATTCCTGGGAAATGCCTCCTGTCTTGGGGATTAATGCTTACTTTGCTTACTTATGAAACACTAGATTTCTATGCACAGCAACCTATAACTATACACTATAAAGTAATTGTGAAATACTTGAAGTTTTTATAAATGCATGACAGAATTTCTGCACTTGGTAATTTAGGCAAGACAGTTGGTGGTTTAAGTACAGTAACACAGCCCTGTGGTTAAAACACTAAACTGTAAATGGTTAAACACCAGATCAAAAGTTCACATCCCACTACAGCCACTGACTCACTGTGTGACCTTCAGCAAGTCACATGATGTTCGTGTTTCCTCCCAGCACAAAAGCGTGGTTGAACAGGACCCCACTGAAACCAACATGGTGTTTTTCTGGGTCAACTGATTTTAAAATAAAGAAGCTCTCTTATGTGGCAGGTTATTCATTGATTTAATCAGAATTCTAAAGCATATTTGCAATATAGGCTACTACCCCTTGTCTGAAATGTGACTGACAGGGAATTATGCAGTTCTTTTTATTATTTTTGAAATCCTGTTTTTATTGTTTCAAAAGTACACCACACCCATTAAAGAACAAAACATGGCAGTGTCACATATGAGTCATGCAGCTATACTGACATAGGACTCAACCCACATAAGAAACATAGAAACATAGAATTTGATGGCAGATAAGGACCGCTTGGCCCACCAGTCTGCCCATTTCCCTACCTAATGGAAAGCTGCAGATCCTAGTTAACCAACAGCCTACTTCCTACCCCCACTAGAATTGCCTTATGTCTGTCCCATGCATTCTTGAATTCCCCACTGTTTTGGCTCCATGACCTGCTCAGGAAGGCTGTTCCATGCATCCACAACCCTCTCTGTGAAAAAATACTTCCACATTACCTCTCAGCCGTCCCCCTCTATCTTCAAATTGTGCCCCTTGTTCTTGCACATCTCTTATAAGGGTCAGGACCCTATTTGCTCTTGCACCCCGGTATCTGTCCTCACCAAATTACACCCTGAAACCCTGCTTGCTTTGCTCTGACAGTGTGAAGCCACACGTGGTGAAAGGGGGAAAACACAAGATTTTAAGGAGAGGCAATATCGCACTTAAGACCCTGAGGTTACTGGAGAACCAGTAGGGATCTGCAGTCTATGAGCACACATACTCAGGCATTTAGCTGTCCTCTAAATCAGACTGGGGCATCAGACCCTGCTGAATCCTATCCATTTTAACAGCACTGCTGCCCTGTGAAACCCAGTGACTCTAGGAGCAATGACAGACTATAACAGATGTATTTCTAACTTAATAAACTATTACCACATCTGTTAAAACACAAAACCTCTGCTTGTAAATTAGTTACTGAATGAATCCGCTGTCCTTGAGTACCTGCCAGAACCTCTGCAACAAAACAACCCGTACTGTGCCATGCAAGTACACTACTAGCTGTCTATAAAGTTTTGTGTTTTACTGTTAATAATTAAAAAATTCACTGTAGAGTAAACAAAACTCTTCTAAAACATGAAAAATTTAAAAAAGAGATCAAAAAAGTAATAACACAGACTTTGGAAACAAATGATTGACCGGGAACCACTGCTGAAATCCTTTAGGACACTGTTAAGACCATGGTTAGGGGGAAATTAATATCCATAGCTTGCTGTATGAAAAAAGAAAGGCAACAACAAAAACAGGATATCATAACACACCTGAGATCCCTGGAAACACAACAAAAACAACACTGAGGAAAAGAATGGGATAATGAAATTAAGATAGAGCCAAAATTCAGAAACTAAACAATACAGAAACAGAAAAAGCCTTACACTATCTCAAACGATCACACTACGAGGGGTGGGGCCAGGGCTGCCAAACAACTGGCTTTTCACCTACGCCAAAGGGCTGCCAGAGCAACCATCACAAGTATAAAGGACCCAGTTTCAGGCATACTCTAGCATAAATGGGAACAGATATCAGAGTCCTTTGTTAAATATTATAGAACTCTGTACAAAGCAGAACAGGTTGCCCACATGGCGGACATGACAGATTTCCTGAGGGGCCTGGGGCTCCCGAGACTGCGGAAGCCCAGGTACAATCCCTGATGGCTCCAATTGCAATAACTGAAATCAGTACTGCAATTAAAAACCTTAAGCAAATGTCCAGGCCCTGATGGGTTCTGTGGGGAGTTCTACAAAACTTTTGCCTCAGAGATAACACCACTTTATCTCTGGGGCATTTAACTCAATTTGGCTGGAGGGAGACCCCGTTCCACCATCATGGAACTACACCACCATAACAGTAATACAAAAAGAGGGAAAAGACTCTAAAGGTTGTAGCTCCTATAGACCAATCTCTTCTAAAAGTAGATTACAAGATATTTACCTCAATACTGGCATCCAGAATAAATCCTCTACTGGCTCAAATAATTAAAACAGACCAAACAGGATTTGTTGAAGGAAGACAAGCTCAAGAGGGGCAGATGGACAATCAATATAATTGATCTACTACACAAACACCGATACCTGCATGCCTTCTTGGACTAGATGCCAAGAAGGCATTTGACAGTCAACTGGAGATTTCTGTTTGCGGTTCTGAGAGGATGGGTTTCCCAGCCCCCTTTCTGGCAGCGGTTAAATTCCTCTACACCAACCCCAAGGCTTATGTCAGGGTCAATGGAGGAGTCTCTCAGAGGCTATCATTGGGCAGAGGCACCAGACAAGACTGCCCAATGTCCCCATTACTGTTTGCCATCTACATTGAGCCCTGGCACAGGCAATGAGAGGACCGCACCATCAAAGGCTTTGTCGTGTGTGGAAGGAACACAAAATTTCATTATATGCAGATGACGTCCTACTCTACATGACAAATCCAGACGAGTCCTGCCCGGTCTGGGACCTCTCTAATAGATTCAGCAGAATATCTGCATACTCCCTAAACAAAACAAGACTAAAATTCTCAAACTGTTTTACACCCTCAGACCCAATAAAAGAACTTATCCCCTTGAAATGGAACTCCCAAAATTAAATATTTGGGAACCCATATCTCAAACAATTTAAGTCAACTTTTCGTGCACAATTTTGTCCCTTTATACACACAAATTCAGCAAGATATCAGAAAGTGGGAGCTCCTGAATTTACCCCAGTACTCCCGCATAGAATTGATTACCATGAATGCCTCCCAAGGTACCTATATCTATTCCAGTGTCTCCCAGTCAGGATACCAGTGAAACAATTAAAAATATCGCAAAGAACAATAATGAAGTTAATTTGGGCCAACAAGAAAGCAAGCATAAAGAGTTCAGTCCTACAAGTCGAAAAAGCACATGGCGGAAGAGCTGTACCCAATCTAGAGGATTATTACTTAGCCTCTCACCTAAGACACGCCTCCTGTGGATGACAGCAGGGTACAACTCTTTGGAAAGACAGAGAAAGGGCTGGCACTGAGGGTGCCCCTTGGACGCAAGAGTTTTTACTCCCCAACCCCTAGTTAGGGAAACGAATATAATTCTGCACTCAGTAAGGAATACACTAGCAGCAGTCCATAGATTATGGGTCAAACAAAGATGCCAAGGGGAACTCTGGCCACACAGACGGTTTGCCTGGGACGATGAATTTGAACCGGCCAGGCAAGACCTCACCTTCCGGAGACAGAGTAGGCTTTGGCTGAGTATCCTGGGACAACTACTAAATGAAAACACAAGCAGAGAATCTGCAGACATGAAACTGCAATTTCAAGTGAGGCATTCTGACCACTACGGATATTTACAACTTAGAAATCGCATACACAACATTCAAAAAAATATGGAAGGACAGTGGAACACTCCAGGCTTCAGGGAGTGGTGGGAGAGATTTTAGGCTCCCAAAAAACAAGGGGACACACTCTTCTATATATGGAGCACTCAGGGATGGGGGTGGGAGCAGCTTTTGGAGGAGGACTGGAAGTCTGTCTTTTTCTAGGCCCATCGAGCCATGTACTCCCAAAGATGGAGGGACTTTGAGTGGAAAATAAGGGCCAGGTTCTTCATTACCCCAGTAATACAGAATAAATGGGATGCGGGACATAGTCCAGGATGCTGGATGGGGTGTGAAGAGCAGCGGGCCACGCACTTACATGTCTTGGGACTCTGCACAGAGCTGCCTCAGTTCTGGGGAGGGGTGAGGGGGGCTCTGGGGAAATTTCTTCACTTTAGAAGAACCCCTACACCCTAAGCACCTGATCCCCAGAGGGGTGAGAGGTAGTGACCAAATTTATCTCTGGAACATTTCACTAGCTGCAGCCCACAAAGCAATAATCAGGAAATGGCTTCAACCGGCTCCCCCGACTCTGGCCCAATGGTGCGAAGTGGTTGCTGAGATTCAGGACATGGAGGAGCTGACACACAAAACATATTTCAAACCCTCAGTGTACATAAACAGATGGACCAGATGGACTCTGTGGCTGGGGAGTGAAAAAGACCTGAATCAGCCAGAACAAATTGATGAAAAGGATATAATTAATCAGCCAATATTTGTACTAATGATGATGTAATATGCCTGCGCAAAATGGACTGTTGTATGAAAGTAGTAGACCCTGCCTGTAAACAGATGATGTAATGAGCTGTTATGTCTAGATGATCAATAAACTTGAATTAAAAAAATAAATAATTAAAAAATTGTCTTGCATAAAATAATAGGTATGAATCTTTGCTCAGCTCAGTTCAGCTATTGGCAATTGAAAATGTGCTGCCCATAGGGAAAATTACGAGCAAAGTTTTGATATTATAGATCAGTTACTTGATTTCAGCAAATCAGCAATCAGAACCACAGGGCCTCTTAGCTAGCTCAGCGTATAGCTGTTGTATCATGCATTAAAATTGAGCAATCCACTTTACAGGAGGGGAGAGCAGTGAGACGTGCGCTTTCTTGACAAAAGAAAAACAAAACAGAAAGTAAAACTTATAAATACTCTGGCCAACTTAAGAGCTTTACAATAAGTTTATAAGTGCTGTGCAAGATGTCTTTTATGGTATAAGAGTACTGCATTACCCGATACCGCCCAATGACACAGCTGTAGCGCTTACTGCTTGCAATGCCTGGGTCATCGGAGGACAGCCAGGGCGAGGAAGATTAAGCATCCCAGAGGTCACTCTCCCACTTCAGGGGAAGGAGACTAGTCGGTTCTGATGCACTACTGCCCCCTGGGTGACACTAGGTGGCAATGCACACAGAACAGCATAAAGAGTTGGGGAGGAAGCCAACAGCGACTCGGTGCACACGCCTGCGTGTGCATCATCTTGTGCACACCAATGTCGGTGTCTCACAGGGACAACAATGTTAAATCCCAGGTCAGCAACATGATGAGGGTCCAACCCTCCCAGGCCCCGCGACCTGCAGCATGGCCTTACCACTCACTGGAGATCTAGATCTGTGGCAGGCCGGCTGCCCCTCGCAATGGGGAAAGCAGCGTGGAAGTGGCGGCTCTGACTGGTAAGTTCATGGGAAGCAAGGTGACGGGGTTGGACCTGAAGTGAGCACGGCTGGTAGCGGAGGAAGAAAAAATCAACCAAAAAAAAGCGTTGTCCGACAGTTTGGGCAGACAAAACTGCTCAGCTACACTCTGTGTTTCTCTTGCCCAAACTGCACGTGATCGTTGGTGTAGGCAGGCATACTCCAAGTACTCCATGGTGTGCAATTTTATTTAAGGGGGTGGCAAATAGGCTCTGAACTGCTTCCCTTTTCCATGAAAACTAACAAAGAAAATACTGAACCTTTCTGTAATTTTATTCATGGGAGTTGAATCTAGAAGGACTGGTCACTAATACTCTCTTTGCATCCCAAGGACAATACAACTTTACAGGCTCTGGGCTGGTATGTGGGTGCCTTAGGGAATGATGCATGGCATTTGTATTTACCCATGCATGGCAATAACCACTGTCGTGGGATACAAATGTTGTATTTATTGTGCCAAATGAGGCAACAAACACAGTCCTGGTGTGAAGTTGTATGTTGTCTGGCTACACCGGGGTAGCTCACCCTAGCAAGGGGTAGCAGTGAGTCCACTTAGTGTGCAGATCTGAAATCCCTGGCTACACCCCTGCACATGATGACACTTTTATACCACAAGAAACATCTTGCACAGCACATATAAACATATATAGTACTCCCCAACTGTGGCCTTCTCACTAAATCCATACAGTGCACAGCTGCCTCCTTCTCAGATTTGTAAATCTGTTTTAATTGCAATATTAGAACATTGTACTGCTCCACAGATGCTCAGGCCAGCCCCTGTACAGGGCCCGCCAGTGCCTGCCATCCTTTTCCTATCCAGTATCCCTTGCCACCATGGTTGTGGGAGCAGGGATGTCACACTAACTCAGTATGAAACATTACAGCATTCCCCACTGATGAGCATGTATTACTGTAAAAAAACAAAACAATACCACTATTATCGTGCAGCACTATACAGGAAAGGGGAAATTGTTTAACCAGGAAGGCACACTAAGCTGAAGCTTGTTTCCAGATGTGACCTGGGAACACAAGTGTAACCCCTAGATGGCGCTATCCCAGGGGCTACTACCCCTGCCTGATTTGCCACTAACAGGTTGAGGGGCCTGGATCCAATGGCGGGTGCCTCCACCCAGAGGTCAGGGTTTGCAATAGTTAAACTTACTTGGTCACAGCCCTCTGGGACACTGCAACCCCCCTTTCTTCCCACTAGTGGCCCACACAATATAGCAGAATTACCTTCACAGTATACACTTACCCCAAGGCTGGTTCAGGCACCGGACATCCTGTAAAATAAGATACAGTGCAACAATCACAGTACAGTACTTTAACATAGACAAATACCTCAGGCAGTATAACTTTGTTGAAACAAACAGCTCTGATTTATTTAGGGGATATAACAAGGACAGGGGAAATCAGGTTAATTAGCTTATCCCTTTACTATCTACTTATGGCTCTGTGCAGGCCTATCCTACCAGTTACTGTCCCTGGGTACCCAGGCCCTAGTGGCTAGTCCAAACCGTGGCAGCTGGTAGGGGCCCTTTCACACAGAGAAAAGGAAAATTAAACAGTCAGCAGTACAGTAATTCCATTTGGATTTAATGTGGCAATTCAACAGGAGCGACCGAATTAGTACTCACGACCTCCAAAGAAGATATGGTCCTTCAATGTCAGCAGGGCTACTTTTGATCTCCAAGAGACTCCTCACACATTTATATGGTAAAAAGAAAGCACTATACCAGGCAGGCTGCATCTGTATCCCAATCGCAATTACTGCACAATAACCAGGAGAACACACAGCAGATTCAGTTCCTGACAGACCGAGTGTAATTCAACAATTTCTTCAGTCTTCTACAGGGTGAGCCTGGTTTCTACTCTTCAGAGATCCTTTGATTCTTTTCAGGGACGGATTCAGTCCTAACAAGCAGTTACACAAGTTGTAGACCGAACTCTGGGCCTTGCACACGTTTTTGACTGAAACTGTGCACTGAAGGAGCACAGGGTTTTTCCCCTTCACTTTCAGATCTCAAACTGAAACTCCCAACAGACAAAACCGGGCACTTCCTTTGAGTTCCTCCCAGTTCTTGACTGGATTGGCTGTCACTCACAGACTGCTGCTGTTGGTCCAAAAGGCACGAAGTCTAAACTACATCTCCCAGAGTCACTGCCCATACAATCCTCTTGTGGCTGGCTCAGATTATGAGTCCCAAGTTCTGATTCGGTCCAAAGCATCATTTAGAGCTAGTTACCCCACACTGATTGGTCCAGTTCAGCAGTTCAAAACCAGAATGGGAACTAGGCAGACAGTTCTGACTGCAAAGAAAGCAGGTTAGACAAACTGTAATTTTATTATTACTGTAAATGATTTCTGGCAATCAGTTACATCTTTCAGACAGGTTCCCTTTGCACTCCTAGTGACTGCAAAATGGGTGAATTGGCAGCAGCTTGAGGTACTCAATCAAAGAAACACACAGTCCCCATACAACTAATTATGTCTGCAAGCAGACAGCTCTTAAAGAGACAGTACCAGAGGTTCTAAAAACACTCACTGATAAATGGCTTAAACGCCAAACACCATTCAGGCTTGGAGCATTCAAGCAAGCTCCTGGAAGTCTTTTGGGAACCCCCATTTGCAGGGGGGTTACACAAGGAAGTTATATGACTTGCTCAGGGGTGACAAGTATGCAAATGAGGGCCGGGGATTCAAACCAGTCTCCATGTTTGCAGCTCAGAGCCTTAAACCACTGTGCTATACTGCTTCCTTATACCATGATAAACTATCTTGACTTCCCTCATCCGCTGCTCTGGTAGGGACCTTCTTCAGGTGAGGCCAAGATTCTTGATTCTCTTTAATCAGGTTTGCCTAAAAACAGAACTGTTACAATGGGCCATCCTGTCAGTGGAGAAGCAGCACTGCTGCTCATGACACTGGCAGGTGGCAGCCTAGAATCGAAACTGAGCCCAGACAGTTAGATAAACCAAGCATCCCAAGAATTGCTCTCCCACAGGAGGAAGAGGTAGCTGTTCATGCTTATTTTCCCCCAGCTGAGTAGTCACAAAAGGTGGTGCAGCTGGAGCACCCTGGCAGGAGGAAAGATGCCAACAGGCTCTGAACAGGCACACTCTGTGTGCACACGCCTGGAGCCCCTTCCTGTCAGTGTCCTGAGGGAAGGGAACAGAAACACAAATCAGCCCCAGTCCAGCACGGATGATGCTGGATACTCTCGGGTGCCATTTGATAGCTCCATAAATGAATCTGCTGAGGGCGCTGACCTGAGCATGATCTGTCATGGGGGAAAGCCGTGAGTCTCAGAAGCTCAGGTAAAGTGGTGTTCGACCTGGGAGGTCACCAATGTGTTGAGGAAGGGCAGAGCCGGAGAGAAGGAGATATAAAGTACAATTCTACATCTAATTAAATATTCATGAGCCAAGCAAGGCCCCTGATTGGCTACTGGAGCAGTCCTTAATCTCTTAGAAATGACTGATCCAGCTGCCAAGCCACGTTGTGTGGAAGCAATGTATAGGACGTGAGAAGACCCTGTGCTGCACCACTCCCTCCACAGTGTTTAAACTAAAAATGGTAAATTAAAAAAAGATTATAAAGTAAAATTGTTATTGCAATTAGAGTAATAACCACAATAACAAGCTCAAAGCTGATCATTTCCTAGAATAAATAATTGGCTGAGAGAGACGTCCCTCTGCTGCACCTCGGGCCACTCATCCCCACATCGGATCAGTAATCCTTCGTATATGACTGGGTTCTCAGTTGTTACTGACTACATACTAGCAGACAGCTACAAATTGTCATAATAATCAATACAGCATGATAAAAACGTACACAAATATGATACACAAAGCCTGATATTGTGGCATCCCGCCTTGAGAGGGAAGTTATGTCTTTACCCAAGCAGACAGAAACCTGTGCCTACAGGAGAGGAGTCTCGGGGAACAATGTGCACTCCCTCTCAAAGTTGCAGACAGGGGTTGCTTACAAGTGAAGTGAGTTTGGTGACCTTAGCTTGGTCAAGCAGTTGGATTTGGTCTGTATTACCAGAAGGTGCCACAAGCACACGATGTGACTGCCAACATTCACAAGGATCTCCAGGACAAAGGACACAGGAAACTCCCCGCCTCACTCAGCAGAGCTGGGGCATCCAGGCAGTGCTGACACACTTTGGCAGAGCAGTGTGGGGCCCTCAGCTTGTGTACATTGCAGCTGAAGGTAAGAACAGGTGCAATCATCTTGTAACATGGCATGAATTGTGCACCTCTGAGGAGCAAGCCGATGGGGCTAGGGCAGTCACGAGACGGCAGCCGGGTGATACACTATATTATATGCCGTGCCAGCTTCGGCAGTACCACTGCAGCCGACCCCTGCCTAGCAGCACTGGGTCCCTCTGGGAAGTGGAGGAAGAGCAGAATGATCAGCGCTCTGCAGCCCTACTAGGAATCTGAGGTGGGAAGCAGAGCAGCGGGGGGTGGGGGGACAGCGGGAACCCGAGTCGCACACTGCGATGAGACGCGATCATTCCGGGGGCACAGCACCAACCCACCAGGATGCCATTGCCACACAGTCACCATCCATGGCACGGTGAACCTCCTCTATGGGACCGTCCCACCGGTGATGGGAAGGACAAGCGCCCGGTCACAGCAGCACAGCGCAGAGCACCGCTGGGAGCATAATGGAGAGCACCTGGAGGACCACGCTGCCGGATGACTATGATGGAGGCGGCAGGAAGGGAGAAGCGACCGACATGCACAGCGTGAATCCACGCTGTTCGAGCGGCGAAACCTGCAAGGTAGACTTCCACCGCGGTATAACAGCAATACCCGCACGGAACTCTGCACAATAAGAGCACAGTACTGTTGGCTGGCCCCTCCGTTGCCACTCTACGGACACTCTGTGTTGACCACATCAGTATGTATATGTGTGTTACACCAGTCTCTGAAAGTGCAGTACAATTCTCAAAAGTTCTGACTGTCTCCGCCTGGTATTGTGTACCTGTGACGAGTGGGCCCCTCCCGACATCCCTCCCAACCCGGCCCATGTTGCAAGCGCATTAAGCCACTCCGTCGGTGGGCTTTAATGTGATTGATGCATGGGGCTGGTGGTAGCCCCGGCCCTGGGCCTCAGGCACGCACCACCCCCCATGCATCAATCCAGCATTAGAGCCCACCGCGTGGCTTAACAGCTTACGGATATGCACCCTGCAGCCACACAGGACTACATTAATGACGGGGAAGGGGAAAGGAAACATTGTTTATACAGCTTCTTCAAATAACAAAGCAGTTTATAATCCAGGAGAGGAAGGAATTAATCCCCATTAGGCACACAAAGAAATTGAACAGAACAGCGAGGTGATCTGTGCAAGATGGCTGCACTGGCGCTTCTTGAACAATGACCATTCACAGGCAGCCAACATGGTGCAGCTAGCAGCTGTTCAAGTCCCACTCACCACCAGTCAGTATCACTATGTGCTGAGGCACTGAGAGTTCAGTTCAACCACCCCTGACAGTATCCATGGGTGCTGAGGCACTAATATACTAACACACTAACATACTAAAATGGCAGCAGAATAGGCCTATCGTAGCCGCCTGCCCATTTGGTCAGCCCTCACCCTGGGAACTGACCTCATACGCCGCCTCTCGGGAATCTCCTTCCCAGTCCCAGATATTCTCTCTGCACTGGACTTTGCTTCCAGAACCCTTCCCCTGTACTCGTCCCACCCCCTCTTAAACCCCTCCACTGTCTGGCTCCACCAGCTCCCTGGGCAGCGCATTCCTTGGCTCCACCACCCTCTCAGTGAAGTAGCACCTCCTCCTTTCTCCCCTGAATCTCCCCCCCTCAAGCTTCCACCCATGCCCTCTAGTTGCCCCCCTTCCTCCTTCGGAGCACCTGACTTTGCCTCCCCTATTTACCCCCTCATGTACCTGAAGAACTCTTATCATGTCCCCCCGGTCTCTTCTCTCTTCCAATGTGTAAATATTTAGCTCCTCGAGCCTCTCCCCATAGGTCCTCTCCCCCAAGCCTCAGATTATTTTGGTTGCCTCCTCTGGACCCTCTCCAGGAGTTCAATGTCCCTCTTTAAGTGTGGCCTCCAGAACTGCACGCAGTACTCGAGGTGCGGCCTCACCAAGCAGTTGTACAGGGGTAGTATCACCTCCCTCCTTCTGGAGGTGATCCCCTAACGATGCACCCCAGCATCCTGTTGGCCTTGGCCGCTGCCCTCCTATAAGTCTCCAAGTTGTTTATCTTGACATCCACCACCACCCCCCGGTCCCTCTCAGCCATTGAGACTTGTAGCATCCCCCGGTGTACACTTGGTGCAGTACCTTGCATTTCCCTGCATTGGAACTTCAATTTCACTTCTAGACCACCTTCCAGAGCCTCCAGGTCCCCCTGAAGGGCCGCCCTCCTCCCCATCCACCACCGCCCAGCTTTGAGTCATCTGCAAGAGACTCACCTCACTCCTAATACCCTTCCTTATGTCAGAGACGAGGCTGAACAGGAGGGGTCCCAGGACTGATCCTGAGGGACCCACTAATGACCCTTCTGGGGATGAAACTATCCCACCAACCACGACCTCTGGATCCAGTCCTGGAGCCAATTCCCCTATCCATCTGTTCATCTTGTTTCCCACCCCCATTTCCCCAGCTTGTCCAAGAGGCCCCATGGAGAACAGAGTCAAACGCCTTGCTGAAGTCAAGAAAGAGGACGTCCACTGGCCTACCCAGGTCCAAGGCACTGTCACCCAATCATAGAACTCCACAAGGTTTGTCTGACATGATTTCCCTGGGACAAAGCCGTGCTGTCTATCATCCAGGCACCCCCGACTTTTCCAGATCCCCCCAGCCTCTCCTTTATGATGCCCTCCATCACCTTGCCTACCACCAAGGTCAGGCTGATGGGCCTGTAGTTTCCTGCCACCTCCCTTGATTCACCCTTGTGGACAGGCACTATATGTGCCACCTTCCAGTCCTGGGGCACCCACCCTGTTCTCAGGGAGATGCTGAAAAGCTCCGCCAGGGGTTTGGCCAGGACATCCGCCAGTTCCTTCAGCACTCTGGGATGAATTTTATCTGGACTCGGTGCTTTCTCTGTCTTAAGGGACCTGAGGGCTTCCCTCACTCTCTCTGCTGTGATTTCCACCTCCGCTACCTCATTCCCTACACTGCCTTCCCCCCTTTTGTCAGTGATACCTCCTCCCCAGACCCCCCCAATCAGTAAGGGTTCCCTCTCCCCAGTTTCACCATCTCCTCCCCTGTATGAGGCAGCACCCCCATTTTCCTTGGTGAAAACTGAGGTGAAGTACTCATTTAATACCTCAGCCTGCTCCCCCCGGGTCTTGTGCCCATCCCTTCTGTTTTAATCCTGCTAATTTGCCCCTTCACCCATCATTTTTCCCCCAATGTATCTATAGAACCCCTTGTTCCCTCTCCTAATTTCCCTGGCCAGGTTCTGCTCCTTCCTTGCCTTGGCCACCCTCACCACCCCAGTGGCCCTTCTGGCCATCAGCTCGTACTCTCCTTGATCCCTTGCATTCCTTGAGCACTTGAAATGTCTATAGGCCGCCTTCTTTCCCCTCACCGCCTTCTGAACCTCCCTGGTCCACCAGCAGGGTTTTCGGGCCCTACCACATTTGTGTCTCACTCTAGCACAGGAGCTGGTGGCGTCCTGCACCCCCCTCCTGATGATTTCCCGCCTACTGTCAGTGTCCATGTCTGGCCCAATCCCATCCTTAAGGATCCTTCCCATTTCTTTGAAGTCCGCCCCCAAAGTCAGTTACCTCCATCTTTGTGCAGCCTTCTACCCCTCCCTAGGTCCAAGCAGAACCAGACCATGGCAAGGTCGCTCCCCGCCAACAGGTCCCTTACCTCCAGGCCTCCAATCTGGTCACTGTCTGCCAGGACCACATCCAGTATCTGCTCCTCCCTGATCAGTTCCCTCACCTGCTGGGTTAGGAACGTGTCCTGAAAGACATCCAACAACCTTTGTTCCCTGGCCACCGAGGATGTCATAGTCCCCCAGTCTGTTCCTGGCATGTTTAAATCCCCCAACACCATCACCCTTCCCCTTCCCAATCTGTAGTGTCTCCCAACATCTGGGACCAGACTCTCCTCCAGTTCCTCTGCCAGCGCAAGGGGTCTGTACACCACTCCTATTTTCACTCTCTTGCCCCCCCTTGTTATCAAAGTGACCCAAATCATCTCCACAGTTCCCTCTGCCTCCTCCACTCCTCCTATGTCAATGCAGTTTTTGACTATTATTGCCACCCTTCCCCCCCGTCCTTCCTGAACATGGTGTAACCCCATGCCCCACGGTGGCCCAGGTCTCTGTGACAGCTGCCACATCCACCGCTCCCTCAGTTAGCATCGCCTGAAGCTCAGGCATTTTATTGTCCAAGCTCCTGGCATTTAGCAGGACTACCTTCCACCCCTTTCCTATACTCCCATTTTCCCTGCTTGCGTTCCCATGGGGCCTCCGTCTACCCACAGTCTGCACCTTACCAGTCGGCCTTTTCCCACATCCCACCAGCTCCCCAGGGGGGTGGAGGCAGAGTCCCTCCTTTATCAGAACCCCCTCAATAGCCTCTTCTCCCATCCTCCCCCTTCATAAATTTAAACCCAACCTTTCACCGACAAACCCCTCTATTTTCAACTTAAGGATTTCCTTCCCCTCCAAGTTGAGATGGAGCCTGTCCCTAGCATACAGCCCCTTATCCTCCCAGGTCTCCCCCGAATCCCCCCATCAACCCGTACCCTCTGGCCCCACACCACTCCTTGAGACACTTGTTAATCTCCCTAATCTTCCTCTTGTGTTCCCCACTAGCCCTCGGCACCAGCAGGATTTCTAAGAAGGAAATTGCGCATCCTATATCATGACAAACCCTGGCTAGCTCCCTGAATCTTGCCTGTATCTCTAGCTCACTATTTCCTTCAATGTCATTCATACCCAAGTGAACCACTATGTCTGGGGAACCTCCACAATCCTTTGCCAGCTGATATACCTCATGTCTGGCCCTGTGCATTGTTAGTCCAGAGAAGCATTTTGTTCTGACCGGGCAGGTTCCCCCCTCCCTATCCCATCTGATCTCCCTGATCATGGAATCCCCAACAGGATCACTCTGACCAACACTTTTCCTCCATTCCTCCCTTTCCATGTCCCTAGTCCTTTGTACCAGAGACTTCCCCCAGCCGGCTCCTTGCTCCTCCCCCTCTTTGGGTGCCACCAGCCACACCCTCCTTATTTGCCCTGGCTACCTCCTTCCCTCCGTTTCTATGCCTCTCCTCCTCTAGAGTATGCTTCTGTGCCCCGCAACCCCTCCCCCGGGTCACTGCTCACGACTGGTCCCCCCCCCCCACTAAACTAGCCTGGCTCGTCCTCCCATCTCTGTTCATCATCTCCTTGCCTGTCATGTCCCTCTGACCCAAACCTTCAGCACCCTTTATTGTGTCCTCCTTGTACTTCTGGTCCTTCTCCTTGGCTTTTCCTCCCAACTGGTCCTTCTCCTTGCGCTTTCCTCCCTCTCCCCTCCACCTGCTCTGATCCCCGCCCCCATTTTCCCTGCATTCCAAGTTCCCCCTATTTTTCCTGCTTTCGGCCCCTCCTCCTACCCCTTACTTCCTGTCCATCTCTACCCACCCCTGTCATGGCTACATCCCCCCTCTTCCTCAAGCATATGTAAAGAATTGAAATGGTTGCTGAGCTTAAGGTCCGATCCACCTCCCCACCCTGCTTCCTTCTGTCTAGCCCCAGCCATCTGCCTGCTACCTTAGTAGTGTCCTCCTTTTGGGCCCCCTCTGTCAGGGTCCCCATGCAACCCCAGAGTCCACTCTTGCACTCCTTTCCCTATGCCCCTGTCCCTCATGCTTGGTGCATCCCTGTGGGGGTGCCTGCTTCCTTGGTAGTGCCCTCCTTTTGCGCTCCCTCTGTCAGGGTCCGATGCAACCCCAGAGTCCTTTCCTGCACTCCTTTCCCTATGCCCCCACCCCTAGTGCTTGGTGCATCCCCGTGGGACAGCCCCTGCCCTATTCCCCAAACATACCCCCCCCCCAGTTGTCTCATAATCCCCTCAACCTCCTCCCTGAGCTGTGCCAGCTGGTAGCACACCGGGCAACCACCGAACTTCCAAGCCCAGTCCAGTATCATGACCGCCCCACTGCACCCCACCGCCTTCCCAAAGATGCCGGCCCTAATGACATGTGGCCCCATCCTCCTTCAATTAGGTTTCCTTGGGTGAACCACCAGGTTCCTCACTAGTCCAATATGTACTCCCCACCCCACTAATCAGGTCACCCCCTAATCCTAGATACAGTACCACAACAAACAGGTACCCTCGTTTCTAGGTGTAGTATTTCACAGTTTACCTTGTTTGAGTTTAAACTATAGGGTGCCTCCCCCCCTTTCCAGCAATGAGCTCAACACCACATGCTCTTTTTCCCCTCCTCTAAGTCCTTCTCCAGCCAGTTCAAAAGTCCACAGCTCCTTCCCGCTTGTTTCCGATCCTCCAATGGGATCCTTCCTGGTTTCCTTGCTCCACCTTCCCCAGGCATTTAACAGAGGTCGGGGCCGAAGTGGGTGGTGTGGGACAAAAAATCCGGTAGCCTGGCCTACTCCGTGCGGCTGGAATGGCTCCCCAATCTCTCCACCGCAAGAACCCTCTGGTTGTCACTGCTCTACTCCACTGCCCTGGCCCGTTCTGTGCGGCCAGGATGGCTCCCCAATCTCTCTGCCGCAAGAACCCTCTGGTTGCCACCACTTTCCTCCGATGCTCTGGCCCGCTCCGTGCGGCCAGGATGGCTCCCCCAATCTACTGCTGTCCCCTAGTACAAAAACACAGCTCCTGTTGTGAGAATACGAGCTGGGCCACTTTTAAAGGCAGCCCAGCATACGTATTCCCTGCCGCAGCCTCCGCTTTGTTGCTATCCTCTGCGCCCGATTGGCGCACTTGCGCCTGGCTCCCTGCAGCTGGATTGGTCACCGCAAGAACCCTCTGGTTGCCGCCATGCTCCTCAGGTGGCCTGGCCTGCTCCATGCGGCCAGGATGGTTCCCCGATCTCTCCGCCACAAGAACCCTCTGGTTGCCGCCGCTCTCCTCCAGTGCCCTGACCCACTCCATGCAGCCAGGATGGCTCCCCGATCTCTCCACCGTAAGAACCCTCTGGTTGCTGCTGCTCTCTTCTGGTGCCCTGGCCTGCTCTATGTGGCCGGGATGGCCCCCCCCCGATCTACTGCTGTCCCCACCCCAAGTAACAGCCCTTAGCTCTCCACACAACCGTGGCTCGTTGGGGTCCCACTGGGTCTTCGTGCCCAGTACAGGGAGCTTACAATCCCAACCAGAACAGAAACAAGTCAGTAGATGGAGCGCAGAACTAGGATCACAGACTCGCCTTCCTCTGCTTTACCGGAAATGGAACTGACAACTATGAGTAATCAGTTCAGCCCCATACACCTCCGAATAGCATCCCTGCGTTCTGAGGCACCGACACGAATCAGTTCAATCTCAGTCACCCCCAGACAGTGTTCCTGTATACTGAGGCAATGACAGTAATCATTTCAGTCCCATACACCCCTGGACAGTGTCTCTGTGTTCTCAGACTCCAATAGGAATCAGCTGACTCCCATACACCCCAAGCCAGTGTCCCTGTGTACTGATCCAGCAACAGGAATCAGTTCAGTCCCAGTCACCCCCCGACAGTGTCCCTGACTACAGAGGCACTGACAGGAATCAGTTCAGCCTCAGTCATCCATGGACAGTGCCCCTATGTACTGATCCATCAGAAGGAATCAGTTCAGTCCCAGTCACTACCGAACAGTGTCCCTGTGTGTACTGAGGCACCAGCAGTGATCAGTTCTGTGTCATACGTCCCCTGACAGTCTCCCTGTGTATGAAGGAACCAATAGGAATCAGTTCAGTCCCATACACCCCTGGACAATGTCCCTGTGTACTGAGGCATTGACAGGAATCAGTTCAGTCCCACACACCCCTGGACAGTGTCCCTGTGTACTGAGGTACTGACAGGAATCAGTTCAGTCCTATACACCACCAAACAGTGTCCCTGTGTACTGATCCACCAACAGGAATCAGTTCAGTCCTATACACCCTGGATGGTGTCCCTGTCTACTGATCCACCAACAGGAATCTGTTCAGTCCTACACACCCTAGATGGTGTCCCTTGGGACTGATCCACCAACAGGAATCTGTTCAGTCCCATACATCCCCTCGACAGTGTCCCTGTGTATTGAGGCACTGATAGAAATCAGTTCCGTCCTATACGCCCCCAAACAGTGTCCCTGTGTACTGATCCACCAATAGGAATCAGTTCAGTCCTATACACCCTGGATGGTGTCCCTGTGTTCTGATCCAACAACAGGAATCTGTTCAGTCCCAAACACCCCCAGACAGTGTCCCTGTGTACTGATCCACCAACAGGAATCAGTTCAGTCCCATACACCCCTGGACAATGTCCCTGTGTACTGAGGCATTGACAGGAATCAGTTCAGTCCCACACACCCCTGGACAGTGTCCCTGTGTACTGAGGCACTGACAGGAATCAGTTCAGTCCCACACACACCTGGACAGTGTCCCTGTGTACTGAGGTACTGACAGGAAACAGTTCAGTCCCACACACCCCTGGACAGTGTCTCTGAGTACTGATCCACCAGGAGGAATCAGCTCAGTCCCACACAATCAGACTGTGTCCCTGTGTACTGATCCACCAACAGGAATCAGTACAGTCCCATACACCCCTGGACAGTGTCCCTGTGTACTGATCCACCAGGAGGAATCAGCTCAGTCCCACACAATCAGACTGTGTCCCTGTGTACTGATCCACCAACAGGAATCAGTACAGTCCCATACACCCCGGACAGTGTCCCTGTGTACTGATCCACCAGGAGGAATCAGCTCAGTCCCATACAATCAGACTGCGTCCCTGTGTACTGATCCACCAAAAGGAATCAGTTCAGTCCCATACACCCCTAGACAGTGTCCCTGTGTACTGATCCACCAGGAGGAAGCAGTTCAGTCCCAGTTACCCCCAAGCACTGTCCCTGTGTACTGAGACACTAACAGTAATCGGTTCAGTCCCAAACACCCCCAAACAGTGTCCCTGTGTACTGATCCACCAACAGGAAGCAGTTCCGTCCATTACACCCTGGATGGTGTCCCTGTTATACACCCCGGATGGTGTCCCTGTGTACTGATCCACCAACAGGAATCAGTTCAGTCCCATACACTCCCAGACAGTGTACCTCTGTACTAAGGCACTGACAGGACTCAGTTCTATCCCATATACCCCCAGACAGTGTCCCTCTGTATTAAGGCCCGGACAGTGTCCCTGCATACTGAGGCACTGACAGTAATCAGTTCAGTCCCATACACCCCTGGACAGTGTCCCGGTGTACTGAGGCACTGACAGGAATCAGTTCAGTCCCAAACATCCCCGGACAGTGTCCCTGCATACTGAGGCACTGACAGTAATCAGTTCAGTCCCATACACCCCTAGACAGTGTCCCGGTGTACTGAGGCACTGACAGGAATCAGTTCAGTCCCAAACATCCCCGGACAGTGTCCCTGCATACTGAGGCACTGACAGCAATCAGTTCAGTCCCATACACCCCTGGACAGTGTCCCGGTGTACTGAGGCACTGACAGGAATCAGTTCAGTCCCATACACCCCTGGACAGTGTCCCGGTGTACTGAGGCACTGACAGTAATCAGTTCAGTCCCACACACCCCTGGACAGTGTCACTGTAATGATCCACCAAGACAAACCAGTTCAGTCCCCGCCACCCCCAGACAGCATCCCTGTGAACTGAGGCACTGGCAGGAATCAGTTCAGCCTCATAAAGCGCCGGCCACTGACCCAGTGTACTGAGGCACTGACAGGAATCAATTCTGTCCCATACACCCCTGGACAGTGTCCCTGTGTACTGATGCACCAACAGTAATCAGTTCAGTCCCTCACATCCCTGGACAGTGTCCCGTGTCCTGAGGCACTGACAGTAATCAATTCATCCCAGCCACACCCAGACATTGTCCATAGGTGACAGATACAGGTAGCAGTTCAGTCCCAGACTCCGCAGACAGTTCTCCTGGGTGCTAAGGCATGGACAGGTATTAGTTCAGTCTCAGTCATGCCTTCATATTCTCCCTTGGTACTAAGTTACCAACAGATATCAGTTCGGTCCAGGCAAGAGTCCCCCTCAGCTTTTCAGCTGAGGCACTGACAGGAATAATTTCAGTCTTAGTGACCCCCAGACAGGTTCCCTGTGTACTGAAGCACTGACTGGTAACAGTTCAGTCTAGTGGTTGTGCAGAATAAGGAATCCATCAGAATTAAGGAATTTCTGATTTCAAGTCTGATTTAATTCCAAATATGATATAACCTCGGCATTAACATCAGACCCATAACTGGAATTGTCAGTTCATAGTATCATAGCTGTCACAAAGCATATATAGACTTTCGTCCTTGTCTGCTTGTATAAAGTGTATTATCAACAAGTGAACTAATTAATAAACTATAGACTTGGTTCTACTGTAATCATCTAATCTTATTTTAAAAATATCTAAAGTTGGACTACTAACTATATCATGGGGGAGAGAATTCCACCTTGATACGACACTCGGACTAAACCACTGTTTTCTTTTTTGTGATTTCCACTTTTGTTGTTTAATTTGTCTACAATGAGCTCTAGTATTGTAATTTCTGACAAATAATTCAGGTCCTAAATCTTCTCCGAGGATATTATCTTGAAATGATCTATAGACTAAAATCATATTGCCCCTCCATCTTCTATAAGCCAAGGAATATAGATCCAGATTGTCCAAACCTCTCTTCATATGTCATATTTTTAAGTCCCAGTAATGATCGGGTAGCCCTTCACTGTACTTTCTTCACTCTCGCTATCTCACCCTTAGTGTAAGGGGACCAGACCTGGGAACAGTACTCCAAGTGAGTTCTAACCAACGATCCATACAGTGGGATCAAAACCTCTCTACTTCTACTTACTGTATGTCTCAATATACAGTTTAGAGCCCTATTAGCGTTTTTTTATAGTTTGATCACAATGGGCAGTAAAAGAAAGGTCAGTTTGTATAATAACACCCAAATCCCTTTCCTGTGTCACTTGTTTTAATTGTTTATTAATGATAGTGTAATTGAGTTCCAAATTCTTCTTTCCCATGTATAGGACAATACAGTTATCTTCGTTTAGTTTAAGTTTATGGTCTACTGTCCATTTCTCGATATATTTAAGAGCTTCTTGAAGTCCAATATAATCTGAAGATGAATCTATTGCTGTTCCCACTCTACAGTCATCGACAAACTTGGTTATCCATATATTTCCCTTATTATATTGTAATGATGATATATATATGTTGAACAGGCAGGGGCCAAACACTGAACTCTGGGGGACCCCACTTGACACCGAAAGCCAATCAGACAACAACCCGTTTATCACCACTCTCTGCCTCCTATTCTCCAACCACTCTGATATCCAGTTTACAAGGATCCTATTTATATTTCGCAAAAGAAGGGATTTAATTAGTTCTTCATGTGGTAATTTATCGAAAGCTTTTGAATAATCTAACTGAATTACATCCACTGACCTACCATGATCCCAAAAAACTGCTAACTTTTTCATAAAAACTCAATAGGTTAGTCTGACATGATCTTGACTTTGTAAACCCATGTTGACTATGATCAAAAAGGTCGTTTTCTGCTTTTTTTAAATTGGGAATATTTATGTTACTACCCTGTTGAGTAGGTAATTCACTTAATTGGAAGAAAACAGTGTTATGATCACTATTTGAGATTGGAGTTCCAATCTCAGTGACAATTAATCTGGGTCCCATGTTTGACAATACAAGATCCAATATATTATTAGACCTTGTACTTTCTAAAACTAGCTGATTCAGGCCCAATTGATTAAAGCTTTCTAATTAGTCCCTTTCATTTATTCTGAGTGTTGTCTGGTTTATCCAATATACGCCCGGAAGATTAAAGTCTCCTGTTATAATAATATTTTCAGCTGAATCAATGTGGTCCAGGTAACTTAGAATTTCTGTATCCAGTTCCCTAATTGCTGAAGGGGGACGATACATGGCTTTCAATATCATTTTTGGAGCATTTTGAGGCAAGATTTTAACAGATAAATGTTCAATATTTAATTTACCATCATGTATTTCCATACTAGGAATAGATTCATGCACATAAATTGCCACCCCACCACCCTTTCTATGTATCCTGGATTTGTGATAGATATTAAATTCTAATATGTTTTTATCCCATGTATCGTCTTCCTCCCACCAAGTTTCAGTAAGAATTGCTATTTTGATGTTTTTATTCTTTATAAGAAGCTTAAATTCATCGAATTTGCCATCCAAACTTCTCACATTTGATTGGAATTTCTATTTTGAAGTGGCACTACTGGGCTGTATTGTGTCACAAACTGCCACTTCACAAGTAAATTGGAGGGAAAACACCCCCACCTTTGAAGCACCCCAACTTGCCACTCTCCTCATGAGTGCTGCACTGCAGTGAAATGTGTGTCTGGCTGTTGCTCTAGTGTGAAGTGTCCAAAGCAGTAGAAAAGTTCCTTAAATCATACATATTTAAGTTTGGTAATGGCCACTGCCTCACCTGCAAGGTTAGGAGACTGTAGTGGCAGTGGAGACTAAGGAATTGTACATGGCACATCTGAGACACACAAGTATGGTGGCACTGGATCGAGACAGAGCAGACTAAGGAAAGCATAAAAGGCAGAGGGTGCCTGGCACAAACCCTTTCACCACCTTGGCTTCTAGCTGTAAACTCTGAACTAATGGAACAATGAATGCATTCAGTCCGGACTGTAACATGCTCAAACAAGGGTCTTTCAGATATTAATGCTTGAGTTTATTTAACTTATTTAAAATAGTCACTCACAGTGTGGCTAGTCAACAAAAATCAAAATGCAGCATTCCTCATCAAGCTACTCCTGTCATAAACGGGCTGCTTTTCATTTAAAACATTTTCTGTTTACTCTTACCCCAATGTAAATGGAAGATTTTAGTTTCCCAGGTTTCAGACGGAAGCGTTGGCAACAGGGGCATCACCACATACATAAAGTTGGGGGGCTAATGCCCCCCAGTTAAAATCTTCTAAAATCTAGGGGGGGGGTCCAGGGGCATGCTCCCCCGGAAAATGTTGACATTTTTTACCTTCAAATGGTGGCTTTTCCTGCACTTTAATGGTGAAAGAGGTGCTTGAAAAGCCTGGTTAACATCACCTGTATTTCTTACATGTGGAAATATTTGGTTACTACTGCACCACCAAGGACTACGGACAGAGAAACACCATTTTTTTTATTTTAGTCTTTGAAACTGGGTAAGGCCCACTAGGCACAAGTGCGTGTTTTTAGGGGCGACCTGGGAGCACTGGGGAGGTTGATTGACTTGCTCAGAGTCACACAGTATGCAAGTGGAGGCTGCAGGAATCAAACCCAGGTCTGTTGGATGTACCAAGCTCATTCACAGCTCATTACTCTAACCTCTAGGCTATACTGCAGCCCTCGGCCACCATTTTCCCAGCAGATCTGCTGGAAGGGCTACAGAACCCTAGAGTAAAACAGAGACTATTATCCCAGCACATCTGTTAGGTTGGACCTCTGAGAACAACAGACACAAATACACCATTATCTCAGCAGATCTGTTTGGAAGGTTACAGGACACCATGGGAAAACAGACTGGCAGACAGTCACCATTATCCTAGCAGATCTGCTAGGAAGATTACAGGCCCCCAGAGGAAAACGTACAGTCAGATACCATTATTTCAGCAGACCTCTTGGGCTAGGAAGCTTACAGGACCCAACAGAACAACAGACGGAGGTTCACCGTTATCCCAGAGGATCTGCTGGGAAGATTACAGGACACCAGAGAAAAACAATCACCATTATCCCATTAGATCTGCTAGGAATGTTATAGGAACCACAGGGGACAACAGATAGATACTGATATTCCAGCAGATCTGCTGGGAAGGTGAAAGACCACAGAGGAAAACAGAGATACATTATTATCCCAGCAGATCTGTTGGCAAGGTTACAGGACCCCAGAAGAAAACAGGCAGACACCATTATCGCAGCAGATCTGTTGGGATGGAAAGCTTACAGGACCCCAGAGAACAACAGACAGAAGTTCACCATTATCCCAGTAGTTCTGTTGTAAAGGTTACAGGACCCCAGAGGAAAACAGTCACCATTATCACAGCAGGTCTGCTGGGAAGGTTACAAGACCCCAAGGGGACAACAGATAGCCACTGGTATTACCCTAGCAGATCTGCTGGGAAGGTGAAGGACCCCAGAGGAAAACAGATACACTGAAAAAATATGGCTTTTAAACCAAAATATGAATCTGATTGATTGGTTTAGCTCACAGCCTGCTTGCCTGCCCTTGTTCACCTCGTACATAAAAAAAAAACAAAGCAAGATAAGGGTTATACTGCAGCATTGTGTATCACAGGCTGTCTGAACTGGCTAACCTTGCTTGCCACAAACCCACAACACAAACCCCTCCGGGTAAGGCAATTTAGAGAAAGTGCCGTTACTTGTTTCTTAGCACCAGCTTCCCAGCTCTAGTTATTTTCTGGTGCGAGTCTGAAACTTAACCAACCAAAGTGCTGTTATTTTTTCTTTCTGAGCTGTCAGCTCTAGCGTTGGTGACAGGAGACTGGAAGAGCCTTTGATATTTTATCAACGAACAGGGTACATACACTACATACCACTACTGACAGTGAAGGTAAATAATAAAAATGCTTTTAAGTGTTGTATGTCACTCACAAGCCATCTGTGAGCTTTTCAAACCCTTACCCCCCCCCCGACTTTCTCAGACTCAGAATGAAGGTAAAAATAAACACATCTTATTTAGATTATTTCTGATCTCTCAGCTCTAGTAAGAGCCTTCGATTTTTATCAGTGAGTGTACTCTATTATTTCAAAAATGTTCAGTCCAGAGTCTTCTCAACAAGGCAACCAAACCAAGCACAAACCAGTAACCGACTCCACCAACAGCTATCTCTTGCTGCACAGAGTTTTGGACTAGTCCTATGTGTACCACGTGTGTTGGAAAAAAAACAAACACGTTTATACACTGATTGGCTCGGATGTGCAAGCAAGAGCTACACTGTTGGCAGGCAGGGCAGCGGAGGTGGGTTCCAGTCAGAACCCTACTTCTACCCTTTACTGCTATGTGGGGGATAATGTCCATTCAGTGTTGGACATTTACCCGGCTTATATGAAATTCAGTAGCTAGGTGGCCAATAACTACTAAACATTTACTAGTGGCAACTAATACAAATAAATGTTTCATTTTATTTAATCATCTCTTTTTTTTTTTTTTTTATTTTTCATCTTTATCCTCCTTCCCTACCCCCGGTGCCCCCTCCTTCCATCCGCTCATGTCCCCCGACACCCACCACCTTAGGGATCTGCCCTAGAGTGCCCTTCCCCTCTCCCTGGCACATTGGGGTCTGTCCCTATAGAGTGAATCGGAAATGAACTTAGGCGGACTTCATCCTAGGGAGCGGCCGGAGATGTTTCAAAGTTTTCTCCCCTTACGCCCCGCCCCTGGGACGCCGTGCGCTTGGGACGTATGTCCCGAGTGGCTACGTGCTGACGCACACCAGCCTCGCGCGCCGCGACGTCTTCTCCCCTGCTCCGGATAAGCGAAGCCGCCTCCATCCCTTCCTACTGTCGGTGCTTCCACCGGCTATGGAAGGGATGCAGAACGCAGAGCGTTCTTGGTCACCCACCCCTGAGGGAGGAGAGCATCCGTTGGGACGCTCGATCCTCCCTCCCCCCCACCGACCCCCGGCTGCCCGAGTCCGTTCCGGAACCCGGGCCGCCGGCGTAGCACGAGGTGTGGCGTCTAGCGCCTCAACCCTCAGCGCCACCGGCCCGGCTAATCATCTCTTAATATTGCATAAGCATCAAGAAATATTTTCACAGCTGTGCATTTGTTTTAAATGCAGTGCTGTCTGTCCTAACGGTGTACTCTTACTACCATTCGCTGCTATGTGGGAGACCAGGGTTTACAGCCAACACTTGGGACTTTTACTCCAGTTATAGGATGTTAAGTAGCCAGGTGGCAAAGGACTAATGGACAGTGACTACAAGCAAATAATTAGTAACTTAATTTTATTTTACCTTATTTAACCACTTAGTGGTGATTAAATAAAGTGTAATCAGCATTTGTTTTAGTTGCCACTGATAATTTTTAAGTAGACATTGGCCACCTGATTACTGGATTTCTTCTTTGCTGGAATTTAAAGGTCATCTTTTGAGCAAACTGTGACATCTAGAAGAAAAGGACCTGTGCTGTTTTTACTTTCTGGGTAAGGAGAGACTCCATGTTGTGTACGGTATGTTCAAATCCGTTAGAAAATTCAGGTGCAATGTTCCTTCTAGGGGTAAGATGTTGCAATAGACTTCATTGCAAGGTTTCCATTCATCTACCAGGTAGCCATTAAAACCAGCTTCTTACTTTCCTGGTTGCCTCAACATATCACGATAGGTCACCTGCCCGCAGTTGATTGCCATAAAGAATTCCTTTGTTTTCTGCCAATATGAGTGGTTGTATCACTCGTAAATTCCAAATGGACTAAGCAGTAAAAAACCGGAGCCAGTTCCACAAGCATGACACCCCCATGCAGGCACATGCAGCCCTGTTTTGTGATGTCAGAAAGCGAAGGCTGCATGTGCGCACTTCATTGGAATTTATGAGCGATATATCTACTTATATGGGCAGAAAACAAAGGAATTCTTTAAGACAATCAACTTCGGGGCAGGTGACCTATCACATATGTTGGGGGGAGGAGTAACTAGGAAGCTGCTCTTGAACCAGTCGTCATGAGAACAGGTACACAAACTGAGTGCAGCATGTTGATGTATTGGGGAAGGAGGGAGCACATGCCAGCCAGGTTGTTTGTTTTTATTTTCATATTATGTAATTTAGTTAATAAAATGTTTATCATGGGTGAAGCAGGAGATTCTGTTTATTAGGAATAATACTACATGAACTGGGAGTCCAGAATGCAGGATTATAAAAATTTAAGCTGGAAAAAAACTTGACTCATTATATTGGAAACAACTTGGAATAAAATGACTGCTGCAGCATCATTAACTTATCCAGTGTTGTGACCGACTGCCAATCAATGAGAAAGTGAAACAACTTAGTACAAAGCAGTTTTCAGTCTCATGCACCCCCTCCCTCACACCCCATGTCTATCACTCCCCGGCGGGCCGGCAACTGGCCTGTATATTGTTCTTGTGGCAGGCTGTGTTGTCCCCTTCCCTCCAACAGTGCAAGGCAGATGCTCCCGCTCAAAGCCCAGAACCCTCGCGCTGATCTGAGTGCTGTAAACCCATCTGCCACCCAGTGCTCATTCACTAGTCAGTAGTCACAGCATCACGTCCCACTAACCTGCCAGAAGCATCCACCAGTCAGTCAAGCTATGTGCTCTTGTCATCTGGCATTCCCAGTCTGACTCCCCAATCTAGCCAGTAGCTGACGATTTCCGTCCTCAGCAGCCCTGCGTGCTAACAAGGTTCAGACTAGTTTCGTTTTTCCCCATTGGGCTTTGTGACTCTCGTGAGCCCTCGAGAAGCACTCACAAAGTAAAATGGAGAAAAACAAAAGTGCTCTCCATGCGGTGGTGCTGTGAAGTGCAGCGACTTAAGGAAAAAAAAACAGCTGGCTTTTTTTTTTTTTTACTTTTTGTCAGTTAGCTTAGCAAAATGATTGGGGGGGGGCTTTAACATACATTGGGGGGTCTGTAGCCTCTCCAAAATCAGCACAGTGACTCCACTGGTTGGCAAGAGTGGCAACCAACGTCAAGGTAGTTCACAATAAGCAATGTCCTATGCTGCTTTTTATTACAGCTGCAGGGCGGAGCTCTGCAGACGTCTTGCTATCACAGTAGAAAAATGGAGCTCTCAGTTTCCTAACTGACTTCACAGAATTGAAGTTGGAGTGCAATCACTCTACTAGTTGACACAGTCTGGTGTGTCCCTATACCGCACTATTTTTTTTTTCTGTCTGACAAGGAAAGCTTATTCACAAAGTACACATGCTGCAAAACAAAGCTTTTTTCTTAAGCTGTTGAAAGGAAGTTTCCTGATGTGAGAAGAGCTGAAGGAGGACATATGGAGCCTTTCCATCCAGGCTAAAACATAGAAAAAAAGATTTTTTTTTCTTCCCCTCCCATGGGAAAGTGTTTAGTTTAAGAGCCTGTTGGCTCTGTAGACTGGAATGTGTGGAATGCATTCCCAAGAGACATCCATAAATAGTGATTGCTTTAGAACTGGTAAGAACTTTGTTTCAAAGATAAGAATTATTTAGAACTATGCAGCATTGAAAGTGTATGGTGAGGGGAGCACACTTTCTCATTCCATCTACTTTTTTAAAAAATGTTTATTTTTTACAGGATAGCAAACTTTAGGTCATAGACCTATTTTCAAAGTTGTCCTATGTCAAGAACAAATTACATTCAATATGACATACAAAAATTCAGAATACATAAAACAACTAATAAATAATTTTTGACATTATACAAGATAAAAATCTTCAATCAGACCAACAATTAACACATTTATCCACATTTTAAAAACAAGTACAGTCATCATAAAATACAGTGCTCGATCCTAATTTAAACTGGGATAGTTTAGTTGCTTTCCTTAATTCAGGGGGAATATTATTCAAAATATTTGCAGTCTGAGCCTCAAGTGTCATAGTACCATATCTTGTATTAGTTTTTGGAAAAGTGTAACCTCTATGCTTTACGTCCCTTAAAAAATATGGATAATGTTTACTAACAGAAGGCAATTCCATGTTTCCATCAATCATCCCATTTGTTATTTTATAGATAAATACTGAATATTGTTTTTTTAAATCGTTCTGATAAACTGTCCCAGTTTAGATCTTTATACAAAATGCAATGATAAGCATTATAGCTACAGTTCAGGACAAATCTTGCCAATTGATTATATGATATGACTAATTTATTTAAATGTGTTTGGACCCACAAAATTATACACCATATTTCCATATTCTAATACAGGCATTATTAATTGATTTGCAATTAACCTCTGAGTTTGTAGATTTAATATCCTTGAAGACCTACGTAATGCCCCTATCTTATTATTACTTTTCTTTATTGTATTATTAATATGAGCTGAGAAAGAAAGTATAATCAATCTCTACACCTAAATATTTATATTGATCTGTGATTATCAATTTTTTCCCATTCCTCATTAGTATTTCCCTATCTCTGATCTGTTTTTATTAACCTTTGTTTTTTTATTTAAAAACATAACCTGAGTTTTTTTATCACTTATCACTAATTTAGAGCACCAATCCTGTAGAACATCAAAATCCATCTGTAATTTACCCATCATTTCATTTTGAGATTTGGCTGATGCTAAAAGTACTGTATCATTTGCATACAACCTGATCTGTGTATTATTTATTTTGGTAGGTAATTCATTAATATATAACAAAAACGATAATGCAGGGTTTTAAATAATTGATTAGCAGTTTTTGTCTTGGGATGATACTAACTGTACAGAAAGTATTTATATAGATTTTCTTGAAGTGCTGTGTTTGTTAAACACAGTGAGGCAAGAGCTATTAATTTTCACAAAGCTTTAGCACTTTTATGAGCAAAACGCTAGTCAATTTTTAGAGTTAAATAAAACCCTGTAATGGCCCCAAAATTGAACCTTGAGGGACACCTCTTAGTATACTACCTACTTCAGAAAATTGACCATTTATTACTACTTATTGTTTTCTTTGACTCAAATATGATTTAAACCATAATAATGACCTAGGGGCTATACCAATCCTCTCCATCCTCTCATACAATAAATGGTGGTCAACCAAATCAAAGGCTTTGGACAGGTCAACAAACACTGCGCCCGTGGACTCTCCCTTATCCAGGGCCACTGCCACTTTATCAACAAAGGTCACAAGTGCAGTGCAAGTTGAATAACCTGCCCTAAAGCCACGTTGGTATTTAGTCAATTTTGAATATTTTTCTAAGTAACTATGCAACTGGCCAAACACCATTTGTTCCATTAACTTAGAGAGGATTGCTATTGGTCTATAGTTTGAGGGGTCATTTGAATCCCCCCCCTTAAATATAGGTACTATTTTGGCTATTTTCCAGACAGAGGGAAAACATTTTCCATCAAACTTTGATTAAATAAATCAATCAGTTTTGGTGATAAGACTTCAACTGCATCTTTAATAAATTTCCCTTCAATATTGTCCATACCATATGATTTATTTTTATTTAATTTTAAGATCTCCCACCTAACTTCCGAGATTTTAATTTTTTTAAAATAAAAAAGAGGACAATTTTCATTATTAGTTTCTTTATTTATTAAATCCGTTTGTACTTGTGAACCAGCTGGGATGGTAATATCAGCAATGTTAAGAAATATTTATTCAACAACTGGGCTGTTTTATTTGAGTCAAGGAGCTCACCCTTATTTATTATTAGACATTTTTATACAAGACTTAGCTCTCAAAGGGTTTTCCAATTCTTTTATCATATTCCAGTATTGTTTAGGATCATGAGTTGTCTCAATTTTAATGTTGTAAAATGTTTTTCTTGCAGGTCTAATTAACCTTTAGCATTCATTTCGCTTAATTTTGAAATTAACCCAGTCTTCCTCCCTTTTTGTTTTATTTGCTCTTTTCCAGATTATATCTCTGATACGAATTTTCCTTTTCAAATATTCGTTTATCCATGGAAGATGCTTTTTCTTTGTTTTAATTTTTTTTAAATGGTGCATGCCTATTACAGGCCTCTAAATACGTTTTTGAAAATTCTTCAACTGCCAAATTTACGTCTGGAATTAAATTTAATCTTCCCCACTCTATACAATTTAAATCATAAACAAAATTATTTGCGTGATAGTTCTTAAAGTTTCTTTTTAGGGTAATCTTTTCTTCCTCAATTATTTGATTTAAATCTTTTACAGCACAATATACTGGATTATGATCCCCCAAATTTGGAGGTAAAATCAAACATTTTTCGACATGAAAGCTCCTAGAGAGAAAAATCAAGTCCAAAATACTCCCCTGACTTTTAACCCCACTTTTCCTAGTACTTTGATTTATTATTTGATTGACATTTAGTATCTCAAAACTCTGTTCCAATTTTAATCCCCTTGGCGTGCCCCATGCAGCGTTGAAATCACCAATTAGTATTAAATCTTTGCCATCTGACACTAATGCTAATTTAGATGCCAATAATTCAAACTTGGTGGTATTTACTTTTGGAGGGGAAATAGACTATACTAATTAAGAGCTGCAATCTTTCAAATTTAACACAAAGACATTCAATTCCCTCTAAATTACCCTGAAAAACAGCCTCTCCCAAACCCAGTTTCTCCGTGATATATAAAAGAACCCCGCTACCCCTCTTTCCCCTATCTAATCTAAAAAGATTATAACCATCCATTAATATTTCATTATCCTGTATGTTTTGAGATAACCATGTTTCAGTTATTCCTATCACGTCTGGTTCATAACTTTTAGTCCATATTTGAAATTCATGCATCTTGTTTATAACACTTCTTGCGTTTTCAAGTGAAATTTTTAAATTTTGTTTATTGACTCCTTTGGGGCCGGGATTTATCTCCACATCACCTGCAAGCAGTATTATATTCTGACATTATCTCTCTAGGTTTTTATATGAATGGTCAAGTAGACCAATTGCAAATTACAAGTATTTAAAGCTACACTAGTTTATCCACAGAGACATGTACAGCGTAGGGCAAGAACAGTGTGCCATTTTCCCCACACTGGGATGCATTTCATACTGGCAGTGGTAAAAAATAAGGGGCAGGTATAACGTAGGCATCCCTTCCCTGTGATGGACTTCATGCTAGGGAACTGTGAAGGACTGACAGCACTGAAGATTGAACCCTCTGTTTATTCACAGGCACAGGTACAGTGTGCCTATGGGACAGTGCAAGTCTTCTTCACACTGTCACGTATTTCTGCTGGTGAAAGGTGAGGGACTGATGGCACTGAAGACTGAAACCCCTCTGTTTATCCACAGCAATATGTACAGTGTGGGGCAGGAACAATGTGCATTTTCCCCACACTGGGATATATTTATTACTGGATAAAGGTGATGGACTGGCAGAACGGAAGACTGAACCCCTCTGTTTACCCACGGGGATATGTACAGTGTGGAGCCTGGACAGTGTGTCTCCCCCCCACAGTGCGATGTATTTAGTGCCCTTGAAAGGTGAGGGACTGACAGCACTGAAGACTAAACCCTCTGTTTAACCAGAGAGACACGGACAGTGGGGGCCAGGTACAATGCAGTCATCCCCACAGTGTGATGGACTTTATGCTAGGGAAAGGTGAAGGACCGACAGCACTGGAAACTGAATCCTCTGTTTAACCAGAGAGATATGGACAGTGGGGGCCAGGTACAATGCAGTCATCCCCACAGTGTGATGGACTTTATACTAGGGAAAGGTGAAGGACCGACAGCACTGGAAACTGACTCCTCTGTTTATCCACAGGGACAGGTACAGTGCAGACTTCCCACACTGTATTGTATTTTCTGCTGGTGAAAGGTGAGGAACTGCCAGCAATGGGGACTGAAATGTTCTGCTTATCCACAGGGACGTGTACAGAGTGGAGCAGGGACAGTGTGTATCTCCCCCACACTGTGATGTATTTAGTGCTGGTGAAAGGTGAAAGGCTGACAGCAGTGGAGACTAAATCCTCTGTTTATCCAGAAAGACATGGACAGTGGGGGCCAGGTACAGTGCAGTCATCCACACAGTGTGATGGACTTAATTCTAGGGATAGGTGAAGGTCTGACAGCACTGGACACTGACGCTCTTGGTTTACCTACAAGGATGGGTAAATTGTGAGCCAGGGACAGTGCAGATTTCCCCACACTGTAATGTATGTGGTGTTAATGAAATGGGAGGGATTTGCAGCACTGGAGACTTAAACACTCTGTTTATGCACAGTGACATGTACAATGTAGAACAGGGATAGTACAGGCTTCCCCACACTGTGATGCATTCAGTGCTTGTTTAAACAAGGAACAGTTTGAGGCCTAAATGGATTAACATTGTCCCTTTAAGCTTCTATGTTCTATAAACAGCTCCAGTGGCACTGGTTTGTAACCACATGTAACCTGATATACATAAACAATGACAAGGTATATCCCACAGTTCACAATTACTTTCATACTCCTGCTTTATCTTTGAGTCCTGCTTCTCCCTACTAACTGAATGTCTGCACACTGTGTTCTAAATTTCTTATTTTCTTAGTATTTTTCTCACCGATGTTACAGGCTTAAGCTATATAGCAATAACAGAGCATGACTGAGTGGAAGGGAGGTACATCTCCTCCCCCAAAAACGGCAATAGTGTGAAAACCGCACTCAGTTATTCAATTATACCAAGACTTATATTTATAGTGGTGTGCTTAGAAACATAGACTTTGACAGCAGATAAGAACCATTTGGCCCACCTAGTCTTTTCATTTCCCTACCTAATGGATAAGCTGCAGATCCTAGTTAACCAACAGCCTACTTCCTCCTACCCCCCACTAGAACTGCCTTATGTCTGTCCCATGCTTTCTTGAATTTCACCATTATTTTTGACTCCATGACCTCCTCAGGAAGGCCATTCCATGCATCCACCACCCTCTCTGTGAAAAAATACTTCCTCACATTGCCCCTGAGACATTTCCCCCTCTATCTTCAAATTGTGTCCCCTTGTTCTTGCACATCTCTTTTTCTGAAAGATGCTACCCTCTTGGACTTTGTTGATTCCCTTGAGGTACTTGAAAGTTTCTATCATGCCCCACGCCACTTTCCTCAAGGGTATACATATTAAGTAAGCATTAAGCCACGTCGAAGGTGGCATCTAATGGGAAATTAATGCATGGTAGGGAGAGTTGTGGCACAAGGCAGAAGGCAGAGTGCCTACAATGGCCCAACCATGCATTAATTCCCCATTAGATGCCACCTCCGGAGTGGCTTAATGCGCTTGCAGCATGGCTTTTAGGAGAATATGGCTACTATGAGTGTTATTTTCATACTGTGAATAAAATAATACTGACAGATTTTCTACTGTTTGCATTTGTTTACTGCACTTTCTGAACATTGCAGAGACTGCGATTTATATCGTGATGTGAAAACAATAGGACATGTAAATATAAAGAAACTATGTCTTAACATTTTTTGTGAAAGTTTAGCAGATCTGCACAGATACTATTTTAATAGGCGGTGTAAGAGGTCCATCATATGGTCATTTGTGCCTTTCACTATCTGCAACTGCATCTATTCAGCATATTGTCTGACCTTGCCTGTGTGTGTAGCTCGTCGCTCCGATGCCGTTCCGTCATCTGTTTTATGCCTCCCGTTCGTTTGCAGGTTCCTTGCTTTCCTGACTGATCTGGACATTTTCCGAGTGTCCTGAGCTGCTTTTCCACACCTATATTTGAAAATGAGCCTGGCGTGAACAGTAAACAGCTGAAAATGTAACGGACACCAGATTTCACTTTGCGGGCCGTGTGAGGGTGTGTTTCGCTCTGGAACTCACTCTGCGGTTGCTCCACTGTTGTCATACACGTCACTGGTGCTTCCACCTGTAGATTCCTCCATGTTCCTGGTGAGTGCCGCGGAGAGTGAATCATGGGCATTTGGGTGTGTGGATGGGTGGGACAAACAAGTAATGCTTGCATCGGATGCTATTTCACTTTCTACTGCAGTGCTTTTTGAGGTCTGTGTATGACTGTGGTACTTCACTTTGAGGACGGCATTATTGCTAACTCAATGCTGTCTCCAAAGTATACCATGTGATCCTTTCTGACCAATTTCTACTCTTTATTTACTGTTACTGATCTTAGCCATGTTACAAGCTCCTTTAGTCTCTTTTCGTATGGCTTCTGGTGCAGACCCCGCATCATTTTAGTTGCCCTCCTCTGGGCTGCCTCCATCCTGTTTATGTCTTTTCGGAGACTGGGTCTCCAAAACTGCATGCAGTACTCCAGATGGGGTCTTACAAACTGTCTGTACAGAGGGATAACAACTTCCTGTTTTCTACTGGTGATGCCTCTCCCTATACATCCCAGTATCCCCCCAGCCCTCCTTACTGCCTTCTCACATTGCCTGCCTGCAGCTCGTCTGATATGACTACCTCAGGTCCTTTTCCATTTTTTTTTTTTTTTCAAATATCATTTTTATTAAAGACTTTTATACTTTAACAGTCACAGTTCATCTGGTTTTAAACCAATATTTATACATTATTTATACAGAGGTTCAGATCAGGAGTTAATAATGACATAAAGTTATCATAGCAACTTTCTTTCATCTGCAGCATATGCCCAAATGACAGTCTCCAGACATTCACACATTAATATCCTCCTATATTTCTCTACAACCCTACTCTTCTCCACGTCTCCTAACCATGCCATGCCCTTGCTTAGCTTGTTACCCTTATGCCTAAATAAATTAAGGGCTTGGGCAAAGGGCCTGACGTAGCTGGTCTGAGCAGACAAGTAAACTGTGTATGGCGCTAAGGCACAAAGTTTGGGTCCTCAGCCATGATATGTATGACCCATCTTCTCCATTTCAAAGAACCTAGCTCTGCCTTATTATTTAGATTATAAGTCATTCTTTCAGATCTATATACAAGGTTGACAATCTCTCTCCAGCCCGAAAGGGTGGGTACCTCCACCGTGAGTCAGTGCTTAGTGATGGCTTTCTTCACTGCCAAGAGCAAGAAGTTTAGCAAATACTGGGAGTGAGGGTCCCGAACTTCACAGGGGAGGTAGTGTAATATAAAGAAATCACCACTGTAAGGGAGTCTGACCCCAAAGAGGTCTTCTGCTCCCCAAATAGGCCCTGTAAGAAGGGCTGCAATTTTGGACAGGACCATAGGACAAGGGAATGGTGAGCAGTAGCCTCGCCGCATAAACGCCAGCAGGCTGCTGTGCCAGTGGCTTAATAGTGTGAGGTTATTACTGGGGTTCGAAAAAATCTTATTAGTAGTTGCCATGAATATAACCTCCAAACATGGGAGTAGGTGATTTTCGATATCATGCACCATATTATTTCCCATTGTTGTGGTGAAATTTACGATCCCAACTCCTCGTTCCATTTTTCCCTTAATCTCAGTGTATCTCCCCCAGCCGCTTGCATCAGTGACTTATATATAGTGGAAATAGCATGCGATATTCCTTGTGATTTTATTGCTTGTTGGATTAGCTGAATCAGCTGGAGGTGCATATCAGGAGTACGGACATTAAGGGGAAGAGATTCAAAGTAATGTCTGAGCTGTAAGTATCGAAAAAAGTCTGATTGGCGGAGGTGAAATTCTCGACTGATCTCACCAAATTCTTTAAAAAGGGGTTCCATCTGTAATTGAGAAAGCTTTGAGAGATGGGTATGCCTCCAGTTACGAAATGTGTGATCCGAAAGAGCTGGGGGAAAATCTTCCAATAAGTCTATTGGGCAAAGCATGACCAGGACGGGAGTAATCCTTAAGGCCCTACGTATCAAGTACCAAACCTGAGTTTGATATATGACCCAAGGGCTCCAGGTTGACTGGTCAGACGAGGGTAGGTTTTTGTAGAGAATTACTCTTTGGTATTCCTGACAGGGGAGAGCACATTCCTCAATTTCCCTCCATCTAGCTGGAGTCGCTCCGATCAAACGCTGTATAATAAAGGACAAGTGAGGTCCCTTTCCATTTTTGTTGTTGTTAGTACCCCTCCCCACCATTGTGTACTCTTCCCCTTGTTTTTTGTTTCCCAGGTGCATTACTTGCCTCTTTTACGTGAATCAAGTAAGGATTAAGCCACTGGAAAGCATGGGTCTACTGTGTGGAATTAAGCTATTTGTTGTTTGGGTTGACCACGAGGCCAAGGCCGAGTGGGTCCAACTAACCATGGATTAATTCCATGCAGATCCATCCTTTCGAGTGGCTTAATCCGCTTGTAACATGGCAATGAGTGTATGACTAATAGTCTTTGAATAAATGAGTACAATCACACTGATTTACTTTCAGAATACTGTACGTTGAGCTGTTAAACATGATGTAGATACACTTGAAAACAATTGGAACACACCTATTGGAAATATCGTGGCTGCTGTTTCATTTATGTTAAAATAACTTTCATTACAAGCTTTAGGTTTTCTAACATCAAAACGTATTTTTCAACTTTTCAAAAACTTGCAATTCACTTTCTATTCTAGGTGCTTTGATTTTCCTCTCTGTGTATTAGAAGATATGGGCTGCACTGCATGATGGGAGTGTGCTATGGTACAATTTAGTTTTCTTCCTCCAGTTCCTTTGCAGACCAATAGGTAGCTGTCAAACAATCCTAGTAGCACAAGCGCCGTTTCTCCAAATGTACTGAATTAAGCCAATCTGAAAAACATTTTATTGCACAACTGCTATTTTGCGGAATATTATTTTCACTTTTTTTCCCTCTAAACTATCTAACTCAGCAGGACATAGAACAACATAACGTTTACTGCTTTCACCTTTTAAATACTTGTTTTGACTACTATTGTTAGTCTGTTTCTTTGATTTCTTTTTGTTTCTCTCCATTTATTTTTCTTTTCACCCACAGAAGTATCCTCTCTCTTTAATTTTGCTTTGTTTATCTCAGTGTCTGTTATTTTTGCTTTCGGTTATAGAAGCTGCATGCTCATCTTTACCACTGTGTATTCACCAAGAAAGGGCTAGGACAGATAATATTATTCAGTCATCCACAATGCATTGCACCCACAGTTGCTTAGAAAGCAGTAGTTCAGAAGGGATGGTAACAGTATGTAACTGTTCACTTCTGAAGAAATATTGCTGCAGCATTATTAACAGTATATGTGGAGTTTAAATTGTACAATCTTTAGTAACTCATGAACTTCTATCGCAGTTACAACATAGAACAATCTTGAAAAAAGTCAAAACCTGTGTGCCAAGAAAATTCTTAGCAAATACAAACTGGAACAACTACACACTGCAAACTATTTGCGTATTGCTTTCACTTGTATACTGCTTCTTGCCTGTAGTGGATTGCCAAGGTATTACATCACAAACCATGATCTACTATGGTCTTAGACCATGGTTTCTACTGTACTACATGGTGTGTTTGCACCTATCTAACTGCTTCATTTTGTTTTTCTTTTTTATGCCATGTTACAAGTTGCCATACTTCTGACCATTCCTCCAACCTTGCCAAGTCCCTTCTCATCCTTTCCACCCCCCCTTGTGTATCAACCCTGTTGCAGATCTTTGTGTCATCTGCAAAGAGCCATACTTTTCCTTCTAGTCCCTCTCCAGTGTCACTTATAAAGACATTAAAGAGGACCGGCCCCAATATTTGTTTTTTGATGCTATTGTTCTTCAGTTCTGGTTTCCAGTGTATTTACCTACAACATCTCATTTAAAGCAGGGTCCTGCTTTTACCCATTTTTTCCAATGTGTTTACAGCATCTCATTTCCAGTGGGGTCCTGCATTTACCCATTTTTCAATGCATTTTACCTACAACATCTAATTTCTAGTGGGGTCCTGCTTTTACCCATTTTTCGAATGTATTTACCTACATCTCATTTCCAGTGGGGTCTGGCTTTTACCCATTTTTTCCAGTGTATTTACCTACAACATTTCATTTCCAGTGGGGTCCTGTGTTTACCCATTTTTTTCAATGTATCCACCTACAACATTTTTCACCCATATTTCCAATGTACTTCCCTACAACATCTCATTTTCAGTGGGGTCCTGTTTTTACCCATTTTTTCCAATGTATTTACCTACAACATCTCATTTCCAGTGGAGTCCTGCATTTACCCATTTTTCCCAATGTATTTACCTGCAACATCTCATGTCCAGTGGGATCTTGCTTTAATCCATTTCTTTCCAATTTATTTACTTAAAACATCTAATTTCCAGTGGGGTTCTGCATTTATCCACTTTTTCAAAATATTTACCTGCAGTAGTAGCGCCAAATTTGTCAAGCAATTTTGTGAGATTCCCTATTTATCCTTCCAAACATTTAGGGGAAAAATCCTCTAAAATTCTTTTACATCTTATGTCCAGTGGGGTCCTGGTTTTACCCATTTTTTCCAATGTATTTACCTATAGCATCTAATTTCCAGTGGGGTCCTGAGTTTACCCATTTTTCCAATGTATTTACCTACAACATCTAATTTCCAGTAAGGTCTTGCTTTTACCCCTGTTTTCTAAAGCATTAACTTACAGCATCTCATGTCCAGGGGGGTCCTGTGTTTACCCATTTCTTTCAGTGTATTTACCTAAAACATCTCATTTCCAGGGAGGTCCTGCATTTATCCATGTATTTACCTCAGAGTTCGAACTTTGACACATCCGCTAGCTCAATGTCCCGGGCTATCACTGCAGTGTTAGGGACAAGCTGTTATACTGCCAGTTTTTGTTTTGTTAAGCTGATAACATTTTAACTGTTCTTTGGTCAATTCCACAACTTACTGCTTGTTGACTTACTTTTGTCAGTTCATTCTTAGGCATGCCTATCTTGTTTCTTTTTGTTACACTTATTCCATTTCTATGTCTTATGTTCTGTATTTTTGTATCTGTTATCTTTTCCCTTTTCCTCTTCCCCCTTCCCCCAGGATGCATCTGAAAATTAGCTGCAGAACTATGAAAAATGAAGGTGCACAGACGTATCCACTGGCCACTAGCTGCCCCAGCGCTTCAGGTCAGAAACCCTTCCCAAGGGGACGTGGTTAGCAGGAAAGAAGTGATGTCAATTTATACAAGCATCTCATGAATAAACATAAAATGAATTAGAAAATAAATTTACATATGTACAGAAATACAAAAAAAGTGAAAAACATGAGAAAATACAGAAATCCTATGCCAGTCAAAATATCATCCAGACCATACAATCATAACATTTCCAAGATCATTTAAAAAAAAAAAATAATGTCCATGATCAAGAAAAAAAATTTTGTTTGCTTATTGCAACCTGAAACTGAAGACATGAAGGCTCTGGATAGACGGAAAAAGGGGATGAAAAGGCTGCTGTGATGTGGCAAGGCAAGTGTGATCAACAAATGCCAATCTCTACAATGGACAAGATCAGACAGAAGAGAACAGATACAAATTACTTAGGCTACATTTCCACATAATGGGGGCATTCACAAAACGGATGCGCACAGCGGATCCGAGATGTACCAGTGCATCCTCGACTTGCACCCAATCGGGATTCTGTAAGGGCACTGATGCACAGGCGCATCTCAGATGCGCTGCACACTACCCATAATGTTATGCGGAGCATCTGTCGGGGTTGGGCAGGGGCGTGCGATGCATACGGGCTTAGCCCCATTCACAACCCATCTAGCGCATCTCCGGAGCAAGTCCGAGATGTGTTTTAAAATATAAGTCTACAACAAGTAGACTTAAGTGGGTGTTCAGACACAGGCAGGCTGCCATACTGCAGACAGCAGCATGGCAGCCTGCCTACCCAGGCAGTCCAGTGCCCCCCACCATATCACCGTAGTGGCGAAACAGTCACCAGGCATCCCTGGTATTCTAGAGGAACCCCCCACCCGTATCCCCAGTACATGTAAACACAGCTGCACATGCCCTGGCAGTCCAGTGATACCCACATCCCCGGTACACATAAACACAGCTGCACATGCCCTGGTAGTCCAGTGGTACCCCCATCCCCACCCGTATCCCCAGTACACGTAAACACAGTTGCACATGCCCTGGCAGTCCAGTGCTATCCCCCTCCCCGCCCGTATCCCTGGTAATCATAATAACCCATCTACAACAGCCATGGTAGTCTAGTAGAACCCACTCCCTCCCTCCCTGCCCCGATCACATCACCAATCATCATACCAAAGTCTCCCTGGTGATCCAGTGGACCCCCACTCACTCAGGCACCCCAACCCCACTCCCCCCATCCCAGCATGTGCCGAATGTGGGCGGGCAGCTCAACCCACCCGCACACTACCATGGCTGCCCACCAGCAGAGCTGTCAGTGAATGACCGTGTGCTGTACTACTGTAAGCCCACTGATTTCTGTATTTTCTCATGTGTTTCACCTTTTTTTGTATTTCTGTACATATGTAAATTTATTTTCTAATTAATGTCATGTTTATTCATGAGATGCTTGTATAAATTGACATCAGTTCTCTCCTGCTAACCACGTACCCTGACAAAGGGTTTCATACCTGAAGAGATGGGGCAACTAGCGGCCAGTGGATACATCTGTACACCTTCATTTGTTATATTCCTGCAATAAAGCATTCAAAACTGATAAAATGTTAGTGTCTCGGTTGTCTTCGAGTGCAGGTTTTCCCTGTCTTGTTGTGTGTGTTGGGCTGCCACCCTTTGCCTGCACCATCCCTGCCCTGAGGATTTGCAGTTCACCACGGGAAGTGAAAATGGGCCGCTACCAGCTCAATACGTCTTCCTGGTAAAACCTTTGGAATACATACAGACAGAGAGACATATATAAATACATCTTTTATCATAATTAATGCATTAGCAGCTGTTGTGGCTCTGACCAGAATTTGTTTAAATCTGCTATAATGAGCTGAAGTAAGGCTGCACTCTGTTTCTAATGCCAAACAACTCTTGCATATGTCCATGTCTCTTTAACCCATTTTATTTCCCCACAGTATGGAAAAAGGCTTACAAATTACAAATCTTTTAACTCTTGTTTGAAGTTACAGTTTAACAAAGCAGCCAATACATCTTATCTCAATCGTTGCCTCTTGACCCCATTTGAACTTTCTTTAATCTCATGCACAGATTCCAATCAACCTTGTCTTCATTGATCAAGCCCAGCTGACTTGCACTGTGTAAGATATTCAGAAAATTCTGTATGAGCTCACTCCACTAAACTATGACATTTCTGTTTTAGATTAGATAGAGAGATTCTTTACTGCAGGCTACAAACCAGTTGAAGTCTGTACAGGTTATCATGCATGCAATATATAAATATATAACTGGCCAGAATCATTAAAAAGTCATTTTCAATCAAACTATACAGATTTTATTATAATAGTCCCCTTAAAACAAATCTATCGCCCCAATGCTGCTAAAAAACTGATTAACATGTTTCTTTTTTTAACCTAGGTTTTTTTTTTTACCCCAACTGTCCAAACACTGGGACCATTGCACAGGCCCTGTGCCAAGTAACCACTCAACCCCATCTACCAGTAACATTGCTCCTGCAGTGCCTTTGTAGCTTGCTCCCTGTGGGAGGGTCCGGGGGCAGGCCGTTCTCCCTTTCACAATGTCAAGGATCTTGCCAGGGACTGGGGCAGTGGGCATGCAGTGGGGCAGCCACTGTGCTCTGGGTGGCAAGGCTTTTTCTCTCATTTTTCTGGTGCCTCCCATCTCCCTGGCATCAGGTCACAACTCCAGACGGGGAATGTCTATGCATGTGCCACCCCTCGTGAGGGTGGAGGGTACTTGGCCTACCATGAGAGGTCACAGCATCAGCACAGCTCAGCATCACCCTCCCCGGTCTGGACCACGTTATACTTGGCAACACTCCCTTGCCCTGGATGCTCTGATTCTGGCTCCTCAAATCCACTCCTGAACCCCGGTTACTAGTTCTGTACCAAAACACCCTTCCACTGGTCCATCAGGTGGTCTTAAATATACGGAATAACATATGGGTGACACAACAGGCTTATATTTCCATCGAGGGCTAGCAATAGCAGCATATGAACCTTGTGAGAGAAACTCAAGAGGTCCACGCTGTTATCTCAACCTTTAGATGGAAATACAGAGCATGCTGTGTATGGTCGCCCATATTTTGTTTTTTATAGTATATCGTTTTAATTAACCAGCCAGTTCTGCTTGCTGTGCTCGTCCAGACACAGAACACTGGCAATTTTTTGAATCGCACCACTGCAGATTGTAGCGTGCTGCCAGAAAGAACTCCTCACAATCTCTGCCCTAAATAAAATTAAAAGTAGACTGGAATCGATTTCAGTCAGTAAGAGCAAGGACATGGGTGTACTTGGTGATACAACAAGACTTTTGAAGTGCCCAATTTCTATATACAATAAGCCCTAGCCATATACTATAATACACTTCTCTAGTGCTGACATTATGTATCAATACCACCTTCCCCCCAATTTGCAAATATCCATCGATACTGTGCTTTTTCAAGTATTCTAATTTTTATTGACTTTGTTTTTATTTTTCCATCTCTGGAACCTCTTACCATCCACAGCAAGCCCTCTCCTATCGGAACCTCTCACCATCCACAGCAAGCCCTCTCCTATCGGAACCTCTCACCATCCACAGCAAGCCCTCTCCTATCGGAACCTCTCACCATCCACAGCAAGCCCTCTCCTACCATCCACCACAGGGTCAGATCAAAGGCCTTTGCTGTGGTCTGCCCCTTCTGCAGTCATTGTTACAGGGTTTCCTGCATCAGCTGAGTGGAACATGCCAACTCTTTAATGCAATCCCCATTTCTCTTCGGATAGCTCCCACTCCTACTCCCACAGCTGCTTATTTTTAGGGCTGGTCTACATAGCAAACCAGTCTCTATTGTGATTGAAGTCAGTGTTTTGCAGCTGTGCCATTGAAATGCACGGGGTGGGGGGGGTGAGGATGTAAGATAGAACAAAAGTGTATGAACTCACTAGTCACTGCTACTGCTATCTCTCACACTTGATGACTATGCTGTTGACTAAGCTGGGAGTAGTGCATGACCACCTTGTGAGCGAGCGGTGAACCTCTACAGAATGCATGCTACTTATGTGTGTACTAAAGTGACGTTGACAAAAGTGCACACTACTTGTGTGTCTTGGAGGTGGGTGGGAGGTGCTTACAAGTACATCTATTGTTGTGCGTCTGTAGCCACTCCTTCCTCCTGGGTAGTATTCAAAGGTCATGCTCCTATACAACAGTCAGTACCAGTGGCCCCTTACAGTACCAGGGGTCCAAAGATATCTTCCACCAGCACTGTTAGCCATGACAGTGGCCCTCCACAGAAGCAGTGGCCGAATATCTTTTCTGCCACCATGGCAATCATTGCCAGTCGCCCCTCACATGAACAGGGGGCAAACAATATCTTCTGCCAGCACAGTGGTCCTTGCCAGTGTCCCCTCACAGGAGCAGGGTGTCAAAAGCCCCGATCAGGCTTTTCAAAACAGACCCTTACCCATGGCCCATCATTGTAGGAGTGGGTAGCTGAAAGCACCAATTTGACTTCTGAACATAGCCGCTGAGGTGGCTTACCTGGTGTCCTATTATGCTTTTGAAAAGAGCTACAGAGGCAACTTGCCCCATGCCCCAATCATCAGGTCACAGATCAGAGATTCCTTAAATCACTATTGTAGTACACCGAGAAAGAAGGCAGAAATAAAGAGCAAAAGAAAGGTCTTGAACCTATACACAGCACTGAGCTGTAGCCACATTTTTAAACTGTAAGTAGCCAGCGGTTTACGTTTATGATACAATTTCAGAATGATCACGGTACAAGTACTGGTAAACAACAGGTAAAGACACAAGTGCATACAGAATAACTTGTAGTTGGTTGCTAGAGCGGTTTTACTTTATTAAATGTTGTGCTTTTCTAATTTTGACCACAGAATGGAGGGACAGCTAGAATAATAAGAAAGAGAGACTATTATTGTACCTAGTTTGGAAGTTATTTGAATGAAGCAGGTCAGTTGAACTGTGGGTAATTGCACTATCATGCAGCTGAAAAACACTCCCCTTTAGCTTATTGCCACTTACAGATGACATTCTTTCTCTAGCACGGTTATGCCTGAAAAGACAGCATTTAGGTGGAGGCAGCAGGTCCCTGGCACAACCCCAGTCTGCATATCTATTATGTAATACATAATGGACTGCAGTGAAATAACACATTTATCTCCACTAGTGAGTGGTAAAGACCCATAACTCATGAGTGGCAAAGCCACGAGTAGTTATAAAGGTCTTACCACTCATGAGGAGATGAATGTGTTATTTCACTGCAGTCCATTACGTGTTTTGATATATACCACATCACTTGTAGTGTTTCTACTGGTGTTTTGCCTTGTTTTAGCTGGAAACTGCCTTTTTTTTTCCATTGTAAGTTCCCTATCTGGCCTATTGTTCTCTGTGTTCCAATTCCAGATTCAAAGTGGAAATAACATGTCCTACGTTATATAAAGTGTGTTCTAAGTTGTATTATACAATGGCAAGAAAGAATCTTGGACTGTGATCGGTGAGTTTGGGGCTGGACCCATGGCGTTATCCCAGCACGACGCCACGGGTCTAGTCTCAGCCTCACTGTGAACCAATATGGATGAGATCCGTAAGCTTGATGACCTCTTTTTTTGCATCTCCTCTTAAGAAACAAAAATATTTTTCCACACTAATAAAAACATTCTTTAAAATTACATTTTTATTTTATATATGACAACAAGCCATTGTATAATATGAATAATGCACTCCAGGGTGTGTGTTGTTTGGGATAACGCCACGCCTGGGGCATTGGACACACTCAGCCTATGGCCTCGTGCCCAACCCCCCAGGTGTGGCGTTATCCCAGCACGACACACACCCTGTCATGCATTATTCCTTTATAAATGGTGTTCCAAGTTGTATAAATGGGCCCCGACATTGAAACACGCGCCTGGCAATGGTGCAAGGGGTTGCTCCGTGCAACAGAGTTGTACCAGAGCAACAAAGGGATATATTCAGAAGAGATGTGCAGTGGCACATCTCTTCTGAATATATCAAAATATGCGGGCAGCGCAACTACGATGCGCTGGCACATCCCCCAGACAGGGCTGAATACCTGGAATGGGAATGCACCAGATATTCAGACCCGAACATGCAAATGTGGTCATTATGCATGCAAGGCACAAATGGGTCTATTTGCATGTCATTATGGCTCCATTTGCATGAGCCGTGAAGTGCTGGCTGGCGGAATGTGTCGGGCACCCTGCACAACATGTCTGATGTCACTGGAAGTCTAGCAGTACCCCCCTCCCCGCACAAAACCCCAATCCCTGTAAAATAAATATATTATTATTCCCGGTAGTCTAGTGGTTCCCTCCTACCTGCAGGAAACCCCAATCCCCATAAAATAAATATTTTATTGTCCCTGGTAGTCCATTGGGTCCTGCCTCCCGCACGAAACCCTGATCCCTGTAAAATAAGTATTTTATTATCCCTGGTAGGCTAGTGATTCCTCCCTCCCCACTCCGTACCCATGATCACACAGTAATCAGTAAAATATATACCCTGGTAGTCTTGTGGTACCCCCCTCCACTCACACAGGACCCCATCCCACCTTCCTCCCCCCAGGTCTTCGGCAGGCAGCAAAACCCATCCGCACAACTCCATGGCTGCCCACCAAAAGACTGTAACAGTAACAGCTGCCACCCCAAAGTTGTGAATGACTATTACAGTATACACTGCAAGCCCACCAGTCGACACTGTCCACCAGTGGAGTTGCAGCTGTTACTGTTACAGTCATTTAGCGGGCAGTCACGGAGGCATGCAAGAGGGTTTTGCTGCCCGCTGAAGACTGGGAGAGGTGGGGGGTACCACTGACTACCAGGGCATATATTTCCTGATTACCACGTGATCAGAGTAAGGAGCGGGGGCTACTGACTACCAGGATAATAAAATATTTATTCACAGGCCTGGGTTTCATGCAGGAGGGGAACCACTGGACTACCTAGGGATAATAAAATATTTATTCTATGGGGATTGGGGTTTCATGTGGGAGGGGAATCACTGAACTACCAGGCATAATAAAATAGTTATTTTACGAGGACAGGGGTTTCATGGTGGGGGACCCACTGGACTACCAGGGATAATAAAATATTTATTTTATGGGGATCAGGGTTTTTTATGTAGGAGGGGAAACCACTAGACTACCAGGGTATAGGTGTACTGGTATCGGGGTACGTGCAGGGAGGGGGTAGCCACCCAGGGGGTGGAGGCTGCGGTGTTGTGCCTTGCAATACGGCTTGTGGGTGGCTACCAGTTGAGCATGTTTTTTACATGCTCAACTCTGTGCCAATGTCTACGGCACATCTCCAGGATGTGCCGGTAGATGCACTGCACATCTCGGCTGAATATCGAAATGTGCCACATATGTATGGGTACACCCCCTGGAGATGTGCCACATATGTATGGGTACACCCCCTGGAGATGCGCCACATACATTATAGATACACCGTGGCACATCTGGAGTTGTGAGGTGCATCTCCAGGGTTTGAATATCGCCTTGGGGCGCACATCTGAATATGCGCTGGTGCAACTCAGTTGTGCCAGGCACATCTCATTTGAATATCGTGGACATGGTGTTCTGAGTGAAAATAAATATTTTTCCCAAAAAAACATGATTTATTAACCCAATTTATTCACCACTGGTGTGGTGTATACCTTTTTACAACAGAACTTTTTTGAGATAATTAAGCAGTGAGGGATGCCAAGATACACATTGTTGTTACAAAAGCAGCTATGGTTGCTAGCAAACAAGGCAGTTCTTACCAGCGGCCAATGAAGTGCGGGCATCTAAGCGGTGACAGCAGGTTACCACACTGTCTCAAGCTGCATAGTTACCTTGTTACAGACAAAAGGGAGCCTGAGATACACAAAGCTGTTACAAAATCAACTATGGGTGCCAGCAAACAAGGCAGTCCTTACTGGTGGACACCTGCTGGAGCAGGGGGCAGAAGATATCCTCTGCCAGAATGGCTGTCCTTTGCCTGTGGCCCTTTGCAGCAGCATGGCTGGGGTTGGGGGGGAGCCCAGATCGGCCTTTTGAAGATGCACACTGAGACAGCTTTAGCCCAGTGCCTTGACTGGGCCTTTAACACAGACATATTTAAAGCCAGTTTAAGACTGCAATAAGACACTCTAGGGTGCGGAATTAGGGTAAGATACTCACACTTCTCAGTTGTGCTTAATGGCATGAGGTGCAGTACACCTGAGGTGTGCAATTATATCACCATAATGGACACCCCGTCATATCTTATTATTTTGTTACATGCTGGTTACCCTGGCCAGTGTTTCATAGCAGTCTGATTAAACTACTAGAAATTATGTGGCTAACTCATAAACTTTATTAATGTCTGAACTAATGTTTAACAGTTTTAACTTATACTAAGATTTTGTTTCCTTATACCTAGCACGAAGATTCAATCAACTATCAGTCATTATTAGCTGACTAATTACTAACTTATTTTATCTCAAATGGGTTATCATCTTCTTGTAGATAGCTTTGACAATTATTTTTAAACTGCCAAGTCCCATCATAAAGCTTTAGAGCCAGCACAGTGATTTTTTCAATGTGTTACGCAAGCAATAAGATACTCCGAGGTGTGGGCTATGACTTGATAAAAGCACACCGCAGGTGTGTTATGAGGCACGAGGCACTTGCACTGAGTGCCTTTAGCATATGGGAAGTGCTCTTATTAGGCCATAACCCACACATCAGAGTGTCATATTGATCTTCTAAAATGCCCCCCCCCCTTAAATCCCCCTAGTAAAAAATAAAGGACAACATTTTTTTAAAGTATGCTAAAAAGTATTAAAGATACCAAACAGAGGAAAAAATAGTCCATCTGTAGTGCAGATATAACATCCAGCCACTAGAGGGTGTTGGTGTCTGTCTGTCTCTCTCTCTCCTCACAAGCCTGTTTCTCTCTCCCAACACACAATTTTTTTTAAAATTTAGTTTATTTTAGTTTTATTTAGGGTTTGTTTTCAAATTGCAGCCAGTGGCCCACTTGACTCTGAGTGAGCGTGTGCCTTAGTGATTGCCAAAGCAGTTTCTTTTTTCTCCATTTTGAAACCGTTATCTTCTGCTGTCATTCCAGATAGGGGATTTTACTTGAAACTTGGAATGTTTAAAAAAACAAAACTCGTCTGAAAGAGCCGATGGAGGAGCGGGTCTGGTGAGCCGGGAGAGAAGCTGTCAAGCAGAACAGTTTGAAATGTTCATTCATTTAAAACAGCTGATGGAAGAGCGAGTTTTGACCATGGTTTGAAAGCTGCATTCTGGCGGCACGCACCTATTGGTCACTGGATCGAGGGTGACTTTCTGAACAGGAGCAGAAGAGGTGACAGTTTTATATTTATAAATGAGGGACAAAGCATAACAAAGCTTTGGTCCATGATCCTGATACTATGCTGTGCAGTGTAAGATGTGGCTGCAGTAACGAACATTGTGTTACGGGGGGGGGGGGGGCGCAGCTCGGCTGTGCAGCGATATTGGTACAGTGATATCTCACTTGTGGTAAGTCCTGATTGGCTGTAGAGGTGCTGGTTGGCACAATATGCCCTGATAAGGACACGGCCACAGCTATCTCTCAGACAGGACACAAAAATCTCCAGACCCATTTTATAATGGTTTTTACTTCATTAAAAGGAGGTTTGTTCTCCATAAATAGCTTATATATTCTTCTTCCACTACCTCAGTTGTTCATATTCTGAATACATAAATGCACAAGACATGCACACTCACCCTGAATACATGCAAACATGAATGTACACACTCACATACTGAACACATGCCCACACATACTGCATATATGAGAATATGCATATATACCAACACATGCTGCATACGTGAAAACATGCATGCATGCCAACACATTCTATATACTCTAACACACAAATGGAAAACATGCACACATGCCCACATACGTTGCATACATGCCAACACATGCTGAATACATTACCACACATACTGAATACATAAAAAATGCATACGTGCCCACGTATGTTGCATACACGTCAGCATATGCTGAATACACTAACACACATACTGAATACATAACAACATGCATACATGCCCATATACATTGCATACATGCCCACACAAGCATGGCAACACATGCTGAATACACTAACACATATACTAAATACATGCACACACATGAATATATACTGGCTACATGAATGCATGCATGTACACATATGCCGAATACATGAACACACATATTGAATACATGAAAATATGCATGGATATACACACGTGCTGAATACATGAAAATATACATGAGTGCACCCACACGCTGCATACATGAACACACAAACTGAAGACATGAAACAAGGATGCACATATATGCTTAATACAGTACATGAACACATATGCTGAATAAATTAATACACATACTGAATACATAAAAACATACATGGATGCATACATGCTGAATGCATAGACTGATATGTAAGCGAATACTTATACCAAATACTTATACTAACTACATGCATACATACTGACAATATGAACAATATGACAGAAGTCAGATGCTCCAGATCAGCACCAACCAAGGAAAAAAAGAGTTCAGATATTGAGCAGCTTTAAATACCTTGGAATACATCTTGACCAGGAGATGACCTACAAGTCCCACTCTGACTTCGTAACCCGGGCCATCCACCAAAAACTTGGTCTCTTCTACCAGCTGGGGGACTCCTTATCCTTGGCTGCACAACGGGCAATTGCCAGCTGCAATCTTCTCCCCACCATTCTATATGGTGCTCCACTACTGCAGTTCCTCCGAGAGTCGGAATTCAACAAACTCCGTACTCTATAATCGAGTGGCATGGTTCGCCACAAGCTCCTCTCCTAGGAGGCGTCACTGCGAGGCACTTAGGGAACAGGTGGCCCCACTCTGCTGCGACACAAACTCGCGTACCCCGTCGCTTGCCCTACCTTCAAGTTCTCTACCCTGAGTCCCCTTCCCCATCTTAGAGGACTACTCTCCCCTAAAGAACAAACCAGAACCTTGTGATCATCCGCGAAACACCTACTGGACATCCCTCAGATGCGCTCCAACCAAGGCAAGCACACTTTCAAATTTGCTGCCTCCCACCTATGGAACTCCCTTCCTGCTAGTTTGACTGACTCTCCCACCCTCAACCAGTTCAAGTCTGGACTCAGACTTTATCTACTCAATCTCAGTCTCTGTGGCTGCAACCGTTAGCCCCCAAGCCTTGGTCTCAGGCCTGCTGAACTGCTCTGAACCTCCCTACAGCCTGTCTTTTCTACCTAGCCTCATCTGTGCCGGCTAACTACACTCTAACTGGTGGGTAACCAGGTGTCTGAACGTGAACCAGATGTCTACTACTGTATGTTGTTTACTAATGTTTATCTATGAAACTAATGTTATAGCTGTAATTCATGACTGAAGTCTAATTGGGAGCCTGATTGTCCTATCCCTGTATGCTGCTGCAATGTATATTTGTGTACAATATGTAATTACTATAAATATTGCCTATAAATGTCTTTCTATGTAACTAATTCCGGGTCGCCCCTGAAAAAGGGACCTCTGGTCTCAGTGGGCTTACCCGGTCACCAAAATCCAAATAAATAAATAAATGAACACAAACATGCATGCATGGATATTCTAAATACACATATCCTGAGTTCGTGGATATTATGAGGATCATCCATAGTGTGCACCCTGCAAGCTGAGGCTTGGTCCTGGACTGACTACCCTAATTTTGGGTTGTGTAGACATCATTGGTCCAGTTCTGGTGTAAATAGTCTGGTGCTCCTTGGAGTCGGGTGAGTTTCCTAGCTCCCTGAAAGAGGCGGTGGTGACACCTCTCTTGAAGAAAGCTTCCTTGGACCCAGACTGTTTTTCTAACTACAGACCCATCTCTAACCTCCCCTTTACTGGGAAGGTTATTGAGAAGGTTGTAGCTGCCCAATTGGATGACCATTTAACCATCCATAGTATCGACGAATCCTTCCAGTCTGGCTTCCGTAAAAGACACAGCACCGAGACTGCGCTGGTTTGGGTGCTAAATGATCTTCTGAGGGCGAGAGATCTAAGGAGACGTTCTATCCTGGTTCTCCTTGATCTCTCTTCAGCTTTTGACACTGTGGATCACATGGTGTTGCTAGCATACCTGGGGCAAATCTGTGGAATGTCTGGAACCGTTTTTAAATGGTTCAATTCATTCCTTACTGGGAGATCACAAAGAGTTGTGTCGGGGATTTTTTCCTCCTGCCCAGTCTCTCTGTTGTGTGGAGTGCCTCAGGGTTCTGTGCTGTCGCCCATGTTATTTGCAGTGTATATGCTGCCCCTCGGAAACATTATAAGACGGTATGGGCTGAGGTTTCACTGCTATGCAGATGATACCCAGCTATACCTGTCTTTTGCACCCGACCAGGATGGAGCTCTCTCGGTGTTTAATAACTGTCTGGGGGAAATCCAAGACTGGATGAATTCTAGTTGGTTAAAGTTGAACTCGGAGAAAACTGAGGTTTTGGTCGTGGACCCAGGTGGACAGATTGAGAGGTCTTGTGCGGGCGCGCCTTCTGGAATTTTTCTTGGCGGCGTGTCACTACCAGCCTCTGAATGGGTGCGTAACCTTGGGGTGATTCTTGATGATAGGCTGACTGTTCAATCTCAGGTGTCAACCGTCGTCAGGACTTCCTTTTACTATCTTAGGAATATTGCCCAGGTTAAGCACCTTGTTCCGTCTGACTCCTTGTCAACACTGGTCCACGCCTTTGTGTCCTCGCGCCTAGACTACTGCAACGCCTTTTACTTTGGGCTTTCTGGGGTTGAAGTCCGCCACCTACAGCTTGTGCAGAATGCGGCAGCCTGGGTTTTGACTGGGACAAGTAGGTCCTGTCATATTACCCCGGTGCTACGCGAACTGCACTGGCTCCCAATACAGTGGCGGATCACCTTTAAAGTCATTTTATTGACTTTTAAAGCCCTTCATGATCAGGGTTCGTCCTATCTGAAAGACCTACTGGTTCCTTACTGCCCCGGCCGATCACTCCACTCGGCCGACATGGGGTAGTTAGAGATTCCAAGAGTGAGTTTGAAATCCTCTGGTAGCAGAGCATTTTCTCATGCTGCACCCACTCTTTGGAATTCTCTACCATGCCGGTTACGGGACTGCACCTCCGTGGAGATATTTCAGAAGGAATTGAAAACACATTTATGGAGAATGGCCTTCTTGAAAAGTTAATGTGTACTGTAAAATGTTTGAAATTTTATTGTAATTTATTATGTTTTTATGATATATTTTATAATGTTTATGGTCTCTGATGCTTTGTATTGAATGTTGAAGTTTTAATTAATTTGTTCAGCACTTTGATATAGTGAAAGGTGCTATATAAATAAAATTATTATTATTATTTATTATATCCATGTACTCACATACGGAATACATTAACACACACATACAGAATACATGCACACACAGTTGCATGCATACAAATACTGAACACAAACACACTCATACACATAATGAATACCACACATACCGTATCTTGCAGTTTTTGATACCTTAGAAAGTTTGAAGGGGGATAGTTTTTAGTTGATTGCAGTACATACACAACCTCATTGGGAATGGGGCGAGTGTATAGGTCTGGGTTTTCATTATGTATAGTATCGTGAGATGCTGTTGTACAGTACTGTGTTATAATAATTTTGTACTGTATAAAGTTGTTTTTTTTTGTGTGGTATGATTGGGTGTGTGCAGGGCGACATTGTAAGTATTGGCCTAATCGAAATACCCTGAATTTAAAACCGTGAACTGTGAAATCTGAAGACACACATACTGCATACATACAACATTCCTACAGGGCAATTTTATGTGGTTCTCCAAAACACATGGTTAATACAGAGCAATCCCAACCTCCCTTTGACTTATAACAGTCATTTTGTGACCAAAATTACCTGTGGATTGGCCTTCAGCTGGCGGGACCAGGGGTTACCTTCCTGAGCCCCAATCCCAATTGTTTGTGGCAAAAGGTAAAGCAGCTGTCCCTGAAGGACACACTCCACAGTATGGCTCCCAATGATGCTGGCTTTCAAGAGTAATTAAATTACTAATTTTGACACTGGGTGAGTAAACTATCATTTTACGATATGACATAGGACTTTCTGGATCCTATTCCAGATGTGGATTCAGTTGTAGATTATTTTACAAAGACTTTAACTGAGAGTCAGGATAAATATTTATTTTATTTTATTGAAATCTTGGATTACACTTCCTAAAAAGACTAGATGGGATAGAGGAACAAATAATAACTGGATTACCCCCGGATTGTGTTCATTAATGAAGCAAAGCGATAGTAGCTGGAACGCTTTTAAAACTTCTAATAATTCTACAGAATGGCACAACAATCAACGGTTAAAAAACGTAGGTAAAATAAAATTAGGCGATGTAAATCTGCTTACTTTCAAAATATGTAGCAAGTGTCGTTGGGGAATCCTAGAAAACTCTGGTCCTCAGTAAAATCTCTAATAGAACCAACTAATAAGAGGCTAACCGATGTTATTTGTAATAATGGTAACAAGCTGCAACAGCCCACTGAAATCTGTGAAGCACTCTTATATAAATTTCTGGAGTTAACTAAATATAAAATGGATTTCAGTAACGCAGAGATCAGTGATATGGATGTTTTAACACCTCATATAGATAAAACCCCTGCCTTTTACTTTCGTAGAATTAAGCCAGAGCAGGTTCTAAAAATGTTAAAACAAATACCCATAAATAAAAGCGCAGGTTAGAATGGACTAGAATCTTGATTTCTAAAACTTATATCCACAGCAATTTCCTATCCTCTAACTACCATTTTTTAACTTGTCTTTGATTACAGGGGAATTTCCTTTCCTGTGGAAGTATACTAGACTAAAACCTGTTCCTAAACCAGGTTCATTAACTGATTTGGATAATTATCATCCTATTTCAATACTATCTCCTTTAAGCAAAATGCTGGAAAAACTTGTTAACACTCAGCTGAATGAGTATCTCCAGTCCTGTGGTCTTTGGTCTCCCTAGCAGCACAGATTTTGTAAGCACCATAGTACTGGTCTGCCCTTGGCCAGGTTCCCTGACTGTCGGTGGAGCAATGGATAATGGAAAATGTACTGGTCTGCCCTTGGCCAGGTTCCCTGACTGTCGGTGGAGCAATGGATAATGGAAAACGTACTGGTCTGCCCTTGGCCAGGTTCCCTGACTGTCGGTGGAGCAATGGATAATGGAAAACGTACTGGTCTGCCCTTGGCCAGGTTCCCTGACTGTCGGTGGAGCAATGGATACTGGAAAACGTACTGGTCTGCCCTTGGCCAGGTTCCCTGACTGTCGGTGGAGCAATGGATACTGGAAAACGTACTGGTCTGCCCTTGGCCAGGTTCCCTGACTGTCGGTGGAGCAATGGATAATGGAAAACGTACTGGTCTGCCCTTGGCCAGGTTCCCTGACTGTCGGTGGAGCAATGGATGCTGGAAAGCGTGCTGGTCTGCCCTTGGCCAGGTTCCCTGACTGTCGGTGGAGCAATGGATACTGGAAAGCGTGATTGTCTGCCCTTGGCCAGGTTCCCTGACTGTCGGTGGAGCAATGGATAATGGAAAGCGTACTGGTCTGTCCTTGGCCAGGTTCCCTGACTGTCGGTGGAGCAATGGATACTGGAAAACGTGCTGGTCTGCCCTTGGCCAGGTTCCTGACTGTCGGTGGAGCAATGGATACTGGAAAGCGTACTGGTCTGCCTTGGCCAGGTTCCCTGACTGTCGGTGGAGCAATGGATAATGGAAAAGCGTGCTGCTCTGCCCTTGGCCAGGTTCCCTGACTGTCCGTTGGAGCAATGGATGATGGAAAACGTACTGGTCTGCCCTTGGCCAGGTTCCCTGACTGTCCGTGGAGCAATGGATAATGGAAACGTACTGGTCTGCCCTTGGCCAGGTTCCCTGACTGTCGGTGGAGCAATGGATACTGGAAAACGTATTGGTCTGCCCTTGGCCAGGTTCCTGACTGTCGGTGGAGCAATGGATACTGGAAAGCGTGCTGGTCTGCCCTTGGCCAGGTTCCTGACTGTCGGTGGAGCAATGGATAATGGAAAACGTACTGGTCTGCCCTTGGCCAGGTTCCCTGACTGTCGGTGGAGCAATGGATACTGGGAAATGTAGTGGCGCAGTTTTTGCGGACCTGGCCACGACCTTTGATCTTGCTGATCACTCTCTGCTGCTGGGGAGGCCTCGGCACGGGGCTGGCAGAAATCTCTGTGTGCTTGGTTTCAAAGCTACAGTATCTAACTGCCCATCCTCTTACGGCAAACTATGATGGAATCCAATCTAATTCTTGGATTTTAGAGCAGCGCAGGCCCCAGGGTTCAATCCTGGGGCCTTTACTTTTCTCCTTGTTCACAGATCCTATCCCTTCTATATTAGTTCATACTAAATCCATTCTTTATGCAGATTATATTATTATTTATTCCAGTGCATCATCCGTTGAAGAAATAAATTCAGCATTAAATACTGAGTTTGCCATAGTAAATACTTGGTTGTTACAACATCATCTTTTCATTAAATTGTAAAAAACACTAAATGTATGCTCTTCGGATCTAAATTGAAATTATCCAGATGCCCACCATTAATGATCTCTGATTTCAGAGGTATCTTTTAGAGCAAATCACTCAGTTTACATATATTGGGGTACATCTGAATCCTAATTTAACCTTTTTTCTTTGTACACAAAGGAAATCAGTAAACATGTAAATCAAAAATTGGGTGCTTTATTCAAATAAACACTTGTTTAAAGAGCTGCTGATGTCTCAAGGAAAACTTTGAAAAACATCATATTTAGGTACAATTCCACTGGTATTCCATACATCTTCTATAGATTTCTCCTCTCCATTATTTACTACTCAGGAAATGTGCATTTAAACAGGTTCTTTATACCGCAGAGCACATCTGCCTCTGTAGCTTACTGCCCACTTTATATCATAATCCTCTGTTGTGACATCACAGTCTGTTGTCATGGGACTAACTGTGATGTCACAAACACAGCATTATGACCTCAGGTTAGGAAAAGGCAACAGGAATAGATTAATTCTTTAGGAGCAGAGATACTGTTTTCATGCTGATGACCTCAGTAATAAATAACGGGGAGGAAAAATATGGAACTAATGTGAAATATAAACTGAACTGTGTCTAAATATTGTGTTTTGTTTAAGTTCCTGGTGAAAAGGACTGCAGCCCATGGATGGAGGGTGCCCACACTTTCAGAATATGCTTCATTTGGCAGGTAAGGCTGGAGAGATGTTGGTGAGTACAAGGGAGAATAGAAATATGCTAAATACAGATAATGAGAAAAAAAAGATCCCCCCGTCCCATTCTGAGGGTTTTAGGGTCGAAGTCCATAAAACCTATAGCATTTTGGACAACTGCCAACAAACTACCCACCATAATGGTGTTATCACTCAAAAACGTGTTTGTTTACATTCCTTGATTAACTCTCACTGCATCTTTCCTGGACTGGGAATACCCCCAACACAGTCTAGCCATCCATAATGCAATGGGATGAAAGGAGACTATTGCATCCTGAGTGGCTGCACTGTTTGGGGTGTTCCCTAATGTTCAGGAAGTATGCAACAAGAGTAGATCAAGGATCTGAAACAAAACACATTTGGGTATAATTACACAATTAGCATGCATTTCAGTTATACTAAAAAAGGGAATCAGATAAACAACCAGCAACATCAATGCATATTAGAGAAGGTATGCAATCACAATGTGTAGGTTTTGAACTAGAAATAATACTAAGCAGAAAGGACCGACAGTGTCTCTTTAACCATATCTCTGATATGCTACTGGACTCTTTCCTTGAGCTTTCTAGTCATTTTGCCTGTGAATACATAGGTGCTGGAACGGGGGGGGGGGGGGGGGGGGAGGCACTCTGCCCATGGCCCTACCACTGTCATAAGTGGCTCTATCAGTTTTTGAAATTGTGCTACTTTATTAATAGGGGTGAATTTACCTCTTACATCCTTGGCCCTGCCACTTTTCAGACTGTTCCAGCACCAATGGTGTAATCAATTCCATAAGGGCAACATATGGTGTACGCCACAAAGTTGGTGATGCAGAAAATAAAGTCCCTGACCTCTGCTGTAAGTGTCCCCTTGTGGAAAAATCTTCCTTCTCTCTGCTGTAAGTGTCCCCTTGTGGAAAAATGTTCCTTCTCTCTGCTGTAAGTGTCCCCTAATGGAAGAATCTTCCATCTTGGTCATGCTTACCGATACTGTACTACAGGCTTCACACTTGTGGAAGCCTTGAAGGGAGCCAGTTGAGATGTGGTCCCACTTTTACCCATGTGACAAAATGGCTCAATGTCAAGATGTCCTTTAGATTTTTTCTTTTTAACCAGGAGTGACACACTAAGCTGAAAGCTTATTTACAGGTGTGACCTGGGAGCACAAGGAAGTTAAGTGACTTGCTCAAGGTCGCACAGTATGCAAGTGGGAGCTGTGGGATTCAAACCAAGGTCTCCAGGTTTGCAGCTCAGAGCCTTAAACCACTGTGCTATACTGCCTTTTGGATCTACTAAAGGATACTCAGTCTTCCTGGTAACACTTAACTCTTTAGCCTGTCTGTATGTAAAATATGCCACAGGCCGTGGAACAAAGTGCTCACCTTCCCAGCCATGTGATTGTATGGCGTAATGAAAAATGTTTAAGTTTTTCTTTGCGCTTTAACATATCCTCATGACTTATGTATCTTACTTTCTCTATGGCTCCTTGCAGGATATGTTCCTCCTTCAGCCGATTAGTTAGTTCCTTACCCTGCAACTCAAACTTGGCAGTGTTTGAGCAATTACATCTAACCCTGATCAGCTGGCCACAAGGACTGATTCCACTAATTTACATGTATCAGCCTCATAGTGCAAAACCGTGTTTGTTGTCATGGGTTTACGGAAGCAAGTGCTTTCAACTACCCTACAGGGCTTCCCCAAAAATGAGATGTCCAGGAAATCTATGTAGTTAGCACCAGAGATGGATGTGAAGGATAAATTCCTATAATTGCTGCTAAATACTGCAGGAAATCCAGGACATTTTTGCTTTTTTTCCATATACATTTTTTCCTCCCTGAGGCAGTGACAGGCAGGGCTCCCTTACATTCTGTCCTGCCGATCCCCACCATCCCAAACCTCCCAAGAACTTACCTCATGGCTCATCTTCCCCCATATTTTCCCCCTGTGGTAGGGTCAGGAGGGGAAGGGCCATCCCTCCCCCCGAAACAAGTATCCGGTTCTGGCTCATGGGGTCCTGGTGGTGAAGCAGGTGAGGGGCTGGCAGACAGGGCTTCATTAACCCCTGTCCCTCTGTGATTTTCTTCCATTTTCTCCCATTAAGATTGCTGGGGTGTACATGTCAATGTGTGCAGGGGAGGCACATGCACACTGCAGAAACACCAGCACCTGTCCTGCATTACCACCAGACCTCTAACTGGTGGCAGTCATTCTGTGGACCCAGCGGTCCACCCACCCTGGGGAGAGAAGAGCAGTCCTTGCAATGCTCAATTCTCTCCGTCCCTGGCTGACCCCCAGCATTCCATGTTTGTTTCCAAGCACAGGTCGCAGGTGTGGAACAAGGGGTGGTGTCCAGCGCCTCAACCCTCCGTGCCACCAGCCTGGGTAATCCTAGAAACTTTCATCATCCCGCCACACACACAGTATATTATCGAAGTACTGAAGCCACAGTACAATCTCCCCATGAGATGGATTTTTATGCTTATTGTACACATTCGCCCTCTCTCTCTCTCTCTCTCTCTCTCTGGCCCATGTAGAGATTTGCATACAAGGAGGCCAAAGCTGCCCCCACATTGCTGGAGGAAGAAAATGTTATTAAACACCAAATAATTCCTTTGAGGCCAAACTCAAGGGCATGTAGGAGGAAGAATGATAGAGTACTGTCTGTGGTTCTAGGGTACTCAAATAGTGCTTCACTGTGGACAGACCCTTGTCACGTGGTATGGAAGTGTAGAGGGTATTCACATCAATGGTCAGTCACTTACATGTATATTCTGGAAGCTAAACAAACCCCTTCAACTTGTCCAGGACATCCATAGTGTCCCGGACGGGTATCCCGTTATTACAGCGACTGAATGTGAGCGACGGATAAAAGAGCAACGTCAAAATAGCGAATGGTAATACAGCACTGTGGTATTAATAGCTATGTGCTATTACTATCATAGTGCAATTGAGAGGGTAGGGTACACATGTATGAGGAAGATGTTGTGTACCTTTGTTTGGGAGGGAGCTGCTGAGCTGGCCATGTGGTGTGGCGGTGAAGAAACCGCCTCTGTAGTGGATGACCCGGGTTCGGGACTGTAGATATGCATGTTGAATGTTTTTAAAATGTTTTTATTTTGGACTTGTATTTTTAGTTGCTGTCATCGTCCTGTTACCCCTCCCTCCCGACACTGTCCCCCCCCATCTGTAGGGTCCCCCCCACTGTTCTCCACCTGCTGACATGTGTCCCCAATATAGCCCCCTCCTGGGTTGCCCCTTCCCCAGTATCAACCCCTGAGGTGATTATAATAAGATAGGGGGTGTAGGGGGCAACGCCCCTCACATAAAATGAGTAGTTTCCTTTTTGATTGAGTTTAAAATAGTGACAGTCGACATTTCTGTTGGGCACTATAGTGCATATCGCTGTTGTCAGTTTTTGGCGATGTGCACGAGCCCATTTTTCTGCCGCCATTATGACATGGAACCTCTCAAACTTGGGACCCCAGACCCAAAACCAGAGGTTGTAGAAAGGAATCCAAAAATATGGATACATTTTGGGTCAGGGATCCCATGCTCGAGACAATCGGATTACCTTGGGGGGGGGGTCCCACAAGTTCTTATGAACTTTCAAGATGGTGTAGAAAGTTGGTAAAATGGGATGTATTACCTTTAAATACCCAGCTTCTTCTGTGACAATGCAGCTACTGAAAACTGCAGTCAATAAGCTCAAAAAACTCAATTTGAATCTTTTTAGTTGGGTCACTGGGTAAAAGTAGGTAATTTACCCTATCATTCAACAGTTCCATTGTTTTTCTAAGGTAGTCACATGCCCTCATAAGGGCTATGTTGCCACCCTTGTTGATTGGTTTCACCACAGACTCTGTTAAATTAGACAGTTGTTTCGGTGCTTGCCTCGCCAACAAGGGTAGGTTAGGTGGTCCCCCCCCCCTTTATATTAACACTAAACAATTTGTTCACATCAAGTAGCAACATTTTTTCAAACATTTCAATTAGTGGACTTTGATTAATAGCTGGACAAAAAGAAATAATTACTCACCATAGTAATGTTGTTTCTTCTAATGGAGTCTTGCTGTATTCTGACTATTTATTTTTATTTATTTCAACTTTTGTTTACCAGGTAAGTGTCATGAGCCAAGGCCCTTTTTCAGACACGACCTGGGTCTATATGCAGTTAGCCCCAGCACTTGAACTGCTCCAGAGAGGAAAGGGTTAACTCTATGCCAGAGCACAGAACGTTGAGCTCAAGCTCGGTTTTCAAACCTCTGTCCCTGGTACTCCTCAGTGTAATCATCAGATTCTAACGAGCACTATGCTAACTAACTAACTAATCTAGAAATTGTTTTAAAATTTTGCGCCAAAGGGCAATAAACATATTTTTTGTGGGTCTAAAAGTCGAGGAAACCCCAAAAAGAATCCAAGTAGGTAGTGAAAACAACCAATATATACCTAAATAAAACCATAAAAACCTCAAACAAAGGTGAGGTATCCCAAGTACACCTCTGGGGTGCAGCACTGCACCTGCCAGACCACATCCCAAAACACTAGGTTCAGGGAGGGAGGTCAGAATACAGCAAGACTCCATTAAAAGAAACAACATTATTATGGTGAGTAATTTTTTTCAAACAACATGAAGTCTTGCTGTATTCTGACTATATGCAGACTACCAAGCAGTACCCCCTTGGAGGAGGGAGTTACAGAACCTATTTTGGGAACAGGCTCTGCAGCACTGCTGTGCCAAACCTAGCATCACTTCTGGACTGATGTCGAGAGAATGCTGCTTGGTAAATGTGTAAACAGTCTTCCAGGTGGCTGCTTTACGGATTTTCACTAATGGTATATCTCTAGCTGCTGCAACCAAAGCAGCTGTACTTCTGGTGGAGTGAGCCCCTCAGGCCTGAGGGGGGTTCTTTCCCCAACTTTGAATAACAGAACTGGATACAGGAGACAATCCACCTGACAACAGTTCTCTTAGTAGCAGGTTTACCTTTACCCACTTCTCCATAAGTGAGAAACAGCTGTGAACAGTCATTTCTATGGGCCTTAGTGTGTTCTGTATAATAACTAAGGGCCCTCTTTACATCAAGACTGTGCAGTCTTCTCTCCCCAGAGGAAGAATGGTCAGTGAAAAATACAGGCAATGACACAGATTGATTCAAATGAAAGTCTGATACCACCATGGGAAGGAACTTTCTATTGGTTCGAAGGACCACCTTATCCCTGTGAAATGAAATGAAATCAGGTTCCACTGATGAGGCCTGTAATTCACTGATTCTCCTGGCACAAGTAATGGCTACCAGGAATACAGTTTTCCAAGTCAAGTACTTCAGCTCAGCTGGAGATAATGGTTCGAAAGGGAGCTGCATAAGCTGTGCTTTTAGGAGTAGGCTCCCGAAAAGGAGGATTAATATGAACCAGACCTTTGAAAAAGTTCTTGAAAACTGGATGAGAGGCTAGAGAAAAGCCCTTGCCAGCTGAAAGGAAGTCAGAGAGAGCTGCCAGATGTACCTTGAGAATAGTAGGCCTGCGGCATAAACTGTTAAGGTGCACTAAATAATCCAAAGTAGTGGCAATATCAGCTGAATCTGGCTGAATATGCCTCTGAGAACACCAGAAACCAAATCTCTTCCATTTGGAATTGTACATTTTTCTAGTAGAAGATTTTCTACTGACCTTAAGAATGTCCAAGACTGATCAGAAAAGTTGCAGACTTGCATATTCTAGCTCTTCAAGAGCCAGGCTTTGAGTCTGAAGGTTGGGATACAGTATCCTCCCCTGCGAAGAGGTGAGGAGATTGTACTGTCTGGGAAGACACAGTGGTATTGTCACTGACATAGACAATACTAGGGGGTACCATGGCTGTCTGGCCCAGTCTGGAGCCACCAGAATCACTTTGCAAGGCTGAGATCTGATCTTGATCTTGATCAGAACTCTTGAATATCAGAGGAAAAGGAAGAAAAGCATACAGAAACCTGCTTGTCCAGTTCAATAGGAGAGCATCCTGAGGGACAGATCCCAGAAGAGGGGTCTGCAGCAAAACAAAGGAAGCTGGTGATTGTCCGGGACTGCAAAGAGATCTATCTCTGGAGTGCCCCACCTCTTGAAAATTACCTGAAGAATCAGAGGATTGAGGGCCCATTCATGGTGATCCTGAGAAATCCTGCTAAGAGCATCTGCTAGTATGTTGTCCTTCCCTGGGAGGTGCACAGCTATCAGGGAAACCTGAAGGGAATAAGCTAGAGACCATATTTTCATGGCTTCTGTGCACAAGGTCGAGGACTGAGTGCCTCCCTGTTTGTTAATGTACCACATGGTTGTGGTATTGTCTGTTCTGATCTGATCTGCACCACTTTCCCCTGAATAGTGTTTGAGAATGTTTGAAGTGCTAGAAAGACAGCTTTGAGTTCGAGAAGATTTCTGTGCATAAGAGACTCCTGATGAGACCAGGTTCCCTGAGCAGTAAGCTGGTCCAGATCAGCTCCCCATCCCAGCAGAGAGGCATCTGTGGTGAGAATCACTGAAGGAGCCTGACTGAGGAAGGGGACACCTTGTCTTACATTGTCCTCCTCCAGCCACCACTAGAGAGCCTGAATAAGAGTTTGGGACACTGGAACCAATTTGGAGAGAGGGTCTTTTTTCTGAGACCGGTAAGATCCTAGATGAAACTGAATACATCTCATTTGAAATCTTGTCCCTTGCACCACAGCAGTGGAAGCTGCCATGTGTCCTAGCAACTGCAGGAAGTGCCTGGCTGGTCAAGACACTACAGGATGAAAAGAGGAAGCCAGAGTGATAAGGGATTGTACCCTTGAAAGTGGGAGAAATGCCCTTGCCTGGACAGTGTCTGGTTTCACCCCTATAAAAGTGAGAAGCTGGGCTGGTTTCAGAACAGACTTTTCTAGGTTCAGAATTAATCCTAAGGAGTCTAGAAGCTTTTGAGTGACCTCTAGAGCTGACCTGACTTGGTCTGAGGACTGACCCACTATGAGCCAGTCGTCCAGATATGGAAACAGCAGGATGCCCTGTCTACTGAGAAAGGCCACCACCACTGCTAAACACTTGGTGAACACCCTTGGAGCAGATGTTAGACTGGAAGGCATTGCTCTGAACTGGTAATGACCTGAGGGCAACTCAAACCTGAGGTACTTTCTGTGGGAATGTCTGATAGGTATGTGGAAGTAGGCATCCTTGAGATCCAGGGAGGCTAGCCAGTCTCCTGGTCTCAGAGAGGGAAGAATTATTCCCAGTCACCATTTTGAACTTTGGCTTTAGTATATGTTTGTTCAGGTATCTTAGATCTAGGATGGGTCGCCACTCCCCTGTCTTTTTTTGGGGTAAGGAAGTATCTGGAATACAGTCCTTTTCCCCTGTGACAAATAGATACTTTCTCTACTGCTTGAAGAAGCAGTAGAGAGGAGATTTCTGCCTCTAAGACCTTTGTCTCCACAGGACAGGGAGTACTGAAAGACTCTGCTCTCATTTTTGGGAACCTTCTAAAACCGAGAGCAAGTCCCTAGCTAACTACTTCCAGGACCCATTTGTCTGAAGTAATAAGACTTCCAGGCCTGGAAATAGTGAGCCAGCCTGCCCCCTACTGGAACTGGGGAGGCAACCCTGACTGACACCTCAGGGTGTCTGCTTGCCAGGGGGCTTAGACGGAGTGGATGATGGGGTCCTGGTCATCCCTCGTCTGCCTCTTCCCCTAAAGAACCCCCTCTGCTGGAAAGAAGAGGAGGCCTGGGCTTGGTAAAAAGGCCTGTGAAAAGGCCTGCTCCTGCCAGCCCTAAACTGCTGCTTCTGAGGAGTGGCCTGCTTCTCTTTGGCTGCAGCACTCCTGTAGGTGGTCCTGTACTCGTTCATCTTCTTCATGTAAGCTTCTGTTTGTTCCCCAAACAGAGAGTTACCAGCAACAGGAAAATCCATGGCCTTAGTCTGGGTATCCTGTGATAAACTGGTACATCTGAGCCAAGCAAATCTCCTCATGGAGACAGACGTAGCCATGACCCTGGAATGCACATCATTCATGTCCACAGCAGCATGGAATTGAATTTTGGATGCCTCAACACCATCCACAGCCACCTGCTCCAGCTCCTTGGCCAGCTTGGGAGGGACATTCTTAGCCAGCTCCAGAACCGTATCCCACATAGATTTCCGGTACCTGGCTGTATATGCCATGTAACTAGCTTTTCTGAGTCCCAAAGAGGATGCAAAGTATTGTTTTTTTAGCCATGGCATCCACTTTCCTGGAATCCTTATCTGGGCGGGGGGGATGAGATGCTAGGGGAATCTTAGCTTGTCACAGGCTGCAGCTTGCACTACCCCAACACAGCTGCAATGATTTGTAAGAAATTCCATCCCAGGACCTGACAAGGTATACCTCCTGTCCATCCTTTTATCCACAGGAGGTAAAGATGTTGGAAACTGCAGAGTTTTCTGTGTCTGTTTCCCCAGGGATTTATGCAAAGGGATAGACACTCTCTTTGACTCTGGGACATCCATCACTTCAACAAAGTCAGGTTCCTCCTGATCCTATTCAGCCTCTTCCACTGGAAGCTGAAGAGTATCAGCCACTTTCTTGTAGAACAAGAAATGGGAGGGGGACTCAGAAAGTCTGGGAGGAGACACATTGGAAGGCCTGTCTGGGGAGATGTCAGGCTGTCCTGGCTCATCTAGGCCTTCATCTTCCTCTTCTTCATAATCTTCTTCTCCTTCCCTTCCCAATCGCCCTCATAGAATGCCTCGGGTTCAATTTCAGAAGCAACTATTTCTGACCGAACCGATCGTCTTTGAGTCGCTGCCGGTTCGGTCGGAACCAGGCAAAGTGACTGAACAATAATAATCGCTTTCGCAATCTCTTCAGCGGTCGGAACATGGGAAACAGGATCTGAACTGGCTGACTTGCATTTTCTTTTAGACAGAACAGACTCTGCAGAGTTGGCTCTCCTTTTTGCCCAAGGAGGTATCGCCCAGGTCAGTGGACACCTCCTCAGGTTCGGTCACAACTGAACCGGGCTGGCCATCCGGATCAGCAGACTTCTTGGCCTCTCTTTCCTTCAGCCTACTTAAACGTTTTCCAAAAAGCGGCTTTATGAAAGTTTTTACATGTTTGGCAGTCTTCTTTGAGGTGGTCAAACCCCAGGCAATAAACACAGACGACGTGGGGATCAGCCTTAGCGAAGGCCTCCCCACACTCAGTGCAGTGCTGAAACCCAGTGTGACAGTTTTTCTTTTTGGGTTTCTCAGACATGCCGGATTCAAAAAAGTTACCCTTAAGAGCGGTTAAGCAAGGCACCTACACACTTATTGGTTCCAACCGTGTCATGGGTCGGTTAAAAGAAAAAAGCTGTCGTTTTTTTGGGAACTGATAAGTATCGGAAACCACAACAATAATAAACAGAAAACAAGAATTAATAGTTAAAGTATTTGTTTCAATTCCCAACCAGACTGACCGGGAGAAAACTGAACAAAAAAACAATTTCTACTAAATAAACTCTAACTACCTACTAGCTACACTTACTGTACCATAGACAGAGGTCTGAATACCGAATAAAACAAGAAAAAGCGCTTGAAAACCGACCGATATTACTTAACCGAACCAAAGCAAAGGAAGGAATCTCCAGAGCGATGTCACAGTTAGGCGGAGTAAAGAATCTGACGGTTACACTGAGGAGTACCAGGAACAGAGGTTTGAAAATCGAGCTCGAGCTCAACGTTTTATGCCCTGGCATAGAATTAACCCTTTCCTCCCTGGAGCAGTTCAAGTGCTGGGGCTAACTGCATATAGTCAGTATACAGCAAGACTTCATGTTGTTTGAATATATTTTGGTCTGGACAAACTAGGTCAGTACATTAAATACAGATTCAACTCCATGTCCTGTGCACTGTTACAGTCCAATGATAACAGTTCCTCCAGATCACAGAGCTCAATCAGAGAAAACAAACTCTGGCCAGAGCCGATAGGGCTGCAGCTGAGGAATTTGGGGTAAAAATATTGTAAATTAGCAAAGTTACAAGCGTGCATTTGCAAAATGTAACATAGGCTCATAAATGTGTTGTTTTGTAATATTTTTATACCACATTTGCAACATAGCCTTGTTATGACCCTGCCTTATGAAGACGGGCAGACAAAATGTTCAGCTCTTGGCTTAAAGGTGCTTTTGTGCAGGGACTGTGAAATCAACTTTCCGGACACAAAAACACATTTTGGGCAGGAATTGAAAAATGACAGCAGTCACAGTCATGAGGTGCTGTAAATAAATGGCTATGTTAAAAATTTGGGGTAAAAATACTGAATATTACTGAACTTACGAGCCTGCATTTGCAAAATTCAACATAGGCTCATAACTTTGTTGTTTTTTTAATATCTTTACACCAAATTTCCAACATAGCCTTCTTATGACCCCACCTCATGAACAAGGGCAGAGAAACTTTTCAACTCCTGGCCAAAGCATGATTTTGCACAGGGAGGCTCGATGATGGTTTGTCACTCCCGGGAGCGGACCACCCAGATTCTGGATTAGGTCTCTGGGAGGAGGGAGAAGCCAGCAACCTCCTCCTGGCCCCACCGCGGGGGGCAATCCGTGAGGGACTACTGCGGGCCACCTAACCTGGGAACGGTGGGAATGGAGAGAGAGTCCCTCCAAGCGGAGGTCCATAGCCGCTTGCCAGGGCTCAAGGAGGAAAAAGTACAAATGAAAAAAATATATATTGAAAAGTACCAAAGTTACGAGCCTGCATTCACAAAATTCTACGTAGGCTCATAACTTGGTTGTTTTTTATATTTTTGCATCAAATTTTCAACATAGCCTTCTTATGACCCCACCTCATGAACAAGGACGGAGACAATTTTCAACTGGTGCCTGAAAGGTGATTTTACTCAAGGACAACTTAATCATCTTTTGGGATGTAAAATTACATTTTGGACAGGATTTGAGAAATGACAGTTATTGCATTCATGAGGTGCTGTAAAGATATGGCTATGTTGTAAATTTGGGGTAAAAATTTTGAAAAGTACCAAAGTTATGAGCCTGTGTTCGTAAAATTCAACTTAGATGAATATGTTTGCTATTCTTCAATATTTTTACGCCAAATTTTCAACATAGCCGTCTTATGACCCCACCTCATGAACGAGTGCAGAGAAAAAGTTCAACTCTTGCCCGAAAGGTGATTTTGTGCAGGGACCATGAAATCACCTTCTGGGACAGATCTGCCTAATGACAGTGATACTGTTCATGAGGTGGGGTCCCAAAGAAGGCATGTTTATATTCATTTATTAGCTTTTGGTAACCGAGTAAGTGCACTAGGCAACAAAACCTGCCTATTTTCAGGCACAACCCGGGAGAGTACAAAATTGAGAATACAGAAATGTCAGCAGTATAGTACAAAAAGAACAGCTTAGATACAATAATTACAGTTAGTGTTACGAATAAATCAGAGGTTGAGTTCACAGACATTAATAAATTGAAAATATGGGCCAAAAATATGTAAAAATATCCAAGTTATGGCACTAAGTTGAAAACCGCATTGAAATACATTGAACCGCATACCTGTGTCTTCAGTTCGCGGTCTGGCTTTGAACGGTGAAGATGTGTCTGAGGTCCGGAGAGGATTACGACACTGGACCCCGATGGGTAAGCAAAGGGCCTGGGGGTGTGGGGTGGTGGGTGCTGAGTGGGAGGGTTGGGTGGGAGGTGAGGCGCCGCAAAGACATCGATGAACTTTCTTTTATTGGTGAAAAAAAAAAACAGGACCGAGGATCCCTAATTGCGACACTGGGGACTGGGCACCCCAGTGTCACAGTTATGTTTCTGGGGAGGGTGCTGAGAGGAGGGTCAGGTGAGAAACATCCTAAAAAGGACTGGCATCCAGGATAACATGATTGCGACACTGGGGGATTGGGCACTCCAGTGTCACTTTTATGTTTTGGGGAGTGGGGTGGTAGGTGCTGAGAGGGAGGACCGGGTGGAGGAAATTTTTATAATTAGAAATAAATAAAACAGGTGGTCACAGCAGAACACAGCCCACTCCACCATGACCAAGATGGCCACCACATGCCACTGCATATGTGCTACTCCTAGCAGTAGCTACTGCCTGCAGTGTTAGTGGCTCAGTGGGTAGCACACTTGCCTCTGAGGCTGGGTGATCAGAGGGCTGTGGGTTTCAGTTCCCACATCTGGCACTTGGGTTAATATCCCAATACTGACACTGTAGTGCAGCATGAGGGGGGTGCTGCACTTCTGAGGTGCCGTCTTTCATATGAGATGTTAAACCGAGGTCCCATCTGCTTGGATTGGTGGTAGTTCAGGTGGATGTTAAAGATCCCATGGCACTTATCGAAAGAGTAGAATTCCGTGTCCTGGCCAAATTTCCCCATTCACCAAAAAATACCACCGACAGCTTAATCTGGTTCAATTTCAGTTGCTTACCATCTGTATCCCCGTCACCCCTGAAAAGGGACTTTTAGTCCCAGTGGGCCTACTGGGTCAACAAAATTCAATAAATAAATCTTGGACATGATGGAGTGTGCCATATTCCGCCGTGACAGCTGGCACTGTATACTAGTGTAGTGCTGCGTCAATAGGGACAACATGGGTGGACTGCTTCATGGACGCAGAGGCGACTGTGATGCAAGTCCAACATGTTGTTCATTCGGAAGGAATATGGAGTCCTTTCTCTCACAGCAAAGGTCTGCAGGGCTTTGCCCACTGTAGCCCTAATGACAACACTCTTAGCCAAACCTTAAAACACATCATTCACGTCTGCTCTGCAGTGTGTGAAACTGCAATAACAATTTAGTTACTTGAGCAATGTTATTTACAGTTACCGGTAACTGCAGAAATGCTTGACAAAAGGCTGTTAGGCTAGTGATAGCTCGTAAACTGCCTACTGCTTTTATAAACCATAAAGAGGGGGCTAATAGGCATTTTTATGGTTTATAGCTGCAGTTATACACTCTGCTTTGGACTTTGTTTCATGTAATGCCCTTAGTCGATGTTAATAAAGCACACTTACTTCCAGATCAGACCCTTTACTAACACCGCTACTTATAAGTAAGGATGTAAGTTTGTCATGGATGAGATTTTAATAACTCATTGGTTGTTCATGAAATCATTAGTAAACATTAGTAAACTTCGTGGCACTGTCGTCATTGCTACATTTTGATGACAACAGTGAAAGTCATGGAACCCCTGAATAAAAATCTAACATCATGGAAACCATGATGTATATGACTGCCATGACAAATTTACATCCCTACTTATAAGGCACTATCTAATGGTAACGCTGGCTACAAACTGAATGAGTACTAAAATATACGATTTTATCAAGCCATCTCGAAGTCCAGTTGCTTGCAATTTTTGCAGAAAGCAAGTAAAAGCAGGAGTGCTACAGCAACAAACTGAGTGTGTCGAAAATCTGGAAACACTGCTCTTTTCTGCAAAGCTGGTTTACCCTCGAGCCGCCATCTGCTCCTTACTTCAGGCCACTGCAAGCCCCCCAGTCCTGTCACATGCTCCCTCCTCTGCCAAGCTGGTGGGCATCTGCATGTAGCAGGGCCCTAAGAAGCTAGTGGCCATCATTTAGACAGCTCAAGGCTCATTTCTTGTGTTTTTGTTCTCCTTTCCTCCCAAGCCCGTCCCACCTCCCCTGACGTCAGGCTGTGCCTCTGACTGCCTCAGATGTAGCAGCACATGATGGGAATACTCCACCTCTCCCAAGGGAGAAAGCTCCCCATCTCACTGCGAGGGGTGACTGCTACACCTGAACCTGGACATCTCCCTCCTCGGGCTGGCCTGCACTGAACATTGCGGCACTCTCCAGCTCTGGCTGCTCTGATCTTAGCTCCCCGAGCCCGCTCCCAAACTCGGGCTGTCAGCACAGAAGCACAATGTTTCACTGAGTCACTGAGTGATGGCTCACCGCTGTTTTTTTTTTTTATTATTATAAATCACTTAGGTAATTTCAGCCAATCAGCACACAGAGCCCTTGTACCTTAAACCACTTATGCAGTTTCAGCCAATCAGTGCACAGAGCCCCTGTACCTCTCATTCTGTGTTCAGAGGTCTCTTGTGCAAGGGTGTTAGGAGTGGCACGTTCCACTTCAGAGACGGGGGGGGGGGGCAGCTTCATTTAACTTTTGAAATTAAAAAAATACATAAAGCTTATGCAACTGATTTATAATAAGGGTCTCCACAGGGTGTCTCATATGGTATAAGAAACTCCACTCACAAGATTTAGGCAGCCAGAACTACTCTGCTGTCTTCTCAGCCAAACCCTATGTAGGGAGTCTCTTATATATAGAAACATGACTGGCAGTATAACCTAGAAGTTAGAGTAATGAGCTGTGAACAAGCTTGCTATATCCAGCAGACCAGACCTGGGTTTGATTCTCACAGCCTCCACCTGCATACTGTGTGACTCTGAGCAAGTCATTTAACCACCCAGTGCTCCCAGGTCACCCCTGAAAACAGGCACTTGTACCTAGCGGGCCTTACCCGGTTACCAAAAGCTAAAATAAAAATAGACAGTGATGGCTGAAAAAGCATTGGGGTGGAGCAGGCAGTCTAGGAAGTGGGAAGGGATCAGTTGGCTCTGGTTCGGAGAACATTACTATCCCTCCTCAAACTTTAATGAGTGAGTCAAAAAATTTAATTTTTACACAGAGGGCCTATCTCCACCACAGGGTAGCGGGCTGTGAAGCCCAAAATGTGTTTTTAAGAACATCACACACTTACTTTAACTATAATACATAGAAGGGACCTTTTCCTCATAGAAAAGCCATCATTTATTTCCCTGTATACCTGTGACTAATCTTATCAATTAGAAGAATTCCTGTGACTAATCTATCAAGTCATAGTATATATCTGTACTAATCAAACAATTACAGCTATATACCCATACCAATTAAAGCCATAAACCTACACTCATCAAACAATTACAAGTATATACCTGCACTACTAGAAGGTATACACCTGCACTACATTAAACCCTATGGGACACCACTAATAACAGTTATCACATCATTAGGATGCTAGCCAAACCAATTAACAAGCTGCAAAAGAACCTGTACAGAAAAGGCACTTACACAAAACCCTCCCAAACTGAGAAATTCCTTTAAATTCTTACCTGCACTCACTACACACCATTCCCTCCTTGCTGCAAGAGACTTTCAGGTACCATTTTATTTATTTTTATTTATTGACCTCTCGGATCAAGACCACTGAGCAGGAAGCTCATTTACAAAAGTTCCACGTTGAAGGGAAGAAAAACAAAACGTACAAGTTAACAATGTGCAGAACAAAGTTTAGCAATCAGGAAGAGAACAAAGGGTGCAGTCAATGCTTATCACAAAGCATCTGTCGAGAATAAACACAATACGCAAGTTTTTTTTTTTTTTTTGTCAACTTTATCTGCTGATCTCCAGTCCCTTAGACCTCTCTCCAGTGGGGCACTTGGATGGACTGTATCCCGCCCAGCCTAAGGTCCTCCTGACCAGTTCTCCACAGCCAGCACTCTCCTCCCAACTCTGCTGACAACCCTGCACCCCGGCTCTGAGCCCCCCGGGGTGGGACCACCTTTAACTCCTCTGGTGCTCTATCTAGAAGGGCCACCGGGAAGTGGTGGAGAGCCGGACATCAGCCACGTTGGACCCAGCAGAGGGGGTGGGGGTCATCCACTGGCCCCACCTTCACCTGTCTGGGTGCCAGGGTATTTACTTTATTCAGTCCCGGGGGAGTAGACGTGCAATGACATCCAGCACTAGCAGTGTGTTCTGCTACCACTCCACAGGATGTCCGCCACAAGGCCCATACCTGGCGCAGGGCTCCAGCAAGTGGCAATACCCCCAGTCTCCACTGGGAGTTGCAGAACAGCAGGAAGCCCAACCCACCCACTCCCAGGAGAGGAGAGCAGTCCTCCGGATGCTCAGTCCTCTCCTGCCCTTGCCGAACTCCGATGACCTGAGCTCATTCCCATACCCGGGTCACCAGCATGGCACAAGGTGTGGTGTCTAGCGCCTCAACCCTCAGCACCACCAGGCTGGCCTCACCATATCCAAGTTATCGGCAAAGGTTAAGGTGAGCAATAAAAAATATACAAACATTTAACAAAATAACAGAAAACTAACAAAAACAAATATATTAACAGGCTAAATGCTGTGGGGAGTATAGAGCAAGAAATTAGAGGAGCAGAGGAGGTAGAAAGGTGGGATGGGGAAAAATAGGAGGGGGGAGGGTCAGACAGTTGGGGGAAATAGGTAACAACAGGTGATCAGGAGATAGGGAGTTGAGAGACTGGAGCAGCCCAAAGGGCCTTGTTAAGATATCAGATAAGAGAGGCATAGTCAGGTGGTGGTGGGGGGGGGAGTAGCCCAGGGGTGAAGGAGGGGATCATGCCTATAGGGCAAGGAAGGCTGTTGGGGGATAAACGGGGGAAAGAGAGTAACTGGGGGGAGGGGGTACATAAGTGCTGTAAGAAATAAATAGGCTGGGCAGAGTTAGGTGTGGGTAGCTGAGCCGTCACAGTCACATGCGCTGGAAGTGGCAAGGTACAAACAGAGTTTAGTTTTAAAAGGGCTGAGTTTGGGTTCCTGGAGGAGGTCAGAGTTGAGTGAGTTCAGCCACATAAGGGCCCTGTAGGCAAAAGAGCATTGCCCCTGTGAGGTACAGCAGAAGGGGACTTGAAATAAACTTGAGAACATGCCTCTGGTTGGTCTGTGATTGGTGGAGGGGACGAGGAGGGATTGTAGACCTGGGGGAGTGAGGCCAAAAGGATTTCTTGGCGAGCAGATAAACCTGGTATTGAATTCGGCTATATAGGTTGAGCCAACCTGAGACATCGTAGAGCTCACAAGTACAGGTTAAGCAGTAAGCACCTAGTATGAAGCGGCAGGCTTTGTTAAGGGCTAATTTGATTCTTTTGAGAGCTGTGTCAGTACCAGCTCCATAGACAACCAGCCCATAATCTATAATTGACAGGACTGAGCTTGTAACTGCCAGCTTGAGGGCTTTGTCCATGAGGCAGTGTCTGTGCCTACAGAGCTGACCAATATGCCAGTTAGCAACCTTGGCCACGTGGTCCATGTGAGATGAGTAGGAGAGGGAACAGTCGAGGGTGACCCCCAAGTATTTGGCGGCAGTATAGCGCAGTGGTCTAAGGCTCTGAGCTGCAAATTTGGTGACATCCAGCAGACCTGACCTGGGTTTGAATCCCACAGCTTCCACTTGCATACTGTGTGACCCTGAGCAAGTCACTTAACCTCCTTGTGCTCCCAGGTTGCTCCTGTAAAAAAGCTTTCAGCTTAGTGTGCTATACCTGGTTAAACAACTAAAAAAAATAAAATAAATTTGCAGCTGATGACTAAGTCTAGTTCTGATTCCCTGTTATTTAGTACCTTGAGGTAGTATGATCTGTGTCTATTATGATCTGTGTCTATTATTGTGAATAACATTACCTTTGTTTTTTTGCAGTTGAGGAGGAGCTTAGCATCACAGAACCAGTCCTCAACTGCTGAAAAGGCAGCCTGCATTTTCTATTCAAGGCCTATGGGGTTGGAGTGACTTGTGAATAGCACAGCATCATTAGCGTATAGTAGTATGTTGTCTGGACATGCCTTAGGGAGGTTGCTTAGAAAAATAGCAGCGGGCCAAGGATGGAGCCCTGGGGTACTCTAGAGGTAACAGGGTGTTGGTCAGAGAGGATATCCAGTATTTTTACTTGCTGGACATGTTCTGAGAGGTAGTTCTGGAACCACTGTAAGGGCACTGGGGATAGTCCTGTGTTGGCAAGATGGTTGCTAAGGAGTTTATGACTGACTGTATCAAAGGCTTTGGTGAGGCCAATGAAGGCTGCCCCCACCAAGAGCCCCTGATCAAGTGCATTATGGAAGAAACCAGTGAATTCCACTAGTGCTGTCATAATGCTGTGCAGTTTCCTAAAACCATGCTGTTGATGACACAGCAACTCATCCTTGTCGAGGTAGTCTATGAGCTGGTCACAGACAATCCTCGCAAGGGCTTTAGAGAGTGGAGGGAGAATTGAGATTGGCCTGTAGTTGGAGAGAATGGTCCTATCCCCACTTTTGTTGACTGGGGTAACAACTGCTTTTTTCCAGACCAAGGGAATCTACCAGAGATGAGTGATAGGTTTACGATTTTAGTAAGTGGTGGAAGGAGTTCAGCAAGGGTAAGCAAGACCAATTTCAGGTCGAGCGTGTCGCCACTGATGCGAGTCTTCCCTAGAGCTTGCAATAGGTATTTTTTGGCCTTGGATTCAGAAACAACTCTAAAGTAGAAAGGTGGAGGTGTGTTGATTTGTGGCAAGGAGTTGTTTCGAGATGTCAGATTTAGGTAGTCGGTGGGGAGCACCCCACTGAGGTCAGTGAAAGCTTTGTTTAGAGTGTTGGTGATTTCATATGGGCCCTTGATGATATTTCCACTAACATGGAGCAACGATGGTGGATCTTTGCTGGGCTTACCAGTTAAGGACATGATGTTCTCCCAGAACTTCTGACTGTTGCCCCATGAATAAGTTTGTTTCTGAAGAAAAGACAGTTTGCTTTACGGATATCTGCTGTACATTTATTTTAGGCTTCTTTAGATTTCCGGATATCTATTAGGGATCCTGTACACTTGGGCCTTGCGCCAGCGATTGTCTCTTTCCTTCATTTGGTCGATCTGTGTAGCTGTGACCCAAGAGTTACTTGCACCCCTAACCTTCCAGGTGTCAGCGTGGCTCAGTTGGTAGCACATCCGCCTCTGTACCAGAAGGTCGTGGGTTCTCGTCCCACACTGGGATTGGACTTGCACCTAAAAATTGCTGGCATCTGAGTGCAGTATTGGGGGGTGCTGTACTGCTGGGGTGTGCCGTCCTTCGGATGAGATGTTAAGCCGAGGTCCCTTCTGCCCATCCTGGTGGGTGTCTAGGTGGAAGTAAAAGAACCCAGGGCACTCTTCGCAAAAGAGTAGGGAACATTCCCGGTGTCCTGGCCAACTTTCCCCTTCCCATAAATAGGTTCATGTAATTATCCAGGCTGTGTGTGGGTGATGATGATGTGCGATATGGCTGCCACCACACATTCAGTCACTTCACTACCAGTCTAGAATTGCTTGTAAAGCGCTTTGGGATACTGTGTATGAAAAGCGCTATATAAATGCTGATTCTTCTTCTTCCATTCTTTTGGGGGGGGGGGGCAAATAAGTTACAGGCTGTGTTGAAGATGTTAATAAAAAGTTCTAGAGCAGTGTCAACGTCCTTGGCATTGAGGACCGTAGACCAGCCTTGTTGGACTGGGTACATTTTGAAGGAGATGAGCTGCCCTTTATTTAATACTCTAGAGAATACTGTTTTGGGCGGGAGTTTGGGAGACTTGTTGGTCCAAGCACAGAGGATAGGGATGTGGCCGCTGATGACATCTCGTAAAACAGATACATTAGCTATTTTCTCAGGATTATTGGTTATGGACCAGTCGATTAAGGCAAGGCAAGTTTTATTTGTGTGGCGCCCATTTCCGGAGGTTCTGGGTGCCTCACAGTAAACTAAAATAAACACAGAATCATAAATATCAAAAAACGTCAGTACAGTATAAAATGACTAAAACATAAAACACTAAATACTAATCAAATATCATAAATAGGGACCAAAGAACATATTAAAATTCAGAATTCATTAAAAGCCAGGCCGAAAAGGTGTGCTTTCAACCTCCGCTTAAACACTTCAACTGAGGGAGCCTCCCGGGTTGCAGATGGTAATGTGTTCCACAGGGACGGCCCAGAAATGCTAAAAGCATGATCTACAGAGATCTTGAGCCGTACCCTGGAACAGCCAAGAGGCCCCTCGAAGTGACATGGAGGGAGGGAACGAACAGAGGTCACCGGTGTCAGAAACTCTAACAGGTAGTCAGGGCTCAGTCCATTTAGGGTCTTATAGGTGAGAAGTCCCACCATGAAAAGGACCCTCCATCTGACCAGCAGCCAGTGCAGAGCATGCAGAACAGGGGTCACATGACTAAACCTAGAAAGGCCAGTCATGCAGTCTGCGGAGGGTCCCTCCTGTGACCCCTAAGTAAAGAGCATTGCAGTAGTCGAGTCTGGAGGAAACAAAGGCGTGCACTAGCATCTGCAGGTCCTCGTGTGGAACGAGGGGCTTAATCCAGGCAATGTTCCGTAGATGGTGAAAGCCACTACTGACAACAGATGACACCTGATCTTCAAAGGTCAGCCTGCTGTCAATCCCCAGGGGGATAGTAAATAAGGAGACTCCTGCAGCCTGCACCTGTACCCCCACAGACAGCGACGCACTCAAAGCATCAGGCGCTACCAACTGGGTGCGCCGAGAAGCCCAGGCTGGATCGAAAAACAATGGCTACACCCCCACTCCTGCAATCCTTCCTCGGGCAGTGCACCACAGAGTACCTGGAGGGAACAGTGGCCACAAGAATTGGGCCAGCGTCGTCACCCAACCAGGTCTCTGTGATGCAGGCCAGGTCGACAGAGGAAATAAAGCCCACAAAAATAGCAGTCTTGTTCCTCATCAACCTGGCACTGCACAGCACCACCTGAAGAGGATTAGAGGACGCAGCCAGCCCTCTAGCTACCTGCCCACTTGCTCCGGTGGGAACCCTGGGCATGGAAACCAAACATGTTTGGTTTCTCCCCAGGCACCACTTATGCCCAGGGCATCTTCTGCAGCGGACGACCTCAATATCACTAACAACCCCCTCCTCAGCTGCCCGAAACCCATGACCCCTCCGCCACCTAGTTATCCCGACCTCCCTGCAGCACCTTGCTGTGGTGGCTGGAACTGGGAGGTCAATAAAGGGGTGTAGGTCCCGGATCAGGGCAGCAGCATAACTAATGTGGACCAGGTCACTGCACAAACACATCTTGACCTCTCAATTCAGTCCCTCAAATGGCACAAAACCCTCGCTCAAATACCCCAACAATAATACACACTCAAACACACACACTAATAAATCACTAAAAGTAAAATAACTTCAAAATAACCCCCCCTTACCACCAGCAAAATCATAAAATATATAACAATCTAAAATAATCCTGCTGCACCTTCCCAAACAACAATTTAGGGAAAAAATAAAATTATCAGATTGCGAAATGTCCACAAAAAGTCCAGCTTTATCAAAGCAGTCTCTTCTTTGCAATCACTCAGGTAATGACTTGAATAAATCCCAAACGAGTCTTGATGCAAAACCTTAGGAGCTCTCACCCCCCGGTATAATAACCCACATAAAACATCAATCCACGCGACTCTCACTCACTGGTTTCTGTTTTAACAGAATGAACTAATGTGTTCCATAGTAGGCACTCTCACTGCCCAGATCTTAGGTATGCAGAAAATTAGATTAAGGACCATCCTACCCAGATCAAGCTGTAATCCTTGCAGACACTGAATCTTCAGATAAACTTCTATTCTTACAATTCTTCCCAGGCAGCAGGTAGTCCAAAAGATCTTCTACAACTCCAAAACTCCATAAAGATGAAGCCAGACAACAACCGCCAGCCCAGCATACGACCCAAGCAGGCCAAGGCACCAGCCACCCTCCAGTAGCTGACCCTTAAACCAATCAGGCCAAGGTACCAACCACCCTCCGGTAGCTGACCCTTAAACCAATCAGGTCAAGGCACCAGCCACCCTCCGGTAGCTGACCCTTAAACCAATTAGGCCAAGGTACCAACCACCCTCCTGTAGCTGACCCCCAGACCAACAAAGGGCCTCAACCCTGCCCGGCGGTGCTGCCATTCAAGTAAATCCAAAAAAGACTCCTCAAATCCTTCCTTTCCTGAGAAGGAGAGCAGATTTCACGGGGGGGGGGCTCCCATGAACCGGCCCACTCCCCCAGTCTTAGCTGAGACACCAACAGCCTTCTGACAGCCGGTTCCCAAACCAACCAGGGTCGCGCTCTGGCCCAAAGAAGACTCTTCTTCTGTCTGTCACTCTCACACTGTGACCAGGTCAGATTAAGCTTCAGCTTCTCAACTGCAGCAGGGCAACCATCCAGATTTCTTTGTCAGTAAAGACTCCACTCTCCTCACCATCCGCGAACAGATGTCACTCATTTCCTCCACTGAAAGTCACTTCAAGCAGATAATCAAGGAAGGCAGATCAGGTAGGTAGTCGGTCCTCTAAACAAAATAACGAATGAAGTTCAATCAAGTCAGCAAAACACGCCGAGTGCAAACATGGCGAAACAAGCAGACTAAGCACGCCGAGTGCAGACACACTAAAAACAAACGGACTCAAAGTCTCTCTCTCTCTCTCTCTAAAAAACAAAACATCTGACACCTGCACCTTACGCACTGACCCATCCCTAACTAATGACTGAAACCCTAGATCTCACTGCTAACTAAAACTTTCAAAATTTGAGGACTTGGGCACAGAATACTGTCACAAAGTCACACTCAGCAAATTTAAACTCCCCTATACTTAGAATTCTAGAAAACAAAGTAGCTGGGGGTAAGACCTGCACTCTAATCAGAGACCTTGCATAAAGTCTCCCTCCGCCAACCATAGCCAGGACATTTTCTAACCCTTAATGTGCTAGTAGCATGGATTCACAGCGGGAAGGTCATGTCAGATGAATCTAATAGATTTCTTTGACTGAGTGACCAAAGTAGTGGACTAGAGAGGGGCTGTGGACATGGCCTACCTAGACTTTAGCAAGGCATTTGACACAGTCCCACATAAATATCTGCAACAGGGCTGATACACAAGAGGGGTTTGAAAAGGATGAGAGGGGACTTGGCAAGGTTGGAGGAATGGTCAAAAGTACGGCAGCTTAGATTCGTCACCTTAAACTGTACCTCTCACAACTGGATTGGTCCCCAGTTAGGCTTGCACCGTCCATAGACAAGGCATTGGATTTTTTCACTTGCACTTTTAACACTGCCTGTGACCTCTATGCCCCCTTCATTAGAAATCGTACCAAAAAGCAAAACATGCCCTGGGTTACCCCTTCCCTCCTTCACAAACTTAAAATGAGAGACAACCTATGGCACATTGCTGTGAAATCTGGCAAGCCAGCTACTAGGCAAGTGTACAACACTGAGCGTAATAAGTGTACTTGGGCCATTCGACAGGCCAAAGCCCAGTACTACCAATCCGCTCATGTCTCCTCCTGGAGGTTGGCTAGAAACTTTTGGGAAAATGTAAAGGGGCTGAATGGGAAATCCCGCTTCCCACCCCCCTCTCAACTCTCCTTTAATTGAACTGTCTGTTCTGACCCCCTTGGCATTGCAGACTGCCTAAACCACACTTTCTCAGACCTGAGTTCAGTCCTGCCCAGTAACTTCTTTGACCCCATCCCAGTAGCACCCCTGCCCACTCCACAGAGACCTCCTTTCTACCTATGTCGCATCTCCCTGTTGGAGACTAGACCCCTTCTGCAAAAAGCTGTTAGTAGTAACAACCCCGGCACTGACCTACTGGACACTAGGCTACTTCATCTGACATTAGATGCTATCCTGGTCCCACTTACTGAGCTGCTCAACCACTCTCTGTGCCAGGGGCAGTTCCCCAGCACATGGAAAACCGCCATCATCACTCCCATCCTAAAGAGCGGTGATCGAGCGACCCCGGGTAACTATCGAACTATCTCCATCCTCCCCCCACTCTCTAAGGCCCTTGAAAAAGTAGTTGCCAACCAGCTTGCCGAATACCTGGCCATGCACAATATCCTGTGCCCTGAACAGCATGGCTTTCATGCTGGTCACAGCACCACAACCACGCTACTTGAATTCTCCAACTTCCTGCACTCTGCTCTTGATGCCAGAAGTTCTGCTGGTGCCGTGTTCATTGACCTCTCCAAGGCCTTTCGACATGGTTTGCCATCCTCTCCTGCTTGACTCCCTCAGATGCCTTGGTTTCTCCCCGGCCCCCTTGCATGGTTCACCAGCTACCTCTCTGTAAAAATCAATAGCACCCTATCTGACACATGACCTGTCTGCTCTGGGGTTCCCCAGGGCTCTATTTAAGGCCCTCTCCTCTTCAGTCTCTACCTCAACTCCCTCTCCTAGGCCTGCTCAAGTAAGATCCTCCTCTACGCGGATGATGCTGTGCTCTTTGCCGCTGACCCCAACCCCAACACACTCCAGATCACCCTCCAACAAGCTTTTGATAGAGCTGAGCATTGGTTCACATCACAAAGGCTAGTCCTGAACCTAAAAAAGACCAAAGCTATGCTCTTCTCGCATCGCCAAAGCAAAGCCAGTGGTGCCCCTCTCGTGATACTGCCTAGCACACTAAACCCCATTGAGCAGGTTTCCTCCTACAAGTATCTGGGCATTACTTTTGATTCAGTACTCTCCTTCCATTCCCATGTCAATGCCCTTTCTGCTGCCACCAATGTCAGGATTGGACTGTTATACCGCCATAGGGACTGCCTACCACAAGAGGCCCTTAGATTGGTAAGCACCTCCTCTGTCCTGTCGCTAATCGACTATGGGCTGCCCATCTATGCTGCAGCTGACAACACTGTGCTTGCAAGAATCCAGCTCTCTATACACAAGGCCTGCAGGCTAATGCTGGGAGCCCCTAGGCACACCCATACGTGCCTGCTGTACTCCACCAGCAACTTGCTCAACCTTGAAGAAAGACTCCACTTCCAAACCTGCGTTCTTGTAAAAAAGACCCTGCTAGGGCTCTCCCCCACTGGGGTTGCCACCTCCCTGCAGCATGTCTCCCCCTCACTCTCCATCCGCAGCACTGTCAAAACCTCCCTTGTCTCCAGGGTAAGGACCTCCATGGCCCAGAGATCCTTTTACTATCGGGCTCCCTCCTGGTTCAATTCCCTCCCAGCCAACATAGCTGACTCCACTAAGCTTGGTCTTTTCAAGGACTCCCTCAGAAGCCATCTAATAAGCACCCGCTGCTGCAACTGCACATAATCCCCCACCTGCCCCTTACCCTCACCCCTAAGCTGGGTCTGCCCTGTCTACTTTTGCTGTATATACCTGGGGTCTCAGGCAACATCTGCTGACTAATGTAATAAAATATCTCTGGTTGCTACCTGATGTGGTACTCATGTACCTATATTATGACTACTGTGATCTACCTATTACCAAGCATGTACCACCAGTGAATGCCTGTAACACTGGTTGCTTTTTAATTTAAGCGTTGTGTACAGTACTGTTTGCTGTGATGTATTGCTCTCTTGATGAGGTGCCTTTGTAAATGAGTCTATGATTCAAAGGTCTGTAAACTGATGATCTAATAAATAAATAAATAAATGTCTTCATAGGTGACATTGTGGAGGTGCTGGAAGGAAAAGTATGCCTCTTTGCAGATGACACAAATATCTGTAACAGGGTTGATACACAAGGGGTGTGTGGAAAGGATAAGAAGGAACTTGGCAAGGTTGGAGGAATGGTCAAAGTATGGCAGCTTAGATTCAATGCAAAGAAGTGCAAAGTAATGCACCTGGGAAACAAAACCCAGCAGAAGAGTACACAATGTTGGGGGTGGGGGTTACTAACAACTGCAAAATGGAATGGGACCTGGGGGTAGTCATATCAGATGAACTAAAGGTACGCAAGCAATGTGGGGAGGCAGTAAGGAGGGCTGGGGGGAAACTGGGATGCATATGGAGAGGCATCAACAGTAGAAAACAGGAAGTTGTTATCCCTCTGTACAGACAGTTGGTGAGACCCCATCTGGAGTACTGCATCCATTTCTGGACAACCCCTCTCCGCGAGGACATAGACAGGATGGAGGCAGTCCAGAGGAGGGCAATTAAAATGGTGCAGGGTCTGCACCATAAGCCATATGAACAGAGGCTAAAGGAGCTTAAAATGTATACCCTAAAGGAAAGGGGGGGGGGGACATGATAGAAACATTTAAGTATCTCAAGGGAATCAACAAAATCCAAGAGGGTAGCATCTTTCAGAAAAAGAGATGTATAGGAACAAGGGGGCACAATCCGAAGATAGAGAGGGACGGCTCAAGGGCAACGTGAGGAAGTATTTTTTCACAGAGAGGGTGGTGGACACATGGAACATCCTTCCAGAGGAAGTAGTGGGGTCATAAACAGTGGGGGAATTCAAGAATGTATGGGACAGACATAAGACAATTCTAGTGAGGGGGTAGGAGACAGTAGGCTGTTCGTTAACTAGGATCTGCAGCTTATCCAAAAGGTAGGGAAATGGGCAGACTGGGTGGGCCGAGCGGTCCTTATCTGCCGTCAAAGTCTATGTTTCTCCATGCTTGCCAGTTCTGTCCAGCCTGAAAGAAGAGTATCCATCCAGTTGGATGGCTTGGGCATAACGTAATCACAAATGCAATCTCCACAACAATAACCATCCTAATGTATTATATTCAACAAATAGGTAAAGGTGGAACACTAGGCAGTATACCCATCTTGGGGGCTAATTAGGGCAATAGAGCCACTCGCCCTTTGAGCTCATGACCTTATGATCCTAATTAACTCCCTTGATGGGTAGACATCCTTGTATACCTCCCTTTATCCATTATTTATTCTATATATTTATTTATTTCAAATTTGGTGATCGCAATACGCACACTGAGCCAGGGGACATTTCCAGATGTGCCCTGAGGAGGGGATACAACAGGAAGTAAAATAGCAATAACAAAGTGACAACAATAGGTGCAGGAACATGTACAATAAAATCATAGTACAAGTACAGTAATGAATTTCAGAGAACGATAACAACAATGTAAATAGTGTACATGTACATTGGTTGTGGGGTAGCCAGGTTGAGAGCTAAGGGAGTGTGCTGCCATTACCTCCAAATCAGCCCTTAACAAGGGGGAGGTGTTCTACTGTAACATCTGCTATTTATCAATGTCCTCCCCACATCTCACGCATCACTGCTCCCTGTGCATCTCTCTGGACTGGTTCTCCCCCTCGGAGAGTTCATTCACATATTTGGACTGCCTTGTACGGTATGGGCTGCATGCCCATTGGCTCATGCTCTGAACCAATGGGTGTGCAGCCCTACCAAGCTGTCAGTCGACGGGCAGCGGTGCGGCAGCTGGGTGGGGTGCTGCCGCCCGCCGGCTGATGGGGGGGCGGGGTGGTGGGCTCCATGGGTGGGTGGGATGGGGGCCATTAGATCACCAGGGATAACATACTTGGGGGGTAAGGATGCCGCCCGCGATCGGGCTACTCTCGGTCCACTGGGCCACCAGGGATATTGGACTTTGGGTGGGAAGGTCTGATGCCCGCGATCGGGCTACTCGGGGAGTGGGGGCATTTCATTTATGCCATAATCGGAGCTAATGGGGAGAATACTGTGCTGCCACGATCGGGCTACGGGGAGGAATACTATTATGCCCGATAAGATGCGGGAGAATGTAGTATGCCATAATCGAACTGCAGGAGGCATTAATTTCCCGCTGCTGCCAGCAGAGGCGCCAGGAGAAAGTCGTTGGGATGCGCTACCTACATGCTAATGGCATGCAAATGGGGCCATAATTAGATGCAAATGGCCCCGCATGCTTTTGCATAAATATATGGCCCCATTTGCATGTTACCTTTGAATATCGCAGGTGCTGTGCATGGCACAATGGAACTTGCGCCACCGCATCTCAATGCTCCTCTGACCACTTGCTGGCGCGGTTCACTACAACATGCACAGCGGGTGTGGCCGAGGGCGATATTCAAAGAAGTTGTGCCATAGCGCAACTCTGTTGAATATCGCCCTGGCCACACCCCTGCGCAACTATGTTGTGCGGCGCAGGGGCTTGTGCCACAGAATGGCGCAGTTTGACTATCTGGGCCAGCGAGTATAAGGCTGATAAGGCTTGGGATGGGGTTTCCACATGTACAGTTCACCTTCTGCCGCTGGAGAAAACTCTTGATTTGTATGTACCTGAATCGATCTAGATGTCTCCACTGATATTTGGTAGCTAGGGCATCAAAGCCCAGCATGTCAGGTCACTGCATACAGTGGGCTGCAAAACAGAAGCCCAGCCATACCACTGCCTGTAAACATGGTCCAGTTTTGCACGCTCAAATTGTGGATTATATGCAAGAGGGGTTATTAAATATGTGTAACCCCCCCTGCAAATGGGGGTTCCCAAAAGACTTCCAGGAGCTTGCTTAAATGCTCCGAGCCTGAATGGTGTTTGGCGCTTAAGCCATTTATCTGTGAGTGTTTTTAGAGCTTCTGGTACTGTCTCTTTAAGAGCAGTCTGCTTGCAGACATAATTAGTTGTATGGGGGACTGTGTGTTTCTCTGCTTGAGTCCCACTCAAACTGCTGCCAATTAGCTCCGTTTTTGCAGTCGCTAGGAGTGCAAAGGGAACCTATCTGAAAGATGTAACTGTTTGCCAGAAATCATTTAGAGTAATAATGAAAATACAGTTTGTCTAACCTGCTTTTCTTTGCAATCAGAGCTGTGTTTGCCTAGTTCCCCATTCTAGCTTGAACTGCTGAACTGGACCAATTATTGCAGTGTGGGTTAAGGGAGCTCTAAAATGGTGCCTGTGGACGAATCAGAACTTGGACTCGTAATCTGAGCCAGCCACAAGAGGATTGTATGGGCAGTGACTCTGGGAAATGTAGTTTGGACTTCGGTGCTTTTTTGCACGGGGGAGTCTATTGTGAGTGACAGCCAATCCAGGCAAGAACTGGGAGGAACTCAAAGGAAGTGCCGGTTTGTCTACTGGAGTTTCAGTTTAGCTCTAGCAGTGAGAGGAAGGAGCCTGTGCTCCTTCGGTGTGCAGTTTTAGTCGGGGAAACGCGTGTAAGGCCCCAAGTTTCAGTCTGCAGCTCTGCAGCTTGTGCAAGTGCTTGACCGTACTGAATCCGACCTGTGAAGAGAATCAAGGAGATCTGAAGAGTAGAAACCAGGCTCACCCTGTATAAGACTGGAGAAATTGCTGAATCGCGCTCGGTCTGTCAGGAACTGAATCTGCTGTGTGTTCTCGCGGGTATTGTGCAGTAATTGCGATCAGGATAGAGAAGCAGCCTGCCTGGTATAGTACTTTCTTTTTCCATATAAATGTGTGTAGTGCTTGTGGGGACTCGCGTTTCAAATCCCTTGTACAGTGAATTGAGTGCATGAAGCTGCAACTAAACCCCAGTTTAATCCAGACTACATCCATTTGCTCTGAACTGCTGTGGGGTCCAGTCACAAGGGCCTTGTCCACATGGTCTGCTCCTCCTGGCAATCCAGGACAATCTGCCTTCCATTCAGTTTCAGCATTGAATTTGTGAGTACAAATCAGGGTAGCTCCCTGCCATCATCTAATTGCAAGTGTTCCATTTGATTACTTTTCCTTTCTTTCTCCACGAACTGAGCCTACCAGCTCCGGATTACAATTTGGGTATTGTGCATGCAGTTTCCATCTTCAGGGCCCCAACCAGCTGCACCAAATAGGCTAGCCTCTTATTGCCTGGGTACCCAGTAAGAGTGACATTAGGGACATTTGGGATTCTGAAATATGTGCACAGTACTGTGATTATTAATGTGTTTAAACTAATTAACCTGATTTCCCCTGTCCTTGTTATATCCCCCTAAATAAATCAGATCTGTTTGTTTCAGCAAAGTTACACTGCCTGAGGTATTCGTCTATGTTAAAGTATTGTACTGTGGTTTTTGCACTGTATCATCTTGTTTTACAGGGAGTCCCTGGAGTCACGCTGACTGAACCAGTCCTGGGGGTAAGTGTATACTGTGAAGGTAATTCTGACATATTGTGTGGGCCACTAGTGGGAAGAAAAGGGGGTCACAGTGTCCCAGAGGGCTGTGACCAAGTTAGTTTAACTATTGCAAACTCTGACCTCTGGGTGGAGGCACCCGCCATCGGATCAAGGCCCCTCAACCTGTTAATGGCAAATTAGGTAGAGGTAGTAGCCCTTGGGATAGCGCCACCTAGGGGTTACATCTTGGAGGCTCACCGCTGGGATTGTGTGTCCTCAAGTGGCCATATTTACGAACCACTGTTAAAAAAAATAAAATAAATGGGTACCCCGACAGAAGTGGCTGTGCACCAGCTGGTGGAGTGGTGTACTGGGGAGGAGATAGACTCCCAAAATGCTGTGCTTATCCTGGACATCCCCCTGGGTATCAATACAGACACTGTACAGGGAGTACTTTCCAAGGTGGAAGGTTTACAAAACCCTGTGGTGGTGGGTCGGCATGCTGATCTGCTCACCCACACTTTCTTGGCCCTAGTAGAGTTTAAGGATCCCATAGATAGCTCCAAAGTGCCACAGACTATTACCCCGGAGAGAGCCCTCACTGCCTGGAGAGTGATAACTAAGGACAGTAAAGATCCAGCGGGGAATGAGCCCCAACCATTATCTGAAACTTTTGAGGAGAAATTTGCTAAATGGTTGCTGGGGGAAGGGAAAACTGTAGAGGACTTGAAGAAACTAGTCTTGCCACCTGGGGGTGTTCCTCCCCCAACACCCTCTCCCGCTCCAGTACCCATAATGGTGGCTGAACCAATGCAGGCTCCTATTTCTGCACCTGCCATTAGTCACGACTCTTACGGAAGCTTGAGGATCTTCTCTGGCACCCTCCCCATCCCCCCAAGGGGAGAATGACTGGGAGACCTGGATAGACTATGTTGCCCCACAAGTGCTAGAATGGCAATGCTCGGAAGCCGAAAAGCAAAAGAGGGTTAGTGAGAGCCTCCGAGGTCCTGCCTGGCTACCATCCATGCTAAGCAGGCCAGTAACCCTGAGTGACTGCACAGGCCTATCTTGAGGCCTTGGAGAATGTGTATGGGAGCCCAGATTCTGATGAGGACCTATGGTGGAGAGTAAAAATGCACAACAGTACCAAGGGAGTTGTTGCCTGTGTATGTCTCGGCTGGAAAAATTGTTGCAAGAATGCCTCAGAAAGGGTAGTTTGCCAGCGATTGAACTGGACCGAACCAGGCTGGACAGGATCCTTAAGTCTGCCCCTTCTCAGAACTGCTGTTGCTTCAGTTCGCCTGGCAAATCGACTGGAATCCCCATCCCCTCTATGATGAGCTAATGAGAGAAATTCGAGGGTTGAGAAAGCAGCGACCTCGGGAGGACTTGCACCAATAGCTGCGGCTACGACCCGGTGACTGAGGGTGACCCATCAAGTGAAGTTCAGGGGCAGAGGCTGGCAGTTAATGAGTGCTCTGAGAAGGAAAAAGATATGCCACAATGGGGCGAACTGTTGAGAGAGTTCGGGGAAGTAAAAAACAGTCCCTTTATGAAGGCCGCTCCTGCAAGTACAGGCCCCGACCCTCATCCGACTGCATCTGCTATGGGGGTGGGGGTACCCACCCATGCATCTCCTGCTGACAACAGCTCAAAACTCGATGTCTTGACCAGGGAAGTGGGGAAATTGACAAGATGTCTCCAAATGCTTATCATGCCGCAGACAGCGATGGCACCAAGGTTTCCAGTGAGTAGTACCCCCGCCCTGGCTCCCAGTGTGATGCCTTGGCCAGCTCAAACTCCAGAAAGTATGTTTTGTTATAACTGTGGGAAAGATGGGCACATGAAGAGAGAATGCCGGTCCCCAAAAGACACAGACAAAGTTGCATATAGGCTACAAGGAGAGCTTCGGAGAACAAATCAGTGGTTCAGGGGTGCACGCAATGATCCCAGTGAGGGACCCAAAAATGCTAACTCACGTCCCTTTGTGGCAAGGTCAGTTGCCCAGGCCCCCGCTACCGCCTCTCCAGAATGGTCCAGAATAGTGGGTCCCTCCATGGAGACCACTGTAAAGGTGAATGGAGTGTCTACAAAGCTGTATTGAACAGTGGCTCCCAAGTGACAATTATGTTCCAAGACTGGTATCAAACATTGTCTGTTGATGCACTTACAACTGTTGGAGGGCTGCATGTCTGGGGGTTAAGTGAGAAGGCCTACCCCTACTCTGGATATATCTGAATTTGGCTGTCTTTTCCCACCTCTGTGGCTGGAGTGGCCGAGCAAGTAGAGACCCTGGCCTTAGTGTGTCCCCCTACCGGACTGTATGATGGGGTTCCTCTACTAATTGGGACTAATGCACATATGTTTGGATGGCTGGCACAGTTGTGTTATGAAAAACAGGGGTCAAGGGCTGGTAGAGCTTTAAGAATTCCGGCCTTGATTAAGAAGGCTTATGAGGCAGAGAGAGATGCTGAAACAGTAGAACCAGAGGAACCGGTTGGAATTGTCTGGAAGAAGGATACTGAGTCTCTGATCCTGGCGCCAAATGCCCAGTGTACCTTACAGGGAGAGGTCCGTATCAGAAAGGATGTCAAGAATAAAATATTAATGTTGGATGCACCAGGCGATAGAAAACTACCAGAGAGACTGCTGGTCAAGCCTAGTATTTTGCCTGCTAGAGCCCATGCTTATGCCAGAGGTAATGGTTCAAGTTCATAATGTCTGACAGAGAGATTTGAGTAAACAGAGGTTGCACCCTGGCTAATGTGCATTGTGCAGACACTGCAGTGCTACCCAGCAGCAAGAGTTCGGGGAAGAATGACAGAGTAACGCCTGACTTGTTTGATTTCAGTGACTCCCCGTTGCAAGCTGAATGGAAAGTGAGGATCAGTGAAGCTTGCCCAGAAAGACCAGGTGTTTTCTTTAAAGGAATGGGACATAGGATGCGCGAAAGGAGCTGAGCACCATATCCGGCTGCATGACGAAAGACCATTTCATGAGAGGTCTCGACGCCTGGCATCTGCTGACATAGATGATGTGAGACAGCATCTGCAAGAGATGTTAGCTGCTGGTGTAATACAAGAATCCAGAAGCCCCTATGCTTCCCCCATTGTGGTAGTGAGGAAAAAGAATGGGACAGTAAGGATGTGCGTGGATTATTGCACCTTAAACCGGGACTATCCTGATCAGTACACAATGCCCCGTATTCAGGATGCTTTGGACTGCCTAAGCGGGAGCAAGTGGTTCTCTGTGCTGGATCTCGCAGTGGGTACTACCAGATCCCGATGGCCCCAGAGGACCGTGAGAAGACAGCCTTTATCTGTCTGCTTGGCTTCTATGAATTCATGAGGATGCCTCAAGGGATTTCAGGTGCCCCAGCCACTTTTCAACGATTGATGGGAGCGTGCAGTGGGGGACATGAACATACTAGAGTGCCTGGTATACCTAGATGATGTTATTGTGTTTGGCAGCTCACTGGAGGAACATGAGAGCAGATTATTTAAGGTATTGGACTGACTGGAAGACTTTGGCCTTAAACTGTCCATTGATAGTGTCAATTCTTTCAAACATCAGTAAAGTATGTGGACACATAGTATCCACCGAGGAATAGAGACGACCCAAGTAAAGTTGAGGCCTTGACCACCTGGCCACAGCCAAAATCTAAAAGAACTGCAAAGATTCCTGGGATTCTGTGGTTATTATCGGCGCTTCATCAAGGACTATTCAAGAGTGATCCGCCTTTACTTAACCTTACTCAAGGTATCCCCCAACCCCAAAAGATACAAAAGTCAGCGTCCTCAAGACTGAAAGAGGTATTTTCATCCGAGTGAAGTATCTGGGGCTCGATGGACTCTGATTGTGTGACTGCTTTCATGAGATCATATATCAACTTACCCACGCTCCAGTGCTGGCCTATGCCGATCCAAGAAAACCTTATGTCCTGCACACTGATGCTAGCTTGCAAGGGTTGGGGGCTGTATTGTACCAAGAGCACGAGAATGGCCTGAGACCAGTGGCCTTTGCCAGTAGAAGCCTGACTCCATCCGAAAAGAACTATCCTGTACATAAGTTAGAGTTCCTAGCTTTGAAGTGGGCTATTGTTGACCAATTCCATGAGTACCTGTATGGGGCTAAAATACTAGTAAAAACTTACAATAATCCTTTGACCTACGTGCAGACCTCAGCTAAGTTGGATGCCACTGGCCATAGGTGGCTTTCTGCATTATCTACATACGACTATGCTGTTGAATACCGAGCAGGCCTGAACCACATAGATGCTGATGCTCTCTCCCGGAGGCCTGTTCCCCAGAATGATTGGGTCAGATTGTCAGAACCTGATATTCAGGCACTCTGCCAGAAGTTTGACAGGGAGGAACAAATGTCCACGGACGCAGTGGACTGCATGGTGGATTGCTTGGGACCCTCTGAGAATTGCATACCTGCTGCTTAATGCCACTTTTCTGCAATAGACATTGGTGCACTGCCTCAGCTGGACAATGACAGTATTCGGCAGGCTCAATCCCGCAATCCCATGATTAAATCAGCTTTAGAAGCCCTCTATGCAGGAAAAGATGTGTGGTGTGGTACCCGAGGACTGGAGGAAGGCGGATGTGATTCCCCTTCACAAAAGTGGGTCCAAGACAGAGGCAGGAAACTACAGACCTGTCAGTCTGACCTCTGTGGTAGGGAAAGTGATGGAGTCACTTCTGAAGGAAAGAATAGTCAGTACCTAGAGGCCAGTGGAGCACAGGACCCAAGGCAGCATGGGTTCACAGCGGGAAAGGTCATGTCAGACGAATCTAATAGATTTCTTTGACTGGGTGACCAAAGTAGTAGGCCAGGGAGGGCTGTGGACATGGCCTACCTAGACTTTAGCAAGGCATCTGGACACAGTCCCACTAAAAGATTAATAGTCAAATTAACCAGCCTGGGAGTGGGACCCAGGGTGGTAGCCTGGGTAAAATATTGGCTGAAGAAAAGGACACAGAAGGTAATTGTAAATGGAGTCCATTCTGAAGAATGGGGGTTACTAGTGGGCACTGCAGGGTTCAGTATTGGGTCCAGTCCTTTTAATGTCTTCATCAGTGATATTGCAGAGGACTGGAAGGAAAAGTATGCCTTTTGCAGATGACACAAAAATCTGCAACAGGGTTGATACACAGAGGCGTGGAAAGGATGAAAAGGGACTTGGAAGGTAGGAGGAATGGTCAGAGTATGGCAGCTAGGATTCAATGCAAAGAAGTGCAAAATAATGCACCTGGGAAACAAGAACCCAGGGGAAGAATACACAGTGGGTGGGGAGGTAGTAACAACAACAAAAAAGGAAAGGGACCTGGGGGTAATCATATCAGATGACCTTAAGGTTAGCAAGCAATGTGAGAAGGCAGTAGGGAGGGCTGGGGGTATACTAGGATGTATAGGGAGAGGCATCAGCAGCAGAAAACAGGAAGTTGTTATCCCTCTGTACAGACAGTTGGTGAGACCCCATCTGGAGTACTGTGTCCAGTTCTGGAGACCCCATCTCCGCAAGGACATAGACAGGATAGAAGCAGTCCAGAGGAGGGCAACTAAATGGTGCAGGGTCTGCAAGAGAAGCCAGATGAGGAGAGACTAAAGGAGTTTAATATGTATACCCTTGAGGAAAGAATGGAGAGGGGACATGATAGAAACTTTAAGTACCCAGTGGAATCAACAAAGTCCAAGAGGGTAGCATTTTTCAGAAAAGAGACTTGCAAGAACAAGGGGACACAATTTAAAAGATAGAAGGAGGCGGTTCAGGGGCAATGTGAGGAAGCATTATTTCACAGAGGGTAGTGGATGCATGGAACAGCCTTCCTGAGGAGGTTGGGGTCTAAAACTGTGGGAGAATTCAAAAATGCATGGGACAGACATAAGGCAATTCTTGTGGGGGGTAGGAAGAAATAGGCTGTTGGTTAACTAGGATCTGCGGCCTATCCTGTAGGTAGGGAAATGGGCAGACTAGATGGGCCTAGCGGTCCTTATCTGCCGTCAAAGTCTATGTTTCTATGTTTCTATGTTAAGATGTGTCCAAATTACGCTCCACTGATTTGAGAACTGCATTGTTTACAAAGAAGGTCCTAAGTTGAAACTGATCAATAAACTGTTATACAGAGAAACAGTAGACAGAGGGGGACAAGCAGACAAAGAACAACTAGTGCTGCCCACTGCCTTTCGAGACTCAGTACTGAGGTCCTTGCACAACCACATGGGGCACCTTGGTATAGACAGAACACTTGACTTGGTGAGATCCAGATTCTATTGGCTCTAAGATGGGGGCTGATGTGGAGCAACACATTCGAACTTGTAAGTGCTGCTACAGAGGAAAGCTTTGCCCCAGAGGGCTGCCCCTTGTTAACATCACCACCAGTGCACCCATGGAGCTGGTCTGTATGATTTTCTGAGTTTGGAGTCAGATCAAAGAAATATCAGTAATGTGCTGGTGGTCACTGACCATTTTCTGAGATATGCCCAAGCTTTCCCACCAAGACCAGAAAGCATCCAGTGTGGCCAAGTACTTGTAGAACACTTTTTGTTCACTATGGGGCTCCACAAAGAATCCATTCTGATCAAGGAGAGACTTTGAGAGTCGTCTGATCAAAGAGATGCTTTCCCTGTGGGGAGTGTGAAAGTCCAGAACCACTCCTTACCACCCCCAAGGGGACCCACAGCCTGAACGTTTCAACCGCATTTTGCTAGATATGCTAGGCACCCTACACCCAAAGGACAAGCCTAGATGGGGCCAACAAATTAGCACCCTGGTACATGCTTATAACTGCACCAAAAGTGATGCAACTGGGTTCTCCCCCTACCGCCTGATGTTTGGAAGAGAAGCTCGACTGCCGGTAAATGTGTGTTTTAGGGTCTCTCCTGATGGGGTTCAAGCTGACAACTATTTACAGTATGTGCAAAAGTTGAAGGCCCAACTAACTCATGCGTACCAACTGGCTCAAACCATGGCTGCCAAAAGAAATCTGGCCAACAAAGAAAGGTATGATAAAAAGGTGAAAGTACAGGAACTCCAGGAGGCAGATCGGGTATTGCTAAGAAATCTGGGACTGCATGGCAAACACAAGATTGCTGACAGATGACACCATCTCCCTCACATTGTAGTGGGTAAACTAGATGATCTGTCAGTGTACAAAGTAAGGCCTGAGAATAATTCAAAAGATGTAAAAAACAATGCATAGAAATCATTTACTGCCCATTGGACAAACCTTGATTGAGTCTGAGCCCCCAGAAGATGCCCCCTCTGGACCAGTGACTAGAGCTGCTGCTAAGAAAAGATCAAGAAAGTCTGCACCTACAGAAGCTGAGTTAAAGTGTACTCCTCCACAAGTTCCAGTTGAGCATGACTGTCAGTCCACATCAGAAGAAAGTGAGTGTGACTTTGAATACTACCTTTCTTACGAACTGAGTCAATTGTTTTGGGGCAATCCCCTAGTCAATACTGGAGACAAAGCTGGGCCTTCTGGACTGTCTAAGCCCCCAGCTTCATCCCTGGAGCCAATGCTCCCAGAAACTGAAGTGCAAAGCATCAAGTCAGATGAAATGGAATCATTGTGTATCTGTTTGAGCTTTCAGGGGAGGAAAATGATGGACTGGGACAGACTGGTGATACACCAGAACAAGAAGAGTATTTTGAGTGCCCTGACGATCCACTGCCAGTGTCTGTAAACTCTCCATGTGAGCCAAATGTTGTGGACTCAGAGACTGTAACTCCTGGAGCGGAAAGTGCCCCATGTTCTAGCCTCTCTACCCCCATGGAGACTCCCCTGACAAGTGAGGACAATGCTGAAAATGAGGCTCAGAGTGCAGAGACTGTAACAGTTCACCCTAGAAAGACTGGTCGAGCTGTAAATCCTGTGGTGCACCTCAGTTATGATTCCCTTGGGAGGCCTGTGGACTTGCCTCTCAATGTTGTCCATAAAGGAGTGTATGTGTCCCCGAGCTCATTGCCCAAACTGAGTGTCAGTGCTAACTCCAAGTTACTTGTGTTGCCCTCTAGGTATGGTGCCCTTGCCCCATCCAGCCCCAAGGTAACTGATAGGGAAGGGCCCCCTCTCTTCAGGTTTCATGTACAAGAGGTAATAACCTGAGTTATGGTACAATGTGTGTGTAATACTGTGTAAAGAGTGTCGTACTGCAACGTTTCAGAAATGTGTTCTTGGTAAAGTGATATATTGACTGATGATTACATGTGTGAGCCTAATGCAAATGTATATAGTTGCAATTGAAACTTATGGGGGTACTTGCTTGACGCGGATGTCAAGCTTTCCCAGGCCAGAAATGGTGTAACACCTCCCCCCCCCTGCAAATGGGGGGTCCCAAAAGACTTCCAGGAGCTTGTTTGAATGCTCTGAGCCTGAATTGTGCTTGGCGCTTAAGCCATTTATTTGTGAGTGTTTTTAAAGCCTCTGGTACTGTCTCTTTAAGAGCTGTCTGCTTGCAGACATAATTAGTTGTATGGGGGGGACTGTGTGTTTCTCTGCTTGAGTCCCACTCGAGTTGCTGCCAATTTGCTCCGTTTTTGCAGTCACTAGGAGCGCAAAGGGAACCTATCTGAAAGATGTAACTGTTTGCCAGAAATCATTTAGAGTAATAATGAAAATACAGTTTGTCTAACCTGCTTTTCTTTGCAATCAGAACTTCATTTTCCTAGTTCCCCATTCTAGTTTTGAACTGCTGAACTGGACCAATAAGTATGGGTTAAGGGAGCTCTAAAATGGTGCCTGTGGACGAATCAGAACTTGGACTCGTAATCTGAGCCAGCCACAAGAGGATTGTATGGGCAGTGACTCTGGGAAATGTAGTTTGGACTTCGGCGCCTTTTTGCACCAACAGGGAAGTCTATTGTGAGTGACAGCCAATCCAGGCAAGAACTGGGAGGAACTTAAAGGAAGTGCCGGTTTGTCTACTGGAGTTTCAGTTTAGCTCTGGCAGTGAAGAGAAGGAGCCCAATTCTTCGGAAAGAAATTTTAGTCGGAAAGCGTAGAAGCTTCAAGTTTCAGTCTGCAGCTTGTGCAAGTGCTTGACCGTACTGAATCCGACCTGTGAAGAGAGTCAAGGAGATCTGAAGAGTACAAACCAGGCTCACCCTGTAGAAGACTGGAGAAATTGCTGAATCGCGCTCGGTCTGTCAGGAACTGAATCTGCTGTGTGTTCTCCCGGGTATTGTGCAGTAATTGCGATCGGGATAGAGAAGCAGCCTGCCTGGTATAGTACTTTCTTTTTCCATATAAATGTGTGTAGTGCTTGTGGGGACTCGCGTTTCAAATCCCCTGTACAGTGAATTGAGTGCATGAAGCTGCAAGTAAACCCCAGCTTAATCCAGAATACATCCATTTGCTCTGAACTGCTGCGGGGTCCAGTCACAGGGACCTTGTCCACATGGTCTGCTCCTCCTGGCAATCCAGGACAATTTGCCTTCCATTCAGTTTCAGCATTGAATTTGTGAGTACAAATCAGGGTAGCTCCCTGCCATCATCTAATTGCAAGTGTTCCATCTGATTACTTTTCCTTTCTTTCTCCACGAACTGAGCCTACCGGCTCCGGATTACAATTTGGGTATTGTGCATGCATTTTCCATCTTCAGGGCCCCAACCAGCTGCACCAAATAGGCTAGTCTCTTATTACCTGGGTACCCAGTAAGAGTGACATTAGGGACATTTGGGATTCTGAAATATGTGCACAGTACTGTGATTGTTAGTGCGTTTAAACTAATTAACCTGATTTCCCCCTGTCCTTGTTATATCCCCCTAAATAAATCAGATCTGTTTGTTTCAGCAAAGTTACACTGCCTGAGGTATTCGTCTATGTTAAAGTATTGTACTGTGGTTTTTGCACTGTATCATCTTGTTTTACAGGGAGTCCCCGGAGTCATGGTGAACGAACCAGTCCTGGGGGTAAGTGTATACTGTGAAGGTAATTCTGACATATTGTGTGGGCCGCTAGTGGGAAGAAAGGTGGGGTCGCAGTGTCCCAGAGGGCTGTGACCAAGTTAGTTTAACTACTGCAAACCCTGACCTCTGGGTGGAGGCACCCGCCCTCGAATCCAGGCCCCTCAACCTGTTAGTGGCAAATCAGGTAGGGGTAGTAGCCCTTGGGATAGCGCCACCTAGGGGTTACATCTGTATATGGCAGGACAGCCCGGTGGTGCCGAGGGCTAAGGTGCTGGGCTACACACCTTGCGCAACACCGGTGACCTGGGTTCAGGAAGAGCCTCGGGTTATCGGGGTGCCGGCACGGGGGGGGGCAGGATTGAGCAGCCTACTGGCAGCTGTCCTTTCCTGGGGTGGTTGTCACCTCCCCCCCCGTAGTTCCACTGCCACTGGGTGGCGGTCTGGTGGCAGCGCAGGTGGGAGGGAGTCGCAAGTCAGGCGGGCGCCTCGGAACACACCATGTGTGTGCCTCCACATGAGCGCATGCACACTTCAGGAAGGGGGCAGGAGAAAACAGGGCAAAAAACACACATAAACACATAATTGAAAAAATAAAATATGTATATAGCTAGAGATAGGGGTGTGAGAGGAGCTTGTGCCACTGTTCAGAAGTAGTTTCTGTATATAGGTTGTCCCCCACTCCGAGAAAAGGAGTATTAATATGCTGCAAAAGCACTGTACAGGTAATAGGGAGTGGATCTCCTTCTACTAGTGCTGCTGTTAAGGAGTCCTAAGTGGGAAGCATTCAGAGGTAAAGGAGGTCACAAGTGGAGTGCCCCAAGGATTGGTCTTGGAACTGGTCTTCTTTAACATATGTGTGTGACATAGAGGAGGGCCGAGGGGTCCAGGGGAAGATATGCCTCTTCACAAACAATACTAAGATCTTTGGAAGCATAGACAATGAAGAGGGGGGTAAGGGCCATGAGGGAGGATCTAGAAAGACTGGAGAGAAGGCTGAGGGTATGGCAGCTGAAATTCCAAGCCAAAAATTGCACAGTAATGCACACAGGAGCCAAGAACCCAAGAATCAAATACAGGATGGGTGGGATAGCGGTGGAGGGAACAATTGAATAAAGGAACTTGGGTGTGTTAATAATGGCAAACTTGAAAGCATCAGTACAGTGTACAAGGGCTGTGGGCAGGACAAGTAGGATGCTGGGATGCATAGGTCGGAATCAACAGCAGGAGAAGGGAGGAGATTATGCCTTTATTCAGATCCCTGGTTTAACTGCACTTTGAGTACTCTGTGCAGTTTTGAAGTCCACAAATAAGGAAGAACAGAAAGGCTGGAGTCAGCGAAGAGGAGGGCAACCAAAATTATCCAGTGACAGCAAGGGAAGGCATATGGGAAGCAGTTGGGGGTGTCAACATGTAGGGGGACATGATAGAGACATTCAAGTACCTCTGTGGGACAAACAGGCAGAGATTTGTTCACACTGACTGAAAACATGGCACCAGGATGGAAAGGACAGAGAAGAAGTGGAACAAGCTTCCTGCAGAGGGTGCATGTGCTGAAACCGTAGGGGGGTTCAAAGAGAGTAACACTGGGTGGGGCAGCAGAGGAGGGAGGAAGGGAATGTCCCCAGGGACAATTCTCAATACTAGGCAGGTTTTTAGACAGACTGGATCGACTGCAAAGCCTTTATCTGCTGACAAAAATTATGTTTCTATGGCATCCACGGTGACAGTGTCACTTGCCATGCCCTACATAAATTAATACTAACCTAACACACACAGCCTCCAGCTATTACCCACTCAACAGTACCCACACACACAATGCCCCAGTTAGTACCCATCCTATGCTAACTTCACACACAGTGCCTCACGGTGCCCCTGCTATTACCCTTTCTACTCTAACCTCACACACAGTGCCCCGCTGTTACCCTCGCTACACTATCCCACACACAGTGCCCCTGCTATTACCCTTTCTACTCTAACCTCACACCCAGTGCCCCACTGTTACCCTCGCTACACTATCCCACACACAGTGTCCCTGCTATTACCCTTTCTACGCTAACCTCACACCCAGTGCCCCACTGTTATCCTCCCTATAGTACCCCCACACACAGTGCCCCTGTTATTACCCTTTCTACGCTAACCTCACACCCAGTGCCCCACTGTTATCCTCCCTATAGTACCCCCACATACAGTGCCCCTGTTATTACCCTTTCTACATAAACCTTACACACAGTGTCCACTGTTACACTCCCTACACTAACCCCCAAACATGATGCCCCTGCTATTACACTTTCTACAAACCTTACGCAGTGTCCCACTGTTACCCTTCCTACTCTCCCCCACACACAGTGTCCCATTACCCTTTCTACGCTAACCTCACACACAGTGCCCCGCTGTTACCCTCCCTACAGTACCCCCACACACAGTGCCCCTGTAATTATCCTTCCTAGAGTAACCTCACACACAGTGCCCGTTATTACCCTTTCTAAACGAACCTTACACACAGTGCCCCACTATTACTCCCCGTACACTACCGTTACATATGATGCCCCCTACACTAACCTCACATACAGTGCTCCACTGTTACCCATCATACACTACCCTACACCCAGTGCCCCTGTTATTACCCTTTCTACTATAACCTCATACACATACAGTGCCCCACTGTTACCCCCTCTAAACTACCCCCACACGATGCCCTTGCTACTACCCTTTCTACATTAATCTCATACACAGTGCTTCACTGTTACCCATCCTACACTACCCCCACACCACACATGATGTTCCACTGATACCCTTCCTACACTACCCCACACACAGTGCCCCACTGTTACCCTCCCTACACTACCCCACACACAATGCCCCACTGTTACCCTCCCTACACTATCCCACACAGTGCCCCACTGTTACCCTCCCTACACTACCTCACACACAGTGCCCCACTGTTACCCTCCCTACACTATCCCCACACAGTGCTCCACTGTTACCTTCCCTACACTGCCTCACACAGAGTGACCCACTGTTACCCTTCCTACACTACCTCACACACAGTGCCCCACTGTTACCCTCGCTACACTATCCCACACACAGTGCCTCTACTATTAGCCTTCCTACACTAACCTCATACACAGTGCCCCACTGTTACCCTCCCTATACTACCCACACACAGTGCCCCTGCTATTACACTTTCTACTCTAATCTCACGCACAGTGCCCCACTGGTATCCCCTACACTACCCCTTCACAAAGTCTCCCTTATTTTACCCTTCCTACACTAACCTCACACACAGTGCTTGTTGGTGTTACCCTCCCTGCAGCAGTTCACACGAAGTGCCCCCTGCTGTTACCCTCACTGCAATTACCTCACACACACACAAGGCCCTTTGCTGTTACTCTCTCTACACTAAATTCACATGCAGCAGCCCCTGCTGTTATCTTCCATTCACTAAACGCACACCTAGTGCCTCTTTCTGTTACCCTCCTTATGCTAACCCAGCACATGCTGCTCCCTGTTTTAGCCCTCCATACACTAATCTCATCCAAAGGGCCTCTCACCTTTTCACTTTATCTTTTTATTGAAATTGAGTATATAAGAAAGCACACAAGCTTATACAATAGAAGAATATCCTAAATGTAAGGTATAAAATATCACTTAATCACAGTATATAGGGTAAACATATTGGAGACGCCTTATAACCACATATTGATAAGAAGACTCGGACCTAGACAGGTTGTAAGTGGGGAGCAGAAGGGTTACAATCAGTAAGGTACTGTAAATTCAGAAAAGGCAGCCATGTACAAAATAAATGCCAGGGCAGGCTATATCAAGGCACTCAGTAAATTACATAAAGTGATAAATATAGAAATACAGACAATGGTCAATAATGGAAGGATAGAGATAAGAGAAAGTGTGCAAAGAAAAGTAAAACGTAGCAGGGAAGAAAGGGAAGGGAGAGGGGGAGGATAGAGAAAGAGGGAAAAAGGAGAGATATCCGTTGATGAAGTTTCAAAAACCCTAATCTGAGAGCACAATAGGAAAAAAAGGCTAAATAACCCTAAGGATTAGGGTCCAGAGAAACCAGAAGGTTCAATGTACTTGAAGTACTCCTGCCAACATCTGGCATATACAGTGAGTTGGTCATGAATAACATGAGATAGTCAGTCTAGGGAGGCATACTGAGAGAGGCTTTGAAGAACAACTGAAAGGGAAGGAACCAGAGTTGATTTCCATTTCATAAGAATCAGATGTTTAACCAGAAGAAAAAGTATGTTTAGCCATCTAAAATGTGCATGTGAGAGGGGAGAGCTATTGGGGATAAGGATGCCTAGAAGGAATACTGTAGCTTGGGGTCAAAGGGTAGTTCTTGTCCTGTTACTCTGGAAGCAAGTAAATAGACGTTACGCCAAAGCTTATTAATGGGAGCACATAACCACAAGATATGAATTAGATCACTGTTGGCCAAATTACAGCACCAGCAGTTATTATTTAATAGACCCATTCACTGAAGAACAGAGGGAGTTCTGTACCATAGATGTAGGATTTTAGTTTGTATTAAAGAACTACGGGCATCCTAAAAGGTGTTATGTGCAAGACGCCAGCAATTACTCCATTGTGCATCTAAAATATTGTAGTTAAGAAGAGGACTCCATGTATTTTTGGCCAGTATAGACTAATCAGGTAGATTATCAATAATGTCTTTGTAAATGGAGCTATTCAGTTTTGCGGGTAAATTAGTCCAGTACGCAATGTATGGGTCTAGAAGAGTATGTTTGTACACAAAACTGGAAAGAGTTATAAGCTGCCCGAATTTGTAAAAACTTCCAGAAGTCCTGTTTAGGAAGTTTCCATGTGGCCTGCAAGTCTGAGAACGATCTAAGAGTGAGTGAATTCTGGTCCAAGATATCTCCGAGAAAAAAATGCCATTGTTCTGCCATGTATGACAAAAAATTGGGTGATTTTCTAGGGTGAGCAGTGGATTGCCCCATAAGGGGGCAAAAAAGGGGGCACTTCTCGAAAAAAGAGTAGAGGAATTTTCCCAGTGCCCTAGCCAAATTTCCTCCCATTCACTAAAAATACCACCAACAGCTTAATCTGGTTCAAGGTCAGTTGGCACTCATCTGTATCCCCCTCCCCGGGTCATGCCTGAAAATAGGCAGGATTTGTCTAGTGCATTTGTAGTTTACCCGGTCAACAAAAACTAAATAAATAAATAAATAAAAATAAAAACCAAAATATTGGATTAGATTTCAGGAATTTGTGGGTTAGTTTCCAATAAAGAACAGAGGATAATATAGTAGGGTGAGATTTTAGTTTACAGGAAATGGGATTAAAGATGAAGGAAGTAGGAACTCCTCCTGGGCACAATGCGGATTCCATTGTAACCCATAGTGGTGAGTTAAAGGAGGATTTCTGAAATCATTTAATAGTTTGGGCCACTCGAAAAGCCCAGAGGTAGCCTTTGAACCAGGGGAGTCCAAATCCCCCTTTTTTTGCATTGTACTCGAAGTTTGTTGCAGTTAAATCTAGGTGGTTTCCCATCCCAGACAAAGTTGCCTATTTATCAATTTTAGCAAAAAAGGAGGATGGTAAGATTAAAGGGATATTGGCAAAGAGGTAAAGAATCTTGGGAGATATGGACATCATGATGGCTGCTATTTTCCCCATGAAGGGAAGATTAAGAAGCTTACATCTGTCCAGAATTGTTTTGATGTTATCTAATAAGGGGTTAAAGTTAATGTCCCATGTCCCTAAGTTACTAGTTATTTTGATTCCTAGATGTGTTATACCCTGTGGCGACCAGTGGAATCCAAGAAGTAGGTACATAAAGGCTTTACAGTGGTCATTAAGGGGCAGAGTTTGTGATTTACCATAATTCAAAGCAAGGCCAGAAATGTTAGTAAAATTATTAAGCAAATCAACCAACAGGTGTCCAACCTCATTCAGGTTTTCAAGTAAAATTAAGAGGTCATCTGCGTAGGAGAGAGAGAGAGACATATCTCGAATTGCCCACTGGTATGCCCATAATGCCAGCGGATTGATGCAAACAAGCAGTCAGGGGCTCCATGGCTAAAATAAACAAGGAAGGTGATGGGGGACAGCATTGTCTAGTTCCCCTTGCCAGTTGAAAGTAAGAGGAAAGGGTGGAATTAGTAAGTACTTTAGCAACAGGGGAATTATATAATAGTTTGATCCAGGAGCAAAAGGTATGGGAGAGACCAAAATGAGATAAAACTTGATAAAGGTAGTCCCAGTTTAAGGAATCAAAAGCCTTCTCAAAATCAATAGCTATGGCTGCAGCTGGTGATTTGAGGGATTTGGCTTTGTAAATTAGGTTAAATAGGGAACGTAAGTGGTCAGAACCAGATCTATGTTTAATAAAACCGGCTTGCAAACAGTGAGTTAGTTTGGGAATTAAGGATTCAAGTCGAGAAGTTAGTTTAGGAAATATCTTCCCATCCGTGTTTAATAGAGAGATTGGCCTATAACTTGCGGGATGTGTGGGGTCTTTATCTTTCTTAGGGATTAGGGTTATTACCGCTTCAGTACAGGAAGGGGGACGTTTGCCAGCGTTGGACGCTTCTTGATAAACATTAAGAAGAAGAGAGCATAAGGTATCGGAGAACATTTTATAGAAATTGACAGGGAATCAATCACCTCCAGGGGATTTACCAGATTTCAAGGAGGACAAAGCTTTCTGGATTCCTTGAAGCAAGAAGGGTTCGTCTAAAGAATTTGTCTCAAGAGAAGAAAGATGACGAAGATGTAAAGTTTTAAGGAACTGTTGAATTTGTAAAGTAGATGGAGGGTTTGTATTAGAATACAATTTTTGGTAAAAGGTTTACATAATACAGTTTATGGAAGGGTTGTCAGAATGAATTGTACCGTGATCACCTTTTAGACTTGGAATATGTCATTCCATTTATTGTGCGTTGAACTGGTAAGAGAGGAGTTTCCCATTTTTATCGCCATGTTCCCAAAACTTATGTTTAAGTTTAAACAAGACCAGTTCAGTTTTACAGGAAATTAATTTGTTTATTTTGACTCTAAGTTGAAAAATTTCAAGGTTAGGTTGAGAATCAGGACAATACTTATTAGGGGAGAAATATAAGTTCTCTTTAGCCTTAAGAGATGTTTCCATATCAGACAGTTGTTCCTCTCTTACCCTTTTTTCTATGTGCAGCATAACTGATAATTTTCCCTTGAATTGTAGCTTTAAGAGCTTGACATAGAGGATTCGGTAGGGGTATTGTGAGAGAGGAAGTCCTGAATTTGTGCTTTAATGATGGGTAAAAAATCAGGATCTTTGAGAAGGAGAGGGTCCAGCTGCTAGGAAGCAGATTTGGGTGCTAATGGGCCCCACAAAAGTTGCAATCTGACAGGGTAATGGTCCAAAATTATTATGGGAGAGATGATTAAATCAATAGTTTTTTCCATTATAACAGGAGAGGCTAACCAGTAGTCGATTCTACTGTATATCTTATGTAGGGAGGAGTAAAAGTAAAATCTCAGTCCCGGGGATGCAGAAGGCGCCATACATCAGCTAATCCAATATCTTTCATTAGTAATGAGAGAGCTTTAATACTTCTGGGGTGGACATCTGTAGTGGAGCTACTTCTGTCAATGTTGGCTTCTAAAGCTAAGTTAAGATCCCCCTCCGAGAATAACTGGTGTATTATCACTGTTAAAGGATAGGATCTCTTGAGCTAAATTGTGAAAAAACTCCGGGGAATCCGAGTTGGGTGCATAGACATTGACCAGTAGGAGAGGACCAGAGCTGGTATTCAATTTAACCATCACCCATCTGCCTTCAGTGTTGGAAAGGGAGTTTAAAAGGGACCATTTAAGACTCTTATAAATAAGATTGGCAACTCCTCTCTTTTTTTGAATTATAGGAAGATTCATAGATCTGACTGACCCAATCTTTCCTAAGACTATGAAAATCCTCTGCTAATAATTTTGTTTCTTAAAGGAAAGCAATTTGTGTTTTATGCTTTTTGAGATGTGAGATGATTTGCTTTCGCATACAAGGAGAATTCCATGTGTATAAAAGTATGTCACTCACAATGTCAGTATTATGGAAGGGAATAATCGCAGGAATGGGAAGGGACAAGTAAATGAAGCAGACGGTGATCAGAGTATAATATAGAGAGCAGACGTATATGCAGAGAGTGGCAGGAACACTCAAGCCAAAAAAGTGAAATATATGGGCATGAACAGCACAGATATCTTACTAAAATTAGAACAGAAAAGGAAAAAAGTCAATAACAACAACAGTACTAATACACTAATTAACAAATTTATTAGTGTGACAAGGCAGCAGGGAAAGCAAATAGGATGCTGGGATGCCTAGGCAGAGACATCACCTGCAGGAAAAGGGAGGTCATAATTCCACTATACAAGACACTAGTGTGGCCCCACCTGGAGTACAGTGTACAGTTCTGGAGACCTTATCTATGTAAGGACATAGACAGGGTAGAGAAGGTTCAGAGGAGGGCAACAAAGATGGTACATGGACTGCATCACAAGTCCTATGAGGACAGGTTGAAGGAACTGAATATGTACTCCCTGGAGGAGAGGAGGGAGAGAGGGGATATGATAGAGACATACAAGTATCTTACAGGGAGGAACAGGGTGCAGGAATACACTATTTTTAAGCGAAAAAGGTGTTCCAGGACTAGAAAGCATGGGATGAAGTTGGAGGGAGGACGATTCAGAGGAAACGTGAGGAAGAATTTCTTCACAGAATGGGTGGTAGACAAGTGGAACAACCTGCCAGAGGAAGTGGCGGGGGCTGAAACAATCACAGGATTTAAGAATGCATGGGATAGACATAAAGGAATTCTGGAGGTCAGGGTTAAGGGGCAACAGACTTCTAGGAAAACAAAGTGAACATACAAGCTCAAATAGGCAGACTGGGTGGTTGTAGGCCCTTATCTGCCAACACTGTCTATGTATCTATGTAACAAAGAAAAACTTTTTATGGATGTGAAGAGACAAGAGTCGGACAGCTAGCTAAGTGACTCTCACCACACTCTGGGGCGTTGAGGTAGGGAGAAGACTAAGGAGGACCAGTTACAATGTCGGACCAAACCTAAGTCTGATCCCAGTAATATAATAAAGTAAGTATTACTGATAAGCTACATTGAAAGGGAGCAATACCAAGAAAGGCAGGGGACTGTAATAACCTCAGCTTAATTCTAAGCTGACAGGACAAAAAAAGAAGGACAAAGCTAAACACCAGACCTTGTTTATAAACATTAATAGTAATAGTTTTAAGATATACCAACTTGAAATAACAATGAATTAAAGAACCATATACGAGATGCCAGTACGGCCTAGACATGAAGCAAGGGATTCAGGGAGCCAGGTATATCGCAAATGAACATATATAAAATAAAAGGCAGATCATTACCACATTAGAGTAACTCTAAGTATACTTGGCAGTACTACAAAATAGGTACATAATACATATAATAGTGAGGGGGAAAAGGGAACACCAATTTAAGCCCCTACGCCACGAGCCAGATGTAAACCAGAGTTATATGGGGAGGTATAGGCTTCGGTGGTAGCTGTGGACAAAGGGAACAGCCATGGTAAGGATCAGCTCTGATTACTCGAAAATCACCTAAATAGGTGTTGTATGGGGTGACTAGGTCTAAAAAACTAGGCCTGGTGAGCACCAAAACAGGAGGGACCACACAACAGTGGATCTCTATAGTATCTGTAGGCTTCGAGTAAAATAAGGAGGATGCAGAGCAACAGCCTTTTGCAACAGTACACCAAACAGAGCCCACCTCTTTGAGTGCTGATGATAATTCCTTATTATAAAAAAAGAGTTAGTAAGATTAATGGAGCGTACGGAAGGAGATCGATTAAATATAATTGGCAATAGTACTTATGAACCTGTCGTCAGGGAAGGGAAGGAGTTTATTGCCTTGTAACATATAACTCATAAAAAAGGGAAAATGCAAACATCAGGATGCATACTGACTGATGACAAGCAGACTGTAATCCTGATGCACTGCCACACTGGAGAGTAAAAAATGTTTATTTTTTATTTGGTTGTTTAACCAGGTATAGCACACTAAGCTGAAAGCATTTTTACAGGAGTGACCTGGGAGCACAAGGAGGTTAAGTGACGCTCAGGGTCACACAATATGCAAGTGGAAGCTGTGGGATTCAAATCCATGTCTGGTCTGCTGGATGTCACCAGATTTGCAGCTCAGAGCCTTAGACCACTGCGCTATACTGCCTCCTAGGTTAAATATGGAGAGCCTGTCCAGTGAGGTAATGATGTATGAACTAACACTAAAATCATGGGTTAAGAAAACTTTACTGATATACCAAAGTTCCCTTGAAGACAATTAAGATAACAATTTAAACATTACAACAAAGAGTAAATTAAGTGCACCGCGATGTACAGCCTTTGCCTTCTGCACCCGCTGGGAACGAAAGCAACCAGGTTGCACAGACTGTAGAGCGAAGTACGGCAGAAAAATGTACTGGCACTCCCTTTAAGTATCCTGGTGGCAAATCTACCAGGATATTGCAAGTATGACCCATTAAACTAACCATATAAGATCATGTCACCTTAAATTTATTAGCAGAGTTGTGACTATTGAGGTTTCTGCTTTTGGCCTTTGCCTTACGTTTCTTTTTTGGGTAGCTCTAAAGATATGAGGGGGGAACTTGCAACAACTTCTGCCCATGAAGAATCAGCAGAAATACAACCCTGAGGCACCGGGCCCAGATTGGAGAGATCATCATCTGTAATTTGCTGGGAAAGATCATCCTGCAGGAGTGCATGTCATCCTCCAGGGGGGCAAACGTATTGCTTAGGGGAACAGGGAGGTCGATTTGCAGATGAAAGGCTGCAGCTTGGGATGCTTGAGGTGAAACCTTGCTAGTACAGCATGAATGTCTTCAGGAGTAATGTCCAGACAAAAGCTTCTCTTGCAGCCATGTTGATTGCCTCAGCATAAAATTAGCTGCAACATTGTTGCTTGGGACTGTGAGTTCTGCACCACCTTCCCCACGCTCCCATGCGTCACCATCCTCCCTCCGTGCAGATACCGAGCTGTATTCGGGTTGTCAACTGCAGCTGAGCCTTCCAAGGTAGGATTATGAAGAGAGACCTCCAAATAGTTGGCTAAGGCATCAAGGGGTTCAAAAAAGGCATAATGTTGCGGGGTAATGTAGAGCGAATTTAATGCTTCTTTGGTGGAGGATTTGTTTTAGTGGGTTGTAGGCCTTCCTTCTAGTAGTTAAATCTTTCGAAAAGACTCTGTAGATGGAGATATTACACTCCTGCCACAGTAGTTTCCCCTCTTCTCTGGCTCGCTTCAGTATTAGCTCTGTATGTTAATAGTTCAAGAAGCGGGCAATGGTGGGCCTTGGTCACTGGTCTGATGCTGGCTTGGGACCCAGAGTATGGTGAGACCGCTCAATGATTAACGTTAGGTCGGGAGGCAGTTTAAGTATTGTTGGCAGCACATATAATAAAAACGCAGTTGTGTCTCCTAATTCTGCACCTTCAAGGAAGCCAAAAATATGTAAAGTGTTGCGACGATTACGATTTTCAATATTGTCAATTTTGGCTTGTAGGGATTTAATAGTTTGATCCCGACTGCGAACAGTAGCCTGAAGGTCATGAATAGTGGAAGTGTTACAAGCTGGTGCATTCTCATTAATCGCTATTTTCTGGCCAAAGGTTTCAACAGTGGTCGCATTCTGTTGAGTGGAGGTTTTATAGGTCATTAATCTCTGCCATCAGTTTAGAAAACATCACTTCCACTCTAGCAAGTGAGCTCTGTTGTGGCTGGAGATCTGCCATAGTGCTGAAGGGTGAGGCCTAGTATGTTGCAGTGCAGTATAGAATAAGTGAATATAAATAGACGATGGGTCAAAAATGACTTACAGTTTGTATCAGGAAGTAGATTTACAGGATAGTCACAGGAGTTGGCACCGAAGAAGGGTTTGGTGAAGGCTGGATGAGGTTAGATTACAGTCATTCCTGCAGAGATTCTGAATTACAGAAACATGGACGTTGACGGCAGATAAGGACCGCAAGGCCCATCCAGTCTGCCCATTTCCTTTTCTACCTTATAAATGTGCCATCGGCCTTTGCTCTGTCAGTGGCCTATCTATTCATACTCATCTGTATTGCTCCCTTATGCCTATCCCATGCCTGTTTGAAGCCCTGCACTGTATTCATAGCCACCACTTCCTGAGGTAGGCTGTTCCATGCATCCACCACCCTTTCTGTGAAAAAGAACTTCCTCACATTCCTCCTTAATCGGCCTCCCTCTAATCTCATGCTGTGTCCTCTTGTCCTGCTATTTTTCTTATATTGAAACATGTTAGACTCTTTCACCTTGTTAATGCCCTTAAGGTGTTTGAATGTCTCGATCATATCACCTCTCTCCCTCCTTTGCTCAAGGGTATACATGCTGCCATCTTCTGCCTTGTCAGGCCATGCCTCCGCCTCTTAACTTTTCTACACTACTCTCCCAATGCAGCACTCCCAGCTGTTTCAGCCCCATACACTTATATTAGAGTGCCGCTTACTGTTACCCTCTCTACCCTAACCTCGCACACAGTGACTCCACAGTGTTCAAACACAGCCAAACCCAGTCCCTCCATCCTCTCCTGAAAGGACAGTTGTGCTCTGTAGCAAGCTGATATGGTCACGCCAAAGGTAAATAAAGGCTACTTTACCCCCCCCCCCGGGAATACTCACATCATTGCACCAGCATCATAGGGGTTGCAAAAGTCTGTTTTAGCAGATTCACGGGAGTTGCAAAGCTCCTGTACCCACCAAACTTCATATAAGTAAATGCTAGGAAAAAGTTGCAATGGAAATCATGTGGTTGCAAAGAAATCATGGGGGTCTCAACCACAACCCCTGGCTACCCCTAAATGACCCCCAGGAGTACTCCCAGTCCTTGTCATGGGAAAGCACCTTCCTGAAGCTGGCTGCCGCACTAGCTCCCAACACTGTTACACCATTTCTGGGAAACAACATACCCTGATTTTGTGAGCTGGCACAGTAGTGCAAATGCTAACTATCTGTGCTGAGTCACCATGACAATGTCCATGGAAGGCTCTATAAATAAACATTACTCACCATTTCTCTGGCAGCTATGGTACACTCAGTGGTTCCCCTTTATAGGTGTTCCCTACCAGCTCTAAAATCTTCATCCAAATCGATGTTGCAAGTCACGTTACATAGAGGATTACATGGGTGGCTGTCTGCAATGAGAATTTTACAAATCCGACGTGTGTGATGCCACTTACACCATGAGAGCGAACTCGAGTGGTTTAAAAGGGTACTGCACACCAAGGGTGTGTGAAATTCTAGTTACACACAAACCACCCAGGTTTTCTTTTTTATGTTGGCTTGCCGCGCTTGCGCGGCAGTCAACATATTGGGAGAGTGCAGCTTTGGGAGCGCGGTTACTGTTGGGCGAATGCAGGGCACGCATCAGTAGGTGCGTCCCTCATTCCCCAATAAGCCAGCATGCTAGCGCTGACACCAACATTATGTAAAGTGGACATAACTACAAACAAAGTGCCGCTGCAATCAGAGACAAGCTCGTCATGCAGCGGCACTTTGTTTTGAAGTTATGCCCACTTTACACATGCCGTCCCTGCAGTACAGGGGTGCCACGCTGGGAGCCACCCCAGCGTGGCAACTGATGCCATGGCCGAGGGGTGCCCAATCCCCGCCGACTCCACTGTCCTCCCAGTACAGGGTGCCACGCTGAGGAGCCCACCCCAGCGTGGCAAACGTCCACCGTCATCTTTTTTTTTTTAACCTGTAAATTAAAAGCGGTCCCCGGCGCTTCTCCTGCCCCCCACAACCCGCACCCACCACTGTGCACCCTGCCTCCCACACCCCTCACCCCATACTTACCTCCGGAGTCCGTCGCGATGATCTTCGGTGGACCGGGAACACGTCTGCACTCTTCAAAGCCGACGCGAACTGAGGAAATGCCGGTAAGCTGTATAATGGGATAGATAGGGTTTTTCAACTTTGTTGCATATCTCAGGCATTTTTGGAATTTTTGCTGCAAATTTTCAACATGGGGTTTTTGGGACCCCTCCTCGACAGTTCTGTCACTGTCATGGCGTTTATCGGCCTCAAAGGTGATTCGCAGTCACTGCGGAAATCACCTTCGAACCCTCAAGCGAGTAATGATCATGGTGTTCATGAGGTGCCCTCTTAAAAAGCCTAAGTTCCAAATTTGGTGGGAAAAATCCAACAAATGCCTGTTTTCCGAGCGTGCATTGCGCAGTTGCTACGCAGGCTCGTAACTGCGCGCATTCACAATATTTTACTGCCGGATTTTCAGCATTGTCATTTTTGTACACCTCCTTGTGAACAGTACAGCTGTCTTTTTCCACATCCTGCCCGAAATGTGTTTCCGCACTTCTGGCGCGCAATAGCACAGTCGCTGTGGGAAATCAGTGTTTGGGCCAGATTATGAAAATGACAGTGACACAGTTCATGAGCAGAGGACCTAAAATGCCTATGTTGAAAATTTAGTGATGATACTCCATAAAATAACTGTGTTACGAGCATGTGTTGGCAGATTACATTTGTGATATTTTCAGTCTGGATTTTCACCATTGCCATTTTTCCACACCTCTTGATGAACAGCCGTCATTTGACATATCATGCCCAAAATGTGTTTTCGCACTTCCAGCGCAGAATAGCGTGGTCGCTGTGCGAAATCATTTCTTGGGACACTTTGAGGAAATAACAGTGACACTGTACATGAGCAGAGGTGCTACAATGCCTATGTTGAAAATTTGGTGCCGAACACCCATAAAATGGCAGTGTTGCAAGCGTGCATTGCATATTTCCCACACACCCTAGTAGCTTCGCAAATTTGGTATATTTACATGCCACATTTTCAACACTGGCATTTTTTTGCACCTCCTTATGAACTGTGCAGCTGTCATTTCTCACATCCTGCCCGACATGTTTTTCCGCACTGCACTACCAAACACCCAAAGGGACACCCTAATGCTTGTCACTCTCTGCAGGGTGGGGGTGGGTTGGCATCAGTTCAATACTTCACTGCCATTCCTATGATGCATCTGTCTAACTCCTGCAGTACCAACACCAATGTCAGCAAGCCAACATTTGGCATTGACAAATGCTTGTTACAATTGCTGGTCGCAAGAAAAATCTAGGTTTAAAAGAACATTAAAACAAGTGTGACACTATCCGGCTATGTCTCCCCTGAAGGGTTGTTCACTTCAGGTTACAGAGACACTGATTCCAGAGCCGAAGTTACGGAACAAAACTGGCACCTCATAATGTTTTAATGAAGATTTGGTTTTTATAGTATCTTATTTTTGGTAAGACAGGTTGTGTGAAGAAACTGTTTGCACTGGTGGAAAGGTAATGCTGGCTGCTGCGACTGGCTATTGTAGTTTGGATTGCACATGGTTGACTGACAGGTCACAGTTACTCATGACCAGGTGTAGTGAATAATCACAGCACAGCTACAGTATATGTGCATAAAAATGTTGAACAGTATTTACAAAATGTTGAAAACCATCTGCACACCTGTTCACCCATACAGTACCAGAACACAAACTGCATAAAATTAGATTTTCTGTAAACTCCCCTAGACAGCTTCTTGTCTTGGGAGCATCACTCCACCGCTTAACCCACCTCAACCTGACACCCACCTGTACACTACAGCACTCTTCCTCCACTAGCTGCAGTGACTACAAAAAGAACTAGAACACACGGGGCTGCATTTATTTCTTCAGCATCTAACCGCTGCAAAACTAGACTGAGCAACTCGCTCGCAATGAGGGACCGGAGTATTACAACACTGAGTTTGACTTTCTACCAAAAGGCAGCAGGCATGGAGAGACACTGAACACAATACCACACAAACTGTTTGTGAATTCACCACACATACGTGCCTGCAATACAGTGCAATATACCATGGAAAACAGTGGCAGTTGACAGGTCAGGGCCCCCGCCGTTTGCAGGTGTTACAGTGCACAGGAGAAACATATGGAAGCCACTCCAAATGTCTTTCTTTAGAATGTTTTTTAAATTATAGTTTTATAAGACATTTTATTACAAAGGAGCATCCAACAGTAAAAAAAAAAACCACACACAAACCATTTTGTTCTATATTAGGAAAATATTACTGCCTACCTAGTAAATCCCAAACCGTAGATGAAATTGGGAATCTAGAGTTCATTTAACATTTCCTATGAAATTCCTGTAACCTAGGGACCTATGTTCTGCCAGGGTGGCACCCTCTGCTTCTTAATTGGTCTAGCTGCCATTTAATACAGTTCCGGGAAGGAAGGTCCATTGTCATGGGTTGATACCCCGTCCTTCTAGAAATGGAGTCCAGATCTTATGGTAAGTTTTCAAGTTCTTTTCTTACAAGCAACCCTTTGCAAAGTAGCTAGGATATTCATGTTTGTTCTCAACTGTTTGAGGGGGCCTAGCTGCTTTACCATGAGGCCAGAATTGGGGTTTTTTTGGCAATTACCAGGGCTGTTACCACCCAAGTGGTGACAGCTGGTCATAATGGCCAGTTTGAATCCCCTGACCCCCCCCCCCCAGAGGACTGAAACAGGGATCAGGGGACACCAATCTCCAAACCTCCAAACTGGGGAACTGACAGCCAATCAGGAGGCAGCCAAGCCTCATCTGACAAGGACAGCCAATGACTGCCAAGTGCCCTGCAGACTGAGGGCAGCGGGCTCTGAAATGCAACAGAAGGGTGCAAAAGTGGAAAAATAGGGCCGTTCCTTTTCTACCGTGTGAGTTTCAGACAACAGACACTGCAGATTGGTAGCCAGGATGTCTGCAGCTTCCAGTGCCATATTGAAGGGGAAGAGTCAGCACTAAGACCCCACACCCAAGTTTGGGGCTGGTCCCAATTTGCACTTTGTGTGCAAAAAAAAATACTGTTTACCGCAGTATAGTACAATGTATCAGGCTGATTCTGCTGACTTCAAAGATGACTTTTACTGAAACCAGAAATCCCAGAATCCCCTGCAGCTGATATCAAAGCAGGACTAAAGCAGTTAGAAATTCAACAACCTGTAGTGCATGTTAGAGCTTTTATAAACTCATATTAGATGTCTGCTGGTCCCGCTGGTCTCCCAGGGCTAAGTTCAGTCCTCTGTGACTGTACTAAGCCCCATGAGGACAGTGGATGAGCAAACAAAAGATCAGAGCTTATAAAAGCTATACCATGCATTGCAGTACATTGAATCTCCTGCTGCTGCAACCCTGCTCTTACATCAGCAGCAGGGGATTCTGGGATGTCTTGTTTCACTAAACGTCAGTTTGGAAGTCAGCAGAATCAACTTGATACAATCTACTACACTGCAGTAAATAGTAAGAAAACAAACATTTTTTTTTTTTTTTTGGCACACAAAGTGCAAATTTGGATCACCCCCATTTCTTAAGTTATTTTCTTGGTGCTGACTGTTTGACTGTTCCCCTTTAAGATCCATCTGAGAAGGAGACAGAAGGAAGACATGATTTGTTTATCTCAGCCTCAAGGATGAGCTAGGCCATTAGGGTTCCTCTTTGGGAGTCAGAAATAATTTCACAGCTACTACTGAAGCTCGTGCCCTGGACCTAAGCATTCGGAGCTGGGACTGCCTTGCAAAAAGCTCTGTTTCTATGGGAGAGAAGCTAGCCATTTTTTTCTCACATCCTGCTGCAGGGATTCCTCCTTGTCAAGGGCTCTGTCAAAAAAACCTTGAGTGCTTTTTAGTTGCTTGCCCTTGGGTAGGTGAAAAAAAGGCCCTTAGTGAGATGAAGAAGAGCGAAGCTCTCCCGCAGTTTGAACATGGCCGGCATACTGAGTCTGTCGCACCTTTAAACAAGCCTGCCAGAGTCCACAAGGAATACTTCCCACATAGACTGCTCCACAGCTGCTTCATGGAGGCTTGTGCGTAACAACCAGGGCCTGACTCTCACTCTGTTGTGGATAGTTAGGAACTTACTGTCGTAAGTCAAAAAAGGCAAGACCTGCATGATCTTAGACATTCCCAGAGACACGATACTTCAGCTACTCCAGAGATTTAGGCCTGGACTTTTCGAAGTTTGGATATAGCATCTGTGGCATTTTTACTGCTACAGCTGCATCCCTGTAAATGTGCAAGAATGTTTGCGGCCAACTTTCAAACATGTTGACATATTTCCAGCACTTTATGGCACAGAAAGAATGCATGAGTTATAATTTTGATGCATCTGTAATTTTTTACATGCATCTGGCGGCACTGATGACAAGAAGCAAGACCACCTTTTTGTGGTCCAACAGTTTCGCTACAAGCAAAGCAACCACGGCAAACTCTTGTTGCAAGTGTTTGAAAATCCGTCCCTTTGAGCTGATCTCTATCTCGTTTAAGTTTGGAACTGTTAATTAGGACCAGCAGCCTCAGTAAATCTCTCCATTGGTACTGCACTGCTCTCAACCACCAGACCACCTGCTACCTGCAGAGGGAACATACCAGAATGGCAGGTGTAAGGAGGTCAGACATGTAGCCAGAGGCTGAGCTGTATAGGGTCTTGTAGGTGAGCAAGCCCACCATGAAGAGGACCCTCCACTTGACAGGTGGCCAGTTCAGATCTTGCAGGACTGAGGTTACATGACAAGAACCAGCCATACCTTAAACTTCACCAGGCTGTGCCAGTCCTGGTGTAACCCCCCCCTGCAAATGGGGGTTCCCAAAAGTCTTCCAGGAGCTTACCTGAATGCTCCAAGTCTGGGCAGTGTTCGGCATCTGAGCTGTTTAAATGTGGTTCCAAGTGAATGCTATTTGAGCCTCCATGTACTGTCTCTTTAAGAGCTGTCTGCTTGCAGACTTAATTAGTTTGTATGGGGGGACTGTGTATTTAATGCTCGAATCCCGCCTGAGTTGCGGAGTAATCGCTCCATTTTGTGGTTGCTGGAAGTGCAAAGGGAGACCATCTGAAAGCTGTAACTGTTTGCCTGTAATCATTTAAAGCATTAGCAAAATTGTAGTTTGTCTAACCTGCCTTTATTGCAGCTGGGACTCTGTGTGCGTTACCCCTCCATTTTTGAACCTCAACCTCTGTGCTGGGCCAATTGGGTTAAGGGTTACCTAAAATGAAGCCTGTGGACGAATCAGAACTTGGACTCTTAATTTTGAGCCAGCCACAAGGGGATTGTATGGGCAGTGACTCTGGGAAATGTAGTTTTGACCTTGGCACCTTTTTCCACCAGAGGGAGTCTTATTGTGAGTGACAGCCGAACCAACCAACAGAATTACGTGGAGCTAAAGGAAATGCCCCGCTCTGTGACTGGAAAGCTCAGATCAGTTGTGACTGTGAAGAGAGAAGGAGTTCTGTGCTTCTGCGGTGTATAGTTTTGCTCGGGAAGTGCGTGTGAGGCCTTGTGATTCGGCCTGCAGCTGTTGTAAGCGCCAGTTTGGACTGATTCTGACTTGTGAGGAGAAAGAAGGAGATCTGAAAAGTAGAAACCAGGCTCACCCTGTAGAAGACAGGAGAAATTGCTGAATCGTGCTCGGTCTGTCAGGAACTGAAGCTGCTGTGTGTGCTCCCATGTATCTTGCAGTAATTGTGATTGGGATCAAGGAGCAGCCTGCCTGGTATAATACTTTCCTTTTACATATGAATGTGCGTAGTTCTTGTGGGAATTTGTTATTTCCAATCCCCTGTGCTGTGTGCTGTGTGTTGAAGCTGGAAGCAAACCCCAGCTTGTCTCGAACTAAATCCGTTTGCTATAAACTGCAGTGAGGTATAGTCACAAGGACCTTGTCTCCATGCCCTGCTGTTTCTGACAATCCAGAAGAACATCCACCATCCGGTTCTCAGCTTGGGTATTGTGAGTACAAATCAGGGTATTCCCCTGCATCCTGTTTTCAATCACAAGTGTGTCATCTTATTCTAGTGGTTTCTTTGCTTTATGGACTGAGCCATCAGGCTCCGAATTACCATTAGGTGTTGTGCATATATTTTCTTCTACAGGGCCCTATCCATCTGCACCTGCTGGCCAACCCGGGGCAACAGACCTGGCTAGCCCCCAAACCTGGGTACCCAGAGTGTGACTTTTCAGACCCTGTATGTGTGCACAGTACTGTGATTTAATGCCGCTAATTAACCTGATTTTCACCTCCCGTGTTACTGTTCCCTAAATAAATCAGATTTGTTGTTGTTAAACTTTAAACTGTCTGAAGCGTCAGTACCTTCGTGCCAATCACTGTATTGGTTTATTTATGCTGCTTAAACTTATTTTTCAGGGGGTCCTCAGAGACGAATCTGTGAAACGGTCTCGAGGGTAAGTGGTACCTTATGAATGAACAGTGTGTACATATAGGATATTGGTATTCTAACTCCTGTGCACCGTGTTGGCCATTAGAGGGATTAGAAGGGGGTCTCAGTGTCCCAGAGGGCTGTGACCAAACTAGACCAACCATTACAAACCCTGACCTCTGGGTGGAGGCACCAGCCATAGAACCTAGGCCCCTCAACCTGTCAGTAGTCAAGCAGGCAGGGGTAGTAGCCCGTCGGATAGCGCCACCTAGGGGTTACACTTGGAACAGTTATAAAACTTAAAACACATTTCATGAAGCATCTGCCTGAGATCTGAGGTGTCAGGTTGTGCTGCAATAACCAAATAGTCACTTAGCACTCTCAGCCAATTAGATCACACAGATTGCATCACCAGTTTTATGTCATTTTTTGTGCAAGGCACTTTGGGCGAATTTCCTGATGGTGATGATGGAATTTCTATTTACTGGGCACTCAACAGGAAATCCATTCTGCACGCCTGATGGAAAATGAGTGGAACCACCCAATCTCCTGGGGTTACTAGAATCCCATCAGTATTAGACAAGGTAGGTCTATGGGCAGCCATAGAGGGTTTTAAACTCTCTCCACACATTACCTCATTGTTTACCTATTTAAGCTAGGCAGAGAATGAGTGATGTCATTTAAAAGTACCGCAGCAGCATAAGCCCTTTTGGCTCAGCTGCAGGGAAGCAGTTTAGAATCTTGGTGAGTTCCAGTTTGAAGAGTGAAGATGAAGGACCTCTCTGTACCTGCAGAGAGTCAGAGGTGCCTGCCAGCCTCCCTGGGCTGGGTAAAGGACTTCTGGTCATCATTTTCTCACCCTAGTGTGGGGGAACAGCCAGTGTTTGCCAATAAGTAGTGGAGACCTGTGTCAGTGGGACCCTGGTGGGTTAATTTTCACTCAAATGTGGAAAGGGAACGAGAAATCAGTGGTTCTAAGGGGCAACACCCTGATGGACTGAAAGACTGTCACAGCTGCCTAGAGAAGAGATACAGAGAGTTTCTGTTACAGATATGGACTTTGAGAAAGAATATTTCTTCAAGTGTGTGTCAAATGCCTGTGACAAGGGAATACCAAACTGTGAGTATAGTGTGCATTTTGCACAGACTTTTTGGGTTGTCTGGTGATGTATGTGCCCTACGCTGGCTAGATTACAGTCACTGAGGACTCTGTTCACCACAAAAATGTGCTGTTTAAAGCTGCTAAAGGAAAGGATGTCTTTAGCAATCCAGTGGGGTTGAAGAATCCAGTTTTTGTGTGTCCTAAAGTAGTGGTAGAGTCTGACTGAGGCCAGAGTGGGCAAAACCTCACTCATGGTCAAAGGAAGATCTAACTGATTACCAGATAGGCACAGCTACCTGAAGATACTAATGACGGTCCATCTCGTCAGGGTCCCAGTTTAAGAGTGCGGTAATTTGGGAATTCCCACTATATTTACACCTGCTCAGAAATCCAGAGATCCCTAAGCAAAGAGGTGGATAGTTCATTTATTGGAAAAAGTTCACGTTGGAATGTACAGTACTGCCTGTGTTACTGTGTGAAAAAGTGCTTCTTCTACTGCAAGTTGTGTCATTTGTTCTGGACAGTACAAACTTGGGGGACCACCCTAGTTCTGCTCAACATCTTGTCAGAAATAAAGCCATGCAATGCAATCACAAGTCTATGGTTATGGACAATCCATCTGCGAGCCCAAGTTAAATGTTATGGGGCCCCTCAGACAGGAGACACAGCATAGCCCTGGCACCCCTCTCCCAGACTCAAGAGTAAATATAAATGTTATTTTATACTGTAACCCACCTGACCTCTTAGATGCCCAAGCAAGGTATTTATCCTAACGCCAGGGGTGATAATTATTTTCTACCAACTTGTGGTTTGTTGTCTTCAGGGTATTAAATAAGCTGAAAAAATTGACTAGCAGTTTTGCACGACAAAGTGCTAATCCACTCTGAAAATGCCTAGCACTTGGCACAAATTGATTAGCAAAATTAAAAACACTTAATATTTATTGTGTCTTGACTGGGTAAACCTGAATAAAAATGTCAAAAAATGTTTAGCAGTCTAGTGCTATGCGATTCAGAAAATGGTTAGCAGTACCCTCTGATTTGTGTAGTGTTTTGCTAAGCAATACCAGCTATTTAATACCCTGGCCTCGTCTGTGTAACAAGTAGGAGGGTCTTGGTTGCAAGATGCCGCTCTTGGCCAGGGTAAAGGTTACATCGACATAAACAAGAGCCAATATATCATAAACACAACACATTAATAAATGTATCAATACAGAAACATCCAGACAGTGTCAGCTGAGATAAAAATAATGCATCCAAAGGCCTCCTCAAAAGTACAGTCTACAGTCCTGCTTTAAAAGGACGGCGAGATGGCGCAGTTGTAATGGAAGGTGGCAGTCTACTCCACAACAATGGAGTTGCAACAGAGCATGCTCAATCACCAAAAGTGCAAAGACCAGCTGATGGAGTAACAAGTTGACATCAATCTCCAGAATCCAGAGCTCTTTTTGGGGGGAAGTGGGGGGGTAAATGGGATCAAGAGGTCCAGCATGTAAACAGGTTCTCATCAGTTAAGGCCTTCAAAAACCAAGACGACCTTAAAGGAGACAGGAAATAAGTTTTACATAGTTTACTGTGTTTCTATGTTCCTTTCCGAGCCAGTTATGTATTCTGATAAGCTTTGACCAATTTCTGATAAGTAAATAATCTAGCTTTGGGGTGCGCTTAGATCTACATAGAGTTCTACTCTCTTCACCAGCTGCTGCTCTTTCTTTTCATATTCCTAAGACCTTGCAGAAACTGAGCTTTGGATTGCAGAAGGGATAAAATCAGGGGAAAAACACTTTTTTCGATACATTCAAGAAAAAATTAAGAAAGGGGGAGGGATCGCAAAATAGATGGGCAGGGATAGATTGGTTGAGGAAGATGTTCGAAAGGCTCGACTGTTCTAAATAACTTTTTCTGCTCGGTATTTACCAAGGAGAACACTGGATCACTGCCAGAAAGTGGAATAAGGGCGGACGATAGAGAGGATTCAGACAATGGAAGCACCGGCATTTACCACTGATAGGGTCAGGAAGGGCTGGCAGCCCTCAGGCCAGACAAAGCACAGGGGCCAGATGAAATGCACCTGTGTGTACTAAAGGAATTGGCTGAGGAGTTAGCTGAACCTTTAGCATACTTATTCAACCACTCACTGAGAACAGGAGCACTGCTGTGAGACTGGAGGAGGGCAGACATAGTGCCACTCCACAAAGGAGAGGGTAGAGAAGAGGTGGGGAATTACAGACCAGTTAGCCTCACTTCTGTTGTGGGAAAACTAATGGAGACCTTAATCAAACAAGATCTCGTGCAATACCTATGGGCAAACAGGCTCTACCAGGACAAAAAGCAATATGGATTCATGGCTGGAAGGTCATGCCAGACGAATCTTGTCAAAACCGGATAGGTGTCACTCAGTGGACCTTCTCTACCTCGATTTCAGCAAGGCTTTCGACTCTGTGCCACACAGACGCTTGCTCAAGAAGCTAGAGGAGTGTGTGGCCACAAAAACAGTCAGATGGGTGGGTAACTGACTCATGGCTAGGAAGCAAAGAGTGCTGATTAACAGGGTGAGATCAAGCAAAGGTAAGGTCACGAGTGGAGTTCCTCAGGGATCGGGTGTTGGGACCAGTCCTTTTCAACATATTCATAGGTGACATCGGTGAGGGTATCCAGGGCAAGCTTGCCCTGTTTGCAGAGGACACCAAGCTGGGAAGGAGGGAGGAAGGGTGGACAGCCAGGAAGGGGTTAGGGACCTGCAAAAGGATCTCCAAAAATAGGAGTGGTGGTCTAATCTGTGGTAGCGGAAATTAAACACAAAAAAGTGCAAAGTTATGCATCTGTGAAAAGGGAACCCTAGGGCAGAATATTGGCTAAATGGGGTTAGGCTGAGCACCTCACAGGAAGAGAGGGACCTGGGGGTCATCATCACAGACACGATGAAACAGGCGAGGCAATGCAATAAAGCACTGAGGAGGCAGTATAGCAAAGTGGTTAAGTGCACTGATCTGCAAACCAGGAGACGTGGGTTTGAATCCCATCAGCCTCCACTTGCATACTGGGCAACTCTGAACAAGTCATTTAACTTCCTTGTGCTCTCAGGTCACTGCTGGAAGCAAGCTCTTGCTTAGTGTGCCTTTCCTGTTTACACAGTTTCCCCTTTCCCTTTCCTATATAGCAAGGCAACTAGAATGCTGGGATGCATAGACAGAGGGATCAATAGCAGAAATAGGGAAGTGATCATCCCCCTTTATAGATCTCTGGTAAGGCTGTACCTAGAGTACTATGTTAAGTTTTCGAAGCCATACCAGAAGAAAGATAGGGATAGACTGGAGGCAGTGCAGAGGAGGGCAGCGAAGATGATGCAGAGTCTACAGGGACTCATCTACGAGGATCAGCTAGTATCATTGAACATTTACTCATTGGAAACAAGGATGGAGACAGGGGACATGACAGAGACATTTAAGTTCCTAAAAGGCATCAACAAAGTGACACAAACAGAGGTGCTATTAAACACCCCAGCTCAACGACAAGGGGACGTGAATGGAAACTGGGAGGAAGGGGAGCAGGAGGGATGTAAGGAAGCACTACTTCACTGAGTAAGTGGTGGAGACGTGGAACAGTCTGCCAGCAGAGGTGGTGGGAGCAGGGACTCTGATGAGTTTCAAGCATGGGTGGGACACAGCTAGAGCTCAATTAAGGGACAATACAACAGGTACAAAAAGTAAACCGGGCAAGGAGTGGCTCCCAGGATCATCAGTAGTTCTTGGGTATCACATGGGCAGACTCGATGGACCCTTGGTCTCCTGCTGTCATTTTTTCTATGTTTCTTTCATGACTTCAGTTACACCATTCATGTTATCCATTGGAATGGTCTGGGATGGTATTACGGATGTCATAGAATGTTCAGACAGTATGAAATGACAGAAGAGCAACTGCATAGAAGCAAGGGATTCAAAGTAGTTACAAAGCAAACAAAACTGACTATTAGTTTAAAAAAACAGGTCAAAACCTATCAGAATATTGGATAGACACTAAAAGGAAAACAGAAAGGCAGAGAGTAGTTTAAAAAAAAAACATTTCCTATCACCTTTAAAGCTTTATGCCGTTTCGTTGTGGAGATATGAATAGTAGCTTTTTCACCCCTAACGTACATACAAATTACAAGATGTCCAACACCAGACCTTTGTTTTACCAAAGGCTTCCTCCAAGCTTGGTAGGGCTTCTCTTTTACGCTGTGCCTGTGTCTTGGAATTCACTTGATCCCATCTCAAAAAGAGCTGTGCCAACCTGACTGCTTTTCCACCAGCCTGAAACAAATGCTCCAACATATCTGTAATTGTTTTTAATTTATTTTATATAGTGTATTTTGAATTCTAAGTTTTTGTTTGTTGTGTATATCGTATTTGGGATGTTCTGTTCAAGATTTTTTGTCTCATAGGACTTACAAAGTTCAAAATATTAATAAATGAAAATAAATAAATGGTTGTTATAGTCAGCCTTGTACTGGTTTGTCTGTCTGTATAAACAAATGTATTGTATGGTACTATTATTTTGCACATAGCAGTCGCACAACCACTTTGTTCCTATCATTGTATGTTTGACATTATGCAATATGCTTTATGTCATAGTATGTTTTCTACTTTCTGTAATTGACTCTGGGTCACACATAAAAAATGAACTTTGTCTCACTTGGCTAAACTGGTTATCAAAATTCAATAAATACATAACCCTTCATAAGAAATGTAGCAGCTGCATTCTGCACTAGCTGCAAACAAGGGAAGCTGGCTTCCCAGCATGCCTTCAACTGGCAACCCTGCCCCAGCCCTGGCATTCTATCTTGCTAGGGTTGAGCATCTAGTTAGTCTCCTCTCATTCACACTGCAACCTCATTCAGACAGTCATTCACATGGAGATACTGCCATCCATCCATCATCAGAAAAAGAACAGTGCCACTGAGTGTCATCCGCACAGAACTGGCACTCACACTGCACTTCCTTACGCTCTCCCCTAGAGCATATATTCACATTAAACAGTACAGTCAGCAGAAAAGGACCACTTACCCACCCAGTCTGCCCAGATTTTCAGGGCAGGCCAAAACACTGTAGACCTCAGAGGAACCCCACGGGGGGACTCAGATCATTATGCGTTGTACTTTCGAAATATCACTAATTGAGAGATAACCACCAGGCATGACCGGAACCAGTTGAGAACGACTGCCAATGTACAGTCAGCCCACAGATGATCCCAATGGCACATGTGGTTGGCCTCTGTCAATCACAAGGAGGTCATTCACCACACTGATAAGTGCATTCCCCATTCTGTGACTAGGTCGGAACCCAGATTATTCCTTATTTGTCTTTATTTGAAATTGTGCACACCTCTAGGATAGCCATGTTTAGGTGAAACACATATTCCGAAGCAGGTCATGGGAAGACAAATTACAATAGCAGAAGAGGTACTAACAGTTACAGAACAAATAAATAATCTTGGTCCTTTACAACATATACCAAAGACTGCTGCTCGCGTGACCTCAGGTGCACGTTGCCAGGATCGTGCTACTCCCCTTCTTAAATCACTGCACTGGTTCCTGTTAAACCTTAGGTTAAACTGCAAAAGTCTCCCGATGACCTATACTGCTCTTGAGTGTAGCATTCCTACTGGTTTCAAAAACTGCCTTAAATGGTTGTTGTAGCCACATGTTCCAAGTCAATCCCCTAATATATTTGGGAATCAGCCAGTACTCATAGGTTCAGGGGGACACTTCAGTTCTATTTGTTTAAGTATTTGTGTTTTACCTGGTTATTTATCAGTAATTGTATCTGTGACTTTTGCTCCATATTTTATTGTATAGCTCTTTGATGCTTCCGTGAATCATGCTTAAATCCAATAAATGATGATAATATAGAGAATAATGGATATGTAACTGTGAATTGTTTTTTGTACACCCAAGGTGTGTGATGAGACAAACTTTTACAGAAAAGCTCAAGATATTTACAGCTGTCACACACCAAGGGTGTAAAAAAGAAAAACTTCATGAGTACACAGTTGCATATTTTGTTATCAGTGCTGACAGTGACACCAAGCCCTGTCTGCATGCCTCTTATTGCGCTTGGGGTGACAGTTGCATCGGTAATTGCATCGTCTCTTTCAGTTGACAGCCCTCCATGTTTTCTACCGAACTTACTGAACATCTGTACCAGTGATTTCTATCATCCACTGTGTAGTGTAAAATGGCGTACTCTGCATTTGGGGAGATATCACAAGACAGTGTCTGACGGAAGCAGTTGTGGTGATGCATGAGACAGTAATCACAATAAAACATGGGTATGACATCACACCCATGTATGATGGCGTTTGATTAGTACAGATTTTGAGCTAATACTGGGGATTACCAGTATTTAAAATGATAATAATAGGTTACTAGATAAATATTACAGTAACAGATATATACTGTATACGTAATTACAGTCTAACACAAAGTTGCTATGAAACAGGAATAAGTAAGCTTTATACCAAAATACAGTCTAGTCAGTCAGCAAGGGGTTATGAAGTTAATCGCATTTAAGATTTATACTGGTAGACTGAGATTATGGCAGTGCTACTGTAGGTAAGATAAAGGCCCTTGTTAGTTGAGCAATGGATATGATTTACAATCGCGAAGTGGACGGGATCAAGTTATTGGCTCCATGGAGACAAACTGCAGTTCCTTCCATCGGAAAACCCGAGCAGAAACATTTTACTTTCTGTGTCAGATGCTTCAGTAGGAGGTAAGGCTACTTTCTGTGATTTTGAATTTACTCTGGAAAGGCATTCTTTAGAGTCAATAATGAATGCCTTTTTACAGATTTTGTGTGCCCTATTAACTTGTAGGATCATTTTGGAGTTTGATTTTAGTTTATAGGTTTGGAGGGTCTGGATCAAAAGTTGAATAGACAAGCCGGATTTAGGCTACACAAACAGTTATGAACCATAGAAAAGTACAGTTACATGAGAACCTATTGTAACAGAAGATCTGAGAGGGGATCTCTTGCAGCAGGCCACACCTATGGAGCTACCGTCATCTGGCACTAGGACCACCCTGAAACTTTTCTAGCTAGCAGTTTATCTGAGAGCCGCCCACTCTGACATCACCATCTGACATCGGCCAACCTTATAAGAGTAGGCGTCCCCAGCTCCCTCCTCAGTTCTCCCGCCAGAGACCAGACCAAAGTGTCTCCTGCTGAGGAACCGAGGAGGTACCAAAGGTTCCTGCCAACATGGAAACAGAAAGGAATCTACAGACAATAGAAAGGTCTACCAGAGCTAGGGGGAAGGAAGGAGGGATGGCATGGACTGCTGCAAGAGATCCCCTCACAGATCTACTGTTACAGGAAGTTCTTAAGTAACTTTACTATCTGATGTCAGGGGTATCTCTTACAGCAGGCCACACTTATGGAATGAGTCTCAAGCAGTTCTGACAGCAGAATAGCCAGTCTGGGTGGCTGGAACCAAGAGACTAGGAAAGCAGACCCTGTAGAACAGCTAGGCTGAAACTGGCCCCACGCCTAGAGGCAATGTCCAGACTGTAGTGCTTGGTAAAGGCATGGACAGAACTCCAAGTAACCACTGCACAAAACTCTGCAGCTGAGATGTTCCTGAAACAGGCAGTGAAAGCTGCCATACCTCTGGTGGAATGGCCCTTGACATCTCCAGGAAGTTCCTTGCCGCACTCTGTAACAGAACGTAATGTAGTTGGCCAACCCTTTGGACAAACATTGCTTAGAAACAGGAATGCCCTCTTTCCCAGAGGTGAAAGAAACAAACAACTGTTTGGACTTCCTGCAGTCCTTTGTGTGGTGTGTACAGTAATGTAGAATTCTGTGCACATCTAATTGTGGAGCAATGCTTCCTCTGGATTGGCATGCTCTGAGTAATAAACAGGAAGTGGATGGATTGATTTAAAGTAAACCCAGATACCATCTTAGGAAGAAACTTAGGGTTAGTAGGCAAAGACACCTTGTCTTTGTGGAAAACCAAATAAATTTGCCCACACATGAGCGCTTGTAGCTTCAGAAAGCCTTCAAGCAGAAGTAATAGCAAGTAAAAACAACACTTTCCATGACAGAAGGAGTAGCACACAAGGCGCAGCAGGCTAAAAGGGAGAAAATGTAAGTTTTTCCAACACAAAATTTAAGTCCCATGGAGGGCAGGATTGCAGATAGGAGGCTTCAGGTGAAGGATGCCTCTCAAAAATGTACGTGGCACTTCCAATTCTGCCACCGTATGTCCATCAATGGGCACATGGAAGACAGAGATGGCAGACATGTGCACCTTAAGAGAGGAGTACCCCAGACCCAAGTCCAAAAGGGACAGTGGGTACTCCCAAGATCTGATTTACAGGACACATTAAAGGGTCCAATTGGTGTGAAGCAGCCCATAGCATAAAACGCTTCCACTTCATGGAATAAGTGGCCCTAGTGGAAGGCTTTCTGGCCAGCACCAGAACATCAGCCACTTTAGGTGACACCCCAAACCGGCCCATGGCTATGTCCTCAGGAGTCAGGTGTGTAGGTGCAGGGACTTGAGGTCTGGATGGACCAGGGTGCCCCAGTTCTGGGAGAGCAAGCACAGCATAAGAGGTACTGGAGGTTCCACTGCTAGCTGCTGGAGTAAGAGGAACCAGATCTGATGAGGTCAAAAGAGGGCGATGAGGACTTCTGGTGGAGCCATGGTGGCGTGAGCACGCAGAGATCGAGCTCCTCTGTAGCACTGATTCAAAATAACACTTCTCTCCCCGTATACAGACAAAAATACTTTTGAATAAGGACTTCCTACCTTCAGACAGCTCGGGGAGAGACACTGCAGATAATTAATCTAGCCTCAGATATAATGGCGTGCCAGGAGAGAAACTGATTTCAAACCCTGCTCAAACTCCCTGAGACTGAAGATGGCGGCCTACTGGACAGCGACACCTCCTCACGCTCAGTCTCCCAGACAGATAGAAAACGGGGAAAGGGGAGCAATAAAAAAGGAACATCCACAATGGAAAACTTACCCTCAGAGGCCATTCTTTCCGCTATCTTGAAATTTAGGTCTGAAATGCAAGATGCTCTACGGGACATTAGTACTGATCTTGGGGAACTACAAGCGAGGGTAACTGAGGCTGATGTTCAGATTTTGGACAACACCTCTAAAATTACAGTGCTGGAACAGGCTGCTCATTCTCTAGCTGAGGAACAGCTAAATTTATCCTTGAGACAGGAAGATGTGGAAAATAGGGGGCGCCATAAAAACATTAGACTCTACGGGCTGCTGGCGGGAGAGGAAGGCAACGACCCCAACGCCTTTGCGGATTATTTTCTACGTTTAACCCTAGATTTGGGCCCAGAATTTCAAATCAACATTGAGAGGGCTCATCGTGCACTTGGCCTCGTCCCTCTAAACCCAATGCCAGGCCGAGATAATTTGTTATTAGATTCGGCAGCTTCTCACAAAAGGACCAAATCTTAACTAAAGCATGGCGCAAACAGAAGGTCCTGTTGGGTGAACACCACATTCTGTTTGACAATGACTACGCCCCAGCAACCCAGCGGTCTAGAAGGGAGTATTCCCTCTTGTTTATTCTCCTGAGAGCAAAGAATCTGAAATTTAGCACCCCCTATCCAGAAAAGCTGGCTATTCTTTTTCCCAACAGCTTTGTCACATATAATTCGGCGTCGGAGGCCAAATCAGATTTACTTCAAAAAGGAATAATATCAGACAAGGATTTCAAAGCGATGTCAAAGGCTGGGCGGCTGCCCTCAGGACATGAATCTCAGGATCTCGATCAAGCAAATACAGGGGACCAAAGGATTCAGATATTACTTAATAAAGTGAAATCTCTCAGAAATCCAACTTTACAACCAGTCTGAAAGCTAAGTACTTTATGAAGGGCTTTTTATTATTATATTAAGGGATGGGTTTGGGGGGGGATGCTGACTGTTTGTCCCTACTCTCACGCTTGAGGGTTGAAAGCGAGCTATAGTTCCTCTAAGGGTAACATTAGTTCAGTATACAGAGCCTACATTCAGTATAAGTCTATTACATATGCCCTATGGAACGCTCGTTTTTTCCTTCATTAGCCACGGGGTGTTTTGTTGGCTCCCCCCTCTTTCCCCCCATAGGCTTTATTCCCGGGTCTGGGCCCCTTCTCCTTGGGGTTTCTTCCCCCCCTTTTTTTTCTTTTTCTTACCCAGAAGACTGCTTCGACGCCAGGAACTAGTTGGGCTGAAAACTGATTAACATCAAGAAAGGATTCTTTTAACTCACAGCCCTTTGTATTATAATGATTCAACTTAAAAACTCGCAGAAACTGTTTATGAGAAGATCGGATCTCTGGTTATAGGACACTGCAGTTAGATGTGGGTTGAGCCTTAATGTTTGGATTTATGGATTGATCTTCAAACAATTTAAGTTCCACAGTTAATAAATAGACTACAGGACGAATTTTGCCCTAGGTATCTGGATCTCTGAAAAGATTTCAACGAGCTATGCTTTTGATTGAGCCCCTTAGTTCCCCCTTTCTTGTAGTTACACATTGAGAAGCCTTATATCCTAGTTTTATTTTCTGTTATATCCCTCCCCTGTGATTATCCTTGCAGATACCATTCTTTTGGGTTTTTTTTTTAAGAGTTTGGCCTTGTTTAGCATATCAACACTAGATGGCACTGCATGCACTTCCTTTAGCTATATATAACCACATCTAATGCCTATAAATAATTACAAGGGATATTCTCCCCCCCCCCCCCTTTGTTTCTCTCCCCGAATAAACCTCAAGCTGAAACCCCTAGGGGATGAATACTCCTCAGTTTGACTTTTCCATCTCCTCTTTTCCATTCGAAAGAGTAGGAAATGTCCCCCATGTCCTGGCCAAATTTCCCTCATTCACTAAAAATACCACCAACAGCTTAATCTGGTTCAAGGTCAGTTGGCATTCATCTGTATCCCCCTCCCCCCGGGTCGTGCCTGAAAATAGGCAGGATTTGTCTAGTGCACTTACCCGGTCAACAAAAACTAAATAAATAAATAAATAAATATCAAGCTTCCTGTAAGGGAGTTATGAAGAATTTTCTATTTTATGTAGTTTATTCTCTTATGAACATACAGAATTTGCCAGCAGATAAAGACCTAGAGGTTTATCAAGACTGCTCGAATGTGCAGCTAGCACCCCTTATTCTGCAGCTGCCCTTCCCTTCCACCCTTCCCCTTCACTGATCCTCCCCCTTGTCCTGTCCCATCCCCTTTTGAAGCAGTCCACTGTTCTACTGGATACCACTTCTGCAGGTAATGCATTCCACCCAGCCACCACCCTCTCTGTAAAAAAGTGTCTCCTTATCTCCCTCCTGATCCTTCCTCCCTCCAGTTTCATATCATGGCCCCTGGTGTCCCTCCCCTCCCTTACTTTGAACAGCTCCTCTGTACCTGTCTTATTTTTTTTTATTTATTTCAAATTCGGATTAATACCTTTCAGCCGGGGGCTCGTTTACAAAGGCTCCAAGTCAACAAGGAATACAAGACATTTACAGGTGATGAAACACTGCAGAACAGAAAGACATCAACTAACAAGTGGTATTAGTGTGCAGTTACAACATTAAGCAAGGTACAAGAAGTAAGGAGAAACAGGACCACACTTCCTGACAAACATATTAATGCAGCACTGATTAAATGCAGTACAGTGTTTAACAATCATGTTACAGTTCAGACGGGGTGCTCCCAGTCTGCAGAAATGCATGTTTTAGCAGCCAAGGTGAGGCTTTGTCAAGGGGAGGTAGTAGGTGGTGGGAGGTGGGAGGGGGAAGTGGGCAGTTGTGGAACAGGAGGGTGGGAGTGAGAGAGGGTAGCGTTTGATGGGTGTGAGAACCGCCTTCAGAGGCCATGGGTTAACAGAAACACTGGCAGTCAGATTCCTTTCATGTACTTAAAAGTTTCAATCACGTCCCCCGTCCCTCCTCTCCTCCAGTGAGTACATGTTCAACTCCCTCAGCCTCCTCTCGTATGATAAGTCCCCCAGCCCCTTGATCATCTTCGTCGCCCTGTGCTTCACCCCCTCCAGTAACTTAATGTCCCTCTTCAGATACGGCCAGTACTGCACGCAGTACTCCAGGAGTGGTCTAACTAATGACCTATACAGTGGCAGAATCACCTCCTCCCTCCTCGAGGATATACCCCTTGCAATACAACCCAGCATTTTGTTGGCCTTTGCAGCTGCCTTCCAACATTGTGCCGAGTTGTTCATTGAGCCTGTAATGAGCACCCCCAGATCCTTCTCCTCCTCTGTCTGGGCTAGCTGCACTACCCCCAGCTGGTTAACTCCTCCTTGGGTTCTTCATCCCAAAATGCAGCACCTTGCACTTTCTGGCATTAAACCCCAGTTGCCAGGTGTCTGACCAGGTTTCAAGCTTTGCCAGATCATCCTGCAACCCCTGCCATCCCCCTACATCATCCACCACTGCGTCTACCTTGGTATCATCAGCAAACAGACTGATCTGGCTCTTGATGTCCCATGATATGTCTGCAATGAATATCCAAAACAACACTGAGCCCTGTGGAACACCGCTCGTCACTACCCTTGGGTGTGAGAGCTCCCCACCCTCCACCACCCTCTGTTGCCTTCCCTGAAGCCAGTTCCCTACCCATCTCACCAGCTTTGCACCTGCCCCTGTGCCTACTAACTTACTTCCCAGCCTTCCATGCAGCACTGAGTCGAATGCCTTACTGAAGTCCAGATACAGGACATCCACTGCATGGCCCCTGTCCAATTGCCTAGTTACCCAGTCACAGAACTCCACCAGGTTGGTTTGGCAGGATCTGCCCCATATGAAGCCATGCTGTCTGCTGTCCTGTAGTCCTTTGGCCTCTAGGAGGGCCACCAGCCTTTCCTTCAGGATAGTCTCCATTAGCTTACCCATGATGGATGTGAGACTCACTGGTCTGTAGTTTCCCGGTTCATCCTTGGGGCCACTCTTGTGGAGGGGCACCACATGAGCCATCCTCCAGTCCTGAAGTACACACCCCGAATGTAGTGAGGCATTAAATAGGTCTGCCAAAGGTCCTGCAAGGACCTCTGCCAGCTCCTTCAGTGCCCTAGGGTGGATGCCATCTGGGCCTGGCGCCTTATCCACCCTCAGTGCCTTCAAACCCTCCCGAACTCTACCCTACATGATTTCCCCATCTGTCACCCCCTCCTCCCCTGTTTCTGTCATTTCTCCCCCCTTGGGTGCCACCCCCCTCTTCTCTTTAGTAAATACTGAGCAGAAGTACTCATTTAGCGCTTCTGCCTTATTGCACCCTGCTTCCACCCAATCCCCCTCCTTCTTAATCCTTACTATGTGGTCCTTACAGCTCCTTTTCTCCCTGATGTACCTAAAGAAGTCCTTCTCCCCCTTCTTAATGCCTTGTGCCAGCCTGAGTTCCGTAGATACCTTGGCTCCTCTTACTGCCCTTGTCACCTCCTTCGATTCCGTCAAGTACTCCTCCCTGTCCTCCCCCCCTCCCTGTTTTCTTGTGCTTCCTAAAGGCAGCTCTTTTCCTCCTTACCTTTTCCATGACCTCCTTGCTCAACCAGATCAGTTTCTTAGCCCTAGCCTTCTTGCTCTGAGCCTTGCCGCAGGTTTTGGTTGCCTCCACTATCCCCAGCTTTATGAGCTCCCACCTCTGGTTAGTGTCCATACTAGACTGAATTCTGGCCAGGTACCCTTTTACCACTTCCCCCATCCTCCCAAAGTCGGCCCTCCCAAAGTCCAGCACTCTAGTGCCAGATTCCACTCCTTCCTTGCCCATATCCAATTTGAGCCATACTAAGTGGTGGTCACTCCCTGACAGCGGTTCCTCCATTGTAAGTTCTCTCACAAAGTCCCCATTTGCCAGCACAAGGTCAAGGGTATTCCCTAACCTGGTTGGTTCACTGACCATTTGCCGCAGGAAGCTGTCCTGGAAGGCATCCAGCAGTATCTGCTCCCTTCTGTTCCTGGTTGTTGGGGTACTCCAGTCCACCCTGGCATGTTGAGTCCCCACAATCACCACACTACCCTTCTCTTGAGGTCCTCCTGATCTGTCCCGCTAGTTCCCTGTCTAACTCCTCCGCCTGAGATGGCGGCCTGTACACCACTCCCATTCTAAGAATCCTATTCTTGGAATCATGGATTTGCATCCAAATTGACTCCGTACTACCCTCCTCTCCTTCCTCCCTTACACACTTCAGTCCTTCCTTCACATATAGTGCCACACTTCCTCCTTTCCCAATCACCTTGTCCCTATGAAATATCCTGTATCCTGGTACAGACAGGTCCCAGTCATTATATTGGGTGGCCCATGTTTCCGTGATGGCTGCAATGTCCACCTCTCCCTCTGCCATGACAACCTGTAACTCTGCAGTTTTCCTCCCAAGGCTCCTAGCATTAAGGGTAACCACCTTCCAACCTCCCCCCCATCCTGCCCCCCTTTCCTAGCATCACCAACAGTACTTGCCATTTGTCCTTTGTCACTGTTATGGGGGGTAAGCTCATATGGTTTCCCAACCTGTGGTCTCTGCATATCTCTTCCCCAACTGCCACCCCACTCCTAGTTTAAATTCCCAACTTCCTCTATGTACTCCTCCATCCTCTGTTTCAACACTTTCTTTCCCTCCTCACCAAGTGTAGTCTGTCCTTGGCATAGAAACTACTGTCCTCCCAGGTCCCCCCCAACAGCCCATACCCTTTTAGCACAACACCAGGTTCTTAGCCATCCGTTAAATTCCTCTATTCTCAGCTTTCTTGTTGTGTTTGCCTTTGGCATCGAAGTATCTCGGAAAATTACTGATCTTCCTGCCCCCTCACATAATTGTGCTAGTTCCTCAAACCTCCTCTGGACTATATCTACCGTCTTGTCAGCCAGGTCGTTCGTCCCAAGATGTATAATTAAATGAGGCTTGCCAATACCCCTTCTAGCATATTTCAGAACAGACTGTCCCACCCTTTCCGCTGTCATTCCTGGCATGGCCTCCACCCAAATGCGACTATGCCTCTCCCCCTTGCTACCCCACCTGGCTCCTCTTGGTACTGAGTCTCCCAGCACTAAGATTCCACCCCTCTTACTCCCTGCTTGTTTCCATTCATCTCCCTCCCTCATTTCCGGCTCCTCTTCTTCCTCCTGCACATTATTTCCCCCTTTTGCCCCTGTTGCAATTCTCCCAGCAGAACTTCCCCCCGCTCCGGTTTGGTCCAGGCATTTATCAATTACTCCTCTAATTTCATTATTTCCCTCCTCCACCTTCTTCCTCTCTAGCAGTGCAAAACTATTTCCTGAGACCCTGCACAAATGCCCGCTCCCTCTCTCTTCATAGTAACCTGTTCTCTCCTTTCCACTCCATGACTTTTGCCACTTCTTCGCCTCCCCTCACAAGTCCCTATCTCCTCCTTCCATTTGTCTTTTGTCTCCTGACCTGGTTTCCCCGGCAATCGTTCTTCCTGGCCTGGGCCCCCTTGTCCCTGCTTCCCTTCTTCTGACCTTCTCCTCACCACTGTTGGCTTAAATCGCCCTCCCTCATCTCCCATTCTTCCTCCCTCCAGTATTGGGCTAAACCCACCCCCAGTCTGCCTTGCCTGTCTTAGTTCCTCCTGCAGACCCTCAATCTCCTTTCTGAGTTTCTCTATGTGGTTGCACACTAAACATCCTCCCACACTCCAGGCAATTTTTAGAAAGATTGGTGCACTGCAGTTGTTGCAGCCTACTGCCCTACCCATTGCTGTCGTTGCCCACCAGCGACCCCCCACCCTTCCAGATGCAGGATACCAAACACTCCCCCAAGTCTCCCCTCTCCTCCTCTCCATCCTTCCCTCCTTTACTAGCATCACCAACATATAGAAATAGGCCCCTCTTCCCCCTTGAAACTCGAAATAAGCTTGTCCAGGCCACCTTTCTCCCCCTACTCGACTATGGCGATGTAATCTATTCCTCCACCACTCTTGCAAATCTAAGTAAACTGGACATCCTTTACCACCATGCGTTACGGTTCATTACCAACTCCCCTTACCGTTCACACCACTGTGACTTATATGCAGCTGTTGGTTGGCCATCCCTTACTACTAGACACCTGCTCCATGCTGGGCTTTGGACTGTTAAACTGCTCCTGCAGAAATTACCAAGCTATCTCTCATCCCTCATTAGTATTTCACATAGTGCATACTCGTTAAGAAAATCTGACTTTATTATGCTTAATATACCGAGGACACGGACCTCCTTTGGTAAACGTGCTATTGCACATGCCCTTCCCTCTATCTGGAACCAATTACAGACAGTACTGAAACTAACTAGCACAGTTTCAATAAACTCTTACAAACTGCTAAGCTCAGCCAAAATAAAAGACACCTGTAACTGTCATTAAGCCTCTTCCTTCCCCATGTGTGCCATGTGCCTCCATTGGTAAGACATAATTGCTTTGTTCATATTAACTACTTATTGCTTGCACTTTCATTCACATTAAGATATTATCCCACTATCTGGCACCTGGCTTATATCTGCTACCTTGCTGCAGCTACCCAACTACTGCTTTCCCTTCCCCTTCTACTCCTGGCTTTATCTATGTGTACGCTCCACTGATCACACTATCAAATCATTCCGACCCTCCTTATCCGTTATATTCTGTTGTTTGATCCATCTGCCAAAATGTATTTATTGCACACACCAGTCACCATGTTTCAGTTATCAGTAGGTAATCTGTAAGTCGCTTCCCTGTGTTACATTAGTTGACTACCACCTGCGGTCATCCTATGTGGTGTCCTTGTATGTATATCTTGCCTGTATTATGTTATGCGTGCTTTATGTATATACTGTTTACTATCTATTTATGTATGTACATTGTGAAAATCTATATGTCACAGGACCTCCTTGTGAATGAGCTTGCTCAATGGAGTTTTCCTGCAATAAACTTGAACTTGAAACTTGAACTATCAGTGCAAAACATTCTTAATTTCCCTTACCCCCTTTGTTGTACACGTTTAGACAGATTGAGCAACTGCTTTTTATATTCTTAACCTTCCTATCCAAACTCAAAAAGAGACTTTAAGTAGTTATTGCACAACCTTCTTCAAACTCCTACTCCTCCCTTCCACAATGCAATAGCAATGCAAAGAAGTAACAATGAAAGCTCCTAGATTTGCAGTTACTTCCCTTCCACTGAGATAGCAGTCATCTCTTCATTTGCTGCTGTTCCATTCCTGGATGTCTGCTTCTGCTATGACAGGTGCATATTCTTTGCCCGTTTGAGGAAGTGATGTCAGAGCCCCTGGTATAAAGGAAATCATGGACCAGGGGTAGGTGGGGTGAGGGGTTGGGTCCAACCCAAGTCTTCCAGAAACAATCAGGTAGCTGAGGCCCCTGGTCAGACCATTAGCACCCTTCCCCCACTATGCACTAACCTTTGCAGCTAGTGAAGCCAGCAAAAATGAATCACAATTCTACTCAAAGCCGCCAAAATAGGTTTGCTACCAAAACAAACAGGTCTCCAATTCAAACAGCGTCACCAACAACGCCTCAAAATAAGCTTGAAATTAGAAGATATACAGTAGGTCTCTGATTCAAAGAAACAGCCCCAGTTAAATCACACCAAATAGGTTTTAAATCAGAAGAAATAGGCCTCTACAAATGCAGCCTGCTACACAGTGAAACATCAAATAAATGAGCCCACTTATAGCCACCAAAACAGTTTTCAAAATTACAACAGCCCCAAAACAATACCCTGCTAGCTCCTTAGAAGTAGTAAGAAAGAAAGAAAGAAAAGAAATAACCTTCTACCAAGTAAAATCCACAAGAAACAATGTAAAAACAACAAGAAGCTACTGTACTATAACAAATCTGATCCTTTCCCTTCTCTTCAATTTAGAATTGTTGTTTTTTTCTTAATGAGGCTTGATTCATTAGCTCGATGTGTGGGGAGCTCTCCTCTGTTAATTTGGAGGGTTACCTTATGGTTTGATGCCATTTTAGGAGTTATGTTCCACCAATACAGGAATAGGTTCTTATAGGACCTAATGCCTTGAGAGGGAATTCCCTCTCGAGTGGACGGAGAGCCACATTCCGTGGATTGTTTCCCACTTACCTGGGAGGACGTTTTCTTCTTCCCAGGACTTGGGTTGGAGATGGACAAATTTCCCCCTACTGTGGAAGATCACCTGTGTATAGTTCTTCCCTTTGGGAAGTTTTTGATTCTAAATGTTGTTGTTTTTAAGTTAGTTTGGTTCTCAATATTTGTACTGTTTATTATAAAAAATGTTGGTGACATTAAGTACATGTATGGATGGGTGCTCCCAAACCTGGCATTAGCCGTCTGGGCCTGGGGAGGCAGAAGAATGGAATTGGCCGTGCCATCCAGGTTTGTTGTAAATGGTCCTAATGGACTTCTGGATGGGGGAAATTATGTATCTTTATTAGACTAATCACTGGTTGTCCCCTGGGGCCTTAGACAACTGGCTGTATATAGGAAGAAGAAGATGTTTCCCCGAAACCATGGCTAATATCCCAGTAAAATGTTTTTCACAAAATGTGACTGGCCTACACTCTCCCGTTAAGCATTATAAAATAATGCAGTATTTAGGTACACAGAGGGCTGATATATATTTTTTACAGGAAACCCATCTGTCCAATTTGGAACATTCAAAACTCCACTGGGGGGCCGATATCGGGTACTGGCGTCCTCTCATCCGAGTGGACACAAGAGGGGTACAGCAGTTTTGGTCCTCGCCTCAACACCATTGGAAATCCAGGAGACTTATGTGGATCCACAGGGACACTATGTAATAGTGTTGGCTATGCTTTATTCACAGGCTGTAACTTTGGTTAATGTATATTTGCCTCCACAGACTTCTTTTCCTATAATTAAGACCTTCTTACAGGGATATTTACAGAAGGTGATGGAGAGGCTTCGGGGCATTCTGATAATGGGTGGTGACTTTAATACTTCCTTTCACCCTCATTTAGACTCTTCAAACCCTACACCACAACGGCTTTCAGGGGCAGCCAAACATTTAAAAGGAAACTTGTCTTTTTTGGGTATAGAGGATGTTCGGAGAAGGCTTTTTCCCCTCTACCCCTGGATACACTTTTTTTTTCGGGATGGCATAATACATATTCACACCTACATTACTTTTTTGTTACCAGGGAGCATTTGACCCTAGAACAAGACGTATCAATTGAATCTAGAATTCTTTCGGATCAGAACCCCTTAATCCTTAAAATTAACTTAGGAAAACAAAAGAAGCTTAAACTTTGGAGATTTAATAATTCTTTATTAAAAGATGAAAAATTCCTGAAGTATATTAAAGAGTGCATATAATTCATGATAACACTTATTCACAAGTTTCTCAAGCAATTCAGTGGGATACACTGAAGGCCATGCTCCGTGGAGAGATACTGTCGTATGCTTCCTACAAACACAAAAAAAACACAAGCAAGATTAAATTACTTAACATATTCATTATCTTCCTATCAAATGTTATGCAGAGAGGGTGACAGAAGTTTAAAGTGACATATAAAAACTTTAAAACAAGATATCCAAAAAATAATTGATTATAGGATGTTACAAAGTTTGAGTTATCTACGTCAATACAATTATGAGGGAGACGCCAGGGACGCCAGAGTGTTGGCCCTTAAACTGAGAGCAAATAAAAGGGCCTCAACAGTTTTAAATATAAGGTCAACGACCTCTGACACCCTCTCCTATAAAGAAAAGTTTATAAAACAGGCATTTAAACAATTTTATGAAGCCTTATATACTGCCCCTCCCTCTTCCCAGAACCAAGAAGAGTCTATAGCTGCTTCATTTTATAATCTTCATTTGCCCACCCTGACAGAGTCTCAGAAAGCAACTCTTGACTGACCAATTACTGCTGAGGAGATTCTTTTACAAGTTAAACAGTTAAAACCCCTAAAGTGTCCAGGTCCTGATGGTTTTGGCCCAGAGTGGTACAATGGTACAAGGCCTTTATCTCCCAGCTTCTTCCAAGCTTGCTGCCAGCTTGCTGTAAAACAAAGGAAGGCGAGGCTCCCCCCCCCCCTTCCTGGAAGTACGCGGTTTTGTCCCCTCTACTTAAGCCGGATAAAGATCCCTCTCTTCCCTTTTCTTATCGTCCAATCTCAATATTAAATGTGGACTATAAAATATTTATGGCCATTTGGGCAAAGAGATTGGAACCAATTCTTATAAATCCACCAAGATCAATCAGATTTATTAAACAAAGAAACACCTTTGACAATCAACGCCGATTAATGCTGCTTCTAGAATATATCCATACTAGAAAGATCCCATCTATGGTTGTCAGCTTAGACGCTGACAAAGCCTTTGATAAATTTAACTGGCAATACTTATGGGCCACTCTATCTAAATTTTTGTTTTCTTCCCCTTTATAGCCTGCATAAAAAATGTATATGCTCACCCGTGTGTCTACATTCGTGTTAATGGTTCTTTGACCCAACCAATCCAAATTCAAAGAGGCACAAGGCAGGGATGTCCGCTGTCCCCTCTATTATTCGCGTTATATATAGAACCACTAACTGAAATTATCAGAGCTAGCGCTGATTTAGAGGGTATTCCAGTGGGTCAAAGGGAATATAAGATAGCATTTTTTGTGGACGATATCTTGATAACTGCCCTTTCACCCGATAAATCTTTTCCCAGCCTTATGGCAATCACTGGAAAACTTTTGCAAGATTTCAGGTTTTCACTTAAATGTTTCTAAAGCAGATTTGATTCCTCTATAATTTACCCCGTCCCAGAATCTTAAAAATAAATATCCAATTAAATGGTATAAAACTAAATTTCGTTATCTGGGCATTACAGTCTCGAAAAATTTAGGTTTATTGGAACTACTAAACATTGAACCCCTATCCAATCAAATTCAAAAAGATTTGACTCTGTGGTCTCAGTTACTACTACCATCAATTTTTCAAAGAATAGAGACTATCCGCATGATAATACTTCCAAAATTATTGTATTTATTTCAAAATATCCCTACTTTTCCCTCTGATTTTTACTTTAAATCATGGGATAAGCTTATTTCTAATTTCATGTGGAATGGCCAGAAACCAAGAAGTAGAATGTCACTCCTACAGCTTCCACTATCCTTGGGAGAGGCTAATCTACCAAATTTAAAGTTTTACTCGTTGGTATCTTATTTCAAAATTCTATCTTTATGTTTATCACCAACCTATTATTCTCCATGGAAAGATTTAGAATTTGCCATAAATGACCTTTATGATATAATAAAGGTTACGTTGGTCTCGACAGGGAGGTTACCTCCTCTTCGAGACTTTACCCCATTTTCGGCCCAAATATTAAAGTTGTGGTATAGATTAAAACAACATAAAGCTTTTAGAGAACTTTTCTTTCTCCATACACTTATTTCAGAAGACGATCAATTTATCCCAGCAACTTTAGATCATACCTTCTCTAGATGGAGACATATGGGGTTCAAGTTTTTTAAGCAATTTCTCTCCCCTTCAGGAGTGATCCCATTTGAATCTCTTGCTAAATTTGACCTTTCCAACAATTACTTCTTTAGATACAATCAGGTTAGAAATTACCTACTGCGCCAAAGAGATACTAACATCCGATTGCCAGAATGTATACAACTGACTTGGAGATATTTGGAGGATATTATCAGGGGAAATGTATGGCCACATCAAGTGGGCTTTTTCTATAAAATTTTAAGAGAGGGATTGGGAGATTCTTCGGTCTCTGTAATGAACAGTTGGAATAAAGACCTTGGACTGGAGGTACAGGAGCAGGACTGGCTTCAGTCCTCAGTGCAAGCATATAAAGTTATGCATGCCACTAGATGGTGTGAATTTGCATGGAAATGCAGGAATCACTTTTTTCATTCTCCGGCAATATTAACCAAATACCTACCATCATCATTTGGGGTCTGTTGGAGAACATGTTCTTGCACAGCTGCGGATCATGGCCATATTTTTTGGTCTTGTCCTTTATTAATGCCCTTTTGGGGTTCCATACAACAAGAAATTTCAGAATGTATGGGAGAATCCATTGAACTTACAGCAGAAACTGTGTTGCTTTCCATTTTCCCCAGACATAACCCACAATGGCACCGAACTTTATTACCTATATTTATATTAGCAGCCAAAAAGGCAATAACTAGACGTTGGCACGCTATAGTTGTTCCAACTGTTCATGAATGGAGGGGTCTGGTAGCCAACATATGCTACATGGAGTCCCTGACTGCTCAAATCCATAACAAACAAGCAAAATTTGATCTTCACTGGAGGCCCTGGATATTATACTATTCCAGATGTGACCCGGATTTTGTCCCTTAAGTTGGTCCCGTTATTATGGGGTGGAATGGAGGGGCGGGAGAACTTGGGTTCTTGACGATAATGGGGAATATGGGCCAAACTCCCCTTTTTTTTTCCTTATGGTCTAATGGTCCAGGGAAGTCATTACCCAGATAAGTTATGGAAGCACTTAGTCAGCACAATTAATACTTAGGCATGGAATACTTACATACTAACATACTATTTGCCAGCAGATTAGGCCTTACGGTCTATCGAGTCTGCTCGAACCTCAGATCCCTAGTTGGGTGCCGAGGCCTTCCCCCCCCTTGTGTTCCAGAAACCCCTATCATCCATCCCCCCCCCCCGGGACAGGCCATCATCTGATACATCCACTTTCTGTGTCTGTCCCACCCTCTTGAAGCCCTCCACTGTGGATCTCTGAACCAGCTCGCCAGGCAGTGCATTCCAAGGGTCCACCACCCTCTCAGTGAAACCTCCTCTCTTTCCCCTCACCCTTCCACCTTCCAACTTCAAACCATGCCCTCTGGTGATACCTCCCTGCTTTAGTCTAAAAGATCCCTCATGTTTTACCCTATTTATTCCCTTGAGTGCCAGAAGACCTCAATCATGTCCCCATCTCTCCTCTCCTCCAATGAAAACAGGCAGAGGCTCCTCAAGTCTGTCCTCATCGTCAAATCCTAGCCCTTGTATCATCTTAGTTGCCCTCCTCTGTACCCTCTCCAGGAGCTGTATGTCCCTCTTCAAGTGTGGTCTCCAGTACTGTACACAGTACTCAAGGTGTGGTCTAACCAGTCCATTGTACAGCGGCAGAATCACTTCCTTGCTCCTAGAGGTGATCCCCCTTACGATGCATCCCAATATCCTGTTTGCCTTGCTAGCCGCTCTCCTGCAGTGCTCAGAGTTATTCATACATGCATCCACCATGACCCCTAGGTCTTTTTCCCCTATTGAGGCCTCCAGCGCCTCCCCTCCCAGGGTGTACCTGTGTTTAGGGTTTCAGCCCAAGATGTAACACCTTGCACTGGTGATATTGAAATTTAATTTCCATGTGTGAGCCCAGCTTCCAGGGTGTCCCATTCCTTGCAGGGCTGAACCTCCCTCTTCTCCCCCAACTACTGCTCCCATCTTGGAGTCATCAGTGAAGAGACTCATTTCACCCTATACCCTCCTGATGTCCGATATGTAGCCATTAAACAGGATCGGACCCAGGACCGAGCCATGGTGCCCCTACTACCAACCTCTCTAGGGTTCGAGAGCTCCCACAGACTACTACCTCTGGGTGCGCCCAGCTAGCCAGTTTTCAATCCATCTGACCATCAAAGGGCCTACTCCCAACCCCATCAGTTTCTCCACCAGACCATTGTGGGGACAGAGTCAACGCTTGCTGAAGTCTAGAAAATACATCCACAGGCTTTCCCTGTCCAGTTCTGATGTTACCCATTCGTAGAACTCCACAAGATTGGTTTGACATGATCTACCTGGCACAAACCCATGTTGCTGACTATCCAGACCTCCCACCTCCTCCAAGTACACCCCCAATAATTCATTTAGTATACTTTCCATTAATTTTCCCACCACCGAGGTCAAACTGATGGGTCTATAGTTACCTGGTACTTCCCTCGACCCCCCTTTATGGATTGGCACCACATGTGCCTCTCGCCAAACCCTAGGTACCCTCCCTGTCTCAAGTGACCTGTTGAAGAGCTCCACCAGGGGTGCAGCCAGTATGTCCGCCAATTCTCATAGTACTCTCGGATGAATGCTATCCGGCCCAGGAGATCTGTCTTTCTTTAGGGCCTTGAGGGCTAACCACACCCTTTTGGCGGAGATAGCATCATCTGTCCCCTCCACTTTACAGGCCTTTTTATCCTTATCCTGATGTGACACCCCTGGGGTACCTCTTCCTCCCTCCCTCTTGCTCCATTTCTGTTGCTTCCCTGATCCCACTCACTGCCGCTTCTATCCCCATCGTGCCTTGCTTTATAGATATCCCATCCCCCTCCCTAGTGAACACAGAGGCAAAGTACTCGTTAAATACCTCTGCCTGGTCCCTCGCCTCTTCCACCCACCTTCCTTCTGATCTCAATCTGCTGAGACGGCCCTTAGTTTTTCTCTGCTTGCAGAGATATATGCAATGATGAAAATGCATTAACTTATTCTTCTCTTTGTTTTGTACTAACAAAATATGTACATTCTTAAGTACTCATATGTGTGGTTTTTGTGCCTATGTAAATTATTTATGTATACGTCACCTTGTTTTAATAAAAAGACAAGATAAAAAAAAAGGGGGCGATGAGGATCATTGTGGCCCCTTCCATCTGTAGCTTGATTAGCACCCTTTGAAGTAGCAGGAAGGGAAGGAAGGTGTACAGAAACCTCCCTTTCCAGGAGAGGGACAACGTGTCTCACCAGAAAACTCCAGGTCCTGAATCTAGCAAGCAAAAACCCGGCAGTTTTGCGTTAAGTGGGGACGCAAAAAGTCCAACTCTGGATGACCCCATCTGTCAAAGAGGTCTTCAATGACCAAGGTCAGGAAGTCCCACTCGTGCATCTTTGACTGACTTAAATCGTCTGCCAGGACATTCTGGATGCCTGGGACATTGATGACTGACAGTTCTAGGCCGTGGTCCAGAGCCCAGTACCAGACTCTCATCGCTTCCCTGCAGAGAGGATACGAGTTAATTCATCCCTGCTTGTTGATGTAGTGGACAACAGTCATACAGTCTGCCTGCACCAGAAGAAGGCCTAGGGACAGCTGAATCTGGAAGGCCTGGAGGGCATACAGCACCACCCTCATCCCCAGAACACTGATATGGAGACAGGACTCTAGCCGGGACCACGTCCCTTGTGTCTGGTGTGGGCATAGATGAGCTCCCCAGCTCATCCCTGAGGCATCTGTGGTCAGGATCCGCTGAGGGGAGGAAATAACCTTAGGAGATTGGTGGGTTCCATCCACCAGAGAAGAACCCTTTTCACCAAGGAAGAGACCATGCCCTCCTGTTCCAGGTTGTTTGTACGTTGGTCCCACTGGACTCTCAACATCCACCGAGGGATCCTCATATGCAATCTGGCCAGAGGCACCATTACTATGGCCACTGCCATCATGCCCAGGAGATGGAGAAAGTCTCTGGTGGACACATAGCGGTGGTGGAACAGCAGCCTGGCTTGGGCTATGAGATGATCCACTCTGTCCTGGGGAAGGAAGGCCATGCCCTGAGCAGTATCCAAGACTCAATGTACTGCAGTCACTGAATAAGTGTTATGATGGACTTGGGAAGGTAGACTGTAATACCTAGGTCCTGGAACAGATGAATGGTATGTTCCATGGTTCAGATAAGGCTGTCCCTGGATGAAGTTTTGAGTAGCCAGTCATCGAGATGGGGAAGACATAGAATCCCTGTCTCTTGAGGGCAGTCCCCACCACTGCTAGGCACTTGGCAAATACCCAAGGAGCCGAGGACAAGCCAGTGGGCAAAGCCTAGAAATGGAAATGCACCCCCTGAAACTGAAATCTGAGATATTGTCTGTGGGGGGCATATATCTTGATGTGAAGATATGTGAGGACTGGAGGTCTCTCTGGGGGCCACTCTATGAGTTCCAGAGTGTGGTCATGGCATATGAGCCATAGCACTCAGTTGTCGCCCTGTGATCTCTGCCCACCAGTCTTGGTGCAGGGAGAACTGAACCCCAACTGCTTCCACTAGATCCACTGGAGGGGAGGGTGTCAGACAAGGAGTCAGGCTGACTCAGCGGCATGGGTTGTTGCCACCCCTCCTCCTCTAGAACCCCTGCTGGAGGAGGAGGGAGTTGGCAAGGCCGAGGCAGCCTTACATTTGGTTGGCTTGAAGGTTGGTCGGGATCTGTGGGTAGCTTGATGAAAGGGTGACCATCAGGCACTCTTCGGCTGAGTATGGTACATCAAATGTACCAACCATAAGGTGCACCCAGAGGCTTGTAAATTGGATAGGATATCCTGGACATCAGCCCCAAACAATTTATACTCCTGAAGGGGGCATTCAGTATGGCCATCTGAACATCCTGAGCAAACCCCCTACACCATCAGTCAGGAGTGCCGGCGAAGGCATATTCCCACTGCTGCCGCCCAGGCTACGCATCTACCACACTGTAGGCCAAATGCAGCAGGTGGCGGCTGACGTTCACCCCAGATTTCAGGGCATGGAGGAGCTGCTGGGTAGCTGGCCCTTCAGACAGAGACCTGACCATCTTCACTGTTTATTCCCACAGAACAGCCTGGTACTGGATCGTATGGGCCATACAGCTGATGGTCCTAATAGCCAAGGTGACCAAGGCAAAAGCCCAATTGCCGAAGAGGTCCAACCTACGAGATTCCCTGTCGGGGGGAAGTGAACTCAGGTGTTTTGGACACTTAAGAGTGGTCATGCACCGCACTGATGAAAACTGAGTACACCTGTGAGTGTCCCCCACAGCTTTACCACTGGGGTCCTGTATAATTTATCCACCTTCCTCAGCATAGCCAGTATTAAATTAGGGCGATGCCAGGCAGCCATGGTGGCATCCTCAAATGTGTTAATCAAATTGGGAACCACCAGAGGAGACAAATCCAACAGCTTGAGGTAGGTGGACAGCCAATGTCAGGAGGGGTCCAGTTCCTCAGTTTCAAACCCTATGGTAGACTGCATCTGACGCATGACCCCAGAGAAAGACAGGTCATCTGGAGGAGACCAGGGTATGTATTTCGGGGTCTCATCCCTGTCATAAGAAACTGTGGAGGGGGAGGGTGAAGGTACTTCATCCCCGTCGTCACCAGACTCCTCGGACTCTTCAGGAGGTTGGAGATCCGGTGACAGTCACCCTCTTCTCCCAGGTGAATGGGAGGCATATAGGGTGCTATCCAACATGGGGCAGGGAGTGGGTCCCTGGGGACATCGGTTGTCAGGTCAGGAAGTGCGGGCCTGCATAGGGCCAGGTACTGTGGCGGTACAAGCCGCGCCTGCATGAAATCCCAAAGGGACATCAGCATAGACTGAGGTCCACTGCCATCAGTGTTGGGTAGCCCAGCGGCATCAGTTGGGGAGGGACCGGCGCCAGCAGGGGAAGAATTAGTGCCTGCATAAGCTGAAGAAGAATGGGTGCTGGCGTAGTTTGAGGAGCCGGAGCCAAGGTTGGTTGAGGAGCCGGTGAAGGCACAGGCTGAGGCCAAATAGGTGTTGGAGGAGGGAGAGACCTGACTGGTGCAGGTGCTGGGTGAGGAGAGGCCAGCATCGCTCTGAGAGAGATATCGATAATAGGCACCCTGAGAGCCAGCGAAGGTGACCAAGGGACAGCCAGAGGTATGCTGGGGAAGGCTTAGGGTCTGCGGCCATGGAGAAGGAGGAGGTCACCTGCGCAGAAAAGGGTGGTGGACAGGCTGTAGAAAGAGACCCTGAGCTCACTGTACCTATGCTGGACTAAGTAAAACCAGCAAAGCCTCCTGACTGTGGCCTTGCCACTAGAAGGAGCCTGAACAGCAGAGGCTGGTAGGATCCCACCCCCAAACAGCCGCTGCCTGATAAGGAGAGGTTGGCAAGCGGTGCTGCCAAGGGTAGGCCTGTTGAGGAGAGGACATGTGAGGCAGAAGTGTCTGCCCTTGAGGAGGAGGCTGATCCCGTGCCTTAGGTTTATGCGGAGACCGCGAGCAGGAGGACCACCAGTTTTTTTAAAGTCTTGTCCCAGTTCTTGTGCTTGTCACTGGATTTCTCCCTGGAGGAGGAGAAGGAGGGTTGTGACCCCAAAGACAGGGCCAGAGAGGAAGAAGACCTTCTGGCCTGCAGCTCCCATTTCATTTCGGTGACCTTCTGCTGGAGGTGGAATTCTTCTAGGGCCCACTGGTGATGTCGTAGAGTGGCCTGGTTGAAGCCTCTGCAGCTGTGGCAGGCCTGAGTGTCATTGGTAAGCCCAAGGCAGCGGGTGCAAGCAGAGTGGCTGTCCTTTTACGGGAGCTGTGTCGCAAAAGCACACTTCATCTTGGAAACCTGGCTGGAAGACAAAGGCGGTTCCGACATACAAAAAGAATCAAAGAAAACTTGAAAAACTAGGGTGGGAAAATAAAAGAAAATTCCAGAGAAAACGGCGAGTTGACCAAAGCTTGTATGTCTTCTGGAGGTTCAATGCATGCTGGTTTACACACGGAAAAAACTTGGGAGGCAGCAGGGGCTGTCCACTCTTATAGGGTTGGCTGACATCAGAAGGTAATGTCAGAGTGGGTGGCCCCCAGATAGACTGCTAGTTAGAAAAGTTTCTGGGTGGTCCTAGTGCCTAACGGTGGTAGTTTCATAGGTGTAGCCTGCTGCAAGAGATACCCCTGACTTCTGATCATAAAATTTAGCGGCAGATAAGGACTGCTTTGCCCACCCAGTCTGCCCATTTTATTCCTGCCTATACTGTCACCACAAACACTACTGGTCTCTGCCCCCAGTATTTTCACAGAGTTTCCTTGTGCCTGTCACATGCATGCATGAAGCCCACCAATGTTTTTGCCCCCACCACCTCCTCTGGAAGACTGTTTCAGGTGTCCACCACTCTTTCAGTGAAGAAGTACTTCCTTGCACCTCTATTGAACTTGCTCTCTTCCAGCTTCTTTACATATCCCTCTGTTCTCACACATCTTTTTCTCTGAAAAATGCTCCACTCCTGTAGTTTACTAGTGTATGTATTTAGGTCCTTCTGTCCCTTCTTGTAGGACATCTGATGTAGAGCCTTCTCCATTCTAGTTGCTCTCCTCTGGACTGCCTCCACTCTGTGTCTGTCCTTCTTGAGATGTGGTCTCCAGAACTGCTTACACAGTACTCCAGGTGGGGTCTCACCAGTGATCTATACAGTGGACACAACCTTCCTCTGTCTGCTGGTGATACAGCTTAATCTGGTTCAAGATCAGTTGGCATTCATCCGTATCCCCCTCACCGAGTCGTGCCTGAAAATAGGCAGGATTTGTCTAGTGCACTTACCCGGTCAACAAAAATGAAATAAATAAATACTCCCCCCCCTCCATGCACCCCACTGGCCTTATCCACTGCCTTGTCGCACTGCTTAGCCACTTTGTGATCATCAGATATGATTACTACCAGGTCCCTTTCCTGTTTAGTAACTGTCAATACCTCTTCTCCCAGTTTGTATTCTGCCTCTGGGTTTCTTTGCCCCAAGTGCTTGATGCTGTATTGTTTTGCAGTGAAACTCTTCAAGTTTCTTCAGGTCTCTACGCATTCTTTCTACACCCACTGGAGTTTCCACGCTATTGCAGATGTTGGTGTCATCTGCAAAGAGACAGACCTTCCCTTCCTGGTTATCTGCAATGTCACTTATAAAGACATTAAAGAGGACTGGTCCCAGTATTGAGCCCTGAGGCATCCTACTGGTCACCCCCTTCACCGGAGTGAACTCAGTTTACCACCACTCTCTGTCATCTATCCCTTAACTAATTTGTTACCCAGTTTTCCCCCTTCTGATCCACCCCTAAACTGCCCAGTTTCTTTATAAGCCTCCTATGTGGAATGATATCAAAAGCCTTCTAGAAATCCAAGTAGGCCACGTTCACTGCCCCACCCTGATCTATTTACCTGGTCACCCAGTCAAAGAAATCGATTAGATCTGTTCAACATGACCCCCTCCTCATGATGTCCATCTGATTGGCCTGTAGTTGCCTGCCTCCTGCCTGCTGCTGCTTTGTGAAGCAGGACTACATCTGCCCTCCTCCAGTCCCCTGATACCACCCATTTGCACTGAGTTGTTAAAAAGGACTGCCAGAGGTGCAGTCTCTTGGGTGTAACAGCTAACATACTAAAATGCCAGCAGAATAGGCCCTATGATGCTTGGGTTCGTTTCCTGCTTGGGTCAGCCCCACCTGGGAGCTGACCTTGCTGCCCCCTGCCTCCCTGGGTTCACCCTTCCCAGTTCCGGATATTCTCGCTGCATTGGATTTTGCTTCCAGAACCCTTCCCCTGTACCTGTCCCACCCCCTTTTGAACCCCTCCACCATCTCTGCCTCCACCAGCCCCCTGGGCAGCGCATTCCATGGCTCCACCACCCTCTCAGTGAAGTAGCACCTCCTCCTCCTTTCTCCCCTGACTCTTCCCCCCTCCAGCTTCCACCCATGCCCTCTAGTTGCCCCCTCCTCCTTCCTTCAAAGCACCCCGACTGCTCCTCCCCTATTTACTCCCTTCATGTACCTGAAGACCTCTATTATGGCCCCCGGTTCCTTCTCTCTTCCAATGTGTAACACATCTAGCCCTGTAGCTTTGTCCATTTTCAGAGAGTCCTATTTGCTCCCCATCTCTTGTCACGAGACAGGACACCTAAGCTGCTATATAAAAAGTACTAGTACGTATTCTTGTTGAATCCAAGTGTGACCTATACTTTTTGTTGAAAGTCAGAGTGAAAAACACAAAAATAAGTTCACTGTTCATGGCTGTATAGCCTGCAGAGATAGGGCAGGTGTTCATGATATGCAGAGTGGTCCATATAAACACATACACATTGCCAGCCCGCTCTCAGTGCCAATGACCTGGGTTCAGTAATGAGCCTGGGCCATTGGATGGTCGGCCGGGGAGGAGAGCTAAGCGTCCCACAGGATGCTCTCCTCCTCCGGGGAGGGAAGAGGGATGACTGCCGCCACATGACTGCCACCTGGGTGACCACGGGTGGCGGTGCAAGAATGAGTGCTGTTCTGTGGTTGGGGACAGCCGATTGGCTGGACGGACATACCCATTGTGCTGTCCGGGGGGGATGGGGATGCAGCCATACTCCATGACAGCTCCGGATGGCCCACAGACCCCGTAACCTGCTGTCCTAGGCTCACTCTGAAAACACCAAATGTAGCCTTTCTGAGGGAACTGGTCCAGCCTGACGACCTCCTCTGTGGGGAGGGGATACTACAGGACCACACTCCCGGCATAAGGCAAGTCTTGGAGAAGGCGAGGGTGATAGGGTTGGGTCTGCCTGGAGCTCTGAGAAGGACTGTCACCAGCTCGGGGGAGGTAAAATAGAAAGTTTCAAGAAAAAAAGAAAGCATTCAGGAAGTACAAGGAATCACAGAAGGAGCAGGACAGAGAACTGTATCAGTTAAAGCAAAAGGAAGCTGGGAAGGCAGTCAGAACAGCAAAGGTACAAACCGAGGAAAAGATAGCCAACTCAGTTAAGAAGGGGGATAAAACCTTTTATAGGTACATCAGGGAGCGAAGGAAGAACAAGGGAGGGATAGTGAGGCTTAATAAAGGGAGGGAGGGAGGGTGGGCAGAGGGAGTCTGTGAAAGGCAGAGATACTAAACAAATATTTTTGCTCAGTATTTACAAATGAAGAGGGCGAGGGACCTAAAACAAACAATAGAAATACTCTGGGTACAGCAGTTGATACCAGCCCATTTACAGAAGAAAGGGTTCTGAAATAACTCTTAAAACTGAAGGTGGACAAAGCAATGGGGCCTCATAGGTAACTAGTGACACCACTGACTACCCTCTTTAACAAATCATGGGAGGATGGGGTGGTACCCGAGGACTGGAGGAGGGCAGATGTGATTTCCCTTCACAAAAGTGGGAGCAAGGCAGAAGCAGGAAACTACAGACCTGTTAGTTTAACCTCAGTGATAGGGAAAATGATGGAATCACTTCTGAAGGAAAGAACTGTCGAGTATCTAGAGGCCAGAGGGGCACAGGACCCAAAGCAGCATGGATTCACAGCGGGAAGGTCATGCCAGACGAATCTGATAGATTTCTTTGACTAGGTGAGCAAAGTAGCAGATCAGGGAGGGGCTGTGGACATGGCCTACCTAGACTTTAGCAAGGTATTTGACACTGTCCCACACAAAAGATTAATATACAAGTTTACCAGCCTGGGAGTGGGTCCCAAGATGACAGCCTGGGTAAAGAATTGGTTGGAGAATAGGACACAGAGGTAATAGTAAATGAGTCCACTCTGAAGAAAGGGGGTTACTAGTGTGGGCACCGCACAGTTCAGTATTAGGATCGGTTCTCTTCAATGTCTTTATGTTACATTGCAGAGGGACTGGAAGGAAAAGTATGTCTCTTTGCAGATGACACAAAGATCTGCAACAGAGTTGATGCACAAGGTGGGGTGGAAAGGATGAGAGGGACTGGCAAGGTTAGAGAAATGGTCAAATGTATGGCAGCTTAGATTCAGTGCTAAGAAGTGCAAGGTAATGCACCTGGGAAACAAAACCCAGGGAAGAGTACACAATGGGGCAGTAGATACTAACAACAACAAAATGGAAAGAGACCTGGGGTAGTCATATCAGATGACCTAAAGGTGGGTAAGCAATGTGATAGGGCAGCAAGGAGGGCTGGGGGGATACTGGGATGCGTAGGGAGAGGCATCACCAGTAGAAAACAGGAAGTTATTATCCCTCTGTACAGACAGCTGGTGAGACCCCATCTGGAGTACTGTGTACAGTTCTGGAGACCCCATCTCCGCAAAGACATAGACAGGGTGGAAGCTGTCCAGAGGAGGGCAACTAAAATGGTGCAGGGTCTGCACCGGAAGACATGAAGAGAGACTTAAGGAGCTTAATATGTATAGCCTCGAGGAAAGGAGGAGAGGGGCACATGATAGAAACTTTCAAGTACCTCAAGGGAATCAACAAAGTCCAAGAGGGTAGCATCTTTCAAAAAAAGAGGTGTGCAAGAACAAGGGGGCACAATTTGAAGATGGGGGTGGCTCAGAGGTAATTTAAGGAAGTATTTTTTCACAGAGAGGGTTGTGGATGAATGGAACGGCCTTCCGGAGGAGGTTGTGGAGTCAAAAACAGTGGTGGAATTCAAGCATGCATGGGACAGTCATAAGGCAATTCTAGGGGTTGGGGGTAGAAAGAAGTAGGCTGCTGGTTAACTAGGATCTGCAGCTTATCCATTAGGTAGGGAAATGGGCAGACTGGGTGGGCCAAGCAGTCCTTATCTGCCGTCAAATTCTGTGTTTCTATATAAAATTAAAAAATAAACACGCACACTGTGCTGCTGCAGTGAAAAGTTATCAAGCACTCACGAAAAAAAAAACAACTCCTACCTTTAGGCTCATGAAAAACTGTTTTATTGAGGTTTTCAAGTATAGCTGCAGTAATACAGTTCCAGTAAGGGAATCATGGAGCAGTTATGACATACAGCTTCAAGTACACAGAAACCAGTAGGACCAGTAGTGGTTTGCAACACCAGGTCACTTAGGAATAAAACCACAGTGATGGTGGCTTTCTTTATGGACTCCTCAGCTGATACGGTATGTATTAAAGAGACTTAACTATGCCAGTTGGTGGCACCAAGGATCAAAGCACTGGACACTTACTGTGCTGATCAATTGCATGTTCAGGAAACGAGCACGGGCTGTCAGAGGTCGGCGGGGAGGCGCGGAGCTAGATGGAGCTGCCGAGAGGTAGCTCTCCTCTCCGGGGAGGGAAGGTGTTATCCTTAAGCTCTTGACTGCCTCATGGTGGAGGCCATGGGGCAGCGCAGGCCAGAGGAAGCAACAGGCGCTAGGCCGATGGGTGGGTGGAAGGGGCTGTCACCGGGGTTGTAGTACACATGCCCACCTCCACGTGCATGCATCTCTACTCCTGGGGCCCTAGGGTAATTGGGAGAAAAATGAAGAAAATGGATCCTTTGGCCGCAGGATGACACCCGACCCTCCGCAGGCTCCACTCCTGGGCCGGGCATAAGGTAAGTCCCGGTAATTCCGGGATGTCAGGGCTGGGGGGGGGGAGAGGTCGTGCTGAAGGGGGCACCGGTAGGAAGATGATAAATAGTCAATAAAAAAAAAAAAAAAAAGAGACTTGGCTGAGGGATAATTCTGGACCAGTGTTGGAGGCATCCATTTCTCCAGGTTATTCCATGGTACACTGCCCTAGGCAGGAGTGCAAGGAGGTGGCAGGAGAACATTCTGTTTCAGATCTGCGCTGGGACTGATGATATACTCCATAGGTGTCATCTGAACAGTGTGCCGACCACACAGCAAAACAGCCACAGCAAAGACCATCACAGCAGCAGAATTCGACAGAAATCTTTGGGTCACTGTGATGGTCCCTGCTGACACCGGCACTGCATCTCCCGGTGTTTCGCCCCCTCCCCGAGACAACTCTGACTCGGGAGTTGTATATATAGAGACCGGGGGGTGTGGGGGGTTCTAGGGACACAGCCCCCGAAGAAAACACACGAACATCCCCCACGGTACAATGCCGACATTCAGCATTGTGTCTGTCGCTGTCGGAGGTGTTGGCGATGTAGATGTTGCCGCGTGATAGGTAAACCCATCTGAACATGTGGCATGTAAAAGTGGACTGGGTACAGGTTGCAAGATCATTTTCATGTACCAATGCCTGGGGCACAGAAATGAATCTTTGAGGAACTTGAGGCCTTTGTGGCAAACAGTGCTGTACACAATCAGACTGCTTATGCTGAGAGATTTCAAGGCTTGGGTTGATGATGAAGCATCTCTTTTTTGGAATGCAGTTTCTCCACATGATGACCTCACTGGGCCTCATGCTCGTGGTTGCCTCTACTACCCACCAGCATGGCCATGCTTTGGACCTGGTCTTCTCATTGGGTCTTGACATTGGCAATCTCAAGATTGATCCAGCTGTTTTACCGCAGCAGTTCCTCTGCAGGGCCCCCTGTTAAACACTTCCCTGATGGAGATGATCAAATACCACTCGGTTCATATTCTGGAGCCAGAAAAATCTCCTGACGACGCAGCACACCTCTGGCATACTGACGGCTTGTGCTGAGGGAGCCAAGAAAAACCTGAAGTGTTACAACCTGGCTCTTGAGGCTGCCTTGGACTCCCTGGATCCTTTTTTCCACATTTGCCCCTTGATGTCCCAACACCAGTCACCATGGCAATGATGATAACTTGAGGTGGCTGAAGACAAACGGACAGAGGGCAGAGTGTTCCTGGTGGAGGTCCAGGTCAGATGAGGATAGACTGGCACTGAGAGCTCACTACAGTGAGTGTCAGTGGGCAACCACTCTGAAAAAATCAGCATTCCTATTACGGGTGATTGCTGCCCCCTCCCCCCAAAAATGAACAGCTCAACTCTTCCGCTTTGTGGGCAGAATGTTAAACCCTGTCTATAGTCAAGTAGAGTTTTTTCAGCAGATAAGTGCGAAGAGAAATTATTTGTTTCTGGACAAGGTATCCTCATCTTTGCAGAAGATACAAAGATCTGCAACAGGGTTGATACCACAAGGGGGGGGGGTGAAAAGGATGAGAAGGGACTTGGCAAGGTTGGAGGAATGGTCAAAAGTATGGCAGCTTAGATTTAACGCAAAGAAGTGCAAAGTAATGTACCTGGGAAACAAAAACCCAGAGGAAGAGTACACAATGGGGGGTAGTAACAACAACAAAAATGGAAAGGGACCTGGGGTAGTCAGTATCAGATTACCTAAAGGTAAGCAAACAATGTGAGAAGGCAGTAGGAGGGCTGGGGGATACTGTGATGTATTTATTTATTGATTGAGATCTTGGATTAACACCTTTTTTTTGAAATTACTATTTATTCCTCCTCCCCAGCCTGCACCTCCGACCCTTCAGTGAGGACAACTGGACATCCCACTGCCGGAACCCTACCAAGCAGACCTCTAGGCCCCATGGAGCCGCAGATTACCCCGGTGGGGCAGTGGGGGCTCAGACCCGTAACTTACTTTATCGGTCTGAGATCTGCTGCGGGCACAGGCAAATCGGGCATGGCCATGGTCCTCTCATCTTCCGGCTGAGGCAGGCTTGTTTCTGCGTTTCTCCTCTCCCGAGCAGCAAGTAACCTCCCCGGACGCCATGAGCGCGACGCCGACGCCCATGCTGCTCAATGGCCGCCCATCCCTAAGTAGAGCTTGCAGTTCCTAGAGCTTCCGCTCGGGGTCATGCAAGTGTCAGGCATCGGCCGAATCCCTCCCCGGAGAAGGCGAGCTGTCGTTGGACGCTCCAGCCTATCTCCCCCCGGCCAACCCACCGACGACCCGAGTCCACTCCCAAACCCGGGTCGCCAGCGTGGTGCGAGGTGTGGCGTCCAGCGCCTCAACCCTCAGCGCCACCAGGCCAGCAGGATTAACACCTTTGAGCAGAAAGCTCTTTCATAGGTTCCACATCAAGTATGACACAAGCAACAATACAGATATATTCCACAGATACAGATACAGCAAGAAACAACTGAAAACTATCTTCGGGCATAAATTCTAACAATAGTTACACAATCTATGCACGTACAGGGTGCAGAGTCAAAACTAAGGCTAACGTTTCACTAGGTAATGGTAACATAACATGAGGACACTTGTTTAAAAGGAAGAATTGTACAACTAACAACATAGGCAGATAACTGGATCATACCCGAGTCAAAGAAAGAAGGAAGGTCTCATACCAGTAGAGAGGGACAGGGGAGCAAGGAGGAAAGTGTGGGGAGGGAGAAGGCAAGCAGAGGTGGGGGCATAGGATGGGGATAGACAGGAGGGAAAGGGAAGAATAGCTATGTAGTCAAAGTGGAATAAAGGGGAAGGAGGTTGAGGGGAAAGGAGGGGTGTAAGAGAGTATGCGGAAGAAGAGGTGGTATAGGTAGTGGGGTGATGATGAAGATGTATTAAGGTGGTAGGGAGGAAAGAGGTATGGAATGATGGAGGGGTAAAAAAGGGAAGAGGAGGTAGGAGGGAAAATAAATAATTTAGGCAGGGGTAGAAAGCCCATGAAAGTGTATAGGGAGAGGCATCACCAGTAGAAAACAGGAAGTTGTTATCCCTCTGTACAGACAGTTGGTGAGACCCCACCTGGAGTACTGCGTGCAGTTCTGGAGACCCCATCTCCGCAAGGACATAGACAGAATTGAGGCAGTCCAGAGGAGGGCAACTAAAATGGTGCAGGGTCTGCAACAGAAGCCATATGAAGAGAGACTAAAGGAGCTTAATATGTATACCCTTGAGGAAAGGAGGGAGAGGGAGAACATGATAGAAACTGTCAAGTACCTCAAGGGAATCAACAAAGTCCAAGAGGGTAGTATCTTTCAGAAAAAGAGATGTGCAAGAACAAGGGGACACAATTTGAAGATAGAGTGGGGACGGCTCACAGGTAATGTGAGGAAGTATTTCTTTACAGAGAGGGTTGTAGATGCATGGAACGGTCTTCCTGAGAAGGTAGTGGTGTCAAAAACAGTGGGGGAATTCAAGAATGCATGGGACAGACATAAGGCAATTCTGGTGGGGGGTAGGCTGTTGGTTAACTAGGATCTGCAGCTTATCCAATAGGTAGGGAAACAGACAGACTAGGTGGGCCAACCAGTCCTTATCTGCCATCAAAGTCTATGTTTCATCAGTCTGGGACCTTGTTAAGTGGCCTGTTATGGGTTGGAAGTGTCCATTCAACATTGGGTGAAGGTGCTCCGTATCTGTCAGTGAAGTCTGAGCTAGTTCTGGTGGAAGAGGTCTTCCAGGTGGTCTTTTGGCTTCGCTCTACCTACTGTATTTTGAATCCAGGGTCTGGTAAACTTCTTCTGGAGTACTGGAGGGCACTGGGTCCAATTCTGTTGAGATTATCCTTGAACAGGGGTGTCTTTCCTTCTGCACTTAAGATGGCAGTGGTGAAGCCCCTCGTGAAGAACCATCTCTGGGCCCTGATATCCTTGCAAATTACAGACCTGCTTTGAACCTTCCCTTTTGGGGAAGGTTATCTAAAAGGTGGTAGCAGCGCAGTTGGAATACCACCTGGAACAGTATGACATCTATGAACTTCTCCAGTCTGGTTTCTGGCCTCACTACAGCACTGAGACTGCCCTCGTCAACGTGCACCATGATCTTCTCCTGACGAGGGATGGGGGACATCATTCTAGTCTGGTCTTGTTTGACTTTTCCTTGGCATTTGACATGGTGGACCATGGGGTGCTGTTGGTATAACTGAGGCACTTTATAAGACTCTTACGGACAGTGTTGCAGAGGTTTGAGTCCATTTTTTTTAATTTTATTCTTTTTGGGTCCAGTCCCCACTCATTGCCCCTAATGGAGCACGGCCCCTGCCACGTGCGCCGACCCACCATGCCCAGGCTTACCCCCGAGTGGGGCCATGGGAGTGGGACTCCCCGGCAGACACTGGTGGCAGCAGGAGCAGTGGCTGAGTGGGGTGTCATGACCGGGGGACCAGAGATTTTGTGGCTGTGTTACCCTGGGAGGCTGGGCATGCAATGACGCCAGTGGCTGTCCCCGCTCCCATGCAAGCAGGTGCCGGATTTTCCAGCGATTCCCCTGGACTCTGCCAGAGGTCACCAACAGGGACCAGCATGCTCCTATTAGGAAAACCAGGTCGCTGTTCTCACCTCCCCTAGATCTTAGTTGAATCACTGACCTGCCTATGTGCATGTGCTCTTGCCTGGATATCTCACAAGTCCTCTGGCTCCACGTTTGACCTTAATAGTTATCAAATTCTTTGGAATGCTTGTATCAGGGTGATTGGGCTTGCTAAGGCTGCGTACTTTTCCTCCACCTTCCAGAATAACCTTAGTCACCCCTCCAAGTTCTAAGGTCATCCACGCCCTCTTCTCTCACCCAACCCAATCCTCCTCACTGTCCTCAAGTCGGGTGATACCCTGATTTCTAACCCCCTTTCTGTTGTCTCAGAGTTCAACTCCTTTTTCACATCCTGGGCTTCCTCTCTTCTTTCCTCACTCCCTCCCTCTCCCCCCCTCCCCAGACCCACTTCCTACCTCTCCATCTTCTCCTTCTCTCCTGTCTCTCCCACAACTTCCCTCAAGGCTCTGCTAGTGCTCAACCCATTCAAGGGAAGCAGCCCTGATGGGCTCAACCCCAAACTCCTACACCTCTCTGCCCCTGCTATAACTCACCCAGTCACCCTGCTAAACCTCTCCTTCTCCCTTTCTTCTGTCCCTGACTTCTGGAAACACCACTGTCATTCCCTTTCCTAAAGGAGGTGACTCCTCCAGCCCTGGCAACTACCACCCTATTTCTCTGTGTAACCCCCCTGCAAATGGGGGTTCCCAAAAATCTTCCTTGGGCTTGCCTAAATGCCCACTGTCAGGCTGGTGTTCTGTGTCCTAACAATTTAAAAGTGTTTGCATATCAGTGCCGTGTTAGCCTCCGTGCCTGTCTCTTTAAGAGCTGCCCCGTCTTGTGGTGTAAAATTAATCTAGGTAGGGACTGAGTAGTCTCAGGCTCGAGTCCGGCCCGGGCTGCAGTGTTATCGCTCCATTCTGCCATCGCTATTTGCGCAGAGGGAGCCCTGCTAGGAACTGTGCCTGTTTATTGTTTATCTGTTTTAATAATAATAATAATAATATTGCAGTTTGTCTAACCTGCCTTCCTTTGCAGCATGGACATTTCAATATTGCCCCACCATCTTGGTTCTGAACTGCCTATTGGGACCAATCAGTACATTTGGGGACTCTAAAATGGTGTCTGTCCCCAGGGGTCTTATGGGAGAAAATTTCTTTAGGAATTGTAGTTTTTGCTTTTTGGCACCTAAATGGACCTGAAGGGGGAGCCCTTGCTTTGACACTCTGATGGATCAACCAACCAGAACCTTCTGGACCGCAGGGAGATTCCCAAGCTGCCTGCTGCAGTGTGTCAGTCTGGAGGTAGAGTTTGGAGAGTGAACAGATTGTGTGATTCGAGCAGCTGCTCCTGCATAGTTCGCACGGGAGACTGGTGGAAAGGCTGAGTTTGGCCTGTCTACCTGCTTTCCCTCAAGAGGGAATCCTTCGAAAGAAAGGCTCATCAATCGCACTGTATTGGAGTGAGACAAAGCCACTGAAGAGTCACCAGATTTAAACCTGAAGAAGACCGAAGATTTGCTGTACGCGATCGGCCTGTCAGGACATCCATTCACCATAGAACTCCAGATTTTGCTCAGTGTCACTGATATTGCGACCAGACTGCTCCACTTGGTGGTATGGTGATTGCTTAGTATAAATGTGCTGTAACCTGCTAGTGGATCACAATTTGGTTCCCCACTGTTTAATTGTACCTTGCTTGATGAAAGCTGCATCCAGCACCTACCGGACTGAATCCGCATTCATCTCCAATTGGTCTGGGCCTCCACACTTTGGCGCAGCCAGCTACTCACGCCAAAGAGAAGACCATCGACGAGAGTCCTGCCTGGGGATCAGCCCCCTACTCAACATCACGAACAGGAATGACACCACAGTGAATCGTGTGGGCCCTGCTTCTCCTGGCAAACCAGCAAGTCATTCTGCAGTCTCCGTTTCTTCCATCCTGTGTCCTGTACTGGGTAGTGTGAGTAAACACCAGGGTAGCTCCCTGCAACAACAGCTCAATCAAGTGTGTCATCTGATTTAATTATTTTGTCTAATCATCACAAACTGAGCCTCCTGGCTCCAGATTACAAACTGTGTGTGGTTGTGCATGCCTTTTCTTTTCATCACAGGGCCCCAACCAGCTGCGACGCCAGCCTACCCCAGGCAACGTATCAGGCTAGTCTATCTCATCAACTGGGGTACCCAGCGTGTGTGTGACTGTGTTGAGGGACTACAAAGTGCATGCATAACTGCCTGACTAGATTAGTTATAGAATCAATCAACCTGATTACGCCCTTCCCTTGTTCAATCCCCTGAATAAATCAGATCTAACTCTTTTTGCATCTAATTTGACTGTGGTTCTAGTTTGTACCAAAAGCACTGTACTGTTGTTATTTGCTATGCCTGATCTTGTTTGCAGGGGGTCTCAAGGGTTGAACTAGTGGAACCAGCCCTGGTGGTAAGTGCAAACAGTGTGGGGATTTGTATGCTGAATAGGGGCTACTGTGAAAGTGTTGGTTGCATACTGTCTAGGTCACTAGAGGGTAAAGAGGGGGGTTACAGTGTCCCAGAGGGCTGTACCCGGGTTAGCCTTGCTACTAACAACCCTGTCCTCCGGGTGGAGGCACCCGTTTCAGTACTCAGGCCCCGTAACCTGCAACTAGCCAAGCAGACAGGGGTAGTAGCCCCTGGGATAGCGCCACCTAGGGTTTAAATCTGTTCCCCACCTTAGCTAAATTGCAAGAACACATCACATTGTCTCAAATCTCCCCCTTCTTTGATTTTTCCTCTTTCTTCACCCCCTTCCAATCTGGCTTCCTCAAACACCACTCCACCTCCTCCAGCTTACTGATTCCATTCTCTCAGGCATGGATCAGGGCCTCGTCACCTCCTCCATCTTAGTCGATCTGGTCAAAGCCTTCCAACACTGTTGCTCACCCCCTCCTTCTTGACAAACCTGAGGCTGCAGGGCTCACAAACGCTGCATCTAACTGGTTTCGCTCCTGCTTTGAGGGAAGATCTCAATCTGTTCCAATTAGTAACTTCCTATTCCCTCCTCTCCCTATCATCACTGGTGTCCCCAAGGCTCTGTCCTTGGCCCATTACTCTTCTCGGTCTTGCAAAACGACCTTCCCTCTAATTGCTCATCTGTGTCCATCCATATGTATGCAGATGACACTGTCCTATGTGCCTCTGGTTCCTCCCCCACCAAGCTGATGGCTAGGCTACAGCTGAACTTCAATAACGTTCAGCTATGATTCCATTCTAATTAGCTATGGTTCCGTTCTAATTAGCTATCATTAAATGCTAAGAAAATGGTCTCTATGACCTTTGACTCCAAGTAGAAGATCTCCAGGCTTAACTCCTTCCCCTCCTTCCACACCTTAGATGGGGCCTACAGTACATCGAAGATGTACTCTCATTTAAGTACCTATGGGTCTGGCTAGACTGGCATCTCAATTTCTCGGAGCATGTGGACGCCATCCACACAAAACTCCACCCTAAGCGTGACACATTATACAGAAATAAAGGGTGCATCCCTCTTCTTGCCTGCAGAGTTATTATCCAGAAAATGATTCTACCCATCTTCAATTATGGTGACATTATTTACAATGCTGCACCAAAGACCACCCTTCCCAGACTGGACCCCCTCTTTCACGCCTTCTGCCATTTTGCTCTGGACTGTCCACCTTGCACCCACTGCTGCTCCTTATGCTCCTCCCTCTCCTTCCCCTCCCTTGAAGCTAGACATTTCGCTCATTGTATCTCTTATTTCGAAATTCTGGATCACCTTCCTCCCATCTTACCAACACTCCCTCCTCTCCATCCAACCACCTTCCTCCTATTCCCAGCGTAACTCTAACTATTGTTCCTTTGCTCTTCTTTCAAGAAAATCACTCGCTGGCCAGGTTTCTTTCTCCTACCATTTCCCCAAACTTTGGAATTCCCTCCCCCTATTGATTCGCTCCTCCACATCCTAGCGCTCTCTCTCTTCCTTTCTTCATGACTTTTCCTCTCACTCCTGCAACTGCACCTGATACATGTCCCTCCTTTTGTTAACTTTTATATCTTTACCTTCCCCTCTTTCCTCCTCCCTCCCTCCATGTCCTCCACCTGTCTTAATCCTTCCTTTTGTTTCTTTCCCCTGCCTTCATCAACTAGCCCTGTGCTGCCTCTGTACCTTTAATGTACTGTGCCTCCTTTTAGCCCACTGGGCAAGCACCCTGCCTGTTCCTTCCAATAATTTGCCTATTGATAATGCTTAGCTCAGCATATAGCACACATTTATTTTTCTGTTTTCAATTGTTAATGCTTATCTCATATACTGTATGATTTATTTTCGTGATTATTTTCTCCTAAACTTCTCTTCCTACCTCCCCCCAAAGACGGATCTGTAAACGAGCTTTTGTTTAGCTCAGTATGTCTTTTCTGGTGGAACTTTTTGAAATAAATACATCAATAAACAAATAAATGACTATAACCTGTCCTAGCATTTCAGAAGACAGTCCCTTATTGACTCCTTCCACACCAACCGACCCCTCAGGACACTAGCTCCACCTTGACTGTCCTCCTGAATGTTAGTGTACATGGTTCCTTCCCTGGTGAAAGCAGGGGAGACCCAGTGGCAAAGACATTCCAGAACTGAGGGGCACATGGACCACGAAGGGAGCCACTGAGGTGAAAGCCGGTAGCAGAATGTGAGCCCAGTGGGTAACTGGGGTCCTCAAGGAATGGGGTATTGGGGGCCCACACGAGAGCAGAAAAAAAGCTTCCCTTTGGTATGAGCTTCTGAAGCCTTACATACAAAATACTGCACAATCTCCACTTGTGGTTCTGACTGAGGTAGTACTTGAAGAGTGTTGGAGATTGTTGTGCTGGTACTGAAGGGAACTTTTTTGTTTTACTGTTATATAGTAGCAGACAATTTGCTTCCATCCATGTCTGTGTAACTGAGTCACCATGCAGATGTTTCAGGTGTTACTTTTGGGTTACTTCCCTTGCAATTTTCCCGTGGGGGCCAAGCAAGATTGAGGAGTCTGGGCTCGTTGAACTCCTTACATGGGGAGGGTTGGCTCTGATGGGGAATAGCGTGGTGCCGCCACCCAGAGAAGCAAATAGTGGGCCTAATCACAATGGGCCCTATGCACTAGTAGTGCAGAGTGGCTGCGCGTGCGCATCTGGGGTGAGCAGCCACTCCGCACCCCCTGCACCCCCTCGTGCAGCATGCACAAAGGAAGGCGCACAGACCCACCGCACCCAATCCCCCATGTCCATGGACAGCTCCATGCTGGGGGCATTCCGGGGGCATGCCTTCGTTACCTCCCGTCTTGACTACTGTAATTCCTTATACCTAGGGCTATCGGGGGTTGAACTTCACCGTCTGCAGCTAGTGCAGAATCGGCAGCCAGGCTGTTGACTGGATCTTCTAGATCCAGCCATATAATGCCTGTGCTTCAGGGACTGCACTGGCTGCCAGTGTTTTGCTAATCACCTCAAGGTCGGTTTACTGACCTATAAAGCCCTACATGATCTGGGACCAACCTACCTGAAAGAGCTCCTTTGCTCCTACAATCCCTCCCGCTCCTTCCAATCCACTGATGAGGGATTGCTAGAGATTCCCAGGGTTCGTTTGAAAACATCTGGTGCTAGATCGTTTAGTTTTATGGCACCTACCCTGTGGAATTCTCTACCTCATCAGGTGCGAGATTGCCCGACCGTCCTTAGTTTTAAGGGAGCTTTGAAAACCCACCTTTTTAGTATAGCTTTTAAGGACTTATATTAGTTTTTAACTTTATTGTATTAATTGTTTTGTGAATTTGTACAGGCGCTTTGATTTTAAGAAAAGCGCCTTTTAAAAATAAAGATGAATTGAATTGAATTGAAAATTGAATGCCAGCACTATGCAGTATTCACTAACCCATGTAGTGCTGGCCGCATGGGTGCAGAGGGTGGCACAGGGTACACTAGGAGATCCTATCAGAATCTACATCACTGCGTCAAGCCATGGACACAAGCATTCAGTCGCTGGGACCGGACAGAGGACACCACGCTGCCCCTGACCACTGGGCAGCAGGAGGCAGCTGGATGGGCGAGCGCTCAAGCTCTAGTGCAGTGGCACCGAGACCGGAGGGGGGCCATGCAGGTCCAGGTGCGTGCAATCGGCATGCACAGCCCCGGACCCGCACCACCTTATGTGTGGGATCCACTATGGGACCCGGGAGGGCATCCCATTGGGTGCCCACCTGGGACGATGACTCCTCCCGCGGCCACCCTGTGGAGTCCTGCGCACCGGGGGGGAGGGGTGGAGCCATGGACAGGTAGCCGACATTGGTGAATGCCGGTATGGGTGCAGCTGTCCACAGGACGCAGGGGCATGGGTAGGGTACATGCATTTTGCGTGTACCTACACCCTATTCGTGCATAGGGGCCAATAAGAATACCACCTCCTGGGATGCAAATACCAGCGCACCTCCCCAATAGCTATCGAACACCACCCACGAACCAATCTGTACCAATGCCCACACTTCAGTTGCAATTTCAAACACTTTTGTACCAGTTAGGGTAGATCGCTAATAATATATCCACACACCAAATTTTGGAAACTGTCAACAGGGGTCAGATTCACAAAACATTGCCTGGCCAGCAGTAATACCTCACCCTTTGTTGCCATCTCGTGAATTTGATCCTCTAGATCCCTATCCCCCTCCTCCCCCCGTAGTGGGTAAGATCATGGGGGCACTGCTTAAAGAAAGAATAGTGGCACACTTGGAATACAACGGTGCCCAGGATCCGAGGCAACATGGATTCACAGCAGGAAGGTCGTGTCAAACAAATTTGATAGATTTTTTTGACTGGGTGGCGAAGGAAATAAATCGGGGGGTGGGGCGATGGATGTCACCTACCTCGATTTCAGTAAGGCCTTCAACACCATCCCTCATTAAAGGCTGGGTAACAAGATGGGTAGTCTGGGCATGCAGCACAAAGTTGTAATCTGGGTTAGGATCTGGCTAATGGACAGGAGGCAGAGGGCGGTTGTAAATGGTATCCAATCCAGGGAGAGGGGGTGACCAGCGGGGTACTGCAGGGATCAGTCCTGTTTAATGTCTTGAAAAGTGACACTGCGGAAGGGCTGGAGGGTAAGGTCTGCCTGTTTGCAGATGACACCAGGATCCTCAATATGGTTGATACTCCAGACAGGGCGGAGAAAATGAGGAGGGACCTGGGGAAGCTTGAAAAATGGCCTGAGCTGTGGCAACTGAGGTTCAATTCAAAGAAGTGCAAAATAATGCACCTGGGATGAGGGAACCCTGGGGAGAGCTACAGGATGGGGGAGGGGGAGTTGCTGATGATCACCAGGGAGGAAAGGGACCTGGGGTTATCATTTCAGATGACCTAAAGGTGTCCAAGCAAAGTATAAAGGCTGCAGGGAGGGCCAGTGGCATACTGGGGTGCACAGGCAGAGTTATCACTAGTAGAAGGTGGAAGGTGGTGATGCTATTGCACAAAACACAAGTGAGGCCTCACCAGGAGTACTGCGTGCAGTTCTGGAGGCCGCACCTTTGCAAGGACATTAACAGGGTGGAGGCGGTCCAGAGAAGGACAACTAAGATGGTACATGGCTTGCACCAGAAAACATATGAGGAGAGATTAAAGGATCTCAATATGCACCTGCTGGAGGAAAGGAGGGAGAGGGGGGACATGATAGAAACGTTTAAGTACCTTAAGGGCATAAACAAGGTGCAGGTGGGAGACTTCTTTCAATATAGGAGGAGTTCAAGAACGAGGGGGCATGGTATGAAATCGGAGAGTGGCAGTTTAAAGGGAAATGTGAGGATATTTTTCTTCATGGGAAGGGTGGTGGACGCATGGAATAGCCTGCCACAGGATGTGGTGGGAGCAAGCTCAGTGGAGGGAGTTAAACATGCCTGGGACAGGCATCAGGGAAACCTTAAAGGTGGGAAGGAGTGGTGATAAGCCATTGACCACTTAGGGTCTGAGGGCATAAACTTAAGTGTAGGACTTACAGGCAGACTAGATGGACCCGGCGGGCCTTATCTGCTGACAATTTCTATGTTTCTATGTAATAGACTGTCACCGTCTTGAACAGAGCAGTTGACCTATTTGTTAAGTTTATCAAGATTGAAAGGTACTTAGCCCTTCTCTTCAGTGAAGCCATTGTCAGACCACTTGTTGTCCTGCATCAATAAATTTATTTAGTTTTACACCTTAGTTTGTTATGTATGTTTTGTATATAGGCCTGGAATATGCACTTCCACAGTGGCATGTGTGGCACCCATTACAGCTTCTATTGGGGGAGAGAGAGAGAAAGAGAGGCTCAGCCCTATTCTCCCTCACTCTCCTAATATACATACAGTAAGGGGTGTTTGCAGGGGCGGCCCACATGTGTACCTACAGTAGGAACAGGCACTTTCTGCTTTTCTGCACATTTCTGGATTGCATGGCATATCTGTATTATAGCAAATGACTCAGAAGGTTTGTTTCATTTGTACATGCACTGAATGAATTGCACATTTTGCGGAAAATATATGTCTGCTATTTTTTGCCTGCTATTTCACTGGTCTGGTTGGTATGCAGAGCCTTTTTGCTTCAGTGACCATAGTCATGCCCCTCTGTGCCATCCAGGGATCTTGCGCTCATATGCCTTGAAGGAGTCTCACCCCCCCCCTTCCTAGAGTTTCATTTCTCTCTACCCTTTGGGGGGTTTAGTTCCCATGTGCTCCTGGGGCCTTTCCCTCCTCCACTCTTCTGGGTTTCATCCCTCTTAACCCCCCCTGGCATGTTGCTCCCCTGGGGGTTTTGCTCATTTGAACTTCCCCATGGTCCTACTCCTCTTGTCCTCCTGGGGTCTCACCACTCTCTGTCCTCCTGGGGTCTCAGTCTCCTGTATCTTCATAGACTGTTACTGAGGTCTCACATTCCTCCACACTCCTGTGGTCATGGGCGTCTTTCTTCAGTAAGGTCTCACTTCTTTGCCCTCCTAGGGTCTAGCTCTATCACCTCCTGATGTGTTGTTCTTCGGCAGACATCAGAGGATTAATACACCGACCTAAATCTCTAAGTAGTATGATACTGCCAACTTGGACTATGTTTGTCCTGCTCACCTACAGTATATACTTTGAAGGCTCTGTTTCCAAATACAGTGACCCCAAGTTTCTACATGCAGTTTACCCCAACACATGCTTTACTAAAATGTTGTCAGAACCTGAGTGACATAATGTGTAACCTGCCATTTCTGTAACACAGCAGTCCAGTAAACAGAACAACAACAAAAACCTTCACACATAAGCACACAGATCTCCTTCATGACGGTCTGAAGATTTTTTTTCAGATGTCGAAGGAACACTCTCAATCCTCCCAAAGGCCAATTTTGAGTCTTTAGATTAGAGGGGAGGGGTTAATAGTGTCTGATATTTAAGACTGCTTAAGGAGGTACAGAATTTACAAAAATTGTATTTTTGTGCAATAACAGTAAAGCATGTTGCCAGCGTCACTTACGTGGCAGAAGCGCATGCAGTAAACTGAACTGGGCACTTGTGTTTCAGTGTTACCTCACCAACATGGCAACACATGCTGTTTTTGGTTTTGTTTTTTAAATCCGACCCTTTGAATTACATTTTCTGTTCAATACACTGTGACTCCCCCGCCCCAGATAGTTTAAACTGGCCTGTGGGCAGGGGGGATGATAGTGAGCCTTTAAAAATCTCTAGCATGAAACAGATCTCTCCAGCACATACTGAGTATCTGTGCATGGACATATAGGTCCTCAAGAAATGAAGGCACTGTGACCCTATGTTTTTTCCTCTTAGAACAGTGTACACTGCTGTCTGTATGGCTCCAACTAAGAAGAACGAAAGAGAGTGAACAAGAGCCCACCCACACCATGGCCATCAATGCTCTGATTCACACTGAGCTCATTAAAGCCTCATGAAACGAAGTCCTCATAGAGCGTCATTTCCAGATACAGTACAAGCAGCAGAAGAATGCACTCTCCTCCCAATGAGTCTCTGGAATTTCTGAATGGATCCTACAGAGTGGAGACAGCACTTGACAACAATCAAAGCAGAAGAACAGTGTCAGACACATCCAAGGGCCTGCCAAACCAATGACAACGGTTACCAAAGCCTCCTGAATTACAATGCTGTGTCTGTCCCTATTTCATTTAAAAAAAGACAACTAGGCTGCTGGCCCAGTGCCCCAGCTGTGGAGGTGACATAGGTTCAAGACACCCACAAGACTGGGACATTGGAGGCAGGTGACTCAGGTTTGGGAGGGAACTCGTGACGCCACATCGAGAGGCAGGCCAAGCTGGGGCAGCTGCCATGTGGCAGTGTACCGTGGTCAGGGGGGGTTAATGGTGAGCTTCAGTGCCACAGTGTCCCTACAACTGGGCTAGGAAGCTTGCTGCTGCCACACTGATGGGCTGTGTGCATGCAAGGCTACCTAGAAGGCTGTGATCTAAAGAACGGCAGAAAAACCCACATTTGTCTATATGACGATCTGGGCCTCTGAATTCCCTTGGGCCCTAGTACTTACCAGCACTGAATCCTAGTCCACAAAAGTGGACTGCATCAGGAGGCAGTCCTCCTCCTAGAGCCCTGGCCACAGCAGGGAAGCTGTGTGGGTAAACAGTGTATTACTGGAGCGTGGAGAGACACAGTATGCAGGCTGAAAGCAATGTTCCCAGGATATATTTCTGGGAATAGGGTATATCCTGAATGATGAGTCTGGCCAGCTGGCCAGGGAGAAAATGTTCTAATACAAAAAAAAAGTTGTTTGGTGGCCAGTGTTAAAAGTTTCGGTGGTCTCAATTCAGTTCTCAGAGAACAGAGGTTCACATCACAACCATCGCCATCACAGAAACTGGCACAACACAGCAACCTTGCTGATGGTCTCACCCTCGAAACCACTGGACTGAAAGAGATTATAAAGGGCATGGACTCTGAACTGCCCTCTACCCCACTAGAGGTGATCCGTCCATGACTGCAGTGAGGAACACTGATGGAACAGTAAAGGTGCCGCTTGCATGGTGCTTGCCTGTGCTCCGCCTGTCATGTGCATAATCAGAGGACTTTGTTCTCCAGTGCTGCCAGTCTGCCCCTTCATAAGCACTGGTTCAAAAGTTCACCACAAAAAGTTTAAAGTGATTTTCTCACCCTATGGTACCACTTTCTGGATATGGTACCTTAGGTCATCGATAGCCCGATTGTGCAATTTTAAAACTTTTATTTTCAGCCTACATTTATGTAGAAGGGATCGTAGTTGGCCACAGGCAAGGTGGCAAGCTGATTCCTTCAGCTTCCCTATTGATTTCCTTCGCACTCAGACACATTATGACATGCAGCAAGTAGAGGCGTGCCTCATTAAAATGAATGGGACCTGATTTTACTTCTATTTTAATACCTTATGATGGTGAGTTGAGATTAATGAAGGCTACCATTCAACTAACAAAGAGCCCTTATTGGTTGGGCAGTTAGCTTCATTAATCTCAACTCTTCATCATAAGGTAGTAAACTCAATCCCATTCCATTTGAGCACCAACACTTCAGGCTTCCTTGCTGCATGCTTCACATGGGGGTATGGAAATCAATCTGTAAGTCGAATAGATCGGCTGGCCACCTGTCGGGGCCAAAGCAAGAGACACTTTTCTTAAACGCATATTGCCTGCGACCAAACTACAATCCCTTCCACATAAATAAAGGCTGAAACTAAAAGTTTAAAAATTGCACGAGCGGACTATTGCTGACCTGACCTGTACACAAAAAGATAAAAAAAACACTTTAAGAAAGAAAGAGTTCCGAAAGTTGAATCCAAGCTTCTCTGGTATCCATTCCACTTTTCCATTAGTTTTCAAAACAAGGGGCCTCTATTACAGCTGACAGGAGGCTATTACATGCTTCACGCTTCCCTAACAATCTCCCTACCAAGAAAAAGGAGATACATTTCAATAAGAGAATCACTGATGGCTGAACTAGGTGATCGAGACACTTTCCGTGCCTGAAGTGAAGACTCTGTACCTAAACAAAAGGAACCCCCCCCCCACACACACACACACACGAGCTCTGGCTGCTGATTTTGCATGTGACCTCTTTACACATCAGTGAATTATTGTTTTTAAACTTTGCTTATATTCTTTTTTCATAAAGAAACAGGAACATTCTACATCTCCATCTTGGTGCAGCTGTCAAAGGTCAAGTGTTGCTCAGGAACTTCTACAGTAATGGCAAAACCCGAGCCACAGTAGTGCCCATAATAGCTCCCAAAGTAGTACAGGCGAGTTCGGGGATCTCGACCAAACACTATCAACCCCCTTAAGCCTCAGACTGTCCTAGATTAAAATACACGTTATGATTGTTCACATTTTGTAGAGAACGCTGATGTAGCTGGTAGTTTGGTTTTGATTCCTTTTTGTTTTTTAAAAGTAAAAAACAGGCTGCCAACCACACTGATGTAACCACACAAAGATGAGTTTGTTTACAAGGACCACTTAAATATTAACGGTACCCTTCACACTAATCCAAATGATATGGCTAGGGAATTTAATATGTATTTTAGTACAGTTTTCAATACTGATGAATCTACTGCCTTATCTGAATTACCTAATGACACGACCCTTCAGCCCACAGAGGTTATCTCCACTGAGAAGGTTTATAGTAAAATAACAGCCCTTGATGTCAATAAATCGTCAGATCCAGATAGCCTGCACCCAAGATTCCTTAAGGAGTTAGGAAAAGAGCTTGTCCCAATCATAGCAGATACTGGTTTAAGATCATTAAAGGAAGGATATGTCCCTAAGGACTGGAGACGGGCTATTGTGGTACCAATTTTCAAAACGGGAAGTAAGAGTGATCTAGCCAACTACCGACCAATTAGGCCCTGTCCACGCTACCCCTCTGTAACATACAGAGTGCCCAAACCGTTACGGCAACGGTTTGCGTTTACACCTGTAACATTACAGAAGGCGTCTTCATAACCGTTGTTGAAACCACATATGAAATTGGTTTCAACGCGGTTGCTCTTCGGAAACCACCTCGACCGCGTTACGGGCGTAGTGTGGGCGCGTGGCGCTGGTCCCCTAGCGCAGCGAGAGCTGCATTGTGGGATCGGGTGCCACGGTAACGGTCGCCCGGCTCCCGAAGTGTGGACCGGCGGTGCTGGTCCCGTAACAGGCACCGCGGCAGTGTGGACACATTGCACCGCTCCCCGGTTGTAATGGTTTCTATCCGTTGCGGGGTCTGAGCGGTGCAGTGTGGACGGGACCTTAGTTTAACATCCATAATTGGGAAGATAACTGAGAGTATAATATCTGATGAAATCCATAATTTTTTGGTCAACAAGGATCTCCTTGATCCATCACAACATGTATTTACTCAGAATAGGTCATGTACTACTAATTTCAGTTTTTACAACTACATAGGTGGTAACATCGACCAGGGTAGAGCAGTGGATGTAGTGTTACTACATTTTAGGAAGGTCTCTGATAGCGTGCCACATAGTACACTGATCTCTAAACTAATCTGTTTAGGAATGAATCATACAGTAATCAAATGGATTATTCACTGACTGATGGATAGGACACAATCAGTGCGAATCCTTGGTTACTCATCTGCTGAGACTAGGGTTACAGGGTTACTAGTGGAGTACCGCAGGGGTCAGTGTTGGGTCCACTACTGTTTAACTGGACCACCAGGGAACCTTAATATTACAAAAGCCCATGATCGAGCAAAGGGGGGCTTACCACTGGACTACCAGGGATCCTTACCTTTACAAAATGCCCGCGATCAGGCAAGGGGTGGGGTGGGGGCCACTGGACCACCAAGGTTCCTATAATTCTACATAAGCCCGCGATCGGGCGAGGGGGGTTACCACTGGACCACCAGGGATCCCTCTGTATTACAAATGCCCATAATCAGGCATACAGGAGCTGGGGGAGGCTGCATTTGCACATCAGGGTGTCGAACCCAGACAGCTGCAGCAGGGTGCCAGGCGCAATTCGCCGGGGATCGGTGCATCACATGCAAATGGGGCCATTATGACATGTAAATGGCCCCATTTGCGCCTTGCATGCATAATGGCCTCATTTGCATGCCCCAGGTTGAATATTGCAGGTGATGCACCTAGCGCAACTGCAGTTGCGCTGGCGCATCCCCCTGCTCCTTTTCTTTGTCTTGCACTGGCGCAGTGTGTGCGCCCTCTGTGCCATATTCAACAGTGCTGGGCCATGGCGCAGCACCGTTGAATATCGCCTGGTCCATGCCCTGGCGCAGCCCTGTTGTGCTGCACCCAGGCTTGTGCTACTGCCCAGTGCAGTCTGAATATCTGGGCCACAGACTAAAACTGAAATGTGGAGGTTGGGTTATGTATCAAGATCAGTTAAATTGTGGAGTCAGTTTCCAGAGGAAGTGGTAAATGCACCGAGTTTTAATAGCTTTAAGGCCAATTTGGATCACTATATTTCTGTTGGTAACCATTGTTACCTCCACGAAGAAGTGGGAACAACATACATGGGCACACGCCTTCTGTTGTCTTAACTCCAGAGTATTACACTGAGTATTACATTCTTGGATCAACTTCCACTGCATCTTTCCTGAACTTGGGAATGCCCTTAACACAATCTAGCCACTCATAATGCTGTGGAAGGAGTGGAGACTATTACATCATGATGAGTGGCTGCACTGTTTGGGGGTGTTCCTAATGTTAAAGATGTATGCAGTAAGAGTAGGTCAAGGATTTGACGCAAAACAAGGTTGGGTATAATTGCACCATTCCTATGCATTTCAGGTCTACTGGGAAAGGAAGCAGATCAAAGAACCAGCAACTTCAATGAGTTACAAAGATGGTGAGCAATTGTAAAATGTGGGTTTTCAACCAGAAATAATGGGATGCAAAAAGGATTGACAGTGTCCTTACGACCTTATGGCTTGGTGGGTACTGTATCGTGTTCCATGCCACAGACCCAGATTCAGACGTAGACTTTGGCTACCAGGGAGGGGGTGCCAGAGTGAGCTATTCTGCTCTCAACCAGGGTGGAATGGTGCTGTGGTTCCACACCGGCAGCAACCACTGTGTTGGGCCTGGGAGCTGCCTACTCTACAGGATGACACTGCCATCTTGCTAGGCCTGCAGGAGCACTGCCCAATGTTAAGCATAAGTTGGGGGCCAGCTGAGGGAGAATAACAAGCTGAAAGAAATATGCATTGGGCTGCCTAAATGACAGTCGCTAGTACCATCAAATGTTGATGTCAACTGCTAGAAGCAGCTCAAAGAGCTGAGTGGTCGCTGGCATAGGTCTGAGGAAGGTGTAGGTTGCAGCTTGGAGCCCAAACAGCTGGATAAAATATATATATATATATATATAGGCCAGGAAACTTCACTACAAAAGATCTTTCCCTGCCCAACTAACTATTAAAAGAAAAAACTCGGCCAATAACTGTAAACTAAACCTTTACCAACTAAGCTAGGGGAAAGAAGAAATGTGCAGACCGTAATGTCCAACATTCGAAATCCTCACGCTTTTTTACAGAAAAAGAAGACAGTCCAAGCCAATGCAATCCAATAAAACAAAGTCCTCCAGTACCATAAAAGCAAAAGTTTTATCGCCTACTTCTGTGGGGACCCCTGAAACAAAACACAAAATTTCAGTGTCTGCCACATCCTCATCCCATCTGTCCTCAGTGTCCCCCTACAGGGGAAATTTTGAGCAACCTCTGGATTGCTGAGCAAGCAATGTTTCCCTTTAAAGGCAAAGCACTAATGAGAAAGAAAGAAAATACTGGTGTAACCCCTAGATGGCGCTATCCCAGGGGCTACTACCCCTGCCTGATTTGCCACTAACAGGTTGAGGGGCCTGGATCCAATGGCGGGTGCCTCCACCCAGAGGTCAGGGTTTGCAATAGTTAGACTAACTTGGTCACAGCCCTCTGGGACACTGCAACCCCCCTTTCTTCCCACTAGTGGCCCACACAATATATCAGAATTATCTTCACAGTATACACTTACCCCTCAGGACTGGTTCCGCACTGGGACCTCCTGTGAAATGAGATACAGTGCAACAATCACAGTACAGTACTTTAACATAGACAAATACCTCAGGCAGTATAACTTTGCTGAAACAAGCAGCTCTGATTTATTTAGGGGATATAACAAGGACAGGGGAAATCAGGTTAATTAGCTTATCGCTCTAATAATCTACCTATGGCTCTGTGCACAGCCTATCCCTATCAGTTACTGTCCCTGGGTACCCAAGCCCTAGTGGCTAGTCCAAACCTGTGGCAGCTGGTAGGGGCCCTTTCACACAAGAAAAGGAAAATTAAACAGTCAGCAGTACAGTAATTCCATTTGGATTTAATGTGGCAATTCAACAGGGAGCGACCCTGAATTAGTACTCACGACCTCCAAATAAGATAGGGTCCTTCAATGTCAGCAGGGCTCACTTGAGGTACACAAACCTCTTCACACATCCATATAAAAGAAAGCACTATACCAGGCAGGCTGCATCTGTATCCGATCGCAATTACTGCACAATACCGGGAGAACACACAGCAGATTCAGTTCCTGACAGACCGAGTGCAATTTTCAGCAATTCCTCCAGTCTTCTACAGGGTGAGCCTGGTTTCTACTCTTCAGAGATCCTTTGATTCTTTTCACAGGACGATTCAGTCCTAACAAGCTGTTACACAAGCTGCAGACCGGAACTCTGGGCCTTACACACGCTTTTTGACTAAAACTGCACACTGAAAAAGCACAGGGCTCCTTCCTTCTTCACTGCCAAAGCTCAACTGAAACTCCAACCGACAAAACCGGCACTTCCTTTGAGTTCCTCCCAGTTCTTGACTGGATTGGCTGTCACTCACAATAGACTGCTGCTGTTGGTCCAAAAGGTGCTGAAGTCTAAACTACATCTCCCAGAGTCACTGCTCATACAATCCTCTTGTGGCTGGCTCAGATTATGAGTCCAAGTTCTGATTCGTCCAAGGCACCATTTTAGAGCTAGCTTACCCCACACTGATTGGTCCAGTTCAGCAGTTCAAAACCAGAATGGGGAACTAGACAGACACAGTTCTGACTGCAAAGAAAGCAGGTTAGACAAACTGTAATTTCATTATTACTGTAAATGATTTCTGGCAAACAGTTACATCTTTCAGATAGGTTCCCTTTGCACTCTAGTGACTGCAAAATGGAGTAAATTGGCAGCAGTTCGAGTGGTACTCAAACAGAAAGCACACAGTCCCCCCATACAAACTAATTATGTCTGCAAGCAGACAGCTCTTAAAGAGACAGTACCAGAGGTTCTAAAAACACTCACTGATAAATGGCTTAAACGCCAAACACCATTCAGGCTTGGAGCATTCAAGCAAGCTCCTGGAAGTCTTTTGGGAACCCCCATTTGCAGGGGGGTTACACCGGCAACAAGGTCATGCCTGAAAATAAGCATCTGTATGCCAAACATAACTTACCCGGTAATCAAAAACAAACAAACACAAATAAAATACACAAAAGAGTGAGTCTCCTTATCCCGTAAACTAGCACTTGGCAATGTAATGCCCTCCTCCTCCCTCTAGGTAGAAGAGGTACAGTATTTACTAATCCTCTGAGAAATAGTGTACATAGTCCAGTAAGGGGTTAACAGGTAGTGCCCTCCCGCCAAAAACAGTGACATAGTCCAGTAAGGGGTTACTAGGTAGTGCCTTCCCGCCAAAAACAGTGACATAGTCCAGTAAGGGGTTATCAGGTAGTGCCCTCCCGCCAAAAACAGTGACATAGTCCAGTAAGGGGTTAACAGGTAGTGCCCTCCTGCCAAAAACAGTGACATAGTCCAGTAAGGGGTTAACAGATAGTGCCCTCCCACCAAAAACAGTGACATAGTCCAGTATGGGGTTAACAGGTAGTGCTCTTCCGCCAAAAACAGTGACATAGTCCAGTAAGGGGTTAACAGGTAGTGCCCTCCCGTCAAAAACAGTGACATAGTCCAGTAAGGGGTTAACAGGTAGTGCTCCTTGGGGGGAGGAGTGCAGGGGTATAAGCAGAAGAGGACCACCCATTTTGGGGGTTGGACCCCCATGGGCTATGTAAGGGGGGGGTTCTCCAGGGACACAGCAGAACAGCATGCCATGGTTCTGTCCCTTGTGGCAAGCCCTGAAGGAGACAAGCACACACCGCTACAGAACGTCCAGGAATTAGATGGAAAGAGGAGAGTGGATTCCACAAGGACTGTGGGGCTAAGAACCCCCAGACTGGTGCTAGGACTACTAAGTGGTGGAGACCTGAGCACATGTAGGGAGACTATGGAGTAATTTCCTATGCAGGATTTGTGAGTGGAAGTGTTCATATGGGGAGTTAGATCTACTTAGATAATATAATTACCCTGTGGGGAAATGGTAATGTGTAACACCCACCTGTAACCTAACTGACTGATCTATGAGTAAAGATGAAGTGATGCCTCCCCTCCTTAAAGTAAATGTGTGATTTAAAAAGAAAACATTTTGGGCTTCACAGCCCGCTACCCTGGGGCGGCGATAGCCCATCTGTGGAAAAATTATAATTTTTTCCTCACTGTGTAACATCTAGGAAGGGATCGTAATACTTGCCGAACTGGGAGCCAGCCGATCCCTTCCAACTTCCTAGACTGCCTGCTCCACCCCTGTGCTCCCCCGTTTTGTGACGTTTAACCAGGAAACACGGAGACTACCATTCAAGTCTATGGGGCTAATTTATAAAAGCGATTTCTCGAAACTTTAAACTAACATTTGATCAAAATGAAAGCCACCGCTCAACTAATAGGGTCCCTATTAGTTGAGCAGTGACTGTCATTTTTATCAAATGTTAGCTTAAAGTTTCGTAAAACTGTTTTAAAAACGATGCTCACACTGTGCTCCCTTTACTTCCAAATTCTGGCTTGGCTCCCTTCCTCCCACTTTACCCCACTCCTTTTATCCCCCTCTGCCCCTAGCTACTGCCTCTGTAACTCTGACCCTCGATTCCTTGCCCTCTCTCACATGAACTCTTCTAGAGGCCAAGCTGCTTTCTCCTTCTGGTTCCCTCATCTATGGTCTTCGTTTCCCCCTGCTATCCCTCTGCCTCATCCCTATTCCCCCTCAAGTCTCTCCTTTGTGACTTTTCTGCTCACTCCTGTAACTACCGATGACCGCATTATGACCTGGCCTCCAACCGCCCCAACAAGCCTCCTTCTTAGACAACAGCTTACCAGAGTTTCACACATGGTCTCTGCTAAATCTGTTATAAAATGCACCTATGATTTGTCATTGCTATCCTACATTTTTATTTTATTTATATTTGCCTCTGTGTAACAACTGCAACTTGCTATTTATTTTACCTTATATTAGTATATCTTATTTATGGCATGTTACTGTCAGGTTGTGCTGTACTTCAAGTGCCCTTCTCCTCAGGACACATCTAGAAACAAGCTATTACCAGCTCAGTATGTTTTTCCTAGCAAAATTATTCAAATAAAACGAAGAAATGCATTGTATATCCAGCTTACTTATTAGAGACTGCCTTTTAAGCTGCCTGCATGTAGCAGGTTGTTTCACAGCAAGAGCCTGCACCCTGGTTCTGAGGCACCTAGACTCAACTGTTGGAGGAAGGCAACATGCAGGAGGGAGAAGGAGAAGGAAGGGTGCCCGGTGAGCGGGCGAACATCCCAGACCTGATTAAAATAACAATGTTCAGCATAAGTGACCCTCCCCATAAAACAAGTAAGACCCCTAGCTGGGGAGCAGCTACACCAACAACATATTTTTCTTTTTTTGTTGAGTGTGAGCAGAGAGTTCAGGAAAAGAAAAGTTTATCTCCTTACATTTCATAGTCTTTATGGTCTCCAGCTACCACCATCAAAATCAGCCACTCAGTTGGTGACTGCAGAACTGCTGCCACTGCAGGGAAACCCCGAATAATCCCTTAATCCCATTCGCCCCCCCGATCAGGCAAACGCCCTAATTACCTGGACTACATCACTATGCGGCCAAGTCCTTTCCAAAAGAATATCTTTAGTAGTCCGTGTCAGTTCAGATTTCACTGCACTCAAAGGCACACCAACAGTATGGTTATTCATAGCCCTCTGTAGATTCTCAAGCATGTCTACCTTCTTTTAACCCTTAGGCTGAAGACAGAATTTGAACATATAGGAATTTTGGACTGATATATCAGTCCGTGGCACAGCAAGGGTTAAATACATTTTCAATCCTTTACTACAGAGATCACCAGCTGGTGGGCCGATTTGATACTATTGTTACTTCAGCTTTATTGAGCTGTTGCTTCACATTCAGTTACGGGCGTCACAGTATAGACATTTTCATGGTGTTATAGCCTTGAAAAATCATAGCAGTAATTGTTTTATTGCAATATTATGATGACTGGTTTTGGTTTTCTGGGAGGGGGTTTCTGCACTGTATATTCTTTTTTTTTTGGGGGGGGGGATTAGTGGACCGAGAAACTATTTTCCATACATTGTCGTGATACATCTATAGTTGATACTATACTTGGTAGGTAGACAGAAGAAGCCTTGAGCCCATCGAGTCTGTGTCCCGCCTCAACGGGGTCACTTGGTAGAGTCATTACATAACAGATAGCCATCTAATTTATTTTTGAATGTGTCAAAAGAATCTGCAGACATAGCTTCTCTCTAGGAAAGGTGTTCCATAGCTTTACCACTCTCTGAGTAAAAATGCCCCTCCTAGTGTTTCTCTTGAAGAATATTAATTTGATCTGTTTGCTGTGTATGCATCATGACAAATGACTATCACGACACAGGAAAACAGTCATGATATCAGTATCACTAGTGCGAATTATTACGGTTGTTATGAAACTCAGTTATTGTGATAGCCCAACATTCCTATTGTAGTCCCCTTTTTAATAATGTCACCCACTTTTTAATCCATGCATTAAAGTGCAGGTATTTACTTATACTAAATAGAAAACTCACTATTTTATTTATTGTACTTTGATGTGGTAGTAGTTACTTTCTACTTTTAGGATACAATATTTGTTAGAGCAATGAAACAAGTGAATTTTTATGTTTGCTTGCACGCATGTGCAAGAAACATAGTGCCATCATCCGAGTTTTCCAGAGGTGTGTCAGCCTCTTCCAATTCAGTCAGTGTGTTTGCAGGCGCGGTCACAGTGCGCCAATCACTGCTCCAGCTGTCTATGACAGCAGTTGAAAATGCAGTGGCATACAGTTGAAAGTGAGAACTCCGCTTCAGTGAGCAGAGCTCCCCCTCAACACACCGCCTGCGTATACTCGTGCTGGCCCGCACCTCACCCCACATACTGTATAGCGACGGGGTGCCCAGCTTGCCGGCTCCATGCCCAACAAAGCCTCTGGTGCTGCTGGGAGCCCACCCCAGCGTGGCACACATCCCCAGAGGGCTCCACGGGGTGCCAACTCCGCTGGCTCCAGCCCAAAACAGCCTTACAGCTGCCATGCTGGGAGCCCACCCAGCGTGGCACAAGCCCAGATGGCCGACGAGGTGCCCAATCCCTGTCAGCTCCAGCCCCCAAACAGCCTTTCCAGCTGCCACGCTGGGAGCCCACCCCAGCGTGGCAAACATCCCGCATCGTCTTAATAATAAAAAAATAAAAAAACCTGTAAATTAAAAGACGGTCCCTGCAGTCTCCCTGCCCCCACCCGCACCCACCCACTGCGCACCCTGCCTCCCCACACCCCTCACCCCATACTTACCTCTGGAGTCTGGCGCGACGATCTTCGGTGGACCGGGAACACGTCTGCACTCTTCAAAGCCGACCGCGAACTGAGGAAATGACGGTAAGCTGTATAATGTAATAGATAGGGTTTTTTCAACTTTGCTGCATATCTCGAGCATTTTTTGGAATTTTGGCACCAAATTTTCAACATGGGGTTTTTGGAACCCTTCTCATGAATGCTGTCACTGTCATGGCGTTAATCCGGCCCGAAGGGTGATTTCGCAGTCACTGCGCGAAATCACCTTCGGGACCAGTGTAACGACACTGCCAGTGTTCATAAGGTGGGCTTTCAAAAGCCTGTTTTGAAAATTGTGAGCAAAAATCTAAAATACCTGTTTTACGAGCGCTGGGCAAGTTCCTACGCAGGCTCGTAAGTTCACGAATTTTCAATATTTTCACTCCAGATTTTCAACATTGCCATTTTACCACACCTCCTTATGAGCAGTACAGCTGTCATTTTTCACATCCTGCCCAAAACGTGTTTCCACCCATGTAGCGCACAATGGCACAGTCGGTATGCGAAATCAATGTATGGGACACATTAAGAAAATCACAGTGACACTGTTCATGAGCAGAGGTCTTAAAATGGCTATGTTGAAAATTTGCTGAAAAAATTCCTAAAATGACTGTTTCATTAGCCAAAGTGCTGCAGAGTTCTTACGCACTGTAAGTTCGCAAAATTTTCAATATTTTCACTCCAGATTTTCAACATTGCCATTTTACCACACCTCCTTATGAGCAGTACAGCTGTCATTTTCACATCTTGCCCTAGCGTGTTTCCGCATATATGGCGCACAATGGTGCAGTCAGTGTGCGAAAATCAATGTATGGGACACATTAAGAAAATCCGAGTGACACTGGTCATGAGCAGAGGTGTGAAATGGCTATGTTGAAAATTTGGTGAAAAATTCCCAAAATTACTGTTTTAGGGCGCCGCGTTGCTAGTTCCTGTACACTGGCAAGTTTGCGAATTTGTAATATTTGCACACCAGATTTTCAACAGTGCCATTTTACGTACTTCCTTATGAGCAGTACAACTACCATTTTCACATCTCACTCAAAATGTGTTTCCACATGTAGCGCAGCACAATGGTACAGTCGGTGTGCGAAAACAATGTTTGGGACAGATTAAGAAAATCACAGTGACACTGGTCATGAGCAGAGGTCTTAAAATGGCTATGTTGAAAATTTGGTGACAAAACTCCATAAAATGACTGTGTTATGAGTGAGTATCGCGCAGTTTCCACACACCTAGTAAATTCACGAATTTGTAATATTTTCAGTCAGATTTTCACCAGTGGCATTTTCCACACCTCCTTATGAACAGTACAGCTGTCATTTTCCACAACATGGCCAAAATGTGTTTTCATACTTTCAGTGCAGAAATGCGTGGTCTCTGTGGGAAATCATTGTTCGGGACAGATAAAGAAAATCACACTGACACTGTTCATGACTGGAGGTCCCAAAATGCCTGTGTTAACAATCCGCTGTAAAAAAATCCCCAAACTAGTTACATTATGGGTGTGCATTGCATAGTTTCTACGCACGCTCGTGACTTCACCAGTTTTTTTAAGATTTTCACAGCAGATTTTCAACATTGCCATTTTTTACACCTCCCCATGAACAGTACCACTGTAATTTTTCACATCCTGCTCGGAATGTGTTTTTGCACCTGTGGTGCCAAACGTCATAGTTGCTGTGCAAAAGCAGTTTTCGGCTAACAAACTGATATTGCCACTGTTCATGAGGTGGGGGTCACAAAAAAAACATGTTGAAAATTTGGAGTGAAAATACCAACGAATGCCTGAGGCGTTAGGGTTTCCGACCATAATGTCCCACCCTGTACAGAATGACAGGCATCAGGGGTGTGACTTGGGATTCTTGCCTGTCATGCTCATACCAGTCCTCCCCCACCCACACCCTGCAGCCAGCGAGAGGCATCAAGGTGTGCCTCGGACTCTTCGGGCCCAAACTTCACCCCATTCTCCTATACCGCACCCATCTCACCGTATTTCCTGATGGAATGCGGTGCGCATAAGGGCCAAAGACCCCAAGGCACACCGTGACACTTGTCAGTGTCTGCAGGGTAGGGTGTGGTGAAATGGCGTGGTCGTTATTCCTGATGACCCAAAGGCACACCCCAATGCCTGCCACTCTCTGCAGGGTGGTGGTGGGGTTGGCTTCAGTTCAATACTTTGCTGCCATTCCTATTATGCAGCTCTGTAACTTCTACACTACGAATGCCAATGCCAGCAAGCAAACATTCGGCATTGACAAATGCTTGTTACTTTTGCTTTTCACACTGCTAGTAAAAAAGAATTGAGTAGAATTCTGGTATTATGATGTCAGAAACTGCCAGCTACTTAAGAGCCCAATGTATTTCAATGAGAAACTAAATATATTTTTCTTTTTCAAAAGAAATTGATACTTATTTCATCAACAAACTTTGCCTATTATATGCTTGCAGTATTGTGCTCCATCAGTGTGATTTTATGTTTTTAAAAACAATAATTAGTTTCTCTTTTCTTCTTTCCAAGTAAAATCTGGTTATGATGAAAATGTCATCTGCTAAATCATAACAAAAGTTCTCACGTTGTCAAAAATCACATATTTCTATTAAATATATTTATTTATTGAAAGATATCGGAATTACAATCCTTTGAGTCATAGACTCCTTTGCAAAGTGGCAGGAAGTGTTATTTCTCCACAAAAATCTGAAAACAGATTTACAGTTTCCCACTGAAATACAGTAAAGAGTTTTTGACATCATAAAACAAGGAGTCCACCGGATCCTTTTTTTCACTAGCAGTTGGCAAAATACAAATAAAATGATGAAAAAGTAACTGAAGAAACAAATGAATGCAAACTGAATGATTGCAGAGGTATCTAAAGGTCCCAAACCTTCATTCTTTAAGATATACACCCTTACTAAGCACTTGATTTTAAGGTATCACTAAAAGACACTGGATAGCTGGATCGGTCAAGAAACATAGAAGCTGAAGGCAGATAAGGACCGCAAGGCCCATCCAGTCTGCCCATTTCTGTTTCCACCTTATGAATGTGCCATAGGCCTTTACTCTGTCAATGGCCTATCTATTCATACTCATCTGTATTGCTCCCCTATGCCTATCCCAAACCTGTCTGAAGCCCTGCACTGTATTCATATCCACCACTTCCTGAGGTAGGCCGTTCCATGCATCCACCATCCTTTCTGTGAAAAAGAGCTTCCTCACATTACCCCTTAATTGGCCTCCCTCTAATCTTATGCTGTGTCCTCTTGTCCTGCTATTTTTCTTATATTGAAACATGTTAGACTCTTTCACCTTGTTAATGCCCTTAAGGTGTTTGATTGTTTCAATCATATCACCTCTCTCTCTCCTTTGCTCTAGGATATACAAATTGAGCTCCGTTAATCTGTCCTCATATGTTTTCTGATACAGTCCCTGCACCATTTTGGTTGCCCTTCTCTGGACTGCCTCAATTTGGTTAATGTCCTTGTGAAGATGTGGCCTCCAGTACTGCACGCAATACTCCAGATGGGGCCTAACCAGTGTCTTGTAAAGAGGGATTATTACCTCCCTTTTATGACTTGTCATACCCCTACTAATACACCCCAACATCCCCCTAGCCTTACCTACTGCTTTAGTGGTCTGCTTGGATGATTTCAGGTCAGCAGTACCTTCAGGTCAAGGATTCTGAAGGTACTGCTGCATGCCCAGGCTCACTGCAAAACAGTCCTCCACCAATTTCATTGGAAGATTCTTTCTTTCTTTGTTCTGGGGCCAGTCTCTGAATGCAGGATACCAGGCTCGATAAAAGTAGGGACCAGAGAAAAATAGAACAAAATAAAACAACAGAAATAAAATACTAAATAACAGTGGCAAAGGAGGTAGAAAAAAACATGTTTAAGAGTTGCTTCACTCCCCATTAGATGGTTTCAATGAAATACTGTGCTCTTCTGCTCAACTGTACTGAGTCTGTGTGGGCACAGCAGTTCATGAATATTGTCACATTGTATTAAGAAAGCAATGGGTGGGTAGGCCAGGGGTGGAATCGACCTATGATTGACATGGTCCTCTGGGCTCTTACTGGGTATAGGTGTTGAGTAGACTTTATCCTGCCTATGCCTTCCTGTATTCACTTCATTTCATTTTTATTTGCTAACCAGATAAGAGCCACAAGGACAGAAACTGTCCATTTTCAAGAGGGACCCAGGAAAGGCAAGTGCAGTAAAAGCAGTGAAACACAGAATGCAAATTAGATACAAATACATAATCACATTTTACGCAAAACGTTTACACACACTATTGGCCAACAAATAATTCTTTTAATTTCGTTTAAATGTAGAAATATTATCAGCAGCAATAATATAAGAAGGCAAATTATTCCATTCTTTCACCATAACAAATGAGAACACACACTGATCCTGTTGAGCTTTATGAAAGGGAATAACCAACAAACAATTATCAGAGCTACGAGTTCCAGGAATAGTTTTGGAAATAACAAAAAAATTTTCAAGGGAAGTGAGATCTTGAGCTTTAAGCGAATTCCAAATAATGAAGACAAGCAAGTACTTAGCTCGCTGTTCCAAAAGTAACCACTGGAAGGCATCATACAATGAGCTGTGGTGTGTCATCCTGCCAATAATAGAAACAAAACGACACATACCGTTCAGAAGCATGGCGACCTGCTGCAAATGTGCAGCTGTGGCCAAGCAGTAAATGGGAAGTGCATAATTAATCAGAGAAACAACCAGACCAAGTGCCGTCAATTTTCAAGATTCAAGAATCAGATAAATTCTAATTCTATAAAGTAAACCAAATCTAGGGTGAACAGATTTGATTAAGTTATCAATGTGATAAACGTAAATAAGAGAAGAGTCCAACATTATCTTCCACAGAACCCACCCTTCTCCCTCTATGAGGTACGGTATGCACCGCCACACTGGGCTAGTTAGCCCAGGACTGAACATCAAGAGAGAGAGAGAACTGTAGCCCGACCCCACGGATGACTACTTCGTTGATGCCAACACTGGATGCATGATGCGTCTGTGTTACGCCTCATGCAGGCAGGTATGCACTAATGCAGAACAACGCATACGATCCATATGTTGCTTCCTATGTGATCCTACCTCCCCCTCAGTTTATCAGAGGAAGCTGTGTGACAGAAGAAGTATCCAACTCACCTCGTGGATGGATTCCCTCTCTTTCTCTGATGATCAGTTGCTGATGTCACAGGCTTGGGGAAGTGAACTCAGGTCACTGTCATGTCAAGCAGTTCCCACTAACCCAGTGTCACTGGCTCAATAAGTAGCACATTCACCACTGTTACAGGTGCTGTGCAGTCCTTTGGATGAGATGTTAAACCAAGGTCTCTTCTGCCCATCTCTGGTCACGTTCCAGGTACATGTTAAAGATCCCCCGGGCATGTCATGTCATGCTTGTGCTGCACAGCCTGCACTGGCTGCCTATTCAGTGGCGGATTACCTTCAAGGTCGGCTTGCTGACCTATAAGGCCCTACTTGGATAGGGACCATGTTACCTGTAAGAGCTTCACCTCTACCGCCCCTTACGCCCACTCCCTTCCCATCACCGAGGGATTGCTAGAGATTCCCAGGGTTTGTCTGAAGACTTCTGGGACTCCATCGTTTGAGTTTGTGGCCCCCAACCTGTGGAATTCTCTACCTTGTCAGATAAGAGAGTGCCTGACGTTTGAGACATTTAAATCTGCACTGAAAGCTTGTTTGTTTGATCTTGCTTTTCCTGATTTTGAAGAATTGTCCGATGCTGATATTTATTGATTATTTATTAATTTTTAGCTGTGGTTTTATGTTTTATTGTGTTAACGCTGTGGTCCTTATGTGAATAACGCTATTTTAGAAATACAGTTTGCTTTGCTGCGTTGTTCAGTATTTGAGTTTCCCCGGTGTCATGGCCAGCATTCCCCCATCAGTAAAACAGGTCCATGTAACCCCCGATGCACCTGGAAACAAGCTAGCACAGCTTAGTGTGACTTTCTTGATCAAAAATTACAAATACACTGATAAATAAAATGAACTGTGCCCTACTGAATGGTTGTGGCAACTTATTTCAAACAGGACACTCATAACTCTAAACCCTTGGGGCCCAGTGTTGGAAAAGGGGCCCAGTGAAGTGTAAAGGTTTGTGCTGCACTTGCCCATTGCCCATGGCCCCAAGGATGCTACAGTCAGATGGATACTGCACTGGTGCTATCTGACTGAATACTGGGACATGTCGGTGCAGTGTAAGTTGAGCAGTGCTGCCCTGACATGGATCTGGGAAGTGCAGGGAACAGCACCCCCAGACCTGATAGTGCTGGGAGCTCCCGGCACTGTCTTCAGCTGGCACCATGTAAATGAGCCCATTGGGCATGCAAGGCACTAAGGGGTCATATGCATGCCCATTATGGGCTCATTTACATGGGGAGCAAACGCCAGGTTAATGCCTCTTCTGTGACCAGCCCACCCAGCTCAATCACCTGTCCCTGTAACAGTGTAAAGCTTCCCTGGTGTCCAGCGGTCCCCCTGCCCTCCAATCACCAACCCCAGTAAATGTAAAACATTCCCTGGTGTCCAGTGTCCACCTTCCAATCCCCAGCCCCGTATTATAGTAACTACTACCTGGTGTCTAGTGGCACCCCCAGCCTCCAAGCACCATCTCCATAAATTGTACTATTCCCTGCTGAGCAAAGCACCCAGTCACCACCCCCCTTACCAGTGTTGCTGGTGCTATGGATCCAGTATGTCGACTGGCATAGCCTTCCTCTCACCCCCTTGGCTGGCTGCTGTATGGACTAACAGGGAGCACGCGACCTCTGTACTGTAAAGGGAGTACACATAAGTACATGAACTCCTTTAATGTAGAGAGGACATGCACTCCCTGTCAGTCCATATGGTGACCAGCCGAGATGATGAGAGGAGGGCTGTGCAAGTCACCAGTACTGGCTCCATGGCACCAGTGACACCGGTAAGGGGGTATCGGGGTGCTTTGCTCAGTGCCAGCAGTGCAGGGAGGGCTGTTAGACACCAAAAATCAGTTACTCTCATTCGGGACAGGTATTGGTGGGTGGGGGGGGTGCCACTAGATGTCAGGGAATAGTGCAATTTATGGACACAGTGCTTGGAGATTGGGGGGGCCACTAGACACCAGGGAATATTTAATATGGAGAACAAAGTGTTGGGAGTACCAGCGGACACCACTGAATATTTTACATTTACTGGGGCTGGCAACTGCAGGGCAGGGGGGACCACTGTACACCAGGAAATGTTTTACATTTACCAGGGTCGCCATCGGAGGGCGGGGGCCACTATACACCAGGATATGTTTTACATTTACCACGGTCGGCCATCAGATAGTGGTGGGACCAATGGACACCAGGGAATGATTAGTACTTAACAGGGCTGGAGATCAGAGGGTGGGGGAACCACTGGACACGGGGAATGTTTTACAGTTACGAGCCTGTGATCAGATGTCGGGGGTTCACTGGACACCAGGGAATATGTTAATTTACTGGGGCTGGGGATTGGAGGGTGGGAGGGACCACTAGACACCAGGGAAAGCTCTCTACTTAGCGGGCATTGGGTTCAGTGGGTGGGGGTGCCTCTAGACACCAGGGAGCAGGTGTGATCCCCAACTGCCAACATGGTTATTGGCTGCAGTGACTCCTCCAGACGCTAAGGTTGCCCAGAGTGAGTCAGGCTTATTCTCAGCAGTAACTGCACAGTGCAAGGTGGCCTGTGCGCTTCCTTTTGCATGGTGCTGCCATGCTGAGTACTGCGCTGTGCCCAAAATTATGTCCCAACCCCCTCCCTTTGCCCACCGCATGCATTATTTTGTAGCGGGCACACTAACCCTTTTAGCGCATGCAACTGCCTCCTTTGAATACTGAGCTCGAGTGCAAACGCCAGGCAATTGGGGCACAATCACTTTGCCCACTGGGCAAAGTTTTGAATATCTGGCCCCTGATATTGTATGTAGCTGTTTTCACTCCATCTCCCTGAGCAAAAGTGAAGCGGACCCTGTGCAGTACAAACCAGCGTGCTCTGCCATTATGAAAACTAAGAATCTCTGTCTGCCTTTCAGGAGAAAAATGGCCAGCTGAAATCAGAGCAGGGTTCTATGTAATGGTCCATCCCCAGAGATACTGCACCACAATTTAAGGAAACAGAGTTGCTCAGCTGAAGCTTACTTATCCCCTGCTAGTCTGTAGTCTGTCATCACGTTTTAAGGAAAGTAAGGTGGCGCAGTGGTCACAGATCTGAACAGCATGAAACAGGAGATCCAGTATGGCATACTGGTTAAGGGCACTGAGCTGCAAACCTGGAGACTTGGGTTTGAATCCCGTCAGCCCCCACTTGCATACTGTGTGACCCTGAGCAAGTTGCTTAACTTCCTTGTGCTCCCAGGTCATACCTGGAAACAAGCTCCGGCTTAGAGTGCCTTTCCTGGTTAAACAATTTCCCCTTTCCCATGTTTAAGTCCCACCACTGCCACAAGCTGGCTTGGTGACCCTGAGCTGGCCACTTGAGCTTGTTCATCAGTCCCTTGCAGCTTTAAAACAGAACAGAAGCAGGACCCCACTGAACCTGAGACGTTACATATACACTGTGTAAATAAAGATCAAAATAACTTGCCACAACATGAAAACATACCACCAAACTGCTTCATTACCAGTGTACATGTGTCCCAAGCAATCACTAGTGTTTAGACAGACGATAAAGTAGAATCGCTCTGCAAGTTGATGAGACATGAAGCAAGACAGAGTCTATCACCCCCCAAAGTAAGATGCCATTCTGCATCATGTCTTACTCACTAAGAGGTACTGGGCTACCTACTCTGGGACTGTGAATGGCAACAGAAGTACTCACTTGCCAACGAGCATGACAGAAATCAACACAGTTGTAAGTGCACTCGGTTGAAAAAAAGCTCTCGCACAAAAAATTCAAAGCATTTTGGATACAGTTTGTATGAATGGCAGTATGCCCTCTGCCATACACGTGACGCATCAAGTGGAGTGTTTAGGCTTTCTGGAGTGAATCTGTACAAATATGTTCTGTGCATTTCATTTATCTTAGCATTGAATGTCTTTGATGCATCCACTTTTTAAGCAAAAGTTTTTCTTTGATTAGCAAGTACATTTGCAACTTTTTTGGGTTTTGTTGCAGTCTTACTGTATATGGGATTGTGACCATCCCAGAGAGTGCTCTGATCCCAGCATTGGTAGCGTGACCTCCACGTGTGTACCCATAAGCATGAAACCAGTGAGAGACATGGTTGTGCATACAGCCTTGCGTATAAACTGCATCCCAAAACATGTCAGAATCCAGGAAAGGGAGGGGAGTGAATTGTTGCTGCCACTGTGCACACCAGGAGCACAGACACAGATTAGGGGAGAGAGATTACAGAACAGTTATGCACAGGGAGGTTAAGTGACTTGCTCAGGGTCATATAGTAAACATCAGTTCTCTGGGATTCAAACCTGTACCTCCAGGTTCACAGGCAAAGATAAAAAACTAGAGCACTCATGGAGGGATCAGTCCATGAACTAACTCCTGAGACAAAAACTGATGCTTCATAAATCATTCCAGGGAAAACACAGACTAAGTTATTGCAGGAAGCTCCTGCAGTCCAAACAATCCTCCGTGCTTCGACTGCTAGGCCTTCATCAGGGGGCTCCGGTTCAAAGCTTTGCAATTACCCATCTCCCTATCTGGGCTGGTTCTTAAACAGAGACAAAATCAAGTAGCCTCCCCTACGGCTGGATGTGCTAGGATATAAATGGGAACAATCAAACATCAGAACTTCCCTGCACCATCCACCAACTTCTAAATAAGCAGAGCAGACACAAGAATCATGGTGAGTTAAGCGAAACCGGTTGGAGGTGTGTGTGCAGGGGCTCCTTCTGGTGGGTTTCTGGCATTTTTTGGAATAAACTAAGCAACATTTGAATGTCTATTTTTGTGTCTGATCTGCTTATTTAGAGGTTGGTGGATGGTGCAGGAAGATCTGATGTTTGTTCCTAAACAGAGACACCCGACGTGTGAATGGTGACAGGCGTACAAACTCCCCTCATCAGCATGACACTTGCCTGTCAGTGCACACTCAGTAGGATATACCCAGTTCCTGACTTGTACTTCTGGGTAAACAGAGGCATCACGAGGAGTGAATGACAAGGGCCACTCCCCCACCTCACCCATGGAGAGACTAGCAGTCTGTCACATGACTCACTAGAATTTATCCAGCTCCCCATTCACACCACTGGGTGGACAGAAGTACCAGGCAGATGACTGGAGACAGGAGTACCCATTCCTACATAGGCAGGGTTTCAGTCTACCACATGACTTACAGGCTGTAAACAAGTACAAAACAGTTCGTGGTATAAGCCTTGAATTAGTCCAGCCATTCTGTGTAACTGGCACTTGCTTTTAACGAGCATCTGGTCACACATCAATATTTAGTGAGTAAGTACCCATTACATTTTGTAACACTGCCCTCTCACAGCATAACAGTGCCTGGGCACAGAGCTCATTCTCACCCACTGAGATGAACCCCATGGCCCTGGTGCTGGTTTTATGTTTTACTACCTTTTTAACTTACAGTGTTGGATTACAGCCATTAGGCAGCAGGAAGGTTCAACCCACATAGATTTATGAAGCCTCTTATCACTGACTTTAAAAATACTCTTCAAACAATACCGAGACATAGCAAGGCTTAGACTCAACTTGATTTGTGTTTGAGGTATTCTTTTGCCTTTTAAATCCAGCCTCTCTCAAATATGTAGTTTTGCAGCACACAGTCACCCTAAAATGAACATACATGCAGCCAGACACTAGTGATACCAACACTCACTCTCGTGTACACTCACCTAACTGCATGCACAATCACTCTCCTACTGTGAACTCATACTCACAAACACGTGCACACTCATCTACAGTACACACTCCCCCGCTAACATACACATGCATTCCCACACTTACCTACATGCACATACATACACACGCAGACTTATCACATGCAAAAATACCTACACACTCACACTTACACACATATGAAACACTCACCTACACATATACATAAGCATTCTGTCACCCACATACTGTACACAACATATGCACTCACCCACGTACACATAAACATGTTTATACGTACAACTGCATACATATATGCTAACACACACATTCATATCCATACCCACACACACACACACACACACACGCAGAGACTTATCACACACAAAAGTACCTCCACACACACACACACACATATGAAGCACTCAGCTACATATAAACATGCGTGCTGTAGGGGGGCGCTGTGGAGCAGCCCACTGGCAAGAAGCACACTATAACAGCTCTACATCTAGGTGGAATTCAAACTTAAATAACTGAAATTCAAAGCAGGAATAGTCCTCTATTCTTGTGGATCTCAACAGCTGACTTTAAGAGGAGTTGATTGATACCACATATTACCATGGGTTGTAACCAAAAGGCGAGTGGCAGTGGTCCTAAAACAACCCAGGAAGCAGAGCTACAGACCTCTACAAATCCACCGACATCGACTGGCTCGGAGCCCCCATGGAGAGTACTGCAAATTTCAATGCAGGCCATAGATCTGAAGTGGAGTCAATTCTCCAGAGGTTCATGGAGCAAGACGTAAAATTGGAGGTGGCTACTCAAACCGTTACATCGGCAGAGAAGACCGCTAATCAAGCGATGGCCACGACTTCCAAATTGGTGCAAAAAATGCACAACTAAAGTACCGTCTCGAGGCCTTGGAGAACTCGAGTAGGGCCTCTCATGTAAGAATCATCGGTCTGCCAGAGGGAAGTGAAGAAGGAGAACTGCTACTTTTCCTACAGAACTGGTTGACTGAAGTACTGGATGTGCCAAAAGATACCGCTAACTATTTTTGTAAAGCATACCGTATAACTTCTCGAGCAGCAGGCCCACGTCCGAGAGTTGTTCTCCTGATAATGGCAAACTCCAAAGAATCTTTCCTTTACGCAGCTAGATTGGCAGATGGACTAAGTTTTAACATCTCTACTGTCCATTTATTTCCGGATCTTTCGTACACAACCAGGGCAAGGAAGAAGAAGTTCTATGCGGTCCGGGCACGGCTACGTGGTTTGGGAATAACACACTCATTTTTGATGCCGGCCCGGCTCCGCATTTACTATGGGGGGCATATGTTTCAATTTAGTGACCCTGTGGAAGTGAGTAAAAAGGTGGAAGCCATCAGTCGAGAATTTCAAGCGTCAGAGAGTCAGGACATGCCTGAATCTGATGAAGAGACTTGAACTGCTCAATCGGAGCTGAGGGACAAGTAAAGTTATAACTGAGTTTAATCATTGTTTAACGTTATTTTTCGACTTATGGGGCTAGTTGAGCTCAAAGCAACGAATGAGGTTGCAAGGACTGTAGCATATAGTTTAAAATACTGCGTTTGAGCTATATTACAAATAGATGCATCTGTAACTAGTGTGTTATAAATGTTTGGAATACCTATTTTTGGTGTGGAGACACATCAACACTGGTGGTTGAGTATTATAATATTGCTTGGACTTTTAAAATTCAGGAATGGTTTCCCCAAAAGCCTTGGTGGACTGTTTTGTCTTCCCCCCCATTCCTAATACAGGTATGTGTAGGTTATCAATCCAGTCTACACATTGGATGTATCTGTACAATCTATGTGATGTCTGGCAGGAGAATGTACAATATGTATCGTTTTTTGATGACAAAAGCAATAAATATAAAATAACAAAAAAAAAACATGCGTGCTGTACCGCTCACATACTGTACAGTACGTGCACATTTACCTATGTACACACAAACTGCTTATACATACATTTACATACATAAACACACACACGCAATAGGTAACATACATAAATATATTTAAATATACCCATACTCGCGTAAACACCTCATGTGCAAACAACTTGAAAAGACCGGTAACTGACTCTCATCAATTTGCTGCTCCAGATTCAACGCATAGATCACGAAACCTCAGGAAATGGTGCAAAAATGTTTCTGCCATAATTGTTTAAGCTTCCACCACTGTTTAAGGACAAATACATACATTTGCACATATACACACACACACACACACACACACACACACACACACTCCAGTGGACCTGTTCTCAAAGTTTAGCCATAGGCATGAAACAGGAGAAATGCTTCTTAGAATACAGCCCAAGTTATGACACAGCTACACACATAACCTAGGAGACAGACGGACGGCAAAACCAGCAGCAGCAACTCAATGGCAGCTACAAGTGGTTTGGATGCAGCCAGCTGCACACTGCAGTGAGAAAAATCACAATACTGCATTTTTAAAGGAAAGGAATGTTTTACAAACAGTGTGCCTTACCTCAGGGCTCCCTAGTCCTCAAGCAATCATTCGTCCCAAATTCCTGAAAGAATCCACTGCTGGTGTGCAAGTACTGAAGCGTGCGTCTGGATGTGTACGGCATCCAGTCCCTTCTGTACACCCACAGCTGAATAACACTGCTGAGACTGTTGTTTCCTCATTTTATTAAAGCCGCCTCCTGCTTTATATTAGCAGTCAGGGAGAGGAAGTTGTCGAAGGTTTCTTGCTAACAGTTGCAGAATTGGTCAGATTTGTTTTTATTTAGACAACTTATTGTGGTAATGAAGTGATCAGGTACACCAAATTACAGAGTGATTTATGCAGAAAGGAACAAAACTTCCACCACATGCCACAACGCAGAGCGGTTTGTGACAGAAAGCAATACAATCCTATCAGGTGTCAGCAGAAATGAGGAAATGTGAGGAAAACAGGCAACACCACTGATCAGAGCAGGATCTGTGCTCGCAAATGCGTTCTGTGAGGCGTCTGTAGCTCTGGCAAGGGCAGCCGTGTTCAGAGCTCCAGGTCCCAAGCTGTTATAGGCAGGGCAGTACAGACCCTCTACTGCACACAGCCTAAGCACTGCGACAGTGTCTACTGGTGACTGGGCCTCTGGCACACACAGAGGCACACATGCACAAACTCACACACAGACATAATCACACTCGTGCAAGGAACTGTAACAATTACCTCTTTATGCAGAATTGCTATCCAGAGTTTGAAAAGTCGAGTCCTGTGTTCTGCATTTCCGCCCTTCTCTGTCTTTCTCTTCGGAGTGTGTGAGTGGATTTTAGAACTGGTACATGCTGAGAAAAAATACAATGAAATGATTCAGGAGAAAACTTGACAAACATCACGTAGCAAAAACTATGAAAAACACTGCACTGACTCTCTCATTTGTGCTTACTGAACATCATCTAAAGACAGGCAGTGCTAACAGAAAATGGTCAAACTGGAGATTAGAAATGTTTCCAGACTAGGCATTTTTGCTTTGTATTTCTCATTCTTTTCTGTGCAGAAGACACCCGTCCCTCCATGGCAGTACACCCTCCCTCACCCAAAGGAGTGTATTAAAGCATAATTTGTTTTCCCCCTAACCGTTCCCCACCGTAAGTCATATAACCAATCATCTATTTTCAGGGGCTGCAAAGCCACCTGCTTTGCTACTGGTAACGGCCATTCTTACCCACTTGCGCCCTGTCCCCAGCACAACAAATTTGTTCTACTCACACAACGGTATGGAGGCTCTCCTAAGTAATAGACAACAGCAGCCATACAGTTAATTGGTTAGAGGAAAGGTCGGTGAACCACAACATAGGTTCAAATCCCAGCTCTGAGCAGTGTGACCTAATGATCAGAATACTGCTGTGTGCTCCATTTATGGTGACATCAGTAGACAACAGCACTAAAGTGCGAATCAGATAGTACATCTTAGCTGGGCTGGCTGGGCCACCCTGGGTAAATACAGTTTAAATACTTGACTGAATGCCACTTAAAAACTATATCTCCCAGAATATTGGTGGTGACACTTCACAGTATTAAGTATGTTTTTTTTGTGTGTGTGTGTGTGTGTGTGTTTTAGGTTTGGGGGGAGCCAACAGATCACCTTCTACAAGCATAAGGTTTCTGGCATTTTGTTCCCAGTATTACAGTGTTTTTTTGTTTTTTTTTTATATATATATATTTTATGCCCATTTCTTTACTCCAAAACTTGTCTCCCTCTGAATGACCAAGGGCACACTTAATCCCTCGTGCCTCCTATCTGCCGGCACCTGGCCTCTACAGAGCCTTAGTTTGCTCCCCCAGTTAGGGTTAGGGAGGTGGGAAAATTTACCCACCCAAAACTTCTCGTATATCAATAAGCATCATGGCATGGGTGCAGGGTCCAGAAATATTGGCGCCCCTTGTTGCAGCAGCCGGGGCTATTTATTCCATATTACTCCAAGCGCCTCCGGAAAGCTGGCACACTAGGGGTGTAGTGCAAGGTGCATATGGTGGTGTGCTGGCTGCGCAGCCAGAGGATGCCCCTACTCCTTTCAGTCTAAAGCTTTGCTGCCACCCATGTTCAGCCAGCTGGAGAAGTGCGTCCTCTGGGATGCTCCCTCCTCCCCAGGACCGTCTGCCAGTGAACTGAAACCTGTGTCACCGGCGTCGTATGCAGCTGCCCCACCCGCTAAGCTGATAGGCTGGCTTTTTTTAAAAGAATGAAACTACTGCAGCAGATTCAACCCTTCCCTACTGTGTAGGAATTTTATAGCACAGCAACCCCTGCTGGTGGTACTAGGTATGACAGTGTGAGAGGCTTTCAAGTCAGCTGATTATAACGAGGGCAGTGACATCGTAAAGCACTGCAGTCCTAACTGCAGATGATATTAACTCACCACCGTTACTTCCGCACTGGAACCTTGCCAAGATATGTTACCTCACCACTTGAACCTTGGCAAGATTTATAAAATGGGTAGAGAATTTGCAGTGTCCTGATTGGCCAAGAAGGTTCAGAACCCAGTGCCTTAAAGGGGTGACAACCACGGGGTCGGGAACCCTTCCAGCAAACAGGATGATGCCCTGTACATTGGCGGAGGAGTATGGTTCACGTTTGCTGGTGGGTCTCACATATTAACAACTGGACCATTAGAAAGATTTTTATAAATAATATTTGTATTGCTGTTTGCAGTATTTATTTCACTATTGTCTTTATGATAGATGGGTCCTGAATTCGCGGTTTACCTATACCATATCAACGACACCATTGTTGAAGTTCGGCATAGCGGGATCCCCAATGTCGACAGGTGAATTTCTGCCTGTCCGACACTGAAGTGTTTCTCTCGGGAGGCTGTGCCCCCATGCCCCCCCCCCTTCTAAAGGATTATCAACTCTGAGTCTGAGTTGATTTGAAGGGGGGGCTGTGACACTCGGCGAAAGGGCAAATTTTCACTCTCAGGTCCCCTACAGCGTCAATTTTGAAACCTGTCGAAACTGTCGCTGTGGGGGATTCTGCCGTAAATGTTTTGATGTGTGGTCAACACACCTGAATTCGCACCTTGCTAATGGACTTGGTATTTTAATACTGTACCCTTACATGCATTTATTACAGTCTAATATGATATAATCCATTAATTAGAAAGATTCCCCTTTTATCTTGTATCACTGTGAGTTTTATGGTACGCTGTCACTTTAAATAATGTCACTATTTATGTGGGTGTGTGAGCAAGTCAGACCATTCCTGAGGAAGCGCGCATGCTCAAAACCAGTTGGGCCTGTTGAGTTGTGTAGTTCTTCCCCTATGTGGTACTTCAGCTGTTTTTCTATTCTGCACTGAATGTAAGAAAATAAACGGCTTGTTTGTCGCAAATTTTGGGCAGATGGTGCCGTGCTTTTTTTGCTGCTTGTAATGTCTGGCTCAGGCACGTCTCTACTAGAGCTGTCCTTTTTTGTTTGAAAAAGATAGATTACTACCCTCTCTGGAACCTTGCCAAGATACGTTACCTAATCATTCGAACCTTGGCAAGATTTATAAAATAGGTAGAGAATTTGCTGTCTCCTGATAGGCCAAGAAGGTTCAGAACCCAGTGCCTTTAGGGGTGACAACCACCGGGTCAAGAACCCTTCCGGCACGCAGGATGCAGCGTATCTAGAGATCCATGCCTCTCAGAGATAGAAGAAAAAAAATACTTATGGCAGCCTTGTTTGCATGGTTCAAACCTTAACAAACTTTACTTGCCACAACTAAAAACCTACCAGGCACCTGCCCCCACCCACTGCAGGCTCACTCCCCCACCCAATTGTTCACTCACCTGCTGAACCAGATGCTTATTTCTCGAGTTAGTTTACTTATAATAGGACTTTCTTTGTGGCGCTGCTCATGCCTTCTGGCTGCTATGACAGCACGCAGACCATGCTCTCTCCAAGCCTGGCTGTCAGGACTCAGTTTGTGCTTCCTCTTTAGCTTGCTCTCCAACCAATGTGCTATCCTGCCAGCTTGTTAACTCACTAGCTGCACGGACAGTCATTCCCCGAGTCCAGATATTTAAAAATAAAGTGCTTTCTTCTGGCGACACAACTGATCAGCGCTGGTCACTCACACTAGTTACCATGGCAGTATGCAACCCATGCTCTCTCCCTCTCTCTCTCTCCCTCGTTCCTGTCTGACGGACAGACATTCCCCGAGTCCAGATATTTAAAAATAAAGTGCTTTCTTCTGGCGAGACAACTGATCAGCGCTGGTCACTCACACTAGTTGCCATGGCAGTATGCAACCCGTGCTCTCTCTCTCTCTCTGTCTCGCTCGCGCTCCTGTCTGTGTTGCTCTCCCTGCTGTTGTCATTCTCAAAACTCTCTAACTGCTCTCTGGCTGCTTCTCTCCAGTTGATGCATTTAAAAAAAACACTACACAAAATGTGTTTATATACTTCCTTGTGACTCTTATAACTGGTGCCACTCAACCTACTGCAGGCCATCAGGTACTTACCATGACAGTACAGCGCTTCTACTGAAGCGCTCATGTCTCTCTCTCTCTCTCTCTCTCTCTCTCTCTAATGCTCATCATCCTCTCTGTCAGATGAATGCCGCCCCGCTCCTTCCCTACACCTACAATCCAGCCGGAAGCAAAACAAAGAAAGACACAGGGAGGCATAACGGAAGTAAGGCATACTCAACTACACCAAAAACACACTCTCTTGTGCTGTTACCATGACAGCACACAGTGCTTCAGCTTACAAGTGCTTTTGTCTCTGTTACTCACTAGCCATTTTCATTGGGTTCTCAGGATCAACAGCTACAGTCGAGGGCTGCAGCAAAACAAAACACACAGGCATAACTGAAATAAGGCAGTTAAGGTATATTTACGCCCAATAATTATTACTGAAAAGGGATATGACCTGCTTTACAACAGTGCCACACAGGAGCAAAAATGTACAATAGGGATTATTTTCTTTTTTAAATTGAAAACACTATAAATTACATCTTTTTGAGGAGAGGGGAATTTTTTTTGGGGTGGGAATCAAAATGTTTAGACTAGAACCCATTTTATAAGCACAATAAGACACTCAGGGGTGTTGGCTGTTATGTGATAATGGCACACCCTAGCTGCTGACGAGGCACCCTGCGGCCTCATGCCTTATCATGCACCTAGGTGTGCGGTTATCCCATAACAACCAACACTCTGTCGTGTCTTATTGCTTACATGTTACCTTGCCAATAGAGCCTTAGCAAGATACGCTACCTCATCAATGGGACTCTGGCAAGATATGTTACCATACCAATGGAACTCTGGCAAGATGTGTTACCTCACCACTGGAGCCTTGACAACGCAGCTTGTCAATTTCTAGTGATGATGTAATGTACTTGTCACAGTTGCAGTAATAAGGTTATGTATCTTGCCAGGGTTCTAGTAATGAAGCAACGTATCTTGCCAGGGTTTCAGTGGGTAGATAACATATCGTGTTAGGATTCCTGTGGTGAAATAATGCATTTTGTCAAGTTTCAGCTGTGAGGTAACACGTTACCTTACCAGTGCAACCTTGGCAAAACGAATTACCTGACCACTAAATACCCTTGCAAGATATGTTACCTCACCAATACCTCATTACTGGAATCCTAGCAAGTCACATTACTTCATTAGTGAGAACCTGTCAAGTTTCATTGCCTCACTACTGGAACCCTGTCAGTGTCAACATATGTTACCTCACCAGTGGAACCTGGCAAGAAAAATTACCTACCCACTAAAACCCTGGCAAGATGCATTACCTCACCAATAGAACGCTGACAAGCTACATTACCTCACTACTGAAATTCTGGCAAGATACAGTTGTTTCACATTACTGGAACACTGACAAATGACGTTATCTCACCATTGAAATCCTGACAATGTACTGTATGTTACCTCCCCACTGAAACCTTTGCAAGCTATGTTACCTTACCACTGGAACACAGAACCTGGAACTGGGAATGTTACTTAATCACTGAAGTCCTGGCAGCAGTATGGAGTAGTTAGCAGCCTGCACCACCTTTCCCATGCTACATCACGGAGCCCTCTTAAATTTTATTTACACTATCCCCACCCCCAACTTGAAGGAACTTAATTGCGAAAAGAACATCTTATTCATTTTAGGCCTGGAACCTCCAGGAGCTCACTTCAACGCTCCGAGACTCGGTTGTTGCTCGGCAACAAAATGTTATCATATAGTTTTTAAACATTATTGTATGTCTGACAATACGATTCATCATCAGTATAATTTTATTTCTCTGGGACATTTTTTATACAGCTTTCATTATTCATTTTATAATTTAAGACACAAGGCATTAAAGACTGCCACCCTTAGCTTTGTTTTAAATCCCTTCCCTCAAGGTTACGTTTTGCCTTTACTGACTGGATTCATACTGTGGATGGGTGAGGAGTGCATCAGCATGTTTCCAATGGTAAAAGTGCAACCCCAAGATGTTTAATTTATTCACAGTGGGAGTGGCAGAGGCAGGGACTGTCAAAACCTCAACCCCTCCCATATCTCAGATCAGGAAAAAAAATACAATGAAAAGACAAAAATAGATATATTGATGTTTTTGCCAGAAAGGCAATATTGATAAAAAGAAATGCACACTTAGTTTCTATCTGCTAACAAATACTGCTGCTTTAACTACCATTAAGAACCATTAATTAACCACTAAGAAGATTTTATTTGATTTATTCATTCATACATTCTTTTATGTATTTTCATGACCGGGTGGGTGCACTGGTGCCAGGTGCCTTGTTCAGGCACGACTTCGGCACTTAAAGTACAAAACAGAAAGCCAAAATGTGCATACAGGAACAGTAGGGGACACACAGCAGCATCATAGCTAAAATCCCTAGAGATCAACTGCATCCAAACTGCAAGCAGTTCAACAGAGGGAACACCTAGGTATCTTAACTACAGGGATTACACACTCACTGCTCTTCCAAGACTGCCTCAGAAAATGGCGGGGGGGGGGGCTCATTGGTTCAGCACCTCGAGAACGCTGTAAGCAGGTTACCCAATGGGCAGCAGAATACACCCAGCAGTAGACAGCAATATTGATGGCTCTGCAGACTAAAAATGGACTGTAGCTAAGGACATACCAGAACGTGTATTAATTTGTCCATTTTTATATAAGTGCCCTAGTGCACCTGTGTTATTTAGCTAAAGACTGTTTCAGTGCTTGGGGTTAGCTTTAATCCATTGGCAGAGCTTAATAGATTGTTTAGGTCTTCTGTTATCAGCCCTGCCGACCACTATCTCTCTAAGTGTGCTTTAATTGTTGGGGCAAATCTCTGTTTACTTATACAGTCTGTGTGAGATCTGTAAGTAGTTTTAAAGCTTACCTGTGCTAGTGAATTTCAGGAGCGAATTTAGATTTACTGGTGTAACCCCCCCTTATAAATGGTGGTTCCCAAAAGTCTTCCTTGGGTGTGCCTAAATGCCCACTGCCAGGCTGGCGTTCTGTGTCTTTACAGGTTTAAAAGTGTCAGCATGTGAGTGCAGTGTTAGCCTCCGTGCCTGTCTCTTTAAGAGCCGCCTATCTTGTAGTATATAATTAATCTGGGTAGGGGCCGAGTAGTTTCAGGCTCGAGTCCCACCCGGACTTCACTAGTATTGCTCCATTCTGCCGTCATTAATTGCGCAGAGGGAGCCCTGCTAGAACCTGTGATTGTTTGCTGATTATCTGTTCTAATAATAATGATAACGTAGTTTGTCCAACCTGCCTTCCTTTGCAGCATGGACATTTCTGTTTTGCAGCACCATCTTGGTTCTGGACTGCCAGTTTGCATCAGTCAGTGCCTTCCGGGGCTCTAAAATGGAGCCTGCCCCAGGGGTCTTCTGGGAGTGAATTTCTGTAGGAATTGTAGTTTTTGCATTTTGATGCCTAAATGGACCTGGAGGGGGAGCCCTTGCTGTGACAGGAAGATGGATCAACTAACCGAATCTTTTGGATCACTAGGAAGTTCCGGTGCTGCCTGCAGCAGAGTGTCAGAGTGGAGTGAGAGTTGAGAGAGTGAGGAGCTTGAGTAATTCGAGCAGCTGCTCCTGCGTAGTGCGCAGGGAAAATCGACGGGAAGGCTGTTTCTGGCCTGCTTGCTACCATCTTCCTAAAGTGAAGAGACTTAATCTGACCATCGGACTTTATCCAAATTTGTAACCTTCTCTCTGAATTGTGACTAATTTCACCTTAAGAGGACCAAAGACTTGCTTTTGTGTGATCGGCCTATCAGGAGTTTCACCACAACCACAGAGCATATGGTTTGCACAAGGACACTGTGAATTGCAACCGGACTGTCATGCAAACTGCGGTATTTGTCTGCCTTTACTATAAGTGTGCTGAATGTGGACAGTGGGTTGCAATTTGGTTCCCCACTTTGCTGAATGTGTCACGCTCACTGGAAGCTGTGTCCAGCAACCTTACCGGACTGCATCCAAACTATTCTCCCAGTCTGGGCCCTGCCATCTTAGCCCAGACACTTGCTCACACTGCAGAGAAAGAGTAGATGAGAGACTCTCCCGGAGAATCGGCTCCCTGATCAACAACATCGAACAGAATCGAGTGCCAAGTTGCATCACGTCGGCCCTGCTTCTCCTCGCTATCCAGCTCTTCATCTTGAGGTCTCCATTTCGTTCATCCTGCATCCAATTTTGGGTAGCATCAGTAAAATCAGGGTAGCTCCCTGCAACCTAGCTAGCAATCACAGTGTGTCATCTGATTTAATTGTTGTTAAGCTTTTGTGGACTGAGCCATCAAGCTCCGGATTACAAATTGTGGGTTACAGTGCATGCATGTTTCTTTCCATCACAGGGACCCAACCAGCTACAACGCCAGCCTACCCCTGGCAACGCTTCAGGCTAGCCTGTAGTTACAACTAGGTACCCAGAGTATGTGTGACTGTGTTCCAGGGACCTTTGAGTGCATGCCTTATAGCCTGAATCAATCAGATCTAAAATCAGCCACTAGATTACTGCCCCTCCCTTGTTCACATCCCCAATAAATCAGATCTGAATCTTTTTGCAGTTAAACTGGGTGTGGTGTACCTCTGTGTAAAAGGTACTGCATCAACGTTATTTTATTGTAACAGGTCTTGTTTTTCAGGGGGTCTCCAAGGTGCTCTAGCCCTGGTGGTAAGTGATTACAAGGAAGGGTTCACTGTATGCTGCAAAAATGTGTTGGTGTGGGGTAGCTGCAAGCTTAGCCAGGCCACTGGGGTAAAGAGGGGGTGGTATCAGTGTCCCAGAGGGCTGTACTCAGGGCAGACATGTTGCCAATAACCCTGTCCTCCGGGTGGAGGCACCCGTTTAGAGAGCGCAGGCCCTTCAACCTGCAGGCTGCTGTGCAGGCAGGGGTAGTAACCCTCGGGGTAGTGCCACCCAGGGGTTACATATTGGAGGCACCACTGGGATTAGCGCCCACTTGTGGCTAAAATTGAGAATTACTGTTAAAAGTTAATGGCTGCCCCGGTACAAATGGCTATGCATCAGTTGGTGGGGTGGTGTACGGGGCAGGAGATTGACCCCCAAAATGCCTTGCTTCTACTGGATATCCCCTTGGGCACTAGTAAGAACACGGATGAAGGGGCACTTTCCAAAGTCAAATGTTTGGAAAACACGGCAGTGGTGGGGCAACAGGCTGATTTAGCTGCCCAAACTTTCATGGCCTTGGTGGAGTGTAATGGCCCTGTTAACAGCACTAAAGTGCCACAGACTATTGCCCCAGAAGGAGTCCCAACCATCTGGAGGGTGATAACTAAAGACAATAAAGACCCTGGGGAGGATGAGCCCCCACCATTATCTGAGACTTTTGAGGAGAAGTTTGCTAAGTTGTTACTGGAGGAGGGGAAGACCGTAGAGGACTTTAAGAAATTATTCCTGCCACCTGGGGGCGTTCCTTTCCCAACACCCCCGCCCACTCCAGCACCTGTTCCTGCCCTGGCTCCTTTGTCTGAGCCAGTGCCGGCACCTATATCAATGCCTGCAGTTAGTCACGACTCCTACCGAAGGCTGAGAATATTCTCGGGCACCCTCCCCACCCCCAAGGGGGAGGATGACCGGGAGACCGGGATAGACTATGTTGCCCCTCTAGTACCCAAATGACAGTGTTCAGAAGCAGAGAAAATAAAGAGGTTGAGTGAGAGCCTCAGAGGTCCTGCTCTGGCTACCATCTGTGCCAAGCGGGCCAATAACCCCCAAGCAACTGCACAGGACTATCCTGATGCATTGGAGAATGTGTATGGGAGTCCAGATTTAGATGAGGACCTATGGTGGAGAGTAAGAAACACTCAGCAGTACCAAGGGGAGCCATTATCAGTATATGTACCTCGACTTGAAAAGGTGCTACAGGAATGCCTCAGAAAGGTAGTCTGCCGTCAGATGAGTTGAATCGAACTAGGCTGGACCGGATCCTTAAGTCTGCTCCGTTCTCAAAATTATTACTGTTTCAGTTGCGCCTTGCAACCTGGCTGGAATCGCCCCCCTCCTATGATGAACTAATGAAAGAAATTTTGGGGGAGATGAGCAAAGACGACCCTGTGGGGCAATTGCACCCATATCTGTTGCTACTGCTCAAGAGATCAAGAGTGATCAGGCAAGTGAGGTTCAGGAGTGAAAATCGGCACCTAACAAGCACTCTGAGACTGCTAAGGACTTTCCGCCCTGGGCCGAGCTGTGGAGAGATGAGTTACTAAAGGAAGTCAGAGAGGTGAAGGTGGGCGCCTCTACAAGGGTTCCGCCAATGAACCAAGATTCAGGCCCTTCTCAGAGCGCGTCGGCCATGAGGGTGGGAGTGCCTGCCCCAGCACCCCCTGCTGAGAGCAGCTCCAGTGCGGAAATCAGAGAATTGACTGCCACCATAAAGGAACTTTTAAGACACGTTGCACCACCCTCACCACTGCAAGAAGACATTGGACCCCAATTTCTTGTTACTGCTCCAGTCCCTCATGCAATGTTTTCACCAAGGATGACCCAGGAGTCTATCATTTGTCACAACTGTGGAAAGGACGGCCATATGAAGAGAGAATGCCGGTCTCAGAAAGACTTAGAAAAAGTGGTAAACAGGCTTCAAGGGGAGCTCCGGAAAGCAAATCAGTAAAATGGGGTGCACGAAACGACCGCAGTGAAGGGTCAAGAAGTCCAAACTCAAACTTTGTGGCTAAATCGTCTGTCCAGACCCCTGCCACTGTCCCTCCAGACTGGTCCAAATTGGTAGGCCCTTCAATGGAGACTACTGTGACTGTCAATGGTATCCATGCTCGGGCTGTGCTTGACAGCGGGTCGCAAGTGACCACTGTATTCCAGGACTGGTATGACAAACACTTATCTGATGTGCCGTTACAATCTTTAGAAAGCCTACATGTGTGGGACCTAAGTGACAAGTCTTATCCCTACCTAGGATATGTCCAGCTCTGGCTGTCTTTTCCTGTGGCTGGAACTGGTGCAGATGAGCAAGTAGAGACACTAGCCCTGGTGTGCCCTCCTACGGGGCTGTATGATGGGGTTCCCCTACTCATTGGAACCGACGCACATATGTTTGGGAGGCTGGCTCAGTTGTGTCAAGAGAAACAAAGGCAACAAACTGGCCGGGTCTTGCGAATTCCAGCCTTGATAAGGAGAGCTTATGACCTGCAGAAACAGACTACAGAGGTGGACAAGGACGAGCCTGTAGGGATAGTGTGGAAGAAATACCCTGATTCCTTGATATCTCCACCCAATACTCAGTATACTGTTCAAGGAGAAGTCAGTCTTACAAGAGATGTAAAAAACAAAATATTTAATGCTGGATGCACCAGGTGAAGAGAAGTTGCCAGAAGGGTTAATGGTCAAACCCAGTATCTTACCTGCTTGTTCCCATGTTTATGCTCGATGAGTGATGATCCAAATACAGAATGTATCTGATTGAGAAATCCGTGTAAACCAGGGATGCACGTTAGCTACGGTGCATTGTGCAGACACTGCAGCACTGCCTAGCAACAAATGTTCTGCTGAAAAGAAGGAGGTGACCCCAGATTTATTCGACTTTGGAGAGTTCCCACTGCCTGCAGAATGGAAGACTCGAGTCAGTCAGAAACTTGCCCAGAGGGACCATGTGTTTTCCCTAAAGGAATGGCATGTAGGGTGCATCCAGGGTGCTGAACATACTATCAGACTTCATGATGACAGGCCTTTCCGGGAGCAGTCTCGTCACCTTGCCCCAGCTGATATAGATGACGTCCAAAGACACCTACAGGAGATGCTAGCTGCTGGCATTATTCAAGAGTCAAGAAGCTCCTACGCTTCTCCTATAGTAGCAGTGCGTAAGAAAAATGGGTCTGTGAGGATGTGTGTAGATCACTGAACTTTGAACCGATGGACTGTACCAGATCAATATACCATGCCCCGCATACAGGACGCCCTGGATTGCCTGAATGGGAGTCAGTGGTTCTCAGTATTTGATTTACAAAGCGGGCATTATCAGATCCTGATGGCCCTGGAAGACCATGAGAAAACAACCTTCATCCGTCCCTTGGGGTTCTACGAATTCCTGAGGATGTCACAGGGGATTCTGGGTGCACCCGCCACTTTCTAGAGGCTGATGGAACATGCAGTAGGGGACATTAACTTTTTGGAATGTCTAGTATACTTGGATAATGTAATCGTGTTCGGACGCACATTAGAAGAATATGAAACCAGGTTATTCAAAGTACTTGATTGTCTGGAAGAATTCGGCCTGAAACTATCCATAGACAAGTGTCAGTTTTTCCAAGCATCTGTAAAGTACGTGGGACATATAGTATCAGCCGAGGGGATACAGACTGACCTCAACAAAGCAGAGGCCTTGACCACTTGGCCACAACCCAACAACTTGAAAGAACTGTAGCTTTTTGGGGGGTTCTATGGCTACTATCGCCAGTTTATTAAGGACTATTCCAAAGTAATCCGACTACTCCTAAATCTTACTCAAGGCTATCCTCCTGCTAACCACAGGTACAAGAAAAGGTCCGTCAAGGACGGAGAGAAGGTGCATTTCCGAACAGGTGAACCATTTGGGGCCCGGTGGACCTCTGAATGTGAGGCAGCCTCTTTTGAGATCATCCATCAGCTCACTCATGCCTCTGTGCTCACTTATGCCAACCCCACTAAGCTATATGCCCTACACACCGACGCCAGCCTGAAGGGGCTAGGGGCTGTGTTGTACCAGAGCTATGAGAATGGCCTGAGACCTGCAGCTTTCGCCAGCCGAAGTTTGATGCCATCTGAGTGAAACTATCCTGTTCACAAATTGGAGTTTCTCGCCCTCAAATGGGCCATAGTCGACCAGTTTCATGACTATCTCTATGGGGCCAAGATATTGGTAAAGACTGATAACAACCCCTTAACTTATGTACAGACTTCGGCAAAACTGGACGCCACTGGACACCAGTGGCTTTCTGCACTTACCATCTATGATTATATGGTTGAATACCGGCCTGGACTGAACCATACTGATGCTGACGCCCTCTCGAGGCGGCCAAACTCCTCTGACAACTGGATGGGGCTGTCCAAGCCATCTATTAAAGCACTGTGCCAAAAATTTGACAAGATGAGAGCGGCCATCCGCAGAAACTGTGGATTGTCTGGTGGACTGTCTGGGGCCTCCCGATACTTGCATACCTGCAGCTTATTGCCATTTCTCAGCACTGGATATCAGTGCTCTGCCTCAGTTTGACAGTGATAGCATCCAGTGGGCTCAATCCCAAGATCCAGATGTGTCCAAACTATGGTCTGCTGACCTGTGAACTGCTTTATTATTCAAAGAAGACCCCAGACTAAAGTTACGAGATCAGTTATTGTATAAAGACAGTAGATCGTCATGGTCAAGTGGACAAGCAGTTGGTCCTACCCACAGCCTTCAAACAGCTGGTACTGAGGTCCCTCCATAACCACATGGGACATCTTGGTAGTGACCGGACTCTCGACTTAGTACTGTCCTGATTTTACTGGCTGTAAATGGGAGCAGATGTTGAGAACCGTGTCAAAACTTGCAGTCGCTGCCTCCAGCGGAAAGCTTTGCCCCAGAAGGCTGCCCCCTTTGTCAACATCTCTACCAGTGCCCCCATAGAACTGGTTTGCATAGACTTTCTGTGTCTAGAGCCTGATCAAAAGAACACTGGCAATGTACTGGTGGTAACTGATCATTTCACTTGTTACGCACAAGCGTTTCTAACAAAAGACTAGAAGGCTTCCACAGTAGCTAAGGTGCTGGTAGAGAAGTTCTTTGTGCATTATGGTGCCCCACAACATATGCACTCTGATCAAGGGAGGGACTTTGAAAGTAGACTCACCAAGGAAATGCTTTCCCTATGGGAGGTGCGAAAGTCCAGAACCATGCCCTACCACCCTCAAGGGGGTCCACAGATTGAACATTTCAGTCGAACCCTCTTGGATATGTTGGACACGCTCCATCCCAAAGACAAACCTAAATGGAGTCAACAGATCAGTATCTTAGTGCATTCTTACAACTGTACAAAGAGTGATGCCACTGGGTTCTCCCCTTACCATCTCATGTTTGGAAGAGAAGCCCAGTTACCAGTGGATGTCTGTTTTGATGTGTCTCTCTGAATGGGGTCTGAGCAAAGAATTACCTACAGTATGTGCAGAAACTGAGAGATCAATTGAATCATGCATATCAACTGACTGAGACCATGGCTGCCAAATGAAATTTAGCCAACAAAGAAAGGTATGATTGGGGCATAAAGACTCAGGAGTTATGACCAGGTGATCGAGTGTTATTGCGCAATCTAGGACTGAATGGGAAACACAAGATTGCTGACAGGTGGCACCATCTTCCTCATGTGGTCATCAGCAAGTTGGATGAATTGCCCGTCTACAAAGTGCACCCAGAGAATGATCCCCAAACTGTTAAAACCATGGACCAGAACCACCTGCTTCCCACTGGTCAAGTAATTATTGATGCTGAGCCAGCAGACACTGCCCCTTCTGGGCCGGCAACCAGAGCGGCTGCCCGAAAGAGGCAAAGTCAACTTTCACAAGTTATTCAAGAAAGTGAGTTTTCCCCACAGCAGGTCCCTTGCGACAGAGATGGCCACTCTGAATTTGACAGCAGTGAAGATGAGGCTCCCTACTTCCTTTCTTATGAACTGAGTCAGCTGTTTCCAGGGAACCCCATGTGTAATTACGGGCAGGAGGCTGTGCCTCAAACTGCCTGAAGCACTGGCCTCCTCTTTAGAACCAATGCCCCCTAACAGTGAGGTGCAAAGTATTACGTTTGAAGTAGCAGACTCTTTGTGCCTAGCAGAACTATCTGAATTACCCAAGGAGGAATCTGATGTGGTGAATCTCCCTGGTGACATACCAGAACTTACGGAACCATATGACAGTGTTGACAGCACCACTCCAGTACCACAAAGTCCAATTGTTTCAGAGTCTCTTCAGGATGAGCAGCCTGGGCCATCTTCAGAAGGTGATAATGAGCAAAGTATTGAAGAACGGAATCTGCAGAGCAAAGAATTGACAGTGTTTCCAATTTGGACATTTCACCCCATGCAGAGGTACCCCTCCATACTGGAGAAGACACTAGTGCCAATGTCGACCTCCCACAGCCTATACTTGTTTCCCCAAGAAAGTCTGGATGAACTGTTAAACCTGTGGTGCATCTTAGCTATTACTCCCCGGGGAGGCCAGTGGATTTGCCTCTAAATGCTGTTCACAAAGGGGTCTACATTTCAAAGAGCTCACTGCCCAAACTGAGTTTTTCTGCCACTTCGAAGTTAATTGCTCTTCCCTCAGAGCATGGTGCCGCTGTCCCATCTGGCCCCAAGTTAGCTGGTAGGGTTGGGTCTCCATCTGTACTGTTTAGAGTGCATGAAACTATTACATGAATGAGTACAGTATAATGTGTGAAACACAGTAAAATCATTTTTAAATGTATGAAAAATGTATAACTGTTGCCATAACAGATATATAATTATATGTATTAGCTATTTTAGATAAGCACAGTAATGGTAATAAAACATATATTTTGTATAAGTATACAGTAATGTCTTCAAATAACGTTATTGTGAGCACAGACTTGACGCAGACACCAAGTTTTTTCCAGGCAGGGAAGGGTGTAACCTCCCTATAAATGGGGGTTCCCAAAAGTCTTCCTTGGGTGTGCCTAAATGCCCACTGCCAGGCTGGCATTCTGTGTCCTTAGAGGTTTAAAAGTGTCAGCATGTGAGTGCAGTGTTAGCCTCCGTGCCTGTCTCTTTATGAGCCACCTATCTTGTAGTGTATAATTAATCTGGGTAGGGTCTGAGTAGTTTCAGGCTCGAGTCCCACCTGGACTGCAGTAAAATTGCTCCATTCTGCAGTCACTAATTGCGCAGAGGGAGCACTGCTAGAACCTGTGATTGTTTACTGATTATCTGTTCTAATAATAATGATAATGTAGTTTGTCCAACCTGCCTTCCTTTGCAGCATGGACATTTCTGTTTTGCACCACCATCTTGGTTCTGGACTGCCAGTTTGCATCAATCAGTGCCTTTTGGGACATTAAAATGGAGCCTGCCCCCGGGGGTCTTATGGGAGTGAATTTCTGTAAGAATTGTAGTTTTTGCATTTTGGTGCCTAAATGGACCTGGAGGGGGGAGCCTTTGCTGAGACAGACAGATGGATCAACTAACCGAATCTTTTGGATCACTAAGAAGCTCCGGTGCTGCTTCCCCCCTTCCACCCTCCCTCTCTGGAGACTCAGCCCCTCTCACCTCCTCTACCCTTCCATCCCCTGTACAGCACCCTGTTCCCACCCCCAGTCACATTCCTCCTCTCTGGGCCCTCAAACCCAATACCTCACCCCCTGGCCCACTTAGAAAAAAAACCCTCCTGAAATTCCTTTTTCAAGGCCTCTTGTTTCTCCTACTCAGCAGTGACTCAGAGCCTAACCCCAGGTCCGACTCCTTTACCCCCTGCACCTGCCCATCGCTCTCCAGCGGGTTTGGCACCTACCACATAAATGCTAGGAGCCTCCTGCCAAAACTAGATTATATCAAGGCTTGGATAACACAATGCTCTCCCGACATCCTCTGCATCACAGAGACTTGATTATCCACCAAAGTCCTGGACTCCTTTGTGGCGATCCCAAGGTATTCCATCTTTCACCAGGACAGGGACAAACACGGTGGTGGTGTAACCACTTAAATAAACGAGTCCTTCCAGGCAACCACTCTCCTCCAGGAGGCTGTCCCCAAGTTACACGAACTACTCCTCTCCAAACTGGTCTCCCCCCCCACTTCACCCCTCTTCGTCACTAATTGTTATTCCCCTCAATCCCTCCCCTACATCTGTAGTCTCTAAACTCGCCTCCCTCCTTTCCCGCTCGTCTTCTGGTGTGCTCCTCATCCTGGGCGATTTTAATCTAAACTGGACATCCCCATCAGCCCGTCCAACAATACAAGAAATAGAATCCCTTAATCTCTGACAACTAATATCTGACCCAACAACCACTCACTAATCGACTGGATTCTTACCACTCACCCACACAAATATTCCTCAGCTGGTACTCTCCCAGACGCTTTCAGTGACCACTGTATCACTCACTGCCACAGGAAGTCTCGACCCCCCCCCCGACCCTTTGAAATACATGTTGTTCAGGTCCCTAAGGTATCTGAACCAACAATCCCTGTTGGCCGACTTATACCTCACTGACTGGTCTGGTGTCTTCACCACCCCAGACATTAACTCTGCACTGGCAGCTTTCAACTCCGCATTCCTTAATGTCAGGAACTCCCATACCGCCCCCTCCTCCAAGAGGCTGGGACTACGGCACAGACACTTGTCCTGGATCTCTCTCCACCTGCTGAAACTCTTCAAACTTGAGATCGAGCCTGGAAAACCTACAAGACCTCCTCAGACCTGCTCAGACACACACAACTTAGGAATGCCTGCACAAAGGCAGTGCGAACCGCCAAAGCTGATTTCTTTAAAGCACAGCTTGACAACTGCCATTCTACCCTGGCCACTTTCTGGAAGACCCTAAACTCCCCCCACTCCCAGATGGGGTCATTAATGCCGCCACCTCCATAAATCACTTTCTCACTACCTATGCCTTACCCTCAGGGCCTCCCCCTTGTGTACATCTACTCCCCTCACAGTACTCACTCATACTCACTGGACACCTCCACCTCCTCACAGAGACTCCCCCTCCCTACTCTACCTTCCACCCTATTACCCCTCTAGAGGTACTCTGCACTCTCAAAGCACTAAACTCCTCCAAAGCCCAGACAGTATTAACCCCAAACATTTGAAAATCTCTGCTCCAGCCATCATCCTTCCAATCACCCACCTTTTCGATTTGTCTCTCTTGATAGGATCTCTACCCAAAGCCTAGAAGTTGGCCAAGGTTATCCCCTTACACAAAAGGGGTGACCCCTCTAATCCAGGCAATAACAGACCAGTCTCACTCCTCCCTTCCCCTCCCTCTCCACAATCTTCAATCCCTAATTTCCAAACGATTAAATTCCTTCCTGTCCGACAATAACATTCTATCACCTCACCAGTCTGGCTTTCATCATCACCACTCCACCTCCTCATCTCTGATCAGCCTCACTGATCACATCCACTCCACCACGGACAAGGGTCATCTGACATTAGCCATCTTTGTTGACCTAGCCAAAGCGTTCGACTCTGTTGCCCACCCATTTCTAATTGATGACCTTACATCAATTGCGCCCCCCTCCCCTGCCGTCGACTGGTTCAAGCCCTACCGCTTGGACAGGTATCAATTTGTGCACCTGGGTGAATCTAAATCCGCCCCTCTTCCCATCCTGGCTGGAGTCCCTCAGAGGTTGATTCTTGGCCCCACCCTTTTTTCCATTTTCATAAATAACCTGCCATCTGTCTGCCCTGCCTCTCATGTTGAAATGTACACTGCTGAGTCAGTGATCTTCGCTTCCTGCCCTTCCCTAGACCAAATCGAACCCATCCTCCAGGCCGACTTTGAGAACATGTTGTGCTGGCTGGACACAAAATCTCTCAAATGCAACACCAGTAAAACAGTTGCGATGGCTTTCAGCTCTGCCCAGAAGCTGGCCAAAATGCCCTCCTCCCCATCCTTCACCGCTCTAGATGGGTCCACAATCACGGCTGTGGACATCTTCAGGTACTTGGGAGAATGGCTCGACCCCAAACTAGACTGCTCCGTTCACCTCAACTCAATCCACAACAAGCTCAGCCCCAAATTAGGCATGTTGCATGGGCACAAACATCGTCTCTCCCTCCTTATTAGAAGAGAAATAATAACCAAGCTAATCCTACCCTCCTTTGATTATGCTGACATAGTCTATAGCTCAGCCCCTCAATCCTTTCCATGCCTTTTGCAGTTACGCCTCTAACCTCCCATACCGAAGGCATCACTGTCTCCCATACCAAACAGTCTCTCTTCTCCCCCTAGTTAGTCATCGCCTTGTTCCCTGTGTATCGTTTGCTGCCAAGTTCTGGTTCCACACTCTCCCCTCCTACCTCTCCTTTCTTCTGACCCCAGCCCCCTGCTCAGGCTCATTCTCCTTAGCTACCCCACATTCTCTCGCAGGTAAACTTACTTTGACATTTAAAGCAGTAGTATTGGTTAGTCATCATGTTTTTTTTTACTTTTTTTGTTAGTAATAATGTATTTCTGGAAAAAAAAAACTCAGTATACCAATCTTTTCATTTTCTTCATTTCAGGGGCTATCTGATTTTGAAGTTTAACAAAAAACATTCTTGGTCCCTTGCAATGGATACCATGAAACAAGTAAACATTCTAAGGTGTATAGGCTTTATTATCACCTAGTGACTGCACTTTACAAAGAAAACTGCCTCACATCGTAATAACAGTTGCCGCTTAGAGAAATCTGACTTTGGCTGGAGAGGGATGGCAAACACTTTTTCAAAGTGGTTAACATTCACTAGCGGTTGCAGTAGGATGTTGTGATTAGATTATAAGTAGGATCCTATTCCTATTATTGTTTGGTCCACTGTTGCACTCCTCTTGTATTACCCTGTCATCACTGTGTTAATTCCATGTTCTTTGTGTACCATTGTATTCTGTATGTATTTGCACTACTGTATCTTGTTTTCACTGTCTCCTGTACCACTGCCACGGACTGTGTTATACCTGAAAACGGTCCCTGGGATCAGTGTACCTACCCGGTTAGCAAAGTAATTCATAAATAAATAAATAATCGGTTCCACCTAGCTGGTTCAACAGTAAATTTGTCGAACAGCATTACAGTGACAGCACAATGCCTAATGTCTGCATTATGCCATCAGTAAAATAAAGTGTTTTTTTCGGGGGGACTGCACCCCCCACATTTTGAAATAATCAACTCCGAGTCAGAGCTGTGTCAGGGAAGGGGGTAAAATCACTGGAGACAGCAGTGACAGCAGTGTCGGTGTACCACAGACCATTACAGCGTACTGCCTTCTTTGTCAGTTGTCGCAGTATTTGTGTCGCTGTTCGAACGGTATACCATTCTAATCCTGGGTCTAACTGTCACCATTCCCAGAGACATTTTGAGAAAATTTCAACAGAATACAGGCAATAAAAGAATTCTGCGTGGCTACCTCCAGGAGCCATAAAACTGGCAAGGAAAAACAGACACAAAAATCTTTACACAGACACAAGGAACAGAGCGCCAGAAACAATCAGAGAAACAAAAACCAAATGCATGCGTGTTTTTATACTTTTTGCATGTAGCTTTCCTTTTAACTGGGTAGCACTGGGGACTTTATCAACTGATGGGGCTAAAGTGTACCATATAGTCAAGATGCTATTCAGTTGTTTGCAGTGTTTATACAGGAACAGCTGATTTCTGGGTGAGATATGTTTTAAGGTCCCTATATTGTTATAAATTTGTCTTTATGGGCTAGCAGCTTTTTTTGCATACGCTAACAAACCAACAGACTTTCGATGTTTAGAACACCTAGAGTGCTGTACGCCGAAGAGACAGTTTGTGGAATGAGTAGTACACGGGATCCATAAAAGAATACTAGAGGAGGGGCAATATCCAAATGATTTGTTTTTTGCGCATCTACACAAACCCATACACATACTGTAAAGCCTCAGTCATGGTGCAAGGCATATTGGGTGTGTTCTTCAATGACTGCAGCACACTCAGGAGTCTCAAAAGGGGAAACATGTACAATCCTGTTTATAAGGTGATGTCTGTTTTGGCAAAGTTGCGTCAGCTTGACCTGCACAAGGATTTGCATATGCACAAAAATTAAACAAGCAAAGAGACTTCATCTTTAGCTGACCAACAGCACAGTGGCAGAGCACCAGGACAGTATTTCAGGGGCCTGGGTTCAGTTCCCAGTAGGGCACATTTTTGATGGTCGGAGGAGGGTAAACATCCCATCAGTGAGTAGGTTAGTGGGGTGAGGTAATATAGTAAGAGTAGACTCAGTGGTCCTTGAGTCCCTTTCTGCTGTCACATTCTGTGTTTATAGTTTCTGGGATTTCTCCACTGGTCGTGATAAAGCATAGCATGCTACTTTACTAATGTTATGACTGTATCATTTTCTCTCCCAATGACTGTTCCACCTGAATGAGAGACTGCCTGAGCTGTAGTAAGATATGTGTGCATATGTCTCCTTATTTTACACATATCGCTGGTTAATGGGATGCAGTACAGCACTGTTTTTTCTTTAAAAAACAATAAAATATCATTGTTTTTTTAAAGAACCTTACTGAGTACCAGGTATCCAATTTCTTTCTTTTTTTCTTTTTCAAATTAAGATTTTTAACCTTCTTTCTCCAACCCCCCCCCCACCTCTGCTCCATTTAACCACGTCACCGACTTCTCCAGGGCTTACCTTTCCCTCAGCGAAGTCCCCTACTGATTACCACCTATGGTGGGGACATCTGGGCTGTCCAGGCCCCTCCAGAGCACAATCGAGGAGGTACCTGGTTGGCGATGCAGGGCCTGCAGTGGACTGGAACACCGTTCTGCACTGTTAGGGCTTTTTCTACTTGTTTTCTACCATTAGGGCCGCATAGCATGCAGTGATACTCTGTGGGTACATCATCAGTGTCCAAATGCGGGACCACCCTGTATAGATGCACCTGCTATATTACCGCCTGGCATCGATGGGATGGTAGACAAGAAGTGGTGCAAAGGAGCCCCCTCCCTGAAAGCAAAGAAGAGCAGTCCATGGTATGCTCCATCCTTTCTCCCCCAGCCAGCCTTCATTCGACCCGAGTGCCATGCCACTGCACTCTACTGCCATGCCACTGTGCTGTACTGCCATGCCACTGTGCTCTACTGCCTTGGCACTGCACTCTATTGCCATGCCACTGTGCTCTACTGCCTTGGCACTGCACTCTACTGCCATGCTCTATTGCCATGCCACTGTGCTCTACTGCCATGCCACTGTGCTCTACTGCCTTGGCACTGCACTCTATTGCCATGCCACTGTGCTCTACTGCCTTGGCACTGCACTCTACTGCCATGGCACTGCGCTCTACTGCCATGGCACTGTGCTCTACTGCCATGGCACTGCGCTCTACTGCCATGGCACCAGGCCAGCTAGGTATCTGAGGGGAACAGTCAGCACCAAAGGCCCTACACCCAAGTGTGAGGCTGGTCCCAATTTGCACTTTGTGTGCAGAAACATTTTTTTTTTTTTTTACTTACTGTTTATGGCAGTAAAGTAGATTGTGCAGACTTGCAAGCTGACAGCTTCTGTAACTACAAATCCCAGAATCCCCTTGCAACTCACATTACAGCAGGGCTGGAACAGTAGAAATTCAGTAGCCTGCAGAGCACATTAAGAGATTTTATAAGCTCAGATCAGATGTTTGCCAATCCTGTGGTTGTCCCAGGGCTAGACACAGGCCTCTGCAACTGTACTTAACCCCTGGGGGACAGTGGGACCAGCAAACAAAACATCAGAGCTTATACAAACTCTAACATGCGTTGTAGGCTTCTGAATCTCCCTCTGCCTCAGCCCTGCTCTGATGTCAGCTGCAGGGGATTCTGGGACTTGCACTTGCAGAAGATGTCAGCATGGAAGTAAGCAGAATTAGTCTGATATAATCAAATATACTACAGTAAACAATAAGTTTAAAAAATGTTTTTGCATACAAAGTGCAAAAATGTGACCAGCCCCACACTTGGGTGTAGGGCTTTTAGTGCTGACTGTTCCTCTATAACCTCTTAGTATACATTTCTGAATCTGGATGCAGGCAACATTTTCAGAACTTGAGCTTCCAGTCTTTGAGAGTGTTGTCATCCTGCACCCACTCCAAGAAAGAAAAAACAAACTAAAAACTCCTTGAAAAGATGACAAGATTTTTCCACAGTCTTTTGTTTCCAGCTCGCTAGCACTGTACATTCTCTCTCTCTCTCTCTCTGGTTGCTACTGTGACATTGCCCTTGGAAAGACAAAGGAAAGGTCTATGTCATAATATGTTATTTCTCAATTACTTCCTGCTTGTAATGTCGCCTTCCCCAAAATACACACAGATGCACACTAATTCATCAATCCCTCCCCTCTGCCTCTGAAACTCCTTACTTCCTCTGTTAAATGCCAAAAACAATGACATGATTAGAAAGTCAGGGGACTGATGCCTTCCTGAGCTCCACTAGTCACAAGACCTCCTTCAAAGCCACAAAGTGATGGTACTGCTACCATGCCAATTCCTCAACAGTCACTTCTGGTAGCAAAACATACCAAAAGGCTTCTGTGTGTTGGGGGGCAGAACTGCAGGGGGAGTATTGTTTCCTAATTTTTTTATCCTACGCATCCCAGTAGGGCTCCTCTGGACCACCGCCCCCCTCCCAGCCCTATCACCTGGCTTCTCCTGGACTTACCCAATTCTCATTCACCGAAAGCTAACCCCCCTGGTGGGGTTGGGGGTGGTGAACCTCTTGACCCATTGTGGACAGAGTCAGAGTGTAGGTCACTTGTGCTGGGCCCATGAGTGACCAGTCAGTCATCCTGCCTTCCTGGCCAATTTTTGCTTTTCATCGCAGCCCTCAGGATGCCAGAGGATGCTGGTACGCATGCCCAAGTACACACGAAAGCATATGCGGCACCAGCCAGCATCCTCCCACCCACTTCATGACTCTGACTGCACTGCCACCTGTGGTCACTCAGGCGGCAGTGATGCTCGGGAGCCAGCAGCACCCTTGCTCCCTGGAGGAGAGTGTCCTCTGAGATGCTCGATCCTCTTCCCCTGGTCCGGCCCCCAACGATCAAGGCTAATTTCCAAATGTGGGTCACCAGTGCCACAGTGGCAGCCCTACTGCAGAGCCATTGGGTCTTGTTTCAGTATTTATTTTTTTATCTGCAGTCTCATTGTAGGTTCCTTTTAACTCCATCCCCATGGGCCGTGAAGGTAGATATTTCAAGTTATGCTCTGGAGAAATGGGCTCATATGCTGATACTGCAGTACAGTAATAGTAGGGTTGAAAGAGATGTTAATCTGATGTATCTTCATACCATTTCTGATGCTTAACGAGCCAGGTGCAAATTAAAAATCCCAGGTGACCTGAAGAACTAGTCCTATAGTAGGTCACATTTCAAGAAGAAAAGGGAATTATTCCAGACCTCTGCTGCCCTGAAAACTAATTCTAGGCCACAGTTCAAGAAGAACAGGGGAAGGAGAACTAGATGGCTCAGTGGATTGATAGGTTAAGAAGCCTTTCTTTTGGCCTCCGGGGCACCTTTGCCTGCTTCAGGCTTTTCAATCTGGCACCCCCAGACCCAATGACCACTTCCTCTGCCATCCCTCCAACAGGGATCTACATGAGGAGGGACCCAAAAGTGCCAGAGCCATCATTCATGGCCTCCAGTGCACATAGATTTTCTGGTTTTCTCCCTCACCATCTCCCACCAAAATGCCCTGGTGCAGGGTGTGCATCCCCATGCACACCACCTCAGTTGCACATAGCAATGTCCTGTGGGGGAGACGAGCTCCATTAGGTAACCACAGAGGTCGCTATGGCACCAGAACCAGGGTACCTCCTTCCCCTGGCTGGAAGCGCTGCCATGTGGCAGTACTACCCAAGGCCCCCCAACCACCCAATCAACTTCTGGGGTTCACTCCCAAACCAGGCTCATCTACATGGAGGGTATGGCACTTCCGCTGGGCCATTCGGTGGCTCCGTTTAAGAAGCCTTTCATGTGAAGGTGACTGGTTCAGATCCAGCCCAGGTCATTAATGGCTGAAAGACATTATCAACTGAGGGCTGTTCAGTGGCCTATGTGAAATGAGTTGTAGTAGTAGAATTTATTTATAATTATTGGTGCCCTTCCCCGGGGGCTCAGGGCACCTAGGAAACATCATATACACAATACAAGATGATTAAATTAATAAATCCTATATCAGTAAATAATTATTTATTTATTGGAATTTCAGATAACACCTTTGAGAACAAGCTCATTTCATAGGTTCCATGTCAGACGATAACACAAACTGGAAAAGTATGAAATGGAGAACAAACAACATAAGGAATTATACAAAACATTACAAGAGTGTATAACTTGAGAAGTTCCAAAACATGTGTCATTGTACAATGTACTCCGAGGTACATAACGGATTAAAACCTGGAATTTAAAGGGTCATATTAGAGGGAGTGGGGTCTTATGAAATGACCCTTTACAGGAAAATGAGTACAGACGCTGCTTAATATCTAATAATCAACAAGGTAAGGGATGGCACCATCCCAGGGGCCTCGTCAGAGGTGAGAAGGTATGGGACAAAGCATTTTAAAGTGAGCAAGGGCGCTCAGGAGATATAACGGGGGAAGGGGGGGAATGGGGGTAAAGGGGGATGGGGAAAGAGTGGAAGGGATCAAGAGGAAGTGTGAAGGAGAATGATTAGCAATTCAGAAAAGTTATTTACATGGTGAGAGCAGTTACGCACAAGGTCAGGATAGCATAAGGTTACAATAAGTGCTGGTCACAAGAAGGGTTACTGGAAGCAGTCACAACTGGCATCAGCAACTAGCTGTTGCTTAAGTTTAACCTTGAAAGAGCCCAAGGTGGATGCTGAAGTGATGCTGAGGTGCAGAGAGTTCATCCATACATTATCATACGTAAATTAGCTGGCATTATTAAAACAGCTCTCAATAAATATTAAACCTATAAACCTATTATATTCACTTAAAAACTAGTTTAGACCATATAACTTATATTTTAGGACTGCTATACCCTTTGTCCTCTTTTTTTCCTACAGGCTAAATGGTTCTATTGTTACTTGTATATATGTAAATTGTTGTATATAATCATTTCATGCCATTGTATTGCTATTTATTCTATTCTTGTCTATGTAATAATACTTGTATCCTCATTTGTATGACCACTCAGGTCCATCTTGTAAATGAGCTTTGCTCAATGATGTTCGCCTGAATAAATAAAGATTTTGATTGATTGATTGATTGAATATTTAGTTACATTTATATAAATAACAGACTGGGTTATCCTGATGATACAGGGTAGTTAATCCTCAAAGGCCTGAATATGTCTTTAGGCCCATTTTAAAGGCCTCCATCAAGGGCGTCTGCCTCACGGCTTTTGGGAGAGTGTTCCACAAGGCTGGGCTTGCCACTTTAAAGGTCCGACTACCCAAGGTTTTTAATCCAACCCTGGGTATCACAAGGAGGGCCTCCTCGGTAGAACAAAGGGGGTGTAAAGAGACATAAGGATGCAGAAGGTCTGCCAGATGGCCCTGTCCCAACCCTTGTAGGGCTTTGTCAGTGAGCAAGCCCAATTTAAAGGCGATATGCCACTTAAACAGCTGCCAGCGTTGATCACTCAGTGCCGGGGAGACATAACACTACCTTAAAAGGCTGATCAGCAACCTAGGAGCTGTGTTCTGCACCAGCTACAGGTGCCACCGCATACCTCTACTGACCCTGAGGTACATGACGTCACAGCAGTCAAGCCCTGAAGTAACAAATGCGTGTACCAGTGTTATCAAGTTTCCAGGGGAGATAAGGGATTCAATCTGACAGATGTTCCTCAGGTGGTAAAAGCCACTCCAGACTACTGTTGACACCTGAGCCTCAAATGTCAGCCTCTTGCCCAGAATGACACCCAGATTTTTCATCTTCATGGTGGCTAAGAGCCCACAGGAGTCAAGCCGAAGCCCTGTCTCCCTCTCGTCTGCCATTCCATCATGCCTTCAACCTGGCTCCATCACCAGCATGTCAGTCTTATTTGAGTTAAGTTGTAACCAGCTCACTGACATCCAGGCACCTTTTGAGCACATCGTCCGCACCTGGCTCCCAGATGCAAAAGACAGATAAAAGCTGGGTATCATCAGCGTAACAGTGAAACCCAACTCCGTGTTGTCTAATGATCCTCCCCAGGGGCAGCATGAGCACCGCAAACAACATGGGTGAAAGGACCGAGCCTTGGGGTACACCACAGGGAAGGACCATCCAAAATGAGGAAAACCTTACATCATTACCCTCTAGGTCCTTCCACTGAGCTAGGACTCAAAACAGCAGATGACTTTCCTGATGAGCCCTACATACTCCCTAAGCTGGTCCAATAGCAGCCGATAGTCCACAGTGTCAAAAGCTGAAGACAGATCTAGGAGAATGAGAACTGTCCATGCTCCTCTATCTTTAAGCCTGAGCTGGTCATTGTGCACCCTGACCAGTACAGTAACCATCTTGTACCTCAAACTAAAGGCAGACTGGAGAGGCTCATACATGTAGATATCATGTGAGACTTGTTTTTTCTGGGAAGGGGTCAGCTATCTTTTGAGGTGGCAACTGTATTAACTTATTTTCGCTTTTGGATTTTTAACCTTGGATTAATAAAGTACTGGTTTTATTCAACTTGTTTTCATCATTCTGATGCTTTATCCTGGTATGTGGAACATCTTGTGGTTGGGGCTCATGCTGCTGACTTCTCTTTAAGTACTTTTGCACTTTTTGTTGGCACTGGCCTGTGCTATGGTGTAGCCGCCTATCTTCCTGCTTCTTAAAGGCAGTGAAGTGTCCCTCAAGCTGCTGCGTAACAGCCTTCTCTATAACTTTCTCCAAAAAAGGGTAGGTTAGAGACTGGTTAGTAATTCGCTAAGATGTCCAGGTCCAAATATGGCATTTTCAGGAGGGGCTTCACCAGTTCATCTTTCAATACTGCTGGGAAGACCCCCCTCTGAAAGGAAGCACCAGACAATGTCCGTAAACACTGGGCCCAGCTGCCCAATGCAACTCACTAACAGTCACTTCCCACCTGGATCCATTTCACAAAATGTTGGCCTCAGCTCTGAGATTACCTCACTAATCTCTTTAATCACCATGGTCCAAACTCTCCATATGACCACTAAATGCATTTCAAACACATGGGTCTGACCCTGCTGGGCTATGACAGCCCACCTTTCTCGTGACAGAAATCCTGTCTTTTTCCAAGTTACTGCCATTCAGTACTCACCATAGTGAGTACCCAAAGCCGGTGTGTCCTCTGGGGCCCTGGATCTCTTCTAACAATGCTCTAACCTTTGCCACCTCGCCTTTCTCTCCCTTATCCTATCATCATACCATGCTAAGCCAAGGCGTGAAACCAGCTGACATCTATGCACTGGCATCACGGGTTTAAAAGCTGCCCCAATGGCCCTATTATAGGTCGCCATGGCTTCCACCAACCCCATGGTGCATGCCGCCATCACAATGGATGTGTCCAACACCACCAAGAGTCCCTCCAGCTGAAGCCCTTGAAAAAGATGGTACTGGATTATCTCCACAGGAGTTGGACTACAAGGGAGGGGGGGCCCAAAAGAGAACCTGACTGTGATGATCTGATCAACTTACCAACTCAATCTTGAGGTCACACCCCAGAGAGAATACCAGGTCCAAGGCATGGCCATGCTGGGGGGTTGCAGAAGTAACACCTTGTGCGAGGCCCTGGGATTCCATACCCCAGAGGAAATCTTAACAAAAGTGAGAGAGTTTGATGTTGACCCAAGCATTAAAATCGCCCAGAATAAGCCACCTAGGCAATTCCAACACTCTGTCAGTGATGAAGTCCATGATTTCTTGCAGAAACTCCCAACCGCATCTGGAGACCGGTACCCAAGTAGAATCCTGCAACCTGCATCTGGCTCCCCACACACAGCCATGCATTCAGACAACATGGTATCTCCAACTGGGTGCATCACCAGGTTCAGTTCAGATCTACTACAGACGGCTACCCCCTCCAGCAATCCTTCCTCGCAATGCACAATGGAGAATACAGCTGGGATGGCGGACTCCAGAACCAGGCTGGCATCATCACCAAGCCAAGTCTCCATGATACAAGCCAGATCAAGCAAGGAATAAGAAATAAATTCTGCTATACGGCAGTCTTAGTCCTCAACAAGGGCAAGTAGAGGTGGCAGGACACTAAGCTGACTGCCCACTTGGTCTGGTAAGTCTGGTAGGGTCATAGGTATGTAAACTAACTAAACACGTCTGGCCTCTCTCAAGCTCTCTTCTTGCCCCAAGGTGCCTCCTGATCCTCACAGTCTTAATGGTATCCTCCCCATGTCTCCCACCTCACCCACACGCTTCCACCCAATACCTATCTTCCTGCACCGCCAACATGCCACAGCTGGCTGGGGTCCACAGGTCACAGAGAAAGGACAGGGTAGCTGAGCCTAGGGGCCTGCTGCTTTCTGCACATTTCAGTCATGAAACTAAAAATAAATAGCCAGTTAACATAAAATTCCCCAACACCCCCAAAACGTCCTCTCATACATACACTCCTTAACTTACAAACACTACTACAGCTTACTCAGACAAGCAAAGCGAATGCATCCTGACCTACACTTATCCCCACACTCAACATTTTCTAAACATAGTAACAGGCACACCCACACCCCAACACAAAAAGACAGTAAATGGAAACACAATATATGCTCAAATGATGTAAATAGACCCTTTTCAAGAAATTAAAGTCCACACAGCAACAGGTTCAACACTTAGCAAATTAAGTCCCAGTGAATCTGCAGCTTCCAAAGCAAACAGTGTCTGACGGGCCTTTTTTACAGCAGATGAATAGGTGTAATCAACAGTGGTCCCTCCAGCTCTCACCTAGGGAAACTTTAAACCACATGACAAAGCTCCTGGTCCCAGTCTCTGCCACCAAAGGTCCCAGGGCTCACCAGTGAAGGCTAACACACAGGTGGAGGAATGAGCAAAACTAATGCCCCATACTATGAGTCCAGATATTACAAAGTCAAAAACAGAGGCAAGGCAACCACCCCTCGTCTACCTCCCCTTCAATTTCTTCCTACAGGGTTCACAGAAACCTGTGGTGCAAAGAGAGGCCCCTTCCTTGGTGTTTCCGTGCTCCACAAGCACTTGGTGGGCTCCTTTCATCAGTCACCTCTGCTACTCCTCCACCACCTCCATGATTAAATCCAGCACACCGTCTTCACTCCCATATAAATGAGAACAGGACAGACTGTCGGCACACAGCTGAGCATACTGAAACTCCGGAGTCATGAAGCATGTCCCAGCACTCCTACAAGAATACATTCCACTCCACTTCCTCTCACTCCGGAGCGATGACCTGGAACGGCACTCCTTTCTCCCAGTGCTTGGCTCATGCTACATCCTCCTAGGAAATAATGTGCTAATAGATGTAACTCAGCACATACTGTAAGCAGAACTAAGCTAAGAGCTGTGAGATGTTACAATATAGTTCTGTTCTGTTGCTGATGTTTCTCTATGCTCATGGAAACAGACTGCAGTGCCTACATGTTGGGTCTACTCATATCCCCAGCTGAAAATAAAAAACTCAAGCAGTATAGTGCAGTGGTTTAAGGCTCTGAGCTGCAATCCTAGAGACCTGGGTTTGAATCTCATAGCTCCCACTTGCATGCTGTGTGACCCTCAGCAAGTCACAACTTCCTTGTGCTCCCATGTTGCACCTGTAAACAAGCTTCAGCTTAGTGTGTCTCTCCTGGTTTAAAAAAAAAAAAAAAACTCTCTCTCTCTCTCCTACCACTAAGATCACTAAAATCCCTAACTATAGTATGAACAGCGGTCCCTCCAGCTCACACAAACCACATGACAAAGTGCCTGGTCCCAGTCTCTGTCATCGAAGGTCCCAGGGCTCACCAGTGAAAGCTAACACACTGGTACTAATAGCACCCTACCACTACATCTAACTAAAAACAGAGGTGTTCGAGTCACTAACACACTCCAAATACGGCACTGTGTCTGCCAATGAAGATGTTCCACTAAGCCCAGTGGTTGGGAAGACCTTGCCCTGGTACATGGATTACACAGAAATTGCCAGCAGATAAGGACCTCTTGGCCTACCCAGTCTACCCATTTTCCCTACCTACTGCAATACCACAGACCCTACTTGGTCTCCAGCTTAACCCCCCTCCCCATTTCAAACTAACAGAATTCCCTTATTCCTATCCCACGTGTTTCTGAAACCCGTTACAGTTTTTGCTTCAACCACCTCAAATGGGAAGCTGTTCCAGGCGTCCACTACTTTTTCAGTGAAAAAAAGTATTTTCTAATATTTCCCCTAAATCTACCCCTTCCAGCTTCATAGCACGTTCCCTTGTTCTTGAGCATCTTTTGGTTTTTTAAGAAAAATGCTTTACTCTATTTATATCCATGAGGTATTTGAAAGTCTCTCTCACGTCGGCCCTGTGGTGCGGAGTACTGAGGCAGCGATGACTTACCTCCTGCCATGCTGGCAACCCGTGTTTGTGGTGCGAGCGGGTCATCAGGGGCCAGCCGGGGTGGGTGAGGATTGAGCATCAGGAGGACAGCTCTCCTCTCCCGGGGAGGGTGGGGAACAGAGGCTGGTATTTTCCTGATACCTAGCGGGGGCTACATGTTGGCACACCTGGCCCAGTATAGTGTGGGGCACGGAGGTGGAGCAGCCAACGGGCATGCTGCATCTGGACGCATGCGTGGCATGCCCACTGCCACCACTGCATGCTCTGCCGCCAAAAGAAATGTGGAAAAATGGCGGCCCAGGTTGAGCGGCTTGATGGCCGTCCGACACAACGCACCATTTCCAGAGGGCATCACCTATACTGGATTCCTGGTGCGAGTTAGGGTGTCCCCATGACCCCGCCATGGGGGTGGGTATAAGCCCTGAGGGTAGCAAGGTGATGGCCTGAAGTTGGAGAACAGGTGTGGGATGGATGGTGGATGGATGAAGGAAGGATGCAGGAAGAAGGGAGCCAACCAGGGGGTCAGGGCAGAAACAGTGAGCAAAAAAAAAAAAAAAAAGAAAAAGTCTCTATCATATCCCCTCTTTACCTCCTTTACTCTACGGTATACATACTGAGGTACTTTATCCTCTCCTTATCGGGTTTATGATGCAGGCCTGTCACCATTTTAGTTGATCTCCTCTGGACTGCCTCTATTCTATGTACTTTTGGAGATGTGGTCTCCAGAACCGAACACAATATTCCAGGTGAGATCTCACCAATGTTTTACACAGCGGTATAACTACCTCCCTCTTTCTGCTGGTGATACCCCTCCCTATGCACCCTAGCATCCTATTAGCTCTCCCCACTGCCCTATCACACTGCTTGGCCACCTTTAGGTCATGAGAAATGATTACTTCCAGGTCACTTTCCTGCTTGACGGTCATCAGTACCACTCCCCCATCCTGTACTGTGCCCCTGGATTCTTGTGCCCTAAGTGCATGACCTTATACTTTTTCACACTGAATCTTAGCTGCCACACTTCTGATCACTTCTTAAGCTTTCTTAAATCACTATTCATTCATTCCATACCTCCTGTAGTGTCCACCCTATTGCACATCTTTGTGTCATCTGCAAAAAGGGATATCTTCCCTTCTAGCCCCTCTGCAATGTCACGAATAAAGACATTAAAGAGAACTGGACCCAGTACCAATCCTTGTGGAACCCTGGTAGTCACTCTCCCTTCCTCAGAGTGAACTCCATTTACCACCACCCTCTGTCTCCTATATTCTAACCAGTTTCTTACCCAGTTTACCACCTCTGGACCCACTCCCAGACTGCTCAGCTTATTTCTGAGTCTCCTATGTGGGCCGGTGTCAAAGGCCTTACTAAAATCTAGTTAGGTTACATCCATGGCTCCACCTCGATCTTCCTCTTGGTCACTCAGTCAAAGAAATCTATCAGATTTGACTGACAAGTGGTAAGTTCTAAAGTCTTCTCCCACATGGATTAGAGTTTGAGTTGGTACCAGGGAACTCTTGCGATGGTTGATGACAAAACTGAGCAGCCAAGCACTGGATGACTGAAGCAACTGCTTCCTGAGCCGACTCATGCTGTGAAGCCCACCTCGAGATGTCATATAAATAAAGATACTGTTGAAACCCTGGGCTTCAGAGGAGTGTAATTACATCTGCTAGGATGGTTGAAAGACTTGGGGGCTGATGAACACCTGAATGGAAGTATTTTGTATTGGAAGTGACAGTCCTGGACTTTGAATCTCAAATGCTGTCTGCGAGACTCCCGGATGGAACTGTGTAAGTAGGCATCTTGTAAGTCTATGGAGGCCAGGAAGTCTCTTCGATGAACTCCACTGATGATGGGCAAGAGGGTCTTAATCTTTAAGGACTTGCTGCATACAAAACAATTCAGGAACTTCATGTCCAGCACTGGTCGGAGGCCCCCCACATGCATTTTGGAACAATAAAGAATAGGGAGTACACACCTCTGTTGACTTGCTGCGCTAATTCTATGGCCCCCTTCAGAAGTAAGTCTGTTATTGAATGAAGCATGGCCAGCCTCTTGGTGGGGCTGGAAAACTGTGGTGAAGGGACAACATGAGGAACTGGAGGCTTTGAGTCGTACTCGGTGAGGTACCCCTTGTTCACAATGTGCAGGACACATCTGTCTGTAGACTTTAGCTGTCTTTTCGGAGTCCTTTACTGTGTCCTTACGTACTGTGCCAAACAAAAGGCCTCCTTCCTATGAAGCATTGACTGTGTAGATTTCTGATGAAGTGTCCATCTGCCTTGCCCTTAACGTGAGATTTCATGTCACTGAAGTTTGGTAGTACATGGTCCTAGCTGCATCACGGACAGCACCCTCTGAGATATCTGCTGAGTAAGTTGAAGTGAGGCCCACAAGCTGCAGTTGTTGAATAAGATCCTGTTTTTCCTCTGAATCCTTCACCAGCTTGAACGTCAAATCAGTAGCCCATGACAAAGTGTCACTAGCTGAAAACAGCATAGCTGCTGCCTTGTCTCTTCATGGAAGCTGCAGAGACATAGAAAGTCTTTTTTAAAGAGGTATCAATTTAACAAACCACTGTATCCCTGCTGCTGGCACAGGAATGATGGTCTTTTTAGTCAGAGATGAGATCCTGGGGGTTGATCTTAGGAAAGTTTAGCCAGGTATCAAATTGTTTTTTGTTGAACCTCAACTGTTTGTTGACGTAACACAGTACTGGGTACATCTTTTCCGGGCCCTGCCACTACTCCTTAAGCAGATCCTCTATGGCCAGTGGGATAGGGAAAGAGGTTGTCATCTTCGCTAAACTGGATAACTTGAAAGATGGCTTGTCCACTTTCAGCGTAGATAATGTCTGGCTGCGTGTATCTCTGATAGGACTTTTTGATGAAGAGGTCGAGATCATCCATATAAAGGTGTCTGTCAGTGTCCAGCCCTGTATCCAATGAACTACTGTGCAGTTCTTCCTTTGTAGATGATGAATCCAAGTCAGAAGAGGAAGGCGGACTTGCCCACTTCTTCCTTTTGTGATGATGGAAGCTGTAGACGTTGTCATAGTCCAAACGATGTGAAGAGTTGACATTGTTCTTTTTTTTTTTTTGAATGTGATGATGATCCAGACAGTCCTCTTTGTCCAAGGAAGGTGAAGGAGTTCTCTTTGTTTGGATGTTTTATTGTGTGGATGGCCTTAAAGTGAGGCAGGAGACTGCAGATCAAAACATGCTGGGTCTAAGGCAAATGCTCTGTTCAGCTTTGCGACGAGGTCTGGGGCCAGTATGAAGCTCTGGCTGCTCCTCCACCTCCTGTGTGCAACTGGATGTGGTGGGGTCCCCTCCTGCTGAGTGCCTAACAATTATCGAGCCTGCCACCGGCTTGCATTTGAGGCATAGGGAGGCAGTGAAGGTGATGAGCAGTTTACTTTGCATTTTGTGCATTTCCTCCCCGGAGGACTTTTCCGACAACTTGCTCCCTAAGACATAGCTGCCCAAGAAAACACAGAGTCTTTCTGCAAAGGTAACGGAGTCTGGAACCGTGAGGTAGAGAGAGCTGGTACTCCTGTAAACAGATCCTAGTCTGAGAATACACTGTGGTTGCAGAAAGGTGGAACAAAAAAAAAAAGAACAGATAATTGAGCTGAAGTCCCCCAAATGAGTCTATTGCTGGAGGACAGAGAGCTGGTACTGCTACAATCAGTAGCTAGCTTGAGAGAGCTCAGCTGCAGAAAATAGACTCCTGCAAGACCTTATTAAAATCCAAAAAGAAGGCCCTCGGTGGTGAGCACCAATTAAGGGCTGCCCCCCCCCCCCAACATAGTACTCACTGCACCTGTTACAGGACAGTCATCAATGTGCATTCATGGTGGCTCCCGTGTGTGATCGGAACTCAGTGTTGACTGCAGGCGTGAGGTCCTCCAATGGCTGTAGTGAGCTAGACATGCTGCAAACATCGTGGTCGTCCAAGCTGGCAAACTGCAGGCTCCTTGTGGGTGGTCTGACGGCTGTGAGCTGGAATGGTTTGAACTCCCGCTTGTGAGTTGGAACTCAGTGGAACGGTGCTGCACAGGTGGGGGGCTTACCAGATTACACAACTGGGCTATGTATGGCTAACCCCGGCTGCAGGGAGAGATTTGTGGCTCCACTGCAGGGTAAAGTTGATCAGTGTGAAAACTCCAAAGTATATCGCTGAGAAGCACTAACTGTAGACAACAAAATTAAACCAACTGAAGAAATCCTGTGTCACTGTCACAAAGTAACAGACCTGTGCTCTTAGCTGCCTGCTTTCATGGAGGCAGGAAGAGGACTAGCACAATCCACTGGGGGTAGAGTTGGTGTCCCTGTGCCACAAGTCTACTTCCTGCCTCTACAAAAGCCCAAGAGGGAATACCCCAGTATTTTCAGAGCCTTGTGACCAGCACAAGGAGAGAGTGCCTTCTAGGCACGGCCCTCACATGTGACCCGCCCCCACGTCACAGTGCACAATACAGTATTGACTGCACTCTCCTGTACTGAGGTGGTACCCTCTCTCCCCAGTACCAGTGTGATTCCCCTTTAAACCTCTTAGGAAACTCGTCACAGCTTACTGGGTACTCAGTTGCTGAGTCAGTGTAGGCGCACTGGTGCCCCACATGGTTGGCCAACGTTGTTCCACTTTAAATAGCAGCAATGCTCAGTGAGTACTGACATTTTTTTAAACGAGTTTTTATTAAGTTTTATAATAATAGGGCAGAGAAATAAAAAACACAGGTTACTGGAGAATACAAAAGACATTGTTGGCCAAACTTGCGGTTAGATAGGTTACACTATAAATGACAGAAACTAAAACAAGTATTAAGACAGGTGGTAAACATGGATTTTATACTATGTGTCACAGAATAAGCAATTTGTTCCTTAGAGATGCTGAACCACCTTGTTGTACAGAATAAATGACCACTTTAAATTAGTCTTCTCTGAGACACATCCTGGAACACAGCTACATTGTGCAATTTTGACACTGTCACCATAATGGACTTATACTGCTTATGACACTCTATGCTTGACACATAATGTACTATGATTTCAAATGCATCTCTCCTGTATATGTATAATGTTTGAATCCCTGTATTTTAGCTGCTAAATTGTTTAATAAACTTTCAATATATATCTACATATATAGATATATACTGTATATATATATATATATATATATATATATATATATAAAACAACAGTTATGTACTTACTGTAACAGTAGATCTTCAAGAGACTCTTTATCAAGCCACACCTATGAAACTATATATTCTGTAACAGGAAGTATGGTAAGGAACTTCCTGGGGTTATTTGTGACCATTCAACTAGAGGCGTGGCCACTTCTGTTGCCTGTTTTAAATATGTGTCTGTTGCTGAGATCTGTGCAGTTGCCACCTGGAGTACTGTCCACACCTTTACTAAACACTACAGTTTGGATACTACCTCACGAAAAAGGGCAAGTTTTGGCTTAACTGTGCTCCAAGGACTTCTTTCTTAGATCTGTAGGCTCCAGCCACCCAGACCGTTTTATTATCAGTACTGCTTGGTACTCATTCCATCAGTGTGGCCTGATGAAACATATCCTCAAAGAAGACAGAACAGTCACATACTTACCATAATGGTAGATCTTAGAGAGAACCTCTTTCATCAGGCCATGCTGTCGCACCCTCCATCCCTCTAAAGAGGTATAGCTCTGTGAATCCTATCTCTTTATCCAGATAGGTTAACCTGCTGCTTCCTGCCTCACCTGGTAGGCACAGCCAGAGGTTCTCTCCCCATTCCCTATAGCGAGGTCCTCCGAGCATGATCTCCATCTGGAAACTGAGGAGGGAAGAGGCAGCCCACATTTATAGGGGAAGTGCTGACAAAGGATGTTGCTATGGGTGGCCGTTACTGGACTGCTTGCAAAAAGTTTCCGTGTGGTCCTAGCACCTGACAGCTATAGTTTCACAGGTGTGGCCTGATGAAAGAGATATCCTCAAAGAAGATCAAGTATTGCGTCTGGTACATATCGGAGCATACACATGGCAATGATGTTTGGGGCACTCTCAGGAAACCAATACAAGGCATCTACTACATCCCTAATGTGATCGGTACCAAACCCTGGCCATCCCCGGTCTGTTGGCTCACACCTGAAACTGAACTATACTCCTCAGATTTCAGCCATGTAGCTTTGTAGGCTGTTAGTCGGTGTCTGGGCAAATACACTATCCTCTCCAAGGCAGCAACCCAAGAAAGTTTATTGAGCTATTCTTTGTAATTAGGGATCAAGGTGGCTTTCCAGTGTGCGAGGATAACCTGTTTGGCTATGTGACCGGCCAGATAAATACATTTATAATCCCAGCTCCTTTTCGATTGCATCCCAGAAGTTCCTTAAGCTGGGACAAGCCCAAAACATGTGTAAAGGATCTACTTGGGTCTCTCTGCACAACGGTCAACAAGAGGCTGCCCCAAGGAAGCAGCATGTGAGTTCGTAAGGCGTACAGTAGGCTTACTGCATACAAAAGCACTGGGCCCATTTCATATTACAACAAACTGGAAGACATAACAGCTCTTCCAAGATTGTGGACCAGTCTTTCTCTGTATATCAGTGCTCTAATTGAATCGACCATTTTTCTCTCATGCCATTGTTTGATATATGCATATGATGAAGCAATGTGGAGTGAAGCCCAGAAATGGTTCCTCTCTCCCGCTCTGGGCCATCAAGAGACTCTGCTATCGCAAATCGGTCATCGGGCTTCAATGGCTTACCCAATAATGACTCTAGATAGGGTCTCATTTGCAAGTAATTAAATGAGAAGTGTGATTATTTATGGCCTACAATTGTGAGAAGGGAAGAAGAGAATTACTTTCAAAGAGACGGTCAACCAACTGCTTGCCCCTTCGGCTCCTCAATTTCAATGACTACAATTAAGCCACCAATTGCAAAGGCCATTCAATTGCAGAACTGGCTTAACCTCTAATGAGGTATTTGTACTGTAACTCCTGAGATGGCTATCCAAATCTATTTAAAAGGTTTCCCAACTATAGTACAGTTAATAATACTTATTTATTTATTTTTTTACCAGGAGAGACACACTAAGCCAGATCTTGTTTACAGATGCAACCTGGGAGCACAAGGAAGTTAAGTGACTTGCTCAGGGTCACACAGTATGCAAGTGGGGGGCTGTGGGATTCAAACCCAGGTCTCCAGGTTTGCAGCTCAGAGCCTTAAACCACTGCACTATGCTGCCTCCTCAAACCAGTTCCCCAGATGCAGGGGAAAGCCCTGGTTTATTCATTGTTCCTTGGCACAAGGACCTCCGTTACAAGGCAGGGCTGCTGCACAGCTTGCAGCAATTCCTCTTAGACTGCCATTCCACTGCTCTCCCTTTCCCTCCCTCTCTTTCACACTCTCACAGTGTGTCAAGTTCTGCGATGTAAGTCAGAGGTAAAGTTGTCCTTATAATCAGACCAGCACCAAAACTGCAAGGACCCCCATACTTTGGTTTCCAGGTCCTCCGAGAGGTAACAGCCTGGTATTGGGCTATGGTACCTGCTGGCAGAACCTGCAGCAGACCCAAGTGATAGTTCACCTCCTCCTCCTCCTCTCTCTGGGTGTGCACTGGCGATGCTCAATGTCAATGACTAGCACAAGAACGCCTCCCTTTCTGTTATGCTGTTGTTCTGTTTAGGTCCAGTTTGTCAATGGCAGATGCACAGTCGGTTGTAGCACAGATCTCAATCCCTGGACTGCGATCCCTCTTGTGGGTCTCTCCTAGATCTGCCTTGAAGTTAGCTCAGCCCCTGTACTTCTGAGGACAACGGCAAACCCTATTTGTCCATTCAGGTGATCAAGCACAATGGGGAACTCTGGAGGTCTGTCACATGACAGGTGAGTCCATGAGCTCCTGTGACTCCCCAAGCTGGCAAACATCTCTGATTGGCTGACCCCAGGCCCTTAAACCCTGTTGGCATGGCAAGGTGAGTGAACAGGTGGTGAACAGGACAGCCACGGTAAATTCCAATGGCAGTTGCCACAAAAATCCCAAGCCACAAAAATCACTCAGTTCAAGCACCAACTCGCAACCCAAGCCAGTCCGGTATGCAAGGTCCAGATAAAATGAGTTGCATGCAAGGTCCAGATAAAATGAGTTATCAGCCTATTTTACTAATTTGTTTTAAGAAACACTCTTCAAAAATGTTCTGAATGATGACCAATACTCATTCCACACCTGCAAATGCTTCTTACCCAGAAAAGGAGTGACTCGTAACAGTACTGTTGCTTCAAAAGGAGCCTTCTTCCGAGGGTTGAAGCACATTTACTCACCCAAATTTCACTTTACTCATCTAGTTTAAAAATATGGGGAGAAAATTACTTTTGCCTGCCAAAATTATCTGGAGCACTGCTTGTATGGGTGCAACCTCGAATTCGGTGGGGGTCCGTCAGTAGATTGGGAAATTCCCAGTCTAGTTGCTGCCCTAGCAGTGTCGGCTCCACTGGCAACACTGAATGTCTTTGATGTCCAAGCAAGCAAAGGAATCTTAAAGGCATAGTAACCCACGGGGTTGGGGGGGGCACACATATGCTTCAGTTCTGGCTTCCCAGTTACTCTTCCCTGAGTACAAGGTCTGTGAGTTAAAACATTGTGGCAAGGCAGCACTACAATGGCAATGGCCTGAGGCAGGGCACCAAGGGAAACATGCCAGAACGACAGTCCAGAAGCAGGCAACAGGAGTGGCCAGCAGAGGGAAATTAAAAATGTAGCCTTTGGTAACCAGGTGGAGCCGAACTGGGACAAACCCCATTTACAACGGCAACCCACACATTACATGAAAAACAGCAGTACAGACAGCAATAACAGAACGATCAATCACACTTCTGATCAGGTAAGAGTTATATTTACAAAGGTCAATAAGGTATTGTTTGTGTAAATTTTTAAAGGATCAAAAAGAATTTTCCTCTGTCAGGTAGGCCAGTAAAGTATCCCAGAGTTTGGGAGTGACATAATAAATGGAATGCTGACCCACTGCGGTTCTGAAATGGGAAATTAACTATACATTTGCCGATGCTGGAAGCAGTGCAGGGAAGGCATTAGGATAGGCACCTGAAGCAAGCCCCAGCAGGAAGGAAGGCACAGCAGAGTTGTTAGGGAGGGACCCCCAAAAAACAGTAATGGGGGAAACAACAGCCAGAAGCCCCCTGGGAAAACAAAAAGCCAGTGGAGCCAAAGGAGTAGATGGCAACCAAAACAGAGGCCCAGTGGGCAGGGTGACCTAATACAACCACTACAGGAAAATGGGAGCAGGAACTGCCCAGCACAGCTAGGGGATTGTCAGCAATGCAGGCGGATGTGGGCAGGAAGGGAGGTGGGGAACAGACCAGCAGGCACAAAATCTATGAATGGCTTAAATACTAATCAGTGGGGGACATGATGTTCACTGCCTACTGTCTCGCCCAACACCAAGCACAGCTCTGACATTACTACAATGCTGCATAGACTGCTGGGGTTGAGGTCCAAGTGTGGGTGTCTGGACTTATTCTGACACCTACTGAAGATTTATTTATTTAAACCTGAGCAGTCAGCTCATTTCCGGATACATCCTGGGGGAGGGGAAAATGGTACAATACAAGGCATGATAGCTTGAGAGCAACAGCGCTCAAGTGCAAGATACAATGAGACAGGTACAGTACAAGACATGGTAACCAGAATTCAAAATACAGTTACAAGTTAGCCGTAAAATGCAGAGCAGTCAGAGCCCAAGTGCCTAGAAACAATGAGATACCACCTGAAATTGTGTAGTCAGAGGAGAAGCAGGAGGGGAGGAGGGCAGGGAGTACATGAGATGGGGTGAGGCGAAGCAGGAGGAGGAGGGCAGGGAGTACATGAGATGGGGTGAGGAGAAGCAGGAGGAGGAGGGCAGGGTAACATGAGATGGGGTGAGGCGAAGCAGGAGGAGGGCAGGGAGTACATGAGATGGGGTGAGGAGAAGCAGGAGGGAGGAGGGAGTACATGAGATGGGGTGAGGGAAGCAGGAGGGAGGAGGGCAGGGAGTACATGAGATGGGGTGAGGAGAAGCAGGAGGGGAGGAGGGCAGGGAGTACATGAGATGGGGTGAGGAGAAGCAGGAGGGGAGGAGGGCAGGGAGTACATGAGATGGGGTGAGGAGAAGCAGGAGGGGAGGAGGCAGGAGTACATGAGATGGGGTGAGGCGAAGCAGGAGGAGGAGGGCAGGAGTACATGAGATGGGGTGAGGAAGCAGGAGGGAGGAGGGCAGGAGTACATGAGATGGGGTGAGGAGAAGCAGGAGGGAGGAGGCAGGGAGTACATGAGATGGGGTGAGGCGAAGCAGGAGGGAGGAGGGCAGGGTACATGAGATGGGGTGAGGCGAAGCAGGAGGGAGGAGGGCAGGAGTACATGAGATGGGGTGAGGAAGCAGGAGGGAGGAGGGCAGGAGTACATGAGATGGGGTGAGGCGAAGCAGGAGGAGGAGGGCAGGAGTACATGAGATGGGGTGAGGCAGCAGGAGGAGGAGGGCAGGAGTACATGAGATGGGGTGGAGGAAGCAGGAGGGAGGAGGCAGGAGTACATGAGATGGGGTGAGGCGAAGCAGGAGGGGAGGGCAGGGAGTACATGAGATGGGGTGGAAGCAGGAGGAGGAGGGCAGGGAGTACATGAGATGGGGTGAGGCGAAGCAGGAGGGAGGAGGCAGGATACATGAGATGGGGTGGGAAGCAGGAGGAGGGAGGGACATGAGATGGGGTGGGCAGAGGAGGAGGGCAGGAGTACATGAGATGGGGTGAAGGACAGGAGGAGGAGGCAGGAGCACATGAGATGGGGTGAGGCGAGCAGGAGGGAGGAGGGCAGGGAGTACATGAGATGGGGTGAGGTGAGCAGGAGGGAGGAGGCAGGGAGTACATGAGATGGGGTGAGGCGGAAGCAGGAGGGAGGAGGGCAGGAGTACATGAGATGGGGTGGTGAGAAGCAGGAGGAGGAGGGCAGGGAGTACATGAGATGGGGTGAGGCGGAAGCAGGAGGGAGGAGGGCAGGGAGTACATGAGATGGGGTGAGGCGAGCAGGAGGAGGAGGCAGGAGTACATGAGATGGGGTGAGGAAGCAGGAGGAGGAGGGCAGGAGTACATGAGATGGGGTGAGGCAGCAGGAGGGAGGAGGCAGGGAGTACATGAGGATGGGGTGAGTGAAGCAGGAGGGAGGAGGGCAGGGTACATGAGATGGGGTGAGGCGACAGGAGGGAGGAGGGCAGGTACATGAGATGGGGTGGTGAGAGCAGGAGGGAGGAGGCAGGAGTACATGAGATGGGGTGAGTGAAGCAGGAGGGAGGAGGGCAGGAGTACATGAGATGGGGTGGTGACAGGAGGAGGAGGCAGGAGTACATGAGATGGGGTGAGGGAGCAGGAGGGAGGAGGCAGGAGTACATGAGATGGGGTGAGTGAAGCAGGAGGAGGAGGGCAGGGAGTACATGAGATGGGGTGAGGGGGAGCAGGAGGAGGAGGGCAGGAGTACATGAGATGGGGTGAGGCGAAGCAGGAGGGAGGAGGGCAGGAGTACATGAGATGGGGTGAGGCGAAGCAGGAGGAGGAGGAGCAGGAGTACATGAGATGGGGTGAGGCGAGCAGGAGGGAGGAGGCAGGAGTACATGAGATGGGGTGAGGCGAAGCAGGAGGAGGAGGGCAGGAGTACATGAGATGGGGTGAGGCAGGAGGAGGAGGAGGGAGTACATGAGATGGGGTGAGGCGAAGCAGGAGGAGGGGCAGGAGTACATGAGATGGGGTGGAGGCAGGAGGGAGGAGGGCAGGGAGTACATGAGATGGGGTGAGGCAAGCAGGAGGGAGGAGGGCAGGAGTACATGAGATGGGGTGAGGAAGCAGGAGGGAGGAGGGCAGGAGTACATGAGATGGGGTGAGGCGAAGCAGGAGGGAGGAGGCAGGAGTACATGAGATGGGGTGAGGCAGGAGGAGGAGGAGCAGGAGTACATGAGATGGGGTGAGGCGAAGCAGGAGGGAGGAGGGCAGGAGTACATGAGATGGGGTGAGGAGCAGGAGGAGGAGAGGCAGGGAGTACATGAGATGGGGTGAGGCGAAGCAGGAGGGAGGAGGCAGGAGTACATGAGATGGGGTGAGGCGGAGCAGGAGGGAGGAGGGCAGGAGTACATGAGATGGGGTGAGGCGAAGCAGGAGGAGGAGCAGGAGTACATGAGATGGGGTGAGGCGAAGCAGGAGGAGGAGGGCAGGGAGTATGAGATGGGGTGAGGCGAAGCAGGAGGGAGGAGGGCAGGAGTACATGAGATGGGGTGAGGCGAACAGGAGGAGGAGGGCAGGAGTCATGAGATGGGGTGAGCGAGCAGGAGGGAGGAGGGCAGGGAGTACATGAGATGGGGTGAGGCGAAGCAGGAGGGAGGAGGGCAGGAGTACATGAGATGGGGTGAAGTGACAGGAGGAGGAGCAGGAGTACATGAGATGGGGTGAGCGAAGCAGGAGGAGGAGGGCAGGAGTACATGAGATGGGGTGGTGAGCAGGAGGGAGGAGGGCAGGAGTACATGAGATGGGGTGAGGCGAAGCAGGAGGGAGGAGGGCAGGAGTACATGAGATGGGGTGAGGCGAAGCAGGAGGAGGAGGCAGGAGTACATGAGATGGGGAGGCGAAGCAGGAGGGAGGAGGCAGGAGTACATGAGATGGGGTGAGTGAGCAGGAGGAGGAGGGCAGGAGTACATGAGATGGGGTGAGGCGAAGCAGGAGGAGGAGGGCAGGAGTACATGAGATGGGTGAGGCGAAGCAGGAGGAGGAGGAGGAGTACATGAGATGGGGTGAGTGAGCAGGAGGAGAGGCAGGGACAGAGATGGGTGAGAAGCAGGAGGGAGGAGGCAGGGTACATGAGATGGGGTGAGGCAGCAGGAGGAGGAGGCAGGAGTACATGAGATGGGGTGGTGAAGCAGGAGGAGGAGGGCAGGAGTACATGAGATGGGGTGGTGAGCAGGAGGAGGAGGCAGGAGTACATGAGATGGGGTGGTGAAGCAGGAGGAGGAGGCAGGAGTACATGAGATGGGGTGAGGCGAGCAGGAGGGAGGAGGCAGGGGTACATGAGGATGGGGTGAGGGGAAGCAGGAGGGAGGAGGGCAGGGAGTACATGAGATGGGGTGGGAGCAGGAGGAGGAGGGCAGGAGTACATGAGATGGGGTGAGGCGAGCAGGAGGGAGGAGGGCAGGAGTACATGAGATGGGGTGGCGAAGCAGGAGGGGAGGGCAGGAGTACATGAGATGGGGTGGTGAACAGGAGGAGGAGGCAGGGAGTACATGAGATGGGGTGGTGACAGGAGGAGGAGGGCAGGAGTACATGAGATGGGTGAGGCGAAGCAGGAGGAGGAGGGCAGGAGTACATGAGATGGGGTGAGGCTGAAGCAGGAGGGAGGGCAGGGAGTACATGAGATGGGGTGGTGAAGCAGGAGGGAGGAGGGCAGGAGTACATGAGATGGGGTGAGGCGGAAGCAGGAGGGAGGAGGCAGGAGTACATGAGATGGGGTGGTGAAGCAGGAGGAGGAGGGCAGGGGTACATGAGATGGGGTGGTGAGCAGGAGGGAGGAGGCAGGGAGTACATGAGATGGGGTGAGGCGAAGCAGGAGGAGGAGGGCAGGAGTACATGAGATGGGGTGAGGAGCGAAGGAGGAGGGCAGGAGTACATGAGATGGGGTGAGGTGAGCAGGAGGAGGAGGGCAGGAGTACAATGAGATGGGGTGGTGAACAGGAGGAGGGCAGGGGTACATGAGATGGGGTGGTGAGCAGGAGGGAGGGGCAGGGAGTACATGAGATGGGGTGAGGCGGAAGCAGGAGGAGGGCAGGAGTACAGATGAGATGGTGAGCAGGAGGAGGAGGGCAGGAGTACATGAGATGGGGTGAGTGACAGGAGGAGGAGGGCAGGGAGTACATGAGATGGGGTGGTGAGCAGGAGGGAGGAGGGCAGGAAGTACATGAGATGGGGTGAGGAGCAGGAGGGAGGAGGCAGGAAGTACATGAGATGGGGTGGTGAGCAGGAGGAGGAGGGCAGGGTACATGAGATGGGGTGAGGCGAAGCAGGAGGAGGAGGGCAGGAGTACATGAGATGGGGTGGAGGGCAGGAGGGAGGAGGGCAGGAGTACATGAGATGGGGTGAGGCGAGCAGGAGGAGGAGGGCAGGAGTACATGAGATGGGGTGAGGCGAAGCAGGGGAGGAGGGCAGGAGTACATGAGATGGGGTGAGGCAAGCAGGAGGGAGGAGGGCAGGAGTACATGAGATGGGGTGAGGCGAGCAGGAGGAGGAGGGCAGGGAGTACATGAGATGGGGTGAAGTGAACAGGAGGGAGGAGGCAGGGAGTACATGAGATGGGGTGGTGAAGCAGGAGGGAGGAGGGCAGGGAGTACATGAGATGGGGTGAGGCGAAGCAGGAGAGGAGGGCAGGAGTACATGAGATGGGGTGAGGCGAAGCAGGAGGGAGGAGGGCAGGAGTACATGAGATGGGGTGGTGAGCAGGAGGAGGGCAGGGAGTACATGAGATGGGGTGGTGACAGGAGGAGGAGGGCAGGAGTACATGAGATGGGGTGGGAAGCAGGAGGAGGAGGGCAGGAGTACATGAGATGGGGTGAGTGAGCAGGAGGGAGGAGGGCAGGGAGTACATGAGATGGGGTGGGTGAGCAGGAGGGAGGAGGGCAGGAGTACATGAGATGGGGTGGGCGAGCAGGAGGAGGAGGGCAGGGAGTACATGGGATGGGGTGGTGAAGCAGGAGGAGGAGGCAGGAGTACATGAGATGGGGTGAGGCGAAGCAGGAGGAGGAGGGCAGGGGTACATGAGATGGGGTGGGCGAAGCAGGAGGAGGAGGGCAGGGAGTACATGAGATGGGGTGAGGAGCAGGAGGAGGAGGGCAGGGAGTACATGAGATGGGGTGAGGCAGGAGGAGGAGGGCAGGAGTACATGAGATGGGGTGGTGAGCAGGAGGAGGGGCAGGGAGTACATGAGATGGGGTGAGGCGAAGCAGGAGGAGGAGGGCAGGAGTACATGAGATGGGGTGGGAAGCAGGAGGGGAGGAGGCAGGAGTACATGAGATGGGGTGAGGAGCAGGAGGGAGGAGGCAGGAGTACATGAGATGGGGTGAGGCGAAGCAGGAGGAGGGCAGGAGTACATGAGATGGGGTGAGGCGAGCAGGAGGAGGAGGGCAGGAGTACATGAGGATGGGGTGAGAAGCAGGAGGAGGAGGGCAGGAGTACATGAGATGGGGTGGTGAAGCAGGAGGGAGGAGGGCAGGAGTACATGAGATGGGGTGAGGCGAAGCAGGAGGAGGAGGCAGGAGTACATGAGATGGGGTGAGGCGAAGCAGGAGGAGGAGGGCAGGAGTACATGAGATGGGGTGAGTGAACAGGAGGGAGGAGGCAGGAGTACATGAGATGGGGTGGTGAAGCAGGAGGAGGAGGCAGGGTACATGAGATGGGGTGAGGCGAAGCAGGAGGAGGAGGCAGGGAGTACATGAGATGGGGTGAGGCGAAGCAGGAGGAGGAGGGCAGGGAGTACATGAGATGGGGTGGAGAGCAGGAGGAGGAGGGCAGGAGTACATGAGATGGGGTGGGAGCAGGAGGAGGAGGGCAGGAGTACATGAGATGGGGTGAGGCGAAGCAGGAGGAGGAGGGCAGGAGCACATGAGATGGGGTGAGTGAAGCAGGAGGGAGGAGGGCAGGAGTACATGAGATGGGGTGAGGCGAAGCAGGAGGGAGGAGGGCAGGAGTACATGAGATGGGGTGGGCGAGCAGGAGGGGGAGGGCAGGAGTACATGAGATGGGGTGAGTGAGCAGGAGGAGGAGGGCAGGAGTACATGAGATGGGGTGGCGAAGCAGGAGGAGGAGGGCAGGAGTACATGAGATGGGGTGGAGCAAGCAGGAGGAGGAGGGCAGGAGTACATGAGATGGGGTGAGGAAGCAGGAGGGAGGAGGCAGGGAGTACATGAGATGGGGGGGGGCGAAGCAGGAGGAGGAGGGCAGGAGTACATGAGATGGGGTGAGGCGAAGCAGGAGGAGGAGGGCAGGAGTACATGAGATGGGGTGAGGAAGCAGGAGGGAGGAGGGCAGGAGTACATGAGATGGGGTGAGTGAGCAGGAGGGAGGAGGGCAGGAGTACATGAGATGGGGTGAGGCGAAGCAGGAGGAGGAGGGCAGAGACATGAGATGGGGTGAGGCGAAGCAGGAGGGAGGAGGGCAGGAGTACATGAGATGGGGTGAGGCGAAGCAGGGAGGAGGGCAGGAGTACATGAGATGGGGTGAGGCGAAGCAGGAGGGAGGAGGGCAGGAGTACATGAGATGGGGTGAGGCGAGCAGGAGGGGAGGAGGGCAGGAGTACATGAGATGGGGTGAGGCGAGCAGGAGGAGGAGGCAGAGTACATGAGATGGGGTGAGAGAGCAGGAGGGAGGAGGGCAGGAGTACATGAGATGGGGTGAGGCGGAAGCAGGAGGGAGGAGGCAGGGTACATGAGATGGGGTGAGGGGCAGGAGGGAGGAGGGCAGGAGTACATGAGATGGGGTGGTGAGAGCAGGAGGAGGCAGGGAGTACATGAGATGGGGTGAGGCGAAGCAGGAGGGGAGGAGGGCAGGGAGTACATGAGATGGGGTGAGGCGAAGCAGGAGGGGAGGAGGGCAGGGAGTACATGAGATGGGGTGAGGCGAAGCAGGAGGGGAGGAGGGCAGGGAGTACATGAGATGGGGTGAGGCGAAGCAGGAGGGGAGGAGGGCAGGGAGTACATGAGATGGGGTGAGGCGAAGCAGGAGGGGAGGAGGGCAGGAGTACATGAGATGGGGTGAGGCACAGGAGGGAGGAGGGCAGGAGTACATGAGATGGGGTGAGTGGACAGGAGGGAGGAGGGCAGGAGTACATGAGATGGGGTGAGAAGCAGGAGGGAGGAGGGCAGGAGTACATGAGATGGGGTGGCGAAGCAGGAGGAGGAGGGCAGGGTACATGAGATGGGGTGAGGCGAAGCAGGAGGAGGAGGGCAGGAGTACATGAGATGGGGTGAGGCGAAGCAGGAGGAGGAGGGCAGGAGTACATGAGATGGGGTGAAGCGAAGCAGGAGGGAGGAGGGCAGGAGTACATGAGATGGGGTGAGGCGAGCAGGAGGAGGAGGGCAGGAGTACATGAGATGGGGTGAGGCGAAGCAGGAGGAGGAGGGCAGGGAGTACATGAGATGGGGTGAGGCGAAGCAGGAGGGAGGAGGCAGGAGTACATGAGATGGGGTGAGGTGAAGCAGGAGGAGGAGGGCAGGAGTACATGAGATGGGGTGAGGCGAAGCAGGAGGGAGGAGGCAGGGAGTACATGAGATGGGGTGAGCGAAGCAGGAGGGAGGAGGCAGGGTACATGAGATGGGGTGAGGCAGGAGGGAGGAGGAGCAGGGAGTACATGAGATGGGGTGAGGAGAAGCAGGAGGGGAGGAGGGCAGGGAGTACATGAGATGGGGTGAGGAGAAGCAGGAGGGGAGGAGGGCAGGGAGTACATGAGATGGGGTGAGGCGAAGCAGGAGGGGAGGAGGGCAGGGAGTACATGAGATGGGGGGTGAGCAGGAGGAGGAGGGCAGGGAGTACATGAGATGGGGTGAGGCGAAGCAGGAGGGGAGGAGGGCAGGGAGTACATGAGATGGGGTGAGGCGAAGCAGGAGGGGAGGAGGGCAGGGAGTACATGAGATGGGGTGAGGCGAAGCAGGAGGGGAGGAGGGCAGGGAGTACATGAGATGGGGTGAGGCGAAGCAGGAGGGGAGGAGGGCAGGGAGTACATGAGATGGGGTGAGGAGAAGCAGGAGGGGAGGAGGGCAGGGAGTACATGAGATGGGGTGAGGCGAAGCAGGAGGGGAGGAGGGCAGGGAGTACATGAGATGGGGTGAGGATTGTGGCAGTTGCGGTGAGGGGGAGCAGGGTGAGGCCTCTGAGGAGGTCAGAGAGGGCCCAAGAGGAAGGGGAAAATCGGATGGCATGTGGGAGGGAATTCCATATTTTAGGGAAATGGTGTCTGAAAGCAGCTAGCTGATGGTCATGGAGGCAGGGGGAACAACAAGGGTACAATCATTGGAGCTTCTGAGGGCTTGGGAGTGGGGGGGAAGAGGAAAGCAGAGAGAGGCAGAGAGGTAGGAGGGGAGACAGCCAAACCAGAATTTGCTCACAAAGTTAATGTAGTGGACACTGTGCCTGTCCTCAGGAGAGGGAAAGGAGAGAGACTGATACATGGAGTAGTGATGAGTGCGAGGGGGGCAGTCGAGAACGTAGCGGCAAAGAGAGTGGAAGAAAGTGTCCAGTCTGGTGAGAGTAGTACCTGGGGCAGCACTACAGACTACATTGCTGCAGTCAAAAGATTGTTAGGATCATTCCCTGGATGACAGCATGGTGAGCCGGCAGTGGGATACAGTCACGGTTCCTGTGCAGGGCACCAAGCTTGGGGTATAGTTTTCTGACAACAGCATCCACATGTACAGAGACGTTTAGGTGTTGGTCAAGCCAGATACCTAAATACCTAAAGGTTGTGACATCCTCTAATGGGGAGCCGTCAAGAGTGTGGAAGGAGGGAAGGAAGGAAGGGAAGTCCAGAGAGCCTCTGCCTCATGCCAAAGGACATGGAGACGGTCTCCTTAGCATTGAGGAATAGCTGGTTAGAGCGTAGCCAGAGCTGAATTTGATCAAAGTCAAGCTGGAGACTCTGTGCCACATCAGTAGTGGAGGGGCCTGAGAAAAAAAGAACTGTGTCATCCACATACATGTGGATGGATTCGGAAGAGCAGATGGAGGGGAGATCGTTGAGGAAGATGGGGAATAACAGGGGGTCTAGCACAGAACCTTGCGGGACCTCAGTGGTTATAGGCAAGGAAGGGGAGAGGGCATCACCTATTTTGACAGACTGAGACCTGCCCGTGAAGTATGAGTGGAATCAGCTGATGGTCACTTCAGAGAGAGACCGGCAGCTGGGAGTTTGGACAGTAGTAGGGAGCGAGAGACAGTGTCAAATGCCTTGGCAAGGTCAACGAAAATGGCGGAGGTGAAGAGGCCATAACCATATTAAAGAACAATCTTATATAAATTGTCAAAATTTACACTTTGGTATACTGTTATCGCACTCTGTGTTGATGATTGCTGTGTATACATTAATTTGTCTGCAGGGTGTCCATTCCCTTGTGTGACAAGCCTTATCACTTGCCTTGTACTGTATTTTTTTGGACAAATGTGTGCCATCGTACCATCACGTACCTACAAATGTGCTTAATACTTTTGTAACCCCCCTGCAAATGGGGGTTCCCAAAAGACTTCCAGGAGCTTGCTTGAATGCTCCAAGCCTGAATGGTGTTTGGCATTTAAGCCATTTATCAGTGAGTGTTTTTAGAACCTCTGGTACTGTCTCTTTAAGAGCTGTCTGCTTGCAGACATAATTAGTTTGTATGTGGGACTGTGTGTTTCTTTGATTGAGTACCACTCAAGCTGCAGCCAATTCACTTCATTTTTGCAGTCACTAGGAGTGCAAAGGGGAACCTATCTGACAGATGTACTGTTTGCCAGAAATTATTTAGAGTAATAATGAAATTACAGTTTGTCTAACCTGCTTTCTTTGCAGTCAGAACTGTGTCTGCTAGTTCCCCATTCTAGTTTTGAACTGCTGAACTGGACCAATCAGTGTGGGGTAAGCTAGCTCTAAAATGGTGCCTTGGCAGAATCAGAACTTGGACTCATAATCTGAGCCAGCCACAAGAGGATTGTATGGGCAGTGACTCTGGGAGATGTGGTTTAGACTTCAGCACCTTTTGGACCAACAGCAGCAGTCTATTGTGAGGTGACAGCCAATCCAGTCAAGAACTGGGAGGAACTCAAAGGAAGTGCCAGTTTTGTCGGTTGGAGTTTCAGTTGAGCTTTGGCAGTGAAGAAGGAAGGAGCCCTGTGCTTTCAGTGTGCAGTTTAGTCCAAAAGCGTGTATGAGGCCCAGAGTTCGGTCTGCAGCTTGTTAGGACTGAATCCGTCCTGTGAAAAGAATCAAAGGATCTCTGAAGAGTAGAAACCAGGCTCACCCTGTAGAAGACTGGAGGAATTGCTGAAAATTACACTCGGTCTGTCAGGAACTGAATCTGCTGTGTGTTCTCCCGGTATTGTGCAGTAATTGCGATCGGGATACAGATGCAGCCTGCCTGGTATAGTGCTTTCTTTATATGGATGTGTGAAGAGGTTTGTGCACCTCAAGTGAGCCCTGCTGACATTGAAGGACCCTATCTTATTTGGAGGTCGTGAGTACTAATTCAGGGTCGCTCCTGTTGAATTGCCACATTAAATCCAAATGGAATTACTGTACTGCTGACTGTTTAATTCTCCTTTTCTCTGTGTGAAGGGCCCTACCAGCTGCCTGGTTTGGACTAGCCACTAGGGCTTGGGTACCCAGGGACAGTAACTGATAGGGATAGGCCTGTGCACAGAGCCATAGGTAGATTATTAGAGTGATAAGCTAATTAACCTGATTTCCCCTGTCCTTGTTATATCCCCTAAATAAATCAGAGCTGCTTGTTTCAGCAAAGTTATACTGCCTGAGGTATTTGTCTATGTTAAAGTACTGTACTGTGATTGTTGCACTGTATCTCATTTCACAGGAGGTCCCAGTGCGGAACCAGACCTGGGGGTAAGTGTATACTGTGAAGGTAATTTGATATATTGTGTGGGCCACTAGTGGGAAGAAAGGGGGTTGCAGTGTCCCAGAGGGCTGTGACCAAGTTAGTTTAGTGTACAAACCCTGACCTCTGGGTGGAGGCACCCGCCATTGGATCAGGCCCCTCAACCTGTTGGTGGCAAATCAGGCAGGGGTAGTAGCCCTGGGATAGCGCCATCTAGGGGTTACATCTTGGAGGCTCACCGCTGGGATTGTGTGTCCTCTAGTGGCCATATTCTGAACCACTGTTAAGAAAAATGGGTACCCGACAGAAGTGGCTGTGCACCGGCTGGTGGAGTGGTGTACTGGGGAGGAGATCGACCCCAAAATGCTATGCTTATCCTGGACATCCCCTGGTATCACACGGACACTGTGCAGGAGTACTTTCAAGGTGGAAGGTTTACAAAACCCTGTGGTGGTGGGTCAGCATGCTAATCTGCTCACCCACACTTTCCTGGCCCTAGTAGAGTTTAAGGATCCCATAGATAGCTCCAAAGTGCCACAGACCATTACCCCAGAGGAGCCCTCACTGCTTGGAGAGTGATAACTAAGGACAGTAAAGACCGGGGAATCAGCCCCCACCACTATCTGAAACTTTTGAGGAGAAATTTGCTGAATGGTTGCTGGGAGAGGGAAAACTGTGGAGGACTTGAAGAAACTATTCTTGCCACCTGGGGTGTTCCTCCCAACACCCTCTCCTGCTCCAGTGCCCGTAATGGTGGCTGAACCAATGAAGACCCTATTTCTGCACCTGCCATTAGTCACGACTCTTACCGAAGGTTGAGGATCTTCTCTGGCACCTCCCACCCCCAAGGGAGGATGACTGGGAGACCTGGATAGACTATGTTGCCCCAAGTGCTAGAATGGCAATGCTCGGAAGGCAAAGCGGAAAGAGGGTTAGTGAGAGCCTCCAGGTCCTGCCCTGGCTACCATCCGTGCAACGGCCAGTAACCCTGAAGCGACTGCACAGGCCTATCTTGAGGCCTTGGAGAATGTGTATGGGAGCCCAGATTCTGATGAGGACCTATGGTGGAAGTAAGAAATGCACAAGTACCAAGGGAGTTGTTGTCTGTGTATGTCTCTCGGCTGGAAAAATTTTTGCAAGAATGCCTCAGAAAGGGTAGTTTGCCAGCGATTGAACTGGACGAACCAGACTGGACAGAATCCTTAAGTCTGCCCCTTCTCAGAACTGCTGTTGCTTCAGTTACGCCTGGCAAATCGACTGGAATCCCCACCTCCTATGATGAGTTAATGAGAGAAATTGAGGAGTTGAGAAAGGCGACCTCGGAGGTACCTGCACCAACAGCTGTGGCTACGACCAGTGACTGAGGGTGACCCATCAAGTGAAGTTCAGGGGCAGAGGTTGACAGTCAATGAGTGCTCTGACAAGGAAAAGATATGCCACAATGGGGCGAACTGTTGAGAGAGATCCGAATTCAAAACAGTCCCTTTATGAAGGCCACGCCTGCAAGTACGGCCCTGACCTATATCCGACTGCATCTGCTACTGAGGGGTGGGGTACCCACCCATGTATCTCCTGCTGATAACAGCTCCAAACTCAATTCCTTGACCATGGAAGTGGAGAAACTGACGAGATGTCTCCAAATGCTTATCACGCCGCAGACAGAGATGGCACCCAGGTTTCCAGTTAGTAATACCCCCGCCCTGGCTCCCAGTGTGGCGCCGGCCAGCTCAAACTCCAGAAAGTATGTTTTGCTATAATTGTGGGAAAGATGGGCACATGAAAGGAATGCCAGTCCCAAAAGACACTGACAAAGTTGCATATAGGCTACAAGGAGAGCTTGGAGAAGAAATCAGTGGTTAAGAGGTGCACAACATGATCCCAGTGAGGGCACCAAAATGCTAATTCACGTCCTTTTGTGGCAAGGTCAGTTGCCCAGGCCCACTACCGCCTCTCCAGACTGGTCCAGAATAGGGTCCCTCCATGGAGACCACTGTAAAGGTGAATGGAGTGTCTACAAGAGCTGTATTAGACAGTGGCTCAAGTGACAATTATGTTCCAGGATTGGTATCAGAAACATTTGTCAGACGTACCCTTACAACCATTAGAAGGACTGCATGTATGGGGTTAAGTGAGAAGGCCTACCCCTATTCGGGTATATCCATTTGGCTGTCTTTCCCCACCTCCGTGGCTGGAGTGGCCGAACAAGTAGAGACCCTAGCCTTAGTGTGTCCCCCACTGGACTGTATGATGGTGTCCTTTGTTGATTGGAACAAATGCTCATATGTTCGGAAGGCTGGCACAGTTGTGTTATAGAAAACAGGGTCAAAGACTAGTAGAGCTTTAAGAGTTCGGCTTTAATTAAGAGGCCTATGAGGCACAGAGATGCTGAAAAACAGAACCAGAGGAACCGGTCGGAATTGTATGGAAGAAGGATCCTGAGTCTCTGATCCTGGCGCCAAATGCCCAGTGTACCTTACAGGAGAGGTCCGTATCAGAAAGGATGTTAAGAATAAAATATTAATGTTGGATGCACCAGGCGATGGAAAATTGCCAGAGGACTGCTGGTCAAGCCTAGTATTTTGCCCGCTAGAGCCCATGCTTATGCCAGAAGGGTAATGGTCCAAGTTCATAATGTGTCTGAAAGAGACATTCGGTAAACAGAGGTTGCATCCTGGCTAATGTGCATTGTGCAGACACTGCAGTGCTACCCAGCAGCAAGAGTTCAAGGAAGAATGACAGAGTACCCTGACTTGTTTGATTTCGCGACTCCGCTGCCAGCTGAATGGAAAGTGAGGATCAGTGAGAAGCTTGCCCAGAGAGACCAGGTGTTTTCTTTAAAGGAATGGGATGTAGGATGCGGCAAGGAGCTGAGCATATCCGGCTGCATGACGAAAGACCATTTCGTGAGAGGTCTCGACGCCTGGCACCTGCTGACATAGATGATGTGAGACGGCATCTGCAAGAGATGTTAGCTGCTGGTGTAATACAAGAATCCAGAAGCCTTATGCTTCCCCCATTGTGGTAGTGAGGAAAAGAATGGAACAGTAAGGATGTGTGTGATTATCGCACCTTAAACCGCGGACTATCCCTGATCAGTACACAATGCCCCGCATTCAGGATGCTTTGGACTGCCTAAACGGGAGCAAGTGGTTCTCTGTGCTGGATCTCCGTGGGTACTACCAGATCCGATGGCCCCAGAGGACCGTGAGAAAGACGGCCTTTATCTGTCCGCTTGGCTTCTATGAATTCATGAGGGATGCCTCAAGGGATTCAGGTGCCCCAGCCACTTTTCAACGATTGATGGAGCGTGCAGTGGGGACATGAACTTACTAGAGTGCCTGGTATACCTAGACGATGTTATGTGTTTGGCAGCTCACTGGAGGAACATGAGAGCAGATTATTTAAGGTATTGGACCGACTGGAGGACTTTGGCCTTAAACTGTCCATTGATAAGTGTCAATTCTTTCAAACATCAGTAAAGTATGTGGGACACATAGTATCCACGAGGGAATAGAGACACCCAAGTAAAGTTGAGGCCTTGACCACCTGGCCACAGCCCAAAATCTAAAAGAACTGCAAAGATTCCTGGGATTCTGTGGTTATTATCGGAGCTCATCAAGGACTATTCAAGAGTGATCCGCCCTTACTTAACCTTACTCAAGGGTATCCCAACCCACAAAAATACCAAAAGTCAGCGTCCCTCAAGACTGAAAGAGTGTATTTTCATCCAGTGGAAGTATTTGGGGCCCGCTGGACTCCTGATTGTGAGACTGCTTTTCATGAGATCATATATCAACTTACCCATGCTCCAGTGCTGGCCTATGCCGATCCAAGAAAACCTACGTCCTGCACACTGATGCTAGCTTGCAAGGGTTGGGGGCTGTGTTGTACCAAAGAGCACGAGAATGGCCTGAGACCAGTGGCCTTTGCCAGTAGAAGCCTGACCCCATCCGAAAAGAACTATCCTGTACATAAGTTAGAGTTCCTAGCTTTGAAGTAGGCTATTGTTGACCAATTCCATGAGTACTTGTATGGGGCTAAAATACTAGTAAAACTGACAATAATCCTTTGACCTATGTGCAGACCTCATAAGTTGGATGCCACTGGCCATAGGTGGCTTTCTGCATTATCTACATATGACTATGCTCTCGAATACCGAGCAGGTCTGAACCACATAGATGCTGATGCTCTCTCCGGAGGCCTGTTCCCCAGAATGATTGGGTCCGATTGGCAGAACCTGACATTCGGCACTCTGCACGAGATTTGACAGGGAGGAACAAATGTCCATGGACGCAGTGGACTGCATGGTGGATTGCTTGGGAGCCTCTGAGAATTGCATACCTGCTGCTTATTGCCACTTTTCTGCAATAGACATTGGTGCACTGCCGCAGCTGGACAATGACAGTATTGGCGGCTCAATCCCGATCCCATGATCAAAGCAGCTTTAGAAGCCCTCTATGCAGGAAAGATGTGTCCAAATTACGCTCCACTGATTTGAGAACTGCACTGTTATACAAAGAAGGTCCTAAGTTGAAACTGATCAATAAACTGTTATACAGAGAAACAGTAGACAGAGGGGACAAGTAGACAAACAACAACTAGTGCTGCCCACTGCCTTCGAGACTCAGTACTGAGGTCCTTGCACAACCACATGGGGCACCTTGGTATAGACAGAACACTTGACTTGGTGAGATCCAGATTCTATTGCCCTAAGATGGGGCTGATGTGGAGCAACACATTCGAACTTGTAGTCGCTGCTTACAGAGGAAAGCTTTGCCCCAGAGGGCTGCCCCTTGTTAACATCACCACCAGTGCACCCATGGAGCTGGTCTGTATTGATTTTCTGAGTTGGAGTCAGATCAAAGAAATATCAGTAATGTGCTGGTGGTCACTGACCATTTCACGAGATATGCCCAAGCTTTCCCACCAAAGACCAGAAAGCATCCACTGTGGCCAAAGTACTTGTAGAAAACTTTTTGTTCACTATGGGGCTCCACAAAGAATCCATTCTGATCAAGGGAGAGACTTTGAGAGTCGTCTGATCAAAGAGATGCTTTCTCTGTGGGGGTCCGAAAGTCCAGAACCACTCCTTACCACCCAGGGGACCCACAGCCTGAACGCTTTCAACCAGACTTTCTAGATATGCTAGGCACTGCACCCAAAGGACAAGCTTAGATGGAGCCAACAAATTAGCACCCTGGTACATGCTTATAACTGCACCAAAAGTGATGCCACTGATTCTCCCCTACCGCCTGATGTTTGGAAGAGAAGCTCGACTACCAGTAGATGTGTGTTTTGGGGTCTCTCCTGATGGGGTTCAAGCTGACAACTATTACAGTATGTGCAAAAGTTAAAGGCCCAGCTAACTCATGCGTACCAACTGGCTCAAACCATGGCTGCCAAAGAAATCTGGCCAACAAAGAAAGGTATGATAAAAGGTGAAAGCACAGGAACTCCAGGAGGGAGATCGGGTATTGCTAAGAAATCTGGGACTGCATGGCAAGCACAAGATTGCTGACAGATGGCACATATCTCCTCACATTGTAGTGGCAAACTAGATGATCTGCCAGTGTACAAAGTAAGGCCTGAGAATAATTCAAAAGATGTAAAACAATGCATAGAAATCATTTACTGCCCATTGGACAAATCTTAATTGAGTCTGAGCCCTAGAAGATGCCTTCTGGACCAGTGACTAGAGCTGCTGCTAAGAAAAGATCAAGAAAGTCTGCACCTACAGAAGCAAAGTTAAAGTGTTCCCTCCACAAGTCCCAGTTGAGCATGACTGTCAGTCCATATCGGAAGAAAGTGAGAGTGACTTTGAATACTATCCTTCTTCGAACTGAGTCAATTGTTTAGGGCAATCCCCTAGTCAATACTGGAGATGAAGCTGGGCCTTCTGGACTGTCTAAGCCCCCAGCTTCATCCCTGGAGCCAATGCTCCAGAAAGTGAAGTGCAAAGCATCAGATCAGATGAAATGGAATCATTGTGCATGGTTGAACTGTTTGAGCTTTCAGGGGAGGAAAATGATAGATTGGGGCAGACTGGTGATACACCCGAACAAGAAGAGTATTTTGAGTGCCCTGACAGTCCACTGCCAGTGTCCAAAGCTCCATGCGAGCCAAATGTTGTGGACTCAGAAACTGTAACTCCTGGAGCTGAAAGTGCCCCAAGTTCTAGCCTCTCTACCCCCATGGAGACTCCCCTGACAAGTGAGGACAATGCTGAAAATGAGGCTCAGAGTGCAGAGACTATAACAGTTCCCCTAGAAAGACTGGTCGAGCTGTAAAGCCTGTGGTGCACCTCAGTTATGATTCACTTGGGAGGCCTGTGGACTTGCCTCTCAATGTTGTCCATAAAGGAGTGTATGTGTCCCCGAGCTCATTGCCCAAACTGAGCATCAGTGCTAACTCAAGTTACTTGTGTTGCCCTCTAAGTATGGTGCCTTGCCCCATCCAGCCCCAAGGTAACTGATAGGAAGGCCCCCTCTCTTCAGGTTTCATGTACAAGAGGTAATAACTTGAGTTATGGTACAATGTGTATGTAATACTGTGTAAAGAGTGACGTACTGCAATGTTTCAGAAATGTGTTCTTGGTAAAATGATATATTGACTGATGATTACATGTGCGAGCCTAATGCAAATGTATATGGTTGCAGTTGAAACTTATGGGGTACTTGCTTGTGGCGGACGTCAAGCTTTCCCAGACCAGGAAGGGTGTAACCCCTGCAAATGGGGGTTCCAAAAGACTTCAGGAGCTTGCTTGAATGCTCCAAGCCTGAATGGTGTTTGGCATTTAAGCCATTTATCAGTGAGTGTTTTAGAACCTCTGGTACTGTCTCTTAAGAGCTGTCTGCTTGCAGACATAATTAGTTTGTATGTGGACTGTGTGTTTCTTTGATTGAGTACCACTCAAGCTGCTGCCAATTCACTTCATTTTTGCAGTCACTAGGAGTGCAAAGGGAACCTATCTGACAGATGTACTGTTTGCCAGAAATTATTTAGAGTAATAATGAAATTACAGTTTGTCTAACCTGCTTTCTTTGCAGTCAGAACTGTGTCTGCTAGTTCCCCATTCTAGTTTTGAACTGCTGAACTGGACCAATCAGTGTGGGGTAAGCTAGCTCTAAAATGGTGCCTTGGACGAATCAGAACTTGGACTCATAATCTGAGCCAGCCACAAGAGGATTGTATGGGCAGTGACTCTGGAGATGTAGTTTAGACTTCAGCACCTTTTGGACCAACAGCAGCAGTCTATTGTGGTGACAGCCAATCCAGTCAAGAACTGGGAGGAACTCAAAGGAAGTGCCGGTTTTGTCGGTTGGAGTTTCAGTTGAGCTTTGGCAGTGAAGAAGGAAGGACCTGTGCTTTTCAGTGTGCAGTTTTAGTCAAAAGCGTGTGTAAGGCCCAGAGTTCGGTCTGCAGCTTGTTAGGACTGAATCCGTCCTGTGAAAAGAATCAAAGGATCTCTGAAGGTAGAAACCAGGCTCACCCTGTAGAAGACTGGAGGAATTGCTGAAAATTACACTGGTCTGTCAGGAACTGAATCTGCTGTGTGTTCTCCCGGTATTGTGCAGTAATTGCGATCGGATACAGATGCAGCCTGCCTGGTATAGTGCTTTCTTTTATATGGATGTGTGAAGAGGTTTGTGCACCTCAAGTGAGCCCTGCTGACATTGAAGGACCCTATCTTATTTGGAGGTCGTGAGTACTAATTCAGGGTCGCTCCTGTTGAATTGCCACATTAAATCCAAATGGAATTACTGTACTGCTGACTGTTTAATTCTCCTTTTCTCTGTGTGAAAGGGCCCCTACCAGCTGCCACGGTTTGGACTAGCCACTAGGGCTTGGGTACCAGGGACAGTAACTGATAGGGATAGGCCTGTGCACAGAGCCATAGATAGAATATTAAAGTGATAAGCTAATTAACCTGATTTCCCCTGTCCTTGTTATATCCCCTAAATAAATCAGAGCTGCTTGTTTCAGCAAAGTTATACTGCCTGAGGTATTTGTCTATGTTAAAGTACTGTACTGTGATTGTTGCACTGTATCTCATTTCACAGGAGGTCCCAGTGCGGAACCAGACCTGGGGGTAAGTGTATACTGTGAAGGTAATTCTGATATATTGTGTGGGCCACTAGTGGGAAGAAAGGGGGGTTGCAGTGTCCCAGAGGGCTGTGACCAAGTTAGTTTAATTATTGCAAACCCTGACCTCTGGGTGGAGGCACCCGCCATTGGATCCAGGCCCCTCAACCTGTTAGTGGCAAATCAGGCAGGGGTAGTAGCCCCTGGGATAACGCCATCTAGGGGTTACACTTTGCTCTGCAGTGGGTGGGGGATTGAGAGACCATGACAACAGGACACAGCACGGAGTTCCCCTTAGCCTGCCTACACTAGGTTATCCCCCCAGCCATGCCAAAGCTGTCAGCTGACAGCTTTTATTTTTATGCCGATTGTGTGGACATGGTTGAGGGGGGATAACTGAGCAGCAAGGAGTCCTATTGCCTCCCAATCACCAATCACAGATGAGGGGCAGCACTTCACTGTAGTAGCCCTTTGGGCCATAGGGGGGAGAGGTCAGGTTAAGGACGCGGGTTTAATAAATGACAGTGTCTGCTGAGGAAAGGGCTGGCAGAGATCCTGATTTACTATGACTATGTAATGAAGGAACCGGGGGTAGGAGCTGAGGGGCTGATAGCCACAGGATTATCATGTATACCTGGAAGTGGAAAAGCTTTCTAAAACCTTTTTTTTTTTTGCCTATTTTTGAACTGAATAATGAGTATAAATAAATGATTTGGGGACCTCAATATCAATTTTGTCCAGAAGGCATTCTGGTGGTGTCAGCATGGCTCAGTTGGTAACACATCCGCCTCTGGATCAGAAGGTCATGGGTTCTTGTCCCACACCGGGAATGGACTTGCACCTAAAATGCTGGTGTGTGAGTGCAGTATTAGGGGAGTGCTGCACTGCTGGAGTGTTCTGTCCTTTGGATGAGATGTTAAACAGAGGTCCCTTCTACCTATCCTGGTGCTGTCCTGGTGGGTGTCCAGGTGGAAGTAAAAGAACCCAGGGCACTCTTCACAAAAAGTAGGGGACATTCCCGGTGTCCTGGCCAACATTCCCCTTCCAATAAAACCAGTTCATGCAATTGTCCAGGCTGTGTGTGGGTGTTGATGTGCGATATAGCCACCACTACACATTCAGTCACTTCATTACCAGTCTAGCATTGCTTGTAAAGTGCTTTGGGATACACTGTGTATGAAAAGCGCTATATAAATGCTGAATCTTATTATTATTCACACACTCCTACTTTAATGTAATGAGTGTTTAATGTACTTTTTGTTGTGATGTTCTGTATGATGTTTATATATTGTTATGTATGAGTGTTATATCCAATACAGGACTGTCTTGTAAACAAAGTAACTTTACCCTAATGACATGAAACTTCTTTCCTGTATAAAAATAAATGGTTTTACTACTACTACTACAATAGGTCTATCAGCACATCAGAGAGCAAACCTTTTCCATTTCATCCATATGTTTGTAACCCCCTTACAATTGGGGGGTTCCTAAAAGCCTTCCCGGAGCTTACCTAATGCTCCCTGCCTAACTGGTGTTCGGTGCTATGGTGCCAAAATGCAGGCGTTGTGAGGCTTTTAAAGCCTGCAGTACTGTCTCTTTAAGGGCTGCCTGCTCGCAGGGTTCAGTGGGCTGCTATGGGGGTACTGGTGTTTCCCTGTTTGAGTCCCGCCCAAGCCGCTGTGAAATCGCTCCCATTTGGCAGTCGTGATATGCGCAGGGAGAGCCCCTTTTGAAAGATGTAACTGCCTGGGCAGGACTAGCTAGCCTGTTGATGGGATTACAGTTTGTTTAACCTGTTTCTTTTGCAGCTGAGACTGTGTGTGTTGTGCCCCTCCATTTTGGACCAGGACGTTCTGAAAGGTCCAATAAGGGTAGGGGGTACCTCAAATGGAATAACTGGTGACCAACCAGAATTAGGACTCTTTAGGGGGTCGACCGACCAATGAAGATACAGCTGGTAATTATGGGAAGTGGAGTCTGGACTCTGGCGCCTTTTTTGCACCACTGAGAGCAAAAGTAAGTGACTGGCATCTGAAGCCAGCCAATGGGATCGGGTGGCGCCCAAGCTGAGAGGATTGCTCCATACTGCAAAGGGGCAGAGGCGTTGTGGCTGTGAATGAGGAAGGAGATCTGAGCTCCTGCGGCGTTGAGTGTTCGCGCGGGAAGCACGTGTAAGGCCTGAGGCGGCCGTTTAAAGTGCCGGCGATCCACGGACCAAATCCACAGGGCAGCGGTCAGAGGAAACTGTGTACAAGCACAGCTACCTACCAGGCTCAACCTGAAGAGGACTGGAGAATCTGCTGAATCACACTCGGTCTGTCAGGAAAGTTGAAGCTGCAGTGAGACTCCCGATAGCTGCAAGTTCGGCCGGGCCATAGGAGCAGCTGCCTGGTATGGTACCCCTCTGGTGTCTTTCATGTAAATGTGTGGAGAAGTATCTGAAGTTCAGCCTCAGCCCTGTGAGTGATGGGAGAGCATTTTCCTTCTGGAGTTGTGAGTACTAAATCAGGGTAGCTCCCTGTTAAACGTCGCTAGCCCGGGCAAGATTTTCTGGTTACTTTGCTGACTACATTAGCTGAGCCGGCTGGCTCCATCAAATCGTAGTAGGAATTAAATGCTCATCTGTGTCCGGGCCCCGACCAGCTGCATCGAGGAACTAGCCTTTAGGGCTTGGGTACCCATGGACAGTAACTTATAGGTTAGGCCTGTGCACAGAGCCCTAGGTGAACATTCTTATATTGTAGTGGTAAGCTAATCAACCTGATTCCACCCGGTCCTTGTTGCCTCCCCTTGAATAAATCAGATTGCTTGTTTTGCAAAAGTACACTGGCTAGTTTGTGTATTAATGGGGAAATATTGCACAGTGAATGTGGAGTAACTGTACCTTGCTTTTCAGGGGGTCCCCGGTGTGAGCTGATTGGTTCGAGCCAGGTGGGTAAGTGTATATAGTAAGGACACTGAAATTGAACTGCGTGGGCCACTAGTGGGAAGAAAGGGGGGGTTGCAGCAACCCAGAGGGCTGTGACTGAGTCAATCTCGACTGTTCTAACCCCTACCTCTGGGTGGAGGCACCCGCCAACGGATCTGGGCCCCTCACCCTGTCACAGTTAGGGCAGGCAGGGGTAGTAACCCTTAGGATAGCCTCCCCTAGGGGTTACAAATTTGGAGGCACCGCTGGGATTAGCGTCCCCTAGTGGCCGAGTGGGCGAAGTGTATGGATAATTTAAAGGAAAAACGAGAAGGGGATATCATGGCTAAGATTAAGCTGGACCCTATTAAAACAATGGTACATAAATTGATGGGGTGGGGTGAAGCCGAAGAGCTGGACTCTCAGAGAATTGTGTTACTACTAGATGTACCTCTGGGAACAATGACCACTGACATTATTTCTGCCGTGGAGCGTGTCAAATGTTTGGGCAAGGTAGAGGTGAAAGGGCGTATGGCTGACCTGCTCGATCAGACTTTGCAGGTGTTACTCTTGTGTAGCATAGCCATCAACCCTGAGAGGGTACCCCCAGTGATTTACCCAGAAGGTGCCCAACCGGGGTGGAGGGTCATTCACATGCGGAGTGGGTCGGTCACCCCCGGGGGGTCTCCCCAGACTAACAGTTTCAAAGATAAGCTACTTAAATTGTTAGCTGGGGAAGGGAGGACCACCCAAGAGCTAATGCAGGCTTTGGACCTTTCCAGTGAACCCACCCCTCAGGCTTCCCCTGGTACCTCTCCGGTGCCCCCCCAAGAGTTCTATCTTGGCTCCACCAGCCATAGTGGTTCCCTCTGTACAGCTGCATTCTTACCGTAGGCTCAAACTTTTCTCCGGCACAGTGCCCGTGTCTTCAGGGGAGGATGATTTGGAGGCGTGGATGGACTACGCCACCCCCCTAGTTCAGGAGTGGCAATGCTCTGAGGAGGAGAAATGAAAGAGACTGATGGAGAGCCTGCGGGGGCCAGCTTTAGAAGCCATTCGGTTTTTGCGGGCCACTAGCCCGGAAGCTACTGTCGCAGAGTATCTTTCTGCTCTAGAGGGAGTGTTTGGGAGCACAGAAACTGGGGAAGATTTATTGTGGAAATTCAAGTCTGCTAAGCAGTGGAGGAATGAGAAGCTTTCCGCTTTTGTCACTAGGGTGGAAAGGGCTCTACAGAAGGCCTACCGAAAAGGAGGGATCACTGCTCCAGCCTTGAACCAGGTCAGGTTGGAACATGTTCTAAAGTCTGCCAGATTTTCCAGTGTGATACTGTTAAAACTTAAGTTGCATGATCGGCGAGCTGCCCCGCCTGAATACTGTCAATTGATGAGGGAGATCAGAGAAGTGGAGACAGATGAGGAGGGGTGGGATCCCTATGTGGGGGCTGTGAATTTGAGCCAAACCCCTGAGTCTAGTAAGCCCTATGAGATCCACCCTTCAGGAGGGCCTGATGTATCCCCAGACTTACAAGGAGGGGTGGGGGTGTGTGCCATTTCCTCCGATCCTCAAGTAGAAAGTGAATTGAGGGCCGAGGTCAGGAATTTACGAGAACTGGTGAGGGACTTGAAGCGATCCACTACCCCTCCTGTTAGGTCTGGGGGAACCTGAATTATCTAGAAACCCATGCCCTGGCCCCGGGAAAACCCCGTGTCCCCCAGAGGGACCCCAGCAAATGAAGTATCCACCTCCAAATAGAGACCCCCGGGACCCCAAGTTCTGTTACCATTGTGGGGAGGATGGACACTTTCAGACTGAGTGCCAGTTGCCAGAGAATTTAAGGAAGGTCAACAGCAGACTGATCACTTGGCATCGTAGGGCCCACATCCGACCCCCCAGAAAGGGTTTTGTGACCCGGGCCAATGCCCAAGCAACTGTTAATGCTGTGCCTCCTGAGTGGTCTGATGTGGTCGGGCCCTCAATGGAGGCCCCGGTGCAGGTAAATGGGATTCCCACCCGAGCTGTATTGGATAGTGACTCTCAGGTGACCATTATGTTTCAGGACTGGTATCAGACACATCTACCTGAGGTGCCACTACAACCCTTGGATGGCCTACATGTATGGGGGCTGAGTGACAAGGCTTATCCGTATTTGGGGTATATCCGGATCTGGTTGTCATTTCCTACTTCTGTGGCTGGAGTGGACAAACAGGTGGAAACTCTGGCTTTAGTCTGCTCCCCCACTGGACTGTATGATGGGGTGCCCTTGTTGATTGGGACCAATGCTCACATGTTTGGCCGATTAGCCCAGTTGTGTTCTGAAAAGCAGGTGTCCAGGACTGGACGAGCCCTCAGAATACCCGTCTTGATACAGAAGGCATATGAGGCTCAGAGAAAAGCTAGTCAGGAGGAGCCAGAAGGCCCAGTGGGTGTTGTCTAGAGGAAGGATCCAGAGCCGTTGTTATTAGCTCCAAATGATCAGTGTGTCTTCCAATGGGAGGTTCGGCTTAAAAAAGATGTCAAAAATAAACTATTGATGCTGGATACGCCTGGAGAAGGGAAGCTGCCTGGAGGACTGCTGGTTAAACCCAGTATCTTGCCTGCTAGAGCCCATGCTTATGCCAGGAGAGTAGTGGTGCAAGTCCATAATGTGTCTGACAAAGAGATTCAAGTAAATAGGGGCTGCACCTTGGCTAGTGTGCATTGTGCAGATACTGCAGTGCTCTCTCACAGCAAGGGTTTGGGGAAGGATGACAGAGTCACGCCAGACTTGTTTGATTTCGGTGACTCCCCGTTGCCTGCTGAATGGAAAGTAAAAGTCAGTGAGAAGCTTGCCCAAAGAGACCAGGATTTTTCCCTGAAGGAGTGGGATGTGGGTTGTGTGCGGGGGGCCGAGTACCGCATTCGCCTGCTTGATGAAAGGCCCTTCCGAGAGAGGTCTCGGCGCTTAGCCCCTGCCGATATAGATGATGTGAGACGGCATCTACAAGAGATGCTTGCTGCTGGTGTGATACAAGAATCCAGGAGCCCTTATGCTTCCCCCATTGTCGTGGTGAGAAAAAAGAATGGGGCTGTTTGGATGTGTGTGGATTACTGTACCCTGAACCGGCAGACCATTCCTGACCAGTATACCATGCCACGCATACAGGATGCCCTGGACTGTCTAAACGGCATTAAGTAGTTCTCTGTGTTAGATCTCCACAGTGGGTACTATCAGATCCCAATGGCTCCAGAGGACCGAGAGAAGACTGCGTTTATTTGCCCCATAGGTTTCTATGAGTTTATCCAGATGCCTCAAGGGATTTCAGGTGCCCCAGCTACTTTTCAGTGCTTGATGGAATGTGCTGTGGGGAATATGAACTTGCTCGAATGTTTGGTTTACTTGGATGATGTCATAGTGTTTGGCAGCTCGTTGGAAGAACATGAACGTCGATTGTTCAAGGTCCTGGATCAGTTGGAGGATTTTGGTCGTAAGTTATCTATAGACAAGTGCCAATTCTTTCAAACCTCTGTGAAGTATGTGGGCCACATAGTATCCACTGAAGGCATAGAGACTGACCCCAGCAAGGTGGAGGCATTGACTACTCGGCCCCAGCCAAAGAATTTGAAGGAACTGCAACGGTTCTTGGGGTTTTGTGGGTATTATAGGCGGTTTATTAAAGACTATTCTCGAGTGATCCGCCCCCTCCTCAACCTCACTCAGAGGTACCCTCCCACCCACAAAAATTATAAAAAAAGTTGTGCTCTCTGGAACGGAAAGAAAGTATTTTCGTTCGAATGATGTGTTTGGAAACCGCTGGACCACTGAGTGTGAGGAAGCTTTCTATGACATTATATATCAACTTACCCATGCCCCAGTGCTGGCCTATGCTGACCTGGCCAAGCAATACGTCCTCCACACTGATGCTAGCCTACAGGGATTGGGGGCTGTCTTATATCAGGAGCACTCAAATGGGCTAAGACCTTTAGCTTTCGCCAGTAGAAGCCTGACTCCCTCAGAAAAAAACTATCCAGTGCATAAATTAGAATTCCTGGCCCTGAAGTGGGCCATCGTTGATCAATTTCACGACTACCTGTATGGTGCCAAGATACTGGCAAAGACTAATAACAATCCTCTGACATATGTGCAGAGCTCAGCCAAGTTGGATGCCACTGGCCATAGGTGGCTCTCTGCTTTGGCCACCTACGACTATGCTGTTGAGTACCGAGCAGGCCTAAACCATATAGATGCGGATGCTCTCCCTCGGAGGCCTGTGCCCCGAACTGACTGGGTTAGGTTGTCAGAACCTGACATAAGAGTACTTTGCCAAAAATTTGACAAGGAAGAACCGGTGTCTTCTGATACTGTGGACTGCATGGTGGATTGCTTGGGGCCATCCAAAAACTGCATACCTGCTGCTTACTGTCATTTTTCTGCATTGGACACTAGTGTACTGCCCCAATTCGACAATGATAGTCTTCGACGGGCTCAATCCCGAGACCCCATAATAAAAACTGCTTTGGAGGCTCTGCAAGCCAGGAGAGACATGTCCCAACTGCAGTCTGCTAAATTGAGAACTGCCCTGTTATACAAAGAAGGCCCAAAATTGAAACTGAGCAATAGCCTGTTATACAGGGAGACTGTGGACAAAGAGGGGCGGATAGACAAACAGCAACTGATGTTGCCCACTGCTTTTAGAGAACTGGTGTTGCGGTCCCTGCATGACCACATGGGGCATCTTGGCATAGATCTAACTCTTGACTTGATACGGACTCGATTCTACTCACCAAAAATGAGTGCAGATGTGGAGCAGTATGTCAAGACCTGCGGTTGCTGTTTGCAAAGAAAAGCCCTACCTCAGAGAGCTGCCCCCATGGTCAATATCACTACTAGTGCCCCTATGGAACTGGTCTGCATTGATTTCCTTAGTCTAGAGCCAGATCTGAAAACATCAGCAACATATTGGTAGTCACTGATCATTTTACCCGGTATGCACAGGCTTTTCCTACTAAAGATCAAAAAGCAACCACGGTGGCCACTTGTGGAAAATTTCTTTGTCCACTATGGGGCACCTCAACGGATTCATTCTGACCAGGGAAGAGATTTTGAGAGCCGCCTGATCAAAGAAATGCTATCCTTATGGGGGGGTGCAAAAGTCAAGAACCACCCCGTACCACCCCCAGGGGGATCCTCAGCCTGAGAGATTTAACCGCACATTGCTTGATATGTTGGGCATATTGCAACCTAAAGACAAGCCTAGATGGAGCCAGCAGATTAGCACCCTGGTACATACTTATAACTGCACCAAAAGTGATGCCACTGGATTTTCCTCGTACAGACTCACGTTTGGGAGAGAAGCTAGACTGCCAGTGGATGTATGTTTTGGGGTTTCTTCTGATGTGATTTAAGCAGACAATCATCTACAGTATGTGCAAAAGTTGAAGGCCCAACTCAACCATGCTTACCAGCTAGCCCAGACCATGATTGCTAAGTGCAACCTGGCCAATAAGGAATGGTATGATAAGAAAGTGAAAGCAATGGAACTGAGAGAAGGGGATAGAGTGCTATTGAGGAATCCGGGACTGCATGGCAAACAGAAGATTGCTGACAGATGGCATCACCTCCCTCATATTGTTGTGGGAAAACTGACAGATTTACCTGTATATAAAGTACGGCCTGAAGACAATTCAAAAGATGTGAAAACTATACACAGAAATCATCTGCTGCCAATCGGGCAAATTTTGATAGAAGCTGAACCTCCTAATGCCCCCCACTCCAGGCCTGTGACTAGAGCTGCTGCCAAGAAAAAACCCAGACCACTTGATTCTTCAGCAAGCAAACTAAAAAAACCTTCTCCAACACCCTCTGATGAAGATGATCGTCAGACTGTGTCTGAGGACCATGAGAATAATATTGAATACTATCCCTCTTATGAACTGAGCCAACTGTTTCGGGGCAATCCCCTAATCAACTCTGGAGACGAAGTTGGGCTTTCTGGACTGTCTGAGCCTCCAGCTTTGTCTCTGGAGCCAATGCTCCCAGAAGATAAAGTGAGTGTCATCCAGGCTGAAGGGGTGGGATCCTTGAGCCTGGCTGAACTGTCTGGCCTGGCTGAACTATCTGACTTTTCCGAAGAAGGAAGTGATGTTGGGGAGCAAGCCACTGATATGCCAGAACCTGAGGAATATTTTGAGTGCCCTGATAGTTCCTTGCCAGTACCCGAACTGTTCCCAGCTGAGTCAAGTAGTGTGGGTCCTGATATAGAGGGTCATGTCCCCGAAGGTACTATGGGCACAGGGTCCCCTTCTCCTGTGGAGGTACCCTCTACTAATCTCAGTGAGGCAGAAATGGAGCTAGGGCCTGTAGTGGATTTTAAAGAGAAGTACGGCCTGTGATAAGGTTGAGTTATGAGTCCCTGGGTCAGCCTGTGGACCTGCCTTTAAATGTAGTCCATAAAGGGGTATATGTGTCCCCGAGCTCCTTGCCCAAACTAGCTTTGGGAAATGATTCCAGACTGTTAGTATTGCCTTCTGATTATGGTACCCCTGCCCCAGTTAGCCTGCAAGTAGCTGATAGGGAAGAGCCCCCCCTCTTTCCAGGTGTCATGGGCAGGAAGTAACGACCTGATTTAAAAAGGGAGGAAAAGGTTGGCTATATGTGTAATATTGCATAAACAACAGTAAACTGTGAGTACATTGACAATGTATGTGACAAAAGGTCAAATGTGCTGTCAATTTAAACTGTTTTACCTTAAAGTGATTTAAGGGTAACTACTTGGCACGGACACCAAGTTCTTTCCAGGCCAGGAAGGGTGTAACCCCCTTACAAATGAGGGGTTCCTAAAAGCCTTCCCGGAGCTTACCTAATGCTCCCTGCCTAACTGGTGTTCGGTGCTATGGTGCCAAAATGCGGGTGTTCTGAGGCTTTTAAAGCCTGCAGTACTGTCTCTTTCAGGGCTGCCTGCTCGCAGGGTTCGGCGGGCTGGTATGGGGGGACTGGTGTTTCCCTGTTCGAGTCCTGCCTGAGCCGCAGTGAAATCGCTCCCATTAGGCACTCGCGATATGCGCAGGGGGAACCTCTTTTGAAAGATGTAACTGTCTGGGCAGGACTAGCTAGCCTGTTGATGGGATTACAGTTTGTTTAACCTGCTTCCTTTGCAGCTAAGACTGTGTGTGCTGTGCCCCTCCATTTTGCACCAGGACATTCTGAAAGGTCCAATAGGGGCAGAGGGTATCTCAAATGGAGTAACTGGCGACCAACCAGAATTAGGACTCTTTAGGGGGTCAACCGACCAATAAAGATACAGCTGGTAATTATGGGAAGTGGAGTCTGGACCCTGGCGCCTTTTTTGCACCATTGAGAGCAAAAGTAAGTGACTGGCATCTGAAGCCAGCCAATGGGATCAGGTGGCGCCCGGGCTGAGAGGATTGCCCCATACTGCAAAGGGGCAGAGGCGTTGTGACTGTGAATGAGGAAGGAGCTCTGAGCTCCTGCGGCATTGAGTGTTCGCGCAGGAAGGCGTGAAAGGCCTGAGGCGGCCGTTTAAACCACCAGCGATCCACGGACGAAATCCGCAGGGCAGCGGTCAGAGGAGGCTGTGTACAAGCACAGCTACCTACCAGGCTCAACCTGAAGAGGACTGAAGAATCTGCTGAATCGCGCTCGGTCTGTCAGGAAAGTTGAAGCTGCAGTGAGACTCCCGATAGCTGCGAGTTCAGCCTGGCCATAGGAGCAGCTGCCTGGTATGGTACCCCTCTGGTGTCTTTCATGTAAATGTGTGGAGAAGTATCTGAAGTTCAGGCTTAGCCCTGTGAGTGATGGGAGAGCGTTTTCCTTCTGGAGTTGTAAGTACTGAATCAGGATAGCTCCCTGTTAAACGTTGCTAGCCAAGGCAAGATTTTCTGGTTACTCTGCTGACTACATTAGCTGAGCCGGCTGGCTCCATCAAATCGTAGTAGGAATTAAATGCTCATCTGTGTCTGGGCCCCAACCAGCTGCATCGAGGAACTAGCCTTTAGGGCTTGGGTACCCATGGACAGTAACTTATAGGTTAGGCCTGTGCACAGAGCCCTAGGTGAACATTCTTATATTGTAGTGGTAAGCTAATCAACCTGATTCCCCGGTCCTTGTTGCCTCCCTGAATAAATCAGATTGCTTGTTTTGCAAAAGTACACTGGCTAGTTTGTGTATTAATGGGGAAATATTGCACAGTGAATGTGGTGTAACTGTACCTTGCTTTTCAGGGATCCCAGGAGCTGATTGGTTCAAGCCAGGGGTATATGGTAAGGACACTGAAATTGAATTGTGTGGGCCACTAGTGGGAAGAAAGGGGGGTTGCAGCAACCCAGAGGGCTGTGACCGAGTCAATCTTGACTGTTCTAACCCTGACCTCTGGGTGGAGGCACCGCCAACGGATCTGGGCCCCTCACCCTGTCACAGTTAGGGCAGGCAGGGGTAGTAACCCTTAGGATTGTGCCCCCTAGGGGTTACATGTTTAAATGGGTGGATTTCTTTCTTGTAGCTAGGAAAACATCTATGACCCTTTCACATATACACACTGGAGATAACTACATTTGTAGGAGCCAGGCCCTGTATTGAAGAGATCTAAGACTGGGACAGAAACGAGATACACTCTCCTGTCGAATCAAATCCTTCTGAGGAAGGTGACCCGGATCATAAATTGGTAGTTTAGCCAGCAGGGGGTGTGATGTAGACAGCCAGCTCTGAGTGCTAGAGTGCTGTATTAATTTTTGTTATTACATATAAAATATGTGAAGGGAAGGGTCAGTTCAAGGAAAAGTCTGTCTTACTGGAACTGACACATCAAGACCCCCCAGGGATAAGTTCAAAGGATAGGAGGTATTTTAAACTGCAGAGATCTGGGGTGCAATTACCTTGTCAATTTGCTTTTATCCCAGGAAATAAGATTAGCCATTCATAATGCCCTCAAGGAGATCCTTTGACTTGCATAGTTGCCAGGGAAGGACTTGTGGAGAGGGGTGTCGAAGACAGACCAGAATGGACATTGAAGAGGTTTGATGTCTGAGCCAGGGAGGACCCAGACAATTCTGGAAGGTCCAATATACATTTCCAGGGAACCCTTGAATTACATGAATACCCTTTGATGTGTAGATACCCAGGGTCCAGATGAGGTTTAGGAGTCAAATACACTTCTGATTTGAATACAGTGACTTACATCAAAAGACTGTTTATGTATGTGTCTGTAGCAGAGCACAAACCAGTTCTGACCAGTTAACCTGTGGAGAGGAAAGTCAGTGAGGTAATCTCATATGTTTTTTTAAATGTTTTATCTCAAGACCCTGTATTGTAAAATATAGAGTTTGATTCACCAAGGCAAAGTTAGTGACCTCATGAGAAGGCCGACTCAGAAGTGTGTTTAAGTGCTGAAAGAACCTGACAGAGGGACACAAGAACATTTTTCTGACTGACACAAGAGTATATTATCTGACTGAGGGAGAATCATCACAGCACTGAAAAAGAGTAAGATTAGACCAGTCTAAATGTATGTATTGTAGGAACTGTACTTTTTCCTAGCCGGCCCGTTGGTGCAGCGGTGGGATTTCCACTTGCGACGCCGGCAACCCAGGTTTGGGAACGGACCCGGGTTGTCGGAGGGCCAGCCGGGGGGAGAAGGATGGAGCATCCTACGGACTGCTCTCCTTCTCCGGGGGGAGGGTGGGGAAAGTGATCGGCGCATTGAGGACTCCTGGTGGAGGCCGGGAGATCTCACACTGCCGACGCTCACATCTCTGGGAGGTGGGCCGGACGCTGGCGTCATTGCACGTCCCCGCCTCCGTAAGGGAAAAAAGGCAGAAAATCAAGGCGGGCAAGGACCACTGTCTATGTGAAGCCCTCCCGGAAGACCTCGATTAACCACCATCGCCGCAGGTCCTCCAACTAGATATTGGTTCCGTGGTCATGGAAGAGGTGGCCACGGCCCCGCCCTCCGGGGGGCAAGACGGGGGTGACTGGGGGACAATGGCAGCCATAGATGGTGGTAGAGGCTTCCAGGGGCCGTGACCAGGGCCGACAAATGACAGGGCCTTGCCAGGGAGAAAAAAAAAAAAAGGAACTGTACTTTTTCCTGTTTGTTTTAAGGCTGTATGTGTCAGGATATATATATTTTGTTCTGTAATTATTGTTCTGTTTTGATATTTTTAATGTAAAGATATTTTTTTACAAATGAAACTGCTGGACTGCCTTCACAATTCTTTTTATTTTAAGTGGAGCTTTTAAAGGTTATAAGTACGCTGTGTATGGGCTTATTGTATACCAAACTGGGAAATGGATAGAGTTCTCTAAAAGTCTTGCATTGAGTTCTAAGGGTTCATTTGAAAGACCTGGTTGGGTGCCCATAGGCAAAGATATCTGGCCCCCTGAAGACAGAATTATCTGAGCCTGATAACTGGGTACGCTAACAAGAGGTTATCAGTTTGAATCCTTCCAGAGCTTGAGACTAAGGTGACTTGAACCCACAAAACAGACAAGAGGGTTACCTTGTCTGTTCACTGTACACAAATCATACACTCGGAGGTTGGCACTTTGGGAGTAGAGGGCTGACCAGCTGAGCGAGATTGTGACAGACTGGTTGGCAGAGGTGGCATAAAAAGTTTGGTGGTATAAGCTTCATTGTTCAGTGTGTTAGCTTGAAACCGTTTAGCTCACTTGAAAAAAAAAAAGGCAGTGTTTTATTTCAAAAGGAAACAGAACTATATCCCTTGACTTACAGTTAAGTTCCCACCCATTTTATTTTTTTTTTCTGAAGTGCTAGTCAGTATAGTATTAGTAGTGAGAGAAGAAGAAAATGTCTCCCAACTACAGCAAGCACACTGTAGATTTCTTAAAGCAGTTGTGTGGGGACAGGGGAGTCCCGTTTGGGGTGAAAGCCAGTAAACAGAACCTCATAGAGGCCCTGATGGTAGCAGATACCCAGAGCAGCGAGTCACCAACCGTGACTGAAAGGGACCAGACCTCGAGTGTGGCAGAACTAGCGGCCAGTGAGGGGTCCTGAGCCGATGAGGTGGACAGCAGGGCCACTGTCAGTGAAGGGCCACAGCAGCAGGGGAAGGTCACCAGCATCCTGAATCCAGAGGTACTCAAGCTGCAAATTGAGTTGCAGAGGATAGAACTGCAGGCAGAGCGACAACAGAGGGAGGCGGACCGTGAGGCAGAGTGACAACAGAGGGAGGTGGACCATGAGGCAGAGCGACAACAAAGGGAGGCGGACCGTGAGGAACATGAGCGCCAGCGAGAGGCAGAGAAGAAAAGAGAGTGAGAACGCAGAGCTGCAGAGGAGAGGAGAGAGGAGTGCCAGTGGCAACACGAACTGGAGAAGCTACGACTCCAACCAGTGGCACCAGGGCAGGTAAGTGGCTTGGGTTTAACTGGGACTGCAGGACTGGGTTACAAATTGAACTCTAAATTAACAGCTGACTTCCGGAGGAGCAATGGTGGTATGAGCATACTGAGAACGAGCCTCCCCCGTGGCATTGATTTAAAATAACATGTCTCTCCCCACAAGCAGACAAAAACATTTTTGAAAAAGGTCCTTTTACTGCCAGACAACTTGGGAGAGACACTGCAGATAGGAAATTTAGCCTCAGATATTATGGCTCGCCAGGAGAGAACCCGATTTCAAACTCTACTAAACCTACCCGAGAACGAAGACAGCAGCCTACTTGACAGCGATACCTCCTCGCACTCAGCCTCCCAGACTCCCTTTTCTTCTTACCCAGAAGATTGCTTCGACACCAGGAATTAGTTGGGCTGAAAATGGACTAATTTCAAGAAAATATATATATATATATATATTATGGTAGGACGATAGTGCTACCATAATTAGGGTTGAGGAGCCATTTACATGTTAAACCCAAAAGTTTGCACCTTAATAACTTTGCAACCATTTGACAGATTTGCCTGAAATTTAGAATACATGATCAAGACCCATACGCCTTAGGATCTGCCAAGTTTTGTACCAGTCAGATACGAGCTACGGAGTTATTAAGCATGATCTGCGCGTTTACGCTTTCTCGGAATTCTACGGTGGCTACCACAGGTCGCCTGGTTTGTAGTGACCAGCCCGAAATCTTCAGGAACATGCAGTCGGGGTCCCCATGTGCCTTTCAAGATTTCGTGAAAAATATTAAACTGTTCAAAGGTTATGGCAGTCCGAACTTCTGTTTTCCCATAGGATAACATTATGGCGTTCTGCGCCTTTGAGGCCCGTATCTAAAACGGTACGAATCACGAGTTTTTGTCAAAAATGATAGCTCCGGGGCTACATATAAACTAGCCAGGAAAGTGATAATACATATGACTTTTAAATTTTTTTTCTATGTCGTACGGTTACTGAGATGTAAGCAATTTACTATTACAACTACTGATTTTTGTGTTCCGAGAGTCATTACTTTGCATACATTCTTTCTACTCACTGTCTTTCTCTATACAGCTTTTGGGGAAAACCAGCCTGTGTGCTTACATTACTCTTACCATTACCGTTTCTGCTTGCGGTTCCGTACCTGTTTCTCTTACCGTTCACGTTTACGCCACCATGTGCGTTACCCTTTGCGTTTTCATTTGCAGTTGCATTTCCGTTGTTTTTAACATTTCTGTCTACAGTACTGTTCCTCTTTCTGTTTCGCTTTGCATCACCATGCGCATTACGATTTGCGTTTGCGGGCACAATGTTACAATATGACAAGACATCACCCCCGCGCTCCCTCCGCTGCATTACAGTCACTATTTCTCATCATCATTCTCAAAAAGAAGGGAAATTAGAGGCAAAAATCCATTTAATGCATCAGTTAGGGTTGTTCCACAGTGACAAAAGCGAGGAAATTCGATGTTAGGGTTGAAACCCCATTTGCACCCCTCCAGCCCACCCCACCAACTGGAATCAGGGTGTGCACTGGGGTCATCGGTCCTAACTGTCACCCCATTCTCGCTACCATAGTTAGGGTTGAGGAGCCATTTACATGTTAAACCCAAACTTTTGCACCTTAATAACTTTGCAACCGTTTGTCGGATTTGCCTGAAATTTGGAATACACAATCAAGACCCATACACCTTGGGATCTGCCAAGTTTCGTACCGGTTGGATACACGGCTGCGGAGTTATTAAGCATGATCTGCGCGTGCGTTTATGTTTTTTCTGGAATTTATACAGGCTTACAGGTCGATTTGCTTCAGGGCATCAGTCTGAATCTTCAGGGAACATATGGCCGGTTCCTGATGTGCCTTTCAAAGATTTCGTGAAAAAATATTAAATGGTTCAAAAGTTATTCAAAAAACAATTTCCCATTATAAGTCAATGGGAACAGTTAACAAAAAGTTCAACAATGTCGCAAATGCATTTTTACTTTCGCAGATGGCCCTCTTACTTTCGCAAATCCACCATCTTGTTTTCAGTTAGTGATCAGAAAAATGCTTGGCATTTAAATTTGGGACCTTCTAGCGACCTAATTCTTTTTGTATTCACCTAGTCGGACCCTGAGGATGCTAGCCATGTCTTTATTTTGGGGTAAAACACCCCAGAAATATGTTTTTCAAATTTCTGGAAAAAGTACTTTCGCAAAGTACTTTTGTGCTCACGAAAGTGTGGCAAATTTTTGTGAAGGTTTTTGCAAATTGCGACAGTACTTTTCTAGTCTGTGGGAAAATGACAGCAATTCTTTGGCACCTCGCTGCAAAAGAACGGTTTGGAGTTTTGGGCTGAAATTTGCAGGAAACGCAGCCGAAATCTCACAGATGTGCCTTTTAGTGTTTTGCTGACAAAATATTGCACGGCGGAAAAGTTACGGTACTCCAAAGTTGACACTTTTTCCCATAGGATAACATTATGGCGTACCATGCATTGCAGCAATCGTTTAGCGCCCTGCTGCAAAATAACGGTTTGGTCTTTTGGGCTGAAATTTGCAGGGAACACAGCCAACATCCCACAGATGTGCCTTTCAGTGGCTTGGTGAAAAAATATTACAGGGAGGCAAAGTTATGGCAGTCTGAACTTCTGTTTTTTCCCATAGGATAACATTACGGCGTTCGCCGCGCCTGTGAGGGCCCGTATCTCGAAAACGGTGCGAGATACGGAGTTTTTGTCAAAAAGTCCTTAGCCCCCTTATGGGGACTAAGTACAAAACTAGCCAGGAAAGTGATAATACATATGACTTTTAAATTTTATTTCTATGTCGTACGGTTACGGAGATATAAGCAATTTACTATTCCAACTCCTGATTTTTGTGTTCCGATAGTCATTATTTTGCATACATTCTTTCTGCTCACTGTCTTTCTCTATACAGCTTTTGGGGAAAACCAGCCTGTGCGCTTACATTACTCTTACCATTACCGTTTCTGCTTGAGGTTCTGTATCCGTTTCACTTACCGTTCACGTTTACGCCACCATGTGCGTTACCCTTTGCATTTTCATTTGCGGTTGCGATTCCGTTGTTTTTAACATTTCTGTCTACAGTACTGTTTCTCTTTCTGTTTCGCTTTGCACCACCATGCGCATTACGATTTGCGTTTGCGGGCACAATGTGCGGGCCCCGCGCTCCCGCCGCCGCATTACATTCACTATTTCTCATTATCATTCTCAAAAAGAAGGGAAATTAGAGGCAAAAACTCCGTTTAATGCATCAGTTAGGGTTGTTCCACAGTGACAAAAGCGAAGAAATTCGATGTTAAGAGTTGAAACCCCCTTTGCACCCCTCCAGCCAACCCCCCCAACTGGAATCGGGGTGCACATTGGGGTAATCAGTCCTAACTGTCACCCCATTCTCCTATTCCTCACCTTCTTTCCACATGTGATGGGATGACAGTTAGGGCTGATGACTCCAATGTGCACCCTGATTCCAGTTGAGGGGTGGGCTGAGGGATGCAAGGGGTTTCAACCCTCACATCGAATTTCCTCGCTTTTGTCGCTGTGGAACAACCCTAACTGATGCATTAGACTGATTTTTTTGCCTCTAATATATATAGTGTGTGTATGTGTATATATATATATATATATATATATATATATATATGATCTTTTCCTTTATTTCATCTGTAGCCCCTTATGTTACAATGACCCAACATAACAGCTTGTAGAAACTGCATATAAGAAGATCGGATTTGGTTATAAGACACTGCAGTTAATTATGGGCTGATCCTTATTGTTGGAGCCAAGGACTGTTTCTAAACAACTTAAGTTCCATAGCTAATAAATAGACTGTAGGACGAATTTAGCCCTACACGTCTAGATCCCTGAACAATGTTTAACTGACTATGCCTTTGGTTAAATACCCTAGTTTCCCCCTCCTCCCCCCTTTTTTTTAATGTTAGTTATACACTGAGAAGTTGTATATTCGAGATTTAATAATACTTTTTTGTTACATCCCATCCCTTCCTGCGATCATCTCTGTAGATAATTATTTTTTAGACTTTGATCAGGTTTTGCATATCAACACTAGAGGGCACTGTGTGCAATTCCTATAGATGTTTACAATTACATCTAAGGCCTATAAATAATCATTCCCCTTAATGTAGAATTGATGGGCTTTTCCTTTTCTCTTAATGAGGCTAGATTCATTAGATTGATGCGCGGGGAGCTCACCTCGATTAATCTGGAGAGTTACCTTATGGTTTGATGACATTCTAGAGGTTATGTTCCACCAATCCAGGAATAAGCTCCCATAGGACCTAATTCTTTGAGAGGGAATTCCCTCTCGAGTGGGCGGAGACCCACATTTTGTGGATCGTTTCCCACTCACCTGGGAGAAAGTTTTCTTCTCTCCAGGACACGGGATGGAGAGGGACAAATCTCCCCCTACTGTGGAAGACCACTTGTATATAGTTCTTTCCTTGGGGAAGTTGTTGACTTTAAAGGTTGCTGTTTCTAAGTTAGTTTGGTTATATTATTTAGTCTAGTTTTTATTGTTGATTTTAAAAATGGATGATGACAGACTTTTTTGTAATGCTATTGGTTCCCTGGTTCTGGATGGATGGGTTGCTCCTGATAGGGTGGAAACTTTTAAGGAAGCCACTCACTACGGCACTGCTGGGTCAGGTCTTATAGGACCGCTGGAGTGTGAGTGGAAAACAGTACAAATAATAATTGAGCAATATACCATGACAGAGAGTGGGTATATTGGTGGATTTACCACACCTGGTGTGGTTCGGTCACGATGTGCAGCCGAGTGGCTTAACCACACCAGAAGTGGTAAATCCACCCATATACCCACTTTCTGTCATGACATATTGCTATTATACAATGTTCAACTTGTTTTTTGTGTTTTATAGTGATATAAAACTTTTACAGTGGGTATACTGGAGGATTTTTGACCAATGAGGTTACAGGATTTTCATACCCCATTGTATAATTTTTTTTTAAGTTCTTCCCTGTGTGGGTTCCAACAACTTCATCCCCTATAATTGTGGCTTTTTCTTTAGGAGATTATGGTTAATGTTCCAGTAAAAAATTTCTCCCATTAAACGCTACAGGACCATGCAACACTTAGGGAAATAGAGTGCAGACTTATATTTTTTACAGGAGTCTCACCTCTCAATATTGGAACATTCCAAATTACATTGGGGAGGTAGATACTCAGTATTTGCATCCTCCTACCCAAGGGTCCGAAAAAGGGGCACTATAGTTTTAGTTCCGTCTTCTACTCCTCTTGAGATACAAGATTCTTATTTAGATCTTCAGGGAAGATATGTGATTCTAGTGGGCTTGCTTTATTCTCAAACAGTGACTCTGGTTAATACCTATCTTCCTCCCCAGATGCCACTCCCAGTGGTATGAACGTTTGTACAGAAGGTGATGGAGAGGCTCAAGGGAATACTGATTATGAGTGGGGACTTTAATACCCTGTTTCATCCACAACTTCATTACTCTAATCACAACCTAACCAGACTTTCTGGAATGGCCAAGTATTTAAAGGGGAATTTTACCCATTTGGGCATTGAAGATGCTTGGCGGAGATTATTTCCATCTGATCCAGGCTATACACATTTTTCGGCTAGACACGGCACCTATCCCAGGCTGGATTATTTTTTTATAACAGTAGAACATCTCACACTAATTCAAGACATAATACTAGAGCCCAGGGTACTTTCAGAACACAACCCCTTAATTTTAAAAATAGATTTGGGTAAACAAAAGAGGTTCAGGCTCTGGCGGTTTAACGCATCCCTTCTCTGGGACCAAGAATTTCTGAGACCACTTTATGAAACGTATCGCTCAAGCAATCCAAGAAAATATATATCCGGAAACCTCTTGTTCTATACAATGGGATGCAATGAAAGCTGTTCTCCGAGGGGAACTGCTGGAATATGCCTCCCGTAAACAAAAAAAATGAACGCTAGACTTAAATTCTTGACAGATCTTTTCGAGTCATATCAACTCTTGTATAGGGAGGGTGATCTGACCCTACAACGTAGAATACGAGATCTAAAACAGGAGATTCAACAAATATTAGATTATAGAACTTTCCAGAGCCTGAATTCTCTAAAACAATACAACTATGATGGGGGAGCAAGGGTTTTGGTGAGAAAACTCAGAGCGAACAAACGAGCTTCAACCATTTTAAAAATAAGAACTAACGCCTCTAATAAAATCACTTACAAAGAAAACCAAATCAGACATGCTTTCCAACTTTTTTATGAAACTTTATATAAAGACCCTCACCAGCCCCAAAACCAACCACATAGCATTTTTTCTGGATAAACTTTCATTACCCAAGTTATCTGAACAACATATTAAACAGGTGGAATGCCCAACCAGACCAGAGGAAATTTTATTACAGGTTAAAGCATTGAAACCATTGAAATGTCCAGGCCCTGATGGCTTCAGCCCGGAATGGTACAAGGCCTTTATACCGCAGCTACTTTCTAGCTTTCTTCCAGCATGCTGGGCAGTAACTGAAGGTGGGACCCCGCCACCCTCTTGGAACTATGTGGTCCTCTCCCCCTTGCTAAAGACCAATAAAGACCCCACTCTTCCACAGTCATACTGTCCCATTTCTATTTTAAATGTGGACTATAAAATATTCATGGCCATATGGGCAAGGCGGCTGGAACCTATAATGACACACCTTCTCCATAAAGATCAATCTGGCTTCATAAAATCAAGGAATACTTTTGAAAACTTACGCTGAATTATGTTACTAATGGAATTTAAACATTCTAGGAAGATTCTTTCTACAATAATAAGTTTAGACGAGGACACGGTCTTTGACAAGGTTAATTGGGAGTACTTATGGGCCACCTATCTAAGTTTTCTTTTCCTAACATTTTTCTTTCCTGTATGAAAAATATTTACTCCCACCCCAAAGCTTATATACGAGTCAATGGCTCTCTATCTCAACCAATCTCGATACAAAGGGGTACGAGACAGGGCTGCCCTTCATCCCCGCTACATTTTGGCCTCTACATCGAACCTCTGGCCGAAGCAATTCGGAGTAATGCTCGGATAGAGGGCAATCCAGTGGGTCAATGAGAACATAAGGTATTCCTGTTTGCCGACAACACTTTAATTTCTACCACAGCTCCAGAAACCTCCCTCCCAGCGGTGCTCTGGGAAACCTTGGATCTTTTCGGAGCAATTTCAAGATTTCAACTAAATATAGCCAAACCTGATCTTCTTTCATTATACTTTTCCCCGTCCCTATCCCTTAAAAAGAAATATCCCTTAAAATGGCATGAAACTAAGATTAAATATTTGGGAATCCATATACCAAAAAATTTGGATAACTTGGAATTATTAAACTACGAACCATTATCAATCAAAATTCAATCAGAACTGACCCGTTGGTCTAAAATACCACTAAGCTTTTTTCAAAGAATTGAAACAATTTGCATGATTATACTACCCAAACTTCTGTATTTATTCCAGAATGTCCCTACCTTTCCCTCCAAATTCTACTTCCAATCATGGGATAAAATAATTTCTAATTTTGTCTGGAATGGCCAACATCCCAGAATCAGGATGTCACTACTACAACTCCCACTCTCTCAGGGCAGTGCCAACCTTCCAAACTTGAAATTTTATGCCCTGGCTGCTTTTTTCAGAATATTAGCTTTTTGGGTATCCTCGGCATATGAAGCTCCATGGAAAGAGCTAGAATTTGCCATTAATGACCTTTACGACATTACCAACATAATATTTTCCACGGCACCTAGAATAGCACCTATAAGAGAATACACCCCCTTTATGGCACAGATTTTGAAATTATGGTACAAATTAAAAACACATAAGGGTTTTAGAGCACTTTTCTTCTATTACATGCAAATTTCGGGAGATGATAGGTTTCTCCCATCTAAGTTAGATCACAATTTTGTTAACTTGAGAAGAGTGGGTCTTCAATTTTTTAGACAATTCCTATCTCATACGGGCATCATTCCCTTTGAAACTCTAAAAGCTACGTATGGCCTAACTGACACTGATATCTACAGGTATACCCAAGTTAAAAATTATATTTTAAGACAGAGAGAGGTGGTAACAAAATTGCCTGACCCCATCCCCATGGCATGGACATATATAGAAGATCACATAAATGGACACGTATGGGGACATCAAGTAGGACATTTCTATAAAATTCTCAGGGAGGGAATGGATGATTCCTCACTCACTATTTTAAATAGTTGGTGTAGGGATTTGGCCGAAGATATATCAGACCAGGATTGGTTATGGGCATCTCCTTTAGCATGTAAAGTTACTCACTCCACGAAATGGCGAGAGTTTGCCTGGAAATGCCGTAGTCATTTTTTTTGTTCACCGGCTATCCTAGCAAAATATCTACCGCCCAGTTATGGCAGATGCTGGAGGAATTGTGCTTGTACACATGCTGACCAATCATATTTTCTGGGCATGTCCTCAATTGACTCCATTTTGGTGTGTGCTCCAACAGGAGGTTTCAGAATGTCTGGTCGAATCGGTCGAATTTTCGGCCGAACTGACTCTTTTATCTATATTTCCCCCACACAGACCCTCATGGCACCGTACCTTGCTACCCATATATATTTTAGCAGCGAAAAAAGCTATTACCAGATGATGGAGAACCACCGCTATTCCGTCTGTGAGGAATTAGAGGGGGTGGTATTAGACATTTACTATATGGAATCTCTTACAGGGAAACTCCATAATAAATACCAGGCATTCGAAACCTTTTGGAAACCATGGGTGTTGCATTTGTCCAGCCAAGACCCAAGCTTTGTCCCTTGAGCCTCTCCATACCACAATTGTTCACATTACACTAAAGAGTTTGAGAATCTGTAAAGGTTCTAGAGTGTTGCCACCACATTTGGTTGATTCTTAAACTTTTAGAACTTTTGGAAGGAACCGAAACCCCAAAGATTATACATTGGGTGAATCACCTTTTAAGCTAATAACTTCAGTCCTTACAGAATGAAATACAAAGACAAAGGTTAAATCACAATTTTTTTACTGTCTTTGTTACATTGTATTGTATACATTGGACAGCTCTGAATGTTGGTTATATGATAATGACTGAATTTCAGGTATATGTCACATCCTTGAATAAAAAGAGAATATAAAAACAAAATTAATAGCTGAGTTTAAAGATGGGGAGGACATAGACTCCTTTTTAAATTCTTTTGAAAAAGTTTGTATTCAGGCTAAAATTCCTAGAGAGTCCTGGAGATTCCAGCTATTCCCGCTACTTACCGGAAAAGCTTGGGATGCATTGGGTCACATGAACAATAAAGACAGTGATGATTACAGCAAGTTAAAAGCAGCACTACTAAAAAAGTTTAAATTAACTGCTGAATCATACAGAGCTAAATTTCGTAAGCTCAGGAGAAGCCCTGATATGAGCTATGAGGAGCTAGCCACGAAACAATATCAGTTTTTAAAACATTGCTGGGAAGGAATTGAGGCAAACACTGTTGATACAATTGAAAATGTGATTTTATTAGAACAGTTTTATTGGGCATGCCCAGCAGAGTTAAAAACCTGGCTAGAGGACCAAGATCCAAAAACAGTGCAAGAGGCTGCTGAACTCTCGGACCACTATGCCAAGAGCAGACCTGCTCTGAGAGCGAATGGGGCGAGTGTGGCAGTGCAGAAGGGGAGAAGCACGCCTTCAGGGCAGCTAAAACCCTCACTACCTCCACCAAAACCAGTTAGCCCCAGGTTTCAAAGAAAAGATTTCTCTGAAGTAAGACATGTTTGTTGGTTAGGTAAAGAAACTGGGCACATTGCCAGACAGTGTCCAAGAAGGGCAAACAATAATACGCAAAGTAGTACCAGAAAGGAAGTGGGTTGTTTGTGTGTCCCTGGAAGCATGCCAGTGAACATGAGGGAACACATGCACCCAGTCATGGTAAATGGCATACGGACGCAGGGGTTAAGGGACACAGGGGCATCCCTGACATTGGTAAAAGGGGATCTGGTACAGCCTGGTCAGCTTATACCCAATAAATACGTGACTGTACAGGAATTTGCGGGTGTAGAGAAAACGTTGCCATTGGCCAGTGTTCTTCTGGACTGGGGTGAGACAGGGGGAACTGTTCAACAGGTGGCAGTAGCTAAGACATTTGCAGTGGATGTGATCCTGGGTAACAATCTCCAGCAGGAGGTGGTATGTGCAGTTACCTGTAGGCAAGCGGCCAGGGAAGATTGTAGTTCCCTGAGCCCCCCAGAAGCCAATGTGGAAGATTCTGAGAGGCTGGGTACCCAGCCTGTGTCTCCAGAGGGGGAGACTGATGAAAAGGGGGTAGAAATTTCCCCAGTAGCAAATAACCACATGGCTACAGAGGGTTACTCCAAAGAGGAAGGGGTGACCCCTTGTCAGAGGGTAGGGATTGACAGTGATCCTGAGGGCCCTGACGCTAGTGCTAGGGACCCTAGTTTAGTGACTGAAGGGGACCTGTCCCATGCCTTGGGAAGGTGTGAGAGGTTCGCAGCTGCTCAGAGAAGTGACCCTAGTTTAGATAAGTTGAGGGCTTGGGCAGACTCGGACGGTGCACAGGGAGGTGATGGAAGACATATGATTTATTGGAAAAATGGACTTATGTATACACAGGCAGTACAGACACAGGGAGGAATGCTAGGCAGGCAGCTTGTCGTTCCCCAGGGATATCGTGAGCAGTTGCTCAAGGTTGCCCATGATATTCCCTTATCTGGTCATCTGGGAATCGCATGAACTATGCAGCAGTTGGCCCAGAATTTCTACAGGCCTAACTTCACCCAGCAGGTGAAGGAGTATTGCAGGTCTTGTCACCAGTGCCAAGAAATAGGGAAGGCGGGCCAGAAAACCCAAGCTGCCCTAATTCCATTGCCCGTAGTGGAGGAGCCATTCCAGAGGGTGGGAATGGATATTGTGGGGCCTTTAAATACCGCCAGCTCCTCAGGGAAAAGGTTCATTCTGACTGTGGTGCATTATGCCACCCAGTACCCAGAGGCAGTCGCCCTTTCCTCACTGAGGACAGACAAAGTAGCAGATGCCTTGCTTGGGATTTTCTCCCATGTTGGGGTTTCTGCAGGAGGTAATCACCGATCGAGGGGGTTCCTTCATGTCGGACCTAATAAATGTCTATAGAAGAAGTGTGGGGTGGTGCAGAGATGCACAACACCGTATCACCCACAAGCCAATGGGCTTGTGGAACGCTTCAATGGTACCCTAAAGTCAATGCTCCAGGCGTTGCTGAACAGCATGGGAGGGACTGGGAGAATACCTTCCCCACCTGTTGTTCACATACAGGAGGGTGCCCAAGAGATTCGACAGGATTTTTCCCCTTCGAACTCTTGTATGGACGCTGGGCACGTGGGCCCCTAGACTTGATCCGGGAGGACTGGGAAGGCAAGCAAGCTACCCAGGGAACTCCCATTGTGGACTATGTCCTAAGGTTTAGGGAAAAGCTGAAGGAGCTTATGGGGACAGCCCAGAACAACCTGGCAGCTGCCCAACAGAAACAAAAGGTATGGTATGACCGCAGAGCCAGAGCTCACTCATACATGGTGGGTCAGGAAGTCATGGTCCTTATTCCGGTCCAGAAAGACAAGCTGAAAGCTGAGTGGGCAGGACCATACAAAGTGATTAGAAAAGTAAATGATATAAACTACATTGTGGAGTTACCTGACCATAGACAGACAGAAAGGATGTACCATGTCAACATGATGAAGCCATATGCAAATAGGGCTGACATGGTGTTCGCAGTGTGTTGTCATGGGGAGGGGACAGACGAAGGAGACCCCCTTCTGGACTTGCTGAAACACAGTAAGCGGGAGTCCTCTGTGGAAGCAGTAAAATTGTCTCCCCAACTGACCCCGGGTCAGATCCAGAAAGTGAGGGAGGTTTTAGCAGACTTTGCCCCCTTGTTTAGCGCCAAGCCTGGACTAACCCCCTTAGCAACACACAATGTGGAGACAGGGACACAGGCGCCCATACGGCGGACAGCATATCAGGTGTCGGAGGCTGTCCAAAAGGACATTAGCAGGTAAGTGGAGGAGATGCTGGATTTAGGGGTAATCCAGAGATCCCACAGTCCCTGGGCCTCTCCCGTAGTCCTTGTATCCAAGCCAGATGGCTTGACTCGTTTCTGTGTAGACTATCATGGACTGAATGCAGTCATGAAGTCAGACGTCCACCCAATGCCCCGGACGGACGAACTCCTGGACAAGTTGGGGGGGGGGGAGACCTACCTTACGACCATTGACCTGACAAAGAGGTAATGGCAGGTAGAGTTGACGGACAGAGCTAGGGAGAGGTCGGCCTTCATCACTCCGATAGGCTTATTTGAGTTCAAAGTAATGCCTTTTGGAATGAAGAACACCCTGGCCATTTTCCAAAGGTTGGTGAACCAGGTGTTAAATGGTGCTGAGTAGTATGCCATGGCATACCTGGATGACACTGCCATCTTCAGTACCAGCTGGGAGGAACACCTGTCACACCTTAGGGAAGTGCTGGGAAGAATACAGAGTGCCAGGTTCACTGTAAAAGCCGAGAAGTGCCAGGTGGCCATGGGAGAAGTGGCATACCTCGGGCATGTGGTAGGCCAGGGACAGCTCCGTCCTAACCAGATAAAAATAGAGGTAATACAGACATCGCCTACACCAAGAACTCAGAAGCAAGTCAGGAGTTTTCTCGGGACAGCAGGGTACTACAGAAAGTTTGTACCTAATTATAGTGCCCTGGCTGCTCCCCTATCTGACCTAAAAAGGAAAAAAATGCCAAGAAAAATTACCTGGGGTCCAGCCTGTGAGGAAGCCTTTACCAAACTGAAGGAGGCACTGTGCAGTGCTCCTGTTTTGACAAGTCTGGACTATAGCAAAACATTTGTAGTTCAAACTGACACCTTGGACGTGAGTATTGGGGCAGTACTAAGCCAGACATCCAGCGAAGGGAGGGACCACCTGATAGCCTACCTGAGCCAAAAGATGCTCCCAAGGGAACAAGCATACTCCACAGTGGAAAAGGAGTGCCTTGCCCTAGTGTGGGCCCTCAAGAAATTGGAGCCATACTTGTATGGGCAGCCTTTTGTGGTGCAGACTGACCACAACCCCCTGGTTTGGTTGTCACAGATGGGGAAAAACAATGGCAGACTGCTGAGATGGAGTCTTGCTTTACAAGGGTATGATCTGAAAATAGTACATAGGGCCGGAGCCAAAACTAAGAACTCAGATGGACTATCTAGGGTCTATGAGGAGTGAACTGATTTGGGAAGCTCATCCCATGTAGGGGATGGATCCCCCAAATTCAGTCTAGGTGAGGAGGAGTGTGACATAGACAGCCAGCTCTGAGTGCTCAAGTGCTGTATTAATTTTTGTTATTACATATAAAATATGTGAAGGGAAGGGTCAGTTCAAGGAAAAGTCCATTTTACTGGAACTGACATATCAAGACCCCCCCCAGGGATAAGTTCAAAGGATAGGAGGTATTTTAAACTGCAGAGATCTGGGTGCAATTACCTTGTCAATTTGCTTTTATCCCAGGAAATAAGATTAGCCATTCATAATGCCCTCAGGGAGATCCTTTGACTTGCATAGTTGCCAGGGAAGGACTTGTGGGGAGGGGTGTTGAAGACAGGCCAGAATGGACATTGAAGAGGTTTGATGTCTGAGCCAGGGAGGACCCAGAGGATTCCGGAAGGTCCAATATACATTCCCAGGAAACCCCTGAATTACATGAATACTCTTTGATGTGTAGATACCCAGGGCCCAGACGAGGTTTAGGAGTCAAATACACTTCTAATTTGAATACAGTGACTTACATCAAAAGACTGTTTATGTGTGTGTGTAGTAGAGCACAAACCAGTTCTGACCAGTTAACCTGTGGAGAGGAGTCAGTGAGGTCATCTTAAATATTTTATTTGGAGACCCTGTATTGTAAAATATAGAGTTTGATTCACCAAGGCGGAGTTAGTGACCTCATGAGAAGGCCGGCTCAGAAGTGTGTTTAAGTGCTGAAAGAACCTGACAGGGACACAAGAACATTTTTCTGACTGACACGAGAGAATATTATCGGACTGAGGGGGAATCATCACAGCACTGAAAAAGCGTAAGATTTGACCAGTCTAAATGTATGCATTGTAGGAACTGTACTTTTTCCTGTTTGTTTTAAGGCTGTATGTATTGGGATATATATATTTTGTTCTGTTTTGATATTTTTAAAGTAAAGATATTTTTTTGCAAACGAAACTGCTGGAGTGCCTTGACAATTCTTTTTATTTTAAGTGGAGCTTTTAAAGGTTATAAGTATACTGTGTATGGGCTTATTGTATACCAAACTGGGAAATGGATAGAGTTCTCTAAAAGTCTTGCATTGAGTTCTAAGGGTTCATTTGAAAGACTTGGTTGGGTGCCCGTAGGCAAAGATATCTGGCCCCCCGAAGACAGAATTATCTGAGCCTGATGATTGGGTACGCTAACAAGAGGTTATCAGTTTGAATCCTTCCAGAGCTTGAGACTAAGGTGACTTGAACCCACAAAACAGACAAGAGGGTTACCTTGTCTGTTCACTGTACTCAAATCATACGCTCAGAGGTTGGCACTTTGGGAGTTGAGGGTTGACCGGCTGAGCGAGACTGTGACAGGGGAACCAAACCTGCATGGCAAATGTGGGTCTAGCAGGGTCATTTTGCAACTTCCTCCGAGATTTTCAACAGAATCTTCTAATACTTGAACCAGAAAGACAGCACACAGCAACCTTCTTTACCATGGGAGGGACAAGGTATCCACTTGAAATGAGACGTTTTGAGGGAAACTGGAAAAAAACACTGAAAACTTCATGTTTACCTGTACTGTGTGCTAGCATGGCTTAGCTGGTAGCACATCGGCCTCCAGGCCAGAAAAATGTGGGTTCTAATCCCACACCAGGAACTGGACTCACAACCCAAATGCTAGTACAGTGTGTGGGGGATGTGGTACTGATGGGGTGAGCCACCGATCCTTCTGATGAGATGTAGGCAATAAAGCCCCCGATAAGAGGAGCAGGATGACCAACTGGGCAGACTAGTGAATATGTGAAAAGGGTGAAGCAAGCTGGCCCAGTGGTGCAGTGGGCTGAGACACAGGGCGGCACACCACCCACCAGACCAGTGACTTTGGTTCGGGAATGGACCAGGGTTATCATTTATTGGTGGATGTCTGGGGAAAGGAGGACTGAGTGTCTGCAAACAGATCTCCTCCTACGGGGAGGGTGACTAGTGCATGCTGCTGCTGGCTGCCCGACACCCAGTGCAGCTGCATCTTGAAGGGTCGAGCGCTGGTGCTGTGTATGTCCAGCATCTTCATGCCAATGCCCATGCCATGGCACATGTTGGCGACCCTAAGAGACGGGGAGAAAATGTAAGGAAAAACCCCAGCAGCAGGATGATTGTCAGGGATCCCACAGGCTCCATGCCACTGCCTGTGGCACCCATTCACCTACAGCGGTAAGTAAGTGGCTGGGGTAAGGCCCAGGATGGTGGGTAATGGGGCAAGCAGTTGCTGCCAGAAGGGGGTTGCTCAGTGCCGGGGGATAAACACAGTGGGATAAAAGGGTGAAAGAGCAGATCTGGGGCCCACATCCAGAACGGAAGGCCTAAATGTTCAAGGAAGTGCCACAGGACCATGACAAATTATAAGCCAATAATCACCCCCCCGGCGTGTCATGCCTCGTACCTTTAAACACATTCAAGAAGTGCAATTATTGTCTAAATAGCGCCTTATCAAATGTTTTTTAACGTAGAAAGATACATTTAGTACTTTTAAAAGTGCAACTGTGTTATTATGGTGAATGCGTACATGGTCATGTAACTTATTTCAGCAAATTAGATAGCGTCACTTATCTATGGCATTTTATAAGTCAAACCAAGATTCCTTCTGCCAATCTGTGGTACTGTGCTAGTGGGTACCGAGGACAAAGTCAGGGAACCCATGGTACTTTTCAAAAGAGATGGGCAATTTTATTGAAAGGAAAATCACACACAACAAGAAAATCAAAATAAATTCACACTCAAATATCAAGTAAAAAAAAAAAACTCAAACAAAAGAGATGGGCCATCTTCCTTGGTGTCTTGGCCCACATTCTCCTTCCAAATAAAATGGTTCAAATGGTTCTATGTCATAAGGGTGAATGCTGAAAGGCGAACATCCTTATGGTGAGTGTACATTGCCGAAATTCAGTTTTGGTGATGTCCACCCCCAGCGCAAAACAAAATGGCGCAACAGACACAGAATTCTTATATCATGTGGGGGGCAAGAAGATTTTAACAGCACACTGTATTTTACAGTGCTTTACAAGCAAGGCTGTGACTGTAAAAGTATAGTGGCAGCTATTCTGCTCATCATCATGAACACACACACGTACACAGACATATGCAGACACAAAGACAAATACGCAGACACAAAGACACACACACATACGCACACACACAATGGACAACTGTCCAAACTGGTATCCTTTGACATGCGCTATTGGAAAGTGAGTGCCTACCGAAACAGCGACCCACTTTCAGCGCATGTCGACAGGGGTACGGCGTAGGAAAGGTGACAGGATGGGGAGGGTTACATGATGGAGCGTAGGCAATAAGGGCCCCGACAAGAGGAGCAGGATGACCAGCTGGGCAGACTAGTGAATATTCCCTTCGAGACTGCGCAACCTGTATCCCCCCCCCCACTTTAGGATTCTCAACTCCAGGAGGTGCATGTCGGGGGGGGGGATGAATTCAACCAAAAAAAAAAAAAAACACTACTCGGGCTGAGCGCAACAAAATACACCCATGCCCGGACCCGAACCCAGCATCCTGGCCACCCCAATCCAGCACCACCACCACGCCACAGAGCGATCTCGATAGCTCACCGTGGCACCACCCCTGACAAACCCTCCCTCCCCCCGCTCAGCGTGCTCACTCCCCCCAAGCGCATGTACATACAGTGACATCCCATCACCATTCATGTACCCCCGATCCCATCACCTTTCCTACGCAGTCACCCTGTCAACATGCACTGAAAGTGGGTCGCTGTTTCGGTAGGCACTCACTTTCCAATAGCACATGTCATAGGATACCAGTTCGGACAGTTGTCCATTGTGTGTGTGCGTATGTGTGTGTGTCTTTGTGTCTGTGTACGTGTGTGTGTTCATGATGATGAGCAGAATAGCTGCCACTATACTTTTACAGTCACAGTCTTGCTTGTAAAGCACTGTAAAAAACAGTGTGCTGTTAATCTTCTCCTGCAATGCAAGATCTATTTCCAGTTATCTCTATAAAAGATCTTCCGCTACAGAGAGAAAAAGCAGCCAAAGCCTCCTTAAACCAAGGAGGTTATTTTCTAGACTACACTGAATTGAATTATTACTTTTTGGACCTGTGTAAGTAACTAGTATTGATTCTGTTTCTGGGATTGACTTTTCTTAGTTTAACTTTAATTTGCCAGGAAGGAACTGTAGCTGGGAGATATTTGCAGTCATTTGGGACTAGACCCGTTACTTAACCTCTGTGAAATAGGTGTCTGAAAGGAAGGAAGGCACTCACCGGGGTGGAGGGTCAGAGTTGTAGTTGATTGTTTCTGGAGGGCACAGGTTTACTCCCTGCACCTCATCCACCTGTCCCAAGCACATAACTTCTTTTATAGCAGAGGTTCTGACACCACTTCCCCAAAACTGCTAACAACATACAGTTGTTCATATCCTTACAGGCAGAGCACACTGAATAGGGGTAGAGACACTCACAAGCTTGCACACACTAAAGCAAGAACACACACACACACACAAAAAAAAGCATCTATAACAGGAAAGGACACAGACATGTGGGGAGTGGTACAATGTACTGGCTGTGGAGCAGCAGTCTTCCATGAGGCATTCTGGAAACTGCATTGCTGCCCTATTTGCAGTCACTTCTCTGGTCTGAGGGAGGAGGTTGTTCGTGTCCATGCTGAGCTGGCAAGGATTCAGAAAACCTGCTCCCCCACCCAAAGAACACCTAGGCCACCGCCACTACCTCAGAGGTTGCCAAGAAAGAGGAGTGGTTGGACCATGGTGGGCTCAGGGAGGGTGAGGGTAGTGGAACAGAGCGCATTCCTCCAGTTGTGCCTCTCCACATTCATTCGCCACTCTGCAGGAGCATGGTTCCTCTATGGAGGCACCCACAGTGGAGACCAAGGAGGATGCTGGGAACCTCCACAATGGAGACCCACAGGAGGGTGGCACAGGACCCCACAGGGGAAGGAAACAACTCCTGGTAGGGGACTCAATTGTTGGGGGGGTAGAACTGGAGGAGGGAGGTAAGGTGCCTGCCAAGCGCCATGGCTTGGAGGGACAGGAAACGAATCCTCAGGATCGTGGAAGCAGCTGCAAGGTGGAGTGAGCTGGATGTCATTATCCACTTAGGGACAAATGACCTGGCTGGGATCAGAGCAGTGCAACAGGAGTTTGTGGAGTTGGGAGGGCCTTAGACAAGTAGCACACACGGTAACTTTTTTCCCCCTCCAATTGTTTAACCAGGAGATACACACTAAGCTGAAAGCTTGTTTACAGGTGCGACCTGGGAGCACAGGGAAGTTAACTGACTTGCTCAGGGTCACACAGTATGCAAGTGGGGCCTGTGGGATTCAAACCCAGGTCTCCAGATTTGCAGTTCAGAGCCTTAAACCACTGTGCTATACTGCCACTTTCTCAGAAGTGCTACCTGTCTATGGCATGGATGAGGCTAGGGTACTCCACACCATGGGATTCAATGACTGGTTGAAAAACTGGTGCAGAGCTCAAGGATTTGGTTTCATTGGGGACTGGGGCTCCACCTGGAGGGATACAGGTCTATACTGGCGCAATGGTCTGCATTTATCCAGGGGTGAACCAGGATCCTAGGTGATAGGTCTAAATTCTTCATTGGCAATCATTTAAATTAGCCAAGGGGGGAGGCACTGAAAAGGAGAAGGGAAATCCTAGCCCCCCCCCCAAAAAAATAGGGTAGTTAGTGAGGTTAACAGCAAGATACAGCAGTCAATAGGGAGAAGGGCAAGGGTAAATGGAGAAAAAGACAAAGGTAGTAAGGACAGGGATGGGGCAAAAACAAAGAAAGCCATAAAAAAATGGAGGGTAATGAGTACCAACGCCTGTAGTCTAGGTAAAAAGCTCCCTGAAATGGTGGCCTTGATGGAAGAGGGATGCCTGAATGTTGTGGCAGTCACAGAAACATGGTACACAGAGAACCATGACTGGAATGTCAGCATACCAGGGTACAGAATCTACAGGAGGGACAGGGAGGGAAGGAGAGGAAGAGCAGTAGCTCTCTATGTAAGGGAAGGGATCAAAGCAACAGAACTAAAGGGTAAACAGAGAGGAGAGGAGACACTATGGGTCGCCCTGGAGACTGGAAATGGCACCACAATCCGCACAGGGGTTGTATACAGACCCCACGTCTCAGGGGGAGGAAATGGACAAGAAAATGATAGAAGGCATACTTAGGATGGCAGAGAAAGGGGAGTTATTGCTGATGGGGGACCTGAATATGCCAGATGTTAACTGGAGCACCTCTGCTGCAACCACATCCAAGAGCAGGGCCATTCTCGATGCCCTACAGCGGGCATGCCTCAGACAGTTAGTTTTGGAACCCACTTGGGAGGGTGCAGTCTTAGACCTGGTACTCTCAAATGGGGACGGAGAGAGGATCTCTGATCTTGAAGTAGGTAGCCATCTGGGAACAAGCAACCACCAAACAGGGTGGTTCACGATAAACTTGGCTGTAGAGTCAAGCCATACAAAAGTGAAGGTACTGGATTTCAGGAGGGCTAATTTTGTCAAAATGGGAGAGTGCCTCATAAAAGCACTAGCAAACAGGCAAGAAGGTAGGGTGGAGCAACAATGGGGAAACATCAAAACCACCATCACAGAGCCAACAAGCCTTTGTGTGGAGCAAATAAATCAAAACGAAACAAAAAAAAACATATGGTTCTCAAAAGAAGTGGTGGGGAAGGTTAATGAGAAAAAGATAGCATTCAGGAAACATAGACTTTGATGGCAGATAAGGACCGCTTGGCCCACCTAGTCTGCCCATTTTCCTACCTACAGGATAAGCTACAGATCCTATTTAACAGCCTATTTCTTCCTACCCCTCACAAAAATTGCCTTGTGTCTGTCCCGTGCATTCTTGAATTCTCCCACAGTTTTAGACCCCACAACCTCCTCAGGAAGGCTGTTCCATGCGTTCACCACCCTCTCTGTGAAAAAATACTTCCTCACATGCACCTGAGCCATCCTCTCTCTATCTTCAAATTGTTTCCCCTTGTTCTTGCACAACTCTTTTTCTGAAAGATGCTACCCTCTTGGACTTTGTTGATTCCACTGAGGTACTTAAAAGTTTCTATCATGTCCCCCCTCTCCCTCCTTTCCTCAAGGGTATACATGTTAAGCTCCTTTAGTCTCTCCTTGTATGGCTTCTCTTGCAGACCCTGCACCATTTTAGTTGCCCTCCTCTGAACTGCCTCCATTCTGTCTATGTCCTTGCGGAGATGGGATCTCCAGAACTGGACGCAGTACTCCAGATGGGGTCTCACCAACTGTCTGTACAGAGGGATAACAACATCCTGTTTTCTACTGGTTATGCCTCTCCCTATACATCCCAGTATCCCCCCAGCCCTCCCTACTGCCTTCTCACATTGCTTGCTTACCTTAAGGTCATCTGATATGATTACCCCCGGGTCCCTTTCCATTTTTGTTGGAAGGAAGGAAGGAAGTATAAGGAAACACAGAAGAATCAGGACAGAGAATTGTACCAGTTAAAGCAGAAGGAAGCAGGGAAAGTGGTCAGAATAGCAAAGGCCCAAACCGAGGAAAAGACAGCCAACTCGGTTAAGAAGGGGGATAAAACCTTTTATAAGTACATTAGGGAGCAAAGAAAGACTAAGGCAAGAATACTGAGGCTGAATAAAGAGGAAGGTGGTTGAGCAGAGAGCGACAGTGAAAAAGCAGGGATATTGAATGAATACTTCTGCTCAGTATTCACAATGGAAAAGCAGGGGGAGATACCTAATCCAGCTAATAGAAGCACTCGGGATAGGGAGACTGATATTAGTCCTTTCACAGAAGAAATTGTTCTGAAAGAACTCTTAAAACTGAAGGTGGCTAAAGCAATGGGGCCTGATGGGAGTCACCCCAGAATTCTAAAAGAACTAAGGGAAAAAACTAGTAACACCACTGACTACCCTTTTTAATAAATCATGGGAGGATGGTGTGGTACCTGAGGACTGGAGGAGAGCAGATGTGATTCCCCTTCACAAAAGTGGGAGCAAGACAGAGGCAGGAAACTACAGACCTGTCAGTTTGACCTCAGTGGTAGGGAAAATGACGGAATCACTTCTGAAGGAATTGTTGAGTACCTAGAAGCCAGTAAGGCACAGGACCCAAGGCAGCATGGATTCACAGAAGGAAGGTCATATCAGACAAATCTAATTGATTTCTTTGACTGGGTGACCAAAGTAGTAGCCAGGGAGGGTCTGTGGACATGGCCTACCTAGACTTTGGCAAGGTATTTGACACAGTCCCGCACAAAAGATTAATAAACAAATTAGCCAGCCTGGGAGTGAGTCCAAGGGTGGTAGCCTGGGTAAAACATTGGCTGGACAACAGGACACAGAGGGTAATAGTAAATGGAGTCCACAGTGAAGAAAAGGGGATTACTAGTGGGGTACCACAGGGTTCAGTACTGGGGCCGGTCCTTTTTAATGTCTTTATAAGTGACATTGCAGAGGGACTGGAAGGAAAAGTATGCCTCTTTGCAGATGACACAAAGATCTGCAACAGGGTTGATAAGCAAGGTGGGGTGGAAAGGGTGAAAAGGGACTTGACAGGGTTGGAGAAATAGGCAAATGTATGGCAGCTTAGATTCAGTGCAAAGTAATGCACTTGGGAAACAAAAATCCAGGGGAAGATTACACAGTGGGGGAGGGTGGGGAATACTGACAACAACAAAAATGGAAAGGGACCTGGGGTAGTCATATCAGATGACCTAAAGGTGGGCCAGCAATGTGAGAAGGAAGTAAGGAGGGCTGGGGGCATACTGGGATGCATAGGGAGAGGCATCACCAGTAGAAAACAGGAAGTTATTGGCCCTTTGTACAGACAGTAAGACCACATCTGGAGTACTGTGTACAGTTCTGGAGACCCCATCTCCGCAAAAACATAGACAGAGTGGAGGCTGTCCAGAGGAGGGCAACTAAAATGGTGCAGGGTCTGCACCAGAAGACACATGAAGAAGACTAAAGGAGCTTAAGATGTCTAGCCTCGAGGAAAGGGGGGGACATGATATAAACTTTCAAATACCTCAAGGGAATCAACAAAGTCCAAGAGGGTAGCATCTTTCAGAAAAAGAGATGTGTAAGAACAAGGGGGCACAATTTGAATATAGAGGGGGGATGGCTCAGAGGTAATGTGAGGAAGTATTTCTTCACGGAGAGGGTTGTAGATGCACAGAACAACCTTCCTGAGGAGGTCGTAGAGTCAAAAACAGTGGGGGAATTCAAGAATGGATGGGACAGACATAAGGCAATTCTAGTGGGGGCAGGAGGAAGTAGGCTGTTGGTTAACTAGGATCTGCAGATAATCCATTTGGCAGGGAAATGGGCAAACTAGGTGGGCCAAGCGGTCCTTATCTGCCATCAAATTCTATGTTTCTATGTTTTTATCCAGGTGAAGAGTCTGTTCCTATTCATTTGCTCAGCTGCTACTGCATTCCATATCTCTTATGAGGTGAATGGAGAGCAGCATTATACCACTGTCGAACTCAGAGTCTTACTACACCCTTGTTGCTTTGCAGCAGAGTCAGTAAAATGGAAACACAGAATCTGATGCCAGAAGCAGACTGACAGCCTATCAAGTTTGCCCACAGTTTTTGCTGCCAATCAGAGTTCAGAACCTGGAAAGCCTCATAATGCACATAGGTCTTCTTGCAGCTTCTATTTAGGGCATCCCCAACCCCCCAAAGAAAGCTGAACCTTAAAGTAGCTGATCTGAAGTGCTGGGGTGTTTTTGCTGCATCCTTTTCTCTGGTAGCAATAAACTTCTGATTACTTTATTTGAGTTTGTTTCACCGTTCAGTCATTTGTACAGTGCTTCCTGGCTTTCTGTATTTGTACGGGACCACTCTGTTGCAGGGACTGAAAAACACTGCACTCCTTCGGTCAGGAGCTTTCAACATGACAGTCTCTCTATTCCAGGAAACCAGAGTGGAATATGAATGGCAATCGTTGGCTCCAAACCAGAGCTGGATGCCAGTCAGTCGGGATGTGGTGCATGGTGTGAGGAAATGCCAGCCAAGGAACGTGGCCCCAAGAAGACACACTTGCTTATGATATCTGGAACATTTGGCAGGGGCATCTGCACTTAAATACTTCAGAGGATCCAGCTGTCAGTTTTGTATGTTAATATCACCACTGGGACCACTGTTACAGTTGTAAGACTGCTCTCACGTGAATTCTTAGGGTAAGAGAACTGCAAACCGAAAGTGAGTGGTTCTGATACACTAAGAAGGCAAGTGAGACCACTTTTACAACTATCAGAGCAGTCTCAATGGCAGTATTAATATATTATTGATCGGGATCGATAAATATCAAAATTTAGAAAACCTTCCCCAAACGTGCCCATTTTGCAGGGTAGCTTGGTCATGAGACACTCTTCACAAAATAACAATATCTCACACGCAGAGAAAAGGAGTGCTCCGACTGGTCGGGAGTGATCCCTCAAGCTATAATGTAAGTTAACAGGGCCTCTAAGGGATGTCACTTATGGTATGAGAGACTCCTAGCATGAGGTTTGTGCGATAGAAAAAGGGGAGATACTGTTGATGGAGGACCTGAATATGCCAGATGTTAACTGGATAACAGGTACTGCAGCCACGTCCAAGAGCAGGGTAATTCTCGATGCCCTGCAGGGGGCAGGCCTTAGACAGCTTGTGTTGGAACCCACTTGGGAGGGAGCAATATTAGACCTGGTACTCTCAAATGGAGAGAGGATCACAAATTTAGAAGTCAGTAGACATCTGGGAACAAGCGACCACTGCACAGTGTGCTTCACAATGAGCACAACCATGGAGATAAGCCATACAAAAACAAGGATACTGGACTTTAGAAGAGCTGACTTTGGCAAAATGGGTGAATACCTGAAAAATGCACTAGCAAATGACCAAAAAGGAGGGGTGGAAGAACAATGGAGAAAAATCAAAACTGCCATCATAGAGGCAACAAGCCTTTGTGTGAAGCAAATAAAGAAAACAAAGCGGAGTAAAAAACCACTATGGTTTTCAAACGAGGTGGCAGGGAAGGTTAAGGAGAAAAAGGCTGCATTCATAAAGTATAAGGAATCACAGAAGGAGCATGACAGGGAACTGTATCAACTGAAGCAGAAAGAAGTGGGGAAGGCAGTCAGACTAGCAAAGGCCCAAACCGAAGAAAAAATAGCCAACTCAGTTAAGAAGGGGGATAAAACCTTTTACAGGTACATTAGGGAGTATAGAAAGGTTAAGGGAGGGATAGTGAAGATTAATAAAGGAGAGGGGAGGTGGGCAGAGGGGGACAGTGAAAAGGCAGAGATTCTGAATGAATACTTTTGCTCAGTATTCACAAAAGAAGATGAGGAGGAGTTACCTAAACCAGACAATAGAAGCACACTGGGTAGGGGGTTGACACTAGTCCATTCACAGAAGAAAGAGTCCTGAAAGAACTCCTAAAACTCAAGGTGGACAAAGCAATGGGGCCTGACGGGATTCACCCCAGAATCCTAAAAGAACTAAGGGAGGACCTAGTGACACCACTGACCACGCTTTTTAACAGATAATGGCAGGATGGGGTGGTACCTGAGGACTGGAGGAGGGCAGATGTGATTCCCCTTCACAAAAGTGGGAGCAAGGCAGAAGCGGAAACTACAGACCTGTAAGTTTGACCTCAGTGGTAGGGAAAATGATGGAATCACTTCTGAAAGAAAGAATTGTTGAGTACCTAGAGGCCAGCGGGGCACAGGACCCAAAGCAGCATGGATTTACAGCAGGAAGGTCATGTCAGACGAATCTAATTGATTTCTTCGACTGGGTGACCAAAGTAATAGACCAGGGAGGGGCTGTGGATATGGCCTACCTAGACTTTAGCAAGGCATTTGACACAGTCCCGCACAAAAGATTAATAATCAAGTTAGCCAGCCTGGGAGTGGGTCCCAGGGTGGTAGCCTGGGTAGCAAACTGGCTGCACAACAGGACACAGAAGGTAATAGTGAATGGAACACATTCCGAAGAAAGGGGGGTTACTAGTGGAGTACCTCAGGGCTCAGTACTGGGTCCAGTCCTCTTTAACATCTTTATAGGTGACATTGCAGAGGGTCTGAGGAAAGGTATGCCTCTTTGTAGATGACACAAAGATCTGTAACAGAGTTGATACGCAAGGGGGTAGAAAAGATGAGAAGGGACTTGGCAAGGTTGGAGGAATGGTCAGACATGTGGCAACTTAGATTCAATACAAAGAAGTGCAAAGTAATGCACCTGGGAAACAAAAACCCAGGAGAAGAGTACACAATAGCAGGGGAGGTACTAACAACAACAAAAATGGAAAGGGACCTGGGAGTAGTCATATCAGATGACCTAAAGGTGGGTAAGCAATGTGAAAAGTTGGTAAGGAGAGCCAGGGGATACTGGGATGCATAGGAAGGGCATCACAAGTAGAAAAAGTTGTTATCCTCTGTACAGACAATTGGTGAGACCCCATCTGAGTACTGCGTGCAGTTTGGAGACCTCATCTACACAAGGACATAGACAGGATGGAAGCAGTCCAGAGGAGGGCAACTAAAATGGTGCAGGGTCTGCAGCAGAAGCCATATGAAGAGAGACTGAGAGAGCTTAATATGTATACCTTGATGAAAGGAGGGACGGGGGGACATGATAGAAACGTTCAAGTACCTCAAGGGAATCAACACAGTCCACGAGGGTAGCATCTTTCAGAAAAAGAGATGTGTAAGAACAAGGGGGCACAATTTAAAGATAGAGGGGGGATGGCTCAGGGGTAATGTGAGGAAATTTTTTTTCACGGAGAGAGTGGTGGATACATGGAACAGCCCTCCTGAGGAGGTCATTGGGTCTAAAACAGTGGGGGAATTCAAACATGCATGGGACAGACACAAGGCAATTATAGTTGTGGGTTGCAGGAAGTAGGCTGTTGGTTAACTAGAATCTGCAGCTTAACCAGTAGGTAGGGAAATGGGCAGACTGGGTGGGCCAAGTGGTCCTTATCTGCCGTCAAAGTCTATGTTTCTATGTTAATGCCCAAACCTCACGAGAGGAGTCTCTCTTAAACCATAAGGGATATCCCAAGGAGACCCTACTGTCTTATTATAATTAACTCACCTTTACATGGAGCGGTAAAAGTTTAGAGTATTTCTTTTTTATTATTATATTGTGCCGATTTCTCCTGTCGCCAAAGTGGAGTGCTTCCTCCTAACGTCCTTGTACGAGATCACAGTGTACACAGAACAGGAGGTACAGTGTCTCTGAGTGCTGTTTGGCTGAAATCACATTAGTGATTTCTAATGTAACAAGCACTTGTCAATGCCAAATGTTGGCTTGCTGGCACTGGCATTGCTAATGCAGGAGTTAGAGAGATGCATAATAGGAATGGCAGTGAAGTATTGAACTGACGCCAACCCCACTTCCATCCTGCAGAAACTGACAGGCGTTGGGGGTGTGAATTTGGGTTGTCTGCCATAACGCTCACACCATTTCACCTCACCCTACCCTGCAGACACTGACAGGTGTCGCAGTGTGCCTTGGGGTCTTCGGGCCTTAAAGTCACCCCATTCCATAAGAAAATGTGCTGAGATGAGTGCGGTATAGGAGAATGGGGTGAATGTTGGGGCCAAAGACCCCAAGGCATGCATCGATGCCTGTCACTGGCTGCAGGATGGGGGTGGAATGGCATCAGCATTATGGCTGACAATCTCAAGTCACACCCCCGACGCCTTTCAGTCTCTACAGAGTAGGGCATTATGGTTAGAAACCCTAACGTCAAGGCCATTTGTTGGTATTTTTGCTCCAAATTTTCAAAATGGGAATTTTGTGACCCCACTTCAAGAACAGTGCACTATCATTTCGTTACTCAATCCCGAAAGGTGGTTTTGCACAGCAACTACGCCATTTGGTTCCACAGGTGTGAAAACACATTTCTGGCAGGATGTGAAAAATGACAGCTGTACTGTTCATGAGGTGGTGTGAAAAAATGGCAATTTTGAAAATCTGGAGTGAAAACATGAAAAATTGGAGAAGTTACGAACGTGTGTAGAAACTGCACAACGCATGCCTATACTGAAATCATTTTTTGGAATTTTTTCACCAGATTTTCAACATGGGCATTTCTGAACCTCTCCTCGTGAACAGTGGCAGTGTGATTTTGTCAATCTGTCCCAAAAGTTGATTTCCCACAGTGACCGTGCCATTCTGCACCACAGGTGTGAAAACACATTTCAGAAGGATGTGAAAAATGACAGCTATACTGTTCATATGGAGGTGTGAAAAAATGGCAATGATGAAAATCTGGAGAGAAAATATTAAAAATTGGGGAAGTTACGAGCGGCGTAGAAATTGTACAATGCACACTTGTAACACAGTAATTGTTTGGAATTTTTTCACCAAATTTGCAACATGAGCTTTTTGGGACCTCCACTTATGAACAGTGGCACTATCATTTCATTAATCTGTCCCAAAAGGTGATTCCACCCAGCAACTGTGAAATCACCTTTCAGGACCGAGAAACTAAATGACAGTGACGTGTTCATGAGGTGGGGCCCCAAGAACCCCATGTTGAAAATTTGGGACTAAAATTACAAACAATGGCTGAGCTATCAACCTAAGTTGAAACCTCCCATTGCTTCCCATTATAAAGCTTACCGTCATTTCTTCAGTTCGCAGTTCGGCTTTGAAGAATGCAGACATATCCCAGTACAGAGAAGATCACGGCTCCTGACCTCTGGAGGGTAAGTATGGGTGAGGGGGTGGGGAGGTGGGTGCTAGAGGGAGGTGGAGATTGGGAGGGGGACGAGAGAGAGAGAGACAACGGTGGATCGTTTTCTTGTTTGCAGGGGAAAAAAGACCACGAGGAAGGTTTTCTTCATTTACAGGTAAAAAAAAAAGGACACTGGGTGGGCTCCCAGAGTGCCACAATTCAGGGGGATGCCAACACAGGATTGGGCACCCAAATGTTGGCAAAGTATAGATGGGGGAGACACGCATTCAACACCAGGAGAGGGCATCCCGGTGTCGGAAAGGGGAATCTGTTTAACCAGGAAAGACACACTAAGAGGGGGGATGCTGAAACAGGGATTGGGCACCCCGATGTCGGCTTTTCGGGAGTATGTGGTGGACAGCAGGAGCCACCATATTTATTGAAATGCTTCACCAGGAAAGGCACGTAATGGAGGCATGTCATTTGCCGCTGCAATGACGAGCCTGTCTCTGATTGCAGTGGCACATTTGTTTCAACTCCGTGGCTCTCTTTCTGTAACTGCTGCTATCAGCAGCGTGCTCACTGGTTGGCGGCTGAGGAACGCACCCACTAAACTTCTAAAGCATCCCCGGCATTCGCCACAACACTGACACACCTCTGAAATGTGCTACTACCACAAGATGTTACTTGCGCATGCGAGCTAGCCAACATAGAAATTAACAATATTGCTGTAGTCTCGCACATCAACTATCTAGAAGGTACTGTATGTGAGTCATGTGACTGACGGAGGCTATCTGCTTCACAGTCAGCTACAAGTGATGCCTTTGATCTTCCCAACTTAGCCTGTTTGTAAACAATGAACAATGAATGAATGAATGAATAGGTATCTGGTCACACACAGGGACAGACATGACAAGACAATTCTGGGCATCTGAGTCAAATCTAGAGTCCAAGTGAGACACACTGCCGCCCTGACAGGTCAGGAGGTAGACGGAGAACAGATCCAAAAGCAGAGCACAGATGCCTTTCTTCAGGACTGGACTCAGTGTACGTCTTACCCATTTCCCCAATTATTATAAAATGACGACAGTAAAAGACTCAAGGCCCAGTCCCTCTGCCCAGTTTTCCTGCCTATTCCACCTTTGACCTACTGCCTAATAGGGTTCTTTCCAGTGAAGTAGTACAACCGCACTCTAGTTAGGTCCGGGGGTACTAAAGAGACTGGCTACACTGAATATACAGACATGGCGCTTCAGATACCAGCTGCACTCCAGTGAAGAGACCATAAACAAACAGAGCACTTGTAGCTTGCTGCCAAATAGTTATTTATTACACTTAAGCCGAACAACAAACAAGGTTGAAATTGCAGGATTTTAGCAAATGGCAGTACATTAGTTATGCCACGCTGAAAGTGCCACTTTCACCGAGGGGTCAAAACCCTGGTGCTTTGCCTATACAGGCTTCGTCAGGGGTGAGCTACAAGTGTGCTGTTTCTGACTATGGTCTCTCTGCGTGGTGTGCAGCTGATACCTGAAGCCAGAATAGGGTTCTTATCCTGAAATCTGTCAATTCCTTCAGCCGACACCACTTTACTTTCTACTTCCTCACTCCTCCCTCCCTCCCTCCCTCCTCCCTCCTGCCCCCACCCACTCTTTGGAACTACAAGCCCTCTGTATCTGTCCCACTCAACCCTGAACCCATCTAGATACCCCGCTCCCAACACCACCTTTGTCAATCTGTTCCATTGTTCCATCACCCTTTCAGTGAAAAAGAACTTCCTAATGCCTCTCTTAAATTTTCTCTGGACTAGTCTCCACCCACACCCTCTCATCGCTGTGTTTCCATTGCTGGTGAACAGGTCCACACTGTCAAATCTGTTTATCCACCCGAGCAACTTGTAGGACTCGATCAGATATCCTCTCTCCCTCCTGGACCCCAGCATGTATGTGTCTACCTGATTACCCCAATTATAAGATAGGTCTTTTAGATTTTATTTTATATTTGAGCGTTTTTCTTGCATGATTTTAAACAACTGTATTATTATTATTGTATTACTGTTTTGCTGTACAGCGCTTAGGGTCCCACTAATTAGGCACTTTATAAATAAAAATATCTATCCATAGTATCTATCTAGCTATCAAATTATTTATGTTGTATCAGGTCCTGGCACTGATCAGGAGACAGAGAATATACAGTACTGATCAACCCATTCTGGTCAATGCAGCCATGGTACCTAGTCCTTTTAGAAATGTCCAAGCAACTGCCATTCTGATTCTGATGGGTCAGGGTCTTCTGTTGGACCCAGCGCGGAATCTTCATCCTCTGGCTGAAGTACAGTACAGAGTGTTCAGTTAGTTTCATGGAAAATGCCAGAGGTTTTGAGGTGGTCCCAAGACTTGTGGATGTCACAATGAATTCCCTCAGAGAATCGTGGACATCAGAAACCACAAAGGCGTACAAGTCAGCCTCAGCAGCCTTCTGGCTGGGTGCAGATCTTTTTCAACAACTTTAACCAGGGAATATTTTACTTGGTTTAGCATAGCAAAAAAAACAAAAAAGACAATTTCCATCAACTTGTAACCCAGGCGCCATGTAACAGCAGGCTACTACCCCTGCCTGGCGGGACCCAACCAGGCTGAGAGGCCAGGGCTCTGTTCTGATGGTAACAGGGTTCTTACTCAGATATAAAGTAAATAGCGTGGTGCCTCCACCTAGAGTACATTACAGTGGGCCAGTTGTTTGTGTAGTACAACCCCCTGGGATGCTGTTCCTATCCACCTCCCCTTCCAGTAACCTCACACATGGAATACCAGAAACAGCTACAGTACTTTACTTTGCATGCAGTTAATGACTATAGCTAATAATATGCTCACAGTTTTAAACAAGAGCAAAAAATTTATTTAAGGGGTAGGGGAAGGGAGATGCAGAAATAAAGAACTGTGTGCAATGATGATGTAACTGATAAAACCATATACAACAGCAACAACCATGCCCTCCCCCCACCCCAACACATTCAAATTGATCCACCTCCCCACGGGTATCAGTGTCTCCTATAGTTAATCTGGGTACCCCAGGGCAGATGATAGGTAATGCCTGACGTTAGCACTACCTGGTTGATTCCCCAGACCGTCCTTGCTAGCAGTGACTTCTGTCCGGGAGCTCAGGAATCACACAGTCTCTTCTTCTCTGTAGCTGGCAGATGGTGGAGCCTCTGGCAACAAGTCCAGTTCACCCCCCTAGGGCCAATTGCTTTGTCATATTAACTGCTTTCCCTTCCCCTTCTACTCCTGGCTTTATCTATGCTTACGCTCCACTGCTACTCTATCAAATCACTCCTCCCCCCATATCAGTTGTAGTCTGTTGTTTGTTCTAGCTGCCAAAATATATGTATTGCACACACCAGTCATCATGTTTCATTTATCAGTATGCAACCTGTAAGTCGCTTCCCTGTCTCATATTAATGTTACCACCTGCGGTCACCCTATGTGGTACCCTTGTTTGTATATCCAGCCTGTATCATGTAACGTGCATTTCATGTATATACTGTTATTACCTATCTATGTTTGTACTTTAAGTGTTTATGTCACAGGACCTCCTTGTGAATGAGCTTGCTCAATGGAGTTTTCCTGCAATAAACTTGAACTTGAACTGAACTTGAACTAAACAGTCTTTATTCAGGTTCCAACACCAGGGTCGCACCTCAACATGCTGCTCTTGCTTTAGCTGGAATTCCCAGGCAATGGGAATTCATTAAGCAGTCTCTGTATTATGGCTGTTTAACCCAGGAAACCTTCAGGCTCTTAACAGGAACACAATCATGAGTTTCCTCGTGTCCCATTATCTGACCCCCCTCCCCCCGTGTGCCGCAGACAAAGCCTTGAATGTGGGCTGCTTATCACCACCCCTCCTACCTCCCCTTCCCCTGTGGTCCAACCAAACCAAATCCGTTCCCCTGCCCTGTATTTCTAGCAACTCCTAGGGGGTGGGGCCTCTCTCTGCACCTAACTCACCTCTATCCTCTTGCTACCTGCTGTTGTTGCAAATGCCTGGACTGTGTAAGGATACGATTCTCTGTATCAAGCTCTGTTTTACTACAGTGTACGTACCTTGTAACCTGTCTGTGTGTCTGTTGCTGTTAAATGACATGGAACCTTTGTAAAAGAGCCTCGACTCAAAGGTTATTTCCGAAGCAAAATAAATCAGTCCGTCCTTCCTCACAAGCTGAGGATTTTCTCAGATGCTACAGAAATGTAGCTGCAAAAGGCTTGTCACACTTTTGATCTAGCTTTCCAGGGGATAGAAAGCTTTTGGCAAGTACCCTACAGTTCACCTGTGCAAGCCTTAGGCCGATTTCCAAACTCTTGGTCAAGCACAGACTAGCCCTCCTCACTCGTGGAGAGCTTCAGGCAAACTCCCCTGAATCTGTCCCTGGTGTCTGAGGAGAGACTGGCAGCTTCTGATTTGTTAAAAACAGCTGTCCATCTGCAACATCAATATGTAAGAGACCCATTTGATGTCCGATTAGTTGACTGTTTGGGTGCCAAGCACACTGTCCGTACCCCCTGCACAGAAGCCATTGCTGCAGTCCTTTGAGCTCCTCTATTACTAACTGGTGGAAACAGGGTTCAGGGGTGATAAATATGGCTGCTGCTGCAGGCAGTTTTAAATAAAGTCCCAACTTTAAGTTTTTTGCAGGCAAACAGCATAGTTTTAACTTTAACTGCTCCCAGGGTTTTGTAGCAGCCCCTCTTCCCTGGTGTCCGGCGGCAGAGTGGGGCATTGTAGGGGTTCCCCCTGCTTATCGCTAGCACCACAGCACTGTCCTCCTAGGCAGCAAGCAGGCTATCATTATTTATTAAAAGTGCTTCTGCAGAGTTTATTTATTTTGTGCCCCTCCCAGGTGTGTCTCGGAGCCCCCTGATGCCACTGGTGTCCCTGGGGCTGGAGCACACGAAGGGGAGATTTGTCAAGAGCTGCAAAGCGGCTTCAACACTGAGTGCCATAGTACACTTTTCAGATGCGAGCCAACCGCTGCAGCTCGCACATTCACGCAGGTGTCAGCTCAAATGTGCACACACTAGCTGCGCAGCACTCCCTTAAGCTGCACGGCGCTATAGTGCTGTACCACCAAACTGGCGGTTTACTTTTTAACACTGCTCCTCTGGTCCACTTGAAAGGACAGCATCACTGGGGGCCAGCAGGAAAGGGAAAGGGGAAACTGGAAATTGTTTAACCAGGAAAGACACTCGATGCAGAAGCTTGTTTCCAGGTGCGATCTGGGAGCACAAGGAAGTTAAGTGACTTGCTCAGGGTTATACAGTATGCAAGTGGAGCCGTGGGATTCAAACCCCAGGTCTTGAGGTTTTCATCTCAGAGCCCTAAACCACAGCACTATTCTGCCTCCGTGGGAGCGCACAGAGGACCGAGAGTGGTGGGGATGGCGAATAGGAGATGATCACATTAAGCCCCACCTGTGGTGGGGTTTACAAAATGCTACACAAAATTCTTTATGTATAGCAGCCACTTGCTAGACATCTAAGTTCACCCAAAAGTGGATGTACAGATGCTTTACACAAGATTGCCTGCAAACGCTTCATGTATTTTTCCTGCTGCTACTCAGATTACATTTTGTAATGCTTCAACTGCTACACAACCTTGTTTTTTTATGAAACTCTCCCTGCCTGTAACATAAATACCCGAATTCTTATTCCATCTCCATAACACCAGGAAAGCAAACAGATCACTACATTTTCATAGAGCAGATACAGTACTTAGGTGGGCCACACAATGGTGGAACGTATGTCTGTAGGGCAATATCCTACTGTAAGTAGATTACTATAGGTGATCTCGACCTCCGGTGGATAAATATAAATTGGTCTGGGATATTAGTAAGATCATTGTTATCTTGAGAAATTAAATTACTGCTGGCCTTCTCTCAAATTTTACCTCAATATGCTTCATAACATCTACTCCAGGTGTTTAGTTTACTTTATTTAGTTTATTTGGAAGACCTCTGTGCACAAAATGCCCTTTTCCAGAGGTGTACGTCAACATTACAATAACCTTAATTCCTAGGTGGTTGAAGGCCCTCAGCTGCACCTCAAGCCTCATAGCCCACCGAGGGAATTTGCTTATTGCAGCATTGTCTGTTTTTTGTGCATTTCTCCAAACCATAAACACACTCTTAAGCCTCATTCCCACAGCAAGGTATCATAGATCTGCAAATCCTTGTGCAAGTCAGGCTGACGAGGCTTTGCGAGAACAGACATCACTTTTTGAGCAGGCGTGTACATATGATCCAGTATAGGCTGGGAACAGCAAAGTACAGACTTGTTTTTGCAACACTGCTGCACACCCGGTGCAGATTTTTTTCTTACTTATTATTACTTCAGTACGGGATAGAACATGTTGTAAGAAAACAGGATAACATACAGTCTTCCTATGTGCTTTGCTAGAATAGAACATTTCCAGTTTATGTTTATTGTGACATCAAGTTAATCTGCATTTAAAAGGCTGAATGGTGAAAAACATGCCCTTCTGTAGAACTGGCAGTGTGAAGAATTAAGAGATTAATAGGACGCATATGATTAGAAGTTCACAAAGAGTGGTGGAGAATTATTATTTTTGGTTCCGTGAGAGGGACTACAGTTCTGAATCAATAGATAGGGGCTTACATTACATACAGCATGTGACACAGATCGGAGTCTGCTTTTGGTGCCAAAGCAAACTGAGAGGGGATGGGGACCCCTTTGGCAATAATCACCAGAGACAAACTGAAAAACTTCACTTTGTAAGACAAGATGGCCGACAGGGGGTTCCATGTCAACTCATCGCAAAATATTTCAGCGCATACAATTACCGCGCATCAATATCAGTGCATGTAAATTCATCGTTACACCAATTCATCAAATAGCCATCTCATCACAAAAACCTGCAAGTCACTAATTCGCCGCATAGCAACAAAAAATTCGAGGGTCTAGTATACTATTTTTAAGCAGTTATCCTTAGTAATAAAGACTCTTTAAGAAGACTTAGATAAAAAAAAAAGTTACACCACCGTAAAAATATGGAACAATGCACCACTGTTTAGTAAACTTTCCTGCAGAATGCTCGGTCAAGGATCTCCTGCTAAATGTCATCAGCTGCAGGTCCACATCATGCCCACTCCCCACTGTAGCGCTGGCCATTAGATTGCTTGAAATCTCCGATCCTCCCTGCATTCCTCTCTAAATCTTCATACTGACCACGGCTAATAGCTGAACCAATGACATTGCTAGTGGCTTCTTTATTAGACCAGCGCTGGCATGCTCACACTGCCCATCTGGAAAACAGCCATTCTTCTCCCTTGCGGCTCACTATTAAAAGTCGCAGTCATTCAACCAGATGCAATGATAACTGGCATCTATGTACGGTGGCTTGCAATGAACAAGTTCACTTACAAACAAAGCCTAAATAAAAGAAGGAAATTAAATGACACAAACACATGCAAGGGAACCCAGTACTGCTGGGAAACGTTAGAGAGGGGTCAAAGTGATGCATTTCAACAACGCAGCCCGAATTGATTTGGTATCGGAAACCAGCTCTGCCAGAATAGCCTTTACTGAGCAAACTCCAGGATGTCAGGAATATTATGCTAAAGTCAAGCCTGTTATTATTCTCAGTCTGTAAAAAGCTAAAATAATGTAAATTGCATTGTAATAGCCGATTTCTTAGCTGAGCTGACACTTGCGATGATTGGTCTGTTGAACTGATGTCTGATGCGCTGAGCTGACACTTGCGATGATTTACCAATTACGCTGAATTTTAATTCGCTATTTCATCTGCGCTGTATTGCGTGCGCTGTTTTGTTTGCGATGAATTGACGTGATACCCCGACAGGGAGCAGCAGGGCTTCTGTTGTGCTCTGAGACCCCGGTCCTTTAAACTGCTTAAAACTGTGAAAGCATCAGCTATTTTGAGCTTAAAACTCATTCGAATGGAGCCTTATTCTGCTGGGTTGGAAAAACTTTAAAAAAAGAAAGAAAACATCTCCAGAAACGAGAACAGAATAAAAAAAAAATGCTAGTCCCTCAAATGTTTCACCTGAACCGGCAAATCCAGATACACAAGTGTAACCCCCCTGCAAATGGGGGTTCCCAAAAGACTTCCAGGAGCTTGCTTGAATGCTCCAAGCCTGAATGGTGTTTGGCATTTAAGCCATTTATCAGTGAGTGTTTTTAGAGCCTCTGGTACTGTCTCTTTAAGAGCTGTCTGCTTGCAGACATAATTAGTTTGTATGGGGGGACTGTGTGCTTCTCTGAGTACCACTCGAGCTGCTGCCAATTCACTTCATTTTGCAGTCACTAGAGTGCAAAGGGAACCTATTTGAAAGATGTAACTGTTTGCCAGAAATTATTTAGAGTAATAATGAAATTACAGTTTGTCTAACCTGCTTTCTTTGCAGTCAGAACTGTGTCTGCTAGTTCCCATTCTAGTTTTGAACTGCTGAACTGGACCAATCAGTGTGGGGTAAGCTAGCTCTAAAATGATGCCTTGGACGAATCAGAACTTGGACTCATAATCTGAGCCAGCCACAAGAGGATTGTATGGGCAGTGACTCTGGGAGATGTAGTTTAGACTTCAGTGCTTTTTGGACCAACAGCAGCAGTCTATTGTGAGTGACAGCCAATCCAGTCAGAACTGGGAGGAACTCAAAGGAAGTGCCGGTTTTTGTCGGTTGGAGTTGAGTTGAGCTTTGGCAGTGAAGAAGGAAGGAGCCCTGTGCTTTTCAGTGTGCAGTTTTAGTCAAAACGTGTGTAAGGCCCAGAGTTCGGTCTGCAGCTTGTTAGGACTGAATCCGTCCTGTGAAAGAGAATCAAAGGATCTCTGAAGAGTAGAAACCAGGCTCACCCTGTAGAAGACTGGAAGAATTGCTGAAAATTGCACTCGGTCTGTCAGGAACTGAATCTGCTGTGTTCTCCGGGTATTGTGCAGTAATGCGATCGGGATACAGATGCAGCCTGCCTGGTATAGTGCTTTCTTTTATATAAATGTGTGAAGAGGTTTGTGTACCTCAAGTGAGCCCTGCTGACATTGAAGGACCCTATCTTATTTGGAGGTCGTGAGTACTAATTCAGGGTCGCTCCTGTTGAATTGCCACATTAAATCCAAATGGAATTACTGTACTGCTGACTGTTTAATTTTCCTTTTCTCTGTGTGAAAGGGCCCTACCAGCTGCCACAGTTTGGACTAGCCACTAGGGCTTGGGTACCCAGGGACAGTAACTGATAGGGATAGGCCTGTGCACAGAGCCATAAGTAGATTATTAGAGTGATAAGCTAATTAACCTGATTTCCCCTGTCCTTGTTATATCCCCTAAATAAATCAGAGCTGCTTGTTTCAGCAAAGTTATACTGCCTGAGGTATTTGTCTATGTTAAAGTACTGTACTGTGATTGTTGCACTGTATCTCATTTCACAGGAGGTCCCAGTGCGGAACCAGTCCTGGGGTAAGTGTATACTGTGAAGGTAATTCTGATATATTGTGTGGGCCACTAGTGGGAAGAAAGGGGTTGCAGTGTCCCAGAGGGCTGTGACCAAGTTAGTTTAACTATTGCAAACCCTGACCTCTGGGTGGAGGCACCCCATTGGATCCAGGCCCCTCAACCTGTTAGTGGCAAATCAGGCAGGGGTAGTAGCCCCTGGGATGCGCCATCTAGGGTTACATCTTGAGGCTCACCGCTGGGATTGTGTGTCCTCTAGTGGCCATATTCTGAACCACTGTTAAGAAAAAATGGGTACCCGACAGAAGTGGCTGTGCACCGGCTGGTGGAGTGGTGTACTGGGAGGAGATCGACCCCAAAATGCTATGCTTATCCTGGACATCCCCTGGGTATCAATACGGACACTGTGCAGGAGTACTTTCCAAGGTGGAAGGTTTACAAAACCCTGTGGTGGTGGGTCGGCATGCTAATCTGCTCACCCACACTTTCCTGGCCCTAGTAGAGTTTAAGGATCCCATAGATAGCTCCAAAGTGCCACAGACCATTACCCCAGAGGAGCCCTCACTGCTTGAGAGTGATAACTAAGGACAGTGAAGACCGGGGAATCAGCCCCACCACTATCTGAAACTTTGAGGAGAAATTTGCTGAATGGTTGCTGGGAGAGGGAAAACTGTGGAGGACTTGAAGAAACTATTCTTGCCACCTGGGGGTGTTCCTCCCCAACACCCTCTCCTGCTCCAGTGCCCGTAATGGTGGCTGAACCAATGCAGACTCCTATTTCTGCACCTGCCATTAGTCACGACTCTTACGAGGTTGAGGATCTTCTCTGGCACCTCCCCACCCCCAAGGGGAGGATGACTGGGAGACCTGGATAGACTATGTTGCCCCAAGTGCTAGAATGGCAATACTTCCGGGGCGAAGGGGTTAGTGAGAGCCTCGGGGTCCTGCCTGGCTACCATCCGTGCTAAGCGGGCCAGTAACCCTGGCGACTGCACAGGCCTATCTTGAGGCCTTGGAGAATGTGTATGGAGCCCAGATTCTGATGAGGACCTATGGTGGAGAGTAAGAAATGCACAACAGTACCAAGGGAGTTGTTGTCTGTGTATGTCTCTCGGCTGGAAAAATTGTTGCAAGAATGCCTCAGAAAGGGTAGTTTGCCAGCGATTGAACTGGACCGAACCAGACTGGACAGAATCCTTAAGTCTGCCCCTTCTCAGAACTGCTGTTGCTTCAATTCGCTAGCAACCGTCGACTGGAATCCCCACCCTCCTATGATGAGTTAATGAGAGAAATTAGGAGTTGAGAAAGGCGACCTCGGGAGGTACCTGCACCAACAGCTGTGCTCTGACCCGAGTGACTGAGGGTGACCCATCAAGTGAAGTTCAGGGGCAGAGGTTGACAGTCAATGAGTGCTCTGACAAGGAAAAGATATGCCACAATGGGGCGAACTGTTGAGAGAGATCCGAGAATTCAAAACAGTCCCTTTATGAAGCCACGCCTGCAAATGCACGGGCCCTGACCTATATCCGACTGCATCTGCTATGGGGTGAGGTACCCACCCATGTATCTCCTGCTGATAACAGCTCAAACTCAATTCCTTGACCATGGAAGTGGAGAAACTGACGAGATGTCTCCAAATGCTTATCACGCCGCAGACAGAGATGGCACCCAGGTTTCCAGTTAGTAATACCCCGCCCTGGCTCCCAGTGTGGCGCCTCGGCCAGCTCAAACTCCAGAAAGTATGTTTTGCTATAATTGTGGGAAAGATGGGCACATGAAAGGAATGCCAGTCCCAAAAGACACTGACAAAGTTGCATATAGGCTACAAGGAGAGCTTGGAGAAGAAATCAGTGGTTAAGAGGTGCCGACATGATCCCAGTGAGGGCACCAAAAATGCTAATTCACGTCCTTTGTGGCAAGGTCAGTTGCCCAGGCCCCCCTACCGCCTCCAGACTGGTCCAGAATAGTGGGTCCCTCCATGGAGACCACTGTAAAGGTGAATGGAGTGTCTACAAGAGCTGTATTAGACAGTGGCTCCCAAGTGACAATTATGTTCCAGGATTGGTATCAGAAGCATTTGTCAGGACGTACCCTTACAACCATTAGAAGGACTGCATGTATGGGGGTTAAGGAGAAGGCCTACCCTATTCTGGGTATATCCGAATTTGGCTGTCTTTCCCACCTCTGTGGCTGGAGTGGCCGAACAAGTAGAGACCCTAGCCTTAGTGTGTCCCCCCACTGGACTGTATGATGGTGTCCTTTGTTGATTGGAACAAATGCTCATATGTTCGGAAGGCTGGCACAGTTGTGTTATGAAAACAGGGGTCAAAGACTAGTAGAGCTTTAAGAGTTCGGCTTTAATTAAGAAGGCCTATGAGGCACAGAGAGATGCTGAAAAACAGAACCAGAGGAACCGGTCGGAATTGTATGGAAAGGATCCTGAGTCTCTGATCCTGGCGCAAATGCCCAGTGTACCTTACAGGAGAGGTCCGTATCAGAAAGGATGTTAAGAATAAAATATTAATGTTGGATGCCAGGCGATGGAAAATTGCCAGAGGACTGCTGGTCAAGCCTAGTATTTTGCCCGCTAGAGCCCATGCTTATGCCAGAAGGGTAATGGTCCAAGTTCATAATGTGTCTGAAAGAGACATTCGAGTAAACAGAGGTTGCATCCTGGCTAATGTGCATTGTGCAGACACTGCAGTGCTACCAGCAGCAAGAGTTCAAGGAAGAATGACAGAGTAAGCTCTGACTTGTTTGATTTATGACTCCCGCTGCCAGCTGAATGGAAAGTGAGGATCAGTGAGAAGCTTGCCCAGAGAGACCAGGTGTTTTCTTTAAAGGAATGGGATGTGGGATGCGTGCAAGGAGCTGAGCACAATATCCGGCTGCATGACGAAACCCATTCTGTGAGAGGTCTCGACGCCTGGCACCTGCTGACATAGATGATGTGAGGCGGCATCTGCAAGAGATGTTAGCTGCTGGTGTAATACAAGAATCCAGAAGCCCTTATGCTTCCCCATTGTGGTAGTGAGGAAAAAGAATGGAACAGTAAGGATGTGTGTGGATTATCGCACCTTAAACGTGGACTATCCTGATCAGTACACAATGCCCGCATTCAGGATGCTTTGGACTGCCTAAGCGGGAGCAAGTGGTTCTCTGTGCTGGATCTCATGGTGGGTACTACCAGATCCGATGGCCCCAGAGGACCGTGAGAAGACTGCCTTTATCTGTCCGCTTGGCTTCTATGAATTCATGAGGGATGCCTCAAGGGATTTCAGGTGCCCCAGCCACTTTTCAACGATTGATGGAGGCGTGCAGTGGGGACATGAACTACTAGAGTGCCTGGTATACCTAGATGATGTTATTGTGTTTGGCAGCTCACTGGAGGAACATGAAAGCAGATTATTTAAGGTATTGGACCGACTGGAGGACTTTGGCCTTAAACTGTCCATTGATAAGTGTCAATTCTTTCAAACATCAGTAAAGTATGTGGGACACATAGTATCCACCGAGGAATAGAGACCGACCCAAGTAAAGTTGAGGCCTTGACCACCTGGCCACAGCCCAAAAATCTAAAAGAACTGCAAAGATTCCTGGGATTCTGTGGTTATTATCGGCGCTTCATCAAGGACTATTCAAGAGTGATCCGCCCTTTACTTAACCTTACTCAAGGGTATCCCCCAACCCACAAAAAATACCAAAAGTCAGCGTCCCTCAAGACTGAAAGAGTGTATTTTCATCCAAGTGAAGTATTTGGGGCCCGCTGGACTCCTGATTGTGAGACTGCTTTTCATGAGATCATATATCAACTTACCCATGCTCCAGTGCTGGCCTATGCCGATCCAAGAAAACCTTACATCCTGCACACTGATGCTAGCTTGCAAGGGTTGGGGGCTGTGTTGTACCAAGAGCACGAGAATGGCCTGAGACCAGTGGCCTTTGCCAGTAGAAGCCTGACCCCATCCGAAAAGAACTATCCTGTACATAAGTTAGAGTTCCTAGCTTTGAAGTGGGCTATTGTTGACCAATTCCATGAGTACTTGTATGGGGCTAAAATACTAGTAAAAACTGACAATAATCCTTTGACCTATGTGCAGACCTCAGCTAAGTTGGATGCCACTGGCCATAGGTGGCTTTCTGCATTATCTACATATGACTATGCTCTGAATACCGAGCAGGTCTGAACCACATAGATGCTGATGCTCTCCCCGAGGCCTGTTCCCCAGAATGATTGGGTCCGATTGGCAGAACCTGACATTCGGGCACTCTGCGGAAGTTTGACGGGAGGAACAAATGTCCAGACGCAGTGGACTGCATGGTGGATTGCTTGGGAGCCTCTGAGAATTGCATACCTGCTGCTTATTGCCACTTTCTGCAAGACATTGGTGCACTGCCTCAGCTGGACAATGACAGTATTCGGCGGGCTCAATCCCGCGATCCCATGATCAAAGCAGCCTTAAGCCCTCTATGCAGGAAAAGATGTGTCCAAATTACGCTCCACTGATTTGAGAACTGCACTGTTATACAAAGAAGGTCCTAAGTTGAAACTGATCAATAAACTGTTATACAGAGAAACAGTAGACAGAGGGACAAGTAGACAAACAACAACTAGTGCTGCCCACTGCCTTTCGAGACTCAGTACTGAGGTCCTTGCACAACCATGGGGCACCTTGGTATAGACAGAACACTTGACTTGGTGAGATCCAGATTCTATTGGCCTAAGATGGGGGCTGATGTGGAGCAACAACACATTCTAACCACTGCTTACAGAGGAAAGCTTTGCCCCAGAGGGCTGCCCCTTGTTAACATCACCACCAGTGCACCCATGGAGCTGGTCTGTATTGATTTTCTGAGTTTGGAGTCAGATCAAAGAAATATCAGTAATGTGCTGGTGGTCACTGACCATTTCACGAGATATGCCCAGGCTTTCCCACCAAAGACCAGAAAGCATCCACTGTGGCCAAAGTACTTGTAGAAAACTTTTTGTTCACTATGGGGCTCCACAAAGAATCCATTCTGATCAAGGGAGAGACTTTGAGTCGTCTGATCAAAGAGATGCTTTCTCTGTGAGAGTCTGAAAGTCCAGAACCCTCCTTACCACCCCAGGGGACCCACAGCCTGAGCGTTTCAACGCACTTTGCTAGATATGCTGGCACCCTGCACCCAAAGGACAAGCCTAGATGGAGCCAACAAATTAGCACCCTGGTACATGCTTATAACTGCACCAAAGTGATGCCACTGGATTCTCCCCTACCGCCTGATGTTTGGAAGAGAAGCTGACTACCAGTAGATGTGTGTTTTGGGGTCTCTCCTGATGGGGTTCAAGCTGACAACTATTTACAGTATGTGCAAAGTTAAAGGCCCAGCTAACTCATGCGTACTAACTGGCTCAAACCATGGCTGCCAAAAGAAATCTGGCCAACAAAGAAAGGTATGATAAAAGGTGAAAGCACAGGAACTCCAGGAGGAGATCGGATATTGCTAAGAAATCTGGGACTGCATGGCAAGCACAAGATTGCTGACAGATGGCACCATCTCCCTCACATTGTAGTGGGCAAACTAGATGATCTGCCAGTGTACAAAGTAAGGCCTGAGAATAATTCAAAGATGTAAAACAATGCATAGAAATCATTTACTGCCCATTGGACAAATCCTGATTGAGTCTGAGCCCCAGAAGATGCCCCTCTGGACCAGTGACTAGAGCTGCTGCTAAGAAAAGATCAAGAAAGTCTGCACCTACAGAAGCAAAGTTAAAGTGTTCCCCTCCACAAGTCCCAGTTGAGCATGACTGTCAGTCCATATCAGAAGAAAGTGAGAGTGACTTTGAATACTATCCTTCTTACGAACTGAGTCAATTGTTTCGGGGCAATCCCCTAGTCAATACTGGAGACAAAGCTGGGCCTTCTGGACTGTCTAAGCCCCAGCTTCATCCTGGAGCCAATGCTCCCAGAAAGTGAAGTGCAAAGCATCAGATCAGATGAAATGGAATCATTGTGCATGGTTGAACTGTTTGAGCTTTCAGGGAGGAAAATGATAGATTGGGGCAGACTGGTGATACACCGAACAAGAAGAGTATTTTGAGTGCCTGACAGTCCACTGCCAGTGTCCAGAAAGCTCTCCATGCAGCCAAATGTTGTGGACTCCAGAAACTGTAACTCCTGGAGCTGAAAGTGCCCCAAGTTCTAGCCTCTCTACCCCCATAGAGACTCCCTGACAAGTGAGGACAATGCTGAAAATGAGGCTCAGAGTGCAGAGACTATAACAGTTCCCCCTAGAAAGACTGGTCGAGCTGTAAAGCCTGTGGTGCACCTCAGTTATGATTCACTTGGGAGGCCTGTGGACTTGCCTCTCAATGTTGTCCATAAAGGAGTATGTGTCCCGAGCTCATTGCCCAAACTGAGCATCAGTGCTAACTCAAGTTACTTGTGTTGCCCTCTAAGTATGGTGCCCTGCCCCATCCAGCCCCAAGGTAACTGATGAGGAAGGGCCCTCTCTTCAGGTTTCATGTACAAGAGTAATAACGGGTTATGGTACAATGTGTATGTAATACTGTGTAAAGTGACGTACTGCAATGTTTCAGAAATGTGTTCTTGGTAAAATGATATATTGACTGATGATTACGTATGCGAGCCTAATGCAAATGTATATAGTTGCAGTTGAAACTTATGAAGTCCTTGGCCGCAGACGTCAAGCTTTCCCAAGCCAGGAAGGTGTAACCCCCTGCAAATGGGGTTCCCAAAAGACTTCCAGGAGCTTGCTTGAATGCTCCAAGCCTGAATGGTGTTTGGCATTTAAGCCATTTATCAGTGAGTGTTTTAGAGCCTCTGGTACTGTCTCTTTAAGAGCTGTCTGCTTGCAGACATAATTAGTTTGTATGGGGGGACTGTGTGCTTCTCTGAGTACCACTCGAGCTGCTGCCAATTCACTTCATTTTGCAGTCACTAGGGTGCAAAGGAACCTATTTGAAAGATGTAACTGTTTGCCAGAAATTATTTAGAGTAATAATGAAATTACAGTTTGTCTAACCTGCTTTCTTTGCAGTCAGAACTGTGTCTGCTAGTTCCCCATTCTAGTTTTGAACTGCTGAACTGGACCAATCAGTGTGGAGTAAGCTAGCTCTAAAATGATGCCTTGGACGAATCAGAACTTGGACTCATAATCTGAGCCAGCCACAAGAGGATTGTATGGGCAGTGACTCTGGGAGATGTAGTTTAGACTTCAGTGCCTTTTGGACCAACAGCAGCAGTCTATTGTGGTGACAGCCAATCCAGTCAAGAACTGGGAGGAACTCAAAGGAAGTGCAGTTTTTGTCGGTTGGAGTTGAGTTGAGCTTTGGCAGTGAAGAAGGAAGGAGCCCTGTGCTTTTCAGTGTGCAGTTTTAGTCAAAAAGCGTGTGTAAGGCCCAGAGTTCCGGTCTGCAGCTTGTTAGGACTGAATCCGTCCTGTGAAAAGAATCAAAGGATCTCTGAAGAGTAGAAACCAGGCTCACCCTGTAGAAGACTGGAAGAATTGCTGAAAATTGCACTCGGTCTGTCAGGAACTGAATCTGCTGTGTGTTCTCCGGGTATTGTGCAGTAATTGCGATCGGGATACAGATGCAGCCTGCCTGGTATAGTGCTTTCTTTTATATAAATGTGTGAAGAGGTTTGTGTACCTCAAGTGAGCCCTGCTGACATTGAAGGACCCTATCTTATTTGGAGGTGTGAGTACTAATTCAGAAGTAGCTCCTGTTGAATTGCCACATTAAATCAAATGGAATTACTGTACTGCTGACTGTTTAATTTTCCTTTTCTCTGTGTGAAAGGGCCCTACCAGCTGCCACGGTTTGGACTAGCCACTAGGGCTTGGGTACCCAGGGACAGTAACTGATAGGGATAGGCCTGTGCACAGAGCCATAGGTATTATTAGAGTGATAAGCTAATTAACCTGATTTCCCCTGTCCTTGTTATATCCCCTAAATAAATCAGAGCTGCTTGTTTCAGCAAAGTTATACTGCCTGAGGTATTTGTCTATGTTAAAGTACTGTACTGTGATTGTTGCACTGTATCTCATTTCACAGGAGGTCCCAGTGCGGAACCAGTCCTGGGGGTAAGTGTATACTGTGAAGGTAATTCTGATATATTGTGTGGGCCACTAGTGGGAAGAAAGGGGGGTTGCAGTGTCCCAGAGGGCTGTGACCAAGTTAGTTTAACTATTGCAAACCCTGACCTCTGGGTGGAGGCACCCGCCATTGGATCCAGGCCCCTCAACCTGTTAGTGGCAAATCAGGCAGGGGTAGTAGCCCCTGGGATAGCGCCATCTAGGGGTTACACAAGAAAGGGTCGGACCGATGGCTCGTTTCATATCTCTAGTGACCTTGGGCAGCCCTGGGAATGGCTTGTCAGTCACGGCTGCGGCCACTAAGCTCAGAGCCAAAAGCCTGACAATTACAACTATTACAGCGGATAAACCACAAAGTCCAAATGGTCAGTAGCCTCTCCTGAATTAAGCTCCTTTGCAGAAGTGAATAAAAGCTACCGGGCGCTAATGCAAGTAATCAGAAAATTTCATGAGAAATTCAATGCCTTGGTGCTCAGATGTGAAGCGTGAAACGCAATACTGACGAAAACGAAAAAGATATACAGACACACAAAAAGAGCAGACTTCCACTGCAACAAAATTGGAATCGACATCATCACTCATTAACTCGATTTTGTGAGACAATATTGTTCAATCCAAAAAACTGAGAACCTTGAAAATTGTGCAAGGGAATGAAACATATTTATATAGTGTATAGTGGACCATTGTTGTGCACGGAAACTGGAGGTTCTCAAAATGTTGTTCTGCTCCAGTTCAAAAGGTCATGGAACGTGATAATACCCTACTGCAGCAGAACAACATTTTGAAAACCTCTAGAGGTTCCACGCGCATCACTTACCATAGCGGCAGAAACGGACGGATCCACACTCCCATGGCGACAGTCATATCAGAGCCTTACAAGATGCAGGATCAACCAGATATGAGGAAATGCAGGATCAACCAGATATTTGGACTTGAAAATAAAATTAAAATAAAAAAATGACCCCTACTCCACAGCTCTCTCGCTTAGTGAGCGTTATGGTCGCCATGTTTTTTTTTTTTAACCCTCCCAATGTAACTGCCAGCCAATAGGAAGACACGCTAGACACATAGCCATGCCTCCTGTTTAGCAACCAGTTGGCAACCACCCTTTACCACTGAACATTTCATCGCACACAAAAAGTAAAAGGCTTCTAAAAAAAAGAACTGTAAGTGATTTTTAGTGTCACTATACACTATATAAAACAGTGGATGGGCATCCTCATGCACCTCCAGCCTTTTTGTGCCACCTCGAGGTTCTGATACCATCAGACCTATCGAGCTTCGCTCTCGAGGTCCGATGTTATCAGAACCCCTCTGTAGCACAACAGGCTGGTTGTGCATGGATGCCAATCCACTATTCTCTATTTGTTGGCCTTCCTAATGTAGAGAACTCTGAGAAAGTTACATAAGACACTGGTAAACTCTTTTCCACTTGCCTGGGTTACACTCACGAAACATTGCTACCATTAATTAACGCATTCAAGCTTCCCTCCTCTTTGTCAAATTTGAGGTGACTACAGCAACTCCTACTACATAAGCTAAACGAGCAACAGTTTTAGTATAATTTACACTGGAATGTAATCATGAATTCATTAAAAAGCAGGTAAGATTAAAGGGTGCAATTAATTTTCAGGATGTTCAAGTCTACATTTACTCGGACGTCAGCCCCCAAACACAGGCTAGAAGGTGTAGTTTCATACAATATCAGTCTGAGGTGCAGCACTTTGGGGGCACATTTTCTTACTCCATCCCTGCAAAGCAAGAATAATTTTAAATGCAACCAAGTACATATTCTTCGAGCCAGATCGACTCTTAGATCTTATTAAAAACTGGAGTGCCAATAAAGTTCACCAAGATTCATCTACTTCCTCAGAAGATGAAATGGATGACAAGGATCTGCACCCTGGAACCACTGATACTGCAGACGGCAAGGACAGCGTTGGAAGTGCTATTGCACTTGATGTGCATCTACTTTCAACTAATGAATAACAAGCATTTGTCAATGCTGAATGTTGATTGCGCTGGTGTGTTGAGCTCGCTCACTGCCCCTCTGTCACTTGCTTAGTCTCTTTCTCCCGGTACCGCAGGCTGCTCTTTTGTACTGGGCTCCTGCCTGTGTTGGCACCTTGTTCTGCCCACTAAGAAGTCCGCAGCTGTCCTGACAGAGCTCTGTTGAGGTGGCTCACTCCCCCACTTTCACTCACTCATTCTGTTTCTCCTGGCGCTGCAGGCTGCCCTTTTGTACTGGGTTCCTGCCTGTGTTGGTGAATTTTTCTGCCCACAAAGAAATCTGCAGCAGTCCCGACACAGGTCTGTTGAGCCTGCTGACTCCCCCTCTCTCACTCACTCATTCCGCTTCTGCCGACGCTGCAGGCTGGCCATTTGTGCTGGGCTCCTGCCTGCGTTGCCGCCTTTTTCTGCCAACAAAGAAATCCGCAGCAGTCACGCTAGAGCTCCATTGAGCTCGCTCACTCCCCCTCTGTCACTCACTCATTGTGTTTCTCCTGGCACTGCAGGCTGCCCTTTTTTACTGGGCTCCTGCCTGCATTGGCACCTTTTTCTGCCCACAAAGAAACCACAGCTGTCCCGACAGAGCTCCATTGAGGTAGCTCACTCCCCCTGTGTCATTCACTGATTCTGTTTTGGCCGGCGCTGCAGGCTGCCCTTTTCTATTGGGCTCCTGCCTGCGTTGCTGCCTTCTTCTGCCCACAAAGAAATTTGCAGCAGGTATAACAGAGCTCCGTTGAGCTCACTCACTCCCCCCCCCACCTCACTCGCTCATTCTGGTTTTCCTGCCACTGCAGGCTGCCCTTTTGTACTGGGCCCCTATGTGCATTGCTGCCTTTTTCTGCCCACAAACAAATCTGCAGCAGTCCCAACAGACCTCCGTTGAGTTCACTCACTCCCCCTCCCTAACTCGCTCATTCTGTGTCTCCTGCCTCTGCAGGCTACCCTTTTGTACTGGGCTCCTGCCTGCACTGTCGGCTTGTTCTGGCCAGAAAGAAATCTGAAGCAGTCCCAACACAGCTCCATTAAGCTCGCTCACTCCCCCTCTCTCAATCACTCATTCTGTTTCTGCCGGCACTGCAAGCTGGCCTTTTGTACTGAGTGCCTCCCTGCGTTGCCGCATTTTCTGCCCACAAAGAACTCCGCAGCAGTCACAACAGAGCTCCATTGAGCTCGCTCACTACCGCTCTATCACTCACTCATTCTGTTTCTCTTGGTGCTGCAGGCTGTGCTTGTGTACGGGGCTCCTGGCTGCATTGGCACTTTTGTCTGTGCACAAAAAAATCTGAAGCTGTCCTGACAGAGCTCCATTGAGGATGCTCAGTCTCCCTCTGTCATGCGCTCATTCTGTTTGTCCTGGCGCTGCAAGTGCCCCTTTTGTACGGGGCTTCTGCCTGCATTGGTGCCTTTTCTTGCCAACAAAGAAATTCGCAGCAGTCCTGACTGAGCTCTGTTGAGCTCACTCAGTCCCCCTGTCTCACTCACTCATACTATTTCTCCCACCGCTGCAGGCTGCCCTTTTCTACTGGGCCCCTACCTGCATTGATGCCTTTTCTGCCCACAAAGAAATCTGCAGCAGTCCTGACAGCGCAATAGTGAGTTCACTCACTCCCCCCTCCCTCATTTGCTCTCTCGTTCTGTTTCTCCCAGTGCAGCAGGCTGCCCTTTTGTACTGGGCTCTTGCGTTGGGGCCTTTTTCTGCCCACAAACAAATCCACAGCAGTCCCGACAGAGCTCAGTTGAGCTCGGTCACTCCCCCCTCTCACTCGTTCGTTTTAATCTGTCCCGAACACTGATTTCCCACAGCGACCGCGTTATTCTGTCCTGCAACTGTGAAACCACATTTCAGTCAGGATGTGAAAAATGACAGCTGTACTGCTCATAAGGAGGTGTGAAAAAATGCCACTGTTGAAAATCTGGCATGACAATAATACAAATCTGCGAAGTTACAAGGGCGTGTGAAAAGTGTGCAACGTACCTTGTAACACAGTCATTTGATGGGCTATCATCACCAAATTTTCAACATAGGCATTTTAAGACCTCTGCTCATGAAGAGTATCACTGTCATTTTCCTAATCTGCCCCGGACGGTGATTTCCCACAGCCACCGCTCTATTCTGTGCTGGAAGTGCGAAAACACTTTCGGCCAGGATGGGAAAAATGACAGCTGCACTGTTCATAAGTAGGTGTGGGAAAATGGCAATGTTGAAAATCTGGAGTGAAAATATTATAAATTCGCGAACTTACGAGCATGTGTGCAAACTGCGCAACGCACACTCGTAACACAGTTATTTTACGGAGTATTGTTACCAAATTTTCAATATAGCCATTTTAGGACCTCTACTCATGAACAGTGTCACTGTCATTTTCTTAATCTGTCCCAAACACTGATTTCCTACAGTGACCTTGCTATTCTGTGCCGGAAGTGTGAAAACACATTTCCGCCAGGATGTGAACAATGACAGCTGCACTGCTCACAAGGAGGTGTGAAAAAATGCCAATGTTGAAAATCTGGCGTGAAAATATTGCAAATTCATGAAGTTAAGAGCGTGCGTAGCAACTGCGCAGCTCATGCTTGTAAAACAGTCAATTTTTGGATTTTTCCCACCAAATTTGCAACATAGGCTTTTTGAGAGCCCACCTCACAAACAATGGCACTGTCATTTCGTTAATCAGCCCCGAAAGGTGATTCTGTGCAGTGACCGCGAAATCACCTTTCGGGGCCGATTAATGCCATTACAGTTCAAGAATTCATGAGGAGGGTTCCCAAAACCCCCATGTTGAAAATTTGGTGCCAAAATTCCAAAAAGTGACTTGAGATATGCATTAAAGTTGACAAAACTCTATTTATTTCATTATACAGCTTACTGGCATTTCCTCAGTTTGTGGTCGGCTTTGAAGAGTGCAGACGTGTTCCCGGTCCACCAAAGTTCGTTGTGCCAAGCTCCAGAGATAAGTATAGGGTTAGGGTGTGTGTGTGGGGAAGCAGGGTGCACAGTGGGTGGGTGCGGGATGCAGGAGGCGGAGCAGGGGACCTCAGGGACAGTTTCCTTTTTTCAGGGTTAAAAAAAAAAAACGTCATGAGACAGTTTTTTTTTTTTTCAGAGGCATGTGGCACATTGGGGTGGGCCCAGGTGCCAAAGGACTCTTTCTTTGGGGAGGGCTAGCAGTAGCCGACGGGATTGGGCACCCCGTAGGCACAACAAACGGTGGTTCAGATTATGCCGACGGGGACTGGGGTAGCCCTACCGCATAAATGAAGGTGGGGGTTACAGAATACCCAGGAGTGGGCTCCCGTCAGCAAAATCAACAGTGGGGCACCAAAGCCGACAGGGATTGGGGCCCCCGACAGCAAATAAACATGGTGAGGGGAGTTATATTGTTTGTGAACACGGCGGCAAGCCGCCGACATGTTCACAAACAATATCAGGGTTTGGAGGTTCCACCCTGCAATGACGGGTCGCTCCCTCATTGCAGCGGATGGCTGACGCTGCAATGACAAGGCGGCCCCTGATTGCAGCAGCGAAATTGTCAGAAGTTGGTGCAAAGGTTCCAAACCCGTGTCAGCAGCAGCATGCAACGGCATTGGGGGAAGCGGGACAAGCCTTTGCAGGCTGTGGGGGCATTGGCCACAACAGTGCCGCGCCTCCACAACCAGCTTCTGAGCAAGCTGTCCCAATATGTTTCTTGCATTGCGCACAATCAACAGAAAAATCATTTAAATGCAGTTCATAGAAGTAAACTCGGTTATTTACAAACTTTAGCAATACTAGTATGATTAGTTTGCTGCAGATAGTCCTCTATCATGTAACCTCTAGGCGGCGCTATTCCAAGGGTTACTACCCCCTTCCCATATTCTTAACAACAGCTTGAGGGGCCTGGGTTCAGAACTGGCAAGTACTGGGGAGTCCCTACCCTCAGTAAACACAATATCTTGGTGCCTCCACCCAGAGTACGGTTTGCGTGGGTAGCTATCTATACTGGAACAACCCTCTGGGAAGCTATCAACACCCACAGTCCCACCTAGTAATCCATTACCTAGGTATTGACAATGACTATTAACAGTATTCACCAGACAGTTTGCACCAGCAGGATCTCTGGTCCTGGTGTACGCCCTGCAAACCTCCTTGTAAAGACAGTTTTGCAATACAGCATGCGCTTTCAACACATTCAGCGAAGGGCCTATCTCTTTAAGTCAGGTATAATATGCTCACAAGCTAGGTTCAAAGTAACACAGTAAATCAGGTTTATTAAGGGGACATAAACAAGGAGGGGGAGCCAATTTAAACAAACTGATTTCTGTTCTGGAAAACCAGGTTACTGAACACAATTAATTTAGCCCCTTTGTTACACAGTCCCTTAAACCACTGGGTACCCAGGATCTACGCTGGTGCCCAGGGTCGCAGGTGTTGTTGAACCCTTGATGGAAAGAATCTATCACATTAACTGTGCAAAGCAAATCAAATTACTTATATCTGTGGCCAGCTGGCCTAGTCTATTCGAAACCCTTGACATTAAGCTGAGAACAATTAGATGGTACCATAAGAAAATCAAGAAGCCTGTTGCAGGGAGCTACCCTGAATTTACTCACTGTACCAGACGATTTAGGATAGCCTGGCAAAATGAAGACCCAATGCTAGAAGCTGCTGCGTATGGGAAAACTTGGTCACCATGACTCACCTCCACTTCACAGCCATTCCCTGTAGGTGGCCACAATCTGCGATGACTTGTTGCGCAGGGGCTGGATCCCCAAAGCAAGTCTCTCACCCAGAAAACTGTAGCTGGCACAGGAACAGACGGCATGGGCCAGGATGGACAGGGCTCAAGTCAACAAAGTGTCTCTGGCAAGGTTCCGGTTATCCGCTGGTGACCCATCCAGCTGGTAGGCAGTTCAGTCACTGGTAAAGGCGGGCTCCTCTCTGGTAATCAAGAAATCCTGGGCGATCGGCCTTGACCCACAATAAGTATTTGATACATTTATTTGAAGACTCGTCAAACTCGACGATTCCTCTTTCAGCTCTTGCCCAGTTTAAAGTGTCAGACAATTTACTGAGCAAATATCTTAATTTGCAGTCAGGCAGTTCCTGTTAATCGATCCCCCCTTTGGGACTACAAGATGTGCACCAGAGAAAACCAGGCCTCTCTTAAGCTGGATCCCCGCAGAGCATACAAGCTCCTTTCTTCCCAGAGTCTCAGGATGGACTGCCACACAGAAACATTTCTCCATCCCCGAGCTCGAGCTGTACTTCTCACTGCTTTAAACAGTTCTCCGATCAGTTCGTTTTTTTCTGCATTTTGATTGGCTGAAGGAGCGGTCAGTCACTGTCTTGTGCTCCCATTGGTTCCTTTAGGTGCCAAACACTAGAGTTCACAGTTTCTCCCACAAGGCACCTAAACTAAAGACCTCTTGGGGTCCCCTGTGTCCCAGTTGGCCCAAACCTGGAAGTCCCGGGCCAAAAACCTGGCGGCTCCCATCAGGAAACACACGCTGAAATAAAGGCAGGTTAAACAATAGCCCCTATCTCAAAAACAGTAACAAATTAAAAGTAACTAACTGCAGTACCATGTAAGGCTTTCTCTACTTTGTTAGCGACAGCAGAGTGGGGCGGATTAGGGAAATGCCTGGCTGGTCACGAGCTCCGGAACACTCGAACCCAGCCCAGGTCATTTACAGCATACACACTTGCTGTGGCACTTAAAGGGACAGCGTGGAGACACATCATGACACTCTCATGCAGATCAATAGTAGACATCAACACTCATGGATTTATTATCTCTGCAGGATGTCCGCCTGTAAGTGGGCATCAGTGGAGCCCAGGGAGACACCTAAGGTATGCCCCCAGTTTGTGGGGAAGGGGGTTACATACAACAGGGGCTCCAGTTCTGAATTGATAAATAGGGGGTTACACACAGCACATTGATAAATAGGGGGTTTACACAGAGCACATGACACTGATCGGAGTCTGCTTTCTACGCAGAAAGGGTAGTCGACACGTGGAATAGTCTGCCACAGGAGGTAGTGGGGGCAAGCACAATGGAGGGGTTTAAGCATGCTTGGGACAGGCACAAGGGAAGCCTTGGGGGGGAGGGAGTGATGACAAGCCATTGATCACATAGGGTCAGTGGCACTTACAATGTATAGGGCCTATGGGCAGACTGGATGGACCCAATATCAATGTTTCTATGTTTCAAAGCAGACAGAGGGAGGGGGACCCCTTTGGCAATAATCACCAAGGAAAAAATGAAAAACTTCACTTTGTGACAACATACAATACACAATCAGGTAAAGTGGTATACATAATATGGGATCACTGGCACGCGTTGGGAGCGGACACCAAATTAGCACCATAAGGAGAGACTTTCCCTCATATGGTATATACATACTAACATACTAACAAGACAGCAGAATAGGCCTCATGGTCTCACATGTCTGCTCGATAGCCAGTGCCCCTACTGGGCACCCATTTTGAAGTCCCCCCCACCCCATGGTGCCCCCCCTAGTTTCTTTCCAAGGCGTTCCCTTGGAGGGAGACTTCCACAGCTTTAACCTCCCCCTGAACCTATCCCAGCCCCTCTTGAACCCCTCCATAGTACACTCCTCCACCAGGCCCCTGGGCAGTACATTCCATGGTTCCACCACCCTCTCACTGAAGAAGCACCTTCTCCTCTCACCCATGAGTCTCCCTCCCTCCAGCTTCCACCCATGCCCCCTGGTCGTCCCCTCAATTTTTAATCTGAACAACTTCTCTGTGCCACTCTTACTGATCTCCTTAATGTCCTTAAAGACCTCTATTGTGTCCCCCGTCTCTTCTGTCCTCCAGGGTGTACATGTTGAGCTCCTCCAACCTCTCTTCATAGGTTCTGTTCCCCGTGCCCTTGATCATTTTGGTTGCCCTCCTCTGGATCTTCTCCAGGAGTGCTATGTCCCTTTTCAGGTGCGGCCTCCAGAACTGTACACAGTACTCAAGGTGAGGCCTGACCAGGCAGTTATACAGAGAGAGGCTCACTCCCCTCCTTCTGGAGGTCATCCCCCAGCAATGCAGCCCAACATCCTATTTGCCTTAGCTGCTGCCCTTCTACAAGTCTCAGAGTTGTTCATTTTAGCATCCACCACCCCCCATAGATCCCTCTCACCCACTGAGACCTTCAGCGTATCCCCTCCAAGGTGTACACCTGCCCTGGATTACTGAACCCCAGGTGTAGAACCCTGCATTCTCAGAATTAAAATTCAGTCTTCACATCCTTGACCCCCTGTCCAGGGCCTCCAGGTCCTCCTGCAGTGCCACTCTCCCCTCCGCTTCATCCACCAATGCTCCCAGTTTCGAGTCATCTGAAAAGAGACTCAGTTTACTCCTGATGCCCTTCCCTATATCTGAGACATAAGCGTTAAACAGGAGTGGCTCCAGAGCTGATAGATGTAGACCTACTATTGGTGACAAAATGGTCCACGATTTACGAAAGAAAAAATGTATACAAATGAGACCACAGTGGATGCCGCCATCCCGGGAGGACAATTTTGCATGTGGCAACTGCGTATATTGTAGAGTTCTGATTAAGTCTGCTGAGTTTAGTAATGACAACACGGGTACAAGATTCTCAGTTAAGGATTTTATAAACTGCGACTCCAAGGGCACAGTGTATTTGGCCATTTGTAACTGCAATTGCTGTTATGTGGGGAAAAACTGAAAATCTGTATTGGTGAAAATTTGGGATCAGCAGCACAGCAAGACAGGGATAATGCCCTAGCTTTCCCTGCAATACATAATCAATCAATCTGTCAATCAAAGTATTTAACAGGCGATCACTGTTGAGCAAGCTCATTTTGGAGGTGGACCTGGGTTTGTTAACAAGGAACAAGGGACAATATACATGGGATGCAACACACAAGAAAATAGTAATAATACAAATAAAGTGAGATACAACAATACAGTATATACAAAGTATCAGCAGGTAGCACTGACAGTAGTATATGTTTGGAACAGAAGATACAGCTAGTTTTAGGTAGGACACAATTTTTCACAAAAGTAAAGAAATATACATATCAGGTACACCGAACACAAACAAAACCTAATATAAAAAGATATATAATGATACGGTATGGAGAATTTAGAGCTGGAACCAGGGTCAAAGGAATGTGGAAGGGACAGATATGGGGGTAGAAAAAGGGGAGAGGGAAGTGTCGATTATAGATGTGATCAGTCTTTTAACAGTAGTAATTAGAGTGTGCTTGGACTTATAGGAGTCACTATTTAGGGTAGACAGGCACAGGACTCCTTATTATGATGTAGATATAGAGATTTAAAAGCTGCTACGCTGATGGGGTGAGTTAATTTCAAAATTTTTTGCAGCTTGTTCCACAGTTGAGGGAGCACAAAGCTGATGGCTGCTCTGCCAATGTGAGATTTTGCTTTGTTAACATAAAGGTAGATATTTGAGGTGCTTCTCAGGGCATACTTCCCCAGAGTGCACAAAGGTAAACAGACAGAGATATACTGGGGCAGTTTATCTGAGATAGCTTTTTATGTCCAAACCGTAGCATTTTTTTGCCGTCTGTAAGCAAGGGATGACCATCCCACTGCGGTGTACAATGCAAGTGGTGGGTTGAGTATGGAAGACCCATGATAAATCTTATGGCTCTGTGATAAAACATATCGAGTTTGGCGAGGGTACCTGCAGGTCCCTGACTATATAGAAAGTCTGCGTAATGCAATAGGGAAAGAAAGGTAGTTTGAACCAGTTTCAGTTTAGCGTCTCTTGTGAGGAGATTATTAATCCTAAAGAACAGACCAAGTCTTTGTCTAAGTTTCTTTGCCAGTTCTTCTAAGTGATCTGTGAAAGTAAGTCTATGGTCTAACCAGACCCCCAGGTACTTGAACTTTGGTACATTGTCCAACTGCTCACCTAGAGTGGTAGTGATCTGCAGGAGTGTCCCAGCAATTGCAGGATTTATTGCATTTTGACGGGACGAGAGGAACATTGCTTTGCTTTTTTTGCATTTAAGAGCAGTTTCTGGTTTATAAACTGCTGTTGCAGCAGATTAAATTCATTTTGAAGGGCTTTACAGGCTGCTTCAGGTGTGGGGCTACTAGCATAGAGTACCGTATCATCCGCGAATAGGTGTATTTGTGCTTCTTTGATGGGGGCATCTACGTTGTTAACATAAATGGTGAAGAGCAAGGGACCAAGAATGGAACCTTGCGGTATACCCCTCAATAGGGGTTTTGGTGGAGAAACTTCCCCTTCTGCCTTTACTTGTTGAAGTTGTCCTGAGAGGTAGTTGGAGAACATTTAAGGGATAGGGAATCCAAACCAATGTTCTGGAGGGATGACAGAAGCAGTCTGTGATCAACAGTATCGAACATCTTGCTTAGGTCCAAGAAAACTGTGCAAAGTTTTTTTTGTCTAATTCAAGCTGCCAGTCGTTTGTCACCTTGGCTAGAGCAGAGATTGTACTGTGCTGTGCTCTAAAACCAGATTGTAATGGGTTGAGCAATTTTTCTGATTCCATGTACTTCCGAAGCTGGGAGTTCACTATTTTCTCCTGCATCTTTGACAGGATTGGAAGTAGGGAGATTGGCCTGTAGTTGCTGAGGTCACTAGGATCTCCTGACTTAAACAAAGGGACCACAAGTGCATTTTTCCAAATGGGCAGTGGAAAACACCCTGGGACAAGGATAAGTTGAAGAGATAAGTAACTGGGACTGTGAGGACACGGTGGCCGAACTTTAAGAAGTACGGGTCAATGAGGTCGGCCCCAGCACTTTTCCTAGTGTCCAGCTGAAGGAGAAGATCTTCAACTTCTTTCAGAGAGGTAGGCTGCAGAGAGAAGGATGGACTGGGGATGGGTTTTTCTTGTGTATTCAGTCTAAGTTGTTGGCAGAGGATATCTGTGGGAGAGGAGTCAAAGGCTAGCCCTGCAGTAGCAAAATGATTATTGAGAGCATCGAGGATAGACGGTCTGTTGGAGATGACAGTATTGTTGATCAATAATTTAGTAGGTAGGGAATTTACAGTAGTGTGACCTTCAATGTCTTTGATAGTCTTCCAGATTTTGGAGGCATTTCTTGAGGAGCTCTCCAGCTGAGACCAGTAGAAATTAGCTTTGGCATCTCTGACCATTTTGGTGCAGAGGTTCCTCGCCCTCCGGAAAGAATTCCAGTCATTTATTAAATAGTTTCCTAGCAGTTCTCCAGAGTACATCCCTACTCTGCAGCATCTTTCAGGTCTTCTGTAAACCACCAACAGGATTTGTTTCTGCACGAACTTTTACTATGGGACATACTTGTTGAGAGCCCCTAGCACAATTTCTGAGAAAATATCATGTCGTAGTCAGGGACTTGGCTAGATAGAAGTCCTGCCATCGCATGGAGTCTCTTAGGTCTGATATATACCCATGGAGATCAAAGTTGCATATGCACCTTTTAAAGGAGAATTTTGGTACAGTTGTGGATTTAAGAGTGGATCTTACAGACGCGATGAAGCAATGGTTGCTAATATCAGAGAAAAAGCCGCCAGCATGGGAGAATAAATGGGGTTTGTTAACTAAAATGATATCCAAGAGATACTGTTATTAGGGTTGAGCTTGTTAGGATGAGAAGATTCGTTTATTAGCTGTGACAACCCAAGGGAATCACAGAACATTTTAAGTGGGGTGGATGCACTGGGGAGCCAGTCTAAGTTGAAGTCCCCTAGTATGATACACTCTGAAGATGCCGAATCCAGGATGTTTTCGAGATGTTTTAACAACTGTAGTCCAGCTGATGGGGGTCTGTAGCATCCTATTATGCAGAATGAGACACCGGTGGCAATTTCAATCTTTAATGACAAGCTTTCGAATTTTTTGGGACAGAGGTTGAGTCAATTATGGAGGCAGGGAACTTATCCTTGATGTAAATAGCTACTCCACCACCTCTGGTTTGCCTGTCGGCTCTGAACAAAGAGTAGGAGGGGATGTTAACTTTGTTGTTACTGGTCGCTGGTCGGAGCCAGGACTCCGTCATCACCAGAACATCTGGAGCAGTATGATATATCCAAGCCTGAACAGAAGTGATTTTTTTAATAAGCTACATACATTAACATGCAAGAATGTAAGCCCCTTGAGGCTTTGTAGCTCTGCTGGGGATTCCATAGGTGCCAGAGGGCCTGGATTAAGCTCAGCATTTCCTGAGCATAGTAAAAGCCGGCCGGCCCTGCCCTACAGCACCCAGAGACCGAAGGGGCTCCGAGCCGCCAGCGGGCGGGCGGCCACTGCACAGCCGACAAGGGAACCAGGAGGCCGGGAGAGACAGCCAGAAAGCCGGCCCTGCCCTACAGCACCCAGAGACCGTAGGGGCTCCGAGCCGCCAGCGGGCGGGCGGCCACCGCACAGCCGACAAGGGAACCAGGAGGCCGGGAGAGACAGCCAGAAAGCCGGCCCTGCCCTACAGCACCCAGAGACCGTAGGGGCTCCGAGCCGCCAGCGGGCGGGCGGCCACCGCACAGCCGACAAGGGAACCAGGAGGCCGGGAGAGACAGCCAGAAAGCCGGCCCTGCCCTACAGCACCCAGAGACCGTAGGGGCTCCGAGCCGCCAGCGGGCGGGCGGCCACCGCACAGCCGACAAGGGAACCAGGAGGCCGGGAGAGACAGCCAGAAAGCCGGCCCTGCCCTACAGCACCCAGAGACCGTAGGGGCTCCGAGCCGCCAGCGGGCAGGTGGCCACCGCACAGCCGACAAGGGAACCAGGAGGCCGGGAGAGACAGCCAGAAAGCCGCCCTGCCTCCTACAGCACCCAGAGACCGGGGGTCCCGAAGCCGCCAGCGCAGGCGGGGGCCACCGCACAGCCGACAAGGGAACCAGGAGGCCGGAGAGACAGCCAGAAAGCCGGCCCCTGCCCTACAGCACCCAGAGACCGGGGGGCCCGAGCCGCCAGCGGGCGGGCGGCCACCGCACAGCCGACTAAGGGAACCAGGAGGCCGGGAGAACAGCCAGAAAGCCGCCCTGCCCTACAGCACCCAGAGACCGTGGGGCTCCGAAGCCGCCAGCGGGCGGGCGGCCACCGCACAGCCGACAAAGGGAACCAGGAGGCCGGAGAGACAGCCAGAAAGCCGGCCCTGCCCTACAGCACCCAGACCGTAGGGGCTCCGAGCCGCCAGCGGGCGGGCGGCCACCGCACAGCCGACAAAGGGAACCAGGAGGCGGGAGGACAGCCAGAAAGGTACGGAAAGCCGCAGAGCCAATCGAAGGCGACCCGCCGACTCAGCCTTGCCTCTGATTGGTGCGCCTTCCCATTGACTTTAGCTGTACTTGCACCACCAAAACTGGTCGGATTACTGCTCTGTTAATGTTAAATGTAAATTCTCTAAAAAGGAGCTGTTTTTACTTTTTATTATTGTGTACTTTTGTGAAATGCCTTCCTGCTTGTTAGCTCAGTGATTACAGCCTTTGGGAGACTTGTGTTGGGCTAGACGCTCAGGCGCTAACCCCCCCACCCACAGTCTTTGTTGTGCAAATTTTTATTTTTAGCACCTCTTGCAAGCCATTGCTTGCAAGTGCCTTTTCTGACTGCCCTCTCCTCTGTCCCCTCCATTCTAGCCGGCCCTGCCCTACAGCACCCAGAGACCGTAGGGGCTCCGAGCCGCCAGCGGGCAGGCGGCCACCGCACAGCCGACAAGGGAATCAGGAGGCCGGGAGAGACAGCCAGAAAGGTATGGGAAAGCCGCAGAGCCAATCGGAAGGCGACCGCCGACTCAGCCTTGCCTCTGATTGGTGCGCCTTCCCATTGACTTTAGCTGTACTTGCACCACCAAAACTGGTCGGGATTACTGCTCTGTTAATGTTAAATGTAAATTCTCTAAAAAGGAGCTGTTTTACTTTTTATTATTGTGTACTTTTGTGAAACCTTCCTGCTTGTTAGCTCATGTGATACAGCCTTTTGGGAGACTTGTGTTGGGCTAGACGCTCAGGCGCCTAACCCCCACCCACCCAGTCTTTGTTGTGCAAATTTTATTTTTAGCACCTCTTGCAAGCCATTGCTTGCAAGTGCCTTTCTGACTGCCCTCTCCTCTGTCCCCTCCATTCTAGCCGGCCCTGCCCTACAGCACCCAGAGACCGTAGGGGCTCCGAGCCGCCAGCGGGCGGGCGGCCACCGCACAGCCGACAAGGGAACCAGGAGGCCGGGAGAGACAGCCAGAAAGGTACAGGAAAGCCGCAGAGCCAATCGGAAGGCGACCGCCGACTCAGCCTTGCCTCTGATTGGTGCGCCTTCCCCATTGACTTTAGCTGTACTTGCACCACCAAAACTGGTCGGGATTACTGCTCTGTTAATGTTAAATGTAAATTCTCTAAAAAGGAGCTGTTTTTACTTTTTATTATTGTGTACTTTTGTGAAATGCCTTCCTGCTTGTTAGCTCAGTGATTACAGCCTTTTGGGAGACTTGTGTTGGGCTAGACGCCAGGCGCTACCCCCCACCCACCCAGTCTTTGTTGCGCAAATTTTATTTTTAGCACCTCTTGCAAGCCATTGCTTGCAAATGCCTTTCTGACTGCCTCTCCTCTGTCCCTCCATTCTAGCCGGCCCTGCCCTACAGCACCCAGAGACAGGGGCTCCGAGCCGCCAGCGGGCGGGCTGCCACCGCACAGCCGGCTAAGGAATCCAGGAGGCCGGGAGAGACAGCTAGAAAGGTACGTGGGAAAGCCGCAAATTTTTGCCCGCTCCCACCCTCTCCAGGGTGTTTGTTTTATACACACCTTCCCGTGAATCTCTTATCCCCGCCATAGCTAATCTCCTAGCCAATTCGAGTTCATTTCCTCACATCATCTTAGTTTCTTTAACCCCTATCTACCCGCCACCATGCTACTGTTCCTACTATTGCTGCTTTGCCTCTCACCTTCCTCGGATCCAGAAGAGATAACTGTTGTAACTCATGCCATGGTGTTTAGGGCGACCACTCATCACTGTCCCCTCTACTGTCCCCAGTGGATGCCCCTAAACTCCACATATATATACTACCGCTTCTGCAAAATAATCCTTGGGGAATCCCACAAAAGGCTCACAACCAGTTCGAACTCCTCAATCCCCTGCTACCTTACTGGCACTACAATTACTCACTATGCCTGTCCATTAAGCTGGTACTCTATGACAAAATCTATAACCATGCAACAGGATCATCACTCACTATACATTGGATCCCAAGCAAGAAGAAAAATCGTCTGACTACTCCCTATTCCTATCACTTGGTGCCCTCATCAAACTAATCTTCTTTCTGCTGATCTGTGTTGGCACTGTTGAAATCAACCTGGCCCCACAGAAAGCTCATCTCTCCATCTGACTTAGCCTCCATAAATGGCTTGAGTTTTCTTCACATCAACGCCTGCAGCCTCCTAAAAAGTTCTCTCTAATACAGGCCTGGGTTGCACACACCTTACCTGACTTTCTGGTTATCTCTGAAACATGGCTCAAATCTGCAACAAAAGACAGTGAAATAAACCTTCCCAACTACCAGCTCTTCAGATCTGACCGTCCATCCAGGGTGGTGGGTAGCCATCTATGTCAAAGCAAACATCTCTGCATCCTGCCTCAATATTACATCACAACCAAAGGAATTAATGCTTGTCCATTAAAATAACTCTTCCCAACATATCATCCTTTCAACTGATTGGCTGCTACAGGCCCCCTCTGCAGGCCTCAAACTCCTATCCCACCTAGGATCTATACTTAATCTAGGCCCGAAGACACCATCATCTTAGGTGACCTGAATTTAAATTGGCTAACCAATGCATCTGCACCCTAGTAACCTTCTGTGACACTTATGGATTCACTCAATTAATCAAAGAACCAACAAGGATTAACCCAAAGAATAATCTCAACAGCACACTCCTGGACATTATGTTGGTAAATAAGCCTCATCTGTATTCCCATGTGGAGTACTATTCAGTGACATAAGTGATCCTGTCCCATAGCTGCCATTAGATCAACAATCAAGCCACCCAATCCTGCAAAATTCCTCCCACGAAGGTCAAAAAGAACTTTAATATTTCAGGATATCTCCATGATCTGTGCACACCATCGTTGGCAAGAATTCTATCTCACAGCTTCAATAGAGACAACTCTTCAAATCTTAAATGATATTATCATAAGTGCCCTCAATATACATGCACCCCTCACCAGTGTCAGAACCAAACTCAAATCCTGTCGCTGGTTCTCTGCTGACCTCAAATCAAGACTGCTTGCCAGAGATAAACTCTGGAAAAGGGCAAGAAAGACAAAGGATCCAAATGACTGGCTTCAATTCAGAAAAGCCAGAAACTCCTGCACAAAACAAGTAAGAAATGCCAAGGCTGCCTTCACACAGCTGAATTGGATGCTTCCTATCACAACCCTTCCAGGTTCTGGGGTACCATAAAGGGATCCTAGGTCAAACTTCTACCCCTGTCTTACCACCCAAAGTACACCTAAATAGTATTGAAATCACTGACAAGCAAGAAATCTTGAATGCCTTCAACAATCATTTCACTACAGCTGGCCTGGCTTTCGACTCCTCACCTGCAAACCTATTAAGATCATCACTAAACATACAATCTACTGAGGGACAAAAGGTTGCTTCCACATTCTCATTCAAATCAATACTCTTAAAAGAAGTAGAAGACCTTCTATTCCAACTAGATACAACTAAAAATGCAGGTGCAGACTCCCTGGATCCCTACTTTCTCAAAGTAGCACTGCATGCCTTAGCTGCCCCCCTCACCCACCTCTTCAATCTGTCACTAGCCACTGGTTCTATCCCCTCAATATGGAAGACAGCTCAAGTGTTTCCACTACTTAAGGCAGGTGATCCATGGACCTCAACAACTATAGGCCCATTTCCATCTTACCAGTACTATCCAAGATGCTTGAAAAGCTAGTAAACTCCCAGTTAAGTGCCTACCTTGATACCAACAATCTCCTTAACCCAGCTCAATCTGGGTTTAGATCTATGCAGCACCACCTCTGCCTTAGCAAAAGTTACAAATGACTGGCAGACTGCCTTAGACAAAAAGAATAACACCTGTGCTGTGTTTCTGGATCTAAGCAAAGCCTTTGACACTGTGGATCATGAACTACTAATTTCCTCTCTGAACTCCATAGGCCTTGACCCACTCTCTCTTAAATGGTTCAGATGCTATCTCTCCGGAAGATTACAACTGGTAAAAAATGAAGGTGACCTATCTACCTCTAAACCACTCCTAAGAGGTGTACCGCAAGGCTCCATCCTGGGCCCCATCCTTTTTGCCATTTACATCAACAATATTGACTCCAATCTCTCACAATCTAATATTCACCTTTTTGCAGATGACACTGTACTATATGTCAGCAACTCCTCACCATCAAAAGCCTGTGAGCTTTTACAGTCTGAATTCTCCCTCCTACAGCATTACTTATTAGAAAAGAAATTACTATTAAATGCCAAGAAAACAAAAGCTATGTTCTTTGCCACCAAGAACTGCTCTTCCACTGTCCCATCATTCACCCTCCCACAACTCTCTACCATCCTTGGTGAAAATCTGGAATATGTAGACAAATTCAAATATCTTGGAGTATGGATAGACAATAAACTAGACTATACTACCCACATTGAAGAGCTCCTGAAAAAGCTAAGACAAAGACTTGGCCTTTTCTACAGGATAAAACACTACCTGACCAGAGATTCCAAACAAAGACTAATCCTGGCATCATTCCTGTCCCTCATTGACTATGCTGACTTCCTCTATGGCCACTGCTCCCTCTCCTATTTAAATAAATTAGACACCTTGTATCATAGAGCTATTAGATTCATTACAGATCTTCCCTCCAGCACCCATCATTGCTCTCTCTACAATGCAGTCAGTTGGACATCCCTGCAACACAGAAGAAATAAAATGCGGCTATCTGGATCTACAAAGCTCTGACAAACAAACTCCCTTCCTACATCTCAGACTGTTTCAACCGGATCACATCCAGGCCTTACACCCTGAGGATCAATAAACTGATCATGCTGAAGATTCCTATCACCTGCACCCGGTATGGAAGAGCTGCAATCAGCTATTCCCTAGCACTTATCTGGAATTCTCTTCAAAAGACATTGAAACTGGATACCCTCATTCCTTTAACATCCTTCAAAAAGCTGTATACCAGTCTATTCCCAGAATCATGCAACTGCTTCCACAAGGCCTAGTCCTCCCACACCCCCTCCTTCCCCCACCCCCCCTTTTTAAGCTCCCACCTATTTATCTATCGTTCTTCTAGCTCATTATCCGACAAACTTCATACATATATGCCCACCCAAGTCCAACTATCCGAGCTTTATCCCTACTATACTGTTTGTTTCTCTCCTTTAATATGATTTAGGTTTATTGTCATTTTGCCTTGTATATATGTAAATATTTGTATATCTGTCTCATTCATAAATGATTGTATTTGTGTTTATTCAGTACCATGGTTTTGTGTAAAATTTGTAACCTTTATTGTTATGACCACTCAGGTCCATCTTGTAAATGAGCTATGCTCAATGATGTTTGCCTGAATAAATAAAGATTTTGATTGATTGATTGATTGATTGAAAAGCAGGAACAAGAGTTTCCTGCAGAGTCCTAGGAGAAGTGTGGGTGGCTGGGTCTTCTTTCGGTTACGTAATTTGTCTGCAGCAGTATAGGGAGTTCTGAGGCTAGTTCCCAGTTTTCCTGATGCTGCATACACTAATACCCTGACTGAGAGAGAGTCAATGGGAGTAGGGGGGAGTATGCAGAAGGTGGTGTAGCCCTGTGGGCAGACTCTAGGAGAGTTCCTGTATGCAGGTGCAGGTGAAGGACCAACAGCGGGCTAGGGGAAGTTAGAGCACATACAAGTTCTTCTACTGATAGGAAAAGTCCCAGTCGAACAATGTAAAAAGAGAGCCATTCTCCACTCTAGGAGTTATTTTTTGATTCACGTTCGGGTCCAATACATGTAAGATGAGCAGAGACAAGCATAGAAGCAGGTAATATGCCCTCATTATGAGACTATCACCCAATGGGCACTACAAGTGTGGGCAAGAGAAGGGAGTCTCAATGGAGGAGAATTTCTTAATCCCTGCAGAATACTACTACTACAGGCAGTGGAGCCTGAAGCAGTAATCCTTAAGTACAGCTCCTAGTCAGGCTAATAATAAAAGAGTTCACCTGACTATAGAGTAGTACTAGGGGCAGAGAAGCTTTGAAGCAAATTTCTTAGCTACTACTCTGGAGCAGACTAAGTACTAGAGCGATCACCTGACCTAAATCAACTGCCTTAGCAAGACAGGATATGCTAGTCAGCAATAAGCAAACCTAAAGTACCAAAATGGTATGCCTCAGCAAGACAGAATGAGATAAAGCTGCTAGAAGGCTTAGTTGCAAAAAGGGGATGGGAGAAATTGCAGTTGTTGACAGTAAGTAACCAGCAAATTGAAACATCAGATAGGAGTGGGCGGAGACTGCGTGCATTTAAAGGAGGTCTGGGGGGGCAGGGGATGGGGGGTGCGACAAAAAATCAAGGGAAAGTTAGCAGAGCTAGCACTGAATCAGTGCACATACAGTTGGAGAGAAACTGCAGCAGGGAGGAAATGGTAAGTTACTTAACACAGGCCGAGCAGAACAGGCTAAATTAAAATATATAAATTAGAAGCCAAGTACAGGGATGCAGGCTTACATTAAGCCACACGTCTCGGGTGCTCCTGTCTCAGGTGAGTGAGACCAGCCAATCAAGGAGCTCTACACAGGCGTGAAGCCAATAGTGCTACCCTGAGAAGGCGCTGAAATTGAAAACAGCAAATTGCAAGTGATGATCTGGTTCAGCGTTCACACAGCCCAGAGAAATCGTGGCAATTTTTCAAGTGTTGTACCTTATCAATCTCTTTGGGGGGTGGGTGGATCAGGCTCCTTGCACCGTAGAGGTGCTATGGCTGGATCCTGACTGCCGCCCATGGGGGCAAGTGGCACCTCATCAATCTCTTTTGGGGGTGGGTGGATCAGGCTCCTTGTACCGTAGTGGTGCTATGGCTGGATCGTTACTGCTGTCCGTGGGGGCAAGTGGCACCTCATCAATCTCTTTGGGGGGTGGGTGGATCAGGCTCCTTGCACCGTAGAGGTGCTATGGCTGGATCATTACCGCTGCCCGAGGGGGCAAGTGGCACCTTATCAATCTCTTTGGGGAGTGGGTGGATCAGGCTCCTTGCACCGTAGAGGTGCTATGGCTGGATCGTTACCGCTGCCCGTGGGGGCAAGTGGCCATAAGTGTATGATATACTGTGTGGGCCACTAGCGGGAAGAAAGGGGGGTTGCAGTGTCCCAGAGGGCTGTGACCAAGTAAGTTTAACTATTGCAAACCCTGACCTCTGGGTGGAGGCACCCGCCATTGGATCCAGGCCCCTCAACCTGTTAGTGGCAAATCAGGCAGGGGTAGTAGCCCCTGGGATAGCGCCATCTAGGGGTTACATGTAGATTTATGGACACTGAAAAAGTAAAATTGAAGCTAAGAGAGGGGTGACTAGGAGAGTGAATTGCTGAAAAAAGAATGCCTGTATATTTTTAAACTGGATGTTATAAAAAGGAAGAGCCTGAATTGGAGATTTAACCTGACACCACGCTTGAAGTGACTGTATCCCCTTATTATGAAATTGTAACAAAAATGTTGCTAATAACATCCTGAAATATGTGGACACTGTTGTTATCATTATATCTGATGTTCGGTACTATGTATTTGAAGAGCTGGCCTGACATTAATAGGTTTACGTTCACTAGTTCTGTATTTGAGCACAATCACTATTATATCTGTCCCCATGGTCTGCGATGTTAAGAAGCGGAAATCAAGCAAGAGGACACAGTAAATCTAACGCCATATCAAGCAACTGGATCAACACAGCCTTTTAGACTCATGTTGTGATAAGGTGAACTGTCATTTATGTCAGTTGAAATCAATGGTTTAAAACAGCAGTGCAACAAAATTGGGTAAAAAAAATAATTGGCCCTACCATTTGTCACTATAAAAAATTCCAGGGACCCGATATTCAAACATTTGCATGGCCAATAATGGGTCTTTGCCCCTGCAAACCAGTGTTTGTGTTGGATCTCCATATTTAAAAGGGGCTGTTGCACGGGCAATCAGGGTTAGACCCCATGCAAAAAATATTGTATGCAGGCAGGCAAGGGAAGGGAAGTGGTCATGAATAGCCACACTACCCCATATTCAGCAGCTTTGCACTGCGCAAAAGAGTTTAGCAGTCCTTTTTCGCAGTGCAAATATGGCCGAACAAAACTCCGACTTACTCCAGGCAACCCTAGCAGCTGTAGGAGTTAATGCAGCCACCTAGCTGGCTGGCCGCTGGGGAAGTACGCCCACCCTCTGTGATCCCTGGCACTCCCCCTCCGATCGCCAGCCCCTACTTTACAAATAAACTCTCTGGTGGTAGTGGTCCCACCCCCCCCGATCGCCAGCCCATCCTGTCAGTGGTAGTAGCTTCCTCCTCCTGATCACCACCCCTCCTGTCATTCACATAATCACTGGTGGTAGTGGCCCCCCCCCTCCAATCACCAGCTCGTCCTGTCAATAACAAAATCCCTAGTGGTAGTGCCCCCGATCGCCAGCCTGTCCTGTCATTAACATAATCACTGGTGGTAGTGGTTCCCTACTCTGATCGCCAGCCCATCCTGTCATTCACATAATCCCGGGGTAGTAGCCCCCCGATCAGCAGCCCTTCCTGTAGTATGAAACCATCCCCGGAGTCTAGCTGCTCCACCGTGGCATCGAACACGCGGTGGCGTCATTACAGCAGAATCATAGGGATTGCAAAGTTCGTCTACCACCACATTTTTATATAATCAAATGCTAGTGAAACCTTGTTTTAGGAGTTTTATGGGGTTGCAATGGACATCATAGGGGCTGCAGACAAATCCCAGGTGTCTGAACTGCAACCTCTGTCTACCCCTAAATGATGCCCCTGCAAACACCCCCTCCAGTCACCTTACTATGCCCCTCAGTGCCGCGGGTGCATACAGCAAACAGCACAGCTCTCCTAACACCTCCTCATTTGGCCGCCATATGTCCAGGCAGGGAGTGTGCCACTTATTTACAGGACGGGGTGACGTGCCCTGTCCTATAAATAAGCGGCGCGCTTTTGCCTGGACATACAGTGGCCAGCCATGAAAGTGTGAGGAGGGCTGCACCAGTTACCGTACGCACCCACGGCACTGAGGAGAATGATAAGGTCACAAGGGGGTGTTTGGTGCTGTAGTGTGGGAGCTGCAAGATGCCAGGGACTGTTTTATACTGCAGGATGGGCTGGTGACTGGGACGGGAACAACTACCACCACGGATTATGTTAATGACAGGAGAGGCTGGCGATCAGAGTTGGGGGGGCCACTACCACCAGGGATTATGTTAATGACAGTAGAGGCTGGCAATCAGAGTTGGGGGGGACCACTACCACCAGGGATTTTGTTAGTGACAAGATGGGCGGGTGATTGAGGGGGGTACCACTATCACCAGGGATTTTTGTATACTACAGGACGGGCTTGTGATTGGGGGGGAGGGATCACTACCACCAGGGGTATTTACACAGGTCTAGGACTGGGAAATTGGGGGGGGCAGCACTGTGCTAACCTGCCTCACTACCCATACAAATGGGCCCATAATGGGCATGCAAATGGCCCCTTAGCACCGTGCATGCCCAATGGGCTCATTTGCATGGGCATCTCTGAATATTGCAGATAGCGCTCCAGTGTTATCCATTCTGGTGGCATACTTCGGGATCTAAGTTGGGGCAATGCTACTTGACTTAGCTCTGCACTGACGTGGCCCTATAGTCAGTCAATTAATCAACTGAATATAGCATCCTCAGGCTTCCGGGCAAACGCAAGGAGCAGCAAAAGATTTTGCACTGCGGTTTGCGATCTTTTGAGTATTGGGCCCCAGACATCTTCCAGTTTTATTTGGTGGTAACATTTCCTTGTTCCACCAAAATTTGAGTATCTTAGAAATGTTTTAATTTATTTTTGTTCTCAAGAAAATAAGATGTTCTTAAGAAAATAAGATGTCCACAAAGGAGATCCACAGGAGGGTGGCATGGGACCCCACAGGGGAAGGAAACAACTCCTGGTGGAGGACTCCATTGTTAGGAGGGTAGAACTGGGGAAGGGAGGGGAGAGGGTGGTAAGGTGCCTGTCTGGCGCCATGGCTTGGAGGGACAGGGAGTGAATCCTCAGGATCACGAGAGCAGCTGCATGGGGGAGGGAGCTGGATGTCATTGTCCACCTAGGGACAAATTACCTGGCTGAGAAAGGGATCAGAACAGTGGAGGAGGAGTTTGTGGAGTTGGGAAGGGGGACTTAGACAAGTAGCATGCATGGTAACCTTCTCGGAGTTGCTGCCTGTCTATGGCATGGGTGAGGCTAGGGTGCTCCGTACCATGGGATTCAATCAATGGTTGAAAAACTGGTGCAGAGCTCAGGGTTTTGGCTTCACTGGGGACTGGGGGTCCACCTGGAGGGATGTAGGCCTATACTGGCATGATGGTCTGCACCTATCCAGGAGGGGAACCAGGATCCTAGGTGATAGGTTTAAATGCTTCATTGGCAAGCATTTAAACTAGCCAAGGGAGGGGGGAGGCACTGAAAAGGAGCAGAGAAATCCTAGCCCCCTCCCCCCCAAAATCAAGGTAGTTAGTGAGGTAAACACCAAGATAGAGCGTCGATAGGAGAAGGGCAGGGGTAAATGCAGAAAAAGGCAAAGGCAGTAAGGACAGGGATGGGGCAAAAGGGGTAAGGCCATCAAAAAATGGAGGATAATGAGTACCAATGCCCATAGTCTAGGCAACAAGCTCCCTGAACTGGTGGCCTTGATGGAAGAGGGATGCCTGGATATCGTGGCAGTCACAGAAACATGATACACACAGAACCATGACTGGGATGTCAACATACCAGGGTACACAATCTACAGGAAGGACAGAGAGGGTAGAAGGGGAGGAGGAGGAGTAGCTCTCTATGTAAGGGAAGGGATGAAAGCAACAGAACAAAAGAGTAAACAGGGAGGAGAGGAGGCACTGTGGGTCACCCTGGAGACTGGAAATGGCACCATAATCCGCATGGAAGTTGTATACAGACCCCCATCTTGGGGAGGAAATGGACAAGGATATGATAGCAGGCATCCTCAGGATGGCAGAGAAAGGGGAGATATTGCTGATGGGGACCTGAATATGCCAGATGTTAACTGGAGCACCTTTGTTACAGCCACATCCAAGAGCAGGGCCATTCTTGATGTCCTACAGGTGGCATGCCTCAGACAGCTAGTGTTGGAACCCACTCGGGAGGGGGCAATCTTAGACCTGGTACTCTAAAATGGGGATGGAGAAGGCTCTCAGATCTAGAATTGGTTAGCTATCTGGGAACAAGTGACCACCAAACAGTGTGCTTCATGATAAACTCAGCTGCAGAGTCAAGCCATACAAAAGTGAGGGAACTGAACTTCAGGAGGGCTGACTTTGGCAAGATGGAAGAGTGCCTCAGAAAAGCACTAGCAAGCAGACATGAAGAAGGGGTGGAGCAACAATGGGGAAACATCAAAACTGCCATCAAGGCCGGCCCGGTGGCGCTGAGAGTTGAGGCGCTGGTCGCTACACCTTGCGCCACGCCGGCGACCCGTGTTCGGGAACGAGCACGGGTTGCCGGGGGTCGGCGGGGAGGAGATGGATTGAGCGTCCGGAGGACTGCTCTCCATCTCCGGGTTGGGGGGATTTAGGCGGCCGGTGCTTGCCTGACCCCTAGCGGAGGCTGGGGATCAACAGCACGCAGCCGGAAAGAGGGGAGGCGGGACATGGAAGATGCTTGACTAGTGCGCGCATCAGTCGCTGGTGTCATTGCACGCCATGCCCGCCTGGGAAGAAAATTGAGAAAAATGGAGCCCGGCAGCACGACGTCGTTCCCCGGTGCCATTCCCGGAGGACGCCTCCCTGGCATGGACCCATTCGGTTGGGTTGAGTCGCTCCCTACCACCCTGCCGCGAAGGGTAAGTCGCGGGCTGCGGAAGGGAGGGGGGTCTCATGTTCGGGGATGGCGCCGGAGGAACAGCGGAGTGCGGGGGGGGGGGCGGAGCTCCTGTGGAGAGAAATAACATCCGCAAAAAAAAAAAAAAAAAACTGCCATCATAGAGGCAACAAGCCTTTGTGTGAAGCAAATAAATCAAAATGAAAGAAAAAATCCACTATGGTTCTCGAAAGAGGTGGCAGGGAAAGTTAGGGAGAAAAAGATAGCAATTAGGAAGTATAAGGAAACACAGAAGGAGCAGAACAGAGAACTGTACTAGTTAAGGCTGAAGGAAGCAGAGAAGGCAGTCATACTAGCAAAGGCCCAAACTGAGGAAAAGATAGCCAACTCAATTAGGAAGGGGGATAAAACCTTTTATAGGTACATTAGGGAGCGTAGAAGACAAAGGAGGGATAGTGAGGCTTAATAAAAGGGAGGGTGGTGGGTAGAGAGGGACAGTGAAAAAGCAGGGATACTGAACGAATACTTCTGCCGGTATTCACAAAGGAAGAGGAGGGGGAGGTACCTAATCCAGTCAATAGATGCACTCTGGATGGGGAATGGTTGATTCCAGTCCGTTCACAGAAGAAAGGGTTCTGAAAGAACTCCTAAAACTGAATGTGGACAAAGCAATGAGGCCTGATGGGATTCACCCCAGAATTCTAAAAGAATTAAGGGGAGAACTGGGGACACAACTGACTACCCTTTTTAACAAATCATGAGAGGATGGTGTGGTACCTGTGGACTGGAGGAGGATGGATGTAATTCCCCTTCACAAAAGTGTAAGCAAGACAGAAGCAGGAAACTACAGACCTGTCAGTTTGACCTTAGTGGTAGGGAAAATGATGGAATCACTTCTGAAGAAAAGAATTGTTGAGTACCTAGAGGCCAGTGGGGCACAGGACCCAAGGCAGCATGGATTCACAGTGGGAACGGAAGGTCATGTCAGACGAATCTAATCAATTTCTTTGACTGGGTGACCAAAGTAGTAGACCAGGGAGGGTCTGTGGACATGGCCTATCTAGACTTTTGCAAGGCATTTGACACAGTCCCACACAAAAGATTAATAAACAAATTAGCCAGCCTGGGAGTGGGTCCCAGGGTAGCAGCCTGGGTAAAACACTGGCTGGACAACAGGACACAGAAGGTAATAGTAAACAGAGTCCACTCTGAAGAAAGGGGGTTACTAGTGGGGTACCGCAGGGTTCAGTACTGGGTCTGGTCCTTTTTAATGTCTTTATAAGTGACATTGCAGAGGGACTGGAAGGAAAAGTATGCCTCTCTGTAGATGACACAGAGATCTGCAACAGGGTTGATACATGGGGGATGAGAAGGACTTGGCAAGGTTGGAGGAATGGTCAGAAATATGGCAGCTTGATTCAATGAACAGAAGTGCAAGGAATGCACCTGGGAAACAAAACCAGGGAAAAGTACACAATGGGGGTAGTAACAACAACAAAATGGAAAGGAACCTGAGGTAATCATATCAGATAAACCTTAAGGTTAGCAAGCAATGTGAGGAGGCAGTAGGGAGGGCTGGGGGGATACTGGGCTGTATATGGAGAGGCATCACCAGTAGAAAACAGGAAGTTGTCATCCCACTGTACAGACAGTTGGTGAGACCCCATCTGGAGTACTGCGTCCAGTTCTGGAGACCCCATCTCCACAAGGACATAGACAGGATGGAGGCAGTCCAGAGGAGGGCAACTAAAATTGTGCCGGGTCTGCAACAGAAGCCATACGAGGAGAGACTAAAGGAGCTTAATATGTATACCCTTGAGGAAAGGAGGGAAAGGGGGGACATGATAGAAACTTTTAAGTACCTCAATGGAATCAACAAAGTCCAAGAGGGCAGCATCTTTCAGAAAAAGAGATGTGCAAGAACAAGGGGACACAATTTGAAGATAAAGGGAGAACGGCTCAGGGGCAATGTGAGGAAATATTTTTTCACAGAGAGGGTGGTAGATGCATGGAACCGCCTTTCTGAAGAGTTTGTGGGGTCTAAAACTGTGGAAGAATTCAAGAATGCATGGGACAGACATAAGGCAATTCTTGTGGGGGGTAGGAAGAAATAGGCTGTTAGTTAACTAGGATCTGCAGCTTATCCAGTACGTAGGGAAATGGGCAGACTAGGTGGACCAAGCGGTCCTTATCTGCCGTCAAAGTCTATATTTGTCTTAGAAATACCATCATAAAGGGTCAGCCCGATGGCACTTTTGGTTGAGGCGCTGCACACCACACCTCGCACTATGCCGGCAACCCGGCTTTGCGAATGAGCCTGGGTCATCAACGACTGGACGGGGGTGGGGTGGGAGTTTGGATTGAGCAGCCACAAGCCAGCTCTCCTCTCCCAGTGAGGGATCTCACTGCTCCCGCCATATGGTTGCCCCCAGGTGGAGGCCAGAGGATAGTGCAGGTCGGGAGCGACACAACAAAGGGCGGGTGCTGCCACGCGTGCCTCCACATGCATGTGTGTGGCCGCAGCAGGGCCGGGGACATAAAATGGAGCTGGCAGGATCTATGACGATCCTAGCAGATGGCCAGGACCAGATATGACCCCAGTTCCCCAGAAAAAGTGGGAAAAAATTGAAATGAAATTTAAAAAAAAAGAGAAATACCATCATAGACCTGGCAAGGGTTAGCATCACGAACATAAAAAAAACTCATGGTGACCAGCACAGAAGGTAACTAGAAAAGTAGCGTTGACAGGTATGCTACTGTTTTTGTTAATTGTAGCTGAAACTAGCTTAAAAGGAAAACACTTTTTATTGTCAAACCCCTACGCCTCAAAAGGACCCCCTTCCCACTATAAGGCTTTTAAGCCAGTAAAATAATGTTTTTCTGATCTGCCTACCATTGCATTTAATTCCGTGTCTGCTCAAAGTTAAATAATGCTGGAGCAGCGTGGCACCATTTCGCATGTATGGCAGCTCCACGCCACTGCACTGTTTCACATTATACAGTGTAGCAGCGCAGGGCCGGAATGGTGCTGTGCTGCCGCAACATGGCTTACGTTCGAGCAGACACCCAGAATTAAGTATACTGGCAGGCGGGTCAGAAAAAATGATTTACTCTGGCTTAAAAACCTAATCACGGAGGGGAGGGAGGGTTTACAGTAACATGTGTTCTCCTTTAATGGATAAAAACATTTTTCATTGTACTGCTGGTTTATATAATTATCTTACCTCTTTGCTACCTTGCATTTTAAACTGTCTTTGTGGTTTTGTCTGTCAATTTTGTCTAATTATGTGTGCACATTAATAGTTGTTTTAACTGTGTGCAAATCTGAGTGTTCTTACTGGTGATTTTCACTTGTTAAAATTTGTACAAGTTTGTCAGGCACAGTATAAAAGTAGCCACTTTAGAAGCTGACTTATGACTCCTGACAAAGCATGCGATGTGTGCGAGACGTTGAGTCGTTAGTCTCATACTGCAGTCTTACGTTGCCAGGGTTTTTAACTATATGTATTTAATGCATTTTTTGCACTAAAGAAGCTACTAGTATAAGTGCTTTTTATGGTGTGGGTGCTAGGGCTGTTTGGCTGGAACTAGTATTAAAATTTTATGTAATGTTCTTTGTCATCAGTTTAAATAAAGAAGAAACAGAGCTAGTCAATTAGCACAGTGGTTGGGGAGCCATTTTCCATGTCAGTAATCTAGATTTGTGTCTTAAGACCATATGGTCGCCGTGAGACGGTGGAGGTAAAGTAAGCACCCCCAGGGACAGTCTCAACATCTGGGTTAGGAAGAGCATCCTGTACTACTCTCCGTTCACCCTGCTGACCCAGGGAGTACATGACGGAAGAGGAGGCATGTTCAGCATTCAAAAGTTACAAGCGATGCTGAGAGTGCCCTGGTGCACATCCCTAAGCAACAGGGAAGAAGAGTGCCAGACTGGAGGAGGAGCCAGACGGATGATGAGACAGCCAGCCACCATGCCATACCAGGCTGCTCTGGCCTCCTGCCCCACTCTACTGGTTTGGCTGTACTCACAGTCAGTAATTCTGAGCCCTGTAGGGAGGAGCTTGCCTAGCCCCTTCCTGGTTCGGGCGGGACAGCGAGTCCCCAAGGGAGTGCTTGACTGACATGGAGTTTGCATGGAAAGATCAACAGGAGGGCCAAGCAGGGAAGTAAGACAGCAGCTCCAAATGGATCTCTGAGGGTGAGGGAGTGAGAAGAGCCAAGGTCCGGTAGTAAACACGTAGAGCACCCAGACACAGCAGTTACTAAAGCAGGCACCTGGCACGATGGGTACAATGCACAGAAGAATGCTCCGGCACCAGCCTGGGAGGAAAAAAAGTGTAGATAAACAGAATGTTAATTAATTCATGCTCAAAAAGCACTTCCTGATTGGCTACTGTACTGGATGTTAATCTCTTACAAATTGCTGAAAATTAATTATACTGCGTCCAACTCTTATGATAAATGTGAAGAAGTGTGGGAACCCCTTTTTCACTGGTTAGAGTCCTACTAGATCCTGCAGTACTGTGTATTTTAATTAGTCATGTCTGATTCTTTGGCTTCTGCACACAGTCTTCCGTCAGTACTTCCATTATCTTATAATTTACTGAGATATATTTCAATGAATCTCTACTGTTATGGTTATGTTTCCAAATGTTTCTTACTGTTGTGATTTATCTTATTAATCTTAAATAAAAAAAATATTCTGGGAAAAAAGAACTTCATGGCACAGCTAACAGGACTGCAGCTCAGACACCTTCAGATATGTATTTTCTGGGGTGGAATGCCTGGTCTGCACTGAAGACAACAATCCCCTGAAACTTCCCAGTTGTTCAGATGATTTTACTTAAATAAAAAATAAATGAAACAAGCATTTGTCAAAGATGAATGTTTATTTGCTTGTATTTACCCCGGGTCGCACCTGGAATCAAACCTTGGCTCAGTGTGCCTTTCTCGGTTACCAAATGTTTAAATAAAAATAAAAAATACATTTGCAGTGTGTTTTTGTACATAGATAGCAAAGAGGTAAAAATGAACAAATGAATAACATGATTATACTGGCGGAATTGAAGAGGTTGTCCGCCTCCTTCAACCCGCTACCTGACATATGGCTCAAACGGAGATGTACGCCCCCGCCAAACAGTTTTCCTAGGGGGCAAACTACAACTCCCTGGGGAAGTGCAGAGATCAAAGTAAGGAAGGATCTGGGTGGTTGTGGAGGGCATCCTGGGAAGGCCAGGGTGGTATGCAGGGGGAGAAATTTCTTTAGGAAATTAAAATACCTGAATATAATCACAAATACAGTAAAACTTTTTGTAACTGTGTTTTGGCCTTTGTTTCTGATTCCATTATATGCATTGTTTGATGGCTACAGAGAATCCACTTGTGCTCTTTTTCCTTACTTTTGGGTGCAGGTTATAGTAGCTCTGATTAAACTCATTGCAAGCCCCCCTATACTGCCCCAGTAATTATGCAGTCTCTAGCCCCTCCCGTCAGATGACCCCCTCTCCAGTATGCAATAAATCCTTGATACATCTCCTGTCTGAAGACACCCACATGGGCACATGCAATACTACACACACACATACATTGGATGTAAGCAACAACTTGGGGCAAGGCAAGTGGTTAAGCAGAATTATAGTATATGTAAAAAGAACCAAGCATCCTGATTGGTTTAAAAAGGAGTGCAAGAGTGTAATTATCTGGTCATAACGACACTCCTATACTTCTTTAGCTTGCGCACCAGTTCAGGTGCAATATCACAGTGCATCTCACACTGTAACCCAGTTTCTGCAAATCTCATATTAGCTAACAGTACAAGACCACCATAATGTCCCTCAATCTTGTTCCTTTCTAACAACAAATCACAACACTCTAAAACCTCTGGCTTTACACACGCAATCCCCACTGTCACAAAAGCAGATTCAGCGAGTATTTTGCCATACAATTTTAAAACTGTGGTGCTAGCCTTAACATCAGTCTCATGCTGCTCTGAAACTGCCGGCTCCGAAACCACTGTTTCACAAGGAACTTTTTTCCTTCTCCACTGGAAAACACTTTTAAGTATTTTCCAGCTTTAAACCATACACTACGTTTTTGTTCTTACATTTGTAGGTAGGAAGTGTGTTATAAGTGCGATAAAACACTTCAGAGATTTGTAATTATGGTGAATAATTGTACTTTGCTCTCTGTTATTTAAAGGTAAGCCATGCAATTATTCTCCCATAATTACATACCCTGGTGTGTCTTACTGCATACTTAATGCACACCCCCGGTACACTGTGAGGCATGAGGCAATGTGTAACACACAGCCACCCAATTTATTAAATACGACTGCTACACAGGGGATATGCACCAAGAGATTCACACTCCCATTCCCAAGTATATCTGACCTGACTCACACTGTACATGTCACTAGTGCAGGATACACAGAAAAACGGGGTTTCTTTTATAACAAACTCACATACCTTGCATTGCCAATGTGTGCCTCAGTACTGCCCCAGCGCATTCCATCACTCTCTCACAGCACTTTCCATTAGCAGGGACATTAAACATCCACACACATCCATTCAAGAAAGGGAGCATGTCCACCAGGCAGGGATTTACAATGGTGGACGATGAGATAAAAAAGGCATCAAGACAGACAGGCAGATCCAGGTTCCAGGAGGGAGCTAGGTTCACAGCTGAACAGACGGACTTCTTCACATGAGTGACGCCTGCAGCAGCTCAGAACAAACACAGAAAAGTTGCACTTAGTAACAAAGTCAAGCTTGAAATCGGAATAATTATAATAATGTAAGGGGGTATGTCAAAGAAAAAATGATGATGCCTTCAACCCAACCTCAAAAGTGAGTGTTAGGGAAGAGGGAAAGGGGGAAATTGTTTAACCAGGAAAGGCACACTAAGCAGAAGCTTGTTTACAGGTGCGACCTGGGAGCACAAGGAAGTCAAGTGACTTGCTCAGGGTCACACAGTATGCAAGTGGGGGTTGTGGGATTCAAACCCAGGTCTCCAGGTTTGCAGCTCAGAGCCCTAAATCTCGGCGCTATACTGCCTCCTTAGAACTATGGTCCACTCTCAACATTAAGACCAAAACCTTTAATTCACTCTCACGTCTTACATTTCAATTAATTACAATTATATAATGGAGTGTAAACATTTTCTCTCCTGATTTTATTTATTTATTTATTTTCTAAAGTTTCACCAGGAAAGACATACTGAGCTAAAAATTGCTCGTTTCCAGATGTGTCCTGGGGGAGGGGGAAATATAGATACAAGTACAGGATAGGACAATGGATTATCCAATAAAATAAAACATTATATAGAGATATAAAATTAGACATTGCAAGCTATGCACATAAGGAATGTGAGTGTACTAGGCACATGCAAAGAATAATACACATCATATATGTATTTATGGGAGGCAGTATAGCGCAGTGGTTTAAGGCTCTGAGCTGCAAACCTGAAGACCTGGGTTTGAATCCCACAGCCCCAACTTGTATACTGTGTGACCCTGAGTCACTTAACTTCCTTGTGCTCCCAGGTTGCACTTGTAAACAAGTTTAGTGTCTCTCTCTTGGTTAAAATAAAATATACATCAAGTAACACAAGGCCGGGGTGCATGGGAGATTTGTGTCCTATAGGAACAGGGAAAGAACCTTAAATTGGTGTGGGTAGTAGAGGATAGGGTATAGCAGGGAGGGGCACTAAAGGGGGAGGAGGAAGGGAAGTACTGAACTAGTGTGGAAGGAATAGGAGAGAGAGGGGAAAGAGGGAGGAAGGTAGAGAAGGAGAGTAAACAAGGGTAGAAGTGCAGTGTGGAAGGGGTGGGAGAGGTGGTGAGAGGGGAAATGAGTTGGAGAAATGGGGAGGAGGGAAACAGCAGATATAGGAAGGGCTTTGACTAAGGGCATTCACAGGAGGGAGCAGTGTGAACATGGAGTAGACAGGAGAGAGAACATTTGGAAGATGTGGAGCAAAGGGTTAGGGAGAGAGAATTCCAGAGTTACGGAAAGAGAAGGCAGCCTGACCAGCCACGGATTTACAAGAGGGAAGCATGAGAAAATAGCTGCCCAAATTACAGAGGGTGTGTAAGGAGGGGGGCAGAGGGGAGAGAAGACAGGATTGATTGGTTAACTGGTATCCATGGGATGGTCAAAAGTAATCACTGAAATAAGTTAAACTCATTGGAGGAACAGCAACATGTGACCACCAAGCAACCATGGATTAATTCTCCTTATTAATCCACGGTTGCCATCAAGACTGCACTGCAGAAGTATGAGACCACACTTGGCCTGGGAGCATGCTGAAGAAGCACTTACTCGTCTGTGTGTTGTGTTTCTTCCACCCACCTCATTGACCTTGGGGACCGCAGTGGTAGGTGTAAGCATGTAACCCCCAGGGGTGCTATCCCAAGGGCTACTACCCCTGCCTGCCTCGCCACTAGCAGGTTGAGGGGCCTGGATCCAATGGCGGGTGCCTCCACCCAGAGGTCGGGGTTGGAACAGTCAAACATGACTTGATCACAGCCCTCTGGGTCACTGCAACCCCCCTTTCCTTCCGCTAGTGGCCCACGAACACTTCTCACCCAATGGTTACGACTCACACTTACCCCCAAAGTGGAATGGCCAACTTGGTGCCGAGGACCCCCTGTAAAATAAGATAGGTGACACAATAACCCATGCACAAAAGGGGAGCACAAATATGCAGTTCAGACAGTATACCTTGCAAACAACAAGTCTGATTTATTGAAGGGGAAGTAACAAAGGTGGGGTAAATCAGGGTGATTAGCTTAACACTCTACTATATCAGGGCACTGTGCACAGGCCAGACCTATAAGTCGCTGTCTCTGAGTACTCAGGCAATAAGAGGCTAGCCTATTCGGTGCAGCTGGTTGGGGCCCTGATAGAGAAAGCAAGTATTCGAGACCCAGATCGGTTAATCAGAGCCAGCAGGCTCAGTTCATGCAGCCCGTGAAGCGACCAGACAGATTTTGTCCTTGCTATAAACATCTAACAGGGAGCTACCCTGATTTAGTACTCACGACTCCTGCAGAAGGATCCCTCTCACACCATTTGCAGGACATAGCCTGTGATCCAAACACTTCTCCACACATTTATATGTAGAACAGAGGGGTACCATACCAGGCAGCTGCTTTAGACTCCCGATGACTTTCACTGCACACACCGGGTGACGCAATGCAGCTTCACTTGTCCTGACAGACCGAGCGCGATTGAAGCCAATTCTCCAGTCCTCTACCGGGTGAGCCTGGTAGGTAGCTGTAATCGTACAGCCTCCTCTGTCTGGACTCCTCCACGGGTCTTGTGCGCTCCTTATGGCGATTCTGCCGCCCGACTTCTTGGCCTGCACAAGCGCTTCCCGTGCAAAAACTTGCACAGCGCAGGAGCCAGAGCTCCTTCTACCTTTACAGTCACCAACAACTCTGCCCCTTGGCAGTTTGGGCAGGGAATATCATTCGGGCACCACCCGATCCCATTGGAGGGCTGCATATGCCAGTCACTAAATACTGCCCTCATTGGTGCAAAAAGGTGCCATAGTTCAGAACTTCACTTCCCAGAATTACTGGCTGTATCCCCTATGGCCAGCCGGCTCCAAAGAGAGTCCTGATTCTGGTTGGTCGCTCAATACACCATTTTAAGTGCCCCTCCCTTCCGATTGATCCAAGAGGCAGTTCTGATCCAAAATGGAGGGGCAGAATACACAAAGTCCCAGCTGCAAGGGAAACAGATTAAATAAACAGCAATTTTACTGCCACACTACATTTGTTCCAGAAAACAGTTACATCCTTCAATAATGCTCCCTCTGCTCACTTAGCGACGGCAGAAATGGAGTGATTCAAACCGCAGCTCGAGTGGGAGTCCAGCAGTAAACCCACAGCCCCCCCCCTTGTAAACTATCAAAGCCTGCAGGCAGGCAGCTCTTAAAGAGACAGTACCAGAGGCTCTAAAAGCACTCACAGCACCCACACTTAAACGGCATTATGCCGAACGCCAGTTGGGCAGGGAGCCTTAGGCAAGCTCTGGGAAGGCTTTAAGGAACCCCCATTTGTAGGGGGGGTTACACACAGATATCACTGTCATTGTCCAGTAATTGTCCCATAGGGAACGGGAAAACAGAGTGACAGAGACACAGACCAGAAATTAATGCAACTCACAGAATTCACCTGCATATTGCGATCGTTTTGTGTGTGTGTGTGTGTGTGTGTGTGTGTGTGTTACTCCCGGTTGCTAACCACACTAGCGGTGTTCTCCCGAGTGCAGTAATGGATATGCAAATTAAGTTTTCACAGTTGTATCTTTGTGAAGCGCGATGCCAATGTGGAGATTGGGTCGCGCGGTCAAACAGCATGCAACTTAAGTAGAACAGACAGAGGAAGTGCTGGTCAGTGTGCGTCTGTTTACCTCAAGTGGTGCGGTGTGTGTCTGCCGTATATTATTAAAGGAAAGTACCTGAAGTGCTGGTAGATGGTTTTGTAATACATGCCGCTATGTGTATGTCAGTATGCAAATGTGCAGACATGCCCAATTGCAACAGGAAAAAAACAAATGTAGCATTAAGAACAGAGCTCAGATGGACAACAAATATGCATAGAAACCAAAAGAACCTACACTGTGTACTATCTATAGTTGTGGTCTATATTTTTTACCAGTTTTTGTATATTTTAAAAATACAACATTAGTATATTAATACATGTCAAATGCTGAAGGTGCACACGGACGTTTTCAAGGGTGTACAATGTTAGACAGATATTAGTAAGACACAGAAAACTGATTTTTTCACTGCAGTTTCTTGCTTCTATTATTTTTATTTACTTATAATAAACAATATCAAACTCATATCACTTGCCATATTACAAGCGCATTAAACCACTTCAGACCATGGTTCTACTGTGGAATTAATCCATGGTTGGGTGGTTTGAGGCACTCGGCCTGCTATCTCATGCCCTAACCCCCCCCCCCCAAACCATGGATTAATTCCACAGTAGAACTATTATCTGTCGTGGTTTAATGCTTACATAATCACTGCATAAAGTACCAGCTGACCGCACACAGAAAGTACACAAAAATAAAATGACAACACCCTCCCGAGCAAACTGTAAATGCCATCATCATTGTTCCCGCTAACCGATACCACTAAATGCGAACTGCTCGCCCGCTCAAAATTTCAGTTATAATCACTCTCTCGTGGCACTCAGCTCATTCGCACTGCATCCAGCTCTCTTGCTGTGGCTTATAAAGCCATGCACTCTCTGCCTACCTCGTTCTGCCTTCGCTGCCTGTGAACTGCTCACCTGCTCACAATTACTGCAGCACAGGACAACTTCTGCCCTGTAACAAACTAGTTTGTGTAGGGGGTTAAGGATATTTTATGAAAATTAGCATAAACAAATATGAAAAAAGGGTTTCTTTACTTTTTTGTGTATTTGTCATCTTTTCTACTTGTATGATTGGAATACTCCACAACAGGGAGAGGATTGGACTGGGATTGATCCACGCCTGTCATGGTTGGTCACTTGGCCTGTGGCCCTGTCACTGAAGCATGCCAGGCATGGATAAATCACATCCCTTCCCACACCTTGTTGTGGCTTATTCCTTAATTTGCCGGTAACCTGCCCAGCTCCCTCCTATGGAAATCTGTGATTGCCATTACCAAGACAGCAGTTACAACACACATATTATTCAGCAGCTTCAACATTTATATCCGGCTATAAACAGCACTGGTGTACACTGATGATCACAGAGAGACACAAAGATATGCAAAATTAATATTAAAAAAGCTTATTTGGCCGGCCCAGTGATGTGGAGGGTTGAGGAATCTGTCCCTTACCTCCTGCCACTCTGGCGACCTGCGTTTATGGTGCAAGCGGGCCACTGGGGGTCAGCTGAGGAGGGAGAGGATCGAGCTTCTGAAGGACTGCTCTCCCTCTCCTCTCCGGAGGTGGGATGGAGTCCACTGCTTGATCCCCGTTTCATGTGGCTGGGGCTGGCAATAATGAAGCCACAATGTATGGACAGATGCAGGGCAGATGCCTGGCATGCTGCGAGTGGAAGCATGTGCGACTCGGCCACTGGCGTCACTGCATGCCTTCTCTCCGTGCTTGGGGCTGGGAATGTAAAAACAGGAAAAACTCCCGACCGGTGAGATGATGCTGACCTCCTGCAAGTGCTGCACCTGGCCAGCCGGCACCTCGTGGAAGCAGAGGTAAGCCTGGGTGACGGGGCTGGGGGGGGACCAGTGGACGGGGCCGGTCGGGAAGGGAGTGAAAAGAGATCCCCCCCCCAAAAAAAAGCTTATTTACATGCAACCAAAACACCTGCGCGGCCCAGCATACACAAAAGATCTAATGAAAATAATACAGTTTATATAACTTAAATCACAGCAATGGGAAATAAAAATGTTAAATGTCCTCTGAATGTGGGGACAGCAACAAACACTACCTGGACCTGTTCTTTTTTGACTTGCTATATCCTCTCACTGCCATCCTGCATCTTCCCTTTTGTTTCTGAGGGACCTCACACCTAGAAGCAGCATCTTACAGCATTTAATGACAGCTTTGTGTAAATATTTTGTAAACTGTTTTGATAATCCGGTCCTGGGCCCCTCAGATTCCACTGTGGATCGTATGATATCCAGTTTTACAGGTATAACCAGACCTAGCTGGGCTAATGTAAATAAAACCGAAATCAGGAGTCTTCTGGCACAAGTACACAAAACAAAAGTACAGGAGAGGGCAAAGTTATCGCAGAACTATATCTCACAAACGTGACTTGTGGGTTACATTAATCACAAACATTTTCCATATAATCCTTTATACAGGTCACTTCACTTCACAAACAGAAGCGTGAAAAGGGGACCTTACAGTTCCAATCCATAAGAAGAGATAGAAGTCCAAAACTTCTCGGAGGAGGCAGTATAGCACAGTGGTTTAAGGCTCTCAGCTGCAAACCTGAAGAACAGGGTTTGAATCCCACAGCCCCTACTTGAATATTATGTGACCCTGAGCAAGTCACTTAACTTCCTTTTGCTCCCAGGTTGCACCTTGAAACAAGCTTCAGCTTAGTGTGCCTTTCCTGGTTAAACAATTTCCCCTTTCCTACCCTATTACACTGATAGATAAAACTGCAATTCTAAATGATTTGGCTAATTTTATACGGTCCTTCTCTGAAATCAGTTTGCAAAGGAAACTCGCCTACTTCGCAACAATCTCAGTGGTGACCAACTGGTCCCATGGCTGCAGAGCAAGAGGCAGTATGCAGACTTTTGGAGCCCTGGGGATTCCGAATGGGAGGGGTAAAGGGAAATCAAAGGCACCATGAGTCAGTCCACAAGTGGACCCAGAAATGGAGGCAGGAGAGGAGCAGTTCTTTCTTTGGCCAGTGGCTCGGTAGGGGAAGGTGGCGGTGATTACAGCTTTTGGCTTTGGCCTTCCTTGTCCGCCCCCCCGCTCGCTCCTTCTGCCCAACTCCAAGACTGACAGAGTTAAACCCATACAGGTGGTCCAAAGTAACTCCTTTCACTGACCTATCCTGCTCTGACCTGCTGTAATTATGCTTAGCAGATGGAGGGGGTGAGGTATACCTATGGGAGACACTACAGTCGGATTCACATATGAGTAGGCTGACAGACAAGAACAAGAAGGGGGCAGGAGGAGAAGGAGGGAAGAGCACTAGCAGATAGAGCCACGCAATTGTCTCATCTTGACACAAAGACACCAGCACCGCAAATGCATCCGGTTTAAGGGCTTTCCATGACAGTAGAGAGGTATGCAGGCTGGGACCACTTGGGTCCCCATAACCTAGTCTGGCAACACTCAGCAGTACAATCCAAGCAACAAAGAGCCCCTGGATCCTGGCAGCACTAATGGTAGCAGCACCCATGGTGAGAGAGAGAGACTGTGTGAGCGAATCCTGTATAGTACACCTTCCCGAACAGCCAAGCTCCTTCTGCCCAGCTAGCTGCTGCACCTGAGCTCAGCTACTCCTCTGCATTACATAGATACATACAAACTGCTGGCAGATACAAGACCTACTGGTCCATCCAGTCTGCCCATCCTACCCGATTACTCGGCTCTGTCACTAGTGGCCAAGATAAGTGGTCCACTGTGCTCCTCCTGCCCTCCTTCTCCCACTAACTCAGTGGTAATAACCTGTCACCTCAATGTTCTTCAAAGTACTTGTCTATGCATGAAAGTAATTACAGTATCAGCTGATACCACATGACCTGGCAGCACATTCCAAGTTTTCACTCCTCGTTCTGTGAAGTAGTGCTTCCCGATGTTTCCCTGTAATTTTCCTCCCTTCAGTGACACTGAGTGCCACTTCTTCCTTCGATCCTTGTGCAGCCTGAAGAGCTGTGTGTGGCCTGATGGTGTGATACCTTTTAGATACCTGATAATGTAATCAAGTCTCCCCTGAGTTTTCTGCGTTCCATGGAAAACAGTCCCAGTTCTTCCAGGCTATGCTCTAGCCCATGTTTTCCCAGTCAGCCACCATCTTGGTCTCTCTCTTCTGTACCTCCTCTGTCACGTCACTATCCTTCCGGAGATATGTGGCCCATAACTGCATGCAGTGCTTGAGATGGGGCCAGACCAAGACTCTCCATAGAGAGCATTACAATGTATCTTGACCAACTTACAAAGTTTCTCTTAATGCATGCCATGATTATGTTCACCCTGCTAGGTGCTGCCTCAAACTGCGCCCCGAAAGATGCTCCTGATCAGTACGCTCAAGTCTTTTACGTTTATTTATTCTATTTATTTGTTTATTAAGTCTCGGATTACGTAAACCTTTGAGCATTGAGCTCTTTTACAAAGGTTCCATGTCATCAGATAAGACAGAGGTTATACAGGACACAAATGCTAGTCAGCTACAGGCACCACATGTAAAATGCTAGCCGTCAGAATTAGATAGCAGCCGAAGGCTTTGTCAAGAAGAGGAAGGGGAGAGGGTGGAGGAAGAGATTAGGGGGTATGGGGAGGTGGGGAGAGAGGCAGGGAGTGGGTTGGAAAACAAGTGCTAAGTAGTGTAACTGTGGAACAAGTGCCAGGACGTGGTTTATTTTAAAGAAGACAGTCACAGGAGCTATGTGCTCGATTTTAGTAAGACGCGTCTCCTTACATTTTTCAGTGTTGAAGTTCATATGTCATTTTTACACCCATTTCCCAAACATATACCGATCCTTTGGCATGTCGTCTATCTCCTGTTGTACTGTCACTGCTCTTCCCATTTAGCTATCAGACAATCTGGCAATCAAGATATTAATAACCACCTCTAGATCACTTATAAACATACCGAACATAAAAGTCCCAGTAACAACCCCTGTGGAACGCCACTGGTAACCTGTGTCCATGTCTCTTGGTCATCATCTATTTTAACTCTTTGCCTCCTATTCTGATACCAGTTTTGAAACCACTTCAGCACACATCTAGCTGTGCTTAGGTTCTCTTAAGAATTAGCCTCTGATGTGGAAGAGTATCAGATGCTTTATTGTAGTCCAGATAAACAACATCAACAGAATTCCTCACATCTAATTTATTTGATTTGGGGCAAGTGAGAAAACACAGACCAAAGGACAAATCCAGTTCTCAACCACTTGGCCTAATAAAACTGGTTGCTAGAAAACTTGCTGTACTCTGAAGTACTGGGAAAGATGTGCTGAGTGGAGTTCCCCGGCAGTCAGTACTGGGTCCTTTGCTCACTAAGATTTTTGAGGAGGCAGTGTGGTCTAGTTGTTAAGAGTACCAGCTTGAGAACCCAGAGACAGCAGATTCAAACCCCACTAGAATCAAATACAGTGTGACCCTGTGATAGGCACTTAATCTCCCAGTGCTCCAAACTGAAGAAATAGGTAGAGGCAAGACCGCACTGGAAATGTGATGCTGCATCTCAGCTGGGCTAGCATCAGTACATAAACTGGATTTTTTATTACTATTGACCTGGTGAGGAGGGGGTCAGCAGATCCTCCTGTACAAGGCCTTGGTTCGACCACACCTGGAGGGTATCCTGTAAGAAAGGCAATAGCTATTGAGCACCTACAAAAAGGGTGACTCAGTAGTGGCGCCTGTTCTCAGGGCTAGTGGATGGGGGTGAATGTGGGTTATAGCGACATCCTGTCGCTATATGTATACGTGCACATGGGGGGGCGAGCACGCTGCGCAACAGGCGCAAGGGAAGGGAGGATTTGTGAGGTGTAGCATGACAGTGGGTTGCCAAGCTGGCCATGTGGCATGGGGGGTCATGGCAGGCTATGGTTGGGAGGGTGTCAGGTTCGATGCTTGGCACGTTGGGATTTTGTGCCGGTCCAAGATTTTCTTTTTCTTTTTTTCATTCCCTCCAACATGCACCCCCTGGAGCTGAGAATCTTTGGGGGGGGAGGTGCAGGCGATGGGATTCACCAATGTACAGTCACACTAACGGAGATTGCCTTTCCGCAACTGCCGTTATCACATAAACCCTGTGAAAGTCACTTAATCTCCCAGTACTCCAGTGCACCCAACTGCAGAAATGGGTAAGGGCAGGATCCCACTGGAAATGCAATGTTGCATCTCAGCTGGGCTGTCATGGGTAACTAAACTGGATTTTTTTTATTATTATTACTAACCTGGAGGAGGGGGTCAGCAGGTCCTTCTGTACAAGACCTTGGTTCAATCCGACATGGAGTACTGTGTCCAGTTCCAGTCACTGCAATACAAAAAGTACACTGATGATATCAAGAGGGTTCAGAACAGGGCCACCAAGTTCATAGGTGGCTTTAAAGCAAGGCCTCTGGCACTACTGCATGCAGCACTGCAGTCCTGGTCTCTGCTGCAAGGCTCCGAGGCTTGTGCAGCAGCAGCAGCATTTGTTCATTCTTGCAGCATGAATTATTCATCTCTGAGGCAGAATGTGGTCCTGTCATTGATTACAATATCGTGTGATGTCATCTATGACAGCACATGCTGAGGACAGAGGAGGGGCTTCAGGACAAACATGGAGCAGAAGGGTGCAGGCATTATGGAAAAGCAATAAATCCTGATGAAAAATCACCAAGAACTAATTCTGCAGCACTACCTATACTCTGCAACACAATGCAAGTTCTGTGGAACACTCTGTGGCCATGGAATCACAGGAAGTCCAAGAGCCTTGCTTAAGGAGCTAGAGATACGAGGAGAGATTTGACATACCCAGATTATTTAGCCTAGAAAAGAGGAAGTTGATGAGTGGGCGTAATCACAGTTTGCCGAATACTAAACCAGGTAGATAGAGTGGAGCATACACAGATGTTTGAGCTAGTGAGTGGAAGCAGAACTGGAGGGCATGCTCTCAAACTAATGGGGGGTGGCAGAATAAGGGGCAACATTAGAAAGCATTACTTCACAAAGAAGGTGGTTAACATGTGGCATGGCCTACCTAGGATTTTAAAGTAGAACTAGATTGGGTACAGACAGGAAATGGTATTAAGTGTTCTTCAGCAGGAGCACAGACACAGACAAACAACGGGAGGTATATAGAATGGACACGAGTCACGGACATGCAATGGGAGGTATATAAAATGGACACCGAGTCACGGACATGCAACAAAATGGACAATGAATCACGACGTGCAATGGGAGGTACAGTATATAAAATCGACACCGAGTCACAGACATGCAACGAAATGGACACTAAGTCACGGACATGCAGTGGGAGGTATTATAAAATGGACACCGAGTTATGGATATGCAACAGGAGGTATATAAAATGGACACCGACTCATGGATATGCAACAGGAGGTATATAAAATGGACATTGAGTCACAGATATGCAACAGGAGGTATATAAAATGGACACTGTGTCATGGATATGCAACAGGAGGTATATAAAATGGACACAGAGTCACGGATATGCAACAGGAGATATATAAAATGGACACCGAGTCACGGACATGCAATGGGAGGTATATAAAATGGACACTGAATCACGAATATGCAATGGGAGGTATATAAAATGGACACCAAGACATAGATATGCAATGGGAGGTATATAAAATGGACACCGAGTTATGGATATGCAACAGGAGGTATATAAAACTGACACTGAGTCACGGACATGCAATGGTAGGTATATAAAATGGACACTGAATCACGAACATGCAATGGGAGACATATAAAATGGACACCGGATCACGAATATGCAACAGGAGGTATATAAAACTGACACTGAGTCACGGACATGCAATGGTAGGTATATAAAATGGACACTGAGTCACAGACATGCAATGGGAGGTGTATAAAATGGTCACTGAGTCATAGACATGCAATGGGAGGTATATAAATGGACACCGAGTCATAGACATGCAATGGGTGACATATAAAATGGACACCGGATCACGGATATGCAACAGGAGGTATATAAAACTGACACTGAGTCACGGACATGCAATGGTAGGTATATAAAATAGACACTGAGTCACAGACATGCAATGGGAGGTATATAAAATGGACACTGAGTCATAGACATGCAATGGGAGGTATATAAAATGGACACCGAGTCATGGATATGCAACAGGAGGTATATAAAATGGACACCGAGTCACGGACATGCAATGGGAGGTATATAAAATGGACACTGAGTCACAGACATGCAATGGGAGGTATATAAAATGGACATCGAGTCACAGACATGCAATGGGAGGTATATAAAATGGACATCGAGTCACAGACATGCAAGGGGAGGTATATAAAATAGACACCGAGTCACAGATATGCAACAGGAGATATATAAAATGGACACTGAGCCACGGATATGCAACAGGAGATATAAAATGGACACTGAGTCACAGACATGCAATGGGAGGTATATAAAAGGGACACTGAGTCACGGACATGCCATGGGAGGTATATAAAATGGGCATCAAGTCACGGACATGCAATGGGAGGTATATAAAATGGACACTGAGTCACAGACATGCAATGGGAGGTATATAAAATGGATGCTAAGTCCATTCAATCATTATATTACTATGTTACAATGCATCAGGGAGTACACAGGATGATGAAAACAGCCTAAACCACTTTCACATCTTCATTTTGCATTTTACTGTACTGTTCTGGTCACATTTTGTTCTGCTCAGAAGAGCATTTGATGTGTATGCACGAATTGCCAGCACCAGCTAACAAACTCACAACTGGAAGAACAGTCCACTGATTCCCATCTGGATCAGTCCCTTAGTTATTGTTAGTACAAAAGATGGATTTGAAAAAACGTAAAAATACTTCATGCCATTATTGGAAAACACAGGGAGCCTCATCTCATCTAAGATGAAAAAGCTCAATATTGTGCACAAATTTACAGTATTGACCTTGTCCAGTTTCCAGAGCTGAAGGTCCAGGGGTGTGCAAATCCCATTGCCCCGTCTGGGGCAAGTAACATTTCCTTGAAGAGCAAGTACAAAGCTAATTTCATTGTAGGAAATTGGATGGGGAGGGGGGGCAAGTAAAAATTCAGCAACAGTCATGCCTGGGCAAGTCCTACAAATTTTGATTTGAACACCCCTGTGCAAGTCCTATTTTTATCACTTCCTATCTGAGAGACTTGTATGTGAGGTAGGAGGAGCTACAGTTCCTTCATTAACAGTAACTGCTGCGTCTCTGTTCCAAGTTCAGAGTCAATGACAAACTGTTTTCTTAACTTCTAGCCAAAGACTAGCCTGGAACCCAAGACAATGAAAGATTTACCCCCCCACACACACAAACACACATATGTATGTATGTGTGTGTGTTTGTGTGTATGTACGCATATATATCTCTATAATATAGATTCTATATGGATGAATATTGCAAGTAAACCCCTAATTAGCTGCTGTAAATAACACAGAATACTGGTAGTGCCATCCTATCAGATACCTCAAAGATAATTAAATATTTCCTTTATTTTCCACAAAGGATTTCAGACACTATTGTTAAGAAAATCATTTACTGTAGCTTGAAGAACGTGGAAAACGTCTCAGAGTAAATTGAGTGCAAATGTTATGCCCTGGAGATAATTTTGTCCAAAATAATTATTCATAATGAAAATTTCTTGGATGCATGTCCTTGTACAATCGCCGTCTAGTTAATACCTCGTAAGACCCCACAGGGGTGGAAAGTACCCTTTCAAACTAGTACTAAACAAATCCCTGTCCTCAGCACCTAGAATCAGCTGTACTTCATAATCAGCCCCGAGCGGTCAGTACTGTCTTTCTAGCATATTGAAAGAACTCCATTTATAATGTGTTATCTGAGCCGGTTTCTCTCTAGCTCGGAAGTCTTCAAAAACTGCTGTGGCCGGCCTGCCGGCGCAGCGGTTGGATTTCCGCTTGCAACGCCAGCGATCCAGGTTTGGGAACGGACTCGGGTGCTGGAGGGCCGGCTGGGGAGAAAAGGCTTGAGCATCAGCTGATGGCTCGCCTTCTCTTGGGGGGAGGGCAGGGATGCAACCTGGCGCTTGCTGACCCCTAGCGGAGGCTGGGGGCACGGAAATGTGCGGGGTCCCACTCACTAAGGAGGCATGGTGAACATTGGCGTCTGCCTTACGTTGTGGCACACCATGCCCCTAGGGAGCGAATGGGAAAAGAGCCCTGTAGCCAACTGGATGATGGTCGCCAGCTCCCACAGCCGCGAGACCGAGGACAATGCATGCACCATCCCCAGCTGCACCCCGGAACAAGTTTAGTGCTGGTTGCCCCCACTGGCGCCGCCAAGGGTTACGTCTGGGGGCCCTATATGGGGGTGAAGAGATGGCTGCTCCGAGGCAGTGCGGCTCGGAGGGCGTAGGTGGCCTGAAGGAGAGGCTGGCCCGGAGCTGGGAAGGAGCAAAAAAAAAAAATAACTGCTATGGAAACCCCCATTCTAAAAATAGCAACTTCAGACATCCAGCTAGAAAAGAGTGATGGCTTGTGTACAACAAGCATCTGTCAATGCCGAATGTTTGCTTGCTGGCATTGGCACTGATACAGTAGGAGTTACAGAGTTGCATAATAGGAATGGCAGTGATGTACTGAACTGAAGCCAACCCCACCACCACCCTGCAGAGACTGACAGGCATTTTGGGACCTCCGATCATGAACAGCGTCACTGGGATTTTCTTTATCTGTCCCGAACAGTGATTTCCCACAGCGACCGTGCATTTCTGTGCTGAAAGTGTGAAAACACATTTCGGCCATGTTGTGAAAAATGACAGCTGTACTGTTCATAAGGAAGTGTGGAAAAATGCCACTGGTGAAAATCTGGACTGAAAATATTACAAATTCATGAACTTACAAGGGTGCGTGGAAACTGCACAATGCTCACTCGTAACACAGTCATTTTACAGACTTTTGTCACCAAATTTTCAACATAGCCATTTTAAGACCTCTGCTCATGAACAACGTCCCTGTGATTTTCTTAATCTGTCCCAAACATTGATTGCGCACACCAACTGTGCGATTGTGCGCCACATGCAGGGAAACACATTTTGGGCGACGTGAAAAATGACAGCTGTACTGCTCATAAGGAGGTATGGTAAAATAGCGAAGCTGAAAATCCGAAGTGCAAATATTAAAAATTCACGAGCCTACGAGCTTGCAAAGGAACTGTGCAACGCATGCTCGTAAAACAGTCATCTTTAGGAATTTTTTCACCAAATTTTCAACATAACCATTTTAAGACCTCTGCTCATGAACAGTGTCACTGTGATTTTCTTAATGTGTCCCATACATTGATTTCGCACACTGACTACGCCATTGTGCGCTACATGCGTGGAAAAACATTTTGGGTGAGATGTGAAAAATGACAGCTGTACTGCTCAGAAGGAGGTGTGGTAAAATGGCAATGTTGAAAATCTGGAGTGCAAATATTAAAAATTCGTGAACTTACGAGCGTGCGTAGGAACTGCGCAACGCACGCTCATAAAACAGTAACGCCACAACAGTTCAAGAATTCATGAGGAGGGGTCCCAGAAACCCCATGTTGAAAATTTGGTGCCAAAATTCCAAAAAATGCCTGAGATATGCATTAAAATTGAAAAAAACCCTATTTATTGCATTATACGGCTTACTGGCATTTCCTCAGTTCGCGGTCGGCTTTCAAGAGTGCAGACATGTTCCTGGTCCACCGAAGATCGTCGCACCAAGCTCTGAAGGTAAGTATGGGGTGAGGGGGGGTGTGGGGAGGCAGGGTGCACAGTGGGTGGTCACGGGTGGGCAGGAAGACTGCTGAGGGAACTTTTTTTGTTTACAGGTTTTTTTTTTGTTGTTTTTTTTAGGAAGATGACGCAGGACATTTGCCGTGCTGGGGTGGGCTCCCAGCGTGGCAGCTGCAAGGCTGTTTGGGGGGCCTGAAGCAGACAGGGGATTGTGCACCCCCGTTGGCCATATGGACTTGTGCCATGCTGGGTGGGCTCCCAGCATGGCAACTGGAAGGCTGTTTGGGGGGGCCTGGAGCGGACGGGAGATTGGGCACCCCGTTCGGCCATATGGACTTGTGCCATGCTGGGGTGGGCTCCCAGCATGGCAGCTGGAACGGTTTGGGGGCCTGGAGCTGACGGGGATTGGGCACTCTGTCGGCCATACAAGGCGTGCGCGGGGAGCGCGATGAGCACGCAATATGTGTGCGCATGTGAGGGGGAGCACTGCTCACCAGCCGGGCGCCTTCCCCTTTCAATTGTACAGCACTGCATTTTCAACTGCTGTCATAGACAGCTGCCGCATTCATTGGAGAACTGCGGCCGCGCCTGCAAACACACTGACTGAACTGGAAGATGGCTGCCACACCTCCGAAAACTCGGATGATGGCACTATGTTTCTTGCACATGCGTGCAAGCAAATATAAAAACCTACCTTCTTTTTGAAGTTTTCTTTATTGTCTTATTAAAAAGAAGATTTCTGACCGGCCCGGTGGCGCTGAGGGTTGAGGCAGTGGATGCCACACCACGTGCCACGCCGATGACCCGGGCTCGGGAACGAACTCGGACCGCCTGGGGTCAGCAGGGGAGGGAAGGGATTGAGCATCTGGAGGAATGCTCTCCCTTCCCGTGGAGGGTTCTAGTGGTATCATGCGCTGCTCCTAGGCGGCCCCTGACAGTGGTCGGGGGCAGCACAAGCAGATATGGGGGCAGAGCTACAGAGGACGTCGGCATAAAAGTGCCTCTGATGTCATTGCAAATCCGAGCTCTGAGGGCAACTAGTAATGAGAAACCCCTCCCCTTGGTCTAGGGAGGCAACGAGGGATCCAGTGGACTGCACCCACATCCCCAACGCCGGGCTAACTCCCTGACAGTTGGCTGAGCCCCTCACCGGATGGACCCTCTACTCTCAGAAAGGCCGCCAGGTAGGAGAGGCGGGCCCACCCCGGTGGGTGATCTGGGGGGCTGGAAAGTCTGGCTGGAGGGTACTGGAGGGGAGGAGACTTCAGGTAGGGGAGTAGAGGCGGCGGGCCAAGAGATCACCTCCGAGAGATGCCCTGACCATGGGAAGCATAAAGAAAGTTAAAAAAAAAAAAAAAGAAAGAAGATTTCTGTTTCCCCGAGCAAGTTCCACCTTATTTATTTACCATTGAGGCTGCTTCCCCTCCCCAACAGCACTGTCCAACAGTGAAAGCTATTTGTATTTTTCTCCTCGTACACTGCCACTGCATGCCTATATGACAAATGCATATAGCTAATTATACCCACAGACCACATCGGATTCGTAAAAACATAATGATAGCAGTGGCCAAAACTAGTTATTTAGGAGTGTGTCACAAGACATGCCAACTTGAAAGAGTTGTGCCTACTGTATGTGGCAAAACTATTTAGGGTCCCAAAACTTTATCGCTAGACATGATTTGCTATCCCCTTGATACTAACACTTTCCCTTCCACGTGTTTAAAATTTTTCATGAACACGGAAACTATACTATTTTTGACTCTCCCTTTCCCGGTTGTTCACTCTCAATGGTAAGTAGCAAAGTGCCAAACGAGTCAGCCACCGGACTGCTGGCCTGGCTGAAGGACCCGCACCACCGGCAACTTACACAAAGCAAATGCCTGGAATTCCTTCTCAGACCATTGTGAGTATGTTTGTATGTGTATATGTGTATATGTGTGTGTGTGTGTGTTTTGGGGGGGGGGTTAAGAACAGAGTATCTCCTTCAAAAACTGATGCTACAGCTCTGGTATTAAAATTAAAGTTCAAAATGGGAGGAGGGGAGAAGAGAGAAGAGACTAGAGAAGCTATGTCTGAGAGAAGCCCAAGTTACCCCACTAAAGCCAGCTCCATCCTGGGGGCCTTCACTTTGGGTTACGTGCCCAGCAGCTCTCTCTGGATCTGTGCAGAACTCACACTGCTTGAAGGGCCTCCGCACCTGGGCTGGGGGTCTTTCACTGCCTTGCAGCCAGTCTACCAGCACCGGATTACACTGCAGTTCTTTAATTGTGTTGACACAGTTGGCTCCTTTTGATTGCCTGGCTGCTGCCGGTAAACTTGCCAGTTATTCAACACCAGTGGCACTTGGCATACATTTCGTGGCTGCAGTCTCACTGGAAGTGACAGGCAGACAGTACAGCTCTCCCTTCCTCCCTATTAAAGTACCCTGAGCCCAAAGATAAACCTTGACTGGCTGCACTCTTACGTTGTCAAATGTAGACCAGTCCAGAGAGCAGGAGCCTGAGGCTGTTTCAAGTGCTCCTGCTGTGGTCATTGTTTTCCTGGGGCTCAAACCCCTCGGTGGGCTCCCCCTGACAGCTGCCCTGTCCTATTGGTCACTTCAAGATGGCTCACAACATCACATTCCTGGGTGGCTAACACTGACGGATGGACCCTCCCCCAAGTTTGCTAATGAGATATATGTGGAACTGGCAGGCTGACCATGGCACTCACGAAGGAACAAAACTACATGATTAATCCATGCTGAAAGTCATTTATTCAGCACTTAGCTGGCAGTCTGTGTTGATACTACATTTTTTCACTGTTGCTTGTCCTTTGGCGAATAAATGGCTATCAGCATGAATTAGTCACGTAGTCCTGTTTCTTTGAGAGTGCACTGTTTTTTTTTTTGCTTGTTCGTTTCCTGGGGAGTCGGCACTTCCTATCAACTGCATCATGGATCAACACCAGTGAGCACAGCCATTCCTGTTGTTTATGTTTAGGCTGACTGTGACGCCTCTCAGCTGACTGCTGGGCGGCTGAAAGGACACAGCTGCTCTGGACTGGAGTAGTGTTTTCCTTTTAGCTTTGCAAAGTTTATGCCCAGCAAGCCAAGAATGGTGTCATGAACAGCCTCGCTGAAAATTGGGATGTCACTGTCGAGCCTCCTGCGGCTTAAGCTGCATTGACCTGACAATTTGATACCTCTGAAAGCCCTTACTCTGTAACACGATGTTTGTTTTGCGCTGCGCGCACAAACATAAAAATAAGACAGTCCTGTAACAGTTTTGTCCGATGTGTTTTATAAAATCAAAACTTGCTATCCAGCCACACTCTCTAAAACTCAGAAATCTCTGCCCTCTCTTATCTGCAATAAAACATTTAAGAATATTGATATTAAGATAAAACTAAGATAAAACAAATACAACACAACTGCATGTTATAAAATGTTACCGTTGTTTACAAAAATAAATAAAAAGATTCAAATTTCTGTGATTATGCCAGTTTTAATTATTTCATCCAAACAATAACAATGAATTGTTAGTGACCTAGGACAAAAACTAGAAGGACCACTAAAACTTTCTATCCTTGGACAGGTTAAAACAGCAGGTATCTGTTATTTGCCATGTTTTTTTGTTCTTTTTTGTCAGCAATAATGTATTTCTGGCAAAATGATCAATTTGCCCATTTTTATTTTCTTTCATTCCTGAACTGAGATAAGGGAATTCTGGAGTGTTTTTCTTTTCACTTTATATTTATTGCTTCAGAAGAAAAACAATACCTACACTTCCTCATACAAGGCCATCAGAGACTTTCGGATACAATACAGTTGATCTACAAATATTTCCCCTTGTAATCTGTCACAGCAGGAATTGAGGGTTATCCATTAAAACGTCCACAAAGAAAGTCCTGAAATGCCAGCCGACTCAACAGCAATTGGAATGTTCAACTTAGTATCAGCAGGAAGAAATTACTGCAATCTTATTTGGTTGCTATTTGTCCATATATAACAGTGGAATTATAAAGAGAGTGTGCTTTTCAGATTTTGCACTACATCAAGCCATAAGAAAAAAAAAACATTTTCCCCATGTACTATTTAAAAACAAAATAGGTATAGCCAAAAAAGAGATATAATGTTATCCCATTTTGAAACGTTTACCATCAGGAGATGAATAGCCAACAGCTCCTAGAGGACTAATATTGTCCCACACCTTCCCCTCCAGACCAAGAACTTAAGACAACCATATTATCCCCAGCAACAGATAGGATTACCTTAAATCGGTAGCTTCTCTTATTATATAAGTAGGTGGTCCCATACATCTATACAGCAAGGAGGCAAGTGTGCAACTCAGACAAATATCAAAATAAAGAGATGTCTCCCCTTAATTAAGAAGGAGACCACATTTCATTAGTCCTGTACCGCTCCAGCCATAACAAGTAAATCAAAGTCTCCTAAATTAGTAATTCAGTCCAGTCATTATCCGAGATATCTTCCTCCAAGGTCCCCTCCATTTTTGCATCAAATTCCTTCTCAGTTTTTTCCATCCAGCACCCCACATCCTTAGGGTCATTAAACTGCCAGCTTTTTCCCCTGTAGATTATCCGCAGGCATGCTGGTAACAGGAAAGAATGAACTATTCCCAGTGCACGGAGTCTCTGCCGAATGCCGTCAAATTGTTTGCGGTGGGCCCTCGTTTGATACGAGAGATCTGGGAAAATGTTGACATCATGCCCAGCAATATCGATTGGATACACTGATCTAGCCGCCGATAATAACTGATCCCGGATCTCCACACCCATCGTACGCATTAGGACAGTGCATGGTTGATCCGTAACGGTAGGCCTGACCCTTGGATTTATTCTGTATGCCCTCCTGAGGGCACCCCAGTCAAAGATCTCCGGGACCGGAACCGTGTCTTTCATCCAGCTAATCAAAAAATTCAATAGATTAGCACCTTCAACCCACTCTGGAACACCGACAAGTCTTAGGTTGCCAGCTTGAGTTTCATTCTCCAGGACCTCTACTCGACCCCGTAGTTGTGTGTTATCTTTGGTCAGGGAGGAAACTGTTGCCTGTGTGGAAATGGAGCGTTTATCCATTTCAGCAGCTGCACCACTGAGGTCTTTTATGGCCACCTCATGCATCTCCAGCTTTGTCAATGTGCATTCCATCTTACTGTCCATGGATTTTACTGTTGCCAGAATTTGTTGCCATGGAGAGGCTTGTGATCCTTCTGCATCGAGCCCTACCCCATGGGTTGCTGTTTCTCAGGCCTGCCCTTGTTTGGCTCTGGTAGTTTTGGATGCTCCTAAACCCGTTGGTTTTTTTTCCCATGGTTTGTCAGGGTTCGTTAGAAAGCTAGAGACTTGAAGAATCCAATTTTTGACCTTCTTGTCGTCCCTTTTTGACTTTACAATATTGAAATAAGTTTTTTCTAGGCTAAAATGCAGAGCTGATCTGGAAGACGTTCTGCTGGGAGATCAGCTCTCAAGCGCTCCCCAATTTTGAAGTGTTTAGAAGTTCCTGCTCCTTTGCCACACCCAGCGTTAAAAAATGTAACATCTTGGAGTGTTGCTGCACTGTTTACCATTAGAAGCCTGTGGTGGCACCATCCCAATACATCCACAGTATGAATAAAGTATATACATTCAATAGGCAACCTGAATGGAAGAGGTTTTTAAAAATAATGTGGCGCCCATCTTTATGACTTGTGTCATTAATCTCATAAATAGTTAAAAGCTGTTTTTTTAAATATCTGAGGAAATTAAAAATGCACTGATGATGAATCAAAGGATGTCAGAAATACAGTTTTATTAAAAAGTTACATAATGACATTTTTTTTGCCGACTAACAAACACGGATGCAGGTGCAGATAAACTGCACCACCTAGTATGGAGAGCAATGCCTTGCACTTTCCAAGTTCACACCTGTCACTGACTTTGTAAATGCTCTGCACTGTCCAAGACTACAAGAGTGAAAGAGCAGTTTCCTTCTGACCAACAGTGGAAGCTTGGTAGGCGATAGGACAAATGGTATATGCAAACTAAACCTGGCTAAAGAAAAACTTCACAAATTACTCTCTTCCCTCTGAAAAAAGCTATCCTCCTGAAGAGCTGTTTTACAAAGAGGAATCATTTTTGAAGTTACAGTCATCTGCTTGTGACATCAAAATAATTTCTGTGGCAACAGGTTGTGATGTCACAACTGAGGATTATGGGTCCCTTGCACGATGCCAATGCACTGAGTACACTGGGCACGCTGGCATCGCTACGACTGAATGCCACAGAGTGGGGTCCCATGAACCTCGTGCAGCATTTGCAGATGGAACACATGGCAGTTATGTGCCTGATGCCCCAGACATGCAGACAGCAGTGCGCCAGGGAGGGCTGGAGGCATGCTGGCACTGCGCACCAGTCACAAAGATGCATAGTGCCATTGGCAGGGGGCGCAGTGGGGAACACGTAACAGCAGCCGGGACCTTGCCGTAACCCACTGAGCACCCCCACAGAATTCATCCGCCAGACACAGCGGACCGGGAAGCAACCCTCCATGCAACCCCAGCCCACAAGACAGACTGGGAGGGCTGGGGCAGCTGATCAGGAGAGTGCCTGCTACCATGGCACATGTGTTCGATCACCACAGATCCTCACCCAGGAAGTGCTCCCGTTCCCCTAGTCCCTGACCCTCCAAACATCCCTGCCCCATATGGTCCAGTGTTCCCTGCCCCACAACATGGCATCCGCTGCCAGACCTGGTAATGCCCCCCCCCCGCAGTGCCCCGGTCAGCAGGACTGCTTAGCCTGCCTCCCCCATGCACACAGGTGCCCCTTTGCTGCCAGGCCATGGGCCGTCCCAGTACCCCTCGCCCCCACAGTGCAGGTCCGTGTATCCCCCCTGCCCTGTCCCATCAGTGCCGCGATCAGGAACAGCCAGTGGCACAGCCCTCCTCGCACCTCCTTGGCCGCTGGACATCCAAGTGCTGCTGGGAGCACACCCCTATAAATAGGCAGCGTGCTATGGCCTTCTCATTGGCACAGCGGTTGGATTTCCACTTGTGATGCCCGCAACCCGGGTTTGGGAATGGACCTGGGTCATTGGAGGGTTGGCCGAGGGAGAAGGATTCAGCGTCCCCAAGACTGCTCTCCTTCTCCGGGGGGAGGGTGGGGAGTACAGTATGTCCAGTGCTTGACGGACTCTTGGCGGAGGCCGGGGCTACCGCAGCACCTGGCGTCTAGATGTCCAGGGGGTGGGGTGGACATGGGACGTTATTGCACATCCCCACTCCATGATAACAACTGGGGGATAAACACCACACCAGCGCCTATGTGATGCCTGCCTTGCCACTCCTCATATGCTCCCAGGCCGGCTCCCAGACATAACCAATGTCCGTGACATCTTGGCCAGTGCTGTGACCCCGACCTGGGGGGGTATGCCAAGGGGGCAACAGGAGGAGTGCAGCTCATGTGGGGGCAGGGAGTGACGAGGTCCGTGACCAGGCAGAAGGCCGGTGCTGGTAGAGGACAAAAAAAGCACAATAAATTGCAAAATAAAATAGGGCATGCTCCTGGCAGCACCTGGATGGCCGGGCAGCCAAGGATGAATGAGAGGGTTGCACGCTGGCCATTCCTGGCCGCGGCACCAGCGGGATGGGGGGACACTGTGGGGTGGGGGATGGGACAGCCTGTGACCTGGCAGCAAAGGAGCATCTGAGTTCACGGAGGGGTTACATGGACTGCCATTGGGGCTCGGGGGCAGGTGTATGCAAGGGCAGGGTTGGGGCACATCTGTGCTGGGGGACAGCCTGCAGAACGCGGGACGGGATTCCACTGGGGTCCATTTATGTGCTGCGGGAGGGAACCATACAGTTTGGGCTGGTGGGGGGGTTCACAGTATGTCAGGGCCATTCCACACAGGTCCTGGTGCCTGCAGTGGGCATTCACGCATCCAGACCCACGCTGTAGTACAAGGGATCCACTGCAGGACCCATGCTGGGCATCCAAACATCGAATGGGAAGAACACCCCTCCCCCCTCAGCTAATGGTCAAACAGGAGTTCAGCATGTTTGCAGTTCATTTGCATCACCAGATAAAGAAAAAGGTCCAGCTCCCCATACGATGCACAGGGGAAACGCCGGATCTCGCCCAACAAACACACCGAAATCTGACCAATGGAAAATCATGTACACAATGCTCGTAGTCTGGGAAACAAGATCCCAGACCTGCAGGCAATAATGACAGAGGCTAAACTGGACATAGTAGCCACTAGCGAGACATGGTTCACCAGTAACCACACTTGGGAGACTTCAGTACCTGGCTATGTACTGTTCAGAAGAGACCGGGGTGCAAAAAGAGGGAGGGGGGTGGAGTGGCCCTTTATGTCAATGAAAATATCAAAGCTACAGAAATTCAGAATATACATAAGGAGCCAGAAGAACTGTGGATCACCTTGGAAACAGGAAATGGGACAGCCATATGAACCGGGGTAGTGTACAGGCCTCCAGACCAGGGGGAGGACATAGACACGTTACTGTTAGAAGATATACAAAACATGACAGCTAAAGGGGAGGTTCTCATAATGGGAGACTTCAACATGCCGGATACAGATTGGTCAATACCAGCAGGAACATCTGCCAGAACTAGACACATGGTGGATTCCCTGCAGGGGGAGGGCCTCAAACAACTGGTACAACAACCCACTAGAGACAGTGATATCCTAGATCTAGTACTGACTAACAGGGAAAGGATCACAGATATCCAGGTAGAAGGTCACCTGGAGGTCAGTGACCATCACATGGTATGGTTCAATTTGGCCACTAGAGCTAAATCATCCCATTCCAAGGCAAAAATATGGGACTTCAGAGGAGCTGACTCTGATAAGATGGCCAACAGAGTTAAGCTAGCCCTGGCAAAAAGAAATACAGGTGAGGGGGTACAGGCAAAGTGGGCAAGCATTAAAGATGCAATACCTGAAGCAACATCCTATTGTGTTAGTGAGAAAAGGAAGTGCAAAAGAAGAAGGAAACCACTTCAATTCTCAAACACAGTAGCAGAAAAAGTCAGAGCCAAAAGGCTGGCCTTCAGGAAATATAAGGGAACGCAGCATACCATACTTCTCTAAGAGAAGCAGGGAAGGCAGTAAGGCAGCCCAAGGCCCAAACTGAGGAAACACTAGCATGAACAGTAAAAGAAGGTGACAAGACTTTCCATAGATACATTAGTGAAAGGAGAAAGTCCAGAGGGGGTACTGCTAAGCTCAAAGGGGATAAGGGGGCGTGTGAGGAAGAGGACCACGTAAAAGCATCTATCCTAAATAGATACTTCTGCTCAGTAATTACTGAAGAGAAGGTAGGACAGGGCCCACAGCTCTGTACCATGGGCACAGGGGGGAGGGAGGTGTGCACTAGTCCCTTCACAAAAGAAAGGGTCCTACAAGTGCTCGATAAGCTCAGGGTGGACAAGGGAATGGGACCTGATGGCATACATCCCAGGGTACTAAAAGAGCTAAGGGTGGAACTAGCAGAGCCATTATCAGAAGTGTTTAGTGAGTCTCTGAGCACAAGAAAGGTCCCAGAAGACTGAAGAAGGGCTCATGTGATCCTGCTCCACAAGAGTGGTAGCAGGGAGGAGGCAGGGAACTACAGACCAGTCAGTCTTACATCAGTAGTGGGCAAGATTATGGAGACGCTCCTTAAGGAAAGGATAGTGCAACACCTGGAATCCATAGGAGCACACGATCCAAGACAGCATGGGTTTACAATAGGAAGGTCCTGTCAAACTAATCTCATAGATTTCTTTAACTGGGTAACCAGAGTGGTGGACCAAGGGGGAGCAGTTGATGTTGCCTACCTTGACTTCAGCAAAGTTTTCGATACTGTTCCACATAGAAGATTTTCTATTTTGTGGGGTCTAAAACTGTGGGAGAATTCAAGAATGCATGGGACAGACATAAGGCAATTCTTGTGGGGGGCAGGAAGATATAGGCTGTTGGTTAACTAGGATCTGCGGCCTATCCTGTAGGTAGGGAAATGGGCAGACTACATGGGCCTAGCGGTCCTTATCTGCCGTCAAAGTCTATGTTTCTATGATTGATTAATAAGCTGGGTAGGCTTGGGGTGGGTCAGACATTGGTCAACTGGGTGGAAAACTGGTTGACAGGCAGAAAACAGAGAGTGGTGATAAATGGTATACAGTCAGAAGAGATGCAAGTCACAAGTGGGGTACCTCAGGGATCAGGCCTGGGGCCAGTCCTCTTCAATATCTTCATCAGTGACATTGCAGATGGACTGGAGGGAAAGGTTTGTCTGTTTTCAGATGACACCAAGGTCTGCAACAGAGTAGATGATCCAGATGGTGTGGGCAGAATGAGAAGAGATCTGGATAAACTAGCAAAATGGTCGGAAGAGTGGCAACTGAGGTTTAACGCAAAGAAGTGCAAGATCATGTACATAGGGAAGAAAAACCCTAAAGCCACCTATAGGCTGGGAGGGGAGTTGCTGGCTGTCACAAGGGAAGAAAGAGACGGGCGTCATCACCACCGATTACCTGAAATCATCCAAGCAGACCTCTAAAGCAGTAGGTAAGGCTAGGGGGATGTTAGGGTGTATTAGTAGGGGTATCACAAGTCGGAAGAGGGATGTAATAATCACTCTTTACAAGACACTGGTTAGGCCCCATCTGGAGTACTGCGTGCAGTACTGGAGGCCACACCTCCAAAAGGACATTAACCAAACTGAGGCAGTCCAGAGAAGGGCAATCAAAATGCTGCAGGGACTGTATCAGAAAACATATGAGGAAAGATTAACTGAACTCAATATGTATACCCTAGAGCAAAGGAGAGAGAGGTGGTATGATTCAAACATTCAAACACCTTAAGGGCATTAACAAGGTGAAAGAGTCTAACATGTTTCAGTATAAGAAAAATAGCAGGACAAGAGGAAACAGCATGAGATTAGAGGGAGGCCGATTAAGGGGTAACGTGAGGAAGTTCTTTTTCACAGAAAGGGTGGTGGATGCATGGAATGGCCTACTTCAGGAAGTGGTGGATATGAATACAGTGCAGGGCTTCAAACAGGCATGGGATAGACATAAGGGTGCAATACAGGTGAGTATGAATAGATAGGCCATTGACAGAGCAAAGGCCGATGGCACATTCATAAGGTAGAAAAATAAATGGGCAGACTGGATGAGCCTTGCAGTCCTTATCTGCCGTCAACATCTATGTTTCTATGTTTCAACTGGATGCTCAACTGGGTCCGCGACTCTGCTTGCTGCCACCCTCTGCGGACCTGTGTGCTGGGAGGGCAGAGCCACAGACAGGTGGCAGCCATTAGTGAATAATGCCCACTGCGCACCTGTCTGTAGGTGCAGAGGTACGTGAGCGGGGTATGCACTTTTGGCCCATAACTTACACCTATTAGTGCATAGGGGCCTATGACTTGAAGCAAGGAAAGCAACAGAAACAGATGAAGTGTATGGAGCTAGGAACAGTATATTTCAACTACTGACAAACTGCTTTGTGATCACATTACTTTCCACAGGGCTCAAAAGGATGCACAAAAGGACGAACATATGAAATTGCCAGCAGAAGATGGCCTTGTGGACTATCAAGTCTGCTTGATACAGAGCTCATGTATTGTATGTCACATGCCACCCTGTCCCCCTCTCCTTAACCTTTTCCCACCCCTTCTAAAAACCCCAGCCATTTTCTGGCTTACCACCTCTTCTGGTAGTCTGTTCCGCTCCACAACGACTGTCTGCATGAAGAAATTTTATTTTTATTCTAAGAAGTAATCAGAATTACAACCCTTTGAGTCAGGGACTCCTTTACAAAGGCTCCTCGTCAGGAAGGCAAATACATTAATAACAAGCAACAGAAAACAAAGTAAATGAGCTCAAATAAAAGCAAACAGTCAAAATTAAGGGCTGGTTACAAAGGCCCCACGTCAAGGTAAATTAGCAATAATAAACAGACATAAACAATAATTGGGCTATAATGAGTCAAATGAAGGGCAGAGTCAAAAATAGGCAGACTGAGAGGAGTAAAGGCAGGGAAAACTCAGCCAGGGCAGTCACAGCGGTGGGAGGAGAGGAGGTGGCTTTTGAGAGCAGTTTTAAATGGCCCCAATCTTGGTAGAGAGGCAGAGAATTGTACCAGAACAGGGCATGGTAAAGGAATGAACTCTGTGCAAGGGAGATCATAACTCTGGGGACTTGCAGAGGGGAGCGGACACGGTTGCAGTAGTGAGGAAGGGGGTAGATAGGATTATGATAGAAGACAGACCGGGGGAGTCAGACCTGCAGTGATTTTTTTCGTCAAGAGGCAAGACTGATAGATAAGCCTTTCTTCCAGAGTAAGGAAGTTAGAGAGGGAATACAGTGTGCAAGTATGGGTTAGACGCAGGGAACCTGTAAGCAGCCAGCAGGCCTTATTGAAGGATAGCTTAATTTTGTGCAGAGCAGTGTTGTCAGCGGCACCATAAATAAGCAGACCATAATCCACAAGGGACAGTACCGAGGATGAGATGGCCAGCCTTAGTGTTTCAGTGGGGAGACAGTCATAACGACAATACAGTAGGCCTATCCTAGAGTTGATGGCGGAGCAAAGGGAGCGGATGTGGTCGTGAATGGATAGGGAGGGAACAAAGAGAACGCCAAGATATTTGAAGGAGGAGGTTTGTTCAAGGGGGAAGAGGGTACTAGATAAAACCCAGAGTGGATAATCTTTACATTTACTCTGGTTATGCTCAAAAAGCATGGTTTTAGTTTTTTTTAAGTTCAAAACCAGCCTGTGGTCAGAGAACCAGTGCTCAGCCTGGGTGAAGGAGTCCTGCAGGGAGTTTTGTAGGAGAAGAGGGTCAGCATGTGAGTCAAACAGGACAGTGTCATCCGCATAAAGTAGAAGGTTTCCATTACAAGCGGAGGGGAGAGAATTCAGACAGAGGCTGAAAAGCAAAGGCCCTAGAGTGGAGCCGTGGGGAACACCAGAATGAACCTCTCGGTTGCAGGAAACGGTAGACCCTATTTTGACACACTGGGTGCGGGAGGAAAGATACGGTAGCTGGAGAACTAATTCAACACACCCTGTAAGAGGCCATGGGGTTGGAGAGAAGAGAGGAGAAGGGAGTGGTGGACAGTGTCGAAAGCTTTCGACAAGTCAATGAAGACAGAGCCAGCAACGTGATCTTTGTCAAGAGCAGTGTTAAAAAAATTGGAGAATTCAATGAGGGTGGTAGTGGTGCTGTGTGTGCGATGAAAACCGTGTTGTTCACGGCAGAGGAGGTTATAGGTGGAGAGGCAGTCAGAGAGTGGATCGGCCACAATTTTTTCCAGAGCCTTGGAGAGGGGGAGGATGGAGATCGGGTGATAGTTGCTGGGGGAGGTCCGGTCACCAGATTTATGAAGAGGGGTGATCACTGCTGTTTTCCAGGCAAAGGGGAATTGACTGAGGCAGAGGGAGCGGTTCAGCAATTTGGTAAGAGGGCTGAGGACAGCATCTAGGAACCTTTTAAGCAGTTTGGTGTTGAGGGAGTCACTGCTATGACCCCTACCCTTAAGTGATCTGAGCAGGTAGGGCCTTGCTTCATAGAGGGGAGAGGGCCTTGAAGTAGAACGGGGGATGAGCAACTGGATCAGAGGAGGGGGGTGGAACTGAGTCAAAACAATTTTGAGGGAGGACAGCCGAGAGGTCATAGAAGGAACTTTAAGCAGTCAGCACTAGCCAGAGGATCATTAGACAAGGCGCCTTTAACAAACAGATGGGTGGGGGGGGGGTCACAGCCTTGCCATTAAGTTCCTTGATATTGTTCCAGAAATTACGGGTCGAGCCCCAGGAGGAGGCAAGGGTGGACCTGTAGTGTTCAGCCTTAGCTTTACGGATAGCCCAGGTACATTTATTTCTAGCGGTACGGTAAGCTTGCCTGTCCACAGTCCTACTGGATTCAACAGCCCTGTGCCAAAGGTTGTCTCTGTGGCACATGAGATCAAACAAAGATGGAGTGACCCAGGGAGATTCACAGTCCTTGGAGACAACTTTGGAAAGGGGAGCAAAGGTGTCGCAGGCCTTGTTGAAAACTTGGATAAAATAGAGAAGAGTGGAGTCAATGTCAGGGGCATGATCAATGGGGGACCAAACAGAACCAGCAAGGTACTCTTTTAGTTGGGTAAGTTTACCAGGGCGTAAGAGATGATGAGTGGACAGTTTGGGTGGATGCTTAGGCATCATGCACAACCAGGAGAAAGTGATAGGGGAGTGATCACGGAGCACATCAGGGAGCACAACGAGGTTGGAGATCTTGTGGGGTTTGTTGGATAGAACAAGATCCAGTAAGGTAGAGGTACCAGTGACCAGGTTAGATCTGGTGGGCAGAGTAACAAGTTGAGTAAGGTCTAGGGCGGCAGCGGCATCCCTAGCCTAGGAGGTGGAGTCAGCAAGCCGGTTAATGTTTAGGTCGCCAAGTAAGATTTGCTCCATCTTGGGGGGTTAAGGAGGTAAGATGATCAAGGAGGGATTGGAAGGCAAGGTGTTGGTGCCTAGGAGGAATGTAGGATGCAGTAAGATATAAAGGGGCTCTAGAGGGGTCGGGGTAAGTTTGAGAGAGATGGCTTGGGCGCCGTGACTGAGCTGAGGGGTGGAGAGGGTGTGCCCTTGGATTGAGTTGCCTCTTCCCCGAAACTTTCTTCTGCCAACTTACAACTGTTTCATATTTTTGTTCTTGGTGAACCTAAAAAGATCCTCAAGGTCAATTCTGTTTATACCCTTCAGATAACTGAAGTTCAGAAACATGCCCCCTTATTCCCTTCTCTCTCCGAGTGAGTATATGTTAAGGTTCTTCAGTCTCTATTCATACAAGAGCCCTTGCTGGCCCATCTTTGTAGCTCTTCTCTGGACTATCTCTACCGCGTTGATGTGCTTTTTGTGGTAGATTGAAAACCAAGTACTAAAGCCCTAGACAGCACTAACAGGGTTCCAATATGCTCCCTGTGAGTACTATGCAAACTAAATCCCTAAATGTTGTATAAAATCAAAGCAGAGTGACCGCACGCACTAATCACCGCCCTTTACTGAGTAAACAGGTCACATTGCAAGGTGCAAACCTCTTGGCACTGAAGTGCTTTACTGCAATATTCGTACATAAAACCGCTAATGGCCCTGCACTACATACAAGGCCCTAACTGCTCCCTGCCAATCTACATGCCATTATCAAAGCACATTGCTCCATGCAGTGGATAGAGGCCACGTGTTGCCACCCCTCTCTCTCCCCATTTACTGGTCTACAGTCATACCTCTTCTCTTCCTGTCCCCACTGCACAATTTACGGGTGTCCCTCTCCCCATCTCTGTGACACAATTCTATTGTTTTCCGGTGGCTCCCCATCCCCATGGTCCAGTTCTCTGGTGTCTGGTGTCTCATCATCCCCATGGCACAATTCCCTGGTGTCCGGTGGCTCTCCATCCCTCTCCCTGTCTCAGTACCACAGATCTCTGATGTCCAGTGGCATCCCCCATCCCCAGAGCACCCTCCTGGTCCAGTGATGGCAGCCAACATAAACCCTCCTTGGCCAGCCACCATCATTGTGAGACATCTCTGAAAAATCATGGAAACACCATACTTTTTCCAGAAACAGCTCACTACTACTCAATCTACATTCCCGCTGGTATCTTGATATAGTGGATGTATGAGTCAGACTGTGGCCCAGCAAGTAGATGAGAGGAGGGTTTGTGCCTGGAGTTGTCACTGAACCTGGGGGTGGTTAAGGTGCTCTGAAGGTTGGGCATGTCACTGGATACCAAGGGTTGGGAAAGAGAGGGGGTGCGACCAGATAAGGGTTTGTGCCATGGAGAACAGGGAGGGGGTGCCACCAGATACCAGGGAATTTTTATATAGGGCTCAGAAAAAGGAGGGGTGGCACAGGAGAGCAGGAATTTATGTCATGGTGATGGGGAGAGGTACAGAGTGCCACCAGATACTGGCATTCATGCCATGAGGATGGGGAAAGGGTGACTCCAGATGACGGATTTGTGCCATGGAGTAGGGTAGAGGGAGGGGGTGTCACAGGATAGCAGGGATTTGTGCCATGGGTTCAAAAAGCCAAAATATCATAAAATAAGTATTCTGTTACCGGCCCACTGGTGCAGCAGTTGGATTTCTGCCCGCGATGCCGACGACCCGGGTTCAGGAACAGACTCAGGTGTTGGAGGGCTGGCTGGGAGGCACTGGCTTGATCGTCCCACGACGGTTCGCCTTCTTCTGGTAGGGAGGGGGTGCATGGTCTCGTGTTTGCTGGCCCCTAGTGGAGGCCGGGGGCATGGCAATGCATTGGATCTCACTGCAGAGGGAGCGTGGCGAACATCGGCTTACACCTTGACATCATGTGGTACATCACGCTCTCATAGGGGGAAAACTGGAAAATGGCCCCCTGACTGACTGGATGATGGCCACTGGTCCCTCACTGTCACAAAGCCCCAGCAGCAGTCGGGTCAATGAAGACTACCAGTGCCTTCTCCCTGGAAGTGGGGGGACCCATCCGATGAAGGGAAATGTTGGGTTTCCCAGGGAGCTGCAATGCAATGTGGGGTGGTAGTTGGCAGCAGGGGAGGAGGGCGGCAAGGTGCACCAAGGTGACCAGAAGGAGAGGCCGGTCGGGGGTGCAAAAAAATAAATAAATAAAGAAGTATTCCAGAATACTAGTAGAAAGCAGGAAGGACAGAATACACAGAAACAGGTTACAGATATGGTGTAACATCCCAATTATCATTTAAACCAGAGGCAGTAACTGCTCCTAGATTAAAAATAAGTTGGCTTTTCTCATTGTAGTAATTTCTGTAGCCTGTTGTCCCCTCTTGTAGGTATCGGTCTGTGGTCTATACCCACAACATGTACTGAGTTAGGGTCAGAGTTGTGAACCTGGTGCCAATGATCTCCAATGGGAGTGTCACTTTTTCCACTCAAAATAGTGCAGACATGTTTCTGCAATCTCTCCTTCAAAGCTCACATCGTACAACCAATATACAAGGACGGAAAATCACATCACATTGGATATACGGTAACTGAAAAGAGGCAGTATAGCACAGTGGTTTAAGGCTTTGAGCTGCAAACCTGGAGACCTGGGTCTGAATCCCATAGCCCCCACTTGCATACTGTGTGACCCTGAACAAGTCATTTAACTTCATTGTGCTCCCAGGATGCACCTGGAAACAAGCTTCAGCATAGTGTGTCTCTCCTGGTTAAAAAAAAGTGATAAAATGGTGAATGTAATATGGTTTCTTATTAATGGAGTTAACAAAGCAGTCACCAGTTTGCATGTATCTGCAATGTTGCATGAACCACAACAATGCATACCTTGGGCAGCGAAGAAAGTCCAAAGGAAGTTTTTTCAGAATTATTAGTAAAGTGACTATGGACCACAGTATCACGAATATTGGCTGCACTCCTATAACAACTCTGGGGCGATCTCCTTTGATAGCAGATAAATCAGGATCAATTTTAAGAATATGCCAGTGCTTCTTTATAGCTCCCGCTATTTTGGCGCTAACTGAATTAAACTCGGTGATAAACCTGATGGAAACATTTGTGTCAGTATTTTTTTGGTTTGTGTTTCAAAAGAATCTGTCTGTTCTGACTAAATGCATAGGTCTTTGCTTCTTCATGAAGGTGTGAATTATACTCCCTTTCCTGAAATCTTGTGAAAAGGTCATCTTCTTTAAGAAAAGTGGCATAATCAGAACAGTTGTGATGTAATTGCAAGAACTGTCCCTCTGGAATGCAAGAACTGTCCCTCTGGAATGCCTTGTTTGAGATGAGCACTATCAAATCATAGCAAAAGAAGTAGGCTTACCAAAGGTTTCAGGTGTTATTTGTCCTCCTGTGCCCACTGTCTAGGTGAGATCAAGAAATACTCTGAGGATCCACATTATAAGGGATACGTAAATGTAAATCACTGTCATTAACATGAACTAGTACTACAGAAATTACTACAACAAGAAAAAACAATTGATTTTTTTTTAACTTTATGTTTATTGTTTTCATATGTTGTTATGCACATACATTCCATATTTGAGTCTGTCCATATAGCTTTACAATAACCTTGGGGAGATGGAATAATCTCCTTAATACAGGATATATGCATCTCTAATATTTTGATACCACATGTGGGGGGATCACTAAACCAGTTAACTAAATAAGTAAACGTATTATTATGCTGTACAAATAAGCCCATGAGCGGTATGACTCTTTCGATATAAAACTAAAGTCCAAATGTAAAGTCCAAACTATCTTGTCCCCTAATGGGACTGATGGTATCATACCTTATACCTACAAGTTAAAAATATACTAAATTAAATATCTTAGGCAGCAAACTCGCCATGAGGTTAGGGATTAACCCAGAATCATAACTGCTATAACATTGCTTGCAGTAAATAAATTGGAGTAACAAGCCCCTTATGCATTTATAGGAAAGAACAGTCACCAATCTCAGTTTAATATCCCTCAGTCTCCGTCAAGAAGTTCAGAGTCCCTGTTGTCGTTATTCCGATGCTTGGTGACAAATCATGAAGCCCACTTGCCCACTTCAGTGGGGTTGGCAAAGACCCATACCTTCCCATCATGTACTACTCGCAGCCGGGCAGGAAATAACACCGTATGGGGAATCGAGGCCTCCCTCAGACGTTTCCGAACCCCATCAAACTTCTTGCACTTCATGCGAGTCCCATAACTTATATCTGGGAACAGAAAGATGGGGCGATCATCCTGATAAAGAGGGCCAGCCTTCCTTGCCAGACTAAGAATTTTGTCTCTAGTGCCCATGCTCATCGGTGACAAGAAGCAGTGAGAGGTATCGCCAGCTTGAGGCCCTCGGTGTGATTCGTAAGCTTTTTGTAATCCAAACTTTACACTCTGCCCTTCTGGAACCAGTTTTTCATTTAGCCAGTCCTGTAGGAACATGAGGGGGTGATCCCCTTCAATCCCCTCCGGCAATCCAAGAAACCGAATGTTAAATGCTCTAGCCTGATTCTCCAAGGATTCTAATCTGGGCCGGAGGTGTGTATTTTCTTTTATTATCGCCGATGATGCTGCCACTGCCAAATCAGCACTTTTTCTGAGGTCAGTCATTTCCATTTGTAGGGTTTCCATTGTTTTCTCTACGACAGTGACTCTGGAGTTGAAACTATCTAGTTTGGTATTTAAATCTGAGACTGAGGAGATAAGCCTCTGAAGTTTCATCCCAATGGAAGACACAGTTTCTTCAGATTCTGGCTGTGAGGCAGCCTGCATCTCGAGGCCCAGCCTCACGGGTTGAGTGGAACCTGTAGTCTTTCCACTAGTTGTGCCCGTTCTATCCTTCCGTGGGTTACCCATTTTGGGCACCAAATCCTTCTCTTTCCAACGGTGCAAAGTATTTACCTTGGTTTTTACTCTAAATAAGTAGTTTTTAAGAAGTTATAATTCTCTGTTTAGGAGCTGTTCTAGTTTGCGGCCAACAAGCTCGGGCCCCCCAACAATTGATTTTTAATCTAGGAGCAGTTACTCCCTCTGGTTTAAATGATGATTGGGGTGTTACACCATATCTGTAATCTGTTTCTGTATATTTTCTCCTTCCCTCTTTCTACAAATATTCTGTAACACTTATTTTTTGTTATTTAGTGTAACCATGGACTAATGCAGTTTTTTTCTTTATTCTTCTTTAAGATTTTCATTCCTGCAATGCCTGGTCTCGTAGGGTGTCTCCCCCAGCCTCTGCACCTTCGGATCGATTATGCACTATGCTTTCCTTGCTGGGGTAGAGCACTTCTGTGATTGAGTGTTGTCACCTATGCTGTAAGCATTGGTTATTACAACTTTGTATCTTTTTTTTAAGGTTAATAAAACTTTTAAAAAGATTTTTTGTTTCCTAATTTTTCCTTTCGCTTAAATTTGTCTGCACTTTTTACTCATTATAAAACACATTACAACTAGTTGGAGGTTACAGATAGTATGAATCATTAAGCTTACTAGGACACATTGCACACTATAAAGAAGCCTCTGTATCTTTAAATGTGCCTTTTAAAGAACAACTGACGCCTTTGGAAAACTTCAAAAAATGTAATGTTTAGACACAGTTCAACTGTTACTTAATATATTTTCTATAGATTTCTATATATTTCTCTTCTTATTTATTAGTGAAGAAATTCCCACGAAAGCAAGATTTGTATCCTACAGAGTCCACATGTCTCTATAGCTTACTCCTTACTTAAAATCATAATTCTCTGTTGTGATATCACAGTCTGTTGCCATGGAAATAACTGTGATATCACAAGCAGAGTATTATGACATCAAGTTGGGAAGAAGCAATAGGAGCTGATGAACCTTCAAGGAACAACAATCCTGTGTTCATGCATATAACCTCAGTAATAAATAATGGGGATAAGAAACACAAAGTTAATGAGAAATTTAAAGCTGCTTTCTGTCCAAATATTACGTTTTACAAAGTTCTTATTGAGGTGTCAGTGGCTCTTTAAATATGCACCTTTAACAGGTCACTTGCCCCCTTGACAAAGAACCTGCAGAGGTCCGAAGCGCTGAGGTGCTTGTTTGTCTGTACCTGCATTAATAAATGCACTGGTTTTAATTGTGAATAGCCTGTGGGCATTTTTTTTTTTTGCGCACTCTCTCAGCCTTTTGAATTGTTGGGTACAATTTTCATTTAGTGTGCTGCATCTTTCTAGTGCGCCGAGTCAGTTTCCCCTTTGCTCGCAATTTGTGCTATGGAGATGGGTGAGAGGGACAGGGTACCACAAGACACCAGGTAGTCGTGCCATGGGGATGGGGAGAGAGAGGAGGTGCCACCGGATACCAGTGAATTGTTACATAAGGATGGAAAAAAAGAAGGGAAACCACAAGATAATAGGGATTTGTGCCACAGGGAGAGGGGAAGGGAAGGGGTGCCACAGGACACTAGGGATTTGTGCCATGGGGACAGAGAGAGGGAGGGAGGGGGTGCCACCGGACACCAGGGAATAGTTACATAAGGATGGAGAAAGGGAGATGTGCCACAGGGCAGCAGGGATTTGTGCCATGGGTAGAGGGATAGGGAGGGTGCCGCAGAAGACCAGGGATCTGTGCCATGGGTAGAGGGTTAGGGAGGGTGCCACAGGAGACCAGGGATTTGTGCCATGGGTAGAGGGTTAGGGAGGGTGCCACAGGAGACCAGAGGTTTGTGCCATGGGTAGAGGGTTAGGGAGGGTGCCACAGGAGACCAGGGTTTGTGCCATGGGTAGAGGGTTAGGGAGGGTGCCACAGGAGACCAGGGATTTGTGCCATGGGTAGAGGGTTAGGGAGGGTGCCGTAGAAGACCAGGGATCTGTGCCATGGGTAGAGGGTTAGGGAGGGTGCCACAGAAGACCAGGGATCTGTGCCATGGGTAGAGGGTTAGGGAGGGTGCCACAGGAGACCAGGGATCTGTGCCATGGGTAGAGGGTTAGGAAGGGTGCCACAGGAGACCAGGGATTTGTGCCATGGGTAGAGGGTTAGGGAGGGTGCCACAGGAGACCAGGGATCTGTGCCATGGGTAGAGGGTTAGGGAGGTGCCACAGGAGACCAGGGGTTTGTGCCATGGGTAGAGGTTAGGAGGTGCCACAGGAGACCAGGGATCTGTGCCATGGGTAGAGGGTTAGGGAGGGTGCCACAGGAGACCAGGGGTTTGTGCCATGGGTAGAGGGTTAGGGAGGGTGCCACAGGAGACCAGGGGTTTGTGCCATGGGTAGAGGGTTAGGGAGGGTGCCACAGGAGACCAGGGATCTGTGCCATGGGTAGAGGGTTAGGGAGGGTGCCACAGAAGACCAGGGATCTGTGCCATGGGTAGAGGGTTAGGGAGGGTGCCACAGGAGACCAGGGATTTGTGCCATGGGGATGGGAAGACTGGGGGGGGGGTGCAGAACAGCTTGTTTTCCCAAAAATGTCTTTACTAATAACAGATGTTATGTCCTGAAATTCAAAATCATTTGGAGCATTATCAAATTCGAGTTGTTCCAATGCCGGCTATTAGGGTTTTGCAGTAAAAGGGGAAAAATCACTTCAGTTACACCATGCATGACAGGCTCCATAGCTCACAGAGTTGGCACTGCCCACCTTCATCTCACGTACCTCGGCAGTGAACAGTGTATGAAAAAAGGTTGGAGAACCTGAACACATATTCCCTGGAAACCAGACGAGAGAGAGAGGGAACGTGCTAGAAACCTTCAAGTTTTTAGGGGGTAAACTCTTAAGAGTTGTTTACAAGGCCTGGTAACTCATATACCACGGGGCACAATTATAAGTCAGCAGATGGCAGGTTTGTGTGAGATGCAAGTAAGTACTTATTGTGGAAAATGTGGTGAACAAATGGCACAGTTTGCCTAACAGTGTGTTATACGCTGAGCCCTGGATTTTCAAAACTTTGATCGCAGAACTTGCAATCACTGCAAATGCACCAAAATGTTAGCATGTTGTTTCCAAACATTTTGATGAATTTACGACCCTTTGTTCACTTCACAGCAGAAAAATGATGCATGCATCATTTTTTGTTATCATAAGCATCACTTTTGATGTAGCACTTGCACCACAAAGTTAGACAACCTGTTCTGTGGTCTTAAAGACATATTGCAAGTGGCGTGATGGCAGCAAAATCATGTCTTTAGCCAGATTCAAACCTAACTGGGATACATTCAATGGGCTGGATGTGTTTACGGGGGGAGGGGTATAAAGAGGGAGGATCGTGGTCCCAGTAAGGTGGCATATACAGGATGCACCATCTAAACTTGAGGGGTGGACTACGTCACTGTTAGCAGGTACAGTCTATGGGCTGACTCAAGGGACCTCAGGAGCCCGATATTTGAAAAAACATAAAATGGAGCGCAAATCTTTGGGCTGTGCCTTGCGATTGCCTGGGAATCCGAGGATGCTATATTTGATCGAATAGTGCACCAGCACTATTTGAATGTATATAGGGCCATATCAGTGCAGTGCTAAGTCAAGTTAGCGCTGCCCCGACATGAATCCCGAAGTACGCCACCAGAATGGATCGTGCCAGAGCATTATCTAAAATACTGAAATGGACCCAAGCAAATGAGCCCATTGGGCATGCAAGGTGCTAAAAGACCATTTGCATGTCAATTATGGGCTTATTTGCATGGGTAGCGAGGCAGGTTAGTTCGGTGCCGCCCCTCCCCCCAATTGTCTGGGCCCAGACATGTATAGATATCCCTGGTTCTAGTGGTCTCTCCCCTCCAGTCACTGGCCCATGATATCGTCTAAAAATCCCAGCTGCTAGTGGTCCCCCCTCCCTCCGATTGCCACCCCACATTTACTAAGCAGATCCCTAATGTTAGTGGTCACCTCCCCCCATCGCCAGTCCATATTTAATAAAACAAACTCTGGTGCCACTGCCCCCACCACCCTGCATTTAATAAAACAATCCCTGGTGCTACTGGTCCCCCTTCCCTCCAATCACCAGCTCATATGTACTAAACAAATCCCTGGTGCTAGTGGTCACCCCTCCCTCAGATCACCAGCCCGTATTTACTAAACAAAATCCCTGGTGCCTGTGGTCCCTTCCCTGATCACCAGCCTGTAGTAAAAGTTCCAACACTCCCTGCATCCAGTGGTTCCCCCAGTACCAATCCACAGTACCGCAGTCACAAGTCTCTATGCCCTGGCATCTAGTGGTCCCCCCACCGTGGCGCCAAGCACCAACCCCCTATTCACCTTACCAGTATCCTCGGTGCAGCAGGTGCATACTGCAACAGATGCAGCCCTCCTCACACCTCCTCGGCTGGTTGCCGTATGTCCAGGCATGGAGGGCACCCTCTGTTATGGGACAGGGTGGCCGCGCTCCATACCTGGACATGCGGTGGTAACTAGGAGGTGGGAGGAAAACTGCATCGATGCTCCATATGCACCGTGACACCGAGGATACTGTGAGCAAACTGTGAAGGATAGGTGCTCAATGCCATGGTGGGTGGGTCTGCAGGCAGCCGGGAATGAAGAACTGCAATAGCGTTATCATGGACCGTGCTGAGAGAACTACTGAATGCCAGGGAGGCGTTAGAACTTTCACTGTGGGTTGGTGATCGGGTGGGGTAAGAGATCACCAGCACCAGGGACTGTTATATTACATACGGGCTGGTGGCGTTGGTTGGGGTAGGAACCACTAACACCAGGGATTGTTTAATTAACTACACGCTTCAGGGGTGGGACCACTAGCACCGGATTGCTTTCTTAAATACAGACTGGCGATTGAGGAGACCACTGCTACCAGAGACTGTTTTATTAAATACAGAGTTGGTTAAGGGGGGGGACCACTAGCACCAGGAATTTCTTTAGTAAATATGAGCTGGCAATCGGGGGCATTGCACCAGGGACTGTTTTATTAAATACAGGCTGGTGATTGGAGGGGGGGACCACTAGCACCGGGGACTTTTAGATTTTCATTATGGGCCAGCGATGGGGAAAGACCACTAGCACCAGGGATTGTTTTATTAAATATGGGCTGGCAATTGGAAGGGGACACGGACCCCAGGGGTTGGGTATGCTTCCCCAGTGGTCAACCGGCTAGGTGGCTGCATTACCTCTGGCAGCCACTAGGGTTGCCTGGAGTAAATTGGGGTTTTGTTCGGCGGTATCTGCGTGGCGCACCAGGACCATACTAAATCCTTTTGCACAGCAAATTGCCGCTGAATATTTTATTTATTTATTTATTGAAAAGTTTCACCAGGTATCGTACACTGAACAACAAGTTGCTCGTCTCCCAGTACGACCTGGGGAAGCAGGTAGGGGAGTTACATAGTAATATAGAGTACACACAATAGCACAAAAGCAGTTTAAACAAGAAGCATTAAGGCATGGATTATAAGCATACAATGGCATGGAGTACAATAGTACACACAATAGCACAGAAGCAGTTTACACAAAGGCACATAAAGCAAGGCTTAACAAGCATAAAGGCATGGGTAGTTACAGGGTAGACAAGGATTCAGCCTATTCTATAACCTAGAGGGCGAGGCAGAATAGTGGCTAAGGTATTCCAAACTTGTCTACAGGCTTACAATATGAGGACTATTATAAAGCAAGACAAAAACAATGGGAGGGAAACTAAAAATGTGGCAAACAAAGGAGCTAGAGACCAGTGCGAGTCCCGCAAGCTGAGGAGAAAGTACCAGAGAGAGAGAGAGAGAGAGAGATTGATAGGGTATACTATCAAAGAGAAGGAGGAGGAAAAAAGTCTAGTCGGGGCAGCGATGAGGGTAAGAGATGACTAACAGGGAGAAGGGTGAGGGACTGGGGGGGGCTAGGGGCAGGTGCAGTTTACAGAGCGGAAATTATATAGTGCTTAGTTTAGAGAGCCTGGGGAGGAGGAGGAGCGGATTTGTAGGAAGAGCATTCACAGTTTAGGGAATGGGTAGTATGGCTCATGGCCACACCACTCTTGCCCACTCATGTACATTATGTTTGTGGCTGGACCCTTTGCCCTCACAACAGCCCCTTTTGAATATGGGGACCTGGGGCAGATCCCAGTGTGCGTGGGCAAAGACCTGTTAGCGCCCGCACAAACCTTTGAATATCAGGCCCCAGATCTTAATCTGCCTGTACCATTACATTCTGTTTCTATGTTTACATTGCACTTCGGCTGCTTCCTGTATGCTAATATGTGCTGTCAGGTCTGCACTGGTTGGAAGTGTGCTATATACATTAGAAGGTAGTGGGCAGGGACAACACTCTGAGGTATGGAGCAATTCTGTCATTTAGTCACAGAAAGTAATCAGTTAAAGAAAAAATTATTTCTAACTGTAAAACAGCTAGTCGGAGACAGACCCCCAAGGCAGTGGTACGACTATCACTTGCAAAGCTGACAAGCGGGTTCAGGAATCAATCTGGAAAATTGGAGGGCTGGCAGGGGGAGGAGGATTGCACATCCAAGGGACACCTCTCCTCCTCTAGGGAAGAGATGCGGCTCCTGACATTTGGCTAATCTCTAGCGGTGACTGGTGAAAAGGATGCCTGGGAGACCTGAATAGCAGGGAAGGGGCGTCGGACACTGGCACACTGTGTGAAGAAACATGCACAGTGACGTCATGTACAAGTACCTCTAGGGATGAAAAAGTGAAAATGCCACCGACTAGTAAGGAGAGTCCACTCGCCTTCCCCCCATGTCCAATACCAGGTGTCTCCTGTCTGGACCTGGATCAACCTCTGGATTTCACCTCCACCAAGATTCAATTGGATTGCATTGGGAGTAACCCTGAAGCAGAAGGCAACCTTGCCCAGGAGGACAAGAAGGACAGCCAACCCTGTAGTGTGTCTGGGTGGCCCCAAACCTCCAAGGTATCAGTTGGGGGGGGGCCCTCAGTAGGACAGACGGTGGCCCTGATGAATGGCTGAAGGAGGTCACAGTCAGTAGAGGAAGGGGAATAAATAAACAACTAACTGGGTGGGTGGCTGGGGGGGGGTTTATTTTGTGGAGTTTTCCTTTACAATGTACTTTCCTCCTGGCCAGCAGGGGTCACTGTCAGCCATAAAGCCCACAGGACATAAAGGCAATAGGTTCAAGGCAATCCCCTTTTGCCTGGCAGGTAATCCCCTCTCGATCAGCAGGGGCTGCTATCAGACATGAGTCATAACCCGTGCAGTACAGCTAGATTTCACAATTTATTAATTATTAAGACTTTTCAAAACAAAACAGACTCCAAGAGACAATGAGTGTACTAAACTTCCCTTTTCTGTCAGCAACTATGTGCTTCTCTTTTCCGTCAGACGGTCAGAAACCAAGTATAACAAGCAACTTCCTTTTTTTCCGCAACACAAACTCCTTCCTACACACTGAAACACACACGTTGCTTGCTACTATCAAGATGCCTTCTGCAAGTCACCTAGCCATGCACAGCTAAAAACAAATGCTGTTCAATAAACAAATTATTGATCCGAGTGGGGGACTGTGCAACAGCTCAACAGAGCTTGATGTACACACTTTATGTGATGTTCATCTGATCTTCAGGTTTGATGCAACTCCAATAAAATCAGTTCTTACAGCAACAATAATTACACCAGTGTGGAAGCAGGATAGAAGAGGGATGGAAGATAGCGTTGCTTTAAATTTATTAGTGCACTAAAAGGCTTAAGTCTGTCTTTCAGGCATCCATCCTGGAGCAATTGACTGTTAGTATAAAAGGGCATCCTCTGCACCCAACCTGGATGGCTGGGTTCTATAAATACTTTTAGCTGCTAGCCTGCGGGGGGAGGGGTTAAAAAAAATTAAATGATGGGATTTTATGACTCTGACCTACCACTCCTGCTCCCAGGGATCAACAGCTCATATAGCTCAATGCCCTGAACAACCATGGAGTAGGGATGGGTGAACAGTTTGCTTTCTCGAACCAAACTTTTGGTGTGAAGGTTTGTTTTGGGTTGGGAAAAGAACTGTGCTGAACCCTGAATGAACCTGGACATGAATCTGCACTGTAGTGTCTGAGTGGTACTCCTTCCCCCTCGCCATCCTGTTTAAAGTACTCTCTGCTGACTAGTACCCTCTCCATCTCCCCCCAGAGGATTTCACCCAGGCCAGTAGTCCGCTGGAGTATTGTGTCTAAAACCTTAGAGACTGTTTTGGTGATGGTTTGACAGTCTGTTGTGTCTGTGATGTTTATATCTTGAGGAGAGAGGAGACATTTGCATGTACTTCGGAAGTTCTCACCCAGTTAAGGTACTGGTAAGCAAGGCAGGGGTAGGTGGTGAAGGGGTGGGGATAGCCCTTCCTATGGCCTATCATGGCAGGCATTGGGGGGTAGCTTAGTTTTATCCCCAGTGGGCAACATGCTTCAGGCCTTGGTAAGTAATGGAGCTGCTCACTCCTTGAGATGTTCCCACTTCATTCCAGCTACGTATTTCAACTGAGCCATTAAGATCTTGATCTGAGACACATTTTCCCCTGAAAGACATTCTTTGACATCATACGGCAGGGCAGGGACCAATCTGCTTGTTTCTGAACAGTTCTGCACCTGATCTTCATTGTGCTTTGTGTGTCTTTTTGTGACTTTATTGGTAACAGGCAGTGTTAGGCTTATTGTATGCCAGGGAGGACAATCCATCTGCTAGTCCTCACAACAGCTGCTGCAGTTGAGCCCATGCCAGGGTTGCTAGAGGGGAAGATCTGGCAAAGGTACAGGGCATTTGGCATCCTGTGGAAGTCTTTTTTTGATTTATTTAATGTCGTTGACCCGGAAGACCCACTGAGACTAGAAGTCCCTTTTTCAGGGGTGACCGGGGGAAGGGAGGATACAGATGGTAACCAACTGAAACTGAACCAGATTAAGCTGTTGGTGGTATTTTTAGTGAATGGGGGAAATTTGGCCAGGACACTGGGAAATCCCTCGTCTCTGTCAGTAGGTGGTCTCACAGGCTGTGAGAACGACTAGTCCAGAATGTATTTCAGGAGATGGATACTGTGGAGGTAGGGGAACAGGCCTCATCCCCTAACCTCGTTGTGCAAGAGGCTCCAGTATGTAAAGATACAGAACGGATGGGCATATTTCAGGAAACTCCAGGGATTATGGAAGATATATTTGTCTCATTAGAGGACCTGAGCTCTGCAAATGAAGTACATAGGAAAGGAAAAGATGTCAAGTCTTCAGTGGATAATGAGTTGGTAAAACAAAAAACACCAAAATCCAGGACCAGCTTATGGAAGCTGAAAAATCTTTTGAAGCATTTAAAAAGAAGTTGTAGCTGCAACAGACAGAATTGGTAGCTGCGAAAAGCCTTGACAGCGGGCAGGGTCTAAATGACAGCGGGATGGAGGGATGGATGATGCAACAACTCATACAGAGAACCCGAAAGAACAAAGATGGCACCATTTCAGGTATCTGGGCAACCTATATATTTTCCCTCAAAACAAACTGTGCAGGTGGCAGACAGTAGTAATGCCACTGGCATGTGCCTAATGCCGCAAGATGCGAATAAAGAAAATGTTTTGGCGAGTGCAGAAATGGTTGTGGATTGCATGAATGGGTTACATTTAACACCGGAGGGTATTTTAAAACAAAAACTAAGTAAGGAGAGCCAAGGGAAGGAGGGGGTTCAAGGAGAAGTAAAGCTGCAGGATCTAGATAAAGGGTTAAGTCGGGACCAAACGAAACCTCAAACAGACCTTCCAGTTTTGGAACAGGAGCCTTGGGCGGAGGGAAGTATTATTTTTCAAAACAAAAAACACGCAGAGTGATGCAACAGTATTCTCCTTTACAGGGAGAGGAAAGAAAGTTTGGCGTAAACAAGAGAGTAAGCTAAAAAAGGGAAGCAGTGACATTAGCTAACAGGAGGCTGTCTTCTGCTGGCCCAAAACTGACCCGTGAAGACTAGTTTCATACTAAAGAGATGTCTGCAGGCCTCTCCATGTCAGAAGCGATTCAAAGGGCATCTACTTTACAAAAAGACTTATTTCAGCCCCTTGATCCATTTGCTCAATGGTCGCCTGAGACAGCCCTTTTAGAGGCAAGCTGGAAAAAAATGTCTTCGGACCACTGGTTACCTGACCCAGAGTGGCAAGACCTCACATCGACAATTCTCCAGAATGGCGCACAAAGGTGCATGAGAAAGTACTTGTGGATCACGCTCTAGACCTAAAACAGGATAAAATATCCCCCAAAACGACTTGGAAAGAGGAAAAACCATTGTTGCAGAGAATATTATGGAGTCGGAACCTCCCCCATCCCCTCCCCCAACACAGAATAAAAATGAAAATGGACCTAACATGGAAGGGCCCCAACCCACAAAAAATCAAACAGAAAAATGCTAGGGATGGAGCCACCCCCACAGAGACCGCTATTATCAGATTTGTTTACAAATTCAAGGAAGGAAGCAGCACCAAGAAGAAATGCGGTCCAGATTTGTTACAAGGGAGGGCTGGAGATCAGACCTGACCATCAGTATGTGGGACAAACATTGCTTAAAGACTCTTTAAAATTTACACCAAAAGAAGTGTTTGCCTTCATTAACATATCTGGAGAAGACAACTTTGACATAAGCTTTAGAACAGCATATGCATTAGAAACATTCTGGTCACGCTATAACACAGTGAAGTTCTCCCCTGTATGGTCTCCTTTCTTTGTTGTCCCCCTAACTAAGCCTCTGATAAAGTAAGTGACTATTGTGTTTCACAATGAGGGGGTACATGTAGAAGATATTTCATACTGGCTCTCCTCGAAATGCAAGGTCTTGAGTGAGCCAGAGGCAGTATTGGATTCAGAGCAATTCTGGACGGAGGGGTGGAAGTACAGAGTGAAACTCAGGCAGGAGGAAGGTAACAGAGAACATGTACCTAACTCTTTTTCCTTAGGACGGGATGGGGGAGTGTGTTTTTACTCTGGCCAACCATGGGCATGCTACATATGTGGGGCCCGAACACACCTCTCTAGTGTTTGTGACAGGCCCGAGTGTCATAATTGTGGGGAGGTGGGCCATGTCTCCATGCAATGTAAGAATTTCCAAAAATGTGACCTTTGCGAAGAGTCTGGCCACACTTTCCTTGAATGCCCTTGGGCAGCAAGGAATAAGGCATCAGTGAATAGTCCTGAATTGTTAATTCAAAATGCACAGGAAGTAGTCATGAATGCCCCAGTTGGGGGGGGGGGGTCAAAGTCATGACTTGGCCACGGTCCCTCAAGGCCCACCACAGATGCCACTTAGGATAGAAGAGCAACCTGAAGAAGCAATAGATGTGGAAGGAGTAGGTTGTGGGAGGAAGGTCTTAAAAGAACAGTCTAAGACAGCACCCGAGTCTCCGGTTACTGTGAGGAACTTGCAGCCGGCAGATCATCCACCGGTCTGCTATTATGATAACCCTGTGCAGGTTCCTGGGGGGCCAGAGCCAGTGGTCAGCAGTAGTCAGCCACTGCCCCAAAGGAGAGTGACAAGAAACTCAAAACTCCTACTCCCAGTAGAAACCCAGAAAACTGAGGTACATAACTCCTTTCCAGGGTTTGAGAGCTTGCTTCTGCAGCCCTCCCCAGCTCAATCTAGGACAGCTCGCCGCCGGAATTTGCCTTGCAGGGTTTGAGAGCTTGCTTCTGCAGCCCTCCCCAGCTCAACCTAGGACAGCTCGCCGCCAGAATTTGCCTTGCAGGTACGGACACAGAGGAGCCCCGAGTGCACTGTGTGCACCAAAACGTTTGAAGTTGCCACTTTTTGTGGTGCAGTAGCCCAGTTTAATTTCGTTGCTATTCAGAGGGAGCTGCTTGCATTTTCCTGGTGTTAGCTGTGCTCCTTCAAGTTGAAATTTTTCAGGACTGCATTGTAATCTGATTTTTAAGCTAAATCCTGCAAATTAATTTTCTGAAATTAATTGTATGGTTGTGCTTTCCCAAACTTGTACCAAATACGATCTCCCTGCCACCAGAACTTTCCTTCCCTCTCAGAACTTGCTCTGTAGTGCAACTCCTCCCCTTATTCAAGCCCCTACTCTCTCTCTCTCTCTCTGTTTCTGCCTAATCTTTGATTTTCCTTCCCTATTTAAAAGGCTAACCCCTCTGTCTCCTTTCCTTTCCAGGGTTTGAGGGCTTGCTTCTGCAGCCCTCCCCAGCCCAACCTAGGACAGCTCGGAGGCCGAAACTTTTGAACTTGCCACTTTTTGTGGTGCAATAGCCCAATTAGATTTCACTGCTATTCAGAGGGATCTGCTTGCATTTACATGGTGTTAGCTGTGCTCCTTCAAGCTAAAATGTTTCCCCCCCCCCCATCTATTAAATACTCCTTTGCTCCTCCCTATACCCTATCTGACTGGTCTCTGGTGATAAAGGGGCACAGCACACAACTGTGGGCAGTCCTAGAACCTGCAGTTTACTGTGTTTGCTGACTAAGTCCTGCTTCTGGAAAATATAAGGGATAGAAACTGCTCTGATCACTATGGCACGCTTACAAGGGGGATTTGATCTCCTGCCCCCCCCCCCCCCATCCTAGCACGACAGGGCTATTCTCCTACTGACTACCAATTCCTTAGAAAATCCATACTGGTAAATTGTATCATCTGAAATCCCAGCAGAAACAGGATACCAGTTCACACCTGATAATCGGCCCTAAGACTGATTATTACAGAGGATTTAGTGTTTTTCACCTGACTTTCCTCCATAGACAGGGTACTCATCCTATGTCTGAATAACTGCCTAAGACAGTATATTGCATACAGCATAGCATGCCTCTCCAGAAGCTTACCCACAATCCCGTGCCATGTGGGGCACGAAACCCTTGGGCCCCTCTCTCCAATAGGGGGTATTACTGATGACAGTCTATATACTCTCCCTTCTCTGCGCAGACAGGCTCACAGGCCTAGGGCATACAAAAATAAGGGGACAAAGATACAATGACACCCCTCCTGTCAGCCTCTACAATGGAATGCCCCACTCCAGCCTACTTGCCCTCTCCTCAGCCCACGAGCTCATAAGGAAGGGGATATGCTACGATACCTTCCACTTTGCGAGCAGGATGTGCCGAGGCAACCGAATCCCATCGGCCAGCCCAAAATTACTCTGCCTCCTAGCTGCGTTACTGCTCCTGGCAGGTGACACATACAACCTAACCCTGGCCCTAACACCACCAACTTCTCAATAACATCCCCTCATGACCCCTACTGGGTATCCACAAAGGGGCTAAAGATAGCGCATATGAACGTATGCAGCCTAAGATCAAAAATGCAAGAGGTACAAGCCTGGCTTGATCTCTACAAGCCTGATATCCTTGCCATCTCAGAGACATGGCTTAAGGCACACATCCCCGATCACAAGATACTGGCCCAAGGTTATAGTATGCACCGTAAGAACAGGCTGACCAAAAGAGGGGGCAGTGTACTCATTTACGCCAATGTAGCCCTAACCGTATCGCTCCTCACCTTGCAGCAACATACCTCCCCTGATGGTGAATCTATATTCACCAAGTCACCCTAGGGTACAACAAGCAACTCGCTATTGGCTGCGTTTACCACCCACCCAAATCGGCTCTTCAATCCCTATGTAACCCCCCTACAAATGGAGGTTCCTAAAAGCCTTCCCTGGAGCTTGCCTAAGTGCTCCCTGCCTAACTGCCGTTTGGCGTAAGGCTGCTTAAATGTAGGCACTGTGAGTGCTTTTAGAGCCTCTGGAACTGTCTCTTTAAGAGCTGCCTGCTTGCAGGTTTTATTAGTTTGTGTAGGGGACTGTGGGTTTACTGCTCGAATCCCACTTGAGTTGTTGTTTGAATTGCTCCGTTCTGCCGTCGCTAAGAGAGCAGAGGGAGCTTGGTTAAAAGATGTAACCGTTGCTGGAAAATATGTAGTACCAATGCAAAAATTGTAGTTGGTTTAACCTGCCTTATTTGCAGCTGGGACTCTGTGTGTTCAGCCCCTCCATTCTTGACCCAAACTGATGAGATGAGCCAACTGGGAAAAGGGGGGCCTTAAAATGGAGATCGCTGGAGCCAATTAGAATTTGGACTCCCTCTGGGAGCCTGCCTGAAGGGGAATATATGGCAGATGCTCCTGGGAAGTGTAGTTTGGACTCTGGCGCTTTTTTGCACCAATAGAAGGCGCGTGGAGTGACTGACACAACAAAGTAGCTAACCGGAGTCCTGGGGAGGAGAGGAAACTGTCCTGGAGGGGCAGAGTCATTGGTGATCATAAAACTTAGAAAGTAGAAGGAGCTCTGGTTCCTGCGCTGTGGAAGTCTTTGCGCGGGAAGTGCGTGTGGCAGGCCAAGAAGTCGGGCAATAGCATCGCCAGAAGGAACGGACAAGATCCGTGGAAGAGTGCAGGCAGAGGAGGCTGTACATTTACAGCTACCTACCAGGCTCACCCTGTAGAGGACTGCAGTATCTGCTTCAATCGCGGTCGATCTGTCAGGACATGTGAAGCTGCGTCGTTTGGCCGGTTATTGCAGTGGAAGCGATCAGAAGTATAAAGCAGCTGCCTGGTACGGTACATAGAAACATAGAATTTGATGGCAGATAAGGACCGCTTGGCCCACCTAGTCTGCCCATTTTCCTACCTAACAGATAAGCTGCAGAGCCTAATTAACCAACAGCTTACTTCCTCTTACCCCCCACTAGGACTGCCTTATGTCTGTCCCATGCATTCTTGAATTCTCCCACTGTTCTTGACTCCTCAGGGAGGCTGTTCCATGCATCCACAACCCTCTCTGTGAAAAAATACTTCCTCACATTACCTCTGAGCCATTCCCCCTCTATCTTCAAATTGTGCCTCCTTGTTCTTGCACATCTCTTTTTCTGAAAGATGCCACCCTCTTGGACTTTGTTGATTCCCTTGAGATACTTGAAAGTTTCTATCATGTCCCCTCTCTCCCTCCTTTCCTCAAGGGTATACATATTAAGCTCCTTTAGTCTTTCTTTGTATGTCTTCTGGTGCAGACCCTGCACCATTTTGGTTCTCCTCCAGACAGCCTCCACTCTGTCTATGTCTTTGCAGAGATGGGGTCTCCAGAACTGCACACAGTACCTAGATGGGGTCTCACCAACTGTCTGTACAGAGGGATAACAACTTCCTGTTTTCTACTATTGATGCCTCTCCCTGTGCATCCCAGTATCCCCAGCCTTCCTTACTGCCTTCTCACATTGCTTGCCCACCTTTAGGTCATCTGATATAATTACCCCCAGGTCCCTTTCCATTTTTACTGTTGTCAGTATCTCACACCCCATTGTGTACTCTTGCCCTGGGTTTTTGTTTCCCAGGTGCATTACCTTGCACTTCTTTGCACTGAATCTGAGCTGCCATACATTTGACCATTCCTCCAACCTTGCCATGTCCCTTCTCATCCTTTCCACTCCATCTGGTGTATCAACCCTGTTGCAGATCTTTGTGTCATCTGCAAAGAGACATACTTTTCCTTCCAGTTCCTCTGCAATGTCACTTATAAAGACATTAAAAAGGACCGGTCCCAGTACCCAGTCCCGGTACCCCTCTACTCTTCATATAAATGTGTGGAGAAGTGTTTGGATCTCAGGCTTGGTCCTGCGAGTGGTGTGGGAGTGATCTTTCTGCAGGAGTCGTGAGTACTAAATCAGGGTAGCTCCCTGTCAGATGTTCCTTATGAGGGCAAAATTTGTCTGTCTGCTTTACTGGCTACACAAACTGAGCCTGCTGGCTCTGCTTAATCCATTTAGGTATTAAAGGCTCATTTTCTGCATCAGGGCCCCAACCAGCTGCACTGAATAGGCTAGCCTTCCACTACCCGGGTACCCAGAGACAGTGACTTATAGGTTTGGCCTGTGCACAGTGCCCTAGGTTTATACATATTAGAGTGTTAAGCTAATCAACCTGATTTGCCCGGTCCTTGTTATTTCCCCCTTAATAAATCAGATTTGTTGCTGTGAGGTATACCACTTGAACTGCGTGTCTGTGCTACCCTTTTGTGCATGGGTTATTGTATAACTGCACCTTATTTTACAGGGGGTCCTCAGCACCAAGTTGGCCATCCTGACTTCGCGGTAAGTGTAAGTCATAACAACAGTGTGAGAATCGCTGGTGAGCCACGAGTGGGAAGAAAGGGGGATTGCAGTGACCCAGAGGGCTGTGACCAGGTCACATCTGACTGTTCCAACTCCGACCTCTGGGTGGAGGCACCCGCCATTGGACCTAGGCCCCTCAACCTGTCAGTAGTCACTCAGGCAGGACTAGTAGCCCTTGGGATAGCACCACCTGGGGGTTACACCTAGAAGCAATAACAACAATCACAGCCGAAGTTGTTTCTTCGGAGTTCCTTATTCTGGGTGACCTCAACCTAAACTGGGCCCAGGACCCTAACAACACCCCTATGGCACTGACCCAAGAAGCAAACCTGGTACAGGTCATCTTAGAACCAACCAGACTTAACTACAAATCGGGGAACCACACCACCCTTGATTGGGCTCTGGTGTCCAATCCGGCCAACATCCAGAAAGCCGGCATAATGGCAGTCTTCTTAAGTGACCACTCCCCCATATTCTGCATCTGGAAGAACAGAGCACCCAAGATCCAACCCAGAATACTCACTGCTCGAGACTACACAAACTTCTCAGCAGTGAAGTTTGATGACTACCTACACAGTCTGGACTGGAGCCCAATTAAGCTGCTCCCCACCTTGGCTGAGGCTGTGGAGCATTTCCACAGCGCAGTACGTACAGCAGCTAACCTCTTCGCCCCCTTGAAACAACGTAGAACAAAGGGTAGCAGCTACAAGTGGATCTCTCCATCCTTAAAAGCCCTTATGGTCAGTCGAGACAAGGCCTGGAAAAGTTCAAGCTCTCTTCCCTTCCTGCCAACCTCTTGTCATACAAAGTCTTAAGAAACAAATGCAAGAGAGCCATCAAACTTGCAAAACGGGGAGTATGTCACTCAACTACAAAAAACAATTTGGGCAACCCTAAACAATTCTAGTATCACGTCAACAACCTGATCAGGGGTAACACTAAGACTGAACCTGGCCCCACTGAGGCCAATGGTCAGTCAGTGAGCAACTCCCTCGAAATTGCTACTGCCCTCAACAATCACTTTGGTAACTTCGATGCCTACAAGGTCAGCCTGCCCTCGCCGACCTCGGCTCCTAATGTTATCGAGCCTACTCCCCTTGACCATCCCTCCTTCCATCTAAGACTGGTGAAGACAAAAGAGGTACAATCCCTCCTAAGGGCTCTGAAAGGCAAAGGCTCAGGAGGTCCTGATGGGATAAACCCTCAGCTACTTAAGGCTGGCGTCCCATCCCTTGCCAGACCCCAGACATGGCTCATAAACACATCCCTACTTGAAGGGACTGTTCCGGACCAGTGGAAACAGGCCAACGTGGTCCCTATTCACAAGGGTGGCTCCAGGGAAAATATAAGCAATTACAGGCCTATTTCCCTGCTCAGTACGCTTGCAGAGCTACAGGAAAGGTTAGTCTATGGCCAACTCCGTGACTACTTGAAGTCCCATCAGCTAATTACATGTTCACAGCATGGTTTTAGAACTAACCATGGGACTGACACAGCACTCATCCATCTCTCGAATGACTTGCTCAGAGCAATGGATAATGGGGCACCCACTGGCGCCATCTTTATAGACCTGTCCAAGGCTTTTGACCTTGTGGATCACAAACTCCTGCTACTAAAACTGGATAAAACTGGCCTAGACCCCCTCGCCCTCAAATAGTTTGGGAGTTACCTATCAAGCCGATCCCAGAGGGTCATCTGGAAGGGTGCTGCCTTGGGTCCTCTACCCCTTACAGAGGGAGTACCATGGGGCTCAATCCTCGGCCCACTCCTTTTCCCCATATTTACTAACAACCTAAGCCTCCACTGTGGGGGAAGCTCGGTCATTCAGTACGCGGATGACACCGTCATCTACCGATCCCTGGATAACATTGCAGCTCTAGGTCCCCTTCCCCTAGCATCTCTCGAGGCCTGGATGAGAGCAAATAGAATGGTCCTAAATGCAGGCAAAACTAAGGTGACGCTATTCGGAAGCAATGCCCTTGGACACCACAGGTCTAAATCTCTGCAACTCACTGCTCTCTCAGGAAATGACATTGAGGTTGTGCCCTCCTTAAAATACTTAGGTCTAATATTGGACCATCGCCTTACCTTCAAGTACCACATGGATCAGGTCACCAAGACCATACACTGCAAACTTGGTACTCTGTACCGGCTAAAACACCAGCTCATCCCTGAGGCCAGGACCTCAAACACCACAAGTGTCCTCCTCCCCACCCTGACTTACGCTGCCCCAGTCTTACAGGGCATGGCCAAGCAGGAGGTCACCAAGATGCAAATCCTGTATAACAAGGTAGCTCGGTTTACTACCCAGGACCACTCGCGAAGGCACCATTGTGACACACTTGCCCAGCGACGCTGGTCCTCGCTAGCCTCTCATCTCCACTACCCCCTACTCTGTTTGACCTTCAAGCTACTGAGCCCTTCAGCTCCACCCAGCATCGCTGGAACTATTGCACTCAAACATAACCCCAGGAGCCTACAGACATCTGGATGTACACTGCTTGAAGTTCCCAGAGTCAGGACTAACGTTGGTGGCTGGTCGTTCTCCTACTCAGCCCCCTACCTGTGGAACAAACTCACACCCCTAGTGCAGGAAGCCTCCTCACTGATGAACTTCCGCACCAGACTCAAAGCCTATATGTCTGATACTAGCACAGGTCATTGCCACAGCTTATGACCCCCCCCCCCACTTGCTACTATCCTCCTAATATCCAGATCCTCCAAGCACCTTATCAGGTTCCACGGTGCTTCCCTCTGGACATAGTACCACAGCTAACGTTCCACTGAACCATGCCACTAGTAAATAATGAGCTTAATATGTAAAATTACATTTCTTCTGCACCTTTTGTTAATTCTACTGTCAACATATTTGTAAGGACTGATGCATGATGATAACCATGGCTGTAACCTGCTCACACACCTGAAACTACTCTGTAACCCAAGTCTTTCTCTGTATGAAAATATTTATTGTTATCCCGGGTCGCCTCTGAAAAAGGGACCTTCGAAGCTCAGTGGGCCTACCCGGTCACCCAAATTTTAAATAAAATTAAATAAATAAAATAATCCCTTTTTTGTCCTAATGCCTGTGGAACCAGAATCAGACATGAAGGTGGTAGAATCTGATTATTCCACAACTGTAGAGCACAGAGGAAGGGTGGATTTGAAGGAATACAAGGGGAAAAAGAAAAAAAGGAATAAGAAAGGCCCTTAAACGCTTCAGGAGTTTAAGTTAAATATAAGCTCCTGTAATTGCTACAGTTCATTGAACCCTCTTAAGAGACAGGCTATTTTTAAGTATCTCTGGAATATGAACATTGATATGTTTTTTTTCTAGGAAACGAGGATGTGTACGGCGGACCAGCTTAGAAGATTTAAAGGGGAATGGAAAAGAAAGCCCTTCCTTCAGGTCCTTTGGCCTTGACAAGGTGGATGGGGTGGGCATAGTTTTTAGCTCTTTTTCATTCCAGATGTCTAAGATTATGGATCTGATACCAGGAAGGCTTTTAATAGTGGATGGGTATTGGAACCAGTTGCCATATAGATTGATCAATGTCTGTGGGCCACAGACTAAAGCAGAGAGAGTAGTGCTTTTGGCATTGGTACAACCATACTTATGTACAACCTCGAGTATTATCGTGGCAGGAGACTTTAATTGTAGTATGCCGCCTCCCAACAAAGCGTCTGAGACTAAGACATATTGTGATGCAACAGCCCTGAAGAGATGTGTCGATAACGGCAACCTAGTGGATTGTGCACAACATCAAACGCTGGATCCCCGATATGCTTTTCGTAAGGGTAGAGTAACCTCTAGAACAGACCATGTGTTTGTCTCTAAAGACCTAAATGAACCAAATTTACAAATAAGCCCAGTAGAATTCTCAGATCACCTGTTTTTAAAAGTCACCTCTCAGGCTGAACTCAGAGCAATAGGAAAGCACAAAAGGTGGAAGATGAATACCTCGTCACTGGAGGAACCAGAGGTTCAGGAAAAAGGACTGGATTTACTTTGGGCAAGGGTATCAGTTAGCAATCTGTATGATGATCTAGGGGAGTGGTGGCTGGATACAAAACAAGACATAAAAGAATGGTTACAGTGGTTTGGGAAAAGAGGGAAAAGAATACATTTTGACACTATCTAAAGCTTAGAAAAAGGCTGTACAAACATTATATTCAGTGGAGGCAAAGTTCAGTGATAGTGCAGAAATTGAGCAGATAAAAGAAGCTATGAAGTCATGCCAATATAATAGGGCAGACACTGGCGGCTGAAATGCAGTATGGAACGTGAAAATCACTCCCGGGGGATCCATATGATGCTTGTGTAACCCCTAGATGGCGCTATCCCAGGGGCTACTACCCCTGCCTGATTTGCCACTAACAGGTTGAGGGGCCTGGATCCAATGGCGGGTGCCTCCACCCAGAGGTCAGGGTTTGCAATAGTTAAACTAACTTGGTCACAGCCCTCTGGGACACTGCAACCCCCCTTTCTTCCCACTAGTGGCCCACACAATATATCAGAATTACCTTCACAGTATACACTTACCCCCAGGTCTGGTTCCGGCACTGGGACCTCCTGTGAAATGAGATACAGTGCAACAATCACAGTACAGTACTTTAACATAGACAAATACCTCAGGCAGTATAACTTTGCTGAAACAAGCAGCTCTGATTTATTTAGGGGATATAACAAGGACAGGGAAATCAGGTTAATTAGCTTATCACTCTAATAATCTACCTATGGCTCTGTGCACAGGCCTATCCTATCAGTTACTGTCCCTGGGTACCCAAGCCCTAGTGGCTAGTCCAAACCGTGGCAGCTGGTAGGGGCCCTTTCACACAGAAAAGGAGAATTAAACAGTCACAGTACAGTAATTCCATTTGGATTTAATGTGGCAATTCAACGAGGAGCAACCCTGAATTAGTACTCACGACCTCCAAATAAGATAGGGTCCTTCAATGTCAGCAGGGCTCACTTGAGGTACGCAAACCTCTTCACACATCCATATAAAAGAAAGTACTATACCAGGCAGGCTGCATCTGTATCCGATCGCAATTACTGCACAATACCGGGAGAACACACAGCAGATTCAGTTCCTGACAGACCGAGTGGAATTTTCAGCAATTTCTCAGTCTTCTACAGGGTGAGCCTGGTTTCTACTCTTCAGAGATCCTTTGATTCTTTTCACAGGCCGGATTCAGTCCTAACAAGCTGCAGACCGGAACTCTGGGCCTTACACGTTTTTTGACTAAAACTGCACACTGAAAAAGCACAGGGCTCCTTCCTTCTTCACTGCCAAAGCTCAACTGAACTCCAACTGACGAAACCGGGCACTTCCTTTGAGTTCCTCCCAGTTCTGGACTGGATTGGCTGTCACTCACAATAGACTGCTGCTGTTGGTCCAAAAAGGCACTGAAGTCTAAACTACATCTCCCAGAGTCACTGCCCATACAATCCTCTTGTGGCTGGCTCAGATTATGAGTCCAAGTTCTGATTCGTCAAGGCACCATTTTAGAGCTAGCTTACCCCACACTGATTGGTCCAGTTCAGCAGTTCAAAACTAGAATGGGAACTAGCAGACACAGTTCTGACTGCAAAAAGCAGGTTAGACAAACTGTAATTTCATTATTACTCTAAATAATTTCTGGCAAACAGTTACATCTCAGATAGGTTCCTTTGCACTCCTAGTGACTGCAAAAATGAAGTGAATTGGCAGCAGCTTAGTGGTACTCAGAGAAGCACACAGTCCCCCCATACAAACTAATTATGTCTGCAAGCAGACAGCTCTTAAAGAGACAGTACCAGAAGGCTCTAAAAACACTCACTGATAAATGGCTTAAATGCCAAACACCATTCAGGCTTGGAGCATTCAAGCAAGCTCCTGGAAGTCTTTTGGGAACCCCCATTTGCAGTGGGGTTACACCTGCAAACAAAAAATGAATACAAAGGCTATGGACACTTTAATAACTGAACAGGGCAGGAAGGTCATTTCAGAAGAGGATTTACATAAAGAGGTGAAAGATTACCTAAAATCCTTTGATATGCACAATTCACCCTCAGAGCATGCTATGCTGGAATATTTACAGGGTTCAAAGGTCCAGTTGTCAAAGGCAGAAGGAGTCAAACTGACTGAGCCTGAAACAGAGGCAGAAATTGAAGAAATCATCAGGTCCCTGAAAACTGAAGCCTCACCAGGACCGGATGGTATCCCTTTTGAATTTTATAAAGCATTCCCTGAAGTATTAGCCACCTGTCTTTTAGCAGTCCTTTCCTTCCTTACCAAAGAAGGGAAAGCACCGGTCTCTTTTACTTCGGGGCTATTGTTTGTTTGTTTTTTTATTTAAAGGCGGTAAAAGGGAGGAACTGGAGACCGATTATTCTGCTCAATGCGGACTTTAAAATATTGGCACAATTACTGAATTCCAGATTACAGAAAGTTGCACATAAATTGATCTGCCCGGCTCAATTCAGTGGAGTACCGGAAAGGAAGATCCAGCAGGCATTAATGGTAGTTCGAGATGTGATTGAGAATCATAATGGAGAAGTCAAAAAGAGTTGTATTCTGTCCTTAGACCTTTCCAAGGCATTTAATAGAGTCTACTTGCCCTTATTTTTCTGGTTCTTCAGCATTATGGGATTCCTAAGGAATTTATCAATAAAATCAAACTACTTTATAAAGGAGTAATGATTCCGCTGGTTATAAAAAGGAAGGTAATGGAAGGTATATCTGTGCATACAGGGGTGAGACAATGGTGCCCCCTTAGCCCCCTGCTCTATGGCTTCTCAATGGATCCCTTAATTAGGAACTTGGACAGCACCCAGAGTTGGGGGGAAGGGGGTTACAAGAGCCCATCGGCACAGAGGAAATAAGTGTCCAAGCCTTTGTGGATGACATTTGTTTATTTATGACAAATCCAGAACAGATTGGGAGACCATTAAGTCAGCTAAAAGAGTATGCCAAAGTGGCAAATTTAAAACTAAATCTGGAAAAATGTAAAGGCCTCCTGTTGGGAGCAAAGGATAAGGTTAGGAAGGTGTTTCTATGTTTCTATTCAGAAGAAGAGATGTGCAAGAACAAGTGAGCACAATTTGAAGATAGAGGGGGGGACAGCTCAGAGGTAATGTTAGAAAGTATTTTTTCACAGAGAGGGTTGTGGATGCATGGAACAGCCTTCCTGAGGAGGCTGTGGAGTCAGGAACAGTGGGAGAATTCAAGAATGCATGGGACAGGCATAAGGCAATTCTAGTGGGGGGTAGGAGGAAATAAGCTGTTTAACTAGCATTTGCAGCTTGTCCATGAGGTAGGGAAAAGGACAGACTAGGTGGGCCAAGCGGTCCTTATCTGCTGTCAAATTCTATGTTTCTATGTGTGGGACCAAATTCAGCTATCCTCAAATTCACAGAACATTCTGGGAATCCTATCTGGACCCCAAAATATCCCCACCGAGAATTGGGACAGGGCCCTGAAAAAGTAAGAACTAAAAGTAAGTCACTGGAAGGCTTGGAAGCTATCCAAAATTAAGAGAATTCAGATTATCAAAAGGTTCTTGGTACCTGCATTATTGTAAATAGCTATGATATTTCCCATACTCTTAGCTATGGAAACTAGGATATATTCCTTTTTTTTTTTCAAATAGCCTGGGGCAGTAGATTAAACCCTGTTAAACAATGTTTTACGTATTTGCCCCCGGCCCAGGGAGGCCTAGGGATGGCAGATCCAGTTCCTTTTTTCTTAAGTTTATTTATCTCAGAGAACTTGAAAATAGGACTCAACACCCCTAGTAGCCAGAATTCTGGGTGGTTCCATGGGACTATGGCAGCCTTCTTTGATCTCTGGGTAGAAGACACCCTGCCAAAATACAACTTTAGATGCCACATCTCAGAATACATTAAGCCAGTGGTGGGGACACTGTTCCCTTGGGAATTATCTAAATCACTGATTAGAGAAAGGACGGGAAACAGTTATATCACTATATGCTAAGTGTTATACATCCATAAGAGCCAGTTTTTAAAAATTGTCCACAGACACTAAATAAGGGGGTCGTTAAACAACTGAATAATACAAGGATCCTGATCCACATGTGGGACATTTTGTGGTTGGGGGTCTATGGTCGACTGCAGACAAGAGGGAATGCCGAACATAAAGTTTTAGAAGAGAGGAATTGGTCATATCCAGATTATCAGAATCTGGAGGAAACAATGGAGTATTTTACGTTTACCCGCTCATTTTCAAAACAGCGATGGAGTGTTCTAGCTAGAGAGTGGGCTTTGCCCAGGTTGACCTCTTTGACCTATGAGGAGTTAGTCTTGGCCTATTGCTCCCAGCTCAACAGGAAATCCTGTATGATCAAAGTACCTCAGAAGTTCTCCTTTGTTGCTTAAAATACTATTAGTGGCAGGCTAGATGCCAGCGGGTGCTGCAGCTAAAGAGGATGTCTGATATTACTTTCCAAACCTTGGCAGAGTCTGCATTAAATAAGGTGTATAGAAGGGATATGGTAGCTTCAACAAATCAAATTGTTTTTAAATGGTGGAAGGGCTTGATGGGATTTATTAAGTTTAAATGAAAATACTAGGATAAGGGAGCTTAAAAAAGAGGGGCCTTTTTCATGGTGTAACAGAGAGGTACACTGAAAAGTGATATCTAGAAGCAATGACAAAGACTTTGGCTGACTGTATGAAGCAAATTATGTTTGCCAAATGTAGACTTTTGAACCTGCATTCTTCCCTTCCTCTCATGCGTTTTAACATGGAGGGGTTATTAACTCATTTTGTATGATAAGTTATTGTGGTGTATTAGTGCAGCTTCTATAAAAACCACGGTTGCCATTTTCTAGGGGGGAGAGGGGCATTATTTTCTGTTTTTTAGTTAACCGGGGATACTTCAAAAATAATTACAAATACTCTGGACAAATGTATAAAAATAATACTTTTTGATTTTTCAGTATCTTATGTTTGTTATATTATTTTTGTAGGACTGAACACTAATTGTATATTCTGTTTATGATGTTATAATAATAAAAATTCCCCCTACTCTTTTCAAGAAGTGCCATGGCATCTTTAATATCTACCTGAACAGGCAGATAGGACATCTCATCTGAAAGATGGCACCTCAGGAGTGCAGCACCCCCCTCATGCTGCATTGCAGTGCCAGTATTGGGATACTGACCCAAGTGCCTGGTGTGGGGATAGAACCTACAGCCTTCTGATCTTCCGGCTTCAGAGGTGAGTATGCTATCTGCTGACCCACTGCCACTGGCTCAGCAGGTAGTAAAAACTGCTAGGGCTTGGCCGGCCTGGTGGCTGAGGGATAAGGCACTGGAAGCCACACCTTGCACCACGCAGGCAACCCGGGTTTGGGAACAGACTCAGGCCGCTGGGGGTCAGCGGGTGGATTCGGATTGAGTGGGCCAACAGGCAGCTCTCCTTTTCTGGGAAGGGTGGGCATGCACTGCACAGCTTCGGCAGCCCCTAGTGGAGATTAGGGACTTGGCCGAACAGTGCACGTAGCACTGGGGTATGGTGGATGCGGCCGACGTCCTGCAGGCAGCTACAGGAGCATGCCTGCACTGGACATACTTGCACATCCGCGCCACTGGGAACAGTATCCAAGAAAAAACCCTCTCGCCATTGGTAGGCGAAGGCGGGTCCGGAAATCACCACCCCACATCAACACCGGGCACTAGGATGCTCACGTCGGGCCCTACTCAAGTGCGGCTGCCCTGAACACTACAGACAGAGAGCTAGCGGAGTACGGTGGACCCTCCCCGGGGAACTCAGATCCAGGTGGACGGGCTGACCAGGCTGGAGAAAGGGTGTCCCCGCCAGAAATGAGCGGCCAGAGCTTCAGGTAGACGAGCAGAGTTGCAGTACCTTGAGTCCACGCCGGAGAGAGGCCCATGGCAGGAGGTGAATAAATAAAATTGGGGGGGGGGACCTGCCAGGGCTTTAAAGGTGCGTGGGCCAGGGGCCACTGATTTCGAAGCTTTATTCTGCGTCAAGCCCACAACCCAACCTGTCATCCCGGGGGTGGGGAATATTCTGGGATGATGCACTCTGGTTCCTCCGATTTGGTTTTTGCTATGCATTGTCAAATCAGTCTTATCTCTGATTCAGAGGCTGATGTGGTGTGTATCGCAGAGACCTAGTGAAAAGCCAGCTCTGGACCTTTCTTAAATGAGCTGGTTCCGCCAGGGTTCTCTGTGATACACCCCTGGAGATTGGAGTGGGGGGGCATCATATTTAGAACCAAGATGAACTTTATCTTGTTAGCTATGGAATAACCGGGGTCCTTTGAATGTGTGAGTGTTACATCCATGACTGGTTTGAGTTGCCAGATTCTCCTCCTACTCCATCCTCCATGGTGAGAAGAAATTCCTGCAGGAGTTCGCAGAGTGGCTGTCAGCTGTTGCAGTTGGAATACCCCAGATTTCTTTTACTGGGCAATTTCAATACAAGGATTGATGCCCGCTCTATTTTGCCAACAAGCTCCCCCAAGCCACAGAAAGTCTGGGACTCAAACAGGTGATTACCTTGGCCATGCATGAAAGAGGTCACTCACTGGACCTGGTGTTTCTGGCAAGGCTGAGGGTAGAAAATGCCTCAGTGGCTCCAGCTGCTCATTCTGACAACTTCACCGTAAGTTTCAACCTCCCCCGGCCCCCCACTGTGCACCCTATGTCTATGGAAAGGATCCGGTTTTGAGCTGCTTCAGACTTGGATCCAGAAAGGTTCAGTCTGCTGGACACCTTCATTTATTTTTAGTTTTTGTTGACCAGGTAAGGTGCACTAGCCATGGAAATTACTATTTTCAGGCACAACCCAGGAGGGTACAAAACAAAACATAAGCAGCAATAAAAATACATCACTACAGTACATGAATTAGACAATTGTCATGGACAGGAATACATTGCAAGTAGGAGAAAATAAACAACAGGCAAGGTAAGAATACAAAACAGTGTCAAAACTAAAAGTGAGGGAAAGCGATACATTAACTAAGGTCATAGGAGCAGCATCCCGAACAATTCGGGTAGGATTATACAGTGAAGACTGTAACACTAGAGTAGTCATACAGGATAGATCTGGGAGTTAGGAATTGACAGTAGTAGGGATGTTAGGGATGGTAGGATAGAATAGAAACAACTGAGACAAAGTAAGAAGTGTGGACAGAGAGTAATGCGGGTAGGACAAACAAGTAAACAGGAAGAAAAAGTGCCGAGCATTTACTGGGATAAAACTGAAAGAGTGGCTACGGGGTGCAGGTATGAGGGAGATATAAGGGCTAAGGTGGTTTGAAACAGGAGCAGTTATGGAATCAACAAAGTGTTTGTGTAGCATTCTTTTGAAAGAGGTGTGGGATGATTCTAGGTGTATAGTTAGAGGGAGAAAGTTCCAGTAATGAGGGGGCATGACAAGCAAAAGGACTAGCACCTTTAGAGGCCTGATGTCTGTGGATGAGGACAGGGGCATTGACTGCAGACCGTAGACCATAGCTGGAAGCCTGGTTTAGAAATAGTCCCGCCAGGTGCTTTGGTATTTGTGTTCTGATGATGTTATCTATGATCGAGCCATAAAGCACAGGATCTAGATGTGCCAGGAGAAAGCCATCCAAGTTTGGAGTATAGAAAGCAGTGGCGTTTAAGCCGGTGAAAGGAGGAGGCATAGTGACAGATGTTATTGTAGATAACATCCCACTTCCGAAAACCAGATTTACTCATGGAGGCATAAGTGGCAACCCCATAGGTGAGCGACAGAAGGAGTATACCACATGCTATGACAAGCCTTGCAGAAGGGCGTAAGCACATAGCTGGAGCTGTAGGCAATGGCAAGTTTCATGCTGACCTACTTGCAGGTCTGCTAAATGTGAAGATCAAAATTAAGAGACGGATCGCGGGTGATACCCTGGTATTTAAACGAGTTAACCACAGCAACAGATGAACCATTTGCAGTGGAGACCTTGACATTTGGTAGAGAGAGGTTAAGTTTAGCATTGGAACCAAATAGCATGGCTTGGGTCTTTGATACATTTAAGACAAGTTTATGGTTAGACAGTCACTGTATAATTTGTTGAAAATCCTGTGAGAGGTGTTGGTTGATGTCAGTGATGTTTTTAGAACTGGAGTACAGGACATGTCATCGGCGTATAGTAGGGAGAAAGTGTGCAGGAGGTTGGAAGTGATATTGTTTATAAATATGGTGAAAAGCAGGGGACCCAGGATAGACCTTTGCAGTACACCACTGTTGATTGCAGCTTTGTCTGATTGGGTGGAGACCTTGTCTCTGGTCGATGCATACACTGGGAGATCCACTGCCACTGTGGTGGCATATGCTGTAGTTCAGCACTCACAGTGGTGATCAACTACCTGGCGCCAATCTGAGTGCGTACTGATTTCACATGCTGTATTTCAGCACTCACAATGGTGATCAACTACCTGGTGCCAATCTGAGTGTGCACCGACTTTACATGCTGTAATTTAGCACTCACAATGGTGATCAACTACCTGGTGCCAATCTGAGAGTGCACCAAGTTCATATTAAAGCATGCTTTAGTATTTTAAAGAGCTTTGGTAGTTGATAATACAGGGGTCAGCCGGCCTGATGGTGCTGAGGGTTGAGGCACTGAATGCCACACCTTGCGCTATGCCAGTGGCTCAGGTTCGGGAATGAGCATGGGTTGTCCGGGGTCAGCCAAGGGAGGGGGGGCAAGAAGCGAGATGGAGCTGCCATGAGGCAGCTCTCTCTCTCCTCCTGGGAGGGATGTGGGAGTTTCCCCAGCCCTTGACTGCCCCACCGGTGGAGGACGGATAGTAGTGCCAGACCATTGGGAGCCCTGCACTTGCCAGGGGAGGGGTGGAAGGGGCTGAGCCGGTGACATGGGGCATATACGCACCTCCACACACACGCGACGCCTGTGTGCTGGGGTCCCGGGATGGTGGGAGAAAACCAGGGAGAAAAAAACAATAACTACAATAATGAAAAAAAAAAAAAAAAGAAAGTACAGGGGCCCAGATTAGAGGGCAGGTAAGGGAGAGCAAGGGCAGATGTGGATTAGCTTGTCCTTGATGATTATGAACGTTATTTATAGGCCTTGAGGCCCTAGAAAGTTAAATATATCTCAGTCCTCATAGCAATAAAGAACAGACTGGCCGCACTTTGTCTCACACTGTGGACATGGGCTATTATATTCTGCCTGTCTAAAAACAAAGGAGGATATCTCCCTGGAGATGTACGAATGGTTTAATTTGTTCTTCAAAACCTGAAGTAACAGGATTCAGAGGGTGGTGGTAAATGGGGTTCACTCAGAAGAAGGTAAGGTAATCGGGGTCAGTACTGGGACCGGTCCTCTTCCGTGTCTTTATTAGGGACATCGCAGAGAAGCTGAAAGGAAAAGTATCCTGCTTGCAGATGACACAAAAATCTGCAACAGAGTGGACACACGGGGGGGGGGTGAGGGAAGATCTGAAAAAGCTTGATGACTGGTCAAGGATTTGGCAACTAGACTTCAATGCCAAAAAGTGCAAAATTATGCAAATAGGGCACAGAAACCCAAGGAATACGTACCATTTGGGGGGCAGGTGGTAACAACCACAAAACAGGAAAGGGACTTGGGGGATCATCATATCTGATGACCTGAAGGTAGCAAAGCAGTGTGAAAAGGCAGTGGGAAAGGCTAGTAGAATGCTGGGGTGCACAGGGTGGGGTATCACCAGCAGAAAGAGGGAGGTAGTGTTACCCCTGTATAGATCAATGGAGGCCCCACCTGGAGTACTGTGTCCAGTTCTGGAGACCCCATCTCAGGAAAGACATAGATTGGGTGGAGGTGGTACAGAGAAGGGCAACCAAAATGGTGCATGGCCTGCATCAGAAGCCCTATGAGGAAAAACTCAAGGAATGAAACATATACACTCTAGAGGAATGGAGGGAAAGGGAAGACATAATAGAAACATTCAAATACCTCAAAGGGATCAGTAAGGTACAGGACGGTGGCATTTTGCACAGTAAGATACTCAAGGACAACAGGGTATGATATGAAGCTGGGAGGGAGGAGACTTAGAAGGAATGTGGGGAAATACTTCTTTACAGGAAGGATGGGGGACATGTGTAACACCCTCCCAGCAGAGAAGGTGGGCACCGCAATGGTAACAGGATTGAAACATACATGGAATAGACACACGGAGACCTCAGAAACAGGGTGGGAAGGGGCAAGCCCGGAGATCAATTAGGGTCTACAGTAGCACAGTAGGTAGGGACTTTAGGGCAGACTAGGTGGGTCAAGAGGGCCTTTTCTACCGACAGCTTCTAAAGACTGGCATAAACTGGAATCAAGTACCAAATCGCTGCCACAGCTCAAATCCCAAGCAACAGGGGTGGGAAGCAGTGAGTAGGAACACTCATTCTATATGGGTTGGGTTCAGCATTGTGGATGCTAAAGAGGTTGCCCAGGTGATCGCTGGAATGTGCTGCACTATTCTAGGCTTGATCCTGTTCCATCCCAGCTGATGAAGGATGGAATGACCAACCTAGGCTCGACCTTAGCTGGTAACCCTGATGTTTGCTTCTTGAGAGAGGGGGTCTGTCTTGTGATTTTGAAAAGAATGCCATTAGATCTCTCCTTAAGAAGCATTCTTTGGACCCTAACAATCCAGCTATCAGCCCATCTCCAGCCTGCCATTTGTGGCGATGATTGTAGAGAACCACTCCTGTGCCAAGTAATCACTGTTGTATAAATGGCAACCCTATCCCTGCCCCCCACTAAGTAATTCCTGGTGTCTAAGAAACAACCCCCACTACTTAAAAAAAAAAAAAAACCACCCCAAAATGTGGATGGCAGCCCACCGCTCTCTTCCTTAGCTGTCAGATGTTTAACTTCATCACACTAACATATTGGTAAGTACCAAAATATATCCATATTGCTGTTTGCATGACGTGTGTTTTGATGACATAGCGGGCATACCTTTTATAGGTCTTATGGAATACAATTGATAATTTATAAAGCTGTTAAATCTGTGGCAGTCCTCAGTGATCAGGACAATCACTCAGCTAGGTTCTGTGTGTGTGTATGTATGTGTGTGTGTACGTATGTGTGTGTGGTGTGATTTTCACTTAGAATCTATCAAACTTACAGTAGTTTCTTTGTCTGTTTCCTCCAACCTCCAATGTGTCTATGGGAATTTACTTATAGCAAGATTACTTACAGTACTGGCAATCTCTAAAATTCAATTGTGCATGTTTTAAAGGAGTTTAAATTGGAAAGCCCTCATTGCTTCAGCCTCAGCAGTTCTCACCAAGTTAAGGTACTAGTACGCAAGGTAGGAGTAGGTTTATTTTTTATTTATTTATTTTACCATTTTTGGCTAGGAAAGGCACACTAAGCTGAGGCTTATTTCCAGGTGTGTCCTGGGAGCACACCGAAATTAAGTAACTTGCTCATGGTTACACAGTATGCAAGTAGTGGCTGTGGAATTCAATCCCAGGTCTCAAGGTTTGCAGCTCAGGGCTCAGGGTGGAGACAGCCCTACTTATGACCCATCATGGCAGGTGTTTTGTGGAGAGATAGGTTAGTTTTCCTCCAATGGGCAACATGCTTGCCAATGTTAAACTACTTTAAAACAGGATTGCTTGAGCTACCACCTGCGATGCCAACATCCCATGTTTGGAAGTGAGACCAGGATGTCGGAGGGCTGACCGGGAAGAAGAGGACTGAGTGTTCTAAGGAATGCTCTCCTCCTCCAGGGGGAAGGTGGGGAAGAACCTGGCACTCGACTAACCCCAGGTGGAGACTGGGGGTCTGACAGCTGGAGCTTGAGAACTTCAGGAGGCATGCCAGATGTCCAGCCCTCAGCCCCACGTCACTGCACTCCTCCCCGGGGACCGCATACGGAAAAATCATCGGCCCCCATTCAGCCAACTGAGGCACTCCCCAAGATCACTTTGCTCCATTTGGGGAGCATGGGCCCTTCCTGATGGTCCTGCCCTCGGAGGTAAACCATGATGCATTCTGGAGGTGGTAGGTAAGTCTCGGAAGATGGGGGCTGGGTGGTAGGGACAGACTGATGGTGGCTGGCCGATAGCCAAAAAAAAAAAAAACGGCTTGCCAATGTTATATTACTTTAAAACTGGCAGAAATTAATTTAGAGAGACTATCTATAGTAATTCCCATCGACAACATGAAGCCACACAAACAGCTATACAGATACTGTATATTCTGGCATATACTGACATAGTGTAGCACTGCAGTGCTGGCTAAGGTGGTGAGTGAAAGGCTGCACCTGTTGCCATCAGGAACGTGAGGACTGATGTGGCAGAGTGCAACCTAGACACCAGGGTTTACTTGTCATGGGATGGGGAGGAGTAGTGCCACTTAAACATCAGGAATTGCTTGGCATGGGATGAGGGAAGGGGGTACCAGTCAGATATTGGGATTACCTAGCATGGGATGGGGAGAAGGAGGGGGATACTACTTAGATGCCAGAGAGTACCAGGCATGGGGTGATAAGAGGGGTGCAATTAAAAACCAGGAATAACTTGGCACAGGAGAGGAAGATGGAGGAGGTACCACATGGACACCAGGGATTATGCTGCACAGGAGGGGGGAGAATGAGGGGTGTTCTACTTATACATTATAGATTACTTGGCACAGAACGGGAGAAGGCAGAGGTAACATGCAGACACCAGGGGTTACATGGTACAAGAGTGGGAGAGGGAAAGGGTGTCACTTAAACACTAGAGATTACTTGACACAGAACGGGAGAAGGCAGAGGTAACATGCAGACACCAGGGGTTACATGGTACAAGAGTGGGAGAGGGAAGGTGTCACTTAAACACTAGAGATTACTTGACACAGAACGGGAGAAGGCAGAGGTAACATGCAGACACCAGGGGTTACATGGTACAAGAGTGGGAGAGGAAGGGGTGCCACTTATACACTAGCGATTACTTGACAAAGAAGGGGAAGAGGGAGGGGTGCCACTTATACAGCAAGCATTAGTTGATAGAAGATGGGGAGGGGCAAGGGGTACCACATCAACACCAAAGATTAATTGACGTGGGGTGCAGCGGGGGGTGCTTTTGAGGCTGCCCCTCTGTTCTTGACAACTAACAGCTGCAGACAGAGACAGGGGAGCAGCAGGGCCAGTCGGGCTCTTCCTGAGGAACTTTACCACCGTTCCTGGACTGTCTCTGTGAGAGGCTGCAGTGGGCTTGCTGAAGCAAACTCTGTTCCTGGTTCTGCCTCCTTGATTATGGTGCTTCAATCGGGAGCAAACCTTATGGGTGGGCATGGCCATCAACAGAACGGATGTCTTTTGAAACTGCCACTCTGTTCTTGACAACTAACTAACAGCTGTAGGCAGAGAAAGGTGACGGAGGCTGAAATGTGGGCAGAGCTGGAATGGAATGGGTGGCATTCAAACACTGCTGCCAGGTCCCAACAGTGAATCAGCTGTTCCACTAGTGGGGATGAAAAAAGAGCCAATCAGGCTCTACCTGCCAGGAATTAAGATCTTTTGGAACAGAAACTGTTATTAGCCTCCTGTGACCAGTTAACAGTAGGCTTCCTGGGTGTGAACTCTGCCCCTATTACTGTGGTCCTTCTGTGGGTATATAAGGGGGCACACCTAATGTGTCCCACATGTTCATGTCCCAGTGAGTCAGTGGAACAGCGAAGGAGTGGAACAGGTGAAAAGACTGGCGTCTTTGTAGTTGGCAGGCCTCAGCAGGGAATGGGTGACTCTGTTGATGACTAAGGCAAGGTACCCATTTCATATGCCAGCACAGCGGTTGGGTTTCTGCTCGCGACAGCGATATCCTGCGTTTGGATGTGAGCCCGGGGAGTCAGAGGGCTGGCAAGGGGGAGGAGGATCGAGCGTCCCTAGGACTGCTCTCCTCCTCCAGGGGGAGGGTGGGGAAGCATCCGGCACTTGACTTATCCCTGGTGGAGACTCCTAAGGGTCAGCATCCACAAAAATATCACCGGCGAAGTGGGAGGATGTCCGCTGTCTGCCAGACCCCACACAGCCAACCGAGACACTCCCCCAGATCACAAACCACTCTCCATTTGGGAGGCACCCCTCCCTGATGGCCCTGCCCAGGGGTGTAAGCCATGGTGCACTCTGGAGGGTAGGTAAGTCTCGGGAGATGGGTGCTGGGTGGTAGGGTGCACTGATGGTGACTGGCCATTGGCCAAAAAAAGTGGTGCCTATTTCTCCTGTTGTTGCAGTCACTGTTGGGATAGGGGTAAGGGTAAGCCATAATACTGTAAAGGTCAAAGTGTTCGAATGTTTAAATGTTGTAGTGTTTAAGGTATTATGACAAATTGATGTAAACAAGGAAGGGGTGGTAAAAACACTATATAGCTTGTTACAGCATACCCTTAATTGTGAAATTATAAGTTGTATAGTTTAGTTACTTGTACTGTAGACAGCTTCTCCTTACTGGGTTCGGGAAGGGAGGACAGGAAGTATAAGGAATGCAGGAATAGGGAATGTGGGGAGTGGTGCAATGCAGTGGTTGTGGTGCAGCAGTCTTCAGGAAGACCTTCTGGAAGCTGTGATGCTGCCCCATCTGCATGCACCTCTCTGGGCTGGCAGGGAAGGTCTCGATACCTGAGGCTGCTTTGTTTTCAAGCCAGGAGAAGGTTATTAAACTCGAGGCTGCGTTGTCTAAGATTTGGGAGACCTTTTCCCCTACCCAAGGCCCATCAAATCCGACACTGTCACCTCAAAGGATGCCAGATAGGAGGAGCGACTGAACTATGGTGGGCTCAAGGAGGGAGAGGGTGGTGGGGTCAGTAAGGTTAGGGGAATGGGGTCACAGGGACATTCCTCAAACACAACTAGTACCACTGCAGAATTCCTAAGCCACTCTGGCAGAGAATGACAAGCAAGAGGAAGCACCCATGGGAGTGGCCGGGGAGGAAGTGGGAGCCCTCTTAAGTGGCGGTCCCAAGGCGGGTAAAAATGGATCCCAGAGAAGGAGGAAGCAACTTCTGGTAGGGGACTCTACTGTCAGGGTGATAGAGCTGTGAATAAGAAAGGGGTTGGAGAGCAAGGTCAGGTGCCTAACCAGGTGCCACAGCCAGGAGGGATGGAAGTGAATACTAAGGATAGCTAGGGCAGTAGGAAAGGAAGGGGAGCTGGATGTCATTGTTCACTTTGGGATAAACGACCTGGCTAGGGATGGGGCAACAACAGTGCAGGGGGAGTTTAGAGAGCTGGGAAAAAGTCTTAAACGGGTAGCATGCTCTGTAGCTTTTGTGGAGGTACTGCCTGTCTACGAGAGGGGGAAGGAGTGAGAGCTTTGCACCAAGGCTTTCAACTCATGGTTAAATGCCTGGTGAAGAGAGGAGGGGTACAGTTACACTGGCGACTGGGAATTCTGGGAGGATGAGATCCCATACAGGGGTGATGGCATACATCCATCTGGAAGGGGAACCACAGTTCTCAGTGGAAGGTTTAAATGTTTTTTTGTTGAATGTTTAAACTCGCAAGGTGGGGAGGTGGGAAAAAGGGGAAAGCAGAAACTGCCCCACCCCCTCAAAGGCTGAGATGAAGTATATAGAGATTCTGGGGGAAGACAGTTCCACAATGGATAAAGTGAACTAAAAAAGTAGGGGGTTACAAAAGGAGGAAGGGGGAACTCAGCAGGCAATTGAAAAGAGGGAGAAAGGGGTGCAAAAGGAAAAAGGGGGAAGTGGCAGTCAGGAAGCAAACAAAATCTGGAAGGCCATGTGTGCTGCTGCTGGGAGTCTGGGAAGTAAGATCCCAGGCCATGAAGCACTAATGATGGAGGCTAATCTGGATATTGTAGCCATGACCGAATCATGGTGTACCGAAAACCATGGTCATACCAGGGTACACGTTGTTCAGAAGGCACAGAATAAGAAGGAAAGGAGTGGGAGTGTTGCTTTATGTGAAGGACAAGATAAAAGCAATAGAAATATAGGGAACTCAGGGAGGGATTATCCTTGGGTCGAGGAAAATGAGACAATATTCAAACAGATGTGATCTACAGGCCTCTGACTCAAGGGGAGGACTTAGATGAGGTAATACTAGAAGAAATTGACAAAATGGCATAGAAGGGGAGAAGTTACTGCTAGGGGACTTCAAGCTGCCAGATGTAGACTGGAGCCTCCCTGCTTCAGTATCATCTAGAAGCAGAGACGTCCTGGAATCCCTGCAGGGGGCATTCCTCAGGCAACTAGACAGTGAACCCACTCATGATGGGGCAATACCAGACCTGGTGCTCACTAACAGGGACAATGCTGCAGACATCAGGATGGGGAGCCATCTGAGGACCAGTGCTTATCGTACAGTGTGGTTCAACATTAGAACTACTGCAGAATCCAACCACACAACGGTGAAGGTCCTGGACTTCAGAAGGGCTGATTTCACTGAGATGTGTGAATGCCTCATGAACAAACTGACAGGGGGTGAGGACATGAAGTGGGCCAGACTAAAAGAGCATAGTGAAGGCAAGAAACCTCTGTGCTAAGCAAGTAAGCAAGAGAAAAAGAAGACCACTATGGGTCTCAAAACAGGCAGCAGAAAGGGTAAAGGCTAAACGAGCAGCATTCAGCAGGTACAATGAGACCCAGAGAGAAGACGATAGGGAAGTGTATCAGGAAAAACAGAGAGGCAAGCAAAGCGATGAGGAGAGCAAAAGTGCAAACTGAAGAAAGAATAACTCGGGGAGTATCAAAAGGGGACAAGGCATTTTTTAGGTATGTTAGTGAAAAAAGGAAGACAAAGGGAGGAATTGTATAGTTAAGGGGGGGACTGTACAGAGGAGAACCAACAAATGGTAAACACCTTCAACAAATATTTCCTTTATAGCCAAGGTTCTGACATCACTTCCTCAACAGGTCTTGGAGCAGAACTGTCATATTCTTAATTACCCAGCACAGTGCATAAAGCGTAAGTATACACACACCCAAAAAAAACAAAAAAATTTGTATATTACTCATTGTATATTATAAGGAAGAGGGACATGTGGGGAGTGGTGCAATCGCGATGGCTGTGGGGCAGCAATTCTCCGGGAAACATTCTGGAACCTGCGTTGCTGCCCCTGTTGCAGGCAACTGTCAGCTCTGAGGGAGGAGGTTGCCCACCTCCAGGCTGAACTGGCAAGGACTAAGGAGGACTCCCCACCCAAAGAGCACCAGTTCCACAACCACTGCCTCAGAGGTTGCCATGTGTGAAGAGCAGATGGACCACAGTAGGTTCTGGAGGGTGAGGGTGGTGGAACAGAGGCGTAGCCCCGAGTTGCACCTCTACACAAACCATATGTCAGTCTGGCAAATCAAGGTTCCTCTATGATGACACCTCATTGGAGACCAAGAAGAATGTTGGGGACAGCCACAAGGAGACCCACAAAAGAGTGGCAAGGGACAACACAAGGAAAGAAACAGCTTCTTATAGGGGACTCAATCGTTGGGGTGTAGACCTGGGGAAGGAGAGGACAGGGAAGTAAGGTGCCTGCCTGGTGCCATGGCTTGGAGGGACAGGAAGCGAATCCTCAGGATTGCAGAAGCAGCATCACAGGAGAGGAAACTAGATATCATTGTCCACCCGGGACAAATGACCTAGCTAGGCATGAGATCAGTGCAGTGCAGGATGAATTTGTGGAGTTGGGGAGGGGCCTCAGACAGGTAGCAAGCACGGTAACCTTCTCAGAAGGTGCTGCCAGTCCATGTCAGGGGTGAGGCTAGGGTACTGCACACCATGCGTTTAATGAATGGTTGCAAACTGGTGCAGAGCACAGGGCTTTGGCTTCATTGGGGACTGGGGTCCACCTGGAGAGATGAAGGTCTATACTGGCATGATGGTCTGCATCTGTCCAGGAAGGAAACACGTCCCTAGGTGACAGGTTTAAAGGCTTCCTTGCAACTAAACTAGCCAAGGGAGGTGCTGATAGGAAACAGGAAGTTCAAGCCTCCCCAAAGCACATGGCAGGTAGTAGGGTAAACACTGAGGTACAGAGCTTGACAGAGGGCAGGACAGGAGTAAGTGGAAAAATGGACAAGGGCAATAAGAGCAGGGATGGGGTAAAAAAGGATAAAGCCAACATTAAATGGAGGGCAATGAGTACCAATGCTCGTAGTCTGGGAAACAAGCTTCCAGAGCTAGTAGCCCTGATGGAAGTGGAACACTTGGATATTGTGGCAGTCACAGAAACATGGTACACTAAGAACCATGACTGGGATGTCAACATACCAGGGTACACAATCTACAGAAGGGACAGGAGGGAAAAGAGGAGGTGGAGTAGCTCTCTACATAAGGGAAGGGATCAAAGTAACAGAACTAAAAGGTGAAGGGGAGGACAAGAGGAACTCTGGTCACACTGGAGACAGGGAATGGCATCACAATCCACACAGGGTTGTATACAGACCCCCGTCTCAAGGGAGGAAATGGACAAGAAAATGATAGAGGCATTCTCAAAATGGCTGAAAAGGGGAGATACTGTTGATGGGGGACCTGAATATGCCAGATGTTAACTGGGCAACATGGACTGCAGCCACATCCAAGAGCAGGGTCATTCTCGATGCCCTACAGGGAGCATCCCTTAGACAGCTAGTGGTGGAACCCACTCGGGAGGGAGCAATATTAGACCTGGTACTCTCAAACAGAGAGAGGATCACAAACTTAGAAGTCAGTAGACACCTGGCAACAAGCGACCACTGCACAGTGTGCTTCACAATAAACACAACCATGGAGACAAGCCATACAAATACAAGGATACTGGACTTCAGAAGGGCTGACTTTGGCAAAATGGGTGAATACCTGAGGAATGCATTAGCAAATGGCCAGAAAGGAGGGGTGGAAGAACAATGGAGAAAAATCAAAACTGCCATCATGGAGGCAACAAGCCTTTGTGTGAAACAAATAAAGAAAACAAAGCGGAATAAAAAACCACTATGGCTCTCAAAAGAAGTGTCAGGGAAGGTTAAGGAGAAAAAGGCTGCATTCAAAAAGTATAAGGAATCACAGACAGAGCACAACAGGGGACTGTATCAATTAAAGCAGAAAGAAGTGGGGAAGGCAGTCAGAAAAGCAAAGGCCCAAACCGAGGAAAGGATAGCCAACTCAGTTAAGAAGGGGGATAAAACCTTTTATAGGTACATTAGGGAACATAGAAAGGCTAAGGGAGGATAGGGAAGATTAATAAGGAGAGGAGGTGGGCAGAGGAGACAGTGAAAAGGCAGAGATAATGAATGAATACTTTTGCTCAGTATTCACAAAAGAAGAAGAGGAGGAGTTACCTAAACCAAACAGTAGAAGCACTCTGGATAGTGGGGTTGATACCAGTCCATTTAAAGAGAAGAGTACTGAAAGAACTTCTAAAACTCAAGGTGGACAAAGCAATGGGGCCTGACAGGATTCACCCTAGAATCCTAAAAGAGCTAAGGAGGACCTAGTGACACCACTAACCACTTTTTAACAAATCATGGGAAGATGGGTTGGTACCTGAGGACTGGAGGAGGGCAGATATGATTCCCTTCACAAAAGTGGGAGCAAGGCAGAAGCAGAAAACTACAGACCTGTTAGTTTGACCTCAGTGGTGGGGAAAATGATGGAATCACTTCTGAAAGAAAGAATTGTTGAGTACCTAGAGGCCAGCGGGGCACTGGACCCAAAGCAGCATGGATTCACAGCAGGAAGGTCATGTCAGACAAATCTAATCGATTTCTTTGACTGGGTGACCAAAGTAATAGACCAGGGAGGGTCTGTGGATATGGTCTATCTAGACTTTAGCAAGGCATTTGACACAGTCTTGCACAAAAGATTAATAATCAAGTTAGCCAGCCTGGGAGTGGGTCCCAGGGTGGTAGCCTGGGTAGAAAACTGGTTGCACAACAGGACACAGAAGGTAATAGTGAATGGAACACATTCTGAAGGGTTACTAGTGTGGGTACCTCAGGGCTCAGTACTGGGTCCAGTCCTCTTTAACGTCTTTATAGGTGACATTGCAGAGGGTCTGGAAGGAAAGGTATGCCTCTTTGCGGATGACACAAAGATCTGTAACAGAGTTGATACACAAGGGGGGGTAGAAAGGATGAGAAGGGACTTGGCAAGGTTGGAGGAATGGTCAGACATATGGCAACTTAGAGTCAATGCAAAGAAGTGCAAAGTAATGCACCTGGGAAATAAAAATCCAGGAGAAGAGTACACAATAGCAGGAGAGGTACTACCAACAACAATAATGGAAAGGGATCTGGGTGTAGTCATATCAGATGGCCTAAAGGTGGGTATGCAATGTGAGAAGTCAGTAGGGAAAGCCAGGGGGATACTGGGATGCATAGGGAGGGCATCACAAGTAGAAAAAGGAAGTGGTTATCCTCTATACAGACAGTTGGTGAGACGCCATCTGGAGTACACGTGCAGTTTGGAGACCTCATCTACGCAAGGACATAGACAGGATGGAAGCAGTCCAGAGGAGGGCAACTAAAATGGTGCAGGGTCTACATCAGAAACCATATGAAGAGAGACTGAGAGAGCTTAATATGTATACCCTTGATGAAAGGAGGGACAGGGGACATGATAGAAACCTTTAAGTACCTCAAGGGAATCAACAAAGTCCAGGAGGGTAGCATCTTTCAGAAAAGAATGTAGTAAGAACAAGGGGGCACAATTTAAAGTTAGAGGGGGGAGACGGCTCGGGGTAATGTGAGGAAATTCTTTTTCACGGAGAGAGTGGTGGACGCATGGAACCGCCTTCTTGGAGTGGTTGTGGGGTCTAAAACAGTGGAGGAATTCAAACATGCATGGGACAGACATAAGGCAATTATAGTGGGGGGGTTGCAGGAAATAGGCTGTTGTTTAACTAGAATCTGCAGCTTATCCAGCAGGTAGGGAAATGGGCAGACTGAGTGGGCCAAGTGGTCCTTATCTGCCGTCAAAGTCTATGTTTCTATGCTCAGTTTTCACAGTAGAAGGGGAATGGGAGGGACCACAAAAAAAGGTACCAGAAGATTCGAGGAGAATGAAATAAACAGTAGTCCATTTTCAGTGGGGAGAGTTTGGAAAGCACTTGACAACCGGAAAGTAGACAAAGCTATGGGGCCAGACAGGGTACATCCAAGAGTACTGAGGGAACTTAGGGAGGTACTATCTGCACCTCTGACAGACCTTTTTAACAGATCAGTGGAGACTGGTGTGGTCCCAGAGGACTGAGAAGAGCAGATGTAGTCCCACTTCATACAAGTTCTAGCCAGAGCCAATAGGGCTGTGGTGAGCCGACAAATGACCAAAGTTGCACCTGTGCGTAGAAAATTTGGAACGGCCGGGTGTAAACTTGGCCATTTTTTGGAGTTGTTTCACTAAATATTTAACATGGCCTTTTTGGAACCCCACCTCATGAAAAGTGCCACTGTCATTTTGTTCACTTGTCCCAAAAGGTGATTTCGCAGAGCAACTACGTCGTTCCATGCCACAGGTGTGGAAACACATTTTGGGCAGGATGTGAAAAATGACAGCTGTACTGTTAATAAGGAGGTGTGCAAAGATGACAATGTTGAAAATCTGGAGTGAAAATATAAAAAACTGGTGAAGATAGGAGCGTGCATACACACTGCACAACACATGGTAGTCACGCAGTCATTTTTGGGAATTTTTTCACCAAATTTGCAACATGGGCTTTTTGGGACCCCACCTAATGAACAGTGCCTCTCAGCTCCTTGTTTCTTTCGTCAGTGGTTCTTCTTTTTGGCAGGGGAAGGGCCCAGCCACCAACCCCCCATTCCCAACTACCCCATGCTACACTCCTTTTATAGGGTAGCACAGTCATGACATTTCCTGTAGCAAAGCAGGAAGGGGAGGATCAGAGTAGTATCCACACAGTGACCTCATTTACAAGGGCACAAGTAATTTAACTTGTTATAACAAGTTATACAAAAACGAACAAAACACAAAATAACATTTTTGCTTTCATTTTCCTCCTTCTAATTACTCTGACCAGGTTATAAACTCAGCAACTCATCTGGAATGGATATTATTAACTGCAGGTCACTTTTCAAAAGGGCAATTATACAGGATTTAGGACACTGTCCTACCCGCTGGACCCCTGGAGATCTAAGGGCTCCGCACCAGGCAGCATGGGCAGCGACTGTGCGCCTCAAATCGCATATTCAGGAGGAAATATATTATAAGAACCACCCGCCATTTCCCCAACATCCAACAGAAGCACCTTGGCCGCAGAGGGTAGTTGGTCTGGGAGGTTGGCAAGTGGTTAGGAGGGGAAAATTGGGTGCCCCATCACTCAGTGCTCTCCAACGTATCACCTCCACAAACTATACAAAAACTACAAACAGGTATCGGCCTCTATCTCCGAAATCAAACAAAGGGGCAGAGGACACTGCAGAGCAGGACACTGCAACACAGGAGCTAGCACAACAAAACTCGCCCAAAACAGGGACCAAAACAAAAAAAGCAAAAAGGAAATCCAAAACACTTCTGATCATGGGAGACTCCATGATTTGGGGAGTTGATGCCTACCTCCAGCCAGGGATAATGGTCAGATGTCTCCCAGGTACATCAGCGTGGAGAGACACTGATCACATTGCTAAAATCGTGCAGGAAGCAGGAGAAAATATCGATCTCCTGGTACACATAGGGACTAATTATCTTGCAAGCAGGTCAGTTGTGGAGACCAGGGAACACCTGACCAGGCTGGGTGACAAACAGTCATCCATTTCATCCGGCATCTCCTTTTCTGAGATCCTGCCAGTCTGGGAGAGGGGGCAGATGGATGGAAGGTTAGAGAAGGGAAGATAGGGGAGCTAAACATGTGGCTCAAGAGCTGGTGCCAGGAAAAAGGACACAAATTTATAGGCAACTGGCAACAGTTTTGGGAGCGAAAGTTCTTTAAATTCGATGGACTGCATCTGACTAAGAAGGGAGTCAGTGCATTGGAGCAGAAGTTTGACGTCTTTGCAGAATATTTAAACTAGCAAATGGGGAGGGGGTGCAGCACCCGATACATCAAATGAAAAGAACACCCCTTCCCCCCTCAGCTAGTGATCAAACACGAGTTCAGCATGTTTGTAGTTCATTTGCATCACCAGGTAAGGAAAGGTCAACAACTAACGCACCGAAATCTGGCCAATGGAAAATCATGTACACAAATTCTCGCAGTCTGGGAAACAAGATCCCGGACCTGCAGGCAACAATGATAGAGGCTAAACTGTACATAGTAGCAATTAGCGAGACATGGTTCACCAGTAACCACACTTGGAAGACTTCAGTACCCGGGTATGTACTGTTCAGAAGAGACCGAGGTGCAAAAAGGAGGGGTGGAGCAGCCCTTTATGTCAATGAAAATATCAAAGCTACAGAAATTCAGAATACACATAAGGAGCCAGAAGAACTGTGGGTCACCCTGGAAACAGGAAATGGGACTGCCATACGAATTGGAGTTGTCTACAGGCCTCCAGACCAGGGGGAGGACATAGACACATTACTGTTAGAAGATATACAAAACATGACAGCTAAAGGGGAGGTTCTGATAATGGAAGACTTCAATATGCCAGATACAGATTGGTCAATACCAGCAGGAACATATGCCAGAACTAGACACATGGTGGATTCCCTGCAGGGGGAGGGCTTCAAACAACTGGTAGAACAACCCATAAGAGACAGGGCTATCCAAGATCTAGTACTGACTAACGGGGAAAGGATCACAAATCTCCAGGTAGAAGGTCACCAGGGGTCCAGTGACCATCACATGGTATGGTTCAATTTGGCCACTAGAACTAAATCATCCCACTCCAAGGCAAAACTATGGGACTTCAGAGGAGCTGACCTTGATAAGATGGCCAAAAGAGTTAAGCTAGCCCTGGCAAGAAGAAATACAGGTGAGGGGATACAGGCAAAGTGGGCAAGCATTAAGGGTGCAATACCCGAAGCAAAATCCCACTGTGTTAGAGAGAAAGGCAACAGCAAAAGAATACGGAAACCACTTTGGTTCTCAAGAACAGTGGCAGAAAGGTCAAGACCAGAAGGCTGGCCTTCAAGAAATACAAGGAAACGCAGCGGGATGAAGATAGGGAGGCATATCAAACTTTCCTAAGGGAAGCAGGGAAGGCAGTAAGGCAGGCAAAGGCCCAAACCGAGGAAACACTAGCATGAACAGTAAAAGAAGGTGACAAGACTTTCTATAGATACCTTAGTGAAAGGAGAAAGCCCAGAGGGGGTATTGCTAAGATCAAAGGGGATAAGGGGGTGTGTGAGGAGGAGGACCAAGGAAAATCATCTATCCTAAACAGATACTTCTGCTCAGTGTTTACTGAGGAAAAGGTAGGGCAGGGCCCACAGCTCAGCACCATGGACACAGAGGGGAGGGGAGGGAGGTGTGCACTAGTCCCTTCACAAAATAAAGGGTCCTCCAAGAGCTCGATCAGCTCAGGGTGGACAAGGCAATGGGACCTGATGGCATACATCCCAGGGTACTAAAGGAGCTATGGGTGGAACAAGCAGAGACATTATCAGAACTGTTTAGTGAGTCTCTGAGCACAGGAGAGGTCCCATAAGACTGGAGCAGGGCTCATGTGATCCCGCTCCACAAAAGTGGTAGCAGGGAGGACGTAGGAACTACAGACCAGTCAGTCTTACCTCAGTAGTGGGCAAGAATTTGGCGGCACTCCTGAAGGAAAGGATAGTGCAACACCTGGAATCCATAGGAACACAGGATCCAACACAGCATGGGTTTACAACAAGAAGGTCCTGTCAAACTAATCTCATAGATTTCTTTGACTAGTTACCCAGAGTGGTGGACCAAGGGGGAGCAGTTGATGTTGCCTACCTTGACTTCAGTAAAGGTCTCGATACTGTTCCACATAGAAGATTGATTAATAAGTTGTGTAGGCTCGGGCTGGGTCAGAAGTTGGTCAACTGGGTGGCAAACTGGTTGGTGGGCAGAAAACAGAGAGTGGTGTTAAATGGTATACTGTCAGAAGAGATGCAAGTCACAAGTGGGGTACCTCAGGGATCAGTCCTGGGGCCAGTCCTCTTCAATATCTTCATCAGTGACATTGCAGATGGACTGAAGGGTAAGGTTTGTCTGTTTGCAGAGGACACCAAGATCTGCAACAGAGTAGATGGTCCTGGCGGTGGGAAGAATGAGAAGAGATCTGGATTAACTGGCAAAATGGTCGGAAGAGTGGCAAGTGGGGTTTAACTCAAAAGAAGTGCAAGATCATGGACATAGGAAGAAACCACGAAGCCACCTATAAATTTAGGAGGGTTGCTGGCAATCAAGGGAAGAAAGAGACTTGAACATCATTATCACAGATGACCTGAAATCATCAAGCAGACCACTAAAGCAGTAGGTAAGGCTATAGGGATGTTGGCGTGTATTAGTAGGAGTATCACAAGTCGAAGAGGGAGGTAATAATCCCTCTTTACAAGACACTGGTTAGGCCCCATCTGGAGTACTGCGTGCAGTACTGGAGGCCACACCTGCACAAGGACATTAACAAAATGGATGCAGTCCAGAGAAGGGCAACCAAAATGAGTGCATAAGAAAACATAGGAGGACAGATAAACGCAGCTCAATATGTATACCCTAGAGCAAAGGAAGGAGAGAGGTGATATGATCGAAACATTCAAACATCTTAAGGGCATTAACAAGGTGAAAGAGTCTAACATGTTTCAATATAAGAAAGCTAGCAGGACAAAAGGACACAACATGAGATTAGAGGGAGGCCGATTAAGGGGGAATGTGAGGAAGTTCTTTTTCACAGAAAGGATGCTGGATGCATGGAATGGCCTACCTCAGGAAGTGGTGGATATAAATACAGTGCAGGGCTTCAAACAGGCATGGGACAGACATAAGGGAGCAATAAAGATGAGTATGAATAGATAGGCCATTGACAGAGCAAAGGCCAATGGCACATTCATAAGGTAGAAAAAATGGGCAGACTGGATGGGCCTTGTGGTCCTTATCTGCCGTCAACTTCTACGTTTCTCTGTTTTTATTTTTCTAGTGGCACTGTTGTTTTGTTAATCGGTCCCAAAAGGTGATTCCGTGCAGCGACTGCAAAATCACCTTTCGGGACTGAGTAACCAAACGACAGTGACAGTGTTCATGAGGTGAGATACCAAGAACCTCATGTTGAAAATTTGGGGCCAAAATTCCTAAAAATTGCTGATATATCAAGGTAAGTTGAAAACCCCATTGAGTGCCATTATACGACACTTACCTTCGATTCTTCAGTTTGCGGTTCGGCTTTTAAGAGTGCAGATGTGTCCCGGTCCAGAGAAGATGACAGCGCCCGACCTCTGGAGGTAAGTATGGGAGTGAGGGAGCAGTAAGGGAGGTGGGTCCTCAGTGGGAGGGTGGGGGATGAGGGAGGAGGCCTGGGAGACAACTTGACGACGGACCGTTTTCTTTACAGGTAAAAATACATCGGGGGACTGTTTTCTTTATTTACAGGGAAAAACAATTTGGGTACACTGGGTGGGCTCCAGTGTACCCACATGAGATGGGGGGACATGATGCAGACACATGGATTGGGCACCCTGATGGGGGGGGATGAATAAAAAAATAGTGTACACTGGGGTGGGCTCGGTGTGCCACATGGGTGGGGGGTACATGATGCTGACATGGAGATTGGGCACCCGATGTTGTACGGAGGCCAAAAAAACCCATAAATTTGGGCACACTAGGGGGGCTTCCAGTGTGCCACATGAGTTGTGGGGGAGATTACATGATGCCGACACAGGCATTGGGCACCCTGATGTCTGCGCCGGCACAGTAAATGGAGGGAGCAGGGAGGACTGCAGCAGTGGGAGGAAGCGGGTGGGTTTCATTACTCGCCGGTGCTGGGAATAAACGGAGGGAGCGGAAGGACAGGAGCAGTAGGAGGGTATGGGAGGCAAGCCATCCACAAGATGGAGGATGCGACTGAACTGTGCATGCGTAGTCGCGGTTCACAAGATGGCGGCACCAGGAATATGGAAGTAACAGCTGAAACAGTGCGTCTGTTACTCCATTGTGGATGATCGAGATGGAGTTTACAAGCTCTGTTGGCCGTTCAGAAGAATACTTCCAAATGTCCAATGGAAGGTGCCATGATCAGCCGTTTTAGGAGCAACAGATCGATTGCAAAATGGCTTTAGGCTCCGCTCACAGTCATAAAAGTGGTAGCAAGGAAGAGGTGAGCAATCATAGGCCTGTTAGCCCCACATCAGTGCTGGGTAAATTAATGGAAACACTATTAAAGGAAAGGATTGTGTAATATCTTGTATCCAGTGGATTGCAGGACCCAAGGCTGCATGGTTTCACAGAGGGAAGGTCATTTATTTTTATTTATTTATTTCAATCTAGGATTACAATACCTTTGAACCAAGGCTCTTTTACAAAGGTTCCACGTCAGCATGTGCAACAGTCATCATTTTTAGTTACAAACATATAGTCATTGACTTACAGACATGTAATAAACCAGTACAAAGACTTGAGCTATGAGCAAGACAAGGGAAGGGGGAGTGAGGATGGGAGATGGGAAGAGATGCAGGGGTGAGAGGAGTCTAGGGGAGGTGGTTGGGGGCAGGGGCAGGAGTGGAGATACAGAGGGAGGGTGGGCGGGCGGGAGACAGTGCAGCCAGGGGGCCTTGTCGGGGAGTATGACAGGTAAGGTGCTAGGGGTGCAAAGACTGATTGTGAGTGCTGGGTGCTGAGGCATGTGCAGCTGGAACGGTGGAAATGTTAAGATGGGCAATCACAGGATACAAGCAGTGAGAGGCGCAGCTTGGACTTGAAGAGGCCGAGTGTTGGAGTGGTCGCTATGTCGCTGCCAAGAGAGTTGGGCCAGTTGGATGCCCGATAGGCAAATGATCTTTGTCCTTGGGTCATGCGACATTGTGGGATATGTAGTAGATGGGAATTGTATCTCCTTGTAGTGATGTTCCTATGTCTAGGCTTAAGGAGGGCACAGACACCAGGTGGGGCAAGCACCATTATAATTTTCTTGGCTGTGATGCAGGTTTTGTAATTTATGCGTTTGTCCAGTTGAAGCCATCCAGATTGGGAATAAAGGTCAGATGTATGGGTACGGCGATGTGAGCCAGTGATGAGATGTCAGGCCTTATTCAGGGAGGTCGCAATACATTTGAGAGCAGTGGTAGCTGCAGACCCATATATGATAGACCATAGTCTATGATGCTGACGATGGAGCTTTGGAGGCCACTGACAAGTGCTTCTGGGGGGTTAGATGCTTCCTGTGCCAGAATAATGTGCCTAACCCTCGCACTGGCAGACTCTAAAATACTGTTGTATATGGACAGCGTGAGTGAGAGGTGGGGGACCAAGGGTGATGCCGAGGTACTGAATGATTGTGTTTGCTCTAGGATGGCTCCTTGGTCAGTTGCAATGAAGGGTGGATTTGTTTGTTTTGTTGTGGGGCTTCAGAAGACCATAGACTTGTTTTTTTCTTATTGAGAAGTAGTTTATGATTTAGGAACCAGGATTCGATGGAGGAGAAGGCCCGCTGAAGTTTATTTTGTAATTGGATTGGATCAGAGTCCGAGGTGAGGATCACAGCATCATCGGCATAGAGAATTATTTGTTCTGGGCAGCTGTCCGGTAGTGAGTTTAAGAACAGGCTAAAGAGGAGGGATCCCAGAATGAAGCCCTGAGGGACTCCTGGGCGGACCAGTCTAGGGTCCGAGAGTGTATCAGTGATTCTTACTGATTGGGACCATTCTTCAAGGTAGCTCTTAAACCAGCCAATGGAGTCGGTTGACAGCCCAGTGTTCTGAAGCTGGACAAGCAGGAGGCGGTGATTGATGGTGTCGAAGGCTTTAGTTAAGTCAATGTAGACTGAGCCTAGTAGTTCAGCGGAGTCAAGTGCGTTGTGGATTGCGCCAGTGAATTCAAGTAGGGCTGTGGAGGTGCTGTGACCTTTGCGGAACCAGTGTTATTGCTTGCACAGGATGTTGTATGTATCCAGGTATTCTGTGAGCTGGTCTGAGATGATGCGTTCTAGTGCCTTGGAGAGTGGGGGCAGTAGGGAGATAGGTCTGTAGTTATTGTGGGCAATTTTGTCACCACTTTTATGGATTGGGGTGACAGTGGCAGATTTCCATCTGTCTGGGAACTAACTGAGGCTGAGAAAGAGGTTGAAAATTCTGGTCAGAGGACTAAGCACCTCATCAAGTGTGAGAGACAGGATTTTGAGATCGAGGGAGTCATTACTGAATCTTGATTTACCAAGGGCTTTGGTAAGATATTTGAGTACTTGGTGAGCCTTGACTGCTTTGAAGTAGAAGCGGAGGGAGCTGGTGGGAGTAGTGTTCATTGCGGACAGAGGGGCTTCACCATCTTTGAAGTAGTCCTGGTGTAGGACAGCGCTGAGGTCAGTAAAGGCTTTGTTAAAGGTATCCGCAATGGCTTTTGGGTTAAGGTTTGTGGTTCCGTTGATGTTGAGTATTGATGGGGGGGGTTTTGGACGGATTCCCGGTGAGTTCCTTTATGTTCTTCAAGAATTCCCGACCATTGCCCCAGGAGTTTGTGAGGGCATGCTTATAGTAGGCGGACTTCGTTTGCTGGATGGTTTTGGTGCAGTCATTGCGGGCACATTTGTAGTTTTGGGTGTCGTTTTGCCTTCCAGAGTTTCTGGCCAGCTCCCATGGGTCATGCCAAACAATCCTGACAGACACGGTCATACCAGGGTACACTATGTTCAGAAGGGACAGGGTAGGAAGGACAGGTGTGGGAGTGATGCATTATGTGAAGGACAGCAAAAAAGCAACAGAAATACAGGGTATCCAGGTGAAGGCAGAGGTGCTGTGGGTTACCCTTGAGTCGGGCAAAAGTGCCACTATTTGGACAGGGGTGATGTACAGGCCTCCAGCACAGGGTGAGAACCTTGATAGGGAAATGTTAGAAGCAATTAGCAAAATGGCTAACAAGGGGGAAGTGAAATACTGCTGGTGGGGGGCTTCAAAATGCCAGCTGTTTGGAGCTTTCCTATAGCAGCTTCTTCCTGGAGCAGGGACAGCTTGGAATTCCGGCAGGGGGCATTCCTCAGGCAACTGGTCAGTGAACCCACTTGTGATGGGGCAGTACTAGATCTGGTGCTTACAAATGGTGATAGGTTTGAGGATGTCAAGGTGGGAAGCCATCTGGGGACCAGTGATCACTGTACAGTGTGGTTCCACATAAGAACTGCTGCAGAATCAAACCACATGATGGTGAGAGTCCTGGACTTCAGAAGGGTTGACGTTATAAAGATGGGGGGATGCCTCAGAAAAAACTTGGCAGGGGCTAAGAACCTGGAGTGGGGGGAGGAAAAGTGGGCCAAACTAAATTAGAGGATAGTGAGGGCAATAAACCTATGTGTCAAGCAGGTAAGCGAAAGAAAAAGGAGACCCCTGCGCTGTGGTTCTTCAAAGAGGTGGCAGAAAAAGTAAAGGCTATAGGAATAGCATTCAAAAGGTATAAGGAGACCCAGAGGGAGGAGGATAGGGAGGTGTATCTGAAGGGAGGCAAGCAAGCAAAGCTGTTAAGAAGGCAAAGGTGCAAACGGAAGAAAGAATAGCTCAGGGAGTATCAAAAGGGGACAAGATATTTTCCAGGTATGTGACCGAAAAAAGGAAGACAAAGGGAGGGATTGTGCAGTTAAAGAGGGAGGGGGTGATTGTATGGAGGGGATCAAGACAAGGTAGACATCTTGAACAAATACTTCTGCTTATTATTCACAGTAGAAGAGGAGTGGGAGGGACCTCAAAAAGGCACTAGAGTTTTTGAGGGGAGAGAAGTGGACACCAGGCCATATTTTGATGAGAAAGTCCATAAAGCACTCACTAACATGAAGGTGGACAAAGCTATGTGGCTAGATGGGGTACTGAGGAAGCTCAGGGAGATACTGGCTGCACCTCTGGCAGACCTTTTTAACAGATCACTGGAGACCTGCATGGTCCCATGGGACTGAAGAACAGCAGAGGTAGTCCCACTGGTATTACTGGTAGTAAGGAGAAGGCGAGATTATAGGCCTGTCAGCCTGACATTGGTGGTGTTAAGTTGATGGAAACACTACTTAAGGAAAGGATTGTGGAATATCTTGTATCCACAGGATTACAGGATCCAAGGTGGCATGGTTTCATGTGGGGACAGTAATGCCAAACAAATCTGATAGATTTCTTTGACAGGGTGACCAACGAGTTGGATCAGGGAGGGCCAGTGGACATGGCCTACCTGGACTTCAGCAAGGCTTTCAACATCATTCCACACAGTAGACTGGTAAGCAAGTGGGAGGGTTTAGGGATGGGTAATAAGGTAGTAACCTGGGTAAAACACTGGTTAGCAGACAGGACACAGAGGGTAGTGGTAAACAGAGTTCGCGCTGAGGAGGGGAGGGTGACCAGTGGGGTACATCAGGGATCAGTGCCGAGACTAGTCCTCTTCAATGTCTTCATAAGTGACATTGCAGAGGAACTGGAAGGAAAGGTCTGCTCCTTTGCCAATGACACCAAGATCTGCAACAGAGTGGACATTCCAGGGGTGGTGGTGGAGAGGATGGGTAGGGATCTGAAAAGATTGAAGGCTTGGTCAAGGATATGGCAGCTGGGTTTCAATGCAAAACAGTTTAAAATAATGCACTTGTGCTAAAGTAACGCGGGAGCAGAGTACAAAATGGGCAGAACCATACTGACAAGACAAAGCAGGAAAGAGACCTAGGGGTAATCATATCGGATGTGACAAGGCAGTCGGAAGGGCAAGTGGGATGCTAGGGTACACAGGAAGAGGTGTTGCCAGCAGGAAGAGGGAGGTGGTGCTGCCCCTGTATAGATCACTGATAAGACTGACCCTTGAACACTGTGTCTAGTTCTGGAGACCACACCTCAGGAAGGACACAGAGTGGAGGCAGTCCAGAGGAAGGCCACCAAAATGGTGCAGGGCCTGCATCAAATGCCCTACAAGAAGAGGCTAAAGGAGCTAAACATGTAAACCCTGGAGGAGAGGAGGGAGAGAGGGGGACATGACAGAAACCTTTAAATACCTAGCAGGGGTTAATAAGGTGCAAGAGGAGAGTATTTTTCAACGAAAAAGGTGCTCTAGAACAAGAAGGCATGCTATGAAACTGGAGGGGGTAGTTTCAGGAGGGATGTGAAGAAGTACTTCTTCACGAAAAGGGTGGTGGATCCCTGGAACAGCCTTCTGGTGGAAGCAGTGGGGGTGAAAACAGTAGAGGGGGTTCAAAAATGCCTGGAACAGACACAAGGGAATTGTAGGGGTAAGAAAGAGAGGTGGAATTGTATGGGTGAGCAAGGGAGGGGAAGAGTGGGTGCCATACGTAGATCAAGTGAGGTCTGCAGCAAAAAAAAAAAATGGAGCAGACTGGGTGGGCCCAGTGGCCCTTATCTACTGTCACATTCTATGTTTCTACGACTTCTTTAACTGGGTGACCAAGGAGCTAGGTGTGACTTACCTGGATTTCAGCAAGGCATTCAACATGGTTCCACACAGGAGACTAATGAGCAAGTTGAGTAACCTTAGGGGTAAATAACAAGGGGGTAACCTGGCTAAGAAATTGGTTAGTGGAAAGGACACAGAGGGTAGTGGTGAATGGAATGTGCTCCAAGGGAGGGAGGGTAACCAGTGGGGTACCTTATGGATCAGTGTTGGGACCTGTCCTCTTCAATATCTTTGTAACTAACATAGTGGAAGAACTGGAATGGAATGTCTGCCTCTTTGCAGATTACACCAAGATCTGTAACAGACTGGACACACTTGGGGGTGGATTGAATGTGCAGGGATCTAAAGAGACTGGAAGAGTGGTCAAGAGTATGGCAGTAGGGTTTTAATGAAAAAAGTGCAAAATAATGCACCAATGCCATAGGAACCCGGGGGCAGAGTATGGGTGGAGTGATACTGACAAAGACCAAACAGGAAAGAGATCTCGGGGTAATCATATCAGATGACCTAAAGGTGGCCACACAGTGTGATAAGGCAGAAATGCTGGTGGGATGTTGGAAAGCATAGGTAGGGGTATCTCCAACAAGAAGAGGGAGGTGGTTCTGCCCCTATATAAATCGCTGGTAAGACCCCACCTTGAGTACTGTGTACAGTTCTGGAGACCACATCTCAGAAAGGACACAGACAGAGTGGACTACCAAAATGGTGCAGGGTCTACAACAAAAGCTGTATGAGGAGAGGCTAAAGGAGGTAAATATGTACACCCTGGCGGAGAGGAGGGAGAGAGGGGATATGACAGAAACCTTTAAATACCTTAGAGGGGTTAATTAGGTACAGAAGGAGAGCAACTTTAGGAGATAAAAGGTACTCTGAAACAAGGGGGTATGATATGAAGCTAAACTGGGGTAAATTCAGGAGGGATGTAGGAAGTACTTTTTCACAGAAAGGGTGGTGGATACCTGGAATAGCCTTCCAGAGGAGGTAATGGGGGTGACAACAGTAACTGGGTTCAAAAATGCCTGGGATAGGCACAAGGGAATTGAGGGGGTAGGAGAGAGGGGAGAAGAGACCTCAACATGGATTAAGCAGGGTCGGGGGGAAAAACACACAATTGGGCAGACTGGGTGGGCCCAGCGGCCCTTATCTGCCATCACATTCTATGTATCTGTATATACTGTATCTATCTGCCAATATGGCAATAGGGATTAATTAAAACAGGATGAGGAGAGGGAAGGGTGCCACTTAAACACCAGGGAGTAGTTGGCATGAGACAGAGAGAGGGAATGGCAGGGAAGGGGTGCTAATTATGCAGGTGCTGCTGCAAGATGCATGTCCTCCTCTCTCAGCCTCTACCCATCCTCTATATTGGGTCAGTAGGATAAATTGGTGTAGTTGCCAGATGCATATTGTCCTTCCTCAGCCCATACCTATCCTCTATATTGAGGAAGGCGGATATGTAAATATAGATGCAAGATGCATGCCCTCCTCCCTCAGTCCCTAACCATCTTCTATACTGAGCAAGGCAGATAGATGCAAGATGTATGTCCTCCTCCCTCAGCCCCAACCCACCCTTGAAACTGAGGGAGGCGGATGTGCAGGTGCAAATATAGATGCAAGATGCACGTCCTCCTCCCTCAGCCCCTACCCATCCTCTAAATTGAGGGAAGCAGATGTGCTGGTGCAAATACAGATGCAAGATGCACATCCTCCTCCTCCCTCAGCCCTTACCCATCCTCTACATTGAGGGAGGCGGATATGCAGGTGCAAATATAGATGCAAGATGCATGTCCTCCTCCCTCAGCCCCTACCTATCTTCTATACTGAGGGAGGCGGATGTGCTGGTGCAAATATAGATACAAGATGCACATCCTCCTCCCTCAGCCCCTACCCATCCTCTAAACTGAGGGAGGCAGATGTGCAGGTGCAAATATAGATGCAAGATGCAGGTCCTCCTCCCTCAGCCCCTACCCATCCTCGAAACTGAGGGAGGTGGATATGCAGGTGTAAATATAGATGCAAGATGCACGTCCTCCTCCCTCAGCCCCTACCTATCTTCTATATTGAGGGAGGAGGATGTGCAGGTGCAAATATAGATACAAGATGCATGTCCTCCTCCTCCCTCAGCCCCTACCCATCCTTTAAATTGAGGGAGGCGGATGTGCTGGTGCAAATATAGATGCAAGATGCAGGTCCTCCTCCCTCAGCCCCCACCCATCCTCTATATTGAGGGAGGCAGATATGCAAGTGCAAATATGGATGCAAGATGCACATCCTCCTCCCTCAGCCCCTACCCATCCTTTAAATAGAGGGAGGCGGATGTGCTGGTGCAAATATAGATACAAGATGCACGTCCCCCTCCCTCAGCCCCTACCCATCCTCTAAACTGAAGGAGGCGGATATGCAGGTGCAAATATAGATGCAAGATGCAGGTCCACCTCCCTCAGCCCCTACCCATCCTCTAAACTGAGGGAGGCGGATATGCAGGTGCAAGTATAGATGCAAGATGCAGGTCCACCTCCCTCAGCCCCTACCCATCCTCTACACTGAGGGAGGTGGATATGCAGGTGCAAATATAGACGCAAGGTGCATGTCCTCCCCCTTCCCTCAGCCCCTACCCATCCTCTATATTGAAGGAGGCGGATATGCAGGTGCAGATGCAGTTGCACGTCCTCATCCCTCAGCCCCTATCTGTACTCTTGTAACCACCCCCACCCGCAAGGTGTGAGACTACACCTGTCTGATAATACCTGGGCGCAGTCTATAATGCCTTCGGGTGAATGGCGCTTGGGCTTGGTCGGTGTTGGAGGCAATAAAAATATGGTGCGGTGCTTCCACCTACGAGGATTCTTTTGACAAATGGCTGCCAGGGTACTGGCCCATAGGAAATTAATGTAACCCCCACACTCATGCTGAGGAACCCTTATTATTATGCATAACCCCCCCCAACTTATACTCTATGCATCCAAACACAACCATATGCAAAACACAATACACTGCAATTTAAACACAAGGGATATTTGTTAGGGGAACAGGAACAGGTTCTGGGTGGAGAAACTGAATGGATTAACTACAGTGAAACAGATCTGAGATCACTCCCCAAATCCCACCACCCTCTGGTGGGTACTCACACAGAATTTAATGTTTCCCCCTACTGGTGTATCAGTACCCCAAAGTCCCTTGGGAGCTCCCAGTGCAGTCTGTTAACTGTGTGCACACTGGGCAGCTGCAGGCCTGATATTAGATCATGGTGCAGTACCACTTGAAGGCTGGTGGTTGGACAGCTCAAACAAATTATTCAACACAAATGGTAGTTGCTCCTGGCTGTTGCCATCCCATAAATGGGTTTTAAATAATCACACAGAAATGCCCAACAATTACTCTTATCTGTTCCTGGCTAGCAGAAGAATTGGATGGGTATTAACCCAGTACTCATGACCATAGCAGAATCTGCAGGTTAGCTCTGTCGGGATGTTTCCTTCAAGGTTGCATATACAGGAAATGGTACAGGTGCGACGGACCCAATGTGCTTCTGGGTGATGAGAGGTGCAGGTCGTGCTGGTCTCTGGTGTCCTCTTCACCCCATAAGGAGCTTGCCTTCACCTACCCCCAAGGAGCAGGCAGTCACTCAGGGCCTCGGGACTTAGAACCTCTATCAGGACAAGTCCTAATAGCTCACATAGCCCAGGTAGGAGCTTTGGTGTTGTTCCTGGAGGAAACAGAAATCTTTGTGCAAACATCCTTTAAATAGCTTTCTTCCAGCCTTGTGGTTGACCACTTACTTTTCTCATAGGTTTTTTCCCCCTTGTGTCTCCCAGACAAATCTGCAGTACTGCACCTGTCTTTCTCTTGTGCAGAAAACCAGGGATCAAATATTAGTGGCTGGCATTTCTTGCATTATTCATTATGCTAAACCCCTTGCTCTCAGTGGCGGTCAGTTCCTGAGGAATAGTATGCATACAAGTCTTGAGCCAGCTGGCAATTTAACTAGCTCCAAACTACTGTCAGTTTCACAGGGACAGGATGTACTAATTTAGTTGTTTTGCAGAGCTGAGCTAGTCTCCAAACTGATGTCAGTTTCAGAAGGATAGGATTTACTTATTTAGCAATTTTTTGCTGCAAAGTTAAACATGGGAACGCCTATCATTCCCAGCCAGGTTGTGCATCCTATGACCCCTTTTCAGTAGACCTGGGCTAACGAATATACAAACATAGCTACTTTTGTACTCTTTCACTTTATCTTCTATTTTAACACATTTCTGTCCCTTGGTTTGGCTTCTGGACATCAGGATCAATACCTCTCAGTCCCTGCTGCCGTCTGGCAAGGCTGGAAGGGGGAGTAAAATGGTGCCAGGGGAGTGCTGTTAAGTGTCCCCAAAGTTCATGCTCCTAGGAGAAGAGCGGTTTTGCACTTCGTGCAGCTTTTAGAGCTACTTGACACTGAGCAACCTCTTTGCTGTGGGCTCCCCAACCCTAAAGGCAGTCCAGGGTTTGGTTGAGTGAAAAGAGGTGATGACATGCTGGCCACAGTGAGAAGGGTACTGAATAAGCCTGCAGAACAAATGACAGTGTCCAGTCTAGCCCTGGGTCTCACAGCTGCAGTTTGGACCGGAACCGAGATGAAAAAATGGTGCAGGAGAAGGCGGCAGCAGTGCTCGGAGACAGCCAAAGATAAGCCCCTTTTAGGAAGGGTTATGCTCTATGCTGAGGGAGGAGCCTATACAGATGCTCCATCTCATGATGTGTGAGTGGAATGCTACTCACATTGATTACACTAAGGCCTGGGATGGAGTCAATGTAGAAGACAGAGGATGGGGGTGGCAAAGGAGTGAAACACCTTGCACTGGTGCAAATACACTGCATCACATCATGTGGCTGTGGTGGTGGGCAGACTGGCAGAGCAGGATAGAATAAGAGAAATGGCCAGTAGACAAAAGGTTGGGGGGTGGGGTGGAAAAAAAGATGGTGGCACGAAAGTTGAGAGAAATGTCATGCAGGCAAGTCATTTTTAGGACAGGCATGCTGAGCAAATAACCACTCATCTCCAGAGGCGTCCAACTACAGCTGTTCAGCTGCTCAGCACAGTCAGTCAGGGTTTGGGGGTTGGAGTGAGCACCTCGGACCATGCTCCCCCTAACTACGGCGGACTAAAATCTTTATGGGGTCAGAGAGAGCCCTTGTGCCATGCTTCCCCCACAGTAAGAGGAAGGGGCAGTCGGGCACAGTTCTGCAACCAGAGCTTGAACAGGAGTTAAAGGGACTATCAGGAGCAGCTCCGCAACTGGAGCTCAGGAATCCGAGCAGCAGAGCCAGAAGAGGCTGGGCAGCCAGTTGGCAGCCAGAAAAAAAAAGGCGCTAAAAATCTGAATTGGGCACAGCAGCCAAACTGAGCTGTTGAGCTGCTCTGTACAGTCAGTCAGGGTTTGAGGGTCGGAGAGTGCGCCTTGGACCGCACTCCATCCACAATGGCAAAGTAAAGTCTTTACGGGGGTCAGAGAGAGCACTTGTGTAGTGTTCCCCCTACAGCAGGAGGAAGGGGCAGTCGGGCACAGCTCTGTGACCAGAGCTCGAACAGGAGTTAAAGGGAATGTCAGGTGCAGCTCCGCAATCGGAGCTCAGGAATCCGAGCAACAGAGCCAGAAGAGACTGGGGTGCCAATCAGTAGCCAGAAAAAAAAGGCGACAACAATCTGAATTGGGCAGAGCAGCCAAAATGAGCTGTTGGGCTGCTCTGCACAATCAGTTAGGGTTTGGGGGTCAGCGAGAGTGCCTCGGACCGTGCTCCCCCCACAACGACTGACTAAAATCTTTTCGGGGGTCAGAGAGAGCACTTGTCCCGTGCTCCCCCTGTAGCAGGAGGAAGGGGCAGTCAGGCACAGCTCCGCAACTGGAGCTCGAACCGGAGATAAAGGGACTGTTAGGCGTAGCTCATCAACCAGAGCACAGGAATCCGAGCAGCAGAGCCAGAAGAGGCTGGGAAGCCAATCGGCAGTCACAATAAACATGCGCCAAAAATCTGAATCAGGCAGAGCAGCCAAATTGAGCTGCTGAGTTGCTCTGCACAGTCAGTCAGGGTTAAAAAATGAAAATAAAAGAGCCCCCCCACCCTCACCTATCCCTCCAGCATGACTCTTTAAATGCAGTTCACAGTTCCATGATTGGACAACATCAGTGAGGGAGGAGCAGATGTCTTATTTTCACAAGTCTGGGGCAAACATTATCTGTGGCATTTTCTGATTGACTTAATTGTTGGTGGGGCATGCAGGAGGAGTCCGCACTGTTTCATATTGTCTGTGTAACCCCTAGATGGCGCTATCCCAGGGGCTACTACCCCTGCCTGATTTGCCACTAACAGGTTGAGGGGCCTGGATCCAATGGCGGGTGCCTCCACCCAGAGGTCAGGGTTTGCAATAGTTAAACTTACTTGGTCACAGCCCTCTGGAACACTGCAACCCCCTTTCTTCCCACTAGTGGCCCAACAGTATATCAAATTACCTTCACAGTATACACTTACCCCAGAACTGGTTCAGGCACTGGGACCCCCTGTAAAATAAGATACAGTGCAACAATCACAGTACAATATTTTAACATAGACAAATACCTCAGGCAGTATAACTTTGCTGAAACAAGCAGCTCTGATTTATTTGAGGGATATAACAAGGACAGGAAATCAGGTTAATTAGCTTATCACTCTACTCATCTACCTATGGCTCTGTGCAAGGCCTATCCTATCAGTTACTGTCCCTGGGTACCCAAGCCCTAGTAGCTAGTCCAAACCGTGGCAGCTGGTAGGGCCCTTTCACACAGAGAAAAGGAAAATTAAACAGTCAGCAGTACAGTAATTCCATTTGGATTTAATGTAGCAATTCAACAGGGAGCGACCCTGAATTAGTACTCACGACCTCCAAACAAGATAGGGTCCTTCAATGTCAGCAGGGCTACTCTTGAGCTCAAGAGACTCCTCACACATTTATATGGTAAACAGTCACAGGCAAAAGTCAAATGTGCAGCAGGATTCACTTGAGGTACACAAACCTCTTCACACATTTATATGGTAAAGAAAGCACTATACCAGGCAGGCTGCATCTGTATCGATCGCAATTACTGCACAATACCGGAGAACACACAGCAGATTCAGTTCCTGACAGACCAAGTGCAATTCCATGAATTCCTCCAGTCTTCTACAGGGTGAGCCTGGTTTCTACTCTTCAGATATCCTTTGATTCTCTTCACAGGACCGGATTCAGTCCTAACAAGCAGTTACACAAGCTGCAGACGGAACTCTGGACCTTACACACGTTTTTGGCTGAAACTGTGCACTGAAGGAGCACACAGTTTCTTTCCCTTCTGGCTGAAGCTAAACTGAAACTCCAACAGACAAAACCCGGGCACTTCCTTTGAGTTCCTCCCAGTTCTTGACTGGATTGGCTGTCACTCACAATAGACTGCTGCTGTTGGTCCAAAAGGCACGAAGTCTAAACCACATCTCCCAGAGTCTGCCCATACAATCCTCTTGTGGCTGGCTCAGATTATGAGTCCAAGTTCTGATTAGTCCAAGGCACCATTTTTAGAGCTGAAAACACCCCACACTGGGATTGGTCCAGTTCAGCAGTTCAAAACCAGAATGGGAACTAGGCAGACACAGTTCTGACTGCAAAGAAAGCAGGTTAGACAAACTGTAATTTCATTAATACTGTAAATGATTTCTGGCAAACAGTTACATCTTTCAGATAGGTTCCCTTTGCACTCCCTAGTGACTGCAAAATGGAGTGAATTGGCAGCAGCTCGAGTGGTACTCAAACAGAGAAGCACACAGTCCCCCCACACAAACTAATTATGTCTGCAAGCAGACAGCTCTTAAAGAGACAGTACCAGAGGCTCTAAAAACACTCACTGATAAATGGCTTAAACGCCAAACACCATTCAGGCTTGGAGCATTCAAGCAAGCTCCTGGAAGTCTTTTGGGAACCCCCATTTTCAGGGGGGTTACATCTGGATTGGGTAATGATTTCTGTACAGAAAAATGCATTCACACTCCTGAAATTTTAAGTGTTGTTTAGACCAGAGGATATCCAGTTACATTACTACCCAGCTCTACCTGTTTTTTGTTCCCGACCAGGATAGTGCTCTCTCAGTCTTTAACAGCTGCCTCGCAGAAATCTAGGACTGGATAAAATCCAGCTGGATGAAACTGAACTCCAGTAAGACTGAGGTGTTGGTTGTGGATCCAGGTCTCTGGATAGAGGGGTCGGTGGCAGGGCGTCCCTTTGGGTTTCGGCTCAGGAATAGTCAGCTGCCTTCCTCTGAACAGGTGCATGACCTAGGGGTACTCCTTGATAACAGGCTGACAGTGTGTTCACAGGTGTCCGTAGTTGTCAAGTCCTCTTTTTACCATCTCAGGAACATCACTCGGGTCAAGCACCTTGTTCCGTCCGGTGACCTGCCAACACTGATCCACGCCTTTGTGGCCTCACGCCTGGACTACTGCAGCTCCCTCTACGTAGGGCTTCCGGGGGTTGTTATCCGCTGCTTGCAGCTGGTGCAGAACGCTGTGCCACGGCTGTTGACTGGGGCTCCTCGTTTGAGCCACATCACGCCTGTGCTGTGCGAACTGCACTGGCTGCCTGTTCAGTGGCGGATCACCTTCAAGGTCGGTCTTCTGACATTTAAAGCCCTACCTGGACAGGGCCCAGACCACCTGCAAGAGCTCCTGGTTCCTTACTGCCCCGTCCACTCACTCCGCTCTGCTGACATGGGGTTGTTAGAGATTCCCAGGGTACAACTGAAAACCTCTGGCTCGCGTGCTTTTATGTTTGCAGCCCCGACCCTGTGGAATTCTCTGCCTCGTCAGATTCAAGAGTACCAGACCGTGGGGCGCTTTAAAACAGCTTTAAAGACCTTTTTATTCTGCCAGACATTCGGTGACTAGTCATGTTACATGCACCTGCTTGTTTTTGTATTTTTACTGCTTGATTTAAACTGTTTTGATACCTATGTTTTGATTTTTTTAACTGTTTTTATGCATTGTACAGTGCTTTGATTTTAGAGATTGCGCTCTATAAATAAAATTATTATTATTATTACATTAAAGTACATTTTGGGTGGAACTACATTTAAAGTGCAATCCCAGTTAAGAGCACTGGAACTGATAGGGCCATTTAAACTGGGTAAGGACTGCATTAATATAAAGTGTGCTGGAATTGAAGGGGCTGTTTAGACTGGAAAAGGATTACATTAAAATACAAGTGGATTGAAGATAATCAACTGTGGAGTATAGGGTGGTACTGAGAGTAGGTACAATTGGAGCTGGTGGAGTATTATAAACTGAAAGGTGGATGGGAAAATGTGGGGATTTAGGGGACATAACACTGCACAGGGCACCTGGGGAAGGATAGTGGGTTGTAACAACTATGGGGTGGCTGTATTTATGGAAACAATGTGGAGGAAGGGGAGATGCCCAGTGTGCACGAGCATGGATAAACTATGGAAACAGAATGCCTCTCCGAGGTGATACAGAAATTGAAAAGGGGGAAAACAGATGGAGGGGCTGGGGCAAACAGGACAAGGAACGGATGTACAGGGTCTTGAAAGTATAAACAAAGAGGAAAAACAGGAAGGAAACAGTCGAGAATAAAAGACAAACCAGCAGGAAAAAAAAACACCAGGATGGAGGGGAGAATTGGAAGAGGATGGGGGGGGGGGACACAAGCAAGAAACCAGGGGTGCAAACTGCAGGGCCCAGGTACCGTCCATCTCTGCGGTGCCCACATACAATAGATATGTAATCCTAACTGACAGGATCCAAGAGCACAAAGGCAGAAAGGAATCAGGGTTGCAACAGGATAGCAGAGATGTGGGAGGAGAAGACAGTAGGCAGGGAGGTCGAGAGAGCCAGGTACCAGATGTCTCGCTAGAGGGGGATAAGGATGGCAAAAAGGCAGGAGAAACAGAGAAGGGGGAAAGCCTTAGGGGAGGGGGTAGAGAGCAAAATCAGGGCAGACGCTCTAACAGTGGAGCAAAAAAATTCACTTAGTAATCAGGCAGAAAAGGAGAGGAGGGGTCAAAAGGAGAATCCATGGTCCATGGTTCTGAGCAACAAGGAATTCTGGGTGATAACTGCAAGGAGAAGAAGGTGGGTTGGGAATATGGTCATGAAGAAAGGAATAAAGTAATAGTTTATGGGGACTCAATAATAAAAGGAATACAATGGGGAAGACGGGAGGACCCACACACGAGAACAGCAGTGGTGTGCGCACCTGTGATGGAGGCAGGAAAAGCAGCACAACAAATAAGTGAACTGGTAAGGGAGGCTGGGAAAAAATGGACGTGATATTGTATAATGGGACCAATGATACAGCAGGAGAAGAGACAGGGGTGGTTCAACATAGATTTATGGATTTAGCGGTGGCTTGTAGGCGGATGGTGAAATCATTGACATTCTCTGAAATAATTCCAGTTCCAAGGGCCAGCATGGCTAGAAAGATAAGGATAGAGGAGTTTAATGGATGGCTAAGTCAGTGGTGTAATGAGGAGGGATATGGTCTTATAGACAGGTGGGGAGACGCATGGTTGGACAAGAAACTCTATAGCAGGTACAGGCTACCCCTAAACTGGGAGGGGAAAAAAAGAAACTCAAAGATAAAGTGGGTGAGTACATGGAAAGGAATCTGGGTTTAAACTGCTAAGGGGGGCAGAAAAGGGGAGGCTCGAGTGCCTCTCCCCCTCCACACTAGCGGAGAGACAGGGAAGAGGGGGAAACTGAAAATAGGGGGAATGCAAATCAGGTGAGACAAGGTCAGAAAGAGAGCACAGACAAGGCACATACCAAGTGGAGGGTGGTGGTGCTGAATGCACAAAGTCTTGGGAACAAGATGGCAGAACTGCAGGCTCTCTTAGCAGACAGCAGGATAGATGTCCCCACCATTACAGAGAGCTGGGCAACAGCAAACCATGACTGGGACATATCAATCCCAGGTTACAGGCTTTACAGAAAGGACAGGGAGATAGGCGGGGGTGGGGGTGGTTGTGGCAGCATACATAAAGGAAGGTATTGTATGTGCAAGGGAGGAAGAGTTGGAAAGTGGGAGCACTGCGGTGCTATGGCTTCAGCTCCAGACAAATAAAGAAAGGAAAGATAAGGATGGGGGTCGTATATAGACCATCTAGCCAGGATGAGGTTATGGACAGGGATTTATGCACACAGCTAACAAAAGCAGCAGAGAGGGGGGGGGAACTGTCATGATGGGAGATTTTACCATGCCCAAAATGGACTGGATCAGTCCAGCTACACCCTGTGCCAGAAAGCAAGTAATCTTGGATGCAACCCAAACTAGCTTCATGATGAAGTATGTGACCAGTACTACCAGGGGAAATCATTACTGGACCTGGTGCTCTTGAATGGCAAGTATGTGCAGGACATAGACATCGGGGATCCCTTGGGTGGAAGTGACCAAAAACACAGTGTGGTTCAAGCTGGACATGAGTAGAGAGGACATCCCAACCAAGACATGAGCACTGGACCTCAGAAAGGTCAAACTTTCAGAGAATGAGTAAAATGGTTAAGGAGGGCATAGGGAACTTAATGGGGAGTTTGGGTGCAGAAGAAATATGGGATACAATTGGAGGTGCCATACAGAAAGCCACAACCAGTTGCATAAAGATGAGAGGAAAGAAAGGATCCAGGCAGCCATGCTGGATTAACAGGGAGGTGGCTAGGGTACTGAAGTGTAACCCCCCTGCAAATGGGGGTTCCCAAAAGACTTCCAGGAGCTTGCTTGAATGCTCCAAGCCTGAATGGTGTTTGGCATTTAAGCCATTTATCAGTGAGTGTTTTTAGAGCCTCTGGTACTGTCTCTTTAAGAGCTGTCTGCTTGCAGACATAATTAGTTTGTATGGGGGGACTGTGTGCTTCTCTGAGTACCACTCAGCTGCCTAATTCACTTCATTTTTGCAGTCACTAGGAGTGCAAAGGGAACCTATCTGAAAGATGTAACTGTTTGCCAGAAATTATTTAGAGTAATAATGAAATTACAGTTTGTCTAACCTGCTTTTTTGCAGTCAGAACTGTGTCTGCTAGTTCCCATTCTAGTTTTGAACTGCTGAACTGGACCAATCAGTGTGGGGTAAGCTAGCTCTAAAATGATGCCTTGGACGAATCAGAACTTGGACTCATAATCTGAGCCAGCCACAAGAGGATTGTATGGGCAGTGACTCTGGGAGATGTAGTTTAGACTTCAGTGCCTTTTTGGACCAACAGCAGCAGTCTATTGTAGTGACAGCCAATCCAGTCAAAAACTGGGAGGAACTCAAAGGAAGTGCCAGTTTAAGTCAGTTGGAGTTCAGTTGAGCTTTGGCAGTGAAGAAGGAAGGAGCCCTGTGCTTTTTCAGTGTGCAGTTTTAGTCAAAAACGTGTGTAAGGCCCAGAGTTCCGGTCTGCAGCTTGTGTAACAGCTTGTTAGGACTGAATCCGTCCTGTGAAAAGAATCAAAGGATCTCTGAAGAGTAGAAACCAGGCTCACCCTGTAGAAGACTGGAAGAATTGCTGAAAATTGCACTCGGTCTGTCAGGAACTGAATCTGCTGTGTGTTCTCCCGGTATTGTGCAGTAATTGCGATCGGGATACAGATGCAGCCTACCTGGTATAGTACTTTCTTTATATGGATGTGTGAAGAGGTTTGTGTACTCAAGTGAGCCCTGCTGACATTGAAGGACCCTATCTTATTTGGAGGTCGTGAGTACTAATTCAGGGTTGCTCCTGTTGAATTGCCACATTAAATCCAAATGGAATTACTGTACTGCTGACTGTTTAATTCTCCTTTTCTCTGTGTGAAAGGGCCCTACCAGCTGCCACGGTTTGGACCTAGCCACTGGGCTTGGGTACCCAGGACAGTAACTGATAGGGATGAGCCTGTGCACAGAGCCATAGGTAGATTATTAGAGTGATAAGCTAATTAACCTGATTTCCCCTGTCCTTGTTATATCCCCCTAAATAAATCAGAGCTGCTTGTTTCAGCAAAGTTATACTGCCTGGTGTTGTCTATGTTAAAGTACTGTACTGTGATTGTTGCACTGTATCTCATTTCACAGGAGGTCCCAGTGCGGAACCAGACCTGGGGTAAGTGTATACTGTGAAGGTAATTCTGATATATTGTGTGGGCCACTAGTGGAAGAAAGGGGTTGCAGTGTCCCAGAGGGCTGTGACCAAGTTAGTTTAACATTGCAAACCCTGACCTCTGGGTGGAGGCACCGCCATTGGATCCAGGCCCCTCAACCTGTTGGTGGCAAATCAGGCAGGGTAGTAGCCCCTGGGATAGCGCCATCTAGGGGTTACATCTTGGAGGCTCACCGCTGGGATTGTGTGTCCTCTGGTGGCCATATTCTGAACCACTGTTAAGAAAAAATGGGTACCCGACAGAAGTGGCTGTGCACCGGCTGGTGGAGTGGTGTACTGGGGAGGAGATCGACCCCCAAAATGCTATGCTTATCCTGGACATCCCCTGGGTATCAATACGGACACTGTGCAGGAGTACTTTCCAAGGTGGAAGGTTTACAAAACCCTGTGGTGGTGGGTCGGCATGCTAATCTGCTCACCCACACTTTCCTGGCCCTAGTAGAGTTTAAGGATCCCATAGATAGCTCCAAAGTGCCCCAGACCATTACCCCAGAGGAGCCCTCACTGCTGGAGAGTGATAACTAAGGACAGTAAAGACCGGGGAATCAGCCCCACCACTATCTGAAACTTTTGAGGAGAAATTTGCTGAATGGTTGCTGGGAGAGGGAAAACTGTGGAGGACTTGAAGAAACTATTCTTGCCACCTGGGGTGTTCCTCCCCAACACCCTCTCCTGCTCCAGTGCCCGTGAATGGTGGCTGAACCAATGCAGACTCCTATTTCTGCACCTGCCATTAGTCACGACTCTTACCGAAGGTTGAGGATCTTCTCTGGCACCTCCCACCACCCCAAGGGAGGATGACTGGAGACCTGGATAGACTATGTTGCCCCCAAGTGCTAGAATGGCAATGCTCGGAAGGTGAAAAAGCGAAAGAGGGTTAGTGAGAGCCTCCCAGGTCCCTGCCCTGGCTACCATCCATAAGCAAGCGGGCCAGTAACCCTGAAGCGACTGCACAGGCCTATCTTGAGGCCTTGGAGAATGTATGGGAGCCCAGATTCTGATGAGGACCTATGGTGGAGAGTAAGAGATGCACAACAGTACCAAGGGAGTTGTTGTCTGTGTATGTATCTCGGCTGGAAAAATTGTTGCAAGAATGCCTCAGAAAAGGTAGTTTGCCAGCGATTGAACTGGACCGAACCAGGCTGGACAGGATCCTTAAGTCTGCCCCTTCTCAGAACTGCTGTTGCTTCAGTTACACCTGGCAGATCGACTGGAATCCCACCCTCCTATGATGAGTTAATGAGAGAAATTCGAGGTTGAGAAAAAGCGACCTCGGAGGGACCTGCACCAATAGCTGCGGCTACGACCGAGTGACTGAGGGTGACCCATCAAGTGAAGTTCAGGGGCAGAGGTTGGCAGTCAATGAGTGCTCTGACAAGGAAAAGATATGTCACAATGGGGCGAACTGTTGAGAGAGATCCGGGAATTCAAAACAGTCCTTTATGAAGGCCCGCCTGCAAATGCAGACCCCTGACCTATATCCGACTGCATCTGCTATGGGGTGGGGTACCCACCCATGTATCTCCTACTGATAACAGCTCGAACTCGATTCCTTGACCATGGAAGTGGAGAAACTGACGAGATGTCTCCAAATGCTTATCACGCCCGCCAGACAGAGATGGCACCAAGGTTTCCAGTTAGTAATACCCCGCCCTGGCTCCCAGTGTGGCGCCTCGGCCAGCTCAAACTCCAGAAAGTATGTTTTGCTATAATTGTGGGAAAGATGGGCACATGAAAGAATGCCAGTCCCCAAAAGACACTGACAAAGTTGCATATAGGCTACAAGGAGCTTGGAGAAGAAATCAGTGGTTAAGAGGTGCACGACATGATCCCAGTGAGGGCACCAAAAATGCTAATTCACGTCCTTTTGTGGCAAGGTCAGTTGCCCAGGCCCTACCACGCCTCTCCAGACTGGTCAGAATAGTGGGTCCCTCCATGGAGACCACTGTAAAGGTGACAGTGTCTACAAGAGCTATATTAGACAGTGGCTCCCAAGTGACAATTATGTTCCAAGATTGGTATCAGAAGCATTTGTCAGGCGTCCTTACAACCATTAGAAGGACTGCATGTATGGGGGTTAAGTGAGAAGGCCTACCCCTATTCCGGGTATATCCAGATTTGCTGTCTTTCCCCACCTCCGTGGCTGGAGTGGCGAACAAGTAGAGCCCTAGCCTTAGTGTGTCCCCCACTGGACTGTATGATGGTGTCCCTTTGTTGATTGGAACAAATGCTCATATGTTCGGAAGGCTGGCACAGTTGTGTTATGAAAACAGGGGTCAAAGACTAGTAGAGCTTTAAGAGTTCGGCTTTAATTAAGAAGGCCTATGAGGCACAGAGATGCTGAAAAACAGAACCAGAGGAACCGGTCGGAATTGTATGGAAGAAGGATCCTGAGTCTCTGATCCTGGCGCCAAATGCCCAGTGTACCTTACAGGGAGAGTCCCGTATCAGAAAGGATGTTAGAATAAAATATTAATGTTGGATGCACCAGGCGATGGAAAATTGCCAGAGGACTGCTGGTCAAGCCTAGTATTTTGCCCGCTAGAGCCCATGCTTATGCCAGAAGGGTAATGGTCCAAGTTCATAATGTGTCTGAAAGAGACATTCGAGTAAACAGAGGTTGCATCCTGGCTAATGTGCATTGTGCAGACACTGCAGTGCTACCCAGCAACAGAGAGTTCAGGAAGAATGACAGAGTAGCATACTGACTTGTTTGATTTGGCGACTCCCGCTGCCAGCTGAATGGAAAGTGAAGATCAGTGAGAAGCTTGCCCAGAGAGACCAGGTGTTTTCTTTTAAAGGAATGGGATGTAGGATGCGTGCAAGGGCTGAGCACAATATCCGGCTGCATGAAAGACCATTTCGTGAGAGGTCTCGACGCCTGGCACCTGCTGACATAGATGATGTGAGGCGGCATCTGCAAGAGATGTTAGCTGCTGGTGTATACAAGAATCCAGAGCCCTTATGCTTCCCCATTGTGGTAGTGAGGAAAAAGAATGGAACAGTAAGGATGTGTGGATTATCGCACCTTAAACCGGCGGACTATCCTGATCAGTACACAATGCCCGCATTCAGGATGCTTTGGACTGCCTAAGCGGGAGCAAGTGGTTCTCTGTCGGATCTCCGGAGTGGGTACTATCAGATCCCGATGGCCCCAGGACGTGAAAAGACAGCCTTTATCTGTCCGCTGGCTTCTATGAATTCATGAGGATGCCTCAAGGTTTCAGGTGCCCCAGCCACTTTTCAACGATTGATGGGCGTGCAGTGGGGACATGAACTTACTACAGATGCCTGGTATACCTGAGATGATGTTATTGTGTTTGGCAGCTCACTGGAGGAACATGAGAGCAGATTATTTAAGGTATTGGACCCGACTGGAGGACTTTGGCTGTAAACTGTCCATTGATAAGTGTCAATTTTTCAAACATCAGTAAAGTATGTGGGACACATAGTATCCACCGAGGAATAGAGACCGACCCAAGTAAAGTTGAGGCCTTGACCACCGGCCACAGCCCAAAAATCTAAAAAAGAACTGCAAAGATTCCTGAGTTCTGTGGTTATTATCGGCACTTCATCAAGGACTATTCAAGAGTGATCCGCCTTTACTTAACCTTACTCAAGGGTATCCCCAACCCACAAAAATACCAAAGTCAGCATCCCTCAAGACTGAAAGAGTGTATTTTCATCCGAGTGAAGTATTTGGGGCCCGCTGGACTCCTGATTGTGAGACTGCTTTTCATGAGATCATATATCAACTTACCCATGCTCCAGTGCTGGCCTATGCCGATCCAAGAAAACCTTCGTCCTGCACACTGATGCTAGCTTGCAGGGTTGGGGGCTGTGTTGTACCAAGAACACGAGAATGGCCTGAGACCAGTGGCCTTTGCCAGTAGAAGCCTGACCCATCCGAAAAGAACTATCCTGTACATAAGTTAGAGTTCCTAGCTTTGAAGTGGGCTATTGTTGACCAATTCCATGAGTACTTGTATGGGGCTAAAATACTAGTAAAACTGACAATAATCCTTTGACCTATGTGCAGACCTCAGCTAAGTTGGATGCCACTGGCCATAGGTGGCTTTCTGCATTATCTACATATGACTATGCTCTCGAATACCGAGCAGGTCTGAACCACATAGATGCTGATGCTCTCTCCGGAGCCCTGTTCCCCAGAATGATTGGGTCGACTGGCAGAACCTGACATTCGGGCACTCTGCGAAGTTTGACAGGAGGAACAAATGTCCACAGACGCATGTGGACTGCATGGTGGATTGCTTGGGAGCCTCTGAGAATTGCATACCTGCTGCTTGTGCCACTTTTCTGCAATAGACATTGGTGCACTGCCTCAGCTGGACAATGACAGTGATCGTCGAGCTCAATCCAGCGATCCCATGATCAAAGCAGCTTAGAAGCCCTCTATGCAGGAAAGATGTGTCCAAGTCGCTCCACTGATTTGAGAACTGCACTGTTATACAAAGAAGGTCCTAAGTTGAAACTGATCAATAAACTGTTATACAGAGAAACAGTAGACAGAGGGGACAAGTAGACAAACAACAACTAGTGCTGCCCACTGCCTTTCGAGACTCAGTATTGAGGTCCTTGCACAACCACTGGGGCACCTTGGTATAGACAGAACACTTGACTTGGTGAGATCAGATTCTATTGGCCTAAGATGGGGGCTGATGTGGAGCAACACATTCGAACTTGTAGTCGCTGCTTGGAAAGCTTTGCCCAGAGGGCTGCCCCCTTGTTAACATAACCACCAGTGCACCCATGGAGCTGGTCTGTATTGATTTTCTAAGTTTGGAGTCAGATCAAAGAAATATCAGTAATGTGCTGGTGGTCACTGACCATTTCACGAGATATGCCCAAGCTTTCCCACCAAAGACCAGAAAGCATCCACTGTAGAAAGTACTTGTAGAAAACTTTTTGTTCACTATGGGGCTCCACAAAGAATCCATTCTGATCAAGGGAGAGACTTTGAGAGTCGTCTGATCAAAGAGATGCTTTCTCTGTGGGGTACGAAAGTCCAGAACCACTCCTTACCACCCCAGAGGACCCACAGCCTGAGCGTTTCAACCGCACTTTGCTAGATATGCTAGGCACCCTGCACCCAAAGGACAAGCCTAGATGGAGCCAACAAATTAGCACCCTGGTACATGCTTATAACTGCACCAAAGTGATGCCACTGGATTCTCCCCTACCGCCTGATGTTTGGAAGAAGCTCGAACTACCAGTAGATGTGTGTTTTGGGGTCTCTCCTGATGGGGTTCAAGCTGACAACTATTTACAGTATGTGCAAAAGTTAAAGGCCCAGCTAACTCATGCGTACCAACTGGCTCAAACCATGGCTGCCAAAGAAATCTGGCCAACAAGAAAGGTATGATAAAGGTGAAAGCACAGGAACTCCAGGAGGAGATCGGGTATTGCTAAGAAATCTGGGACTGCATGGCAAGCACAAGATTGCTGACAGATGGCACCATCTCCCTCACATTGTAGTGGGCAAACTAGATGATCTGCCAGTGTACAAAGTAAGGCCTGAGAATAATTCAAAAGATGTAAAACAATGCATAGAAATCATTTACTGCCCATTGGACAAATCTTAATTGAGTCTGAGCCCTAGAATGACCCCTCTGGACCAGTGACTAGAGCTGCTGCTAAGAAAAGATCAAGAAAGTCTGCACCTACAGAAGTAAAGTTAAAGTGTTCCCTCCACAAGTCCCAGTTGAGCATGACTGTCAGTCCATATCGGAAGAAAGTGAGAGTGACTTTGAATACTATCCTTCTTACGAACTGAGTCAATTGTTTCGAGGCAATCCCTAGTCAATACTGGAGACAAAGCTGGGCCTTCTGGACTGTCTAAGCCCCAGCTTCATCCTGGAGCCAATGCTCCCAGAAAGTGAGTGCAAAGCATCAGATCAGATGAAATGGAATCATTGTGCATGGTTGAACTGTTTGAGCTTTCAGGGAGGAGAAAATGATAGATTGGGGCAGACTGGTGATACACCGAACAAGAAGAATATTTGAGTGCCCTGACAGTCCACTGCCAGTGTCCAGCTCTCCATCCTGAGCCAAATGTTGTGGACTCAAAACTGTAACTCCTGGAGCTGAAAGTGCCCCAAGTTCTAGCCTCTCTACCCCATGGAGACTCCCTGACAAGTGAGGACAATGCTGAAAATGAGGCTCAGAGTGCAGAGACTATAACAGTTCCCCTAGAAAGACTGGTCGAGCTGTAAAGCCTGTGGTGCACCTCAGTTATGATTCACTTGGGAGGCCTGTGGACTTGCCTCTCAATGTTGTCCATAAAGGAGTGTATGTGTCCCGAGCTCATTGCCCAAACTGAGCATCGGTGCTAACTCAAGTTACTTGTGTTGCCCTCTAAGTATGGTGCCCTTGCCCATCCAGCCCCAAGGTAACTGATAGGAAGGGCCCCTCCTCTTCAGGTTTCATGTACAAGAGGTAATAACTTGAGTTATGGTACAATGTGTATGTAATACTGTGTAAAGAGTGACGTACTGCAATGTTTCAGAAATGTGTTCTTGGTAAATGATATATTGACTGATGATTACAGTATGCGAGCCTAATGCAAATGTATATGTTGCAGTTGAAACTTATGGAGTACTTGTTGACGCTGACGCCAAGCTTTCCCAGGCCAGGAAGGGTGTAACCCTGCAAATGGGGTTCCCAAAAGACTTCCAGGAGCTTGCTTGAATGCTCCAAGCTGAATGGTGTTTGGCATTTAAGCCATTTATCAGTGGTGTTTTAGAGCCTCTGGTACTGTCTCTTTAAGAGCTGTCTGCTTGCAGACATAATTAGTTATATGGGGGACTGTGTGCTTCTCTGAGTACCACTCGAGCTGCTGCCAATTCACTTCATTTTGCAGTCACTAGGAGTGCAAAGGGAACCTATCTGAAAGATGTAACTGTTTGCCAGAAATTATTTAGAGTAATAATGAAATTACAGTTTGTCTAACCTGCTTTTTTGCAGTCAGAACTGTGTCTGCTAGTTCCTCATTCTAGTTTTGAACTGCTGAACTGGACCAATCAGTGTGGGGTAAGCTAGCTCTAAAATGATGCCTGGACGAATCAGAACTTGGACTCATAATCTGAGCCAGCCACAAGAGGATTGTATGGGCAGTGACTCTGGGAGATGTAGTTTAGACTTCAGTGCCTTTTGGACCAACAGCAGCAGTCTATTGTGAGTGACAGCCAATCCAGTCAAGAACTGGGAGGAACTCAAAGGAAGTGCCGGTTTCGTCAGTTGGAGTTCAGTTGAGCTTTGGCAGTGAAGAAGGAAGGAGCCCTGTGCTTTTCAGTGTGCAGTTTTAGTCAAAAACGTGTATAAGGCCCAGAGTTCCGTCTGCAGCTTGTGTAACAGCTTGTTAGGACTGAATCAGTCCTGTGAAAAGAATCAAAGGATCTCTGAAGAGTAGAAACCAGGCTCACCTGTAGAAGACTGGAAGAATTGCTGAAAATTGCACTCGGTCTGTCAGGAACTGAATCTGCTGTGTGTTCTCCCGGGTATTGTGCAGTAATTGCGATCGGGATACAGATGCAGCCTGCCTGGTATAAGTACTTTCTTTTATATGGATGTGTGAAGAGGTTTGTGTACCTCAAGTGAGCCCTGCTGACATTGAAGGACCCTATCTTATTTGGAGGTCGTGAGTACTAATTCAGGGTTGCTCCCTGTTGAATTGCACATTAAATCCAAATGGAATTACTGTACTGCTGACTGTTTAATTCTCCTTTTCTCTGTGTGAAAGGGCCTACCAGCTGCCACGGTTTGGACTAGCCACTGGGGCTTGGGTACCCAGGGACAGTAACTGATAGGGATAGGCCTGCACAGAGCCATCATGGTATTAGGTGATAAGCTAATTAACTGATTTCCCCTGTCCTTGTTATATCCCCTAAATAAATCAGAGCTGCTTGTTTCAGCAAAGTTATACTGCCTGGGTGTTTGTCTATATTAAAAGTACTGTACTGTGATTGTTGCACTGTATCTCATTTCTAGGAGGTCCCAGTGCCGGAACCAGACCTGAGGGTAAGTGTATACTGTGAAGGTAATTCTGATATATTGTGTGGGCCACTAGTGGGAAGAAGGGGTTGCAGTGTCCCAGAGGGCTGTGACCAAGTTAGTTTAACTATTGCAAACCCTGACCTCTGGGTGGAGGCACCGCCATTGGATCCAGGCCCCTCAACCTGTTAGTGGCCAAATCAGGCAGGGGTAGTAGCCCCTGGGATAGCGCCATCTAGGGGTTACAGAAGGATAAAAGGGCTGCGTAAAGGAAAAGCAGAAAGACACCTAGGGAAGAGGACAAGGACGAGTACCAAAGGCTGGCAAAACTAGCAAAGAGAGTGGTAATACAAGCAAAAGCTAAGAAGAAACTCCAGCTAGCAGAAGGCATAAACAATGGAGATAAGGCCTTCTTTCGCTACATCAAGGAAAAGAGGGACAAAAAGGACAGCATAGCCAGGCTCAAGAAAGGGAAAAACATAGTGGTGGAGGATGGGGCAAAAGCAGAGGTGTTAAACGAATATTTCTGCTCCATCTTCAACAGAGAGAAAGGGGGTCCAATACCACACAGTGAAAGGGGTGGGGCAAGTGAGGACCCAGCAGGAGACATAAGGCTAGAACAGGTGAAGGAGGGACTTATGGCATTGAAGGTGGAAAAATCCCCAGGGCCTGATGGAATGCATCCCATGGTACTAAAAGAGTTAGCAGAGGAGCTGGCGGGCCCACTGACAATACTGTTTAATAAATCGCCTGAAATGGGACTGTTGCTGATGGAATGGAGGACAGCGCACATCGTGCTACTCCACAAGAGTGGCCCAAAAGAGGACCCTGGAAACTATAGGCCAGTCAGCCTGACCTCAGTTGTGCGTAAACTAATGCAGACAATACTGAAGGCGTGGCTGGTCAGGTTCTTGGTGGATAATGGTCTGCAAGATGGTAAACAGCAAGGGTTCATGTCAGGCAGATCATGTCAAGTGAACTTGATAGAGTTCTTTGACTGGGTGACTAGAACAGTGGACAAGGGCCAGGCAGTGAATATAATCTATCTGGACTTCAGTAAGGCCTCTGACTCTGTGTCACATAGAAGGCTGATAATAAAACTAAAGGACCTTGTGGTAGGGGAAAGGTTGGTTAGATGGGTTGATAACTGGCTGAGTGGCAGGGCACAGAGGGTGATAGTGGGGGGAGTTCTCAAATACAAGAGAGGTCATAAGCGGGGTTCCACAGGGGTTGGTGTTAGGACCAGTGCTGTTCATGCGGGTCGTGCTTGAAAATAAGCAGGGTTTTGACATAAGGAAATTTTTGTGGGGGGTAGGAAGAAATAGGCTGTTGGTTAAATAGGATCTGCAGCTTATCCTCTAGGTAGGGAAATGGGCAGACTAGGTGGGCCAAGCAGTCCTTATCTGCCGTCAAAGTCTATGTTTCTATGCCTAACGCACCTACCCAATCAATAGCAGAAGAAGAAGAAGAATCTGCATTTATATAGCGCTTTTCATACATCCAAAGCGCTTTTACAAGCAATGCTAGACTGGTAGTGAAGTGACTGAATGTGTGGTGGCGGCCATATCGCACATCATCACCCACACAAAGCCTGGATAATTGCATGAACCAGTTTATGGGAAGGGGAATGTTGGCGAGGACACCGGGAATGTTCCCTAGTCTTTGCGAGGAGTGCCCTGGGTTCTTTTACTTCCACCTGGACACCCACCAGGACAACACCAGGATGGGTAGAAGGGACCTCGGTTTAACGTCTCATCCGAAGGACAGCACACCCCAGCAGTGCAGCACCCCCCAATACTGCACTCAGATGCCAGCGATTTTTAGGTGAAAGTCCAATCCCGGCGTGGGATGAGAACCCACGACCTTATGGTCCAGAGGCGGAGATAAATAAATAAATAAATTGCCATCTTTATCAGCAACATAAGGGAAGGCATTCAGGGGAAAATGTGCATGTTCACAGACTACACAAAGCTATGTGGGAGGGTGGACACCTTAGAGGGGATAAGGGAACTGAGGGAGGACCTGGCCAGTCTGGAAAGATGGTCAGGGAAATGGCAGCTCGGGTTTAATGCTAAGAAGTGCAAGGTGATGCAAATAGGGGCAAAGAACCTGAGAACAGAGTACTACATTGGAAAGGTTCAGGTCACGCCATCGGAGGAAGAAAAGGATCTGGGGGTGATCATTACCAGTGACTTGAAACACTCAGCTCAATGTAAAAAGGCAGTTGTAAAGGCAAATAGGGTGCTGGGATGTATTGCAAGGGGTTTCAGCAATAGAAAGAGTGAGGTTATTCTGCCACTGTACAGGTCTTTGGTGAGATCACATTTAGAATATGGAGTAAGATATTGGCGTCCACACCTGAAGAAGGACATGCAATTGCTGGAGAGAGTTCAGAGGAGAGCGACTAAAATGATAGAGGGACAGCAGGACAGATCATACGAGGAGTGGTTGAGGAACCTGGGGATATACACGCTGGAAGTTGAGGAGACAGAGGGAGGATATGATAGAGACATTCAAATACTTGAAAGGAATAGGCAGGGTAGAAAGCGAGAGCCTATTCAACAGACGGGCCAATGCCACCACCACTAGAGGGCACAACCTAAAACTAGTTGGAGGGGGGGAGAGCTACAACTTACCTGGAATAGCTTTATTGCTAGCTACCTTCCAATATGTTTGCATTGCTCAGTTAATAGTGCTTTCTCTACTGAATGCCTGCTGCTTTAGCTTGTGGCTATTATTTAGGTGACCTAGCTTCACCCTTTCTGGGTACAGCTGTATTTTCTAGCTTCCTTACAAAACCTTTGCTTGCACACAGCCTTATCAGTTGCTCACATTACTGAATGCCTGTTTGCTTTGCTAATTGCTAATACTCAGGTATCCTAGTTCTACCTTCTCTGGGTACAGCCAATTTTTAGTTACCGTACAGATGTTTTGCATTCTATGGGTTTATTCAGTTGCTTTCACCTTTGAACATCTGCTGCTTTCACTAATTGCTAATATTTAGGTAACCTAGTTACACCCTATCTGGGTATTACCTTTGTACTCATTTTCAAACAAAATGTTTGCTCAAACCATTTTTATGTAGCTTGCACGCATGTGCAAGAAACATAGTGCCATCATCGGAGATTTCGGTGGTGTGTCACCTCCTACTCCAATTCAGTCAGTGTGCTGGCAGGCGCGGCCCCTGTAAGCCAATGCATTTTGGAGCTGTGTAGAGCACGCTCCAAAATGCAGTAACATCAGTGAAAGGAGCTACGCTGCAGTGAGCACGATAAGAGGCTGCTCCGCGCAGCTCTCCCCCGGCGTCGCACTCCCGCCATGCACTGTATAGCCGGCAGGGTGCCCAATCCCGTCAGCTGAGCTGCGTCCCCTCCCAAGTAGTAGTTGCCAGGCTGAGGCCCACCCAGCGTGGCAGCCCAGTCACTTGCCCGGCAGGGGTGCCCAATCCCCCGTTGGCTGAGCCCGTCCTTGCTTTTGCCAGGAGCCCTGGCGTGGCAGCAATCCATGGCCGGCAGGGTGCCCAATCCCCGTCGGCTGAGCATCCCCCAATGTCCTCGTGCCGCTGGTAGCCCACCCCAGCGTGGCAAGCGATCCACATCATCTTTTTTTTTTAAATACCTGAAAACAGCGGTCCTGCGGCGTCTTCCAGAACCCCCTCCCACAACCGCACCCACCCACTGCGCACCAGCCTCCCACCCCCTCACCCCATACTTACCTCCGGACTCCGGCGTGGCGATCTTGGTGGACCGGGAACACGTCTGCACTCTTCAAAGCCGACGCGAACTGAGGAAATGCGGTAAGCTGTATAATGGGCTACATAGGGGTTTCAACTTTATTGCATATCTCAGGCATTTTTGGAATTTTTGCACCAAATTTTCAACATGGGGTTTTGGGACCCCTTCTCATGAATGATGTCACTGTCATGGCGTTATTTGGGCCCGAAGGGTGATTTCACGCAGTGACTGCGGGAAATCACCCTTTGGGTCCGCCATGACAACATTTATCATTGCGGATCAAACCCCATTAAGTGGTGCCAAAATTCAAAAATGACTTTTCTGATGTCGTTGCACAGTTCCTCATGAGCTCGTAAGTTCGCGAAACTTCAATATTTTCCTCCAGATTTCCAACATTGCCATTTTACCACACCTTCTTATGAGCAGTACAGCTGTCATTTTTCACATCTCACCCAAAATGTGTTTCCGCCCATGTAGCGCAGAATGGCGCAGTCGGTGTGCAAAATCAATGTACGGACAAATTAAGAAAATCACAGTGACACTGTTCATGAGCAGAGGTCTTAAAATGGCTATGTTGAAAATTTGGTGAAAAAATTCCTAAAATGACTGTTTTACGGGCGTCGTTTAGCAGTCTCACATACGTCAAGTTTGCAAATTTTCAATATTTTCACTCCAGATTTTCAATATTGCCATTTTATCACACCTCCTCATGAGCAGTACAGCTGTCATTTTCACATCCTGCCCAAACATGTTTCGCCATGCTATGCCACAATGGTACAGTCGTGTGCGAACTCAATGTATGGACACATTAAGAAAATCACAGTGACACTGATCATGAACAGAGGTCTTAAAATGGGAATTTTTAAAATTTGCTGAAAGAATTCCTAAAAATGACTGTTTTACGAGTGTGCGTTGCACAGTTCCCATGCACGCTCGTAAGTTAGCAAATTTTCAATATTTGCACACCAATGACTTCCAAATACCTAAACAGCACATAGAAGCAAGCAACATTCGGCATTGACAAATACTTGTTTTCATTCGTACCTGGCAATCATGCTCCCTGCCCTCCTCTGCTTTCTCCTTCTCCCAGTCCTACCTCTATCCCATCCCCTCACACCCTGTCTCTACCCTCCTCCCTACTCTCTCCTGCCCCATCCACCACCCTCCCCAATCCTGCCCTTGTCCCCACCCTATTCAACCTGGTCTCCTCCTCCCCCTCCTTTACACAGTTCCCCTTCTGAGCTATCCTCTCCCTTCTCTGACCCCCCCCCACCACCACCACCGTGGCCTAGAAGGGATGCAAGTCCCACTCCAGCCTCTTTCTTCTTATCCTGCTTCTCCTCCTTTCTGGTGATGTGTAAAACAACCCTGGCCCCTCTCCCCCTCCTCTACTACTAGAGGCCTAAGCAGTTCTACATCAATGCTAGAAACCTTCTACCCAAAGCAGATCTCCTTACTGTATGGGTTTCTCAACAGTCTCCAGATGTCCTCTGTATCTCCGAATCCTGGCTCTCCCCCACAATTCCTGATTCTAGCCTGGTCCCCTCTAACTGCTATTTCTTCAGGCAGTTCTGGGGCAAACATGGTGGTGGTGTTGACTCCTATGTCTGCCAGAGCCTATACTGCACCGTCACTCTCAGGAAGGCTGTATCCTCATCCCATGAGTTTCTCCTGGCTAAACTTTCCTTTCCCTCCACCTAACATGTCTTTGTTGTTTGTTAAGTTTTTTATGCTTCATCAAAAATCTCCCCCTCTTCTCTGGTTGGCTTACTCTCTGCCTTCACCTCACACTCCTCCTCTGGTGAGCTCATCCTCCTTGGGGACTTCAATAGTAATTGGCTTTCCCCGGCCTATATGTTAACCTCCCTCAGGATTGAGTCCCTACATCTCTCCTAACTTATTACTGAACCCATTCGCCTCACTCCACACTCCACTAATTACTCCCTCTCGGACAGGGTTCTTTACACCCACCCCACCACACTGCTGCAGAAGGTATGATGCCAGACACCTTCAACGACCACTGCACGACATTCTGTGTCAGGGGCGCCCCCCCAGTCACAGCGGTAGAGTTACGCTCATGGCGCCCAGTGGCCGAGTTCAAGATGAGCCTGGGTCACTAGAGATCCCAAGGAGAGAACAATGGAGTGTTCAAAGGAACGCTCTCCTCCTCTGGGGAGGAGGGCTGTTGTACCTGCTGTCTCACTGCCACCCCTCCTCCTTCAGGGAAGGAGGGCTGTTGCACCTGCTGTCTCACTTCCACCTGGTGACCACAGGTGGTAGTGCAGTGAGGGACATCATGTGGGAGGGAAGGGTGTCAGCAGGAGTATGGAGCAACGGCATGTCTCTGCATGCACATGCCTCCATGTACTCCCCATATGCCGCAACTCTCTGGAAGAGGGACCACAACGGGGAAGTAGAAAACCCCCAAGCATTAGGACCTCCTAGGATGTTGGTCCCTCCAGCTCCTGGCATGGCCACCTCGGGCATGCTGAAACACTGGAAATGTCCCTTGGGATGTGCCTGCCCCCCATTCCATGGGGTTGATGTCCTGCAGTTGGAGCGTGCTCAGGCATTGGAGGTGACTCGGGTCGAAGCCATGGCCAGGGAGCTAATATAGAAAATAAAAATTAAAAAAAAGACATTCCATGTCAGAAAGATCTGGTCTCCTCCCTCCTCCCGCAGTACATCTGGTCCAGGTCCCTCAGGTCACTTAACATAAATGATCTACTGAGCAACCTTGCTGCAACTGATTGGTGCCCATCCTTTATGCCCCAATGGGACGTGGCCCTCTCCCTGTTCAGTTCAAAATGTACTTCGGTCTGGGACAAGCATAACCACCTCAAAAAGTCCAGGGTTAAGTCTTCCCACCACCCCTGGATGACACGTGATCTCAATGATATGCGCAAGTCCTGTGATGAAGCATGGGCCATTTCAAATTTTCTCCCGCTCCATCTGGCCTCCTCTCTTACAGGTCGCTTAGAAATACATGTACAAAGTCTGTTCACAAAGCCAAATCCACCTGTTTAAAGGCCAAGTTCCAGAACAACCTTAATTCACCATCCAAATTCTGGAAGGTGATTCACTCCATTTTTGACCCTCCTGCCCAGTCCTCTACCCCAGTTCTTATAGTTAATCGTTCACCTGTCTCTGATGTTCCTTCTGTAGCTGCTTAAAGAGTTTTTCACTAATTGTGTCCTTCCTCCCCCCTTATCTCCACCCTTCTCTCTGCCCCACCACTCCTCAGGATTTCACTCACCCCCATTATTGTCCAAGAAACCCTGCTTGCCCCTTCCTTACTCAATCTGTCTAAACTTAGTCCGGATGACCTGGACCCAAAACTTCTCCATATCTCGGCTCCTGCTATCACCTCCCCCCTTACTCACCTCCTCAACCTCTCATTCTCCCTCTGTGCTGTCCCTCAGTCATGGAAGAATGCCAAAGTTCTCCACCTCACAAAGGGGGTAACCTCTCCTCCCCTGGCAACTTCCGTCTTCTTTCTTTTTTATTTATTTATTTCAATCTAGGATTACAATACCTTTGAGACGAGGCTCTTTTACAAAGGTTCCACGTCAGCGTGTGCAACAATCATCATTTTTAGTTATAAACATATAGTCATTGACTTACAGACATGTAATAACCAGTACAAAGACTTGAGCTATGAGCAAGACAAGGGAAGGGGGTGGGTGGTGGGGGAAGTGAGGGTAGGAGATCAGGGAGAGGAGGCAGGGGGTAAGGGGAGTACAGGAGGTGGTTGGGCGGGGCAGGTGGAGATACGGGGGTGGGCGAGGTGGGAGACAGTGCAGCCAGTGGGCCTTGTTGAGGGAATATGACAGGTAAGGTACTAGGTGTGCAAAGACTGATTGTAAGTGCTGGGTGCTGGGGCATTTGCAGCTGGAACGGTGGAAATGTTAAGATAGGCAATTGCAGGATACAAGCAGTGAGAGGTGCAGCTTGGACTTGAAGAGGCAGAGTGTTGGAGCGGTCGCTATGCCAAGAGAGTTGAGCCAGTTGGATGCCCGATAGGCGAATGATCTTTGTCCTTGTGTCGTGCAACATTGTGGGATATGTAGTAGATGGGAATTGGATCTCCTTGTAGTGACGTTCCTATGTCTAGGCTTAAGGAGGGCACAGACACCAGGTGGGGCCAGACCCATTATAATTTTCTTGGCTGTGATGCAGGTTTGGTATTTTATGCATTTGTCCAGTTGAAGCCATCCAGATTGGGAATAAAGGTCACATGTGTGGGTACAGCGATGTGAGCCAGTGATGACATGACAGGCCTTATTCAGGGAGGTTGCGCTACGTTTGAGAGCAGAGGTAGTTGCAGACCCATATATAAGAAGACCATAGTCTATGATGCTGTCGATGGAGCTTTGGACTGCCACTGCCAGTGCTTCTGGGGTTAGGTGTTTCCTGTGCCGGAATAATATGCCTAACCTCGCATTGGCAGACTTTGCAACATTGCTGATATGGACAGCGCATGAGAGGTGGGGATCAAAGGTGATGCTGAGGTACCTGAACCATTGTGTTTGCTCTAGGATGACTCCTTGTTTGGTTGCAATGGAGAGGTGGAGTTGTTTGTTTTTGTTGTGGGGGCTGCAGAAGACCATAGACTTGTTTTTTTTCTGATTGGGAAGCAGTTTATGATTTAGGAACCAGGATTCGATGGAGGAGAAGGCCCGCTGAAGTTTATTTTGTAATTGGATTGGATCAGGGTCCGAGGTGAAGATCACAGCATCATTGCCGTAGAGAATTATTTGTTCTGGGCAGCTGTCCAGTAGTGAGTTTAAGAATAGGTTGAAGAGAGGGTCTCAGAATGGAGCCCTGGGGACTCGAGCAGACCGGCCTAGGGTCCGAGAGTGTATCAGCGATTCTTACTGTTTGGGACCGTTCTTCAAGGTAGCTCTTAAACCAGCCAATGGAGTCGGTTGACAGCCCAGTGTTCTGAAGCTGGACAAGCAGGAGGCGGTGATTGATGGTGTCGAAGGCTTTAGTTAAGTCAATGTAGATTGAGCCTAGTAGTTCACCGGAGCCAAGTGCATTGTGGATTGCGCCAGTGAATTCAAGTAGGGCTGTGGAGGTGCTGTGACCTTTGCAGAACCTGTGTTGACGCTTGCACAGGATGTTGTACGTATCCAGGCATTCTGTGAGCTGCTCCGAGACGATGCGTTCTAGTGCCTTGGAGAGTGGGGGCAGCAAGGAGATAGGTCTGTAGTTATCGTGGGCAGTTTTGTCACCACTTTTATGGATTGGAGTGACAATGGCAGATTTCCATCTGTCCGGGAACTGGCTAAGGCTGAGGGAGAGGTTGAAAATTCTGGTCAGAGGACTAAGCACTTCATCAAGCGTGAGAGACAGGATTTTGAGATCGAGGGAGTCATTACTGAATCTTGATTTACCAAGGGCTTTGGTTACATATTTGCGTACTTGGTAAGCCTTGACTGCTTTGAAGTAGAAGCGGGGGGAGCTGGTGGGAGTAGTGTTCATTACGGACAGAGGGGCTTCACTATCTTTGAAGTAGTCCTGGGGTGGGACAGCACTGAGGTCGGTAAAGGCTTTGTTAAAGGTATCCGAATGGTTTTGGGTTGAGGTTGTGGTTCCGTTGATGTTGAGTATTGATGGGGGGATTTTGGGTGGATTCCCGGTGAGTTCCTTTATGTTCTCCCAGAATTCCCGACCACTGCCCCAGGAGTTTGTGAGGGCATGCTTATAGTAGGCGGACTTCATTTGCTGGATGGTTTTGGAGCAGTCATTGCGGGCACGTTTGTAGTTTTGGATGTCGTTTTGCCTTCCAGAGTTTCTGGCCAGCTCCCATAGGTGGTCTCTTGTTTTTAACATCCTGAGGAGGTCTCCTGTGAGCCAAAGGTTACTGAGTGATTTGACTTTGTGTTTCTTAATAGGAGCATGCGTGTCACAGGCCACAGTGAAGATGTTTATGAAGTGGTCAAGGGAAGTGTTTACGTTGGTTGCATTGAAGATAGAGGACCAGTCTTGATGGAGGAGGTGGGATTTCAGTCGGGGAAGGTGACCACTGGGTAGAACCCTGCTGGTGATAGTTTTTGGTGGTTGTTTGATTAATTTATTTGCCCAGGTGCAGCTAACAGGGGCGTGGTCGCTGAGAGAGTCAGGAAGGACATTGGTGTTAGATATCCGCGATGGGTGACTGGTAAGGATACAGTCCAAGAGTGTGCTGGTGCCGGTCCTGTAATTTTTCCTGGTTGGTGAGTCAACCATTTGTGTGAGGTTGGCCGCAGCAATGGTATCCCTGTGTGCACCAGCATCAGCCGCAGGCCAGTTAATGTTGAAGTCCCTAGGAGGATGGATTCTGTTCTCTCTTGCAAAATTGCAAGAGAAACTTGTCTGCTCCAGGCTTATTGACTTCCTCCACTCTTTCAACTTCCTCTCCCCCTTCCAGTCTGGTTTTTTGGAAGCACCACGCTACCATCTCTTACCTGCTGTGGGTCACTGACCTTATCCTCGCTGGGGCACATCATGGCAGTTATTTTCATCAATCTGGCCAAAGCCTTTGATTCTGTGGCCCATCCACTCCTCCCGGACAAGCTGAACTCTGCTGGCCCCTCAGCCCCCACTGCTAACCGGTTCCTATCTCTCGGGCCATCAACAGTCGATACAGGTAGGCGGCACCATGTAATCTCCCTTACCTAATCAGGCGGGGGTCTCACAGGGCTCCATCCTGGGTCCAATCCTTTTCTACGTTTTCCTGAACAACCTCTCCTCTGCCTGTGCCAACTTGGATATACATATGTATGCAGAAGACACAGTTATCTACACCAGGCCCCTCGACCATGGCAGTGAAATGCTTGCTCCAGCAAGACTTCCATAATGCCCAGCACTAGATCCACTCCAACCAACACCGGGTCAACTCAACACTAAAAAAAAAAAATGTCCATGACCTTTGGCACTAGTCAGAAACTGGCCAGGCTCACCCCCTCCCTGTCTTCTCAATCATGGATGGCACCCCTCTTGATGTGGTTCCCTCCTTCAAGTGTCTCAGTGTGTGGCTTGATAGTAGGTGGGACTTCTCTGCCACATCGATGCCATCCACACCAAGCTCCACCCCAAACTCAGTACCTGTACTGCAACAACCACATCGATGCCATCCACGCCAAGCTCCGCCCCAAACTCAGTGCCTGTACTGCAACAAAGACTACCCGTCTCCCTATGTCTGGCGGGAACTAGTTACCAGAATGGTTCTCCCAGTCTTTGACTGTGCAGATGTGGTCTACGGCACCACCCCCTCCCCTTCCTCTGCCAGACTGCACACCCTCTGTAATGCCTTTTGTTGCTTTGCTACCTACTTGCACCCTCATGCTCACCACTGTTCCCTCTACTCCCTTCCTATCCACCCTCCCTCTATCCTTACGTCGCCAGTTCCACCCTCCCTCTATCCTTACATCGTCAGTTCCACTGCACCTGTTTCATCCCCAAATACTGGATTGGGTCCCTAACCTCTTATCTAACTTAACTCCTCTCACCCATTCGCTCTGCCTAACATTCCCTCCACTCTAGGGAACCTCACTCCTTCTCCCTGCCCTACCCTCACTCATCTGCTGGGCAGGAAGCTTCTCCTATTGCCTTCAATCCCTCTGAAACCTGCTCCCCTCCCCATATCCTTTAGGCACCAGCTAAAACTGCTGCCCACCCCCTCCTACTCCTGTCAGCCCCCTACCTGACCACCCTCTTGGAACCCTTCCATCCCTGTTGTTGGACCTCCTCCTGGGTTCATTCTTTGTCCAAACTGTCACTGCACTGTCATGTTTCAACCTGCTCTCTGTCAGTTTAGCTTGAGCTTCAGAGTTGCTCATAACACCTCTGGCAGCTTGCATTGTTAGTTGCACTTGTACCATGTTGAACTGTACACCGTCTGCACTGAAAAGTGGAGCCATGAAACCAGGCATGCACCTATGCATATGCATAAGCACATGCCCAGTATCACTGCACGGCTTTTCAGCCGTGATTTGTGTGTCCCCCTTCGGCTGCATTCAATCTGGCGAAAGCCAGCCTCTCCAAAAATGGCAGCATCTCCATGCCAACAAAGAAAATGAATCCCCATTTTATAAAACTAAAAAAAGCCGCTTACCTGCCAACATTGCAGATTGCTGGACAGCCTCCCACCTCAGCGCCATCTCCCTAGCAATGCACCCTGTGACCTCAGATCTATTTTATCTGGTGGAGCAATAAATACCATATAAATAATTTAAAATAAAAAAGAAAACTCTTTCTCTTTAGTTATTTATCACTCAAAAAAAGGGGTATATTGTATAATCACAATAAATCACTCCAAAGTGTGGGTTATGCTGGGATTTACCCACTTCTGGTGTGGATTTGATCACTCTGCCTGCAGCCTCATGACCAAATCACACCAGGCATGGGTAAATCCCAGCATAACCAACACCCTGTCATGGTTTATTGCAATTATAAAGCCTTGTGAGGTTGTTAGGCAGGAGTCATAGCCGAGCGCCACAACTACCCAAGAAATAAATTATTCCTTTATTACTGCACATCCTAGAAAGTCTTATCCCACTTATAAAAAGGGCTTTTATTTGTTTAAAAAAAATGTAGTTTGGCCAGCTCCATGGCGCCAAGCGAAGGGGTTCACTCAGCACGCTGGTGACCCAAGTTCATGCCCTGAGGTACCAGGATCGGAAACCGGCAGGGAGGGGAACCAGAGCATCGGATTGGGAAATGCGCTAGGGGACGTATAGCCTTGACATGTCCCTACGCATCCTCACCTCAGGTTGCCACTCCCACAGGCCAATCTGGGTTGCATGGGATGGGCCAAGTATAGTGGAAAATGCCCCATGGCCTGACTGGATGACAGCCACCGGTCCCCGGCATGCCACGGTAGCCCGGGATAGCCTCGTGCTGACCACCCCACCAAAAATCCCTGGGCTAAGTATTTGTCTCTCGGCACTTCTCCCCCAGAGGGGGGGACCCACCCAACAAAGGGTTACGTTGGGTCACCCAAAGTGGGGATCAATTGGCAGCTACATGGGGCAGCAGATAGCGTCTGATGGAGGCGGGTGGCCAAGGGGCCTTGATGGCCTGAAGGAGTAGCCGGCCAGGGGTGTGGGGAGGAGCATAAAAAAAATGTAGTTCAGGTGAGGTGTTTGGTTTTCAGAAAATAGTCGACAGTCATGTGACATGTTTTGACCAATGAGATTACAACATTTTTCATGGCTAATTTTACAACTAGGAGAATAAAGAGTAAACGATAAATCAGTTGAGGAGGCAGCCTGCTGTGATCTGGGGCTTTGAGCACTGAACTGTGTACAAGAAGATCTAAGTCTGAATCTCACCATAGCCTGCTCCTGACTCACTGTGTGAACTTGAGAGCTCCCTGTGCTTTGATCGTCACAGCTGTTAAATTGTGTGGAAGCAGAACCACACTGGAAACAAGATGCTTCATTTCAGTCAAGCTATCTCAAGTAAACATTCAATAAAAAAAAAGCCTCCATCTGACAGCATGATAAAGTATTGCCCTGTTACCTTGGTACTGGACATCAGGTAACGTTAAAACCACTGTACCATAACATGGGAAATAAAATAAGTCTCAGTCTTTACCTTATGTAAAGCAACTCCTTGAAGTAAGTGCCCCCAGGTCAAGTAGTAAAACCTTGACACAAGGTTTGCACTAATTCAAGGAACTTTACTTAATATTCAGAGAAAGGTTCTTTCAGGTCAGGTGCTGGTTATTGCTGGTTTTAGAGACGCTGAGCAAATCAACACGGATTCTAAGAATTATCCAATGGTTTGGAATTCCATGTCACACAATGTACTGCCCTGCAGCTCAGTAACAAGGACATAACAAAACAGGCTGAAAATTCCATGCCCCTAAAAACGTGATCCAAAGAACTACTACTTTCTCCTTGCAGGGAAGCTGAGGAAACATATTACTTGAGATCCTCTCATGTCTGCAGAATATCACCTAGGCCTTCGAGGATTACAATTCTGGTAAGGAAATGCACTAGTATCTGCTCTGTCTTGCAGCCTAGAGGACGTAGTCCTGGCCCCTGCTGCCAGTGAGATACTCTTGGATCCACCACCCTTTCCTACTCTACTGCTTCATTTAATATAGCACATGGCCCTATTGTCTGCACGTATTTGGGATCATCTGGAGCCATCAAAATAAACAGTATTGTAGATGATTCTATGTCAAATAGTAAGCTAAGGTTCTTTCAGAGAAAAACTACAAGACGCATAAATTAGGCCACTGGGTTTCGATATCAATAGGTTCTGCAAATCTCTTAAGTGCTTCATTTTCCATAAATCTAAAAGCCTAAATCAAAGCAAGTTTTTCCAGTTCTGCTGGCAACGCCACCCATTCTGTTGTCCATATAGCACAGACCTACTGACCCTGTCTTCCCAACAGCAAGCCCTGGCCAGGCTTCCCCAAGGCTTCAGGTGGTCCCGACTCCCAATGCTGGGCTGGCTATAAGCCCTCACTCCAGCAAGCCAACCTACTAAGCAAGCCAGCCCTGGCCGGGCTTCCCCGAGGCTTCAGGCGGTCCCGACTCCTGACGCTGGGCTGGCCGCAAACCCTGGCTCCAGCAAGCCAACCTACTAAGCAAGCAAACCCTGGCTGGGCTTCCCCAAAGCTTCAGATGGTCCCGATTCCCGATACTGGGCTGGCCGCAAGCCCTCGCTCCAGCAAGCTGACTTACTAAGCAAGCAAACCCTGGCCGGGCTTTCCCGAGGCTTCAGGCGGTCCTGACTGTGGGCTGGCCGCAAGCTCTCGCTCAAGCGAGCCAACCTACTAAGCAAGCAAGCCCTGGCCGGGCTTCCCAGATGCTTCAGGTGGTCCCGACTCCCAACGCTGGGCTGGCCACAAACCCTGGCTCCAGTAAGCTGACCTACTAAGCAGCAAGCCCTGGCCGGGCTTCCCCGAAACTTCAGACAGTCCTGATTCCTGACACTGGGCTGGCTGCAAGCTCTCACTCCAGCAAGCTGACTTACTAAGCAAGCAAACCCTGGCCGGGCTTTCCCAAGGCTTCAGGCAGTCCGACTCTGGGGCTGACACTTAGAGCCCTGGCTCAGAGCAACTACTAAGCAAGCAAAGCAAGCCTGGCCGGGCTTCCCAGAGGCTTCAGGTTGTCCCGACTCCAGATACTGGGCTGCCCGCAAGCCATCACTCCAGCAAGCTAACCTACTAAGCAAGGTACTATTTCCGCGGCCTGAAAACCAGGATTACCATTGGCTCTTCACATCTCCGGACACTTCCTGATTGGCTGCTCCAATTCTCTCCTAATTTTTTCAAGAACTCTGGCACTTCCAGCCCTCTGATACCGAAGCCTATAGTGCGCCTCTCACACACAGAGTATTCTCTCTAATCTCCTAATCTTGTGTTGGCACCTAGGCGCCACTGATGCCCAGGTTTCTCTCTAATACCTCTGGATTAGGCGGCCATTGTTTGCTACTTTTTGTTACAACAGTTATTGATTTTACATTCTTAAATACTATTTGCTGTAAAGAATTGGTGAAGTTAACCTGTTTAGTTGACCGTGTGACGCTTGGCCAGCTGGTTATGATTATTGCATGCTATTTGTAATATAAAAATATAGTATGTGATTGTCTCACATAAGACAGCCTATGCTCCATGGTGACCCTCACGCAGCCACCACCACCACCAGGTTTCACTGAAAGCTACAGGACATATTAAATTGACCAGGAGATCTCTGTAATGTAATGAACTTTCTTGAGAAATTGCATATTATGGCCTTTTTATGACCTGTTCCTGCTCTGAAGTTGGGAAGCTAAATATACAGTTTATTACAGGACAGGACATCATTTAGCTGATTCCTGTCAGGCTATCTTGCACCTAGATGAGGGATTGCAGGATTGTAAATCTTCAAAGGAACTGGCTGATCAAAGACTCATAATTTGGGAAATGAGTTTTTTGCTGATGTCACATTATTCAATATATCTCCTGACAGGAAATCATTGTTTGTATTTTTTTAATTCTAAAAAGGAGGAGCTAGATGACTCAGCAAGGGAGTAGGGAGATGGGAGTTGAAATGTATCCTTGTAACTGGGGAATATGACATATCTTTTTGGGCTCTTAAGAAATACAGTTCTCTAACTTTCAAGACACTTATAGAGGTAATACATTAGATAGATAGAAAAAGTCTAGTTGTATTGTGGTAGGAGTTTTTGTTTTATAATCTTCCCTTGTTCTTTTATGTGATCGTGAGCTCTTTGATATATTGTTCTGTGTTTACATTTTTCATATTTTTATCATCTTTTAGCAACATTTTTATTTGAAAGATACTGCATGGGTGTGTCTGTCAGTTCTTTTTTGTATGTGACATATAGAGGGTTAACACTGACAAAAACTGTTCAAAAGCTTGATGGTGTTACTGAACTGGGAAAAGGTAAGAATATACCTAAGGTCTTGTTATAGAGTTTTAAGGGTTCATTTTTGGAAAGCTGGCTTGGTGCCCCGGCGAAAGATTGTACTGCAATCCCCGAAGAGGGTACATATCTGAGTCTGTACACTGGGTACGCTACCATAAGGTCCACAGTTTGAATCCCTCCAGAACTTGAGACTAAAGGTGATTTGGACCCAAAAGCAGACAGGAGGGTTACTCTGTCTGTTACCTGTTCACATTACTGCGCTCGGAGGTTGGCACTGTGGGAGCAGAGGGCCTGACCTGCTGAGTGCATTTGTGACAGACCGTATCTGTATTTATTGCTGTTTTTTTTTTTTTTTAACCAGGAGAGACAAACTAAGCTGAAAGCTTGTTTACAGGTGTGACCTGGGAGCACAATGAAGTTAAGTGACTTGCTCAGGGTCACACAGTATGCAAGTTGGGGCTGTGAGATTCAAACCCAGATCTCCAGGTTTGCAGCCCAGAGCCTTAAACCACTGTGCTATACTGCCTCCTGAAGTGATACAACCATTTCAGGGAAATGTATTTAATTGCCAGCAAAAGCCAGTGATTCTTCACCTCCTGGTTCCTAATCCTTTACTGCTTCCCCCCCCCTTCCCTTTACACCTCATAACGCTCGTCTCGGGCTCGGCGCCACCAGCATCACAGCCCTGACACCCCTGCCCTGCTCCTTTATTAAATTAAACACCTCCTAAACAGGCTTCTTTCTATTGCAAGCCCGCCCACCCCTCGATTTCCACTCTTTTGTTCTTCATTTACCACCCTCCTAAACCCTCCCCCGATTCACTCTGCAAGCTCGCTTTATCTTCCCCTCTAACTGACTCTCCCTCCTGTCTTTCCAACAGCAAGCTCTGGCTGGGCTTAACCGAGGCTTCAGGCGGTCCTGACTCCCGACACTGGGCTGGCCACAAGCCCTCACTCCAGCAAGCTGATCTACTAAGCAAAAAATAGTTTCCGCAGCCTGAATGCCAGGATTACAATTGGCTCCCCATGTCTTCAGACACTTCCTGATTGGCTGCTCTGATTCTCTCCTAATTTTTTCAAAATCTCTGGCGCTTCCAGCCCTCAGATACTGAAACCTACAGTGCACCTCTTGCTCACAGTTTCCTCTCTAACCTCCTAATTTTCGTCCTACCCACCCTCCTCAGCCCCGACCTCTGTTAAGGCCTCGACCTCTGTTAAATGCTCTCACACTAGAGTACATCCCCTCCCACTTCCTCCCATTCGTAGACTCGCACCTGCCACCACCAATTAATCACAGAAGCATCTGCTCCTCAGAAAGTGACATCAATTGCCTGCCTTTTGGAACACGATAATGACAGCTTCTGCCAGGATGGCAATCAGGTACAATATAGCGATGATCTGCTACAGATTACTCCTTACCCTACACTCAGTCAGGGAATTTGAGGGAAACACCACTGCACCTAATCAGGTCACACCCACCCTCTCTGTAAAACTCCATCAGTATTCCAAGGGTACTAAGGATGACTCAAGTACACACCCACACTTTACATAAGCACCCCAAACTTATGTACCCCCCTGTACACCTAAAATCCCAGTAGTTGCACTAATACTCTGCAACACCATAGTGGCAACTACCAGCGGCTACAAGAGCCGTCGAACTAAAAATACTGGTAAAAATTAGATTTTTTGGGCAAGGATCATGAGGAAACTGATCCTTCTACTATTACTAATTACAGGTAACGTACACCCCAATCCTGAACCCCCTAAGAGTAAGGCCTCTGTGAGCCTGGGGCAACTCAAATTAGTATCCTTAAACATACTCAGTATCCTAACTAAGATACCTCAATTTCAGGCTTGGGTTGAACTGCCTAAATCAGATGTTATAGCGCTCACTGAGACCTGGCTCTCCCTGAAGGTCAGTGATGCGATAATAGTCCTAGAGGGCTATAATTTGTTCCACCAGGACAGATTATCTAAACAGGGGGGTGGCTGTCTGGTCTACCTCAAGAGTGAGATAAGAGGCCAAGTTCTGCCTACCAGTCCTCACATCACAGAGGCACAAATCCTAAGCCTCAAGCTTACTCTTGGCCGGCAGAACAAAGCTCTGCTACTCTCCACTGTCTACGTACCTCCTGGAACTCACACTACAGGCATCCAGCAAGTAATCAACAACCTCGAGCAGTGTAAGCAAAACTGGGAGCATATCAATGTCGGGGATTTTAATGTCAATTGACAGTCTAATGAAGCATCTGCAGTCCGTAATCAAATCTCAGGCCTTTACCTATCACAGCTGGTAACACAACCCACCAGATTTAACTACAAAACGGTATTAGTACCCTACTTGACTGGCTCCTTACTACATACCCAGCACATACTTCTGAAGTTACAGTCCTACCCAACATCCTTAGTGATCACTCCCCAGATACGTTCACCTGATCATCAAATAAGTTCTCCAGATGTGTTCCCCAGATCATCAGGAATAGAACACTGAGATCTGGCTGGCTCAGTACCTTCAGACAATACTGTATCTTAAACTAGTGGGCTGGATGCTTCTGGACAGGGCACAGGATGGCAATCAAGCCCTAAACTATTTTGTCTCAATATTTAACAAGGCATGTGATATATTTGCCCCCTACAAAACCAAAAGTAAGAGGGACCACCCACCCATGGCTCACTGGCCCCCTCATTGAGCTCATGCACCATAAGGACAACTTGTGGCATATGCCCAAAGCAAGGGGTAAGAATCTTGACATCACCGCCTACAAAACCACCAGGAACAAATGCACCAAGCTTATTCGTCTAGCTAAGGCCTCCTACTACAAAGACCTCTTGAAGAGGTGCTGGGGCCGTGGAAGGGAGTTTTGGGACTCAGTAATGTCACTGACAGGGAAAGCTCCCAGAGCCCCTCCAGAGTTAACTATCACCTCAACCAAGACTCTCCAGGAGCCTGCTGCCATTGCCCATGCTTTTAACCAGGCTTTCACTGACCTAAGTATGGTGCTGCCCAGGGACCATCTATCCCCTTCTATGCAAAACCTACACTCTAACATAACCTCTCACTCCTCAGCAACAAGAAGCATTCCCCTCATTCTACTTCAACTTGCTCTAAGGACATGAAACCTTAAAATATGTTAAGCGGACATTAGGGAAGACACGAATGGGTAGTGACCTCATCGACATGAAGCTGATTGCCCTTGTACTGAATGAGGTTATTGATCCCCTCACAAAAGTGTTCAACACCTCCTTAAGGTCGGGAGTCTTCCTGGACAAATGGAAAGAGGCACTGGTCACCCTAGTTTTCAAATCGGGGGATGCTACCAACTTGTCCAATTACAGGCCCATATTTATTCTACCTCCACTTTCAAAAGCCCTTGAGCGTGAGGTCTCCGACCGGCTCACGGATTACCTCTCAAAGCACAACCTACTCTGTGCCCAGCAACACGGGTTGAGGAGAAATCACTCCACCGTCTCCACCCTGGTGGATTTTACCTCTCAGATTTACTATGCTGTAGATGATGGTCTGGCTGTGGGGTCTATCTTTATAGACCTTACGAAGGCATTCGACACTGTTAGCCATAAACTCCTGCTAGAAAACCTCCTCGATATAGGCCTATCCAGAGATACGGTGACGTTGTTTGACAGCTACTTCTCATGCAAGTCTCAACGTGTCAAAATCAAAGGTAGCCTTTTCGAGCCAAGAGTAGTGAGCCTGGGCATCCCTCAAGGGTCTATTCTTGGGCCACTCCTCTTCAGTCTCTTTATTAACCCCCTACCTGCTGAAAGCTCAGCGCACATAGTGCTCTATGCTGATGATGCAGTAATCTCTGTTAAAGGAAAAACTCAGACCTTGATCACCACAGCACTGCAGGACAATCTCCACAAACTAGAAAAATGGTCCACTAGCAACAAACTATTACTCAACTATTAAAAACCGAAGAGCATACTCTTCTCCATTCCACAGAACAGGAAGAGGTTTGGTCCCCTCCAGATTCAGAGCCTCAAAGGTGACATACTAGAGCAAGTTTGCACCTTTAAATATCTTGGGGTATATCTAGATGAATCACTATCTTTCGGAACTCATGTGGACCATGTTGTTAAGACCGCTAATGCTAAACTGGGAGCGGTCTACCGACATCAACTTTCCATGACCCCTGAAGCCTTGAAGCTGGTCACTAGCTATTCAGTCCTATCCACCATAGACTATGGCCTTGCCAGCTACGGGGCTGGCACTGATAATGCCCTCAAATGGGTACATACCCTGTTCAACAAGGCCTGTCGCCTGGTGCTGGGGTCTGGCCACTGGACACATACCTGCACCTATATTAGGAGACTGTATGGCTACCACTTCACCTTAGAGTTAAGTACTAAACATGCCTACTCATCATGAAGTCCTTGCTAGGACTAACCCCTAGCTCAACCATCTGCCTATTCAAAACCATTCAATCTACTATAAGGACTCGCAACACGGTCATTGGAGGACTGGTGGTGCCATTTAAGTGGACAACTCAAGCCCAGAGCTCCCTCTCCTTCCGTGGTTCAAAGTGGCTCAATGAACTCCCCAAGGACTTGATCGAGTGCAGTGAGGCTAGCCAATTCAAATCGGGCCTTCAAGCCCATCTAACCCTGGAGACTGTCTATAATTGTTTCCACAACCCCTAATCTCTCCTAGCTACCTTACACAGAGTGACCCCTGGCTCCCTGTATTCCAATTCCTCGGTCAGTAGTTTAACTTGTTAATATGCCCACCCCGCCCCACCACAGAGCCTCCCACTGCTTCTCTCTGAACTCTTTTCCAGTGTTCTCGCTCTGCTCCACCCCTTCCCTTGCCTACCCCCTTGCCACCCCTTCCTACTCCATCCTGACTACACCCCTCACACCCTCCCCAACCCCTACTGTCCACACCCTCACTACCCCCGCCTTACCACCCTCGTATTCTCCCTCCCCTCTGCTCACCTCTCTTGTACTATCCTCCTCTCCTCTACTACCTTTCAACGCCATACACCGACAAAGCCTTTCAGCTGCATCTAACAAAAGCACTGAACAAATTCCTTAGTCCCACACTGTGCTGTGCACTTAATGTGAACTTACTGCACAAGAAGCATTTTCCTAACCTTTTCACATTGTATTGTAGCTAACTGTCATTCCCTGTGTTCTTAGGGTGCTCTACTCCACAACCAATGTATCATATACTCTTTGTAACCTGCAATGTTTACTTTTAAGGAACCCTGTGTAACCCATGTAAACTATATGTACTTGTTTGTCCTATGTTTCTGTATTCGACTTGGAACCTTTGTAAACGAGTTCATGATTCAAAGGTATTAATCCCAATCTGAAATAAATAAAGTAAAATGTGACACTGCCCAAGTATTCCTACAGCACAGCCTTGTCAGTATCAGCCACGTGTAGGGTGCCCCTACAGCATGCATCCTCACCAAACTAAATAATGGATCTGGTGTTACTGCTGTACTGTCTTGTCAACGCTGACAGACAGCAAGGCCTTCAACATTTCTGTATGGTAAATTCTATTGGGGCAGTTGGCCAGTGTTGTCCCAAATGTGCATCCCAAGAAAATGGAGAGTAGAGAGGGTGAAATGTAGAGAGTGGACTGCCAGGGTTGACTCAGAAGATGTCTGCAAGATGGGCCGCCCGGCAGCCCAGCAGGCAGCGCTATGCGCACCTGCACCTATGACCTGCATTCAAGAGTGAACTTGGGAGCTGGGATGGGCTGACTGAGGGCTGAGAATGTGCTGCTGTTCAGCAGTATTCCTAGTTCAGCGAGGGAGGACATTGGGATCCACCACTTTAACACCCCTGCTGTGGGCCAGGAAGCTTGCTCCTCCACTGGGGCTTGCCAACAACGTGCAAGGCCGTCATCGGGGCTGTACCCGATATCAGGGAGGTGGCCGGGGTGAAAAAGAGAGGGAAAAAGGCAGCTGGCATATAAAGCCTCACCCATTCTATGGTCCGTACTGCCACCAGGCCTGGTAATCTGGTTGTAAGTTCTGGGTTGGGAGAAGGAGGTTGCTCCCATCCTTAGCCCTGCCACGGTGGGCACTCTGTGGGGGACTCAGCCAGTAAGTCCTGGAGAAGGTATGTACCGACCAGGGATGGATTGGGGCTGATGGCCAGCCCCCGAGAGAAAATTTCTTGTAGAAAAAAAAAAGATGTCTGCGAGTCAGTGGAGGAGACCCTACTGTTCTAGTTATCCTCCCTTGTCTCTCATTGCTTACCCTCCCTCTCTTAGCACTTACCCCTTCCTCCCCTTGTTTGTCTGCCATGGTTATCAACACCTTGTTTTTTTGCTGTTCTTTGAACTTATTTCAAGTTCAAGATTATTGGCAGGAAATAAAAACTCTGTTGAGCAGGCTCATTTACAAGGAGTTCCTGATTAACAACAGGGACATTACACAAGCATATTTATTTTTTTATTTATTATTTTATTTTTATTTTATTAAATATAAATAATAAAATACAAGCATATACAAAGTAACATGCATTAAACACATGAATAATCCATGAGAAGAAAATAGGACAATAATATTTACATCATGTATACATAGACGCACTAAAGCTAGGAGTTAAATAAATGGTTAGCACTGGGTAACAAGATAGTACCTCGTGAGGGAAGCAGAGAATACAAGGCCAGCAAGGAAAGTAAAGATAGTGGCACAGGCAGGGTGGGATAAGGTCAGAGGGAAGGAGGGACAGAAGATAGTAGGATGAAGGTAGAAGGGGCAGACAACAAGGTGGAAGGGGTGGTAAAAATTAATATAACAGGGCTGGGGCAAGGGCACTATGGAGGTGGCGGGGAGAGGAGGTAGAGATGGAAGGTAAAGAAAGGATAGCCGTAGATAAGGGCAGGGACTGTTGAGTGACGATAGTGTGGGATACAGACTAGGGGTAGATCGTGTGGTGCTGGTAGTGTAACATGGAGAGAGGGAGGGGAGAGGAGGTAGAGACAGAAGGTAAAGAAAGGATAGCTGTAGATAAGGGCAGGGACTGTTGAGTGACGATAGTGTGGGATACAGACTAGGGGTAGATCGTGTGGTGATGGTAGTGTAACATGGAGAGAGGAAGGGGAGAGGAGGTAGGAATAGAAGGTAAAGAAAGGATAGCTGTAGATAAGGGCAGGGACTGTTGAGTGACGACAGTGTGGGATACAGACTAGGGGTAGATCGTGTGGTGATGGTAGTGTAACATGGAGAGAGGAAGGGGAGAGGAGGCAGAGATAGAAGGTAAAGAAAGGATAGCTGTAGATAAGGGCAGGGACTGTTGAGTGACGATAGTGTGGGATACAGACTAGGGGTAGATTGTGTGGTGATGATAGTGTAACATGGAGAGAGTTAGGAGGAGAGGAGGTAGAGATGGAAGGTAAAGAAAGGATAGCTGTAGATAAGGGCAGGGACTGTTGAGTGATGATAGTGTAGGACACAGACTAGGGGTAGATCGTGTGGTGATGGTAGTGTAACATGGTGAGAGGGAGGAGGAGGAGAGGAGGTAGAGACAGAAGGTAAAGAAAGGATAGCTGTAGATAAGGGCAGGGACTGTTGAGTGACGACAGTGTAGGACACAGACTAGGGGTAGATCGAGTGGTGATGGTAGTGTAACGTGGAGAGAGGGAGGGGGAGAGGAGGTAGGGATAGATGGTAAAGAAAGGATAGCTGTAGATAAGGGCAGGGACTGTTGAGTGACAATAGTGTGGGATACAGACTAGGGGTAGATTGTGTGGTGATGGTAGTGTAACATGGAGAGAGGAAGGGGAGAGGAGGTAGAGATAGAAGGTAAAGAAAGGATAGCCGTAGATAAGGGCAGGGACTGTTGAGTGACGATAGTGTATGATACAGACTAGGGGTAGATTGTGTGGTGATGGTAGTGTAACATGGAGAGAGAGGAAGGGAGAGAGGAAGAAGGAGGAATGGAAGTATAATGGAAAGTCACTTAGGGGTGAGGGAGGGGGCGGCAAGAGGATACAGCAGTCACTGTAATAGACCAGGCAGGAAGAAGGTGCTTTATCAACCGCAGTACCAAAGTCCCATAGGTTGTCATAAACAAGTATTTTGAAGCTATTCAGTGGATCAGGCTTTATTCCAGGCAGCCGGAAGGGCACGGCTTATAGCCATGTTTCCAAACCGGGAACGGGAGGTTGAAACATCTAGCATAATGAAAGAGTTACTACGTAGGGGGTAGGGGCAGGTAATTCATTGAAAGAGGTTGGAAATATAGGGGGGTAGTTTTGCCAGCAGGGCTTTGTTAAGCCAGATGACAGAGTGGAAGAGATGCCTGGTTGCTAAGGAGGTCCACCCGAGGGAGGCATACAGGTCACAACGATGAGTCCGATGGTGAGCACTGGAAACGAAGCATATCACTCTGTGATAGAGTGTTCAGTTGACGTAGCAGGGCATCAGAGCATCAACCATATAGAATGTCGACGCAGTCAATAAGTGGTAGAAAGGTTGTTTGGACCAGGCGCAGTCTGGAGTCAGAATCGAATAACGCTTTATTGCTATAAAAGAAGACAATTCTTTGATGTCATTTCTTTGCAAGGGAGTTTATGTGAGCTGAAAAAGTCAGGTGTCGATCTAGTTCACAGCCTAGGTATTTAAAATTGCAGACTAACCTGAGATCATCGCCATGGAGAGTCTTGATGGGGGCAAGGAAGCAAGTGAGACAGGGACAGAGAGCAAGTGGCTGGAGCAGAAGAACATCACTTTTGTCTTTTTAGCGTTTAACAGCAGTTTGGAACGTACGAGATTGTGCTGGAGGAGACTGAATTCTCCCTGTAATTTTGTGCGGGCTTCGTCTACCGAGGGACTGGATATGTATATCACTATATCGTCTGCGAAAACGTGTCGTTTTGCTTTGCTGATGCCATTGCCATTTATTTGCTATGTATTATGTTCCTGTAACTAATTATTGTAATGGACCATTGTATCTTTCTTTATCACTTTTGACATCATTGTGTAAACTGGCCTTCCATATTCTATGTACAATGTTTTCATTTGCTCCTGTGCCATTGTCTTGGCCCGGGTCATGCCTGAAAATGGTCTCTGGGATCAGTGTACTTACCCAGTTATCAAAGTCATAAATAAAAAAGAAGTACATCAGTGCAGCATTGTGATTGGCAGCAACATTATGGGAAAGAATCCTAAATGTACGGTGTGTGTGTGTGTGGTGATATGGGGACCTGCCTTACAACAAATTAGTGACTGGTTCAGCCACAATGAGGACTTAAGCCAGCAGAGACCGTCTATATGGAATTATTTAGGGCAGACATCAACTGGTGGCTGTAGTACACGGACGGACACAAGAGTCAAGAAAGGGCTGAGTATGGAGGAGAAGTTGACGAGGATACCATCAGGCTTCAGATTTGCAGCTACACTGGGTCAGTTCTTTGAGTGTGTTGCAGTTTAATCACATCACAACACACTGAACAGATTAAATTTGTTTCTTAAATTAACAAAGCACATTTTTTCAGCTAGAGAAAAAACAAATCAATATATTTTTTGGTGAGCACCATCAAGGCGATCTGCAAGCCACACAATTTTGCCATGCCACTGACGTGACATCCACCACGATTTCTATTTTTTATGTATTTATTTAGAGATTCAGAAACAACCTTTGAGCATGAGCTCTTTTACAAAGGTTCCACGTAGTACAAACATAAAATACAAACACGAGTCAGATACAAACAACAGTTCAATTACACTGCAATGCAGGATTACCTTACTATACACAAGAACAAAAGAGATAACCTTCTACAAGTGGCAAAGAGGGGGTTGGAGACTGGGCAGGTACAGGAAGACTCCACCAGTCTGCTGGGCTTGAGCAGGTGTCGAAGGAGGCTAGAGCAGAGTAGAATTCAGGAAAAGCTCCCTCCAGGTGTGGTAGTGTCAGGTCAGGGGAGGGTAAGGAGCAGCCTCGAGCAACAGCCCTTGTCTGGCAGCAAGTAAGGCAGGGGGAGGGGCAAGGGAGACAAGACGTTTAGTAGGAGGGCAAGTGGGCCACAAGTGTTGGCGGAAGATAATGGAGAGGGGGAGAGGGAAAGAAGGGGGGGGCATTTGGGTTGGGAGGCTGGAAAGGGGGTATAGAACAACCGTAGTCTTGTGGTGAGGGGGGAAGACCCTGATGGCAATTTTGATGGCCTGCCAGGGACGTTGTGTTAGGCGTTCATGTAGCAAACACAGGTAGAACTGGAGGCAAGGTAGTGCTTGAGTTCGGATTTGAAGTTAGAGAGACACTGAGGGAGCTGAAGGCAGCTTCAGGAAAATTCAATCCCCTGCCATCGTTCAGGTGTATTTACCTTACAGTCTTGCCAATGTCAAACGTAGTCTAGGTTTCCCTGTAACATAGTCCTGCCAACACTAACCGTGGCTGAGCATTCCTGAAGCGCAGCACTAAAAATACTGATTATGGCCCAAACATCCTTACGTTACAGTCTCACCAATGTCAGCCAAACAAATGTCTCTGATGTACAGCTCTTCTAATGCAGACCATGACTTGAGCATCCTTGAAGCACAGCTCTATCAATATGAACAATGGCTCAAGTGTAACTGCAGACAATCCCGACACTGCTGGCCATGGTGTAGGTGTCCATACCTCACAGCCCTGCCAGTGTGTCAACCATGCCCTTACAGCACAAACCTACCAATGCAGATCAAGACACGGGTCTCCCTGAGGTACAGTCCTACCAGTGCCAATGGTGGTGCAGGTGTCCATACAGCATAGCCCTGCCAGTGCCAACCATGGTTCAGGTGTCCTCACAGTACAACTTTACCAATGCAAACCATGACTCAGGTTTCCCTACAGCACCGCCTTACCAATGCCAATGGTGGTGCAGCTGTCCCTGGTACACCATAGCCCTGCTCGTGCTAATGGTGGGGCAGCTGTCCCTAGTACACCACAGCCCTGCCTGTGCCAATGGTGGTGCAGCTGTCCCTGGTACACCATAGCCCTGCCCGTGCCAATGGTGGTGCAGCTGTCCCTAGTACACCATATCCCTGCCCATGCTAACGGTGGTGCAGTTGTCCCTGGTACACCATAGCCCTGCCCGTGCCAATGGTGGTGCAGCTGTCCCTAGTACACCATATCCCTGCCCGTGCTAATGGTGGTGCAGTTGTCCCTGGTACACCATAGCCCTGCCCGTGCCAATGGTGATGCAGTTGTCCCTAGTTCACCATAGCCCTGCCCGTGCCAATGGTGGTGCAGCTGTCCCTAGTACACCATATCCCTGCCCATGGTGTTGCAGCTGTCCCTGGTACACCACAGCCTTGCCAGTGCCAATGGTGGTGCAGTTGTCCCTAGTACACCATATCCCTGCCCATGCCAATGGTGGTGCAGCTGTCCCTAGTACACCACAGCCCTGTCCGTGACAATGGTGGTGCAGCTGTCCCTAGTACACCACAGCCTTGCCAGTGCCAATGGTGGTGCAGCTGTCCCTAGTACACCATAGCCTTGCCTGTGCTAATGGTGGGGCAGCTGTCCCTGGTACACCACAGCCCTGCCCGTGCCAATGGTGGTGCAGCTGTCCCTAGTACACCATAGCCCTGTCCATGCCAATGGTGGTGCAGCTGTCCCTAGTACACCATAGCCCTGTACATGCTAATGGTGGTGCAGCTGTCCCTAGTACACCACAGCCTTGTCTGTGCCAATGGTGGTGCAGCTGTCCCTAGTACACCACAGCCTTGCCCGTGCTAATGGTGGGGCAGCTGTCCCTAGTACACCACAGCCCTGCCCGTGCCAATGGTGGTGCAGCTGTCCCTAGTACACCACAGCCCTGCCCGTGCCAATGGTGGTGCAGCTGTCCCTAGTACACCACAGCCCTGCCCGTGCCAATAGTGGTGCAGCTGTCCCTAGTACACCACAGCCCTGTCCGTGCCAATGGTGGTGCAGCTGTCCCTAGTACACCACAGCCCTGCTCGTGCCAATGGTGGTGCAGCTGTCCCTAGTACACCACAGCCCTGCTCGTGCCAATGGTGGTGCAGCTGTCCCTAGTACACCACAGCCTTGCCTGTTCCAATGGTGGTGCAGTTGTCCCTAGTACACCATAGCCCTGCTCGTGCTAATAGTGGGGCAGCTGTCCCTAGTACACCATAGCCCTGTCCATGCCAATGGAGGGACAGGTGTCCCTGCATCATAGGCAGACCAGTGTGCACAATGGTTCAGGTGTTGCTACAGTACAGCCCTTCCAATACCAGTCATGACTCTGGTGTCCAACATGACAGACCTGCTAATGCAAACCAAGGCTTCTGTGTCTCTACAATGCAGCCCTGCCAATGTTATCTGCGGTTCAGGTGACCCTATACTGATCCAGCCTTGGCATCTTGTGAAATGTTTAGCTGCACATGAGCACAGGGCCCCATGTCCAGCTGACTTTACTTCTTGGTGGTTCTCTGTGTCTCTGTCCAGTTTTCTCAAGAATGTAATGCTAGTCCTGTATCTCCTCAGCCCTTTGAGAATGCCTTCTAGGGAGAGTTAAAAACAACACAAAACTCTTTTCCATGCTAAATAGGAGACACAAGGAATGAAACGCACAATGAAAAATGGTTTTGGTGGGGTTTCCACTCTGGATATGGAAGCCCCAATAAGACAGTTCGCAAAGGGCCCCTGAAATAATTGGGCCCGCACTGACTACTTTATCTTTGCAAATATCAACAATGCCTCAGGTTTCTTATATGGTTCAGACCTGCCAATTTCATCAAAGGCTCAAGTGTATTTACCCTAGCTCCTTACCAATGTTAACTAATGCTCAGGTGTCCCTAAACAGCCATGTCAATGATAACCATGCTCCAGGGACCCTACAATAGCCACGAAAATAAAAAACATTACTCCAGTGTCCTTAAAACACAGGCCTGTAAATTCCATAATTAGTACGAGTCCTAGCCAGGGCCCCTAGTGCTCTGCGGCACTTTGTCCTGATTTCTGCAGCTGGACTCCTAGACTACTGCAGCAGCATTTTCTGATTCCTCCAGCATATTTTATTCATTTCTGTGGCAGAATGCAGTACTGCCATTGGCTAACATATGATGTATGTCATCAATGACATCACATGCTGAGCATAGAGGAGGGAGGGGTTACAGGATAAACAAGATGGGGAAGGGAGCCAGGCACTATGGCAAAATCTTTGAACTAAAATTCACCAAAAACAATGAATTCTGCAGCACTATATATATATTCTGTGGCACGATGCAAATTCTGCGGAACATTCCGCAACTGTGGAATTGTAGAATTCCAGGGGCCTTGGTTCTAGCTCCCAGACAACTCAATCCTGCAGACTGATGCTGTCCGTGAATATATATTGATGGATTCCTGGGGTCAGAAACATAGAATATGTCAGCAGACAAGGACTGCTTGGCCCGCTCAGTCTGCCCAGACGGTCCCTGCCTAGTCTGTCTCTGCAGAAAACCCTAACAGGCCTCTAGCAACCCTCCCTCCTCCCTGCCTATTTATTACTATTCCCCATGTGTATCCCACGCATGCTTGAAGCCCCCTACTGTTTTCCCCTCCACCACTTCTGCTAGCAGTCTATGCTAGGTGTCTACCACTCTTTCAGTGAAGTAGTACTTCCTCACATCCCTCTTTAACCCCCCCCCCCACTTCATTGCATGCCCTCTGGTCCTGGTGCTCTTTTTCATTTGAAAGGGACGCCCCCCTGCACCCTGTTTACTCCTGTGAGGGTACCTGTAGGGGTTCTATGTGAAATCGGCAAATGCAAAACAGCGAGCACAAAGGCAGCGGCAAAACAGTGGGTCCACAAAGCGGCGACCAGGAAATTACTGCAATGTAGCTTGGCGACAACAATGCCGCCAGTAAGTTTCTACAGGGGTCTTGCCCCCTTTGTAGAACAGGCCATACCCTCACCCCCTTACTATGTACAACCATCGCTATGTTTCCGGTCGCCTGGCGCTTGTTTTTCCATTGCCGTTTCTGAGGTCGCTGTTTTACGGTCACCCATTCACGGGATACCCTTGTAGGTCTCTATCATGTCACCTCTTGCTCTCCTCTCTTCCAGGGTGTACATGCTGAAATCCCTCAGTCTTTCCTCATAGGGCTTTTGATGCAACCCCTGCACCATTTTAGCTGCCCTCCTGTGGACTGCCTCCACCCCATGTCTATGTCCTTTCTGAGATACGGCCTCCAGAACTGGATACAATTCTCCAGGTGTGGTCTCACAAGTGAGTGATACAGTGGCAACACCGCCTCCCTTCTCCTGCTGGAAATACCTCTCCCAATGCATCCCAGAATTGCACTGGCCCTACCCACTGCTTTGTCACACTACCCTGCAACTTTGAGGTAATCAGAAATGATAACCCCAAGGACCATTTCTTGATAAGTGACTGTATTCTCCATCCTACACTCAGCCCTTGGGTTCCTATGCCCTAGGTGTATGATTCTGGACTTTTTGGCACTGAGCCCCAACTGCCATGCTCTTGACCACTGCTTGAGTTTCCCAAGAACACTATTCATTCTTTCAACACCCTCCTGATTGCCCACCCTATTACAGATTTTGGTGCCATACGCAAAAAGGCATACCTTCTCCAGTTCTCCTGCAACGTCACTTATGATGACACTAAAGAGGACTGGTCCCAGTAGTGAGCCCTGTGGCACCCCACTGGTCACGCTACCATCATTAGAGTGAGTGCTGTTAACCATCATCCTCTCTTGCCTACCTATTAACCACGTTCTAACCCAAATCACCACTTTGGATCCCACCCCAGGCTGCTTAATTTCTTTATCAGTTTCCTCTGTGTGGCACAGTGTCGAAGGCCTTGCTAAAGTCCAGATAGGCCACATCTGCTGCCCTCCCCTGATCTATTTTCCTGATCACCCAATCGAAGAAATCAATCACATTTGTCTGGCACGACCTGTCCCCAGCCTGTAAATCCATGCTGCCTTTACATTTGCAGCCCACTGGATTCAAGGTACTATGGCAACTTTTCCTTTCACAGTTATCTCCATTGGTCTACCCACCACTGAGGTGAAACTGACCAGAATATAGTTGCTAGCCTCTTCCCCTGTTGCCGCTGCTATGTAGAGACACCACATCTGCTCTCCGTTAGTCCTCCGGAACCATGTCTGATTCCAGTGACCTGCTGAATAAGGCTGTCAGCAGCGCTGCTATTACCTCCCTGAGTTCATTTAGTGTACCCTTGGGTGTATCCTGTCTGGTCTCATAGTCTTGTCCACTTTTGGAGCTGGAAGTCCCTTCAGGAGTCTTTCCTCTGAAAATGGACTTGTGTCTGCCTCCCCCACTTGTTCCTACTGCTCCTTAGGGGGTAGGTCACCCCCTCCTCTCTCTCCACTGTGAAAACTGAGCAGAAGTACCTGTTCAGGATGTCTGCTTTTTGTTGTTCCCCTTCAAACAACATGAAGTCTTGCTATATTATGACAGATGCAGTGTGTCCCACCATTAGAACTGCTCCCGGAGGTGAAAGAGTTAACTTCCATGCAGTGCATGGAGCTTAGAGCGCGAGCTCGGTTAGAGAAGCTCTGTTAGGGTGGTTTCAAACCGAAACCGTCAGATTCTTTACTCCGCCTCACTGAACAGTCGCTCCAGAGATTCCTCCTGCTGCTCGGTTCATTTTCTCGGTTTAAAGTGTCTTTTCTCGGTTAATTTCAACTGCGATATTCTTTATTTTAACCGCAAACCGATCGGTTCAAGCTCTGTCTATGGTATTGTAAGTAACAGATAGGTTTTCTGTGTGGAACTTGTAAATGACTGGCAGTAGCAGTTGCTCATCTAAGAAGGCAAAAAAGATTGCCATCTTTCCCTACCTGGACGACTGGCTCATTGTGGGTCAGACTCCAGACCAGGTCAAATCACACCTGCTAATTACCCAGCAGCTGCTTACCTCTCTGGGCTTTCTTCTCAATCTTCCAAAGTCAGTTCTGGAACCTGTCCAGGTACTCACCTTTATAGGCGCAGAACTGGACACAAAGCAGGCCAGAGCCTTTCTTCCCCTAGAAAGGGTAAGGACCTCGGTGGCCCTGGCCTCGTCCTTCACTCTACAGGTCTCTCGACCAGCAAGGCATTTCCTGCAGCTCCTAGGACACATGGCTGCTTCCATAGCTGTAGTGCAAGGAGCAAGATTTCAGATGAGGGACATTCAGTTCCATTTGAGAGCCTTCTGGTCTCAAAGAAGAGATCCCCTATCCAAGTTAATCCCAGTGACTCGAACCCTGATCCAGGCCCTTCAGTGGTGGCAGGATCAGAGCAATCTGAGACAAGGGGTGCCTTTCATCCCTCTGTCCCACTCCTTGACCCTTATTACAGATGCGTCCCTCTTGGGATGGGGAGCTCACATGGGCGACCTCTCCACCCAGGGGTTATGGTCCCCTCAGGAATCTCTGCTCCACATCAATCTGTTGGAACTCAGAGCTGTTTTTCTAGCACTTCAGGTTTTCTGCATCTGTTCAGAACAAGGTGGTACAGGTCAGAACAGACAACACCACTACAATGTGGTACATCAACAAACAAGGGGGCACTCGGTCTTCGGCCTTGTGCACCGAGGCGATGAAGTTGTGGTCTCTGGCTTATTCTCTGAACACTTCCCTCATAGCAGTTCACCTCCCAGGCAAGGACAATGTCCTGGCAGATGCTCTCAGCAGGATTTCCCAGGGCCATCACGAATGGTCACTGGATCCCCTAGTACTGGGGATAGTTTTTGCCAGATGGGGCACTCCTCAGATAGATCTTTTTGCAGCCCCAGACAATCATCAACTTCCATTTTTTTGTTGCAGGCCCCCAGTGTTGGGCTCAGTCCCCCTGGATGCCTTTCTCCTCGACTGGGAAGGGAAGTTTCTCTATGCTTTCCCCCTTCCCTCTCCTGTTCAAGGTGCTAGTCAAAATCATGTCTCAGCCCTGCAAGATGATCCTGATTGCTCCAGATTGGGCCAGGCAGCCCTGGTACCCACTCCTTCTGTCCTTAGCAGTCCATCTTCCCCTGTGCCTCCCCAGGAACCACAATCTGTTAACCTGTGCTCAGGAGAGTCTGGTATCCGAATCTCAAATCCCTCAACCTCAAGGCCTGGCTCTTGAGGAGTTAGAGTTTGCTGATCTACAACTTTCTCAAAGTGTTCTCGAAATCTTGAAAGCTTCTAGGAAGCCTTCCACCAGGGCTACCTATAACTCCAAGTGGAAAAGATTTTCCATATGGTGTTCTGGGAAGCATATTTCCCCGAAATCTGCTGATTACCCACTGTATTGGACTATATGGTCCATCTTAATTCTTTGGGACTGAGACCAGCTACCCTGAAAGTGCATTTGGCAGCTGTCTCTGCTTTCATTTCAGCAGGAAGCCCTCTTCTCTTTCTGCTCACCCTGTATTTTCCAAGTTTTTTAAGGATTGCTTCATACCAATCCTCCATTCAGGGACCCTGCCCTGCTTGGATCTTAATGTTTGCATTGCTCAGCTGATGCAACCCCCTTTGAGCCTCTGTCTTGGCAGAGCTTAAGTATTGACTTGGAAAACTGTATTTCTAGTAGCCATCACTTCTGCCAGGCGCATAAGTGAGTTACGAACCTTATCAGTGGAGACTGACTTTATTTCCTTTCACAGGGATAAGGTAGTCCTCAGGACTAACAGGAAGTTTTTGCCTAAGGTGGTTTCGGTTTCCACCTTAACCAATCTATTTCACTTCCAGTGTTCTTCACTGATCATTCCTCCTCTGGTGAGAGGAGGCTGCACAACAGATGTTAAGAGGGCCCTAAGTTACTACATAGGCGTACCAAGGGTCACAGGTTTGACTCCCTCCAACTATTTCTCACTTATGGTGAGGTTGGGAAAGGGAGACCTGCCACTAAGAGATCCATTGCCAGGTGGATTGTCTCTTGTTTCCAGTTTTGCTATCAAAAACTGGGTAATGTTCCTCCCTCAGGCCTGAGGGCTCACTCTACCAGAGGTACAGCTGCATCTCTAGCCGCTGCTAGAGACATCCCTATCTTGGAGATACGTCAAGCAGCTACTTGGAAAACAGTACACACTTTCACCAAGCATTACTCCCTGGATATCCAGGCCAGGAGGGATGCTCAGTTTGGCACAGCCATGCTTCAGAGCCTATTCCCTAAGTAGGTTCTGTCCCTCCTCCTTGGAGGTACTGCTGTGTAGTCTGCATATGTCATAATATAGCAAGACTTCATGTTGTTTGAAAAAAATTACTCACCTTAGTAATGTTGTTTCTTCTAATGGAGTCTTGCTATATTATGACCTCCCCCCCAGCCTGCCCCTCTCAGAACTTATACTTCGGGTATGGGGTGGGCAGTCCACTGTTGGCACTTATTGATGCCCCTTTTATGTTTGGGTGTTGTGTTTTATTTATTTATTTTATCTTGTTGTTTCTGGTCCCCTGACTTGAGTCTTGGTGTTGGGACCAGGAAAATGTGTGAATATTTTAGTAGCCAGTTGGCTAGTGTAGGTTACAGCTTCCACACAGAGCCTTAGTGAGTTTTGCTCGTAAAGATCTGACGGTTTCGGTTTGAAACCACCCTAACAGAGCTTCTCTAACTGAGCTCGCGCTCTAAGCTCCATGCACTGCATGGAAGTTAACTCTTTCACCTCCGGAGCAGTTCTAATGGTGGGACAAACTGCATCTGTCATAATATAGCAAGACTCCATTAGAAGAAACAACATTACTAAGGTGAGTAATTTTTTCTTCTGTGCAGTCTCCACCTACCACCCTCCTTTTCCTCACTATCTCTCCCCTTGTATTCCTCTTCTCACTTAGACACCTGAAGAATGACTTACCCCCTTTAGCTACCCCTTGTCAGTCCTCTCCTCTGTCTGTACCTTTGCTCTCCTCACTGCTGTACCTGCTTCCCTTTGTTTTACTTGGTACACATCCATGTGTTCCTCCCTCTGCATTTCCTTATACCTCCTGAAAGCCCCCCTTTTTTCCCTCACCATCTCAGCCACTTCCCTACAGAACCATAACAGTCTCTTTTTCCTTCTTTTACTTTAAACTTTCCCCAGGAAAGTGGGCTGAACTGAGAACAGCTTGTAGTAACTGGTATGAAGATAATGTAGAACTGCCCCCCCCAAAGTCATTCATGTCCTCCACCCTCTCCCCTCCCATTTTCCTATATTTTTAAAAATGCCTGCTCTTACTTGAGAAGCCATGCAGGCGACACGAAGTTTGGTGTGTAAACAGTCGCTGTGTCACTAGGCTGGCCAGAACGCAGTAGCTGCCGCTTAGTAGTGTGCTGCGGTTGGGAGGGAAGGTGCTGGGCACCCAGTGCCACAGCAACTCCTGTAGTGGGCCAGGGGAGTTTGCTCCTTCCAGAGGAGGTCACTGTGTTCATCTGAGGTGGTCAACAGGCTCTGCCCAAGCCAGGGGAGGTTGGGAGAAGACAGGGGTCAAAATCCCAAATATCGTCTAAATGACAGCTGGAGTTCCTGGCTCCCCTGGGTCCCACAGCCTTCAAAACTGTATTCTGCCCTCTTGGTGGACAGCGTCGGGGGAGAATGGTTGCTGCTGGATGGCTTCCAGGATGTGTTCTTAACACAGCATGTGATGGAGCCCACAAGGGAGGGGCATGTCCTGGATGTGGTTCTGGCAGATGGGGATCTGGTAAGGGACATGGTTGTACAGGACCCCCTGACTGGGAGTGACCACAATACTGTCTGGTTTCAAATAAGCATTGGGGGAGTGGGGGTGAGATCTAGGACACTGGCAGTGGACTTCAGGGGGGCAGACTTTATGGGCATGGGAAATATTCTCAAGGATCACTTGAAGGGGATTACCTCAACAACAAGTGTGGAAAGGAGATGGGAGGTCATAAAAGAGGACTTCAAGAGGCAGTCAGGATCTGCGCTAAGTTGAAACGTAAGGAGCAAGGTCACATAAACCATGCTGGTGGTCCAGTGAGGTCCAGGTAGCAGTCAGAGAAAAGAAGCGGCTTACAAAAAATATAAAACAACAAGAGGGATAGGGAAAAGGAAATGTACCAGCTTGCATCTAGAAAAGTCACCCAGTATGGTGAGGGAGCAAAGTCCAGTAAAGAGCATCGGCTGGCACAGGGGATACATGGAGGGGAAAGGGTTCTTCCGTACACTGGGGAGCCGGAGGAAAACTAAGGGCCATCTCAGCAGATTGAGATCAGAAGGAGGGTGGGTGGAAGAGGCTAGGGACCAGGCAGAGGTATTTAACTAGTACTTTGCCTCTGTGTTCACTAGGGAGGGGATGGGATATCTACAAAGCAAGGCACAAAGGGATAGAAGCGGCAGGAGTGGGATCAGGGAGCAGCAGAAATGGAGCAAAGGGAGGAAGGTACCCCAGGGTGTCACATCTGGTTAAGGATAAAAGACCAGTAAGGTGGAGGGGACGGATGATGCCATCCCCACCAAAAGGGTGTGGTTTGCCCTCAAGGCCCTAAAGAAAGACAAATCTCCTGGGCCGGATGGCATTCATCCGAGAGTACTATGGGAATTGGCGGACATACTGGCTGCACCCCTGGCGGAGCTTTTCAACAGGTCACTTGAGACAGGGAGGGTACCTAGGGATTGGCGAGAGGCACATGTGGTACCAATCCATAAAGGGGGAGTCGAAGGAAGTACCAGGAAACTATAGACCCATCAGTTTAACCTCGGTGGTGGGAAAATTAATGGAGAGTATACTAAAGGAACGATTGGGGGTTTACTTGGAGGAGGTGGGAGGTCTGGATAGTCGGCAGCATGGGTTTGTGCCAGGTAGATCATGTCAAACCAACCTTGTGAGTTCTATGAATGGGTAACATCAGAACTGGATAGGGGTAAGCCTGTGGATGTATTATTCTTGGACTTCAGCAAGGCGTTTGACTCTGTCCCCACAATGGTCTGGTGGAGAAACTGATGGGGTTAGGGTAGGCCCTTTGATGGTCAGATGGATTGAAAACTGGATAGCTGGACGCACTCAGAGTAGTGGTCTGTGGGGAGCTCTCGAACCCTACAGAGGTTGGTAGTGGGGTACCACAGGGGCTCGGTCCTGGGTCCAATCCTGTTTAATGCATACATATCAGACATCAGGGATGGTATAGGGTGTGAAATGAGTCTCTTGCGGATGACTCCAAGATGGGAGCAGTAGTTGAGGAGAAGAGGGAGGTTGGCCCTGCAAGGGACCTGGACACCCTGGAAGCTGAGCTCACACATGGAGTGAAAATTTCAATATCACCAAGTGCAAGGTGTTGCATCTTGGTCGGGAAACCTAAACACAGGTACACCCTGGGAGGGTGCTGGAAGCCTCAACAGGGGAAAAGACCTAGGGGTCATGGTGGATACATGTATGAATAACACTGAGCAGTGCAGGAGAGCAGCTAGCAAGGCAAACAGGATGTTGGGATGCATCACAAGGGGGATCACCTCTAGGAGCAAGGAAGTGATTCTGCCACTGTACAATGGACTGGTTAGACCACACCTTGAGTACTGTGTACAGTACTGGAGACCACACTTGAAGAGGGACATACAGCTCCTGGAGAGGGTACAGAGGAGGGCAACAAAGATGATACGAGGGCTAGGGGATTTGACTTACGAGGACAGACTTGAGGAGCTCTGCCTGTTTTCATTGGAGGAGAGGAGAGACAGGGGAGACATGATTGAGGTCTTCAAGTACCTCAAGGGAATAAATAGGGTAAACATGGAGGGGATCTTTAGACTAAAGCAGGGAGGCATCACCAGAGGGCATGGTTTGAAGTTGGAAGGTGGAAGGGTGAGGGGGGAAAAGAGGAGGAGGTTTTTCACTGAGAGGGTGGTGGACCCTTGGAATGCTCTGCCTGGTGAGCTGGTTCAGAGATCCACAGTGGAGAGCTTTAAGAGAGGGTGGGACAGACACAGAAAGTGGATGTATCAGATGATGGCCTATCCCGGGGGGGTGGGGATGGATGATAGGGGTTTCTGGAGCACAAGGGATGGGAGGGTCTCGGCACCCAACTAAGGATCTAGGTTCGAGCAGACTTGATAGACCATAAGGCCTAATCTGCTGGCAAATAGTATGTTAGTATGTTAGAATGGCCTCTACCCTGGAGCCCCTTCCCACAGAGGGGAGCCCGTGGGAGCCACTGGGTGGTAGCACAGCGGCCATCCTGCTGCCTTGTTGGGTGGCAGCTGGACCTAGGTGGATGGAGGAGCACCAGGCATGAACAGGGTATATCCCATGGACCAGGGTATATCCTTGACAATGTGGCAGCCAAGGCAGAAGAAGCTCTATGGGAATGAACTACTAAATAAATAAATGTCTTCTCTTGGCAATGCCCCAGAAGTCAACAATGTTTTTTTAACCACCCCTCCCTCCCTCCCTAGCCAGGCCCACCCCCCCCGGCCAAAAAATATTATCACTTAATAGTGCTCCCACTGATAAATGCCGATCCATGATGGGGAGAGTGACAGTACTCAACATCCCGGCAAACTCACTTGCCTTCCTCCTGCAGCATGGTCCATTCCTTAATACAGTCACCTGACCCTGTGAGTGGGGTGCGTAACCAACAGGGGGCAGAGTGGTTTGCTTTCAGCCTGGAGCAGTGTGTAGGGCCCACTTGAAGACTGCAAGGTAAAGTTTCAGCAATTTAATCCATATGGAAGTTTGTCTGCCAGTTTCTTTCTGTATACTCTGACTCTACCAGGGAGAATGCAGCCAAAATCTATGCTACCGTACTGTTTTGCCAACTACACATCGGCATCCTAAGTGAACTCCAAGTTCAACTCTGGATTGTACGTAGTAGAAAAAATATTTATATAATGCACAGAGAAGAATGGAGCGACAAAACGTTAAGCTAGACTATGAGAAACAAGTCAGTGGCTTACAGTGCTACCAGTTTTCTAGAAAGATCTGTTCACCAAAGAAAATACAAAACATACCCTATCAATGTCAACCAACCCCTCCACCCCGTCAACTTCTAGTGCTTCCCTACCTCCATTTGTTTCCTCCCAAAGGCCTGGTGTTCTTTCTCCATGATGTACACCAACTGATCCATTTCAGAGTGCTGGTAAATTCAGTCTGGGTTCTTCTCTCCCGTATCCCTGATGAATTCACAAACCAGAAGAGTCTTTTTGCTGTCTAACATTAGCACACAGTTCAACTGCTTTGAAGGTTTTGATAGGCAAACTAGCCCTTAAAGGATTCTTTCCATACCCAACTAATCCCCCTCAGGTATGTAGGAAAGCATATGCTGGCTCTTTGAGGGCTGAGAAAGACAACATGTCCTAGGCATTAAAGCATTTAGAAAAAGCCAATGATATGAATGTGTAAACAACGGCTCCCAAGTGGATGAGTTAGAGGGATAGTTTTAATCTGGGCATCTTACCAGCAGGAGTGATTGTGTTACACAGAACTATAACAGGGACAAATGCCGTGGGAGCTAATGTTCCCTGTGTTTGGATCCAACACCACAGTTCAGCAATGGTAGCCTGAGCATAAAACAAACATTGGTCAATGCCGAATGTTTCCTTGCATGGCGTATGTGGCAGGGGTGTAGTGCCTGAAGCAGGTCTGAAAGTGGGATAGTTCCAGATACAGACTGCTGGAAGAAGCCGGAATACACAAGGACAAGGTAGAAATGGAAGGATAAACATCCCTGTCAGCAGAATGTTAAACCCAGTTGTCACAGGCATTATGCCCCGAAAGGCCCAGTTAAGTGTATTGAGGGGGGGGGGTAGACCCCAAAGGCCCTTTCCTGGGGGGAAGCCATGGGATTTCATTGCCTGGGATGGGGTTGCCTGTGATGTAGCTGATGAGCAACCTGCCATGGCCCCAGGGAAAGACAGGAGCATAAATAAGGTTAAAAAATGTAGTTTTGTGGCCCCAGGCTGCAGGGAACCACTTAACAAGCTGGAAGCCCATGTTTGCGTGTGAGCGCTGGATGTCAAGAGAAGACAACATCGGGGGAAAATTGTCAGTGCTGCATACACATAATACAAATGTATCCAGGAAGGTGCGCACAGGACACGGCGGTGCTGGAGCAAAGCAGCAAGCTTACAACACACAAAGAATGAAGCTCTGCACTCGTGGTTAAACAATTTTCAAAGCAAATGCAAAGTTTATTGGCAAAAGTGCCTGGAAAAAAGAGCAGTAGCCCCTAGTGCCTCGGCCCTTCAGTGGGCCTTCTAACAGGGGGGCAAATCTAGAGGAATGATTTGCACCAGGTGTTCATTTATACAAGTAAATTTAAAGTGGTTCACACATAATTAGACTAAAGTGTTAATACAAAAATCCAAAAAGTAAACAGAACAAATTCTCTCAACAGTGGATAATTATTTCAAGTACTTTTGTATACTAAAAGTAAGTCATTAAAATCCTTGCATTAAGAAATTTAAAGCATAGCAAACGTTCATTTTAAGTAACAAGTCAGAGAAAGCAATACAAAGGATAATCACGGATTCACACATTTTTGTCAAAATTACAACTCATCACATTTATTTTTGCCTTTAGACAATGTTAATCATCATAAACGATTTAGAATTAGTGTCAACTGATATTTTTTGTTGTTATGAAGATCAGGAACTAGATAGGAGGTCAATCCTAGATGCAAAAGGTCTCAATAAGGGCAAAGAAAAGAGAAACAAGGCAAAAAGCATTTTTATGGGAGTTATTTTTAATTAAATATAATCTATAAAGGATGATAGTGTGATAGGGAAATAAAACACAATTTTGCTCTAATTGTTATGAACTACTGATTTTACTGATTTTTTAAAAAGAAGTTGGGGGGGAAGAGAATATTTTTAAAGTAGCAAATAGTATTTCAAGTCAAATTCCCATTAGTTTGAATAAACACAGTTAGGGATGATAGAGATATGGTCCCTCTGGTAGGGGTACAAGAAAGATATATCCAAATTACACAGTTCATTAGATGCTCAAGATAGACACTAGTAGCTATACAAAAGAAGGTATATGCAGTATGTAACGTGATAAACCCTCTAATAATTATTGTATGATATTTGTGATATAAAAATGTGATGTGAATGTCTGCTATGGGGATAGCAGCCAGAAAGTGTAAGGTTTGACCTTCTGACCTCAGCATAGCCCTAATGTAGCAGATGTTGTTTTCCTGCTCTGTTTTACCACATACGGCTTCCTTCCAAAATAACAGGTGATAACACATCGTAAAATATTCCTACTTTAAAAACTACAAAGTATGCATTTTATGATCTTTGAGGAAAGGGGGTACTTGGCTGATTCCTGTTGGCTTTCACACCTAGAAGAGAACTGTTGGCAGGATGTGTGTTCTAAGAACATCAAAGGACATGTTTTGATCAAAGCGACTGTCATATTTTTAAAATAGCTAACTGCTGATTTCCAGCCAGCAATAAAATAACATCCTTTTGGATATTCCTACTCAGATTACAGATTTATCACAGGGCTAGCAGTGACCTCATGTATGCTGTGACATCACAAGGAGGTGGAGAGATTGATTTTCCAATTTGTCAAGCATCTGAGGGAAAAGGCACTTTTATCTCTGGACGCAAAGAGGAGTGAGACACACTTGATCTCTGGGCTCAAACAGGCACTTCTGTTAATTAGTTAAGTGAGAATTTTAAGCATTCAGGTGCTTTTTGTTCTATAATTTCCAATTTAGTTCTAAGTATTTTTGTTATATGTTCTGTGTTTTGTATTTTATCCATTTTTTTTTTAATTTTTAGTAAACACTATTTTTCTTAAAATTCTGCCTGTGCCTTCTCAGTTTCTTTTGCATGTAAATGCTGGAACAGTGTTTAAAATGTCTGACAACTATAAGGGCTTAGAAGTGTGTTACTTATCTTGCTAAGGTAAGAATATACCTAAGTCTCAAACTGAGTCAAAAGGGTAGACTTTTGAACTTGGCTGGGTGCCTGCTGGGTGCCCACTGGGTGAAGTATTGTATTGCATTTCCCCGAAGAGTATACATATCTAAGCCTGTTAACTGGGTGTGCTAGAAAATGGCTCATATTTGACCCCGGACTCGAGGCTAGTAGGTGATTTGGACCCAAAAGAGACAGGAGTGTTACCCTGTTTGTCTCCTATTCACATATTGCACATCAAGGTTTGGCACTGTGGGAGCAGAGGGCCCTGACCTGCGGGGTACGTTGGTGACACAGTAAACCTGAGTTGATTTCAATGTTTAGATATATTATCATACAAGTATACAGGCAGTTATAAAATGTGTTAGAGCACAAACTTTGGGACAAAAGGATTAAGATTTAAATAGATCAGAGGTTAATTTAGTACAACGTCTGAATATCACATGTAGATCTAAGTAATGGTGCTCTACTTCTGATGGAATGTCATTCCCCTATACTAGTCCAATGTAATAAAGGACTTAGTCTGTGCTCCATGGGCTTACTCAATTTTAGCTCACAGTAAGCTCATAGTAAGTCATACAGTAAAAGCCCAAGTTTCTGGTTGCAGACAATCTATCGCTGAGTACCTATTTGAAGTTTTTCAGGCCCCCAGAGATAGGAGACACACCACAGACCTGGGCATCTCTTCCCCCACACCTGGGTAAAGTAGAAATGCTGTATTGTGCCCTCCTCCCCTAACCTCTGAGATGCCAGAGCCAGGTGTTGCCCTAATGCCAGGAGTGATACCTTTTTCTGCCAAGTGTGGTAGTTGCTTTGTCTGAGTAACAAAAAGGGGGTCCCGTCTTACATTTATTTACTCGTTTTCATGGGAGTTCCAGGGAAGATAGCTGCAAACAGGTTAACATAGTCCAGCAGTGTAGTTATATACAGACTGTAATATACACAGGAGAAAACAAACTCTAAAGATAAGACATCCAAACAGTAATCAAAACAAGCTAACAAAGTGTAGTCGCTGCAAACAAAGAGCAGGAGCACTGCTAGGCAACATGATCATAGTCAGGGAGATGGGGATTCGGTACCAAAACAAAAATACAGGGAGTTCTAAGTTGGCTGGAAAGACTGGACTTGAACACTTGCAGGCTTGAAGCATTCCTCAACTGGCAAAGGAATTTATTCCAGGTGTCTGGTGCTGAAAATGCAACAGCCTTTCTACCATTTTCACATTTCAACCTGGGAACTGAGAAGGCAAGTGCTGCTGTTGAATGAAAAGAGTAGGGCAAGGAGAGAATCGGGGTTTTTTGCTTGTGCACAGCTGTACAACAAAGAGAGCCAGTGGTAGCCACGCCTGCTTGAAGGACTTGTCTACTTAAGCTGGTCATACAGCAGACTGTGATGATTTCCAGGAGCAGCAGAGTGGTTGTGTTTGCACGGCGGTATATGATGCCTCCCATAGCCGATGGAAGGCAGCAGGAAGTGGGAGACTATCGGCTTCTTTACGTCAGCACTGAGGCTGCGTTTAGACCTGTAGTAGAAGTTCAGCATTGGCCCTATAGTTGTTAACATGTGATCACTGTGCCCACTGTATGTAAGTGTTGCATCAAGCCAAATTCCTAGCTATCTGAATATTTTGACCTGCTCAATCATGTTGCCATTTGATATTATAATTGCAAGTGGATTTGTTTGCTGAATGAGTTAGCAAGTTCTGGGATCCAAACACCATACAGACTTAGTTTTTCATGCATTAAGAATCAGGTGGCTGTCAACAAATCAAGAAGAGATTGTGGTAAAATGAGACTGCAGTACAGAATTAACCTCAGACATTAAAGCTGCATAGGGCATTAACAAGGTGAAAGAGTCTAACATGTTTCAAATTAAGAAAAATAGCAGGACAAGAGGACACAGCATGAGATTAGAGGGAGGCCGATTAAGGGGTAATGTGAGGAAGTTCTTTTTCACTGAAAGGGTGGTGGATGCGTGGAATGGCCTACCTCAGGAAGTGGTGGATATGAATACAGTGCAGGGCTTCATACAGGTATGGGATAGGCATAAGGGAGCAATACATATGAATATGAATAAATAGGCCACTGACAGAGCAAAGGCCTATGGCACATTCATAAGGTAGAAAAAATGGGCAGACTGGATGGGCCTTGCGATCCTTATCTGCCATCAACTTCTATGTTTCTATTTTTCACTGCAGTATAGTATAGTGTCATCTGCATACAATATGTCCTTTCTCCTGCTATCAAAACCCCTCCCAATACACCCCACCATCATGGTTGCTTTGCTTTAGGCCTTGTTGGTTTGGCTAGATTGTTTAACGTGCAACACACTTTAAGTTCCGTTAACTACACTGTAGTTACAGTGTAACTGCATTGTAACTGCATTGCAACTGTAACGCAGTTACATGCAACAAATGTGTAACTACCCCTGCTGCACGTAATGAATGATTACCTACCCCACAGTTACATTGAAACTAACACTTAAAGTGTGACCATTTCAGGAAGTCACGATGACGCCTGGGCCCCTTTCCTCAGTAGCAGTGTCCAGCTTAAACCCTTTCATCCAATATTCTGTCCTGGGGTTCCTGTTCCCAACGTGCATCCCCTTGCATTTTTTGGCACTGAACTCGAACTGCCAGATCTTTGACCACCTCTCCAAGCTTTGCAGGTCCTTCTGTAACTCCCTTACCACATCCTTGCTGTCTGTCCAAACACAGGGCTTAGTGCCCTCTGTTCTCATTCTTTGATTAAAATATTGTTGGTTGCTATCATATACAGTGTTATAGTGTATGGGAAGGTGTCATTGTATGTGGAGATCCATACACAGTAAAATGCAGTTGTGCTGCAGTAGTGACGTAACTACTAAACAGCGAACAATGTTTATTTCTGCTACAGTAGTTAAGTCACATTATGGTCCCGACCAGCTGTTTAAGACTTCCTGGGTTGAAAAAGTGAAGAGAAAGGAAGGGAGCGAGGGGCAGTAATAAAGTGGCAATAGTAGCACAACACAGGATCAACGCAGTCCGAGGTGGTGGGTTTGCGTGGGGTGTGGAGGCAGGTGGCACCAGTGGGCATGATCATCATTCAGTTAGGTGTCTACATAAGTACCACAGTAAGTAAATTAATGACAAATTGCTAAATTCAGTTTCTACTGTTGTTTTGATTTCCTCTACACTATATAAAATAATGTGTAGGAAACCATAGACGGCAAGGCTGTTTACCCACCTCATAGTTACCATGATGACAAGCACCTCTCCAGTTTTGCTCTCGAGGTCACTCTGACCATCATGGTTACCACTCAATGGGAAAACAGCCTTGCTGTGTAAGATTTCCCATACATTATGTAACCAACCAGTCCCCTGAGGCTACTAGAATCCCATCAGGTTAGCCACAGGAAAGTAGTGGGCAGCTGGTAAGGGCTTATTAGGAGCTCCTTATACATGACATCATTGTTTACTTAGCTAGGCTGAGCAGAGAATGGATTATATCATTTAGAATTGCCTCAACAGCATAAGCCGCTTTGGAATCAACTGCTAGGGGGCAGTTTAGAATGTTCAGATGAGAGTTCAGAGTAGTTGGTAATCAGCAGTGGTGTGAAGTGGAGCTCTGAGTGAGCAGCAGTGCTCAGAGTGGGGAGGTGCCTGCCAGCCACCTCCGAGACTGGGTGAAAGACCTCCGGCAGTTTCTCACCCTAGTGTGCGAGACCCAGCAGTATCAGAAAAAGTGGTGGAGACCGTTTGCCTGCAGGACCCCAGTGGGTCATTTTCCACAGAGAAGTGAGAGGGACTTCAATTTCTGTGGATCCAAGGGGCAATCCCCTGAAGATCCTGAAGAGTGTCAGCTGCCCAGAAAGAAACAGCGTGCAGTTGAAGTTATGAGAAGCTACCAGTAAAGGGAAGAGACGTTTTTCTTCCTGCTTCTATGTCTGTATCAAAGGGACAAACAAAACTGCATGTACAGGTTCACGGGACTGTTCTTAGGGGTTGGTCTGAAGTGTATGTTTCGAGAGATAAGGCTAGAGTGCACCTATCAGGGCCCCTGCATCATCACAAAAATGTGCTGAGTGCTCAGTTTTAAAGTTTCGGAATCCTTTAGCATTTCATGTGAAATAAAGGCCCATTTAGTGTAACCCAGAAGGAATGGCAGAGACTGGCTGGGGCCGGATTGGGCATAACCCAAGTTTAATCCTCAGTCAGGGCTAACTGGGTCACGTATGGGCACCAGGTTAACCTGGGCATGTTAACGAAGATTATCACGTCAGGACAAATTTGTTGAAATGTTGTTTAAGTGTGTGGCAACTACCACAAGATGTGCTCTTTTTGGAAAGTAAAAGTCCAGAGATTCCTAGTATAGAAGGATGGACAGTTTGAATGTGTGTGTGAGGAAAAAACATGTTCTAAAATGCCCAGTCGTTGTTCCGGAAAGAAAAGTGTTTTGCTCCTGTGTGTACAGTACCAAACATGGTGGACGACCCGTTTCTGTATTTTTTACCAACTTGTGTGAATAAAGCCATACTGTGTAATCCCATTTTCAGTAGTGGACATTACATTTGTGTTTCCTGAGTGTAAATTGTTATGCGGTCCCCTCAGAAGGTAGACCTAGCATAGCCCTGGCACTTCTCTCTGAGAACCTGGAGTAAATATAAATGTTATTTTGGACCCTAACCCCCTCAACCCCTTTAGACTGCCAAACCAGGTATTTGCCCCAGTGTTGGGAGCGATGCCTATTGTTATGCCAGCTTGTGGCCTGTTGCCTTGTCAGTGTACAAGTTAGGGGGGGTCCCGGTATTCGGATGCTGCTCTTGGCCAGGGTATGGGTTGCAATTATTCTATGTTTTGAGCCTAAACCTAATCAATAACCTTCTATCTTTAGGGTGCTCTATAAGTTCCAGATAACTTTCTTTCAAACGCGATACTCTGTTTAGAGCTCAGCATGGGTGTAGTTTACATTTCTATAATACTGCCATGTCATGTTGTGCAGAACTGTTCCTCAATCTCCTTTTAACAATCAACACAACGTTTGCCAAGGCGGCTTCCAATAGAAGTCACTGAAAACACGTACAAGACTAAATAGAAGAACTGGACTTTTTTATGAATCTTATATGTAAGGAGAGTGGAATCTGTTCTGGAGTTTTATTTTTTCATCGAAACATACTCTGGGAAATCTGTTTGGAGCGAGAGCAAGGAAAAGAGAGATCCTCTCAGTAACCAAAGCATCCACAGAAAACTGACCACGTTCAGCATGAACAAAAGCAGAGGGCATTGATTGTGGGACCCTTAATGTTTATATATTTTGTTAACTACTGTTAATATTTTATCAATTTTACTAATACCTCAGGTTTCAGTGTCATACAATATTGAAGTCTTCATCTTTGAAGACACTGCTCTTATGACACCAGTTACAGATTCTCCTCCATATTTACTGTTAAATGATCTAAGTGTAACCACCCAGTCCGCTGGGGTTACTAGAATCCCCTCAGTATCAGTGCTAGGCAGGGAGAGGCAGCTGGTGATTAACTGGTTAAATGGGTTTTTCACCTACTCACTCTTTTGTTTACTTGGCCTCAGCTGAGATGAGACAGATGAGCTCATTTGGAACTCTTGCAGCAGCATAAGCCACAACAGCTGTGAATGAGGGAGTTTTAGAATCTTGAGATGGTAGTAAGTTGAAGTCAGAGTGTACAGTCTGTAGTTTGAAGTGTGAGGAGTGAGAACTGCTCAGCTGAGGGCTAGGAGGACCTGCTTTTTCACCCTAGTCCTGGTATTCTCCAGCCTGCCAAGAGAAGTGGTGGAAACCATTGTCTACAGCAGGATCTCCTGATTTTCATCCCCGGAGGGGTGAAAAGGACTGCTGGTGGATGGATCCTAGGGGCAATCTCCTTTTTGATCCAGGATGTTTTGAAGCTGCCTGAAATGTTCTAACAGTGAGTAGGATCTCACATTTTGCTGCTGAAAGCAAGTACCTGTGATGTTGTGTTCTCTGTGTTCTCTGACTAAAAGGGACATGCACAACCTTTCTGTTCAGAAGCTTGAGACTGTTCTCAGTTTAAAGTTGGCTGACAAGTGTGAGATCTAGAGTTATGACTAATTCCCATTGTTCGGGACTTTAGTTCTCACACTACCAGTGTAGTGTTTTAAATGCTGGATGTGAACATTCATTCAATGATGCATTTACCCAAGTGTGTTCAAGATGTTTAAGGTGTAACTCTGAAAAATGGCTGGGTATGGATTTGGGAGCAAAGGGTGGGCAGCCCTCCATCTGGAGTAACCAGTTCAGGACTACAGGTTCAACAAGGGCGCCTGGTTACTTCGGACATGTGGCCAATATCTGAAGAGAATTTTACCCTATGAAGTGGGTTGCACTAGTTATTTGCCAAATGTACGTTCAGCTGTGGCCAGTGCCACTAGAAGAAATGTTTTGTTGCGGCCAGTGCCACTAGAAGCATTTCCAGTTGTGACCAGTGCCACTGGAGGAAATGTAGTTGTCCTATGAAAAAATGGAAATAAAAGGTGAAAGAGTTCTGTCAGTAAAATGCGTGTTCAGTTGTGGCCAGTGCCACTGAAAGAGTGTTCAAAAGTCCTATGCAATATGGGAATGCCAGTACAAGATGTGCAATGTCCTATGAAATACAGGAATATGAAGAGTTTCTGTCAGATACAGTTGTTTGCTGTTCTGCAAGTTCCTAGTGCCACGATGTGTAAACCTTGGGGATTCACCCTTGCTTTAGAGAACATCATTTGGAATAAAGTCATACTCTAGAACCCCAATTTTGATTTGGACAGTTACATTTTTGCTTCCTGTGTGTGGATTTACTGGGTACCCCTCTGGAAGTATAGATCTAGCATAGCCCTATAAAAATGTTCTCTCCCTAGGACCTGGTCTTTGCAAATACCTTATAGGTCATATTTTGCTTTGTACACCCCGGCCCCTTTTGTCCTCTAGAGTAATGCGCCAGGTATACATTCCCAAAGCTAGGGATGGTACCATTTCTATATGTGCATCTAAGTTCCTGAGGTAGTCTGTGCCCAGTTAAGGGTGCCAGGGGCAGCTAACTGAGTAAAGTAGCGTTGGGGGGGGGTCACATAAGGGTTGTGAAAGATTGTCTGACCTTAATAACTAATTGGTCACATTTCCATATATTGTTGGAACTAAAGATTAAATAAACATAGTATTTAACTAATTTGACTTTCTGTTGATTAATGAAAAGATTATATATTTTTGGAATTTTTTCCAAACATCATCAGTTTTGTTTTGTCCATATCGATACATAGCTTGTTTGATTTACAAAGTGTAATAAACAAATCTGTTTTCCTTCGAAGTCCCAGAGGCAATACAGAGATCAATATGTCATTTGTATTTTTGATGGCTAATTTTTATCTCTGAAACTCTGGGAGAATGAATATTTTCTTGGAGTAGTTGTTATCATGTTCATGTAAATGATACAAAGGATTGCGGCCAATAGGCACTTTGTCTGACAATAGTGATAATCCTGTTCGTCAGATTTCTGACTAAGAAGTACCTAACCTCCGCTGGCCTGGTGGTGCTGAGGGTTGAGGTGCTGGATGCCACACCTTGCGCTACACCAGTGACCCGAGTTTGGGAACGAGCTTGGGCACCGGGGGTCGGCAGGGGCGGGTGAGGAATGAGCACCCGCTGGGCTGATCTCCTCTCTGGGAAGGGGGAGGACAGGACATTGCTCAGCATGCCAGCGGCTCCTGGTGGAGACTGGGGGTGCTGCAGCATGCAGGGCAGCACGTACATAGCGTGGGTGACACTTGGCAGGGTTGCCATGCGCCGTAGTGTCAGGGATGTGTACCACACATGGGAGAGGGAGCGCACACCAGAACAGAGAAAACACCGGTCTGCGGGGTAGGTGCTGGCAGCTGCCCCCATGCCCACTGCCGGGTCCATCCTGCCTGGCCTTCCAGTGTCCCCCACCCGGGCTCTCACCCACGAACCGGAGACTGACTGTACAGAGTGCCCAAGAGGAGGGGTGGGTTAAGCTGGGGGTGCTGGTTGAGAGGATTGAGAAGGAGGAGAGAGGAGTCTCAGGTAGGAGGACTTCAGGTGGGGCAGGAACAGGCAGGATGCCTGAGAGAGGCTCTGCAGACCGTGACCGGAGGAACAATAGGTTAAAAAAAAAAAAAAGGAAAAAAGTACCTAACCTGAGACCAGGTATGTTCACATACTGTAGGTGTACTATAATGTCCAACAGGGTTAAATCAAACCCTTTATTATAAAGCTCTTCCCAAAGCAAATAAATACTGAACCGACCTATGGTGTTGGAACACTGCCCCTTAAGTCAGTCAATAAACAGACAATTTAGCTTTCCTAACGTGTATATTGCTATATTAGAAGTAAAACAAAGCCATGCTCATTGGTTGATTTGCCTCTCCTTAATACATCTTAGACGTACATAGAAACATAGAATTTGATGGCAGATAAGGAACGCTTGTCCCACCCAGTCTGCCCATTTTCCTACCTAATGGATAAGCTGCAGATCCTAGTTAACCAACAGCCTACTTCCTCCTACCTCCAACCCCTAGAATTGCCTTCTGTCTGTCCCATGCATTCTTGAATTCCACCACTGTTATTGACTCCACAACCTCCACAGGAAGGCCGTTCCATGCATCCACAACCCTCTCCGTGAAAAAATACTTCCTCACATTACCTCTGAGCCATCCCCCTTCTATCTACAAATTGTGCCCCCTTATTCTTGCACATCTCTTTTTCTGAAAGATGCTACCCTCTTGGACTTTGTTGATTCCCATGAGGTATTTGAAAGTTTCTATCATGTCCCCCTGTCCCTCCTTTCCTCGAGGGTATACATATTAAGCTCCTTAAGTCTCTCTTCATATGTCTTCTGGTGCAGACACTGCACCATTTTAGTTGCCCTCCTCTGACTGCCTCCATCCTGTCTATGTCCTTAGGAGACTGGTCTCCAGAACTGCACGCAGTACTCCAGATGGGGTCTCACCAGCTGTCTGTACAGAGGGATAACAACTTCCTGTTTACTACCGGTGATGCTCTTCCTATACATCCCAGTATCCCCGCAGCCCCCCTTACTGCCCTCTCACACTGCTTGCCCACCTTTAGGTCATCTGATATGACTACCCCAGGTCCCTTTCCATTTTACTGTTGTCAGTATCTCACCCCCATTGTGTACTCTTCCCCTGGGTTTTTTGTTTCCCAGGTGCATTACCTTGCACTTCTTAGCACTGAATCTAAGCTGCCATACATTTGACCATTCCTCCAACCTTGCCAAGTCCCTTCTCATCCTTTCCACCCCACCTTGTGTATCAACCCTGTTGCAGATCTTTGTGTCTACAAAAATACATATTTTTCCTTCCAGTCCCTTTAAAGCAACAGTATTAGGTGGCCCGGTGGCGCCGAGGGCTAAGGCGCTGGATACCTTACCTCGCACCGCGCCAATGACCCATGTTCAGGAACGAGCACAGGCTATTGGAGGTCAGCGGGGGGGGGAGAGACAGAGCTGGATGGAGCCACCGAGAGGCGGCTCTCCTTTCCGGGAAGGGTAGGTGGTATTCCTCAGCTCTTGTCTGCCTCACAGTGGAGGCCAGGGGGCAGTGCAGGCCAGAGGGAGCACCAGGCAATAGGCCGACAGGTGGGCGGGAGGGTCTGTCACTGGAGCTCTAGTACGCATGCACACCTCCACATGCATGTTCTCTACTCCTGGGGCCCCAGGATAACTGGGGAGGAAACTGGAGGAAAAACCTCCAGCCGCAGGATGACTCATGACCCTCCGCAGGCTCCGCTCCCGGGCCAGGCCAGGCATAACGTAAGCCCCGGTAATTCTGGGATGTCAAGCTGAAGGGGGCGCCAGAAGATACGGCGATAAAATAATCTAAAAAAAAAAAGCAGCAGTACTTATTAGTCAGCAAAAAATGTCATTATATATATATATATTTTTTTTAGGAAAAATTTATTTTTAATGGATACTTTTAAAATGGCTTTTAAAGCTAATTTTGTAATTAATAACTCACATCATTAAAGATGGCTGCTACTCACACACAAAAAAAAAACTCTTCCGTTGAGGTTTCCTATTGAATGTGCATACTAGATTCACACTGTGGATGTGCAAGGAGGGTGCTGCCACATGTTTCTGATGGTAAACAGCACAGTACTGTACCAAGATGTTACATTTCTTTTCCTGGTGGGCACGGCACAGGAACAGGAACTTTTAAAAAACTTAAAAATCCTACATCTTGGGCCATCCGATGGCCCAGCAGGTAGCGCTCCATGCTTTCACGCCAGTGTTCCGGTTCAGGAATGAACTTGGCAGCTGGGTCAAGCTGGCCAAAGGGCCGGGAAAGCACTGCTGCATGGCAACGTCCCAGCTCAGGGAGTGTAGGCACTTGGGATCCGTTGCTCTGGTGACCTCTGCAGTGAGTCAGGGAGTGTAGGCGCTTGGGATCTGCTGCTCTGGTGACCTCTGCAGTGAGTCAGGGAGTGTAGATGCTTGGGATCCGCTGCTCTGGTGACCTCTGCACTGAGTGTAGGCACCTGGGATCCGCTGCTCTGGTGACCCCTGCAGTGAGTCAGGGAGTGTAGGAGCTTGGGATCCGCTGCTCTGGTGACCTCTGCAGTGAGTCAGGGAGTGTAGATGCCTGGGATCCGCTGCTCTGGTGACCTCTGCAGTGAGTCAGGGAGTGTAGGCGCTTGGGATCCGCTGCTCTGGCGACCTCTGCAGTGAGTGTAGGCGCCTGGGATGCTGCTCTGGTGACCTCTGCAGTGAGTCAGGGAATGTAGGCGCTTGGGATCCGCTGCTCTGGTGACCTCTGCAGTGAGTCAGGGAGCTTGCTTCTTGACAGGGGCACAGCAGTAGCATGCATGGCCTTCATTGGGGCTGTACTCGACATCAGGAGAGGTGGGCAGGGTGACAAACAGGGAAAAAGAGGAGCCGGCATATGAAGCCTGGCCCAGTCCCTGATCTTCATTGCCACTTAGGCCCAGCAATCTGGATGTGTGGTTCAGGTGGGAGGATGTACTTCCCCTGACTGGCCCTGCGACGGGGGGCAATCCTTGTAGGACTCAACTGGTAAGTCCTGGGGGAGGTATGTGCTGACCAGGTATGGGTTGGGGCTGATGGCTGACTGGCTCCAGGACAGAAAATACTTATGGGGGAAAAAAAATCCTGTATTTTAGTTCAGGAATGAAACAAAACAATAAGAGAATGGGTATATTGATATTTTTTCGAGAAAAACAATGTTGAAAAGAACATATCGTAACTACAATGTACTGCTGCTTTAAGATAATATTTTCAGAAATCCATAGTTCCAGTCTTGAAAGGATTATTTTACAGAAAATGCTTTGAGAACTGCCAATAAGACTGATTGGACAATACATTGGTGGTCAAGTGTTGGACCGGTTCCATGTCACAATAGCGATCGCAAAACAGCGATCGCTATTATGGTGAGTGTATATTGCCGAAAAGCAAATTGGCGATATACATTTGCCAGTGACCCAACTGGAAAAACACAAAGTGTTATGGATTGCAGCAAGGGAAAGCATGTGGGCGTGCCCCCATTACTGTTCATTACATTATGATGGTGATAGTTGGAGATTAATGAAGGCCACTTCACAACTACGAGTGGTGGCCATCATTAATCTCCAACTCACTATCATAATGTATTTAATAGTAATGAAAACGGAATCCCATTCATTTCAATGAGGCGCACCCACATGCTCTTCTTTGCTGCATGTCATAGCATGCCTGAATGTGGAGCGTGTACATGACTAGGGAAGTGGAAGGGATCAGCTGGCCACTTTGTCGGGATCAAACTATGATCCCATCTAGATAAACCTAGGCTGAGAATAAAACTTTAAAAATGCCAGAAACTGACTATCGGCGTCCTAAGGCACCATATCCTAAAAGTGGTACCGTAGGATTGGCAAATCATTTTAACAATTGTATACACTGATCATACTGTGGAAAGTCTTCTGGTAAAAACTGTCCGAAGCTCCATAAAGCAGCATGCCTGAATTTCAAAGGATTAGCGATTGGATCATTTCTCATAAACTTCTTGTAAACTGCTTTAAAACTAAATCCATGTTTTCTCTTTTTCAAGAAATGCCGAACTGCATCAGAAGCTCCAGGTTTGGTTTTCTAGTACATCAGATTTAATAAGAGATAGTTAATTCTTTTAATCATGTGGGATTTTTAATTGTCAGCAAATTACATTTTCATGGTTATCCTGAAGCAATTTTAGTTAAATTAAATTCTTAGCTGGGTGTGATCCGGCAAGCTTGTAACTGTCTTTTAAGACTAGCCCACCTTCAATTAATCTAGAGCTGCACTGTTCCACATTTTGACAACGTAGATATAATTTTTTTAATTCTGCTGCCAAGTCAGTTTTAATTAAACTTGATTCTGTTACCACCCACAGATTGAGTTACTCTGTACTACGTGCTCCCAGACTTATGCATCGCTGTTTTCTTTACTCAGAACTGGGTTGGCTCCTGCTTCACTATAGATGTTTTCATATTATGTGTAATTTAAACTTTTTCATCAAAATTCTATGATAAATTTAAAGAGCACCTTTGTCAATAGTCTGAAGATTAAACTGGGGGCTGCATCACCTCATGGGAATCTCCTCCAGGCTAACTGTGATTTTTTAAGTTCAGCCCCAAAAGGAAGGGAAGGGATCGTAATTTGCCTCAAGGGCTGACGCATGATCCTCTCCACTTACTGACTTGACAATCTGCCCAGCGCTTTGGCGTTTTTGTGATGTCTTTGCGGGTCGACGAGCGCCTCCGATCACTTGAATGGGCGTCTTTATCAAATGTAATTTTCTGATTGTAAATCGGGTTTTAGCACCTACTGATGCAGTGTTCAACTAACAGGAGCCTTGTTAGTTGAACCCTGGCATCAATAGAATAACCCAATTTACAAGAAATTACATTTGAAAAACGCTCCATTCATGAATGGAGTGCAACTCAAGTCTCGACCTATAATGACATCACAAAATGTCGGACCATGGGGGTGGACTGGTGAGTCAGGAAGTGGAGAGGGATCGTGCAGCCAGCCTCTCGGAGGCAAATTACGATCCCTTCCATTCCTTTTGGGGCTGAATAAATAAAAGCGCAATTAGCCTGGAGAAGCTCTCCATGAGGTACTGGAGCCCCCTGTTTAATAGTTCTGCAATTTAAAGTGATTTTCCGAGTTATGCCATAGCAAATGGGATTAGTAACCTGTAGGAGTTGTGATTCAATCTCCTACCAGTCAAACTGCCAAAAAGTGCAATTTTTCATGAGAAAAAATGCTTTTATTTATGTGCTGCTTCATTTGCATAACCTGCCCCTTTTTTCTCAGTGCTGCAACCCCCAACTGTGACATCATGCAAGAAAAACAAAGTTTCTAAGCACTGTTGTGAAACAGAGACCTTAGGGTTACCACCGCCCCTGATTTTTTCAGTACAGCCCTGATTTGGGCAGCTGTGTCCTGAAAAAAAAAAAAAAAAAAACACCATGAAAAATACTGCATGTCATGACCATATAGTAGAAAAAAAATATTGTCTAACTTTCTTCTAAATGTTGCAGAAACTATAATACCTTAACTAAAATGCCTTAAAATGATAAGAAACAATATAAACAACCAAAAAAAACTATAACACTTAGTCTTAATTCTGATTATTTTGAGAAAACGGGTCTGTTGCATTGGTCAGAGTTACACAGTGTTCTGTGAAAAAACATATTTCAGTAAGAAATGTCCCACTCTGGGCTTCTTAAAAGGTGGTAACCCTAAATGAGACCTCTGTTGGTCAGTCTTGGTATTTCAGACAGCCACACTAGCAAAACAGGAGTAGGGAGACAGAAAAATCAGCTATGTACTATATCCACAATGCCTTGCTACATACATACCTACTGTGTACCCCTTTCCCACTACCCCAGGATGCATCTGGAAACTAGCTTGTCTGCTCAGTATGTCTTTCCTGGTGAAACTTTTAAATTAATAAATAAACAAGTCTACATATTAGGTGCCGCACTGTAGTCACCACTACCAAAACAAACCCTGGTCAGAGCCACCACATCTGCATGAAGGTGTTAAGAAAGCTTGTAGGTGATGGTGGAAAAGGTCTCTGTGTTATGGAGTTCACATAGTGTAGAGTCTAGTATGGGCACCTCAAGGTGAACCAATGTAGTCCATGTTAGGCTTTTGCTGGCTTGGTCAGCATAGTTTCTATTGTACAGTAAATGTTGTATGGGAGGCTGACATAGGGCAAGTTTGCACATTTTAAATATGAAGTCGCTGGTCCTAAGAGTATGTTTCCTTTTACAGACTACATCTTGAACTTAAATAAACAGAACCCAGGAGTGCTTCTTACAGTTGTTAGTGTACAGTACAGAATAATTAAAGAGGATCTTCCCCAGTCACTTTGACTTTCATGCATTAATTACCCCTTCTTGCATTGATTCTGGAATTGTATTTCATTACTGTCTGCTGCAGTTAGTTTTTGCATTCTGAACTGCTAAAAACTGCAAGGTGTACCAGAACTTCTACAGCAAGCCTGGTGTTGCTGTGGGCCCAGGGTTGTACTGCTGACATCACTGTAGGGCAGAGTCAATTTAAAAAAAGAAAAGACAAAGCATTTAGATTTTGGCATAATGCATTGCTAACAGGGTGTCTTGAGGAAGGGGGAACACAGTACAGTATTTACACTGAGTACTGGTAGGTTTCCCTTGCAACTTTGTTGCAACTGCATGGTACTGCACAGTGTGAGTCACTCCTCTATCCTACAGTGATGTCATCAGGAGCTAGTAGCCCAGCAGCTGAACAGCAACGGCAAGTGCAGCATGGCTCAAAAACAAATCCAAATTATGGAAGGCAGAGTAAACCTTGGCCAGAAATAACAAATGCATACACCTTTTCAGGTCTAGTTCTGCATATAATGACTACAAGCTGTAACTTTTTGGACCATCATGGAAGGTCCTCTTTAATCTGATTCAGTTTCAGTAGGTTAGCATCATTACCCCCCACAATACATACACACACAGTTACACACACAATCACAAACACACACACATATACACCCCCTAAGTGGGGGGGAGGGTGCGGGGGGCACAGCACAGCATGTAGGGGATTCGGGGGAGAAGCCCCGAAGAAAACACTTGCAGAGTTCTCTGAACCGCAGCTGACTGAAAATGCAGTCGACTGTCGGTTGTTTGGGCTGTCGAAGCTGTTCAACAAAATGTTGGGTCGATTTACCCTACCGTGGATCACACACACACACAAGATTTCATGATGCATAGTTGGCAGCTAATGGTAAAAACATATCTCACACAAAACACCCAATTTAAATGCTGCAAATAATTAACACACTCTCTTGCACAGCTGCACATCACTGTAGTTCTTTCGGCCAAGGTCTAAGGAGGGAAAGGCAATTGTTGCTCTGATCTCTTTCTCCGTTGACTGCCATGCAGTTAAGCCACAAGGAGTGTTGATGGCAACCTATACTGGCTGAGTCAATCCTCATCACTCACATTCCAGATCACCACCCTGAACAGTGAGCAGGGCAGCTGAGGCAATTATGTGATCGATAGCACTAAATATGAAAACTCTTGTCATTTATTTCCCTCGAGACAGACAGGCAGACTGGACATCACAGTGCAGACCAGACAACCAAATGCAAGTCATTCCAAACACACAACAGAAAAACAACAGCAAATCTTAATTACCAAACTGAAGAGAACTTGAGTCAAATAAATGAAAACAGAGGGAAGGGGCCGGGGTAATATGGTCTATTCAGACCACTGCCAGTCCTCCAGAGGCAAACAATTCTGATGCTCAGCTCTGTGCCAGAGTCAATTAACGTTTCCCACTCTTCTGACTCGCCCTAGTTGTTTTTGAACAAGGCCAGTAGTAGGTAGCTATAAATCCGGATTTATCTCCTTCCCCCCGCCCAATTGCTTGCGGAACATTGCAATTTAAGGTTAAGCTATTTTCTTTTACACAGATTAACACTAAGAAGAAGAAAATAGTCTATTAGTAGTAGTACAGCACACATCCTATGCAGCCAGCTACTATATGCAGTGCTCCCAGATTGATTTTGCATTTTCCCTGTAACGCCAAGGTGATTTTCCTGAGTTTTACTATAGATTACAGTATATCCTATGGAAGACAAATTGCTACGCTGACTGTATAAAGTACAGTAGTTGAAAAGCCCTATTTTTCTTGCCGCTTGATGCCTTCAAAGGTCCCTTCCCCTGGAGAATATGTTTAGCCACCCAACCCCTCCCACATATAGTTTACTGCACTTATAAACAAACCCTCCGAGCCTCCCACTGTGCACTGTACGCCCTCACCCCTCCGTCCCAATTCATGTGCCTGACTGGAGCAGACTGAGCTGCAGAGATCTCCTTTTTAGCCAGCCTAGCCCCAGGTGACTTTAAAGGAGATAGGAAATGGTGATTAACACATTGTTTCTCATAAACAGCTCCTGGATCACGCACACACACACCCAAACACACAAAAAAATCTTAGCACATTTGTCCCCAGACAATCCAGCATCCTTCAGTTAATGAACCAGAGACTACGACCGCGATTAGAAGGGGTGCAGAAATCCAGTTCGGGACAGGTGCTGTGCCACCGTACTTCATACCTCTGCTGCTGAAGCACTATTGAACTGATACGCGAATCTGTGGAGACACACAACTCTGGGAGGCGCAGTTAGTTTGGCTCCTGTAATGCTCGATCTAAATACAAGCATATTTATCTACACGCTGATCACACTTGTTTATACCCCAGGAATGTGACAGAAAGTAACCACGATCCCAACTCGGGACCACGTGAGGGGGTAAATAGCCCTCGGGAAGAAACACTCAAGACAGTTATTGTAGAGGAATGTAGACAGCCCAATGGGAGAAAACAAAGTTAGTTATCACATTCATTTACAGTGTACTGCAACAAGTTCTTCACCAAGATATTGAACCAGGCGTCCGCGCGCGCGTGTGTGTGTGTGTGTATACTCTGAATTTACAACTGGCCAGCATTTCTTATTTATTTATTTATTATAAAGGGAGTTATTCAGTTTGTTTAACCATATACACTCCTTTCGCTCAAAAAGCATTTTATTATTGTTCGGTAATATTATTCCAAAGGCCTTCAGAATGTCAAGTGTTCAGAAGTAAAGCACAAGTTCGCTACTAGCCACCATTTTACACAACAGAGCATAAAATAGCAATAACATTGACAACAGCAGTAATAATAATGTCATCCATTCACAATAACAGTAATAATAATGTAATTTACACTGAAAAGGAAAGGGTTTACCCATTAGCTCAGAAAGATGATAAGGAAGTTTGTCTTCAAAACTATAACCTCGCAGTCACAGGCCTCCAGATATTAACAGAAAAGTGACTGGTGTGCAGAAAAAAATGGACATGTGCCTTAACGTCACATTAATTATACAAAGTTAACCCAAACTCAGATCAAAAACGGTAGCAGCTGAAGGGTGGTATTTTCAAATGGGAGTAGTTATATGAAGCACACCTGGTCAACACCTCCGTAAAGTGTTTGAAATATGAAAATGCAGTAGGAGGAACATACAGGCATAATGACATTTTGAATAAAGTTTCATCTTCAAATTGCAACAAGAGATATACTATTTTGCACCATGTCCCGGACCATGTAGAAAAAGTCGAATGGACTCGGGCCACCGGGGGTTGGCTGGGGGGAGAAGGATTGAGTGCCCGACGGAGAAGGATTGAGTGCCCGACGGCTTGCTCTCCTTCTTCGGAGAGGGGTGGGAAGCTGGCCCCGCTGCTATACCGTCTCCACCTGGGACGGCCTGCTTGGTGCTGGTGCAGTAGGGGAAAGCAGTAGCTTTAGGGTTGACATTAGCAGAGGACAGGAACATGCATACGTCTCAGCGTGCGTACAGCTCATTGGTCCTCATTGCATGTTGACGTCGGGGACAGAAAAGAAAGGAAAAATCCCTCGCCGCACCTAGGTGGCTTCTCTCCAGTCATCCTCGCCACAAGTCCAAGGGCAAGACTCCAACATGCTGGCACTCCACTGATGTCAGGGAGGTAAGGGAGTCCTTCCCTGCCCCACCTGGGGGTTATCAAGGGATAATTTCGGAGCTAGCACTCTAGGGGCTGACACCAAGGCAGTGGTAGGGGGCCTGAGAGAGCTGATTGAGTGGAGCGATGAGGGCAGTAGAGGAGGATAAAAAGAAAGTTTAAAAATAAATAAATAAAAATAAAAAGTTAAATTAAGTGTAATATATTATATTTACTACAATGTTGACATGAGTTAATGTTTGCAGATAATGTGATACATTGCACTGGAGAGCATGAGGAGGGTGGGGTGCAGTTGAAGCTGAAGTGTGTTTTAACCAGGAAGACATATGCAACCTTCACAGAGCAAGCATAAACGTTTGATCAACTTCATAATTCCTGTTAGATTAACCGTAGAAATATATATTGACATATTTTTTTGTATGCAGATAGTTACTTGTGTTCCATGGCAGTGTCATTTCATATACTTTACTTCACAAGGAAGAGAGTTTAGTAAGGGTTAGTAATAAAAACGTTAGGCAGTATATTGAGAGAGATCCTCTTCAGTATGAAAACAAAAAATCTCCTCCACTCTCTCGCCTCGCTCACATAATTATGATCCCCTGTCCCTAAGGTTTATTGATGATATGTTTTTTTGCTGCTGGCGACAGTTTGGCGGTGCTAAAGCTGCATTGTTTGGAGCTGCCATCCATATATGCAATCTGTTCAATGTACAGTGTGCTTATGAAAGAAATCAGGCAGGCGCCGAGTTGACCACTGTGCACACAATATGTAGTACTACATTCCCTTTTGTATAGTGCGGTTTCCCACCGAAATAAATTATTTTTTTAACATTTTAAAGGGGCAGTATTCCATGTGAACTGCGGTGTTCAGCATTTAAACAAATACTTGTTCAACAGTCTACAACGAGGAGTACAATCTTGCATAAAATGTTTAAAGAAAGCGAACCTTTGGAATGCACATTTTAAAAACTCCAGTGAGGTTTTTCTAAAGGTTGAGGCAGTTTAAGAACGGCATAAGCCCTTGAGAGACAGGGGCAGGCACTGCGCATCAGACATGTCTCACAAGCATTTTAGCTGAAGCAAAACAAAGAAGCTGTGGTCAGAGTCCACGTCACAAAAAAAATTAAGAGAATGGCAAATTATAAAGATGAGAGACGGATATGGTGCAACTGCACAGGCCACGGCTGAAGACACTGACCCAAAACAAAGTTGTTGGCTGCAAACAAACGGGAATTTGCAGCATTTTTTTTAGAGAGTATTGTTAAAATATTAATTAGTATGTAAAGCTGCAAAATTGCCTACTTCCATGTTTACTTCCGGTGATTGACAGATTGCAGAGTTGTCAACAATAGTGTGTGGCAATGTGGGGCGGAGTTGGGGTGGGTTAAACATAACTCTCCAGGGAAGGGGACCTTTAAAGACATCAAGCGGCAAGAAAAACAGGGCTCTTTAACTACAGTTAGCGTAGTAATTGGGCTCTCCGCAGAAGAAACTATTTTAACACTTTATGATGTTGTGCAAACGGAAAACATTACGTAGGTCCTTTTCTGATGCAAATGTCTGCAGGCTCCGCCCACTGCAGACGTAATAAGGGACTGCACCTCTAAGTAATGAACATTTAAGTCAACTTTACAATTTACCCAGAATTCCTTGTTGCTGTATGTAAAACTCCCTTGCATGACATAATTCTAGTGGTGTGGCAACACAAAAAAAAACTGGAGGGCAGGCAGAAACAAAGTGCTGATAAAACATTAATAAAATGACTATGACAGTTTTTTTTTTTTTTACAAAACAAATTGCAGCTTCAACATTCGAGGCATGGGTGGCGATGGCATACTATGTGAAAAAGGTATCTTCAAAATCACTTTAAAACATAACAGGAAAGGTGCTCTTTAAAGTCAACTATTTGGTTATTTCTGTGTCTCTTCCTATAAGTCACAAAGTATAGACCAGAAACCACTGAAAATTCCTAAAACTGGACTAAAATGTGGCTACACTGTGTTTTTGCTTCCTCTGCTCCAGCCTTATAAAATTGTCTCTCCTTCTATATTAGGGAATCTTTATCTCTTGTTTCTTCAAAATACAATTCATGAATGCACTTTCTGTATCTATCCTAATGTGTGGTCTGTACCAGTGCTCCTACCTGAATTTATGTTTCTGTTTGTGTATTTAAGAATTTTTTTATATATAGCTATTTGTTCCTTGAGCCGCCATTTGCATCTCACTATCAGGGCCACTCTTGGCAACCCCCCAGCTCAGTCTGCTGCTCCCCTCACCACTCTAACCAGTGAGGATCCACGTGGAGCAGGGCCAGAGGGTGCTGACAACCATCATTTACATGGCTCAGGGCGCAGGTTTTCCTTCTCCAGTTTGTCTCGCAGCCCCGTCCACAACCAAGGCTCCCTGCAGACCTCGCGTGCACACTGTTACTGGTTTCCCAGCTGAGGTAGTGCATACAGCAAGTCAGCTCCACCACTGAGCAACACTAGTTCTTTTCTTCCCCATCTTCTCCACAATAACACCCCAAGCAGGCCACATGCAGAAATCTCCATGAGATGGAAAGTGACTGCAGCGGGCTGACAGTTACAGACCATAGGATGAGTAAGGCTCAGCATGCCCCCAGAGTAACTTTCTTGGACACCATAGGTATAAATAGGTATAAAAAAATTACTGAACTGCTGTGCCAAGGCTCGACAGACAGCAATAAATAATGCAAACTGCAAATACACGACAGGCAATAACGAGATCTGGCAAATACAGCAAGAAACAGTGCAACTTATACTCAGTATCATATGCTTATCATATGCTTGTAACACCTTTCTTTGTTTTTCCCACAGGTCTACACCTACAGACCTTGAGATTGAAGAGCTCAATACCTACTTACAGCAGCAGTGGCTAGTAGGCCCCCCCGGACCACAGTCTGCTTGCTGACAACTAACTTGCCTTAAGAGTGCACAGTAACTGCCAGGCCATAAAGCCCACCTCAGCCAGTTCACTTGCTCCTTTACCAAAGACGCCACTCTCTTGATACCTAATTAGGCATTACACAATAACATTTAAACCATTGCTATTACTCTATGTAAGAACTGAATTAAACTGTATGCAATGACACTGCAATTAAATTCAGGCTAACAACAGGTTCTAGCAGATAACAGGAGACTCTCCCCAGTCCAAATTAGCAATGAGTTCCTTTAACGTAAAAAAAAAAACTGTGTCTTTCTGAACTAGTCCCTGCTTTTAAAATGAATATGCAATACCACACTTTTAAAGGGACCCTGTCAACCCCTTAGGGTTCAAAGAATCTCTAGTTTAAAAGAACATATTTTTGGTCAGCCCAGTGGCACAGAGGGCTGAGGTACTGGATGCCTTACCTCTCACACCACGCTGGCAACCCATGTTCGAAATGAGCCTGAGACGCCGGGGTCAGCTTGGGGGATTGAGCAGCCGTTGGCAGCTCTCTCCAGAATAGGAGAGGCTGTCTCTCCGGCCCTTTGACTGCCACCACATAGAGAGTGGTGGCGTGGGCACGGGTGAAGACAGGTGCTAGGCCAGGGGTGGGCGGAGCGCCTGTATGTACACGCTAACCTTGACTGGGGCTCCAGGGAAAGGGGAGAAAAATGTGAATAATCGGGGGCTGCGGCTGGATGAAGCCCCCCCACACCAGCTCCGGTGGTTCTGCCGGGCAGAGGAGGATGTGCCCGAACAACCGCAGAAGTCCAGTGTTGGGTGTCCGACACATGCCACCGCCCGCCATAGACTCATTTCCAAAGGCTCCACGTCAGAGCCAGCTCAGTATGTCTTTTCTGGTGAAACTTTTGAAATAAACAAATACATTCCAGTCTGTGAGTGGACAAATTACTAGTCATCCCCAGAGTCAGGACAAATGCTGGAGGCAGATCTTTCTCCTTCATGGCCCCCACCCTGTGGAATAATCTCTCACCGTCAGTACAGGAAGCCCCCTCCCTATCAAATTTTTGCACTAGGCTCAAGGTTCACATGCTAGAGACCAGCACTGTCTTGGTATAGGGTAGTCCCCTTTCTCCCAAATAATCTCTCTGGCTTGTCTTGTCTCATAATATCACTGCTAGTATGTCGAATATGTTCTCTGACTCAATTACTTAATGTGAATTACTGCTTTTACTATGTTACTGTCTTCATTGTTACCTGGGTAGGAGTGTACTACTTCTGTAACAAGTTGTACCAACATTTTGTACCAAATAATATGTCTATGTTCGGTATCCCGGGTCGCCCCTGAAAAAAGTGGCCTTACTGCATTACTGCCATCATTGCAACCTGGTTAGGATTGCACAATCTCTGTAACTTATTGTACCCATTAATATGTACCCCATTACCTGTCTCTGTTTCTGTATCCCGGGTCGCCCCTGAAAAAGGGACCTTTGGTGCTCAGTGGGCTCACCTGGTAATCAAAATTTAATAAATAAATAAATGAACTCTTCACTCATCCATCTGCACTTATCAGCTGGCATTCCTTTTGGAATTCTGCAGCATCGTAGGTCACAGTGGAATTCTTAGTTTGAAAGCTCTGGGGAACTGCTTTTTAAGGCCCACCCCCTTGTCCCATTTTAAAGTTTGAGCAAAAACTGTATACTGATTAAACAAAGCATTACAATTCCTTTAAGCTTGGTTTTAATCATCACAAATAGTTCAATAGGGGGTGTGACCTGACCACCAGCGTGAGTTAACGCAAGTCTCTGGAGCTCCACACATTAGCCTCAAAACTGTTAAAACTTCAGTGAATAATGCGACTACATGCTAGCATCCATCGTTCTGCAATAACTGAGTGACTTTCAGCAAAATGTAAACTGGTGAAGCCAAGAAATCAGCTTCTGACTCAGCTGCCCAAATTGAAGGCCCAGAACACAGGGGCAGCAGCGGGACTCATGGTTCTGCTGGGCCCCAGCAGTGAAACTTCCTTAGCATCTCTACTATAAGTCATTCAGGAGCTAGACAGGAAAATGGAGGAATTAAATAACAGAACAACCTTGCTGGAGAACTAGACTGAAACAGCCCAAAGTGATACCACCAAAGTGAGTGAAAAAAGCAGAGAAAGCCCTCTTTACTTGTACTGAGCTGGCCAAGGGAAATCCTACCCTGTAACCAGCTTGAGCAGATTGAAAACCGTAATCGTGCTACAAACATATGCATTATCAGAGTATCAGAAGCTACGGAGGGAGAAAACTTAAAAACACTTTTGCTGGACTGGATTCCTAAAGCTTTGTCCCTGGAAACTTCTTCTACCATTAAACGGACTTATCACATCTCCCCAAGGAGAATCCCACAAGATGAAGCCTCCTCCAGAACAATTCTCATGATCACTGGGGACCTGTGGACAGAGATGAAATCCTAGCAGCTGCAAAGAGGTCAGGAGGCATAAAGATGTGAGTAGTCACTATTAAGTTATTCCTGGACCTCAGCTACAGAACAAGGGGCTTCGACAGAGTCAGAATATTATCGAGAGAGACGGTCATGAACCATTACCTCCTCCTGCCTGCCAGGCTTAAAATTCATTACGAGGGTAAGATTTTTTTCTCCAACCTCAAAGACAAAGGCAACTTAGCACAGAAGATCAGAAAATAATTCTCAGCCTGGATAGATGAAGCAGACTCAGAGGCTGAGATGGACATTTAAATATCTAAATATACTGTAATATGCTGGTAACTGTACAGCACAGGGCTCATACTTTTTTATTTCAATGTGTGTTAGCTGGTTCAGTCCTCCGGCTGATCTTGGGGTGAGGGTGTGACAGGGTTTAGTAAGGCCCTGTCCCATTCGTTATGCAGAAAGAGTTAAATGCTGGGATCTGTTCTATCTTTTCCTTTTCTATCTCTTGTCTGTCTGATTGCACAACCAAATATTCTCATGAGACCTAGGAACTGATCACTCTGACCGTCTTGCAGTTCTCCGCCTCTCGCTATCTCTCTGCCTTCACTTGCTGTTTTTGTCTTTTCTCCCCCTTGCATATATGCAGTTATAAAAATATATGTGAATCTTTTTGTGAAACTAGGATCCCTTGGTTTGAAAATATATATAGTTGTACTGTTGAAATGATTATAAAAGCTATTTGGAATTTAGGGGTTAATCTGAGATGCAGTTTGAGCTCCTCAGGCTTGTTTGCAAACTCTTTTGCAGAGCTGTCAGCAGGAGGCCAGCTTGGGATGCTGTTCTATTTGCAAGTCTGCGCTGCAAAGAAACTGACAAGACCTCTGATACATTTTGTGAAAACCAGGGTTATCTCCTTAACAAGCTCAGAATGAAGAGGTTAATTGTCAGGCCAAGACTTGTTATAAAAAAAGCAGCAATCTTTTGCTGGTGAGAGACTGAAACTTGGAATTACAGATACCCTCAGATGAAGGACTTTTGTTTTCTCTGTTTGTACTGTCTCTGTAAATAGTTATACCAAACAATTTTTGTTTTTTATTTTACAGTTATTGATAATAATAAAACGCTACTTGCAAATTTTATAACTGCTCTTGGTTTTCTTATGCTTCCTGATCTGTGCTTTGATGACAGGGGACAGCGGAAGGTTTGGAGACAGCAGGACCGATGTGGACATAAATTACCTTTTTGATGTTCTGTTACTCTTGCGTCTCTGACTGTATGGTTAAGATGACGCTATGGGCGCCTGTCATTTATCACCTCCACGTTCCTTATCCCTGTATAACTCCCCAATGAAAGGCAGCAGCAGGCTCAGTTAGTAATACCTCTTTGATAGTTTTAATACGAACATACAAAAGTTACCAGCAGCAAAACGCCATCCTGGTCTATCTAGGCTGCTCGAGATTGCAGCTAGCACCCTATTCAGCAGCTGCCCCACCCCTCCCCTTACCCTCCCTTTATCTTTCCCTGTCCACCCCTTCTTGAAGCACTCTACTGTGTTACATGCCACCTCCTCAGCCAGTAGTGCGTTCCACTTTGCTACCACCCTCATCGTGAGAAATGCCTCCTCACCTACCTCCTGAATCTACCCTACTCCAATCTCATGTCATGGCCCTATATAAAAGCTACAACTTTTATGCCATTGTTAACTTGGTAATTTCAAACTAATTTTACAGTTTACATTCTCTTTCCATGTTGAACAGCAACTCGGAGATTCAGGGGCATCCTAAATTATGTTCCCCAATTGTTTAAAATATTGGATGGGTACCTTTACTAATGTTTCTTATGTAACCCCCCCTCCCCCCTGTCCCAGGAGCTTACCTTTTTATTTTATTTTATTTATTTATTTATTTAGTTTTTGCTGACTGGGTAAGTGCACTAGACAAATCCTGCCTATTTTCAGACACGACCGGGGGAGGGGGATACAGATGAATGCCAACTGACCTTGAACCAGATTAAGCTGTTGGTGGTATTTTTTTTTTTTTTGTATTATCTATTTTTCCGCCCTGTGCTCGCTGGTCCTCCACTTCTTCAGGCTCTGCAAGTTCCCCCTGACCTCTCCTGTCCTTGCCCAGCCTTCCCCTAGTCCCCAGATCACAGCCGACCCTCGGGATATCCCAGTGTATCCCTTCACCAGGCGGGTCCTTCTCCTCCCAGGGGGAAGGCACCGGGGGGGCGGGAGGATAGCCCCAGCACATCCTTCTAGGGCCCGGGGATGCTGCTGGGGAACAGGAGGCACCGGAACAGAGAGCCGTCATCCGGAGGGCCAGCGAGCGATTTTCCTGGCTTTCTGTTGGGGGGGCAGCATAGTGACTTCACGGCATATGCCGACATCCACTCCTCCCTCAGTTAGTATTGGGCCATGCGTCCTGTGATACTCCCAGCCTCTGCTAGGAGCCACCAGGTGCCGGACCAGTCCCCTACCCTCCCCCTGAGAAGGAGAGCTGTCCCTGGGACGCTCAATCCTACCCCCGCCGGCCCTCCAGTGACCCGGGCTCGTTCCCGAACCTGGGTCACTGGCGACGCAAGGGGAAATCCAACTGCTGCGCCAGTGGGCTGGCAGTGGTGGTATTTTTAGTGAATGTTTTTAGGTTTTGCCCCCTTTGGGGCTCCTGTTCCCTGGGGTTTGGTCCACCCCCATTTCTTTTTTCTCCCCGGTCCCCTGGTGGTCCTGCATCCTCACTCCAGTTGCCTGCATAGTTTTTCTGGACAGCAGTGCCGGGCAAAGTTATAGCACGAAGCTGCAGCATGTTTTATGGCAGTCCGGTGCCGGGCAAGCTTCGGGCATGCACAGAAGCGCATTTTCTTTTAGTCATTTTGGTGGCCTTTCAGTTTACCTCTCTGGGGGTTCCGGTCCCGTGGAAAGACAAGAGAGGGACCGGAGATGTGAACAAAACTGGAGAGGTGGCAGGAGCATTTTTTGGGAATGCCAATTGCGCTCGAGGGATTGGGAGCTGCCTCATGAATATTAATGAGGTGACTCGTGAATAATGTGTGGAGCAAGCCTATCTAGCTTGGGGAAAAGTGTTTAGTACTAGCGACAGGCGGGAGAGATAACTAAAGTAAAAATTCCAGTACTGGCGTGTAAGGGGCAGGGCCAGGGGATAACTCTCAAAATCTGGGAGATTTTGAAAATAAAAATGTACATGCTGGCTGAAATAAGGGTATAAAATGGGACTGTGTACAGGCTGCCTGGAGACATGGTTTATTGGCAGCAGCAACTGAGAAAGGGCTAATGCCAAATGTAAATAATGCTTTATGGAACACAAGGGTGGCTACAAAGCTGTGGGAAGATAATAAAATAAAAGTTAGCAGTCTGGCTGCATAAGGACATTAAAGTTGGGATACCGCATATCTGTGTTGGGACTGTTTACATCCAGCAGCCATGCTTGTTTCCATGTGATACCATCCGACAAATGAAAGGGACAGGACTTGCCAAGAGGATTCTGGGGCTTGTGAACAGACCCTTGGAGAAGAATACTGCAAAATATTCTGGTGCCGTTTTGGGCTGCCAATGAAGTGTTGAGGGAGCCTTATACATATTCATTTTTCTTAAGGACAGTGGCTCCAGCCAATGGGGAGCCTCCAAAAAGCTCCCCAAATCAGAGAACTTGGAGATTTTGAGTCAGTTTGGTGGAAGCCCCTCCACAGGAGGGCTCCTGCCCTGGTGGGAGAATGGGGCTGCAAGGTTGGGAAAGGGCCTTGCCCAGGGGTTGCCAGCCAATCTGTCCCCTAGGGCTGATCATGCTTCCCCATCAGGAATGGATTGCGACGGGAAAGAATTTGAGTAAGCAGCTTTGCTGAAGCAGGGAAAAAGCTGCAGGTTCCTGAGAAGAATGTCTGCTGTGGCAGTGAGATACACCATAGCGGTGAAGTGAAGAGAAGATTGTGTCCTGAGCCTGGAAAAAGGACAAAGGTTGTGTCTTGAGCCTGGAAAAAGATGGGTACTTTCATCTGCACCTCAACGGTGAGTCACTGTGTAACCCCTAGATGGCGCTATCCCAGGGGCTACTACCCCTGCCTGATTTGCCACTAACAGGTTGAGGGGCCTGGATCCAATGGCGGTGCCTCACCCAGAGGTCAGGGTTTGCAATAGTTAAACTTACTTGGTCACAGCTCTGGGAAGCTGCAACCCCTTTCCCACTAGTGGCCCACACAATATATCAGAATTACCTTCACAGTATACACTTACCCCCAGGACTAGTTCCGCACTGGGACCTCCTGTGAAATAAGATACAGTGCAACAATCACAGTACAGTACTTTAACATAGACAAACACCTCAGGCAGTATAACTTTGCTGAAACAAGCAGCTCTGATTTATTTAGGGATATAACAAGGACAGAGGGAAATCAGGTTAATTAGCTTATCACTTTACTATCTACCTATGGCTCTGTGCACAGGCCTATCCCCTGATTACTGTCCCTAGGTACCCAAGCCCAGTGGCTAGTCCAAACCGTGGCAGCTGGTGAGGGGCCTTTCACCACAGTGAAAAGAAAATTGGTTAAACAGTCAGCAGTACAGTGATTCCATTTGGATTTATGTGGCAATTCAACAGGGGCGACTTTGAATTAGTACTCACGACCTCCAAACAAGATAGGGTCCTTCAACGTCAGCAGGGCTACTCTTGAGCTCCACGAGACTCTTCACACATTTATATGGTAAAGAAAGTACTATATCAGGCAGGCTGCTTCTCTATCCCGATCGCAATTACTGCACAATACCGGAGAACACACAGCAGATTCAGTTCCTGACAGACCAGTGCAATTCAACAATTTCTCCAGTCTTCTACAGGGTGAGCCTGGTTTCTACTCTTCAGAGATCCTTTGATTCTTTTCACAGGACGGATTCAGTCCTAACAAGCAGTTACACAAGCTGCAGACCGGAACTCTGGCCTTACACACGTTTTTGACTGAAACTGTGCACTGAAGGAGCACAGGGTTTCTTTCCCTTCACTGCCAGAGCTAAACTGAAACTCCAACAGACAAAACCGGGCACTTCCTCTGAGTTCCTCCCAGTTCTTGACTGGATTGGCTGTCACTCACAATAGACTGCTGCTGTTGGTCCAAAAAGGCAAGTCTAAACTACATCTCCCAGAGTCACTGCCCATACAATCCTCTTGTGGCTGGCTCAGATTATGAGTCCAAGTTCTGATTCGTCCCAGGCACCATTTTAGAGCTAGCTTACCCCACACTGATTGGTCCAGTTCAGCAGTTCAAAACCAGAATGAGGAACTAGGCAGACACAGTTCTGACTGCAAAGAAGCAGGTTAGACAAACTGTAATTTCATTATTACTATAAATGATTTCTGGCAAACAGTTACATCTTTCAGATAGGTTCCCTTTGCACTCTAGTGACTGCAAAATGGAGTGAATTGGCAGCAGCTCGAGTGGTACTCAAACAGAGAAGCACACAGTCCCCCATACAAACTAATTATGTCTGCAAGCAGACAGCTCTTACAGAGACAGTACCAGAGGCTCTAAAAACACTCACTGATAAATGGCTTAAACGCCAAACACCATTTAGGCTTGGAGCATTCAAGCAAGCTCCTGGAAGTCTTGTGGGAACCCCCATTTGCAGGGGGGTTACAACTGGAAAAGAGAAAAAGTGAAATGGGAATGGTGAGACAGTAAAAGATACTGTCTAACCCTGGAAAAGACAAAGTGTCTGTAGTAAAAGGGAAAGATACATTCAAGGACTGGTTGTTGGCTGGGCAAGCTGGATTATGGAAAATGGTCTGATGCTGGTCGAGAAGTTGAAGAGAGGACCTCTTCAGCCTGAGAATAGTGATGCACCTGCACAGTGAGAAAGAAACTCTTTTGATGTCGTGCTGATTGTGTGAGCCAGAGCAAGAGTGATGCTGTATTAAAGTTGAGAGACTGTGAAGGCAGAAGGATGAACAGGTACCTATCAGGGCAGGGTGCCTGCTGTCTGCTCCTGGGATACAGCAAGAAAAAGACTACTGTAGTAACTCTGGGTTCTCAGACTCTCCACCCCTCTGGAGTCTGGGAGACGGGGCATAAATAGAGACTGCTTGGCAACACACCGTAGCAGGTTATGGAGGAGCAGACTAAAATGATCTGAAGGTTCCATCCTGAATTCAGGACGAGGTGGGGAACTCACTAACCCCCATCAAGTGGCGCCTGCTGGCTGCAGGGGATCACGTGGCTTGTACCCGAGGGCTAGAGCGCTCTGACCTGTGAAGGGAGGTGGGCTGTGGGGCCTCTAGGTCTGGGTCCCTTGGCTGGCAGGCCTTCATGATGTGCCCTGCAACAAACCCATAATAGGCTGAAGGGGACATGCTGCAAGATCTCCAAGCAAGCTAAGGTACAAGCTGCTGCCCCTGTGCCCCTTTCAGAGCCAAGAAGTTTTGAGCCCAGATCTACAAGTGTTGTTTCCATCAACCACCAGGACTTCAGTCAGCTGTTACACCCAAGGACTGATTCTGCAGAACCATGAGCAAAAGCAGGAATTGCCCTGCACCTGGGGACTGCAGGTATAGGTAAGCCAAAGTTTAAAATAGTCAAGGAAAGATGTGAAAAGTTTTTTAGTATTCAAGCAAAGCACGCCAGCGTTGGCCAACCAGCTGCACCTCAGGCCTGCAACTGACATCTGGGTACCCAGGACAGAATCCTGGGCTTCATTCTGGACTGGTACCAGTGGGTTTGGGTTATGGGTATACCTGCAGCAGTTAGCTAGGTAGATAGAATGGTGGTTGCATGGTTCTAAAAATGGGTTTGAATAATAAAAGGGAAAGATGATTGGGAAATGTAAATCTTTAAACTGCAAATTTAAACTTGTTGCTTAACCTCTTTTCCATTTACCCTGTCCTAACCCTCCCAACGTAAATAAATTATGTTACTGTTTTGCAGAAGAACGGACTCCTGAGCCTAATTTTAGTGAGCATGTAATTAGCTGAAATGTGAAATGAGAATTGTCTGAATGTGGGGAGGTTCGAACCTTGGTAAGTCCATGTCTGGGGTAACTGTTTGGGGGGGTGGGTTGGTATGACATCCCAGGGGGTTGTACTGTGTATATCAGACCCACTAATATGTACTCTGGGGGGAGGCACCGCCATTTTATTTTATCTTCTGGGAAAGGACCCCCGTGTAACACATAATAGCGACCCAGGCCCCTTAAGCTAGCTAGTGGCCACCCAGGCAGGGGTAGTGGCCCCCTCTAGGATGGCGTCAGAGAGGGACTACACTTGCAATACCCTCTGAAAAAGACTTTTGGAATAGGGCACTACACAATTATTAATGTGGTGGTAATCTTAACTTTCAAGAACTGTTTCCAGTTATGCGACCCATGCCATGTGCGATTATCAGTTCAGAAGAAAAGGTGCTGAAGAACTATGGTGGAATGCTATGAAGCTGGAGGGGGGGGGTAGATTCAGGAGCGACGCAAGGCATTACTTCTTCACAGAGTGGTAGACTCCCGGAACAGCCTACTAGCCAGTGGTGGGGACAAAAACAGTGGTGGGGTTCAAGAATGCATGGGATGAGCACAAGGGAATTATAGCGGAATACAAGGGGGCAGGGAGAAAGAGCTGTAGATCAGGTATGGTCTGCAGTTATAGTGTAGGCAGGGAGAAAAGGGCACACTGGCTGGGCCAAGCGGTTCTTGCCTGCCATCAAATTCTGTATTTCTTTTACCTGTCTTCTTGGACTGATAACGACCTTTATTATTACATTTCCTAGGAATGCACCTCCATTGAGCTACCACAGAGGGAGAGGTGCTAGTGTATTCCTTGTCTGTAATCTCGATCCTATAACCTAACATTTGGAAATTCTTTTCTACATGCAGTTGTATTTGTTGTAATGCTCTTAAAATGCAGTAAGTAAAAAAAAAAAAAAAAAAGATTCAATAGCTAACACTCGTGGCTTTCTACTGAATTTTTTCTATAAAAGTGTGGCCAAGGAGTCCCTGAATCACTCCTCACTAATGTTTCCTAGCTGACAAAAGTCATAGCCTGTCCCATTTCATAATTGTCAATCTTTACAAGAAGTAGCATTTGAAATTAGCAACACTTCACTTTTAATAGGCTTTTAAAATACAGACTGTTTCAAGTGCTTTTAAACAATGTAAATTTTTCACAACAGGCTCGTATTTAGAGGTTGTCGTAAGGTTCCCAACATGAAACGAGCCCAGACTCAAGCATCTGTATTACAAAGCTTAGTGTGTAGTTCTTTGGGGAGGGGCGGATAGGAACTGTTTGATGCTTCTTTATATAGGTATAAGATCTGTGCAGGAATATGAATATCAGGCATCTGGCTCAGCAGCTGGCTAGTTTATGTAACTTGTTATGCGTGGATGTTATAGTTACTCCCTTGTATGTGGCTCAAACAAGGTTGAGGGGCCTGGGTCGTTATCTTCCTGATTAGCGGGTTCGTATGCAGTTAACTTTGATTTGTGTAATGGCTCCACCCAGAGATTAGGTTTACGCATGCCTCATGTCAGAGTGGTACAACCTCCTGGGATGCAATACTTACCCACCTACCCATAGTGTCCCCCAACACATGAAAAGTAACACTGCAACCTTAAGTTCAACAAAATGCAATTAGTGACTTACTAATGTTGGCTCCTATTCACAAAGATGTGCAGAGCTGGCACATAAAAGTGCACATAGCTCCTCACCCCAGTAGATCCATGTGGGGACGCATTCACCGAGAAGCAGCAGTCCCGCCCTGCTCCCTCTGTGTCCCCACCTCCTCCCGGTGCGGAGGTTCATGGGGGCAGGATTGCAGACCCAGGTCAGGAGCCAATCCGCTGCCCTACCCGGGTCTGCAGTGGATCACTTGTGCCAGTATGGAGCCATCTTGCAGGGGGCGCACAGAGCGCGGGTCATGCTGCCGAGGGGGGCATTTGCTGGCCACCGGCCCCTGGCCCAACCACTGTCCCCCCAACACCTGCAGCACCCTCCAGAGTGTGCCTGATGATCCCGCCCCTGCCTGCACCAGCAGGTCTGGCAGCAGCATCTGGAGAGGGTGCGTACCCATTACGGCTGCCCTCCAGACACATAGCTGCCAGCCTCCTCGTATGGCACTCTGCATTTTCGTGAATGGTGTGGAGTGCTGGCACCCCCCCACACACAGAGACGGCTCACCCCGTGCGGAGTTCATGCTGGTCGGGATCCAATGCGCTGGGGTAAATATGTCTGTGAATGCCGCTTTTAGGGGGTGCAGTGGGCGAACGGGTGTGGGGTGGTTATGCACCCGAGTTACGTGGCGTGTAGCCATCCTGGCCCGCTCGTGAATAGGGCCCAATGTGCTCACAAGACTAAATTCAAATAAACAACAAATTTATTTGTGGATATTCAAAAGGGGATACGGGATGCAAACATAAACTGTTTTGCAGAAAACTTGTGTAAGCTTTATGAAACCAGGTCTGAAGTTAGTTCCCTGACTAGGTTCGGCCTCTAACACTTTAAACAGTAGTACCTACACCCACCAGACAGTGCAAATACAGTTGCTGTAAACCTTTTTGTATTACCAGCTCACCCGTACTGGGGGCACTACCCACTTTCTACTGTCACCAGCATAAACCCTTTAAAATCTTTTGGCAGCTCCTGGTGCTTCACTAGGTACCCAGCCATGGAAACAGTGCACGACCACTGGGGTTGCAGCTGGTTGCCCAGTGATGGTACACTTCAAACAAATAAAACACTTTACAAGCACAAACGGCATACAGTGAGTTGCTTAAACGGTAAACCTCTAAGTGAGGTGTTCGTAGATTCTGGCCTGATGGCCAAATATGTAGATTTGGTGGCAAACTTTTGTACAATCCTCAGTTACAGAGAAAGCCCTGAAAGTACTCACGATTCTGGTGTTATCAGCTTCCCTTACATCTTGGGCTCCTCTTCCTCCACCTCTGTAGGTTTCTCTCAAGCAGTTAATAAGATGGTCTGCTGTTTGGTGGGACCAGCTCAGCTGTGCAAGTCTCAGGTGCCTTAGGGCTGGAATAAGGTTTTCTGCTTCAGCAGTTGTCAGACCTCTCTGGCTCCACTCTCTTTCTCCACAGGACAGACCAGTCTAGCAACCAGGTGCCACACATCAGACATACACACACACACACACACGCACACACACACACCTAGGCTTCCAGACCTCAGTGCGAGACGCTAACCAGTACCAAGCTGCACTACTGGCTGGCCAGTTCCTAGACTGTCTGCAGTCTCAATGCAGCCTCTCTCAAACAACAAAGCACACACAGTATCTATCCACACTGCAGTCTGGCAGCTGTGACACAAGTGCTGGACTGGCATGAGTGTACCTTATTTTACTGTGAAGGCAGAAACAGTCTCTCTTGTTCAGGTGATATTTTTAACAGAGACAGCAAACATACAGTTTTCACTCTCTGCCTTTGGGTTGTAGAAACCTTTTAACTTCAGCTCCTGTAAAGAGGTTGTTGAAGCCCAAGGCAGGCTCCCTTGGATGGCTTTGGCCAGTAGCTACTAGCTCTCCACACTCTGTGAGAGCTAACTGCCAAATGCCAACCTCTGGAACTGCATTCAGAAATTCTCTTGGTCAGAGCAGTATCTAACTGGTCCAGGGGGCTGTCAATCAATGTAAATTGCCTGCAAGGCTTTTACTCAATGCCTTATTGGTGCATGAAAAGGGCGTCAAGCAGCCTGCACAGTCCTTCTCTCATAATCCTTTTGTGTAGCAGATCGAGACCCCTGACCTCCTTATGAGTGTACGCTGAGGTCAAAGTTCACTAAGATGGCTGCACCATACAATCAAGGAGCACTGGCCCAATGCAAAGTGTTTTTTATACATAGCTCCTGCCCTCATGTAAATGAACTAACCCCAGGTTCTGTTAACACGGTTGTGATCTCCTTTCCAGTAGGGTGGTTGTGAGCATCTGGGATTCCCCGCTCGTAAGCACCAAAGTTCTGTTCCTGCTTAGTGATAGGCAGTCCCTCTGATTGTGGCAGGAGCCAAGGTGAATACAAGCACAATAGGTGCCAACAACAGAAGTCCTCTCCTTCTCCTCCCAGTGTGACCCTGGGCCCCCTGACGCAACTGTAGTCCCTGTGGTCGAAGCACACTAAGGGAATCTGTAGCTGGGTGACAGATGTAATTGCAGCTGTAACAAGTTGCGGGGGTGGGGATGCGTGGAATACCAGCATCAGATAACCAGCTCACTGCAACTTGCAGAGCTTCTCTGGTCCACACAGGCTGCAGTCCCAGGGTCCAGGGGGAGTAAACAGATGATGGCGACAGCAGGAGTCAGGTCCATGGACCAAGATAAGCCCCAAAACTGGGGGAGGGGGGCTCTACACCGATTAAAAAGTTAGATATTGAACAATTTCAGGCATTGAGAATCTGTAATGGGTCAGCTCGGTGTTCCCTGACCTAGGTGATTTTAATTGAATGTGTCGAAATGCCACTGCAGGTCAGAGGAATAAAACTGGATCTCAGTGCTTGGACTAGGGTGGCGGACTGAACAGGGGGATAAACGTCCTTCTAGGAAGATTTTAATAACTGTTGCTAATATCAGTGGTTTCAGAAAGGGGTGGGCTGCTATGGCACGGGTGAGCAAACATTTTGATGACTTGGATCATAACGGACTGGCACTTAGTGATCCGTGTATGTTGGGGATAGTTGCTCCCTGGATTACCGTATGGCCTGTGATGGATCTGCCTTTAATAGAGAAAATTAAGAATGAAGAGGGGTTAGTTTTGAATAATGTTTTAACTAGAGATTTTATTTATGGAATTTTTAGGCACTATTTACGTAGATAGTTAAAAAAGTTGGAGTTGGGAGTAGTTTCCTCAGCAGTGTATGTATTAAGGTTTGGGTGGTCTTCCAATAAAAGGATAAGGTGGTCATCGTCAGGTTTTTTTGGGCCCGATCCCTCTCTTCAGGAACAGCTGCCCCATGCCAGGCTTATCCCCTCGGCAGGGCTGCTGAGGGGCTTCCCTCCCAATGGACATCCTGGGCAAGCCCTGGATTACCCCTGGGTGAGGCCAAGACAGCCCCCACCATGGGCATGGGAGGTGGATGGCGGGCAGGCTGTCATGCGGAGGCCAGCATTTTTCATTGCTTGCTGCCCTGGGGGCAGGGATGTGCAATGAAGTCCAGCGTCTGCCCTGCCCCTAAAAGTATTCACGCTGAGTCGCTTCAATGCCCCAGCCTCTGCCTGGGGTCCATCAAGTGCTGGACACTCATCCTCCCTCCCCCTGAGAAGGAGAGCAGTTCTAGGATGCTCTATCCTTCTCCACCAGTTGGCCCTCTGACTCCAAGGGTCTGTTGCCGAACCTGGGTTGTCGGCGTCGCAAGCGGAAATCTAACCACTGCGCCGGGGGGCCAGTGGCTATGCATCAGTTTATGGCAGAGATGATGGTGATTGTACTGGCATTAACCAGGACTGAGGATATCAGGCACCTCTATTCAGTTTTTTTTTTTTTTTTTCAGATTCCTTGACCGCAATTGACTGCACTTGGTTTCTCAGAAGTTAGGAATTATTTGGTTGCTGAGGTCCCTCATCTGGTACATCAAGTATGTTGTACTGGAATCTTAATTAAGTTTATATTGATTCAATGTTTGGGGAACAGCAATGGGGTATTTAGTGCTTCTGTAACTTGTCGCACTTTTTGTGGCTTTACTCTACTCCCACCCTTGAGTAGTAGGTATGTAGGTAGGACTCTGTAGGGAATAGAAGGCCGATGAACAAGGGTGAGAAGAGTGCTGGAGAAGGAGGAGGAGGGGAAGGTGGTGGACTAAAAACACTCCCTAAGCAAGGGAGGTGCATTAGTGGAGGGTTTAAGTAGAGGCTGTCGAGGAGCTATTCCCTACACTGAACCTCAGGCTAAGCCCTCCCATTCAATGTTTGGGGAATAGCAATGGGGTATTTAATGCTTGTGTAACTTGTAGTAACTTTTGTGGCTTTACTCTATGCCCACCCATGAGTAGTAGGTATGTACAGTAGGTAGGAATCTGTAGGGAATAGAAGGCCCAACAAGATACCTCCTCCAACTCAAGGAGAGTATGACCTCTGGTACTCAGGAGAGGAACCCCCCAGGTGGAGAAAACCACTGAGGATCCATGGCGGAGGTCCGCTTCCTCTGGGCATACTAAGCGAGAAGCTATCTGGTTCTAGTAACCATAGCTGATTTGAGGAAGGTGAGCTTCTTGAGATAATGGTCTATCCTCATTCCATGGACAATGCAGCTTGAATGATGATCCTGAGGTTGAAGAGTATGTCTGTTCTGAAGGAACAGCAGAATCTAAGTGTGGAGCAGATCCAGCTGAAGAATGGGCGAATGAAGTCCAGATTTCAGGCTAGAAGGAAGGATGTGTGTCCAGAGGGCTCACAAGGGCATAATGAGCAGGGAGAGTATGAGTTGATCGATGTGCTACCAGACAGTGGATGGTGGTAAATGCGCGATGATTTGTAGAGTCACAGATGAATGATCCAATGTGTGAAAGGTCTGACAGTCAAGGTAAAGTCTGGAAGTAAGGAATTCAGTAGTGAGCGATGAGTTGCTAAGTAAGCATCCATGAAGTAGAACATGAGTAAAGAAGAGTCTTTAAGTGCCAGTTGGGAGTAATGCCATAACTGATAAGTAGACGAATAGAAGAAGATTTGCAAAGACAGCCTGGATGGTAATCGAATATATATAGAGAATGGTTGGAAGTTCGGTATGAGGAATTGGATGGCTTATTTGGGCATGTTGTCATAACTATGTTTGTACACGCTCTGCTGGTACACTGGCTGAAGTATATATGGGTATTTCTGCGGTGTGATCATCCGTGAGATGCACTGTGGTGGCTTATACTTGGTTAGGTTTACGAGTACTCTTATGCTGAAACACTTGAGAGAGCTTGGAGGCAGATATATGGAAGAGTCTGAAGGTTGGATTGGTAGCGACGTTGAGCGGTGTGGAATGCAATAGGATCTTAGTGCTATGGCTGATTAAGATCGGTTGGGAGGCAAGACTGGGAGAAAAAATTTACCTTAACAGTTTGCGGGATTTCCAGATAAAAATTTGGAAGAGCCTGTCCTTGGTGATAGTCTTTACCAGAGAGATTAACATAGACGATTTGTGGAGGATAAGCTGGAGGAACCACTGGATGGGTGGCTAACTCAACTGATGGTAATAGACAAAGAAGTGCAGATGATTGTATGAGGTATGGTGATGTCCAGGAGTTAGAAAATGGTGGTTTGGATTGCATAACGTTAATAAACAGATAGGCACTGGAGATCCAACGATGAATGTTCTGGGAAGGTGACCGAGAAGGGCTTAGGACAAGCAATGTCTGTTGAGGAAGTAGGAGTCAAGCAGCATGGTCAACAGAGTCAATGATGGTGGGAGAGGCTGCAAAAGGTAACTGGATGATGTTCCAGGTGGCATGAGGTATCTTGTGATTCCCACTGTCCGTAGAATGATAATGGATACTAAGTCAAAGCATAACAGAAGAATGTGAGTCCCTTTCGTAGTAGGATAGCCTGAGAGACATGGTAGACAGGGAAGTTCACAGTGACTGAATAGACAAGGTTCTAGGGGAGTATCAAATAGAGATATGGGAATCTTTCTAGTGTCCAGTCGAATGAGATTCCGGAATGATTGCGGGGTGCTGACTGGGCAGTATGAAAAACTCTATGATGATGTCAGAGTTTATGAGGCATGTTATCCAAGGGACGTGGGCTAGAAGTAGTTTCCTCAGGTGAAATGAACAAGTGATCCATCGAGTAGTGGATGGGGCTGTTAGAATGGCCAGAGTAGGAGTATGAGATGGATAACGGAAGGAGTATTTGACTGAATAGGAATACTGGTTGAAGATAGGTTACTAGACCCAAAAGTGCCACAGCAAACAGGACAAAGCTCCAAGCCTGCTAGGCAGAGATGAAAAGGCAGCCAGTGAAATAGGAAGGAAAGTCCAGAGTGAATCCAGATGGACTGCAAGAATGATCCAGGGAAGACGATGGGTTAGGCGAGGCCGGATGACATACAGTGCAAGGAAGGAACAGGACCAGGTCGGCTCTTCAGCGAACAGCAGCAGAATGCAGGAAGGCAGGAGCAGGGTATCAGAGGATGATCCACAGAAGGCTGAGGAGGAAGCCAGATACCAAGAGCAAATGATTTGAGATACATGAGTCCCACAACTGATGAAGGCTTCAAACTACGAGAGGAGAGGACTGAAGGTGATGGAGCTTAAGAGGGCAAGGTTCCTACATCTGAAGGAGAAAATGAACATGTATAGCCGCTGGAAGGTGACCTGCAGCAAGAAAGTCCAGGAGGCAGTCAAACTGGAGTGAGATAGAGACTGAACAAGCAGGCAAGCAAGGGAATTGAGGCCAAAAGGCTCATGCATGATAGTCAGTGGAGGAACAGGATGGAGACTGGTGATGGATGAAGGAAGTCAGGGAGAGCAGAGGGGTCCTGTTTCTGGAGGGATGCTGCAATCCAGTAGGCGGTAAATAAGTGCATAGGAAGGACTGATGGGCAGATGTCTGGTCCCAGGTGAGGGATTCGAGGAGAGAAGACTTGGACACGACACATCACAAAATGTAGGATGGTGGAGGCAACTTCAGTAAAAGGTTCATGTCCAGGAGAGAGGAGCAGGCGGTGGTCCAATAGAGGGCATCCAAAGTAGAAACAGATGATTGCAGAAACTAGCTTCCAATCCCAGTAATCGAGGAGGGATAGCCAAAATACGATACTACCAGGCAGAGGTAGGATGATGGAGACAACTGAGAGGATGAGATCTCGTCCCAGACAAAGTGGCATCCGAGTGTGAGCTAGAGATGGTATGGAACCAGTGGAGTCGTATAATCAGGTATTCAAGCCAGGTAGTCAGAATGTGAAGATCAAGATAGGAAGCCTGTAGGAAAAGTTGGGAGGTGGAAGGCAATTGAGGTAGGAAGTTCCATTCCCGAAGAAGTGGCAACCCACATTAGGTATGGGAAGCAGAAGCTGGAAACAGTCAAAGCAGATGGAAGCTCCCAGCCATATAAGACTGCGAAGTAAGACCGTGTATTGAGGCTGATGTCCAGGTAAGATGGAGAAGGCAAGTTGGGCAAAGTCAAGTTCCTGAAATGCAGCAGCATCCGGATAGCAGGCTGAGAATGCGTACCATAGGAGCAGTGGAATGGAGAGTCAGACAACCATCGGTGATGGCCAAGACATCATGATGTTGAACCTGAGGCAGCCAGACGTAAGCAGGATGACAAGGGCTTATGGGTAGAAAAGTTCCGTTCCTGAAGGGAAGTGGCAACAGGTATGAGGCAGAGAAGGCATGGTAAGACTCAGCTGCTTGTAGACATGGCTCCATCCCTGGTAGTCGGGGCAAGCTAACCTGCACATGATGCTGCCAAGCAGAGGTACGGACAGAGGATGTCAGGTTGGGAAGTAGGAAGTAGTGATTGTAGTGGAATCCCATCCCTGGTAGACAGGGGAAGCCTAACTTTGCTCAGCACCTCAGAAGGCGCAAGTTAGGGACAGAGTCCAGAGTACTGCTGGTATGGGCTGGCAGAAGGCACAGACTGGTGCTGTAGACAGAGAGTAGGTTAGGGAACTATAGTACGCAGGTATGGTAAGATATACTTAGCAGGAGAGGAAATGAAGGCACATGAGCAGGCATGATGTGGAGAGGAAGGGGCTGGCCATGGAGCAGAACAATGCAAGGAAAGGCAGGTCCCGCTGGAAGCAAGGCGCACACCAGGGAAGAGAAATACAGAAATGCGGTAACTGAGGTAGAAGGCAGCAGGGGAGGATATGCGGGAGCAACCAGGTTCAGTAGAGCGACAGCATCCCCCAACTTCCAGGGGAGAGCAGGGCACAGAGTCCAGTATAGGACAGATACAATAAGCATCCGGCCAAGATACAGGCAATGGGGAGATGGAAAACGGGATGAGGGGTAGTAGGAGACGAACACAGCAGTGCAATATGAATGGTTCCAAACAGCAAAGCAATTGCCTGAGGGCAGCCCAATGTCTGACCCCCTCCCTTTTCCCAGCACCAAAAGGTGAGTCCCCAGTCCCCCCCCATTCTTAAATGTAGTAGGAATTTACGGCAGGTAGGTAGGGTAGCGCAGATGGTATCATGATCAGGACAGGTAGTAGTGCATTGAGAAACAGAATGTCCAGGCTCTCCAGAACACATGAGGAGGAGCAGGCTGAGCAGCAGCGTTGGAGGGTGAAAGGGAAGGGGTAACTGTGGAACGAGGAAAGGCCCAAAAGGCAGAGAGTGAGTCCAGGTGAAAGTCGTGAACTGAATCCTGTAAGAGCATGCATAGAGCGTCTAATGACAGCAGAAGTCAAGATGTAGGGTGAAGTATATCGACGCAAAGGGTACGTGAGCTAGAACATGGGAGATATTTGTCTGGTGGGGAAGGAGAAAGTAGTTGTTGGTGAACTAGGGTCCGCAGCTTATCAAACAGGCAAGGAAATGGCAGACTGGGCAGGCCAAGCGGTCCTTATCTGCCTTGACAGTCAATGGTACCAAGTAGCTATGCAAATGACATGGAACTGCCGACTTCGTGCCGCGCCTGGACATTGAAAAATAGTGAAATGCACGTGAGGTCCAGTCTTTTATGAGAGTCTCCTGTCCCAGACAAAATGGCATGTTAGAGGTGGCACAGCATCTGAGAAACAAGAAACGCAGTCCAATGTTGGGGGCGTGATTGAATCCAAAGTTGATAGCCCAGAGTAACGGCTGAAGGAAGGGCCAAAACAAAAACAGAAAACAATGAACGCAAAGAAGTACTTATGGCGGAGGGGAGCAGATGCATGGGCAATGGGAGGGAAGAGTTCCAGACTCGGGAGAAAAATTAGCAAACCATGAGAGGCTGGAGAAATCCACTGAAGCTGTAGGTCTATGGAGTGAAAGCTGACCGCAAGGGCCAGAGGAGTTGAGCGGACCACTCGGGGACGGACAGGAAGTGGGCGTGCTGCAGGAGGGGTGCCAGAGGTACATTAGGAGAGAAATGGAAGTGCTGGGGTGTTTGGAAGAACTGAGGCGAGAATGAGCTGCTGTGGGTGAAAAGCCCAAAAGAAAACAAAAAGAGGGAGAACCCAGCTGCCAGGAGGGACTGGGAAGAGTGGAAGAAATGAGCGGGGAGGCGGAACGGAGCTGCCCAGAAACATAGAAGTGGACGTCAGATAAGGACCGTAAGGCCCATCCAGTCTGCCCATTTCTTTTTCTACCTTATGAATGTGCCATAGGCCTTTGCTCTGTCAATGGTCTATCTAGTCATACTCATCTGTATTGCTCCCTTATGCCTATCCCATGCCTGTTTGAAGCCCTGCACTGTATTCATATCCACCACTTTCTGAGGGTAGGCCGTTCCATGCATCCACCACCCTTTCTGTGAAAACGAACTTCCTCACATTACCCCTTAATCGACCCTCTAATCTCATGCTGTGTCCTCTTATCCTGCTGTTTTTCTTATATTGAAACATGTTAGACTCTTTCACCTTGTTAATGCCCTTAAGGTGTTTGAATGTTTCAATCATACCACCTCTCTCCCTCCTTTGCTCTAGGGTATACATGTTGAGCTCAGTAAATCTGTTCTCATATGTTTTCTGATGCAGTCTCTGCACCATTTTGGTTGCCCTTCTCTGGACTGCCTCAATTTGGTTAATGTCCTTGTGAAGGTGTGGTCTCCAGTACTGCATGCAGTACTCCAGATGGGGCCTAACCAGTGTCTTGTAAAGAGGGATTATTACCTCCTTCTGACTTGTGATACCCCTACTAATACACCCCAACATCCCTCTAGCCTTACCTACTGCTTTAGAGGTCTGCTTGGATGATTTCAGGTCATCATTGATGATGACACCCAAGTCTCTTTCTTCCCTTGTGACTGCCAGCAGCTCCCCTCCCCACCTATAGGTGGCTTCAGGGTTTCTCTTGCCTATGTGCATGATCTTGCACTTCTTTGCATTAAACCCCAGTTGCCACTCTTCCGACCATTTTGCTAGTTTATCCAGATCTCTTCTCATTCTGCCCACCCCATCTGGATCATCTACTCTGTTGCAGATCTTGGTGTTATCTGCAAACAGACAAACCTTACCCTCCAGTCCATCTGCAATGTCACTGATGAAGATACTGAAGAGGACTTGGCCCAGGACTGATCCCTGAGGTACCCCACTTGTGACTTGCACCTCTTCTGACTGTATACCACCACTCTCTGTTTTCTGCCCGTCAACCAGTTTGCCACCCAGTTGACCAACGTCTGACCCACCCCAAGCCTACCCAGCTTATTTATCAATCTTCTATATGGAACAGTATCGAAAGCTTTGCTGAAGTCAAGGTAGGCGACATCAACTGCTCCCCCTTGGTCCACCACTCTGGTTAGCCAGTCAAAGAAATCTATGAGATTAGTTTGACAAGACCTTCCTTTTGTAAACCCATGCTGTCTTGGATCCTGTGCTCCTATGGATTCCAGGTGTTGCACTGTCCTTTCCTTAAGGAGAGTCTCCATAATATTGCCCACTACTGAGGTAAGACTGACTGGTCTGTAGTTCCCTGCCTACTCCCTGCTACCACTCTTGTGGAGCGGGATCACATGAGCCCTTCTCCAGTCTTCTGGGACCTCTCTTGTGCTCAGAGACTCACTAAACAGTTCTGATAATGGCTCTGCTAGTTCCACCCTTAGCTCCTTTACTACCCTGGGATGTATGCCATCAGGTCCCATTGCCCTATCCACCCTGAGCTTATTGAGCTCTTGTAGGACCCTTTCTTTTGTGAAGGGACTAGTGCACACCTCCCTCCCCCCTGTACCCATGGTGCAGAGCTGTGGGCCCTGCCCTACCTTCTCTTCAGTAAATACTGAGCAGAAGTATCTATTTAGGACAGATGCTTTTACATGGTCCTTCTCCTCACATGCCCCCTTATCCCCTTTGAGCTTAGCAATACCCCCTCTGGACTTTCTCCTTTCACTACTGTATCTATAGAAAGTCTTGTCACCTTCTTTTACTGTTTATGCTACTGTTTCCTCGGTTTGGACCTTTGCCTGCCTTACTGCCTTCCCTGTGTCCCTTAGGGAAGTTTAGTATACCTCCTATCTTCATCCTGCTGCATTCCCTTATATTTCAGAAGGTCAGCATTTTGGCGCTGACCTTTTCTGCTACTGTGTTTGAGAACCAAAGTGGTTTCCTTCTTCTTTTGCACTTCCTTTTCTCACTAACACAATGGGATGTTGCTTCAAGTATTGCATCTTTAATGCTTGCCCACTTTGCCTGTACCCCTCACCTGTATTTCTTTTTGCCAGGGCTAGCTTAACTCTGTTGGCCATCTTATCAAAGTCAGCGCCTCTCCAAGAAGGGAGACGATCAACGGCAGCAAAGACAGAACAGGACAAACACAGCAAGGAGAGGGAAGGGGGGAGCAGTAGACCACAAACCAAATGGAGAGCAGAAGGGTACAGGAGACAAGTGCACAGCCCACAAGCCATGCAGGGAGCCCAGAGAACAAAAAACACTCCCTAAGCAAGGGAGGTGCGTTAGTGGAGGGTTTAAGTAGAGGTTATGGGAGGAGCTATTCCCCACATTGAACCTCGGGCCAGGCCCTCCCATTACAGCTCATGCATGTGTAAGGGGAAATAAAGTATATGAAAGGGTGGTGAAAAATAAATCAGTTGGGGCATTTAGTTATAGATATCACCTTGCCACTGGGGGTAGAAGAGCTCAAAGCTACAGTAATTATTAAAATGAGGGGGTTGTGGCACCACTGGTGGGAAGGAGGTACAAAAGAAAGATGTGTACTACACTGACTCAGATGGCAAGAGGAACGTAGACTCTGTGGGATGGAGTAGGAGAGCTGCAGTGGTATAGAGCTGGTTGCAAACTGGTCACTGCGGCCTCACTTCTTGGTTATATAAGCTTGGAAAATGTGATAATGAGCTGTGTGAGATCCGTGGAGTTGGGGATTCAGATGACCATTATTTATTACAGTGTGTTAAATATAGAGCTGGAAGAAGGTTCTGTCCTTAGCTGCGAATTTGTGGGAATTGAAGATTTACGGTAACAGTCAGAGGTGGGAGAGCTGGTCCCAAAGGTAGTACTTTTGGTTGCGAGACATACTGTTTGCGTGTGCTACACAAATTGTGACAGATACCTTGAGTTTTGTTCTTTGGAATTCTGGCAGGTGGCAGCAACATTCCAGACAGGGTTTCAGCAGCCACTAACATGATAGAAGAAGAGCACCTCCTCCAGGCTGCTTTGCAGTAAGCCTCCCCCACACCACAATGGTTGAAAAGCTTCTCCTCCTTTACACCGTGGACACTCCATCTTCTATGGCTAGCAACCCCACCTAAGTGGCCACCTACTGCCACTAAACTGACCACAAAGGTAAGAATATGTTTTTTGTCTCCTACAAATTTGGTGCAGTTCCGTTATTGTTTAGGCACTTTTTCCAGTCAGAGAAAAAAAGTAGTTTTTTCTTTGCAGTTTATATTTGATAAAATGGTTGCCTTGCCTGCAGCACTACCTGGTTCGTTTAAGCCTGCTTTTGTTGCTATGGTCAGAGGAGTGGTGCGACCTATCCTACCATCTGTCCCAAGCACTGTTACCTGCCCCATGGGGTCTGTTTTACATATCTGGGCACAGTTTATGTGTTTCCTGAATATTAAATTGTACCCTCCAGAGCCCTCAGTTTGTTTCCTTGACCCCCGGTCTTATTTATTATTTTAATGATGCGCCTAGTCTCTAATATACTTTCTTGGCACTTAAGCTTACCGATTAAACCTTTTAAATCACACTTGGTCCTTCGACAATGCACAGGAGTGAAGCATCAGTCACAGGCCTCCTCCACGCTCTAGCTGATCTCAGCAAGCAGCAGCCTATGTTCTCACCGCACTAGCGATTTGGCTACCTTAGGGAATACTCTCCCTTCTCAGCACATGGGACGTCAGAGGTCACAGGGGAAACCCCTTCAGTGCAAAAGTTCTATTTCTCATTCTCTCCAGCTGTCTGCGAGGACAAACACCACTAGCAAACACTCCTGCCACTCAGCATTACCTCTACACACCAGAACTGGCTATTGCTTTCTTTAAACCTTATGGACACACTATATAATTTTTTCATACAGATGCTTGTCCTCCAAGTCCCCCTGCCTGTCCTCTTCCACTGGCACACTGCAAGCCTGTCTCCCATCTTCTCCAGGACTTTATATCATATCTTAGGACCCACCAGTGGCAGGTGAGTACTGTGGTCAGTGGTGTGGGGCCTGCGATGGTGCGGACATTATCCTGTTGTCTGGGGGGTCCTGTTTCATTTTCTACTGGGGACTGCTAGCATGCAATGACGTACACTTATTGGTGTTCAAAGGCCAGCCCCAAGCATGGGTTCTCTCATTTGCACTGCCACCTGACTTCCACTAGTTGGCATGTATGTAGGGAGATGCAGCGTCCTTCCTTCCTGAGGAATTAGAGTTGCCCGTGGGATGCTCAATCCTCCCTTCCGCAGCCAGCCCCAAGTGACACAAGTCTGTTTCCAAATCTTGGTTGCCGGCACAGCAAGAGGCAGCGCTACTGCTGTGCTACTGGGCCAGTGTATGGGCACACTATTTTAATACACAAACTGCCTGGTGCAGCACTTGGCTGGCCCCAAACCACTGGACCACCAGGGTTAAGCCTTACTAGCCAACTGAGCTATTAAATAAAGGACTGCACCCTTCACATTTAACATGGGTAGCAGATCCCATACACCACACTTAATTCTGCTGATGTGTGGGCAAATGCCCATTCCCTCTTAGCTTGCACCCTGAGGTGGCAACCTACAATTATACATCTTATTTTCACTGAGGTCCCAGGCTATCACTCCTGCAAACATCCCTGCGTAATTTTTTTTCTCTCTCTCTCTCCCATGGGTATATATTTACAATTTTAATATGTAAAGCCTGGAACACATGTACTGCAGCTATTACAATGGAGTGCCACCCAGTGGGGGGAAGCAAGCTTTCTGGCCAACACAAGAGTCATTATGGTGGCAGAACCTCAAAAACATATCTCCCTCGCTGGGAGCACTGCTGCGCAGTAATGCCATCTAAGCCCAACCCCTCCCACCCACCCCTGGACACCCAACCCAGCACTTGAGTCTGCTCCCCAACATGGGTCGCCAGTATGGGAGCATAATGAGCTACCTACTGTGTCATCCAGCAGTCCCATACCTTCTTGCATTTGACATTTTCTACCCCACTGTGCTCCCATCTTTCTTCTCCCTCCACACACCCCCCTTGTTCCCATCACCCATGCCTCCGCTCCCCCTCCAGTTTCCCCCACCCATTTACCCCTTGTTTATACTTTTTATGCCATGAATCCATACTGTGTGTTAATACATGAATTTGCAAATTGTGTTTTGGTAATTATTACTGTACTATGCACTTTTGATCTCTCATGCCTGTCGTTAGTTCATGTGTATAAGATGTTACCCCTACCTGTATGTACATTGTGTATTGCAAATTATAAAATGGTCAGGAAAAATCTAGACTTTTGATTGGCTGGAAGCCCTCCTCAGCCATGTCCTTATCAGGACATATCCATTCAGCGGGCACTACTTGTGCCAACCTGAACGCAGCACAAAAGACAAATCAATCCTGCATCGGCAGCTTCACAGGTAGAATGCCGCCTAACTTCAAAAGCTGCACCGCACTGCCACTGCTTTCCCAATACTGGCTCTCACACAGCATCCCACAGCACCACAACAGCTGCAGCAGAGGAGTGCTGGCCCCAATAGACGAAACAGAACAATTCTCCGCAACTACTAAATATTTTATTTACTCACTGACAGTGTGTTCATAGCAGGTCCCGCTGCTCAAAACCCTGCCCAGTGCACAGTGAATATCTCTGCCATCTCCGGACCCGATTCTCCCCCACACCGTCCTCTCTTTCAAATAAGAGCCACAGCAATCAGAAATTCCTGGAAGAAATTGTAAAAAGCAGCCTTTTCTCTCACCAGAAAACTAAAAACGGGTTTGTTTCTCTTCAGACACAGATTTAGAAAGCGTGAAGCCAGACACCACTGTCTACAATGGCAGACAACGGACACGCTCGCTCCCACTCGCTCGTGCAACGTAAAAAGAAACACAAAAAAGAGAAACTGAATTAATAAAGTGAGTGAATGTAACAAAATCATTCAACTGACATGAATTTAAACTTAGCTTAAGTTCGAAACACAGTAAACCGACCAAAAACTTTTCAAGGCAGCTGCCATTGACACTCTCAATCTTGTCCTGCTAGCAGAACGAATGCATGGCTAAAGCAGTAAATATAACAAAAAAAAAAGCATGCTTTTAGTTGTTGCTATGTTGGGGGTACCCGTAGCTGTCTGGTGGGGGTACCGTGGCTGTCTACTGGCAGAGATTATACCAAGCTCCTGCATTTACTTTCAGAAAAAGGTCCATAGCAAGACAATGAGAGGACTACTTTTTTTTGCACTGATCTAATTATATTTCTTTTATGTACAATTATTTGCATTTTTATTTCTAAAATCAAATTCTTTAATGGTAGCCCATTTATAAGTGCAATAAGACACTCCGAGGTGTGGGTTATGGCCTGATAAGAGCACTTCCCAGGTACAAAAGGCACTCGGCGCAAGTCCCTCGTGCCTCATAACGCACCTGGGGCGTGCTCTTATCAGGCCATAACCCACACCTCATCATGTCTTATTGCTTACTTTTGTCTCCTGTATCTTGTCGTAACACGTTCAACTGGACGTTTGTGAAAATGGGAATTTTTGCTCACATACCTTCCAGTAGAAAATAAAATTGATAGATTTTTTTGCACTACCTGTTTTAAAGCACAGCATTGGCAATGCGACTCGTCTCAGTCGGTTGTATCTAGATCCATGGTGTATTGATAAAATGAAAAGTTACGTGTGTGTGTGCATGTGCAGTGTCAGTGGCTCAGCAGGTAGCACACTCACCTCTGAGGCCTGATTGTGGGTTCTAGACCCACACTGGGAACGTGGGATAAATCCCAATACTGACACTGTAATGCATCATAATGCATTTTGGATGAGACATTAAACCAAGGTCCCGTCTGCCTGTTCTGGTGGATGTTAAAGATCCCATGGCACGTCTCGAAAAGAGTAGGGAAATTTTTTTTATTAAAACCAAAAACAATCACAACCACAATAAACACCACAGAAAAAGAACAAGTAATACAGGCATGAAAACAAAGCTCAGGAAAAAAACAAAAAGGGGCAAAAACAAACAGGAAACCCAATCAATATCATGCCATGCATAACTGCAGGGTTCGTTGCACCTCAAAATGAGACATTTCATATTGGTAAATCCAATCCAACTCCGCTTGTAGTTTAAAGAATAAAAGTCAAAGAACAATGGCCAGCCACGCCTTTCAGTTTTTCAACAACTTTTTCTTTTATTTTTTCTTTTATTCTTTACAATAGATCCTATATGACCCAATGTTTCACCTCAATATGCTTCTTCAGGGATAGGATCTAATTTTAAATAATACATAAATCATGTTTAGTGTTTTGATTTCAATAACATCCGTTTCTCACACTGACAACCTCAATTTTTACTAATAAAAATATTTAAAATTATTATAAATTCATGCCACAATGGTCATGTTGCCATACTCTGTCATTTAATATCTAAAGTATAAAGACTTGTACTATTATTTACATGGTAAAAAGCAATTTCATTCAGTGGTCCAGTCAACCTCATTGCAGCCTTCACTGAGGAGAAGGGCTGTGTCCAGCAAACCCACGGTATCCCACTGTGTGCCACAGACCTCTGTTATCAGCCAGGTCATATACTTGTTTAAATCAAGGATACTTATTAATTACTATAATGCATGCTTCCTACGGCAGTTTATTACATAATGCATTTATTCTGGTGGGAGGCCCATACCTTTAGTATCTGCAATATTGAAAAGATACTTTAGACAGTCTTGTGCAGGACTTAAGAGTTCTTCTGCTGTTTATATAAACTGACAATGAATCATATTAGGTGTACCCATTCCTGTATTTCAAAAAATAATATGGAAACATTTACTTAAACACAAATAGCAGTGCTGACCTGTGTCCTTTAAGTTCAACAGGATCTTTTCCTTTTGCTTTGCTAGCTTCACTCTATTCTGATCGGTAACACATTTTATCTTTATTTGAGCTTGTTGCACCTAACGTTCTCAAAATAGGTAGTACACAGAAAAGAAGTTTTTTTTTTTCATCTTTATCCTCCTCCTTCCTACCTCCGGTGCCCCCTCCTTCCGTCCGCTCATGTCCCCCGGTACCTACCTTAGGGATCTGCCCCTAGAGTGCCCATCCTCCTCTCCTCACACAGTGGGGTCTGTCCTGTAGGTGGTCCAGGTGGACTTAGGGGCGACCTTCATCTAGGGCTGCCTGGGGAGTTTTCACAGATTTCTCCCCTTCGTCCCCACTCCCCTAGGGCCTTGCGCTGGGGCGTCGTCCCTAGTGGTAGCGTGCTTACACCGCCGGGCCTCATCGCGCGGCGTCCCCTCCCGGCTCCGACAAAGCGAAACCGCCTCCATCCCTTCCCTGCCGGTGCTTCCACGGCTCTGGAAGAATACGGCGCAATCGCTCTTGGTAACCCGCCCCTGAGGAGGAGAGCATCCGTTGGGATCTCGATCCTCCTCTCCCCACCGACCCCGGCCACCGAGTCCGTCCCGGACCCGGGTCGCCGGCGCAGCGCGAGGTGTGGCGTCCAGCGCCTCAACCCTCAGTGCCACGAGGCCGGCCTAGAAAAGAAGCTTAAAGTGTAGGTCCTCTAACCTTACTAGCAGAGCACTCCTCTGCATGTTTAATAGTAAATTCCTTGCAGCCAGTCATTTCTCAATTTTCACAACTATAGTTAAACAGGTTAAGCTGTTAATACCACATATCTAGCAACACAGTCTAAACCATAATTCAGTTCAAAATGAGCTTCTGTAGCTGAATTGCAGATAATTGCAGAGGTCTGTGTTCCAAGGGACCGCTCCCCATATATAAACTCTACCAGAACCAAGCACAGTGCAACAAAGACCGGACCATTTCGGTGACAGTAATGCAGAACAGTGAAGGTAAGGCACACAAACCTCTAGTTTGCAGCCTAGAACAGGTCTATTTACTGTTAGACAAAAATGTTTACCTGTAGTTTGGGTGAGGGGGTGCTAATTGTCTGGCCTCTGACCTCAGCTACGTGATAACTTGAGGTGGGGCTTAGACAGGGTTGAGGTAGCAAGTGATTTTTGTTTTCTCAGAAGAAGCCAGAAGGGGAAGGAAACAGATTCATTTCAGTGCTTTACAGTAATTGTACATTGCTATTTTGTTTTAAACTTAGATTGTGGGCTTTTAGTGACACTGTAATTTCTTTGTAGTCTTTACTTAGAATTGTTTTGGGGCTTTGACATTTTAAACCTAGTTTCATGTGCTTGTAGTGATGGTGTATTTCTTCGCTGTCTTTAATTGCTCCCTCCTGCCCCAACTCTTAATTATATGCCCTGTTAAATTAATGATATGCCCTGTTAAATCTGATTGACAGAAGCTAAGCACAGGAGATAGTACGGGTTGTGGAGTAGGAGGTGTATAAGGGGAAGAATCCCCCCCTCAGCGACAAATGTTTTGACTCATTTTTATTTTATTTTTTACTTTTTAAAGAAAAGTATCTGAGGATCAGTGGCAAGAATTTTAGGATAGTAAATTAATAAAAAGGGAACTAGAAGAGCTTCAGTAACAGACAAGTACTGGAATAGCAGTATAAGTGCAGTATAATGTAGGGAGGGGTGCAATGCAGTGGCTGCAGGGCAGCCATATTCAGGCAGACCTTCTGCACGTTGAGGTGCTGCCCTATCTGCATGCATCTCTCTGGACTGCAGGATGAGGTAGCTAGACTCAGAGCAGAAGTAAACTGGGTCAGAAGTACCATCACCCCTATCCAGAGACCACCCAGTCCAACGCCGCTGCCTCAAAGGATGCAGAGAACGAGGAGCACTTGGATGACAGTGGGCTTAGGGAGGGTTAGGGCAGTCAGGCAGAGGCACATCCCAGATCCTATTCCACTCAAGAACTCATATGCCACACTGGCAAATGGGGACAACCAAATAGAGGTACCCAGAGAAGTCAAAGGAAAGGATGTGGAGGTTAGCCAAGGAGGTGACCTCAGTGGGGAGAGCAGTGGATCCCAGAGGAGGAGGAGGAGGAAGCGAACCTGGTGGGGGACTCCATCATAAGAGGGATCCAGCTAGGAACACAGGAGGGGGAGGACAAGGAGGTGAGGTTCCTACCAGGTGCTATGGCATGGAGGGATGGGAGGAAGATCCTAGGGATCGCTGGGAAGGCAAGACGGGAGGGTGAGCCGGATGTCATTATCCACCTAGGTACTAATGACCTGGCAAAGGGAGAGTCAAAGGAAGTTCAGGAAGAGTTTAGGAAATTGGGGAGGGGTCTCAAGCAAGTAGTTACTTCTGTCACCTTCTCGGAAGTACTACCTGCGAGAGGCATGGGAGAGCATAGGGGTGCATGCACCAGGAACTTTAACTCATGGTTGAAGAACTGGTGCTGTGAGGAAGGGTTTGGATTCAATGATGACTGGGGACCCACCTGGAGGGATGGAAGCTTGTTCAAGCCTGATGACTTGCATCCATCCTGGAGGGGAATCCAAGCACTCAATGATAAGTTTAAATGCTACATTGACAAGCATTTAAACTAGCCAAGGGGGGTGGCAGACCAGCAAGGAGGGTACATAATTTCCAACCCTCCACAGCTAGTAGTGGAACCAGTGAACCGAAGGAGTGGATATCTCTACAAAGCAGTGTGCAAAAGATGGAGATTAGCACCCAAGAGGTGGATAGGCAGAAAAGGGCAAGAATTCAACAGAAGGGCAGACAACAAGAGAACCAGGGATAAAGGGCAGCCAGGAAGGGGCAGGAGTAGAACAGCTCAACAGTCTAGGGAGGTCAAATAATGAAAGCTATGTGTGCCAATGCCAGGAGCCTTAGCAACAAGACGGAGGATCTGGAGGCTGTCATGGTGCAGTCAGACCTGGACATTGTGGCCATCACAGAAACCTGGTGTAATGATAACCATGACTGGAAGATGGCCATACCGGCTACAACATATGCAGAAGAGACAGGGCAGGTAGGAAGAGAGAAGGAGGGCACTGTATGTGAAAAATGACATAAGGGCCACAGAGATCCAGGAGGAACAAAATGGGGAGAGACACTGTGGGTTAAGCTGGAAAGGAAAATAGGGCCAGCCATCTGCACAGGTGTGGTCTAGAGACCACCAGCCCAGGAGGAAGAAACAGATAGGAGTTGATGCTAGCCATCCAAAGGATGGCAGACAAGGGTGAGGTAATGCTGGTTGGAGACCTCAATATTCCAGACATGGACTGCAGCATCCCAGCAGCAGCATCAACTAGAGTAGGTCTATCCTGGACTCCTTCAGGGTGCTTTCCTCAAGCAACTGGTCATGAAACCAACTCGGCAGAAGGCAACACTGGACCTTGTGCTCACAAACAGGGACAGTGTGATGGGGGTAACAGTGGGGAGCACCTGGGAACAGTGACCACCAGTCATTGTGGTTTGAAATCACAGAAGGAGCACAACCAAACCACACAAAAACACGATCCTGGATTTTAGGGGGACAGACTTTGGGAAAATGGGGAGATGCTTGAAAGAGGCATTAAGGGGAATGGGGCAAGAAGCAGGGGTTGAGGAACACTGGGCAGTATTTAAAATGGGGATTACAAGAACAACAGAATTATGCATTAAGCAAGTTAGCAAGGGGAAAAGGAAGAGGAGGCCATTATTGTTTTCCAAGGAGGTAGCGGAGAAAGTGAAAGCCAAAAAGATTGCATTCAGGCAATATAAAGACACAGGCAGAAGGGATAGGAGAAGTACCAGGAGAAGCGAGGGAGGTCAAGGGAAGTCAAAGCTCAGACAGAAGAGCACACAGCAAAATCAGTGGGTAGAGGGGACAAACCTTTACAGGTACATAAGTGACAAAAGGCAAAGGGAGGATAGTGAGACTGAAGGGGAGGATGGGGGCTATGTGGAGGTTGACAACAGTAAAGCTGACATATTGAACAGGTATTTCTGCCCAGTCTTTACTGAGGAAGAGGAGGGTAATGAGTCTGAAGGGAGTACAAGGGTGGAATGGTGCAGAAATGGACACAAGTCCCTTTACATGAGAAAGGGTCCTGAAGGAACTGGAAGTAATAAGAGTTGATAAAGCAATGGGGCCAGATGGGTGCACCCAGGGTCCTTAAAGAACTAAGAGAGGTGGTGGCTGAACCTCTGGAAATCCTATTTAGCCGAGCACTGGAAACAGGGAGGTACCCAAAGACTGGAGGGCAGCAGATGTAGTCCCCTTATACAAAAAGTGGGAACAAAGAGAAAGTGGAGAACTACAGACCAGTCAGCTTCACCTCGGTAGTGGGAAGATCATGGAAGCACTACTGAAGGAGAGATTGGTGGAGCATCTGGTGGTTAATGAACTACAGGACCCAAGGCATGGTTTCACCAGGGGAGGTCATGTCAGACCAACCTCATTGAATTTTTTGTCTGCGTGACTAGGGAGGTGGATCAGGGGAGGGCAGTGGACATGGCCTATCTGAACTTCAGCAAGGCCTTTGACACTGTACCACATAGAAGACTATTACACAAACTGGAGAATATGGGTGTGGGCAGGACGGTAGTGTGGAGGGTAGGTAACTGGCTGGGCGGCAGGACACAGAGGGTGGTGGTACATGGCTGTCACTCCACAGAGGGAAGAGTGACCAGTGGGGTACCACAGGGATCAGTGCTGGGACCGGTCCTATTCAACATCTTCATCAGTGACATTGCACAGGACTTAGAGGGCAGAATTTCCCTGTTCGCTGATGACACAAAGCTCTGTAATAGAGTAGACACACCAGAGGGTGTAGACAGAATGAGAAGGGACCTGCAGAAACTTGAAGAATGGTCAGGGGTTTGGCAGTTGAAATTCAATGCAAAGAAGTGCAAGATAATGCATATGGGGCACAAAAACCCTGGCACAATATATCAGTTGGGTGGTGAGGATATAGCATGCGCCAAGCAGGAACGGGATCTTGGGGTTATCATCTCTGATGACCTCAAGGTAGGGAAACAGTGTGACAAGGCAGCAGGTAAAGCAAATATGATGCTGGGATGCATAGGCAGGTGCATCACCGGCAGGAAAAGGGAAGTCATAATTCCACTATACAAGACACTAGTGAGGCCCCACCTGGAGTACAGTGTACAGTTCTGGAGACCTTACCTACGTAAGGACATAGACAGGGTAGAGAAGATTCAGAGGAGGGCAACAAAGATGGTGAATGGATTGCATCACAAGTCCTATGAGGACAGGCTGAAGGAATTGAATATGTACTCCCTGGAGGAGAGGAAGGAGAGAGGGGATATGATAGACATACAAGTATCTTACAGGGAGGAAACAGGGCAGCAATACACTATTTTAAGCGAAAAAGATGTTCCAGGACTAGAGGGCATGGGATGAAGTTGAAGGGAGGATGATTCAGAGGAAACGTGAGAAAGAATTTCTTCACAGAACAGGTGGTGGACAAGTGGAACACCCTGCCAGAGGAAGTGGTGGGGGCTGAAACAATTATGGGATTTATGTATGCATGGGATAGACATAAAGGAATTCTGGAGGTCAGGGTTAAGGGGCAACAGACGTCTAGGAAAACATAAAGCAAACTTACAAGCTCAAATGGGCAGACTGAGTGGGCCGCAGGCCCTTATCTGCCAACACTGTCTATGTATGTATGTTTAAAAGTAAGCCGAATACAACTTTCTGTGCAGGCAGAGTGCTGGCTACAAATGAAATAGACACTTGAAAACCTGGCAGTGCATGACACAGCTAGAAATAACCTGAAAGTCTTTTACATCCCTAACTTGGCTAGAAATGACTGTATAGGAACATATAACTATATTCGAATCACTGTATATACAGTATGTAAAGTATTTAATAGCAAGCTTAATATGAACCTTGTATGCAGATAGAGTGCAAGCAGCTACTGGTACCCTTGTTTGAAAACCCAGAAGTGGGTGATGTATCCTGCAAAAGTCAGTAATGTTTTGTTATCTGTAATTCAGCTACAGAAGCTCATTTTGAACTGAATTATGGTTTAGACTGTTTTGCTAGATATGTGGTATTAACAGCTCAACCTGTTTAACAAGGAATTTACTATTAAACATGCAGAGGAGTGCTCTGCTAGTAAGGTTAGAGGACCTACACTTTAAGCTTCTTTTGTGTGTACTACCTATTTTGAGAAAGTATGGAACACCACAGTGCAGTAATATCTCCCATAAGTACTCATGCTTGACAGCATCAAAAGCCGTCTCCTGATCCAGGGCTAATAAATAACCATCCAAGGACGTTGCTACCCGCTATCCACTACCTCCTTAATGAACATTTAATTGTTAATAATGTTCCTACCAGGAATCACACAGGATTGGGTTGGTGAAACCAATTCCTGTGCCACCAGAGCCAATCTCTTCACAAGCACTTCAGCCAGAATTTTATTTATGTTTTTTATTTACTTGTTTAACCAGGTATAGCACACTAAGCTGAAAGCTTTTTTAGAGGAGCGACCTGGGAGCACAAGGAGGTTAAGTGACTTGCTCAGGGTCACACAGTATGCAAGTGGAAGCTGTGGGATTCAAACCCAGGTCTGGTCTGCTGGATGGCACCAAATTTGCAGCTCAGAGCCTTAGACCACTGTGCTATACTGCCTCCTTATGCTATATCCTCCTTATAGTCTGATGTTGAAAGGCTCAATGGCCTCCAAAAGAAAATCCCACCGAAAGTCCTCCAGAACAGAACAAGTAACAGTACGCTTCTTACAGGTCATAATACTAGTAACGTTACAGGTAAGAAAATGTAACTCAGCCATGAGGTTCAGAAGGAGAAAAAGGCACCAAAACCTGAAACAAAAAAGGAAACTAATCATTTCTTCTTTTTCCTCTTTAGGATCTGCAGAGGAAGACGCAATGGAGGAGGCATCAGAGTCGACTTCCGACTCCCAACCCTGCAAGACAATAAATTTATTTTGCACCACGATCTCATCTAAGTCTCTTGACTTTATGTTCAGCGTGGATGGTTTAATCAGTTTCTTAGACCCAGTAACCATCTGGAAAGACTTACTTGCAGCCTAGGTGTAACAGAGAGTATATGAGATGTGGAGGGCTCCAAAATACAAAAAACGGAGGGTACCTCGATCACAATGGGCACCGTGTCCTGGGGAGGGTGGCTGTCCTCAGGTATCACCACAGATGCATCATTAACCATGGATGGCAGTGGCACCAATGGGGTCTCCACAGGTTGTTCTAAAGGGTGAAGGGTAGGACCCACCACAGGCAGTACTGGGCCTGTCTTAGACTTAACCACTGACTCTGCAGGCTGTTCAGGTGACGCACCACCCAAAGTAGAGGTTACCTGTCTAAGGCGCTCCTTCTGTGCCAATGCAACATAAACATCCTGCTCAGTCCTTCCACAGGATCCATACTGTTATGGAGGCTCAATCACAAGTTCAGAAGGTGTGGCCCACTCTTCACAAGAGATTACATCTCATGGGATTGTCACACTGCATACTGCTATGACCAAGAATACCACAGAGGCCACATTTGATCTTATCACAAACACAGGTTAAGTGACCTTTGTCGCCACACCTATAACAGGCTCTAGGGTGGCCCGCCATAGAAGACCACACCATGATCATGACCCAGAAAAAAAAAAACAGTTAGGCAGGTGTTGTAGCTCTCCATCCACTTGCTTTAAAGTTACCTTGTACCGCCAGCCTCCAGTCCAGAAATGTCCACCATCCAAAATTGGTTCTGGAAATCCAATAATATCAAATCGCTGCTTTAACCCAAAGGTAACATGTGCCATATTGACCCCCTCATTCCGAAACAACACTGTCAGTCACTCAGGTTCTGTTAAGGGAGATTGCACAGAAGGTTGCCACAGGAGTAGATTTCAACAAATGACACTGCTTCCAAAAACAATCCAATCCCACAGGATGTTTAAAGCTAATGTCAAATATGGTGACCCCCTGATACATGAATTAAAGCATACACTTCATAAATATTGAATTTCGTGCTGTCCTTGATTAGGGTGCAACCAACAAAAAGCCTGTCAGGCAAATCACCGTACATTAAAGCAGTGGAAAGTCTCCTTCCCTGTGATGTCACCAGACACCGTGAAAGGAGCAGTCTTGTTAATTACCATTGGAGAGGTCGACGTAGTAGTAGTTGCAACTGGGGGAGAAACCATACCAGACATCCCCGACTCCAAAATCGTACCTTTTTCAGTAGAAAATGCAGCCACAACTGCCTGATCGACCAAGGGCTCTTCAGTACAGAAATCAGTTACAGTAATTCCAATGTCATGCTGTGCAACATGCAGCATCCGGGCGTCTTCCTCCTCCTGAATTGTGACATGCAACACTCTTTTTTGCTCCTGAAACCGTCGTTCTGCATAAAAATCCCTGCATGCTCCAGGATCCTCCACAACAGCAGCATTCATCTCCATAGTGATGGAGGAAAGTCCTGCAGACTGCATAATGGCTCCCATCTCCTCTACTCCAATAACACTCCTCACATCACAAACAGAGGTATCCATAACTTCAATAGAAACAGTTGTAGTATTGTTCTCTAGTTCTCAACGCAAGGGAGGAGACCCGCTCCCCAGCCTCATCGACATCCATCCTCTCCAGCTGACGCTCCGAACTGGACATCCGCACAATGACCACAGTGCCCCCTATCAAAGAGTAGGGGAAGTTTTTATTGAGACAAAAGGACCAACAGGGTCCTCCCCACCCAGCCCCACCACCTGCACTTCTCTTTGTGTTTCGACAGTTGCCTCTGGCAGCTCTTGCCTTCCAGTGTTCTTCCCCTTTCCTGTAGCCCATTGTACTCCCTTATCTGCCCTGCCTGTATTATCCGTAAGTATACATTTTATTTACATGTAACTGAGTGTTAATCTGTTTATCCTGCCTAATACTGCATTTGCTCTGTTGTGTTCTGTTGTACTGTCCTGGAACGGACATGGAACCTTTTTAAAAGAACCTCGGCTCTAAGGTACTTGTAATCCTAGATTTCAATAAATAAGGGTCAGCTACAAGAAAAGCAATACATGACAATTCCAAAAATCAAAGCAGAAGAAGAGCATACATTACACAAGGAAAAACAACACCATGTAGAGAGAAACATCAACCAGCTGCCACCCAACTACCCAAGGACCCTGTACCCGACTAAGATTCCCGGACCAGAAAAATTAACAAATACCCCCAGTCCCCTGTGAGAAAATAACAAAAATCATTAGATAAAATAATGGGGACAGAGAGGGTATCTGGCACTCAAGTGGGGCTCAAAATGATTCCCAACATTACACCACTGAGGAAGAAGACATCCAGGTACCCCTACAGTCATGCCTATACAAAACAGCTTATTCTGTTTCCACTTGATCCACCAAGGCCAACAGGGATATATCAACATTTTGGAGTGAAAACACACATCTAGCTTACCACAAGTCGTATTTTGCAGTAGCAAGAACCAATCACAAAATCCCCTTGTCATATCTAGCAACTGAAGGGGTAGGGCCCCAAATAACATCCTGGTATGTCATAAAAGTCCAGCCAGGGTCCTGCCATTTATCTGCTAAGGCCTGCCTAAAGGCAACAGCATATGAGCACACTGACAGGAAGTCGGACATTGTCTCTAAAACCCCTCGCACCCCACCCTGGGGCAATTCCGTTTGTCCAGTTTCCTATGCTTTGCATTCGCTTTAACACTGATCTTTCCATGGCTACTGAGCCACAGAACATCCCACATCTTCGGTGGCATCCTCTTATCAAGGAGGGAACTATGTATCTCTGCAGTATGTGCAGCAGAAAGGCCTGGATAAAGAGGCTGGGACAGGAAATACAACTGTAAAGATCTCCTGATATAAGAGTCTTGGTTTCAGTAGTGACAGAAACATTATAGCGATCTCCACCTCCTCAACTTTTCCAACAGTGACCTCACTAATGGGCACGTACCTCGGAAAAGTACAGGACAGAAGTTCGGTTGGGACTATTGTTCCATAATAGGGGACACCCAGTCTCTCACCCACGGCTTCCAGACCTAGGTCGTGTGATCTCACTAAACTAAAGACCCAAATTCAGCTGGCCCGGTGGCGCTGAGGGTTGAGGCGCTGGATGCCACACATCGCTCCATGCCAGTGAACCGGGTTCAGAAATGAGCCTGGCTTATCGGTGGTCGGCAGGGAAGGGGAAGGACTGAGCATCCATAGGACTGCTCTCCTTCTCTGGGGAGGGGAGAGGGCTGCCATCGGTACTCTGGTGGCCCCTGGCGGTGGGTGGCAGGAGGTAATCTCAAGAGCACTGGCAAGACCTATGGGGACGTACTAGGGCTCACACCTGGATCAGAGTACATGCGGAAGCGTGCATGCTCTGGACCTTAGGCGTCATTGCACGCCACAGACGTCAGGGAAGGAAACCGGAAAACAGGGCACCAGTCACGGAGGCTTGATGGCCATCTCCAGTGGGGACCAGTTCGGCGCCGAGGGTACATGACAATACTGGATCCTGACCCAGTGGGGTAGAGCTAGGGGAAGCACTCCCATCCACCCCACAGCGGGGGTAGCTGCAGGACCCGACTAGGAGCCGAGGAGAATCCCCAGAGATGGCGGCCTGAGACCCGAGGAGGATGCCTGACATGAGGTAGGCAGACTGGTGGCCCAAGGGGTAAAAAGTATAACTAAAAAAAAAAAAAAAGACCCAAATTCCATTTAACAAGGAGACAAAAGACAGTAACTACCGGATTATTCAAATTAAGACCTCCCTGCGACACAGGGAGATAAAGAACATTCCTTCTAATGGGGTTCAAATGACTCCCCCATATCATTTGAAAAAAAAGACTATAAAACCTGGATTCTAAAAGCCAAGGTAGGGGAAAAAATCTGACTAATATGAAGGAATAATAGAAGCAAAAATCTCTTCACTATTAAAGTCCTCTTCTTCTTTGTTTCCTCACTTTCCAGCATGCAAGATTAGCCACACACAAATCAATCTCAGATTCACAGTTTCTGAGTGTCAAATCCCCAGTCCCAAAAATAATATCCAGGATGACAACTGGATCAGAGGTCAAAAGTATTCTCCTAATGGAGGCCACCGGAGGCTGACCTGTACCGAGAAACATTCCTGCACACTTCTGGAGGTTAAATCTCACCCCAGAGATGGGTTGAAAGGAGTGGAGAATTTCTAAGGCCATACAACCCGAGGGGATATCTTGGACCAATAAGGTGACATCATTAGCATATGCCATCAACCATATGTCATGACCTGACGTGGGGCTCACTATGCCCCTGATCTGAGGGTGCATCAAAACTTTTCAAGCATAGGATCAATACAAAACAATATAATAGGGACTCAACGGTACTGGCACACCCTATCGCTTGAGAGCTATACGCCCACCCTGGTAGCCATTAATAATGGGGACAAGAGAAGCTGAGGCATAAAGAGATCTAATCCAAGAACAAAAAGATCAGGGGAGTCCTACAATGTGCTAATACAGTAAAGAGAAAGTCATGAAACACCCTATGAAAGGCCTTTTCCTGGTCCTGAGATAGAAGAAGCACCACCCCCACCTTTCCTCTGCCCCTGCTGATACAATTCCAGAAGCAAAATAAGATTGTCCATCATGGATGTGTGGGTTAGCACAAATTTGAACCAGTGAAATCACCAGATTCACAGTGATCGCCAGTCTCTTATTTAAAATGATCATAAGAATTTTCAGATCTTTGTTCAAAAAAGGCATAAAGGTCTCCGATTATTTAGATCAGTGGGTGAACCTTTCTTTGTAAAGAAGGATCTGGATGTCCACTGTAAATGGGGTGGGGAGCTTCCCCCATCTCAAGAGGTCATTATAAACCACCGGCAAGATGTCTAACATGGTATCCTTCTAGGATTTATAAAATTCTGCCAGTAAACCATCCAGTCCTGGGGCCCTATTCAAGTGTAAACAAGAAATGGCCTGATCAACTTCCGAGGGCGTGACATCCCGAACTAAGGCGGACAGTTCCCACTCTGGAATCACTGTTACCTTAATATGGGAGAAGAAAGAATCCATTGGTCCCTCAGGTGCAGGGCAGCCAAACAGTGCAAACAGGCGTGACTGAACCAACCCCATGATACCCTCTGTATCGGTCACAATGGTCCCCAAGGTGTTGGCTACCCCCAGATAAATTCTTATGCGTAACCCCGACCTTGCAGCTCTCAAATGGATTGTCCAAACCTGTCAATCCCTCGGCACCACTCAGGTGTTCCATGTACAGAGAAGCACTTTTATCATGTTGAAGGGCCTTCATCCACTGGACGGTAACAGATATCTTGGAGGAATAACCCCACCAGCTGTCTGATGTAAGGTAAGCAGGTGCAAGAACTGTACCCTCAGAGCAAGATAAACCTTGTATTTGTTGGTAAACTTCCTAGAGGCGAGAACCAAGGACCCTCACCTCTGTTTTCGTAGCTATGCACCAATCCACCACATTATCCATAAGACATGTGATAGACTGTCTGGCCTCGGGAAGTTTAAAACTACAATCCTGAAATAGGTATCTCTCAGGAGAGAGCTATTCAATGTCCAACAACCCTTTCCCAGGACCATCAAGGGAGACTCCCCCAAGCTGTCTCCTAATAAAAGATCATCCGTGATTTCAACCAGAACTAAAGTCATATTGCTCGGAATCAAATGACTGGATAAAAAAAAAAATCAGTTCTGGTGGCTTGTGTAGCCTTATGGAAAGTATTTCCTCCCTCCTTATGGACTAAGTGACATGCATCCCTTATGAACGCTTTGGACAAAACATCATTCAAAGCATTAGAGTCACAAAACATTTTAGTTGTCCCTCCTCTAGCCGACAGGTTCAAACCATAATTAAACCCCCCCCCTCAAACATGACATGCCTCAGTGTGCAAATATGGCTGGATTAAATGAAACAAATTTACGCTGTCCTTTGTTACTGCAGGGTGTAAACATTAATAAAATGAAACCGCATATCCTGAAAAGTTACATCCAAAAGAAGTCCTCTCCTAGGATCCAGGTCCACCAACCTGGTGACAAGAGTAGGCACTGCCCCGAAAGACGATGCCCACCCCATCATAAACATCAGTGCCAATAGACCAAAAGGAGGGGCCCCAACACCAATGCCTTCTGGCTTGGTATATATCATTAACAGTATGAAGGCGTATATCTTGGAGGAAAATATCATACTCAAGATCCTTTAGAATAGAAAATAAAAAAAGCCTCCTAGCTATAGACTCTATGTTATCTGCATTTAATGTAGCTAAGTACATCCTGGGAGCCATGATCTACAAAGGAGGACTGGGAGAAAGAAATGAGACAAACAACATGAAAATGCCATGTAACATCCATAGAGGGATCCTTCCACTGCCGCAAAACTATTTTCAATCTCTTCTGAATTTTCATCTTCAGTTTAACTTTAGGGTGGTCCTCCTCAGTCTCCGATGTCATCGAAAGTTGGGAAGAGGCACATGATGAATACTCCGAATCCACACCAGTTTCTCTGTTCTCTGAGTCATCCATCAACACAGCATACTTGTTATCCAGTGGCAATATACCACCCTCCACCTGCACCGTCTCCATCTCCGCTGCAGCTTTGTGGGATCGTGAGGAGCATTTCCTGGTCTCCATCACCTGTTCGGAAGGGGGGGGGAGGTGGCATAGTCTCATTGTCCATGGACTCAGGTGGCTTCTCTGGAGCCTCCATTGGCACTAGCTCTCCCACTGGTGTCGCCAAGGGGGCATCTTGGAAGGTGGAGGATGAACTGAGGGCACCTCCATTGCAGGGACATCACAGCCTGTGGCACAGGGTCTGTCTCTGACTCTTTCACGGATAGACAATCTTCTTCCAAGTCTGGTCCATGAGTTAAGGCGGCTGCAAGTTCTTTACTAACTTTCTGCTGAAGATTACGGTGACCCCCGCCCAAATTATATCTTGAGTATCTTCATCAGTTTTATTATGTGCAGCCCATGGGCATGCACAGAAGGCGGTCCAGTTTCTTCACATAAGTTTCAACACAAAACATTGGTGCAATCCAACTGACATGTCCCAAGGATATGCAGAGATTACAATGCAGTTTATCACAACAGTTGCTTAAATGAGCCTCCAAGCCACAGCAAAAGAAGCTTTTCGGCTGGCCCAGGTAGAAACACTGGGCCCTGTCTCAACCCAGATAAAAAACGCTTGGTATCTGTTGCAGGCCAGACGTGGAATGACGCAACTTTAACTCGAAGTGCCAGTGACCAGTCCATAACATTTGCGAGTTCAATATAGGCTCCAGTTTATCAAGCACATCACACCTCTGAGAAAACCAATAGTACATCCTGTACTCGGACGCCTTCATTTTTCAACATGACTGTGAGGGTACATAGAGCAGGCTTTGTCAAGGGGACCACCTGGAAGGGTGCCCAAAAGGGTGTGTCTTTGAGCTGATTATAAGAGGTCCAAAACCTGTCCAAGTAGACAGGAGATTGGAAACTAGAATCAAAGTAACCATCTGCCGGGCATGTAGCAGCGCATACAGTTCATGAGGAGGGACACAAACAGATGTTGGAGACAGCAGCCCACATATGGTCTGGGCTCTAGTCCCCCTTACAGAATAATCTCACAGCATTCCACTGTTCTGCTGGGGCAGATGAATTAGCAAAGGTGTCAGAACTATGAAACTTCCACCACCTCTTGGCTGCATACCTCCCATGGACTGTCCAGAAGAGGGGAATGGTTTCTTCTGTGTGTTTGGGGAGGTCAGATCCTTCCTTATCTACCCAGTATGCCCATAACTGTACAGCCTCCCGTGTCCCCAAGCTCTCCTCAGGTGGGTCCCCGTCTGATCCATGCACCAAGGTAGAAGGCAAATCAAGGGGCAGGGCACTCTGTATGTGGGGCATGTCAAGAGTACCAGGCAGTGGTGGGACTTCCATATCTCCACTCCCTCCAGGAAAACTAACATTGGATCTCTTATCGACCATCATATGAGAGTGTTGGACAGCCTCTTCACCTCCCTGAGGACCTTCTTCTGTGCTCTAGTACTTCCTGCCTCTGGGTCATAGGTAGGTTAGGGTGTTCTTCCTACTATCAGTGGGTGGTGAAGGCTGGATACATACATGTGATATGTCCAACTTGCTTAAGAGGGAGATTTGGGTCAAATTAGAGGAGATTGGCCTGCTAGTAGGGAGATGCCATAACATCATGAGTTTGTCCTTAAATGGCATCAAAAATAAGAAAAAGTCATTACAAAAATGTAATGTTTTAATTTTGTCAAGAATAAGCACTAAAAAGAATAAACAACTAGTTATATAAAGTTATCAGATACATTGTTCATCACTGATTTAATTTGTATGTCTTTATCTGCCAAAACCATGGATGTTTTGGACAGAATTTTACTTAAGCAGGAGATTTTGTTTCCAGGAGGGAGGGAGGAGTTCAGTGAAAAAAAACAGGAGTCTCCTCCGTAAAGAGGGAGATATCACATGTATGTGGATACCTCCCTCCATCACAGGTATCACATCTATGAGGTCAGCTACAAAAATTGGGGCCGTCATTTCCCGGGGGCTCTGAGAACGCCAATGACCCACCATATCCCTCTCCCAGCCAGCCTCCCTCAGGGCCTGCACTGGAGACCAATCACTCAGAGGGCAAGCCCCAGGAATCTTGGCCCGAATTGGCCCACCTGTCCCCTAACCCATCCTTTTAGGTTTCTGGAACAAAACGAGGCCTGGCATATCACCTGCAGCATTATTAGGGTTTTTCCATGCCCCAGGATTTGGCGGTGCCCGTAAAGTATCAGCAGAACCTCCTACTCCCAGCTTGCTACAGTATGGTAGAAAAGCAACATCTGCCACAGTCAGTAAGTCCTCACCTCGATCTCCACGTTATGGGACCAAAATATCAACACTTTTCTGCATACTGTCTAACAAAAGTTGTACCTGTGGTAGGTCACCCTGTGGCCTACCTCAGCTTGCCACAGTCTCCTCCAGGCTTGTAAGGAGGTGAGAAGTTCCTCTCCCGGTTGCGCCTGTGTGACCCCTGAAATACTCCACTTGCCGGTCTTCCAGTTCCTCCATATCCCCACAGTCCAGCATCGCACACAACAGTTCCTCCCACTTATTATGAAGTGCTGCCGACAGACTATAGTCTCCTCCATCAACCACGGTTCTGGTACCAATAGTCAAGCCCTCCTTGCGCCTCCAACTTCTGCCAACTTCCATCACACCGTGATACTGAAAGTGCTCCTCATGCTGCACCGGAGCCATCCACTTGATCCTCTCCAGTCATGCAGGAGATGGGCAGCAGACCCTCCTGCTACTCCAGCCGCCAAATCCTCCATCACCATTGGGATCTCTGTGACTCTGGCTCCCCTGCTGTCATGTGAGGGAATTTCCTGGTGTCCTGGCCAAATTCCGCATTGAAAACAGCTTAATCTGGTTCAATGTCAGTTGGCATCCAGCTGTATCCCCCTCCCCCGAGGACGAGGCTGAAAATAAACAGAATTGCCTAGTCCTCCTTTCCCAGTCAACAAAAATTAAAATAAATAAAAATAAAGTGTGCATGCACATGTACCTGTTTGGTTGTGTCTATGTGCATGTGTATCTGTTCCAAGCTGCAAGTCTGTTTACTCTAGCTCAGGCTTGTTTTTTTCGTCAGCAAAATTTGTCAATGTAGTCCGCCCGTGGCGCTGAGGGTTGAGGCACTGGACGCCACACTCAGACCACGCCGGGGCGGAATTCGGTTCGGGAACTGACTCGGGTCACCGGGGGTCGGCAGGGGGAAGGAGGATTGAGCGTCCCCACGGATGCTTTCCTCCTTCGGGGAGGGATACCTGGGGTGTTTAATGCACCCGACGCCTGGGAGAGCCGGTGGAAGCACCAATGGCAGCTTCCATTGGGGGGAGCCGGGGAGAGGAGTACGCCATCTGGCACTTGGCAGGCGTGCGTAAGCACGTTCCACCCGAGCTGGCGTCCTCAGCGGGATGGAGGGAAGGGACAGAAAAACTGAAAAAACCCCACGGCATTCCGGATGACGGCCACTCCAGCCACCCAGTCTGCAATCACGGGCAGACCCCACTGTGCAAGGTGCTCCATGGAGGGAAAAGAGGCAGGTAGGAGTCACCAGAGAGGCACTTTAGGGGCAGACTCAGTGAGGGACTGGAGGGCATTGAGCTAGCCCGAAGGAGAGGAGTGGCGAGGGCGACCAGGAGGGAATAAAAAGAGATTTCAAAACAAAAAAAAAAATTTGTCAATGTAAAAAGAGTATATTACATACCTGCCCTTATCAGTCCTGGCAGTCGCCACTTGAAAAAATGTATTTTATTAATTTGTTAACCAGGTGGGGGTACTAAGCCAAGGGATCTTTTTCGAGTGCAATACCAGCTACAAAGGCAAAGTACAAAAATAACCAATGTAAAAATTATATAATTACAAACGCAAAATGAGTTAACACAATAACTACATATTTGTCACAAAAAATATTACGCTAAAAAACAAAACAAAAGAAACCCACACACCTGCATGGCGGCAGGGCTACCTACATGAGCAGTGTTTGTACTCAGCACTCAATAAATAGGGAGGACTACACGCTTACTATTACACGGTTTCTTGAATTCAGGTCACCTCAGTTTGTGAAGCAATTGAAACTGCAAAATGTTATGATGCCCTGCTGCACTAAAATTTCAGTGCAAAATGTGCAGACAGCTGTGGTTCAAACAACAAATGGGTAGTCGTGGCAGAAAGGCTAGTAGCAACATAAAGCCTTTAAAGTCTTTTTTATTTCTACAAATAAACATATGTGCTACAGTCCTGCTGGTTAGTTAGTCAGCCTCACAACAACACAAGGGGACAGAATACACTATAGCCACAAAAAGACATTTGGTTCTCTATTTACACCTTCCTTTGTACGTTTGGTACATCATGAAAGCACACTACGCTTTGCACTTATAATTGCCATATGCACTACAAGGTGACCTCGATTAAAGAAAACAAGTTATGGCAAGAACAACGTTTTTCTTTTTATTGAGTTATGAGTACAAGTGCTGGTAATCCAGGAAGTCCTGTCGCCGTGCAGAGGCATGTGATTTTTAATGTTCCCTGGGGACCCAGGCATCTGTTGTTTGAATGAGCCAAAGCAATGTGTGTGCATTAACTCCGACATACACATTTCATGTTTTATTTATTTATTGAAATGTTTCACCAGGAAGGCACACTGAACAACAAGCTGCTTGTCTCCCGGTGCAACCTGGGGAAGGGGGCACAACAGGATGATTGAATAAAGCACACAGTGTACATTTACAATGCTGAGAAAAAAATAACAATTACATTTGCGAGATGACAAACAGTTAATAATTGACATTCAGCTATTATTTAACCTATCTGCGGATTATACTGACAATTCATTTAGCATACCTAAGAATTAACATATATAATTTTTTTTCTATTTTTCTTTTTATTGTAGCTTTACATAAACATGTAGTGATACACTCCATACATCAGACAATTCAGATCTAATACAACAATTCAAATCAGTCTAAGCTAGTATAACGCAGTCTAAATGCTTGTTTACGGATTTGGGGGGTATTACCACATAACTTATTAAATCGATAAGCAGGTGTCTCAATAGCTACACTTCCACATGAGATGGGTACAATCCCAACATTAAAATTAAAATGCTTTCAAAAATAATTCAACTACTCAGGTTGATTAAGCCCCAATCCCGAACATGGTGAAACAAAAAACTTTAGTGATCTCATCATTTCAGCTCTGCATTCAATAAAGTTAAACTCTTCAGCAAAGAAAACACACTTCTAGTAATGGTAGAAATAAAATAAGTTATTTTAAGCCTATAAGGTTTAACAACATAATTAGAGGCTTAATGTAGCCCCCCATATGAAAAAAAAACTAAGTAGTGTCCATGGCCTAATGAATAAATGTCCAGATTCCACCTCGATTTATTCTATCAGTTTTTAATTTCAGTCTTTAATCAACAGAAAAGCCCTCCTATAGCCAGACAAAATTTTTAATTAGGACATTTATCTGTTAAGTTCAAGCAGCTTACTACGAGCATTTCAGGTATCTTCCTCCTCCTCCGATTCCTGGTCTGACTCCATTCTGGCATCACTCCTCGAGACCTCAAACTCCTTTTGAATCTGCTGGACTCTCCTGCCTGCTTCTTCTGGATCCGTGAATTGAAAAGTCTGTCCTCCATAATAAATCCGCAATCTGGCAGGCATCATTAGAATATGGGAGACCCCAAGACTTCTCAGCGAGGCCCGAACCCCATCAAATTTCTTCCTACGAGCCCTAGTTGCATAAGAGAGGTCCGAAAGCAGTGTAGGGTAGAGCCCTCATAATTCAGATTTTCCGTGTTTCGGGCCGCCTGCAATATCTATTCTTTGATGGCGGCATTAAGTGTGACCAGCAGCACCGTGCGAGGTAGACCCTTCTGTGCCCCAGCAGATCGTGGCGAGATACGGTAGGCTCTTACAAATTGCTCCCCAATAGATCGATCCAGCTGTAGGGCCTTAGGTAACCAAGATTTCAGAAAAGTTAATAAGTCGGAGATTCTGAGCCTCCGTAGTCCGATGAGTCACACATTTGAAGCTCTGCTCGCTTTCCAGGGCCTCAAGGCGTATCTTAGTTTGCCCGCTTTCCTGGGTGAGTCACGCAGTCGCCAGTGCTTTAACTGCCTGATTTTCAGCTGACGAGGCAGTTCTAGTAGCAGCCTCAATCTACAGTCCTGCTCACCCAAACGCTGCAAGACCGATTCAATTTTGCCATCAATGGCTTGCATCACCGCCTGAAGTGCCCTCCATGGTGGTTCACCCGAGGTGATGGTAGTTGGAACCAGCGTGGCCTGTTGCTCCGCTGAAGGCTGCTTTCATTCCGCCTGCATCACTTCTATTCGTCTGTCCCATGTCCGAATTTGGTACCAAACTGCTCCGCTCGGCTTCAGGATTTCAGTATTTACAATTTTAAAACAGTATTTCCCCGTGGAAGGCAGTAATATCGAGGTTTCTTAGTCACAAATGCAGAGCTGATGTAGATCACGTCTTCTCGATAGAAGTGCTCAACAGCGCCCCCAACATATATAATTTTGATTAGAACTGTAGACCGCACCTAGTGAGATTGCACTGCAATTATGCGGGTGATGATATAACAATAGCAATTCGGGTGCAGCGAATCAAGGAGGTGGGCAGGGATGCCAGCGGGGGCTAATAAGATGGGGTAGCATAGCCAGAACAAAAATTAAAACTAGTTGTGAGGGGCAAGTTAACACAGGGCTGGTGCAAGCAGGAAGCAGCAAAGGCAAAACAAAAGTGCAAGTGAAGACCTATGGGGAGAGGCTCGAAGAGCTAAATATGTGCACACTGGAAAAGAGAAGGGACGGGAGACATGATAGAGGTCTTCAAGTACATAAAGGGGGTAAATAGGGGAGGCGCAGTCAGGGTGCTCCGAAGGAAGGGGCGGCAACTAGAGGCATGGGTGGAAGCGGGGGGGGGGAGACTCAGGGAAGAAAGGAGGATGTGCTACTTCACTGAGAGAGTGGTAGAACCATGGAATGTGCTGCCTGGGGGAGCTGGTGGGAGCAGAGACTGTGGAGGGGTTCAAGAGAGAGTAAGACAGGTACAGGGGAAGGGTTGTGGAAGCGAAGTCCAATGCAGGGGGAATACCCTGGACTGGAAAGGGAGAAGCCCGAGAGGGCGGGGGGGGGGCAGCAAGGTCAGCTCCCAGGGTGGGGGCTGACCAAACGAGCAGACACGAAAGACCACTAGGCCTAGTCTGCTAGCATTTTAGTATGTTATTAAGTAATTAGCACACGTGAACTAATGACTATTTAAGTGCAATGTGGTAGAGAGGAGTGGTGGTAGAGAAGTGGGGATGAGGGACTGCGTAGGAAGGACAAGTCATGTCTAGAACCTGTCCTCTCCAGGAAGCGGAGAACCCTGCTAGGGACAGCATCTTCATCATAGGTGATGATTCTGAAATGGGGGGTGAGGGAGCAGGGGAGAGAGAGGAACAATAGGTTGGGATGGTGGGTAAAGAGTGGAAGGAGGGTAAAAGTGGTGAAGAAGGAGGAAGAAGCTTCTCAATTCTGGGCCTCCAGGATGTTGAGAACCCTGCCAGAGGGCAGAATCAGGCGAGAATTAGTTGGGGATAAAGGGGGTGGAAGAAACTTGCCTATGTCTGGGCCTCTCCAGGATGCCGAGAACCCTGCCAGAGGGCAGAATCAGGAGAGGATAAGTTGGAAAGAAAGGCTAGAGTGAGTGGGAGAGGGAAGGGAGGAGGCTTGCCCAGAGCTAGACCCCTCCAGGATGCTGACAACCCTACCAGGGGGCAAAATAAGCAAGAGCAAGTTTGTAATGGGAGATAGGGGGGGGGTAGAAGCAAGGCCTGGGGAAGGAGCAGGGAAAGGCTAGGGAGTGGGAGGAGGAGTGGCATATTTGGGGGGGAGTTTCAGATTTTTGGGAAATGATGGGTGAATCCTGACCGCCCAATGAGAGTGGATCATTGGGGGACCAGCAAGGTATGAGTGTCAGTGGATCTGAGGGAGTGGAGGGGAGAATAGAGGGAGCATGAGATGGGGGGAGTTCTCCTAGCCAGAATTTAGAAGTGAGTTTGGCACAGTCAGCGAGGCACCTGTTTGCTAGTGGGAAAGGACAGTGCGCGATAGAGGTCGCAATGGTGAGTACGTGATGGAGCATCAAGGGCAAAGTGACAGAAGGAGTTAAAGAGATTGTCCAATCTGGTTACTAAGAATTTGTGAGCAGCACCATAGACTGCATCACAGTAGTCAAAAATGGGGAGGATCATCTTCTGGACAAGTTCACGCTACACTGTAGGAGGGATGCAACTATGATTCCTAAATAAAGCACCAAGCTTGGGGAACAGTTTTTTCAAGATGGTGTCAATGTGACCAGAGAAATTGAGGTGTTGGTCCAACCAGACCCCAAGGTATCTGAATGAGGAGGTGTCCTCTAGGATTGTCCCATCAAGGGTATGGAAAGAAGGTAAGGACTGCAACCTAGAGAGTTTCTGCCTTGTGCCAAAAGTCACTGACACAGTATTTTTGGCATTAAGGAATAGTTAATGAGAGGCAAATCACAGCTGAACCTGGTTGACGTCATGCTGAAGGGTGGTTGCTACATCGGTGGGGCATTTGCCTGAGAACAGGATGGTAGCCATCTGGGAACTAGGGACCATTGAACAGTATGGTTCACACAACACAGCAATAGAGTCAAGCCATACAAAGCCAAAAGTACTGGACTTAGGAGGGCTGACTTTGCTAAATGGGTGAGTGCCTAAAGAATGCACTAGCAAATGGGCAGGAAGGAGGGTGGAAGAACAATGGGGAATAATAAAACTGCAATCACAGAGGTAACAAGCCTATGTGTGTAGCAATAAACAAAATAAACGATGTAAGAAACCACTATGGTTCTCAAAGGAAGTGGCAGTGAAGGTTCAAGAGAAAAAGAAAGCATTCAGGAAGTACAAGGAATCACAGAAGGAGCAGGACAGAGAACTGTATCAGTTAAAGCAAAAGGAAGCTGGGAAGGCAGTCAGAACAGCAAAGGCCCAAACCGAGGAAAGATAGCCAACCTCAGTTAAGAAGGGGATAAAACCTTTATAGGTACATCAGGAGCCAAGGAAGACCAAGGGAGGATAGTGAGGCTTAATAAAGGGAGGGAGGGTGGGCAAAGGGTGACTGTGAAAAGGCAGAGATACTAAACAAATATTTTTGCTCAGTATTTACAAATGAAGAGGGGAGGTACCTAAAACAGCAGAAACACTCTGGATACAGAAGTTGATACCAGCCCATTTACAGAAGAAAGGGTTCTGAAAGAACTCTTAAAACTGAAGGTGGACAAGCAATTGGGCCTGATGGGATTCATCCCAGAATTTAAAAGAACTAAGGGTAGAACTAGTGACACCACTGACTACCCTCTTTAACAAATCATGGGAGGATGGGGTGGTACCCGAGGACTGGAGGAGGGCAGATGTGATTCCCTTCACAAAAGTGGGAGCAAGGCAGAAGCAGGAAACTACAGACCTGTTAGTTTAACCTCAGTGATAGGGAAAATGATGGAATCACTTCTGAAGGAAAGAATTGTCGAGTATCTAGAGGCCAGAGGGGCACAGGACCCAAGGCAGCATGGATTCGCAGCGGGAAGGTCATGCCAGACGAATCTGATAGATTTCTTTGACTGGGTGACCAAAGTAGTAGATCAGGGAGGGGCTGTGGACATGGCCTACCTAGACTTTAGCAAGGCATTTACTGTAACACAGTCCCACACAAAAGATTAATATGCAAGTTAGCCAGCCTGGGAGTGGGTCCCAAGATGACAGCCTGGGTAAAGAATTGGCTGGAGAATAGGACACGGAGAGTAACAGTAAATGGAGTCCACTCTGAAGAAAGGGGGGGTTACTAGTGGGGTACCGCAGGGTTCAGTATTAGGACCGGTCCTCTTCAATGTCTTTATAAGTGACATTGCAGAGGGACTGGAAGGAAAAGTGTGTCTCTTTGCAGATGACACAAAGATCTGCAACAGAGTTGATGCACAAGGTGGGGTGGAAAGGATGAGAAGGGACTTGGCAAGGTTAGAGGAATGAAACATAGAAACATAGAAGTTGACGGCAGATAAGGACCGCAAGGCCCATCCAGTCTGCCCATTTCTTTTTCTACCTTATAAATGTGCCATCGGCCTTTGCTCTGTCAGTGACCTATCTATTCATAGTCATTTGTATTGCTCCCTTATGCCTATCCCATGCCTGTTTGAAGCCCTGCACTGTATTCATAGCCACCACTTCTTGTGGTAAGCGCTCCATGCATCTACCACCCTTTCTGTGAAAAGAATTTCTCACATTCCCCTTAATCGGCCTCCTCTAATCTCATGCTGTGTCCTCTTGTCCTGCTATTTTTCTTATATTTAAACATGTTAGACTCTTTCACCTTGTTTATGCCCTTAAGGTGTTTAAATGTCTCGATCATATCACCTCTCTCCTCCTTTGCTCAAGGGTATACATATTGAGCTCGCTAATCTGTCCTCATACGCCTTCTGATGCAGTCCCTGCACCATTTTGGTTGCCCTTCTCTGACTGCCTCAATTTGGTTAATGTCCTGTGAAGGTGTGGCTCCAATACTGCACGTAGTACTCCAGATGGGGCCTAACCAATGTCTTGTACAGAGGGATTATTACCCCTCTACGACTTGTGATACCCCTACTAATACACCCTACACCCCCAGCCTTACCTACTGCTTTAGAGGTCTGCTTGATGATTTTAGGTCATCAGTGATGATGATGCTCAAGTCTCTTTCTTCCTTTGTGACTGCTAGCAACTCCCTCCCAGCCTATAAGTGGCTTCAGGGTTTCTCTTCCTATGTGCATGATTTTGCACTTTGCATTAAATCCCAGTTGCCACTCTTCTGACCATTCTGCTAGTTTATCCAGATCTCTTCTCATTCTGCCCACCCCATCTGGATCATCTACTCTGTTGCAGATCTTGGTGTCATCTGCAAACAGACAAGCCTTACCTCTAGTCCATCTGCAGGTCACTAATGAAGATGTTGAATAGGACTGGCCCCAGGACTGATCCCTGAGGTACTCCCACTTGTGACTTGCATCTCTTCTGACTGTATACCATTTACCACCACTCTCTGTTTTCTGCCAGTCAACCAGTTTGCCACCCAGTTGACCAACTCTGACTCCACCCCGAGCCTACCTAGCTTATTTATCAATCTCTATGTGGAACAGTGTCAAAAGCTTTGCTGAAGTCAAGGTAGGCGAATGGTCAAATGTATGGCAGCTTAGATTCAATGCTAAGAAGTGCAAGGTAATGCATCTGGGAAACAAAACCCAGAGGAAGAGCACACAATGGGAGGGGTGAGATACTAACAACAACAAAATGGAAAGGGACCTAGGGTAGTCATATACAGATGACCTAAAGGTGGGCAAGCAATGTGAGAGGGCAGCAAGGAGGGTTGGGGGATTCTGGGATGCATAGGAGAGGCATCACCAGTAGAAAACAGGAAGTTATTATCCTCTGTACAGACAGCTGGTGAGACCCCATCTGGAGTACTGTGCAGTTCTGAGACCCAACCTCCGCAAAGACATACACAGGATGGAAGCTGTCCAGAGGAGCGACTAAAATGGTGCAGGGTCTGCACCGAAGACATATGAAGAGAGACTTAAGGAGCTCAATATGTATAGCCTCGAGGAAAGGAGGGAGAGGGGACATGATAGAAACTTTCAAGCACCTCAAGGGAATCAACAAGGTCCAAGAGGGTAGCATCTTTCAAAAAGAGGTGTGCAAGAACAAGGGGCACAATTTGAAGATGGGGCGCTCAGAGGTAATTTAAGGAAGTATTTTTCACAGAGAGGGTTGTGGATGCATGGAACGCCTTCTGGAGGAGGTTGTGGAGTCAAAAACAGTGGTGGATTTCAAGCATGCATGGGACAGTCATAAGGCAATTCTACGGGGTGGGGGTAGAAAGAAGTAGGCTGCTGGTTAACTAGGATCTGCAGCTTATCCAATAGGTAGGGAAATGGGCAGACTGGGTGGGCCAAGCGGTCCTTATCTGCCGTCAAATTCTATGTTTCTATGTGTCATTGGCATACATATGGATAGAGGAGGGGGGGAGCATACTGAGGGCAGGTCATTTAGGAAGATGGAGAAGAGAATGGGGTCAAGTACAGAGCCTTTGGGACTCTCTGTGGTGATTGGAAAAGGGGGAGAGATGGCATTCTGGATCTTAACTGATTGTGTTTTGCCTGAGAGGTAGGTTTTAAACCAGCTGTGAGCGGAGGTAGACAAGCCAGCAGCTTTAAGGGAGTCAAGCAGCAGGACATGGGAGACATTGTTGAAAGCCTTGGTGGGGTCAACAAAGACAGTAGAAGTGATGAGGCCATTGTTCATCACTGTGAGGATGGAGTCAGTGAGCCTGAGGAGGGAGGTGGTAGTGGAGTGGTTCTTCCAAAACCCAGATTGGAATGGGGGGGAGGATGAGTCAGTGAGGAAGGAGGTTAGTTAAGAGAGACCAGGTGTTCTTGGAGCTTGGCGAGGTGGGAAGGAGGAAACTGGGCAAAGTTAGAAGGGAGGAGGGTTTACCACCTTTTGGGAGAGGGAGGACCACCGCATGTTTCCAGATCAACGGGACTGATGCGGCATAAAGGAAAGATTTAGGATTAAGGAGAGAGGGAAGGCAATAGCAGAAGCTGAAAGGTAGAGGAGTTTAGGGTCAAAGTCATCCGGTGGGGAGCCTTTGGAAGGATTGCATGAGAGAAGGTTCGTTAGTGTTTCCTCAGGGGAGACTGCAGAGAAGGAGAAGGAAGGATGAGCGTGGTTGGGTGGAGTACAGGATGCAGGAGGGTGGGAAGGGGGGAGGTTTGAGGGAAGGGACTTAAGAAGGACCGTGGCACAGGAGGTGTAGTAGGCGTTAAACTCTTGAGCCACCGAGGCCGGGTCGGAGACCAATGTGTTGTTTATATTAAGCACTGGGGGTGGCGGATGAAGGGGGAGAACAAGGCATGGACCACTTTCCAGAATTTGAAGGGGGTGCTGATGTTCTTGAGGAAAGATGATTTAAAATATTCGGATTTGGCTAGTCTGGTTGCTTTTGTACAGGCATTTCTTAACATATGATAGTTGACATAGTGTGATGGAAGCTGGGAGGTCTTTTGTTTCCTCCAGGTTTTGTCTCGCTCCCTGAGGCAGGTCAGTAACTCAGGGGTGACCCAGGAATGGTGGTTGCCACGTACTCTAGTGCGTTTGAACGGTGCATGAAAGTTCCAGATACCTAGAAACTTATCTTTAAAGTAGGCAAGGGCTTGGTCAACAGAAGGGGCAGAGGCAATTGAGGACCAATCGGAGCAGGCCAGCTCATTTAGAAGGGGCTTTTGGTCTAGGGAGCTGAAGGAGTGGAGCAGCAGGATTTTGTCTGGCGGGTTTGGTTGATAGAGCTTCCTGATGATGAATATTGGGTGGTGATCACTGAGGGCATCTGGGAGGATGCCTGATTTTATGACTCGAGGGGGTGAGAGCCCAGTCTATCAGGGAAAGGTTAAGGGTTTTATGATTTAGGCGGATAGGTTCCAGGAAGAGTTGGGAGAGATTGAGGGCTGAGATGTCATTACATGTTTTTGAGGTGGCCAGGGACAGCCAGTTTAAGCTTACATCTCCCAAAATGTAAAGCTCACCTTTACGTGAGAGGGAAGTGAGGTAATAAGCTCCATGGTGTCATATTTCTTGGATCTGAGGCGACAATAGATGCCGCCTATGAAGACGGGATGAGAAAGGCAAGGCAATGTTTACTACAACAGCTTCATAAGCGGAGGGTAGGGAGGATGACAGAATGGTTGAATGCTGAAGTGAGGACTGGATATACATGGCTACACCACCTCCCCTGCCCATCCTATCCTGCCTGATTATGGAGTAACCAGGATATCTATAGAGAGATCTGGAATTTTAGCTTTAGCAAGTTTCTGTTAAAATTAGGAATGTCAGGAGTGAGGGAGATTACCATAGGTTGTAAAAGTTCAATTTTAGAGATGAGGTTGCAGATGTTTAAGTGAAGTATTTTCAGGCCCTTAGGGAGGACAGAATGGGTGGTGGAAGTAGTCACGTTAGTGGTAGGACTTGCAGCTAGAAGATGTGGGTGTGGTGGGCCAGGTTAGGGTGAACATTACCTGATGCAAGTAAGAGGAGAGCAATTATGAGGAAATGGAGTTTGGGACATTTATGATGAGCCAAGTATTTGGGGAGTAGTTTGGGGGGTGCTGGGGAGTAGATAATTAGGAGGCAGAGGAAGGCAAGGTGACTTCATGACAGGGACCAAAAGTGGTGGGGGGAGAGAGGAAATGAGTCCAGACTATAAGCGTGAGCTGTTGGAGTTATAGCAAGAATAAAGGAGGGGCTAGGAGAGCGGGGGGGGGGGGGAGAGGTATTTTAAGATTGGGGAGCTTGTGATGTTGGGGTAGATAAAGTTGAGTGAAGAACTATAAGGAGTGGAAGCAGGGAAAGAGGGGTAGGCAATGTAAGTAGTCAATAGAGCTAAAATAGTTCTGAATATGCAGACAGCAGAATGAGGTAGGTCAGTGGCACTGGCCAAAATATAGTGTTGTTTATAACGGGTACCAGTATCAGCTGCCAGAAAACAGCAAGTTTCTGTGAGAGGCTAAGAGAAGGGCGAGACACCAAGGAAGGGCCCACTAAATGGTAAAAGAAGAGATGTGGAGCGTGGAAGAAGCACATGGGGAATTTGTTTGAGTATGCCTTAGATTCAAGAACTGTGTAATTCTGAGCCAATGAGCAGTGAGGGAGGCTACAGCAGGAGTGGCCAAAGCACATTAAATATTGGCCGTGATTGGGGTGAGCAGGTGGGACAAAATATGCAGGCTAAGAGACAATATGGCTTAACAGACAGCCGTCAGCTTAGCGGCTCTCATGGCAAGCCACCGAGTACAGAAGTCTGCTTCCAGAATGTGGACCAATCGCAGGCACAACCATAAAGTTCGCAGCCAATAGCAGACCAGCTCTGGAAAGCAGAGCCAATTGGCATCTATGCTAGGGTCCCTCTGAATCCTGGAGAGTATACCTGGTTTTGTGGAGGCCACCGGGTGAGTGAGGTGGCACAGCTGGGCTGATCTTCCTGATGCCACCTCTGCCTCAAAGAAGTCGGGTGGAGCACCTGGTCAGGGGCTAACCTGCACCTCGAGGTGAGACTGAAGGAGGAAGTGTTAGTAAAATAAGGCACAAAGGAGGCAGAATTGGAGCTAAATCGGGATGGGGGCTGAACAAAGAGACAGAGCGATTGACTAAGGGGAGGGGGTAGACTGGCGCCAGCTGTTTCAGGCAAAGGGAGAAGGTTGGGGAGGGGCTGTGAGCCAGAGAAAATGGGAGGGGGGGGGAAGGAAAAAAGATAAAAATTGGCTTGCAGTGAGCTATGGGGAGGTCAGCTGAGTGAGATTAAGCTGACAGGGAGAACGAGGGGGGAGTTCAACAGAGCAAGGAGAGAAAGAATTTGAAATAGGCTGAGGAGGGTGAGAATGGGGAGTGCAGCAAAGGTAGAAGAGACAACACTGGCAGGGAGAGCATCAGGGATGCGCAGGGGTGACAGATAAGTGAAACAAAAGACTTCACAATCGAGGACAACTCCCCAGTAGATACCTCCCACAGGCACAACTTGCTAACACAGTTGGAGATGAATACTCTTCCTAGTCCTGGTTAAAATAATTAATACACGAGCCACCTGGTGGTGTTGAGGGTTGAGGTGCTGGACACCACACCTTGCACCATGCCGGCGACTCGAGTTCGGGAGCGAGCTCAGGAGCCGGGGTCAGTAGGGGACAGTAGAGACTGAGCGCCCAATGGGCGCTCTCTCTCCGGGTGGGTGGGTGGGTGAGGATAGCTCAGGCACCAGTGGCCCCGATGGAGATCAGGAGCGCTGCAGTGCAGGCTGCACATTACACAGCATGGCTGGACGCTGGCAGGGGTGCCAGCGCCGCTGCATCAGGCGTGCCTCACGAGGGAGAGGGGTAGGTCCTAACAGGAAAACAACCTCACCTGAGGAATAGGCGATGGCACCTGTGCCCCATGCCCTCTGCCGGGCTTACCCAGACTAGCCCTTCCAGTTCCTCCTGCCATCCCTCACCTGCAGCCAGAGACTGCCTTAGAAGAGCACCCAAGAGGAGAAGGGCGACCCACCCCGGATGGGTTAAACCGGGGGTGCTGGCTGTGGGGAGTGGAGGAGAGAGGAGGTGCAGTTCTGGGAGCCTTAGGCGGGCAGGACACGGATAGAATGAAAGAGAGAAGGTTCCCCGGGCTGTGACCAGAGTGAAAGAAAGTCGACAAAAAAAAAAATTATTAATACAGATCCCCAGGTTTAAACAATTTAAATCAGAGCTCCAGGTTTAAACAATTTAAAAGACATCTACACATTTTAACAGTCCGATTACCTAGATTGTAGTGTAGAATTCTCTTTCCTACAGACTGACTAACACTGGTATCAGTGCAAGGCAGAATACCCAAGCAAATTTAAATGTTTAAAATACAACAATTCTGCAGTGCCCCCACAGTTAAAGCAAAATACAAACAGAGTGATTTCCCACATACAGAAACAAAATATGCAGGCTAAGAGACAATATGCAGCATAACAGACAGCTAAGAACTGTATTTATTATACTGGGAAGTCTCAATGGGCAATGACCCTTTCACATCAGAGCCCAGTGAAAAGAGAAGCAGTTGGGTACAGATGACATATAGTGAACAAAAGACTGAACAAAACCTATAGGGGAGACCATACTCTTATAGTACGTCAGGTACATAAGTGCAAAAGAACTCATTACAGTGGGTGTCTGTAACATTTACAGATAGATGGAGTGGCAAGGTACTGTGCACGTGCTTTTTAAAAACTGGAGGTGAAGTCACTGCAGTTATAGAAGTACACATCTTACTGTACCAATACATGGCCCTGTAAGAAGGAGATCTCGGACCTAGTAGTAGAATCAGTCGTCAATGACATAGGTAACTTTAAAAAGGCTAACCAAGCTGGAGATGGCCAGAAAGATTCAGGAAAGTCAGTGGAAGTGGGGCCTGCCACATGATCATCACAGCCTGGCACATCTGAAGGAGACAGTGGTGAAGAAACCTTGCAATCGGAAGACTCATGGCAACAGAGACCCATGTGGAACAGCTAAAATGGACGTGGAGGAGATAAAGCGCCATGTCAATAAATGAAAGTTGTGGGCTATGGGCAGGGCAAATGAGGCACAATACATCGTTAACAGATTTGAACTTTTGCAAAACCAAATTCAGAGTGCAAACCTCAGTCTTATAGGCCTTCCAGAAGGGACAGAAGGTGATTTCCCCTCTACTATTTATTAAGGAATGGCTGAAGGAACAATTTGAGGGCCAGGGAAATTTATTGGAGTGGCATTTTGTGAAGGCGTATAGAGTGCACCCTCATGGCAGAATACCTAAAGAAGCCCCCCGAGCCCTAGTGGTGGATGGACAGCTCTGGACCGGATTTTCAATTTGGCAAAAAGGCAAAGTCCTTGAAGTATAGAAGGGAAAACAGTCCATCTTTTTCCCCAATGTCTCCTATGCAACCAGACAACATAGAAAGAAACTCGATGGGGTGCAGGTGAAACTTAGAGAACTCAATATCCCCCACATCATTTTGTTCTGCACAAAACTCCGTCTGGTGCACCAAGATAACATTCACATCTTCACAGATCTGCTTGAAGCTGGTGAATGAGTGGCCAGTTTAGAAGTGCATCATACCAGGGATGCAGCACAACATTATCCTAATGAGGGAGAGAATGGCACTTGGGAGTTTACCATGATGCATCTCCATGAACTTTCACGTAATCAAAGTGGCTGTTCAGCCTGTCTTGTTTCTGTCTTGCAGCTTTGACTGTTTTCATCAGTTACTGAATACTGTGCTGCAAAGGTTTGCTAAGAATTTTGTTTACTGCTGGGGAGGGGGGACTGTCTCCGCCACAAACTATAGGGCATATTTTCCATTTTGATGGTGCCGAACTGTGTTAATCTTGCACCAACACTTTAATTAGTGGGGAGAGATAATTCCACCATGATGGAAAAATGACTTGAGCTATATACTGTATGTGGCATCCAACAACTCTCACATAGGGCACATCTTTGCAGGAGATTTTATGGACACTTATGTAGGAGTAATTGCATCACCTCAGGCTACAGTTCCACAGGCAATATAATAATTCCAGTTTAAGGCTTGTAGGCATAAATGTTCGTTTAGCCCTCTAGATCACTTCAGCAAATGCCTGGAGGTACTCTGCTACTCTATATCACTGGACTTGTACACCTATGGTCCTGTCATTGTTTCCAAGAAGAGATATGAGTGCTGTATTGGTTCTCTCTGTGAAAATTAATAAAATAATAAGTACATAAAAAAAAGCAGAAGGACTCTAGAAGGGGGACCAGTCAACATGCAAGACCTTCTGATCCCTTGCTGCTTGTCTCGGGTTCTCCGTTCCTCTAAGGGTTGCCTCCCTGTGGTTCCCAGGGCCTGCTATGACATTTGGGTGACTGTGCATTCTCAGTTGCCGCACCAACCCTGTGGAGCTCTTTACCAAGAAATCTAAGGAGGCACCGGTGGAAACCTTCAAAGAAGGATTAAGAACGTTCTATTTAATCAAGCGCTTGACATGTGAAGAGCAAAATGAACTATTATTGTTTTAACGATGTTGTTTAGTGAGCAACAGATAGAATTATATATTGAACTCTGCCTCATGTTCTGATATTGGGTGTTGTATTGTGTATAACCTGTATTTAAATATTAAGCACCGAGCCTCCGGAATGGGGCATTATATAAATAAAGTTTCTCTATCTCTATCTGTCTATCTATCCATCTAGATTCTCTCCCTCTCATAGACCCATGCTGATCCTCAATTCTGACTATAAGGTCTTAACGGTAATGTGGGCCTCTAGGCTCGATCGCATGCTCGCGTCCCTCCTCTGGGGTTGTCCAGCTTAGAGAAGTGCACAACAGTACGCAGCGAGCCTTATTTCGGTTGGATTATGTTTCCAGTAGAGAGATTCCTCTATCTCAGCTTTGGTAAGTCTCAGTGTAGAGAAGGCGGTTGACAAGGTGTCCTGACCTTTCCTATACGACACCCTGTTTACTTTTGATTTCCAGTGGCAGTGATACAGAGGCTGCGGGACTGTATATGAACCTTGTAGTGCCTACCCTGCTACATAGTACCCTTAACAGCCCATTTAAGTTACAGAAGGGCACTTGCCATGTATGCCCCCTTCTTCTTCTCATCCTCTATACTAAGAGCCCTTAGTTGCAGCAATCTGGGTGGAACCAATGGTGGAAGGGACACCAACAGGAGGAATGGACTTTAAAATAGCACTTTTTGCTGACAACATTTTATTAATCCTGGCCTCCCTGGAAATATTGCTTCCAGCAGTGATGGAAATTATAGAAAACCTTGGGGGCATTGGCCGACTTTAAATGAAATGTTGCAATGACAGAGGTACTCTTTCTATACTTAACTCCTACCCAGGGCCGCAGTAAAGAGGGGGTAAGTGGGGAAGTTGTCCAGGGCCCCGAGCTCAGGAGGGGCCCTCCTGAGGAGCTGGCATTACCCCTGTCATTAGCTGGTTTGGGAAACGGGGCCCATTCCAAGTGACTTGTCCGGGGCCCCAGGATTCATAGCTGCAGCCCTGCTCCTACCCCCCCAAAAACAGTGATTTACCTTTCTGTCAGATCAGAGGGGGCATTTAAATACCTAGATATAAAATTAACAAAACAACTGGAACACTTGGAACTGCTCAATTATGAGCTGCTGACCCAACAAATAACTACAGACTCTAATTGTTGATCCCAACTGCGTTTAGGGTTCTTTTCCCTGACTAGTGGTCATATGGCAAAACATATTACCTAGGCCGGTCTGCCTGCGCAGCAGTTGGATTTCCACTTTCGGCAACGGCGACCCGGGTTTGAGAACGGACCCGGGTCGCTGGAGGGCCGGCCGAGGAATAGGGATGGAGCATCCCTGGGACTGCTCTCCTTCTCCAGGGGGAGGGTGGGACAGTGCCCGCATTTCGACGGACCCCTGGTGGAGGCCAGGGGTACGCAGCTACCGGGCGCTTGAAGAACTTTTTTAGGGCAGGGGCGGACAGGACGCCATTGCACTGCCTCCGCCTCCTCCACACAAAAAGAGGAAGAAAACCCTGCTCCCGCCACACCATGATGCGCCTGTCCGGCTCCAAATTGCCTCAGGCCAACTCCCGCCTTCCCGTGTTCACGGAGCCCTGGGTCCGAGGTGCCGTGGCCCCACCCTGGGAGGCAAGCCAGGGGTTCAGAAGAAGACGGTTAATATGAGAAGCCACAGCCCAGAGTCCGTGACCAGGCAGATGGTCCGCGCGTAAGGGAGCAGGACCAAAATACAGAATAAAAAAAAACACACATATTACCTAGAATACTGTATTTTTTTTTTTTTTTTTACAAACCTCCTGCTGATGCCTGATTCCATTAACTTTAATCCTGGAGCCAAATAATTTCAGATCTAGTGAGGAAGGCCATGTTTTAGGTTCACGATCACAGTGCTGCAGCTCCCACATGACAAATGGGATGTGAACCTTACAAATTTGAAGCTCTATACCCAAGCCACCCAAGTCAAATTACTCTGCCAGTGGACCACCCCAGAATATCAGGCTCATTGAAACAGAGGATTGTGTGTGGGCAACCATACACTACAAGCATGTGTCTGATGCGAGAGGTATCCATGGCAACTAGGAAGCTCAGGAGTGATGCTCAAAGAGGCCTGCTGGTGCCATGGATACCTAGATTCAAACACAGGCTTGCCTGTGTATGGTTGCTCAAACACACCTTTATAGCATATGGGGAACCATAAATTAAAGGTGTTCAGACTTCAGCAGCATGGCACTTAGTCACACTAACTTTATCCTTTTTCTGTGCTTGTCACATATTGGGCTAGAGCACATACTTAAGGGACTGCCTGTTTGTTTAGCTGTCTGCATCTGGCTGAGTGATACCAAGTTTCTCTTCATAAATGTGTTACGGCCCTGTCTGATGACAACTACTCCAGTTTCTCCTGGAGTTGTGTGGTCTTCCAGCCTGCTGCCGCACCTGTACCTGATCAAGCACAGAATCTTAAATTGCAGATCAAGCATACTTTGTTGGTGGCAGGCACGCGTGACAAGCTTCTGTGTTGTTGTGCTGCAATAGTGATGTCGCTTAGCAGCACAACAACATTGTGATATCACTACTGCAGCACAACAACGTTGTTCAGGCATGATTTTATGCTGAACAGCATTCAACCATACACCGTATATTGAATTCACTAAGAATGACCTATTTCACCTAAATAATACTAATTCAAACCCTTCCAGATATATACCCACTTACTCACTTCTCACAATTTATGGCAGTGACATTATAACAATGGCCAGCACTATGTAAACAAGCTGCACTAAGGGACTTGGTGATTAGGTGTTGTGCACTTTCACACAACTTCTTCTTCCCTCCTCCCAACTCCATAGATCCTATCTTAAGGCAGCGGAGTTGTATGGAACTCACATATGTTAGTCAGTTTCTAAACACTAGAGGAGCTGTTGCCCTTTCAGAAACTCCAAAATGAATATCATTTAATTCCCCACTTAGACCAGTTTCATCACTTACAAGTACGTAGACTATCTCCAGAGGCTAGGCAGAGAGATAGCCCAACTCCCTCAGAAACAGGGAATGTTTTCCTGAATCTTGTTGGGCCACATAAAGGGTGAGCTGTGGTCTCATTTGATGGGCACTATCAACAGGGGCCTGGTAGAATTAATCACAGCAGCCATCTACTCCATACTGGACAAGTGTAATATGGAACTAGGGACAGTGCATTACAGAGAATTATGGTTCAAATATGTAATACCTTCCTACAGGATCATGTTGGCGACCAGCTGGCAAGAATTCTCATGGAAATGCCACTCAAGATATTTTACAACTCCAGCAATGATTGCTACATTTTTCTAGAATCAGATATTGGGCAGTGCTGGCATGGTTGTAGGACCTGCTCAGTAGACCAAATGCATGTCTTCAGGACTTGTACAGCAATTGCAGACTATTGGTGTGAAGCAGTGAGGAAACTTGCTCAAGTTCCAGATACCCCAAGAGATAAGCCCACCCTTAGTTCTCCTGTCTACCCTGCCCAAGACAGTTCCCTATGAGGCTGTACCCTAAAGTTACTGCTGGTGTTACTGCATGCGACAAAGAATGTACTTGTCAGGCTGTGGCTCATAGATCATATATACCCCAGGTGGGTCACTGGAAAGCCACAGTCACCTTGATACACAGAATGGAAAAATGTGCCTATTATCTCAGGGACAAAACGCAGTTATCTGAAGAGACTTGGCATCGATGAGCCTTCCATCAGTTCGATCGTGACACAAACTTTGTCCCAAGAGGGAAGGAGGAAAGCAGTGGGACATTTTTGGGTTTGAATTTTAAACAAACAATAGTCTCTGTTTTTGTTTACCCCAAAATATCGTTAAATGTCAGTTTCAAGATTGGATGCTGCTTTCATTTTTTTTCAAACTATATAAATACGGTGCCCCTCAGTTAACTATAGTATTCTGAGAGTATCCCAACTACCTGTCTACCCCGTCAGATGTATTTGTAAACATGACCAGACTGATTAGGTTTATTTACTTCTTGTACTATTATTTTATTAATGGAATAATCAGTAAACGGCACTGATAAAAACAAAGAATAGTTGTGGATTTGAGCCAGCGTCGTGAATCGGTGGTAGTGTTACTGCCATAATGCAAGCAACTCATTTTTTGGAAGCTGGCTTTGGTAAACTGGGGTCAGCCACAGTGTGACAGGACTGACTGTCTGCTGGCTTGCTCTTCTCTCCCAGGGAGTTGAGGCTTGTCAGCTTGGCCCTTGAGTGCCAACAGGTTGAGGCCTAGTAGCAGTGGAGCACAAGTTGCACGGGGGAGGTGCCACAGTTTGACCTGGTGCTTGTGTGCCTCCACATGGTACGCACTCAGCATCTGAAGCGCGGCAGGTGACCCAGGGAAAGAAAACAAAATGGTGGCTCAAGATTCATGAAGTCCTGCCCACCAGTCCGGGACCTGTGCCATCACTGAACACCTTGACCTCCTCTGACGCCTGTTTCTTGGGAGGAGGATGGCCCTCCTCCTCCTGGCCCCACCATGGGGGTATCCATGAGTGGGAACTTCAGGTCCAGGTAATTCCTAGTTGCCAGTTCAGGGTGCTAGAGACAGGGCTGATAATAACCCCCAAACTGTCAAGGCAGAAAAAGCTTTATAGAAAAAATTAAAATTGTGGAGCCAAAAAGCAAAAATTTGGTCAGTTTGGTGTTAAGGACTGGACCATTCTGAGCAATCCAGTTGTGGACCTCCTTACAATCTTTGAGCAAAGAAAAGGAAGGGTCAACTAGAGAGCTTGAACTAGAGAAGATAATCAAATCATTTGTATATAAGGTTTCAGAAAAGTACAGGAATTGTCCGTCCCGGTGACGCTAAGGGTTAAGGTGCTGGACGCCACACCTCGTGCCACGCTAGCGACCCGGGTTCGGGAATGAGCCTGGATTGCTGTGGGTCGGCAGAGGACTGAGCGTCTGACAGACAGCTCTCCTCTCCCGGAAGGAAGGGGGGTCTGTGCTCGGCGCTTGACTGGCCTCTGGCAGAAGCCGGGGCAGCCGAGAGCAATAACTTGGGGATGGGAGTGGTGACGTCGGTGGTGACGCCATGACGTCAGGGTGCGTGCCACTCCCTCAGGAACAGGGGAAAAATCAGCGGCCGGTCTCTCAGACAACGGAGCACTGTGCAGAGACCCTGACAGCCGACACCTGCCTGGCGACCTGTCGGATGTCCAACAAAAGTTGATTGTATCGGGGTGTATCTGCCCCACCCTGTACCCGCCTGGGGGGGCGTATAGCCAAGGCTCCATGGGGACTTGGCGGGAGACCAGGCAGGTTGTGGAGCGGGGATACTGCGATGTGTCTCCTGAAGGAGTGGAGACCAGATGCCAGAGGAGGAGCATAAATTGTCTAAAAGAAAAAAAAGTACAGGAATCAGGTAACAAATCAATAAATGGGGAAAAAGCTGGGAACCTGAAGTAGAATCCTTTGGGAGTTCATGTAAATATAACCCCCTACAAATTGGGGTTTACTAAAATGTCTTCCTGGGCTGCCTAATGCCCACTGTCAGGATGGTGTCCTGTGTCTGCAGTAGCTGTATGTGTCTGCATGAGAGGGCTATAGAAAGTCTCCGTGCCTGTCTCTTTAACAGAGTCATTATGCTGTGTTAGAAATTAGTCTGGGCTGCGTCCGAGTAGTTTAGGGCTCATGACCAGCCAGGCGATTGGTATTTCTGCTCTATTCCACAGTCGCTATATGTGCAGAGGGAGCTCTGTTAGGAACTGGGTTCATTTACTGTTTGTCTGCCTTATTTATAATAGTATAGAAAGTTGTTTAACCTGCCTTCTCTTGCAGCTTGGACCTTTTGCATAAGAGCCACCATTCTGGTTTTGGACTGCCAGAGCTGGACCAATTGAACCTCAGGGGACCTAAAATGGAGACTGTCCCCAGAGGTGTTGTGGGACTGAAAATCTGTAGTAACTGTAGTTTTTAAGGTTTGGCGCCTAAATGGCCTGGAGGGGGAGCCCTTGTTGTGACAGACAGTTCCCTCAGCCAACCAAACCTTTTGGATCTCAGAGGAAATCCCCAGAACTGCCTGCAGCAGAGTCAGTTGTGAGCTGGAGTCTGGAGAGTGAACAGCTCGAGCCATCGAGCAGCTGCTCCTGCGTAGGAGCACAGGAGAATCATCTGGAAGGCAGCACTGGCCTGCCTGTCACATCTTCCAGTGAGAAATCCGGTGAATGTGAAAGTTAGACTTAAACCTAATTCCTTTGTTTAAGATTTGAAGCCTGAAGAGAAAGAGAGTGATCGCTGCCTGAATTTGGAACCAAAAACTTGCTCCAGAGGTGATCGGCCTGCCAGGTACTGAAGTGAGTCACAGATTGAGAGGTTTGTGCAGAACTTCTGCTAAATTGCAACTGGACTTTACCCGAACTGTGACTAAGAGTTGTGCTGCTTATAAGTGTGCTGAATGTGCTGTGTGGGTCGTGCTAGCTGGAAGCTGCTCCAGCACTCGCACAGCCTAAATCTGAACTGCCTGCTCTGGTGTGGGCCCTGCCATCTCAGCCTAGACTGCCACTCCCATCGCAGAGACTTTCCGACAAAAGACCCGCTCAGGGATTCAGCTCCCTGCTCAACATCATCGAACAGGTAGTGACCACCTCGGTGAGTTGTGTGGGCCCTGCTTCCCCTGCAAACCAGAACTCCATCCAGAGGTCTTCATCTCGTCAGTCCTGCCTCCTGGTCTGGGTAGTGCGAGTACTAAACAGCGTAGCTCCCTGCAACAAAGCTGCAATCATTGTGTGTCATCTGATTTGAGTTTATTATCACGAACTGAGCCACCCGGCTCCAGATTACAAATACTGGGTTGATGTGCATGTAATTGTTTTCTTTCTTAAGGGCCCCAACAACAGCTGCAACACTGGCCTACCCAGGCAACTCGTCAGGTTAGCCTACATTAACAACTGAGTACCCAGAGTGTGCGACTGTGATAGAGGGACTCTTGGTGCATGTGTGCTCAACCTAAATCGATCAGAATTAATATCACTTGCTAAATTATTGCCCCATCCCTGTTCACTTCCCCCTGAATAAATCAGATTTTGTTCTTTTTGCATTTAACCTGGCTAGTATGTACCTTTTTGGTGGGGGTATTGTACTGCCATTGAACTGTTGTATAACAGCTCTTATTTGATAGGGGGTCTCCAGGGCCTTTGCAGCTGATCCAGCCCTGGTGGTTCAGAATGTGGGTTTAAAAGTGTTATCATATGGTACATGTGATTATTTATTTGCTGCTATACTGTTTAGGCCGCTAGAGGAGTTGGTGGGGGGTTATAGCATCCTGAAAGGCTATACCAACAGCAGTTACGCTACCCCAGAACCATTCCTCCGGGTGGAGGCACCTGTTCACCGAACTCAGGCCCCTCAACCTGTGCCTAGTCATGCAGGCAGGGGTAGTAGCCCTAGGGACAGCGCCACCTAGGGGTTACATAATTAACAGGCAAAAATATCTGGGTGTTGCCTACAGTCACATGCTGCTTCTGCTCTGTTAAGTAGAGGGGGAACCAAGAGAGACAGCTTGAAAAGGCATTGAATAAATTCATTTTAGAAAAAGGCTGCAATTAACAAAATCGAAGCCTTGGTAGGGTCCATGAACACAGCCCCTTTAAGGCAACCAAAAGTTCAGCCAGTAGTAATGCAATGGCACCTCCTGAAGCTGTGCTAGTGATATGCTCATTTAACTGTTAAAAAAAAAAAACACAGTGTCTTGGCTGCCACGGTGGCTTGCTGGCTACTTGGGTTCAGGAGTGGACGTGGGTCACTCTGTCAGGAGGCAGGCTGGGGTAGCTGCAGTGAGTCAGTGTGCCTTGGACAGGGAGACTAGAGGGCGAGTTCTGTCACCATGGCAACCCCCTGCGACTGGGCCAGGGAGTTCGCTCCTGCTGCAAGGAACATGCTGTACATGCATGAGGCCATGAAGACAGCTGCACTCACATCAGGGGAGTAGGGCAGGGGTGTTTAAATCAAAACTTTTACGACTTGACCAGCCATGACTGTAGCTGAATTTTCACTTGTCCTTATTTATTATAATGAAATTAGCGCTTCTTTTATACTTGCCCTTCAATGAAATTTATTGCCCTGGACAGGGGGCAATAGGATTTGCATACTCCTGGTGTAGGGAGGAGCAACAAGGAGATAACCCCACACATTGTCTATCTGACAGTCATGGCACAGGTATTTCAGATACAGAATGAGTTCCACGTGGTCTGTGGATTTCCATTTTCAACCACTGGAGACCAATTAGGCTCTGTTGGGACATAATAGGCAGGGAAGAAAACTGGGCAGACTGAGTGAGCCAAGCAGTCCTTACCTGCCGACAAATTCTATGTATCTATGTAACTGAAAACGCTGGTACAAAATGGAATTTTACTTTTTTTGTACCACTTCATCATGAAACAAAAACACTTTGAGGGCAACTCCTCCATTTTGCGACAAAAGTTTGGAAAACCTATCCACTTTGTTTGTTAAAAACATGCTGATTTGCCCTTAATTTTGGGAACAAAATGGAAAAACTGAATTTAAGATTTTACCAAACAGAACTGGCCATTTTTGAAAAAGGAAAATCACTGTTTCTAGCAGATATACTGTACAAAACCACTTGCTACGGTAATCTGGTTAAGGACCTCAAAGAGCACTGGGAGAGTACATCTGCAAACTGTTCAAAGGAACTGATCAGGATTCTTACTGAACAGGACAAAATAATGTGTTCTACAATGAAAACAGAACTTAATGAAGTCCACATGAAACTGCAAAAACACTGGGACAATCCATATTTGCTATTACTTGATCAGGCACTCAAAACAAAATTATATAATTATCAATAACTAGGAGATTTCAGCCAATCAGCACACAGAGCTGCTATACCTCGCGTCAGGTGTGCAGCGTGCTCTCATGCTGAAGTGCTAGAAGGCAGTGCTCCAATTCAACATCGGGGGAAGGACGGCACAATAAAACTAAAAAAAGAACTTAACTTGTTATTAATCACTCAAGCAATTTATAGTACATTAACGGGGCATCCGAGGGATGTCTCTTTGGGGTTTGGGCAGACAGAACTGCTCAGCTTTTCTTTGCTGTCCTCTACCTAAACCACAAGCTCAGAGTCTGTTATACCATAAGAAACACCCCTCGGAGGCTCTATTATCTTATAATATGAAAAACAAGTTGAGGAACCCAAGCAAAGTAAATCTGAGCATGATAGAAGGAGCTATGAAGCTGGGGGAGATCTCGCAGCCGAGGAAGGTCAAGAAGCCACCATGGAAGAAGTGAAACGGAAACAGCTGAAGATTAAACTACTAAAGAATCTAGAAGACAAGTTAATTTTTACGTTCGCTTGCGCGCATGCACAAGGAACGTCTTGGGAGAATGGGACACTTTGGAGGTGTGCCCCTCCTCTGCAATCCCCTGCTCCATTGAGCATGCGTGGCAGTCCTGCACCAATCAGACGCGGTGCTGTGTATGACAGCGGTGGTCTTCTCTTCAAAGAAAACCACCGCTGTGTGCTTGCACCGCGTCATGCCGCCCCCACCCCAGAGTGGCAAACGTCCCCGCCATCTGCCGACGGGTGCCCAATCTCGGCTCCACGGCCCCCCAGCTATTCTCTGCCACGCTGGGAGCCCATCCCAGCGTGGCAAACGCCCCACATCGCCTGCCGACGGGTGCCCAACTTCGCCGGCTCCACGGCCCCAGCCATTCTTCTGCCACGCTGGGAGCCCACCCAGCGCGTGGGCAAACGCCCCACATCAGTTTTTTTTTTAAACCTGTAAATTGAAAACGGTCCCACGGCGCTTCTCCCAGCCCCCACAACCCGCACCCTGCCTCCCCACACCCTCCCTCACCCCATACTTACCTCCGGAGCTCGGCGCAACGATCTTCGGTGGACCGGGAACACGTCTGCACTCTTCAAAGCCGACCGCGAACTGAGGAAATGCTGGTAACCTGTATAATGGGCTAGATAGGGGTTTTCAACTTTATTGCATATCTCAGGCATTTTTGGAATTTTTGCACCAAATTTTCAACATGGGGTTTTTGGGACCCCTTCTCATGAATGATGTCACTGTCATTGTGTTATTCGGGCCTGAATAACGCCATGACAGTGACATCATTCATGAGAAGGGGTCCCAAAAACTCCACGTTGAAAATTTGGTGCAAAAATTCCAAAAAATGACTGTTTTACGAGCGTGCGTTGCGCAGTTCCTACGCAGGCTCGTAAGTTTGCGAATTTTCAATATTTTCACTCCAGATTTTCATTGCTGCCATTTTACCGCACCTCCTTATGAGCAGTACAGCTATCATTTTTCACATCCTGCCCAAAATGTGTTTCCGCCCATGTAGCGCACAATGGCGCAGTCGGTGTGCGAAATCAATGTATAGGACACATTAAGAAAATCACCGTGACACCGTTCATTAGCAGAGGTCTTAAAATGGCTATGTTGAACATTTGGTGAAAAAATTCCTAAAAATGACTGTTTTACAAGCGATAGATTGCGCCAGTTCATGCCTTTCGTGATTTCTTAATTTTCAATATTTCTCCAGATTTTCAACATTGCCATTTTACCACACCTCCTCATGAGCAGTACAGCTGTCATTTTCACATCTCACCCAAAACGTGTTTCCGCCCATGTAGCGCACAATGGCGCAGTCGGTGTGCGAACTCAATGTATGGGACACATTAAGAAAATCACAGTGACACTGTTCATGAGCAGAGGTCTTAAAATGGCTATGTTGAAAATTTGGTGAAAAAATTCCTAAAATTGACTGTTTTACTGAGTGTGGCTTGGCAGTTCCTATGCACTGTAAGTTCGTGAATTTTCAGTATTTTCACTCCAGATTTTCAACATTGCCATTTTACCACACCTCCTTATGAGCATTACAGCTGTCATTTTTCACATCCTGCTAAAACATGTTTCACCATGTAATGCACAATGGCGCAGTCGGTGTGCGAAATCAATGTATGGGACACATTAAGAAAATCACAGTGACACTGTTCATTAGCAGAGGTCTTAAAATGGCTATGTTGAAAATTTGGTGAAAAAATTCCTAAAAATGACTTTTTTACAAGCGTGCGTTGCGCAGTTCCTACGCACACTTGGAAGTTCGCAAATTTTCAATATTTGCATTCCAATGGCTTCCAAATACCTAAACAGCACATAGAAGCAAGCAACATTCAGCATTGACAAATGCTTGTACTTTTTTGTCACTGATTTTTTTAAGCCATGTCCAAGTGCCAAATACCACTGCAAATACCTGCAAGCGAACGTTCGGCATTGATAAATGCTTGTTTGGTATTGACTCAGTAGGAAGCAGTAGTTCAAAACACATCAAAATGAAAAGGCATAAAAGGAAAACTAGGAGAGACGACGGAGGAGGAGGAGGAGGAGGAGGAAGAGGACGACAACCAGCTGGGAGGTCAGTCTAGAATCAATACATAACGATCAAGGGATTAACATCTCCTCACAAATACTGACACAAGACAAGGTACAGGTCTTATCAAAAGGCCTCCCTTTCATCCTGGTAACTAAAATAAACCTGTTTTCTTTATAAGTTGACTTGTACAAATTACTGCACAACATAGACTTAAAACATCATATCAGAAACAAGGAATAAACAATAAACTAGTGTTCATAGCATGCGGTATTTGGATAATGTGGCGTTTTGGGGAATTAAGGAGATCTAGAAAGTATCCTAGATATTGCTAATGAGTTGCTGGAAGCTGAGGAGGGACAACGGCAATAATTATTTGGATTTAAGCGGTGAATCTACTTTAATGAAAATGTGTAAGCATTATTGTCTCTGGAATCGGAGTGGGATCCCCCGCCTCGTGATTTACATCAGCGGAACCCAGGCCCAGATCCATTGGGTCAAGACAACAATGTTTGGATTACTGAAAATACTAATCTACACTCCAACATGGGCTGAAGCCAAGTATCTTTGTCCTACTATGCAAGCCACTCCACTCTAGGGCCTTTGAACAACTGGTGCAGAGGATATTAAAAGTCTCCTATCTGCACCTACCAAACCATGTTATAACTACCTGTCCACTGATTAATGGCAAGCCCTATGGGAAATAAAACTACGCTAAATATATAGCCATTAAACCGATGGACAGGAAGACCAAAGTAAGCAGCATTCATAGCAGCTTCATTATCAAGTAAATTACATAATAACATATTATAACACAAAACAGTGGGGCTCTGAGACAACGTCCTGTATGTAACTGTAAGCTCTCTGTGTACTGTCAGTAAATAAACAATTTAGAACTGGAGGATAGCATGCTATGAGAAGAACAAAATACCGATTGCTGACTTCCGGGAACATAGTAGCTTTACTACAGTAGGAATAACAATTAAGGACAGAAAGGGAGGCTTTCTGACTGCATACTCAGAACCCACCTGATAAGAATTACATTCAACATTGTGATACCTCCTGGGCTGCTTGAAAGTACATAGCACATAGAGTGTTGTATTGTGTACAATTAAATATCCATCAGGAATCAGGTCTGATCTTTAGGGGGTAGTAGGGTTGTAGGCAACAAAAGAGAAATATATCAAACATCCCTAACCATGGCCGATATATGGGATGTGACATGGATGAGAGTGAGATAGCAGAAATATCTCCACGAGCTGCCACTGAACTCTTGATATCCCACGAGTGGCTTTGCCGCTCGTACAATATCAAAAAAGTTCAATGGCAGTTTGTAGAGATATTTCTGCTGACTCACTCTCACCCATGTCATATCCCATATTTATAACACTGGATGGTGATGTAGGCTTTAAATGTACAGAGTGCCATATGTACAAGCTTATTAAAAATGATACAATAAAAGGAGAGTTCATTTGTGAAAAATGTTATGTAAACAAAAACCTTATGAAATAATTATTAGATCTCAGGGGAAAGACTAGATAAACAAGAGACATCTCAAAATATAATGGAAATTAAAATAAAGAAGAAACAGATACCACAACATTCTGAACAGAGAATGTCAATCAGTAACACCAGATTAAGCAAGAGGAAATGCTCAGATGAAACATTCACCTCTGATAAAGACTGGATAGAGATCCAACCAAACCCCAGAAAGAGAAGGGGAAACCAGGAGTTTGCACAAGCAACTAATACTGAAATACCATTTAGGAACAGTTTCTCGTCATTAGATGATCTACTGGGTATTGAGGAGAACACAGAAAACATACCCTCACCAATATTACCTACAGATGTCAATACCTCTAAAACCATGAACATCCAGTTATTGAATACACCTAATGAGGACAACCCCAACACCATCCCCTTAGTTAAGGAGGAGCCACGCCAAACTTTTGTAATAGGAGACTTAATCCCTGTGCACTGTGATAGATAATGTTTGTCATCCAGATAAGGGTAACAGAGCCTGTAGTAGCTACAGCGGGGCAAAAATAGTAGACATAAAACTACATATAGACTCAATCTCAAGTCATCCGGGCCCAAATCCACTTGCTGTAGTGCATGTAGGCACCAGCGATGTAAACACATCCAGCACAGAAGAAATAATAGAACATGCCATTTCATTAAAAGAGGTTCTTGACAAATTGGGTAGTGAGGTCTACACCTCCGAAATTCTTCCCATTCCTATAGCAGGCTACTATAAGAACAAGAAAGTTAAAACCATAAACAACTGCTTAAAAAAGTGGTCCCTAAAAAATAACATCAGATGCTTAGCCCACTGGCAAATGTCTGAGTGGAATTACGGGTTTTACAGCCAAGATGGAGTACACCTAAGTAGAAAGAGTAGCACAACACTGGGTAAAGCAATCCCAAAATACATAAACCAGTGGTAATCGATCATGTCTGGCTTGGGAGCCAGATGCGTATGAAGCCTTTTCCAAGGAGCCACGACAATCATACACATCATGCATGTAATATGAAACATGACACACGCAATTCAGAAGTGTAATTTGAAACACATTCTATTTTGTTTTATTGTATTTTCTTACAGTTACTTAAAAACTTTTAATAGCCGCCCGGTGGCGCTGAGGGCTGAGGTGCTGGAAGCCTCACCTCGCTTCATGGCGACCGGTCGAGCCGGACTCGGGTTGCGGAGGTCGGCAGGGGAAGAGGAAGGATCGGCGTCCCAGCGGATGCTCTCCTCCCTCCAGGGGTGGGAACCATGGCGCTTCGCTCTGCATCACTCTCGCAGCCGTGGAAGCACCGACAGCTGAGGGATGGAGGCGGCTCGCCAACGGAGTCGGGAGGGGGACGCCACTGACGCATGAGGGTGTTGACGCAGCGCCAGCACGCCACCTCTCGGGACGAGTGTCCTGGCGACCGACGCCCAGGGGGCGGGACGTAAGGGAAAGAACCCCTGGCAGCCCTAGATGAAGGGTCGCCTAAGTCCCCCAGACCACCTGCAGGACAGACCCCGATGTGCGAGGAGGAGGAGGACAAGCACTCTAGGGGCAGATCCCCAAGGAAGGTTGAGGAGGACATGAGCGGACGGAAGGAGGGGGCTCCAGGGGTAGTAAGGAGGAGATAAAGAAAGAAAGTAAAAAAAAAAAACAAAAAAAAAAAAACTTTTAATAAGCCTTTTTGTTTGTTTAACAACCTAAATGCAATTCAGTGCTCAGTTGCCTGCAACATATATAATACTAAAATACATCATGGGTATCAATGTGTGGAACTCCATAACATTAACATGTTGTAGTGCACAACATCACAACATTGAAGAGAGTTCCACACACATAAGAACATCACTTTAACACTTACACTCACAGCACAGCCACACCAGATCAACTATCACTGGCAGAATGAATAAATAAAATGACTGATACAAGCAGCGTTTTTAAAACCAGACACATCAAAGCCCAGCCAGATGAACTATTACTGCACAGCATGAAGCTTAATTATAGTTATAAAGGAAACAGCTCTTTAACAACGAGACACAGCCAAGCCAGAAGAACTATCACTGTACTGAATAACACTGTTTTATCACATACACACACACACCCACACACACACACTCTCGCACACGTACGCACACTCACACACCAAAGACAGAGCACTGCAAAGCACAATGATGAAAGGGATAAGATTATCTAAAAAAAAAAAAAAATGCACCCACAATGCAGCTATGCTCCCTTCTTTGCATGATGGAACAGTGAGATCAGTATCAGACAGCATAGCAAAAGCATGTCCACGGTCCTGTTTATCATGCTGCAACTATTCCGACTGAAACCAGTTGCTAATAAAGAAATTAATTCACAATTACCTAGCCAGCGGTGCTGTAAAATTGATTCAATTAACAATTCTGGCTTGGGGTTGGGGGAGGGAAGCAGGGGTGTGGTGATATGCTCGTCATTTTGGCAACGGATTATTGAGAGCACTGACAGAAATACTGGCTGTCAACAAATTCTAATCACTCTGTAACTGAGAGCACTAAGTGGGTGATGTTTTTCACGGCATGTAAAGAGCCGTAAATACATAAAAACAATAGGCAGTGTTAACGAGTCACAACAAAAACTGTAAAGAGCTGCTTGAGGTTTGCGAGGTGCGGCATGAGTACCACAGGTTTAAACTAACAAACACGGGCAAGAAGTAGTACTGCTATACATGGCAAACTTACTCCCAAAGTTTTTGCAGCAACTGGACAAGACATGAGACATACCAGGAATAAAGAAAGACACAGTGAAATCATAACAAATAAACAATTACCTAAATTTACTCCTAACAAATGCCATAAGCTTAAATATCATAAAGAGATCGGAATCAGAAATACTGCTACATAAACAAAACACATGTAGACCCTGGTTTGTGATGTAATACCTGGCAATCCACTACAAGCAAAAACAGTACAAATTAAAATAATATGCAAATAATTTGCAATTTGTAGTTGTTCCAGCTTATTTTTTCTACGGTTTTTCCTGGCACAGGATTTTTGAAATTTTCAAGATTGTTCTATGTTGTAACTGCCACACAAGTTCATGACTTACTAAAGATTGTACATGTAAACTCCACATGTACTGTTAATTATGCTGCAACAATATTTCTTTAGAAGTGAACATTTACATACTGTTACCATCCCTTCTGATCTACTGCTTTCTAAGCAACTGTGGGTGCAATGCATTGTGGATGACTGAATAACATTATCTGTCCCAGCCCTTTCTTGGTGAATACACAGCGGTAAAGATGAGCATGCAGCTTCTATAACCGAAAGCAAAAATCACAGACACTGAGATAAACAAAGCAAAATCAAAGAGAGAGGATACTTCTATGGGTGAAAAGAAAAATAAATTGAGAGAAACAAAAAGAAATCAAAGAAACAGACTAACAATAGTAGTCAAAACAAGTATTTGAAAGATGAAAGCAGTAAACGCATGTTGTTCTATGTCCTGCTTGAGTTAGATAGTTTGGAGGAAAAAGTGAAAATAATATTCTGCAAAATAGTTGTTCAAAAAGTGTTTTCAGATTGGCTTAACTCAGTACATTTGGAGAAACGGTGCTTGTGCTGCTAGGACTGTTTGACAGCCACCTATTGGTCTGCAAAGGAACTGCAGGAAGAAAACTAAGATGTACCATAGCACACTCCCATCATGCAGTGCAGCCCATAGCTTGTAATACACACAGAGGAAAATCAAAGCACCTAGATTAGAAAGTGAATTGCAAGTTTTTGAAAAGTTGTAAAATACGTTTGATGTTAGAAAGCTTAAAGCTTGTAATGAAAGTTATTTTAACAAAAGTGAAATAGCAGCCACGATATTTCCAATAGGTGTGTTCCAATTGTTTTGAAATATATGTACACCACATTTAACAACTCAACATGTTGCAATCTAAAAGTAAATCAGTATGATTGTACTCATTTATTCAGAAACTATTAGTCATACAATCATTGCCATATTATAAATGAATTAAACCATTTAAAAGGATGGATCTGTAGTGGAATTAATCCATGGTTGGTTGGTTGGACCCACTCCCCCAACCATGGATTAATTCCACAGTAGACCGACCCATCCTTTCTCATGGTTTAATTCTTATATATTACTGCAATATCTGAAACCTGGTGGAATGCAAATAATAGTTGGAATAGGGACATAAACTACTACAGAAAGACAGAACTCACAAGGGGGGGTGGACTAGCAGCAGCATATATTAAATACATACTTACAGCCTATGAAATAACCAATTGCAATACATCAGGGGAACCCCTAGAAATAATATGGGTCGAGGTAATAAGACAAGAGCAGAAGAAATTGTGCATCGGTGTTTGCTACAGATCACCAGACAACTCTAAACAAGGAAATCATGCGTAATAAGCAATATCAATAACATGGCCCAGAAGTGGGATATTGTACTAATCGGTGACTTTAATTTCCCAGGAATAAACTGGAATGATTTATCATGAAGTAATCACATTGAGCAAATGTTTGCAAACATAATGATTGAGAATGGATTACATCAAGTCATTAGGGGACCACCTAGGAATAACAACATACTACATCTTGCCATAACTGACATGACAGACAGCCTCCACGGAGTTCAAATACGGAATCCACTCTACAGTAGTAACCACAATGTAATAACCTTCAGTATTATAACACAAATTAAGACCATGAGAGGAAGTGCAATGGTAAAACAATATAACAAAGCTGACCTTAAGTCAATTAAGAATATATTAAAAACCAGGACTGGAAGACTGCACGTGAGTAAGGACAGTATTAACTCCTTTGGACAGATTTTAAAACAAACTACTAAGCCTAGAGAAAAGAATGTTCCCTGTAAAAAATCTAAAATAAAAAAGAAAGGCACCTCAATAGCTCACAGGAAAGGTTAGTAGACAACTGAATAAGAAAAGGAAAGCCCATAGGGCAAATGAAGAATGATAATTGCAATAAGGCACGAGGGTGTAAGTTATCACAGGTCGCTACCCTGGGTGGATACGCACCCAGGCTAAGCCGAGTGCTTCCACCACCCCTGGAGTGACGTTATTACACAATAACACACAGCCTGGAGTGCCTTATTGCTATTATACAATGGCTCGATGTCATACAAAGTAAAAATGTTTTTTTTTTTTAATGTTTTTAGTAGATTTTTAGTGAGTTTCTTAGAGAAGAGGAAAAAAAGGCTCTATGATTACAACCAGCAAAACTAATGCTAATCAGTGACAGTGATGTTATTTATTTATTTTTATTGCATTTGTACATCAGTTTGAAAAACCTTTGAGCCATGGGCTCATTTACAAAGGTACCTCGTCACAAAAAGACAAGCACAATACAACAGTATGTTACAACAATGAGATATACAACAAATTGGTACAAACCGGTATGTTTATCAATGCGGCATACAATAAATTGTTAAAGCCAGGCTATCTTCAATTATTGGATGCAGCCACTTAGGTGGCTTTGTCATAGAATTTGGGCAAGACAATCTAGACACAATCACAGCTACGAGTATTAAGTAGGTGATAGGTTATACTGTAATATCGTCACTGTCTCAGGCACACACTGACCAATCAGAATCCAAGATTCTTTCTTGCCATTGTATAATTATTATTAGTAATCATAGAGCCTTTTTTTCCTCTTCTTTCTTCTTACCTCAGCGACTGGGCTGAGGTAAGTCCCGGTGATACTGGGGTGACGGGGCTGGGGGTGTCAGTCAGAAGGGGGCAACCGGAGAATAAATAACATATGAAAAAAAAAAAAAAATTAGCTGATATTAGATCTAGAAAAGGTATTTGATAAGGTACCTCACAACACCCCAATATTAAAACTTCAAGAACTAGGATAAAACACAGAATGAATACATTGGCTCTCCAATAGAAATCAGGTTTCCAGAATAAGAGACAGCATGTCCAAACCAGGATAAGTGATGCGTGGGGTCCCCCAGGGTTCTGTGTTGGGTCCAGTTTTGTTCAGTATTTTTATAGCGGACATGGGTAAAGGGGCATCACATTGGCTAATAAAGTTCAGCAATGACTCCAAGTTGGGAGCTGTGGTTAATACAGAGGATCAACAAGGAAGTCTACACAAATACCTTGATAGTGCAGAAAAAGGGGCTATAGATAATAAAATGAACCTTAACTCGAATAAATGTGCAGTGCTACACCTGGGAAAAATATTGCAAATGTCGTTGCAGCCTCATGGGTAACGTTTTTAAAAGTGGACAGTGAAAATGATTTGGGGTACTCATTAATAAGGACCTACATTTGAGAACAGTACCATAAGATAATCAAAAGAACCAACGCGATATTGCGCTGTATTAAAAATGCCTTCATCTCTAGGGATAGGAATTGTATCCGTACTCTACATACAACCTATGTGAGACCGCATTTAGACTACTGCTCGACAGTCTGGAGCCCGCATCTAAAGAAAAATATCCAAAATATTAAAAGGGTGCAGCATAGGGCAACTAAAATGATGATAGGGCTGAGAGATGTGTCGTACGAATAGAGGCTGCAAGAGTTGGGACTTTATACACTCGAGATGTAGCAATGAAGGGGAGACATGTTACAAATGTACAAAACTCTCAGAGACAAAGAATTAATGGACAACTTAGGAATTAAATTGAGTACTAACAAGGACAACTTCAGATGTCACAACCAACAAATAGCAATCCCAAATGCTGTAAAGAACACGAGAAGATGTTACTTCAAGTATAGGGTGTCTATCAACTGGAATTTATTACCAAGGGAGGCAGTTTCAGCAGGGTCCTTGAATTTATTTAAAAAAAGACTGGACGAACATTACATCAGTATTAGGTAAACATGGCCCCGCTAATGCGGGAGACAGGCTCGATGGGCTACCACCTTCTCCTGTCTTATAAACCCAGTATGGATAAGTGGGGGAGTGGTACTTCCCAATATGTTAGGGAGATAAAAAAAAACAGCTCTCCGATGGTGACTGCTACAGCCAGCCAACCTTTAATCCAGTTGCACCATATGAAAGAATTCTGGATGACTTACTTGAGCATGCACTATCAGAGGGATGGATCTGACAGGATGAAAGTACATTTCTTGCAAATGACTCACCTGTGTGCCCCACACTACCAAAAATCCATAAACCCGTGAGAGACCCTACTGTCACTCAGCTATATCCAGGATGGTGTCCCTCAGTGAGGGGCCCCCCAGATTTGTGGATTACTTTTTTTCTATACAGATTTTTATCTCCAGGTGCACCATGGTGGCTAGCTCCACCCCGACCCTACCTCCCTCATCTGTCTGATGTCCGCCAGTCATGCTGAAGTTCATACCCCCACGGACCCCCGCCATGGTGGGGCCGGGAATGGGAGGGCCATCCTCCCCCATCTGGTGATCCTGCATCCAGTTTGGAGGCCCAGCGGACCAGCGAAACAGCAGTACGAGGGCAAGCAGGTAGGGCTCCATGAAGCCCATGCTGACCACAGTGTTTTCTGCCAATCTGTTTCCTGCTGTGGCAACTGTGAGTGTATGCACGTGGAGGCATACACGTGGCACGTTACTGCAGCCCCTGTTCTGTGCTGCTCAACTGTGGCACTGCCACCTGGCCTCCATCAGATGGCAGCCATAGAGTGAGATAGCGGGTCCCCCCCACACCGGGAGAGGTGGGCAGTAGGTCAGGTGCTCGATCCCCTCCCTCCCTCCCCACTGACCCTGACAACTCATGCTCATTCCCGAACACTGATCGCTGGCATGGCAGGAGGTAAGGCATGAATGCCTCAGCCCTCCACGCCACTGACCCGGCTCTTGTGGATTACTTTTTAAGTAAATTAGTAACCAAGACACCCAGTTTTTAGGGAGACTTGATGGACCTGATCAATAAAACTGAGAATCTGGAATGGTCTGACCAGTATTGCTGGTTAACAAATAATATTGTCTCGCTGGAAGCAGATTAGGCTACCTGGGGAGGTGGCCCTCCTAAGAGACCTTCCAGCAGCATTACTCTGAGCTATCTACATATGACTATATCCTTATCTGCGTGGTCCTACATGCCCCCCCACAAAAAAAAAAAAGAAAGGCAATTAGATAACAGTGGACAAATATAGAGTAATGAGTTATTTTTCAATAAGTGTACTGCAATACACTATAGATTTAGCTGCCTATTCTTTTTGGTTCTATTTTTCAGAACATAACATTTATTTATTTATTTAAATTTTGGTGACCAGGTAGGCCCACTGAGACCATAATGGTCCTTTTTTCAGGGGCGACCCGGGGTTAATTACAGTCAACAGTACAATAAGAAGTAGGAACACTTCAAGGGAAAGTGCGCATATACAGACATTTGGAGATTGACAAGTTTCTTTCTTGTTAATTGATTGCACCATGTGATCTACGTGCATTATCTAACCCTTCCAGTTTCTGTCTTCCACTGCCCCCTGATGAAGCCTCCTGGATGAGGCCCTATGTAGGGAAGTTTGCCCATGGTTGTGATGGCATCCCACTAAACTCCTAAATTACAAAAATCATTGGTATGTGTGTGCCGATTCTTTTCTTTCTCTCAACAGTCTATATGACAGCCTTGGTTCCTCGACTGCATCTACATCCTAGTGCCTTCTGACACTGCATCCTACCCCACACAGTGGACTGCTTGGGGGGCCCTCCCCAGAGCCTCTTCTATGGAGGGTAAGCCATGGGTGTAGATGGGTTGGCACTGGGTCCAGGGTGGAGGGTGACAAGCCTGAAAGGTGTATATCTCTAGGACCACAGCATATCCCTGAGAGACGAGTATGGCCAGGGAGAAAGAGCTCTGTGGAAAATCGAAAAGTCTCTGAAGGATCTTACTTCGGGGAGACAAAAGAGAAATGGGACAAACATTATCGATAACATTTTGATTATCTCCTTTACAGCAGCTGTGCGATGAAACATGTTTTTCCAAGTAAGGTAGTTTTAGCTACAATTACTGTAATAAAAATAAACAAACACCAACAAATTAGGCATTCTCCTTCAAAAATGACACTACTCCATAAATTAGCTTTAGAAACCGCTGGACAGTAGGTTGCTGTCCAGTGGTTTTTATGTGTCACACATAAAGTTTACACAAGTTTGCATTATGTTTTCTAACACTTATTTATGGTGTAGTGTCATTTTTGAAGGAGAGGGAGAGTGCCTGAATTGCTGGTGTTTGTTAATTAGGGTTATCGTGATCACCCCATCCTAGTGCACTTTCTAGTTGTCTGACTGAATTAATAAAAATCTGAGCATACCTGTCAAATCTACTTTTTTCGGTACCTATGCTCCTATGCTGCGCACCATTAGTTTATTTTTTTTATTTTCTTGACCCTAACCCTTATGAGGTTTGCAGTGCTATTCCTGAGCCAAATGTGCTGGCCATCTTCTTTTTTTTTTTTTTTTTTTTTTTTTATTTATGTTTATTGTAGTTTTACATGAACATGTAGTGATACAATCCATACATCAGACATTTCGGATTTAATACATCAATTCAGATCAGGTTACACTAGTATAGCGCAGTCTAAATGTTTGTTTACGGATTTGGGGGGTATTACCACTTTACTTATTAACTCGATAAGAATAAATCTCAATAGCTACACTCCTACAAGAGATGGGGACAATCCCAACATAAAAATTAAAATGCTTTCAAAAATGATTCAACTTCTCAGGTTGATTAGTACCCCACTCCCGAGCATGGTGAAACAAAAATCTTTAGTGATCTCACCATTTCAGCTCTGCATTCAATAAAACAAACTCCTCAGCAAAGAAAACACATTTCCAGTAATAATAAAAATAAAATAAGCTGTTTTGAGCCTGTAAGGTTTAACAACATAGTTAAAGGCTTAATGCAGCCTCCCATAGGAAAGAAACTAAGTAAAGTCTATAGCCTAATAAGTAAGTGTCCAGGTTCCACCTCGATTTGTTCTTTCAGGTTTTAATTTCAGTCTTTTATCAACAGTAAAGCCCTTGTAGCAAGACTAAATTTTAATTAGGACAGTTATCTGTTAAGTTCAAATAGCTTACTAAGAGCATTTCAGGTATCCTCCTCCGATTCCTGGTCTGATTCCATTCTGGCATCACCCTTCGAAACCTCAAACTCCTTTTGGATCTGCTGGACTCTCCTGCCTGCTTCTTCTGGATCCGTGAATTGAAAAGTCTGTCCCCCGTAATAAATCCGCAATCTGGCAGGCATCATTAGGATATGGGCGACCCCAAGACTTCTCAAAGAGGCCCGAACCCCATCAAACTTTTTCCTGCGGGCCCTTGTTGCATAGGAGAGATCCGGAAAGCAGTGTAGGGTAAAACCCTCATAGTTCAAGTTCTCTGTGTTACGGGCCGCCTGCAATATCTGTTCCTTAATAGCAGCATTAAGTGTGACCAGCAGCACCGTGCGAGGGAGATCTTTCTGTGCCCCTGCTGATCGTGGCGAGATTCGGTAGGCTCTAACAAATTGCTCCCCAATAGAACGATCCAACTGTAGGGCCTTAGGTAGCCAAGATTTCAGAAAAGTTAATATATCGGGAGATTCTGAGCCCTCCGGTAGTCCGATGAGTCGCACATTTGAAGCTCTACTCGCGTTTTCCAGGGCCTCGAGGCGGTATCTTAATTGCCCATTTTCCTGAGTTAGCTTCGCCGCAGTCGCTAGTGCTTTAACTGCCTGAATTTCGGCTGATGAGGCAGTTCTAGTTGCAGCCTCAATCTTACAGTCTTGCTCACCCAGTCGCTGCAAAACCGATTCAATTTTGCCATCAACTGCTTGCATAGCCGCCAGCGCCCTCCGGTGGTTCACTCGAGGTGATGGCAGTTGGAACCAACGTGCCTGTTGTTCGTCTGAGGGCTGCATTTTCATTCGCCTGCTCCACTTCTGTTTGTTCGCCCATGCTCGATTTTGGTACCAAAATGCTCCGCTCAGCTTCAGGATTCCAATATTTGTAATTTTAAACCAATGTTTCCGCTGAGAGGCAATACGTTGAGGTTTTTAGTTATAAATGCAGAGCTGATGGAGATCACTGCCTCGGTAGAAGTGCTCAACAGGCTCGCTGGCCATCTTCTTAATTGAGAAAAAAATGAAGTTAAAACACGTATAAAGCACTCGATTTGGTGGAACTAGACAACTTTACTGCCAAATAAAATAGGAAGGGGCCTGGAATCTTTTATACTGAAAAAAGGTAGGGTCACATTTTTTCCCTTAATAACCACCCAGTCCACTGGGGTTACTAGAATCCTATCAGTGTTATTGTTAGGAAGGTAGCAGGCAGCTGGTAGGGAGCTCATTAGGGGCTCCTTACATAATGACATCATTGTTTTCTCAGCTAGCCTGAGGGAAGAATGATTAGGTCATTAGGAACTCTTCCAGCAGCATAAGCCACACTGTGTGGACAGCTGCTCTGGGGAGCTTAGAATGCTCAGTCTGTGGTAGTGAGAGCTTGAGGAGGCGAGAGTGGCAGAAGGACTACCAGTTGGGCTCTGAGGTGAGGGGCCCAACATTTCACCCTAACAAAGTGTCATTTCCAGCTTCCATGAAGTGGAGACCAGTGCTACAGCAGGATTTCCTGTTTTCTACTCCCAGTGAAGTGGAAGGAACTGCTTGTTCTCAGTGGACTCAAGGGGAAATCCCCTGAAGGTTCTGTGTGTGTTTCAGCTGCCTTGGAAAGGAACTTTGAGAGACTGTGATCTGCTACCCAGGAGAATGCCTTTTTTCTTTTTGTTGTTCCATGCCCAGTGGACGGGACAACCATTTGTGAGTAATGTTCTAGGAGACAAGATCTCCACATAATTTAGGGGAATTGTAGTCTGGGGAGTGTGTGCCCGTAGATAAGGCTGGCTCGCATCTGTCAGTGCCCCTAGTTCACCAAGGAGAGTAAACGTTCTGTTAAACTGTTCACCCAAGAGAGTGCAGTTTGTTCTTTGGTTACCCCAGTGAGTGATGAATTTAAAGTGTGGGACCTCTAGCATTTCAGTGGGAAATGGGGGTTTCAATGGTGTAACCCTGAGGAATGGCAGAGACAGTTGGTTAGGCCAAGGGTGGGAGGAATGCCATCTAAGTGACTACAAGGCAGCGCTTCTTGGTTCATAAAGGGCACCAGCTATACCTGAGTAAGGGCCAAGCTGCAGGTTTAGGTGTGGCTGAGTTTCAATTAATTGCAGCTATGTTCGAAGAAGAGTTCTGAGTGTGTGGCTTAGATTCACTAAATGACACTCATGGGAGGAAGATGTTCGGGTGCGTGGCCAGGTGGCCAATAAATGCGCCATTGGGAAACTGGGAGGAAGATGTTCTTTTTGTGTGCTCATTAACTGTACTGCATGCAAGGAGAGTTTGTGAAATGTACCTGGCCTGCCTAGACCGACCCTTGGGGGTCCACTTGAGCCTTACATTTCCATCTGCTTAATAAAGCCATACTGCACAATCCCAGTTACTGTTCTGGACATTCCGATTATTGCTTCTGGTTGGTGGATTTGCTGGGGCCCCCTCAGCAGGTTAGATCTAGCATATGCCTAGCGGCCTCCACCCAGGACCTGGGTTGTGATTTTTACACAAGATTCATGTTGTTTTGTTCTTGTACCCCTACCCCTCTCTTCCTCTAGAAAATGAGCCAGGTATATATCCTAATGCCAAGGGGGTACCAACCTTTTGTAAAGTAAGTGGTATGTCAGTATGTGGGTACCAGTGTTCCAGATTTTAATGGGGGGTGTGCTAACTAGTTAGAAAGTGATCTGGGGCTTACAAAAATTGGGGACTCGTCTGGTGATATTTAATTTGGGCAAGAGTTACAAAGAATGTGGTCGTCCAAAACAAATATGTTTTGGGGTGAGTGTTGAGGGTATGTCTAGCATCTTCCCGCCTGGTCATGGTGCACCCAAACAAAAAATCGCTCTACAAGAAAGCAAACCTGTGCCAAGACAAATGCCACCTGAAAGTTTTTGATCCCAACTTTCTGTGGAAAAGAAAGAGGAAGAATATGCTGCTTGTGTGTTTACCTTGAAAATGTGGACTGGGCAATGATTGCCCTTGCCTTGTAGTGAAAGCGCTAAAAAACTGTTTAAAAGTTACATTTCCAGAGAAAAGCATTTGTGGACTAAAGGATAGTGTTTTTAAGTGTTCAGAAAGTTTCAGTGTACAGTGAAAAACTGTGAGTCGCTTAGGAAAATGCACCTAGTACTGAGGAAAATGTCTTAAATGCTTGCTCTACTGAAATTTCAAGCCGAGGAAAAAGTGACAGTTTTCAGTTTACATTTTGCCTTCTCAATGATCACCATACAGGAGTGCGGCTGAAAGTGAGAGAGACAGCTCATTTGCATGGCGTCATATGATTGGTCCCAGTGCACTTAAGCCCCGCCCTTGCCCGATTCTCAGCGCTGTGGAACATTCATGGAGGAGCAGCCTTCAGTGTGTGATCAGCGTGTAGTTCATGCAGCCGGCAGGAGGAATCGCTTACAGCAGAAGCGCTTCTGTACCAGCAGTTTTTCTTACTGTTTCGCAGATAAACCGAGCTCAACCCGTATTCCGACTGACTAGAGAGTGATCAAGGCGATCGTGGCGATGATCGGCAGGACTGCCAGCCCATTTCACCCCAGAGGCCTTCCTTGAGTTGGCAGCAGGTCAGACACATCAACGGTGGAAAACCAGCTACTGCCAGTAAATACCCTGTGCAAAAGTAACTGGCTGTGGTGCTAAGGTCGGAAAACTGCAAGAACTTGAGCAAATGCAGCAAAAGTACTGAAAGAGAGAGTTTTGTGAACATTTAAATCTTGGACTGTGTGTGAAAGTGCTGTTTTCAAAGAAAGTGAACTTTAAGATGAACGATCCCTCTGGTCCAAGTGCTAGTGTAACCCCCCTGCAAATGGGGGTTCCCAAAAGACTTCCAGGAGCTTGCTTGAATGCTCCAAGCCTGAATGGTGTTTGGCATTTAAGCCATTTATCAGTGAGTGTTTTAGAGCCTCTGGTACTGTCTCTTTAAGAGCTGTCTGCTTGCAGACATAATTAGTTTGTATGGGGGACTGTGTGCTTCTCTGAGTACCACTCGAGCTGCTGCCAATTCACTTCATTTTGCAGTCACTAGGAGTGCAAAGGGAACCTATTTGAAAGATGTAACTGTTTGCCAGAAATTATTTAGAGTAATAATGAAATTACAGTTTGTCTAACCTGCTTTCTTTGCAGTCAGAACTGTGTCTGCTAGTTCCCCATTCTGGTTTTGAACTGCTGAACTGGACCAATCAGTGTGGGGTAAGCTAGCTCTAAAATGGTCCCTTGGATCGAATCAGAACTTGGACTCATAATCTGAGCCAGTCACAAGAGGATTGTATGAGCAGTGACTCTGGGAGATGTAGTTTAGACTTCAGCACCTTTTGGACCAACAGCAGCAGTCTATTGTGAGTGACAGCCAATCCAGTCAAGAACTGGGAGGAACTCAAAGGAAGTGCCCGATTTTGTCGGTTGGAGTTCAGTTGAGCTTTGGCAGTGAAGAAGGAAGGAGCCCTGTGCTTTTTCAGTGTGCAGTTTAGTCAAAAACGTGTGTAAGGCCCAGAGTTCCGGTCTGCAGCTTGTGTAACAGCTTGTTAGGACTGAATCCGTCCTGTGAAAAGAATCAAAGGATCTCTGAAGAGTAGAAACCAGGCTCACCCTGTAGAAGACTGGAGGAATTGCTGAAAATTGCATTCGGTCTGTCAGGAACTGAATCTGCTGTGTGTTCTCCGGTATTGTGCAGTAATTGCGATCGGATACAGATGCAGCCTGCCTGGTATAGTGCTTTCTTTTATATGGATGTGTGAAGAGGTTTGTGTACTTCAAGTGAGCCCTGCTGACATCCAAGGACCCTATCTTATTTGGAGGTCGTGAGTACTAATTCAGGGTCGCTCCCTGTTGAATTGCCACATTAAATCCAAATGGAATTACTGTACTGCTGACTGTTTAATTCTCCTTTCTCTGTGTGAAAGGGCCCCTACCAGCTGCCACGGTTTGACTAGCCACTAGGGCTTGGGTACCCAGGGACAGTAACTGATAGGGATAGGCCTGTGCACAGAGCCATAGGTAGATTATTAGAGTGATAAGCTAATTAACCTGATTTCCCCAGTCCTTGTTATATCCCCTAAATAAATCAGAGCTGCTTGTTTCAGCAAGTTATACTGCCTGAGGTATTTGTCTATGTTAAAGTACTGTACTGTGATTGTTGCACTGTATCTCATTTCACAGGAGGTCCCAGTGCCGGAACCAGACCTGGGGGTAAGTGTATACTGTGAAGGTAATTCTGATATATTGTGTGGGCCACTAGTGGGAAGAAAGGGGGGTTGCAGTGTCCCAGAGGGCTGTGACCAAGTTAGTTTAACTATTGCAAACCCTGACCTCTGGGTGGAGGCACCCGCCATTGGATCCAGGCCCCTCAACCTGTTAGTGGCAAATCAGGCAGGGGTAGTAGCCCCTGGGATAACGCCATCTAGGGGTTACACTAGTAAAGTAATGGATTGAAAAAAAGTAAATTTAACTTTTGCTTAGAAAAAATCAGTTGAAATGCAAAAGAGCCAGACAGAATCCTAGCAATTTTAAACTGAGTGTGATGCAAAGTTACAGTCACCATGTTGGGGAGTAGCCAGCAATGTAAACAAAACAGCTCTATTTTAGACCGGTGGTTTCAAACGCAAACAAAGTTTCAAATGGTTTCTTGCTAAGTGTTGTGGAATACAATTGCAGCAGCCAGGCAGCCTGTTAGCGAATGTTTCCAGTGTGTTAAACCAAATCTCAGAGTGATTACAACAGCAGTAATTTTGAGACTTGTGTGTTTAAATTGCAGAACATGGCGCAGCAACCCCTCACTACACGCCCATGCCAGGGTGTTGGTAACCCAACAAGAACAAGAACTCAGCTAATTCTGAGAAATTAGTATGACTGTTCGTCAGCACCCGCCAAGGTGGCTTTGCCGAACTATCTGGTTAATGTGTGTATAGTATGCCTAAAGTCAGGAAGAGATTTTTTTTTAATTCCACATTGCACAGACTGTCAAACGCAATTTGGGATGAGCATGTCAGGTGGCACAAGGGTAGCTAAAACAAAAAGCATCCATTTAGCTCCAACTTGGACACAGACGGGGGACCCTGTACAATCGGAACAACAGCAGCAGGCTGGGTTCAGTAAGACAGACCCCACAGAGTTTGTAAAGGAGTTCTTCGACACTGTCTGTGTCAATGCTTTGCAAGTCCCAGAGGAAGTTAAGTGTTCCACGCTGCAGAGGGTGGAGTTGGACGCTGCAAAGGCAGGTTCAGTAGATCCGTGAGAAGGCCCAAGTCCAAGCCTCGTGGAAGAGTCGAGGTGGAGGAATCATGTTGTTGGGAGGCCAGTGCCTCCGAGGACAGTGGACAATTTTGGGGTTGGCACAATCACCAGCTCCTGGGCAGAATGTGCGGAAGAAGAGGAAGCAGCAATGGCTTCAGTGGGACCCAGTGAGTTGCCATTGGCCTTGGTTTCCATGGAGCCTCCTGATGTCCGTGTGGAGGAAGGCTCAAGAAATGTGCCCATGAGTGCAGAGGTGGACTGCTTTGCTCTGCCTAGTGTTCACAACTGGCTCAGTCAGGACTGGCCACCCAAGCCATGCTTCTGGACTGGAGTTAGTTAAAAGCAGCAAAAGAGGAGAGCATTGTTCATAGGTGAGCTGTGGCCAAGTATGGACACTAGTACCTTTCTACCTCGACAGATATGGGAAGAAATTGAGAAAGACAGGCATTCCTGGTTGTGGGAGGAAGCTTGTGCCAACCTGCACCCTAGAGTAAACAAGTGGGTCCGAATTAAGTGGTAGAATGAGAGAGCTGTATTCTAGATGTAACCCCTTGTTACCCGGGGTTACTAGGAATCCCAGTAAGATCTAGTGGTAGGCAGGGAAGGCAGCTTAGAAACTCCAGTTAAATGGGTTTCACACTGTCTCACTCTGTTCTCAGTCTCAGCTGAGACTGAGGGATGACATCACCAATAGAACTATCGCAGCTGCATGAGCCACATTGGAATCTGCAGCAAGGGAGTTGGTTAAAACGTTGGGAGGTTTTTGAAGTCAGTCTTCAGTCAGTCTTCAGTGAGTGTGTGTGAAGTTGGGAGCTTGCTTAGAAAGCTGCTCAGTGAAGGCTCTAGGAGCCTCAGCCCTGACAGAGGGCTACTTTTAAGTAGAAGGGTGCGTGTCTCCACCTTAAAGAGAGACACAAAAGATAACTGAAGTGGTGGAGACTGCTGTTTTCGGGTCTCAGTGGCCCCTCCCTTCGGGGGGCAGGAAAGGTTTCCCCTGCAGATTCCTGGGGCAACCCCCCTAGTTCTGCTTGTGAAGGAAAAGCTGCCTGTGTGTTCCAGTGTTTATTTGGGAGAACAAGAAGATTAGTGAGTCGCCTGTGGGGCACCTGCAACGTGAGGGTGAGTGTCTGCTCTTGCTAAAAGGGCCTATGTTTTTCACCCTGGGACTTGTGTGACAGTGTGGGGATTGAACTACTAAATATTGGGAAGCCTAGAGTAATGGGCTAAGCAAAGTAAAAGTAGGTTCAAGTCCAGAGCTTGTTGGGATGCAAATGATATGTAGAGGAGATGTGACAGACATCTACCCAGAATCTACATTTGAAAGTTCAGTAAGGGAATTGTTCAGTTTCCAGAGAAATGGCCAGGTATGGGCTGTGGGAGCTGGAGGTGGGTGGCCCCCCATCTTTAGTGACCAGGTCCACCTCTACGGATTTCTTCTGTGGATTTCTACTTTACCTCAGGCACTTGGCCAGTGATGAGGGAAGTACCCAGACCTGGGATTGGAAGGAAAATTCTCTCTAGGAGTCGAAGACTGTAGTGTGGTTTGGGGAGCCACAACAGGATAATTGGTTCATTCCTCAAATGGACCGCGGATCAAGTGGTCGGCGGGGAGCTGGCCAATGGAAAAACCCAAGTAGTGTACAAGTCGGGCTGTGTACCCAAAGTCGTGTGCAAGTCCAGGCTGTGTGCCTGGTGGGTTTAGAGCCTGAGGGCTGGAAATGGTGATAAAGTGTTCAGTAGTCTCTAATCTGCATTACCAGGAAATGTAGCCCTGTGGGGGTCCATCTATGCTTTGTTTGTTCAGCTTGGATGTGAATAAAAGCCACACTGAAGAATCCCATTCCTGGTTCTGGACATTACAGTTATGGCTTCCTGTGTTCGGATTTACTTGGGTGCCCCTGTTCAGAGTAGCCAAACCTAGGTCCCCTGTGCCGAGTAACCTCGTCCTCCCCAAACCCAGTCCCCACCAGGTACTGCTGTCAGCTTCAACAGCATGCCACCTGTCATTTGCAAAAAGGCAGGGGTGAGGGGTTACATAGAAGCATGGCAGGACCTTATTAATTAGCTCTGTGAGAGTAGTGGACAAAGCTGGCCGTGAGACATTCTACAATGTTCCTATGGTACGTCCAGATAGGGTGACAGTTTATGTCCCAGATCCTGAGTGGTACTAGCCTTGAAGCTGGTGCCATTCATCTAATATTGCGCCCGCTAGCCAAAAGTGAATGCAGCCATGCCAGCTCAGCCATCTACCACCGAAGAGGCAGCAACCCAGGATGGAGGTGCCTTTCTTTTGGTGATCCAGGTTCGTCTGCAGCACGATCCAGGCTTGGCTCCGGCAGCATCCAAGTTTGTCTGTGGCAACACCCAGGTTCATCAGCCCAGCAGTCGGAGAAGATTTCCAGTCCAGGTCCAGTAGGAGGTCGTGGAAGCATCTGATCCATAAAACGTAGAAACATAGAATTTGACTGCAGATAAAGACCGCTTGGCCCACCTAGTCTGCCCATTTCCCTACCTAACGGATAAGCTGCAGATCCTAGTTAACCAACAGCCTACTTTCTCCTACCCCCCACTAGAACTGCCTTATGCCTGTCCCATGCATTCTTGAATTCCCCCACTGTTTTTGACTCTATGACCTCCTCAGGAAGGCTGTTCCATGCATCTACAACCCTCTCTGTGAAGAAATGCTTCCTCACATTACCTCTGAGCCATCCCCACCACCATCTTCAAATTGTGCCCCCTTGTTCTTGCACATCTATTTTTCTGAAAGATGCTACTCTCTTGGACTTTGTTGTTTCCCTTGAGGTATTTGAAAGTTTCTATCATGTCCCCCCCGTCCCTCCTTTCCTCGAGGCTATACATCTTAAGCTCCTTTAGTCTTTCTTCATATGTCTTCTGGTGCAGACCCTGCACCATTTTGGTTGCCCTCCTCTGGACAGCCTCCACCCTGTCTATGTCTTTGCGGAGATGAGAGCTCCAGAACTGTACACAGTACTCCAGATGTGGTCCTACCAACTGTCTGTACGGAGGGCCAACAACTTCATGTTTTCTACTGGTGATGCCTCTCCCTATGCATCCTAGTATCCCCCCAGCCCTCTTTACTGCCTTCTCACATTGCTGGCCCACCTTTAGGTAATCTGACATAACTACCCCCAGGTCCCTTTCCATTTTTGTTGTTGTCAGTATCTCACCCTCCCATTGTGTACTCTTGCCCTGTGTTTTTGTTTCCTAGGTGCATTACTTTGCACTTCTTTATGCTGAATCTAAACTGCCATACATCTGACCATTCCTCCAACCTTGCCAAGTCCATTTTGTCTACCCAGCAGCTGAAGATCGTCAGGCCACAGGTCCACAGAGGTGATGCTGACATCCTTTTGTCACCTAGAACTGGTAAGAGTCTCTTTTCATTTTTAATTTGATTGTTTTCCTGCAATTGAAGATACTAGACTATTTATTTTTGTATATATTACCTAATACTGCTTACAGTAGACAATCAATGTTAGCCTGTTTCTCTTGACTCAGTGTACTCAGCTCTACTCATTGTTATGTACTCTGCTTGTATCTGTATCCTTGTTGTACTCTCCTGGGTCGTTCCTGAAAATAGGCATATAACTTGTCTAGTGTAGCTACCCGGTCAACAAAAGCTAAATAAAATAAATAAATACATAGTACTGTAATTTCCAGCAGACTATCCATCTAGATTGCAGTGCTAGAAGGCCTTGTGCCTGTTCCAGAAGTGTGCTTCAGCAGGCTCCAGCCTAGGAGAAACTCTTTCCGTAGTGCCTTGGCACTCTGAACTCTTCGTTAGCTTCGGAATTTGCAGGCCCCCCCCCCCAAAATGTTTTTATGTTTTCTAATTGTGTACTTTTTTAGAAAATCCTTTTAAAAATGCTTTTTGGGCTTGTGCAGTATCCAGTGGGAGGGTTTGTTTGGTCACTGTTTTTGGCTTTACAGGTTGTACTTGTGTGCAGAAATTGTGTTTTGCAGTGTTTTCTTTGCAGGTATTCCTGGAAGAAGACAAGAAGACCTGAAGAGGATTTTTGGGACTCAGTGGAGTCCTCTTTTTGTAGAGTTGCTAGGCTTGTGTAACTGTGTAGTACAATGTCTAACCTTTTCATTTTACAGGTGTGTTAGTGTAAAATGGTTTGGGGTTTGGCAACTAGTAGGTAGCATAGGTCAGATAGATTTCCCTAGAGGGTTAGGGGAAGGCAGGTTGGTGGTCCTGATTCACAGTAGGGGTCACCAATACTGTCTGTAGGACATGCTTCAGGCTGTTTCTTGGAGCCATTGGAGAATCCGTAGATAGTACAGTAGTAGGATAGGAACTGAAGTTTCTTCAGTGGGCCTCTATCCTCCAGTGTTACCTGCCTGTGTCTGGCATATGGTAGGGGAGGACTTGCGCAACCCTCTCATAGGGAGCACAGAGGTAGGATGGCCTGGTACTGGGCCGTGTACTGGCTGTGGACAGCAAGTGGCGAGTGTAACCACCCACTCCCCTGAAGTTACTAGAATCCTATCAGTATTATTGTTACGAAGGTAGCAGGCAGCTGGTAGGGAGCTCATTAGTAGCTTCTTACATAATGACATCATTGTTTACTCAGCTAGCCTGAGGGACGAATGATTAGGTCATTAGGAACTCTTCCAGCAGCATAAGCCACACTGTGTGGACAGCTGCTCTGGGGAGCTTAGCATGTTCAGTCTGTGGTAGTGAGAGCTTGAGTGAGGAGGTGAGAGTGGCAGAAGGACTGCCAGTTGGGCTCTGAGGTGAAGGCCCAGCATTTCTCACCCTAGTGGAGTGTCATTTCCAGCTTCCAGTGAAGTGGTGGAGACCAGTGCTACAGCAGAATTTCCTGATTTCTACTCCCAGTGAAGTGGAAAGAACTGCTTGTTCTCAGTGGACTCAAGGGGCAATCCCCTGAAGGCTCTGTGTGTGTTTCAGCTGCCTTGGAAAGGAACTTTGAGAGACTGTTTGATCTGCTACCCAGGAGAATGTCTTTTTCCTTTTTGCTGTTCCATGCCCAGTGGACGGGACAACTATTTGTGAGTAATGTTCTAGGAGACAAGATCTCCACATAATTTAGGGAATCGAGTCTGGGGTGTGTGTGCCCGTAGATAAGGCTGGATCGCATCTGTCAGTGCCCCTAGTTCACCAAGGAGAGTAATGTTCTGGTAAACTGTTCACCCAGGAGAGTGCAGTTTGTTCTTTGGTCACCCCAGTGAGTGATGAATTTAAAGTGGGGACCTCTAGCATTTCAGTGGGGAATGGGGGTTTCAATGGTGTAAGCTGAAGAATGGCAGAGATTGTCGGTTGGGGCCAAGGGTGAGTGTAATGCCATCTAAGTGCTCACAAGGCAGGGCTTCCTGGTTCATAAAGGGTACCAGTTATACCTGAGCAAGGGCCAGTGCTGCAGGTTTAGGTGTGTGGCTGAGTTTCACTTAATTGCACCTATGTTTGAAGAAGAGTTCTGAATGTGTGGCTTAGATTCACTAAATGACACTCATGGGAGGAAAATGTTCGGGCATGTGGCCAGGTGTCCACTAAATGCACCACTGGGAAATAGGGAGGAAGATGTTCTTTTTGTGTGCTCATGAACGATACTGCATGCAAGGAGAGTTCGTCAAATGTACCTGCCCTGCCTAGACTGACCCTTGGGGGTCCACTTCTGCTTTATATTTCTATCTGTTGAATAAAACCATACTGCACAATCCCAGTTACTGTTCTGGGCATTCCAATTATTGCTTCTGGTTGTTGGATTTACTGGTGCCTCCTCAGCAGGTTAGATCTAGCATATGCCTAGCTGCCTCCACCCAGGACCTGGGTTGGGATTTTTACACAAGGTTCATGTTGTTTTGTTCTTGTACCCCCACCCCTCTCTTCCTCTAGAAAATGAGCCTGGTATACATCCTAACACCAAGGGTGGTACCAGCCTTTTGTAAAGTAAATGGTATGCCAGTATGTGGGTACCAGTGTCCCAGATTTTAATGGGGGGTATGCTAACTAGTTAAAAAGTGGCCTGGGGTATACACCTAATTCATTATAATACAGAAGTAAGCAATAACCCACGACAGGGTATGGAATTATTGAGAATTAATGAATACCCCGAGTGCGTTGTGAGGCACAAGGCAGGAGGCCAAGTGCCCTCACAGCACCCGGGGTATTGATTAATCCTCAATAACCCCATACACTGAAGTGCGTTATTGTGTTTATAACATGAGGCATCCCTTTCAGGTGACCAGTACAGAGAAATGCTGTTTTTAAGGCTGGAAATTAGACTTTTTGCTATGTATCCTGCCACAACAGAAAGTAGTTTGGATCTGTACCAAGACACAAAAAGAGAAGCAGCAACGTAACAGGCAGTTGCAGCCAACTTGCTGTGAAAGATATAAGCCAATGTAAATAAGTACTGTGACCCAATTGCACTGTAACAGTGACTGTAACTCACAGCAGAATTGCAAATTACCTTTCACTGGCTCTAGCTATGTGGCTCAGCGCATCTCTCTCACCCTACCCACACAGTTAAGCAAGCAAGTTGTGACTCACTTTCTCTCACATCTCGATCTGCGGCTATCTGTCTGTGTATCTCTTGCTCCCCACACACTAAAAACAGAGAGACAGGGAGAGAGAGAGAGAGAGAGACAGAGACACAGAGGATTGCGTCTTTCACTGTGCTGGCAGTCGCTGTGTGGCTGCAGTGCGCCTCTCTCTCCCTGCCCACATGGCTAAGTAAGCAAGCCGTGACTGTCTCTCTCTCTCTCTCTTTTTCTCTCTCTTTTGCTCCTACATCTCACTCTCTGGCTATCTCTGTGTGTCTCTCGCTCCCACATCAAAGATAGAGAGAGAGAGAAGAGAGAGAGACACAGACAGAGACTGTCAGTATAACACAGTTCTACATCAACGCCCTCCTCCCGTGTGTCTGTCTCTCATTCTGGTTCACTTGCTGTATGCGAATTACTTTGGCAGATTTTGAGACCAACTTCCTCATCCTGTGTGTGTCTCTCTCTTTCCTCTACTTCACTCACTACTTTGGCAATGATTTTGAGAGATCATCCTGGCACACAAACTGCACAGATTAACAACTCTGCCGCTGTCTTGGCTTTCATTTCTCTCATTATTTGACAAGGCTACAGATCCGATGTGCAGACAGGAGGAGATTCTGTGGCTTGTGTGGGGAGGGGGGCCCCCAACACACAGCTGATGGAGCATAACTGGGACAGGACACCGCAGGAGTTGTCGTTATGTACTGCTGTCACTGTCTACCTAAATGCTTCACGATGACAGGGACAGGGAAAATAATATGGGGTATGCTACACAAGCAAGGCACTTGAGGACTCAGCCTCACTTGACTATGCATTAATGCACATCATAAACACAGAATTTAGACTTTTCGCTTCTCTCGAGTCAGTAATGGCTGCCTTTCAGTTTGCTTCTATGAGGACTATAATGAGTCCTGTTGTGTCCACTGATTCTCTTTCAAGCCCAGTCACAGCAACTGTGCGTATACTGAGCATTAATGCACGGTCAGGTGACGGTGATTCACCAGCTGCCTTGCTTGTTTTTCAGACCCCATGTTATAAGGGGAAATAAACCTGACAGCAATTCCATCACAACCGTCCAGACCAGTGGATGATAAAGTAAGCAGACATTTAGTCACCTCCAGAGAAGAAATGAAAATAACAGGGCAGGGAACTTTGAGATGAGAAAAACAGGGAAAGAGTATACAGAGTACTCACTAGCAGCATGAGAAGACTTATGTACAAAGTTAGAGAAATCAATGAACTGCATGATACAAAGGCTAGCTACAGAAGCAGGTCGACTAACTACATACTGACTAACCAACAATTTGTCAATCTTAGGTTTCGGACCAGGATAGAGTTAGGGCATTTACAGATGGGCAAAACTTTCTTGGTCTGTTTAAATCTGAAGACTGCAAGGACTGAAAAAATAAATAAATAAATAAGCATTCCTGCCCTCGCCTCCCACTGTGATTCCTGCCACTCCAGCGGCAGCCACTCACACGAACATGCTGCTCCCCCGACTGCCACTTGGGAGTGGCTTTCCAGATTTATGGCTATGCCCTACTAATGATGTCTCCTCAGTAACTGGCAGCCATTGCAACCCCCCAGCTCAGAACACACGGTCACCTGCTGCAGAAAGGAAAACATCTGGGGTACCTGCAGTTACAAGAATCCAGCTAGTGGTCAGGGACCAGATGGATGACAGTCAGACCTTAGCAGCAGGTGGAAGGAGGGAAGTGCTTGTTGTGTCTCTTGCTGGAGTGCCTCTCCAGCTATAGGACAAACCCCACCCTGAAGTCTCTTGGTGGTGGCTGCCATAGCAACACCACAACCCGAACACATGGTTGGTTGGCTTTAGCCAGGAAAATGTCTGGGGGGGGGCTTGCATTTACAGGAGTCTAGCTATAAGTGAAAAGTCAGATGGAAACAGATGGACCACAGCAGCGGGTGGGAGGAGGTAGTGTCAGATGTGCCCCTTGATGGGTCCCTTGCTGAAGCAGATCTCCAGATATAGGGCTAAGCCCCACCCCCCGATGTCTCCTCGTGACTGGCTGCCGAATGGTTACATTCTTTTTCTCCATGTTAGAGATGCATTATAAAATATATAGGGCCAGCTCCGTGGTGCCAAGAGGCAAGGCAACCACTTTGCATGCTGGTAACGCTGTCTGCATTCCAGCCAAGAATGTCAGGGGTGGAATCTATCAGGGAGTATGACAAAGCATCTATATGAATGGTCTCCTCCCTAGGGAGAGTTTTGCGATATCTTCCCTTAGAGCGGCTCCTGGTTGTAGGCATGTGGTACTGCGCATGACTTGGGTGACCACATGTCGAGCACACTCTCACCTTAGGATGCTGTCATAGAATGCTCTGAAGGAGCAGAGTGGGGCCACGAAAATATGAAACTCGACTGATGGTCTCCATGTGACTGAGACCCCATGCTACCAGACCCTGCTCTATGGAATGCTTGCTCCTCAACCCAGGTCTCAAGAACTCCAGTGCTTCTCCTGCCTCTCCATTGGCCAATGTGGGGTTGGAGCCCCCTAGAAAGTGACAGAACCAGATGCCAGAGACCAGGTGCCACCCTGGGAGCCAGAGGCTATGCATCAGTGCCAGTAGTGAGTCTGGCAGACTGAGGTATGGACCGGTTGAAGGACAGGAAGTAGAAAAGCACCAGGGACCATGGGAAGGAGGTGAAAATAATAACAAAGAAAAGATTAGGTATGGAACAGTAGTCTGTTAAATTTAATGTGAATTGTGTGTGAATGCCTTTTTACAATTAAATAGCCAGAAACCAGCACAGACGTCTAAGTTCAAACTCCGAGCCCTGTTTTAAGAGGATTTGTCGATTCTGTGCCTATGGCAAAAAAAAAAATCTTTAGGAAACAGTGTTCCTGACTGAGTCAAAGCCACATGATGGCTATGTGTGATATACAACTTTAATAGCCCAATGAATGCTAACATTTTAGAACATGTCTAAAACAAAACGTTTACAAAGAAATATTTTGAATAAATACTGCCTGGTGTGCTGAGGGCAGAGAAGCAAAGAATGATACTGTTTTACATTTCTAGATCTCACAAAGCAGCCTGACAAATGAGGGAGCGCTTCTTTAACAAGCACTATACAACCCTACATATCTTGGTGATAATCCCTAATCTCACTAACCAACATGATCTAAAGTGCAGGTTATTGTCCTGGGGGACCAGTTATCAGTGTGATATCACACAGTCAATCCACAAAACTGCTGATTGTAATCAGAACAGCTCCATAAAACTGCCCTCTTTGTGCCCCTCCCCCACTCCTTATGGCTTTGACCTTGGAAGAAATGTGTGGCGAGGAAATATCTGTGTTTAAACACTGATACGACGACCCGTACCTTCGCTGGTATTAGTACTACTTTAGAATAACACTAAAGTTATACTGTAACACTAGATACAAGTGTACTGTAAGTATATGTCTATATATATATTCAATTGTAAAACGGTATTTGCTTATGGTCGTCAGGCCTAACTCTCACCCCATTCCACGTAAACAAGCTGACATACTACCGCACAGGAGAATGGAGTCAGAGATAGGCCTGATGACCCCATGGCACACCCCATCTGTGTGTGTGGAGGGTGGGCGGGGTGGGGTGGTGTGTAGGGGTGGAACCCTAACGCTGAATTTCCAAACTTGTGTTGCTGTGCTAGCAACCCTAACTGATGCATTAACAAAGTTTTTTGCAATGAATTTCCCTTCTTTTTGAGAAAGTGTAATGTAAGTGGTAACTAGTATGTATTTGTGGAAGTGTGGGCCTTCTGGGCCCTGCGCTCCCACTTACATTTAACTACAGCGCCATACCGCAGCCTTATAGTATTTAAAAGGAACCCTTATAACACAAATCTGGCAATCTCTCAGTAACCGTAGCAACTATGGAAAAAATTCCACTGCAGTTGTAATTAAGACTTGGAAACCTCCACGCAACCTTAGTTCACCTAAAGGTGGACTAAGCTGTCCAGAGCAAAAAAAGTATCTCGAATTGTTTTCGAGATACGGGCGCTGAAAGTCACCGTGGGCATTGCAATGTTATCCTATGGGAATTTTCTCAAATTTGGAATGCTGTTACTATGGGCCCATTGAATAATTTGTGCCCAAACCTCCAAAAGGCACATATGTGGGACCAGGGCTTGCTTACTCTGCAAATTTCAGCCCAAAAGACCCAACCATTCAGATGCAGTAGGGTGGCAAAGAATTGCTGTTTTGGTGCAGTAGTGTTGCAAATTGTGACGCTTTCACAAAAATTTGCGAAAGAATGGGCACAACACTTTCGTGATTTGCAAAAGTGTCACATCCGTTCTGTCACAATTTGCAACACTATGGGGGTCCAATCTCAGAAAAGGCATTTCTGGGGGGTTTTACTCCCAAAAAAAGGTTGTGCTGTGTTGGTCAGGACCCAACTACGTAAACACAACTGTCAGTGTTTACCTAGGGGGTCCCAGGCCATAACCCACACCTCAGAATATCTTATTGCGCTTATTAAATGACCCCACATGTAGAAATTCAAAGTTTAAAAAAGAAAACAATAATAGGAAACAAGCATTTGTCAGTGCCGAATGTTGCTTGCTTGTACGTGCTGTTTAGGTATTTGGAAGTCATTGAAGTGCAAATATTGAAAATTCGCAAACTTACGAGCACAACGCACGCCTGTAAAACAGTCATTTTTAGGACTTTTTTCACCAAATTTTCAACATAGCCATTTTAAGACCTCTGCTCATGAACAGTGTCACTGTGATTTTCTTAATGTGTCCCATACATGGATTTCTCACACCGACTGCGCCATTGTGCGCTACATGGGTGGAAACACGTTTTGGGCAAGATGTGAAAAATGACAGCTGTACTGCTCATAAGGGAGGTGTGGTAAAATGGCAGTTTAGAAATCTGGAGGAAAATATTGAAGTACTCAAAACTTACGAAAGGCAGATAGAACTTGCAACGCACGCTCGTAAAACAGTAATTTTACGAATTTTTCACCAAATTTTCAAAATAGGCTTTTTGAGAGCCCACCTTATGAACACTGGCAGTGTCATCGTTAAGCGGCCTCAAAAGGTGATTTCACAGAGTGATGGCTAAACCATCTCGGGCCCGATTAACGCCATTACAGTAAGAATTATGAGGAGGGGTCCCAAACCCTATGTTGAAAATTTGGGGTTCTAAATTCCCAAAAATGCCTGAGATATGCAACAAAATTGAAAAACCCTATTTATTCCATTATACAGCTTATCGGCATTTCCTCAGTTCAGCGTCGGCTTTGAAGAGTGCAGACGTGTTCCCGGTCCACCGATGATTGTCACGCCGAGCCCGGAGGTAAGTATTGGGTGAGGGGGTGGGGAGGCAGGGTGCCCAGTGGTGGGGGGCAGTGAGACTGTGAGGGACCTTTTTATTTACAGCTTTTTTTTTTTTTTTTAATTAAGACGACGCTGGACTGGCCACGCTGGGTGGGCCTCAGCATGGCTGCTGGAAAGGCTGTTTGGGGGTTGAGCTGATCGGGGATTGGCACCTCTCGGCTATAACAAGATTTGCCACACTGGGGTGGGCTTCCAACGTGGCACCTGGAAAGGTTTTGGGGGGGCAGCGTTGTGGAGCCAACTGGGGATTGGGCACCCCTGTTGGCTATAACATTTTGCCACGCTGGTGGGCTCCCAGTGTGGCACCTGGACAGCTTTGGTGGGCGGAGCCAACGGGGTTGGGCACTCCTGGCCGCCATACAGTGTGTGCATGGTAGGGAGGAGCGATCAGCACGCAATATCCCTGCTTGCGGTGTGTGTGTGTGGGGAGCTCTGCTCACCGAAGCAGAGCTCCCTTTCAACCGTATGCCACTGTATTTTGACCGCTGTCATAGACAGCTGCAGCAGTCATTGGAGAACTGCGGTCGCGCCTGCAAACTCACTGACTGAATTGAAGACGGGTGCGCCACACCGAAAACTCGATGATGGCATTCTATGTTTCTTTTGCATGCGCAAGCAACATAAAAAAATGGGGAAAAAGAGATTTTCCATAGAAGAAGAGAGATAGTCACCAAGGTAAAAGGGTGGGGGGACGAGGATTGAAGAAGGAGGGGTATTAGTGCTGGGGGATTCAATACTGAAAGGGATAAGATGGGGCAGTAAGGGAGAATGACAGTCACATCTGGGTGGAGTCCATACCTGGCTTAACTGCAGGCAGGGCAGGGCAGTCAATTCTAAAGTGTGCTAGGAGGGGTAGGAGGAAACCGCATCTTGTGGTGCACATGAGTACGAATGACCTGGCAGGGGAGATGGTGGAAGTAGTGAGGGAGAGTTTCGAGGAAATGGGCAGGCTGTGTGGGGAACTGGGGGAAATCAGTGGCCTTCTCAGAGGTGCTCCCAGTACCCTGCACTAGCACGGCAAGGAAGGTAAGGATTGGGGAGTTCAGCACCTGGCTGAGGGAATGGTGTCACTCCAGGGGATACGGGTTGGTAGGGGGCTGGGACAGACTGTGGGACTATGACCTTTATGCAGGGGACAGGCAACATTTGAGCGGGGAGGAGAAGGAGGTATTAAAGCAGAGGGCAGGGGAATACATAGCTACGAAGATGGATTTAATCTAGGTGGGGGGGTGGCGAGTGGACAGATGGTAGGCAGGGATCTCAGAGAGGGGAACCAAACGAGCTTACCCCTCAGGCTAGCAGGGAGGTACTTGGAGCAGTGGCACGGGGGGATTAAGAGGGGGGTATCCCAGAGATGGGAGGGGGCAGGGGCAGGTTGGAGGGTGGTCTCACTGAATACGAGAAGCCTTGGTAATAAATCAACACAATTACAGGCTCTCTTGGTAATAGGGAGAGTGGACATTGCAGCCATCATGGAAGCGTGGGCCACCCAGTACCAGGACTGGGATTTGAAGGTCCCAGGTTATAGGATATTCAGGAAGGACAGGGCTAAGGGAAAAGGGGGGGAGGTGGCAATATATGAATGGGAGAGGATAAGGTGCATAAGGGAGGAGGGGGAGGAAAGCAGAACGGAGGCCCTATGGATGCAGTTCCAGGACTTAAAAAGGAGGACATTGAGGATGGGGGTAGCGTACAGGCCGCCAGCCCAAGGGGTTGACCTGGATAGAGAGCACTGAGCAAATCAGAAGGGTCTGTAGGAAAGGGAACACTATGGTGGTGGGTAACTTCAACCTACCGTGGGGTGGATTGGAGCACCCAAACCACCACAAGTGCAAAGGAGCAGGTCATATTAGAGGCATTCCAGGACAGCTTCCTGGAGCAGTTAGTCTGGGAGCCAACTAGATTGGACAGGACTCTAGACCTAGTTCTGCCAAATGGGGAGGCTGTAAGGGATCTGGAGGTGTAGGACCCTCTGGCTGGGAGTGCCCACTACACGGTATGGTTCACGCTCAATATGGGCAGGGAATCAGGAAGTACAAGTACCAGGGTGATTGATGTCAAGGGGGCGGACTTTAAAAGGATGGGGGATACTGTGGGCAGGCATCTGGCGGGTATGTGACCATGCATGGATGCTAGCCAAAAATGGGATATTATTAAGGAAGGGCTGGTGGAGGCTATTGGGACATGCACAAGAATAAGGAGTAAGAAGGGGAGGTCAAAAATCCAGCTGGCTGAAGCAGGGGTCATGGAGGGGTTGAGGGCCAAGAAAAGGCATTTCAGAGACTCAAGAAATCGTGAGGGGAGGACAACAAGGAGATGTATGAAGAAGTCCAGGAGGTCACCATGCTGGTCAGAGAGGCCAAGGTTTAGGAGCTGAGATTGCGCAGGCATTAAAAAACGGAGAGAAGGACTTTTAGATACATCAGTGAAAGGCGGAAAAATAAAGATCAGATAGTGAGAATAAAGAAGGACGGGGCTGGGTGGAGAAGGGGAGGACCAGGCCGAGGCACTAAATGATTACTTGCTCTGTGTTCACGAAGGAAAAAGGGGGGAGGCACCATCTGGAAGAGGAGGGATGGGCGAGGGGGAGGAGGTGACTGATACAGGGATCACAGAGGATAAGGTGCTGAAAGGGTTAAGTGCACTAAGGGGGGATAAGGCACTGGGTCCAGACGGCATTCACCCTAGGGTACTTAAGGAACTAGCTAACATCCTGGCAGGACCGTTGGCTGACCTGTTCAATACCTCCTTGGACACAGGATGCGTGCCACTGGATTGGAGGATGGCCCATGTGGTACCCATTCACAAGGGTGGACCCAAGGACGAACTGGGCAACTACTGACCAGTGAGCCGCACATCAATTGTGGGTAAACTGATGGAGAACATCATAAAGAGAGGCTGGTGAACTTTCTGGAGAGCAATAGTCTCCAGGACGGTCATCAGCACGGGTTTGTCTCAGGAAAATCCTGCCAGACAACCCCTGATTGAGAGTACCATGGCTGGGTGACAAGAGAACTGGACAAAGGCTGTGTGGTGGATGTCCTGTATTTGGATTTCAGCAAGGCCTTTGATTCCGTGCCACATGGGAGGCTGGGAGGGAAACTGGAATATATAGGCGTGGGAACAAGATGGTAAACTGGAGCACCAATTGGCTGAAGGGTAGGCAGCAAAGGGTGGTGGTGGTGGGGGAGAACTCTCAACACCAAGGGATGTGACGAGTGGGGTGCTGCAGGGATCAGTGCTGGGACCAGTGTTGTTTGGGATTCTCACTGCTGATATCTCGCACGGGGTCTGAAGTAAGATCAGTCTCTTCATGATGACATGCAAGATGGGAGCGTGGTGGATGACATCGAGGGGTGCAGGGGGCTGCAGGAGGACCGGGATGAAACTTCAGGAGTGGTTGTAGGCATGGCAGTTGGGTTTAAAGCCAAACAGTGCAAGGTATTGCACTTGGGGCTAAGAACCGGGAGGAGCTATCAGCTGGGGGTACAGCTGGAATACACCAAGGAGGAGAAGGATCTAGGGTGCTCATAACAGGGAGTATGAACAACTGGCTCAGTGCAGGAAGACGGCAGCAAAGCCAACAGAATGCTGGGGTGCATAGCAAGGAATCTCCCTCAGAAATAGGGAGGTGATCCTGCCCCTGTACAGGTCACTGGTCAGGCCGCACCTGGAATACTGCGTGCAGTTCTGGTGCCCATTCCTGAAGAAGGACATCAGATTGCTGGAGGGTGTACAGCATAGGGCGACAAAGATGATCCAGGGATTAGAGGATACCCCATGAGGAAAGGCTGGGCGAACTGAACATGTATACTCTGGTGGAGTGGAGGATTATGGGGACATGATCAAAACCTTTAAATGCCTAAAGGGGATAAACAAGACTAATACAGAAGAGATTTTCTGGATCAGAAGGGGCAGGGTCACGAGGGGGCACCAGCTGAGATTGGAGTGGGGAGGGAAAATTCAGGAGGGAAGTCAGGAGACAGTATTTCACAGAGAGGGTAGTGGACAGGTGGAATACTCTCCCTGAGGAGGTAGTAGCCTGTAGCATGGAAGATGGCTTTAAGAGGGGATGGGACAGAGCGAGGGCAGGGGGTAATTATGAAGTGGGGGCACAGCTACAAGGTGAGGGGCTAGCTGCACAATCGAGCAGACTCGACAGACCGTGAGGCATTTTCGTATATTCGTGAAATAGTTCCCCATGTACTGTCCTGTACAGTACAGCACCCTGTATTTTTGCTTGGTCGTGCCAGATGGACCCCCACACAAAGTTACTGTTTGGGTTAACCCCCCGCCTCTTTTCTCTACATAAACATACACACACTGTATGTGCTTTCCATTTTGTGTACAGTTTGATATTGTGCATTTTCATTTTTAGCTTGGCAATGGTCAGCAGTAGATGCCCCACCCCACGCATACACTGTTTAGGTTAATCCCCCCCTTCCATCTGCTACAAACATACACACACTGTATGTGCTTTCCATTTGTGTACAGTTTGATATTGTGCATTTTCATTTTTAGCTTGGCAATGGTCAGCAGTAGATGCCCCACCCCACGCATACACTGTTTAGGTTAATCCCCCCCTTCCATCTGCTACTCACATACAAACACTGTATGTGCTTTCCATCTGAGTACAGTTTGACACTGTGCATTTTAAATGGATAATGGCAGTGTTGTGGGGAGCGAGCATGTCCCTCTTCGGCTCCTGTACTGTGGAGCGTCTCTGTGTTAAACTGGGTCTGGTGTAATGAGCGCGTCTTTGAAAGGAAAACAGAAGATGCAGTACTGCTTTTTCAAGTAATGTGTTCTCGGTGACTAACTGGGCCTCCGTTCTGGTGATGGTCAGGGGGGGGCAAATGTATGCGGCCAGAGGAGAAATCGATAAAATGGGCATCAAATGGAGCGTGGACATCAAGGAAGCTGTTGCAGTTTAAAGAACTTAGTGGGACTGCTGTGGATGGGTGACATGACAGAAGGTTTGTCAAGCAGAGCAAAAGTATTTGTAACATGTCACTGGGTGTCATTTTTTATTAAATGCACTGCTTGTTACTGTTTTTGTGGTGGGATACTAGTACTGATTTCTACACTACTGTTACACCGCTCTCCCATGGTTTTTCCAGATGCCAAGTGAGGAACTGCAGCAGGAGAGCGGTGGCACACATTGATTTTTATCATATGCTGTGGTCTGGTTGGCACAAATAGTGCCCGTTGCATAGTTATGTCCTGATAAGGACACGGCTGAAAAAGCCTTTCAGCCAATCAGGATAGAGGAAATTTACTGCCCATTTTATAAATGTTTAGATAGTATGTACAGTTACAACATTTCTCATATGTTAATACCAGCACCCAGTCCATGCTTGTGATTGTTAGAGTGGTCTCGCATGCATTCTTAGAGCAGCAGTGCAACGAAAATGGGCTAAAATTTGATGATGCCTTTTTTCTTCCTAATAGATGCCAGATGTCTTCCACTTTATTTTGGTGGTAACATTTTCAGTTTCTGTCATCATTTAGAAATTTTATGAAAGTTTTAAAATAAATATTTTTCAAGAAAAAAAGATGGCCACCTAATTTCTGCATAGAAATTATATTGAGCACCTAAGGAGGGTAAGAATCCAGACAAAAATGCAAATGTACAGTACACAGCATGGGAAACATCCAGAAAACCCAAATCAACAGTTCTGCCAATATTTTTCATAACCATAGCAGAAAATTAGCTTTTTGGAATAACTTTTTTCATTGTACTACTGCTTTGAGGTATGAGAACCATGAACAAAAGGTGAACATGTTCACTCGCATCTGGTCCTGTGTAGTACAGTATGGTTTGCAAGCCCATTGGTCTACACTGTGGACCAACATGGTATACAAATTATACTATGCGGCTGTCATTGACAGGTGGCTGGGCAGTATGCAGGGGGGTGCTGCCACCCACCAATGACGGAGGGTGCTGGGTGGCCGTGGGACCTCTGTGGGTGGGGGGTACCACTGGACCACCAGGTAATTCTTTATTTCCACAACTGCCCAAGATCGGGTACTGGAGTTACCCTAGACCACCAGGCTTAATCTTACTATCTACAACAGCCTGCGATCGTGTACGAGGGGTTACCGCTAGACCACCAGGTTTAACACTACTATCTACAACAACCCGCGACTGGGCATACGGGGGGGGGGTTACTGCTAGACCACCAGGTTTAACATTACTATCTACAACAGCCCACGACTGGGCATATGGGGAGGACCGCTGGACCACCAGGTATGTCTGTAATATATACAGATACCCGCGATCGGGCGTGCGGGAGCGGGAGGGGCTGCAACAGCCCACCAGGGTGTCGACCCTGACAGCAGCAGCTTGGCAGGGCGCCAGGTGCAATTTGCCAGGACCCAGTTCATCGCATGCAACTGGGGCCATAATGACATGCAAATGGCCCCATTTAAACCGCGGCATATATTATGGCCTCATTTACGGCGCCCCCCAGCTGAAACCTCGCGGGTAATCGCTAAGCGCCAGTGCACTTAACGCTGGCGCGTCCCGTACTCCTTTGTGTCTTGCCCTTGTGCAATGCCACTGCACCATTCACAGTGTATATGCCCTCCATGTCATATTCAATGGTGCTGAGCCATTGCGCATCACCGTTGAATATCACCTGGTTCTGGCCCTGGCGCAGCCCAGTTGCGCTGTGCCCAGGCTTGCGCCACTGCCAGGTGCAGTCTGAATATCTGGCCCCTAGTCTCTATATACGCAGTTTTCCTGGTCCTAAACCACATCACACAATAAGCAAATCAATCCTCCTACAACCAGAACTATCTTCCATCAGTCTCCCTAGATCCAGAACTGATTTTCCATCACAAACATGGCTGTCACCTTTCCACTGTAAAAAACTTCAACTGGGCCCTAAATATAAAACTTATGTAACCCCTTTGTTACCCGGGGTTACTAGAATCCCAGTAAGACCTAGTGGTAGGCAGGGAAGGCAGCTTGTGAAACTCCAGTTAAATGGGTTTCACACTGTCTCACTCTGTCCTCAGTCACAGCTGAGACTAGAGGGATGACATCATAATAGAACTGTCGCAGCTGCATGAGCCACATTTGGAATCTTCAGCTCAGAGTAAGTTTAGAACCTTGGGAATTCAAAGTCAGTCTTCAGTTTGTCCTTAAGCAAACAAGGACACCAGTAGTGTCTGTTTACCTCCTCCCTCGGGGGTGAGGAAAAGTTCTTTGTGGGTTCCAGGGGCAATCCTTCTCCCACCTTGGGAAGAAAGCTGCCTGTTTTAATTTAAGTTCAGTCTGTTCATGTATAACAGCAAAGGTTACAGTTTTTTTCGCCTGTGGGGCACCTGCAACGAATGGGTGAGTGTTTGGCCCCCATTGGAGGAGCAGACAACTTCTTTTCTTCAGTTGGTTTCAAGTATTGGGGACTGCTATTTGGGAGGACTATGTCAACTAGGACAAACAAATAGAACAGTCATCTATTTAAAGTGTTAATGGATTTAAAGTTCATTGTAGAGGGGGTGCTTCAGGTCATCCACCGTCAATCTACATTTTAAAGTCTAAAGTTCTGTGTGTCCAGAGAAATGGCCGGTATGGGCTGTGGGAGCTGGAGGTGGGAAAACCCCCATCTTTAGTAACCAGGTCCACCTCTACGGATTTCTTCTGTGTTTTTGCTACTTGCCTCATGCGCTTGGTCAGTGATGGGGTGGGTACCCAGACGTGGTTCGCAACTTGAAAATCTCTCTAGGAGTCGCAGACTCTAAGTGGTGTGGGGAGCCACAGGATGGGAACATTACTCCTTGTTGGATGACAGTCTCCCTGTTTGATGGGAGTTTCGAATTGGAAGTACGAAAACAAAATCTCTCTAGGAGTCGCAGACTTCAAGTGGTGTGGGGAGCCACAGTTTGGGAGTCTCCTTGTTTGATGGGATGTCTTTCCAAGTAGAGTTTGGGTTCATTCGCCAAGTGGACCGTCAGTCGAGTGGCCGGCAGGGGAGCCGGGCCAGTCGGGCTGTGTATCCAATGCGCATGCAAAGTCCGGGCTGAGTGCCTGGTGGGTCCAAAGCCAGACAACTGTTGTATTGTGTTCATTCCTCAAATGGACCGCTGTGTTTAACCTCTAATCTGCATTACAGTTACATAGCCCTTTGGGGGACCATACAGAGCTTTGTTTATGTTCAGTGAGTTAATAAATAAAGCCACACTGAAAAATCCCAATTCTGGTTCTGGACATTACAGTTATTGCTTCCTGTAGTTGGATTTACTTGGGTGCCCCTGTGCAGAGTAGTCAAACCTAGGTCTCTTGTGCCAGGTAACCTCATCCTTCCCCGAACCCGTAGATACCATATGTATATCCATGTTACAAAAATGGACATATGGGTTACAATTACCTTAAATAAAAAGTAAAACAAATTAATTTAATGTTTTTTCCTTGATCATTACACTCTCCTTGCACACATAAATTATAAACAATAGGTATTGTTTATAGTTTTCATTACAACTGTTTCTTTGCTGACAGTGAAAAATCCCTCTATTTTTTTTCCGTCATCAGGGAAATCTCTTCTGCTTTCCTGACATATGAGATAATTGAGTCTGTGGCTTTAGAAAAGGCCTTTGTGTTATGTGTATAGTATGTTAGAAAAGGAACATTCTACCAGTAGAACTGAGCAGAATTTTGAATCCCTGTATTCCATTGTAAACATTCCATGACAAACATTCCATTTCTTGAATGTGGGGAAACAGAGAGAAAAAAAAAAAACAGATTGAAGAAAGTAAGCAATAATACTATATAAACAAAGGGAAAAGGTGGTAATGACTCACCCTGCTGTTCAGCTTTTAGAACAGAGCAAGCAGTTCATGATGCTATCAGTGAGTGTGGCAGTTTTGAACCACATTCATGCCTGCAGCATCGGGGAACTGAGAAGCCTGTGTTATGGCTTCCTTTTAGTTTTGTCTACAGAGTGAGGAGAATGAAATAAAGTAAGGGGTCTATGTCATACTTAGAATGAGGAAAACAGCATTTGTGAACTGTTGTGGCTGGCAGGGGAATATGAAGCTTAAGTGGGGAGGGAGGCACACACTTTATAACACTACTTTAATCTAGCACCAATAGGCAGAAGGACTATTTTATGTTAAAAGCACAGATTCATGTACATTTTTACTTATTTAAAAATGTGTTTCAAAATAAAAAAAAAAAACTGCTTCTAAAATAAAGGGCTATTTTATAAGCACAATAAGACACTCGGGGTGTTAGTATTACGGTGATACAACTGCACTCCTAGGACGACTGCACTAGGCCTTGGCCCGTGCCCACTCACCCCTAGAGTGCGGTTATCACACCGTAATGCACACGCCGTCATGTCTTATTGCTTACTTGTACACACAGTTGTGATGTCATCAGCCATTTATACACACAGTTGTGATATCATCAGCCGATTTATCCACACAGTTGTTATGTCAGCAGGTCCAACACAGGCACATGGCGCTCATTTAGAATGTTCGGCCCCAGTAGCAGCACTGACCATATTTAAATGCAAATAACTTTAAAACAAAAAATAACAGCATGGTACTATCAGCATGAAAGTTGCTCAGCACAAAAATATCTACAAAATGAGTGGCATTTAATTTATAGATACCTTTTAGATTTCTTTATAGTAAGCAAAAAACAGCAGAAAATTCAATTTACTTTTCATTTTTTTGACAAACAAATGTGAATAACTTTAAAGTGAAAAACAATAGCAGGGTACTGTGAGCACGAAGTCTGTCCAGCACAAAAATATGTACAAAATGAGTGGTGTTTCATTTATAGATACCTTTTTAGTTTTTTTATAATTAGCAAAAAACTGCAGAAAATTCCATTTCTTTTGCACTTTTTCGATAAACAAATGCAAATAACTTTAAAGTGAAAAATAATAGCATGGTACTTTGAGCTATAAAGTTTTTCAGCACAGAAATATCTACAAAATGAGAGGTGTTTCATTAATAGATACCTTTTAGATTTTTTTATAATCAGCAAAAAATGGCAGAAAATTTAATTTTTATTCACTTTTTTGATGAACAAATGCCCCCACCCCCCAAAAAAAGGCAATAACAAAACAATTGTGCATCAAACCTTTTCATTATGTACGGGCCATAATATAAAGTTGGAGTGTCCATAGCAACCGCTTAGCAACAATTATGCTAAGCGGAGCTACACTGGGAGAAAATTATAAAAAATAAAATACTAACTACACTAACCATAAATTAAAAAGCATTAAAAACCTCCTATCCGCCGGCTCGTCGGCGCAGCAGCTGGATTTCCACTTGCGACGCCGGAGACCCGGGTTCAGGAATGGACTCGGGTTGTCAGAGAGCCGCCCGGGGGAGAAGGTTGCAGCATCTGTAGACAGCTCGCCTTCTCCAGGGGGGAGGGTGGGGATGTGAGCTGGGCACCTGCTGGCCCCTGGCGGAGGCCGGGAGCATGGCAGAGTGTCAGGGCTCAAATTTCCGGGGCAGTGACGGACGTCGGCATTCGCCTTGACGTCAGGTATGTCACTCTCCAAGGGAGAAAACCAGAAAATGGCTCCCTGGCTAGCCAGATGACGGCTCTCTGGTCTCCTCGCTGCCGTCACGGCCCCACGATCTCCCACTTCAGCAGCACCTGGAGCCGATGCCGCAGTGCGCTGGACGACCCCCACTGGTGCCTTCCCTCTCGGAGGAGGGGACCCACCCGGCGAAGGGTTATGCCGGGCTACCTCCAGGGGGCTGTGATTTGGGGTAGGGGTAGGTCATGAGGATGGTGGACAGACGGAATAGGACCTTGAGGGCCCGAAGGAGGTGCTGGCCGGGAGGAGCAGAGGAGTATAAAGAGGAAAAAAAAAAAACTCCTATCCTACTGCATAAATGGAATATGCAATAGAAAACTCATGGAAGAAATGATTTATCTGCTCTTGAGCAGTTTGACTTTTGACACTTTACTCAAGGCCATACACCACTCGTGAGGTTACCAGAGGTCAAACTGCTTTAGATTCATAGATGTTGTACGAATCCAGCAGGCAAGGTAATGCCTTTTATGGATTCATCACCAGAGTTACTGGTGAAATCCGTATTTTCTATTTCCCATATGTTTGTCAAGTCTTGGTTTAAATATGTTTATTGTGCTGTTGTCTATGATGTGTTTTGGTAATGCATTCCAGGCTGATATAACCTCTGTGTGTACTAATAATTCTCTTATTTGTATAGTTTGAATTCCTTTTCATTTTTGTTATGTGATCTAGTATTAATATTGGTTTTATTGTAATTTAGGCGATGGTCTTAAACATTGATGTTTGATTTATTGCTTAGAAAGTTAAACATAAGTCTCCTCTCATTCTCCTATATTGCACTGAATATAAGCCCAATCTAGTTAGTCTGGCTTTAGTCACACTGCCTAAGGATTTGATGTTTTTGCTGCCTTACGCTGAACCTTTGCTATAAGTTTATAGTATATGGTTAGGGTTTATTGTGGATGGAAATCAATGGTTTTCCAAATCCTGTTGAAGGACAAAGGTCAAAAAAGTTGTACTATCATTCTGACGTCACATCGATAGTACAACAACTTTTGCCCTTTGAGCTCCTATCTGATTGGTGGAAACAGGCAGTGATTAAAAAATACATTCTAAAATGGCGGATTAACTTAGCAGTGGTCGCAGTAGACAGTTTGGACACGGATTGCTATAATCGGCTCCGTGTGTCCAAACTCTCAATTTGCAGTGTTTTTTTTTTTTGTTTGTTTGTTGTTTTATCTCTTGCAGAGTTACGGCAAAAGCAGAGCAGAACCACAGTGATTAGTACCACTAATATATTCGGGGACATGAACAGAACGTAACTGCAGTAAGCAGGACCGGTATCTTGGGGGACGGGACTCGAGTGAGGACCAGTGCAGGAGTGTCAACGCATGGTATGAACCTTGTGTCCATTTTGGGGGAACCATATACTATAAAAAATAGTGGATAGTTGACTATTCACAACTAAGTCTCTGTTTCCATCTCGGGAGTTGATGATGCCATGGAGATCTCTTGAGCTTCGCTCTCAAGGTCTCTATGACATCATCAACTCTCTTGATGGAAACACAGCCTTGTTGTGGATAGTCAACCATCCACTATTCTATATGTTGTCTCTAACTAAGTGTGGGGCACATATAGAAGAACAGTATTCCAAATGCGGTCTGACTAAATTAGAATACAGTAGAATAAATACCTTTTCATGTCTGCTTTTAATATTTTTCAAAATACATCCCAAAATTTGATTACTTTTCTTAACAATATTTTGTGCAGTTAAATCATTTATTCCACTCATTTCTATTGCATATCCCTTACATATGTTAAAAATCTTCCCCAAACATGCCAATTTCCAAGGAAGCTGTGCATGAGACACTCTTTACAGAATAAGAGTGTTTTATGCACAGAGGAAAGGAGTGCTGTCACTGGTCGGGGCACTCCCTGACCTAAAATGATTTTAAGAATGTCTGAAATGTTTAGGAACCAATAATCTTGAATGGCTAAAATGATGTATGATTTACAACTGCCAGTGTTTTTCCCATTCTTACATCACGCTTCTTTTAAGCAGCCATGTTCTCCTTTAAAGAGAGCAGATACAGGGTGTGCAAACCATATTGCCCCTGAAGGACTAGTACAAACAGGGCTGATTTCATTGACAAGAATGAAGGCAGCCGACCCAGTGGCATAGAGGGCTGAGGCACCTGAGCACCTTACCTGCCACCAGTGACCTGTGTTCAGCAACAAGCACAGATTGCCAGGTGTTGGCCGGGAAGGGAGAGGACTAAATGCCCAACGGGCTGCTCTTGTCTCGGGGTGTCTGGACTGCACACTTTGCCAAATGACTGCCACCTGCTGGAGGCCCGGTGGCAGTGTGGGTTGAGGAGGGAAGATAGAAGGGAGGTGCTGCGCAACTCTGTGGCATGCACGTGTCTTCCTACCTGCACGCTGATGAGCACACCCCAGCATGAGGAAGGGAAACATAACAGTGCAAAACAATGGCAGGGCAGGCATGAATGACGCTTGCATGCCAACTCTCGCCCGCTGCATCACCGGGACCCTGAGCCGCGGACTGGATTGTGCATCGGGAGACAGTTGTCCACTCCTGACCCCACATAGGGGCGAAACTGTGAGGGGCACAGAAGGTTCAGGTAAGTCCCCAGGGAGATGCCAAATGATGGGAGAAGCGGGTAGATAAGGGAGCACCACTTGTCCTGGCCATGGAGGGTTAAAAGGAGGATGAAAAAAAAAAAGAATGGGACCAAAGGGTCGTTTTAACTGGGTTCTCCTTTGATGTAATTAACTTGTTTAGAAAGAAATATTTGATAGCCCTCCCATCAACGTAAGCCAAAACCTCCATCCCTCCAATGCGCTCTTAACCTCTTGAGGGATAATCGTGTTAGTTTACCATCCCAAATAAAGTCCTTGACTATACTTTCAAGTCTGACTATCCTTTGGACCCAAGAAAAGAACGGGATATTGTGACATAAGTAGAATGGCTTTGGTGATATGATAATCTTAAGTGAACCGATTTTGCCCCAGTTTGAGAGATTTTACTTTTTCCATCTAGAAAAGTCAGTGTGAATATTCACAACAAGAGAATAAAGGTTTAGCTCAACTGTTTTGTACAAGTCTCAAGAGATTGAAAGTCCTTTGTAACACATTCCTTCAGAAGCCCATGTGACTTCTTTCAATGCTTGTTTTAAAAAGTCTAGTCCCTGCAATATAGTCATATCCATTATTTTGTGTTTTTTCCAATTTAACACCAGAAAACAGAGCAACATTTTTTTAATATAGGATTATGTGTTAAAGGGACATTAAACATTCCGGGGGCCATTAAAATTGTGAAAGCCCATGAAAAGATATTTCAAACAAGGCACTGGACTTCCTTGTAGGTGTCAGGAGTCCTGAGATATGATTTTCTGATTAATCTGTAAATCAAAACATGGCAGCAGCCATTTTACAATAGAAAGTGATATCACTGAGGGGCAAGCTGCATGTTGTTAATTACAACTTGCCCCTCAGTGACATCACTGTTGGTCTCATGATTCAATGAAATGGCTGCTGCCTTGTTTTGATTTACAGAAGACTTGGGTATTCACAACTCAGGACGCCTGACAACTACAGGTAAGCCCCATACCTCATTTGAAAGATCTTTTATAGGTTTCATAATTTGAGGACCCTGCAGTGTTTACTGTCCCTTTAATAGCAAGCCATCAATGTCTGCAAACACCTTATTCTGAGAATTGCCAATCTTTATTCATGAATGTCAGTGCTGTTATTAATAATTCTAATTAATGGTTCCATTGCCAAACTAAATAAAAAGAGGGGCAGATGACAACCTTATCTTGTTCCTATAAACAGCATGAAGGAAGTAGAAATCATTTTGTGTGTGATGCTTTCCGCTGTTGGACTTGCATAACTGGCAAAAGTATCTCCTGGACCACAAGCTGCTAGTGTTGTATGTAAAAAGTTCCAGTTCAGAGTACTGACGGCTTTAAGAATGTCTAGAAATAGAATTATTCCTGGGATTTGTTTTTTTTCTGTTAATCATCCAAATAACATCTAGAGGTCGCTCCCATGCTTCCTAGCATAAACCTGACCTGTTCCTTACTTATTAGCTTATTAATTTGATTTTGTAGTCGCCTTGTCAATACCTTTGCTAGAATCTTGAAATCGCTGTTTAATAAGAAGATTGACTGATAACTTTTGCAGCAGAGTAACTTTGGTTTAATAGTTGGGGGGAGAAGAGGGGGACACGACCAGAAGTGGATTTAAAGTAAGTTACTCAAGACTGCATTGATGAACTGCTGGGAAGGGGGAACCTGTCCCCCATCCCCTATAATTACGCCCCTGAACTTTTGCATTTAAATAAGTCCAATCCCTTCTTAGGAATAAGGGAAATATAGGCTCTATTCATCGATTCAGGGAGTGACTTTGTTTTATAAGCTCCAGTTATCACCTCTTGCCACATGTACCATTAGTTAAGGGCTCATTTCTTTGTAGAATTTGACTGGTATTCCAACAGAGCCCATTGTCTTACCTGATGGAAGTTCCTTTGTTGCCCATTCAATTTCTGTTACCGACACTGGAATGTCATGCTTGCGTCTGTCCCTATCATTAGGAATGGGAAGATTAGCCTTATTCAAACAAGCATTTGTCAATGCCAAATGTTGTCGCGCTGGCATTGGCATTGGTAGTGCCGGAGTTAGAGACGCATAATAGGAATGGCAGTGAAGTATTGAAGTGATGCCAACCCCACCCCCACCCTGTAAAGACCGACAGGCATTGGGGTGTGCCATTGGGTCATCAGCTATAACGCTAATGGCATTGTACCTCACCCTACCCTGTAGACACTGACAAGTGTCATGGTGTGCTTTGGGGTCTTTGGGCATTATACTTACCTCATTCCAAGAAAATACTTGAGGTGGGTGCAGTATAGAGAATGAGTGAACTTTGTGGCCAAACAGTGCAAGGCACACCACAATGCCTGTCACTGGCTGCAAGATGGGGGTGGAATGGTGAGCATTACAGCCGATGATCCCAAGTCACACCCCTGATGCCTGTCAGTCTCTACAGGGTGGGTGCTACAGTTGGAAACCCTAACACCGTAGGGCGCGTGTTGGTTTTTCACTCCAAATTTTCAAGATGGGCTTTTAAACAACATGAAGTTTTGCTGTACTCTGACAATCTGCAGTTAGCTCCAGCCTTTAAACTGCCCCAGAGAGTATAGGGTTAATTTTCTATGCAGTGCATAGAACGTTGAGCTCGAGCTCAGTTGAGGTCTCTGTCTGCAGCCCTTTGAAATCCAACCGTCAGATTCTTTACTCTGCCTCACTGAACAGTCGCTCCGGAGATTTCTCCTTCAGCTCGGTTCAAAAGTCGTTTAAAGTGTCGGTTTTAAACCGAAATTATTCCGAATTTATTCCGCATCGTCGGTTCAGGCTCTGTCTGCTGTACCGTGAGTACTAGATAGTTGTTTCTGATTATTGTGTGGAAATTGTAGTTTGTTCGATCGGTTCGGCTGAACCGATCCTTTATATTGATTTCTTGTACTTTACTTTGGTGTGTGGTTACGGTCCGCATCGGTTCTAAAAAAAAACTTATTTTAAAGGTTTTTTTCCAATACCTGTGACACAGTTAGGAACCGATAAGGGAGTCTTGCCTGGCGGTTGCCGAAAAAAGGGTAAGTTTGGGTAGGTTGGCCATGTCTGAGAAACCCAAGAAAAAAAATGGGCCCACTGGGTTTCAACACTGCAGTGAGTGTGGGGAAGTCTTTGCCAAGGCTGATCTGCACACCACCTGTGTTTATTGTCTGGGGTTTGAACACCTTGATACAGACTGCCAAATTTGTAAAAATTGTCCTAAGTCTACCCTGGAAAAGAGATTAGGTAGACTTAGAGAAAGGAGGCTGAGAAGTCCGCTGACCTGGATGGCCAGCCTGGTTCAGTTCCGACCAGACCAGAAGGAGTGCCCTCTGACCAGGGCGATACTTCTTTGGGCAAGAGGAGAGCCAATCCTGAGGGATCAGTTCCTACAAAAAGGAAAAGGAAAGACAAATCAGGCAGTTCGGATCCAGTGGTTCATGTTCCGACCACTGATGAGATTGCCCGAGCGATTCGGATTGTTGAATCGCTTTGCCCGGTTCTGACCGATCCGGCTCCACTAGCTAGGGGCTCGGTTCGGTCGGGTCCACCGGTTCAGGAATATGCCCCTGAAGATTTTTATGAACCAGAATTTGAGGAGGAGGGGGATTATGAACAAGATGATGATTATGATGGAGCAGAAAGTCTGGATGTGCCCATTGAACCGGACATCTCCCCACACAGACCTTCTGGTGTTTCCCCTCCTAGGCTCTCTGAGTCCCCTCCCTACTATATGTTTTACAGGAAAGTGGCTGAAACTCTTCAGCTCCCTACGGAGGAAGCAACAGAGGATCTAGAGGAGCCTGATTTTGTAGAGATGATGGACATCCCAGAGTCCAGGAGGCGGTCTATTCCCTTGCACAAATCTTTTGGGAAGCAGACACAAAAAAATTTAAAGTCTCCTAATTCTGTACCTCCTGTTGATAGAAGAATGGATAAGAGGTACACTTTATCAGGCTCAGACACTGAGTTTTTCTACCAACAATGCAGCCATGTTGGAGTCGTCTCAGGCTGCAGCCTGTGACAGAGCTAATGTCCCTTGGCTTCACACCCCCAGATAAAGAATCCAGGAGGATGGATGCCTTGGCAAAAAGCAATACATGGCATCCTCTTTGGTACTCAGGCAGGCTAATTATATGGCCTATACAGCAAGGTACCAGACGTCCAGGTGGGACACTGTACTGGCACTGGCTAAACAGGCCTCCCCCCAGCTGGCCAAGGAGCTGGAGGAGGTGGCTGCGGATGGGACTGAGGCATCTAAGGTACAGTTTCATGCTGCTGTGGACTCCAATGATGTTTCATCAAGAGTCATGGCTACATCTGTGGCTCTTCGGAGAATGGCTTGGCTCAGATGTATTAGCCTCTCACAGGACACCCAGGCTAAGGCCATGGATTTCCCTGTGGAAGGTAATTCTCCATTTGGGGAGCAGATAGAGAATTACACGAAGAAGATAGAGGAATATAGGACCACTTATAAGAGTGCACAGGCCAAGGAGAGGCAAGCAACTCCTCAAAGGCAGCATTCTAGGGGCAGGGGCAGGCCTTTTCATAGGCCTTTCTACCAAGCACAGGCCTCTTCTCCCTTTTCACAGAGGGGGTTCTTCAGAGGGAGAGGCAGAAGAGGGATGAGCAGGGCTGCATCCACTCCTCAACCTAAGGCCCCTGCCAAGCAGACACCCTGATGGGCCTGCCCGGGTTGACTCTCCTATCCCAGAAGGGGGCAGGCTGGCTTACTTCGTCCAGGACTGGGTGTCTGTCACTTCAGACAAGTGGGTCCTGGAAGTAGTAAGCCAGGGACTGGTTCTCAGCTTCAAAAAATTTCCGAAGATGAGAGCCAGATCTTTTCCACCTGCAAGTCTCTCCGAAACCCTTGCCCTAGAGGCAGTGGTTTCATCTCTTCTGGCCTTAGGAGCCATAGAGAGAGTTCCTACCCTACACTGGGGCAAAGGTCTGTACTCCAGGTACTTCCTTACTCCAAAAAAGACAGGGGAGTGGCAACCCATCCTAGATCTAAGATACCTGAACAAACATCTTTTAAAACCAAGGTTCAAGATGGTGACTCTGGGAATAATTCTTCCCTCTCTAAGGCCAGGGGACAGGCTAGCCTCCCTGGACCTCAAAGATGCCTACTTTCACATTCCCATCAGGTGCTCCCACAGAAAGTATCTCAGGTTCAAGTTGCCCTCAGGCCATTACCAGTTCAAAGCAATGCCCTTTGGTCTAATATCAGCTCCAAGGGTTTTTACAAAGTGCCTGGCAGTAGTAGTGGCCTTTTTAAGAAGGCAGAGGATTTCCATTTTTCCATATCTAGACGACTGGCTCATAGTGGGTCAGTCTCCACACCAAGGCAAGTCAGACCTGCAAGTGACCCAGCAAGTGCTCACTTCCCTGGGATTTCTTCTCAACCTCCCCAAGTCGGTCCTTGAACCAGTACAACTTCTTACCTTTATAGGGGCAGAGCTAGATACTGTCAAACCAAGAGCCCTTCTTCCCCTGGAAAGGGCAAGAGTTCTTATAGAACTGGCTTCTTCCTTCAGCCTTCAGGTGTCCCAACCAGCAAGGCACTTCCTTCAGCTCTTGGGCCACATGGCAGCTTCTACAGCAGTGGTCCAAGAGGCAAGATTCCAGATGAGGGACATTCAGTTCCATCTGAGGGCCTTTTGGTCCCAAAAGAAGGACCCTCTTACCAAGCTGATTCCAGTGACTTGGACACTGATCCAAGCTCTTCAATGGTGGCAGGATCAGGACAATTTAAGGCAATGGGTCCCATTTGTCACTCAGTCTCATTCAGTGGTCCTTACCACGAATGCTTCCCTTTTGGGGTGGGGAACTCATCTGGGGATCTCACAGCCCAGGGACTGTGGTCCCCTCAGGAGACCCTTCTTCATATCAATCTTCTGGAACTCAGGGCAGTTTTTCTGGCCCTGCAGGCTTTCTCTCAGTCTGTGCAGAACAAGGTAGTTCAGGTCAGAACAGACAACATCACCACCATGTGGTACATCAACAAGCAGAGAGGCACTCGGTTCACGCACTTGTGCACAGAGGCCATGAAATGTGGTCTTTGGCTTATTCCTGCAGGCCTCTCTGATAGCAGTCCACCTTCCAGGAAAGGACAATGTGCTAGTAGATGCACTGAGCAGGATCACCCAGGGCCATCACAAATGGTCCCTGGACCTCTTAGTGTTGAAAGTAATTTTTCAAGGTGGGGCACTCCAGAGATAGATCTCTTTGCAGCCCCAGACAATCATCAGCTTCTTCTGTTTTGTTGCAGACCCCCAGTCCTGGGCTCAGTCCCTCTGGATGTTCTGATTTTGAACTGGGAAGGGAAATTTCTGTATGTCTTCCCTCCTTTTCCCCTACTATTCAAAGTTCTAGTCAAGATAAGGTCACAACCTTGCAAAGTGATTCTGATTGCTCCAGACTGGGCCAGACAGCCTTGGTACCCCCTGTTACTCTCTAGCACTCCATCTTCCCCTGTCTCTTCCCAGGAATTACAACCTGTTAACCTCCTCTTAGGGGAGGATTTGGTACCCTAATCTTTGGTCTCTCAATCTCAAGGCATGGCTCTTGAAGAGTTAGAGTATGCAGATTTGCATCTGTCTCAGGGGGTTCTGGATATTCTCAAAGCTTCTCGAAAGCCCTCCACCAGAAAGACTTATAACTCCAAATGGAAAAGATTCAGCATTTGGTGTTCCAAGAAGCATATCTCTCCAGACACTGATGAATTGCCTACAGTTCTGGATTATATGGTCCATCTTAATGGCCTAGGCCTCAGACCAGCTACTCTCAAGGTACACTTGTCAGCTGTTTCTGCTTCTCTGTCAGTGGGGAAGTCTTCCTCACTATCATCTCATCCTGTGTTCTGTAAATTTTTCAAGGGATTGCTTCATAGCAATCCTCCCTTTAGGGAACCTGCACCTGCCTGGATTTAAATGTTTGCACTGCCCAACTTATGCAACCTCCTTTTGAGCCTATGTCCTCAGCAGAGCTCAAGAACTTGACTTGGAAAACTGTGTTTTTGGTAGCCATTACCTCTGCCAGACGTATCAGTGAACTGCAGTCCCTGTCAGTGGAACCTGATTTTATCTTCTTTCATAGAGATAAAGTGGTCCTTAGAACCAATAGGAGGTTCTTGCCCAAAGTGGTTTCAGACTTCCACTTGAATCAGTCTACATCTCTTACTATCTTCTTCACTGATCATTCTTCCTCAGGAGAGAGAAGGCTACACAGTTCAGATGTTAAAAGAGCCCTTAGCTACTACACAGAGTGTACTAAGGGTCACAAGGTTTGATTCCTCCAGTTATTCCTCACTTATGGGGAAGTGGAAAGGGCAAACCTGCCACCAAAAGAACCATGCCAGGTGGATTGTGTCTTATATACAATTCTGCTATGAGAAACTGGGAAAGATTCCACCCTCAGGTCTGAGAGCTCACTCTACAGAGGTACAGCTGCTTTCCTGGCTGCTATCAGGAATATCCCTCTGTTAGAAATTTGCCAAGCAGCCATGTGGAAAACAGTCCATACCTTTACCAAGCATTACTCTCTGGATATCCAGGCTAGGAGTGATGCTTGGTTTGGCACAGCAGTACTTCAGAGCCTATTCCCAAAGTAGGCTCTGTCCCTCCTCCATGGAGGTACTGCTTGGTAGTCTGCAATAGTCAGAATACAGCAAGACTTCATGTTGTTTGAAGAAAAAATTACTCACCTTAGTAATTCTGTTTCTTCTAATGGAGTCTTGCTGTATTCTGACCTCCCTCCCTCTCAGAACCTGGTTTTGGGAAGTGGGTGGCAGATGCAGTGCTGCACCCAGGGTGCTTACTGCACACCCCTTTTATTTGGGTGTTTTGTTGTATTGTTATCCTTATTTGGATTGGTTTTTGGTTTCCTGACTTGAGTCTTCCTTTGGGAATACAAAACTTTTGTTGCCAGTTGGCTAGTTAAAAATTTTACAATTTCCACATAGTATAGTTAGTGAGTCTTTGCTCGTAAGAATCTGACGGTTGGATTTCAAACAGGGCATGCTTCAAGAGGGGTGTAGGTGCAGTGGCACCCGGCCCACAAGGTTTGAGGGGTCCAAATCATAATTGTGATGTTTATTCAAAACTGGGAGGGGCCCTGTAACATCGCCTTGCACCCAGACCCTCTGGGAATTTGCTACGCTACTGATTTCAAAGGCAGCAGACAGAGACCTCAACCGAGCTCGAGCTCAGCTGCCCATGCACTGCATAGAAAATTAACCCTATACTCTCCAGGGCAGTTTAAAGGCTGGAGCTAACTGCAGATTGTCAGAATACAGCAAGACTCCATTAGAAGAAACACAATTACTAAGGTGAGTAATTTTTTCTTTGTGAGCCCACCTCATGAAAAGCAGCACTATCAGTTTATTAGCTGAAAGGTGGTTTTGCATAGCGGCTATGCCATTTGGCGACACAGGGACGAAAACACATTTTGGGCAGGAAGTGGAAAATGACAACTGTATTGTTCATGAGGAGATGTAAAAAAATGGCAACGTTGAAAATCTGGAGTGAAAATATGAAAAATTGGTGAAGGTATGAGCATGGATAGAAACTGTGCAACACACGTTAATAACCCAATTATTTGGGGAATTTTTTTAACCACATCTTTAACATAGGCATTTTGGGACCTCCCCTCATGAACAGTGGCAGTGTGATTCAGTTAATGTGCCCGAAATGTTGATTTCGCACAGTGACCACGCCATTGTGTGCCACAGGTGCAAAACACATTTAGGGCAGGATGTGAAAAATGACAGCTGTACTGTTCAGGAGGAGGTGTAAAAAAATGCCACTGTTGAAAATGTGGCATGAAAATAGTGCACATTTGCGATGTTACAAGGGTGTGGAAACTGCGAACGCATACATTATAACACAGTCATTTTATGGAATTTTGTCACTAAATTTTCAACATACTGTAGGCATTTTAGGACTTCTGCTCATGAACAGTGTCACCGGCATTTCTGAAACTGTCTGGAAAACTGATTTCACGTAGCGACCGCACTATTCTGCTCCGGAAGTGCGAAAACACATTTTGGCCGGATATGTAAAATGTCAGCTGTACTGTTCATAAGGAGGTATGGAAAATGCCAATTTTGAAAATCTGGGTGAAAATATTACAAATTCACAAAGCTGCGTCGTGGAAACTGCGCAATGCACACTAATGAAACAGTCATTGGGGGATTTTTCCACCAAATTAGCAACATAGACTTTTGGGAGCCCCCTCATGAACAGTGGCACTGTCGTTTCGTTAATCGGTCCCGAAAGGCGATTCCGCGCAGTGACTGCGAAGTCATCTTTTGGGGCCGATTAACGCCTTGACAGTGCCAGAATACATGAGGAGGGGTCCCAAAAACCCCATGTTGAAAATTTGGTGCCAAAATTCCAAAAAATGCCTCAGATATGCATCAAAGTTGAAAAAACCCTATTTGTTCCATTATACAGCTTACCGGCATTTCCTCAGTTCGCGGTCAGCTTTGAAGACTGCAGACGTGTTCCCGGTCCACCGAAGATCATCACGCCGGACTCCAGAGGCAAGTATGAGGTGCGCAGTGGGTGGGCGTGGGTTGTGGGAGGGGGGCAGGGAGACGGCGAGGGCCCGTTTTCTAATTTCACAGGGTTTAAAAAGAAAAAAAAACCTTGCGGGACAATTTTTATTTTTCAGGGCGATTTGGCACACTGGGGTGGGCTCCCAGTGTGCCACCTAAGTGTTTTTTTTTGGGAGGGAATACTGTAGCCAATGGGGGATTGGGCACCCCCGGCAAACAATGAAAGTGGGGAGGGAAGAGCCGAGGGGATTGGAACCTTCTAAACACAAACAAATAGGGGGTGCATTATGCTGATGGGGCGTGAGCCCCCTGCCGGGCACATACATTTGGGCAGGGTATGCCAACAGGGGGACTGGGCACCCCAAAGTCAGCAGTATGGCAGGCAGTGTGTCACCATGTTAAGCTTTGCTCGCATTGCAGTGGACCTTTCATTTGATGTGATCGCCATATGAAATATGCATGGTGTGTCGCCAGCATGCAGGTTGATTGGAGAATGAGGGATGCACCTACTGATGCGTGCCCTGCATTCGCCCAACAGTGACCGCACCTCCAAATCTGCTACTACCGCAATATAAAAACTATCTATGCCAGATGTAACACCATTGGGACTACTTTTCTATAATGAAGCATAACATTTTCTAAATTCTGAATTAATGTCTTTGTCTTGAGACTTTAATAACACCTCCTCTGCTTCTTATCCCCCAATCCTGCTTCTATTTTGTATTTTAAAGAGGACCTTCCAGTCACTTTGACTTTCATGCATCAATTACCCTTCTTGCACTGATTCTGGAATTGTATTTCATTACTGTCTGCTGCAGTTAGTTTTTGCATTCTGAGCTGCTAAAAACTGCAAGGTGTACAAGAGCTTCTACAGCAAGCCTGGTGTTGCTGTGGCCCCAGGGTTATACTGCTGACATCACTGTAGGGCAGAGTCAATTTCACAAAAAAAAAAAACAACATACTGACAAGGCATTTAGATTTTGGCATAATGCACTGCTAACAGGGTTTCTTGAGGAAGGGGGAACACAGTATGTACACTGAGTACTGGTAGGCTTCCCTTGCAACATTGTTGCAATCGCATGGTACTGCACAGTGTGAGTCACTCCTCTACCCTACAGTGATGTCATCAGGAGCTAGTAGCCCAGCAGCTGAACAGCAAAGGCAAGTGCAGCAGGGCTCAAATCCAAATTATGGCAGGCAGAGTAAACCTTGGCCAAAAATAACAAATGCATACACCTCTTCCTGTCTAGTACTGCATATAATGACTACAAGCTGTAACTTTTGACCATCAGGAAGCCCTTTAAGTTTCATTTCTAGCAGCCCTCAGCCTTTCTCCCGACTCCCAAAATGTTTGTCTTGTCCAAAATCTACATATTCTGCCTAGTCTTGAGTCTATTCTATTCAGCTCCTAAGTGCTGTCATTTTCTGTAGAAGTTCTGGGGCTTTGGATTGAGCACCTTTACACGGTCTTTCTAGCTTAGCCAGTTAGTTGTTCTTTATCTTCAATCTCCTTCCCTCTTTCTTTCTTATTCTGAGATGAAAAACTGATAACCTTTCCTCTAAGAAAGGCTTTAAAAACCATCCCGCAAGCAGGCTTGTGAGACTGCACCTGTGTCATTAAGTAGGAAATATTCTTCCATTTCCTTATGTAAAAAGTCTCTAAAATGTTTCCCACTCTAAAACGAATGACACCATACCATGGTCTGAGATCACTATGGTATCAGTATCAGAGGAGAGTATGTGATTTCCTAAATGTTTAGAGATTAAAAGAAAATCGTCACAGCTATAGGTTGAATGTCTAGGACAGAAAAAAGAAAAATCCCTCCCCGCAGGATTCACTACTCTCCACACATGCACTAATCCACGTCCACGTACCATTCTTTGTAGAACTACCCTAGATTTTGTTGACTTGCCTGTAATGAGCCCCCAATCCTGTCCAGTATAGTGTCAAAACCATGTTAAAATCCTTCCCAGGATACATTTGTAATCTGTACACCCTGACAAATGCATGTAAATTTCATCTAAAAATTCAGCTTCTGCACCACTGGGAATAGACATTACTGGTATCACCTTTTACCTTTTAGAGCACCCAAAAGTATTTGGAACCTGCCATCTGCATCCACAATATGAAATTCCTTAACAAAATGTACAGCTTTATTAATATGGCAGTACCGTTGTCTACTGTTGTAGCAGGAAAATGCCACCTGATCAGTCCCAGTCCTTTTTATGTTTGCAGAAACATAGTGCCATCATCCGAGTTTTCCAGAGGTGTGCCAGCCTCTTCCAATTCAGTCAGTGTGTTTGCAGGCGCGGTCGCAGTGCGCCAATCACTGCTCCAGCTGTCTATGACAGCTGAAAATGCAGTGGCATACAGCTGAAAGGGAGAGCTCTGCTTCAGTGAGCAGAGCTCCCCCACTCAACACGCACGCACGCATATTGCGTGCTGACGCGTTCCCCCCCACGTACATACAGTATACCCGACTGGGTGCCCAATGCCCCGTCGGCTCCACGCCACCCCCCAAAAAAAAGCTTTCCTGGTGCCACGCTGGGAGCCCACCCCAGCGTGGCACACGTCGCATGGCCGGACGGGTACCCAACCTGGCCGGCTCCAGCCCCCAAAAATAAAGGTTACAGCTGCCACGCTTGGGAGCTCACCCAGCGTGACACACGCCTGTTGTATGGCCAACGGGTGCCCACCCCCGCCGGCTTCCAGCCCCCCAAACAGCCTTACAGCTGCTATGCTGGGAGCCCACCCCAGCGCGGGCACTAGCCTGTATGACCGACGGGGTGCCCAATCCCCGCCGGCTCCAGGCCCCCAAACATCCTTTCCAGCTGCCATGCTGGGAGTCGATCCCAGCGTGGCAAACGTCCCACGCGCCTTAATAATTAAAAAATAAAACCTGTAAATTAAACGTCCTCGCAGTCTCCCTGCCCCACCGCACCCACCCACTGCGCACCCTGCCTCCCACACCCCCTCACCCCATACTACCTCTGGAGTCCGCGCGACGATCTTCGTGGACCGGGAACACGCCTGCACTCTTCAAAGCCGACCGCGAACTGAGGAAATGCCGTAAGCTATATAATGTAATAGATAGGGTTTTTTCAACTTTGCTGCATATCTCGGGCATTTTTGGAATTTTTGCACCAAATTTTCAACATGGGGTTTTGGGACCCTTTCATGAATGCTGTCACTGTCATGGCGTTATTCGGGCCGAAGGGTGATTTAGCAGTCACTACGGCGAAATCACCTTGGGACCGATTAACGACGACTTCTGACCAGTGTTTATAAGGTGGGCTCTCAAGAAGCCTATTTTGAAAATTTGGTGCAAAAATTCCAAAAAATGACTGTTTTACGAGCGTGTGTTGCGCAGTTCCTACGCATGCTCATAAGTTCGCAAATTTTCAATATTTTCACTCCAGATTTTCAACATTGCCATATTACCATGCCTCCTTATGAGCAGTACAGCTGTCATTTTTCACATCTCACCCAAAATGTGTTTCCGCGGATGTAGTGCACAATGGCGCAGTCGGTGTGCTAAATTAATGTACAGGACACATTAAGAAAATCACAGTGACACTGTTTATGAACAGAGGTCTTAAAATGGCTATGTTGAAAATTTGGTGAAAAAATTCCTAAAATTACTGTTTTACGAGGCATGCGTTGTAGGTTCCTACTGCACTCAGAAGTTCAAGAATTTTTCAATATTTTCACCCAGATTTTCAACATTGCCATTTTACCACACCTCCTTATGAGCAGTACAGCTGTCATTTTTCACATCTCGCCCACAATGTGTTTCCGCCCATGTAGCGCACAATGGCACAGTCGGTGTGTGAAATCAATGTATGGGACACATTAAGAATATCACAGTGACACTGATCATGAGCAGAGGTCTTAAAATGGCTATGTTGAAAATTTGGTGAAAAAATTCCCCAAAATGACTGTTTTAGGAACACATGTTGCGCAGTTCCTACACACGCTGGCAAGTTTGCGAATTTGTAATATTTGCACACCAGATTTTCAACAGTGCCATTTTACCGCACTTCCTTATGAGCAGTACAGCTACCACTTTTCACATCTCGCCCAAAATTTGTTTCCGCACATGTAGCGCACAATGGTACAATCGGTGTGCGAAAACAATGTTTGGGACAGATTAAGAAAATCACAGTGACACTGATCATGAGCAGAGGTCTTAAAATGGCTATGTTGAAAATTTGGTGACAAAACTCCATAAAATTACTATGTTACGAGTGAGCATTACGCAGTTTCCACGCACCCACGTAAATTCATGAATTTGTAATATTTTAAGTCCAGATTTTCACCAGAGGCATTTTTCCACACCTCCTTACGAACAGTACGGCTGTCATTTTCCACAACATGGCTGAAATGGGTTTTCACACTTTCAGCGCAGAAATGCATGGTCGCTGTGGGAAATCATTGTTCAGGACAGATAAAGAAAATCACACTGACACTGTTCATGATCGGAGGTCCCAAAATGCCTGTGTTAATCTGCTGTAAAAAAATCCCCAAACTAGTTACATTACAGGTGTGCGTTGCACAGTTTCTATGCACGCTCGTGACTTCACCAGTTTTTAAGATTATTACAGATTTTCAACATTGCCATTTTTTACACCTCCCCATGAACAGTACCGCTGTCATTTTTCACATCCTGTTCAGAATGTGTTTTTGCACCTGTGGTGCCAAATGCCGTAGTCACTGTGCAAAAGCAGTTTCCGGCTAACAAACTGATATTGCCACTGTTCATGAGGTGGGGGTCACAAAAAAACCATGTTGAAAATTTGGAGTGAAAATACCAGTGAATGCCTGAGGCGTTAGGGTTTCTGACCATAACGCCCCACCCTGTAGAGAATGACAGGCATCAGGGGTGTGACTTGGGATTCTTGCCTGTAATGCTCATACCATTCCACCCCCACCCACACCCTGCAGCCAGTGAGAGGCATCAAGGTGTGCCTCGGACTCTTCGGCCCAAACGTTACTCCATTCTCCCATACCGCACCATCTCACCGTATTTCTGATGGAATGGGTGCTATAAGGGCCAAAGACCCTAAGGCACACCGTGACACTTGTCAGTGTCTGCAGGCTAGGTGGTGGTGAAATGGCACGGTCGTTATGCCTGACAACCCAAAGGCACACCCCAATGCCTGTCACCTCTGCAGGGTGGTGGTGGGGTTGGCTTCAGTTCAATACTTCGCTGCCATTCGTATTATGCAGCTCTGTAACTTCTACACTACCAATGCCAGCAAGCAAACATTCGACATTGACAAATGCTTGTTTAAGTTGTTCAGCTTCAACTGGTAATAAATGTGTCTCTTGTAAAGAAAAAATAATGATGTCCGCCTTTTTCTTCTGAAGATAAGAGATAACTTTTTTTTTCACTTGATTGGGGAACTTAACCCCTTTAAATTCCGCGACAGAAAACTGTAAACAGACATTTTAAATTAGGCCTCAAGTGCTATCTACTGTCTCTCAAAATGTAAGAAACAGTTTATCTGAAACGGCATACCTTAGCAGATTGCCAAAAATGAGAATAGAAACCTAATGTTTACTAAAACCATCAAGAGTGAAAAAAACTTATGCAATATTCTTACTAAAATTTAAACTAACTTCTGAAAAAAAGAGGAAGGTAAATGAAAATAACAGATAAAAGATGCACTGAAGTAAAAGGGGAAACACCTCTGCTTGAAAGCTAAGAGGCAAACAGCTGTGACTACTAAAGATTCTTAGTCTCCAAGGTAGCAGCTTCGTAGTGTACTGGTTTGTTAGCGCAGATCAACTCAGTACTGACTGTATATACTACCTCTAAAATACGCTGCAGTCACCTTAATATCACTAGGTGATTTTAGGCAAAGAGGGAAAAACATAAACACTTATGGACGGTTTACTTGAAGTGCAAAGGGGTATAGTAAGAGGCCATAACTTGAGCTGCAACACTGAAATATCGCCTGGCCACAGAAGTAAAAATATATAAAGACATGAATACTCTACATAATTAAAATTCATGTGAATGGTTTGCACAGGTGTACAGACGCCCTTGCACTCTGTTACAAGTCATATCGTAAGGAGGAACTCCAAAATAGGGATACACCCCCCAGAAAGTATGCTATTGAAATGCCTGTACACTAACCACAGTTACCCACAAAGGGTTAAATTGTACGACAGGCTTCAGCACATGGCTAAGTAAACTATCTTTGAATAAACCCCCCCCCCATGTCCTATGAGCTCAGCATATTATATTAAACTGCATCACTCTGTAAAATTAAAAGTTAGCAGAGAAACACAACAGATAATACTTACGAGCTTCTAAAAAAGCTTCAGGTAAAAGGAGCACCTTGCTGTTCTGTAATTCATGTAAGGATTAAGCCACTCCAGAGCGTAGGTCTATCAGGTATTAATATATGGCTGGGGGTGGGTGGGTTGGACCATGAGATCGAAGGCTGAGTGGTTCCAACCACCCAGCCATACAGTAATACTTGATAGACCCACGCTCTGGAGTGGGTTAATTTACTTGTAACATGGGCAAGAAAAAGGCCTCGGCTCCCTGCATATAATGCGTTCTTGCCCATGTTACAAGTAAACTCTATTGCGTTTCAATTTTTCCTTCACACACTTCGTGATTCTCCTCGAAACAAGGATTACTAGTACATGGCAGAGCGCATAATCAATGTGAAAAGTCTTACCAGATATGTTGTTTCGTAATTCAAATTGCTTGGGTGCGGAAACACATTTTCTGTTCAGCTATCTCTCTACATAAATAATAGGAGTTTCTGTTATGCGGCATGCTAAAATGTGCGACATTTCGCCACATGACGAACACAAAAGGTTGTTACCGCTATGTGTGTTATTTCTGCAGATTACATTTAAAAACTATATCGCCTGTTACTGTTCAACAATAAAAACTCAGGGGAAAACTATGTCTCTTTCACATAAGAGAACGGATATTTATCGCCTGCTGTCTTAAGACATCTCAAACTTGAACACAGCTCAGTGTACCATGTTTGACCCATTGTCCATTCGGTGGGTGGGTAGGTCGGAACATTTACAGTTACACTGTCACAAACATCTGAACAGATTTGACAGCGCGCCACGACCGCATGTACACGTGACATTTTTTTTGTTTCTGAGCTACGGGCATCAGGGTTAAAACATCTACTTTTTTTTATTTGACAAGTGCTATGTGTCAGCTGTGGTACTGATCAACATCACCTACTTGGCTTTTCGATATTCTGCCATTTCTATTTGCACCTTTGGCCACTGTGAGTATTGCACCATACATTATTGCTGGCGTGCCCACACATTAATTGAGATTTACTGTATGGGCACAGTCACCACACATGACATATTTCTCCAATCCCATGTACGTTTTTCTTGTTTATGTTACAATGAATATTATAATACAGATAACAAAATCCAATTGTGCAGAACGGCAAAACCTTAAAGTTCAGAGCCTAATATTTAGTGTTACATGCATTTCATGTTTAGAAATACTGACTGCTCAGAGCTGCGACTTGCCCGTGAGTGACTGTCAGAAATGAGGCAGACAGAGTTTACAGTAACAGTCATTGTAGCAGCGGCCCTGAAATGTAGAAGGCTGCAGTTTGATCAGGAAATACATTAAACTGCTGACATGGTCGCGATCCTAAGTTCAACTGGAATTCCAATAACAGACTGGGAAACAAGACCTGCACATAGGACGATGGATGCAAAGTTGGAAAAGTCATTTTAAAAATAGCAGCAAACTGCCAACCACCTACCACTGTGATGTGTAACAGTGCCTGAATGCACTTACAAAAGTTTCATATTCCAAAAGTAGTGGACCCTGAGACGCTGCTAGTTTGAGAAAAGGATGTGTTCACAATGTGTTCTGATTTCCAGGATCATCCAGAAACCGGACATGATGCTGTAGTTGACACCCCAGAATGCTCTGCAGACTGAATTATGATTACCAGGGAGACAAGTTCAGGGGGATTTTATAGGGGGTTTGAACCTGCATGGCTTTACTATTCATTGGCTCCAGAGAAGAAGGTGAAGTAGAACTGGAGCCGTGTCTGCTCTCCTGGCTACAACTACGATTTTGCTACTTTGGATTAGATTTTAGGTGTGAGGAGAACTTGTTTGATTTTGCTCTGGTGGGTAGCTACTTTTCCAAATCAGTTTATCAGTATTATTCTGCGTAAAACCACTGTGTGCTTTTGCAGGATGAGGAAGAGAAAAGGTGGATTTGACCAGTGTGAAATGTCTAGTTACATACTCAGAATTAGCTAGATATGTAAGCATTAAGCCACAATGAAGGTGGTATCTAAATGCTGGACTGATGCATGGTTGGGAGGGTTTTGGCCCGAGGCCGGAGGCCGAGGGTGAACAACCGCCCAACCATGCATCAATCGCATTAGATGCCACCGCCGGAGTGGCTTAATGTGCTTGTAACGTGGGCCCCGCGATGGTGGCGTCGCCAGGAGGGTGGCTACTGTGCATTCAACAACATAAGACAGGGAGTCAGTGCTGTGAGGAAAGAGTTTTACTGCACTTTCGAATCATCGTAGAAAATAACATTTACATACTGATACGGTCAACATAATGAGTAGCTCTACCTAAACAAGAGAGTGCAGCTGCGTGGGTATTACTTTCATACCCGGCGCTGGAGGTCTCCGGTGGAGTGCTCAGTCGCCACGGTGTGTGCATGCATCGAAATTTGCATGCAGCCGCCGGTCACTTGCCCCTTGCCTCCCGCTGACTGGTCCAATGGCGCATCCTATATCCATCTCGGGCTCTCCTATGTCTGAGTTCTGTGCGCCGCTGGTTCTTGTCCCCCCTCCGCGTTTCCATCCGCGCATAGCTGGTCTCCCTGTCGCTGTGCCAATCTTGTGCCTGTTAGACTCGGTCCCCACCTGTGCCCAGTGCTGCTAAGCTGGGGGTCAGGCTCGCTTTGGTACTACCATTTCGGACACGGCATCTATCGTGGATTAATACCTGCTCCAGATTGGATCCAGTGATGCCTTTTGACCAATCGCTGATGCCCATTCCACCTGTCTAATTATTGCCATGTTACAAGATTGTTTCCATCATGAGGGCTGTTTGACTGTTCAAGGTGATTTGAAAAATGTCTGTTGCCACCATTCTGAGGGACACTTTTTGAAATGAGAGAATGTATGTAATCCCAAACCTTATCAGCACTGGGGCATGAAACAGGAAGTTTCCCATTAATGTGCATCACTAGTGCTGTAGTGGTATTTCATGAAGTAAGGTACCCAGCCTTTTGCAAACTGTGTCTCACATCACTGGAAGCTCTACGTTTTTCAACAATATCTGCAGAAAAGTCCTCTTATATACTGCTGAACAGGAAGAGGGTCACAGAATCAGACAGATAAGTTGAGCTTGTTTAGTGGGGGGATTTTTAAAATGGAAAAAAGGAAAGAAATGTTTGTGATTCAGGACTGTGAGGAATGGAAGGAGGGAGGACGTCAGCAGTGGGAGGACTGAGGGTGGGTACAGAGCTGGATCAACCGGCCTGAGTGGCGGGTACAGTGGGCCACGTGGCTGCAGATCTCTGATAGGGAGGCTGTGGTTTTCAGCTGAACACTAAGATGTTTGCAGTCTGCTCCCTCTTAACCACACCACTGAGCAGGAATAATAAATAATAATAATAACAACTTTATTTGTTAATGCACCACTAATATCGAGCTGTAGAAAACACACCAAACGCTAAAATATTTATATAGAAAATACAAGATATAAAAGCTTAGTAAATATTCATGTGTAACCCCCTTGCAAATGGGGGTTCCTAGAAATGCCAGTCTGAGTTTACCTTAGCCCGGTATGGTCTGTCCTTCTCCCGCTGTCTCTCGGACTTCTCCTGACTTGGCCTCTAATTTTTCTGGCTTCCCAGGTCCTGTTTGCTCTTGTGTGTGCCCTAGCTTACAGTCAAATGAAAATCCAGCCCCTCGGGGCTTAAACTGCTGACCGCGGGCTCCCGCTGCAAAAGCGCTGCCTCCAGGGCAGCGGGAGTCGATTGCCAGCAGTGCCTTTGACCGGAGCCGCTTTGTCTTAAGGTCGCCTGGACTGTGCTGTGGTCCCGGATCCTTCCACCTATCTGGGACCCGTGACCGCAGACAGCCTGCTGGGGACCGCCAGATGGGAATTAAAGGAGTTCTGACCGGCTCATTTGAGTATGCCTGTCAGGGCCCCGTCATCTGAATAATGCATAACAATGTATCTGGCTGCCTCCAGGGTAGCTATGTTCAGCTCCAGCCGAAAAGTAAAGAATTAAAATGTTTTACATAATGGAACTGTTGCTGCTTGTTGGGAATATATTGTGCATGTGGGGAAAAGTGTTTAAAGTTAAAATGAGTACCGTTTCCCTGGCAATTTCAGTATCTGGGACTCTGTGTGTCAGCCTATCAGCTGCAAGGGGAGCTTGCATAAGTGCAGTAGTGACAGGAAAAGTAAAAGAGCCATGTTTTTCATCTGTGCAGCGACTGCAAGTACAGCCTTTAAGCTACAGAACTGTGGGGCAAATACTTTTCTGGCTGCACCAGGACATTATTCAGGACTGTATCTAATCTGCTATAAGGGACAGTGGGTTAAGCAGCCATTGCCAGCAGTACAGCCAATTGGAATTGCAGCAACAGAAAGCCAGGACTTGTGGGACATTCACTGCATCTCATGGGTAAGCACCCAAGTGCTTATGGGGGCTTACAGGGACATTATTTTAGGTGCAAATTCCACAACCCAATTGTGCCTCGAGTGTTCTGATTGACAGGTCCTTCAGCAACTTGGAGACATGTCACCCCATCCCTGCTACCAATCAGGAGTCGAGCTAGGAGCTCTATAAAGAGACAATGTTGCCAGTTTGTCTGGAGATTCAGAGGGAGATTCAGAGATGCAGAGCTGAGAGAGACAGAGAAAGAGCAGCAGAGCAGGCTCCAGCCTGCTGGGAGCCCCCCATGGGGAAGGGGCTCAGGCTCCAGCCATGCCATCAGGCCTGGGCCACTTAATTCAGTCCTTTCAGTCTTCAGAGGGCATTTGTTATTTTCTTCAGTTAACTAGTTACAGTAATTGTAGTTTCTGCAACAGCTAGTCTGGAGGTTGCCAATACTGTCCTCCAGAGGCTAGCCTTCCCTCCCACGTCAGGGAACGATGTGGACCGAAGAATCAGATGTCCAGCAGCGGTGAGAGCGCTGACCAGACCAGATGACATCATGCAGTGGTGAGAGCGCTGACCAAGTACCTCAGCGGTGAGAAAGCTGAAGAAGTCTTTAGGATTCATTCGATTGTGGATGAGACCCGTGTAGGACCTGAGTGAGTACCCTCGTACCCCCAGGTGCGAGAAGGAAGCTAGGGGCAATCTTGGGGGCTCCATGCCCATTAAGAAATGTGTGCTGTGAAGTGTGAAGTATTAGTCATCAGTCTGGGCTACTAACCCCATAAGCGACTGCCTAGTTCAAGTAATGGATGTATCTTGTCTGTGGCCCAAATGGCTAAGTTGCAGGTGCAGCAAGATGGCCAGCTTAGGAATCATATAATGTGTAGCCACAGGTTAGAGTCCCATCGTGTGGAGCTGTTCGCCAAGACGCACTTGCCACTTCATGAGACAGGAGGCCCTAGAGCATATTAATGTCTAAGATACCTTAAAGAGAATGTACCTGTGTCTGCACAGAATTTGTGTAAGAGCGCTGGTATAAGTGTTAAATGGCTAGATGTGCTGGATAGGACCCTCTTGTGGATAATGTTCTTGGTATACAGAATGTACTGGATGTGACTGCCTGTGACTAAAGTATGGGATGCTTGATAAAAGTGTTGTTGCCAACTTACTTTGGATGTATGCCTTTTGGTATATAAAGTACTGGATGTGACCGTGTTTAAATCATGCGTTAGGATGCTTGACAGAAGCATCATTCTCATTGTGTTGGATGGGACTTTCAAATATTGTGCTGAATGTTCTGGATGTAAGATCCACATAGTTTGCTCTGGAATGTACAGAAGTCTGCAAGTGCAGGGCAATCCCTGATTTGTTGCTAAAGTGCAGGGCAATCCCTGTTGTGATTGTAAATAGCAATTTGCTGCTTTACAAAAATCTGGTTCCAAGTTGCCCCAACCCTCAAATTAATAGCCGGCCACCTCGACCAGCTGCAACTCCATCAGGACTGCAACATCTTGGACTGTGGTATCTGTTTAACCAGTATGGTAAGAGATTATGGAGTTTCTGCTGTATCTGGGACTGGTACCAGTGTGGTATTATTAATTATTATGTTTAACGCCTGATTTATCAGCAGCTAGATAGCCAGGGCTCTGGATGGCTTAAGTCGAATGGTAAAATGTGATTTATGTCTGCCTTTAATATGTAGCCACCCAGCTGGAGGGTTCACCAGCAAAATCCAAAATGATCTCTGTACATGTGTAAATACGGTAAGATAACCTCTACCCTCCTGTTTCCTTTCTAGCTCCTTTATTTCCCGAAATAAATATCTTGTTGTTGTTGTTTGAAATCCTGTGTGAGCATATTATTAGAGAGACCTTTAATTCAAAATGTTGAAATGTGGGAGCTGTGTCTTGGGGCATGTCTGGGAGGTAACTAGTCACCGTGGGTGGTGTAGCAGCTCAGGGGCTACACCCAGCACCATCTCACCCACGTAAAGCACCCTGAGTGGATGCACTACGCAAAGGTTTTCAAAAATGTTATGAGCTAGCGAGCCAAAACCCCTTAGACTATGTCCAGGGTAGTAGGTAGGGGTGTAACACTGGAGGGTGGTGCCGCCCAGGGGTTACACATGCAGTATACAGAATCAAGTAATCTAGATTAGAAATTACGAAACGCACACAAATACAGATGCGTTTTTAAAGCAGTTTTGAAGCTCTCCACTGTCTGGCACTTTCGTATCCTACAAGGTGGAGAATTCCACAGGTTAGGGGCAGCATAAACAAAGCCTGAGTTCCCGAGGTCTTCAAACGCACCCTGGGAATCTCAGCAATCTCTCATCAGTTGAGCGGAGGGTCGGAGGGGGCAGTAGGGATTCAGAAGCTCTTGCAGGTAACTTGAACACAAACTGTGTAGGGCTCTGAAAGTCAGTAAACCAACTTTAAAGGTGATCCTCCACTGAACAGGCAGCCAGTGCAGACAGCGCAGCACAGGCGAAATAGGGCTGGATCGAGCTGACCCAGACAATAACCTGGCTGCACCATTCTGCACTAGCTGCAAGCGATGGATAGCAACCCCATAAAGCCCCAGGTACATGGAGTTACAGTAGTCAAGGCGCGAGGTCACAAAAGTGTGGACCAGGGTTGGAAGATCGCCAGATGGAACAAGGTGCTTAATCCAGGCGATGTTCCTCAGATGGTAAAATGAGGACTTGACCACAGCTGACACATGTGACTGAAGTGTCAGCATTTCATCAAGTAGATGAGGGATGTGGAACAGGATCAGCCAAATAAGTTAGGCTTGTTTGGTGGGGGGATTTTACAAGGGGGGAAAAGGGAAAGAAATGTCTGTGTGATTCGGGGACTGTGAGGAATGGGAGGAGGAAGGACGTCAGTGGTGGGAGGATTGAGGGTGGGTGCAGAGCTGGACCAGCTGGCTTGAGTGCTGGACACAGGCGGGCCACTGTGGCTAAAGACCTCCAATAGGGAGGCTATAGTTCCTATTTAATACCCATAAATCCAAGTGCCCCCAAAGTGTGAGTGCCACAAAGCAGGAGTACCGCATCTAACTGTGTGGCATCTAAGGGCATCGGAAGGACATCTGAAGGAAAGACTGCAGGCCACAGGCAAGGAAAGACTGCAGGCCACAGGCCCACACTGCTCAAAGGAGAGTAGGTAAGTGTAAAAGGAGGGCAGAAAGTACACTGTAAGGTGTTGGTAGGGGTTTGCATCTGATTTCTATCTAGGGTCAGCTTTTAACTACAGTATATAACATATTAAGGGAAAGGGCAGCTGGTTCCTATCTGGGATCAGCCCACAAGGGTAGCACAGGCATGGGAGTGCAGCTGGTCCCTAGCTAAGGTCAGTTTACATTTGTACTGAGGTTCAAGGAAGCATAAGGAAGGAAGCATAGCTAAGTATAATAATAGAGAAGGGTTAAAAAGTTAATATGTGGAGGGGGCATGCATTGGGGCAGGGTGAAGTGAGTAGAGTGGTGGAGTGCATGGGTGTGGGGCAGCAATGTTTCTGGGAAGTCTCTGGGAGGTGGGGGGTGCCTGGTTTGTCATCATATTAGAAAAGGGGCGCCTTGCTATGCAAGGTGGAGATGCAGGAAATGGTAGGAATATAAAAGTTCAAATGCTGCAACCCCCCAGAATGCAACAGGCAAACTCTGGGGGACAGCGCAAAGAAATCATCAGGATATGCAGTTAGATTCGTCCACAGTGCAGTTTACTATGTGGCACTTAAAAGAGGGCATTAACATTACCCTCTACGTTTAACCTCTATTTAAAGGCTTTCTCAGGAGTTTGCCTAAACATAAGTTTAGTGTATTCAAATAATATGGTTTGCTTATTGTCATATTAAGCAGCTGAGGGCAGAGGTTTAGCAGCTGAAGCAAGGGATAGGAAGTGTGCCAGTGGGGGAAGAGGTTCAGGAAGAAGGTAAGGGGACAGCAAATGTACAGGGTCAGGTGGGAGCACAAGAGGAACAGGAGGGAAAGCAGGAGGCAGATGGGAAAGGACAGCAGTATGGGCAGAAAGGTGGGAGGGCCCAGGATGGGGGGTTACGGTGGTGATCTTGGGGAATTCAATTGCGAAAAGGGTGAGATGGGGGACAGGCTAAATCCTAAAAGGGTAGAATGCATGCCAAAGATGATGCCAGAGAGGGTAGGGCCTCTAGTGGAACAGTATGTGGGACAGGGAGGAGAGAAACCTCATATTATAGTGCACCAGAGTATGAATGTCCTTGCAGGATGTGAAGTGGGAGTAGAGCAAAATAGGTTCAAGAAGGTGGGGAGAATCTGCAAGATAGAAGGGAAGTTGTTAGCCTTCATGGAGATGCTTCTGGTCCTGAGGGCTAGTTCAGCAAGGAAGGAAAGAATTGCTGAATTTAATGAATGGCATTGAGGGTGGTGTGAGGCAGAAGGGTAGAGGTGCTCTGGTGGTTGGAAGGGGGACATGGGATAACAAGAGCCTGTATGCATCGGACAGGTTACAACTAAGTAGAAAGGGCACAAGGGCCATGAACAGAAAGCTGGAGAACTTCATGATTAAAAATCTAAATTTAAACTGATGGATGGGGAGCAGGGTGCGCCGCACCATTAGTCACCTGGTGGAGAAGGCTGATAGGCCTCCTGCCCACCCCCAAAAGCAGGACAGCAGGAGGAGGGGAGGGATGGGGAAGAATGGGGGGACCAAGGAAAGAAGGGGAAGAATGGAGCAGGTCAGGAGTAAGGGGGTCCGCAGTCATGGTGGAGGGTAGTGTCTCTGAATGCCAGAAGTCTAGGGAACAAAACAGCAGAATTGCAGTCATTGATGGCCGATGGAGAGGTGAATATAGCAGCCATCACAGAGACATGGGCCACACAAAACCCCGACTGGGATCTAGCAATTCCTTGGTATAAAATGTATAGAAAGGACAGGGGGACAGGAAGGGGGGGCGGCACTGTACATGAAGGAAGGTATAATTTGCATCAGAAAGGATGATGCAAAGGGCAAGCCTGAAGTGTTGTGGGTGCAAATCCAATCTATGAAAGAGAGGAAATGAAGGAGGGGGTGGTCTACAGACTGCGTTCCTAGGATGAGGAATTAAATTGGGTAATGGGGTCCCAGATCATAGTTATGTCCAGCAGGGATGAAATAGTAAAATTGGGGGACTTCAGTCTATCTGGGGTGGACTGGAAAATCCCTACTACCTCCTGCACTGGGGGACAAGTACTGCAGGATGCTTTATAGAGTACTTTCCTGACTCAGGATGTCATGGAGCCTACTAGGGCGAAGGCCATTTTGGATCTGGTCCTGTCCAACTATGTGCACATGTTCAGGAAGTGATGGTGGATGTACTGCTTGCAGGAAGTGACCATAGCATGGTGTGGTTTCACCTAGACGTGGACAGAATGATGATCAGGACCAAGATGAGGGTCTTGGACTTTTGGAGGGCTGACTTTGATAGGATGGGAGACGTTCTGCAAGGACACTTTGCTGGGATCGGAGCGGGGAAGGATGTATGTAACCCCAGGGGGCTCTATCCCAAGGGCTACTACCCCTGCCTGCTTTGCCACCAACAGGTTGAGGGGCCTGGATCCAATGACGGGTGCCTCCACCAAGAGGTCGGGTTGGAACAGTCAAAAATGACTCGGTCACAGTCCTCTGGGTCACTGCAACCCCCCTTTCCTTCCACTAGTGGCCCACGAATGCTTCCCACACCACCGTGATGACTTACACTTACCCCTGGAATGGATTGGCCAACATATGGCGAAGGATCCCTGTAAAATAAGATGCAGTAATACCGCAACCCATGTACAAGAGGGGACACAAACACTCAGTTCAGACAGTATACCTTGCAAACAACAAATTTGATTTATTGAAGGAAATAACAAGGATGGGGAGATCAGGTTGATTAGCTTAACACTCTAATATATATATATATATGTATGTATATATATATATATATATATATATATATATATATATATATAGCACTGTGCACAGGCCAAACCTATAAGTCACTGTCTCTGGGTACCCAGGCAATACAAGGCTAGCCTATTTGGTGCAGCTGGTTGGTGCCCTGACGAAGAAAACAAGTATTTGATACCTAAACTGATTAAGCTGAGCCAGCAGGCTCAGTTCGTGCAGCCAACAGAGCAGCCAGACAAATATTGCCCTCACAATGAACATCTGACAGGGAGCTACCCTGATTTAGTACTCACGACTCCTGCAGAATGATCTCTCTCACACCACTCGCAGGACCGAGCCTGAGATCCAAACATTTCTCCACACATTTATATGAAGAGCAGAGGGGTACCATACCAGGCAGCTGCTGCATACTCCCGATCGCTTTCACTGCAAAAACCGGGCCAAATGATGCAGCTTCACTCGTCCTGACAGGCGGAAGCTTGACCAAACAGATTCTCCAGTCCTCACAGGGTGAGCCTGGTAGGTAGCTGTAAACGACAGCCTCCTCCGCCTGCACTCCTCCATGGATTTTGTCTGTCCTTCTGGTGATGCTATCGTCCGACCTCTTGGCCTGCTACAAGCGCTTCCCGCCAAGACTTTCACAGTGCAGGAGCCAGAGCTCCTTCTCTCTTCACGATCACCAATGACTCTGCCCCTCCAGGACAGTTCAGGGCAGTTTCCTCTCAGCCCCACAGGCTCCGGTTGGCTGCTTTTCTCCTGCCAGTCACAGCATACGCCCTCTACTGGTGCAAAAAAGGTGCCAGCGTCCAAACTACACTTCCCAGAAGCACCTACCATATATCCCCCTTGGTGGCAGGCTCCCCGTGAGAGTCCAAGTTCTGGTTGACTCAAGCGGTCTCCATTTTAAGGTCCCCCTCCCCCAATTGGCCCATTTCAGTAGTTCAGGTCCAAAATGGCAGGGACAGACACACAGAGTCCCAGCTGCAATAAAGGCAGGTTAAACAAACTGCATTTTTATGTTTGCTTGCACGCATGTGCAAGAAACATAGTGCCATCATCTGAGTTTTTCAGAGGTGTGTCAGCATCTTCCAATTCAGTCAATGTGTTTGCAGGCGTGGTCACAGTTCTCCAATCACTGCTGAAGCTGTCTATGACAGCAGTTGAAAATGCAGTGGCATACAGTTGAAAGAGGGAGCTACGCTTCAGTGAGCAGCTCCTCCCCCCACACACACACACACAGATCAACTGTGTCGGTTGCCTGATAGGATGGTGTAGTCTTGTCTAGCTTAGAGAGACAAGCCACACATCATTACTTTTATAAACTGTTCCCTGCCAAAGCAGGATCACCAAAATGTGTGGGTGCCTAACAGTCCTTACACATGCCAGCTCTCCAAAGCACACCTTCATGGACTCCATGGGTTCTAATCCTCCAGAAAAAAAATACCTCAGCATTTGATGTGAAAACTCAGACTTCTTGTATGTGTAATTCCAAGCATTTTCTCTTACTAGACTCTGTCAATGTGAACTCCTGCTGCTAAAACCTATGCAAACAAACTTGAGCGTGCTGTACTACCTGCAGCTGAAGCAAGAACAGCCAGAATGCACAAAGGAGGACATACTGCTATGCATTTCAGAAGCGGCCAGTGGGGGAGGTTTTCATGACTGAAGCACTTTAATGCACCTTTTAGTGCTGTCATATACACACCCCTGTGTGGTAATTCACTAAACTGCACACTTAGTCTGGTAATGCAGCTTCAAAATATTTTTTTTTTCTCTGAATTGCCGTGAGCTGGCATTTAGATAGAATCACACAGCTCTTTCTCAAATCAGATGCTCAATGAAGTCACATCACCTTGTGACCCTAAACATCTTAGGGTTGGACATGCCCCCTAACAAAATAGCGAAACTAGGTATAGAAAAAGAAAACACAAATTCAACCGTAGCTCACAATCAATCCACCCTTTCTCCAGTGAATCTGAAGCCGCCTAACAGCCCACCCTGGGTACTCATGCACTCTCCACCCACACAACATATGGTCGATAGGTGCTGTTGCATTTATTTCATAATTTCCTGATCCTGTTGCTGCCACCATACTGATACAATAATACTTTCTATGGCTCGAAAACTGCTTGACATTAGCTGAATTATAAATGGCATCCCTGTTTGATGCTGTGGTGCGGAATATGGTGGTGCTCAAATTTTAAGCCAAGTATTACATGCAAATATGTTGTTGTTGACTCATGTCACTTACCATTTTATACATCTATTGATTTTTTCAATTCACTTTTGCTGACAAATGTTGATCGCAGGGATTCTGGTGTCACAATTCAGTTCAGCGACGCGTAACATCTTAGTGCAGATGCTAAGTAACTTTTAAAATGCTGAAAAAGTTAACAGCGATGAAAGTGCATGAACTTCTTTCTTTCGTGTCTGGAGTTGTAGTGGTGTTATTGGCAAGTACATGTCCCTTTGCTCCAGATCTATCAGTGAGATGTCTATTCTGTGCAATGGACAGTGGCTGAATGTTATCAGCCGACAGTTTTCATTTCATTATCAACAGATAAATATTCAGGGCTTTGCAAATGCAACGTTGCTGGTAGCACAGTTTCATGCCCCCAAGTGTCTCATCAGTTAGTGGTTATATCTTAACCGATGATCACAAAAAGTATGAAAACATTTGCCGCTGAGTGATGTACATGCCAATCCATCTAAGCACCTTTAGGCTGCAAACATAATTTAAACGTATTGGGATTCTGGACCGTGTATCACTCCTTGGCACAGTAACAGGTTAATAAGTTTAAACACATTCTCAGGACATTGTTTCAATTGCCCCTCTCCCACTACAATCCTGGTCACCTGAAATAAACCTGACATTTTAGTATCTGTTTACATATTGGCTCAGTTAGGCAATCAACGCTGTAAGAACATAAATGGACATATAAATGGGGACTATAAGAACATGGTCACCTGAAATAAACCTGACATTTTAGCGTCTGTTTTACGTCTTGGCTCAGTTAGGCAATCAGTGCTGTAAGAACATAAATGGACATATAAATGGGGACTATAAGAACATGCCGTGGGTGCTTCTGCCTTAGTCCAGCTGTGCAACATCAGCCTGAAGCTCAGGTAGAGCTTACTGTCTACCACTTTGTTCACCCCTACATGTACCTGTACCATTTCACATCCTCCCTTGCCTTAGTCCAGCTGTGCTACATCAGCCAGAAGCTCTGGTAGGGCTTACTGTCTACCACTTTGTTCACCCCCCCATGTACCTGCACCATTTCACATCATTCCTTGATCTACAGTGCATGGATCCCTCATTCATACGTCACATATGCACGCACAAAAAGAAAAACGGTCTTCAAAAATTAAGATACATTTATTATGTTTGTTATGTTTGCTTGCACGATGCAAGAAACATAGTGCCATCATCCGGAGATTTCGAGGTGTGTCACCCGCTTCTTCCAATTCAATCAGTATGTTGGTAGCGTTCCTGTAAGCTATCGCATGATGGAGCTGTCTATGACAAGCTCCAAAATGCAGTGGCATAGTGTCAAAGGGGAGCTACGCTTCAGTGAGCAGCGATAAGATATCGCTTTGTCTGCGCGCAGCTCCTCCTCACACACACACGCACATGCAGGTGTGCGCGCCCGCACGCACGCACACACCGCAGCCGACGGGGTGCCCAATCCCTGGCCAGCTGTGCTGCGCCCCCGCCCCCTCAAAGCCCAAAGCCTTCCAAATGCCATTCTGGGTGCCCACCCCAGCGTGGCAATTCATGATATAGCCAGGGTGCCCAATCCCTGTCAGCTCCACTGTCCTCACCCCCGAGTACTGGGTGCCACGCTGGAGCCCACCCCAGAGTGGCAATCAATGCTTTGGGTGACGGGGTGCCCAATCCCCATCGGCTGAATGCCCCCAACTGTCCTTGTGCCATGCTGAAGCCCACCCCACCGGGCAAACATCCTGCGCCGTCATTGGAAACAAAAAGAACACTCTGAAAAAACGGTCCTACGAGTCTCCCTGGCCCTCTCCCACAACCCGCACCCACCCACTGCACAACCTGCTTCCCCACAGCCCACCTCACCCCATACTTACCTCTGGACCCGGCGCGACGATCTTCGTGGACTGGAACACGCTCTGCACTCTTCAAAGCCGACCGCGAACTGAGGAAATGCCGTAAGCTGTATAATGGGTAGATAGGGGTTTTCAACTTTGTTGCATATCTCAGGCATTTTTGGAATTTTTGCACCAAATTTTCAACATTGGGTTTTGGGACCCTTCTCATGAATGATGTCACTGTCATGGGCGTTATTCAGGGCCGAAGGGTGATTTAAAGTCACTCTTGGAAATCATCTTCGAGACAGTTAATGAAATGACACTGCAAGTGTTCATAAGGTGGGCTCAAAAGCCTATTTTGAAAATTTGGTAAAAAATTTCAAAAACGACTGTTTTACGAGCCTGCGTTGTGCAGTTCCTATGTACGCTCGTAAGTTCGTGAACTTTCAATATTTACACTCCAGATTATCAACATTGCCATTTTACCACACCTCCTTATGAGCAGTATAGCTGTCATTTTTCACATCTTGCCCAAAATGTGTTTCCGCCCATGTAGCGCACAATGGCGTAGTCGATGTGCGAAATCAATGTATGGGACACATTAAGAAAATCACAGTGACACTGTTCATGGGCAGAGGTCTTAAATGGCTAAGTTGAAAATTTGGTGAAAACATTCCTAAAATGACTGTTTACGAAGGCGTGCTATGCAGTTCCTATGCATGCTCATAAGTTTGCAAATTTAATATTTTCATTCAGATTTTCAACATTGCCATTTTATTACACTTCCTTACGAACAGTACAGCTGACATTTTTCATATGCTGCCCAAAATGTGTTTTCGCGCTTAGAAGCACAATGGTGCTGTTGGTGTGGAAAGCAATGTTTGGGACAGATTAAGAAAATCACAGTTACACTGTTCATGAGCAGAGGTCTTAAAATGGCTATGTTGAAAATTTGGTGACAAAAGTCCATAAGATGACTGTGTTACGAGTGAGCATTGCGCAGTTTCCACGCACCCTCGTAAGTTCATGACTTTGTAATATTTTAAGTCCAGAGTTTCACCAGTGGCATTTTTCCACACTGCCTTATTTACAGTACAGCTGTCATTTTTCACAACATAGCCGAAGTGTGTTTTCACACTTTCAGCACAGAGATGCGTGGTCGCTGTGGGAAATTATTGTTCGGGACAGATTAAGAAAATCACAGTGACACTGTTCATGATTGGAGGCACCAAAATGCCTGAGTTGACAATCTGCTGTAAAAAATATCCCCAGCCTAATTATATTACGGGTGTGTGTTGCATAGTTTCTATGTACGCTCATGACTTCACCATTTTTTTAAATATTTTTACTGCAGATTTACAACATTGCCATTTTCTACACCTCCCCATGAACAGTACAGCTGTCATTTTTTACATCCTGTTCGGAATGTTTTTGCACCTGTGGTGCTAAATGTCGTAGTCGCTGTGTATAAGCAGCTTTCGGCTAAGAAACTGATATTTCCCCTGTTCATGAGGTGGGTTCACTAAAAAAACCACGTTGAACATTTGGAGTGAAAATACCAACGAATGCCTGAGGTATTAGGGTTTCCAACCATAACGCCCAACCCTGTAGAGAATGACAGGCATCAGGGTGTGACTTGGGACTCTTGCCTGTAATGCCCATACCATTCCACACCTGCAGCCAGTGAGAAGCATTGAGGTATGCCTTGACCTTGGCCCCAAAGTTCACCCCATTTTCATATCGCACCCATCCCACTGTATTTCCTAATGGAATGGGGTGCGATAAGGACCAAAGACCCAAGGAACACCGTGACACTTGCCACTGTCTGCAGGGTGGGTGTACTGAAATGGCGTGGCTGTTATGGCTGACGACCCAAACGCACACCCCAATGCCTGTCACCTCTGCAGGGTGGTGGTGGGTTGGCTCACTTCAATACTTCACTGCCATTACTATTACACAGCTCTGTAACTTCTACACTACCACTGCCAATGCCAGCAAGCAAACATTCGACATTGACAAATGCTTGTTACTGTTATGCTACATACTTCCCAGCAAACAGTTACATCCTTTCAATTAGGCTCCTCTGCTCTCTTAGCGACTGCAGAAGTGGAGCAATTTGAACAGCAGCTCGAGTGGGAGTCCAGCAGTAAACCCACAGCCCTTGCAACCATAATTAAGCCTGCAAGCAGGCAGCTCTTAAAGAGACAGTACCAGAGGCTCTAAAAGCACTCATAGCGCCTACATTTAAACGGCATTTCGCCAAACGTCAGTTAGGGAGGGAGGGAGTACTTAGGAAAGCCCCAGAAAGGCTTTTTAGGAACCCCCATTTGTAGGGGGCTACATGTAGAACAGAAATGGGCCATAATAAAGAAGGAATTGAAGAAGGTCACTAACGAGCGCCTCAAAACCAAAAGTAAGAATGCTAAAGCCAAAAAGAAACAGCTGGCTCAGCAAGGAGGTGGCAACAGTGGTGGAGGACAAGAAGGCAGCCCTTAGAAAGCACAAGAGTACTCAGAAGGAGGAGGATAGGTGGACCGCGCCCACATCAAGAGAGGCGAGCAGGGCACTAAAGGAGGCAAAGGCCACAAAGAGATCCAGCTACCCCAGGGGGTAAAAGCGGGTGAGAAGGCCTTTTCAGGTATATAAGGAGAACAAAACATAAAGGATGCAATTGTAAGACTGAAAATGAGTGGAACGATACAAAGGCTATCCGGATTCTTAGACAGCTATGTGGCTAGGCACAGACTGGCTGATATGGATGTGCAAAATGCTGAAGCCATGCTTTACTATACTAGACAGAAATACTATGCTCACGGAATAGAGCAGGGTGCTTGTTAGTCCTGTAACTGACAAACAGCAGGCAGACAGGTATGTGACCTTAGACTTTAGGATTTAGGGCATTTACAGATGGCCAAAACTTTTAGGATTTCTTTATTTAGAAGACTGCAGGATTGGAAAAAGAAAATACATAAACATTCCTGCCTGCTCGCCTCCCACTGTGACTCCCCACACTCCAGCGGCAGCCACCACGGGACATGCTGCCCACAGAGCCACCTGGAGCAGCTTTCACATTTAAGGCTATACCCTACTAGTGATATCTCCACAGCAACTGGCAGCCATTGCAACTCCCCAAACCAGAACACACAGTCACCTACCATAGCTTTAGAGAGGAAAATGTCTGGGGTACCTGCAGTTAGAGGAGTCCAGCTAAAGGTCAGGAATCAGATGGAAACAGACAGGGCTTAGCAGTGGGTGGAAAGAGGGACATGAATGCTGCGCCTCTTGCTGGAGTGCCTCTTCAGAGATGGGACAAAGCCCACCCTGAGATCCCTCAGTGACTAGCTGCCGTAGCAGCCCCGCAACCTATCATGTGATGCTCTGAGGGAGATAAGTAGGTCCACAAAATAGGAAACGCATGATTGCTTGGCTTCAGAGAGGAAAAATGTCTAACTTGGGAAAGGGGGCTTGCAGTTACAGGAGCCTAGCTGTAAGTCAGATGGAACTAGATGGATTACATTGGCGGTGGAAGGAGGGAAGGTTTGATGTTTCCTTGAGGGTTCCCTTTCTGGAGCAGCTCTCAGATATAGGGCTAAGTCCCACCCTGATGTCTCCTCGTGATTGGCTGCCGACTGATTATATACTTTCTCCACATCAGAGATGCAGAATAAAAAGCAAGCGCCCCTGTGGTGCCGAGAGGCAAGGTGACCACTCCGCACACTGGTAACCTGGTTTGCACCCCAACCCACAGTGTCAGGCGAGAAGCCGTCAGGGGTATGACAGAGTGTTGTGTGATGCTCTCCTACTTGGAGATAGTTCAGCAATATCTGCCCTTAGAGCTGCTCCTGGTCGTAGGCATGTGGCATGACGTGGGTGACAACATGCCAAGCACACTCCCACCTGAGGACACTGTCATGGAATGCTTGGAGGGAGGTGAGTGGGGCCACAGAAATATCAAACTCAGCTGGATCAGATACTTTGGATGATAGCCTCCACGTAACCGAGCCCTAACACTACCAGACCCTGCTCTATGGTGTGCGTGCTCCACATCCCAGAGCTCAAGGATTTCAAGGTGCTTCTCCCGCTTCTCCATTGGCCAAGGAGGGGTTGGAGCCCCCAAGAAGTGACATAACCAGAACCCTAAGACCAGGTGCCACCATGGGAGTCAGAAGGGGTGTATTTGGTGCCAACAACGACTCTGGCAGGCAGAGGTATGGACCAGTCGAAACCAGACAGGCAACAGAAAAGCACCAAGGCCATGGGATGGAGGTGAAAATAATAACAAAAAAAGGTTAGGTATGGAACAGCTGTTGAACTTGGTGTGCACGGTGAGTGAATGCCTTTTTACGATTAAAGGGCCAGAAGCCAGCACAACGCAGAGGTTTAGGTTCAAACTTTGAACCCTGTCTTTAAGAAGATTTCTCTGATTCTGTGCCTATGGCAAAACAAAAAAATCTTTAGTAAATAGTATCCCTAACTGTCTCAAAGCAACCTGGAGGCTATATGCGATGCAAACAACTTTAATAGCCCAACAAATGCCACAATTTTAGAAAATGTCTAAAACAAAACATGTTTACAATTAGACATTTTGTATGAAAACTGCCTGGTGTGCTGAGGGCGGAGAAGCAAATAATGGTACTGTTTTTCATTTCTAGATCTCACAAAGCAGCCTGACAAATGAGGGAGCGCTTCTTTAACAAGCACTATACAACCCTACATATCTTGGTAATAATCCCTAATCTCACTAACCAACATGATATTAAGTGCAGGTTATTGTCCCGGGGGACCGGTTATCAGTGTGATAACCCACAGTCAATCCACAAAACTGCTGATTGTAATCAGAACAGCTCCATAAAACTGCCCTCTCTGTGTCCCTTCCCCCACTCCTTATGGCTTTGACCTTGGAAGAAATGTGAGGCACGGAAGTCTGTGTTGTAAACACTGATATTACGAGTCCCATACCATGCCTAGTATTAGTTGTCACTTTGGAATAAAACTAAAGTCATGTTGCAACACTGGATACAAGTGGGTCCTGACAAGCATATCCCTATCTGTCTGTAATTTTTTGGGGAAGAATGCTCTGGTATTTATTCCGAGCTGTTGACTGCCTGTCCAAGTCTAAACGCCGCCACGCTTATCTTGTCCCATCAACTTTACTTACACACTGGTCACACTGACCAGTCCCCCTCAAGACCATCCCCCTGGTCCCTTGCTGTCATCTTGTCGAGGTGTCACTGGGTACTACTTAGTTCCTCCCTTGGAATTGAGTCTCCCAAGACTACCAGGGATTGTGTCATGCCTTCCTCACTCAGTACTATCCTTCTCACTGGTCCCTTCCAGGGGCTAGTTCTCTCCCAAGTGGTCCCTGACCCCTCTCAGTTAACGGGGGACAACTGGAACATGTCTGTCCCCTGCGAGGTGTTTGACTTCACCTTCTCTAACCTCCTGGCACATGATAAGCCACCCCTCTGCCTTACCTGCTGCCTTGATTTCAGATGCCTACTGTATCCCTCCCTGGTGAGGAGATGCCCAGCCCGTAAGCCCATGACCAGAGGTACCACCTCCAGATGGCATCTCCACTGGCTCTTCCTGGTGATTCTAGCCCTGGCTGGTGACAATGAACTCAGTCCTGGTCCTACCTATTAGGCCTCCTCAATACCCGTAGAATGGAGGTTGGGCAAGGGGTTAAAATTTGCTCACCTTAATATTCACAGTCTATTGCCCAACCTGGATGAACTCGCCATCTGGGCTGCACACTATAAGCCTGACATTCTTGGCATTACAGAGACCTGGTTAAAACCCTTGATCCCTGACTTAGTCTGTGTGCTTCCTGGCTTTGAGCTCATAAGACAGGATCAGCTGCGAAACAAGTGGGGTGGAGGCATTCTAATATACTACAGGAGTCATCTTAAAGTGTCTCTGGTGAAGCATCAGCAGTCCCTCTCTGTCCCCATGTAAGCTGCTCCATGTTATGCTGCCACTTGGGAATACTAAGAAGCTACGTGTTGTATGTACATACAATCCCCTAAGGGTGCGCCTACTTGGCCTTACCCACCTCCTGGATACGCTGGTCCCAGTGTGTCGGAGACAATGAACTTTAATCCTAGTAGATGTGAACCTGAACTGGGCCAGAGGCAATTCAAAGCAGTTTGAGCCTCTACTTGCAAATCTAGCCCTAACACAGCTTATCCAGGAGCCTACTAGATGCTCGACTAATGGTACCACAAGCTCTCTACTGGACTGGATTCCGTCTAATCGTCCTGAGAGGATGAGCTCTGCCGGAACTCTATCCGATTCCATCTCAGATCACACCCTGGTTTTCTGTGTTTGGAAAATCCCCTCCCTAAAAATTCCCCACAAAATTATTCACATCAGAAATTTCTCTAGGTTTGACCTGGTGGCATTTCAGGAGGATCTGAGGCTCACTGATTGGTCAGGGTGTTTAATGCTCCTGATCCCTCTACTGCTGCCACCCAGTTTCTCAATACCTTTGGTGCCCTGCAGGACAAACATGCCCATATTATTAGGCGGAGGGTAAGGGTGTCTGCCACAAAATGGTTGCATGGGAGCCTCTTAACCCTTATGTGGGCTAGAGGTGTAACCCCCCTACAAATGGGGGTTCCTAAAAGCCATCTAGGAGCTGCCTAAGCGTTCCCCCTGGTGGTTGGTGTTTGGCACTTAAGCCGTTTGAATGGCTCTGTGAGTGCTTGTAGAGGCTACACATACTGTCTCTTTAAGAGCTGTCTGCTTGCAGACATAATTAATGCTCATGAGGGGGACTGTGTGTTTCCCTGCTGGAGTCCCGCTCGAGCTGTAATGTAATTGTCCCTCTTTGCTGTCGCTGAAAACGCAAGGGGAGCCCACTCGAAAGATGTAACTATTTGCCTGCAATCATTTAGAGTAATAGTGAAAATGCAGCTGTTTAACCTGCCTTTGTTGCAGCTGGGACTCTGAGTGCTGTGGCCCCTCCATTTTGGACCAGGACTGTCTGAGGGGTCCAGCAGGAGCAAGGGGCTATCTAAAATGGAGTAAATAGCGACCAACCAGAATCAGGACTCTTAATGGAGCCAGCTGACCAATAGGGATACAGCTAGTAATTCTGGGAAGTGAAGTCTGGACTATGGTGCCTTTTTTGCACCAATGAGGACAGTAGTGAGTAACTGGCATCTGCATCCCACCAATGGGATCAGGTGGTGCCCGAACTGGATTCTCTACCCAAACTGCCCAGGATCAGAGCCGTTGATGATCGTGAAGGCAGAAGGAGGTCTGGCTCCTGTGCTGTGGAAGTCTTTGCGTGGAAGCGCGTGTGTCAGGCCAAGAAGTCCGGACGACAGCATCGCCAGAAGGAGGCGGACAAGATCCGTGGAGGACTGCAGGCAGATGAGGGCTGTACGTTTACAGCCAACCACCAGGCTCACCCTGTAGAGGACTGGAGAATCTGCTTCAATCACGCCGGTCTGTCAGGACAAGTGAAGCTGCACTTTTGGCCTGTGGCAGTGAAGCATCGAAGTATACAGCAGCTGCCTGGTATGGTACCCCTCTGCTCTTCTCATAAATGTGTGGAGAAGTGTTGAATTCCAGGCTCGGTCCTACGAGAGCGATCTTCCTACTGGAGTCGTGAGTACTAAATCAGGGTAGCTCCCTGTCAGAAGTTCACAGTGAGGGCAAGATTTGTCTGGCTGCTCTACTGGCTACACGAACTGAGCCTGCTGGCTCTACTTAATCCTCTTAGGAATCAAATGCTTGTTTTCTTGAAGGAAAATATATATGTATATAAGGAATATATATATTAGAGTGGTAAGCTAATCAACCTGATCTCCCCCGTCCTTGTTACTTTCCCCTCAATAAACCAGATTTGTTGTTGCAAGGTACACTGTTTGAACTGCGTGTTTGTGACACACTTTGTGCATGGATTATTGTATAACTGCACCTAATTTTACAGGGGTTCCTCAGCACCAGGTTGGCCATCCCAACCTTGGGGTAAGTGTGAGTCAAAACAATAGTGTGGAATCCTGGTGAGCCACTAGTGGGAAGAAAGGGGTTGCAGTGACCCAGAGAGCTGTGACCAGGTCATATTTGCCTGTTTCTACCCCGACCTCTGGGTGGAGGCACCCGCCATTGGATCCAGGACCCTCAACCTGTTATTAGCTGAGCAGGCAGGGTAGTAGCCCTTAGGATAGCTGTGCAGTTCAGGTTACAGAGACAAGTGCTGGGCCCGCCTAAAAGCAGCACCTTGATCAGTCCATCTTTCAATAATTTAGAAAACTTAGAAACGAGTGCAAAGAGCCATCAGGGTGGCTAAGAGTGACTTCTGTAAGTCTGCCCTACTTAGCTCTGCCAAGGACCCACATAGGTTCTGGAGGAACATAAAAACCTTGTCAGTGGCTCCTCTAACTCAGGGGTATCTGACATGATCACTGGTATGCCTCTTGCAACAATTGCAAATCATTCTACATTTCTTCAGATATAAAAGAATTGAATACTCATGTCTGTAATTGTTGATTACCTTTTAATGTACTGTAAAATTGATAAGATCTCTGTCTTTATATAAAGACAAGAGTATTTTATACTTTTTGTTGCTATATTAGTAATATTTATGCTGTTGTGTTTTGTGTATGTGTTAACAAGGAACCTTATTGTATGTATTTAGATAGGGATTACACAGGTCTGTCTTGTAATCTGTACTTCTGTCCAAATGACATGTATTACCTGTTTAAAATAACATTTTACCTACCTACCTACCTACCTACAATCTACTCACAATTGCAAATGCTTTAATTCCCACTTTTCTGACCTATCAGCACTCTCCTCCCTTTTCCCTCGGCCGGTGAGAGCACCAGTGGCCCCTCAGCCCCTGCCCAGCATGAGATTCACCCCTCCCGTCCATTATTCTGTCTCAGGGCTGTGTCTGTCATGGAGATGCAGAGACTTCTCTCTGGTCTCTCCCTGCACTCCAGTGCTGGCCTTGATAACCTGGAGCCCAAGCTTCTGAAGCTAGGCACCCCCCACATTGTCTCCCCAGTGGTGCATATCCTCTACCTGTCCCTTGCCATGGGGGTTATTCCTGACATCTGGAAGGTGTCGAAGATTGTACCTGCACTGAAGCAGGGAAATCCTAAAGTCCCGGATAACTATCGGCCGATTGCCATCCTATCGGCTGTTAGTAAGCTCCTTGAGAAAGCTGTGGCTGAACAACTCTCACAGTACATTCAGGCCCATGAGCTGCTGTCCCCAGCTCAGCATGGCTTTCAAAAGGGTACAGCACGTCCTGCCTGCCCTGGTCTCTGTCTCATCTACCATCAGGCTGCCATGGACCAGGGCAAACTCTCCTGAGCTATATTCATTGACTTGTCTAAGGCCTTGACCTTGTAGACCATGCATTGCTCTGCACTCAGATGCGGTCCCTTGGTCTGTCCCTCCTGCCCTGAAATGGCTAACAAACTACCTTCAGGGCAGAGTACAGCTGACCAAATTCAACAAGGTCCTCTCCGATCCTACTCTGGTGACCTCAGGTGTCCCTCAAGGCTTGGTCTTGGGGCCCCTTCTCTTCTCTCCTCTCCTCTCTATTTGTTAACCATCTCCAGCCACAGTAACAACCTGTAGTGCCACCCTTTATGCGGATGATCTGGTTATCCTGGCACACTCCCGGGACATTGCGACTCTCAATCTCCAGTAGACTGAGGACTTTAAGAATATTCAGTCCTGGGTAACCAAACACAAACTAGTCCTCAACCTGAAAAAAACTCAGGCCATGCTGTTTGGGTCATCAGCCAAGATAAAAGCCTCTCCTGCCCCTCTGCGCATCAATGATGTGGATGGTGCTCCCCTCCTAACTGCAACTTCCATCAAACACCTTGGGGTGACACCTGACCCCCAACTGGACCTAGGGAGTCACATCCTAAATGTCTGCAGAACTGTAAACTGTAAACTGGGTCTGGCCTACAGGGCAAAGAAAAATCTGACATCTGCTGCTCATCTGGCATTTGCCAGAGGTGTGCTGCTTCCCTCGCTCAGTTATGGCCTTCGCCAGTTTGCCCGCACCTCCAAGGCTCTCCTTACTCAGTGGCACACGACCTACAATAATATCTGTCGTTTTGCCCTGGCAGCCCCTCGCCTCACCCTTCACTGCAAGCTATATGAAAAACTAGGCTGGCTTTCCCCGGCAAATCACTTGAACAATGGGCTGGGCTGCTTCATAGAAACATAGACTTTGACAGCAGATAAGGACCGCTAGGCCCATCTAGTCTGCCCATTTCCCTACCTACAGGATAGGCCGCAGATCCTAGTTAACCAACAGCCTATATCTTCCTGCCCCCCACAAGAATTGCCTTATGTCTGTCCCATGCATTCTTGAATTCTCCCACAGTTTTAGACCCCACAACTTCTCAGGAAGGCTGTTCCATGCATCCACTACCCTCTCTGTGAAATAATACTCACATTGCCTCAACTGCCTCCTTCTATCTTTTAAATTGTGTCCCTTGTTCTTGCAAGTCTTTTCTGAAAGATGCTACCCTCTTGACTTTGTTGATTCCTTGAGGTACTTGAAAGTTTCTATCATGTCTCCTCTCCTTCTTTCCCTAAGGGTACAAGCATAAGCCCTTTAGTCTCTCCTCACGGCTTCTCTTGCAGACCCCACCATTTTAGTTGCCTCCTGACTGCCTCTATCCTGTCTATGTCCTTATGAGATGGGGTCTCCAGAACTGGACACAGTATTCCAGATGGGGTCTCACCAACTGTCTGTACAGAGGGATAACAACTTCCTGTTTTCTGCTGCTGATGCCTCTCCCTATACATCCCAGTATACCCCCGGCCCTCCCTACTGCCTTCTCACATTGCTTGCTAACCTTAAGGTCATCTGATATGATTACCCCCAGGTCCCTTTCCTGTTTTGTTGTTGTTACTACCTCCCCACCCATTGTGTATTCTTCCCCTGGGTTCTTGTTTCCCAGGTGCATTATTTTGCACTTTTTTGCATTGAATCCTAGCTGCCATACGGCTGACCATTCCTCCAACCTTGCCAAGTCCCTTTTCATCCTTTCCACGCCCTTGTAGATCAACCCTGTTGCAGATCTTTGTGTCATCTGCAAAAGGCATACTTTTCCTTCCAGTCCCTCTGCAATGTCACTGATGAAGACATTAAAAGGACTGGACCCAATACTGAACCCCTGCGGTACCCACTAGTAACCGCCTTTCTTCAGAGTGGACTCCATTTACAATTATCTTCTGTGTCCTGTTGTCCAGCCAATGTTTTACCCAGGCTACCACCCTGGGACCCACTCCCAGGCTGGTTAATTTGACTAATAATCTTTTGTGTGGGACTGTGTCAAATGCCTTGCTAAAGTCTAGGTAGGCCATGTCCACAGCCCCTCCTGGTCTACTACTTTAGTCACCCAGTCAAAGAAATCTATTAGATCTGGCCTGACATGACCTTCCCTCTGTGAACCCATGCTGCCTTGGATCCTGTGCTCCACTGACCTCTAGGTACTCAACTATTCTTTCCTTCAGAAGTGACTCTATCACTTTCCCTACCACAGAGGTCAGACTGACAGGTCTGTAGTTTCCTGCCTCTGTCTTGGTCCCACTTTGTGAAGGGAATCACATCTGCCTTCCTCTAGTCCTCGGTACCACACCATCCTCCCATGATTTATTAAAAGAGTAGCTAGTGGTTTCATGGGTCAAGTGATCAGAACTGGCACCACCCCCCGGGTTGGCACAGCTTCTCTTACCTCCTGACCCTCCTCCTACTCCCTTAGGTCTCAGGTCCCAGGGTGCTAAAAGTCCTCTTTACCTGAACCATTATGGGGATAGGGACTTCGCTGCATGTGCTCCCAAGCTCTGGAACTCCCTTCCTGACCATGTTCATTCCGCCCCTACCAGTGCATGCCCGGAAGTCCCTGTGGGAGCATCCGGTTGGCCTCAGCATGTGAGTGTCCCAAGTCTCCTTAACCCAATGGTCCCTGTGTTGGACTCACACTTGGTTACACAAGATTTACTTGACTACTTACTTGGGAACTTATTTGTTTCTGAGGATCTGCTAATGTTCTCACGTTCATTCCTAATGTTCTTATGCACACTATGGCAAACGTGCCATTGAATGATCTAGACTATTCATTGTTGTACAGATGTATTTTAACTAATACTGCCACAGTAGACTATCCTATGTTAGACTGTTTCTCGTGACTCAATGTACTCAGCTCTACTCACTGTTATGTACACTGATGTATCTGTATTCCTGTTGTACTCTCCTGGGTCGCTCCTGAAAATAGGCATATAACTTGTCTAGTGTACCTACCCGGTCAACAAAAGCTAAATAAATATATATATATAGGTATACATAACTATAGTTAGGGTTAAGTAAGCACTTCTATGTTAAACCCCAAACTGTGCACTTTAATAACTATGCAACCGTTAAAGTAAAGTTGTAAGATTACCCATTACCCTGCTGCAGTGATAGTCAGTGGTGGAAATGATATATTTAGCAATCCTTTTAGCGATAGGATAACCCCTGAGCCAGTAATGTTGGCAGCCCATCCTTTCCAGTTCTCGGTCCGCTCACCATGCTTCCCATCAGACGCGAGACGTTCTGCCAGGAGAGCGCCAGGGGCGCCCCATTGCTCATTGGCAGATCATTTTTTGCGTCCTTACTTTGGCCTACGGTTATTTTTCATTAAAATGAAAGTCACAAGCAACCAGTAGGGGCCCCATTAGCTGAGCCAGCGGCTTTCATTTGTGTGAAAGGTAGCTTAAATAGGCAAAGTAAAGATTTTAAAATAGTCTCCATAGGATTAATGGGGCGCGCCCCCGTGCTCTCCCTGGCAGGATTTCACAAAACGTCTGAGCGCAGGGGCGTGGTAGGCGGACTAGGAATTTGGTAAGGATCAGCTGCCAGGCAGTGCAGCCAGGGTTACGATCCTTTTCCTCGCTAAAAGGACTGCATTAAATTTTAATATTTTACCAACCACGGACTATCGCAGAGACAGGGTAATAGGCTATGAAGCCCATAACTGTAAGTGCCAGATCTTACACCTTTACTTTAAACAGATTTGCACATAATTTGGTATGCACAGTCCCGTGGGATAGAGCTCTTAATTTGCAAAGTTTCATTTTAATCAGATGTGTGGATTTTGTGCAGTGCCTAGTGAAAAAAGTGTGTTTTTATCTTTTTATGGCCCATTTTTGCTGATTTTTCCTTTTCACGCTGTGGCCACACTGTTTGGAATTTTTGCCTGACATTTTCAGGGTAGAAAGACGTTGTCCCAGGTGGTGGAGCTAGCCAGCCAAGATGGAACGTGTATAACTAATCTGCTGCAGTTCCAGCTTCATCCGTCCTATCACATCCGGAATTTCAGCACCTATTTCTACAGGATATTGCTTCGGATTTGCATTCTGCACATCGAGCTGAAGCCTAAAGCTTCTATAGTGAACAAATCGAACAAGGGATTGCAATTATATTGGACTTTGAAGTTTCCACCTCATTGCCACTTCCAGGCCTGTAAAACACTCACAGGCCTCCAGGCTCTAGCTGTTAAGCATCCTGCAGACTGAAGATGGCTCACTCCAACGAGATCTTCAGATCCCCTTATTCAAACAGTGGAACAACAACTGGGCAACATTACTTCTGTGCTAAACAAAGTGTTACTTGATACGGCTGCACTTATTTCTACTACATCTACTACCAAAAGGATGTGGAAAACTCACTTCCAGAGTGGGGATACTGAACTTCAAATCAAGTGACAGGATCAGATTTTACACGACCAATTTCTACAAGTTCGGGACCATCATAGCCAAATACATTACTTACTGGCCAAGGTTGATGACCTTGAAAATCGAGGGAGAAGGAAGAACATTTGGATTGTGGGACTACCAGAGGGGGCTGAGGGCCCCGATATGATTTCCTTTTTACAAAAAGCCCTTCCACTTATGCTCAAGCTGGATCATCTTTCTCCCTTGGAGCTGGAAAGGGCCTATAGGTCACTAGCCCCAAAACCCCAGCTTGGAGATCGACCCTGGCCAATACTCTGTAAATTCTTAAGGTATCCGATTAAAGAACAGTGCCTGAAGGCTGCACAGGACATTAGAACGCTCAGATGGGATGGGGCATCCGTTCAGATTTTCCAGGATTATTCTTACGATTTGTCCCGGAGACGGAGAGCCTATGTGCCGGTAAAGCAGTCCCTCTACAAACTCAACCTACCTACATCTCTAAGATATCCCTCGTAGCTCCAAGTATTACACAAAGGAGAATATCTTACCTTAAACTCCCCTGCTGAGGTGGAACTTTTCTTGGAGGATACTGGAGGTGATTCTAGGCTGCACCAAGACCTTGCTCCACATCCTCGTGGTGAAACTGCGCCACCCATGGATACTTCAATTCCACCGGACTGCTCTCCTGGCCGCGTTTGTACGCCGCCCCCGGCACCAGCCAAAAAGTCTGAATGACAGTTGCACCACAAGAACAGACAATGGAAGAAAATGCCCGGTAAATCAGGAAGGTCCCTTCCACCAGCCGCAGAGGAGCCGCTCAAGGAGCCAGCAATGGGTTCAACAGTTCTCAGGAAGCAACGACTCCTCCGCTTACTCTAGTCCTATTAAATTGTCCAATCGCTATGAGCCGCTTGGGGAGCTGATACCGGGAGCCCTGGTTTTGCCCGAGAATAGAGGTAGCCACGAAGAAGCCATTTGCCCGGTCCAAGTGGATGTGGTGACCGACTGGGCTCCTTTGACAAGGACTGGTCAGCTGAACCGAGGAGCCCTCGTGAAGACAAAAGTGCCAGGAACATGTTGCCAGCTGCTTCAGTAGGGTAAAAGACCGGGACTAAAATACACAATGGTCTGCTAAAGTAAGTAGTGTGGTTGTAATCTTGGGCCTCCCGCTTATACTGATTGGGATATCTTTAGTTTAGCTTTCCCGTCGGCGAGGTGCCTCTTTACCAACTGTGAGGCCCAGTGGCTGCTGTGGCGAGTGTTCACCGAGCTTTCCTGTCTCCTCTCGGGGTTGAGTTCACCCCGATTCTTCAGGATGCCTCAGCCGCACCACTTGCTCAGTATTGACTAATAATACAGTCCAGGACCCGGGGAATCTGTGCTGGTTTGTTTTTCTTTTTCTGTTGGGCAGTTCAGTCTCTGCAATTGTTAATGTGTTAGTGTCTTTAATTCCCCTCTGGTGAGGGGATGTTATCGTTAACAGGGACAAGCGAGAAAGTGGTATTGTTGCATTACTTTAGAACTTACTTACGTGCCCCCCCTCCGTTAGGATTTTGTATCTAAACATCGTAACCTTAAATGTCTGAATGAGGGGGGTTGTATTTCAGGTTCGAGATTTATCAGCCCCAGACACAATACCCTGACCCAGCTTGTTTGCTGATACCTGACATCATGTCAGCAATTTGGGGCTGCTGCCTTGTACAAACAAGGTGTCTGTGTAACCACGGGATAGCTCCTATGGTTGGTATTGAAATAGGGCCCAAGAAGGCAGATTTGTAGGCAGATTTCTACCTCTGGGGATAAGGTTATTTCATATTAAGCTGTTGTTTATCTGGGTATATTAAGTGTTTAATACGCTACAGTTTTGGTTACAATAATGATTATGGACACACTATACATAATCATAGTTAATGGCATTCAGTTTCTATTTGCAGTGCCCCTAGCCTTTGATGTCTAGGAACATTCATGCATGCCATCAGATTCACCTAGGGGCGCTGATATAAGGGGGGTTAGCACTATAATGTCTGATACAGGGAAAATGAGCAACTATAGGTGACTCTTAGTTTCACCTTTTAGGTCCAGGTATAATCCTTTACATTATAATGAAGGAACTTTGTCACATTTCACTTAATACCAATTGTATTATGGCCCCCCTTTTTCGGGTATCTCTACGGGTATAGGCCAGCCTAGGGTGATTATGGGTGCCTTTATTTCAGGATATGGATAGCTGGTAACCTCCATACAGCGTTTTCGATGGTCAGTGTTGCATGTAACATGCTGACCAAGATGTGGGGCTTGGTACCCACACTCTATTCAGAACCCCCACCCCCGGGAGAGTTTTGGGCTGTTAGGAGGTGCTGGACTTCTTTTCCTCCTGGCCGACAACAGACTACAACCCCATGAGAATCTCAGAGACCTCAACATTTCTTTGGAGTAGCTTTGGTAGTTATTCCCAACGTCTTGCCTTTCAGTTAAGGTTTTCCTCTTCACCTTACATATTTTAACCCCTTGTGGTAAGATTTCATTCTGGACACATCTGGCCTATACCAAGGTGGTATATCAGTGTCCTTGTTCCTTCGACATCTTACTAGAGATAACATCAGCTGCAAAAATGATTTCAGGAGTTGCTAAGACTTATGTTGGGCATTTTGTGGCCGTATTCATGGCTGCTACACTACTCATTCTAGGGTGGGGACCCTTAGTTATATATTGGAGTATCTATGCTAAAATTCAACTATCTCTTAGGATGGTTTCAGTGCTTGTTTACAGTTGTTGGCTCACAAAATGGATCCATCTTGATAATGGCTAACTTTCCGAATATCACAACCACTACTTGGAATGTTAGGGGTTTGAACTCTCCCATTAAAAGGAAATCAGTTATGGCTCGGCTGAAGAAGCTGGGTACCCAAGTCGCCTTTTTGCAGGAGACTAAATTAAGTTCCAAAGAAGCTTTGAAACTGGTGAGGGATTGGGTGGGCACCGAAGTACACTGTACGGCCAAATCAGCCAAACGGGGTGTCTCCATTTTGTTGCATAAATCGCTGCAATGGCCATCTAAAGAGGTTTATGGGGGGATGATAGTAGGTGGATCATGAAGGTTGCTACCCCCTCAGGTCCCCTGATCCTGGCAAATATATATCGCACGATGAGGATTCTCCAGAATTTTTCCATGCCATTTCTCAAAAACTCATGGATATTTCTTTATGACAATCCGGTTTGTTATTAGGAGGGGACTTTAATCTGGTGTTGGATAGCCTTCTGACAGATCCAATGCCAGACCAGAGCCATTGACAGAGCCTCTGCAGGCACTGCAGGAGCTATGTCTCTACACCAGCTGTCAGAAGTGTGGCAGGTTTTGAATCCTCAGCAAAGGACTCACTTTTCTCTGCTCACGCCAAATGGCAAGTAGGTTGATTTCGTCTACTTCCCTAATCTATCTACAGCTACCTCTGGGGTAGAGATCTTCCAAGTCTATATTTCCGATCATGCCCTGTCTCCTTTACCTCCTTACTCTGCCATCTGAACCTCCAAATCTATTATTATGGAGGCTCGACCTCTCCCATTGTCGGACAAAGATTTTGCCCAGTGGCTCAACAGCCACAGAAGAATTCTTTCAGCACAATTCCCCTTCCTTTGCCTCTGCAGCAAGGATATGGGAGGCCTACAAGGCCACCATTAGGGAGGAATTATTAGCCCGCCTCACACAGACGGAAGATGAGGAACCAGGAACTTCAGCAGTTAGAGAACACTTTAAAAGTATGGAGGCTAAATACAAAGAGAAGCTTTCATTGCTTCAGTCACCATCAGTTATATCCGCCTCTGTCTTCCATAATGAATAAAAATTAACACGCTTAGTAAGTAGGAAGGGTGAGCTCTATATTCAAAGAGCCCAACACCGATACCAGGCTGAGGGTGAAAAGGCCAGTTGTTGGCTTTTCGTTAAAACAAAGAAGCTGAAAGAACTATTATCAGCCTGCAGGTCCAGTCAGGGAAGTTCTCCTTAAACCCCTCTTCAATTAACAATATTATGACCACCTTCTATAAAACACTTTACTCCTCACACTGGTGCTGAACGAACCTCATGCCAATTTATTGAGCTCTTACCTCCCAAGCTCCTGTCACAGAGATATACTGACCAACCCATCACAGAGGAGAATCAAGAGCCATTAATAAGATGGCTCCCACAAAGCCCTGGGATGGTTTTGGTGGACTTTACAAACTGATTCAGCCCTTGATTATAACACCCCTGGCGAATATGCTGAGCAAGCATACCCTGTGGGCAACTTCCTCCCACCCAATCTGAGGGCCTTACTTACTGCATTTCCAAAAGAGGTTGAAGATCTCTCCTTCCGGCTAGCTATAGGCCCATTTGGTTAATTAATGCTGATGCAAAATTCTGGCCAAAGACCTCGCTACTAGACTGGAGGAATTTCTTCAGAGATTATTCAACCATCATGGATGGATTTTGTTAGTGCAGAATCAAAGTTCAGACCATATTCGGGCCCTAGTATCAGTAATACAGGTGTGCTTCTTTCCTACCCAGCGTAGCAATTACCATTGATTTCAGAAGGTGTTTGATTCAGTTAGCTGGGAATAATTACATGCTGTCCTGAACACTCTTAACACTGGCCCTTATTTTATCACTTGGATTAAAATATCTTTTGCACCCTACCGCTAGGGTTCTTACTAACAATGCCATATCTGACCTGCTTCACCTACACAGAGGCAACCAGACAAGGCTGTCCACTCTCCCTTTACTTTTTGTGATTGCTACTGAACCTCTTGCAGCTACCCTAAGGAATCATCCACACATTAGTGGTATTCCAGTTAAAGACAAATGCTACACCACCAAGTTGTAGCGCCGACGACTGCCTGATCCTGGACCTCATGACCTACCACACAGCCCTCCACATCCTGTCTACACTAAAATGTTTGGTGAACTCCTCCGCCATACAATAATGTGGCAAAGTCGGAAATCCTTACTCTTAACGATCTTTCCTCGTTGGTTAATGTTGGAACTCAGGGATTAACCTGGGCTAAATCAGACATAAAATATTTCGGCATCCGGCTTACTTCCAAAATCTCAACCCTAATGGACATTAATTTAAAACCCTTTTTGGCCAAACTTCGAACTGCCATGAACAGATGGGCACATCTGCATCTTTCTATGGCAGGTAAGATCGCCACAGTTAAAATGCTGCTTGCCCCTATAGTATATCACTTATACTCACATTCCTTCCTCTCTGTCTGATATATGGAACCAAAAGCTAAACACGCTGATTAGTTCCTTTCTGTGGTTCTACCTGGCCCAGACATAGTAGGGCCAAGCTAAGGGCTCAAAATCTAAAAGGGGGGTGGAATTTACCAGATTTTTATCAGTACTCCATTGCGTTTATTGTAGCAAAGACATTAAAAGATGAAGGCTTCCAACACACTGACCACCCTCCAGCCTGGATCCAAATAGAAAGAGACTTTATGAAGGGCCCGTCGGTGTCCGCTCTTGTGCCATATCTCCTACCCAAACAACATAAGAGTTGACTTTCCATCCAACAGGCTCATTTGGCATGGCAAAAACTGGGGCTTAGATCCTCCCACTGTCTTGATTTGGGGAATTACATTCCACTCAGGCAGAATCCCTACCTCTGTATTAACAACTCCCCCTTGAACTGGATGGGATGGGATGGGCTTCTAAAGGGATAAGGAATATTGGGGATCTAGAATCCCCAGGACACTCCGATATAGACTCATTCCAAAGTTTACAAGTCAGGTACTACCTGCCCCATAATGACTTTTGGAAATACCTTCAAATGAGAAGCTCTACCAATTTTGGGTCAGCAGGAGATGCACCTGTGTTTCTTGTAAAAATGCAAAACTGCTAAATCCCTCCACTACCTTTTTATTTATTTGTTTTATTTATTTGAGCATCAGTTTATAACCTTTGAGCCAGAGGCTCATTTCAAAGGTACCTCATACATTGAGGACAAATACATTATATTACAGGCTCATTGTTACATCACATTGAGGACAAACATATTACATTACAGGCTCAAGTTGTTACATCACATTGAGGACAAATCCATTATATTACAGGCTCATTGCTACATCACAGAGTTTCAAGTTGTAATAAAATGACAACCAATTAAATTGACAGCCATATATATTTACAAATATTTGTAGAGCGAAGGAACCATTCTAGTTACAGTGGTGCCGCCATGTGAGCATTGTCTGTATGGTAGACTAAGTCACGACTAGTGACAGCTGCAATCACGCGTATTAATAGCTGGTTCCGCAAGTGCTGTTTGAAGGTGTGAGACAGTAGTGGTGTCAGAGATGGCTGGTGGGAGCACGTTAAACCAGGCTGGGCTCTAATAGAAAGATCTCTGTCCATGGCTTGTCCTGGTTCTAGGGATTAGAAGAGTGATTTTGCAGGAGGTCTGGTATTAATCAAGGGTTTGGCTTGGCGGATGGAGGCTGTCAGCCCAGTGGGGATAGCCCGAGAAGGGTTTTTTTCGTAATGAGGCTGGTTTGGTATTGAAGTCGCTCGTCCAGATTTAGTAGCCTTGCCAAGTCATATAGCTGACATGTGTGAGTGAGCCTGGGGGCCCCTATAATAAGCCTACATGCCTTATTCAGGACAACGCGGATTTTGTTGAGGGCGGTCGAGTCAGCCGTAGTCCACCAAGGATAGTATCGAGGATGTAACTGCTAGTCGGAGGGCAACGGGGGGAGGTTTTGTATGTAGAGGATACCCAGTTACACATTAGTAGCAGAGGCAAGTGCCTCAATGGGTGTGAAGGAGAGGCAGTGTCAAGCTGATCCCAAGGTACTTGTATGAGCGGACTAGTTCAAGGGTTGCTTGGAGCTGGGGACATGTGTAGTGGGAAGTTACTGGTTTTGTTTTAAGGGTGGTCAAAGAGCATTGATTTGTTTTTGAGATTGATGACAAGTCGGTGCTCTTTTGAACCAGGTTTCTGCATCATTGAGGCGAAGCTGTAGGAGTCCTGGAGGGCATTGGGGCTATGTGGGTGGCAAAGAGGGCATGTATCATCTGAGTATAACAGACCTCTACCAGTGCAAGCACTGGCAGGGGTGTTTAGGTAGATTGAAAAGAGTAGCGTCCCAGGATGGAGCCCTGGGGACACCTGTCGCGGATGGGCAGGTTGTAGAAAGTGTCCTGCTGATTTTGCCACGGAGGCGGTCAGATAGGTAGCTTGGCACCAAGAGATTGGCCCAGTAGATAGGCCAGTATGGGAGAGGGCTTCCAGTAGGAGGGGGTGGGAGATAGTGTCGAAAGCCTTTGAGAGATCTACAAACACTGCACCAGCTAGGGTGCCAGCATCCAGGGAGGAGTGTATGAAATTTGAAAACTCAATTAGAGCTGTTTCAGTACTGTGCCCTGCCCAGAAGATGTGCTGTTCTGGACAGGAGGATGTTGTACTTGGTTAGGTACTCAGTGATTTGAGAGGCCACCAACTTTTCAAGGGCTTTGGAGAGGGGTGGGAGGATGGAGATAGGTCTGTAGTTCCCTGCATTAGACCTGTCACCGCCTTTGTGGATGGGCGTAACTATGGCCATTTTCCATGCAGTTGGGAATTGCCCCAGGCAGAGGGATTTGTTGGGTAGGGTGGTGAGCGGAGCAAGTACCTGGTCCAGCACCTGACTGAGAATGCTGGGGTCCAGGGAGTCGCTGCCAGGACTATTGCTCTTTAAAGCTTTGAGCAGGTGCGGTCTGGCTTCCTGGTCGGTTACCCCATGAGATGGAAACAAGGGCGTGGATGACAGGGGCCGCAGGGGAGGGGAGAGGGTCAAGAAATTACTGGAGAGGACCGGCTAAGGTCTGTGAAGGTAGTGTTTAGGAATTTGGCTATGCAGGCCAGGTCAGTCGAGGTAGTCCCGTCCATGGTGATCTGGGCTGGGGGGGGTGCGGGCACTCTCATTCAATTGTTTAACGTTGTCCCAGAAGGTTTGCGCACACCCCCAGGAGAAGGAGGTGAGCATGGCCTGGTAATGGCGGCCTTGCTTCATGGATAGCCCAGATGCACTTGTTCTGGCTCTGCATTATAAGCCTGTCTGTCAGCTACCCGGCTTGTTCTCAGTGGCAGGTGCCAGGTTATCCCTGTGCTTGGAGCAGTTGGACGTGAGGCAGGGGTAAACCCAGGGCACTGAGTTTTTGTACGTGTGTTCTGCTAGGTGCGAGAGTCACAGGCTTTGTTGAAAGTCTGGGAAAGAAGGTGAGAGCTGTGTCATGTCAGGAGCATGCTGTATGGGTGACCAGTTAATCTGGGCAAGAAGTCGTTTGAGACTTTTTAGCCCACCAGGTCTGAGGCGCCTGCGGAGTGTGGGCTGGCCTTTAAGTAGGGGGGTGGGGGTCGACCAGCGGAATAGGATTGGGGAGTGATCACTGAGTGAGTCTGGGAGGACCTTGATATCTTGGATTTTTTTGGGGCGGTTTGTGATGATTACATCTAGAAGGGTACTGATACCTCTCTTGGAGTTTACTCTTGTGGGTTGGGAAATGAGTTGCGTCAGATCCATAGCCGCGAAGGTATCTCGGGTGGTGGAAGAGGAGGCACTGAGCCAGTTCACGTTTAGGTCCCCCACAAGGATGTGATCAACCTTGTGTTGGAGGGTAGCGAGATGATCGGTTAAGGATAACATCGCCGGAGTTTGGTGCTTTGGTGGAATGTATGCCATAGTGAGACATAGGGGGCCCCGGTGGGGTCAGGTGTAAATTTAAGGGTGAGGGCCTGAGCCTCCTTTAGAAGAACTGCGGCAGGGAGCGCTAGCCCAGTAAGTGAGTCCCTGGTATAGATAGCACAGCCTCCCCCACGTTTGCCAACACAATCCTCTCCGTATAGGGGTGTATCCAGGTAGTGAGACAAAGTGGTCGGGAGTGGATTTTGACAGCCAGGTTTCTACCAGAGCTATGACATCTGGTTTATGCAGCATGACCCAGCATTAGAGGGAATCAAACTTTTTGAGTATGCTGCATATATTCATGGAGGCTATATGGAGACCGGCAGTCACAGTTGTGAGGCTGGTCTGGGTGGGGCCTGGGTTGGGATGTATATTGCCTGTGAGGAGTAGTAGGAGGATCATGGCTGTAGCTAAGGGGCGGAGTTTAGCGATCTTTTGGTGGGTATTCGGGGTTGGGGGGGCCATCAGGGAGGAGGGAATGGGTAGGGTCAGCATGGTCGGGAGGGCAGGGGTGATTAGTCGCCAGTGGGCGCCAGGGTAAGTGGAAGGGAGGTAACCTGGGGATGGTTGCTGTGGGTAGGGGCACATGGTCATTGTAGGGTGGGATCTTATTGTATCCGGGGGAATTGATGCTAGGGGCCAGCATCGGATTGGCTGCCTGTAGCTGGGTTATAGGTACCAGGGTAAGTAAAGGGGAGGCATAGTAGGAGAGAGGCTGACATGGTGCTTGCTGTAGGTAGCAGGGCAGAAAGGTAGAAGTATTTTGGGTGCTGTCTAGCAAGCGAGATACCACTTTGGCTTAGTGGTAGTGTCCCGGACTCTGGTACAGAGGTACCAGGTTCAAGTCTCAGCCAGGGCAGCTGGAGAAGGGACCAGGGTGGGAGCTGAGCTCATGCCTGGGGTTTGAGACATGCGATTGGCGCCCAGAAACAGGGTGAGAAATAGCGACTCTAGTGGGTCACAGGCTGAGGCTAGGAGGTCGGTGGCTGGGGTCAGGATGAAGGATGAACTATGGGTGGGGGCTGGGGAGATGTAGACAGGGATCAGAAGTAGGTAGAGGAGGGTGAATGTGGCCAGAGATTTGAGGTAAGCAGAAGTAGTGGAGGAGCGAAGTGGTACAGGCTGACAGAAGGACCCAGGAGGCCTGGGGGTAGAGGTTTGTATGACTGTACCCGAGGTAGGGTCTGTGGGTCTCTCTAGTGGCTGGCAGGTATAACCTGCAAATGGGAAAGTGGGGACTTAGTAACTCGGCAGCCAGGAAGTGATGTCAAGGAAGTGATGTCATCAAAGGGGGTCAATAAAGGAAAGGACGCCCCTGGGTGGGGGTGGCTGGAGCTGGGCTTACAAGTAGACAACGCACAGCGTTGTCGGGCTAACACCCCACACAGGTATCTGGTAGAATGAGAGAGGTCCCTTACCTCTTAGCCTTCCCGAGTCTGCTTCTGCTCCAGGAGGAGCTGCCACAAGTGGCAGTGCTGGGGGCTAAAGGCCTAAGTATGGAGCAGACAAAGGGCAAGGATTAGTATGCAGCAGGAGACTGTATAGGTATTCAAGTCCCTACTGCGCATGCGTGAACTGTTGGGCTATGTCCCGACTCCAGCTCCTACTGCGCATGCGCGAGAGTTCCAAAATGGCGACATCCAGGAAAGCTGCTAAACTCAAACTGCTAAACAATTGCAAGTCAGGACTGCATAGCTATGTAAATCGACAGTTTCAGAGAGTAAAGTAGCCCCAAGAACACCCCAGTCAGTCTACTGCTAGATAAGTACAGAACTTAATAGGCGCAGTAACACAGTGTAAAACCATGAGATTTAGCAACCCCAAAGCAGTAGTCAGCAGGCAGTAGAACAGAGGTTCTAGCCCCAGTACAAAAAACAATCAGTTGATCTGTGGGGGACAAAAAATGCCCTTAATTGTCATTAGAGTCCAGCACAAGAACACCCCACACAGGTATCTGGTAGAATGAGAGAGGTCTCCTTTACCTCTTAGCCTTCCTGAGTTCGTTTCTGCTCCAGGAGGGAGCTCTGCTGTTGCTATGGCTGCTGCAAATGGCAGTGTGCTTACAAAATGCTTATGCATTCCAATGGTAGGGCTGGTCTTATACAGAGGTTCCTAAGAGATAGTGCTTCTAATCCCTCTCTGCCAGCCAAGGTCAAGTGGGCTACCGCACTGTACACTACCACTACGGATTTACAATGGCGACAGTGTTGGCTGAGAACTCACCAGGCCTGCTGCATCCCCCAAAGCCTCCTTCTACAGAACAAAATACTGCACCTTTGGTACTACACTCCGTCCCAACTATAAAGGTTGGGTCTTCTTTCCAATGACTATTGCTGGAGGCATGAGGCCCCAGAGGCAGATCTGCTCCACATCCTGTGGTCATGTACACCTCTGAAGCCCTATTGGGAGGCAGTAATACAACACTGCTCAACCATCCTAATGACGACCCTCCCAACAGATCCGGGTCTATTGGTACTGGGTCTAACCCCTGAAACTCTTACCCTGACCAAAGCTTCTTTATTATGGCTCATACAGGCCTCGATAGAATGTAAACAACGTATTATACGACGATGGAGAACTGCAGAGGTCCCCACAATTTCAGAATGGCTTAGTGCTTTGGAAAGGGTGGCCACTTTGACTAGGATATCATGCTATAGAAACCAGAGTCTAAAGAAATTTGCTGAGATGTGGGCCCCCTACATGGTGTATATTGACTCTAATAAGCGAGCCTGGCCCCTCCAGATATCTGAAGAACAAACTGAAACCCCCCTGACTTCCTAGTAAAATGGTTGCTTAGTTATTAAACGCTGTTATTGCTTCTCTTTATATAGCTATCATAAGTGCTCCATTTCCAGATGATCAATCTGTGGTCCCCCCCCCCCACTATCGGTTTCTCACTGTATCGGAAGAAGCTCAACTACTGTTGTTTCCATCCTTTTGAACAATGAGTATGTAATTGTCTCTTATGTTGCCTCTTATTATCTCCATTGTATAGTCATCCTGTAGAAGATGTTTGAATAACTAGATGCATTACTTATAGATATGCCTGTCCTTTGATGTAGCCTGGAGCTTCAGCTGTGTGTAGTGAGTGGTAATGTTGTAAACCACTTTGGCAGCCATTTGATTTAATGGTTAAAGTTCTGAAACAAAGTCTGAAATCTTCCAATAAAAAGAATAACTGCAAAAAAAAAAAGAAAAAGGTTGTCCCAAGGGAACAATCCAGCATTGGTTTGGTGATAAAGTATTACTCCATTCCAAAGGTATTCAATTTTGAACTTGTTGGATTCTAAGCATGCTCAGTTCAGTGTTTTGGATAGCTGCACAGTTTTGAACAAGGATTGGGCCTCACGAATGGGGATTTTAACAGTTTATGAATAGGGATTCATTTAATCCCTGTTCATATGAAAAAAATCCCGGTTCCCGAGCCGCCATCTTGTTTTCCTTTTTCCAAAAAACAAAACATTTTAACTTGTCCCACGGATGACTTCTGAGGAGACTGAAGTATGAGTTTTGTTTGGACCGACACCCTCTACAAACCCATGGCTTTGGTTTGTTTTATTTTCTTCAAAAAAAAGCTGTTTTTTATTATGAAAATCCTTGTTCATCACTCACTTCCAGTCCTTGTTCATGAGGTGTCAAAATCCCCGTTCGTGAGCCAATCCTTGTTCGTGAGACGACGATCAGATGGCCCTATCTCGCAAACAAGGGTTGGCTTGCAAACATGGATATTGACACCTCACGAACGGGGATTATAGAAAACAAAATCCTTGTTCATGAGGTATCAAAATCCCAGTTTGTGAGGTGTCAAAATCCTTGTTCGTGAGAAATCCCTGTTCATGAGGTGTCAAAATCCTTGTTTGTGAGATGACGTCCAGATGGCTCGATCTCACAAACAAGGATTTCTCACGAACAAGGATCTTGACATCTCACAAACAAGGATTTGGCTTGTGAACAGGGATTTTGACACCTCACGAACAGGGATTATAAAAAAAAAAATCCTTGCTCGTGAGGTGTCAATATCCTTGTTCATGAGATGATGACCAGATGGCTCTAAAAATCCTTGTTCGTGAGCTGTCAAAATCCTTGTTCATGAGGTGTCAAAATCCTTGTTCGTGAGTCGATCCCTATTCGTGAGCTGTCAAAATCCTTGTTCGTGAGAGGACGAACAGATGCGCAAACTCGCAAACAAGGATTGGCTAGCAAACAGGGATTCTGACACCTTGCAAACAAGGATTTAGCTTGCAAATGGGGATTTTGACACCTCACGAACAGAAATTGCTGCTTCTTTGTCACTCACTACAAAAAAAAAATGGTTAGGATTTTTGGCTTAAAATTTGCAGGGTGCAAAGGGAGTATCCCATAGATGTGACGTACACTAATGTGGTGTAAACATCTTCATTGGTTCTATAGTTATGGCATTCCAAACTTGGGAAATTTCCCATAGGATAACACTGTGGCGAACACAGGGCCTTTCGGTGCCTATATCTCGAAAATGGTTTGAGATACGGATTTTTTACTAAGTGCAGCTTAGTATACCTTTAGGTATGTACACCTTTAGGTTTACTAAGCGTGCAGGTTACCAATCCATGATTACAACTGCAGTGGAATTTTTTCCATAGTTGGTATGGTTACTGAGATATTGCACCATCTGCAGCACAAGGCTTACTTGGAATGTGTCTATGCCTGCGTTACATCCCTACAATTATAGGTAGGTGGGAGCGCACCATATATGGATACGATTATGCAGTAATGGGGCTGCTAGGCCATCCAATATGCAATACTGGGACCACAGGGCTCAGAGGACCCTGTGCTCCCACAGGGAGATGACGGCTCATTACAATCTTTGTGCACTTATGAATGGACGGGAGTGCAGGGCCTAATGGGCCCTGCATTCCACAAAACTGATACCATGGGCCCTGCGTTCCCAACACCATATAAGGGTAAGATTACACGTTCTCAAAAAGTAAGGAAATTCATTGCAAAAAACTTCATTAATGCATCAGTTAGGGTCGAAGTGACAAACGTAGGGAAATGAGGCATTAGGGTTGACAGCACCTGTGATGCTTGGCCAGCTGGTTATGATTATTGCATGCTATTTGTAATATAAAAATATAGTATGTGATTGTCTCATATAAGACAGCCTGTGCTCCATGGGTGCCCCACCCCCCAAAACCAGGTTTCACTGAAGCTACAGGATACATTACGTTGACCAGGAGATTTCTGTAATGTAATTAACTTCCTTGAGAAATTGCATTTTATGGCCGTTTTATGACCTATTGCTGCTCTGAAGTTAGAAAACTAAAACATACATTTTATGACTTCAGAAACAGGACATCATTAAGCTGATTCCAGCCAGATATCTTGCACCTAGGTGAGAGAATTGCAGGGTTGTAAACTTAAAAGGAACTGGTGGATCAAAAGACTCATAATTTGGGAAATTAGTTTTTGCTGATGTCACCTTATCTAATATATCTCCTGACAAGAAAACATTGTTTTTATTTTTTTAATTCTAAAAAGGAGGAGCTAGATGACTCACCAAAGGGGTGGGGAGATGGAGTTGAAATGTATCCCAGTAACTGGGGAATATGACGTATCATTTTGGGACTCAAGAAGGACAGATCTCTGATCTAACTATAAGCACTATAGAGGTAATACATTAAATAGAAAAAGTCTAAATGTATTGTGGTAGGAGTTTTTGTTTTGTACTTTTCCTTGTTTTCTTTTAAGTGACTGTATGTTCTTTGATATATTGCTCTGTGTTTACATTTTTCATATTTTTATCCATTTTTAGTAAATATATTATTTGAAAGACTGCCTGGGTGTCTTCCAAGTTCTTTTTGCATGTGATGTTATCTTGGTTAAGTTAGACAGCTGTTCTGGAAAGCTTAATGGTGTTACTAAACTGGGAAAGGTAAGAATATACCTAAAGTCTTTCACAGAGTTTTAAGGGTTCATTTTGGAAGCCTGGCTTGGTGCCCCTGACGAAAGATTGTACCACAATCCCTGAAGAGGGTATGTATCTGAGCCTGTTCATTGGGTATGCTAGCATAAGGTTCACAGTTTGAATCCCCCCGGAACTTGAGACTAAAGATGATTCGGACCCAAAAGCAGACAGGAGGGTTACCCTGTCTGTTACCTGTTCACACTATTGCACTCTGAGGTTGGCACTGTGGGAGCAGTGGGCCTGACCTGCAGAGTGTGTTTGTGACAGCCCCCACCCTACACTCCAAAGATCAACAGGTGACGGGGTGTGCCTTGGGGTCGTCGGGCCCAACGCTCACCCCATTCTCTTATTCTCTGCCATGTCAGCTTTCTTACACGTGGAATGGGGTGAGAGAGACGATGACCCCCAAGGCACACTTCATCACCTGTTGGTCTTTGGAGGGTGGGGGTCGCACTCCTATAGTTAGGGTTGAACTCAAAATTTTGCACTTTAATAACTCTGCAACCGTTGAAAGGATTTGCACCGAATTTGGTATGCACCATCCAGTGGTATAGATATCTTGTTCTGGCAAGTTTTGTTCCAGTCAGATGTGTGTTCCTCAAGTTACAGAGCAGTGAAAAAACATGTTTTTACCCATTGACTTTGCTGAGATTTTTCTTTGAACTTGCCTACGGCCCACAGGGTTTGTTTGTTTGGTATGAAATTTTCCGGACAGAAAGGGACTGCCCCACAGATGTGCTTTTTGCTAGTCTGGTGAAAAAACAATAAGCCATTTTTAAGTTATTGCAATTTAAAAATCATAAAAAAAAACATTTCTGAGCATGCTCAGTAGGCACTTCAATATAACTGGCTGATAAAAGAGGAATCCTGCATTGTATGAGAAAATTCCTCTTTCGTATGGTTGCCATCTTGTTTCCAGTTTCCCTGAAATTCAAATTTGGAAACCTCCTAAAATGATATTCTGGGGAGGAACCAACACATGTTGCTTGCTTATAGTGACCCCCTAGGTGCATTCTGCATTTTACTGTTCGGAAAATGCCCTTAAAATGTGTGTTATTTAAAACTGAAATTCTTTGTTCATATCGGCGTCATACGACGTAGGATCTCAGTTCGTATGACGAGATATGAACTAGGATCCTACTGCGTATGACTCTGATATAAGCAAAGAATTTAAAATCTGGATATCTCAGCCATTTTTTGATATTTTCTCACCAAATTTTCAACATAGGCATTTTAGGACCCCACCTCATGAATAAAGTCACTGTCATCTCATTACTTGGGCCCGAAAGGTGGTTTCGTGGTCGCTGCTCGAAATCACCTTTCGGGACACAAAATCACCTTTTGGGACTGATTAATGAAATGACAGTCCCAGTGTTCATGAGGGGAGGTCCAAAAGCCCATGTTGAAACTTTGGTGCAAAAACACAAAAAATGCCTGTTACAGGTGCGCCAGCAGTATTTTTACATGCGCCATAATTTCGCCAATTTTTTATATTTTCACTCCAGATTTTCAACAGTGTCATTTTTTTCACACCTCCTAATGAACAGTGTATCTGTCATTTCTCACATCCTGCCTTAAATGTGTTTTTGCGCCTCTGGTGCAGAATGATGCATCGCTGTACGAAATCAACTTTCAGGATGGATTAACAAAATCACAGTGCTAGTGTTCATGAGGGAATTTCCCCAAAAAACTAATGTTGAAAAGTTGGTTAAAAAATTCCCAAAATGGCCACGTTACGAGCGTGCGTTTTGCAGTTTCTAAGCATGCTCCTAATTTTTGCAGATTTTTCATATTTTCCCTCCTGATTTTCTACATTACCCTTTTCCACACCTCCTCGTGAACAGTATACAGCTGTCATTTTTCACATCCTGCCCAAAACATGATTTTGCACCTGTGGCGTAGAAATACAGGTTACTCACTTGTAACAGGAGTTCTAGGAATGGTATATGTTGTTCATCCACACTTACTGGCAGGTTCCTTGCCACTTTAAATCTTGCCGGAAGGTCTTCAAGCTGGCTCCTCCCACCCACCTGAGTGGTAAAACTCTCAGCTCCGCCCCATGACGCCAGATCTAGCCCTCTGGAAGCCAGGTTGTGCGTCGAAGCCGGGGAGGTCGGGTGGGTTGTGTGGATGAACAACATATACCATTCCTAGAACTCCTGTTACAGGTGAGTAACCTGTATTTCTAGGGACATGGATATGTTATTCTATCCACACTTACTGGCAGACTCCTAGCAGTTCTCCGGGAGGAGGGAGGCAAGGTGCACACCCCCTACTTAGGAAATAAGAACTGGAGAACCGAGGTCCCAAAACCAGCATCCTGGCATGACTAAAGGTTGATGTGGTAGTGGGTAATGAAGGTGTGTACTGACTTCCAGGTAGCAGCCCTGCAAATTTCCTGGACAGGGACGTCCCTGGAAGCAGCCACCGAAGCAGCGGTATGGCTGGTAGAATGAGCTCTTATCCCTCTGGGAGGCTCCATGCCAACCAACCTATAGCAGAGATCTATGCAGGAGGTGACCCACCTGCCTATTGTCTGCTTGACTGCAGGTCTGCCAGGTGTGGCTTCAGCGTAGGTGACAGAGAGCTGGTGAACCTCTCCCCGAACTTCGGCCGTCCGCTCCTTGTAATAAGAGAGCGCTCTTCTAGGGTCCAAAGTATGGAGCCTATATTCAGCCTCCGAGGTGTGATTGGGGTAGAACACCAGCAGAGTCAACGCCTGGTTAAGGTGGAACTCCAACACCACCTTCGGAAGGAATTTCGGGTGGGGACGCAGGACAACCCTGTCCCTATGGAAGACCAGATAAGGAGACTCGATGGAAAGCGCCTGGAGCTCTCCCATCCTTCTGGCTGACGTGATAGCCACCAAGAAGGTGGTCTTCTATAACAGGTGAGAGATGTCACACCTGTGCATCGGTTTGAATGGCTTGCCCATGAGCTTAGCCAATACCAGCAGTAGATCCCACAGAGGTGGAGGTTCTCACACCGGAGGGGATATGTGATCAAGTCCTTTGAAAAAGTGCCCGACCACCTTCTCCTGTGCCACTGACTGCTTTCCGGCCCATGCCCGGTAAGCAGAGATGGCTGCCAGGTGCACCTTAAGGGTCATCAACCAAAGCCCTAGCTGAGAAAGGGACCATAGGTAGTCCAGAATGCTGGCCAAGGAACAGGAGGAAGGGTCCAACCCCTTATCCTGACACCAAATGGAGAATCTCTTCCATTTGAAGGCATAGCATTTTCTGGTCACCTCCTTACAGGATGCCTCAACAACATTGAGGACCTCGTCAGAAAGGCCTGGAACTCTAGCCACTCAGGAACCAGGCTGTCAGGTGCAGGGATTGAAGGTCCTGGGTGGAGTGCTCCCTCTCGCCTTGAGAAGCACCTTGTGGATCAAGGAAAATGGAGGAAAGGGGTAGAAGAGTCCCGGGGTCCACGGCCTCGAGAAGGCATCCCCCTGCAGCGAGCCCTGCTGAGGGGGGCGGGCATGACACAGCCTCAGCTTTGCAGTCTCCCTGGAGGCAAACAGGTCCACCTGAGATATGCGCCAGTGGGAGAACAGATTGTGTACTACCTCCGGCAGGAGAGACCACTCGTGAGATGCAGCACCTATCCAGCTTAGGGCATCAGCCAGAGTGTTGGAGGCTCCTGCCACATGGATGGCTAGAAGCTCCACCTCCAGTCTGCTCACGAGGGACAAAGTGCGGAGAGCTTCCTTGCATGGGGCAAGGAGTGCGTCCTGCTCTGGCGGTTTTGGTAGTACATGGTCGTGTTATTGCCCGTCTGGACCTGGGCCACTTGACACCGTACAAACAGAGCGAAAGTGGTGAGGGCTAGTCGGACCGCTCGAAGATCCAGCAGGTTGATGTGGCATCGAGACTCTTGAGGGGACCAGAGGCCATGCACTCTGTGTTCCCCCAGATGGGCACCCCAACCCATCAGCGAGGCATCGGTTGTTAGAATGACCATCGGCTAGGGGCGGACAAACGGGATACCCTACTGTAGATGAGCTGGAACGATTCACCACTGGAGAGCGTTCCACATCTCCTGGGTCACCGCTACTGGCTGGTCCAGAGGACCGGAGCACTGTGACCATTGACGGGCCAGCCCCCATTGAAGGGGATGCATGTGTCAGCGGCCCAATGGACCACGCTGGTGCAGGCCGCCATGAGCCCCAGGAGGCGCAGGAAGTCCCGGGCAGGGCGCAATTGCCCAACCTGAAATGATTGGGCAAAGGAGGAAAGAACCTCGGCCCTGTCCACTGGGAGCCGTGGTTTGGCTCGAAAAGAGTCGAGCTCTGCCCCGATGAATTGAATCACCTGTGTTGGCACGAGTTCCGATCTGGCCTCGTTGATGAGGAGGCCAATCTGAGAGCAGACCTGGAGGGCCAGATCCCTGGACCACTCCACCTCCAGCTTGGAGGGGGTTGCAATCAGCCAGTCGTCCAGGTAAGGGTACACCCGGACCGTTCAGCGCCACAGGAATGCTGTCTCCACCACCATGCATTTGGTGAAGACCCTGGGAGCTGGAGAGAGGCCGAAGGGCATGGACCAGAACTCGTAAAGGGACCCCTCCGCTCTGAAGTGAAGGAATTGCTGGTGGAACGGACGGATTGTGACGTGAAAGAACGCATCCTGGAGGTCCAGGGAACAGAACCACACTCCACGTTCCAAGGGTGGAATGATCTGAGCCAGAGTGACCATCCTGAAGGTTCAAGACCTTAGGAACTTGTTCAGGTCATGTAGGTCTAGAATGGGGCACCAGCCCCCCGTCCGTTTCGGGACCAGGAAATACCTGGACAATAACCCTGGGTCTGGTGAAGGATCTGCCACCTCCTTGATCACCTCCTTTTGGAGGAGCAGAGCAATGTTGGCTCGACAAGCCAACAGAGAAGCTGCAGACCCCACAGCCCCCCGTGGGGCGATGGCTCAATAGGGTGGGGCCTGCTCGAATTCCAGAGGCAGACCTTTCCCTTCCACTTTCAACACCAGCGGTCCGCGGTGATAGTGGACCAGGCGGAAAAGAAGTGGCGGAGCCATCCACCCATGGGGGGAACCCGGGGGGGGTAACGAGGCTGGGGGTGACACCCCTCAACCCGTCACTGGGCAGGCTTGGAGGAAGGACCAGCCGAGGGACCTACTGGGCATTTTTCTCCTGGCTTCCTGCTGGAGGAAGCTGCAGGCTTGGCTTTGGGGTGCCAAGTGCGAGTCTGCTGGCCCTGGTGCTGGTGCTGTTGGGCTGAACGTGCTGCAGGCGCAGAAGGACGAAAGGACTTATGCTGCTGTTGTTGATGGCCCTTGTCCTTCTGGGTGGAGGTGACTGAGTCCAGAGTGGCATTGGACTTTTCGATCCGCTGGAGGTGACCTTCCACTCCAGGGCCGAAGAGGTCGGTCCCCAAGAAGGGGACATCCACCAGTTTGTGCTGGGTATCCGCCGTGAAGGTGGATATCCTCAGTCATGCTCTGCGGCGCATGGCCACCGGCGCTGCAACTGATCTGGCACAGGAGTCTCCAATGTCCAGAGCCATTTGGAGCTGCTGTTTAGCCACCGCCCTTCCCTGGTCCCGTACCTGCCGGACCATGGTCTGCAGGTCGGCCGGGAGATGAGGGATAACCTCGTCCAGGGAGCCCATGAGGGCGTGGGAGAAGTGTGCCATCAGCACGGCCGAGCTGGCCTGGCGGAGGTCAAGGGAGGATGCAGAGTACATCTTGCACCCGGCACAGTCCAGCTTTTTTGGACTCCTTGTCGGGGGGCTTGTCCACATCCCTAGCGTTCCCGGAATGCTGGAAAACGCTGTCGGAGGCCAACCCCTCGGCGGAGGGGTGTTCCAAAAAACCGGGCAAAGAGCCGGTAGGGACCGCATACTTCCTGGCCATCCTGGCCGAAGGCGCAGGACAGGAAGCAGGCCGCTGCCAGAGCTCCAAGGCTGGGCCAAGAATGGCTTCAGCCACCGGAAAGGCCTCCGTGGGTGAATCCCCTCGGTCTAGTATCTCTGTTAGGGGATACTTGGCCCACTTGGATACGGGCTTGAGCTGCATCCCGGTGGATTCTGAGATGAGCTGAAGCAGACCCATGAAGGACGATGGGCTTTCGTCCATCGACTGGCCCCCGGAGGACTCCAGGTCAATGGGCCTGGAGAACAGGGAGGAGTCGTCGTTGGACTCCGAGGAGTCTGCGAAGAGCTGCCTGGGGCCTGAGCCACCCTCCATCTGCCAAGGACGGTCGGGAATGAGGGTAGGCCCTAACTCGACCGAGAGTCTTTGGTGGGGGCCCCCGATTTCAGTTGTGGAGGCAGAGGTTCCACCACAATCGGTGGGGCAGCTGGTTTCGGCCGAACAACCAGCCCAGGCTTGGGCACCTTGGCTACAGCGAGGTGTTGTTTCGGCCGCTCAGGTGATAGCCACTTGATGGCTGGGGAAGGCGATGGTGTCGACTTGTTCCCAGACAGAAGTAACTGGTGCCGCATCAGGTCCTCATAGCATCGACGCAATTTGTGTCGAAGCCTCTCCTCTTCCGAGGAGGAAGACGAGGACGAGTGGTGGTGCTGCTTACTTCGGTGCCGAGACCGAGACTGCCGATGTCGGCAGGATCGGCTGGACCGAGAGGATGTCCGAGACCGAGAACCTCAGTGTTTCCAAGGACGAGTCTGGGAAGGGCGGGGACCCCTTTCTCCTCGGCTTGAAGCCTTAACCGGGGACTGCAGCACCGGAGGCGCAGGCAGGTCCTCGGTCTCCACCGGGGTAACCAGTGAAGAAAGGTTGTCGGCTTCACCAGTCGACAGCCCGTCCGATGGGTCGAGAAAATTCCTGACCGCGTCGACGGATGTCTCGGCTGGCTGACCTGACGGGGACACTGTGAAGCCAGAGGCCTTAGCCGCAACCTCGACCGAAGTCGAGTGTCGACTGTGCGGGGAAGGGGACCTCTCCCGCTCCCAAGAACGCCGACAGTGGGACTTACCTTTTGAGTCCTTCTTTTTGGACTGAGAGGAAAGTCCTGATGGCCCCTCTCCCTTCATGGAAAGGGATTGGCAAAGCTCCTTGAAAGAAGCTGAATATGAGGTACCCAGAGTGAGCGGGATAAATGCCGTGACCGAGGAAGAGGATGTTGCGGCCTGTGCCGCCTCCTACTCAAGGGCGATCATCTGCTCGAGTTGCTCAGCCAAGCCAGCCGCCGCGGTAACCGCCCAACGGGCCTCCTTCGACTTCACCGGCGGGTAGTGCTTCTCGGGGCGCCCAAGCTGTAACCGGGCAGCGCGGTCTTCCAGGACATTGGCCGAAAACGAACGGCATAACTCGCAGGCCTGCGGGTCATGGTCTAGGCCGAGGCAGTAGACGCACGTGGAGTGTGGATCCATCCTGGACATTTTCTGCCCACAAGGGCACCGCCGAAATCCGGGAGTGGATTTGTCCATCGCAGCCGCGAGGGAGAAACTTGACCGAAGTCTTGAAAATTTTAAAATAAGTTTCGGGCGAACCGAAGAATTAGGATCCAGTCTACATGCAGAGCGTTAAGGAGGTAACCTGAGCTTCCAAGCGGTAAGGAAGATCTAGCGTCATGGGGTGGAGCCGAGAGTTTTACCACCCGGGTGGGTGGGAGGAGCCAGCTTAAAGACCTTCCGGCAAGATTTAAAGCGGCAAGGGACCTGCCAGTAAGTGTGGATAGAACAACATATCCATGTCCCTAGAATGGTGCATTTGCTGTGCAAACTCAACTTTCAGGGCAGAGTAATGAAATGACAGTGACACTGTTCATGAGGTGGGGTCCCAAAAATGCCATGTTGAAAACTGGATGAAAAAAATCTTAAAAATACCCGAATTATATGCGTCCATTGAATTGTGGTGCCTGCGGTGCCTTTTGGCGCCCGTATGTCAAAAACTATTTGCACTACGGATTTTTCACACTCCTCAGCTTAGTCCACCTTCAGGTAGCACCAGTGGAGGTTTCAAAGTCATGAGTAGATCCAGAGCTACTGCATAACTTTACTGTGAAGATGGTGGCCACTCTGGGCTAGCCGTCGGACTGCTGCTTGCTGCGTTCATGATATACAGGTTACTCATCTGTAACAGGAGTTCTAGGAATGGTATATGTTGTTCATCCACACTGTCTGGCAGGTTCCTTGCCACTTTAAATCTTGCCGGAAGGTCTTCAGGTTGGCTCCTCCCACCCATCCGGTGGTAAACTCGGCCCGCCCATGACGACAGATCTAGGCTCGCTGGAAGCCAGGTTGTGCGCGAAGCCGGGAGATGTTAGGGTCGAGGGTTGAACAACATATACCATTCCAAGAACTCCTGTTACAGGTGAGTAACCTGTATTTCTAGGACATGGATATGTTGTTCATCCACACTGTCTGGCAGACTCCTAGCAGTTCTCCGGGAGGAGGGAGGCAAAGCACACCCCTACTTAGGAAATAAAGACTGGAGAACCGAGGCCTCAAAACCAGCATCCCGCATGACTCAAGGTCGATGTGGTAGTGGTGATGAAGGTGTGCTGACTTCCAGGTAGCAGCCCCTGCAGATTTCCTGGATAGGGACGTCCCTGGAAGCAGCCACCGACGCAGCGGTATGGCGGGTAGAATGAGCTCTTATCCCTCTGGTAGGCTCCATGCCCGCCAACCTATAGCAGAGATCTATGCAGGAGGTGACCCACCTGCCTATCGTCCACTTGGCTGCAGGTCTGCCAGGTGCGGCTTCAGCGTAGGTGACAAACAGCTGGCGAACCTCTCCCCGAACTTCAGCCATCCGCTCCTTGTAATAAGCGAGCGCTCTTCTAGGGTCCAAAGTATGGGGCCTATATTCGGCCTCTGAGGTGTGATTGGGGTAGAACACACCGCAGAGTCAACACCTGGTTAAGGTGAAATTCCGACACCACCTTCGGAAGGAATTTCAGGTGGGGCGAGGACAACCTTGTCCCTGTGGAAGACCAGATAAGGAGACTCGATGGAAAGCGCCTGAGCTCTCCCATCCTTCTGGCTGACATGATAGCCACCAAGAAGGCGGTCTTCCATGACAGGTGAGAGATGTCACACCTGTGCATTGGTCTGAATGGCTTGCCCATGAGTTTAGCCAATACCAGCAGTAGATCCCACAGAGGTGGAGGTTCTCGCACCGGAGGGGATATGTGATCAAGGCCTTTGAAAAAGCGCCCAACCACCTTCTCCTGCACCACTGACTGCTTCCCAGCCCGTGCCCGGTAAGCAGAGATGGCTGCCAGGTGCACCTTAAGGGTCATCGACCGAAGCCCTTGCTGAGAAAGGGACCACAGGTAGTCCAGAGTGCTTGCCAAGGAACAGGAGGATGGGTCCAGGCCCTTGCTCTGACACCAAATGGAGAATCTCTTCCATTTGAAGGCGTAGCATTTTCTGGTCGACTTCTTATGGGACGCCTCAACGATGTTGAGGACCTCATCGTAAAGACCCAAGGCCTAGAACTCTAGCCACTCAGGAACCAAGCCGTCAGGTGCAGGGATTGAAGGTCCGGATGGAATACCTTCCCCTGATTGACCGAGATCAGGTCCGGGTGGGCTGGAAGCCGCCTCGGGAGCCTGGAGCTGAGACTGAGGAGATCTGGATACCAGAACTGGCGGGGCCAGTCTGGGGCTACCAGAATCACCTGCGCCTTGTCCCTCCTCGCCTTGAGAAGCACCTTGTGGATCAAGGGAAATGGGGGAAAGGCGTAGAAGAGGCCCGGGGTCCACAGCCTCGAGAAGGCATCCCCCTGCAGCGAGCCCTGCTGAGGGGGGCGGGCATGAAACAGTCCCAGCTTCGCATTCTCCCTGGAGGCAAACAGGTCCACCTGAGGCGTGCCCCAGTGGGAGAACAGATCTTGTACTACCTCCGGCAGGAAAGACCACTCGTGGGACACAGCCCCTATCCGGCTTAGGGCATCGGGCAGGGTACTGGAGGCTCCTGCCACATGGATGGCAAGGAGATCCGCCTCCAGTCTGTGCACGAGTGACCAAATGCGGACAGCTTCCCTGCACAAAGGCCGGGAGCGCGTCCTGCTCTGGCGGTTTAGGTAGTACATGGTCGTGGTATTGTCCGTCTGCACCCGAACCACTTGACCCCGTAGAAACGGAGCGAAGGCGGTGAGGGCTAGACAAACCGCCCGAAGCTCCAGCAGGTTGATGTGGCATCGGGAGTCCCGAGGGGACCAGAGGCCGTGCGCTCTGTGCTCCCCCAGATGGGCACCCCAACCCATCAGTGAGGCATCGGTCGATAGAGAGACAGTTGGCTCGGGGCGGACAAACGGGATGCCCTCCTGCAGATGTGCTGGAATGGTCCACCACTGGAGAGCGTTCCACATCCCCTGGGTCACTGTCACTAGCTGATCCAGAGGATCGAAGTGCTGTGACCATTGGCTGGCCAGCCCCCACTGAAGGGGACGCATGTACCAACGGGCCCAACGGACCGTGCTGGTGCAGGTCGCCATGAGGCCCAGGAGGCACAGGAAGTCCCGGGCAGGGCGCAATTGCCCAACCTGAAATAATTGGGCAAAGGAGGAAAGAACCTCGGCCCTGTCCACCAGGAGCCGTGCTCTGGCTCAGAGAGTCGAGCTTTGCCCCGATGAATTGGATCACCTGCTTTGGCAAAGTTCTGACTTGGCCTCGTTGATGAGGAGGCCAACCTGAGAGCAAACCTGGAGGCCAGATCTCTGGACCGCTCCACCTCCGCTCTGGAGGGGGCTGCAATCAGCCAGTCGTCCAGGTAGGGGTACACCAGGACCCTTCGCACTGAGGAATGCTGTCACCACTGCCATGCATTTGGTGAAGACCCTGGGAGCTAGGGAAAGGCCGAAGGGCATGGCCCGGAACTCATAGAGGGATCCCTCTGCCCTGAAGTGGAGGAATCTCTGGTGGGACAGACGGATTGGGACATGAAAGAACGCATCCTGGAGGTCCAGAGAACAGAACCACATGCCTCGTTCCAAGGATGGGATTATCTGAGCCAGAGTGACCATCCTGAAGGTCCGAGACCTTAGGAACCTGTTCAGGTCGTGCAGGTCGAGAACGGGGGAACCCCCGTCCATTTTGGGACCAGGAAATGCCTGGACACAAACCCCGGGTCTGGAGGAGGATCCGCCACCTTCCTGATCACCTCTTTTTTCGAGGAGCAGGGCGATATCGGCTCGGCGAGCCGACAAAGAGGCTGCGGACCCCGTAGCCCCCCCGAGGGGCGACGGCTCGGAAGGGCGAGGCCTGCTCGAACTCCAGAGGCAGGACCTTTCCTACCATCTCCAACACCCAACGGTCCGTGGTGATAATGGACCAGGTGGAAAGGAAGTGGTGGAGCCGTCCCCCCATGGGGGGAACCCAGGAGGGAGTGACGAGGCTGGGGGTGACACCCCTCAACCCGTCACTGGGCAGGCTTAGAGGAGGGACCGGCCGAGGGACCTACTGGGCCTTTACCTCCCTGCTTCCTATTGGAGGAAGCCGCAGGCTTGGGTTTGGGATGCCAAGCGCGAGTCTGCTGGCCCTGGTGCTGGTGCTGTTGGGCCGGACGTGCTGCAGGCGCAGAAGGACGAAAGGACTTATGCTGCTGTTGTCGATGGCCCTTGTCCTTCTGGGTGGAGGTGACCGAGTCCAGAGTGGCATTGGACTTTTCGATCCGCCGGAGGTGACCTTCCACTCCAGGGCCCAAGAAGGGGACATCCACCAGTTTGTGCTGGGTATCCGCCGTGAAGGTGGATATCCTCAGTCATGCTCTGCGGCGCATGGCCACCGCGGCTGCAACTGATCTGGCACAGGAGTCTCCAATGTCCAGAGCCATTTGGAGCTGCTGTTTAGCCACCGCCCTTCCCTGGTTCCATACCTGCCGGACCATGGTCTGCAGGTCAGCCGGGAGATGAGGGATAACCTCGTCCAGGGAGCCCATGAGGGCGTGGGAGAAGTGTGCCATCAGCACGGCCAAGCTGGCCTGGCGGAGGTCAAGGGAGGATGCAGCGACACCTGCACCCGCACAGTCCAGCTTTTTATTCCTTGTCAGGGGCTTGTCCATATCCCTAGCGCTCCCGGACGGAAAACGCTGTCGGAGACCAACCGGCGGAGGGGTGTTCCAAAACCGGGCAAAGAGCCGGTAGGGACCGTATACTTCCTGGCCATCCTGGCCGAAGGCTGCAGGACAGGAAGCAGGCCGCTGCCAGAGCTCCAAGGCTGGGCCAAGAATGGCTTCAGCCACCGGAAAGGCCTCCGTGGGTGAATCCCCTCGGTCCAGTATCTCTGTTAGGGGATACTTGGCCCACTTGGATACGGGCTTGAGCTGCATCCTGGTGGATTCTGAGATGAGCTGAAGCAGACCCATGAAGGACGATGGGCTTTCGTCCATCGACTGGCCCCCGGAGGACTCCAGGTCAATGGGCCTGGAGAACACGGAGGAGTCGTCGTCAGACTCCGAGGAGTCTGTGAAGAGCTGCCTGGGGCCTGAGCCACCCTCCATCTGCCAAGGACGGTCAGGAGTGAGGGTAGGCCTTAACTCGACCAAGAGTCTTTGGTGGGCACCCCCGATTTCAGTTGTGGAGGCAGAGGTTCCACCACAATCGGTGGGGCAGCTGGTTTCGGCCGAACAACCAGCCCAGGCTTGGGCACCTTGGCTACAGCGAGGTGTTGTTTCGGCCGCTCGGGTGATAGCCACTTGATGGCTGGGGAAGGCGATGGTGTTGACTTGTTCCCGGACAGAAGTAACTGCTGCCGCATCAGGTCCTCATAGCATCAACGCAATTTGTGTCGGAGCCTCTCCTCTTCCGAGGAGGAAGACGAGGACGAGTGGTGGTGCTGCTTACTTCAGTGCCGAGACCGAGACTGCCGATGTCGGCAGGATCGGCTGGACCGAGAGGATGTCCGAGACCGAGAACCTCAGTGTTTCCAAGGACGGGTCTGGGAAGGGGCGGGGGACACCCGCTCTTCCCTCGGCTTGGAAGCCTTAACCGGGAACTGCAGCACCGGAGGCGCAGGCAGGTCCTCGGTCTCCACCGGGGTAACCAGTGAAGAAAGGTTGTCGGCTTCACCAGTCGACAGCCCGTCCGACGGGTCGAGAAAAATCCTGACCGCATCGACGGATGTCTTGGCTGGCTGACCTGACGGGGACAATGTGAAGCCAGAGGCCTTAGCCGCAACCTCGACCGAAGTCGAGTGTCGACTGTCCGGGGAAGGGGACCTCTCCCGCTCCCAAGAACGCCGACAGTGGGACTTACCTTTTGAGTCCTTCTTTTTGGACTGAGAGGAAAGTCCTGATGGCCCCTCTCCCTTCATGGAAAGGGATTGGCAAAGCTCCTTGAAAGAAGCTGAATATGAGGTACCCAGAGAGAGCGGGATAAATGCCGTGACCGAGGAAGAGGATGATGCGGCCTGTGCCGCTTCCTACTCAAGGCGATCATCTGCTCAGGTTGCTCCAGCCAAGCCAGCCACCACGGGTAACATCGCCAACGGCCTCCTTCGACTTCACCGGCGGTAGTGCCTTGCGCCTAAGCTGTAACCGGGCAGCGCGGTCTTCCAGGACATTGGCCGAAAATCGAACAGCATAACTCACAGGCCTGCGGGTCATGGTCTCAGGCCGAGGCAGTAGACGACGTGAATGTGGATCTGTCCTGGACATTTTCTGCCCACAAGGGCACCACCGAACTGGAGTGGATTTGTCCATCGCAGCCGGAGGGAGAAACTTGACCAAGTCTTGAAAATTTTAAAATAAGTTTCGGTCGAACCGAAGAATTAGGATCCAGTCTACATGCAGAGCGTTAAGGAGGTAACCTGAGCTTCCAAGCGGTAAGGAAGATCTAGCGTCATGGGGCGGAGCCGAGAGTTTTACCACCCGCGTGGGTGGGAGGAGCCAGCTTGAAGACCTTCCGGCAAGATTTAAAGTGGCAAGGAACCTGCCGGACAGTGTGGATGAACAACATATCCATGTCCCTAGAATTGGCTGTTTTCCGCTTGCCGTGTACCGTGAGCCATGGTATTGATTTTAAAAGAAAAAAGAAAAAGCACTTTTTCATTGTGAGTTATTTAGTTGCTGAATGCTTAAACGCCAACGCTAATGCCGACTGCGTTTTGAATTTTCCAGTGTTTTGTTTTATTTGATTGCGCCGGTATTGCAAGCTGAGGTCGCTCGGCTGGATTTTTTGGCTGGGATTCTAACAACACTCAACATTATTTAATACCGAGCGTTTTTTGGGCGCTCCTGGGTCTTCTGTGCTGGACTACTGTATGAACTCAAGGGGTCCTGTGGCTAGACGGCCTTGTGGCTTGATGGCTGCCTTTTAGTGTGGGGTCTGGGCAGTGTTTCACCCCCTCAGTGTTTCTTTCCCCGGTATTCTGGTGGTTTGGCTACTCATTGAACAGGATTAGAAGGAGGAGGAATTTGCTGGGGACAAGTCCACTAAGGAGTTCGACTGTACTACTTTTGGGATTATTAAAGACTGTGGAGCCAGTAAAGGATCCTGCAGTGTCTGGTTTTGGAGTGTTGATCGAGTGACCTGTGCTAACTAAGGAACTGATTCTTGTGTAGCTGGAACCTGCTGGTCTCTTGAGGTGTCCGTGGGTTAGCATCCCACTCAGGGGTTGGGAGCGGGGCTTGCTGTAGGGCTAGCCCGGTGATCCTATTCCCCTGGATTCCCGGTTTAGTCGGCTGGAGCGCTGATTGAACCTGGAGTCGAGGTGGTGGGTCGCTAATATAGCCTAAGTAGTCACCTCTTGATTTTCTGGCAGGAACCTGTGGCTTGGTGGACGGCTCTCCTGGGATTCGGGGGCTGAAGTTTGAGACTGGAATTCTTCTGGAACTTTTGGGCCGATTGGATGATCCCATTGATTTTATGGAGTTTTGGAACTTAGTGTGTAAAAATCGTTCGTTTGATGAACCTACGGCTGGGCTGGACTTTCCTTGGACTTTCTCTGTCTGCAAGTACTCAGTGATTTCATTTTAACTTTTTGGAAATTTTGTTTGCAGTGAGAGTGCTTTTTAACAGCTGAGATTCTGCGCTTTCAGACATATGTGAGAGATTTGTCTGAGGGGCGGCTTCTCCACATTATTTCCTTGGTTCCCCCCTTTTAATTTTTTATTTTGTGTATTTATTGTATGTGTTAAGTAGTGAGAGTACTTAGTTTAAGTGGCACCAGGTAGTGAGAGGACCTGTGTGCTGTTTAATTATTTTAGGATTTTAGTTAGTATTGGGTAGCTTAGGCTTTGCGAGGCCTTAGGTAGTGAGAGGACCTGGGCTGATTAATGTTTTAAGGTCTGTTGTTGGATTTAGTTAATTAAATTAGTTATTTATGTTAGTTATCTGTTATTATTAGTTTTGGGTGTGAAGTGTGGAATATTTTGGGGAAAGTGAGTGAGGAATTTCAGGAAAGGTTTAAGATCTGTGGGACTGTATATTTTGTATTGCTGTGGATTTGTGTAAATCCATTCTATTTATTTGTATTGATTTTTTGCTTTATGTCTTGGGCCTGGGATCTATGTCACCGGGTTACCCCCCAGTCATGCACTATTCAGCCTCCACGCTTCATGCCCTCCACCCCTTCTTTTCCCCACCGTTGCCTTTTTCCACTTATCAGTACTGTTGAGCCTTGGGTATTGCTCGCAGGAGGGTGGGGTGGGTGGGGTGAACAGCGGAGGCTGAAAGAGCGGTGTGCTCCCATCAGGTCGTCAAGTCCAGAAGACGCTGAGGCGAAATGGGAGTCTAGAGCGTGGGCCATCTTGCCTAGTCTCCATACCCAAGGGCACCACCATTGGTGGTGGGCAGGAAGTTGGGGCAGCCCAGGAGTTCTGTCCAACTCAGGCGGTGCTATGTAATGCTAGATCTGTCAAGAACAAGACTGCAGGGGCGCTGCTGAGCACTTCTACTGAGAAGACGTGGATCTCAATAGCTCTGCAACTGTTATTAAACAATTCAGAAATTATTCGATTTTTTTGTAGAAGTGCAGTCAGACAACAAAGATCATTGGATTCCTGAAGCTGGGCTGAGTAGTTTGAGACTAATATTGACTATGGGTCGCACAAATAAAAGTGGCACAGGTGTAACAAAAAAATCAGCCCTCAACAGAGCAACAGGCGTCACTTACCCTCGAATCGTATTGCTTCGAGTGAGCCACCATGGCCTGCAGGCGCTATGCAGGTCATTGATGGGAAAATTGAATCGTCCTCCAGCGACTGGGAGAGCAAGATTTTAAAATAGAGGCTGCTACAAAACGACCTCATCTGCTGAAAATCAGGCAATAAAAGCCTTATTGACTGCAGCCAAACTCACGCAAGAGAACGGGCAACTGAGATACCATTTAGAGCTTTGGAGAATGCGAGCAGAGCACCTAATGTGCGCCTTATTGGGCTACCAGAAGGCTCTGAGAGTTCTGATCTACTGCTATTTTTAAAATCCTGGTTACCTAAAGCTCTACAGGTGAACCGATCTCTAGGGGAACAATTCATTAAAGCCTACCGTATACACCGCGCTCCGCTGGGGCACAGAAAGACTCCCCTCGCACAGTTTTATTGGTGACAACGAGTGCAAGTGTAAAGGAGCAGATACTTCAGGCGGCCCGCAATACTGAATGTCTGAACTATGAGGGGCATACCTTACATTGTTTTCCAGAACTCTCTTACGCCACGAGAGCCTGAAGAAAGAAATTTGATGGGGTTCGTGCATCTTTAAGAAGTCTGGGGGTCGCTCACACCCTGATGATGCCGGCGCGACTGAGGATTTACTATGGGGGACACACTTTCCAATTCACGGATCCAGAAGAGGCAGGTAAGCGAGTCCAGCAAATTCAGAAGGAGTTTGAGGTTTCTAATGTTAGAGCCAGAGTGGAATCGGAACAAGAGTCGGAGGAAGAAGATACCTGACTGGGTTACAGTAAGGAGTATGAACTTTAGTAACAACCATTTTAATTAAGACTCTAAACAACATCAGCCTTGCCGATGAAGGGCTTCCCCCTGGCTATATAATGACTGTTGATTTATTTTGAGAGACTTTGGAGGGGACCTGGATATTGCATATTAATCTGCATACTGTATGGCTTAATTTCTTTTTCTGTAGAAAGCTGTATCCACGTCCCTTTTATAAATTTTAAATTACAAGGAAAGTCCTTTAAGCCTAAACAGCTTACTTAATTCTTAGCACTGTACATTTTGTTAAAACATCTTTATTATTACAGTTGCGGGGCTGTAGAGAGCCCACTAAGCTTTTTGTTTTCCCATGTTTGGTAAGGGGAACTAATCAACTTTGGATGTTGAATTTTCCTTGGTCTCTTTTTCAATTCTTTATGAGGACTGACCCCATCTCTTGTAGAAGTGCAGCTAATGGGACTTATTTTGGTTAATGTAATAAATAGAGTTGATATACCTCCAAATCCGAAAACCAGACACCTAGACTGCACTATACTGTCTTAACTCAAATTGTCTCTGTATTAATTTAGAAGCGTCTGATGTCTGCATTGTAACACTATGTGTTTATGTGAAACAACAATAAACATAAAGTTAAAAAAAAGAACAAGACTGCAATTATTGCAGATCTTGTTGGGACAACAGATCTGGCGTGCATCACCGAAACCTGGCTGGATGGTACTGCAGGCCCCATATTTTAGGCCGCAGTACCGGCCGGGTATTCAGTGATACACCGCCCGAGACTGGACCGCAGGGGAGGGGGGTTGCGGTCTGTTTTAAGACCGAATTGAATCTCACAAGTGTACCTGCTGAGGAGGCCAGATCATTTGAGTGTGCCATTGTAACAGGTGTGGGTTATAGGATGGCTCTCATCTACCATCCACCCGGTGATGGGAACCTATTCCTTAAGGAAGTAGTGGACTTCGTCATCGACCTGGCATTCCAGTCACCTAGGCTGATGGTCCTGGATGACTTAAATGCCTGGATCGATGGCGAACTTTCACAATTTGGACAACACTTCCTCCAGTTGATGGTTTCTCTGAGCCTTACACAGGTGGTTACCTCTGCTACTTATACGTGCGGCCATTCTCTTGACCTGGTCTTCCTCCTGGGGATCGAGGCCTTTGACATTGGGGTGGAACCCGTCGCATGGTCCGACCACTACACTGTGCAATTCAATTATTGCACCCCTCCTCGTAGGCCAACCCCTGTGGAGATGGTCAGGTACCGCCCTTTACGGGAAGTGACTCCTGATGGCCTAGCAGCAGTACTTGATCTATCAGAATTTCCTGTGGCAAGCATGGATCCAGAGGTTTTGGTTTTGGCCTATAACCAGGCCATTACCTCAGCACTGGATTCCATTTCTCCAGTCCGTGTATGTCCTCTCTCCCTCCGTCCTCGGTCTCCCTGGTTTGATGGGACCTTGAGGGAGTTGTGACGACTAGGACGTAGGTTAGAGTGATGCTGGCAGAAATCCAGCTTAGATGCCGACCATCTTAGACTGCTAGAGCATTATCGAGGCTATCAGTCAGCAATCTCCTGTAAGAAGGCAGAGTTCCTGTCCAGGGAGATTGCTGCAGCTCAGAACCGACCAGCTCAGCTCTTTCGAACTATGGACAGGCTGTGCAACCCAGCCTGTCTGCAAGTTCGAAGAGCTTTTTCACAATTGCAGTGTGATGAGCTTGCTCAGTTTTTTGCTGATAAGGTGGCCGACATCAGGCTGGAGATCTGCTCAGCGCAGACTCTGGCGGAGTTGCTGATGATCGATGCTTGGCCACTGTCCCCTTTTCTCCTGGAGCCCTTTGACTGGCCGGAAATCGTGGATGTTATATGGATTGTCCAGGAGTATGCACCCTACATGCTGTAGTTTAGACCCAGGCCTGACAGCCCTGATTATGGGTTGTTGCAGTCATTGTCCGGTTCTGGTGCAGACAGTCTGGTGCTCCCTTGACTGTGGAGAATATCCCTGCTCCTTGCAGGAAGCAGTGGTGACACCTTTGTTGAAGAAAGCTTCACTGGACCCGGACTGTCTCGCAAACTACAGACCTATCTCTAACCTTCCCTTTGTGGGGAAAGTGGTTGAGAAAGTAGTGGCAGTACAACTGGAGAACCATTTGACCATCCATAGCATCTACGAACCTCTCCAGTCTGGTTTCCGAAAGAGGCACAGTACCGAGACTGCATTGGTTCGGGTGCTCAATGATCTCCTGATGGCGAGAGATCAGAAAAAAACGGTCCATTTTGGTACTTCTTGATCCGTCATCAGCTTTTGACACCGTGGACCATGGGGTACTACTTGAGTGCCTGAGATTCATCTGTGGGATTTCTGGTTTGGTCCACAGATGGTTTACATCATTCCTCACTGGTAGAACTCAGAGGGTGGTGTCCGGGGTTTTTTCCTCTGAACCCATCTCTATGTCTTGTGGGGTTCCCCAGGGCTCGGTGTTGTCCCCAATGTTGTTTGAGGTGTATATGCTGCCCCTCGGAGACATTGTAAGATGATAGGGGCTGAGGTTTCACTGCTATGCTGATGACACCCAGCTCTATCTGTCTTTTGCGCCCAACCAAGATGGAGCACTCTCAGTATTTAACGATTGCCTCGTTGAAATCCAAGATTGGATGAAGTCCAACTGGCTGAAGTTGAACCCCGGGAAGACTGAGGTGATGGTTGTGGATCCAGGTCGATTTCAGGTGTCGGCTGTCGTTAAGCTATCCTTTTACCACCTAAGGAACATCGCTAGGATCAAGCACCTTGTTCTGTCCAGTGACCTGCCGACACTGATCCACGCCTTTGTGACCTCGCATCTGGATTATTGCAACCCCCTTTACTTTGGGCTTCCAGGGGTTGATATCCATCGCCTGCAGCTGGTGCAGAACTCTGCAGCCCGGTTGTTGATGGGGACGCCTTGGTCTTCCCATATTACACCAGTGCTACGGGAACTGCACTGGCTGCCAGTTCAGTGGCGGATCACTTTCAAAGTCGGATTACTGACGTATAAAGCCCTACACAGACTGGGCCCTGACTACCTGAAAGAGCTTCTGGTTTCTTACCTCCCTGTACGTCCGCTCTGCTCGGCTGACGAGGGGTTGCTGCACATTCCGAGGGTCTTTTTAAAATCTTCAGGGGCTCGGGCATTTATGTTCGTGGCCCCTACCCTCTGGAATTCTCTACCCCATCAGATTAGGGGGTGCATGACCATGGGGGGTTTCAAACAGGCATTAAAGACGTATTTATGGGGCATGGCATACGGTGATGTGGAAAACAGTTTTTAATTATATAATACTGTATATCTGTTACTGTTGTGCAGCACTGTTTTAAATTGTTTTAATTTGTACTGTGCCTTGAAACTTGAAAGGTGCATTAAAATAAAGATGATGATGATGATGATTACAACTGCAGTGGATTTTTTTACACAGTTGCTACGGTTACCGAGATATTGCCAAATTAGTGTTACAAGGGTTACTTTTCATGACTAAAGGGCTGCGGTATGTCCGTACTTATGTGTAAGTGGGAGCGCAGGGCCCGGGGGCCCACACTCCCACTTATGCATATCATTATGCAACAATGGGTAGTGTGAGGGGAGTGCAGGGCCTGAAGAGCCTGTGCTCCCACAACCACATACCATTTACATTACACTTTCTCAAAAAGAAATTCATTGCAAAACTACATTACTGCATTAGTTAGGTTTTTATTAAAGTATAAAGTTAAGATTAATGTTCATTTACCATTCTCCACACACCAACAGGCATCGGGGTGTAACTTGGAGCCATAGAGCCTAACACTCACCCCATTCTCCTATACTGAACCATCTCATCTTATTTACACATGGAATGGGGTAAGAGTTAGGGCCGATGACTCCATGGCACACCATGACGCCTGTTGGTGTGTGGAGGGTGGGGAGTGGTAGGGTCGGTAACCCTAACTTCGAATTTCCCAGCTTTTTACACTTTAATAAAAACCCTAACTGATGCATTAACGTAGTTTTCTGCAATATATATATATATATATATATATATACACACACACACACACACACACACACACGCAACACCAGATACGAGTGTACATATCATATCACACATTCCCTCAACCAATCTGCCATCCATTTATTTCTTGAATTTGCATGCAGTATTCTGGTTTAAAAGTCTGAAATCCATGGATTATGACAACACAAATAGTTTTTTTTCCTTCAGTTTTTGCAGTTAGTCACAAGTGCTCTTTATTTTTCCCCATGCTGGCCCCTTCATCAGGGAACAACCCCCATAGCTCCATCACCCTGGTCCTGTATTCACTTACTGTCCAACTTCTGTCTTCTCCATGGTTTACGCCTCCCTTGTGAGGGGTGCCCCCCCCCCCCAGCCACAGAAAGGATCCTCAGATGGGAGGCTCACCATTAAGCTGAGTACAAAGCCTGTGAGAGGTCGGCCCCATCATGCTGCCTAGTCATGTTTTGTGCCTCCACCAACAGTCACTGCTCCTCCCATCCCTCGATTGCTATCCCTAGGTACCTGATCCCCAGTCGCTGCTAGAGGTCAGTACTACACCTGGCACAGTCCCTCCCAGGAGGAGGAAAGCAGTCCTATGCATCCTCCTGCTCCCCCTGGCCGACTCTCCAACAACCCAAGCTCACTCCTGAACCTGGGTTGTTGGGGCCACAAGCGATAGATCTACTGCTATGCAGGCAGGATGGTCCTACAATACGAGTACTTACCTGAGCTCTGAACACAAACAGCTACAATTAATTGAAAGAAGCACGTGCTGTATGTTCATACAGTACGTACAGTCCCCATGTCTCTTGTATGTTAATACCGTCACCGAGATCATGCTTACAGTTGTAAGACTGGTCTCACGTCCATTCTTAAGGTATGAAAACCATGAACCAAAGGTGAGCTGTTCTGGTACCCTAAGGATGCGAGACCACTCATACAACCGTAAGTGTGAACTTGATAATAGCAATACTATACTATTGAAAATGCCTGCTTCCAGGGCAGCAGCACATCTGACACTCTTAACAGAATAAATGTGTCTCACGCGCAGAGGAAAGGAGCCCTTCGATTGATCAGGACCACTCCCTCGCTCTATAATGTCTGTAAGAGTGCCTTCTTGAGTCCTTTGAGTGAGAGAACTATGAGGTGAAGTTGAGCACTTCTGCCACACAAAGGACTTGAGAAGGCACTCTTACAATAATCAGAGAAGCCAGAAATGTACTCATTAGCATAATCGGGTTAAAAACTTCTGTTTAAAACATAGAACTTGAATATAAAGTCGAAATGATTTACTTTGTTGAATATAAAACAAACCCCTGTGTGGAAAATGGACTATGACAACTGAACTTGGAACTTCAGAATTTTGGAACTGTTTGCATGAGAGACCTTCTTCATTTGTTTGTTTGTTTGTTTATTTTTTATACTGAATAACCAGTGGGCAAAAAAATGCCCATTTTCACTGGTGACCAGTTACAAAAATACATACCACATGACATACAAATCTGACATTGAATGCGATATACAATACAATGTAAAACCAATTAAAACACTGACATGCGGCTTCAGAAAACAGTAATTTTTGCAGAACACTTTTGAACAGTGAAATGTTAGAACAATTCATGATTATTTTAGGCAAAGCATTATAACATTTTACAGCAAGAAACTGTAATGAATTCTGGGCCATTGCTGTATGAAAAAATGGAATCTGAAATTTAAATCCCACCTGTGATCTAGCTGTAATTATATCAGTCTGTCTAGGAAAAAGATTAGCAATAGAAGCAAGTGTAGTTTATGAAGAAAGATAGATACACAACATCTGAATCCATCAAAGAATGACGAACACCCCGTAACACTATACAAGTGGCAGTGACATGTTCTTTTGTTTTGTCTGGTAACAAATCATATGACACTGTGATAAGTAATTTTAAGCTTAGCAAGCATTCCATCAGTAGAAGAAAAATATATAATCGGACCATAATCAATTATTGAAAACAGAAAACTATGTGCATGTTTAACCCTCGTGGCATGGGTTAAAGTCTATTTAACCTATACAACATACCCAGTCTTTGATGTATTTTACTAATTAATTTTGTAATATGTAACTCGAATGAAAGATGGTAATCGATAAGTCCCAAATATTTAAATTCTGAGACTTTTTCAATAATATTACCATAGTTGTCACACAAAGACAATTCAGGTATGACATTATTCCTAGGGTTTTTAAAAACCATACATTTTGTTTTACTTGAATTAAGAACTAATTTATACTTAATAAGTCAGGCATGCATTAAACTGAAGTCTTTTTGTAGATTATATTCTGCCACGTGGCAAGATACATCTGAACACATTAAAACTGTGTCATTCGCATATAAAATAAGTTCTGAATTGTTACAGACATTATGTAACAATTTAATAAAAAAGGGAAAACAACAGGGGTCCTAAAATGGACCCCTGAGAAACACCACAGTCCAACTTACTCTCAACAGATAATGATTCCTTAATAAGAGTTTTCTGAACCCTACCAGATAAATAAGTCACTCAACCAATAAACCACCTCATCAGAGAAATTAGCCTTGAGTAAACTTACCAATAGTTCTCTATGATCAACAAGATCGAATGCCTTGGTGAGGTCCACAACTGCCGAGGCCACTACTTCTTATGTATGTTAATACAGCCGCTCAGACCACTCTTACAGTTGTAAGCATGGTCTTATGTGCATTCTCAGGGTATGAGAACCGTGAACCAAAGGTGAGCAGTCTGACACCCTAAGGATGTAAGGGAATCCACTACTACAACTGTAACAGCAGTCTCAGTAGCAGTACTAATGTATCATATTATCATCGAGCTAGATTAATAATATACTAACATTTGAAAAAGCCTTCCCTGAATGTGCCCATTTCAAGGGAAACTGTGCGTGAGACACTCTTCACAGAATGCAAATATCTTACGCACAGAGGAATGGAGTGCTGCGATTGGTTGGGAGCGCTTCCTTGATCTATAATAGTTTGAGAATGTCTGGAATGTTTAGAAAGCAACAATCCCTAGTGGCTAAATAAGATGTAATGATTTATAATTGCCAACATTTTCCCCATTCTGCTATTAATTTACTTTTAAAACAGCCATGTTCTCTTTTAAACAGAGCTGATGCTGAGGTGTGTAAATCTTATTGCCCCTGGTGCAGGACAGCAACAGGCTACCACCAGGAATCAGCTATGGTGCTATAGAACCGTGCTAGAGTACAAGAAAATGTAACATCAAAGCACCCACAGTAAGAAATGGACTCAGTATGGCAACAATGAAAATATTTTACTGTTTATGATATAGTGCGCAACATGGTGACACCGAATCCAGCCTTTCGCTTGGGCATCCCCATGCTTCCTCTCAGAAAGCTTGGAGTGCCCAAGTGAAACGTCAGGTTTTGTGACACCATAACTGTGGCATCACATAGTCGCTGTTGGCGGGTTTACTCCATCAGCAGGCTAATATCGATGATGGTGTCCGTTGGCACACTGTCTCAACATATGGTAAAATATTTTTATTGTTGCCATCTTAATCTGCAAAAGTAATCCCCCTTCACAAAGGCTGCGACCGGACTCTGCCAGGAAACTACCATCCCTCCTCCGTGTCTTGGCCAAGCTTCAAGAATCCCTTGTCCTAACCAGACTCACCAATTTCCTTACCTCCATTAACTTCCTGTCTCCATATCAGTCAGGTTTTAGAAAAAAACTTTCCACTGTATCCTCCTTACTGTGGGTGACTGATGCCATCTTCACTTGCATGGACCAAGGACACCTTACTTCAGCAATATTTATTGAACTTGCCAAGGCTTTTGACTCTGTCTCTCATACAAGCCTTCTCTCTAAACTAAAACTAGCTGGACTCTCCTCCCTAGCAGTCCAATGGTTCAGCTCCTACCTTTCAGGCCAATCCCAATGCGTCCAGACTGGTGATACTTTCTCCCCCTCCCCCAATCCTAGCAGGCGTATCCCAGTGCTCTATCCTGGGTCCCATCCTCTTTTCCATCTTTTTAAACAATCTCTCCAGTGTGCTGTCACTCCTACATTCACATCTATGCAGACAGCACCATCCTCTACACTTCAGGCCCCTCAGCCTCTGAGGTATCTTCCCTACTACAAGTCAACTTCAATCGCATCCTGAACTGGTTCCAGGATAACTAGCTAAAAGTAAACACTACTAAAACAGTCTCAATGATTTATTTGTTTGGAAAGGTTTCCCCAGGAAAGACAACATGAGCTGTGAACAGTTTGATTCCAAAAGCATCCTGGGGGGAGGGGTTACATAAAGGGTGGAGCAAGTAAAAAAAACATGTTCAGGCCATTTACAGTATGCACAGGCTAAAATACAGGCCAGTACACACAATTTACAAATGTACATAAAGTGTACATACAGTGTACCCCACAGTACAAAGCAAAAACAATCCCAGACAATTGTTGAGCAAACAGCTTGCATAGGTATAACATACAGGACAAACAACACCATGAGCAAAACAAGTAGAAATTATGAGAAGGGTAAGGTGTAGACAACAGTAGGGGTACACCTGAAATAGCTGGGGGACTATATACAGGGTTGGATAAGTGCATAGCTTGCCTACGAGAAGGCCAAGTAGCAGGGGGAGGGTTGGGGTGGGGGGGGGAGGACGGCCGAGAACAAACGCCTTCAGGATGCTGTTAACCCTGCAAGGGACAGGGCCTCGCAAAGATTTGGGGGAGGAGGAGAGACTGTGAGGATAACACCCGTAAGGTGTGGATAACCGGGAGGGAGGAAGAGACATGCGAGAACAACACCCTTCAGGATGTTGTGAACCCTGGATGGACCCGCAAAGAAGGTGAAGGGGAGGGAGGGGAAGAGAGAATTAGGGGAACAACATCCCTTCAGGATATTGAGACTGGGAAGGGAGGGGAGGGAAGATAGACAAGAGAGGGAGGGAAGAGGGACAAGCTAAGAACAACACCCCTACAGGATGCTGTGAATCTAGCAAGGGGACACGGACCCAGCAAGGAGGGGGAAGGGGGGGGAAGAGAGACATGCTGAGAGCAGCGCTCCTTCTGGATTCTGAGAATCCTGCATGGGGGACTGGGAACCAATGAGGATGGATGAAGGGAGAGGAAGGGGGAAGGGAGGTGGAGGGAGGAGACAGATTGAGAATGCAGAGGGAGAGATGTATGCTGAAAACAAGCACCCCATCAGGATGCTGAGAACCCTATAAGGGGTGAGGGGGGCAGGAGGGAGAGATATGCCAAGGGAGAGAGGACACACCAAGAACACACAACCCTTCAGGATGCTGAGAACCCTTCTTCAGGATGCTGAGAACCCTTCAGGGGGATGAGGACCCTACAAATAAGGTGGGGAGGAAGATGTGGGGGAAGGGAGTGGGGACGGAGGGAGAAGGGAGGGAGATTAAGGGAAGGCAGCAGATGTTGGGGAAAGGATCAAGGGGATGGGAGGGAGAAGGATTAAGGGGGGCAGCAGAGTGGAGAGTAAGTTGTGAATCTGGGGGGAAGCAGAGGGGAGATGAAGGGGGAAAGGGTAACTAGGCAGGAAGGGAAAATGAGGTGCAGTTGCAACAGTGAACTGTGTGCTTCCGGAGGAGGTGAGAGAGTGAGTGTCAGGAGATGGCAGACCGAATATCCAGCGGAAGGGAATTCCAGATGTTAGGGAACTTGTATGAGAATGCTGCGCAGCCAGATGCAGTGTAGTGAAGGAGCAGTGCAAGAGTTCAATATGTAGATGCACAGAGGGTGTAGCAGGAGGGGGAAGGGTTTGAAATGAGGGAGGATAGGTAAGGAGGAAGGGAACCAACCCATAACTTCCCTATAAAATTAGCGCTGTGTGAGAGGCGCCTGGCACTGAGGGTGGGAAAGGACAGTGAGGTACAGAGATCGCGGTGGTGAGTAAGAGGGGGCAGCCAAGTACAAAGCAGCAGAAGGAATTGAAGAGTGCGCCCAGTCTGGTGAGGGTGGTTTTGGGGGCAGAGCTGTAAACAATATCCCCGAAGTCGAAGACAAGGAGTATCATCTTTTGGATGAGTTCTCATCTGGCTTGCAGAGGTAGGTAGCCCCGGTGCCTGAACAGAGCATCAAGTGTAGGGAGTAGGTTTTTGTGGATAGCATCAATGTAGACTCCAAAGTCAAGATGTTTGTCTAGCCATAGTCCAAGGTACTTAAAGGAGGGGACATCATCCAGTGTAGTACCAGAGAGGGTGGTGACGGTAGGGATAGAATAAAGTCTAGAAAGTTTTTGTCTGGAGCCAAAGGTCATAGAAACCATTTTTTTGACATTCATTAAGAGTTGGTTTACGCTAAACCAGCGCTGGATGTTATTAAAGTCTTGCTGAAGGCTGGACGCAACCACAGAGAGGGAACTTTGGTACACCCCAAAAACTTGCCAAGTTTCACCCCCTTCCCCTCTTTCTCCACTCTAGACGGCACTACTTTAGACTTAGTCCCTGCATACAAGTACCTAGGAGTCTGGCTCAACAGCCACCTTGACTTCACCACTCACATAAAACACATTCACTCCAAGCTCTGCCCCAAACTGGGTGCACTGTCCAGAAACAAAGATGCTCTCTCCCTTCCTCCCTGTTCAACAGATCCTTCTCACCAGGATAATCCTTCCACTTTTCGATAATGCTGATGTTGTGTTTAGGTCTGCTTCCACATCTACCCTTTCCAAACTGGATGTTCTCTTCAATGTCTTTTGTTGCTTCACCTTGAACACCCCTCCCAGAATGCACCCTTTACACTCTCCTCTCTATCCTCATGCCATGACCATCACACCTCCATCTTCTCTGCCAAGCACTGGTTGGGCACACTCCTTCCCTACCTAGCCAGCCTCCTGTCCCCTGCCCTTCACACTTCCTATCACCTCCAAATGCACGACCCTTGCTCCTTTGCCCTTCACCGGCCTCACTCCAACTCAGGAGAAGCAGCTTTCTCTTTCCACTTCCCTAATTTGTGGAACTCCCTACTCTCCTCACTCGGAATGCTTCCGGATCCTACTGCACTCACTACTTCCACCCTGCTTGTGTCCTTAATCCGCCTAACTCTCTGCTTGTTTCTCATGACCCCTATCACTCTAGTCTACAAAAACTGACCTCCCTGACCTCTGCTCCCTTTGTGAGCCCTATAAGTTGTTGCAACCCCTCATCCTGCACTGCGCTTTTGAACCTCCCACTAGGTGGTAATTCCGGCTCCTTTAACACTGCTACTGATATACATGTAAACCTGTACTTTGCACTTGCCATCCAGGTAAATCCTTGTATCTTTTTCCTCGGCACTGTTTTAACTGCACCTTGTTACTCGAACATGCCTTGTACACAGGCTTGCCTTGATACCCATTTTCCAGCCAGTAACCTCATGTTCTGTATTTTTGCCTGTCTCTTGTATACTGCCTATCACTGTCATATTGGAAGGAAAAGTATGTCTCTTTGCAGATGACACAAAGATCTGCAACAGAGTCGATGCACAAGATGGGGTGGAAAGGATGAGAAGGGACTTGGCAAGGTTAGAGGAATGGTCAAATGTATGGCAGCTTAGATTCAAAGCTAAGAAGTGCAAGGTAATGCACCTGGGAAACAAAAACCCATGGGAAGAGTACACAATGGGGGTGAGATACTAACAACAACAAAAATGGAAAGGGACCTGGGGGTAGTCATATCAGATGACTTAAAGGTGGGCAAGCAATGTGAGAGGGCAGTAAGGAGGGTTGGGGGGATACTGGGATGCATAGGGAGAGGCATCACCAGTAGAAAACAGGAAGTTGTTATCCCTCTGTACAGACAGCTGGTGAGACCCCATCTGAGTACTGCGTGCAGTTCTGGAGACCCAGTCTCTGCAAGGACATAGACAGGATGGAAGCTGTCCAGAGGAGGCAACTAAAATGGTGCAGGGTCTGCACCGAAGACATATGAAGAGAGACTAAGGAGCTTAATATGTATAGCCTCGAGGAAAGGAGGGAGAGGGGGAACATGATAGAAACTTTCAAGTACCTCAATGGAATCAACAAAGTCCAAGAGGGTAGCATCTTTCAAAAAACAGTGTGCAAGAACAAGGGGCACAATTTGAAGATGGGGGGGCTCAGAGGTAATGTAAGTAAGTACTTTTTCACAGAGAGGGTTGTGGATGCATGGAACAGCCTTCCGGAGGAGGTTGTGGAGTCAAAAACAGTGGTTGAATTCAAGAATGCATGGGACTGTCATAAGGCAATTCTGGGAGGGGGGGGGTAGAAAGAAGTAGGTTGCTGGTTAACTAGGATCTGCAGCTTATCCATTAGGTAGGGAAATGAGCAGACTGGGTGGGCCAAGCGGTCCTTATCTGCCGTCAAATTCTATGTTTCTATGTTTCTATATCATAGTCTCAATGTACAGTATACTGTCTGTCACCATGTTTTTTGTTGTATTTTGTGGTATCTGTATCTCCCATAACCCCCCTCCCTCAAGTCCCACCTGGAATCAACCTCGGCTCAGTGTGCCTCTCCCGTTTATCAACTTTTCAGTAAGTAAATCTTAAATCCATTTCCTACTGTGAGTGCTCTGATTTTATATTTTCGTGTCCCCTCTCCAGGACAAGGACATTTCCTTAAAGGACCACAACAAAAAAAGAGCTGATTTTACTGAAAACAATGAGGGACAAGTCCAAACTCGGGTACAGTCTTGGTTGGACAAGTCCTACAAGTTTGTGAGAACTTCAGTAGCTAAGGTATTCGTGTGACCAGCAGTGAAGAGATCAGTCACCACCTTTGGAAGAACTTGAGCTACAGGATTCCACTCCTTACTTTGCAGCTGATCAGTGTTTTCCTATGGTTAAAACCTTACTGAAGTTTTGTTTCCGTTCATTGAATGTATCTCGGCACGGTAATTTAAAGAGCACATAAATCCTGTTTTATACATTTATTACAAATCATAACATAATTTGCAGCCAATCAGGACTAATTATTTCAAAATATTTCAGGTACAGTACTTTCATGTAAGTTAATAGGGCCTCCAAGGGATCTCTCTTATGGTATAATGGGGTCTCCAAGGGATGTCTCTTATTGTATAATAGGGCCTCCGAGGGATGACTCTTATGGTATAATAGGGCCTCCGAGGGATGTCTCTTATGGTATAATAGGGCCTCCGAGGGATGACTCTTATGGTATAACAGGGCCTCCGAGGGATGTCTCTTATGGTATAACAGGGCCTTCGAGGGATGTCTCTTACGGTATAATAAAGCCCCCGAGGGATGTCTCTTATGGTATAATAGGGCCTCCGAGGGATGTCTCTTATGGTATAATAGGGCCTCCGAGGGATGTCTCTTTAGGTATAATAGGGCCTCCGAGGGATGACTCTTATGGTATAATAGAGCCTCTGAGGGAGTCTCTTATGGTATAATAGGGTCTCTGAGGATGACTCTTATGGTATAATAGGGCCTCCGAGGGATCTCTCATGGTATAATAGGGCCTCCGAGGGATGTCTCTTATGGTATAATAGGGCCTCCGAGGGATGACTCTTATGGTATAATAGGGCCTCTGAGGGAGTCTCTTATGGTATAATAGGGTCTCTGAGGGATGACTCTTATGGCATAATAGGGCCTCCGAGGGATGTCTCTTATGGCATAATAGGGCCTCCGAGGGATCTCTCATGGTATAATAGGGCCTCCTAGGGATGGCTCTTATGGTATAATAGGGCCTCCGAGGGATGGCTCTTATGGTATAATAGGGCCTCCGAGGGATGGCTCTTATGGTATAATAGGGCCTCTGAGGATGACTCTTATGGTATAATAGGGCCTCCGAGGGATCTCTCATGGTATAATAGGGCCTCCGAGGGATGTCTCTAATGGTATAATAGGGCCTCCGAGGGATGTCTCTAATGGTATAATAGGGCCTCCGAGGGATGACTCTTATGGTATAATAGGGCCTCTGAGGGAGTCTCTTATGGTATAATAGGGTCTCTGAGGGATGACTCTTATGGTATAATAGGGCCTCCGAGGATGTCTCTTATGGCATAATAGGGCCTCGAGGATCTCTCATGGTATAATAGGGCCTCCGAGGGATGGCTCTTATGGTATAATAGGGCCTCCGAGGGTTGACTCTTATGGTATAATAGGGCCTCCGAGGGATGGCTCTTATGGTATAATAGGGCCTCTAAGGGATGACTCTTATGGTATAATAGGGCCTTCGAGGGATGTCTCTTATGGTATAATAGGGTCTCCGAGGGATGTCTCTTACGGTATAATAGAGTCCCCGAGGGATGTCTGTTATGGTATAATACGGCCTCCGAGGGATGACTCTTATGGTATACTAGAGCCCCCGAGGTATGACTCTTATGGTATAACAGGGTCTCCGATGGATGTCTCTTATGGTATAATAGAGCCCCCGAGGGATGACTCTTATGGTATAACAGGGCCTCCGAGGGATGACTCTTATGGTATAATAGGGTCTCCGAGGGATGTCTCTTATGGTATACTAGAGCCCCCGAGGGATGACTCTTATGGTGTAACAGGGTCTCCGAGGGATGACTCTTATGGTATAATAGGGCCTCTGAGGGATGTCTCTTATGGTATAATAGGGCCTCTGAGGGATCTCTCATGGTATAATAGGGTCTCCGAGGGATGACTCTTATGGTATAAGAGCCTCCAAGGGATGTCTCTTATGGTATAATAGGGCCTCCGAGGGATGACTCTTATGGTATAATAGGGCCTCCGAGGGATGTCTCTTATGGTATAATAGGGCCTCTGAGGGATGACTCTTGTGGTATAATAGGGCCTTCGAGGGATGTCTCTTATGGTATAATAGGGTCTCCGAGGGATGACTCTTATGGTATAATAGGGCCTCTGAGGGATGTCTCTTATGGTATAACAGGGCCTCTGAGGGATCTCTCATGGTATAATAGGGTCTCCGAGGGATGACTCTTATGGTATAATAGGGCCTCCGAGGGATGACATGGTATAATAGGGCCTTCGAGGGATGTCTCTTATGGTATAATAGGGTCTCTGAAGGATGACTCTTATGGTATAATAGGGCCTCCGAGGGATGTTTCCTATGGTATAATAGGGCCTCCGAGGGATCTCTCATGGTATAATAGGGTCTCTGAGGGATGACTCTTATGGTATAATAGGGCCTCCAAGGGATGACTCTTATGGTATAATAGGGTCTCCGAGGGATGACTCTTATGGTATAATAGGGCCTTCGAGGGATGTCTCTTATGGTATAATAGGGTCTCCGAGGGATGACTCTTATGGTATAATAGGGCCTCCGAGGGATGTCTCTTATGGTATAATAGGGCCTCCGAGGGATCTCTCATGGTATAATAGGGCCTCCGAGGGATGTGTCTTATGGTATAATAGGGCCTTCGAGGGATAACTCTTATGGTATAATATGCCCTCCGAGGCACGTCTCTTATGGTATAATAGGGCCTCCACGGGATGACTCTTATGGTATAATAAGGTCTCCGAGGGATGACTCTTATGGTATAATAGGATCTCCGAGGGATGACTCATGGTATAATAGGGCCTCCAAGGGATGTCTCTTATGGTATAATAGGGTCTCCAAGGGATGACTCTTATGGTATAATAGGGCCTCCGAGGGATGACTCTTATGGTATAATAGGGCCTCCGAGGAATGCCTCTTATGGTATAATAGGGTCTCCGAGGGATGACTCTTATGGTATAATAGGGCCTCTGAGGGATGTCTCTTATGGTATAATAGGGCCTCTGAGGGATGTCTCTTATGGTATAATAGGGCCTTCGAGGGATAACTCTTATGGTATAACAGGCCCTCCGAGGCACGTCTCTTATGGTATAATAGGGCCTCCACGGGATGACTCTTATGACATAATAGGGCCTCCACGGGATATCTCTTATGGTATAATAGGGTCTCTGAGGGATCTCTCATAGTATAATAGGGTCTCCGAGGGATGACTCTTATGGTATAATAGGGTCTCCGAGGGATGACTCTTATGGTATAATAGGGTCTCCGAGGGATGTCTCTTATGGTATAATAGGGCCTCCGAGGGATATGACTCTTATGGTATAATAGGGCCTCCGAGGGATGACTCTTATGGTATAATAGGGCGTCCGAGGGATGACTCTTATGGTATAAAAGGGCCTCCGAGGGATGTCTCTTATGGTATAATAGGGCCTCCGAGGGATGACTCTTATGGTATAATAGGGCCTCCGAGGAATGTCTCTTATGGTATAATAGGGTCTCCGAGGGATGTCACTAATGGTATAATACAGTCTCCGAGGGAGCTTTCTTATGGTATAATAGGGTCTCCGAGGGAGCTCTCTTATGGTATAATAGGGCCTCCGAGGGATCTCTCTTATGGTATAATAGGGCCTCAGAGGGATCTCTCTTATGGTATAATAGGGTCTCCGAGGGAGCTCTCATGGTATAATAGGGTCTCCGAGGGATGACTCTTATGGTGTAATAGGGCCTTCAGGGGATGTCTCTTATAGTATAATAGGGTCTCCAAGGGATGATTCTTATGGTATAATAGGGCCTCTGAGGGATGACTCTTGTGGTATAATATGGCCTCCGAGGGATGACTCTTATGGTATAATAGAGCTTCCGAGGGATGTCTCTTGTGGTATAATAGGGCCTCTGAGGGATGACTCTTATGGTATAATAGGGCCTCCGAGGGATGTCTCTTATGGTATAATAGGGCCTTCGAGGGATGTCTCTTATGGTATAACAGGGCCTCCGAGGGATGTCTCTTATGGTATAATAGGGTCTCCAAGGAATGACTCTTATGGTATAATAGGGCCTCCGGGGGATGTCTCTTATGGTATAATAGGGCCTTCGAGGGATGTCTCTTATGGTATAATAGGGCCTTTGAGGGATGACTCTTATGGTATAATAGGGCCTTCGAGGGACATCTCTTATGGTATAAAGGACTCCGAGCATGAGGTTTGGGTGAGAGGACCGCAAAGCCTAGCTAAGTGGTACTGTTTGCCCAAACCTCATGAGAGGAGTCTCTTATACCATAACAGACTGCCTTCAGAGCCTCTGTTATCTTATTATAAATCACTCAAGAAACATAGAATTTGACGGCAGATAAGGACCGCTTGGCCCACCTAGTCTGCCTATTTCACTACCTAACGGATAAGCTGCAGATCCTAGTTAACCAACAGCCTACTTCCTCCTACCCCCCCAACAGAATTGCCTTATGTCTGACCCAAGCATTCTTGAATTCCCCCACTGTTTTTGACTCTACGACCCCCTCAGGAAGGCTGTTCCATGTATCCACAACCCTCTCTGTGAAGAAATACTTTCTCACATTATCTCTGAGCCGTCCCCCCTCTATCTTCAAATTGTGCCCCCTTGTTTTTGCACATCTCTTTTTCTGAAAGATGCTACCCTCTTGGACTTTGTTGATTCCCTTGAGGTATTTGAAAGTTTCTATCATGTCCCCCCCTCTCCCTCCTTTCCTCCAGGCTACACATCTTTAGTTCCTTTAGTCTTTCTTCATAGGTCTTCTGATGCAGACCCTGCATCATTTTGGTTGCACTCCTCTGGACAGCCTCTACCCTGTCTATGTCTTTGCGGAGATGGGGTCTCCAGAACTGTACACAGTACTCCAGATGTGGTCTTACCAAATGTCTGTACAGAGGTTCAACAACTTCCTGTTTTCTACTGGTGATGTCTCTCCCTATGCATCCCAGTATCCCTTCAGCCCTCCTTACTGCCTTCTCACATTGCTGGCCCACCTTTAGGCACCTGATATGACTACCCCAAAGTCCCTTTCTATTTTTGTTGTTGTCAGTATCTCACCCCCCATTGTGTACTCTTGCCCTGGGTTTTTGTTTCCCAGGTGCATTACTTTGCACTTATTTGTAATGAATCTAAGCTGCCACACATTTGACCATTCCTCCAACCTTGCCAAGTCCCTTTTCATCCTTTCCACCCCACCTTGTGTATCAACCGTGTTGCAGATCTTTGTGTTATCTACAAAGAGACATACTTTCCCTTCCAGTCCCTCTGCAATATCACTTATAAATACATTAAAAAGGACCGGCCCTAGTACTGAACCCTGCGGTATCCCACAATTAACCCTCCTTTCTTCACTGTGGACTCCATTTACTATTACCCTCTGTGTCCTGATGTCCAACCAGTGTTTTACCCAGGCTACCACCCTGGGACCCACTCCCAGGCTGGCAAATTTGTTTATTAATCTTTTGTGTGGGACTGTGTCAAATGCCTTGCTAAAGTCTAGGTAGGCCATGTCCACAGCCCCTTCCTGGTTTACTGCTTTGGTCACCCAATCAAAGAAATCAATTAAATTTGTCTGACATGACCTTCCCGCTGTGAATCCATGCTGCCTTGGGTCACGTGCCCCACTGGCCTCTAGGTACTCAACAGTTCTTTCCTTCAGAAGTGATTCCATCATTTTCCCTACCACTGAGGTCAAACTGACAGGTCTGTAGTTTCCTGCCTCTGTCTTGCTCCCACTTTTGTGAAGGGGAATCACATCTGCCCTCCTCCAGTCCTCAGGTACCATACCATCCTCCCATGATTTACTAAAAAGGGTAGTCAGTAGTGTTACTAGTTCTTCCCTTAGTTCTTTTAGAATTCTGGGACCCCATCGCTTTATCCACCTTCAGTTTTAAGAGTTCTTTCAGCACTTTCTTCCGTGAAAGGACTAATATCAACCCCATATCCAGAGTGCTTCTATTGACCAGATTAGGTATTTCCCCCTGCTTTTCCATTGTGAATACTGAGCAGAAGTACTCGTTCAGCATCCCTGCTTTTTCACTGTCGCTCTCTGCCCAACCACCTTCCTCTTTGTTCAGCCTCGGTATCCCTGCCTTAGTCTTTCTTTGCTCCCTAATGTACCTATAAAAGGTTTTATCCCCCTTCTTAACCGAGTTGACTATCTTTTCTCGGTTTGGGCCTTTGCTATTCTGACTGCCTTACCCGCTTCCTTCTGCTTTAACTGGTATAGTTCTCTGTCCTGCTCCTTCTGTGTTTCCTTATACTTCCTGAATGCTATCTTTTTCTCCCTTACCTTCCCCGCCGCTTCTTTTGAGAACCATAGTGTTTTTTTCTTTCATTTTGAATTGTTTATTTGCTTCACACAAAGGTTTGTTGCCTCTGTGATGGCAGTTTTGATGTTTCCCATTGTTGCTCCACCTCACCTCCTTACCCTGTTTGCTAGTGCTTTTCTGAGGCACACTCCCATTTTGACAAAATCAGCCCTCCTGAAGTCCAATACCTTCACTTTTGTTTGGCTTGACTCTACAGCTAAGTTTATCGTGAACCACACTGTTTGGTGGTTGCTTGTTCCCAGATGGCTACCCACTTCAAGATCAGAGATCCTCTCTCTGTCCCCATTTGAAAGTACCAGGTCTAAGAATGCTTCCTCCCAAGTGGGTTCCAAAACTAGCTGTCTGAGGCATGCCCCCTGTAGGGCATCAAAATGGCCCTGCTCTTGGATGTGGCCGCAGCAAAGGTGCTCCAGTCCACATCTGGCATATTCAGGTCCCCCATCAGCAATATCTCATCTTTCTCTGCCATCCCAAGGATGCCTTCTATCATTTCCATGTCCATTTCCTCCCCCTGAGATGGGGGTTTGTATACAACCCCTGTGCGGAATTTGGAGCCATTTCCACTCTGCAGGGTGACCCACAGTGCCTCCTCTCCTCCCTGTTTACCCTTTAGTTCTGTTGCTTTGATCCCTTCCCTTACTTAGAGAGCTACTCCTCCTCCTCTTCTTCTCTCCCTGTCCCTCCTGTAGATTGTGTACCCTGGTATGTTGACATCCCAGTCATGGTTCTCTGTGTACCATGTTTCTGTGACTGCCACAATATCCAGGCATCCCTCTTCCATCAAGGCCACCATTTCAGGGAGCTTTTTACCTAGACTACGGGCATTGGTACTCATTACCCTCCATTTTTTATGGCTTTATTTCTTTTTGCCCCATCCCTGTCCCTACTGCCTTTGTCTTTTTCCATTTACCTCTGCCCTTCTCCCTATTGACTGCTCTATCTTGGTGTTTACCTGACTAATTACTCTGATTGTTTGGGGGGCTATGATTTCCCTTCTCCTCTTCAGTGCCTCCCCCCTTGGCTAGTTTAAATGCTTGCCATTGAAGCATTTAAACCTATCACCTAGGATCCTGGTTCCCCTCCAGGATAGATGCAGACCATCGCGCCTGTATAGGCCTGCATCCCTCCAGGTGGAGCCCCAGTCCCCAATGAAGCCAAATCCCTGAGCTCCGCACCAGCTTTTCAACCAGTCATTGAATCCCATGGTGCAAAGTGCCCTAGCCTCATCCATGCCACAGATAGGTAGCACTTCCGAGAAAGTTACCGTGTGTGCTACTTGTCTAAGGCCCCTCCCCAACTCCACAGACTCCTGTTGCACTGCTCTGATCCCATTCTCAGCCAGGTCATTCGTCCCTAGGTGGATAATGACATCCAGCTCCCTCCCCCTTGTCGCTGCTCCCACAATCCTGAGGATTCGTTTCCTGTTCCTCCAAGCCTTGGTGCCGAGCAGGCACCTGACCTCCCTTTCCCCTCCCTCCCCCAGTTCTACCCCCCTTAACAACTGAGTCCCCCACCAGAAGCTGTTTCCTTCCTCTGTGGGGTCCTGAGCCACCCTCCTGTGGGTCTCCATTGTGGAGGTTCCCAGCATCCTCCTTGGTCTCCACTGCAGGTGCCTCCATAGAGGAACCATGGTTCGCCAGAGTGGCGAATGAACTGTGGAGAGGCGCAACTGGAGGGATGCACCTCTGTTCCACCACCCTCACCCTCCCTGAGCCCACCGTGGTCCAACCACTCCTCTTTCTTGGCAACCTCTGAGGTAGTAGCGGTAGCCTGGGTGGTCCCTGGGTGGGGGAGCAGGTTTCCTGAATCCTTGCCAGGTCAGCATGGAGACGAACAACCTCCTCCCTCAGACCAGAGAGGTGCCTACAAATAGGGCAGCAACGCAGTCTCCAGAATGTCTCCTGGAAGACTGCTGCTCCACAGCCAGTGCACTGCACCACTCCCCACATGTCTGTGTTCCTTCCAGTTACAGATGTATTTTGGTTTTTTGTTCTTGTTTTAGTGTGTGCAAGCTTGTGAGTGTCTCTACCCCCTATTCAGTGTGTTGTGCCTTTAAGGATATGAACAGGTGTATGTTGTTAGCAGTTTTGGGGAAGTGATGTCAGAGCCCATGCTATAAAGGAAGTTATGCGCTTGGGGTGGGTGGGGTGAGGGAAGGGTGGCTGGGAGTAAACCTATGCCGTCCAGAAACAATCACCTACAACTCTTACCCTCCATCCCAGGGAGTGCCTTCCTTCCTTTCAGACGCCTATTTCACAAAGGCTAAGTAACAGGTCTAGTCACAGCTGACTGCAAATATCTCCCAGCTACAGTTCCTCCCTGGCAAATTAAAGTTAAAACTAAGAAAAGTCCACCCCAAAAAACAGAATCAATACTAGTTACTTACACAGGTCCAGAAAGTAATAATTCAGTTCAGTATAGTCCAGAAAATAACCTCCGGCTTGATTCAAGAAAGCTGTGGCTGCTTTCTCACTCTCCCTTCTCAGTCTCAGCAGAAGTTTAGCTCAAGTGATTTATAATAAGTTTAGAGAAGGTTTTTTTGTGATTTTAGTATGCCGTCCTCCCCGCTGGTGCCAACATGGAGCACTCCCTCCTCACACACTTGCATGAAAGCACACTGTACACACAAAAAGAGGTACAGTGGCTCTGTATGCTGATTGGCTGTAATCACATTAGTGACTTATAATAATCATGAGAGGATGTCTTATACAAACAGTTCAGTTGGCATAGTTTGTTTCTCAGAAAGGGGATTCTCTAATATTCCGCAAAGTGAAATATTTTGATTTTCAAGCAGCAGTGCAAATGGAAGTGGGCAAAAAAAATCTGCCCTACCCTTTTCACTAGAAAAGATTCCACGCATCTTCCAGTTGTTGTTTTTTTTTTGGTAATAACATTTTCTAGTACCACAAAAATCTGAGTATTTTATAAATGTATTACTTAAGTCATTTCTTTTTTTTTTTTTCCATGTTATGATTTTCCTCCTGTGACCAGCTGACAATATCCATCCCCCCTTCCAGCCTGACAGTCACTTCCCCTTCCCCCGGACCCCAAGCCCTGATTACTTGGCAATTATGGGCAGTCCGGGGGCACCAGGGACTTCATGGAGTCGGCAGCCATTTTTTCTCTGTCTTCTGTTCCCTGTTTCCCCTGCCCCTCATGGGTATGGAGGTGCACTCCCCATCCTCCACCGGGGGGCAGCCAAGGAGACAGGACGACATGCCCACCCACCCGGAGGAAGGCTGTCAGCAGGCGCTCAATCTCTTCTCCTCCTGCCGACTCCCAGCGCCCGGGCTCACTTCAAACCCGGGTTGCCAGCGTGGAGCGAGGTGTGACGTCCAGTGCCTTAATCCTCAGCGCCACCGGGCTGGCTTAATTTAGTCATTTCTCATGAAAAAAAAAAGATGGCGTCCACATTTGGCTTAGAAAAAGCACTGTAGATTTAGCAAGGGTTAGGACTGAGAAAATAAAATAAACTCATGGTGCACAATATAGCAGGTACCTAAACAAGTAGACTTTTTTTGACATTAAAAGTTTTTATTGAGACAAAACAACAGAACATAACAGCATAGCATATAGAACAGCATTAAGTCATATAGCAGAAACATACATGGGTTACAGTACATAGTTGTTAGGGAGGCGATAACTAGCTGCTCATAATGCATGGGTGTAACAGTCAACAGGCCCTTGGAGCTTTAACTTGGAGCTTGGAACTTATGGCCTAATCCAGGTCCTCCTGATACCTTTGGGGTATAGACAAGTAGACTTGACAGATATGCTAATATTATTATCAAGTGTAGCTAAAACTAGCTTTTTTGGAAAAACATTCTTTGTTGTACTGCTGCTTTAAATTCAAATTATTTTTTTTTTTTAAAGAAATGTCTTTTTACATCTTTATAATACTGTAGAACAGGTTATATTTGTTGTAAAATAATTATAGCTATACTCGCTCAAGCGATAATAGCATGAAAATAAAATGGCCCTAATTGGCTGAAACTGCTTTTTCCATAGGCATGAAATAGATGCTAATTGCAGAGCATTAAATTACATTTGCACAACGGCGGACAATTAGTGCCACATGCTGAATATAACTTGTGCAATGATAAACAGTTTTTACAGCATATTTATACGTGTCTCTTATGGTACTAAGTTTCTTTTCAAGTCCTTTGCGTGTCAGAACTGCACAGCTTCCCATTACAGCTCTTGTATGTAAATAACTAGAAAATGGACTCTTAAAACCATAAGACAGAAATGGTATCAATAAACATATAATTATAAATCTGTGCATGTGTGAAGTGTACCGGTATGTGTGTTTGTGTTAGATATTCTGCTTCTCCAGCTTACTAAACAGTGGCCTCTGTCAACTCGGGCAAGCACCCAGCCCCACAAAGCCCATGCCTTCACTGTCACTTATCTTGCCTCCTCTTACCTGGGACTTTCCTTCCAGGGTGGGCTCCAAGGGGCGCTGAAGGGACTCTCCACCGAAATGACTCAGTTCCAGGAGGTGGAGGACAGATGGCACATCAGAATCTGAGAGAGTCACGCTTCAACCCATGTGCCTGTGGGGTTTTTCATTGCTCTACCCGTCTTCAGGGACACAGATGGCGTGGGTTAATTGACACACATGCATGCTACCCCACAACTGTGCCTGCTTGAGCCAGTCAAGTGTCCCCCTTCCTACTGAGTACAGCTCCAGCTGCAACCCCATCTGTGGTCAGCAGGTGGCAGTACAGCATTGGAGTCTGCAACCCACCCTCCATTAGGAGGAGCATTCTCTGGAAGGCTCGACCCGCCTCCCCCCCTGGCTGGTCCTCCAACACTCGAGCACATTCCTGAACATGGGTTGCTGGAGTCACTAGTGGCAGCCCTTGTGCTGTGCTGATAGGCCAGTGTATGAAGTTTGTTTAACAACTCCACAGTATTGGTTTATGAGTTTGTTTTAAGCTAGTCCTAGTTTTCTCTTAGTTAGGATCCTTTGTTAATGCTGCCTTATTTCCTGTCCATTATTCATTTTTTAATTACTCAGCAGCTCCAGACCCTGTGACATCAGCTGACCTGAGGCCTACAATGAAGCTTTCCATGCAGAGCTTCTGCTCAGCTCATGGCACTGGGTTCTGGAACTGCTAAGTAATTACACAAATGAATACTGGGCAGAAAAAAAAAGTTGCATTAGCACAGGGACCTAAGTAAGAAACAAACAGGACTAGTTCCAAACATGCACACACAGACCACAATACGCTAGGGTTCGATGGACCATCGGATTCCTGATACGAATGTTTAGGCCAGTGAATGAATTTTTTTTTTATCTTATTATTATTTTTACACCCTACTATGGCGTAATTGGTGGGGGAATCCAGCCGCCAACTCTACCTGCCTGGAGAGCAGAAGGCTCACTTGCATGATGGGGATCTGGTACAGCCGCATACCGACCTGCTGGAAGGCCTCCCCATGACACTCCGAGCCAGGCCGGGCCTAGAGCCCCTCAGCACGATTCCACAACAGTCCTCCGGGCAGGGCAGAGCACGGCCATCAAGCTGCATGGTCGCGCCCAGCCATTTTCCTCCTTAGACCCCTGGAGTGCGGAAGTGCAATGACGTCTGAGGCCAATTTGCCGACGCCCGCAACACTCCACCCCCAATGGCACCAGCTCTGGTAGTGCCCCCAATCGTCACCAGGGGCTGCTACAGAGCAGTGGGAACCCTCAACCCTCCCCAGGATAGGAGAGCAGTCCTCCGGATGCTCGATCCTGTCCCTCCCCTGCCGACCCCGGACAACCCGGACGCATTTCTGAACCCAGGTGACCAGCATGACGCGAGGTGTGGCGTCCAGCGCCTCAACCCTCAGCGCCACTGGGCCAGCTCCCAGTGAATTAATTTTTGATATAAATAATAATAACTATGATTGGTACAGAAGCCAAGTATTTAATGTTTGTGCAATGCAGATGTAAGATTGGCATACACTCCCTTTGTCCCTGCTACAGGAATTTCCACCATTTTTGGGTGTTGTAAACACATAGGAAGCCTCTTGGGAAATGTTACACCTTTAGAGGTGCCACGGAGCAAGCCACCGTTTTAGCTGAAGGTACTTAAGGGAAAAGTCCAAAAATGCAGAACGAATAAAACAGACAGACAGTGAGAGACTCAGCCAGGAATACCAACTACAAATTCAAATCAGGAATTGCCCTTTTTGGATACTCCCTTCATCGAGGGGGCAGGGGCAAGAGGGACAGAGAAATCCTAATCTACATCTCCCAGATCCTAAAGTAGGAATTAACCCTCGCTGACTCCAGGACTTTGCATATGTGGCATTTACTGCTGCCCCACGTTTCCATCTGACTCTGTGGTCTCTCTGTGATCCAAGTCCTCTTACTTATAAGTAATGCCCCTTCCCCAAAAGGGAGAGCTTCTCATCATAGTGGACACAAGCACAAACTGACTAGACCCCTCTGAAAAAAGCAGCAGAGCCACCTTGCTCTGAACATCTCGGGACTTATTACTTATCCCACATGCCTAAACACCACTGCTGGAAATCATTCCCTAACTGAGCAGGTGCTCTCTTCCCACTCCCATGGAATCACCAAGTCCTGTATCATGCATGGCCTGCTTCGGTGACCACCATATGGTCTTTTGTATCAGGAAGCTAAAATGCCCAAAGTCCCTACATAAAGTCCTGGAAGCCAGGTCCCTTCAGAATCTAGACGTTGGTAAGTTGCTGGTGGACTTTTCACTGTCGACTGGACATCCCTCACTTGGGACACAAATGCTGACCATGCACTACCCTTTCTCTCCATCAGTTTCAAAGTCACCTGAGATAAACATGCACTGCTACTGAAATTTAGGGTCTGTGGAAACCATCTTCCCTGGGTCACACCTGAATGTAAGTCCCTTTTTGCTCTGTGGCAACAAAAAACAACCTACAGCCCCTTACTGTACAAGCACTGTACTATGGAGACAAAGCAGGCCAGGGCAGCCTATCTTCAAGTAAACTTGCATAAAACATTTTACTAACCCTGCTGGATTTTGGAAGGTTGTACACAACTAGTTCGAACCCCCCTCCAGCCACTAAATCCCCCCTCCCCAATCAGTGACAATTTTGTGCTGGTCTCAGCACCTAGCAAGGCAGTATCTCTGTTTGACGTCTTCTCTGCCAGCTGTACCAAGGCCCTCATTCCAGTTTCCAGCCTTGTATCCCCACCTAGTACACCCTCACCCACGGGTATTTATAACCTGTTTAACTTACCTGAGATTACCTGCCCAGAGGTGATGCAGGCCTTACAGTCACTAAATCTGTACAAGGGTTGACGTCCAGATAAAGTGTACTCAAAGCTTCTCCTTTTGGCCGCACCTGTGCTACTGGTCCAGTTACATCCATTTTAACCTGTCGCTGATCACAGGGCATGTCCCCTTTGCCTGAAAGCAGGCTATGGTTATACCCATCCATTAGGGTAGGGATTGCAGCTTTTCAGCCACCCCCACCTAGATTACAGTACTAGGTTAGGTGAATAGCCTAATTAAAGGGTTGCAGCTTTTCAGCCATCCCCACCTAGGTTAAAGTACTAGGTTCAAATTGAAGGGTTCTGATGGAGGCATAGCAAAACTCTATGTAGGGTAAAGTCACATATGATTACAAGGACAGTATAGACACTCTGACAGAGGAGGATGAACAACATAATGTGGAGAGGGGGGCTGCTGATGGGAGAGGAGGGGTGGGTAGAGTAGTGCATTGCAGGGGGTGTGGACAATGGTTTTCCTGGGTACTGTCTGGGAGGTAGGGAGTGTCTGGTCCGTAGGAGCCTATATCAGCTGAGAGCAGTGGTATGGCAGCTCAGATGGGACTTAGGAACATTAATAGAGAGGGGACATCCAAATGGGGTGTGGGTGGAGAGTTTACCTATGCCGACACGACAACACTGTTGTCGACGTTCAGTATAGCAATATCCCCGATGTCGACACGTGAACTTTCACCTGTCCAGCATCGGCGTGTTTCTCTTGGGGGGCCTGCGATCCCCTAACCCCCCTTGTGCCCCTACTATTGATTATCAACTCCGGGGGGGGGGGGCAACACATGGAGAAAGGGCGAACTGTCACCCTCTGGTCCCTCACAGTGACAATCTCGAATCCTGTCGAGATTATCGCTGTGGGGGATTTCATCATGCAGGTTTCCCCGTACGTTGGCATACCTGGGTGGAGCAGGGCAGGGTGGCTAGTGGTGGGACTAGTGGTGCAGCCCAGACCAGGTGTGGGATCTGGCAGTGGGGATGAATCAAGGAGCTAAGGCAGACTCATGTGTCCTCATCCCCAGCAGGAGAGGAGGCCTAAGGGAGAGGGATTGACGCTAGTAAGAGAAACAAGGAGGGCAAGGAAGGCAGGGAGGCTGATGGGAGCATCCCCAGAGGTGCTGGTGCAGAATACATTCCCCCCAGTGACTAGAGAGTGTAAGAGTAAGAGTGCTGTGTGAGAGAGGGGGCATCAGCAACAGGAGGGAGACATGAGCACTAGGGGAGGTGTCCACACAGGGGTGGGCAAGGGGTTAGGAGTAGTGGCGGAGGGGCAAAGAAGGAATGAGAGCAAGCAGAGAAAGGGCTGAGCAAAGGAGGGCATATTGGGAGAACGAGGGGGCCAAAGTAGGGGGTGTGCAAGCAGTGAGAACAGGGTGCAGGCGGGAGGTCAGCCAAGAAAGACAAGCAGGGAAGGGGGGGGGAGTCAGATGACAGGTGAAGAAGAGAGGTCTGTGATCTCAGGGGATTCCATAGTTAAGGGAGTGAGAAGGGGAGACACAGGAGCTAAGGCTTACAGCAGAAAGGTGCAGTGTATGCCAGGGATGACCAAAGGGAGGGTGTGGCCAAAGACAGCAGAGAACACAAGACAGGAAGGGGTCAGCTGCACATCATCGTTCACCTGGGTATGAATGAGCCTGGCTGACAGTGAGGCAGGGCTAGTCCAGGAGAGGTTCAGGGAAGTTGGGAGGCTGTACTCTAAGGTCGGTAGCCTTCTTGGAGGTGCTAGCAGTACCAAGGGTCAGTTGATGAGTAGTGGCCCATATGCAGAACCGCTTCCACTTCATAGCATAAGTGGACCTAGTGAAGGGTTTCCTGGCTGTCACTAGGACATTTATTTATTTACGAGTTTTACCAGGAAGGCATACTGAGCAACAATGCTTGATTCCAGATGCGACCTGGGGGCCAGGACCCAATACAAACAAAACACAGTGTCAAACAGACATTTCAACAGCGAGAGGTATGGCTAACTGCCTTACAGACAACGGCAGAATAGCTACAAGTAGACAGTTTGATACCGCAGGGGAAAGATAGAGAAATACATGATTCAACCTAGAAGAAACATCCTTATAACACAGAGCAGTATGGTGCATTGGAGTTAGAAATAGTTAGAAGCAGGTGCAGCTAGAAACATGTGCAGCTGGAGGACAATTACGTGCTGAGTAGCTGGTTGCGATGACTAGGATTTGATGCGTTTCTTATGGTAGGTGGTAGGGCATTCCAGATCTGGGGAATCCGGTAGGAAAAAGCGGCCTGACCTTTAGTTGTGCACCTGAAAGGGACGTGGAGAAGCCTTGGGTCTGTGCATTTTAGGGCGTAGGGCGAAGGGGGTTGTTGGGCTAGGGTGGATGCCAGATAAGGTGGTAGGGAGAGGGACCAGAATTTAGTAGCGAACCTGGCGCAGTGTATTAGTCTGCGATCTTGAAGGGATGGCAGGGCTAGGGAACTGTAAAGTGAGCAGTGGTGGGTGGATTGAGGGCAGTTGAGGATGAAACGACAGAATGAGTGGAATAGGGTGTTGAGGCTGGCCAAAGCAGCTGAGGGAGCGATGGAGTACACTATGTCACTGTAATCGAGTACAGGTAGTATCATTTTTTTGGACTATAGCCTGCCTTGTAGGAGAGGGGATGCAGCTTTTGTTTCGGTATAATGCACCAAGTTTGGGGAGAAGCCTCTTATGCAGGGAGTCGATAAGAATGGCTAAATCAAGGTGCTGGTCAAGCCAGACTCCTAGATATCTAAAGCTGGAGCAATTGTCCAGAGGGGTCCCATCCAAGGTTTTGAAAGGAGGGCAGGAGGCTTGATGGGAGAGTCTTTGATGGGAACCGAAAGTTAACGACACAGTTTTCTTGGGGTTTAGAAATAACTGGTTGGACCAAAACCATTCCTGGATGGTGTTGAAATCCCTCCTGAAGGAGGGTAGCCATATTGCTTGTAGTTGGGCTGGAAGCATACAGGACAGTGTCATCCGCATACATCTGGATGGAGGAGTGGCGGCAAGCTGATGGGAGGTCGTTTAAAAATATGGAGAAAAGCAATGGGCCCAGGACTGACCCTTGGGAGACGCTGGTGGATACGGGCAGTGGGTCTGAGATATGTGAGGCGATTTTTACCGATTGGAGTCTGCCTATTAGGTAGTCATGGAACCAGGCATTTGCTGATATGGACAGCCCGGCGTCAGTGAGTTTGTCGAGGAGCAGGGAGTGGGAGACGGTGTCGAAGGCTTTTGCTAGGTCAGTAAAGATCGCAGAGGTGATGTGTCCGTTGTCCATGCCGGAGAGAATGTCACCAGTGACTCGCAGAATGGGAGGTGATGGTAGAGTGAGATTTGCGAAATCCAGATTGGAAAGGGGTGAAAAATGAGGCGGCGTCCAGGTGGGGGGTGGGTTGGGAGAGGACAAGGCGTTCCTGCAGTTTGACCAGAATTGGGAGTAGGGAGATGGGGCGATAGTTGGCTGGGGAGGATGGGTCATCCCCTTTAGGGAGGGGTATGACGGTGGCCAATTTCTAAGCTGTGGGTAACTTACCCAGGGTGAATGAGAGGTTGAAAAGTGCGGTAAGAGGGGCTGCAATGGCTGGGGCGGATAGGAAAAGCATCTTGGCATCCAGGGACGTGGGGCATTTGCCTTTGTTGGGGTTTTGGGCTCTTAGGGATCTGAAGACTTCAGCTTGGGTTACAGGTCAGAAGGAGAACTGTGGGACTGGAGGTTGAGCGCTGGAAGACTGGGGAGGGGCAGTTGGGTCGGACATGGGAGGGGCGATAGGAGTACGGCGGCACAGCTAGCGAAGTGAGTGTTGAAAGCCTCAGCAACCCTGCAGGGGTCAGTGATGAGGGTGCCTTGGACTGATGGGGTTGGTTGGGGGGGGGAGAGCAGGGATTTTAGCGATTTCCAGAAGTCTGTGGGGTCATTTATGTTTGCACTAAATGCCGATAAAAGATAATTCTTCTTTGCCTGGCGAATGATGTGTGTACATGAGTTACGAAGGGCTCGATAGGTAAGGAGGGAGGCCAGGGAGCCCTGTTTCTTATAGGCTTTCCATGCATGGTCCCTAGAGTGACAGGTCCTAATTGTGTCAGCTGTGATCCAAGGGAGGTACACCCCTCTGACTCATTTGGTTCGCAAGGGGCATGTTTATCCCAGACCTGAAGGAAATTTGTCTTGAAACCATCAAACGCAGCATCCATGGTTGAGGCCAGGGGGATGAAAGACCAATTTATGCATCCTAGGTCCAATAAAAGGGATGCTGTGTCCAGGGAGTTGTATGATCTGGTGCACAGCGTCTTGGGGGGGGGGGGCGGTGGGCCTGTGCACCTTTCTGATCAGAAAAATCATGTGGTGGTCGCTTAATGAGTCAGGGAGCAGGCCTGCGTTGAGAACCCTGTGTGGGTGGGTGGTGAGAGCCCAATCCAGCAATGTATGGTTTTGGGTCTTGTGATTTAGCCTGATGGGGTCGGCTACGAGTTGAGTGAGGTTCAGGGCCTTGATTTTAGTCTTGAGGTGAGCTTTGTCACTGGCTAGCCAATTTGTGTTAAAATCACCGGTGGCGTGGAGCTCACCTCCTGCAGCTAGGGACTGTAGGGTGACCAGATGGTTAAGGATGTCCGTAGGGGGTGTGTTGGGTGGGCAGTGGGTGCCGCCACAAAAATAGGGGTGGAGCATGGGAGAGAGAGTTTAATTAGTAGGGAGTCAATGTGGGCTGGGAGTGAGGGGATGTTCACTATTGAGAACTGTCGCATGTTGGCGATATACATTGCAGTTCCACCACCACTCTTTTTGCCTTGGTGGTCGTGTCTGATGATGGTGTATCCAGGTATGGACACTTCCACATCTGTATGCTGGGGTTTTAGCCAGGTTTCTGAGATAACCAGGATATCAGGGTGTTGTGTTTGGACGATAGGCTGTAGGAGAGAAATTTTAGATAGAAGGCTGCAGGTGTTAAGGTGCAGGATCCTTAGTCCTTTGGGCAAAGAGAAAGGGTTATTAGTGAATGAAGAGTTTGGACCAGGATTTGCCTCTATATCCCCGGACGTGAGCAGGAGTAGGCAGATAAGCTGTTTTATTCTGGGCCAGGTGTTTTTTGGACAGGCAGAAGGTGTGTGGGCAACTGCCTGTGAGGGCGTCTGGCTGGTGTGTGCAGAATGGAGAGCCCCGGGCAGAAAGAAGGAGGTAGGATAGTGGCACTAATGTGTCAGTAGTGGATGTGTTCCTGGGCATGGGCAGTAAGGGGGTGAGTAGCGACATGGAGGGGCTCTGTTGTGAGACGTGGTGGCAGGTGGGTGGGGGGTTTCCTACTTGGAAATTCGGCAGGGGGCTGGGATGACAGCGAGGCCATTGCGAAGAGGAGCAGGAGTGTGAGAGGCAGCATGTCTACTAGTGAAAAGGCAGGAGAGCAGCTAAACCGGTCGTGTGCCCTCTGGTGTAGGCAGCTGATAAGCTGCAAATGGAAAAGTAGGTTGATAGGTTATTTTCAGCCACGTGACACTGCCTATAAGAGGAGGAGCTCACCAAGGGTGATGGTGGGGGTGGTGGGGAGCCGGTGCAGAGCGTGGCAGAAGACTCTACGCAGCAGCAACAGAGTGCAGGAGCGACCAGCGAGGTGAGCAGCAGGCCAGGCGTTGCAGTCCAATTTGTCACAGTAACAAATTCGGCTTTTTACACTGCAGTTGCAGTTTAATTCAAAACATTAGCAAATTCGGCTTTTTGCAGATCCCGGCGTCTTTACAGCATTCCGTTTTGGAAGAGCAGCAGTGCAATTACCTTGAGTTTCAGATGCAGGCTTCTGGGGGGGGGGAGGCAGGTGCCGTCACCCTCGCGACCTCCATACAGGTCCAGGCAAGCTTCGAGTGCCAGCAGCTGCAAGAAAAGAAGGCAAGGTGAGGGCTATTTATGGAATGGCGTGGGGTGGGGGAGAAAGTGCACTCGGAGAAGGAGCAGAGAGATCAGAGGGAAGGGGGCGGGGCAGTCGAGTACAGGTAGGGACTGTTGAATATGTGACCCAAACAGATTCAAGCTATGCTAATTCAACTTTAAGAATCCCCTTAAGTGACTCAGACATTAAAAACATAACTTTTTAAAGCACTTTCAGGTAACCCCTATAAATTCAGCCGTAGGAAGGGCGGTATGCATACAAGGCTGCGTTACACAGTAAAACATTTCATACAAAGCACTTCCATGTAACGCTATGACGGTCAGTAGGCATATCAGGCTGCGAATAAATAAAGTTTTAGGAATCCCCCTAATGTGTCCCAGCAAATGAGAAAAAGGCTGAGTTTACTGAAAATTGTTGCTTTTGTATCCCCCCCCCCAAGGTAAAGGCTAGATAAATCCCCTTTAAACGCGATCCAAAATGAGTAAGAAGTCAGCATCCTATAAAACCATTCCAAGAAACTATCTACACATGTGCGCCAACACAATGGCGCCAAGTTCAACCTCTACGCAGCAGCAGAGTGCAGGAGCGACCAGCGAGCCGAGCTGCAGCCAGGCGTTGCAGTCCAATTTGTCATGGTAACAAATTCGCCTTTTTACACTGTAGTTGCAGTTTAATTCAGAACGTTAGCAAATTCAGCTTTTTGCAGATCCTGGCATCTTTACAGCGTTTCGTTTGGAAGACCAGCAGTGCAAATACCTTGAGGTTTCAGATGCAGGCTTCAGGGGTGGGGGTGGGGGAGGGCAGGTGACACCGCCCTTGCAACCTCCGTGCAGGTCCGGCAAGCTGAGTGCCAGCAGCTTGAGTTTCAGATGCAGGCTTTGGCGAGTGGAGGAGGGCAGGTGCCGTCACACTCACGACCTCCGTGCGGGTCCAGGCAAGCTTCGAGTGCCAGCAGCTTGAGTTTCAGATGCAGGCTTCGGGGTGTGGGGTGGGAGAGGGCAGGTGCCGTCGCCCTTGCGACCTCCGTGCGGATCCAGGCAAGCTTCGAGTGCCAGCAGCTTGAGTTTCAGATACAGGCTTCAGGAGTGGGGGAGGGCAGGTGCCATCGCCCTCGCGACCTCCGTGAGGGTCCAGGCAAGCTTCGAGTGCCAGCAGCTTGAGTTTCAGATGCAGGCTTCAGGAGGTGGATTTGGGGGAGGGCAGGTGCCGTCGCCCTCGCGACCTCTATGCTGGTCCAGACAAGCTTGGTGCCAGCAGCTCAGAGTTTCAGATGCAGAGCTTGAGGGGTGGGGGTGGGGAGGCAGGTGCCATTAAGCCCTCGCGACCTCCGTGCGGGTCCAGGCAAGCTCAAGTGCCAGCAGCTTGAGTTTCAGATGCAGGCTTCGAGGGTTGGGGGTGGAGGAGGGCAGGTGCTGTCGCCCTCGCGACCTCCATGTGGGTCCAGGCAAGCTTCGAGTGCCAGCATCTGCCACCTGGGGAGAGACCCCAAATCTGGCAACAGCTAAGTCTGCAGGAGCCATGTGTGAAGGTGCAGTGACTTGAGGTCCAGATGGACATGGGTGCCCTGTTCCTGTGAGAGCAGATCAGAGCATGGGGCAGGGGAATTGGAGGCCCTGCTCCTGTGAGAGCAGATCGGAGCACAGGGGCAGGGGAATAGGAGGCTCCACTGCTAGTTGCTGGAGGGGTGGAAACCAAATTTGGCGCGGCCATTAAGAAGCTATCAGGATCATCTCTGCCCTTCTAACTGCAACTTGAGCAGAACCCTCTGCAGCAATGGAAAGGGAGAGAAGGCATACAGAAACCTCCCTGTCCAAGAGAGGGACAATATGTCTCACCAGAAATCACCAAGCCCTGGATCTAGTGAGCAGAAACTGGGAAGTTTTGTGTTGGATGGGAACCCAAAGAGGTCCAGTTTGGGGTGGCCCCACCTGTCGGAGAAATATTCAACCACCTAAGGAATAAGTTCCCATTCATGAGCATTGGACTGGGAACGGCTTAGACTGTTGGCCAAGGTGTTTTGGACACCTGGAACATGCACAGCAGTCAGGTCCAGGTGATGCTCTATGGCCAAATACCAAACTCTCATGGTCTCCCTGCAGAGGGGTTATGAATGTGTTCCGCCCTGCTTGTTTATGTAAAAGACCACTGACATGTCGTCCATCTGGAGCAGAAGCGGTGGCCCACTCCAGCACAGCACCCCAACAGCGAAACCTGAAAACAGACACAACAGCGACAGTTGCTGTCATGGTCTGTTTTTGGGCGATGCTGTTCGGAGTGTCCGGCCCCCTCCCCAGAATAACTCCAACCTGGAGTTGATTATAGAAAGATCTGGGAGGTATGGGGGGGCAGAGCCCCCCGCATGGGGTGTGCAGCCCCCGTTAAAAAACACTGCAGTTTCAGACGGCACAATACCGGTGTTGGTACTGTGCAGAGTTACTGTCAATCTCCAGTGGTGCTTCCGATCAGAAGAGGTCCTGGAAGGAGATTTGTCTGAAAGGCCTGTAAAGCATACAGAATCGCTCACGTCTCCAAAACATTGATGTGGAGATGTTGCTCTAGTGGGTCTAGGTTCCCTGAGTCTGGCGGTCTGCTAGATGGGCACCCCAGCTGTGGCCCGACATGTCTGTGGTCAGAATCTGCCAAGCAGAATCCGACTGAAATTGGACCTCTTTGGAGAGGTTAGATGGGTTCAGCCGCCGCTCCGTAGTCTGATGTATGGAATTGGACACCAAAACTGGAAGATCCAAATCACCTGTGCACTGATCCCATTAGACCCAGAGGTTCCACTGGACTACCCTCATGTGTAGGTGAGCCAGGGGAACAGTTTCTATGGTCGCCACCATGTGTCCCAGTAGTCTGAGGAAGGTTCTGGCTGGAACCTGGTGAGATGAGCGACCAGCTGAGCCTGTGCCTGAAGGTGTTCTGCCGTGTTGTGGGGTAGGAAGACCTTGCCTTGGACAGTGTCCAAGATTGCCCCGATGTACTGGAGTATGACTTGGCTAGGAGAGGATCTGGGGAAGATGAGAGTTACCCCCAGATCCCGAAAGAAAGTAAAAGTGGCCTCCATGGTTCTGAGCAACTGAACCTTGGTGGGAATTGTCAGACGCCTATTGTCTAGGTAGGGAAAGACATAATGGTCTTCCCTCTGTAAGGCCACTGCCACTACTGCAAGGCACTTTGTGAAGACTTGAGGGGCTGAAGACAGGCCGAACGGTAGGGCCAAAAACTGGTAGTGGTTTCCTTGGAAGTGGAAGTGAAGGAACCTTCTGTGGGGTGGAAACACCAAGATGTGAAGATGAGCATCCTGCATGTCCAGGGAGCAGAGCCAGTCCCTGTGATGAAGGGGAAAAGGCCAAGAAGAGTGACCATCCTGAACAATTTATACTCCATAAACTGGTTCATGTGACTGAGGTCCAGGATGGGACACATATCTCCTGTTTTCTTTGAAACCAGGAAGAAATGTGAGTAGAGTCCCATCCCTTGCAGCACCAGTGGAACGGATTATATGGCTTGTTTTTGCAGGAGCACTTGGATCTCTTCTTGAATCAAGGGAGTATGGGCCGGAGGGTACTAGAAGGAGACTGGAGGATTGTCCGGGGGAATCTCCAAGAAATCTAGGGTGTGCCCCTGTTTCACTAACTGCAGAAATCACTGGTCCGAGGTTATTCTGCACCAACTCACTCCGTAGAGAAAGACACTACCCCCCCCCCCAATCACCTCTTCCAGGGATTCTGTGGGAGGAGGGTGGTCGAGTAAGGAGTCAGGCAGATGAGCCAGGGACAGGCAACATGGCCTGGGAGGCTCTGGGGGCCGAACCTCCTGTGACTTGGGAAGTAGCCTTTCTCTTAAAGGCACTTCTGGGCTGCTGACCTCTGGGTTGCTACTTGGAGGAGCGACAAAAGGACTGCTGCTGGGTCAATTTAGGCCGAGACCAGTACATTGTATGAACTGAATGCATAGCCTTGCCCAACTCTTGGAGGCCAGTGATAATATTTTGAGAATCCTCGGCAAACAAAATGGTCCCTCTGAAGGGGGCATCCAAAATCTTACATTTGATGTCTGAAGTGAAACCGGAGACCCTAAGCCAGGAGTAGCGTCGAAGGCAAACTCCTGTAGCTGCAGCCCTACCTGCAGAGTCTGCAGAATCATTTGAGGCTAGGAGAATGCGAGTCCCCACATCTAAGCCCGGCTTCAGGAGGTGCAGCAGCTCAGCCTTCCCAGGGAGATCAGGCTGAGCCTGTGCCACCTCAAGGGCCTTCTCCCACAGGGCATTCTGATATTGAACCATGTGGGCAAGGAAGTTTAGGGAACGGATAGCACATGTGGCTGAGAAACAGACCTTCTTGATGAAGTAGTCCATCTGCCTAGAATCCTTATCAGGAGGCAGAGTGCTAAGGTACTGGGACTGTGTTGAATGGTAATGGGCCATGTTAATAACAACTGAGTCAGCCTCTTGGTGCTCCCCATAAAATGATTTGTTCCTTGGGGGGTTATATTGGCAATCCATCTTCTTAGACGTTGCCTGAGTTGTGGATGGGTGCTTCCAAGCATCCCTATTGACATAATTGAAGGAGTCAATTAGTAGAGGAATGACTACAGGCACAGACTCCAACTTGCGAAGGACAATGGCTAGCTGACGTCGGTCGGGATCCACTTCCTTAGTATCCCAACCCATGATGGCCTGGATGTGCCTCATCATATACATGAAAGCTGGGTCATCTGGAGCAGACTGTGGAGTGTCCTTGGGCTCCTCTGGCTCTGATGGCAGATCTGAGTCTCTAGAATCACTGTAAAAAGAGGAAGAGGAATATTCCCCGGACTCACTGGAGTCTGGTGAGGGAGAAGGGGAGTGATGATGCCTCTTTCGGTGGGTGTTAGAACGACCAGTACCAGCACCTGCTGGTTGTGGAGTAGGTTCCATGGGAGATGGCACTGGTGCCTTTCTAGGGGGAACCTGGTCCTTAAAAGGACTGGGAGGAGAATCGCTCAGAGTTGGAGTTGGGGGCTCCTTCAGGGCATCCTTGTCCATGAAGTACGCCCACCAGGCTGCAAAAAGGGCATTAAGGTCTGTGGATTGGTTCTGAGGCAAGGCCGGGGGAACCAGCATCTGTGGGGTAGGCTGGGATGACCCTGGCATCAGTTGGTCAGGCTGCGATAACCCTGGCACTGGATCCAATGGTGTTGGGCTGACCTGCGTCAGTCTCTGAGGTAAGGACCTGTCCGGCACCGGTCTGACTGGAGTCAAGAGACCAGGTGTCGGTCCCCTGGGCATCGGCTGTGTGACGACAAGTTCAGCTGGTGACTGCGGAGGATCTGGGGACAATGGCTGAGGCATAGTTGGGGTCAGCGCCGGGGAGGCTGGCATCAGTGGGACAGGTGCAGACTGATGACGGTCTGGTGAAGCAGCCACTACCAGCCTGGAAGGAGAAGCCTGTCTAGGGGAGCTGACTCCTGAGCAGGGCAGAGGCGTCACACTTGTGGGGGAGTTGATCGCATGTCCCTGGTGTCAGAAGGTGGCGTTTGTCCCTGACGTTGGAACCGACTCTGCAGACGCCTTGACCAGGAGGGCAACGGACAAAAACCTGCCACCCAAGAAGGACCCAGCTGAGTCACCTGGCTGATGACCCACCTGTTGAATGGGCCTGAGCTTCAGGGGCTGACAGGCTGGGGACAAAGTCCTGAGACCCAAAGAACCACCACCTGAGACAGTTAGGAGAGCAGGTGGTTTGACCACTGGCAGCCTGGAGGGAGAGAGGGCTGACTGAGTGGAAGGGATCAACCTCCCACTGGAGGAAGACCCATGACTGGTGCCCGACTTGAGCGGGAAGCTGACCAGAGTTTCTCCATGTGCTTCTCCTGGTGTTTGTGCTTTCCGAAGATGACTTCTTCTCCTCGGCTGATGAAGAAGTGGAGGCCCCGGAGGCCAGGGAAGAGGAGGAACGCTGGTGAAGCTCCTTCTCCACCACTGAAAATTTTTGCTGCAGCAGGAAGAATTCCAAGGTCTTCTGGTGGCGAAGCCGTGTAAGCTGGTTAAAATCCTGGCAGGTCTGGCAGGCCTCAGTGTCGTGGTCTGGGCCTAGACAAAGCAGGCACAACAAATGGCTGTCCTTGTAGGGAAGTTGCTTTCCACAAGCACACTTCATTCGCCTCCGCTCTACAGGTGAGGAAGGAGGAGAAGAAGACATGCACAAATTGCTGTAAAAATGAAGATAATAAAGCGCGGGTTACGTGAAGAAAATGGCAGTTGACTATAGCAGAAGGCATCCGTGAAGGTCTGACTTATGCAGGTCAACAGTGGGAAAAGAACTGAGGTGGTGCTCGGACCGACATCAGGGGCGGTCCCCCACTATATACTGCTAGCTAGAAGTTCTTCATGGTGTCCTGGCGCCTACTAGTAGTAGTAGTAGTAAAATCTTTATCTTTATACAGGTAGAGGGTAAAACACACCATTAGGATCTGAATGGCCTGTTTTCAAGGTAGTCCTTTTTACATAAGTATCAAAATTACTTATTAAAAGATTTACATTATTAAAATACTACAGCTCCAACACTGTGCACACAGAAAAATTATAAACAGTTAGACATACAAGAAGACATATGAAATATAAAACATTTACAGAATCTTGATTTATAAATTATTCTCATATTCCATTTGTAACTGTCAGGCAAATGTAATTTCATCAGTTTCCAATTTACGTTGTTTCCCCATTGCACATTATTCACATAAACACTGACTTTTAGATCCTTCTTTGAAATATATTTGAAATTGTTTAGGATTTTTTTCCAATTTTGTATCACGTGAATTTAATGTGCCCCAGTATTTTCTTACTTTACAGAAAAGTCATATCTCTGAATCTATTGGCTTTAATAGAAAATGTGAAATTATTTGTGTCACCATTATGTTACTTGTATTTATGTTCTTTTATTTGTAATTTTTCCTTTAAGTGTTTAGGGCTATTAGTATAGAACATTTTATATATTTGACAAGTCCACTTTATATTTCTTTTACTCTCCAGGTCCCGCCACCTCAATAATTTATACATAGTATAGTGATATGTATAAAAATCACACCTTAGCACAAATCTTGCTAACTTATTATACGATTTATTTACCTTATTTAATGATTCGGTGTTTGATAACCCGTAAATATAGTCACCATAATCCATAACTGGAATGAGTAGTTGATTTACAATCATTGCCCTCAGCCTAGGATTTAGACAGAACCCAGTGCGTTTAAAACCCCCTAATCTAGAATCAATTTTCCTGACCATTTCTTATATATGATGTTCGAACTTTAGGCCATTATCTATTCAGATACCCAGATATTTATATTCCTTTACCTGATCTAACCTATTTTCTTTATTGGATTTTATACATACTTTTCCTTCCTTTTTATTTATGGATGATCCAAAAACCATATTTTTTGATTTTTTACTATTTAGAATTCATTTTGAGCTTTGTGAACCATTCACATAAAGCATGGAAATCATGCTGAAGATTATTTTCCATCTCATTTAAGTCTACGCCACTGGCAACAAGTACTGTGTCGTCAACATAAAGTCCAATATTTGATTTTTCTATAAATTCTGAGACTTGGTTCACGTAAATCAATAATTAAGTTGGTCCCAAAACTGAACCTTGGAGAACTCCCCTTAGCGTCATCATTTTATTTGAAGTTGTATTTCCTAACTGAACTTGCTGCACTCTACCACTTAAATAAGAATTAAATCATTTATCTGTGTCTTCTGCCACCTCCAAGTCCAGTAGCCTCTTACCCATCATCCCATGATCTACTGTATCAAATGCTTTGGATAAATCCATGAATACCACATCCACCTCTCTTTTGTTACGCAAGGGGGTTGCAATTAAGGCAACTAGGTCGGCGAGTGCGGTGTCCATGGAATATCTTCTTCTAAAGCCAGACTGACAGATAATAAATTGTATTGATCCAAATAATCTCTCAATTGTTCTTGCACCATTCCTTCTAACACTTTAAAGATGATGGGTAAGAGAGCCACTGGACGATAATTTGAAGGGTCAGTTTCAATTCCTACTTTATTAATCGGAAAAATGTTAGCTAACTTCCAGCTATCTGGGAACTTACATTCCATCAGGCTCCAACTGAATAATCTGGTCAGGATTGGGGCAATTATATCAAGTGACTTTTAAAAATCTACCCTCGATTCTATCTGGACCACAAGCTTTGTGAATTTTGGCCTATCTGTTTGTGCTTCTGCTCCTAAAGGTGCGCTTTTTATTACATGTACATTTTTTGGGATATCTACATCAGGAAGTGTGACAAAGTAAGTATTAATGAGGTCAGCTGATTCCTACTGGCTTCAGTCCTAATGGTGTAACCTGCTGCAAGAACCCCCTCGAAGTAAGATCAGCCGTTACTGGTCACCTAGAGCAGGTGGGTTCTAATGGGAGAAAAACCACACTGCCGCTGAGGTGATGGCCCATGGCATTCTCTGGCCATGCCAGTCTGAACCCTCAGCAGAGAGACTGTGCAGTTAGCGGTGGACAGGGCTGGAAATAATACCATGAGGGTCTGAGGACTAGGCTTGTGGTGTCAAAGGAGAAAATGCTATATTGATGAAAATAATAATAACGGAAAGCAAACTATGGTGTAGGAAACCTAAATATTTTTTGGGTTTAAATATTAACTTCTAGTTCAAGGGGCAAATAAAATAAAAGGTTGAATTTTTTCACAGTAAGATCAGCCCGTATGTGGAACTCATTACCTGGATTCTTAGTAAACCTTCAGACAATGGATAGTTTGAAACGGGAACTTGACAAATTTATTATCTACTCTAGGACCAGACAATAACCCACCTGATGGTGGGAGACAATCATGATGGGCCTGTGGCCTTCTTTTGTCTCAATGTACCAAGACAGCAACAGATTTTGAAACTGCAGTATGTCAGAGTGTGACAGTCCCTCTTAAAGCCCCAATAAAGAAATGTCTTACTGTGATAATGAAATTCTTGTGCTGGCAGCCTGGAGTGTGTGCAGTGCAGACCGCTGATCACCGGAGGTCCTATCCCTAGACAACGGATGCTCCAGCATAGATTTTTAATATTCCAAACTGCAGTCCAGGTCAGTCCAGATACAAGTAAAGCCGCTGTAGGAATCTTGCAGGCTCTGCCATAAAATAAAAGACATAGTCTTCAGTTAATGTCGCAGCTACTATACAACAGTTTGAAGATGTTTTGGCAGCTTAATTCACAGAACTGCTAACTGCTATTGACTTGCTGACTCAGACATACAGGACACTGTAGCAGGGGTGGGAGATTTCCAAGGTACTTGGAAACCAACCTATCAGCAGTTCATTTTTATTTAAAAATTAAAATATAGAAAATGTTTTTGCTCTGTCCCAGTGTCTCACCAGCAGACACACTGGAAGTTCTCTGCTCTCTGCCTTCACTGCCCTGTGCTCACACTGATTAGCTGACAATAGCTACATCGTGCATTTAGCTCCCCCTCAAACCCCTTCCACATTACTTCCAAAAGGCTAGTCAAAATCAGAACTCGGATAACTGCTTGCACATAGACAGGACTGCACACACACTGGGTGCAGTACTCAAACAGTTCTGGCCTGTTTTGCTTCTGCAGATCGGGTCTGTTACAAAAAAAAAACTATCAGTAGTGACAGGTTATTCATATACGCAATCAAGTATGGGACTATGTAAGGAATAATACATGGCCTGGGTGGGTTGTGAGGCACAAGACCCAGCCCAGAGCCTTCAACCAAATAGGAAGTGGGGTTACTGCTGTGCTGATGCACTACTGCCTAGCCTTTCCTCCACTGGCACACGAGCACCTCTCCAGCTGTGCTAAATTGACCTCCAAATTCTGGCTTGGTGAACGTCCTCCTTATCTCTTATCTTCCCTCTCCACCCCCCCCATTCCCTCAGATCTAGTGACACGCATACCTTGTCAGTCCCATGCCATTCTACCCTCATTGGCCAGTCTGGATTTGCCCACCGCTTCCCTAAAATGTGGAACTCCCTCCCCCCTCAAATATGTCACTCTTCTTCCACCTTCTCCCTTAGTACTGCCCAATGTAATTTCTTCTCTTCCAGTTGCTCCTGCTTTTATCCTCCTTAATACCTCTATACCTTGTTCCCACTTGCCAGCTCTCTTTCCCACTTGCAGGGTTCTCATCATCCTGAAGGGGAGATAGGTTTTAGCTGTCTGCCCCCCTTTTCCATCTCACCTCCATTTTCAGCACTTCCTACCTAAACCATCCCTACTCCTTCAATTGCACTTAACTGCCTTTGAGCCAAGCACTCAGAACATTATTGCACTATAACTGGCACCTCCACCTGTGCTTGCACCCCCATAACATCTTCATTCCCTACACTGCTTCCGACCTTATAGGTGTCAGTTTCTGCCCTCTCTTCTTGCACTCTCCGGTCCAATGCAATTTCTAATGCACTTGCCCTGTGACTGTCCTGACAAGGCCCCCCAGCTGCCTCATCCTGACCTTCTACACCTATGCCTTCCCCAACCCTCAGCCCTCTCCCCTTCTTGCCCTCTTCCTCCTATTGTTTCTTGAGTTACTCATCGCTCAGTCTGATTAAGAGCCTTGGCTCAAAGGTACTTTATAATCCTAGACACAAATAAATAAATAAAACTGTACTGTCGCATTATTGCCTGTCTATATTACTGTATCTTAGCTCTGTGTACTCCAAATTGTTGTATAAATTCAACAAGCTGTAACATCTGTACTGTGCTCTGATTGTTGTATTATATTGTCTACCTGCTTCCTACAAAATGTGTAACTATCCTTACCATTTATTAATGTATAATTCCTGTTTACTCATCCTCATTGTACCCCCACCCCGTGAGATGAACAACTTGTTCAGTGTGCCTTCCTGGTGAAACATTTCAATCAATAAATAAATACTAGAGTGGTCCTTCTCATGCCTCCACTGTGCCCCTCTCTTGCCCCCTTCTACCAACCAAACTCAGCCCAGGCTGCTGCCTCCAGCTTTAGACTCCTCAAGATCCATCATCATCACCACCCCCCCCCCAGTTTCTGGCTAAGCCCTGATAAGGAGGGTGTCCCTGCTACCACCATGGAAGAAATGCCTTGGGACATTAGTGGTGATTCGGGGGGATGAGGACGGTGAGTTGAGTGATCCAGTGGGGTGAGGAAGACACAGAGGACTGTCATCTAGTGCACTGGAGGTGGGCCTTTTCCAGTGTTTCTTTTTCCACGGTCTACCTCCCACAGCGTGGGTGCACATCACGACATCCAACTGGGGGTGCCAGCAGCGTGTGGTCATCTATGCCATAAAGTGAGCTTTCACTAGACCACCATAAGGAGCCCCTCAAGGAGTGGTATGGACCATGCCCTTCCTACCAGGAAGGAGAATGTTTGCATGGACATTCCTTGCCCTCCCATCCCATCATCCCAGATGTGGGGCGTCAATACAGCTCGCCAGCGTACTAAGCAGGCTTCCCAGCACTTGGTGTAACAGGGGAGGTAAGCCTGTATTTCAATTATACCAAATTCAGCCAAATATTAAGTTTAAAAAATGTTACTTCAGGAATAAGAGGTAATAGGAGTTACTACCCGTCCTTACTGCTGATACAACACGTACTAGTTTGGGGCTTGCCAGACATCTCAAGTGCAGCATTCACTGGCCTCCTACTACTGACTCTGGTCAGGAGGTCCTTACAGTGGTGTAAGTCAGTGAAGTGCTGCTGAAGCTGTGCTCTGGAGGAGACTATGCTAGCAGTCTGTCTGAGGTACAGTAGGCTTCATTTGTAACAGCTGTTTGGATCTAAGTATGTGAAAATTAGCCTGCTTTAGTCCTCTTTTCTATTATCTTGCTTTTTCTTCCAAGGCGCATTCTCCTCTCTCTGTCAAGCTGTCTGCTCCAGCAACCATCTGGCTCTCAGTTGCTCCTTCCACCATTGTGCACTGTGGAGGTCCACGGAGGGGAGCCCTGGTGTATCCGCAGCTGTCATTCAGACAGCACCAAGGACTATTTCCAAGGCATCTTCCTCTGTTCCTGTTCCCTCCCACCACCCAACAGCTGTTCTCAAGACCTCAAAGGACCAGCTGTCACACACATGCAGCTAACCCTGATGGAGGAGCAAGCTACCCAGCCAACTGTCAGGAGGTACTGCAGCGGCACAATGCACAATCAGACCCTCCCAGCTGGCTGCCCAAGTACTGATCTCACAAGTACTTCCCAAACCTGGGTTGCTGAAACGACAGTGGGATGCACAACTTCTGTGCTATCACATGGCCCTCTGCAGTCTTTTTGTTGCATTTGGTTGTTATTGCCCCAGGCCACGCAGCCACCCCTCCTGTTTGAGGGACCTCCCAGCACCACCTATGTCTTCTCTGCCACTTACCGTTCCTCCAGTCCTGCCCAAGACTTTCCCCTCCGAGACACAGTCAGCAGTGAACATACATGAACTACCCACAAAAATGACATGACATCCGGGAGACAAAGAACAGTTGGCATGTAAATGTCCGATAGTGCCCTACATCCTCTCACATGCCTGCAGGGTTTTTCCTGTATTCACCTGGCACCAGGAATAGTGGCCTGTGTACATCGGAGTCACCTGGCATTCCCCTCCCTCTTTCAACAGCGTCTGCTGCACTGCACCTGTAGTCACCCAGCTGGCAGCAAAGCGAGCATGTTGCTATGATACAGTGGAATCCGCTTAAATGCACACCCGTTTTGGACGATGAAAATGTGCATTTAAGCGGAACATGCATTTATCCGAAATTGACCTGAAACCTACATTTTGTGGCTTGATTAAAGAGCTGTGATAAGCATAACAATTTTAGTTGCCTCCCAAAAATGTCAAAAAGAAACATTAAAAGCCAAGATCCTGCTTCTACTCAATTATATACATTGCATTAAGTTTGAACAGTTAACAGTATTGTTAAAAATGTTAATGATCCATGTTCCCCGAGTTTACACCCACATTTACAGCTCCAGATTAGATTCTGGAACATGGATATATATTTTAGTACATAACAACAGATAAACCTACAACAACATAACCCTACATGTCGGCATTTGCGGCTCCGATTATCGGAACACTCTTTCTTTCTTTGCAACACTCTGCTGCCACATCTGTTCATTTAACATTAGGTTGCTCCAAGGGTTAGAGCACTGAGATTTTCTGCCAAAAGGTCAGCATTACTTTCTTTGTTTCTGTGCTGCTTTCTGCTTGCTGAATGGAGAGAAGTGTGAACAGAGGTGAAAAGAGGTGTTAAATGCAGCCGCAACTCCTAATTAAGCCCCATCAAACATCTGTGCACTAAACCAGAATTAATTCCACTTGAAAAGGTATACCAATGAACTGGAAGTAAGTGTATTTAACCGAAAAGTGCACTTATCCAGAGTGCACTTCAGCAGAATTTTTAACATTGTAAATATATGGAAAAAAACAGGAAATAAAAAAGATGTGCACTAAAACGGAATGTGCATTAATCTGAAGTGCACTTAAGTGGAATCCACTGTAGTAGATTTCAGAGGTGTGTCACTGTTGGTCAGATGCAGGGCAGTCCGCAGTGGGCTCGACAGTGTCAGACCAATCAGTCCAGGCTGATCATGACACTCTTCAGTGCTTGCTGGGTGGAAACTTTGCGAACTTCAATGAAAGGAGCTGCCTGTATTACAGGGCAGTCCACAGTGGGCTCGACACTGTCAGACCAATCATCAGTCCAGGCTGATCATGACACTCTTCAGTGCTTGCTGGGTGGAAACTTTGTGAAGTTCAAAGAAAAAAGCCACCCATATCAAAGCTCTTTGCTTTTTATCTGCCTGACACCACACAGCAAACTGCTGATCGGCGTCATGATCAGCGGGCGCCTCATTCCCCTCCCACAGCTGACTGCCATAACCCCAGCTCAACCTCCATTTGCCCATTTTAAACAATCCCACCCTCTGTCAAGTATCTCTTCCACCTCCCCATAACTTCCCATGCCCCTTGCCCCTTTTAAACAATCCCAGCCTGTGCTAAGTTTTCCTCCCAACTCCCCACTTGCTTCCCAAGTCCGTGCCCCTTTTAAAAAGATCCCACCCTCTGTCAACTATCTCTCCCACCTCCCCATCACTTATTGAGACCCATAAATAAGAACCTGACACTGGGGTGCCCAATCCCCAGCGTCAGTACCTGAAATAAAGAACACCTTGATATCTTTGTCTTTTTTTTTTCTTATTTATCTGCCTGCTGCGGCAACTACTGGCGGGGGCATCCAGCCGCCGGCCCTGCCCGCTGGGAGAGCACCAGGCTCACTCACATGATGGGGGATCCGGCACGGCCATCGCCAATCCACTTGAGGGTCTTCCCATACCCTATCCAGCCAGACTGCCCGACCCCCGCATGCATTCCACGCGAGTCCTCCCAGCGATGCAGGGCACGGCCATCAGGATGCATGTTCATGCCCAGCCATTTCCACTTTTTCTCCCATTGGGAGCACAGACATGCAATGACATCTGCGCACATGCGTGCTGATGTCTGCCACGCTCCCCCCAGTCACACCAGTGCAAGCGGTACCCCTGGGTGTCCGCAGGGGTTGCCGCAGCATGGTGTGGATTCCCCAGCCCTCCCCAGGATTAGGAGAGCTGTCTCCCAACGCTCAATCGTAGTCCTCCCCTGCCGACCCCTGACGAGCCCAGGCTTGTTCTCGAACCCGGGCGCCGGCATAGCATGAGGTGTGGTCAGCCTTCAGCCTCCCTGCCACCGGCGGCTAGATATCTTTGTCTTTGAAAAAAAAGCACCTTTTTCAAAGAAAGCTCCCTTTGTTTCTGGGGGTCAGCCCATCGGCGCAGCGGTTGGATTTCCGCTTGCGGCGCTGGTGACCCAGGGTCGGAAGCAGACCCAGGAGTCAGAGGGCTAGCCAAGGGGAGGATGTCTGAGTGCCCGATGGATTGCTCAGCTCCTCCGGGGGGAGGGGGGCACACTGGCTCGGGGGTGGTCTGACTTCTGGCAACAACCGGAGGTACTGCAGCCCCAATGCCCGCACCTGGAGGGAGAGCGTGATGGACGCTGGCGCAAGCCTTGGCATCACTGCATGTCATGCTCTGGGAGGGCGTACATGGAAAAAATGCCTTTCCCAGCGTGACACCGTTGCGAGGGCCCAACAGTGGGTTCTCACCTGCCTGTGGCTGCAGTACCACCTGGATCCCTGCTAACGACTTGATTCCTCTGGGGAGGGAGTCTGGGGCACCCCCCACCACATCCCCGCCTGGGGGGTAAGCCAGGGCTCCATGGAGGGAGTCCTTGACAGGAAGAGGTGGCCAACAGGTAAGGCAGTCGGGTGACAGTGCTGGGTTGGGCCGGGGGTAAAAATAGAAAACAAAAAGAGCTCCCTTTGTTTCTGGGAGCCTTACATAACTGCTGCCTGAAATTCGGTCCCAGATCGGACTGCACTCCTCGGGACTGAACCTACACTGAAGAAGGGGTCGACAGAGATTTTGTTTGAACCTGCCTCCTCCAACAACTGCTGGACAGACCTACCGACTAGCAGCAATAAGGGGATCCACTGTCCACCTTCCTGTGAGTGGTTAATTGACCCCAAGCGCCTAATTTGTCTTTGAAAAAAAAGACGTCTTTTTCAAACAGCTCCCTTTGTTTCTGGGAGCCTTAAATAACTGCTGCCTGCAATCCAGTCCCAGATCAGAACACGCTCCTCAGGACTGCACCTACACTGAAGAATTTTGCGCTCCCTCCCACCCCCACCTGCCCAATCAGTAAAGGGAAACAAATCTTGGAGTGACAGCTGAACTGATCTATGGGACTTATGTCCACTGAGTGACACTGCTAGTTTGTTATGGGCGTCGTATAAAAGGCCTGTCTGTCTGTACACCTGTGGAGCTCTGGCACCATCATGTTTCAATAAGGGACATTGTGCTGGGCTATCACTGAATTATAAGTTTATGTAGGGTGTGGAATTCCCGGATAATGGCGCACAACTGTTTAGCCCAAACTGCTATTTTAAACTGATCTTTGAGGGGAGTCTGTGTCCCTTTGTGGTGCTTAGCTGCAAGCGAAGTACAGATAAGATTATGTATTTTTAGGAGTTTATTTGGGCAAAATGCTATCTGTATAATTTTTCTCAGTTACTGTTGGAAGTTAGCCAAGGTGGTTGTAGCTAAGAAGCTTTAGTGCAGCAGTGCAGCCTAGGACACTGCCCCTTACAGTCAGTCTCTACTCTCTCGGTCTACGCATAAATTACACTATTCGCCTGAGCCACTGTACCTCTGCCTGCTGTTTGCAGTACACCGTTTACCTGAGCCACAGTACCTTTGCCTCCTGTTTCGTAGTTACAGTGGATCTTTATAGGATTATAGCTCAAGCAGACCTTGCATCTCACCATAATTTTGAGGCTCTCTAAAAATAGTATCTAGCAGCGTGATAATGTTCTGAAAAGTGCAATGCTTGCCAGCTGTGGTGGGGGGTTCTGTTATTTGCAAAGCTGGCTGTTTCCGGCCACCTCAATCCATCACATGATTACACGGACAGCCTAAATACTTATGATGCCACCTCTTTCGTCTTTTTGAATATATTAGCTGGGGTAGGTAAGCTCCCAAACTGTTACTGGTATCGGAGATGTCTAAAAATTGCTTATATAATGCACTACCTTACTGAATGCTTCTTTTATCTACCTCAGAAAGGTTTCATGTTAAAATCTTTCACACACGTCTGGCAACATCTCTTCCTTATTTCCTTATCTGCGACACTGAATCAAACCGTGGTCCCCGCTTTGGTACTGAACCCACATGCTTCCCAGAATGGTTTTCCACCAAAGGTCTAAAAATTGCTCATGTGAATGCGCGTAGTCTCTCAGTCAGCTTTGCACAGGTTGAAGCTTGGGCATCTTATTACTCCTCTCACATCTTAGGGTTAGCGGAGACTTGGCTAAAACTTTCCACCCCGATGCTATTTGGGCCCTAAAGGGCTACATGTTCTTCGGGCAGACTGTCCTACATCCAAGGGGAGGGAGGGATGGGGTTGCTCTGTATGTTAAACAAGGTCTCTTACTGTCACTGCTCAGCCAGTTACAACCCTCAGTGCCTGTGAAGCTCTCCGCACTATACGTGTCATTAGTAACACCAAAAAATGAATGCATTTATAATTCCACCAAGAGTGGTTTAAATGGGCTAAATGATACCACACAATACCTGACAACATTAATGGGAAGTAATGATGAATTCTTAATCCTAGGTGATTTCAGTCTTGATTGGCTTGGGAAAAACTCTGCTTTGTATGCTGAGGTCCTAGGAAGGCTCCACCTATCACAGCTAGTTGTCTGTCCTACCAGAGCTGAAACAAATAACAACCACTAGTCCCTCGCTAGTTGGATCCTTATAAACAGGAAAGAACAAGTTCAAAATGTTGGCACACTGCCAGATTCTATCAGTTACTCCTTGCCCGTTTTCTGCACCTGGAAGGCGCTCACCCTGAAGCCCTCTCCCAAGGAAATTCAATTCAGGGATTTCTCCAAACTGGATATGCAGGCCCTAAAAGCAGATTCCCACCAAATAGACTGGTTCCCACTGTATGTATAAGAGGCTCAGTCACTAGATGGATGGATGCATAGCAACCTACCTGCATCCGTGAAACTGACTGATAAAGCCTGGACCTGACCGAAACTCACTGTATCTCCTTCTGACTGAGAAGATTACAAGCGTCTGCAAAATAAGTGCAAACAAGCATCTGTCAATGCCAAAGTTCGCAGTTGGAACTGCTGTTGGTACGCACAGATTGGCAGGACTACAGTTCCCAGCAGAAAGAACAAGTTATGCCACCAAGTTCAAATTCCCGTTGAAATACAGTGAAGTGCATACCTGTTTCCTCAATTCATGATCTGGCTTTGAAGAGTGAAGATGTGTCTGCGGTTCAGAGAAGATGAGGGCACTGGAGCCCCACCATGGGTTTGGGGGGGGGACATTATGGTTAGAAACCCTAACGCCCCAGGCATTTGTTGGTATTTGCACTACACATTTTCAACATGCCCTTTTGTGACCCCCACGTCATGAAAGCATTTGGGACCTCTGCTCATGAACAATGGCACTGTGATTTCGTTAATCTGTTCTGAACGTTGATTTCTCACAGCAACTGCGCCATTCTGCACCAGATGTGCGAAAACACAGTTCGGGCAGGATGTGAAAAATTACAGCTGTACCATTCGTAGAGAGGTGTGAAGAGATGACAGTGTTGAAAATCTGGAGTGAAAATATTAAAAATCCCGAGCTTACCAAGCGGTATGTGGAAATCAAGTAACGCATACCTGTAACACAGCCATTTAGTGGAATTATTTCACCAAAAATTTCAACATAGGCATTTGTGACCTCTGCTCATGAACACTGTCACTATGATTTTCTTAGGCCCTGTCCACACTACGCCTCTGTAATGTTACAGAGTGCCCAAACCGTTACCACAATGGTTTGCGTTTACACCTGTAACGTTACAGAAGGTGTTTTCAGAGCCACCGTTGAAACCACATATGAGGTGGTTTCAACAACAGTTATGAAACCGTCCCTCCGTTAATGTTGCCGCGTAGTGTGGATGGATGGTAACGGTCCTCGCAGGGCTCGTGAGCGCAGCGTGAGCTGCATTGTGGGACTGGTGCCGCGTAATGTGGCTGCCAGTTCCCTCGGTGGACCGCAGTACCGGTATCGCATCGGCCACCGCTGCAGTGTGAACATACTGTACCGCTCCCCGGCTGTAACGGTTTCTGTCCGTTACGGGGTCTGAACGGTGTAGTGTGGATGGGGCCTTAATCTGTCCCGAACGTTGATTTCCCACAGCGACCGTGCCATTGTGTGCCAGATGTGCGAAAACACATTTCGGGCAGGATGTGAAAAATGACAGCTGTACTGTTCGTAAGGAGGTGTGCAAAATTGACAGTGTTGAAAATCTTGAGTGAAAATATTACAAATTTGCGAAGTCATGCATGTGCGTGGAAACTACACAACGCACGCTTGTAACACAGTCATTTTTGGGGATTTTTTCATCAAATTTGCAACATAGGCTTTTTGGGAGCCCACTTCATGAACAGTGACACTGTCATTTTGTTAATCAGTCCCGAAAGGTGATTCTGTGCAATGACCTTTCGGGACCGAATAACCAGTCATTGAATTCATGAGATAGGGTCCCCAAGAACCCCATGTTGAACATTTGGTGCCAAAATTCGCAAAAATGGCCGAGATATTCACCTAAGTTGAAAAAAAAAAAAACATTTATGCCATTATACAGCTTACCGGCATTTCTTCAGTTCGCGATCAGCTTTGAAGAGTGCAGACGTGTTCTCACTCCACCAAAGATCATTGTGCTGTGCTCCGGAGGTACGTATGGGGTGGGGGTGTGTGGGGAGTTGGGGTGCACAGAGGGTGGGTGCAGGTTGGGGGAGGGGGACCGACACAGCCAAGGATAGTTTTCTTTTAAAGGTATAGGGGAAAAAAAGGCAACGCAGGATGTTTTTTCCTTACAGATGTGGCGTGCCACCTGGGTGTTTGTTGGGGGGCCTGGGTCGGCGGGGATTGGACACCACATCTGCACATATAGAGTGTTTGGAGGGGCACATGAACCGAGGGGCTTAGCACCTTGCAGCACACAACAAATGGAGGGGTATGCACGATGGGACTGGCTCCCCATCGCAAATTAGCCATTAATCCTGGGATGGGGCATGCCGACAGGGAGATTGGGCACCCCCATCGGCTTTGATGGGGGACTGTGAGAGGTGAATGGCAATAGCCGCTGTTTGTTTATTTAAAACAAATGAGGGAACATTATGCCAATGGGGATTGGGTTCCCCCATCAGCAAATGAACTTGGGAGGGGGCATGCTGAAAGGGCTCAGCGCATTCACATTGTAAGCACTACGGCAGTGTGAACGCGCAACCAGGAAGTTAACAATGCAGGGCTTTACACATCAAAGGACTGAGCCACGCCACTACTGGTGTGGCTCTGTCCTTTGAAAAGTTGTCGCACTCCGTCCCAACAACAGAAAGTGAGTCATCGGCAGCCTGCCGACTGATTCACCTGTCGCTGACCTGCCCCTTGGAACTGACCTGTCCACTGGGTGCACCCCCCCACACCCCTGTATAGCACTTCTCATATAAATGAGTTTGTCTGTGCCTGCGTGCCACGATGAACTCAAAAAGGAATAGGAGCTGCAAAAAGGGACTAGTGTAAACACCTTCCCCAGGCATCTTTCACTGATTCCATAAGATTTTGGAGCCATATAAAGGCTTTCAGGGGTCAGGGCACTAGACAGACTATAGCTGATACGATGCTGGATGGCATAAACTGTAACAATACTGGCACAATTGCAAATGCCTTAAATCTCCATTTCTCTGACATCTCCAAGTACACACATTTTTTTTTTACTTAGTATTTATTTCCCTTCTCAGCTGGGGGGTTGCATATGTTTCCCCTTCTATCCGTCCAGATCTGCGGCACTGCTCCACTCTGTGCCTGTGCTCGATCCCTCCTCCATTCCTCTCACTGGCTGCTTTACAGAGGGTACTTACCTCACCACCGTGGAAGCCGGGGTCAGGATCCCGAGTCAGAGTGGTGCAGTGCTGATGGGACCGGACTTTATCTAATGCGCAAGAGGATTTTTCAATATACTGGTTCCCCATCTCATGGCATGGGCATGCAATGGTGTCAAGGATGCTGCGGTGAGTGGTTCGGCACACTGCACTTCCAACGCTGTCTGTGCCATCCCCACAGCGAACTGCTGCATGCATAGAACCCCAGGCACCACCATGAGCCAGTGCAATCGTGGTTCCTCCACCTCGCCCTCCCCGGAGGAGAGCAGTCTCTGGGACGCTCGATCCTACTCCCCCGGCTGACCCCCGACACCTGAAGTTGCTCCTGACCCAGGTTTGTTGGCATGGCGCGAAGTGTGGTGTCCAGTGTCTCAATCCAAGTACACAAGTTGACTGGACTGGGGCCTGACCAAAACCTTGAAGTGTTGGAATCTGACGCCCCCCCCCCCCCTTAACCTACGGCCTCTTTCAAAATCTGAGGTACTTCGTCTCCTGAGGAAAATCCCTGCTTGTAGTTATGCTGGCACTGATGGACTATTACCCCTTTCCTCAAAACAGCTACTCCGCACTTGGCTGTGACAGTTACTAGACTGCTCGATCTGTCTTGTTCCAGTGGTGATGTCCCTGCACTAAAGATTGCCAGAGTGGTCCCCTTACATAAAAAGGGTGACACTAAAAGCATGATAACTACCATCCCATCACCATCCTATCGGTGCTAGATAAGCTATTCGAGAAGCTAGTTGCCTCCCAGGTAATGGAACACATTCAGATGCACAACTTATTATCCATTGCTCAACATGACTTCAGGCATGGACACAGGGCAACTACCGCCCTCATAAAACTTACCAGTGATGTCAGGATGTCCATGGATAAAAGCATGCTTACAAGGGCCGTTTTCATCGACCTTGCCAAGGCGTTTGACCTTGTTGATCACCCCTTGCTGCTATCTAAATGGAAAACCTTGGGTTTCACCTGAGTTTTTTGTAACTGGTTTGCTGGATATCTGATTGGTCAGCAGCAATTTGTTGAAATTAACAGAGCTAAATCTGATCTATCCCCTACCAATGTCGGGGTCCCACAAGTAGGAATGTCATGATATCAAATATTTAGTATCACGATATTTGGGTAAAAATGATCATGATATATTGATTATCATGATAATCAGCAGAATTAAAAAAAAAAAAAAACATTTTCCCCATATAGCAGTTTGGACCTGGTTGCGACCAGTTCCTGCCTTCAGGTGTCCTGGTGCCCTCAACCCCACCCGCCACTCTCCCTGCAATCTCACCAGTGGGGATCAACATAGCGAGAGGTCCGAGGGCTCCTGTTTGTCGTTAAGTACTACTGAGGAAAATCACCACTGAAGAATCCAGTGGCTTACAGGATCAGAGGCAGCATGGATTCACAACAGAGAGGTCATGTCAAATAAATCTGATAGATTTCTTTGACTGGGTGACCAGGGAATAAGATCAGGGTGGAGCCTTGGATGTGGCCTACCTAGATTCCAGTAAAGCCTTTAACATCGTTTCAAATCAGAGACTCATAAACAAGCTGGGCAGCCTGGAAGTCAATCTAAAGGTGGTAAACTGAGTAAAAAAATTGTTGGGGGACAGACGACAGAGGGTGGTGGTAAACGGAGGTCACTCTGAGGAACAGAGTATGACCAGTGGAGTGCCACAAGGATAAGTACTGGGACCAATCCTCTTTAATGTCTTTATTATTTATTTATTGAGTGACTGAAATGTTTCACCAGGAAGGCACACTGAGCTCGCCTCCCATTGCGCACCGCGGGTACAAATAGGAGTGAAACATTAAACATTCCAGTTACAAGATCAACATTAACATGCAGTTGTAAGGCAGGTGTTACAACAGTGTTGAGCATAATAGGTAGAAAGGGTGGACAATAATAAGTGCTGGGTTAATAAGTAAACAAGTGCTTACGTGAAAGAAAAGGGGCAAAGGGGGGTGAAGTGAGGGAGAAGGGGAAGAGTCGTGTTCAAGTTACAAGATCAACAATAACATACAGTTGTAAGGCAGGTGTTACAAACAGTATTGCTCATAACATGTAGAAAGAGTGGACGATAAGTGCCGGATTAATACGTAAACAAGTGCTTACGTGAAAGAATAGGGGGAACGTCACAGTGTGTGGGAATAAACTTCAGACAAGGCAAATTTACAGGTTTAAAACACACAGTGATGTGATATTTATTTTTCCAAAGTTAGAAAATGAAAACAAAAAATGCAAAGAAAATCACTACTTAACATCTGTAGTTTCTCACATAATACAGTCCTAGATCTTAGCTCCTAAGACCCTTTTCATCTTTAATAAACAGCTTGTCTACAGTAGCACCTCTCTCCTTCACTCTCAAGACTGAACTCTGCTGACTGAACTGAAGAGAACTCAGTGCAGATATTTTATATCTTTTGGTGGGGTCACCTGACTGAGCCCTTTCTATTTACACGTCTGGACATGTTTCAAAACCAAGTTTTTTTTTTGTTTCAGGGGACTTCCTCGTTCGGTTAAAGGTACAGTGTATATATCCATAGTTATTGACTCTGTATCTCTGATCCACAGTGACTAAGCACTTTATAAAGCATACCACAATTTTTTTTGTTCATACATAGAACCTTATACAGTAACAGGTTTATAGTGTCAATTTATGAAAATACCTTAAGGATTTCTTATAACTATACTGATCATGAAATAACTGTTTTATATTACTTCTGAATCCTTTTTATTTAAAAAGGCTTTATTAACTGTATTTATTCCCAGGCAAAATAGCCTTCATGCTTTTTGTACACAAAATGAACTTATGAACTTTGCACAACACCTTTCCGGGTGTTTGGCATAACTCCAGGGTCTGAATGGATTGAAATGGAAAAAGAATGAAAAGAGAACTAGTAGGAAGTTTAATACGGACAGTAAAGAGCTACGCTAGGTGGCCAACCTAGGGTAGGGGGAAAAAGAAGAAAAACAACAAGAAAAATGTTAACTGTTGCGTAACTGGGGAGCGTGGCCAGAAGCTAGACAGAGCAGACTTGCTATTCAGGAGCTCCAATCTATTTACTTATAAAATATAAAAAAGGCACTTTTTTGACGGGCATTTGACTCCCTGATCCTACCCTTTGCTATCTGGAGCCAACTGGAAGGTTTTGGAGGAACATTCTGATGCTAAAATGGGAAAGACGAGACAAGCACTGAAGTCGAACTCCAGCAAGGGGAATGCACCGCATGAGGCTTTACCGGGTGCAGGCCTAGAAGTGCAAGGGAGCAAGGCCTCAGAGCCTTCTAATAGTGCTCTACTGCAAGCAATTTGGGATTTGGACACAAAAGTGGATGGTCTCGCTACCCGGTTTACGACACTGGAGACCTGAATGGATGGAGTGGCTCCCGAAGCCAAACAGGCTGTAGACTCTGCAAACACCTCAGCGGCGGCTATGGCGGGGATTTTAGCCAAAAATAAACTCATGCATCTTCGGCTCGAAAATCTTGAAAACAATGTATGGGCTAACAACATCCATCTACTTGGAATACCCGAGGATCTTGAGGGAGATAACCTGATGGGGTTCATTCTGACATTATTAACCCAACAGCTCGACTTGGACTTACAGGGACAAATTATCAAGACATATCATTTTAATCCTCGAAGAAGACCTGCCGAAAATACCCCCTGTACCATTATGATTATTACTGCCAGGTCACATATCCGTGACTTGACTCTCACAGCAGCAAAATCTTCAGGCCCTCTCAAGATGGAATCGGGAGCCCAGATATATTTCTTTCCGGACTTGAGTTTTGTAACCCGACAATGGCGCAAGAGTTTTGATGCTGTCCGAGCGGGCTTGCGAGCCTTGGGAAGTAACCATTCTTTGCTTTTACCTGCACCTCTCCGGGTTTACTATGCAGGTAAGACCTTTCTGTTTTCTGATCCTACTGAAGCAGGTAAAAGATTAGAAGCCATCAAACGAGACTTTATGCATCGTCCTCACGCTGCTGATGAAGATGAGGAGAACCGAATTTTAAATATAATGGCTACTGCAATCTCCTTTTGTCTAAAAGCTCTATTACTGTCAATAATGGGCTAAATATGTTAAAGCTTCACACAGTTTATACTGCAAGAGATTCCTGAGTCTGCACAGGCTTTATATAGTGCGTATTTACTCAGTGCCTTATGTTAGTTTTTCTTTGTTGGGGGAATATTTCCTGCTGTAGCACTGTCAATTACTACATTTGAATTTATCTTTTTTGAATATGGACATGGACTCTTAAAACACCTATGGTGTTAATTGGTGTTTATACACCTGGTGTATATGAAGGACACTATTCTCAGTTGTTTAGTCCATGCATTTGCTGCAAGGGTCCTTTCCTGAAGTATTTTTGGACTTTAATATAATAATTTAGTGATATGAGACCCTCCGTTATGATGTAACAAAAGTTATGGTACACGACTCCTGTACTGACACTGTATTTCACTCTCTGGTGTCCTGTAACTCGTATTTTCATGTTACTGTGTCTGGTACACAGTTGAAAATATAAAAAAAAATGTTGCACGACCGAAGTTTTGGTAGCTAGGAAATAAGGAGATAGAAAAGTGGTCCATCAGTCACAGCCGAGGGTGTAGCCTAACTCCGCCACAGCAAAAGGAGAGGGAGGGGTGAGGTGGAGGGATTGTGGGGAAAGACAGTAGATGAGAGATACAAGCCCCTGGGGGGTAGGAGAGGGACCCATGGAGAGCATTTAGGGTCCCTTATGTTCTGTGAGAGATCAAGGGAGGCCAGTAAGGTGGAGCAATTTGGGGGAAGGGGAAGAAAGCTAGGAATTTAGGGGGTGGGGTGCACAGGGTAAAATGAAGGTGAAGGTAGAGGGGTAGGGTTTATCCAGGGCTTAGTGGAGGGAATTACAGAGGGACATGGCAGGAGCAGCTAGGTGCAAGGTAATTATTGAGGGCAGAACTGATGGAGAAGGCAGAGGATGAGTGCCGGATTTGAGGGGGAAGTGAATTCCAAATTTTTGGGAGGCGGTGAGAGTAAGCAGATTGGCCGATTAGGGTGGATCTGCAGGGGACTACCAGGGTGCGGTAGTCAGTTGCTCTAAGGGAATGGGAGGATGGGAGGGTTATAAAGGAGGAGACGAGGTGAGGTAGGAAGGGAGTTCACCCAACCAGTGCTTGGAGATGAATTTAGCACAGTGGGAGAGTCGCCTATTCGTAAGAGCGTGGAAGGATAGGGCACGGAAAGATCGCAGTGGTGGGTGCGAGGGGGGGCATCCAGGGTAAAGCGGCAGAAGGAATTGAAGCGGGTGTCCAGTCTGACCAGGGAGGACTTAGGGACAGCACCATAGACTACATCACAGTAGTCAAAAACGGGCAATATCATCTTTTGAACAAGTTCACGCCTAGCCATAGGAGGGATGCACCAAGCTTGGGGTGCAGTTTTTTCTGGATGGCATCAATTTGTCCAGAGAAGTTTAGGTGTTGGTTCAATCAAGCACCTACGTACCTGATGGAAGATGTGTCCTTAAGTAAAGTCCCATCAGGGGTATGGAAAGTGGGTAGGGAAGGAAGCCTAGAGAGTCTCTGCCTTGTGCCAAAGGTCATGGAGACAGTCTTCTTGGTTTTGAGGAAAAGTTGATAGTTAGCAGACCACAGCTGAACCATGTCGAGGTCTTGCTGTAAGCTGGTTGTAATCTCAGCAGGGCAAGAGCCAGATGCATACAGGACTGTATCATCAGCATATATGTATAGCAGAGAAGGGGGAGCAAACAGAGAGTAGGTCATTTAAGAAGATGGAGAATAGGAGGGGCCCTAATATTGAGCCCTGGGGAGTGCCAGTGCTAATCGGGAGGGGAGGTGAAGTGGCATCCAAGATCTTAACTGATTGGGTTCTGCCAATAAGGTACGCCTTGAACCAGTTTGTGGCAGAGGGAGATAGGCCAGCTGCTGGGAGTGAGTAAAGGAGAAGGGAGTGAGAAACTATGTCGAAGGCCTTGGTCAGGTCAACAAAAACGACAGCAGTAATTTGGCCACTGTCCATCCCGGTTAGGATAGAGTCATGAGCCGTAGGAGAGAGGTGGTGGTTGTGTGTTTTTTCCTGAAACCAGACTGGAAAGGGGTGAAAAAGGAGGTGAGTTGAGAGAGGACAGTGTGTTCTTGAAGTTTGGCAAGGGTAGGGAGGAGAGAAATGGGGAGACAATTGCCGGGGATGAGGGGTCACCCCCTTTGGGTAGAGGGAGGACCACTGCATGTTTCCATGAAGAGGGGACCGAGGCAGTAGAGAATGAGAGATTCAGGATTAATGAGAGGGGGCAGGCAGTGGCCGAAGCAGAGAGGGAGAGGAGTTTTGGGTCGAGGCCATCAGGGGACGCACCTTTAGAGGGGCTGATGGTGAGGAGGGCACTTCGGGCATTGTTTGGGGTTACAGTAGCAAAAGAGAAGGGGAGGTGGAAGACTGGTGGGGGGGCACACCAGTAGAGGTTGGGGAGAGTGATGAGTAGGAGGGGAGGGACTTCAGTAGCTCAGTGGCACAGGAGGCATGGCAGGAGTTGAATTCCACAGTTACAGTGGGTCAGACACTAGAGAGCTATTTACTCTAAGTACCGGGGGGTGGGAGAGATGAGGTGGTAAATAAGGTGTGGACCACTTTACAGAACTCTGAAGGGGAATTTATGTTAGTGATGAAGGCAGATTTGAAGTATTTGGATTTGGCTAACCTTATAGCCCTGGTGCAAGTGTTTCAGAGCATACGGTAGTTCACAAGGTCACTAGGATGCTGGGTAGCTTTATGACGCTTCCAGGCTCAATCTCTAGCCCTGAGACAGGCCAGAAGTTCAGGGGTTGTCCAAGGTAAGTGGTTACCTCTGACTCTGATTTGTTTGAGTAGGACAAAGGCATTCCAGTTAATAAGAAAGATTTCTTTGAAGTAGGCAAGGGCCTCATCAACCGAGGGGAAGGAGGTTGGGGGGACCAGTCAGAAGTGGCAAGGTTACTCAGGAGAGATTCAAGGTCAAGAGACTAGAAAGAGTGTAATTGTATGGTTTTGTGTGGTGATTTAGTTCTGTGGACTTTCCTAACTATGAATATTGGGTTATGGTCACTGAGAGCATCAGGGAGGATGCCAGAGGTGAGGACACGGTGGGGTTGGGAGGTAAGGGCCCAATCGAGTAGGAGTGTTGTTGTGTCTTGTGGTTTGGGCGGGTGGGTTCGGAGATCAGTTGGGAGAAGTTTAGGGCTCCAATTTAGTTTTTAGTTTTGGTAGTTTTAGGTGACAACCAATTTATATTGAAGTTGCCTAGGATGAATAATTCCCCAGAGCGAACAAGGGAAGTGATGGAGGTTAGGAGGTCTAGCGCAGCCAAAGGATGGACATTTGGGTGGCAGTATATGCTGGCTACGAAGACTGGAAGAGTGAAGTGGTGGGACATATTGATAGCTAGGGCATCATGGGTCTCAGGATAGGAGGATGAGTAGATGATGGAATATTGGATGGAGGCTAAGACATAAATGGTCACACCACCATCCCTGCCAGCACAGTCTTGCCTTAGCAATGAGCAGCCAGGAATGGAGACCGAATGGTCAGGGATAGTGCTCTTTAGCCAAGTTTCTGAGATGATTAGAATGTCTGGTTTTAGAATGCACACCATGGTCTGAATCTGGTAAATTTTTTGCAACAGTTGCAGGTGTTTAGAGGTAGGATCTTTAAGCCCTTTGGGAGGGCTGAGAGAAGAGAGTGGGAGGAGGTAGTAGAAGAGGAAGCACCAAAGGAGATGGGGGTAATTGGGCCTGGGTTAGGGTGGATATCCCCGGTGGAGAGCAAGAAGAGAGTGAGTATGAGAAAGTGGAGCTCAGGAGAGTTTGAAGGGGCTGGCAAGGAGGTTGGGAGATTTGAGGAGAAGGGAGTGGATGAGTGAGGAAGAAGAAGGTAGAGAACCGCAGTGAAAGTGGACACCGTTATCAAAGCCGCATGAGGAATAGTGGTAGAGTGAGACCATATTTCAAATGGGGGAGGGGGGAGTGATGGCATGGATGTAGGTAAGAGATTGGAGATAGTAACTGATGGGGTTTGGAGAGTTATTTGGAATAGATGAGCAGTGAACAAGTGAATGTGGTAAGGAAAGAAATATGAGCAGAACAAGGGGGAGAGAGGAGAGTAGGGGATGCATTGTTCATAAGGGCAGAGAAACTGGTGAACAACTGATTTATGAACAGGAGAAATTTGTAAGCAGGGAGCACGGAGGGGGGGCTGGTCAGATGGAGGGGGTTGCTGAAGTTTAGGAAGGTAACTATATGAACAGGCAGAGATCACTTTAGATAAAGTTTGTGTCCCTCTAGTGGCAGTACAGTATAACTTGCTAATGGGAAAATGGACACAAAAAAAAAAGCTATGAACAGAGACAGGAGAGCTAAATTAAAAAGGTAAATTATTAATTTTTGAGAATTGACAAAGAAGGGCAATGCAGAAACAAAGCAGGGTAGAGTGCTGGTCAATGCCAGGATCGGGTGTGGTGGGGGGTGTTATTAGAGAAAGTGAAAGAACACAAAGAGAAGGATTTAAATTGTTAATTATTAACGTGGCACATTAATAAATTAATTAGGCACAGTTAGCAACTAAGCACAACAGCAAAATTAACTAAGCACAGTTCAATTAGCTAAGCAGTTTAGAACACATTTGTACATTAATAATAATGACAACAGCAGTAAACACCAGTCCAGAAAAACCTGCTCAGAGAAACTGGCCCAAGCAAAAGAAGTGTGCTGGAAGATACAGTCTGGCATTAGCATCAGGAGCCGATTTGGGATAAAACATAGACAGAGAACAGCCAGTCCTGGTTTATTAACGACATTGCAGAGGAGCTAAAAGGGAAGATGTGCCTTTTTGCAGATGACACAAAGATCTGCAATAGGGTAGACACTCCAGTGGGGCGGAGAAGAGAATGACTAGAGATCTAAGAAAGTAGTTCGGGAAAATGGGCAGACTAGGTAGAAACATAGAAAGACAGAACTTGTCGGCAGATAAGGACCACATGGCACACCTATTCTGCCCTTTATTTCCTACCTATAGTGCCTCTGGAGACTCTACTTGGACTCTGGCTTACACCCACCTCTTGCTTCTGAGATTCCCTTGTGTCTATCCCATGCATTCTTAAGACCTGTGACTGTTTTAGCCCCCATGACCTCCACTGGTGGGCCAAGTGGAGGGCCAAGTGATACTTACCTGCCATCAGTTTCTGTGTTTCTATGCAAGTAAGTCAACTAGTGCACATACCTTTCCACCCCTATTTCTTTTTCCCATCCCTGAGGCTGGCATACATGTGATGGTGCAGATGTGTGAAACACAGAAACATAACAAAGAAGGTGTCAGCAGATAAGGACCTCCTAGCCCACCTAGTCTGCCCTATTTTCCCTACCCTACAGTGCCACCGCAGACCCTACTCGGTCTCTGGTTTTCACATTCCTTGCCTTACACTTCTAAGATCCCCTTGTGTTCGTCCCATGCATTCTTGAACCCTGTAAACATTTTAGCCCCCACGAACTCTGCTGGGAGGCTGTTCCAAGCATCCATCACTCTTTCTGTGAAGAAGTACTTCCTCACATTTCCTCTCAGCCTCCCCCCCAGCTTCATAGTGTGACCCCTTGCCCTCTAGCATCTTGTTCTTTGGAAGATGCTCCCTCCCTGTACCTTGTTTAAACCTGTGAGGTATTTGAATCTTTCAATCATATCCCTCTTTCCCTCTTCCTTCTAGGGAGTACTAAAGTCTTTCTTCATAGGGCTTCTGATGCAGTTCCTGCACCATGTTAGTTGTCCTCCTCTGTACCACCTCCATCCTGTCAGTGTCCTTTCAGAGGTGGGGTCTCCAGAACTGTACGTAGTACTTCAGGTGGGGTCTCACCAGTGATCTATACAGGGGTACTGTTACCTCCATCTTTCTGCTGGTGATACCCCTGCCTATGCTTCCAAGCATCCCGCTAGCCTTTTACACTGCATCGTCACACTGTTTAGCTACTTTCAGGTCATCTGTAATGATTACCCCCAGGTCCCTTTCTTGTTTTGCGACTGCTAGTACTTCTCCTCCCATTTGGTAGATTGCCCCTGGGTTTCTGAGCCCTAACTGCATGATTTTGCACTTTTTTGCTTTGAAACCCAGCTGCCAAGCTCATGACCACTCTTCCATCTTTTTTAGATCTTCCCTCGTTTCCAACCTCCTGGTGTGTCAACTCTGTTGCAGATTTTTGTGTTATCTGCAAATAGGCATTCCTTCCCTTTCAGTCCTTCTCCAATGTAGCTAATAAAGACATTGAAGCGGACTGGTCCTAGTACTGACCCTTGTGGCACCCCCACTGGTCACTTCACTTTCTCCGGAGTGGACACATTTACCACCACCTTCTGACTCCTATTGCCTAGCCAGCTCACTACCCATCTTACTACTTTAGGGCCTACTGCTAGGCTTCTCAGGTTGCTAACCAGCCTTCTAAGTGGAACAGGGTCGAAGGGCTTACTGAAATCCAGGTAGGCCACATCAACTGCTCCCCGCCCTTATCTACTTCCTTGGTTACCTAATCAAAGAACTTGATCAGGTTTGTCTGGCAAGACCTCCTCCCATGAAACCATGTTGCCTTGGATCCTGTAGTCCACTGGTAACAAGATCATCCCCAAGCCTTTCCTTCAGTAGTGATTTATTAACTTTGCCCACTACCAAAATCAGGTTGACGGACCTATAGTTTCCTGCCTCCTCTTTGCTTCCACTTTTGTGGAGTGGGACTACATTAGCCGTTCCCAATCTCCCGGTAGCTCTCCTGGTTCTAATGACAGGTTGAATAGGGCTGTCAGAGAAGCAGTCAACTCCTTTAGCTCCCTCAATAACTTGGGGTGCACCCCATCTGGTCCCATTGCCTTGTCTACTTTGTCTACTTTCAACTGTGACAGTCCCCTTAGGACTCTTTACTCTGTAAAGGGGCTAGTGTTCACCTCCCATCCCTTAATGCCCCTCTCTTTTATCATAGGCCCGCTACCTAACCCCTCCTCCATAAATACTGAACTGAAGAATTCGTTCAGTATGTCCGCTTTTTGGCAGTCCTCTTCCACACAAGCCCCTCCTTCCCCTTTCAGTCCTACTATCCCTCCTTAGGTCTTTCTCTTTTCACTTATGTATCCAAAAATATCTTGCATCTTTAAATGTCTTTAAAAAAGGTGTGATGTAAAGATGTTGATGTACTCAGCCCCAGCCCCTGCACCCAGACAGTCAGAAGGCGTTACTGCTGCTGCATCGTCCAGCCTCTACTAGATGGTGACCAAGCAGCGGCTTTTGCTGTCCTCACCCCACAAAGAAGGAGAGCTGTCAATGGATGCTCAGTCCTCCTTCATGCAGCCAGCCCTTGAGTGACCCAGGTCTATTCCTGAACCTGGTTTACCAGCGTGGCAGCAGGTTAGGCACCCAGGCCCTCAAAACTCTGCGCCACTGGGCCAGCACTGTATTTCTAATTTTAAGGAACACTACTAAAAAACCTGATAGGAGGATGGTGAGGAATCAGGAATCATGGCTGCACCTGGAAAGGGATGCGCTACTGGAAAAGCAAGCTGAGGTGCTTTATCACTTCATATTGCAGTATATCGTGCTGCACGATAATCATGATTTTTTTTTTTACAACGATAAATTATTGTCAGTGGTAATTATCATGATACGTCATCATACTGTGTTATCGTGACATCCCTACCATATCATACTTGGTCCTTTATTGTTCTCTCTGTTTCTTAACAACCTCCCTAAAATGTCTGGTTCTTGCTCCACCCTACTGTATGTGGACGATATGATCCTATACACCAGTGCTACAAACATATCTGTCATTAATACTAAGATGAACAAGGATTTTAACAATATAACGCAGTGGTTTAAGGTTCTGAGCAGCAAATCTGGAGACCTGGGTTTGACTCCCACAGCCCCCACTTGCATACTTGTGTGACCCTGAGCAAGTTACTTAACTTCCCTGTGCTCCCAGGTCGCATACGTAAACAAGCTTTCAGCTTAGTGTGCCACTCCTGGTTAAACAACTGGATAAAAAAAAAAAATAATCCAGCACTAGCAAAAGAAAAATAGACTCTTCATGAACACTAAAATGACAGTCACGATGTTATTTTGCTCTGGACCCCAAATCCGGGCCTCTCCCTCCACCCTAGATGTCTGCTGTTTAGATGGCTCCCCACTCAAGATTGTTGACTCTTTCAGGTACTTAGGAGCCACTCTACACCCCAATCTAGATTTTAATCTACATCTTACAACTATTTGTAAGACAGTAAATGTGAAGCTTGGTATTGCCTACAAGATTGAGTACAAACTAGCCGCAGTCACCAGACTGGCTATCGCCCAATGTGTCTTAAGGCCTTCCCTTAACTATGGACTGTTATCTTTTTCAGAGGCAAATAAAGGGGTCTCAAGTAAATGGAACACATGTTCTAATAATATTTGCTGTTTTGCCTTATCCATGCCCAGGCATACCCATCACTGCATCCTGTATTCCAGCACTGGGCGGGTCTCTCCTACCTCCTATCGAATGTGCATGGCAGGCTGTTTCATTGATATTATTAGATCTGGTTCACGGGCAGTACTGGCCAACACGCTCTCAAGTTTCATAGGCCTATCCACTGAGGTCCGCAAAGCAGTCACTTCTTGATGTACCTAAATGTGCCACAAAGAAGGGTGAATATGCTTTCTTGACATTTGCTCCCAAACTCTGGAACTCTTTTCCAGTGCAGTTAAGAAATGCCAGGTCTCACCAGATTTTCAAAAACGAACTTCATAGGTTCCTCCCGGTTAAGAACAGGTGCACATGTAATTGATCCATTGTATGCCAAACTTAAGTGGCTTTATCTTCTGTATCTCTAGTCCTCTTTGCACTTACATGTTTTCATGCTCTGACACTTTAAATGGTTTTGCTCGGTTATCTCTTTGTGCTGTGTATTACTTGCCACTCCTGCATTTTGTACACCATGTTGGTGTGTTATTTGGCTGCACTCAACTGTTATTGCTGTTCATTCTTGTGTTGTAACCTCCTGGGTCATGCCTGAAAATAGTCAATATGGTTTGTCTAGTGCACTTACCCGGTAACCAAAAACTAGATAGAAAAAAAAAAATATATATATATATATATATATATTTATTTGTTATACCCTCTAAAAAAAAACAAAAAAAACAGTCCATCCATGTCTGTTGTCCCCTGCCTACAGGGGGTCCAATTACCTTATCCTCTCTGGATTGGAAACACATCTTCACTCTTCAATGCCGGACCAGAAACTGAGGAAATCGGGTAAGCTGCAGTCAATGTATTTCAATGCATTTTGAACTGGTCCTCATAACTTGGTCATTTTTAAATATTTTCTCCACAAATTTTCAACAAAGCTTTTTTGGGACCCAACCTCATGAACAAGGTAGGTGAAAATGTTCAAATCCGGCCCGTAAGAAGATTTTGAAGTCACTCAGCAAAATCACCTTTTGGTGGGGATTTGAACATTTTCACCTACCAGAAACATGGGATTGGGTCATGAGAAGATTATATCAAACTTTGGGGGTCAGAATATTTAAAAACAACAAAGTTATTAAGGTACATTATAATTTTTCAACACTCATTCATAACTTTGGTAATTTTCAATATTCTGACCCAAAATTTTCAACATAGTAATTTTTTCACACCACATCATGAGCGTGACAGGTGTCGATTTTCCCATTATGGCCAAAATGTGTTTTCTCACTTGTGGCGCGAAATTACGTTTCAGACAGTATTTAATAAATCACATCTGTCTTGTTCAGAAGGATTGGTAATAAAAAGACTATTTTGAAAAATTGGGGTCAAAATATCATAAAACAAAGAAGTTATGACGAAACGTTGAATATTTTCAGTGTTTACTCATAACATTGCTGTGCTGTCGTGGCTGCAGTTTAAAATAAAAAAAAAAACTGTTTATTTTGTTTGTTTATGTTGAGTTCATGAGCAGGTACAATGGAGAAAGTAGTTCCAGTGGGCGGTCGTGATGGGGGGCACGTGCATAACGACGAATTTACTATATGTAGAAATCTGCGATGATGAGCTTACTACTGTATTTTTATAAGTCTAAGTTTATAGTAGCTCAAATAAACAGATTTATACGACGACTTTTTTGTCCATGCCTGTTGCATAAATATATGTATACAAAGTAGGTAGGCATCTCACTGTTCAGATAAATCAATTATTTTCCCAAGCATCTGACTCACATAAAAAATAAATAGCATTACTGACCCAATGAGTAAATAACACCATTTATTTTTAACTTGCCTACGTCATCCTTTAACTCAAAAATATCAGTCAACTTGATTGACACCCTATTCGGACCAATCTCACAATAAATCTGTTAACAACTGCCAATACAAGTCAGACATTTAAAATTGAAAACTTGCCTCCCCTACCATCTTGCTTCCCTACTTCCTAACTGTTTCGAGTTTCTGAATCTCACAAAATTATTTTAAAATGCATTATGTAGCTTCAAACTACATTGACACACTATGTAATCCTTTCATTTTTATTGCTCTACCCCCAGTGCCAGGACTTAGTTCCCCGCAGGTCACAATCGTTCCTTGCTTCGCAACTGCTCGCTCGCAACCACATGTGCACTTGAAATTACCCCACATGCACTTGGCTTGCAACTTGATGCAGCAAAAAAAAAAAGGTTTGGGTGAGCACAATTTTTTCACTAGCTTTAAACTACAGTGCTGCACTACAGACTCCTTTCATTTGTATTAATCTAACCCCCTGTGCCGGAATGTAGTGCCCTACAGTTCACACACACTCTCCCACTTCATGACTGCTGGCTTGCAACTGCCCAACTTGCTTAGTTACCACTGTGGCTTGGAAATTATCACCACACATGCACTCAGTTTGGGACCTGATGCTGCAAAAAAAAAAAAAGGTATTTTCAGGGATTTGGGTGAGGTCCAGCTTGCACAGCACTTTGGATGCTGGAGAGTTGCAGTTTTAAAAGTGAGAACAGAAAACAGGCAGTGACAGCTGCGCTCTCTCTCTCTCTCTCTGTTTCCCTTCAGTTCTGAATTACTGCCCATCTGTTTTATTTTGGAAACAGAATCCTGCCTGCACAGCAGTTTACAAGGGGGAAGCTTGTTCCTTTTTTATTCAGCTTTGTGAACACAGACCATTGTATACATAGAACATAAAATGGCCTGTGTTCAATTATGTCATTCATTTCCATCCGTGGGGGGCCGGGACTTATTGTTCCACCGCGGTTTACCCACTTCTGGAGTTATGGTCCGCTTGTCTCACTCATGTAAATAAATAACATATTTGAACACAGGCCATTGTATATCCCATATACATAGGGTTCAGTTTAGTACAAATTTATTTGATAAGTCACAGACCATAACAAAAATAAATAAATAAATAAAAGCCACACACATATATAGCACATCAAATGTAAAAATACATACAGATTTGCTTACAGATTAAAAACAGTACACAATACAGTATACAGATCAAAGAACAGTTCCATTACATTTATTGCACATGCATCAGACGGTTAGAAACGTAGAAACATAGACTTTAACGGCAGATAAGGACCGCTTGGCCCACCTAGTCTGCCCATTTCCCTACCTAGAGGATAAGCTGCAGATCCTATTTAACCAATAGCCTATTTCTTCCTACCCCCCCCACACAAAAATTGCCTTATGACTGTCCCATGCATTCTTGAATTCTCCCACAGTTTTAGACCCCACAACCTCCTCAGGAAGGCTGTTCCATGTGTCCACCACCCTCTCTGTGAAAAAAATACTTCCTCACATTGCCCCTGAGCCATCCCCCCTCTATCTTCAAATTGTGTCCCCTTGTTCTTGCACATCCTTTTCCTGAAAGATGCTACCCTCTTGGACTTTGTTGATTCCACTGAGGTACTTAAACATTTCTATCATGTCCCCCCTCTTCCTCCTTTCCTCAAGGGTATACATATTAAGCTCCTTTAGTCTTTCCTTGTATGGCTTTTCTTGCAGACCCTGCACCATTTAAGTTGCCCTCCTCTGAACTACCTCCATGCTGTCTATGTCCTTGCGGAGATGGGGTCTCCAGAACTGGACGCAGTACTCCAGATGGGGTCTCACCAACTGTCTGTACAGGGGAATAACAACTTCCTGTTTTCTGCTGGTGATGCCTCTCCCTATACATCTCAGTATTCCCCCAGCCCTCCCTACTGCCTTCTCACATTGCTTGCCAACCTTAAGGTCATCCAGTGTTCCCCATTCATTGTTTTAGCTCGGTGGGCCACCACCCTATATTTTTTTACCACCACTCTATATTTTTTACCACCACCCTATATTTTTAGCCATTACTGATTGTTTTTGTTATAAAATCCTCCAAATTGTCTTATATTGCCATCCTTTATTGCACTACTACCCCCATTTTGATACCAGCGCACTATAGTTTACTTAAATACACTTATGCGCATGTACAGTGCATACAGGAGAAACACAGACTTTGACGGCAGATAAGGACCGCTTGACCCACCAAGTCTGCCCATTTCCCTACCTAGAGGATAAGCTGCAGATCCTATTTAACCAACAGCCTATTTCTTCCTACCCCCCACAAAAATTGCCTTATGTCTGTCCCATGCATTCTTGAATTCTCCCCCAGTTTTAGACCCCACAACCTCCTCAGGAAGGCTGTTCCATGTGTCCACCACCCTCTCAGTGAAAAAAACTCCTCACATTGCCCCTGAGCTGTCCCCCCATCTTCAAATTGTGTCCCCTTGTTCTTGCACATCTCTTTTTCTGAAAGATGCTACCCTCTTGGACTTTGTTGATTCCACTGAGGTACTTAAACGTTTCTATCATGTCCCCCCTCTCCCTCCTTTCCTCAAGGGTATACATTTTAAGCTCCTTTAGCCTCTCCTCGTATGACTTCTCTTGCAGACCCTGCACCATTTTTGTTGCCCTCCTCTGAACTGCCTCCATCCTGTCTATGTCCTTGCAGAGATGGGGTCTCCAGAACTGGACGCAGTACTCCAGATGGGGTCTCACCAACTGTTTGTACAGGGGGATAACAACTTCCTGTTTTCTGCTGGTGATGCCTCTCCCTATACATCCCAGTATCCCCCCAGCCCTCCCTACTGCCTTCTCACATTGCTTGCCAACCCTAAGGTCATCTGATATGATTACCCCCAGGTCCCTTTCCATTTTTGTTGTTGTTGCTACCTCCCCCCCCCATTGTGTAATCTTCCCCTGGGTTTTTGTTTCCCAGGTGCATTACTTTGCACTTCTTTGCATTGAATCCATGCTGACTTACTTCTGACCATTCCTCCAACCTTGCCAAGTCCCTTCTCATCCTTTCCACGCCTCCTTGTGTATCAACCCTGTTGCAGATCTTTGTGTCATCTGCAAAGAGGCATACTTTTCCTTCCAGTCCCTCTGCAATGTCACTTATAAAGACATTAAAAAGGACTGGACCCAGTTCTGAACCCTGCAATACCCCACTAGTAACCCCTCTTTCTTCAGAGTGGACTCTATTTACAATTACCTTCTGTGTCCTGTTGTTCAGCCAATGTTTTACCCAGGCTTCCACCCTGGGACCCACTCCAAGGCTGGTCAATTTGACTACTAATCTTTTGTGTGGGACTGTGTCAAATGCCTTGCTAAAGTCTAGGTAGGCCATGTCCACAGCCCCTCCCTGGTCTACTACTTTGGTCACCCAGTCAAAGAAATCAATTAGATTCGTCTGACATGACCTTCCCACTGTGAACCCATGCTGTCTTGGGTCCTGTGCCCCACTGGCCTCTAGGTACTCAACAACACTTTCCTTCAGAAGTGATTCCATCAGTTTCCCTATCACAGAGGTCAAACTGACAGGTCTGTAGTTTCCTGCCTCTGTCTTGCTCCCACTTTTGTGAAGGGGAATCACATCAGCCTTCTTCCAGTCCTCAGGTAACACACCATCCTCCCATGATTTGTTATAAAGTATAGTCAGTGGTGTCACTAGTTCTCTGCTTAATTCTTTTAGAATTCTGGGGTGAATTCCATCTGGCCCCACTGCTTTGTCCACCTTCAGTTTTAGGAGTTCTTTCAGAACCCTTTCTTCTGTGAAAGGACTGGGATTGACCCGCCTCTCCAGAGTGCTTCTGTTAATTGGATTAGGCACCTCCCCCACTTCCTCTTTTGTGAATACTGAACAGAAATATTCATTCAGTAACCCTGCTTTTTCACTGTCACTCTCTGCCCACCCACCATCCATTTTCTTCAGCCTCACTATCCCTCCCTTTGTCTTTCTACGCTCCCTGATATACCTATAAAAGGTTTTATCCCCCTTCTTAACCGAGTTGGCTATCTTTTCCTCAGTTTGTGCCTTTGCTATTCTGACTACCCTCCCTGCTTCCTTCTGCCTTAACTGGTACAGCTCTCTGTCCTGCTCCTTCTGTGTGTCCTTATACTTCCTGAATGCTATCTTTTCTCCCTAACCTTCACCACCACTTCTTTTGAGAACCATAGTGGTTTTTCTTCGTTTTGATTTATTTGCTTCACACAAAGGCTTTTTGCCTCTGTGATGGCAGTTTTGATATTTCCCCATTGTTGCTCCACCCCTCCTTCTAGCCTGTTTGCTAGTGCTTTTCTAAGCACTCTCCCATCTTGCCAAAGTCAGCCCTCCTGAAGTCCAGAACCCTCACTTTTGTATGGCTTGACTCTGTAGCTGAGTTTATCGTGAACCACACTGTTTGGTGGTCACTTGTTCCCAAATGGCTACCCACTTCTAGATCTGAGATCCTCTCACTGTCCCATTTGAGAGTACGAGGTCTAAGATTGCTCCCTCACGAGTAGGTTCCAAAACTAGCTGTCTGAGGCATGCCACCTGAAGGGCATCGAGAATGGCCCTGCTTTTGGATGTGGCTGCAGCAAATGTGCTCCAGTTAATATCTGGCATATTAAGGTCCCCCCTCAACAGTATCTCCCCTTTCTCTGCCATCCTAAGTATGCCTTCTATCATATCCTTGTCCATTCCCTCCCCCTGACATGGGGGTCTTTATACAACCCTTGTGCAGATTGTGGTGCCATTTCCAGTCTCTAAGGTGACTCACAGTGCCTCCTCTCCTCCCCTCCCTGTTTACTCTTTTGTTCAGTTGCTTTTATCCCTTCCCTTACATAGAGAGCTACTCCCCCCCTCTTCTGCCCTCCCTGTCTCTCCTGTAGGTTGTGTACCCTGGTAGTCATGGTTCTCTGTACTCCATATTTTACTACCTGCCATGAAATAATTTGCCATTCTTTCTATAATGTATTTATTTTCTGTTGTCATTATAAGGTTTAGACATTTGCTATTCTCCATATCAACTGACTGAAAGATGGGACCAAGCCAGTGTACACTACTAACTGAACACCATAAACATACAAAAATAACATGTTATAACTTATATTCACCCCATTTGTTTACTGTTACAACTCTTATCCTCAACATTTTCAGAGTTCAAAACCTTGTATGTAATGTTCTATTAGGATAGATTTCTAACCTGCAGTTTGTAAGAAGCTTTCTCTTACTAAATCAGAAAATTAGTTTTGTTGCCGTAATGGTCCTTATGACAAAAGATCCAAGAAAAAAAGATGATCCGATACCTTTTATTGAACCAACATACTGCAGATGTTACAAAATAAAATAGGTTCTTGGGCTTTCGGATTACATAGAATCCTTCATCAGAAAACAATGACAGTTGGTTTGGAAGAATACACTTTCTTAAAATCTTTCTCATCATCTCAGGAATATCGCCAGGATTAGGCATCTGGTTCCGTCTGGTGACCTTCCTACTCTGGTCCATGCCTTTGTGTCCTCGTGCTTAGATTACTGCAGCTCTCTTTACCTAGGGCTTCCTAGGGTAGAAATCTGCCACCTGCAGCTAGTGCATAACGCAGCGGCCCAGCTTTTGATGGGATCTGCTCGATCCTGTCATATTTCGCCGGTGCTGCGCGAACTGCACTGGCTGCCAGTACAGTGGTGGATCACCTTTAAAGTCGGCTTGCTGACATTTAAAGCCCTACATAGACTGGGCCCGGATTACCTGAAAGAGCTCCTGGTCCCTTATTGCCCTGGACAATCACTCCGCTCGGCCGACGAGGGGTTGCTAGAGATTCCAAGGGTATGTCTAAAAACATCTGGGTCGAGAGCTTTTATGTATGCAGCTCCCACTCTTTGGAATTCTCTACCCCGTTGGCTACGGGAGTGCACAACTGTGGAGGGATTTAAGCAATCTCTGAAAACTTACTCGTGGCACCAGGCATTCAACGATTGATTTTTTCTTTTTTTTTTCCTTTTCCTTTTGGTGCATTGTTATTTTAATGTTAATTTTTATTGATGTTTGCTCTGTTTTTAAATTGTGAGGCACCTTGGTTATAGATAAGGAGCCCTATAAATACATTTTATTATTATTAAAGTCCAGATCATAGACATTTACTAATGCATGCACAGATGTACACATGTAATTATCTATTTCTGTAATATTTGACCTTGACATACCTCTCCTTTGAGGGAACTCGGTTGTCTTTATATGGTACCGTGCTGATTTTTAAAAGCAGTTTAGGCCAATGGGATTTTTAACAACTTTTTATCTGTTTTTTGGTTCCATATCTTAATAGTGATCTCAAAACAGCGACTGCTATTATGGTGCATGCATATCGCCAAAAAGCAAATTGGTGATATGCACTTCTTGGCGACCACACTTCCAAAAAAATGTAGTGCTTTTGCGTGGTGCCCCCTGCACCCCCCTGATTTTGGATTACCAACTCCAGGGGGGTGCCATGTCAGGAAGGGGGCAACACTCCAGCACAGGAATAGAAAAAACAAAGGCAGCCACAAGCAGTGGCAAAATTCTTTCCCCTGTTCTGTCCCAAACCCAGTGCATACTGCACCGGAGCCAGCCACCCTCACAACCACAGCACAGGACTGGCTCGGCTGCAGCAGGCACACACCCCTACCTAAACACTCTTCCTTATCCCTCCCCTCCTCTTCCCTATCCCTCCCCTTCAGGTCGCCGTCTTCACTACTGCATCGCTATCCTTGCAGAGTAGCCCAAAATGATAGAGCTGAAAATGAGTCGCTATTTTTGTAGTCGCTCATTTTCGGTCGATATCACTGGATACCTTTTTTTTTTATGTATGATCTGCAATTTAAGAAAGTGTATTCTTTGAAACCAACTGTCATTGTTTTCTGATGAAGGATTCTATGTAACCCGAAAGCTCAAGCACCTATTTCCTTTTGTAACATCTATGTTGGTCCAATAAAAGGTATCAAATCATCTTTTTTTCTGGATCTTACTGGATCAGTAAGCACATGCAGATATCATCTATAACTAATATCTTTGGAAACAAGCCATGATGGCTGTTTATTATTTAAAAGTTGGTAACCGGGAAAGTCACACTGAGCTGAGGTTCATTTCTAGGTGCGACCCAGGGAAAGGGAAATAAGGATGAACAACATGCACAGCAAAATATGGATATAACTTACACATCATAAATATGAATATAGGCAGAGAAAATAGTATAAGAAATACAGTGGTATCAGCAAATGGAATGGCAACATCAAATAGCACATTAATGCAGCAACGACAGAGTGATCGTCATAGGTGAAGGCAAAGCGCATCGTGCATGTTGGGGCGGGGGGCTACGCTAAACAGTCTCAAATGAAGGGGGGGGCTGACACGAGAGGGTCAAGGAAGAGGAAAGGAGATTAAGACGGGGATATACAGGAAGAGGAGGGTGCAGGAAGTTGCCTTAGTTGATATCTAAAGGCAGAGAGTGAGGGGGAGAGGCGGACGGGGAGGGAAGCAGATTACAGAGGGAAGGGAGGCAGTAGGATATTGCATCCCACTTATTGTTTCTACATCTTTTCATGCACAATTAATGTTCATTTTATCTCTAATATACCTTTTACATGCCAACAGCGTAGCTGTAAGCACCTATTGTGATCATGCATACTTTTTTACATTTAGTCAAGTTCAAAGGTAGTCAGTGTGAGTGATTCAGCTGCTTAATATCACTGATGATGTCAGTGATAGGGCTTTTAGGTCTTGGCATAGAAATTCATACTTTCCCAGGCCTGGGTTGAATCCCCAGTATGGAACAGTTTTCTTTCTCACTACAATTTATGTAGTATGAGAGAAATTGTTAGATGTTATTCCTGATGTTAGTGATATACTGCAGCAAGGTTTGAAGTTCTATATTGCTGATAACTTTGAAAAGTTCCAGCTCAGACTGTTTAGGTTTAAATGTAAGCTGGGTAATACTACTTCAAATAGACTTTTAATGTAGTATGAAAGAAATTGTTAGATGTTCTTGCTGATGTTAGTGACAGACTTTTAGCAAGGTTCGAGATTCTATATTGCTGACAACTTGCAAAGTTCCAGCTTAGACTCTGAGGCTTAAATGTAACTTAGGAAACCTTACTTCAAATAGACAGACTGTTCATTACGAAAATTCACAGCAAATGTTTGTTGGGGGTGGGGTCTGCACTCAGTGCTGGATGTCCTTTGCTGCAGTATGCATCTTCTGTCTAGGGAGCTTAGTACAGTGGTAGTGCTACAGGCTACCAAGCAGTAGAGGGCAGAAGGCCTAAGTTCTACCCCAAAGTAGATTGTTTTTCTCTCACTATAGAATGTGTAGGATGAGAGAAAAACTGATTGACTGATTTCTAGGATTAGGCGCTCCTTCACTACAAGAACTGAGCAATGTATTATCCCTCTATATAGGAGTCTTATTTGTCCCCACTTGGACTATGCATCACAGTTTTGGTCTCCTCATTTAATTAAAGACACTGATAGGGTGGAGAGAGTCCAAAGGTCTACTACTAAAATTATTCCAAGATTAAAACATATGGCATACTGTGATAGATGAATCTCAATTGGACTACATCCTCTCTATATTAGATGTCAAAGGGGCGATCTTGTACTTTTGCATAAGATCCTATAGAATCATGATCTTACTAATAGTTGTGGACTGTCTTATGGTACTGTTAGGAGTACTACTATATCTCAAAACAGAAAGTTAATAGTACCACGGGTCAATACCAACAAAAGAGACAACTTTTACTCAGTGAGAATAGCTAGAGTTTGGAATAAATTACCACCATTCATTATTGATATAAAAGATTTTAATACCTTTAAAAAAGCCATAGACGATCACTATTACAACACGTACTTTTGACCCACTATTGTGGGAGAGATTCTCGATGGGCCTTGTGCCTTCTTATGGCCACGTAAACCTAGTTAGATGTCATTTCTAATTTTAATGATAGGCCTTCAGCAAGGTTTAACATTCTATATTGCTGATAACTTAAAAAGTGTTAGCTCAGACTTTGAAGTTTAAATGCAACTTGGGAGACCTTACTTCAGATAAACAGATGGTTTGTATGAATATTTATTGCAACTGAGTTTGTGGGGGTGTCTGCACTCAGTGCTGGATGCCCTTTGCCACAGCATTCATTTCCTATCTAGAAAGCTTAGTACAGTGGTAGAGCTACAGGCTATCAAGCAGTAAAGGGTAAGGGGCCTGGGTTCTATCCCCAGTGTGGAATATTTTTTTCTTCTTTCTCACTACGACTGATTGATGCTGTGACAGACCCAATCCCCAAGCCATCTCACTTTTCATTGCCAGGGGAAGCCTGTCAGCCTTCTTTCCAGCCACATCATTATTTCATACAGACCTTTAATAATTTTAGTACCATTGGTACTTTGATTGCACTTATCACTAATTAAAGTATTTTTCTTATACTTCCATAAAGGTAGTGAATCATGATCAACTAAGCCTTCCCTCAGATGACTAAGCCACCCTGACTGTGAATTTTTCTTCCAGACACAGTTTTGGCAACCTCCCAGCCTTCAATATCCAATAGTTTATTTTCCTAGTAATAACCAAAGCTGGAATGCTAACACAGCCGAGTTCAACTCTCAGATAAGCTGCAGTCAGTAGCTTTGGCACACCCAAAAGTGTATGTAAAAACTGCTTTACTGGTTTGTTTGGGACATATCCCTTCTTCCCACCCCAAACTTCCATCCCATATGGAGCTTGTGAATTGTATTTAGCACTAACCGTATGGGGCACAAGGCAAACACTACAGCCCCCAAACCTGTCGTTATTTTTTTTCAAGCCAGCTACTGTTTGTTGTAGTTTTAACTCTATATTTTCAAGGTGTTTATTCCGAAGACAGTTTAAAGAAAATGTTATCCCCAAATATAGGCAAAGCAAGACAAGGCAACTTATTTTAGACCGCCCTTTCCTGAAGGGTGCGTCACAAACATAATAGGCAATTTTGACAACATAAGGTTAACTATTTAAAACAATTTGGGAATGCTTCCTTAAATAAATAAGCTTTCAAGGAGATCTTTAAGGTGTCTACCGTGTGAGCAGATCTAACATTCGTTGGCAAGGCATTCCATAACAGTGGCGCTGCGACACTGAATGCCTCGTCCTCTGATTGCAGCAGACATAATATAAGGACGACAAAAAGTCCCGCGTCGCAAGAGCTGAGGGGGCAAACTGAGTGAAAAGGAACCAGAAATTATTTTTAAGCAGTCTGGCCCCAGACCGTATAGAGCCTTTAATGTCATCAGACATATGTTGAAGGTTATGCGCCACTGCAGAGGCAGCAAGTGCAGTGCACCCAGAACCGGTGTGATACGGTCTCTATGACAGAAGCCTACAATCAATCGGGCTGCAGCATTCTGGACCAGCTGCAGGTGTTGCAATAACCCTCCAGATAACCCCTAAATATAAAGTGTTGCAATAGTCAAGTGCAGAGGTAACAAAGGCATGAACTATTGTAGTCAGTTCTGCAGGGGGCTAGATGCAATTTAATCCCGGCAATGTTACCCAGATAGTAAAAGCCAGCTTGGACAATGGTCAGCACCTGTTGATCAAGCAATGGCCGCAAGTTTCTTAACCGCATCTGAGTGGTTGGCCACCCAATGAAGGAAGGAAGGAAGGAAGTAAGAAATGCCATGCCACCCGTCATTGCTGGGCCGTGCCTACTTGGCTTGACAGTCATGACTTCCCTCTGACCCGGGTTGAAACATAGCCCACTGAAGGTCATACAGTTATTTATTTCAACCTAACAACTCCCCAGCACAGAAGCCAACTGAGTCCCATCAGCACTGCCAGACAGGTGTAGCCGAGAGTCATCTGCATAACAGTGAAACTTGACACCATACCATCTAATAATCTCACCCAATGGCAACATGTACACGGAAAACAACATGGAGGCAATGATCGAGCTTTGAAGAACAGTACAGGAGAGGGCAGAAGCTACAGAGATGTGATTACCAAAAGCTACCTGCTGCATTCTCCCGGTTATGTAGGACTCAAACCAACACAATACAGTGGCAATACAGTCCTTAAGCAATCCAACACCACCGTCCCATAGTCAACAGTGTCAAAAGCCAACAAGAGATCTAAGAGGACCAAGATGGAACAACATCCTCGATCCCTCACCATGAGATCATTCATCACTCTAATGAGGGCAGTCTCCATGCTGTGGTAAGACTGAAAACCTGACTAGAGAGGTTTATAGCTGTTAAAGTTGTTCAGGTGTTCAACAAGTTGCTCCACCACTACCTTCTCAATAATCTTCCCCCAAAAAAGCGAAATTAGAAACAGGTCTGTAGTTCCCCAGAATGTCAGGGTCCAAGAATATGTTTTTTCAGAAGGGGCCTAACCATTGCTCTTTTCAGGGCTGATGGGAAGGCACCCTCCGAACACCCAATGATCTGAAAAATAACTGAAACTAAGACCTCCTTACAGCCTAAAAGCAACTAGGCAGGCCCAGGAGCCAGTAAACAGCAGGTGGGGCGCAACCCTGACATCACCTGGGACACCTCTTCCTCAACAACTGGCTAAAGCTTGGCCTAAGCAAGCAGATCAGCAATGCCCCCTCAAGGAATGACCATCCCCGGCACATGACAAGACACTTGTGGGGATACCCAATCTGATGGAGGACATCATGTCAGAGAAGAAATTCCTAAACTCCTTGCATTTCTCAGTGGAAAAACTTGAGTGGATTGCAGACAGGGTGGATTAATCAGCCTGTTTATGATTCAAAAGAGCTGAGCCAGCCAGTTTCTACTTGCCGCAATTATCCATGATAGGAACTCTGTCTTTTTCAGGATGACTGCCCATTGATACTCGAAGAGTCTTCAATGCCAACCTGTCATCCACAGAATGGGATCTATGCCAAAAGCAGTCTGACTTCCGTCCCTTCATCTTCAACTGAGACAGCTCACCACTACACCAGGAAGAGTGGCAACAGGGCGTAAAGGGATGAACACAGTAAGGTGCTAAGGAATCTAAGGAGGATTGTAAGAACACTGTTATAGTGTTCCACAGCATTCTGAGATCCCTGTGCACAGGCAAGCATCATGCCTGAGACATTCAATACCTCCCAGAATTTGCGAGGCTCCAGATTATATTTTGGATGGTAGTGACAGTTGTAAAACAGGGGGCCCCACAGAGGAATGACACTGCGTGATGATCCAACCAAGAGACCAGATCAGCCCTGCCCGCACTTATGTCAAGACCAATCATAACAGCCTTATTAGTTAAACTGTGGCTTTGATTTGACCCCAGTGGCTCTCTAAAATATTAAATAAATTGTAAACTGCACTCCCATTCTAAACAATACAGCCCCCCCCCCATGCTCTACAAACTCCTACATTATATTACTTGGGAGTGAGGGAGCTGTACATGGACAGAACTGGCTATGATCTGGACCAGGAAGGGGGAGTATCGGGTGACCAAGAGGAATTTACGATTCCTTCCCCTAAAGTATTTACACAACTAGAAGTTCTTCAAAGTGGACTGCTTCAGTCCAGATGAGGTATGCTTTCATTTGGGAGCATAATTAAAGTACCAAAACCAGTGCTCTTTAAGTGGAACACAGGTGCATTGTAGACTCAATGGAAGAGCTCAGCAAGGACAAACATTACATCATACAGTCCTAACAGGGTCCTTACCACCAGTGTGTAATGTACATCAGAAACAAATACTGAATGTTGTACTGTACATCAGAGAAAACCACTAAATGTACTAAAAGGTAGGGCTGTGCAAACCTCCCAAAGTTTGACCTCGTGAAATTTGGCCATCAAACCGCAAAATGTTTGCCAAAGTTCTCTTAATGGTGAACTGGTTCATCCATTGAAAAGCAGAATGGGATAATGAGTAACGTAATGCACTGTGCTATGTAGGCACCCCCCCCCAAAAAAAAAGAAAGAAGGATGATGTAGTGACCGACATTGAGGCTACTGGTTCCAATAATTGGCTTCTAGTTATGCCGTGGTAAAGTGTTGCACACACTGGTTTTATAGATAGAGAGAGGCTTTATTTATATTTTGGCACCCAATCCCCGAGGCTCTAGGTGTGATCATAAATAAGAACACGGTTAAGGCAGGATCACCAACAGTTTCAGCAGTAAAATAACAGCATAAAATCAGATTTAAAAGCTATCAGTAAATGCCTTATTAAAAAGGTACATCTTTAGATCCCCTTTAAATACCTCCACCGTTGGGGCCTCCCTCAAAGATTCTGGCAGCAAGTTCCAGAGGGCTGGGCCAGCCACCTTGAAAGAACGATCCCCTAAGGTTTTCAGCCTGGCCCTTAGAACCACCAGGAAGCCCTCAGTGGTGGGACAGAGGGAACATACCAGGTTGGCTGGAGTAAGTAGGTCAGACAGGTAACCAGGGCCCAAGCTGTATAGGGCCTTATAGGTGAGCAAGCCCACCTTGCAGATGATCCTCCACCTGACAGGCAGCCAGTGCACATCATGCAGGACCGAGGTCACATGGCAGAATCTCGGAAGGCCCACCTGCAACCTGGCCACCACGTTCTGCACTAGTTGCAGTCTGTGGAGGATCCCTCCATTGACCCCGAAGTATGGAGGGTTACAGTAGTCCAGCCTAACTTAGTCACAAAGGCGTGTACCAGTGATGGCAAGTCTTCTGGCAGAATCAGGGGTTTAATGCAGGTGACACTCCTTAAATGGTAGAACCCACTTTTGACAACAAATGACACCTGTGCTTCCACAGTCAGCCTGTCGTCAAGGATGACACCCAAATTTCTCACCCTGGGGGAAGCCATCAATAGAGTTGACCCCAGGACCAACCTGGTTACCACTCCAGAGGCATCCCCATCATGCCATCGACCAGGCTCAGTCACTAGCACCTCCATCTTGTCAGGGTCCAGCCTCAGCCAGTTTGAGGACATTGGACAATGTTGTCCAAAAAATCATTGATTTGGCACGTGCAGGCCTGGTAAAATCGAGCGAACATTAATCCAAGAAAGAAATGAGTGAAGGCAACAGTCTGGCATCCCACAGTGCAGGCTACTAGGGTTCCAAAAATTGTGTGCCCATTCTGAGGGACAGTGCCACACATGGACAAGACTTCCAGTTATCCCATGGCAAAATGTTGTACACACTGGTTTCATGAGCAACGCTGCCCCAAAAATTGTTAATTCTGCCTGTGCAGGCCTGACAAAAACTGAGCAAACATTAATTGAGTTAAGACAACAGTGTAGCATCCCACAATGTGAGCTACTGGGGTTCCAAAAATTGTGTGCCTATTGGGAGGGACAGTGCTGTGTCCAACATGGACAAGGCTTCCAGCAGCAGTGCTGCCCCCCAAATTATTAATTTGGCCTGCACAGACCTGGCAAAAATTGAGCAAACATTAACTGATTGAAGGCAACACTACATTATCCCCCAGAGTGGGCTAGGCTACTAGTTCCCCCAAAAAAGTAACAGACACAGAAGACCTCTCTATCCACCTCCTCCTCCTCCTCCTCCTCTGTCTTTAGCCCAGCTGGAAGTGAAGAAGATTCATCCTCAATAAACTGCGGTAAAAAGGGGCAGGATCATTTATTAAAGTGTGAGCATCTTGATATTTTGGGTAAAAATGTATGTGTAGCCCCTCTCTGGTGCCATCCAGGAGAGGGCCACTACCCTGCTTGCTGCCTAGGATACAGAGCACGGGGCCTGGGTTCCCAAAGCTGACCTACGGGGTCCTTTCCCAAAAGAATACATAAAATGGTGGTGCCTCCATCCAGAATACATTTTAAGTGGGTCTGTATACCAGCAGTACAACCCCCTGGGATGTCATACCAACCCTCCTCCTCAACAGTTACCCCAGGCATGGACTTACCAGGATTCGAACCTCCCCACATTCTGCTACATCATTTACCTTTTCATTTCATCAGTTCAAGGGCTCACTAAAATCAAGTTCTGGATCCATTTTCTGCTGCAAAACAATAACTCCAGGGTTTATGTACAGGGGGAGGGTTTAGAAATGAGGTAAGTGGAATAGAGGTTAAAGCATTTTCAATTTGCATTTTCCAAATCACATTTTCCATTCTGATGCATTCCCTTTTTGCAATCAGTGCAACCACCAGCTCTGTCTAACTAACTGCTGCACTGTAACCCAAGCCCAAACCCGCAGGTCCCAGTCCATTACAACTCCACAGCCCAGTACCAGGATACCCAGTTTTGAAGTTGCAGGCCTGAGGTGCAGCTGGTAGCCGGCGTTGGCATGCTTACTTGAATTAACAACTTTTTACATGCTTCCCTTTGCTCTTCCACCAGCCCTTAGCTCTACCTCTTACCCTAGCGGGCCAACATATTTATAGTCCCCAGGTGCAGGGCAATTCCTGCAATTTACTCATGGTTCTGCAGAGTTCAGTCCTCGGACTGTACGGTTCACCAAAATCCTGGGGATGGATGGCAACACAGGCAGGACCGGGCACAAAGCTTTAACACAGGCACAGCGGCTGCAGCTTGCTCTCGCTCTCGCTCGCTTGCAGATCTTGCAGCTTGTCCCCTTTGGCCCATTACAGCCCCCGTTGCAGCGCACACATGCAAGGCCTGCCAACTACAGAGGGCCCAGACCAGGGAGTGGCCCCATGTCCCGGCTCCCTCTGATCAGCTCACCCTAGCACTCGGGTACAAGACCTGTGACCCCCAGCAGTGGTAGACCCCACCTGATGAGGGTTAGCAAGTTCCCCTCCTGGCCCTGGGTGCCAGCAGAAACACTTCAGCACATTCTTTTCTGCTTCTCTGTCTTTCTCTTTCTTTTCTCTCTGCCACAGTGTAGCCACAGCAATCCGTTTCTCTCTTTGGCAAGGCAAGGCAAATTTTATTTTTCCTGGCGCCCAATCCAAGAGGCTCTGGGTGCCGTGCAAATCAAAAATACTACAAATAAAACAAAAAAATACAATAATAATTTAAGAAAACAGTATAAGAAAATAAGTAAAGCCTAAAATAAGGACTGTAGCTAGGAAGGGCCAACCCAAGGAAAGATCTAACACAGAGTGCCCAGGAAGGCCTGGCTAAACAAGTGGGTCTTTAGGCGGGTTTTAAACACTTCAGCCGAAGGGGCCTCACGTACAGATGGCAGAAGCAAATTCCACAGGACGTGGTCAGTGACACTAAATGCTCTGTCGCCAGTAGTTTTCCACCTGACGGGCAGCCAGTGCAGTTCATGCAGTACCGGGGTGACGTGACAGTATTTAGACTGTCCCGTCAATAACCTGGCAACCGTGTTCTGCACTAGCTGCAGTCTATGGAGAGTACCTCCCAAAATCCCAAGGAACAGCGCATTACAGCAGTCAAGCCTTGATGTCACAAAGGTGTGTACCAAGGTGGGGAGGTCCAGGGGGCAGAACCTTGATCCTGGCGATACTTCTCAGAAGGTAAATGCTGATCCAGATAACAGATGTCTCCTAAACATCAAATGTCAATCCACTGTCAAAGGTCACACCAAGATTGTGCACCCTAGAGGAGGCCTTCAATGGCACAGACCCCAGGAACAAACCTGTGTCTGCACCAGAGGCCATCCTATCACTCCCTCTGTTTGACTCCACAACCAGTACTTTTGTCTTATCGGGATTCAGTTGCAACCAGCTGGAGGCCATCCAGTTGTTGATCTCGGCAAAGCATTTATTTAGCACTTCCACTGCACTGGATATCCCAGGCGCAAAGGAAAAATACAGCTGGGTATCATCCGCATAGAAATGAAAACCCAAGCTATACTTTCTAATGAGCTCTCTCAGGGGCAGCATGTATACAGCAAACAACATTGGTGACAGGACCGAACCCTGAGGTACTCTGCACGACAGGAGGCTAGGGGAGGAGGAGGAATTCCCCATCACTACCTGTTGCCTCCTATTCATGAGACAGGACTCAAACCAGCAGAAGACAATGCCGGTGAGTCCAAAAATTCCCTCAGGTGGTCGAGGGACACACAATGGTCTACCGTGTCAGAGGCTGAGAAGACATCGAGCAGCACGAGAATTGTCCCCTCCCCTCGATCTCTAGCCCTGAGGAGGTCATTTTGCACCCGAACTAATGTGGTTTCCGTGCTATGCCTCACATGAAACTCCAACTGGGGAGGTTCATACAGATCAAAGACCATGAGGTGCTTCTCAAGCTGAAGCGCCACAACCTTCTCAACAACCTTCCCTAAAAATGGGAGTTTGGAGATGATACAGTAATTCGACTTGATGTCAGGGTCCAAAAATGGTTTCTTCAGAAGAGGCCTGACCAGTGCCCCCTTCAAGGAGTCTGGAAAGACTCCCTCTGAGAGAGAGCACCGGACAATCAAGGCAAACACTGGGCCTACGGTGTCAACACATCTCATTACAAAACGTGTCGGCACCAGGTCCAGTTCACAATATGTGCTCTTCAGTTCATGAGCAACCCAAATGACCTCCTCTGCCTCCACCGGTTTAAACTCCCCCCAACTAGGTGGAGTGCTCCCTGGACGCCCAAGGGGACCACTTTCAACCATAGTATAGCACACTTCCAGTACACTCTACAAACATACAACATTTGCCAGCAGATAAGGGCCTAGAGGTCTATCAAGACTGCTCAAATGTGCAGCTAGTACCCCTTATTCTGCAGCTGCCCCTCCCTTCCACCCTTCCTTCCACTGCCCCATCCCCTTGTCCTGTCCCATCCCCTTTTGAAGCAGTCCACTGTTCTACTGGATACCACTTCTGCAGGTAACGCATTCCACCCAGCTACCACCCTCTCTGTAAAAAAGTGTCTCCTCATCTCCCTCCTGAACCTTCCTCCCTCCAGCCTCATAACATGGCCCCTGGTGTCCCTCCCTTCCCTTACTTTGAATAGCCCCTCTGTACCGGTCTTGTTTATTCCTTTCATGTACTTAAAGGTTTCAATCATGTCCCCCCATCCCTCCTCTCCTGTCCTCCAGTAAGTACATGTTCAACTCCCTCAGGTTCCTCTCGTATGATAAGTCCCCCAGCCCCTTGATCATTTTTGTCACCCTGCGCTGCATCCCCTCCAGTAACTTAATGTCCCTCTTCAGATACGGACGCCAGTACTGCATGCAGTACTCTAGGTGCAGTCTAACTAATGACCTATACAGTGGCAGAATCACCTCCTCCTCCCTCCTCGAGGATATACTCCTTGCAATGCAACCCAGCATTTTGTTGGCCTTTGCAGCTGCCTTCTTACATTGTGCCGAGTTGTTCACTGACCCTGTAGTGAGCACCTCCATATCCTTCTACCCCTCTGTCTGGGCTAGCTGCACTCCCCCCCAGCTGGTAACTCCTCCTTGGGTTCTTCATCCCAAAATGCAGCAACTTGCACTTTTGGGCATTAAACCCCAGTTGCCAGGTGTCTGACCAGGTTTCAAGCTTTGCCAGATCATCCTGCAACCCCTGCCATCCCCCAAGGTCATCCACCACTGCTCCCATCTTGGTATCATCAGCAAACAGACTCCTGATGTCCAATGACATGTCTGCAATGAATATCCCAAACAACACTGGTTCCAACACCGAGCCCTGTGGAACACCGCTCGTCACTACCCTTGGGTGTGAGAGCACCCCTCCCACCACCACCCTCTGTTGCCTTCTCTGAAGCCAGTTCCCTACCTATTTCACCAGATTTGCATCTGCCCCTGTGCCTTCTAACTTAGTTCCAAGCCTCCCATGCGGCACAGAATCGAATGCCTCACTGAAGTCCAGGGGACATCCACTGCATGGCCCCTGTCCAGTTGCCTAGTTACCCAGTCATAGAACTTCACCAGATTGGTTTGGCAGGATCTACCACGTATGAAGCCATGCTGTCTGCTGTCTGCTGTCCTGTAGTCCTTTGGCCTTTAGGATGGCCACCAGCCTCTCCTTCAGGATAGTCTCCATCAGCTTACCCACGATGGACGTGAGGCTCACCGGTCTGTAGTTCCCCGGTTCATCCTTGGGGCCACTCTTGTGGAGGGGCACCACATGAGCCATCCTCCAGTCCTGAGGTACACACCCCGAATGTAGTGAGGCATTAAATAGGTCTGCCAAAGGTCCTGCAAAGACCTCTGCCAGCTCCTTCAGTACCTTGGGGTGGATGCCATCTGGGCCTGGTGCCTTGTCCACCCTCAGTGCCTTCAAACCCTCCCGAACTCTGCCCTCCATGAATTCCCCATCTGCCCCCCCCCCCGTTTCTGCGGTTCCTCTCCACTTGGGTATCACCCCCCTCTCTTCTTCTTAGTAAATACCAAGCAGAAGCAATCATTTAGCGCTTCTGCCTTATCGCACCCTGCATCCACCCAACCCCCCTCCTTCCTAATCCTTACTATGTGGTCCTTACAGTTCCTTTTCTCCCTGATGTACCTAAAGGAGTCCTTCTCCCCCTTCTTAATGCCTTGTGCCAGCCTGAGCTCCGTAGATGCTTTGGCTCCCCTTACTGACAGTGTCACCTCCTTCGATTCCATCAGGTACTCCTCCCTGTCCTCCCCCCTCCCTGTTTTCTTGTACCTCCTAAAGGTAGCTTTTTTCCTCCTTACCTTTTCCATGACCTCCTTGCTCAACCAGCTCAGTTTCTTAGCCCTAGCCTTCTTGCTCTGGGCCTTGCAGCAGGTTTTGGTTGCCTCCACTATCCCCAGCTTTATGAGCTCCCACCTCTGGTTAGTGTCCATATTAGGTTGAATTCTGGCCAGGTACTCTTTTACCACTTCCCCTATCCTCCCAAAGTTAGCCCTCCTAAAGTCCAGCACTCTTGTGCCAGATTCCACTCCTTCCTTGCCCATATCCAATGTGAGCCATACTGAGTGGTGGTCACTCCCTGACAGCGGTTCTTCCACTGTAAGTTCTCTCACAAAGTCCCCATTTGCCAGCACAAGGCCAAGGGTATTCCCTAACCTAGTTGATTCACTGACCATTTGCAGCAGGAAGCTGTCCTGGAAGGCATTCAGCAGTACCTGCTCCCTTCTATTCCTGGTTGTTGGGGTACTCCAGTCCACTCCTGGCATGTTGAAGTCCCCCACAATCACCACACAGGTCCTCCTGATCTGTCCCGCTAGTTCCCTGTCTAACACCTCTGTCTGAGATGGCGGCCTGTACACCACTCCCATTCTGAGAATCCTATTCTTGGAATCATGGATTTGCATCCAAAGTGACTCCATACTACCCTCCTCCCCTTCCTCCCTTACACACTTCAGTCCTTCCTTCACATATAGTGCCACCCCCCTCCTTTCCCAATCACCCTGTCCCTATGAAATAACCTGCACCCTCGTACAGACAGGTCCCAGTCATTGTATTGGGTGGCCCATGTTTCTGTGATGGCTGCAATATACACCTCTCCCTCTGCCATGAGCACCTGTAACTCTTCAGTTTTCCTTCCAAGGCTCCTCGCATTAAAGGTAACCACCTTCCACCCTTCCCCCCCCCATCCTGCCCTCCTTTACTAGCATCACCAATAGTACATGCCATTTGTCCTTTGTCACTGTTATGGGGGGGTAAGCTCATATGGTTTACCAACCTGTGGTTTCTGCATGTGTCTTGCCCACTTGCCACCCCCCCCCCGCTCCTAGTTTAAATTCCCTACTTCCTCTATGTACTCTTCCATCCTCTGTTTCAACACTTCCTTTCCCTCCTCACTCAAGTGTAGTCTGTCCTTGGCATAGAGACTACTGTCCTCCCAGGTCCCCCCTCCCCAACAGCCCATACCCTTTAGCATAACACCAGGTTCTTGGCTATCTGTTAAATTCCTCTATTTTCAGCTTTCTTGTTGTGCTTGCCTTGGGCACTGGACGCATCTCTGAAAAAGTTACTGATCTTTCTGCCCCCTCACATAATTGTCCTAGTTCCTCAAACCTCCTCTGGACTATATCTACTGTCTTGTCAGCCAGGTCGTTTGTCCCAAGATGTATAATTAAATGATGCTTGTTCCTACCCTTCTAGCATATTTTGAACAGATTGTCCCACTCCTTCCGCTGTCATTCCTGGCATGGCCTCCACCCAAATGCAACTATGCCTCTCCCCCTTGCTGCCCCACCTGACTCCTCTTAGTATCGAGTCCCCCAGCACTAAGATTCCACCCCTCTTATTTCCTGCTTGCTTCTATTCATCTCCATCTCTCATTCCCGGCTCCTCTTCTTCCTCCTGCACATTATTTCCCCCACTTTTGCCCCATTGCAATTCTCCCAGCAGAACCTACCCCACTCCGGTTTGGTCCAGGCATTTATCAATTACTCCTCCAATTGCATCACCTCCCTCCTCCTTCTTCCCCTCTAGCAGTGCAAAACTATTTTCTAAAGACCCTTCACAAATGCCCGCTCCCTCTCTCTTCATAGTAACCTTTTCCCTCCTTTCCACTCCATGACTTTTGCCACTTCTCCTCCCCTCACAAGTCCCTGTCTCCTCTTTCCGTTTGTCTTGTCTCCTGACCTGGTTTCCCTGGCAATCGTTCTTCCTGGCCTGGGCCCCTTTGTCTCTGCTTCCCTTCTTCTGACCCTCTCCTCACCACTGTTGGCTCAAATTGCCCTCCCTCATATCCCCCTCCTTCCTCCCTCCCTCCAGTATTGGGCTAAACCTGCCTCCAGTCTGCCTTGCCTGTCTTAGTTCCTCCTGCAGACCCTCGATCTCCTTTCTAAGTTTCTCTATGTGGTTGCACACTAAACATCCTCCCACCCTCCAGGCAATTTTTAGAAAGACTGGTGCACTGCAGTTGCTGCAGTATACCACCCTACCCATTGCTGTCGTTGCCCTCCAGCGACCCCCACCCTTCCAGATGAAGATACCAAACACTCCCTCAAGTCTCCCCTCTCCCCCCTCTATCAGTGCAAAACATTCTTCTTTTCTTAATTTACCCTACCCCCTTTGTTGTACACGTTTAGATAGATTGAGCAACTGCTTTTTACATTCCTATCCTTCCTGTCCACACCCAAAAAGAGACTTTAAGTAACTATTATACAACCTTCTTCAAACTCCTTCTCCTCCTTTCCACAATGCAAATAGCAATGCAAAGAAGTAACAATGAAAGCTCCTTGATTTGCAGTTACTTCCCTTCCACTGAGTTAGTAGTCACTTCTTCACTCGCTGCTGTTCATTTCCTGGATGTCTGCTTCTGCTGTGACATGTGCATGTCCTTTGCCTGTTTAGGGAAGTGATGTCTGAACCCCTGGTATAAAGGAAATCACAGACCTGGGGCGGGTGGTGTGAGGGCTGGGAGGGTGGGACCAGCCCGTGCCTTCCAGAAACAATCAGGTAGCTGAGGCCCCTGGTCAGACCATTAGCACCCTTCCCCACTATGCACTAAACTTTTCAGCTAGTGAAGCCAGCAAAAAGGAATCACAATTCCACTCAAAACACAAAAACAGGTTTGCTACCAAAAGAAACAAGTCTCCAATTCAAACAGCCTCACCAACAACACATCAAAATAGGCTTGACATTAGAAAAATACAGGTCTCCAATTCAAAGAAACAGTCCCAATTAAATCACACCAAATAGGTTTTAAATCAGAAGAAATAGGCCTCCACAAATTCAGCCTGCTACACAGTGAAACATCAAACACATGAGCCCACTTATAGCCACCAAAACAGGTTTCAAAACTCCAACAGCCCTAAAACAATACCCTGCTAGCCCCTTAGAAGTAATAAGAAAGAAAAGAAATAACCTTCTACCAAGTAAAATCCACAAGAAACAATGTAAAAACAGCAAGAAGAAACTAATGTTTTGGAACTGATCTGATCCCTTCCCCTTCTAGGGATGGCGGACACCTTGTCCGAGAAGAAGCGAGCAAACTCTTTACATAAAGCATTTGAAAAGGCTTTTTTGGCTGTAGACAGGCTGGGTTTAGTAACCTGTCCATAGTCCAAAAAAGCACAGTTGGGCGATTCTTCCAGGCAGCTATCACCATGGACAAGAACTCTGTCTTCTTACAGGTGACTGTCCCCAGATACTCTCCATAATGGGATCATAGGGCCAGTCTGTCCACCTCCAACCCGGACTTCCACCAGCAGCGCTCCAACCTCCGACCCAAGATCTTCATCGCCTTGAGTTCCCCATCAAATCATGGCAACCTCAAGTGAGAGGATCGGAGTCATACATGGACTGGTGCAAGACAGTAGAGTGCTGCCAATGCCTTATTATAGGCAGTGACAGCCTCGCCATACCCCAATGCACACACTACTGACACTAGATAAGTCAGCCACCACCAGAAAATCCTCCGGGGTCAAGCCCCTCAAAGGGCGGTAGCTAACCATCTCTGCAGGGGAAGGGCTCTCAGGGGGGCCCCAAATGAGAACTCCACCATGCAATGATAGGACCAAATGACCCAATCAGTCTTGAGGTTACTAACCTCAAGCCCCAGCACGAAAACCAGGTCCAATGTGTGGCCGCTCTGGTGGGTCATGGAAGAACCTTCTTGCGACAGGCCCAGGGACGACATCGTCTAGAGGAGGTTATAACTTAGCCTAGAAGTTTTGTCATCGGCCCAAACACTGAAGTCCCCCCAGAATTAAACATCTGGGGGACTCCAACATTTTGCCAACGACTAAATCGGATACCTCCTGCAGGAATTCTTCTACCACCCTAGGAGGGCGGTAAATCAGGAGAATCCTGCAGCTTGCGCCCGGACCCCCATGAACAGCCACACATTCAATAGATCCCGGTTTTCTCACTGGCTGCACAGTGAAGCCAAGTTCAGATCTAAAGCAGATGGCCACTCCCCTGCCCCTGCGCTCCACTCTGGGGCAATGCACTATCGTATACCCAGGGGGAACGGCGGCCTCTAAAACTGGACCAGCACTGTCACCCACCCAGGTCTCAGTGATGCATGCCAGATCGCCCAAGGAAATCAAATCTGCTATAATTGTGGTCTTGCTCCTGATCGATCTGGCATTGCAAAGCACTGCCCTCAGGGGACTGGTGGATAGTGTCTCCCTACTGGTTACTAGCCCACTCGGTCTGGTGGGAACCCTGGGGACAGGAACCAAACATGTTTGGCCTCTCTCTCTAAGGTCCGCCAACACCCAGGGTGCCTTCTGCACCTGATAACCTCAATCCTACCCCCATCTGTATGGCAGAGGGCACCCCGCCACACCCAGTCAATGCAAGACCTCTTAATCTCAACCTCCCGACAGCATTAAGCTGTAGTGATGGAAACAGGGAGGTTGGTAAAGGGCCGCAGATCAAGAAGCTGGGATGCCCCGTACATGATTCTAGCCCACTCCAGACCCACAGGCCTCCCGACACACATATTTTACCCCCAGATAGCCCCCTTACACTACTAACTAACAGTCACACACACAACCACACACTAATACATAACAACCCTAATCCATGCACACCATACAGTCACACAATTTACCTCTAAAACCCCAAACCAATCCCTCCCAACACCTCCCAGAGAAAGGAAGAAACAAGAGAGGGAAGATAATTAAATCCAAGAGAGCAACGACCATTGATCACCTTATAATAAATCCAAACAGAATAACATAAAATTATTGTCAATATCACACACAGGTTTTAGAGTAAACATTTCTTCACTGCCCAAAATAGATAGGGATGGAGGGCCCTCTCACCGACCTCCACCGTAGGGCAGATATTTTAGTGAAGTTATTAAAAATTCAACAGCTGGAACGACAGCAATCCAGAAAACCACCCCCTTTGCTGTATCTTAGGAGCCGACAACAGGTACTCGGACGAGACAGCACCTGTTCATCCTTCTGCTTGCACAGTCTCTCAACCTGACACAGCCACCTTTTCGCTCTGGCGCAAACAGATATCACCTGCAAACTCACAGTCCAGTTTCTCCCCATGCAGGTATTTAGCATTTCTCTGATTCTAAGAGGCTTACTCTTCCTTTTCTCTTTCCTCACCACATTTATATTCCTCATCTTCTGCATCCCATCTTTTTCCAGGCTTAGATGCAACCTTCACTCTTTTTCCAGGCTTAGAACACAATCGTGGTCTTTTCCCAGGCTTAGATCCAACTTTTGTCCTTTTAGTCAGGCTCAGGACACAACCCTTCTTCTCTGCTTCTTTGCCTCACCACTGTGGTGCAACTTCAGAACAATGCAGACAATTCGGCCACCTGCAGCTTTCCCTTTTCTCTTTCAAGTTGATACTTGCTTTTCCCGATGGGGCAGGCACTCCCTGCCCTGGGGCACAAACTGCTGGCAGCCCCATCTCACAGCCCCATTCTCTCCAGGGGCAGGAGCCCCCTTTCCTCAGGAGGAGCTCCCACTGAACTGACTCAAAGCTCAACTGTCCCAGCTTTACTAGGAACTCTTTCCCCGCTCCCCACTGGCTGGAGCCACTGTCCTCGAGGAAAATTAATATGTATGAGGCTCCCTCAATGCCTCATTGATGCAGAAAAGGTGCCTAAACATTCCCTGGTATTTTCCTCCATAGAAACATAGACTTTGACGGCAGATAAGGACCACTTGGCCCACCTAGTCTGCCCATACTAGTCTCCCCAAGAATCCTTTCAATCAATCCCAGAGTCCTTTTCAAGAATCCTGGCTCGGTGGTTGGCTGGCTGGTGTCACATGGCTGCCCAACATGGTGGCTGTTGTAAATAGTGTCCACACATTTACACAGAGTCCCAAGTTCCAAAAGTCCCTGCAGCCAAACCTTTTATTTCAACATTTCCACAGCATTTGGTAGCCACCCCTGGGTCCTGCATAGCAACTGCACTCACCACCCTGCTGCTCTAATCCTTTTCCATTTGCTGCTGCCATTTCAACCTGTCCCCAGGCAGCTCATACATAGCCTGCAGTCCATGGACACATTTTATTTATTTATTCTCCCCATGGACTGCCAGCCTTCACTTTCCCCTTGCTTGTCTTGTTCATATTTATTTTATTCATTTTCCTTTCCTGTCTCAGCGCTACCTCATTTTCCCCAACGCTAGACAGGGCTCCCGAGACTTCAATGGGGCGCCGCCTCTTTAATATTAATGAGGTGGCTCCCGATTTCTGCAGCACAACTGGCAGTTTCAAAAAATACATTTCCTGCTTCCCGTTGCCTCTCCCTTTAAACCAGGGTCCCCAGTCCTCTCTTGCTTTGCTCTGGGACTGGGACCACCCGAGGCACCTCAAAACCGCCATGCACGGCTACATGAGAACGTGCATTTCTGTGCATGTGCGGAGCTTGCCCGCACTGAGGCACAGAAACAGGTGGCGGCTCCATTGCTATGCTCCTCCGCCCCGCTTCTTCCTCCAAAACATCACGGGGCCCGGCAGGAGAGGACAGAAAATACAGGGACAAGCCAGGACCTGGAAAAAAAGAATGGGGTTGGGACCAAAACCCCCAGGGAAATAAGCCTTTTTTGGGAGCTCACAGGTAAGCCCCCAACAGGGGGGTTACATATGTTTTCATATGTGTAATGTCAGCATGGGCGACCCCTGGCAGACTGCTTGAGAAAGTTTCTGTGAGACCCTAGTGCCTGATGGTTAAGTACTATAGGCGTCATCTAATGAAATAGATATCCCCAAAGAAGATCAGAGTATTTCAGTACAATTCAGCTTGTATTTCGTATATCATTTACAGAGTTCTCTACTTCATTATTGTAAGTTACTAGGGCCTCTGAAGGATGCCTTTTAGTATACGAGACTCCGAGCCTGAGTTCTGAGACAAAGGACCGTAAAGTAAAGCTGAGCGGTTCTGTCTGCCCAAACCTCCTGACAGCAGTCTCTTACAAAATAAGAGACATTCCTCAGAGGCCCTATTAACTTATTATAAAATACTCGAGTGTAGTTTGAATGATTTATAAGTTCAGTTTTTTTTATATTTATTGTGCTGTCCTCCCCTAGTGTTGAAACGGAGCACTCCCTCCTAACGTTCTCAAATTACAGCACACTGCATACCGGATAAGAGGTACAGTAGTCCTGTGTGCTAATTAGCTAAAATCAAGTTAGTCATTTAGAACTGTTAGACACACAGACTCAAATGTATCATGCAAAAAAGTAAATAAACAGTTTGTGTGTTTAAACAGCTTTCATCAGCAAATAAGTACATACAGCTGTATCAGCTCAGTTCAAATACATATCCCCGATATTCAGAACCTTTTTAATAATCTATATACAACACATTTATGCTGCTATGCATAAATTGCTTTCCTTAATTGAAGACTAAAGTGAGATTATCTACAAAGGAATTCATAGTGCCCCCCGCCCCCGCCTTGCACAGCTCTTTAAGACGAGTTGGTACCACTTCAGAATCTTAGAGCGCAGTGCTTGTTCCCCCCTCCCCAGGCATCCTTCCTCTGGTCCTCTTAAACTAGTTTACCCCTTTCCCCAACTGCCTTCCCCTTTTGTCAGTCAGCTGGCCTTTTGCCTCTGTGGCACACTGAACTGTATGCTCCATTTTACTTGCCTGTTATTGGCAGTATGTTCTGCACCACTGGCACTTTGGACCGTGACTATTACCTGTAGTTCTGAGCACTGTTCTTTCTTCTGTTTACCTCTGTAGCTATTATATTCTGGACTTCTGCACCTTGTCTTCCATATATAAGAAGAGCAGTGAGCTACTCTAAGACTTTATGACCTTGTGTGGCTTTATTATAACTCATAACATCATTCTTAGCCAATCAGGATTGTTTATTTCTAAACATTCCAGGTAGTCTTATGACCACAAGAGGGTGTCTCATGCAGATGTAACCCCTAGATGGCGCTATCCCAGGGGCTACTACCCCTGCCTGATTTGCCACTAACAGGTTGAGGGGCCTGGATCCAATGGCGGGTGCCTCCACCCAGAGGTCAGGGTTTGCAATAGTTAAACTAACTTGGTCACAGCCCTCTGGGACACTGCAACCCCCCTTTCTTCCCACTAGTGGCCCACACAATATATCAGAATTACCTTCACAGTATACACTTACCCCAGGTCTGGTTCCGCACTGGGACCTCCTGTGAAATGAGATACAGTGCAACAATCACAGTACAGTACTTTAACATAGACAAATACCTCAGGCAGTATAACTTTGCTGAAACAAGCAGCTCTGATTTATTTAGGGGATATAAAGACATAGGGGAAATCAGGTTAATTAGCTTATCACTCTAATAATCTCATTCTATGGCTCTGTGCACAGGCCTATCCCTATCAGTTACTGTCCCTGGGTACCCAAGCCCCAGTGGCTAGTCCAAACTGTGGCAGCTGGTAGGGGCCCTTTCACACAGAGAAAAGGAGAATTAAACAGTCAGCAGTACAGTAATTCCATTTGGATTTAATGTGGCAATTCAACAGGGAGCGTCACCTGAATTAGTACTCACGACCTCCAAATAAGATAGGGTCCTTCAATGTCAGCAGGGCTCACTTGAGGTACACAAACCTCTTCACACATCCATATAAAAGAAAGTACTATACCAGGCAGGCCGCATCTGTATCCCGATCGCAATTACTGCACAATACCCGGGAGAACACACAGCAGATTCAGTTCCTGACAGACCGAGTGCAATTTTCAGCAATTCTTCCAGTCTTCTACAGGGTGAGCCTGGTTTCTACTCTTCAGAGATCCTTTGATTCTTTTCACAGGACGGATTCAGTCCTAACAAGCTGTTACACAAGCTGCAGACCGGGAACTCTGGGCCTTACACACGTTTTTTGACTAAAACTGCACACTGAAAAAGCACAGGGTTTCTTTCCCCTTCACTTTCAGATCTCAAACTGAAACTCCCAACAGACAAAAACCGGGCACTTCCTTTGAGTTCCTCCCAGTTCTTGACTGGATTGGCTGTCACTCACAATAGACTGCTGCTGTTGGTCCAAAAAAGGCACCGAAGTCTAAACTACATCTCCCAGAGTCACTGCCCATACAATCCTCTTGTGGCTGGCTCAGATTATGAGTCCCAAGTTCTGATTCGTCCAAGGCATCATTTTAGAGCTAGTTTACCCCACACTGATTGGTCCAGTTCAGCAGTTCAAAACCAGAATGGGGAACTAGGCAGACAGTTCTGACTGCAAAGAAAGCAGGTTAGACAAACTGTAATTTTATTATTACTGTAAATGATTTCTGGCAATCAGTTACATCTTTCAGACAGGTTCCTTTGCACTCCTAGTGACTGCAAAAATGGGGTGAATTGGCAGCAGCTTGAGTGGTACTCAATCAAAGAAACACACAGTCCCCCATACAAACTAATTATGTCTGCAAGCAGACAGCTCTTAAAGAGACAGTACCAGAGGTTCTAAAAACACTCACTGATAAATGGCTTAAACGCCAAACACCATTCAGGCTTGGAGCATTCAAGCAAGCTCCTGGAAGTCTTTTGGGAACCCCCATTTGCAGGGGGGTTACACAGACAATTCCAAATTGCCGTCGTCTAAGCTCAGTTGGCACAGTCCATTTCCACTTTTAAGGGTTTCTCTGATTTTCTGCAAAGCAAAAAAAAATGTTGATTTTATATTAAAGTTCCATTTTTAATCACAAATATTCAGCATGCTTTCTGTTTCTATGCACAGTCACTGTGTCTTTTATGGTTGGAGTTTCTTCTCAAGTCCTTTGTGTGCCGAACTGTTCAGGGTCACTTTGCTCTCACCCACAGTAGTGAAGAATGCACTCTTGTGACCATAATAGACACAGTAACTGTACAGACAAACATTTAACAGTAGCTCATGAGAGGAAAGCCAGACTGATTTGTGTACTTGATCCTGTAGATGGAGCCATGCAGTAATTTGTTGCAACCTTCAGTTCATTTCATTTCATTTATTATGTTTGCTTGCACGCATGTGCAAGAAACATAGTGCCATCATCCGAGTTTCTGGTGGTGTGGCACCCCCTTCCAATTCCTCCGAGTGTTTGCAGGCACGGCCACAGTTGCCCAATGCATGTTGCAGCTGTCATGACAGCACCAGAATGCAGTGGCTTACAGTTGAAAGGAGAGAGCCGTCGTGAGCACGATCAGAGAAGGGAAGTGCTCACTGAAGCAGCTCTCCTCCCCAACAGCCTCTGGTGCCACGCTGGGGAGCCCACCCCAGCGTGGCAACAATGTGTTTGGCTGACTGGGGTGCCCATTCCCCAGTCGGCTCCATAGCCTCCCCCAAGAGATTACCGAGTGTCACACTGGGAGCCCACCCCAGCGTGGCAACAGTCGGAGTGGCCGACGGGTGCCCAATCCCTGTCGGCTCCACTGCCCCCCAAAGCTCAGCTGCCACGCAGGAGCCCACCCCAGCGTGGCAAATGTCCCGTCATGTAACTGCCATGCTGGGAGCCCATCTCAGCATGGCAAACGTCCTGCGTCGTAATTAAAAAACAAAACAAACCTGAAAACACAAAAACGGTCCCTCGCAGTCTCCCTGCCCTCTCCCCCACCTGCGCCCCCCCTCTGTGCACCCTGCCTCCCCATACCCCTACCTCACCCCATACTTACCTCCAGGAGCTGGTGCTACGATCTTCAGTGGACCAGGAACACATCTGCACTCTTCAAAGCCGAGCTAACTGAGGAAATGCTGGTAAGCTATATATGTAATGAATAGGGTTTTTCAACTTTACTGCATATCTCAGGCATTTTTGAATTCTGGCACCAAATTTTCAACATTGGGTTTTGGGACCCTCCTCATGAATTCTGTCAATGTTCATGGCGTTAATCGGTGGAAGGGTGATTTAGCAGTCACTGCAGCGAAATCATCTTTTGGAATGATTAACAAAATGACAGTGCCAGTGTTCACAAGGTGGGCTCTCAAAAGCCTATGTTGAAAATTTGGTGAAAAATTCCTGAAAATGACTGTTTTATGATGCGTATACAGTTGTTCCTACGCACGCCAGAGGTTCGCTAATTTTCATTATTTTCACTCTGGATTTTCCACACTGCCATTTTACCGCACTTCCTTATGAGTAGTACAGCTGTCATTTTTCACATCTCACCCAAAAGTGTTTCTAAAGATGTAGCGACAATGGCGAGTTGCAAAAAGTAAATCAATGTATGGACACATTAAGAAAAATCACAGTGACACTGTTCATGAGCAGAGGTCTTAAAATGGCTATTTTGAAAATTTGGTGAAAAATTCCTAAAAATGACTGTGTTACGAGTGAGCATTGCGCAGTTTCCATGCACCCTCGTAAGTTCATGAATTTGTAATATTTTCAGTCCAGATTTTCACCAGTGGCATTTTTCCACACTTCCTTATGAACAGTACAGCTGTCATTTTTCACAACATGGCCGAAATGTGTTTTCACACTTTCAGCACAGAAATGCGTGGTCGCTGTGGGAAATCATTGTTCGACAGATAAAGAAAATCACAGTGACACTGTTCATGACCGGAGGTCCTAAAATGCCTGTGTTGACAATCTGCTGTAAACAATTCCCAAACTAATTACATTACGGGTGCATCGCTGTACAGTTTCTACGCACGCCGTGACTTCATCAGTTTTTAATATTCACTACAGATTTTCAACATTGCATTTTTTCCACCTCCCCATGAACAGTACAGCTGTCATTTTTCACATCCTGTTCAGAATGTGTTTTGCACTCGTGGTGACAAATGTCGTGAGTCACTGTGCAAAAGCAGCTTTGCTAACAAACTGATATTGCCACTGTTCATGAGATGGGGGAAAAAAAACATGTTGAAAATTTGGAGTGAAAATACTAACGAATGCCTGAGGCGTTAAGGTTTCCGACCATAATACCCCACCCTGTAGAGAATGACAGGCATCAGGGCTGTGACTTGGGATTGTCACCTGCAATGCTCATACCATTCCACCCCCACCCACACCCTGCAGCCACTGAGAGGCATCGAGGTGTGCCTTGGACTCTTCGGCCCCAAAGTTCACCCCATTCTCCTATACCGCACCCATCTCACAATATTTCCTGATGGAATGGGGTGTACATAAGGGCCAAAGACCCCGAGGCACACCGTGACACTTGTCAGTGTCTGGACGGTAGGGTGTGATGAAATGGCGTAGCCATTATGCCTGATGACCCAAAGGCACACCCCAATGCCTGTCACTGTCTGCAGGGTGGTGATGGGGTTGGCTTCAGTTCAATACTTCACTGCCATTCTTATTATGCAGCTCTGTAACTCCTACAACTACAATGCCAATGCCAGCAAGCAAACATTCGGCATTGACAAGTGCTTGTTGGTTATACTAGAAAGACGTGTGCATTGCTGCCCGTTTACACAAGTGTCCACTTCACAAAACAATCAAGTGACAGTACATGGGACAAGGAACATTCAACATTCAGCAAGGGTTAATTCAATGGTACAATAAAATCAGCACATAATAGACTTAAGGAACTGTAAATGACTAGCCTAAGTGAACAGACAACACAACATGTGGTAAAGCATACGCTTAGGGTTTAAATTTTCACCATGTGACAATGGGACCTATGGAGTTAAGTGCAGTCAAGACAAGCCAGAAGACTAGAAATTCTCCTGATGTTGTGTTTGAAGGCGTTAGTGGAGGGACAGAGTTTTAGTTCAGGAGGGAGAGAGTTGAAGAGCTTGGGTCCCATAAAAGACAGTGTTTTCTGGCATTGGGTGGAGCAGCAGAAAGGAACAGTGAAGGTGAGGGTGGATGTGATAGGGGCTGGGTGCCTCTTGTTTTCGTTTTAGTTAAAATACCCCCCCTCCCCTTTTATTTACTTGTAGGAATCAGGAGGAGGAGGAATGTGGAAAGGGCTGCGGGCTCTCTGGACTGAGGCAGAGTGGCTCTTTATTCCTTCCTTCCTCAGTTTTAAACACAAAAAGAAAATGTTGCAACAGTACTCAGCTTTCTCTTTTTCTCTCTCTCGATATTGTCGTTCTCTGTGACTTCCCTACCTACAGGTTGGCCACTTGTAGGTATCCTCTGTATCCCTATGTTTCTTTGCTCTGTCTCTCTCAGCCCAAATTGCTGCACAAAGCCCGTTTGTATTGTTTTAAAGAACTTTAGTGGACCTCCTCTCGACAGTGCGCACATTCGAGCGTCACGAATGTGCGTGAGGAGCTCCGCGATAGTACGAATATCCCTCTGAAAAAGAGCCGGGTGACTCATTTGGTGTAACTCCTTTAAGTCAAGAAAAGTGAAGCCTAATTGTGGGCGGGAGAGTTTCTTTAATGTTTAAAAAGGTACCAACATGTGCAGTGAGTAAAGAGAAATTCCCTTTGTGCACAGCAAATGTGTAAGATGTCCCGCTAGCTAATTTTGGAACATTCATTTGTAAACATTGATTTTCGGCTGCGTTGCAGAGAATTTCAGGTTTTCATGCCTTGTAAAGATAAATTCTGGCATTTGCCGGCCTGGTGGCACTGAGGCGCTGGATGCCACACCTCGCGCTACGCCGGCGACCCGGGTTCAGAAGCGAGCCTGGGTCGTCGACGATCGGCAGGGAAGAGAAGGATCGGCGTCTGTAAGGGAGGGGTGTGTTGCCTTGGTGGTCTGGCGGCTCTAGCGGCGGCTGGGGCTGCAGGCCATGGGCAGAATTAGAGGGGCGTGCTGAGGCGGGCAGCTGGGATGGGCGTGCACGGTGGCGTCGCTGGCGCTGATCCTGGCGTCATGCACGTCTCAGACGTATGGGGAGAAAAAGTGGAAAAACCTTGCGGGCTACATGAGGGCTGGACAGGCAGCACCGTCGGCTTCTGGTCCCTGGATGCTCCTCCTTGCCGAACCCCCCCCCGGATCCCGTGGCGGTGGTCGCGTGCCCACCATGGCTGATCGCTGTGTAGGTGGAGGTAAGGGGTAGAGCTTGGGGATTGGGGGGCAGAGCAGGGGCTGAAGGTCGGGCCGGACTGGGGGGGGACCATAGGTAACACCCCCCAGCCGCAGAGGAGAAGTAAAAAGTATAACAAAAAAAAAAAAATTAATTCTGGCATGTAATCTCCTGTCCTTGCTACTGTAATGGTTTGAAAATGACAAAAATGCACAAATATGAAAGAAATATTCTCCTGCATTTGGTTTGTCTGCAGCTAGTCGGAGAACTCAGGACCTCCCTTCTACAATACTGTCTTTCTTTAGAGCCGTCCAGCCCTTGCTCCAACCTATTTATGATAGTAGCTGATGGGAGGAGTCTAGTTCTCTGAGAAATCTTCCAAACTTCTGTATTTGGAAATATTAATAGATTTACGTGAATAAAATGCATTATACCCCTTCATTAATGAGTGGATGTATATAGTTAGTTAAAATGTAAAGCTCCTATACATTGGTTTTAAGAAATTTCGAACTTACGGGAGAAGCTTAGCTTAACATGTGACTAAGAAGTAGTATAAATGTACTCTGGAAAGGACTTTAGTTCAGTTGATGGTAGGGTGTAGAACGTACCAGTCACCTAGCTTATTTCTGTGTTAACTCCTGTTCCACAAGTGATGTTAACTGTAGAATAGTTTTGGACTTCCTTTGGCTTTGCTTTCTTTATTTGCCGTTGACAGTCTTTTTATTTTATCCTGCTGCACAATAAATTCTGGATTAAATTCTTTGCATCCTGACATTGTTGCTGGACTCCATTTGTTCCTAAGTTTACATATGGTTTTAGAGTGGGATCCTGAGGCAAGTGCAACTCTTGGCGGTATTGTCCAGAGATACCATGGAGGTACTAGAGACAAACTATCAAAGCTTGGGACAATGATGACATGCGGACTATGGACCAGATGATGGAGACTACTGTGTTAGAACAGTCTATAAAGATACTACCCATGACGTGCAGATGTGGGTTAGAACATCGTCCCGAGACCGCCCGAGAAGGCTATTAGTGTGGCTGAAGATTTTGTGATGGCAGCCCCACAACGACAGAGGGATCACCAGGGCTACTCCATCCACCTCAATGGTAAGACATTTACCTACTTCCACCACTACAAATGTATCCAATAATTCTACTGGTAATAGAACTGTCAGACATTATAACCCAGACAATCTGTTGAGAATGCTAAGCCAAAGGGCACATATCAAGGTTTATCCTAAAAGAAAAGTGACCCCACTCACCTGGCCCTGGCAAACTGGGGACAATATCCAACTACTATTAACACAGGAGCAAATAATGTGACAGCCTTAATTGACTCAGGAAGTAGGCAAACCTTGGCATGTACCAATGTCATCACATCATAAGATACAGGCACAGAGAAAGCAGGGGTCACCTGTATACATGGGGACACACATATTTACCTCCTAAAAGAAAGTATCATTTCTGTACAAGATGAGGTCCATCAAATTAAGGTTGGAACGGTGCCATGGTTGCCAGTCCCCGTCATTCTGGGACATGACATTCCCCTTTTTGACAGTTTACTTTCCTCAGCTACATCCATCTGTGCTGTGACAATGTGAGCTCAGGCTAAGCAAGAGCAAGCTGCCCGAGAACCGTTCCCCTTTGATGAAGAATTGTTTGAACCGCCCGGGAAAACCAGGAAGTCCAGAAGTGAGAGAAGACACGATAAAACTAATTAGACTAAAACAAGGACTTAATTGTTGATGCTGCTTTGCTTAAAACTGTTATGTTACACTCCTCTGCTGAGGATCAGCAGAATGACTCTTCACTAACACCCTTATTTTTAGAGGGTGGTTCCGGAAGGAGTAGAGTCTACTGCTCCTATATATAAAGTCCAACAAGGGAACTATATAGATCATGTAAGAATCCAAAACTGAGTGTGTGTGGACTGGTCAATATTTTTATTTATTTTTATTTATTGAAATCTAGGATTACAAATACCTTTGAGCAGGAATTGCTCGTTTACAAAGGTTCCACGTCGAAGGAATGGGGGGGTATACATACATACAAAGGTCAACATAATAATACATAGTTACACAATAACAAGAAGTAAGAGACTGAGGCTTAGGAAATTCCAGTAATTCAAAAATGTGCCAAATGTTAGGTAGCATGACATAACCAGCCAAGGGCAATCTTGGAAATAAGCACTGCAGGCGAGAGGGAAGGGGGTATGCAGGCAGGAAGGCCATTGTCAGAGGGTAGAGGGTGAGGGTAAGAGCTCTGAAGGGGGAAGAGAGAGAGAGAGAGGAGGGATAAAAGTCAGGAAATGCCCCGGGGGAGGAAAGGGAGAGGGGGCAAGGGGGTAGGCAGGTAGAAGGAGGCAAGGCGGGGAGAGATAGCTTTCAAGACTGAAGTGGAGGGCAGTGAACAGTGGGCCCCCAATTAGGTGAGGCAGTCACAACGACTAGTTGAAATTAGATGAAGTCGGAGTTGTCTCTTAAAAGGGCCAAGAGCAGCAGCAGTAAGAGTTTCTTTGTTGAGAGTATTGTACCACTGTGGTGCTCTGTGGGCATCTGAGGACAAGGAAGGTTAGTTGTTGTGAACTTCTAGTTCTCTGGGTGCTGTGGTGGTCAATAAGTAGCTTTTCAATGCCCGGGGGCATGACTCCGAGGAGGACTTTTTGGCTAAGAGGCAGGTTTGATACTGTATCCGGCAGATGAGAGGTAGCCATCCTGCCCGAGTGTACAGGTCACAAGTGTGTGTAAGTCGATCAGCCCCAGTTAGCAGCCTGCATGCTTTGTTGAGTGCAACTGTAATTCTGCGGAGGGCAGAGGCGGAGGCACAGCCATAAATTGCTAGCCTGTAATCGATGATGGAGGTGACAGAGCTGTTGATAGCCAACCGGAGAGTGTCAGGAGTCATGCAGTGTTTGTGCCTGTAGAGCAGGCCTATACGGATGTTGGTGGCTTTGGCGACAGAATCTATGTGCCGATGGTAGGACAGTGAGCTGTCCAATGTGACACCTAGGTATTTAAAATCAGGAACGTGTTCAAGTAAGGTCCCTGTATGGTTTAGGATGGTGAGGTCACGGAATTTGTACTTGCTCCTGGCGTTGTAGAAGGTCATAACCTTTGTTTTGCTGTAGTTCATGACCAGTTTGTGTGACTTGAACCATTCTTCGATGTGCATGAATTCAAGCTGTAATTGTTTCTCGAGGTGCTCTGCATTTTGGTGGTTGGTGAACATGACTGCGTCATCGTGGAAACAGTAATTTCTGGTGACAGACACTGGGAAGGTCGTTGAGGAAGAGGCTGAAAAGTGGTGGCCCCAGGATGGACCCTCTGGGACCCTGAAAGGACTGGCTTTTCTTCCGAGGTAACACCAGCAATCCTAACCGGCTGGACCCTCTCCCCAAGGTAGCTTGAAACCAGAGCAGTGCTTCATTGGAGAGCCCAATGTTTGATAATTGCTTGAGTAGGGTGGGTGGTTCACAGTATCAAAGGCTTTGTGAGGTCGATGAATACTGCCCTACACAGTTTCCTTTGATCAAGCGTGGTATGGATGAAGCCTGTGAATTCTAATAGTGCAGTGGTGGTACTGTGCCCTTTCGAAACCATGTTGCTCAGGACACTGGATGTCGTATTTTTCCAGGTACTTGACTAATTGGTCTGAGGCGATGCGCTCCAGGGCCTTAGACAATGGAGGGAGGATGGAGATAGGTCTGTAGTTGGAGTGCAGTGATTTGTCTCCACTTTTGTGTACCGGTGTGATGGTCACCTGTTTCCAGCGAGATGGGAACTGGGACATCCTTAGTGATAGATTGAGGACCTTTGTCAAGGGTTCAAGGACTTCTTCAAGGACAAGTGCTAACAACTTCAGGTCAAGGAGTCACGCTGTAGCCTGCATTGTGAATGGCCTTCTGAATATAGGTTCTGGCTTCATGTACTGGGATCTCCTTGAAGTAGAATTGTGGGACTGGGTGTAGGAGGCGGAGTAGTTGCAGAAGTGTTACTACCAGGGGGCATCAAAAGAAATTAGAAGGAGGACACTATCCAAGTTGGAGAATGCATTGTTAAAGGTGTTGGTGATGGTGTACAGGTCAGTTGTTGGTGTTCCATTTATGTTTAGCATGGTGGGTGGTGACTTAGGGTCCTTGCCTGTAAGGTCTTTCAAGTTACTCCAAAATTTTTTCCATCACCCCAGGAGTTGGAGAGTGCTTCCTTGAAGTATTTGCTTTTGGCTCTCCTAACTGCCCGCGTGCACTAATTTCTGGCAGCTTTATATTTATGAATATCCCCAGGTTTGGATGTTGCATGGGCACAGTGCCAGAGATGATCCCTATGTTTGAGTAAAGTGATTAGATCGGGGTTATCCAAGGTTAGCTCTGCCCCTGACCTTCAGCTTTTTGAGAGGTGCAAAGATATTGCAGGCCGCAGTGAAGTGGCTGACTAGAAAGGTCTAAGGCTTGGTTTACATCAATGGCAGAGTCGATTGGTGTCCAGTCCAGGTGGCTTAGGTGTGTCTTTAGTAGCTCAAGGTACCCCTGCTTTAACACTCTGGTGTGGATTATTTTAGGAGGGGGCTTAATGAATTTGTTTGTCCAGGTACATGTGACCGGTGAGTGGTCACTGATCCCATCCCAATATACAGAACATCTAATGTTTTTAGCTCATGATGTACCATGTGGAGGGCACGCAGGAAGGGATAGAACTCTGAGCAGGCTACTACACAGGTTCTTCTGGCCTGGTATCCACAACCAGGTGGCAGAGTACTGCAAGAGTTCTGGTACCCGTCAGAAGGTGGCTCTGTTACAAACAAAGATAAAGTTCCCATGCAGCCCTTACCATAGGTGACAGAACTGTCGAACAAGTAGCAATGGCTATCATAGGGCCCCCTCCCCAAAAGTGCAAAAGGTAATCAGTTTGCTCTTGTTCTCTGTGGCTATGCAACCAAATATCCGGAAGCTATCCCTTTGCGGACAATCACAGCTGAAAGGGTAGCTGAGGAATTGTTGAAAATCTTCAGTAGAGTAGGTATACCCAAGGTCATACTCACTGATAGAGGGACTAACTTTTGCTCTGCCATGTTGAAGCGCCTGTATCAAGCCCTGGGGGTAGAAGCAGTATATACATCTCTGTACCACCCCCACAAGGACGGCTTGGTAGAGCGCTTCAATAAAACACTGAAAAAAATGGTACAGAAATATGTCGAAGATGAGGGTAAACATTGGGACCTTATATCTGCCACCGCTACTGTTCGCGATACCGGAGGTCCCTCAGACACGATGGGATTCTCGCCGAACTACTGTATGGCAAGAATCCCAGAGATCTCCGGATGTGGTCAGGGAACAATGGGAAGCTAATAATTAAAGAACCCTACCACAATAGAGTACATAACTCAGATGTGTCAAAGGGTTGCAAAATACGTACAGTTAGCTCACGACCAGAACCAGACTAAGCAGAATATCAAAAGATGAAGTATGATTTGGGGATGGGAGTTAAACAACCCCAGGGATCATATTCTGTTGCTACTTCCATCCATAGATAATAAGTTAACAATGAAATGGCAGGGTCCCTATGTGGTGCAAAAGCAAACTGGGTCAGTCAATCACGCAGTGGAAGTACCAGACAGAAGACAAAAGGTAAAGATACACCATGCTAACCTTTGAAGAAATGGCATGAACGTCCTGAAGAGAGGGCTGAAGTGGCTAACATGTATGTCTGTCCTAACACCATTAACAATTAAATGGATTTGGCCTATGACAGGTTAGAATTAGAGAAACCGACCACTACCCGTTGACCAACCTTCTATTAACAGAGGAGCAAAAATTGGAACTGGCACAGGTAATAAGCCAGTTTCAACAGACATTTACGACCACTCCAGGAAAGAAGACAATCATAACTCATCATATCCATGTAACCCAGACAACACCCATTATGGTAAAACCTTTATCGAATACCAGAAAAAGTAAAAGCAGAAGTGGTAAAGGAATTACACAAAATGAGAGAAATGTGTGTAATTGAGGAAGCTAACAACGAATGGGATTTTCCCATGGTCGGAGTCCTGAAGAAGGAAGGTGGGGTTAGAATATGCCTAGATTTTCGCAAACTTAATGCTATATCAAAGTTTGATGGTTATCAATGCCACCGTCGATGACATTGATCGACCAGCTAAGGCAAGCAGAGTACATCAGTACCCTAGATCTTACAAAGGTACTGGCAGATCCGCTTGATTTAAAGCCAGAGATAAAACTGCCTTCAGTAGCCCTCTAGGGTCCTTTCAATTCACTATGATGCCCTTTGGTCTTCACAGAGCCCAGCCACTTTACAAAGGCTGATGGATAAACTCTTGAGACCACACTTGAGATATAGTGCAGCCTACCTAGACGACATGATCGTGTTCAGTCCCTCATGGGAAGATCATGTCAAGCATCTCACAGAAATTTTGCAAACCATCACGCAGGCTGCCCTCATCATTAATCCTGCAAAATGCTCCCTGGCCATGAGAGAAGCAAAATATTTGAGGTTTCTAATTGGTGAGGGACAAGTAAAACCTGAAGTGGGGAAAGTAGATGCCGTGGCGAAAAGTCCACACCCAGTTACAAAAAAGCATGTTCACTCTTTTTTGGGTCTAGCCATTTTGTGCCACAATTTGCTACCCTGGCCAGCCCCTTAATTGAATTAACAAAAAAGAGCAAACCCACAAAAGTGAACTGGACCCCTGAGTGTGAGGAATCATTTAGTGCTATAAAGGCTGCTCTTTGTTCGGCATCCGTTCTAAAAAGTCCTGATTTTACTAGACCCTTTATTGTTCAAACAGATGCCTCCAATGCACGTACTGAAGCGGTATTATCCCAAATCCAGGAAGGGGAGGAACACCCTATACTTTATGTGAGTAGGAAATTGCATGCTAGAGAAACCAAATACTCCACCACAGAGAAAGAATGTTTTGGCGCCAAGGGCAGTGGCAACATTACGGGTATTACCTACGGAAACAGAGTTCAAGTTTGGACCGATCATAATCCTCTGTGTTGATCCAAATAATGAAAAGAAAAGAACCCAAGGATTATGAGGTGCTATTTGACCTTACAGCCATATAAATTTACTGTTAAACATAGATCAGGAAAGCAAACAGTAATGCAGATTTTATGTCACGCTTTGGAGCAAACATAGCTGTATAGACAGGAGTAGACTTTGGGGTAATGTTTAAATAGAATCTAGAGGGTACATACTGTATAGCCTCTGAAACTCTTATTGATATATAGTTATTTGGGACCCCGAGGTGGAGCTTCGAGACAGGATGGGTTGGAACTCTATCTCTCCTTGTGAGAGATCTACATATCCTGTCACATACAAGAAGGCTGAATTTAAGTAGAAAGAATTCAATAAATAAAATACAGGTAGTTATGAAAACCTGTGGTTTCCTCTTACGTGGGAAAGAGAGTGCAACAGAGGCTGAGTGCCTCTTGGTTTCGCTTTATTCAAAATACCCCTCCCCCTTTTTACTTGCTTGTAGGAATTAAGAGGAGGAATGTGGCAAGGGCTGTGGGCTCTTTGGACTGAGGCAAAGTGGCTCTTTATTCCTTCCTCAATTTTAAATACAAAAAGAAAACTGTTGCAACAGTACTCAGCTTTCTCTTTTTCTCTCTCGATATTTACGTTCCCTGTACCTTCCCTATCTACAGGTTGGCCACTTGTAGGTATCCTCTGCATCTCTATGTTTCTTCACTCTGTCTCTCTCAGCCCAAATTACTGCAAAAAGACGGTTTTTATTATTTTAAAGAACTTTAGCGGACCTCCTCTCGACAGTGCACACGTTCGGCGTCATGAGCGATGTGTGAGGTGCTCTCCTGGTATGATGCGAAAATGTCGCTCTGCAAACGAGCTGGGTGACTCATTTAGTGTAACTCATTTAAGTCAAGAAAAGTGAAGCCCAGTCGTGTGTGAAGGTTTCTTTAATATTTAAAAAGGTACCAACATGTAGTGAGCAAAGGGAAATGCCTTTGTGCAGCTGCAATGTGTATGACGTTCCACTAGCTAAATTTGGAACATTCATTTGTAAACATTGATTTTTGACTGCGTTGCAGAGAATTTCAGGTTTGCATGCCTTGTAAAGATAAATTCTGGTACGCAATCTCCTGTCCTTGGTTACTGTAATGGTTTGAAAATGACAAAAAGTGCACAAATATGAAAGAAACATTCACCTGCATTTTGGTTTGTTAGCAGCTAGTCGGAGAACTCAGGACCTCCCTTCTACAATACTGTCTTTCTTTAGAGCCGTCTGGCCCTTGCTCCACCCTATTTATGATGGTAGCTGATGGGAGAAGTCTGGTTCTCTGAGAAATCTTCCAAACTTCTGTATTTGGAAATATTAATAGATTTAAGTGAATAAAACACATTATACCTCTTCATTAGTGAGTGGATCCATTTAGTTAGCTAAAATTTAAAGCTCCTATACATTGGTTTTAAGAAATTTCAAACTTATGGGAGAAGCTTAGCTTAACATGCGACTAAGAAGAAATATAAATGTACTCTGGAAAGGACTTTAATTCAGTTGGTGGTAGGGTGTAGAACCTACCAGTCACCTAGCTTATGTCTGGATGAACTCCTGTTCCACTAGTGATGTTAACTGTCGAACAGTTTTGGACTACCTTTGGTTTTGCTTTCTTTATTTGCCATTGACAGTCCATTTATTTTATCCTGCTGCACAATAAATTCTGGATTAAATTCTTTGCATCCTGACATTGTTGCGGACTCCATTTGTTCCACGTTTACAGTGGAGGACAGTCTAGTAGTCCTGGTGGGGCTGCTGTCTGGAAGGGGGCAACTAGGAAGCAACCCCCGAGAGAGTTTGAAGAAGAAGGAGGCCATCTTGCAGTTGAGGCGGGCCTCAAGTGACGGCCATGCGGTGTGCTTATAGAGGTCACAGTGGTGTGTGAGTTTGGGGAGACTAGCGGCAAAGCGGACAGCATTGTGGTAGGAGCTCCTAAGTCTGGAGAAAGTTTTGGTGGAGAGGTGGGGCAGGGAGCAAAGGGAACCATAGTTGAAAACAGGAAGGAGGAAGCTGGAAACAAGGAGATTTTGATTCCCTGTTAAGGTACTGCTTAGTTCTGTGGAGGATACCGAGGCGTTGAAGGGCTTTCTTGATTGTGAAGCTTGTGTGGGCTTTGGAATTGAGGTGGCTGTCCAGAAGTAAGCCAAGGTACTTGAATTCATTGACTCTTTCTATTGAGTTGCCAATGTTGTCATACAAGGAGAGGTCAAGTCCTAGGGGTTAGCGGGGGCTGGAGAAAACCATGAACTTAGTTTTCTTGGAGTTGAGAACTAGACCTTTGGACGTAAACCAAGTGTGAAGTCTGTGGAAATCGAATTGGAGTTTGTTAATGAGAGTGGTGGGGTTTTTATCTTGACAGAAAAGGGCTGCATCACTAGCATACAGAATGAGTTCAGTGGAGGAGCAGATGTCTGGCAAGGAGTTGACAACCAGAGAGAGAAAAGAAGAGAGCCCAGGATGGACCCTTGGGGAACGCCGTATTTGATGGGGCAAGATTCAAAGAGGACACCGCTAATCAAGGTGAGATAGGATCTACCTGTTAGGTAATCGTTGAACCAGATGCCGACACAAGTTGAAAAATGTAAACCAGCCAGGGTGTGGAGGAGGACTTCATGATCAATGAGATCAAAGGCTTTGGTGAGGACCAGGAACGCAGCACCGGTGTAGAGGCCATCGTTGATAGCTTTGCCTATGGAGTGGATGAACTTGATAAGGGCTGTTTCAGTATTGTGGTGAGCACGGAATCCATGTTAAGCATTCGTGAGTAGGCTGTAATTGGAGAGGAATTCCATGGTTTGCCTGGGGACCACTTTCTCAAGGATTTTGGAGAGCGGTGCGAGAAGGGAGATGGACCGGTAGTTGAAAACTAGGTCCCTGGGACCAGATTTGTGCAGAGGTTTAATAATGGTGCACTTTCATGCTTTGGAAAAAGACCCCTTGCAGAGGGAGTGGTTAAGGATGTTTGTAAGCGGGACGGCCAGAGAGTCACAGACAAGATAGAGAACTCTAGCTGTCAGCGCCCTTGGATGGTCTGAGGTCATTAGTTTTGATTAGCTTCACTACTTTGGCAGGGGTTAGGTATCTGAAATGAAGAGGGTGGGAGACTGGGAGGGGGCAGGGTAAGCGGGTGAGGTGAGCTGAACTTGTAATGGTCAAGGTCACTGAAGTATTTATTGAAAATGAAGGCAATTTGCCCGGCACAGCAGTGGTCGTCCCATCAGAGGTGAGACAGATATGTTCAACGGAATGTCCTCCCAATTAGGTTGTTAAGGAAGTTCCAAGTCCTCTTTGGGTTCCCTGGACAGAATGTTGTTTTCCAGGATGAATGCAGTTTTAGCAGCTCAAGTGGAGGATTTGCACCTGTTCCTGAGGATTTTCAAATTTTGAGGCGCTGGGGGGTCTGTGTTTCCTGTATAACCTCCAGATATAGTCTCTATCCCTCATTAGCTTGGCGCTCGGAGTGACCCATTCTTGGGTAGAACCCTTGACCCAGATTTTTTTTAAGCGGGATGAAACAGTCGCATAGGGCAAGGAACTTATTACTGAATGCGTTGAGTGATTTGCCCATGTCCGAAATGTTTTCAGTGAAGAACCAGTCTTGGACCAGGGGCTTTGGTAAACTGGAGGCATTCAACTTTTTAAATGCCTGGTTTGGATGAATTTGTGAGGGCGAGGGGTGATTTAGTGGACCAGCAACAGAAAACAGCACAGTGGTCACTGATTGAGTCTGGAAGAACTGCAGAGGTGGTAACATGGGAGGGGTGTGAGACAAGGACCCAGTCAATGGGGAGTGAGGCGTAGTCTTGTGGTTGGTTCTGGTAGGTTCAGTGATGAGCTGGTGGAGGCCAAAGTTAAGTATGGATTCCTTATCGGAATCACAGAAGAGTGATTGCCAGTTTAAGTTGAAGTCCCCAGGATGATCCAATATCTCCTTGGGGCAGGAGGATTTGATATCTAGAAAGAGATCGAGATCATGGGGTGGGAGGAAGGAGGGAGGGAGGCAGGTACACCACACTGACTCTGACTATTTTATCCTCCGAGGAGAAGGGTAACTGAGATGGTCTTGAGGTAGGAGGTAGGAAGAGGAGGAGGTGAAATTCGTAGCAAGGAGGTGATCAGCAACACATATGAGGCAGCCTCTCCCACGCTTCGCCACCCTTTCTTTTCTAAAGACTGAGTAACCGCCAAGGTGGATTTCATTAGGGGAGATATCCTCCTTCAGCCAGGTTTTGGTGAGGGCAATAACGCTGAATGCATTGGCCGCCACCCAGGACTTGATAACCTTTTTTTTTTTTACCATGAGGCTTTGCACATTAAGGTGAGCAAAAATGAGCTGCTTAGAAGGTTTGGAGAGGAGAGAGGGGAGCAATTGGTTGGAGTGGATGTAACCTGAGATGAGGAGAAGGAGAAGTAGCAGTCTTAAGTGCCTGCAGTCCGCAAGTGAGAACAGCTTGGAAGAGTAAAGCCTGGAGTAGTGTAGGGTGAAAAAGAAATGGCTGTGGTAGGAAGGCATGAACCCATGGAACAGACAGAGGCTAGTGAAGGGGCTGGCATATGGAGGGGCAGGGATAGATTTGGTAGCACAAGTTGGGGGACAGGAGGGAAAGAGAGGGAGGAGGTGGTGGGGTGAGGAGAGGAGGGGGCAGGGAAGGAATGGGTGGTTGCAAGACTTGTGAGGAGGGATGAGAGGGAGGGTTCCAGGGTTTGGGGAGAAAAGCAAGTAGGGGCAGAGGGAAAGAACTAGGAGTGAGAGTGAAATGAGGAGGTAGAACAACTTTTGATTTGATTTTTATTTTTATATTTTATTCAATTGACAAGCAAAAGAATAGGAGGCTCAACTGAGACAAGCTCATTTCCAGTGAGGTCCTTAACACATACTGAAATACATACATAATTAACTTAATCATAAAAAAATCCCACAAACATAAAATTATTTACAATAACACAACCATCTAGACATCATACAACAAAAAACACATACTTAAAATACACTTATATGCCCTATTATAGGGCGAGACATGAGATAAGACCTACATAATTACTCAACATTTAACCTTGGAGCTCTCCATGCTGGCAGAAAGAATGGGTAGGCGAAAGTACAGAAAAGAGTGGGATGGTGACGAGGGAGAAAGTATGAGAGTGGAAGAGAAATAACTTAGACGCAGAAAGTGATGAGGTGGACACTGGCAGAGGAGACTGCGGGAAAACTTTGATTATGGAACTAATTTAGATATGGAGAGGTATTCAGAAGGTTGTGTTAATTTGGGCAGGAGGAAAGAACCGCCCCTATAAATTTGTGAGAAAGGGTACAGCCCTTTTATGAGGAGATCACTAGAGAGGTTGCTGCAATCTCCTAGTTTGAGGATGAGGGCATGGAACAGCGGGCAAGGGTATTTAGCAAAGCCATGTATGGGGGCGGAAAACTAACCGAAATGCAGCTCAAGTTAGAGGAAGACAGAGCCCGAGTGTGGGACAAAAATTAAGAGGAGCTGGAGTGAGGGACCTTGAGGAACAGAACAGCAGATTGGGAGAGAAAGGACAGCAGTAATGGAGACAAAGTGTGGAGGACAGACAGAAGGAAGTAGGGAAGTTTGAGGCAGTGGGCACAGTCAGAAATAGGCTATACAATAAAGTTGACAATTAGATTTCAGCAGAAAATTAAATGTAGGAATGTAGCGCAGTTAGCGGTTAATTTAAATTCAGCAAATGAAATGCCGTACGGCACTCAGAAATCACAGGACAGCTGAAATAGTGTGAGACCCACATCAAGTCACAGTCAGACTTGACTTTTCAAGTAAATGAAATTGGGCCAGAGTAATAAGGGCTAAGATAGAAAGGAATGGCAGGGCCAATGAGAGAAATAAGGTAGAAGGAGGAACACTTGTGTATTTAATAGAAGTCGGGAGGGCGGGCAGGACAAATTATACAGAGGATTTATACAGAAGGCAGGAGCTTACACAGATAAGAGGAAAAGCAGCTGAGCTCAATTTCTGGGTGGCTTAGAGGAGCCAATAGGAAGCCGAGCAGTGGGAAAGTGACTAATCGGGATCAAAGCACAAAAATTCAATTCCGTCTAAGGAACTGAAGCGGAGCTGGTGTACCTTGGATGATTTTGCAGGCTTGGATGAATGACTGGTGGCTTTTCAGTGCCGCAGGGCACTGGAAGCAGTTGTTCACATTTACATAACCATTCCCTTTCATTGGGGCTTTATTCGATATTCGGTTTGCGTAATACAGTACATTTACAAGCCACAGCAATACAGATATTATCAGGTATTTTCAGACTATTCTACTTGACCCCTCATAGGGTTAGTCCCAGTATTAAATCTCACCCTGTTCAAGGCAAAATGTATGTAGGTTTGTATTGTAATTTGCACCCCCAAAATGCGAACATATGAAGAAGCCAGCAGAAGAAGGCCATTTGGTCTATCAGGTCTGCTCGTGAATTTAATTCAAATGCTATTTGAAAACCAAACGCAGCCTTGATTAGCAACAGCTGCTAATCAATTGATTTGCCGTATTGCTACACTTTTCCCTACAATTGTAATTTCTCTGTATTTTGCATAAAACATACAGAATTGCAGTGATCCCCCCCCCCCCCAAAACACAATTGTGGCAATCTTTTAGCATCTGTGGTAAAAAGTTCTAAAGTGCAATAATTTTTCCCACAACTGTGGTAAAAAGTACTCAACTGTCATACATTTTCTCGCGATTACGCTATTGTACTCCTCTGGCCTACCACTGCTGTTACAGCTGCTGGATGGAAGATTTTACGCATTTTGCAAAGCTGCTCCTCAACCCAACTAGTTGCTATCAAGATTTTTTTGGATTAGTGATCCAAAATGTATTGATGCCTTGCAGTTACAAGGGAACAGTCAGCATTAAGAACCCCATACCCAAGAGCATGGCTGGTCCCAATTTGCAGTTTGCATGCAAAGGCATTTTTTTTACTTACTATTTGCTGCAGGATACTACAGATATTATCAAGCTGATTCTGCTCCCACAATGATGTCTGCTGTAACCAATGCAGCTGATGTCAGAACTGGGCTGCAACAGAGGGAGACTGAACAGTCTGCAACGCCATGTTAAAGTTTCTATAAGCTGTGATCATTAATTTGCTGGTCCTGCTGTTCTCCTGGGGCGGCTACACAGTTACAGAGGACTGCCCCAGAGACAGCAGAACCAGCAGGCATCTGATCTTAGTTTATAAAAGCTCAAACATCCACTGCTAGCTATGGAGTCTCCCAGTGCTGCAGCCCTGCTCAAAAATCCACTGCTAGCTATGGAGTCTCCCAGTGCCGCAGCCCTGCTCTGACATCCGCTGCTAGCTATGGAGTCTCCCAGTGCCGCAGCCCTGCTCCGACATCCGCTGCTAGCTATGGAGTCTCCCAGTGCTGCAGCCCTGCTCTAACATCAGCTGCAGGGGATCTGGAATATCCAGAAATAATGAAATGTATATGTATTTACTATGGTCTGTAAAACTCGAAGCGTCTCTATAAGATTCTCCCAAAAGAATGTAATATTACTGGCATATAATGATAGTTTTGTCTACGCACCTATAATTTTATGTCCATGATTTGTCTGACTATTTCTGCCAGTGGCACTACTGAGTGTGAAAACAATATGAGTAACAAGGGACACCCTTCCTGTGTTCCTCTTTCACTTTTTTTGTAACCAAAATGTATTGAATTTTTAAAGTTTGACATTACACGTAGAAAGAAAAGAAATGCAATGGTCCCACAAAACAAAGCAATAACCAAACTGGGGTTTAGATTTACAGTAGTCATGTATTCCACAACACCATAACCAGCCCTGTCTCTGCGCCCTCTTCCCTTCTCTCCAATCTATACTGGGTCTCCTTTTTTCTGTTAGTTTATCCCTAGGTCACATGGTCGTATGATATCTATAGATTACTTCCTGTGCATGGATTAAGAATCTGCAGCTCATGCCTCCAGAGTACCTACCCCTTCTCTAGCTGCCAATTAGTTTATGAAAGGAAGCCACTGGCCATCATGCTCATCTATTGTGTGCCTGGGGTGAGCAATGATTTTTTTTCCCCATCTCCTATGTGCCTCTACAGTTTCTAATCCAGTCCTCCTGGCTGGGATTAGCCAGCAGCCAGTGTTGGCTGGCGTCTTTTGTGGCAGCTGCCATGAAAATGTTAAATAAGCGTCTTGGGTTTTCCCTTTCATGCCTGGCAAGGCTTGAATTGCCTGGGCGATGGGGATGCAAAGTTTGCCCTGTAGCTGCAACAACCTCTGTCCAGAAATCTTTGAGGATTGGACAGCCCCACAAAATACGTGCAGGTGTACCCACCTGTCCACAAGCCCTCCAGCGTTGGTCTGAGCTGTGTGTGCCACCGTGCTTAGATATTGTGGGAATGCAGAAATACCATTATTAGTGTTTACCACCTAAACTCCCTCCATTTTGGGAATGCGGTGGTTTTCTGTGCCTGTTCCCAAACCAGCTGCCATTCTTCCTCACTGAGACCTGTGCCTGCCTCCTCTGCCATTTTGTTTAATGCGAGTTGTGGGGTCTTCTTCTAACTTTCTAAGTGTGGTGTATATAGGGTCAAGATGAACTTCCTAGCTTATTGTTCAGTGCTCATGGTGTACAATGCCTGTCTAACTGGGTTTTCTTCCCATTCAAGGTTCAAGGCTAACTGTTTTAAGGTAAGATAGTGCCTAATTTGCATAATACAAAATAATTCTTGCCTCAGCAGACCATATTCCTGGCAAACTTGTCCAAAAGGTTTTAATGTGGGGCCCTCAAAAGCTGTCCTACTCTTATCACACCTGTCTTTTCCCATTGTCCACTTGTCCAGTTTCATAGGCGCAAAATCAGTGCAGGAAATTATGGTCAGAAAGAAACCAAAAAGGTTTATTTAGTCTGTCCTCAGCTTCTCAGCACCCATAACCACTGATTCCCAAGTTATTTATGTATTTATTCAGTTGTTTAAGAGCTACTGGCCTCAAAGAAAACTTTAAAAAACACAATAAAGGTACAATTCTGCTTGCATTCCATTTATATTTTATATATTTCTCCTTCCCATAAGTTATTACTAAAGAAATGTGTATGAATAATTGACTGTTGTCCCTTAGAGTTCACTCTGAGTTAATCTGCCTCTATAGCTTACTCCCTACTTAAAGTCATAATCCTCCGTTGTGATCACGGTCTGTTGCCATGGAGTAACTGATTTCACAAACAGTGCTCTGACTTCAGATAAGGAGAAAGCAGCAGGAATAGATGAACTCTTCGGGGCAGAGATCCTGTTTTCATGCAAATGACCTCACTACTAAATAACGGAAAGGAGAATACAGAACTAATTGAAATACAAGCTGCACAATGCCTAAATATTATGTTTTGTTAAAGTTCTCCTGAATGTTTCACCAGCTCTTTAAATGAATTTACTGAATTAATGGAAACTATATTAAATGACAAACAAATAGTGTAGTTGCCGTATTGGTCCTTGTAAGAACAGATCCAGAAGCAAATGATTTGCTACCTTTTATTGGACCAACATAGATGTTACACAAAAAAGAACAAAGTGCTCTAGATTTTGGACCAACCAGGTCCTTCTTTAGAAGCTTTATGACAGTTATTTAGAAACTCCCATACTATTAACACCCAGATAATGCATAAAAAACAGAAATAATTCTCATTGGTTTAACATATACATTTAAAACATAACAGAAGAGTACGTCAGAGAAGCTAATTAACACCAGTATGCTTTTAGTTCAGAAGCCCCTTAAGGGCAAAGGTTATCAAGAAATATCAACAAGCAGAGAGTTCTTCTCACATAAATTTTAAAATGTCTCAGTATGTTTCAAGAAAGCATTCTACTGATAAAAAAAAACCTTGGGATACTATTCTCCCTAGTACATGTCGATGAGCTTACCACTTTTATCATGCGTGTCCATGTGTTTTAAAGAACAGACAATGAAAGTCAAAATGCTGAAATGAGGCTAACTGCAAGTTGAAAACAAACCCCAAATTAAATATACGTACATTTACACACATATATATATATATATATATATATATATATGTATATATATATATATATATAAATTCATATTATCACTAATACATCATCTTTCTTTCTACTAGTTGTCAGTGGTTGGATTACATACTGTCACATTTTTAAATCCGTTCATATTAAGATACATATCTCATTTACTTGGGGGTTCATAAAAGGTTTAATTCCTTTGGGTAAATAGTGCAAAGATTGTTGTGAATGATGATGTATTAGGACTCTTGTGCATATATCTTATTCCTACTAGTTATCTTTCCCAGGGAAGGGGGGCTGGGGAATTTTATTCCTAGAAGTTTTTATTTAGATTCCTTAGACTGTTTCTATACAAGCTTGTTATACATTGACACTGTGTTGAAATATGTGCATATGAGGCTCATGGTCTCGTTTTCTTGGGGGGTCCTTGACAAGTAGTTTTGTTTTTTTGTTTTATTTGGCACTTATACTTACAATTGATATTATCATGATTTAAATCATGTTACAACACTGAAGGCTTTAAAGTTTATGCAATGTATTAACTGGTTGAGAGTATAGCTGGGAAAATGTCTCAGGCTAAGTTCTATATTACATTTTGTGTGAAACATTTGCTCACTTTGAGTAAATTTCACTTTAAACCCTCTGTTATGCCATATATGTATGTTTGTGTATATGTATGAATTTATATATATATATATATATATATTTTTTTTTTTTTTTAATGGCAAAAAACTGTTAATGCATCAGTTAGGGTTAATAGCACAGTGACACAAGCATGGAAATGTGGTGATAGGGTTACCACCCCTTCACGCCCCCCACATCCTCCACACACCAACAGACATTGGGGTATGCATTGTGGTTGTCGGCTAACTCTCACCCCATTCCATGTGTAAACAAGCTGAGGTGGTGCAGTATTGGAGAATGGGGTGAGAGTTAGGCATGATGCTTCAATGCACACCGATGCCTGTTGGTGTGTGGAGGATGTGGGGTGGGGTGGCAGGGTGCTAACCTATCACCATTTCCGTGCTTTTTTTTAATTCAAGTTTATTGGAATTATTATTTATTTATTTATTAAATGTTGGTGACCGGTAGGCCCACTGAGCCCTGAAGGTCCCTTTTTCAGGGTGACCCTGGATAACAATACTAGATATGATACAGAAAAATGAAAAAAAAGAAAAGAACTTTGTATACATTGTCTGTTACATCATGAGGTGGTTACAGGAACAGTGGTTACAGGCATGGTTATCATCATGACACAGTTTGAACTGGTACTACTCAGCATATTGTTATACAGGAGGTAGCATATGACCCCAGGTGATCACACAGTAGAGGGGTGACTTGGTAGGCTCCGCTATGAGAAGGTGTGATAGCAGAGGAAGGAATACCGTAAGAGCCTTATGTGCCGTGCCAGTGGCACGCACTTGAGGCCAGTATATGGGACTTGAGCCTGGTCGGGAAGTTCATGAGTGAGGAAGACTCCTGGACAGGGAGGAGCTTGATCCATTGGCAGGGGCTTGGGAAGAAAAGGATCTCGCCAGCGTTGGTCCTTACTCTTGGGACTTCTAATAGTGTTCTTTCTGAAGTCCTTAAGTTCCTTGGGTTGTGCTTGAAGGTTATGGTTCCGGCTATGCTTGCTGGAGCATGGGGTTTGAGAAGCTTGAAGGCCTGGACAAGCAAAGGGTATTGGAGGCGAGCGACCAATGAGGGCCAACGGAGCTGGGCCAGAGTGTCACAGTGGTGACGTCGTGGGTGGTCTTGGGTAGTGAAGCAAGCTATTTTATTATATAGGGTTTGCATCCTGGTTATCTCTTACTTAGCCATGCCCTGTATTATCGGGGCCACAAAGGTCAGGGTAGGAAGCAGGACACTAGTAGCAATGGGAGCCTGGCCTCAGGGATGAGCTGGTACCGAGTTTGCGATGTAGGGTCCTGGTGACCTGGTCCACATGGTCCCTGTGGGTGATAGACTGATCCAGCATTAGCCTAAGTAGTTTAGGGAGGGAACTACATTAATGCTTTTGCCAGAGAGTGTGGTTAGACGGAGGGATAAGGACCTGTCAAGTCCCAGGGATCTTGGCCCGAGTAGCGTGCCTTGGTCTTGTCAGCATTGAGTACCATTCTGTTCTCGATAGCCATGTCTCAAGGGATGTAAGGTCCTTTTGGAGGAGTGGGCCTAGTGCAGCCACATCACACAGGGGTTGGAAGATGACAGTATCGTCAGTGTACTGAACAACCGAGCTCTTCCCGCAGTAGGAGCTTAAGTCATTGGCAAAAAGGGAAAATAGCAGGGTGCCTAGTATTGACCCCTGAGGTACTCCCTGTTTTAGGGGTAGCGGGTCTGACATGGCCCCTTTCCATGTGACCCTCTGTGCACGGCCTGATAAGTAACTCCCAAACCACTTGAGGGCATGATTGTCTAGGCCAACATTTTGCAGCTTCTGTAGCAGCAGATTGTGGTCGACGAGGTCGAACACCTTGGATAAGTCTATAAAGACTGCACCTGTGGGTATCCCTTTGTCCACTGCCCTCAGCACTTCGCCTGAGAAGTTAATGAGGGCAGTGTCAGTACCGTGATTTGTTCTGAATCCGTGTTGGGAGGGGGCAAGGAGCTGATGTGCTTCCAGGCAGTCCCTGAGTTGATTGTAGATTACCCTTTCTTGCACCTTGGCGAGTGAGCAGAGGAGGGAGATTGGCCTACAGTTGTTTCGTTTTTCCCTGAGTCCCCCTTTGTGGATAGGGACTACATTGACGTGTTTCCACTGGTCGGGGACAGCTCCTTCCCTCAGTGATCTGTTAAGGAGCATGGTTAAGGGCCAGGATAAGGAGGTAGCTCCTGCCTTGAGTAGCCGAGGGTTGATCCCATCCGGTCCCCCTGATCCTTTAGGTTTCAGGGTCTTTAGGAGGGTTAGAACCTCAGTGCGCTTAGCCAGTTTCAGGTGGAAAGAGGGTCGTTCCATGTGAGGTGCTTCAGCTGGGCTTGGGGACAAAGGCAGGGGAGACTGGCATGTCTTGTAGACCTCCAGATCTGAGAAGTGCCGTTAAGGGCAGCCAATATTAGAGAAGAGTCAGTAGTGAGCTGACCGTGGATCTCCATGGGGCAGGATTCAGGCTTTTTGCTGCCCTTGATCAGGTCGTTAACATGATTCCAGAATTGCTTAGGGTTGCCTAGGCTAGTTTTCTGGAGGTGTGTGATATACTCTCTCTTAGCAAGTTTAATGGCTGTCTTGGCTTTGTTTCTTAGGGCTTTGTATTCCTCAAGATCTGCCGGTGAGGTGGAGAGCCTAAACTTTCCAGGCTCCCAGTAGCCATTAGGGCTTTGAGGGAAGGAGAATCCACTTGCAACAGCTGCCTTTTGCCCTCAGTCTCTTCACAGGGCGAAGAGTTTGGCAGCTGTACCTAGTTAGTCCTGAAGGTACTGCAAGGCCTTAGTAAGAGTTGGGAGGAGATTTATGAGGCTCTAGTCCTGGCTGCTTAAGTAGCGATTGAATTGTACTTCTGAGAATTTGGAGAAGTCACGGGCAGAAAGGATTCTTGACTGGACCTTGGGTGGTCTGTTCTTCCATATAGAGAAGATCAGGGAATGGTCACTCAAGGAGTCCGCCATTGTGCCTGTACACTGTATATTAGTGGGGTTTGACACCAGAGCCCAGTCCAGGGTGGTGTGGTTCCCAGTTCTGTAATTCAATCTGGTCGGTTCAGAGATGACCTGCATCAGACCTACTTCGTGGGTCAGGGACATCAAGGCCTGACCGGGGTCCTGGGCCCAGTTGAGGCTGAAGTCGCCCAAAATAAGTTGTTCCATAGCTACCTCGAGGGCCAGCGCATTTGTGATGGCTTCAAGGGATTGGAGGGCTGATTTTTGTGGGTGATAGACACAACCAATTGTTAGTTGTTTGGTGTGTCCTAGGGTTATCCGGATGAATATACTTTCTCCCTCAGCAGGGAGATTTGTCTGCGGGGTTAGAGCAGACACGGAGAGGTCAGCCAGAATTACAGGCATACATACAGAATTTTATTTTCTCAGATGTTGCAACATTCCACTTTTTTCAAAAGACAGCCTGTTTACAGTTAATATATAACACATGAAGCAAGCTTTGCTGTACTATAACTTCAGTCCACTTCATTAAATATTATGAGTCTTCCATCATAATCCCCGGTTTTCCCTTTACATTTCATTTAGACACTGTTAAGTGAGCTTAATTTATTATATCTTGCATTAGGAGGTTCCCTCATATCATATTCTCTCTGGCCATCTCCCTTTTGTATGGTTTCCCCCATTTTCATGGTTTCCCCTTCCGAGTTTCCAGATACGGGCGCCAAAAGGCATAACGGACGCTGCAATGTTATCCTCTGAAATTTCTCAAATTCAGACGCTGTAACTTTTTGCCTTTAATGTTTTGGCAACAAAACAAAAAGCCACATCTGTGGGACCAGGGCTTGCCACCCTGCAAATTTCAGCCCAACAGACCCAACTGTTTTGTTGCAGGAGGATGGCAAAGATTTGCAGTTTCTTTGCAAATACTATTCATAAGGCAAGGTACTGTCGCAAATCACGAAAGTTTAGCAAAAAACAGCACAAAACTTTCACATTTGCGGCAGTTTTGTAGCTGTTTTTACCATGATTTGCAAAAGTACTTTGGCTCAGAGTTTTAAAACAGCATTTCTGGGAGGGTTTACCCCCCAAATAAGATAGAGCTGATATCCTCAGAACCCGACTAGGTAAACCCAGCAGTCAATGTTTACCGAGAACGTCCCAAATTTAAATGCTAGGCATTTTTCTCTCTCTCTCTCACTAATTGAAAACAAGATGGCTGAATCATGAAAGTAAAAGGGCCATTTGTGAAAGTAAAAGTGCATTTGCAAAACTTTCGTGATGAGCATATATCTTCCCCATTGACTATAATGGGAAAATTGTTTTGAATAACTTTTGAACGGTTTAATATTTTTACACTAAATCTTTGAAAGGCACATCAGTGACCCAGACTGCATCTTCCCTGAAGAATCTGAACTGAACAGACAAATTGTCACGGGCTGAGGCACGAGCAAAAGATGGGCAAAAGTCCATTTTGTTTGTGTTATTTTGCATTCTGTAGCTCCGCACCCGTAGATCTGACCGTAACGCAACTTGCCACATCTAGAGATCTATGGTACCAGACCATGCATGCAAAATGTCACACAAATCTGTCATACGGTGGCAAAGTTATTAAGGTGCAAAATGTGAGGTTTAACATTAAAGTGCTTACTCAACTCTAACTATGCTGGCACTGCCGTACAGTATAATATATATATATGTGTGTGTGTATATATATATATATATATATATATATATATATATACACACACATATATATATATATATATATATATATATATATATATATATATATGTGTGTATGTATGTATGTATGTATATATATATATATATATATATATATACTAATATATAAATATATATTCATGACAAAAAACTCCATTTAATGCATCAGTTAGGGTTGTTCCACAGCGACAAAGCGAGGAAATTCAGCGTTAGGGTTTCCACCCTTGCACCCCAAGCCCGTATATACGTGTGTATGCTTAATTTGAGGCTTGTTTTCAACTTGCAATTAGTCTTCATTTCAGCATTTTGACTTTCATTGTCTGTTCTTTAAAACACAAGGACATGCAATAAAGTGGTAAGCTCATCTTACATGTATTAGGAGACTAGTATCCCAAGGTTTTTTTAAATCAGTAGAATGTTTTCTTGAAACATACCGAGACATTTTAAAATTTATGTGAGAAGAACTCGCTGCTTGTTGATATTTTTTGATAACCTTTGCCCTTCAGGGACTTCTCTGCTAAAGTTTGAAGTTTATTGTTCTAGGAATTAATACCTTTGAGCCAAGGCTCTTTTACAAAGGTTCCACATCATTAAGTACAAAAAACATAGCAGACAGTGTTACAAACAATCAGTAAGCCGTTTAACAAGGCCACAACTTAAACAGTAACATTTATGTACAGAAAAGAAAAAGGAACTCAGAGGCAGTGTCAAGGGCAAGGAATAAGGATTGGAGAGCTCAAGAGGGAAGAGAGGGAGAAATAAGAAGTTTAGGAGCAGACAGAACCAGGTTAGTGGTACTCAGGTTGTCTTTGTCAAAGAGGAGACCATGGTGGTTGAGTGAAACAAATGTAAGTGCACTCAGTGGGATGAGACTTTGGTCAAAGCAGTCACAGGAGCTGGAGGCTGTGAGGTGAGCGTAAAGTATGGATTTTAAAGCTCCCAATGTTGTGGAGGATAGGGAGGGCAGGTTAAGGGCATTGTACCAGGTAAGGGCACGGTATGTAAAAGATCTTTGTCCCTGAGCAGTCTGGCATCTAGGGACAAGGAAAGGTTGGTGGTCAGATCTTCTGGTAGGTACGAGTGCCATTGTTCAGGCAGAGCAGGTCCCGGATACATGGAGGACGAGTCCCAAGATTGATTTTTGCCATCACGCGGTGAGATACATGAGGCACTGGAAAGATGCAACCAACGGTTTCCATGTAGAGGTCACAAGTGTGGGTCCGTCTCTGTGCTCCAGTGAGGAGTCGACAGGTTTTGTTTAGTGCTGTTGAGATGCGCTTTAGTGCAGCGGTAGTAGCTGAGCCATGAACAATTAGACCATAGTCTATGATTGAGATGATGGAGCTTTGAACAGCAATCCTCAAGGCAGCTTAGTTGAAAAATTGGCGGTTCGGTACAAAATTCCAATGCATTGGTGCACTGTTTTGCAGTGTTATCGATATGGGCATAAAAGTAAGACATTCGTCAAAAGTGATACCAAGGTATTTGAAGGTGTTCACTTGTTCTAGTGTATTTCCAAGAGAAGTTTTTATGACGAGTGGAGTATGCCTATTTCTGTTTTGATGACTGGTGAAAAGCATGACTTTTGTTTTTTGTATTTAGGACCAGTTTATGCTCAGAGACCACTTTTCAACATATGAGAAAGCAAGCTGCAAGCTCTACGTGAGTGGATTTGGATCCTTATGGGAGGAGAAATTACAGTGTCATCAGCATAGAGTATTAATTTTTCAGGGCAGGATTTGGGAAGCAAGTTTAGAAACAGGCTGAAGAGGACTAAAAATTGAGCCCTGGGGACACCAGAGGACGGTTTGGAGTCAGAGAGAACTTCAGAGATTTTTACTGTTTGAGAGCGTTATGCCAGGTAACTTTTACAGGCTCCAGGTCCCTCGGCTGGCCCAATGTTGAGCAGAAGAGATTAGAAGGCTATGGTGAACTATGTCAAAGGCCTTTGTGAGGTCTATGAAAACAGCTCCGTTAAATAACCCTTATCCAAGGCTTTGTGAGTTTCACTAGAGAAATCAAGTAGGGCCGTCGGCGTACTGTGTCCATTCCTAAATCCGTGTTGCTGAATGCAGAGTAGATCGTACTTTTGCAGGTAGTCTGATAGTTGATCCGCCATAATCTGTTCAAGAGCTTTGGAGAGGGGTGGAAGTATAGATATGGGCTGATAGTTCCTGGTGTGGATTTATACCATGCCCTATGCACTGGTGTGACTATAGCGGCCTTCCATGTGTTAGAGATTGACTTTGCAGGGGAGAGGTTGAGAATTTTGATGAGGGTTGATCACTTCTTCCAAGGTGAGGACAGAAGTTTTAGATCAATGGTGTCAATGCTATTTCTAGATTTAGAGCAGGCCTTTTTATGTATCTGTAGGCTTCATATTCTTAACTATTTTAAAGTGAAATAGCGGTTTGTCTGGCGAAGTGGTTTGGGATACGAGTTTTGGAACTGACAAGTCCTGGAAGAAGTCTGGTGAGAGGACACCACTGAGGTCAGTGAAGGTTTATTGGGGCATCAGCCATAGTCTTAGGGTCAGGTGGTAGAAGCCATCAATGTTCATTGCCGTGGGAGAGGATTTAGACTGTTTGCCCGTAATATAACGTATATTGTCCCAGAAGGATCTCCCGTCACCCCAGGTGGTTTCTAGAGCATTCTTGAAATAGGAGCTCTTCATTTGCCTGATTTGTGAAGTGCATAGGTTGCGCGCCTGTTTATAGTTAAGTGAGTTTGTTATGGAGCCTGTAGCCCTGGCTATAGCCCAAAGATGGTCACGTGCTTTAAACTGAGCCAGTAGCATGGCTGTTAGCCAGGGATTAGAGAGGGCTTTTATTTTACATTTTTTGAAAGGTGCGTAGGTGTCACAGGCAGTGTTGAAAGTTTTAATGAAGAAGTCTAGGGCAGCGTCCACATCCAGCGTATTGTAGATAGGGGACCAGTCTTGTTGTAGGAGGCAGGTCTTTAGCTTAGCAAGGTTTCCGTGCAGTAGCATTCGACTTAGGATGGTTTTAGGAGGTGGTTTGTGGAATTTATTTGTCCAGATACAGATCACAGGGGAGTGGTCACTACTAAAAGCATACTGGTGTCAATTAGCTTCTCTGACGTAATCTTATGTTATGTTTTAAATGTATATGTTAAACCAATGAGAATTGTTTCTGTTTTTATGCATTATCTGTGTGTTAATAGTAGGGATTTTCTAAATAACTGTCATAAAGCTTCTGAAGAAGGACATGGTTGGTCCAAAAGCTAGAGCACTTTGTTGTTTTGTGTAACATCTATGTTGATCCAATAAAAGGTATCAAAACATTTGTTTCTGGAACTATATTAAATGGTAACACCTCTGAGTAAAAAGTTCCATCTCTTTTCAATATTAAAAGTCTGAGCCCCTGGTTGGTAGCTGTGGTTCCCTAGTTGCTGATGCTACTTCTCAACAAGTATCCCTTAGTGTCTATTTTTTTTTGATTGAAATTGTATTATCCTACCTCCCTTACATGCCTTCTTTTGAAGGTAAGTAAGTTCAGTTCTTTCTTATGTTGGCCATAACTAAGTTTGCTCAGGCCCCTCAGCATTTCGGTCATCCTCCTCCTCTGAACCCCCTCAATTCTAGATACATCTTTTCTGAGATACAGTGACCAGTACTGAACACAATACTCCACGTGTGTTCTCAACAGTGATCAGCAAAATGGCATCAACACTTCCCTGCCTCTACTCACAAAGCTTCTCTTAATGCAACCAATCATGTGGTGAGCCCTTTACGCTGTTGCCTCATTCTAAGTTGTATTTTTCAGATAATATCTGCATCATCTTGGTTTTTATTGTTCTGATCTTCCTTCATTCCTGCGTGGATGACTATGGATAATTTGATGCACTTTGTACTTGAATTGTAACTGTCAATTTACCTTGATCAATTGCATGTTATGTATTTTATACTCTCCCAGGTCTAGCCTGAAAATAGGCGTGCTTTTTGCCTAGTGCATTTACCCAGTTACCAAAGCTAATAAATAAATAGTTAATCAAAACCCCTGGTTCTTTTTCCTGGCTTGTTTGTTTTAAATGGATTGAGTATTCAAGCCATGGTTTTTTTTTTATTTATTTTTTATTTCCAAGAGCAAAACAATGTATTTGTCAGTGCTGGATTTAATTTTGTCTATGGACCATTTACATAATAGTCCAAATCATTGTGAAGAGCCCTTTGGTACTCCACTGTACCAACTATACCAAGCAAATCATCGTGGAGAGCCTCTGATAGCCACTGTACCAACTATACTAAGCAAATCATCGTGGAGAGCCCTCTGGTACGCCACTGTACCAACTATACTAAGCAAATCATCGTGGAGAGCCTCTGGTACGCCACTGTACCAACTATACTAAGCAAATCATTGTGGAGAGCCCTCTGTGCGCCCACTGTACCAACTATACCAAGCAAATCATCGTGGAGAGCCCTCTGTGCATGCCACTGTACCAACTATACCAAGCAAATCATCAGTGGAGAGCCCTCTGGTGCATACACTGTACCAACTATACCAAGCAAATCATCGTGGAGAGCCCTCTAGTACGCCACTGTACCAACTATACCAAGCAAATCATCGTGGAGAGCCCTCTGGTATGCCACTGTACCAACTATACCAAGCAAATCATGGTGGAGGCCCTCTGGTGCGCCACTGTACCAACTATACTAAGCAAATCATCGTGAGAGCCCTCTGGTACTCCACTGTACCAACTATACTAAGCAAATCATGGTAGAGCCCTTTGGTACTCCACTGTACCAACTATACTAAACAAATCATCGTGGAGGCCCTTTGGTACTCCACTGTACCACCTATACTAAGCCAATCATCGTGAGAGCCCTTTGGTACTCCACTGTACCAACTATACTGATAAAATCATCGTGGAGAGCCCTTTGGTACTCACTGTACCACCTATACTAGCTATCTTAGTGTAGTTCATGAATTTTAAATGTCCCTTCTTGGATACTGTGATCATACTACCCAAAATACATTAAATAACGAGGTCCCAACACTGACCCTGTGGAACTCCACTAGTAACCTTAACCCATCATAATACCCATTTATTACAACCTCTGTCATGTATCAGTTGGTCATTTTATTAACCCATGCTATTATGTTACAGCAAAATCCCATGGAAGCTAATATCCCAACAAAGTGTGCCACCATGTCACATGCTTTAGAGATATCTAAAGATACCACAGTGACAGCTATGTTCCTGTCAAAGTTCTACTAACTGGTTCATGAAAATTGATCAGAATAGTGGTTCATCATCTAGAGTTTTGAAAAGCGGTGCTAAGCTGAATCCCATAGTCTATTAGCAGGCATAACATTCTCCATTTCCAGTTTGAAGTTTCTTCAAAGTTATAACTAAAAATGCCAATTTAAATGATCAAACACCTTTTCAGTTTCAAGCCAGCCGGTGGCACCGAGGGTTGAGGTGCTGGGCGCCACACCTCATGCTATGCGGTGACCTGGGTTTGGGAATGAGCCTGGGCGGCGGGGGTCAGCTGGGGGGAAGGAGGAGGAGGATTGGCGTCCCAATGGATGCTCTCCTCCTTCAAGGTGGGAGTGGGTTACTGGGCAGCAGACACACCCATAGCACTACTGCCGGTGGAACGCACGGACAATGGGAACCTGACTTTTGAATTGGGGAAGGGGAGGGTGCTTGACTATGGCATGCATCAGCACGCCGTCAGTGTGGATGTCAAAGCCCTTCGCACTGGCACCTTCAGGGATTGGGACCTACAAATCGGGGAAAATATGCAAAAAATCCCCAGACATCGTATACCATGATGCCAGATCCTGACACAGCAGGACCCGGTGAAGGAGCCAGAGGGGGTACAAAGCCCCACCCCCAGAGGGCCCAAGGCAAGTAAAAAAACAACTTCAGTTTCAGCTGTAATCACTAGCTTTGTATGTTTACTGTGCTCGATACCAGTTATACTGAGAAATTTCCTAATAGAGTCCTACAAGTGCCTAAGGGGAACAAAACCAGTTTGATCCAGGAGTATTAACTTTGACATTACATTGTTTATCCATGCTGTCGTCATTTTTGTAAACAATGTGACATCATTATTCAGCAACAAGATCGATCTACAGGACTCGTATCCTGCATTATCATTCCCTAATTTTGGAATCACTGTTCATTTAGCTTCAGACCAAGTTCCTGCATATCCCGCTCTAGTTCTTGTGTGCAGGCTGAAATAGTACACTGAAGCAAAGATGTCAATTCAGTATTTTTTTTTACTTTTTATTTATCGGTTATATGAAGTTACAGTAGATACTGCAATACATAAATGGAAAGAATTGAGATCATGAACCTCAGACTGTACGTACAGTACATTTAACAGAGGTCATATTATCTAAATAGAAAAACAATAAGTCCATACAGTGTGGAGACTGCCCGACATTAAGTATAAGAGTAATGTCTGGTTAGATTAGACTGAAGGTGCTTACACTCTACCATATCTATTTTAATCAGGCTAGAACACCAGCCTTTCCAACCCCTAGCAGGACTAACAGCTTGTGGAGGAGCTGGTAGACAAAGGAAATACCGACAGTTCATTTTGTAGGTGTCCCGGTCTCAGTCAAGCTGCTTTTCGAAACCTGCAGATCTACGTAGGACTAAACCACCCACCCTGCGGGTTATCAGGAGTTGTCCACAGGCTTCCTTTAATGTTCACAAACTGAGCAGAGTATTTATACACTGACTTTTAACCCTCTGCATTCCCCGGCCAATTTTTATAACATTTAAACCAAACAATTTATTGGAGCTGCAATTTGGCCCCTTAAACCAAACAAGATATCACAGCCCTCAACTAGTACTTCAAACTTACATTAATAGCTTGACTAAAGGAAGCAAAGCGGCAGCCAGATCTACCAAAAGAAAAGAAGCACTACCCAGGCAGTGCTAAGGTTTATTCATTGTGGGCTTTCACCCAGCACAAATATTAACAGCCGTGTCAGTCACAGTGAAGAGAAGAAACTCTACTGTTCACTCCATCATCCCTCATCTGAGACGACCACCAGTGGATTCTTCTTCTTTGCGAGGAGTTTTCCAGCAAAGTCAGATGTAGCTTTGGGATCCACAAAAATATACACCTTGGGTTGTGCGTGTTTCCAGCCGCGCTGGACAGGTGAGTTGCGCCTGGACACAATTTTGAAGAAGTTCCTTTTTAATCAGCTGTAGTTCTTTCTTCCAACCTGGAGTCTGAGCTGACAGGTCAGGGAAAAAAGCCAGGCGACTGCCCTCACACACAATATCCCCTTTTGAGCGCGATGCTTGTAATAGGGGTATCCAAGTCTCCAGAGATGATGGGGTAATAATAGCCCTGAGGGGTTTCTGAGTCAGATCCCCTCGTGGTCGTGGCCTTTGCGGTATAGCAAAAACCTAATTGCAACATTTGAGTCCTGAGGCAAGAGTTGTAGATCCTGAAAGATCATTCTGCTCACTGCATTGTGCAGATTGTTTTTCGGCGAATCTGGGAAGAAAGCCCACATTGGCCTGTCTCTGGGTGTTCTCCAGGGTTTGATTTTGCTTTTCAGGAAGTTAAAGTCCTGTACAAAGGCAGCGTTGCAGTCTGCCTGTCTGGTATTTGCAGCACTGAGCTCTTTTACGGCCTAAGTATTTTCGCAAGTTTAGCATTATTTTCAGTGGCGTAGCTTCAGCATAACACGTCTTTTATTAGTTTCCTCACCTGTGGCTTGTATCTTTGTGAGCACTGCCATAATCTGCTCTGATGGGAATTCCAGAGCCGCCAGACCGTTTTGTGAAGTTGGCCCTGATCCTTTATATGAGCCCGCAGGAGAAAGAAAGAGGTTCAAACTTTGGGACATGTGCTTGTTGTCTTTTGTCGGTCCCATTTTGCTCCTGGAAGTTTCATACAGGTGTTAGTACTTTTGGTTAAAAGTATTGCGAGGTTTCGTAAGGGTTTCAGATAGATTTAAAACGTCTATTAATAGAGCTGTGTTAGAAAGCTGCTGCCATCTTGCTGCTCCGCAGCGCCCCCATTCAATTCAGTCTTAAATGTCTTAAACATTGCCCCGTAAATCCATCAGGTCCAGCACCCTTCCATTTTTGAGAGATTTAATAGTCTCTGCCAGCTTTTCTGTTGGTACCAGAGCCTCTAACCGCTCGTTGACTTCCATAGTCAGTACTGGTAAAATAAGTTTATGTAGAAAGTCTTATGTTAGGTTTTGTATGCTTCACAATTTTCCATTTTACAGAGCTCAGTAAAGAAATTCTCAAACATTTCAAAATGCAGGTCAGGTGAGAGGTTACTGTACCTATCTTATTTTTAAGCTTAGGACTGTGTCTGTTGACCCTTTGTTTTCTCAGTCTAATAGCTAGCAATCTGCTATTCCTATTTCTTTGCACCCCTAATCCTCCACTGACCCCCAGCCCCATTGCGGTGTCCAGGTACTCACCTCAACCAATCTACACCAATGGCTTACCCCCCCCATGACAGGATGTCAACAGGAGGCTCCCCACCGCTGAAGGACTGGATCCGGATTGCTTGCCCCATGGCTTATCTCCCATGGCGGGGTCCAACGGCAGGGGTCACATGCCAACAGGATGGATCCGGTGTGGGAGAGGAGTCCTGCAGTCCGAGATGCAGGCTGCGGAATGCCGCCTTCATCCATTCTGTGACCAGCCTGTTTTGTCTAATTAGTCATGGCGGGACAGATGTGCTATGTCGTCCAGATGCCCCATGCATGCGACAGCCACCAACCTTCCAAACCCCATTACACCAGCACTGGTTGCTGACCCACAAGCCTCCGCTAGGGGTCAGACATGTTTTGGGACCTGCAACCCTCCCACTCCAGAGGAGGAGAGTAGTCCTCTGAGCGCTCAATTCCTCTCTCCCTAGCGAGCCCCCAGCAAACCGAATCCATCACCGAACCTGGATCGCCGGCATGGCAGCAGATGAGGCAAAATGGGTGCCTCTGCTCTCGGCACCACCGGGCCTGCTCCTGTGTCTGTTTTCATAGTACTTTTGATAGTTAAACCACAACGTGCCTTTCACTTTTGCACTAAGGTCAGGGTTCAAAATTCAGTTTCAGGTCCGAATTCCCACACAAGGTCTACCAAACTGGGGGAACCCACATTTTTTGGAGGGTGGGATAAACTTGGGGGGGGCCCAAAAAAAGTTTACATTTCATTTGCTGACATGCATGAATGTTAAAAATTGCGCTTAAAAATTTAGTGTCTTCTGTTTTTTTCTTCTTTTTCACCAATGTGCACTGTCTGATTGATGACAGATCTGATGCATGTCAGAGGCATTGACAGGACTTGATTCAGTTCATTTTTGTTTAAAAAAAAAATTTAAAGAGAGAGTAGGTCAGACTGAAGATAGCAAGCACAAACAGTCACTGAAAAAAAACAGAGGACCGAATGAATGAATATGCAAAACACTGGGCTAAAATAAACTTGACCATTCCTTAAACCTTGGCCCCTTAACACCTGCCTGGTGAGTGAGGACAAGGCCTGAAGCTATCATAAAAAACTAAGTTTATTTTCTTCTGTTCATTTTTCTCCACGTGTTTGCAGCTCTTTCAAAATCTACAGCTCCTCTATTTCTACCCAATACTGAGATCATCATTAAATTCTGTAAGTTTTTATTGTTCAGAGAGTTCCTGAATTTTTATTTGATTCGGTTCTGAGTACTGAAGCCACGTTCATACTCACCACTAGCGACTGGTATAACTACTGCAATCTGATCAATCTTTTCAAACTCTGGCAACACGTCCGGATGCTCTTTCAGTACAACTTCAGCAAATTGCTGGAATGACGGAGATTGATAGTAGTGATCTGAGACCATGATCTGTTAGTAAAATGAATTCCCTTTTGCAGATTCTGTAGATAGGTAAGAAAAGTTGAAGTGCTGCACAGTTTTATGTAGAGAATCTTTACCATAGGTATTGAGATCATCTGGCTGTTTTGCAACTGTGGCTTCTTGGGTTCTAAAATGGAGAAGTAGCTTATTATGTCTAAGTTTTCTTGGGGACATGTCTGTTCAGTTCATCAGTTAAAGCACTGATGTATCTGCTCTTTAAGTTATCAAAAGCTGGTCTCTGAATGTGAACATGAAGGGTTTATCACCTTTCTACTTACTGCCTTCAAGATCAGTATCGAAAAATGGTCCCTCTGATGGACCTGTACTGTAACCAGTGGTAGCACAGTAGAAATCGACACTATGGGACAAGATGTCCAGCATTACGTGTGAAAGAGCTACAAAATGAAACTGATGTACAGACAGCAACAGTCCTTTTGCCGTCGCTGTCTGGAGAACTGAATGAAGTCTTACAGTATGTTCTAATGCATTTTTAATGATGTAACAGCCCTGCGTACAGGGTACAACAGACCCTGTGCCATGCATGGACAGCCACTGAACTGCATGGGGCTGACAGTATTTCAGAACTAGTTCTTGCAGTTGTTTCTGTAGTTCATGCAATTTGTTACTTCTGATAGTGGAATTACTGAAGAAAATGAAAACAGACCTCAAGTCTCACTGATATTTTTTCACTTGTCCCACTAACTGAGCTCTATCATGGGTACACAAGTCCAAAAAAATGGGTTGTACAGTGTACTCCAGTCAACTGAGGCTTGTAATCAGTTCTTGATTTTTGTACTACACCTTGATGACAGCTAGTCACATCACTGATGCTCCAGCAGTACAGACAGCAGCAATAGTTTTTATTCTGCTGTAATGCCCTTGTCAGTCAGAAGTTGACAAAGTGCCTGGTAAATACTGTCAGACATTCCAGCAATAACATCTACGTTGCAATAAAAATGAGTATATAGAGTATTGCTGTCTATGTAGCATACGTAAACTATTAGTCTCTTGCTACTGCCAATGTTTGTGGACTCAACCACTATCAAGCTTATCACCAGGCTATTATTCACAGCAACGTCCAGCTTGTCCCCCACGGTCTGTGCAATGGTATCATGCACTGCAGCCAGTTCAGCCACATTCATGTTCCTGTAGGCGCTGCAAGCCTCCTCTCCTTTTAAGTCTTTAATGAATGGACACTATTTCCTTGAGAAACTGAACAGGTCTGACAAACGCTGTGTTAGGTAGTTCATTTTCAGCAATACGTAATACACGATTCTCAGAAGCCCTTTAAGATGCTCGGCACTCTGTGTAGTAGCTTTATCTATTGCCTTTACAATTGCCTGATGGTTCGATTCAGTTTCCATTTGTATTTTAATGCTTTAAAGGAAAACAGTGGAAATTAGGGGGCTCCCGCCCGTGAAAGGCTTACCCTCCAGTTTAGCTTTATACAGTAAAAGCAGTGTTTTTCTCACGCCACAACCGAGTTTATTTTATTTTCGAAAAGTCCATGACCCAGAAATATGGCAGATGCTTTGTGGGGGGTCTCCATTAATTGTAATGGTGTGTTGCCACACCTCTCGCTACAATACATCAAAAATGCCGCTTTTACTGGATAAAGTTAAACTGGAGGGTAAGCCATTCGGGCCGGAAGCCCCCCTAATTTGGACTGTTTTCCTTTAATATGAGCAGTGCTACCGGAATGTCTTGTTAGGGTCAATTTTCATAAGAAGTGCTTTTAAAAGGAATGGATGCACAAGACTTACAAACAAAACAACTAATCTGACCACTGTCTTTGGCCTTGTCCTCACTTGACATGCTGTTGAAACCATTTTGAAACCGTAACCAGGCTTACCGTTACAGGGCATCACACTTAAATTCCGCTGGTAGGTCAGTGTTCCAGTTGTGCCCTATTTGTGTCCGCACAGCTTTGCAACCGTGGACTGTAAGCGTAGTTGTGAAGCGTGTACACCTCGGCGTCTTGCCATCCATCCCACAATGCAAAGACCGACAGACACCACAAGGACAAACATGCTACTGCTCTCCTGTCCACATCTGAGCAGGTAAGGGTGCTAAAAATGTAGACGTTACAGAACCGTGCTACAACTCTGAAACTATCAGGGTTGAAGCACGTTTTTGTACATGGTTCAATACCAGTGCGGACGCAAACCATTTGGTTACAGACCTTCCCACCCCTTTCATTTGTTTCCCCACATGTCAATTTTCATCTTTCTTGCAAAAGTTTAAATTTTTTTTTCTGTATTTTTATTCTTTTATAATAAATCTAACTTTTCTTGGGACACAGTCAAACCCAGGTACCGGACATTCCCACCCCTCAGTTTCCCCTATACATTTGCTCACTCTCCTGCTTGCTGATGCAGTCCACCTCCTCCTCACAGCTGCCCACCCGCTTCTGATCCCCCAGCCTGAAGCCGCCGACTTAGGGAGTAAGGTACTGTTTTCCTGGAGCTCGGCTCCTTCAAATTTGGCCGCCTCACTTGTGGCTTCCAGAGCCTTGGCTACCTGGACCACAGGCTCCCATTTGATTGGCCCACGGAGCTCAACTCAATCAACTGAATTCGCACCAATGGGCCACCACAAATTTGGCTGTGTGTGTGTGCCCAGGACTAGCCCTACCATTTTAGACAGTATCTGAAATGTTTTTTGTAATGTTTTCTCTTTTTAACTGCCCAAACTTAAAGCTGATTTTTCTACCTGCCTGAATCTCCTGCTTGTACCTCCTGCCTTTGACTGTCCACCCCCACTAAACCATAACAGAATTCCATTTTTCTCTATTACGTCCCTTCCTTATTTTCTTAAATCACATTTTCCACTTTCCTGCCTGCATTCTTCTCTCTCCACCCCCCGCTTTAATCTAAGCAGCTCAAACTTAACATGACTGCTCTGCCCTCCTACCCATTTGGCCATGGCACCACATCCTGCCCCCTGCTGTCCTTCCTCTACTCCTGCTAGCTGAAAACTATGCCCACTGCTTCCCACCTCTGTTTAAACTAATCCACTCTTTCTTCTTCTTCTTCCCTAGGATCTCAGACCCTGACCGGGCTCACTGTCCTGCTTGGTGGTGCGGTTTGGTTCCTTCTCACAGCTGCCTGCCCACCTCTGATCCTCCAGCCTGAAGCCGCCGACTCAAGGAGTAAGGTACAGATTTCCTGGAGCTTGGCTTCTTCAAATTCGGCCACCTCACTTGCGGCTTCCAGTGGATTGGCCACCTGGACCACAGGCTCCCATTTGAATGGCCCATGGAGCTCGGCTCAACCAACTGAATTCACAGCAATGGGCTTGCACAAATTTGGCTGTGTGTATGCCCGGGACTGATGGCCACCTGGCCCTTCACCTAATTTTCTGCTGTATATCTCCATCTGGATTTTTGGTCCACCAACCCCCCCGACACTCTTTAAATCCATGTTCTTTCACTGAGATCGCTGCCCCTTCTTCCTGATACGTCCGTGTTTTTCACGGGTGTTACACTCTCTCTTAAAGCAGCATTTCACTTCAATACCAGCGTCCGAACCATCTTAGAACACTCCCTAATTCTTGTATCTTTTACTTTTTACTGTATCAGCCATTCCAAGCACAAAAGTATACAGCCCTATGCTTCTTCAATCATCCTCTTAGTGCTTGCCATACTTCTGCTGCTCACCATCTTACTAAATCCAAGGGACATCATACCTTTATGCAGAAGGCCCCCCTAACTCTATATCTGCTCCTGCCATGTCAATATTTATTGGGTGTAAGCGAATGAATATGCTGATCTCATCCGCTCCGGGCACCAGCAACCCATACACCCCCTACTATTGATAAGATCCCACTTTCTTGTATAGCTGGAAAGCAATCTCCTTCCTGGCATTCTAGAAACATAGAAACATAGAAACATAGAAGTTGACGGCAGATAAGGACCGCAAGGCCCATCCAGTCTGCCCATACCATATCTTCTAGTACACAAGTACTAAAGCTTCTGAAACTGCAGGCAACAAGAATCATCTGGTTACTACTGCTTATATTGGGCAACATACTGTACATCCAAATCCTGGCCCAAGACCTATGGACGCCGATCCCTCAGAGAAGCCAGGCACTATTTAATTTGTCTCAATCAATATCTGCAGCCTCCTGCCAAAATTTGATTCGTTGGAAGCCTGGGTTGCGCAGCATAACCCGGATGACTTGTCTGTGGCTGAGACCTGGCTCATGCCAAGGACCGCTGACACTGAAATCCAGCTCCCAGGCTACAACTCCTTCCGGCCAGACAGGCTGAGTAAAAGGAGTGGTGGCTGTATAATTTATGTAAAAAAACACCTACAGGGTAGGGTCCTACCTCAATTACAAACTGGGAAAAATGTCCAAATACTGCGGTGGCTTGAATCCCGGAGCACAAGGCAAGGGCTTGACTCTTTTTTTAACTCTTTATTTATCCACCTCCCTACCTCAGTGTCACTCCTTGGACTGCTCATACCCTTCTGTGCCACGCTCAGGATCTGCCCCTAGAGTGCTTCTCTCACCCTCCTATCTGCACTGAGGGTCTGTCCAGGTGAATTGTGGTCTTGGGTGGAGCCGTCTTCATCTAGGACCACCGAGGGGCTTATCCGTTTTTCTGTGCTCCCCTCAACCCCGCCCCCTGGGACGCCGGCGCAAGGACGTACGTCCAGAGAGGCGACATGCTGACGCACGTCTCTCTCAAGCGCCCGACAGCCCCTCCCGACTCTGTGAACGAGCTGCCAGTTCCCTTGACAGCCCGTGTTCCCACCGCTCTCTTTAGGGTGTCGGATGCATATAGCACCCTGGTATCCCACCCCTGAGGAGAGAGCATCTGTTGGGATGTCAATCCTCCCTCCCATGAGCCCTTGACCCAGTCCGTTCCTGAACCCGGGTCACGGGCGTGGGCGCGGTGTGGCGTCAGCGCCTCAACCCTCAGCGCCACCGGGCCGGCTCAAGGGTTTAACTCTTATCTCTGTTTACATCCCTTCTACGGAGCAAGCTGAAGGTTTTAAAGTGCTCCATGAATAACTTGCTGACCTCCCCACTACTACCGAAGTACTTGTGCAGGGGGACTTTAATATTAACTGGTTATCTCATGACTCTGCTCACTACAAGGACGCCAATTCCTCAATCAGTATCCACCAACTAGTGTATTTTCCCACCCGCACAAACTATCGAACTGGGACTAGCACCCTGTTAGACTGGTGGATAACAAATCACCCAGACTGGATCATGCACTTTGCCGTGCTCCCAGATTCAATAAGTGATCAGGCCCCCATCCTCTTCTCATGGACCAACATAGCTGCGGAACTCCTGGCTAATGTAAAGACAACCCGTATCCTAACAAAAGGACTTCTAGGATCCCTAAAACAACATCTTGTACAGCAGAACTGGTCTACTATCTTTACTGCCACGGATATTGATGCTGCCTTGGAAAGCTTTATCAATATTTTCAATGCCGCCTGTGATATTTACGCCCCTAAAGCCAAGAGGAAAGTCAAAGGAACACATAAGTCTTGGATATCTCCGCTCCCCCTGGAACAATTATAAGCTAGATACAACCTGTGGCACAGGTATAAAAGCACGGGGTCTCCCTCAGACCTACAAAACTATAAGATGGCCTGGAATAAATGTACTTAAGCCAGCCGCCAGGCTAAGGCTAACCACTTCAAGTCTGAGACAGAGAGCTCCAAGGGTGACAGCTGCAAAATCTGGCGAAACAGTAAAATTAACTGGGAAACAGGACTATTCGGCACCGACCATCTTGAACCTAAGCAGTACCATTACCCAGGATCAAAAAACCATAGCTAATGTATTCAACAAAGCATTTACTGATCTCAGCGGGGTGCTCCCACCTGACTTCCTTAACCCAGCCAATAGTGATGTAATGCCCACCCCTAACTCCTCGCCTCTAAATCCAACCCCCATTCTACCTAAGGGTTACCACAAAACTGGAAGTAAAAAATACCCTTCAGAAGTGTTAAGTAAAACCAGGCATAGTGGTGATGGCCTAGACCTGAAATTGATTTCCCTTACCCTGGATGGTACAGGGTCATTATGTCACACGACATAATACCGCATGGCACAATCGTGCTGCGTGATTGATGCCATGAGGCATATATCTTTGTTCTGTGGGCGCTGTGCCCCACACTTTCGCATAGGCTGCGCTCGGATCCCCCACTAAAGATTCTCAACCCGGGGTCCAACTTGAGGCGCATAAAGTTCGGTTCACTCATAATGTCAGACGCTATTATGTGGAGCGACATTATGACCCGTATGACCCTGGATGAGCTACTGGCGCCCTTGACAATAATACTCAACCTCTCCCTCATATCTGGAAAATTCCCTACACTTTGGAAAGCCGCGAGTTATAACCCTTGTTTTCAAAGGTGGTGAAAAGACAAGTCACGCAAACTACCGGCCAATTTCAATTCTCCCGCCGATCTCCAAAGTTCTCGAAATGATAGTTTATGATCAACTTGTAGATCACCTTGACAAATATCAACTGCTGTGTCAACAGCAGCATGGTTTTAGAAAACTTCATATCACTACTACTGCATTTCTTAACTTTATGGGGTATATTCATGATGCTTTTGATCATGGGCACTTGGTGGGTGCTACCTTCATAGACCTCACCAAGACCTTCTGCACAGTCAACCACAAACTCTTCCTGTCTCAGTTCAGTGTCATAGGTGTATCTCCTAACACACTGTGCTGGTTTAGGAGTTATCTCTCCGGGCATCAACAGCAAGCAAAAATTTCTGACACCCTCTCAGATACTCTACGCATGACCACAGGAGTCCCCCAAGATTCCATCCTGGGTCCACTGCTGTTCAGCCTCTTCCTAAATCAACTCCCACTAGTATGTCAACATAAAATCCTCCTCTATGCGGACGATGCAGTTATTTACACTAGCCACCTTGACCGGTACCCCATCAAGTGAGCGCTACCAGAATAGCGCCGCATTATACGACGATAGTCTGGTAAGCGCTCACACAGAGAGCAACTGGGAATTTACAGTGCTTGCTATAAGCACTCCCCTAGTCACTGTCCAGGGTGCTGATGCATCACAAGGGCACCAGAATCCAGAAGGCCAGCCAAGCTGCTCTCATAGCATTGAGGACTGGGGTATCGAGCAGCTTAGCCAGCACTACTGGAGGCCTGAGTTCTAATTCTGGTCTCCAAGCTTTTAGCATTCCTCAGGACTTACATTTATTTTTACATGGGACCATAAGGGCCCCATGAATTTAACTTTCCCAGGATCCGCTCCCTCAGATTAAGAATCCTAACTGGGGGTGAAGGGAAGACCACCCGCAAAAAAAAAAAAGGCCCCACGTTTTTACACGTACTGCTGGCCGATGCTATTGTTGTCAGCACTGTTTGGACCCAATGCCACCCTGAGCATGTCTCCCTTGAAGAGTGGCTATAGTGTGACTTCAAACATTTTCAGGACTGGTTCTGTAATGCAAGGTTGCTTTAAATTACCAAAAAAACAAAATCCATGCTCTTTGCCTCAACCCGCAGTTGACACAAGTCCTCCAAGTTAACCATAAGAAACAAGCAGAGCGAAGCCATCAAAATGATCCAGAACTTCAAATATCTCGGAATCACCATGGATAGTTCTCTTTCCTACACTTCTCATGTTGACATTGTTGCCAGGTCTGCCAATCGAAAACTCGGTCTGCTATAAGCAGCTCTTCAACTTGCTAGTACTAGCTCAGTCTTATCTGTATTAGAATATGGCCTTGTTATTTACCTAAAACATACTGCTACCACCTTGAACAAAGCCTGCAGATTACTCCTTTGCACCCCACGTCCAACTCACACCTGTCACCTTTATTCTCAATCGGGATGGTTAGAGCTGGAAAAAAGAATTTGCTATCAGGTTTGTCTCTTAACCAAAAAGACCTCCCTAGACCTGCTGCCACCCGGCGTACATTCCTTTTCTCTGCCCAGCAGAATCAGCAAGGCTGACTACAGCATCACATAGCAACCAGTTCAGAGTCCCTTTCCGCTGAACCTCGCAGTCAAGGACCCTTGAGGTTACCGGGCTCCCTCTGGTTTAACAACCTACCAAGTGATCTGCTTGGTCCCTTTAAATGTAAAGTGGTCCTTTAAATGTAAGCTCTGTTCTCTTCTTAAAGGGACACTGTCAACCTGTTTTTAGTCATAGAATTTCCAGTTAAAACCTACATTTTATGATTGTTTATCTTCTGTAACATTCATTGATGTTGCTGTTTGTTTTGCCTGTCTCCTTGTTTAGTAGAACTGAAATGTATGCTAATGTATATTTATAAACAACAATGTTTTGTTTACAATCACGGATCTGTTCTTACTTCATACTTACTGAACATTAGAAACACCCCCAAACAGTGCAGTAACTCATGACACAATAGTCTCCTAAACTCTCACTGCATCATGAGGGGTTAGACTGTGTTGTGTGTGTTCCCATGTCCAGGAAAGATGCAACTGGAGCTGATCGAGGAATGCAAACAAACATGTGTTTGTATGGTAACACCAGTATGGGGGCAGTCTGTTTTCACTTTTTTTTTTAAAGAAATAAAGAGACAGAGTCAAACTACCAGCTACATCAGCAATCTTTACAGAATGTTAGCAATCATAAAATGTGTTGTTTTTTTTAAACTAGGGACACTTTAAGACCTAAGGGGGTTGACAGTGTCCCTTTAAGGAGCAAAGGCAGTGCTCCTGCTTCCAATGACCTGGTCCCTTCACCACAGGTCTTTTGCCACCGCTGAATACTGCCCTTATTGCAATCCCCAACTGGCAACTTCCTCACTACTCCCTCCCGCCCTCTAACCACCACCCCTACCCATTCCCCCAACATCCTCCTTTTTGTCTACCTCCCACCTCTTTTCGTCCTTACCCTCTTCTCAGCAAAAGTTAACCAGTAACCCTGGTTTCCTGCACCATTTCACTCTTTCATTTCTCTCACTTTTCACAATGTCTTACCTTTACGTTTCTCCTCTTAGTTCCCAAATTTCACCTGAAATCTTTTACTTTATTACACACTATTGTCATTTTCTGCACCTTGTTGACAGGTGCTACTATTGTTAGCTCGTACTTGCTCACTTTACTGTTGTACTTTCAGTGTAATATGCCTGTCTCACCCTGATGTGGCACCTATGTAAATGTGCTTACAGTTCATGGGCTGTAATCTGAGATTCAATAAATAAATACATTTGTTTTCTGGCAGCAACTGCTTTGCAGTTGGTCCAGTTCCCTCCTTCAGGAACCAAGATTTTTTTTATTTTACCCAGGCATGCTCCATCTTCTTCTCTGGACCCAGGGCCACTCTATCTACTTGTGAATGACAAGAGAAGGTCGGGCAACTGTTTTTGTTTTTTGTTGTTGCTGTTGTTACTGCAGCTGTTAGTGTTACCTCCTTACCTAGTCTACCCCCAAAATTATTTTTTCTCTCCCAGGCACCCTCATTTCACTTAGCTTTAGATTTTTTATAACAGTTTTGTTTGAGCCAAAAACAAATGCTCATTTTATTTATATGTCACTCACCAGACTTTTCAGCTCAGTATTTCGTGCTTTCATTTATTCGGCTGCTTCTCAGTGACTGCCATGTCATATCAAGTCTGAGCCTGCTGAATCACTTATTTTTTTCGGTTTTTCTGTAGTTTTCATCAGTGGTCACCAGGTGACCCACTGTTCTTGGCTGCCGAAGGCCTCAGCCGTGCCCTCCATTTCACAGCACCAACACTGTGTCTCTTTTCTTCGTTAATCTATTTTGTTTTGTTAAATTGTTTCCGACTGTAAGCAGTGGGTCTGACCCTCTCACCGCCACCACTGTTGCCAAGAGTCATCCTCAACACCATCTCTCCGCTCCCTTCCTTGTCTGACTCCTCAGCTCTTCCCTCAACCTGCACTCCTCGCTCGGGATGGTGTCTCCTGCTCGTGATGCCACCTCCCTCTCCAGTCTCCACATGCATCAGTCTCGTGAGGGCAGTAGAAGGGCAAGAGAGATGTGCGTACTAAGCCACCAGGGAGTTTAATGTAGGTGCACACACTGGACCACCAGGGATTCCAGGAGTTGCATGGAGCCAAAAAAAAAAAAGGGCAGTCAATGGCAAAGTGCCACAAAAGGCGCTCTCTGACACTTTGCCATTGTGTTATGAGGGTGCTGCATGTGTGTTTGGGATTGTCCAGCGTGGAGAGATCCAGAATTTGGATGGAAGGCTAAAAACAGCAAGAATTGTGCAATCCCCTTCTGAATTTTAAGCCCTGAAGGCGTTCTAATAATTCTTGTTTAGTTTTAGCTAATTAGGCATATACCTCTGCAGTCGGATTTTGTTTGTGTGACACTTCAAGTTTATCAATTAACTGAAGTTTCCAGCTGTCATTTTGAAAGATGCATATGGCGTTATATACCCTCAAAGCACCATCTTAAGTTTGTCCCATATATGCTGTATATACTTGCCTATAAGTTGATCTAGCATATAGGTTGACTCCCTTTACAGACCAGTTACTCACCATAACAGTACATCTTCAAGAGAATCTCTTCCATTGGGCCACACCTTCAGAACGGTAAGCCGTTGGTGTCAGAACCACTCAGAAGTTTTGCTAGCTGGGGGATGCCCACGATGACCTGCAACATCAGCGCCGATAAAACGGCAGTCCCCTTGCTCCTCAGTTACCTGCTGGAGACAAGCTTGGAGAGACTCTTACCATGAGGAACCAGGAGATCAAACCAGTATCGGGCACACAAGGAAATGCATGGGACTGGAAATATAGTACACACGAGGCACTCTTGCACACCTCTAGACAAGGCAGTGGACAGACTTGTCAGCTTATATCTCAGAAAGAGGGAACGAGGGTGGGAGCACTGTGACCCAGTGGAAGAGATTCTCTCAAAGATCTATTATTACAGTGAGTAACTACTCTATTTTCATCAAGGATATCCCTTCCATTGGGCCACACCACTGGAATGATTCCCAAGCAGTACACAGTACCCAGGGAGGATGGCAAAGTCCAATAGACAATCAGGACAGAAGGCTCTGCAGAACAGCAAGGCCAAAGCCAGCACGTCTGCACGAGATGCTGTCTAGACTGTAGTGCATATGAAAGTACGTGCAATGCCAGTGCTCCCCAACTGATTTGGCATTTTCCCTGTAACAACAGGGCAATTTTCCTGTTTTTCTGTAGATTATGTTACTTCCTATGGAAGCCAAATTGCTCCGTTTTCCTATATAACTAATGCAAGTCTATGGGAAGAATTTCCCTATAGATGATTCCTAATCCATGTAAAATACGGGAATCCCTGCAGTGCTCCATGTGGCATCAACACAAACATCAGCTGCAGAAACATTCTGAAAGCAGACAACAGAAGAGGCTATACCACGTGTAGACTGGCTACGTGCACACCAGGAAGTTCCAAACCGTACTTCCTATAACAAAATTCAATGCAGTGAGTCAGCCATTTGGGCAGTCATTGTTTTGTTTAGTGACTGATGCACACTCTCTCCCGGGGTGAACGAGACAAAACTCTGAGAGGACTTTCTGCAATCCTTAGTGTGATCTAGATAAAACGGTAGTGTTCTCTGTACATCAGTCATATGGAGCAATGCCTCACCTTTGTCAGCATACTCAGGATAATACACTGGTAGGTTTATGGCCTGATTCTGCATGAAGTCAGAAATCACTTTGTGCAAAAAACATGGATTAGTATGCAAGGTCACTCCATCCTTGTAAAAAAAAACAGGCAAGGGGGCTCATGCATGAAGGCCTGAATTTCAGAGATCCTTCAGGCAGAAGTTACAGCAACCAGAAAAAGAGCCTTCCAAGAAAGGAAGCACAGCTCACAAGCTGCAGCAGGCTCAAACAGAACCAATGTCAATTATTCAAGAATGAAATTAAAGAGCTAGTGTACAGCCTGGAATGAACAGTAACTTTCAGAAGTAGTCGGCTATTACATCTTATGTCTGACATCTTTTTTTCCTTTTCTGTTTTGCTAATTAGAAGATTTTTCACCGGACAGTTCTAGGTGTGATGCGTGGAACAGCACTCCACCTGGAGGCTGACATAGTCAGATCTATTCCTCCCTCTACATCATCAGTGTTGTGGCCTCACTGTCTGTGACATCACTAGTAACCAATAAGAGCCAGTCTCCTGCTGCTTGACTGGTAACTTGTGACACGTGTTGCCAATCAGGCAGAAGGGCTCGTGATGTCACAGTGAATGAGGTGCGGTCACATGCTGATGATGTACTGATAGGAACAGAACTAGTTACATCTCCTTCCAGGTAAAGCACTTCTTTTCACATTACACCCAATATTATTAGGTAGAAATCCATCGAATAAGCAAAAAAAAAAAAAAAAACACTTGAGAAATAAAAAGAAATAAAGCACTACTTCTAAAACTTTCAAAAATTTCTCTGCTTTTTTTTGCACTAGTACTCTTTTAGGTCCAAAGGCAGAACCAGTTTACGAATTGGGAGACACATATGCAAGATACCCTTAAGGAATGTACTGGATACTTCTCATTGTGCCCCCATGTGTGCGGCAATAGGGGCATGAAAAGCAAACGTGGCACCCAAGTGGACCTTAGTGGATGAGTACAACAGACTGGAATCTGATAAAGACAGGAAGTATGTCAGTACAGTATTGATAGGACACAAACAGGTCTTCAGAACAGGAAGCACACCATATGGAAAAATGCTTCCACTTCAGTGAATAGGTGTGTCTTGTGGAAAGCTTCCTAGTTGCCAGCAAGACATCAGCTCCCTGAGGAAAAAACCCAAAACGTGAGATGTCTATATCCTCAGGAGCCATGTGTGCAGGTGCAGGGATTGTAGGTCCACGTAGACCACAGATCCCCTGTCCTGTGACAGGAGACATGAACACAGGGGCAGTTGAACAGGAGGTTCTAATGCTAGATGCTATAGCAGGGAACACTGTATCTGGCAAGCACAGAAGACAGCCACTAGCATTAGGGAGGCCCATTCTGCCTGTGGTTTGAACAGAACCCCCTGAATGAGAGGGATTAGAGGGAATGCATAAAGGAACCTCTCTTTTCAGGAGAGAGGCAACGCATCTAACGGAAAAACTCCAGGTCCTGGAGCGAACAAGCAGACATGCCACAGTTTTGTGTTTTGTGGTGTTACATGAGGCCCCTGCACCCTAACTGGTACCCCCAGAGGTACACCGTGATATACTGTATACAATATGCACGACATTGCTAAGGCATTTTCAGATTCTAAAGATAAAATTAACACACTCATTGCACAGAACAATGAAGAAGCAAATAAGCAATACATTGCCCGTAAGATATTATGCTCAGCCTATGGCTCTTACATTATCACTACCATCAACAATCTCTTCTGTGATCTACAATCTGGAAGAATCCCTGATATTATACATGACAGACATATCTCTAAATGGTATTGTCCTCAGTGCAAATCATCTGTGTTGCCATGTGTATGCTACAGACTCTAACCATTCCAATTTCTACTGCTAGGAATTTGGGTTTTGTGACCAGGTACCCTAATAGTGGTCCATGTTTTACTTCTAAGAAATGTTCCATTAAGGATAATATGTTTGTTTCCTCCAATTGATGTCTTCTTTGGGCCTCACACAGGTGGTTTCCACTGCTACACATAAATCTGGACACTCCTTAGACTTAGTCTTCCTTCTAGGAATCAACGCATCCGACATGGGGTGGAACCAATCGCCTGGTCTGATCATTACACCACGAGGTTCAATTTTGCACCCCGAGAAGACCAGCCCCTGTGGAGATGGTCAGGTACTGCCCATTACGGAATGTTACTCCACAAGGTCTAGCGGCGGTCCTTGACCTATCATCCTTCGTGTCGGTGAGCAGTAGTCCAGAAGCACTGGTTTTGGCCTATAATAAGGCCATCATGACGGCCCTGGATTCTATTGCTCCTGTTAGTGCGCCCCTATCCCTTCGCCCGGATCCCCATGGTTTGACGGGACCTTGAGGAGATGCGGAGACAGGGCTTAAGGTTAGAGCCGTCATTACGCAGGGTCCGCCTCGATGCCGACCACTCTAGATTGATAGAACATTATGTTAGCTATCAATCTGCAATCCCATAAGAAGGCAGAATTCCTGTCCAGGGAGATTGCAGTTGCTCAGAATCGACCGGCTCAGCTGTTTCAAACTGTGAGACCAGACTGTGCAACCCAGCCTGCCTGCAAGTTTGGAAAGCTTTTACGCAAGTAGAGTGCGATGAGCTCGCTCTATACTTTGCAACTAAAGTGACTGACATCAGGGCGAACCTGTGTCCGGCAACCTCTAAGGGTGATGCTGTTGGACAGCGTGGGATCACAGTGCCCCAATTCTCCTGGAGTTCCTTTCATCGACTTGAGCGCGTGGACATTATGAGGATCGTCCATATTATGCGTCCCACAAGTTGTAGTTTGGATCCCGGACCGACTCCCTTATTTTGGGCTGTTCAGATATCATCGGTCCGGTCCTGGCAAATAGTCTGGTGCTCCTTGGAGTCAGGTGAGTTTTCTTGCTCCCTGAAAGAGGCAGTGGTGACTCCTCTTTTGAAGAAAGCTTCCTTGGACCCAGACTGTTTTCAAACTACCGCCTATCTCTAACCTCCCTTTAGGGAAGGTTATTGAGAAGGTTGTAGCTGTCCAACTGGATGACCATTTAACCATCCATAATGTCTCTGAATCCTTCCAATCTGGCTTCCGGAAAAGACACAGCACCGAGACTGCGCTGGTTCGGGTGTTAAATGATCTTCTGATGGCGAGGGATCAGAAGAGACGCTCCATTCTTGTTCTTCTTGATCTCTCTGCAGCTTTTGACACTGTGGACCACATGGTGTTATTAGCTCGCCTGAGGCAAATTTGTGGAATGTCTGGAACTGTTCTTCAATGGTTCACGTCATTCCTCACCGGGAGATCACAAAGAGTTGTGTCAGGAATTTTTTCCTCTGACCCAATTTCTTTGTTGTGTGGAGTGCCTCAGGGATCTGTGCTGTCACCCATGTTGTTTGCAGTGTATATGCTGCCCCTCGGAAGTATCATTAGACGATATGGGCTGAGGTTTCACTGCTATGCAGATGATACCCAGCTATATCTGTCCTTTGCATCCAACCAGGATGGATCTCTCTCGGTGTTTAACAACTGTCTGGGGGAGATCCAAGACTGGATGGATTCTAGTTGGCTAAAGTTGAACTCGGAGAAAACAGAGGTTCTGGTAGTGGACCCAGGTGGTGGGATTGCGAGGCGTGCTGGCGCACCATCAGAATTTTCCTTGGTGGTGTGTCTCTCTCCCATCCTCAGAGCGGTGCGTAACCTTGGGTTTATTCTTGACGACAGGCTGACCCTTAAATCCCAGGTGTCAGCCGCTGTCAAGACTTCCTTTTATCATCTTAGGAACATTGCCAGGGTTAGACACCTTGTTCCATCTGACTCCTTGTCAACGTTGGTCCACGCTTTTGTATCTTCGCGCCTGGACTACTGCAACGCCCTTTACTTTGGGCTTTCTGGGGTTGAAATCCGTTGCCGACAGCTGGTGCAGAATGCTGCAGCCCGGGTGTTGACTGGGACAAGTAGGTCCTGTCATATCACTCCTGTGCTGCGCGAACTGCACTGGCTTCCTATGCTGTGGTGGATCACCTTTAAAGTCATTTTATTGACTTTTAAAGCCCTTCACGATCAGGGTCCAGCCTATCTGAAAGACCTCCTGGTTCCTTACTGCCCTGACCAATCACTCCGCTCGGCCGACATGGGGTTGTTAGAGATCCCAAGAGTGAGCCTAAAATCCTCTGGCAGCAGAGCATTTTCGCATGCTGCACCCACTCTTTGGAATTCTCTACCATGCCGGTTACGGCAGTGCACCTCCGTGGAGTTATTCAAGAAAGATTTGAAAACGTATTTATGGAATATGGCCTTCTCAGATAATTAAGTTATTTGATTATATTTGGATTTTATTATAAATTTGTTATTATGGTGATATGTTGATCTTTTTATGGATGTTTTTATGACTTTTATTTAGAGATTTGAACTTGTTTTTAAAACTGTTCAGCACCTTGATATACTGAAAGGTGCTATACAAATAAAATTATTATTATTATTGTGTCTTTCACTGTTTCTTTACCACGTTTTGATCCTACTACAGCTATCTTTGATAAACTCGCATCTGTACACTCCATTGGGCACCTTGATGAAGACATCTACAGAGAACGTCTTGATTTGCCTCCTCTTTTGGTTTTCCATCCTCTTCTGGATGCGTGGGTCTCGCCGCACACAAACTGCTGTGCGAAGAAAGGGTATATTTATTTGTGTCAATGTGACGTATTTGATGTTATTAAACCAGTATGTGGCTATTCCCCAGACAGTATCAAATGGTCATTTTCCATGGATGCTGATATCACCACTAATGGCACAGAATACCAAGACTCAACATCTGCTCCAGACGATTCCAAGTCATACCAGTCTTACCGGGAGGCGATTCACCGCCTGTCAACACGGATTTCAAAACACACTTATACTTGCCCAGTACAGTTGCAAAAATGGAGACTGCGTACAGTGAAAATACAATATAATTCAGATGGTGAATATTGTGTTGTTACTAATTATAAGTCATACACCTATGCAGGGATTTATTTAACTCTAAAAATTGATTAGCGTTTTGTTCATAAAAGTGCTAAATCTTTGTGAAAATGCCTAGCTCTTGCCTCACTGTGTTTAATAAACACAGCACTTCTAGAAAATCTATATAAATACTTTCTGCACAGTTAGTATAGTCCCAAGAAAAAAACTGCTAATCAATTATTTAAAACCCTACTATGGTTTAAAGACATGTTCTATTGATAGCTCTAACTTTTGCTTCATGCCTCATCAAAAAACAGTTATTACCCCCATCCCCATCATGAACGCTGACATCATTGATGGTAACCCTGATTATCTGCTTACTCTGTCAGAGTATTTACCTTACTTTAATGTACACATTGATCCTCTCACTTTGAAATTAAAATCACTTTTAGAAAGAAAAGACACCCATCTCATCCGCATCAGTAATAATATTTCCAAAGCTAACAAAGCTGTCCTTGCACTTATTAATGATGGCGACATGAATAGTGCTCTTACTAACACTTGGTTAGAGATTACCTTTAAATGTTTTGTTATCATACAAGCATTTTTGATAGTTGTTCTCATTATTATGCTTTGCTGCCTATGGCACACATTAACCACCAATGTGAGCAGCTGGGTTCCTTTACAAGGGCTGCCTGCGTCGCATCTGTAAATGACCCCTGCTCCCTACCCACTTCCTTACTCTTGCTGTGTTGCCCCTTATGAGGCAACAAGGGGGGGGTGAATGTTACACGAGTTCCCTTCACCCTAATTGGTACCCCCAGAGGTACACCGCAGACAGTCAGCATTTAGGCATATGTTATACTAACATGTAGGGCATAGGGCATCTACCGTATAAGAGCAGATGTCAGGATATGCATGCACATTATTGTTATACACTTTACTTTCCAATATTCACATGTATTTCTTGCTTACAAGATGTCAGGACATATGTGTCCTTGTATTGATTATGATATATGAGTCAGCATTGCCATCTTCTGATGATTTGTATTATTACATGGCTATGTACAAAATGTACCTCTTTGTTTCTACAAAGTGATGGCTACTACAAAATTGTATAATGTTATCTTTGACTGAGGAGCCACCTCTAATTTAGCCAACAGGGCTCATCTCTTTTACTAGAAATGTTTCTATCTTACAGTAACCATGGTAATTATCGTAGGTATATAATGTAAGATATTACGTCTTCTACCTCGGAGACCCCAGGAGACACGGAGATTCCTCGGTATAGAGCGTAGCATTGGCTCCCAGTTCCTATTGGTAAGAACTGCTTAGAGCAACTGTGATTATCCTTTTGGTAGTAATAAACAAGCTTTATTACTCTTCATAGCGATGTCTGTGATTCCTTGCATGCCCATTCTTGCCAAGAACCTGAGAGTGGGGTTTAGACCTCCTGACAGTGGGGATGCAAAAGGTTCAACTACAGACAACCCGTTTTGTGAAGAGGTCATTTACTATGGAGGTCAGCAGTTCCCACTTGTACACCTGAGACTGGGACTGACTTGGCATGTCTGTCAAGACATTTTGGACCCCTGGGTGAAACACAGCTGTTAACTGAAGGTTGTGAGACAGTGCTTAGTGCCATATCCTCATTGCTTCCCTGCAGAGAGGGTAAGAAAGACTGCCTCCTTGCTTATTAACACAGTGCATCACACTGACGTGGTCTATCTTTATCAACAGGAAGCTTGGACTGAGGTTTACTGTGAATGCCTGAAGACCAAGAAGAACAGCTTCATCTCCAGAACATTGATGTGGAGATCCAAGTCTCAATCAGTCTACAACTCCTGGGTCCAAAACTGGCCCTTGTGGGCACACCAGCCTTAATTAGAGGCATCCATTGTGAGGATCTGTACTAGTGTTGGGGTAAAAAAATGGGGCATCCTGCAACAAGTGCAGGAGTTCTACCCACCACAATAGTGACTTTTAAAGAGGAGAAGTGAGGAAAATCATCTGTTCCAACTCGTCCATCAACTGATCCCATCATATCCATTGCAGAATTAATTTATGGAGGTGTGCCATTGGGATAGTCACAATGGCAGCTGCCATAAGTCCTAGGAGAAACAGCATTGTCATGGTGGACATATAATGACTGTTGTGGACCACCAATGCCTTGGCCCTGTCTGCTGACAGAAAAGCACTATCCACCACCATGCCCAGTACCGCACCACTGTAACAGAGGCACTGGCAGGGAAAAGGATGGATTTCAGAACACTGACCATAGCACCCAGGTCCTCAATCAACTGCCATGTTATGGAAACTGTGTTCTGAACTACTTTCCTGGATGGGCCCCACAGGAGCCAGTCTTCTAGATAAGGGAAGACATAAAGCCCTTCCTTTCTGAGGGCTGCCACCACTGTGAAGCATTTGGTAAATACTTGTGGCACCAAGGATGAGCCAAAGGGCAAGACTCCGCACTGATGATGGCTGAACTTACTTGAGAGGGTTCCTTCAGTAGGTCATTACATATAGGACTAGTGCCACCTGGGCGTCTGGGCCTACGGCAGACTTTTCTAAACAACTGATGGGGACCACCCACCCAATATCACGTGACCAACATCAGCGTGGCATTATATAGTGAGCGCTCCCCGCCCGCCCTCCAGTTCTTTTCGCCCGTCGCCTCGAGGTCAGTCACATTGCAGACTTTCATTAGCGATCGTCGTGAACAGTTCTTGCGTCAGATTTTTCCCTCGCTATTTTCTAATATCTCTTAAAATTCTTAGCTTATGTCTTTGCCTAACAAGAAGTGCTCATCCTGCGGCACACAAATACCTCATAAGGACGGCCTTCTCAAGTGCATGATCTGCCTGGACCCAGATCATCCTGTCTCATCCTGCCCGGAGTGCCAACCTTTCAACCAGGCCACCAGAAGGCGGAAACATCAGGCTTTGGAGGCCCACATTTTAAAAGTCTGTCTTGCTTCCTTAGAAAAGCAAATGGACCGGATCCGCAAGTCCTCTTCAGAGAAATCTTCTCCCTCAAAGAAAGAGCACCGCAAAGAGAAATCTTGGGAGTGGGAGCACTCCGTGGAGGCCAGCCAGAGTCCTCTCAGCCCTGAGCAGGCAAGGCCGCTTCTCAGCGGTAAGTCAGACAAAAACCTCCGTGGATAAGCCGTCCGTCGGTTCCTCCAATGGCGCCGCTACTGCTGCTAAGTCAGCCCCCGGCTCCTCTGTGGACCGCTCGGCCACCAGTAAGTCAGCTCCCCAGACTTCAGGGACCCATATGGATACAGCCAATAAGTCGGCGGGGCTCCTCCCTGCCAGCTCTGTCTGGTAAGATGCCCGATTCCGACAGCCCGCTCAGGGCGTGGTTCTCAATTAGGGCTAACAGCGCCTCATTCGATGTCGGACGAACCAGAGGGAGACAGCCCTCTCCCTTCTTCTCCCCCACCAGTACCCTCCCCTTCTCAGGCGGGAACTTCGGGTGAGGACAGTGTGGAGCCCCTCGACGTCAAAGACCATTCCTCAGGGTCAGTTCTGCACTCCTCTGATGGGGTCACTGGGAAGAGGGCCCCTCCTCAGCCATCAGACCGTATGGTGGAGGCCCCTCCTCTCCCATCGGGTGGGATCCCTCCTGATCCAGTGACTATCCCAGTCCCAATCCCACCGTCGGATTCGGCAAACCTTCACTTGATGCCGGAACCTCCGACAACTTCAGAGCCTGGTCCCAGTCGTCTGCACCAGCCCTTGGCTCCATGCCAGACACAGTCCCTCCATTGGGTCCCCTTGTCTGGTCCGGGCGCCGACCCTCCAACGCTGGATCCCCTTCTGGCACCAGATCGGGTGATGCCAGTCCCGACATTGGTACTTCAGATGCTGCCTATCCTAACACCAGATCTGCCACGATTTATGGACGGTGGGTCCAGCGTCAGGTCCCCCTCCATCAGACCCCTTGACATTTGGGGATTTATTCTAGACCCCAGACTGTTCCTCATTACCCCGGGGTATCCTGGGGACCACTACCCGGCTGGTCCTCATCCTGATTGGAATACTTCAGGACAGTTTTACCCTGGGTACAATCCCTACCAGGGCTACCATTTCCAGGGGTACCAGTGGTATCATTACCCACCTCCCCCGGTAATCCCCCATCTCCTCCTCCTCCTACTCCTCAGTCTCCACCAGCTCTGGCTACGCTGGACTTCAAGACCTTAATTCAGTCTTGATGGCAGGGGGCATGCTCAGAGCTGGTCCCAGATCTGGAATGCAGGCTCCCACACCCGCACTCTCCCAAATCTCTGTCCCCGAGGAGTTCTTCTCCTCCATCCATGGTCCACGTCTCGGGAACAGTCCGTAAAACCATTGTTCTCCCGGACCTTCACGACCTTCCGGATGATGGGGCAGACCACGATGGTGACGAGGAAGTGACAAATCGATGGAGGAGCTCTCGAATTAACCTGAGGTTCAGAAGGGCAAGGTTTCCCCCAAGTCCCCCCCCCCGGAGGACCCTGTTTTTTCAAACCTCTTGAGGTCCATGAAAGACTTTTTTGATTAGGAGTCGGAGGATCAGGACCCCATGCGACAAAGGCTCGCCGAACACCTGGACTTAGAGTCTCTGTCCCTGGTACCGATTCCTCCTTGGAGTGGACCTCACCAGGACCTCACCTCACCTCTACTGTCTGGCAGATGCCTCATCCCATCCTGGCTGTCCCCAAGAGGGCAAACAGAGTGTACCAGGCGCCTAATGAAGCTGCTTTCCTTAAAAGCGCATCCAAAGGCAGACTCCGTCGTGATTTGGCTGCTCATGATGCTCGTCTGCACCTAAGCACATGAACACCTCTCCTCCAGACAAGGAGTCGAGGCAGATGGACCAGTTCAGTAGGAAGGTTTTCTTCAGTCACATGCACACTCTGGTCCCTAAATTATGTGGCCCATATAGTGTCACACCAGAAAGTTACCTTAACCAGGCTGGAGGCCTGAGTCCAGGCTATGGACCCCTCAAGCCTCAAGGAGGAGCTCACCAAGAATCTCCACCTCTCACACGTTTCCTGTAGGCATGCTCTGTGGGCAACATATGACTCAGTCGACTCTGTAGCCCGCACCTCGGCATTTCTGGCCTCGCCAATGAGGTACAGTCTGCGATTCATGACTCCCCCTTCTGAGGCTCGGTATTTTTTGGTGGCGATACCAAAGACATCATCACTGATCTCCAGGACAGAGGCCTTGCCCTGAGATCAGTGTGGCCCATGTACCGATCGGCCACTCAACAGCAGCAGCAGCCCTTTTGGAAAAGGACATGAGCCAGAGGAAGTAGGCCCCGGCTCGATGCCAGGGGAAACGCAGGGCCATGGATTCTGCCACCCTCCTACCTCCAAAAACCAGAGATGCTAACGAGGCCCTCCTCCTGAATTCCCTGCCACCTCCTGACTCCCTATCCCCGACACCTCCTCAGCCTCACGGTGAGGGGCCGGTGTGAGGTTCACCCACCATGTTCAGGACTGAGGACCTAACCTCCGATGCATGGGTCCTGCAACTGGTGTCCATCGGACACACCATAGAGTTTCTGGAGATCCACCAGACTCTCTACCAAAAGGTTTCCTACTCCAGGGCAGGCTCTTCTCGTTCGAGAAGAAATTCAAAGCCTCTTGCTCAAAGAAGCAATAGAAAGCATTCCCTCTGGCAAAGGGAAGGGGTTTCTCCACTTTCCTGGTTCCAAAAGACAGGAGACTTGAGACCCATCCTCGACTTGAGCAGTCTCAACCTGTTCATTGAATACAAAAGTTCCAGATGCTGGCGCTCCAGAGCCTTCTCCCTCTTCTTTTGGAGAATCAGTGGCTGTCGCGCTCTGAACATGCAGGATGCTTACCTACACATCCGATCTTCCCCAGCCACTGCCGATTCCTGTGGTTCCTATTCCAGGAGGCACTTCCAGTTCGGCCCTCCCTTTGGTCTGTCCTTGGCACCTCGGGTGTTCACCAAGTGCCTGGTGGTGGTTGCGGCTTTCCCTCGCTGCCAGGGTATTGCGGTTTTCCCTTACCTGGGTGACTGGCTGATCTTGGCACCTTCAGGGATTCCTTACTGGAGCTCTTTGTCCTTTACTTTGACCTTTCTGGTAAACTGGGAATTACTGTCAGCATTCCCAAATCATCCATGATACCGTCCTAGAGACTTCAATTCATTGGCGTGGTTCTGGAAATGGTCCAATACAGATCCTTCCTTCCTCCCGACAGGGTGGAGACACTGGTCTGTCAGGCTTCCTTAGTGGCCTCGTCCAGGACCATGCCAGCCCGGGAGGTCCTTTGACTTCTTGGCCTGATGGCAGCCTCCATCCCCACCGTTCCCCTTGCGAGGTTTCACATGAGGATTATTCAGTGGTCCTTGCGAGTGCAGTGGGACCAACTCCTGGATGACCTAGACCATCCGTTCCTGGTGTTGTCGGCAGTTCAGAAGAACTGCTGTGGTGGAGAGAACCGGCAACCTTTCCTTGGGTCTTCCTTTCAGGAGCCCAGCTCCCTTGGCATCCCTGACTACAGATGCATCCAACATGGGATGGGGAGCACACCTAGGGGAACAACAAGCACAAGGACTGTGGTCCAGCTTGTAAAAATCGTTACACATCAATGTACTGGAGATGAGTGCGGTCTTGTACACCTTACAGGCCTTTCAGATCCTCCTTCCCAAGGGATCACTGCTTGTCCAGATGGACAATATGTCAGTAGTTTGGTATCTTAACAAGCAAGGAGGAACTTGCTTGTAACCCCTTTGCAGGGAGGCGATGCGGGTGTGGAACTGGGCGGTCCAGCACAATCTGGCCCTAGTGGCCGTGCATGTTCCAGCATTCAGAATGTCCTGGTGGACAGTCTCAGCAGTTCTCGAACCCTAAATCATGAACAGGAACTAAATCAGGAAGTGGCAGAATCTCTCTTCCTAAAGTGGGGGTGTGCAGATCACGACCTCTTCGCCTCCCACTCCAATGCAAAACTTCCCAATTTTTGCTCGCTCATTCCAGGGCATGGTGCTTTCTGGCATGACGTGCTGTCTCTCTCTTGGACAGGGAAATTTTTGTACACCTTCCCTCTGTTTCCCATTCTCCAGAGGGTTCTCAAGTTTCAGGTAGAGAAGGCAAGGATGATCCTCATTGCCCCTCTCTGACTGACACAAATTTGGTTCCTGCTGCTGCAACAGCTATCAAGAGAACCACCAGTTCCACTTCCAGTGACTCACGACCTCCTGACCCAGGATCGAGGTCATCTTGTTCATCCGGGGCTCAGGACACTGTATCTTCACGCGTGGCTCCTGCAAGGAGATAGGAAATGATTTATTGTGATTTTTTTCTGTTCAATAAATATTAAATATCAGAAAGTGACTTCTGTGTGTGTTTTTTGTTGTGTTTTAATGTTTAGAATGTACATTTCGGTATAGGGCCCCTATGTGACAGACCATCCACTTGACAGTCTGTGTTTCTGTATCAGGAATCGGCGTGTGACAAGCTTTGAAAAGCTCACGTCATAGACTCCCGATACAACAGTCAGTTACAGAGCTCTGGCTAGAATAGCGAACTGCAGTTTAAACAAAAAAAACTACCAACATCCTGGCAGCCAGTCACCCTCCCCAGCACACACAGAGACCATCATAGCACAATCATTACAAGGAGAAAACAAAAGCGTTATTTATTCTTTCCACAATCCCGTTAGTACCTAACTTACACAATTGCTTCAGTGTAACCATGCCGCTCCCTCTCCTGCCAAAGAAACTCCTTGGCCATCTGTCATGCTCTATGAGGATCGGCAGCCTCTTTAGTGTGAAATCTTTTTTTTTCTTCACAAGAAGATCAGCAGAAATCTGCGGGTGCTCGGGCGCCAGGACTCAGAAATTGTGTAAGTTAGATACTAATGGGACTGTGGAGAATAAATAAATAACGTTTGTTTTCTCCTTGTGAGCCAGATTACTATAACGGTCTCTGTGTGTTGGGCTGAAGCGCTGGCACTCAGGATGTTCGTCATTTTACAAACTTGCGGTTAGCTATTGACTTTTGGTATTTTTTGTGGGTTGGGGATACCCTTGAGTAAGGTTAAGTAAAGGCGGATCACTCTTGAATAGTCCATGATGGGCGTATAATAACCACAGAATCCCAGGAATCTTTGCAGTTCTTTTAGATTTTGGGCTGTGTGCAGTGAATCAAGGCCTCAACTCTGCTTGGGTGCGGTCTCTATTCCTCGGTGGATACTATGTGTCCCACATACTTTACTGATGTTTGAAGAATTGACCTTATCAATGGACAGTTTAAGCCAAAGTCCTCCAGTGGGCCAATACCTTAAATAATCTGCTCTCATGTTCCTCCAGTGAGCTGCCAAACACAATAACATCATCTAGGTATACCAGGCACTCTAGTAAGTTCATGTCCCCCACTGCGCTCCATCAATGCGTTGAAAAGTGGCTGGGGCACCTGAAATCACTTGAGGCATCCTCAGCAGATTGCAAGCCAAGCGGGACAGATAAAGGCCGTCTTCTCACGGTCTCTGGGGCCATATCCAGGGATCTGGTAGTACCCACTGCGGAGATCCAGCACAAAGTCCCACTTGCTCCGTTTAGAGCGGTCAAAGCATCTGAATGCGGGGCATTGTGTACTGATCAGGGGATGATCCCGCCCGGTTTAAGGTCGCGATAATCCCACACACATCATACTGTTCCATTCTTTTTCTTCACCACAATGGGGAAGCATAAGGGCTTCTGGATTCTTGTATTACCACACCAGCAGCTAACATCATAAGATGCGTCTCACATCATCTATGTCGGCTTGAGTTGCCGAAGTGAGACCTCTCCGCGAAATGGTCTTTAGTCATGCAGCGGATATTGTGCTCAGCTCACTTACGCATCCTACATCCCATTCCTTTAAAGAAAACACCTGGTCTCTCTGGGCAAGCTTCTCACTGATCCTCACTTCCATTCAGCTGGCAGCCGAGAGTCGCTTGAAATCAAACAAGTCAGAAGTTACTCTGTCATTTTTCCTTGAACTCTTGCTGCTGGGTAGCACTGCAGTGTCTGCACAATGCACATTAGCCAGGATGCAACCTCTGTTTACTTTCGAATGTCTCTTTCAGACAATTATGAACTTGGACCATTACCCTTCTGGCATAAGCATGGGCTCTAAGGGCAAAATACTGACGACTCAGCAGTCCCTCTGGCAATTTTCCACGCATGGTGCATCCAACATTAATATTTTATTCTTAACATCCTTTCTGATCTGGACCTCTCCCTGTAAGATTTTACTGGGCATTTGGCCAGGATCAGAGACTCAGGATCCTTCTTCCATACAATTCTGACCGGTTCCTCTGGTTCTGTTTTTCAGCATCTCTCTGTGCCTCATAGGCCTTCTTAATTAAGCAGACTCTTAAAGCTCTACTAGTCTTTGACCCCTGTTTTCATACACAACTGTGCCAGCCTTCGAACATATGAGCATTTGTTCCAATCAACAAAGGACACCATCATACAGTCCAGTGGGGGGACACACTAAGGCTAGAGGTCTCTACTTGTTGACCACTCCAGCCGGTGGGAAAGACAATGAATTCCGGATATACCGAGATAGAGGGTGGGCCTTCTCCTTAACCCCATACATGCAGTCCTTCTAATGGTTGTAAGGGTACTTCTGACAAGTGCTTCGATACCAATCCTGGAACATAATTGTCACTTAGGAGCCACTGTCTAATACAGCTCTTGTAGACACTCCATTCACCTTTACAGTGGTCTCCATGGAGGGATTACTATTCTGGACCAGTCTGGAGGGTAGTGGGGCCTGGGCAGCTGACCTTGCCACAAAGGGCGTGAATTAGCATTTTGGTGCCCTCACTGGGATCATGTCGTGCACCTCTTAACCACTGATTTCTTCTCCGAAGCTCTCCTTGTAGCCTATATGCAACTTTGTCAGTGTCTTTTGGGGACTGGCATTCCTTTCATGTGCCCATCTTTCCCACAATTATAGCAAAACATACTTTCTGGAGTTTGAGCTGGCCGAGGCACACACTGGGAGCTAAAGTGTGTATTACTAACTGGAAACCTGGTGCCATCTCTGTGTCGCGCGTGATAAGCATTTGGAGACATCTCGTCAGTTTCTGCACTTCCATGGTCAAGGGAATTGAGTTTGGAGCTGTTATCAGCAGGAGATACATGGGTGGGGTACTTACACCCCATACTAGTGCAGTCGGATATAGGTCGAGAGCCCGTACTTGCAGCGTGGCCTTCATAAAGGACTGTTTTTGAATTCGATCTCTCTCAACAGTTCGCCCCATTGTGGCATATCTTTTTCCTTGTCAGAGCACTCATCGACTGTCAACCTCTACCCCGAACTTCCTTGATGGGTCACCCTCAGTCACTCGGTGCAGTAGCCACAGCTGTTGGTGCAGGTACCTCCGAGGTGCCTTTTCTACCAACTCCCCGAATTTCTCTCATTAACTCATCATAGGAGGGTGGGGATTCCAGTCGATTTGCCAAGTAACTGAAGCAACAGCAGTTCTGAGAAGGGGGCAGACTTAAGGATTCTGTCCAGTCTGGTTCGGTCCTAGTTCAATCGCTGGCAAACTACCCTTTCTGAGGCATTCTTGCAAAATTTTTCCAGCCGAGAGACATACACAGACAACAACTCCTTGGTACTGTTGTGCATTTCTTACTCTCCACCATAGGTCCTCATCAGAATCTGGGCTCCCATACACATTCTCCAAGGCCTCAAGATGAGGCCTGTGCAGTCGCTTCAGGGTTACTGGCCCGTTTAGCAGGATGGTAGCCAGGGCTGGGACCTGGAGGCTCTCACTAACCTCTTTAGCTTTTCGCCTTCCGAGCATTGCCATTCTAGCATGAGGGGCAACATAGTCTATCAGGTCTCCCAGTCATCCTCCCTTGGGGGAGTGAGGTGCCAGAGAAGATCCTCAACCCTGGTGGAGTCAGTGACTAATGGCAGGTGCAGAAATAGAGTCTGCATTGGTTCAGCCACCATTACGGGCACTGGAGCAGAGAGGGTGTTGAGGAGGAACACCCCAGGTGGCAAGAATAGTTTCCTTCAAGTCCTCCACAGTTTTCCCTCCCAGCAACCATTCAGCAATTTCTCCTCAAAAGTTTCAGATAGTGGTGGGGCTGATTCCCCGGGTCCTACTGTCCTTAGTTATCACTCTCCAAGCAGTGAGGGCTCCCTCTGGGGTAATGGTCTGTGGCACTTTGGAGCTATCTATGGGATCCTTAAACCTCTACTAGGGCCAGGAAAGTGTGGGTGAGCAGATTAGCATGCCGACCCACCACCACAGGGTTTTGTAAACCTTCCACCTTGGAAAGTACTCCTGCACAGTGTCCGTATTGATACCAGGGGGATGTCCAGGATAAGCATAGCATTTGGGGGTCGATCTCCTCCCCAGTACACCACTCCACCAGCCGGTGCACAGCCACTTCTGTCGGGTACCATTTTTTCTTAACAGTGGTTCGTAAATATGGCCACTAGAGGACACACAATCCCAGCGGTGAGCCTCCAAGATGTAACCCCTAGATGCGCTATCCCAGGGGCTACTACCCCTGCCTGATTTGCCACTAACAGGTTGAGGGCCTGGATCCAATGGCAGGTGCCTCCACCCAGAGGTCAGGGTTTGCAATAGTTAAACTAACTTGGTCACAGCCCTCTGGGACACTGCAACCCCTTTCTTCCCACTAGTGGCCCACACAATATATCAGAATTACCTTCACAGTATACACTTACCCCAGGTCTGGTTCCGCACTGGGACCTCCTGTGAAATGAGATACAGTGCAACAATCACAGTACAGTACTTTAACATAGACAAATACCTCAGGCAGTATAACTTTGCTGAAACAAGCAGCTCTGATTTATTTAGGGGATATAACAAGGACAGGGGAAATCAGGTTAATTAGCTTATCACTCTAATAATCATTCCTATGGCTCTGTGCACAGGCCTATCCCTATCAGTTACTGTCCCTGGGTACCCAAGCCCCAGTGGCTAGTCCAAACTGTGGCAGCTGGTAGGGGCCCTTTCACACAGAGAAAAGGAGAATTAAACAGTCAGCAGTACAGTAATTCCATTTGGATTTAATGTGGCAATTCAACAGGGAGCGACCCTGAATTAGTACTCACGACCTCCAAATAAGATAGGGTCCTTCAATGTCAGTAGGGCTCACTTGAGGTACACAAACCTCTTCACACATCCATATAAAAGAAAGTACTATACCAGGCAGGCCGCATCTGTATCCCGATCGCAATTACTGCACAATACCCGGGAGAACACACAGCAGATTCAGTTCCTGACAGACCGAGTGCAATTTTCAGCAATTCTTCCAGTCTTCTACAGGGTGAGCCTGGTTTCTACTCTTCAGAGATCCTTTGATTCTTTTCACAGGACGGATTCAGTCCTAACAAGCTGTTACACAAGCTGCAGACCGGAACTCTGGGCCTTACACACGTTTTTTGACTAAAACTGCACACTGAAAAAGCACAGGGTTTCTTTCCCCTTCACTTTCAGATCTCAAACTGAAACTCCCAACAGACAAAAACCGGGCACTTCCTTTGAGTTCCTCCCAGTTCTTGACTGGATTGGCTGTCACTCACAATAGACTGCTGCTGTTGGTCCAAAAAGGCACCGAAGTCTAAACTACATCTCCCAGAGTCACTGCCCATACAATCCTCTTGTGGCTGGCTCAGATTATGAGTCCCAAGTTCTGATTCGTCCAAGGCATCATTTTAGAGCTAGTTTACCCCACACTGATTGGTCCAGTTCAGCAGTTCAAAACCAGAATGGGGAACTAGGCAGACAGTTCTGACTGCAAAGAAAGCAGGTTAGACAAACTGTAATTTTATTATTACTGTAAATGATTTCTGGCAATCAGTTACATCTTTCAGACAGGTTCCTTTGCACTCCTAGTGACTGCAAAAATGGGGTGAATTGGCAGCAGCTTGAGTGGTACTCAATCAAAGAAACACACAGTCCCCATACAAACCAATTATGTCTGCAAGCAGACAGCTCTTAAAGAGACAGTACCAGAGGTTCTAAAACACTCACTGATAAATGGCTTAAAGCGCCAAACACCATTCAGGCTTGGAGCATTCAAGCAAGCTCCTGAAGTCTTTTGGGAACCCCATTTGCAGGGGGTTACACAGACAATTCCAAATTGCCGTCGTCTAAGCTCAGTTGGCACAGTCCATTTCCACTTTTAAGGGTTTCTCTGATTTTCTGCAAAGCAAAAAAAAATGTTGATTTTATATTAAAGTTCCATTTTTAATCACAAATATTCAGCATGCTTTCTGTTTCTATGCACAGTCACTGTGTCTTTTATGGTTGGAGTTTCTTCTCAAGTCCTTTGTGTGCCCGAACTGTTCAGGGTCACTTTGCTCTCACCCACAGTAGTGAAGAATGCACTCTTGTGACCATAATAGACACAGTAACTGTACAGACAAACATTTAACAGTAGCTCATGAGAGGAAAGCCAGACTGATTTGTGTACTTGATCCTGTAGATGGAGCCATGCAGTAATTTGTTGCAACCTTCAGTTCATTTCATTTCATTTATTATGTTTGCTTGCACGCATGTGCAAGAAACATAGTGCCATCATCCGAGTTTCTGGTGGTGTGGCACCCCCTCTTCCAATTCCCTCCGAGTGTTTGCAGGCACGGCCACAGTTGCCCAATGCATGTTGCAGCTGTCTATGACAGCACCAGAATGCAGTGGCTTACAGTTGAAAGGGAGAGAGCCGCTTCCGTGAGCACGATCAGAGAAGGGAAGTGCTCACTGAAGAGCTCTCCCCCCTTCCCCAACAGTCTTCCAAGTGCCACGCTGGGAGCCCACCCCAGCGTGGCAACAATGTGTTTGGCTGACTGGGGTGCCCATTCCCCAGTCGGCTCCACAGTCCCCCCCCAAGAGATTACCGAGTGTCACACTGGGAGCCCACCCCAGCGTGGCAACAGTCGGAATGGCCGACGGGGTGCCCAATCCCTGTCGGCTCCACTGCCCCCCCCAAAGCTTTCCAGCTGCCACGCAGGGAGCCCACCCCAGCGTGGCAAATGTCCTGCGTCATGTAACTGCCATGCTGGGAGCCCATCTCAGCATGGCAAACGTCCTGCGTCGTAATTAAAAAACAAAACAAACCTGAAAACACAAAAACGGTCCCTCGCAGTCTCCCTGCCCTCTCTCTCCCCCTCGCCCCCCCCCTCTGTGCCCTGCCTCCCATGCCCCTACCTCACCCCATACTTGCCTCCAGGCGGTGCTCGATCTTCAGTGAGCCAGGAACACATCTGCACTCTTCAAAGCCGGCGAAACTGAGGAAATGCTGGTAAGCTATATAATGTAATGAATAGGGTTTTTTCAACTTTACTGCATATCTCAGGCATTTTTTGGAATTCTGGCACCAAATTTTCAACATTGGGTTTTTTGGGACCCCTCCTCATGAATTCTGTCAATGTTCATGACGTTAATCGGCTGGAAGGGTGATTTCGCAGTCACTGCGCGAAATCATCTTTTGGGACTGATTAACAAAATGACAGTGCCAGTGTTCACAAGGTGGGCTCTCAAAAAGCCTATGTTGAAAATTTGGTGAAAAAATTCCTGAAAATGACTGTTTTATGAGCGTGCGTTGTGCTGTTCCTACGCACGCTTGTAGGTTCGCGAATTTTCAATATTTTCACTCTGGATTTTCCACACTGCCATTTTACCGCACTTCCTTATGAGTAGTACAGCTGTCATTTTTCACATCTCACCCAAAATGTGTTTCTGCGCATGTAGCGCACAATGGCGCAGTCGGTGTGCGAAATCAATGTATGGGACACATTAAGAAAATCACAGTGACACTGTTCATGAGCAGAGGTCTTAAAATGGCTATTTTGAAAATTTGGTGAAAAAATTCCTTAAAATGACTGTGTTACGAGTGAGCATTGCGCAGTTTCCATGCACCCTCGTAAGTTCATGAATTTGTAATATTTTCAGTCCAGATTTTCACCAGTGGCATTTTTCCACACTTCCTTATGAACAGTACAGCTGTCATTTTTCACAACATGGCCGAAATGTGTTTTCACACTTTCAGCACAGAAATGCGTGTGGTCGCTGTGGGAAATCATTGTTCGGGACAGATAAAGAAAATCACAGTGACACTGTTCATGACCGGAGGTCCTAAAATGCCTGTGTTGACAATCTGCTGTAAACAATTCCCAAACTAATTACATTACGGGTGCACGTTGCACAGTTTCTACGCACGCTCGTGACTTCATCAGTTTTTTTAATATTTTTCACTACAGATTTTCAACATTGCCATTTTTTCCACCTCCCCATGAACAGTACAGCTGTCATTTTTCACATCCTGTTCAGAATGTGTTTTGCACCTGTGGTGACAAATGCCGTAGTCACTGTGCAAAAGCAGCTTTCGGCTAACAAACTGATATTGCCACTGTTCATGAGATGGGGGTTAAAAAAAAAACATGTTGAAAATTTGGAGTGAAAATACTAACGAATGCCTGAGGCGTTAAGGTTTCCGACCATAATACCCCACCCTGTAGAGAATGACAGGCATCAGGGCTGTGACTTGGGATTGTCACCTGCAATGCTCATACCATTCCACCCCACCCACACCCTGCAGCCACTGAGAGGCATCGAGGTGTGCCTTGGACTCTTGGCCCAAAGTTCACCCCATTCTCCTATACCGCACCCATCTCACAATATTTCCTGATGGAATGGGGTGTACATAAGGGCCAAAGACCCCGAGGCACACCGTGACACTTGTCAGTGTCTGGACGGTAGGGTGTGATGAAATGGCGTAGCCATTATGCCTGATGACCCAAAGGCACACCCCAATGCCTGTCACTGTCTGCAGGGTGGTGATGGGGTTGGCTTCAGTTCAATACTTCACTGCCATTCTTATTATGCAGCTCTGTAACTCCTACACTACCAATGCCAATGCCAGCAAGCAAACATTCGGCATTGACAAGTGCTTGTTGGTTATACTAGAAAGACGTGTGCATTGCTGCCCGTTTACACAAGTGTCCACTTCGACAAAACAATCAAGTGACAGTACATGGGACAAGGAACATTCAACATTCAGCAAGGGTTAATTCAATGGTACAATAAAATCAGCACATAATAGACTTAAGGGAACTGTAAATGACTAGCCTAAGTGAACAGACAACACAACATGTGGTAAAAGCATACGCTTAGGGTTTAAATTTTCACCATGTGACCAATGGGACCTATGGAGTTAAGTGCAGTCAAGACAAGCCAGAAGACTAGAAATTCTCCTGATGTTGTGTTTGAAGGCGTTAGTGGAGGGACAGAGTTTTAGTTCAGGAGGGAGAGAGTTGAAGAGCTTGGGTCCCATAAAAGACAGTGTTTTCTGGCATTGGGTGGAGCAGCAGAAAGGAACAGTGAAGGTGAGGGTGGATGTGATAGGGGCTGGGTGCCTCTTGTTTTCGTTTTAGTTAAAATACCCCCTCCTTTTATTTACTTGTAGGAATCAGGAGGAGGAGGAATGTGGAAAGAGACTGCGGGCTCTCTGGACTGAGGCAGAGTGGCTCTTTATTCCTTCCTTCCTCAGTTTTAAACACAAAAAGAAAATGTTGCAACAGTACTCAGCTTTCTCTTTTCTCTCTCTCGATATTGTCGTTCTCTGTGACTTCCCTACCTACAGGTTGGCCACTTGTAGGTATCCTCTGTATCCCTATGTTTCTTTGCTCTGTCTCTCTCAGCCCAAATTGCTGCACAAAGCCCGTTTGTATTGTTTTAAGAACTTTAGTGGACCTCCTCGACAGTGCGCACATTCGGCGTCCGCGAGATGTGCGTGAGGAGCTCAGCGATAATCGAATATCCCTCTGAAAGGAGCCGGGTGACTCATTTGGTGTAACTCCTTTAAGTCAAGAAAAGTGAAGCCTAATTGTGGGCGGGAGAGTTTCTTTAATGTTTAAAAAGGTACCAACATGTGCAGTGAGTAAAGAAATTCCCTTTATTGCACAGCAAATGTGTAAGATGTCCCGTAGCTAATTTTGGAACATTCATTTGTAAACATTGATTTTTCGGCTGCGTTGCAGAAAATTTCAGATTTCATGCCTTGTAAGATAAATTCTGGCATTTGCCGGCCTGAGTGGCACTGAGGCGCTGGATGCCACACCTCGCGCTACGCCCGGCGGACCGGGTTGAGAACGAGCCTGGGCCGCTCGGCGTCGGCAGGGGAAGAGAAGGATGAAAGCGCCTGTAAGTGGAGGGGGTGTGTTGCCTGGTGGTCTGGCGGTTTCTAGCGCGGCTGGGCTTGCAGGCCATGGGCAGAATTAGAGGGAGCGGCTGAGGCGGACGCTGGGATGGGGCGCCTGACGTGGCGGCGGCGCTGCCTGATCCCTACGCCATTGCACGCCCCAGATGTATGGGGAGAAAAAGTGAAAAAACCTTGCGGGCTACATGAGGGCTGGACAGGCAGCACCGTCGGCTTCTGGTCCCTGGATGCTCCTCCTTGCCGAACCCCCCCCCGGATCCCGTGGCGGTGGTCGCGTGCCCACCATGGCTGATCGCTGTGTAGGTGGAGGTAAGGGGTAGAGCTTGGGGATTGGGGGGCAGAGCAGGGGCTGAAGGTCGGGCCGGACTGGGGGACCATAGGTAACACCCCCCAGCCGCAGAGGAGAAGTAAAAAGTATAACAAAAAAAAAAAAATTAATTCTGGCATGTAATCTCCTGTCCTTGGCTACTGTAATGGTTTGAAAATGACAAAAAATGCACAAATATGAAAGAAATATTCTCCTGCATTTTGGTTTGTCTGCAGCTAGTCGGAGAACTCAGGACCTCCCTTCTACAATACTGTCTTTCTTTAGAGCCGTCCAGCCCTTGCTCCAACCTATTTATGATAGTAGCTGATGGGAGGAGTCTAGTTCTCTGAGAAATCTTCCAAACTTCTGTATTTGGAAATATTAATAGATTTACGTGAATAAAATGCATTATACCCCTTCATTAATGAGTGGATGTATATAGTTAGTTAAAATGTAAAGCTCCTATACATTGGTTTTAAGAAATTTCGAACTTACGGAGAAGCTTAGCTTAACATGTGACTAGAAGTAGTATAAATGTACTCTGGAAAGGACTTTAGTTCAGTTGATGGTAGGGTGTAGAGCGTACCAGTCACCTAGCTTATTTCTGTGTTAACTCCTGTTCCACAAGTGATGTTAACTGTAGAATAGTTTTGGACTTCCTTTGGCTTTGCTTTCTTTATTTGCCGTTGACAGTCTTTTTATTTTATCCTGCTGCACAATAAATTCTGGATTAAATTCTTTGCATCCTGACATTGTTGCTGGACTCCATTTGTTCCTAAGTTTACATATGGTTTTAGAAGTGGGATCCTGAGAGGCAAGTGCAACTCTTGGCGGGTATTGTCCAGAGATACCATGGAGGTACTAGAGACAAACTATCAAAGCTTGCGGACAATGATGACAGTACGGACTATGGACCAGATGATGGAGACTACTGTGTTAGAACAGTCTATAAAGATACTACCCCATGACGTGCAGATGTGGGTTAGAGAACATCGTCCCGAGACCGCCGAGAAGGCTATTAGTGTGGCTGAAGATTTTGTGATGGCTCGCCCACAACGACAGAGGGGATCACCAGGGGCTACTCCATCCACCTCAATGGTAAGACATTTACCTACTTCCACCACTACAAATGTATCCAATAATTCTACTGGTAATAGAACTGTCAGACATTATAACCCAGACAATCTGTTGAGAATGCTAAGCCAAAGGGCACATAGCAAGGTTTTATCCTAAAAAGAAAAGTGACCCCACTCACCTGGCCCTGGCAAACTGGGGACAATATCCAACTACTATTAACACAGGAGCAAATAATGTGACAGCCTTAATTGACTCAGGAAGTAGGCAAACCTTGGCATGTACCAATGTCATCACATCATAAGATACAGGCACAGAGAAAGCAGGGGTCACCTGTATACATGGGGACACACATATTTACCTCCTAAAAGAAAGTATCATTTCTGTACAAGATGAGGTCCATCAAATTAAGGTTGGAGCAGGTGCCATGGTTGCCAGTCCCGTCATTCTGGGACATGACATTCCCTTTTTGACAGTTTACTTTCCTCAGCTACATCCATCTGTGCTGTGACAATGTGAGCTCAGGCTAAGCAAGAGCAAGCTGCCCGAGAACCGTTCCCCTTTGATGAAGAATTGTTTGAACCGCCCGGGAAAACCAGGAAGTCCAGAAGTGAGAGAAGACACGATAAAACTAATTAGACTAAAACAAGGACTTAATTGTTGATGCTGCTTTGCTTAAAACTGTTATGTTACACTCCTCTGCTGAGGATCAGCAGAATGACTCTTCACTAACACCCTTATTTTTAGAGGTGGTTCCGGAAGGAGTAGAGTCTACTGCTCCTATATATAAAGTCCAACAAGGGGAACTATATAGATCATGTAAGAATCCAAAAACTGGAGTGTGTGTGGACTGGTCAATATTTTTTATTTATTTTTTATTTATTGAAATCTAGGATTACAAATACCTTTGAGCAGGAATTGCTCGTTTACAAAGGTTCCACGTCGAAGGAATGGGGGGGTATACATACATACAAAGGTCAACATAATAATACATAGTTACACAATAACAAGAAGTAAGAGACTGAGGCTTAGGAAATTCCAGTAATTCAAAAATGTGCCAAATGTTAGGTAGCATGACATAACCAGCCAAGGGCAATCTTGGAAATAAGCACTGCAGGCGAGGGAAGGGGGTATGCAGGCAGGAAGGCCATTGTCAGAGGGTAGAGGTGAGGTAAGAGCTCTGAAGGAAGGAGAGAGAGAGAGGAGGGATAAAAGTCAGGAAATGCCCGGGGAGGAAAGGAGAGAGGGCAAGGGGTAGGCAGGTAGAAGGAGGCAAGGCGGGAGAGATAGCTTTCAAGACTGAAGTGGAGGGCAGTGAACAGTGGGCCCCAATTAGGTGAGGCAGTCACAAGCGACTAGTTGAAATTAGATGAAGTCGGAGTTGTCTCTTAAAAGGGCCAAGAGCAGCAGCAGTAAGAGTTTCTTTGTTGAGAGTATTGTACCACTGTGGTGCTCTGTGGGCATCTGAGGACAAGGAAGGTTAGTTGTTGTGAACTTCTAGTTCTCTGGGTGCTGTGGTGGTCAATAAGTAGCTTTTCAATGCCCGGGGCATGACTCCGAGGAGGACTTTTGGCTAAGAGGCAGGTTTGATACTGTATCCGGCAGATGAGAGGTAGCCATCCTGCCCGAGTGTACTGAGTCACAAGTGTGTAAGTCGATCAGCCCCAGTTAGCAGCCTGCATGCTTTGTTGAGTGCAACTGTAATTCTGCGGAGGGCAGGCGGAGGCACAGCCATAAATTGCTAGCCTGTAATCGATGATGGAGGTGACAGAGCTGTTGATAGCCAACCGAGTGTCAGGAGTCATGCAGTGTTTGTGCATGTAGAGCAGGCCTATTCGGATGTTGGTGGCTTTGGCGACAGAATCTATGTGCCGATGGTAGGACAGTGAGCTGTCCAATGTGACACCTAGGTATTTAAAATCAGGAACGTGTTCAAGTAAGGTCCCTGTATGGTTTAGGATGGTGAGGTCACGGAATTTGTACTTGCTCCTGGCGTTGTAGAAGGTCATAACCTTTGTTTTGCTGTAGTTCATGACCAGTTTGTGTGACTTGAACCATTCTTGATCGCGTAATTCAAGCTGTAATTGTTTCTCAAGGAGCTCTGCATTTTGGTGGTTGGTGAACATGACTGCGTCATCGTGAAACAGTAATTTCTGGTGACAGACACTGGGAAGGTCGTTGAGAAGAGGCTGAAAAGTGGTGGCCCCAGGATGGACCCTGTGGGACCCTGAAAGGACTGGCTTTTCTTCGAGGTAACACCAGCAATCCTAACCGGCTGGACCCTCTCCCCAAGGTAGCTTGAAACACAGAGCAGTGCTTCATTGGAGCCCAATGTTTGATAATTGCTTGAGTAGGAGTGGGTGGTTCACAGTATCAAAGGCTTTCGTAAGGTCGATGAATACTGCCCTACACAGTTTCCTTTGATCAAGCGTGGTATGGATGAAGCCTGTGAATTCTAATAGTGCAGTGGTGGTACTGTGCCCTTTTCGAAACCATGTTGCTCAGGACACTGGATGTCGTATTTTCCAGGTACTTGACTAATTGGTCTGAGGCTGCGCGCCCAGGGCCTTAGACAATGGAGGGAGGATGGAGATAGGTCTGTAGTTGGAGTGCAGTGATTTGTCTCCACTTTGTGTACGGTGTGATGGTCACCTGTTTCCAGCGAGATGGGAACTGGGACATCCTTAGTGATAGATTGAGGACCTTTGTCAAGGGTTCAAGGACTTCTTCAAGGACAAGTGCTAACAACTTCAGGTCAAGGAGTCACGCTGTAGCCTGCATTGTGAATGGCCTTCTGAATATAGGTTCTGGCTTCATGTACTGGGATCTCCTTGAAGTAGAATTGTGGGACTGGGTGTAGGAGCGGAGTAGTTGCAGAAGTGTTACTACCAGGGGGGGGCATCAAAGAAATTAGAAGGGAGGACACTATCCAAGTTGGAGAATGCATTGTTAAAGGTGTTGGTGATGGTGTACAGGTCAGTTGTTGGTGTTCCATTTATGTTTAGCATGGTGGGTGGTGACTTAGGGTCCTTGCCTGTAAGGTCTTTCAAGTTACTCCAAAATTTTTTTCCATCACCCCAGGAGTTGGAGAGAGTTTCCTTGAAGTATTTGCTTTTGGCTCTCCTAACTGCCCGCGTGCACTAATTTCTGGCAGCTTTATATTTATGAATATCCCCAGGTTTGGATGTTGCATGGGCACAGTGCCAGAGATGATCCCTATGTTTGAGTAAAGTGATTAGATCGGGGGTTATCCAAGGGTTAGCTCTGCCCCTGACCTTCAGCTTTTTGAGAGGTGCAAAGATATTGCAGGCGCAGTGAAGTGGCTGACTAGTAAGGTCTAAGGCTTGGTTTACATCAATGGCAGAGTCGACAGGTCCAGTCCAGGTGGCTTAGGTGTGTCTTTAGTAGCTCAAGGTACCCTGCTTTAACACTCTGGTGTGGATTATTTTAGGAGGGGCTTAATGAATTTGTTTGTCCAGGTACATGTGACGGTGAGTGGTCACTGATCCCATCCCAATATACAGAACATCTAATGTTTTTAGCTCATGATGTACCATGTGGAGGGCACGCCGGAAGGGATAGAACTCTGAGCAGGCTACTACACACAGGTTCTTCTGGCCTGGTATCCACAACCAGGTGGCAGAGTACTACCAAGTTCTGGTACCGTCGAAGGTGGCTCTGTTACAAACAAAGATAAAGTTCCCATGCAGCCCTTACCATAGGTGACAGAACTTTCGTAGCAATGGCTATCATGGGGCCCCCTCCCAAAAGTGCAAAAGGTAATCAGTTTGCTCTTGTTCTCTGTGGATATGCAACCAAATATCCGAAGCTATCCCTTCGGACAATCACAGCTGAAAGGGTAGCTGAGGAATTGTTGAAAATCTTCAGTAGAGTAGGTATACCCAGGTCATACTCACTGATAGAGGGACTAACTTTGCTCTGCCATGTTGAAGCGCCTGTATCAAGCCCTGGGGGTAGAAGCAGTATATACATCTCTGTACCACCCCCACAAGGACGGCTTGGTAGAGCGCTTCAATAAAACACTGAGAAAAATGGTACAGAAATATGTCGAAGATGAGGGTAAACATTGGGACCTATATCTGCCACCGCTACTGTTCGCATACCGGGAGGTCCCTCAGACATCGATGGGATTCTCGCTTTTCGAACTACTGTATGGCAAGAATCCCAGAGATCTCCCGGATGTGGTCAGGGAACAATGGGAAGCTAATAATTAAAGAACCCTACCACAATAGAGTACATAACTCAGATGTGTCAAAGGGTTGCAAAATACGTACAGTTAGCTCACGACCAGAACCAGACTAAGCAGAATATCAAAAGATGAAGTATGATTTGGGGATGGGAGTTAAACAACCCCAGGGATCATATTCTGTTGCTACTTCCATCCATAGATAATAAGTTAACAATGAAATGGCAGGGTCCCTATGTGGTGCAAAAGCAAACTGGGTCAGTCAATCACGCAGTGGAAGTACCAGACAGAAGACAAAAGGTAAAGATACACCATGCTAACCTTTTGAAGAAATGGCATGAACGTCCTGAAGAGAGGGCTGAAGTGGCTAACATGTATGTCTGTCCTAACACCATTAACAATTAAATGGATTTGGCCTATGACAGGTTAGAATTAGAGAAACCGACCACTACCCCGTTGACCAACCTTCTATTAACAGAGGAGCAAAAATTGGAACTGGCACAGGTAATAAGCCAGTTTCAACAGACATTTACGACCACTCCAGGAAAGAAGACAATCATAACTCATCATATCCATGTAACCCAGACAACACCCATTATGGTAAAACCTTTATCGAATACCAGAAAAAGTAAAAGCAGAAGTGGTAAAGGAATTACACAAAATGAGAGAAATGTGTGTAATTGAGGAAGCTAACAACGAATGGGATTTTCCCATGGTCGGAGTCCTGAAGAAGGAAGGTGGGGTTAGAATATGCCTAGATTTTCGCAAACTTAATGCTATATCAAAGTTTGATGGTTATCCAATGCCCCGGGTCGATGACATTATCGACCAGCTAGGGCAAGCAGAGTACATCAGTACCCTAGATCTTACAAAGGGGTACTGGCAGATCCCGCTTGATTTAAAAGCCAGAGATAAAACTGCCTTCAGTAGCCCTCTAGGGTCCTTTCAATTCACTATGATGCCCTTTGGTCTTCACAGAGCCCCAGCCACTTTACAAAGGCTGATGGATAAACTCTTGAGACCACACTTGAGATATAGTGCAGCCTACCTAGACGACATGATCGTGTTCAGTCCCTCATGGGAAGATCATGTCAAGCATCTCACAGAAATTTTGCAAACCATCACGCAGGCTGCCCTCATCATTAATCCTGCAAAATGCTCCCTGGCCATGAGAGAAGCAAAATATTTGAGGTTTCTAATTGGTGAGGACAAGTAAAACCTGAAGTGGGAAAGTAGATGCCCGTGGCGAAAAGTCCACACCCAGTTACAAAAAGCATGTTCACTCTTTTTGGGTCTAGCCATTTTGTGCCACAATTTGCTACCCGCCAGCCCCTTAATTGAATTAACAAAAAGAGCAAACCCACAAAGTGAACTGGACCCCTGAGTGTGAGGAATCATTTAGTGCTATAAAGGCTGCTCTTTGTTCGGCATCCGTTCTAAAAAGTCCTGATTTTACTAGACCCTTTATTGTTCAAACAGATGCCTCCAATGCACGTACTGAAGCGGTATTATCCCAAATCCAGGAAGGGGAGGAACACCCTATACTTTATGTGAGTAGGAAATTGCATGCTAGAGAAACCAAATACTCCACCACAGAGAAAGAATGTTTTGGCGCTCAAGTGGGCAGTGGCAACATTACGGTATTACCTACGGGAAACAGAGTTCAAGGTTTGGACCGATCATAATCCTCTGTGTTGGATCCAAATAATGAAAGAAAAGAACCCAAGGATTATGAGGTGCTATTTGACCTTACAGCCATATAAATTTACTGTTAAACATAGATCAGGGAAAGCAAACAGTAATGCAGATTTTATGTCACGCTTTGGAGCAAACATAGCTGTATAGACAGGAGTAGACTTTGGGGTAATGTTTAAATAGAATCTAGAGGGTACATACTGTATAGCCTCTGAAACTCTTATTGATATATAGTTATTTGGGACCCCGAGGTGGAGCTTCGAGACAGGATGGGTTGGAACTCTATCTCTCCTTGTGAGAGATCTACATATCCTGTCACATACAAGAAGGCTGAATTTAAGTAGAAAGAATTCAATAAATAAAATACAGGTAGTTATGAAAACCTGTGGTTTCCTCTTACGTGGGAAAGAGAGCGCAACAGAGGCTGAGTGCCTCTTGGTTTCGCTTTATTCAAAATACCCCTCCCCCTTTTTACTTGCTTGTAGGAATTAAGAGGAGGAATGTGGCAAGGGCTGTGGGCTCTTTGGACTGAGGCAAAGTGGCTCTTTATTCCTTCCTCAATTTTAAATACAAAAAAAAACTGTTGCAACAGTACTCAGCTTTCTCTTTTTTCTCTCTCGATATTTACGTTCCCTGTACCTTCCCTATCTACAGGTTGGCCACTTGTAGGTATCCTCTGCATCTCTATGTTTCTTCACTCTGTCTCTCTCAGCCCAAATTACTGCAAAAAAACGGTTTTTATTATTTTAAAGAACTTTAGCGGACCTCCTCTCGACAGTGCACACGTTCGAGCGTCATGAACGTGTGTGAGGTGCTCCGCGGTAGTGCGAATATCGCTCTGCAAACGAGCTGGGTGACTCATTTAGTGTAACTCATTTAAGTCAAGAAAAGTGAAGCCCAGTCGTGTGTGTGAAGGTTTCTTTAATATTTAAAAAGGTACCAACATGTGTAGTGAGCAAAGGGAAATGCCCTTTGTGCAGCGCAAATGTGTATGACGTCCCACTAGCTAAATTTGGAACATTCATTTGTAAACATTGATTTTTGACTGCGTTGCAGAGAATTTCAGGTTTGCATGCCTTGTAAAGATAAATTCTGGTACGCAATCTCCTGTCCTTGGTTACTGTAATGGTTTGAAAATGACAAAAAGTGCACAAATATGAAAGAAACATTCACCTGCATTTTGGTTTGTTAGCAGCTAGTCGGAGAACTCAGGACCTCCTTCTACAATACTGTCTTTCTTTAGAGCCGTCTGGCCCTTGCTCCACCCTATTTATGATGGTAGCTGATGGGAGAAGTCTGGTTCTCTAGAAATCTTCAAACTTCTGTATTTGGAAATATTAATAGATTTAAGTGAATAAAACACATTATACCTCTTCATTAGTGAGTGGATCCATTTAGTTAGCTAAAATTTAAAGCTCCTATACATTGGTTTTAAGAATTTCAAACTTATGGGAGAAGCTTAGCTTAACATCGACTAAGAAGAAATATAAATGTACTCTGGAAAGGACTTTAATTCAGTTGGTGGTAGGGTGTAGAACCTACCAGTCACCTAGCTTATGTCTGGATGAACTCCTGTTCCACTAGTGATGTTAACTGTCGAACAGTTTTGGACTACCTTTGGTTTTGCTTTCTTTATTTGCCATTGACAGTCCATTTATTTTATCCTGCTGCACAATAAATTCTGGATTAAATTCTTTGCATCCTGACATTGTTGCCGGACTCCATTTGTTCCCACGTTTACAGTGGAGGACAGTCTAGTGGTCCTGGTGGGGGCTGCTGTCTGGAAGGGGGGGCAACTAGGAAGCAACCCCCGAGAGAGTTTGAAGAAGAAGGAGGCCATCTTGCAGTTGAGGCGGGCCTCAGTGACGGCCATGCGGTGTGCTTATAGAGGTCACAGTGGTGTGTGAGTTTGGGGAGACTAGCGGCAAAGCGGACAGCATTGTGGTAGGAACTCCTAAGTCTGGAGAAAGTTTTGGTGGAGAGGTGGGGCAGGGAGCAAAGGGAACCATAGTTGAAAACAGGAAGGAGGAAGCTGGAAACAAGGAGAGATTTTGATTCCCTGTTAAGGTACTGCTTAGTTCTGTGGAGGATACCGAGGCGTTGAAGGGCTTTCTTGATTGTGAAGCTTGTGTGGGCTTTGGAATTGAGGTGGCTGTCCAGAAGTAAGCCAAGGTACTTGAATTCATTGACTCTTTCTATTGAGTTGCCAATGTTGTCATACAAGGAGAGTCAAGTCCTAGGGGTTAGCGGGGCTGGAGAAAACCATGAACTTAGTTTTCTTGGAGTTGAGAACTAGACCTTTGGACGTAAACCAAGTGTGAAGTCTGTGGAAATCGAATTGGAGTTTGTTAATGAGAGTGGTGGGGTTTTATCTTGACAGAAAAGGGCTGCATCACTAGCATACAGAATGAGTTCAGTGGAGGAGCAGATGTCTGGCAAGGAGTTGACAACCAGAGAAAAGAAGAGAGCCCAGGATGGACCCTTGGGGAGCGCAGTATTTGATGGGGCAAGATTCAAAGAGGACACCGCTAATCAAGGTGAGATAGGATCTACCTGTTAGGTAATCGTTGAACCAGATGCCGACACAAGTTGAAAATGTAAACCAGCCAGGGTGTGGAGGAGGACTTCATGATCAATGAGATCAAAGGCTTTGGTGAGGACCAGGAGCATGCACGGTGTAGAGGCCATCGTTGATAGCTTTGCCTATGGAGTGGATGAACTTGATAAGGGCTGTTTCAGTATTGTGGTGAGCACGGAATCCATGTTAAGCATTCGTGAGTAGGCTGTAATTGGAGAGGAATTCCATGGTTTGCCTGGGGACCACTTTCTCAAGATTTTGGAGAGCTGCAAGCGAGAAGGAGATGGACCGTAGTTGAAAACTAGGTCCCTGGGACCAGATTTGTGCAGAGGTTTAATAATGGTGCACTTTCATGCTTTGGAAAAAGACCCCTTGCAGAGGGAGTGGTTAAGGATGTTTGTAAGCGGGACGGCCAGAGAGTCACAGACAAGATAGAGAACTCTAGCTGTCAGCGCCCTTGGATGGTCTGAGGTCATTAGTTTTGATTAGCTTCACTACTTTGGCAGGGGTTAGGTATCTGAAATGAAGAGGGTGGGAGACTGGGAGGGGGGCATGGGTAAGCGGGGTGTGAGGTGAGCTGAACTTGTAATGGTCAAGGTCACTGAAGTATTTATTGAAAATGAAGGCAATTTTGCCCGGCACAGCAGTGGTCGTCCCATCAGAGGTGAGACAGATATGTTCAACGGAATGTCCCCTCCCAATTAGGTTGTTAAGGAAGTTCCAAGTCCTCTTTGGGTTCCCCTGGACAGAATGTTGTTTTTCCAGGATGAATGCAGTTTTAGCAGCTCAAGTGGAGGATTTGCACCTGTTCCTGAGGATTTTCAAATTTTGGAGGCGCTGGGGGGGGGGGGTCTGTGTTTCCTGTATAACCTCCAGATATAGTCTCTATCCCTCATTAGCTTGCGAAGCTCGGGAGTGACCCATTCTTGGGTAGAACCCTTGACCCAGATTTTTTTTAAGCGGGATGAAACAGTCGCATAGGGCAAGGAACTTATTACTGAATGCGTTGAGTGATTTGCCCATGTCCGAAATGTTTTCAGTGAAGAACCAGTCTTGGACCAGGGGGGCTTTGGCAAACTCGGAGGCATTCAACTTTTTTAAATGCCTGGTTTGGATGAATTTGTGAGGGCGAGGGGGTGATTTAGTGGACCAGCAACAGAAAACAGCACAGTGGTCACTGATTGAGTCTGGAAGAACTGCAGAGGTGGTAACATGGGAGGGGGTGTGAGACAAGGACCCAGTCAATGAGGGAGTGAGACGTAGTCTTGTGGTTGGTTCTGGTAGGTTCAGTGATGAGCTGGTGGAGGCCAAAGTTAAGTATGGATTCCTTATCGGAATCACAGAAGAGTGATTGCCAGTTTAAGTTGAAGTCCCCAGGATGATCCAATATCTCCCTTGGGGCAGGGAGGATTTGATATCTAGAAAGAGATCGAGATCATGGGGTGGGGAGGAAGGAGGGAGGGAGGCAGGTACACCACACTGACTCTGACTATTTTATCCACTCCGAGGAGAAGGGTAACTGAGATGGTCTTGAGGTAGGAGGTAGGAAGAGGAGGAGGGTGAAATTCGGTAGCAAGGAGGTGATCAGCAACACATATGAGGCAGCCTCTCCCACGCTTCGCCACCCTTTCTTTTCTAAAGACTGAGTAACCGCCAAGGTGGATTTCATTAGGGGAGATATCCTCCTTCAGCCAGGTTTTGGTGAGGGCAATAACGCTGAATGCATTGGCCGCCACCCAGGACTTGATAACCTTTTTTTTTTTTACCATGAGGCTTTGCACATTAAGGTGAGCAAAATGAGCTGCTTAGAAGGTTTGGAGGGAGAGAGGAGCAATTGGTTGGAGTGGATGTAACCTGAGATGAGGAGAAGGAGAAGTAGCAGTCTTAAGTGCCTGCAGTCCGCAAGTGAGAACAGCTTGGAAGAGTAAAGCCTGGAGTAGTGTAGGGTGAAAAGAAATGGCTGTGGTAGGAAGGCATGAACCCATGGAACAGACAGAGGCTAGTGAAGGGCTGCATATGGAGGGGCAGGGATAGATTTGGTAGCACAAGTTGGGGGACAGGAGGGAAGAGAGGGAGGAGGTGGTGGGGTGAGGGAGAGAGGCGGGCAGGGAAGGAATGGGTGGTTGCAAGACTTGTGAGGAGGGATGAGAGGGGGGTTTCCAGGGTTTGGGGAGAAAAGCAAGTAGGGCAGAGGGAAAGAACTAGAGTGAGAGGAAATGAGGAGGTAGAACAACTTTTGATTTGATTTTTATTTTTATATTTTATTCAATTGACAAGCAAAAGAATAGGAGGCTCAACTGAGACAAGCTCATTTCAGTGAGGTCCTTAACACATACTGAAATACATACATAATTAACTTAATCATAAAAAATCCACAAACATAAAATTATTTACAATAACACAACCATCTAGACATCATACAACAAAACACATACTTAAAATACACTTATATGCCCTATTATAGGGCGAGACATGAGATAAGACCTACATAATTACTCAACATTTAACCTTGGAGCTCTCCATGCTGGCAGAAAGAATGGGTAGGCGAAAGTACAGAAAAGAGTGGGATGGTGACGAGGGGAGAAAGTATGAGAGTGGAAGAGAAATAACTTAGACGGGTAGCAAGGAGGTGGACACTGGCAGAGGAGACTGCGGGAAAAACTTTGATTATGGAACTAATTTAGATATGGAGAGGTATTCAGAAGGTTGTGTTAATTTGGGCAGGAGGAAAGAACCGCCCCTATAAATTTGTGAGAAAGGGTACAGCCCTTTTATGAGGATGCACTAGAGAGGTTGCTGCAATCTCCTAGTTTGAGGATGAGGGGCATGGAACAGCGGGCAAGGGTATTTAGCAAAGCCATGTATGTGGGGCGGAAAAACTAACCGAAATGCAGCGCAAGTTAGAGGAAGACAGAGCCCGAGTGTGGGACAAAATTAAGAGGAGCTGGAGTGAGGGACCTTGAGGAACAGAACAGCAGATTGGGAGAGAAAGGACAGCAGTAATGGAGACAAAGTGTGGAGGACAGACAGAAGGAAGTAGGGAAGTTTGAGGCAGTGGGCACAGTCAGAAATAGGCTATACAATAAAGTTGACAATTAGATTTCAGCAGAAAATTAAATGTAGGAATGTAGCGCAGTTAGCGGTTAATTTAAATTCAGCAAATGAAATGCCGTACGGCACTCAGAAATCACAGGACAGCTGAAATAGTGTGAGACCCACATCAAGTCACAGTCAGACTTGACTTTTCAAGTAAATGAAATTGGGCCAGAGTAATAAGGGGCTAAGATAGAAAGGAATGGCAGGGGCCAATGAGAGAGGAAATAAGGTAAGAAGGAGGAACACTTGTGTATTTAATAGAGGTCGGGGACGGCGGGCAGGACAAATTATACAGAGGATTTATACAGAAGGCAGGAGCTTACACAGATAAGAGGAAAAGCAGCTGAGCTCAATTTCTGGGTGGCTTAGAGAGGAGCCAATAGGAAGCCGAGCAGTGGGAAAGTGACTAATCGGATCAAAGCCGCAAAAATTCAATTCCGTCTAAGGAACTGAAGCGGAGCTGGTGTACCTTGGATGATTTTGCAGGCTTGGATGAATGACTGGTGGCTTTCTCAGTGCCGCAGGCACTGGAAGCAGTTGTTCACATTTACATAACCATTCCCCTTTCATTGGGGCTTTATTCGATATTCGGTTTGCGTAATACAGTACATTTACAAGCCACAGCAATACAGATATTATCAGGTATTTTCAGACTATTCTACTTGACCCCTCATAGGGTTAGTCCCAGTATTAAATCTCACCCTGTTCAAGGCAAAATGTATGTAGGTTTGTATTGTAATTTGCACCCCAAAATGCGAACATATGAAGAAGCCAGCAGAAGAAGGCCATTTGGTCTATCAGGTCTGCTCGTGAATTTAATTCAAATGCTATTTGAAACCAACGCAGCCTTGATTAGCAACAGCTGCTAATCAATTGATTTGCCGTATTGCTACACTTTTCCCTACAATTGTAATTTCTCTGTATTTTGCATAAAACATACAGAATTGCAGTGATCCCCAAAACACAATTGTGGCAATCTTTTAGCATCTGTGGTAAAAAGTTCTAAAGTGCAATAATTTTCCCACAACTGTGGTAAAAGTACTCAACTGTCATACATTTTCTCTGATTACGCTATTGTACTCCTCTGGCCTACCACTGCTGTTACAGCTGCTGGATGGAAGATTTTACGCATTTTGCAAAGCTGCTCCTCAACCCAACTAGTTGCTATCAAGATTTTTGGATTAGTGATCCAAAATGTATTGATGCCTTGCAGTTACAAAGGGAACAGTCAGCATTAAGAACCCCATACCCAAGAGCATGGCTGGTCCCAATTTGCAGTTTGCATGCAAAGGCATTTTTTACTTACTATTTGCTGCAGGATACTACAGATATTATCAAGCTGATTCTGCTCCCACAATGATGTCTGCTGTAACCAATGCAGCTGATGTCAGAACTGGGCTGCAACAGAGGGAGACTGAACAGTCTGCAACGCCATGTTAAAGTTTCTATAAGCTGTGATCATTAATTTGCTGGTCCTGCTGTTCTCCTGGGGCGAAGCACAGTTACAGAGGACTGCCCCAGGAGAACAGCAGAACCAGCAGGCATCTGATCTTAGTTTATAAAAGCTCAAACATCCACTGCTAGCTATGGAGTCTCCCAGTGCTGCAGCCCTGCTCAAAAATCCACTGCTAGCTATGGAGTCTCCCAGTGCCGCAGCCCTGCTCTGACATCCGCTAGCTATGGAGTCTCCAGTGCCGCAGCCCTGCTCCGACATCCGCTGCTAGCTATGGAGTCTCCCAGTGCTGCAGCCCTGCTCTAACATCAGCTGCAGGGGATCTGGAATATCCAGAAATAATGAAATGTATATGTATTTACTATGGTCTGTAAAACTCGAAGCGTCTCTATAAGATTCTCCCAAAAGAATGTAATATTACTGGCATATAATGATAGTTTTGTCTCGCACCTATAATTTTATGTCCATGATTTGTCTGACTATTTCTGCCAGTGGCACTACTGAGTGTGAAAACAATATGAGTAACAAGGGACACCCTTCCTGTGTTCCTCTTTCACTTTTTTTGTAACCAAAATGTATTGAATTTTTAAAGTTTGACATTACACGTAGAAAGAAAAGAAATGCAATGGTCCCACAAAACAAAGCAATAACCAAACTGGGGTTTAGATTTACAGTAGTCATGTATTCCACAACACCATAACCAGCCCTGTCTCTGCGCCTCTTCCCTTCTCTCCAATCTATACTGGGTCTCCTTTTTTCTGTTGTATCCCTAGGTCACATGGTGGTATGATATCTATAGATTACTTCCTGTGCATGGATTAAGAATCTGCAGCTCATGCCTCCAGAGTACCTACCCCTTCTCTAGCTGCCAATTAGTTTATGAAAGGAAGCCACTGGCCATCATGCTCATCTATTGTGTGCCTGGGGTGAGCAATGATTTTTTTTCCCCATCTCCTATGTGCCTCTACAGTTTCTAATCCAGTCCTCCTGGCTGGGATTAGCCAGCAGCCAGTGTTGGCTGACGTCTTTTGTGGCAGCTGCCATGAAAATGTTAAATAAGCGTCTTGGGTTTTCCCTTTCATGCCTGGCAAGGCTTGAATTGCCTGGGCGATGGGGATGCAAAGTTTGCCCTGTAGCTGCAACAACCTCTGTCCAGAAATCTTTGAGGATTGGACAGCCCCACAGAAACGCAGGTGTACCCACCTGTCCACAAGCCCTCCAGCGCTGGTCTGAGCTGTGTGCCACCGTGCTTAGATATTGTGGGAATGCAGAAATACCATTATTAGTGTTTACCACCTAAACTCCCTCCATTTTGGGAATGCGGTGGTTTTCTGTGCCTGTTCCCAAACCAGCTGCCATTCTTCCTCACTGAGACCTGTGCCTGCCTCCTCTGCCATTTTGTTTAATGCGAGTTGTGGGGTCTTCTTCTAACTTTCTAAGTGTGGTGTATATAGGGTCAAGATGAACTTCCTAGCTTATTGTTCAGTGCTCATGGTGTACAATGCCTGTCTAACTGGGTTTTCTTCCCATTCAAGGTTCAAGGCTAACTGTTTTAAGGTAAGATAGTGCCTAATTTGCATAATACAAATAATTCTTGCCTCAGCAGACCATATTCCTGGCAAACTTGTCCAAAAGGTTTTAATGTGGGGCCCTCAAAAGCTGTCCTACTCTTATCACACCTGTCTTTTCCCATTGTCCACTTGTCCAGTTTCATAGGCGCAAAATCAGTGCAGGAAATTATGGTCAGAAAGAAACCAAAAAGGTTTATTTAGTCTGTCCTCAGCTTCTCAGCACCCATAACCACTGATTCCCAAGTTATTTATGTATTTATTCAGTTGTTTAAAGAGCTACTGACGCCTCAAAGAAAACTTTAAAAAACACAATAAGGTACAATTCTGCTTGCATTCCATTTATATTTTATATATTTCTCCTTCCCATAAGTTATTACTAAAGAAATGTGTATGAATAATTGACTGTTGTCCCTTAGAGTTCACTCTGAGTTAATCTGCCTCTATAGCTTACTCCCTACTTAAAGTCATAATCCTCCGTTGTGACATCACGGTCTGTTGCCATGGGAGTAACTGATTTCACAAACAGTGCTCTGACTTCAGATAAGGAGAAAGCAGCAGGAATAGATGAACTCTTCAGGGGCAGAGATCCTGTTTTCATGCAAATGACCTCACTACTAAATAACGGAAAGGAGAAATACAGAACTAATTGGAAATACAAGCTGCACAATGCCTAAATATTATGTTTTGTTAAAGTTCTCCTGAATGTTTCACCAGCTCTTTAAATGAATTTACTGAATTAATGGAAACTATATTAAATGACAAACAAATAGTGTAGTTGCCGTATTGGTCCTTGTAAGAACAGATCCAGAAGCAAATGATTTGCTACCTTTTATTGGACCAACATAGATGTTACACAAAAAAGAACAAAGTGCTCTAGATTTTGGACCAACCAGGTCCTTCTTTAGAAGCTTTATGACAGTTATTTAGAAACTCCCATACTATTAACACCCAGATAATGCATAAAAACAGAAATAATTCTCATTGGTTTAACATATACATTTAAAACATAACAGAAGAAATGCGTCAGAGAAGCTAATTAACACCAGTATGCTTTTAGTTCAGAAGCCCCTTAAGGGCAAAGGTTATCAAGAAATATCAACAAGCAGAGAGTTCTTCTCACATAAATTTTAAAATGTCTCAGTATGTTTCAAGAAAGCATTCTACTGATAAAAAAAAACCTTGGGATACTATTCTCCCTAGTACATGTACGATGAGCTTACCACTTTTATCGCACGTGTCCATGTGTTTTAAAGAACAGACAATGAAAGTCAAAATGCTGAAATGAGGCCTAACTGCAAGTTGAAAACAAGCCCCAAATTAAATATACGTACATTTACACACATATATATATATATATATATATATATATATGTTATATATATATATATATATAAATTCATATTATCACTAATACATCATCTTTCTTTCTACTAGTTGTCAGTGGTTGGATTACATACTGTCACATTTTTAAATCCGTTCATATTAAGATACATATCTCATTTACTTGGGGGTTCATAAAGGTTTAATTCCTTTGGGTAAATAGTGCAAAGATTGTTGTGAATGATGATGTATTAGGACTCTTGTGCATATATCTTATTCCTACTAGTTATCTTTCCCAGGAAGGGGGCTGGGAATTTTATTCCTAAGTTTTTATTTAGATTCCTTAGACTGTTTCTATACAAGCTTGTTATACATTGACACTGTGTTGAAATATGTGCATATGAGGCTCATGGTCTCGTTTTCTTGGGGGGTCCTTGACAAGTAGTTTTGTTTTTTTGGTTTATTTGGCACTTATACTTACAATTGATATTATCATGATTTAAATCATGTTACAACACTGAAGGCTTTAAAGTTTATGCAATGTATTAACTGGTTGAGAGTATAGCTGGGAAAATGTCTCAGGCTAAGTTCTATATTACATTTTGTGTGAAACATTTGCTCACTTTGAGTAAATTTCACTTTAAACCCTCTGTTATGCCATATATGTATGTTTGTGTATATGTATGAATTTATATATATATATATATATATTTTTTTAATGGCAAAAACTGTTAATGCATCAGTTAGGGTTAATAGCACAGTGACACAAGCATGGAAATGTGGTGATAGGGTTCACCCCTTCACGCCCCCATCTCCACACACCAACAGACATTGGGGTATGCATTGTGGTTGTCGGCTAACTCTCACCCCATTCCATGTGTAAACAAGCTGAGGTGGTGCAGTATTGGAGAATGGGGTGAGAGTTAGGCATGATGACCCCAATGCACACCCCGATGCCTGTTGGTGTGTGGAGGATGTGGGGGTGGGGTGGCAGGGGTGCTAACCCTATCACCGCATTTCCGTGCTTTTTTTTTTTTTAATTCAAGTTTATTGGAATTATTATTTATTTATTTATTAAATGTTGGTGACCGGGTAGGCCCACTGAGCCCTGAAGGTCCCTTTTTCAGGGGTGACCCTGGATAACAATACTAGATATGATACAGAAAAAATGAAAAAAAAAAGAAAAGAACTTTTGTATACATTGTCTGTTACATCATGAGGTGGTTACAGGAACAGTGGTTACAGGCATGGTTATCATCATGACACAGTTTGAACTGGTACTACTCAGCATATTGTTATACAGGAGGTAGCATATGACCCCAGGTGATCACACAGTAGAGGGGGGGTACTTGGTAGGCTCCGCTATGAGAAGGTGTGATAGCAGAGGAAGGGAATACCGTAAGAGCCTTATGTGCCGTGCCAGTGGCACGCACTTGAGGCCAGTATATGGGACTTGAGCCTGGTGCGGAAGTTCATGAGTGAGGAAGACTCCTGGACAGGGGGAGGGAGCTTGATCCATTGGCAGGGGCTTGGGAAGAAAAGGATCTACCGCCAGCGTTGGTCCTTACTCTTGGGACTTCTAATAGTGTTCTTTCTGAAGTCCTTAAGTTCCTTGGGTTGTGCTTGAAGGTTATGGTTCCGGCTATGCTTGCTGGAGCATGGGGTTTGAGAAGCTTGTAGGCCTGGACAAGCAAAGGGTATTGGAGGCGAGCGACCAATGAGGGCCAACGGAGCTGGGCCAGAGTGTCACAGTGGTGACGTCCTGGGTGGTCTTGGGTAGTGAAGCAAGCTATTTTATTATATAGGGTTTGCATCCTGGTTATCTCTTACTTAGCCATGCCCTGTATTATCGGGGCCACAAAGGTCAGGGTAGGAAGCAGGACACTAGTAGCAATGGGGAGCCTGGCCTCAGGGATGAGCTGGTACCGAGTTTGCGATGTAGGGTCCTGGTGACCTGGTCCACATGGTCCCTGTAGGTGATAGACTGATCCAGCATTAGGCCTAAGTAGTTTAGGGAGGGAACTACATTAATGCTTTTGCCAGAGAGTGTGGTTAGACGGAGGGATAAGGACCTGTCAAGTCCCAGGGATCTTGGCCCGAGTAGCATTGCCTTGGTCTTGTCAGCATTGAGTACCATTCTGTTCTCGCATAGCCATGTCTCAAGGGATGTAAGGTCCTTTTGGAGGAGTGGGCCTAGTGCAGCCACATCACACAGGGGTTGGAAGATGACAGTATCGTCAGTGTACTGAACAACCGAGCTCTTCCCGCAGTAGGAGCTTAAGTCATTGGCAAAAAGGGAAAATAGCAGGGTGCCTAGTATTGACCCCTGAGGTACTCCCTGTTTTAGGGGTAGCGGGTCTGACATGGCCCCTTTCCATGTGACCCTCTGTGCACGGCCTGATAAGTAACTCCCAAACCACTTGAGGGCATGATTGTCTAGGCCAACATTTTGCAGCTTCTGTAGCAGCAGATTGTGGTCGGCAGTCGAACACCTTGGATAAGTCTATAAAGACTGCACCTGTGGGTATCCTTTGTCCACTGCCTCAGCACTTCGCCTGAGAAGTTAATGAGGGCAGTGTCCTACCGTGATTTGTTCTGAATCCGTGTTGGGAGGGCAAGGAGCTGATGTGCTTCCAGGCAGTCCTGAGTTGATTGTAGATTACCCTTTCTTGCACCTTGGCGAGTGAGCAGAGGAGGAGATTGGCCTACAGTTGTTTCGTTTTCCCTGAGTCCCCTTTGTGGATAGGGACTACATTGGCGTGTTTCCACTGGTCGGGGACAGCTCCTTCCCTCAGTGATCTGTTAAGGAGCATGGTTAAGGGCCAGGATAAGGAGGTAGCTCCTGCCTTGAGTAGCCGAGGGTTGATCCCATCCGGTCCCCCTGATCCTTTAGGTTTCAGGGTCTTTAGGAGGGTTAGAACCTCAGTGCGCTTAGCCAGTTTCAGGTGGAAAGAGGGTCGTTCCATGTGAGGTGCTTCAGCTGGGCTTGGGGACAAAGGCAGGGGAGACTGGCATGTCTTGTAGACCTCCAGATCTGAAGTGCCGTTAAGGGCAGCCAATATTAGAGAAGAGTCAGTAGTGAGCTGACCGTGGATCTCCATGGGGCAGGATTCAGGCTTTTGCTGCCCTTGATCAGGTCGTTAACATGATTCCAGAATTGCTTAGGTTGCCTAGGCTAGTTTTCTGGAGGTGTGTGATATACTCTCTCTTAGCAAGTTTAATGGCTGTCTTGGCTTTGTTTCTTAGGGCTTTGTATTCACAAGATCTGCGGTGAGGTGGAGAGCCTAAACTTTTTCCAGGCTCCCGAGTAGCCATTAGGGCTTTGAGGGAAGGAGAGATCCACTTGCAACAGCTGCCTTTTGCCCTCAGTCTCTTCACAGGAGCGAAGAGTTTGGCAGCTGTACCTAGTTCGTCCTGGAGGTACTGCAAGGCCTTAGTAAGAGTTGGGAGGAGATTTATGAGGCTCTAGTCCTGGCTGCTTAAGTAGCGATTGAATTGTACTTCTGAGAATTTGGAGAAGTCACGGGCAGAAAGGATTCTTGACTGGACCTTGGGTGGTCTGTTCTTCCATATAGAGAAGATCAGGGAATGGTCACTCAAGGAGTCCGCCATTGTGCCTGTACACTGTATATTAGTGGGGTTTGACACCAGAGCCCAGTCCAGGGTGGTGTGGTTCCCAGTTCTGTAATTCAATCTGGTCGGTTCAGAGATGACCTGCATCAGACCTACTTCGTGGGTCAGGGACATCAAGGCCTGACGGGGTCCTAGGCCAGTTGAGGCTGAAGTCGCCCAAAATAAGTTGTTCCATAGCTACCTCGGGGCCAGCGCATTTGTGATGGCTTCAAGGGATT